>OW569342.1:4224681-9024681 GCA_937595015.1 Polyommatus icarus | reverse complement strand
GCTATAAATGTATGGTGAATTGCTAACCTCCTTTTAAAAAGACCATGGCAATAAATGTATTGACAGAATAATAAAAGCTTAAAAAGAACAACACCTTACGATCGTTTTGTCTCTCTCACACATTTCTTTATTTAATTTATGTTTACTCCACTATAATATTACGATGATTTTATACAAATATATTTGACATAGACAATAGCTTTAACATGTGTGGAAGAGTAATAAAAGAGAAGGAAGGAAGGAATTAAAGAAAGGAAGAGTTAAAAAATAAAAAAGGTACCTTTTCTATTTGCTGTATGTGCAAAATTGCTTGTTGCTAATGCTTAACTAAAAAAAGCTTTAATGGACATATCCACAGAAGTGGTTTTTGTGTGAATGTAAGGGATTATCTATGGATAGACTGAAGTGTCAAATCTATTTGTATAATCTGTGGAAACAAAATGCCGGCACATTGGCGCGAATTATTTATATAGCTTTGTAAATATTTATGAGAAAATCGTACCTGTATTTATTGAATAAAATGTCCATTATGTATTTTTAATATTTTGTTTCATTTTGAAGGTTTCTAGCTACGTTTATTAACATTTAACATATTTTATAATGAGATGCAATGGTTGACAACGCAGATAAATCTTATGGCGCGTTCAGACATGCTTTTCTGCTTTAGCGTTTGTGAAAACGCGCATGTTTGAACGCGACTTAAGACTATAGTCAGTATAGAATGTAGACATTTTCAAAAGCAAAATAAATAAGGTAGGTATTAAATAAGGCTTTTAGTCAAAGGTCATTATTGTGCTCTATAAAAACACGCATCCATACTAATGTAAATGCGAAAGTGTGTCTGTCTATCTGTCCGTCTGTCTGTCTGTCTGTCTGTTACCTCTTCACGCTCGAACCGCTGAACCGATTTTGCTGAAATTTGGCATGAAGATTCTTTGAGTACCGAGAAAGTACATAGGATAGTTTTTATCCCGGAAAAATGTACGGTTCCCGCGCGATAAACGCATTTTGGGGCATCATCTAGTTGTAAAATAATATACAGAGTGTAATAAAACAAAGATCTGAGACGATGTGTACAGCTCGAAAAGGCTTTAAAATTTAAATGAACGTGGGAGCGTTGCTTGTAAAGGAGAACTGTCAAACACATGTCAAAAATAGAAGCGTTTAGTTCCTTTTCACGCCACGTTCATAATTAAAAAGCCTTGTCGAACTGTAGTGTGTTTCGCTCTCTCATAGAGCTCAATGTGAAAGTATGAGCGCTGAAAGAGCAGCTTTTTTTAAATTATTGTATGGGCAAACTCTTTACGTCGTCAGGATATTTCTGATAGAAACAGAAGTCTTAAGTAACGCTTTTAGCTCTGCTTACTGAGTTTGAGCCAAAATAAATGTACCTTAGCGATGTCCACCGCCTTCAACCCATAATTGTGGCTATGTTTTTTGTATTAAACATGTTTAACGCTTTTGTTCGTAAATCGTTTATTCAAACACGAGCATTACAATTTTACGGGTGTAACAATATATAAACACACAGAGAAAACAAGAAGCCAGCGGAAACATAACCTCGCTGGTAGGAACGAAAAGAGGCGCGGGGGATCGCGTGAACGGAGGAGACGCGAAAATCGCTGCGCGCCGCCTGCTTGTCTAATTCGCACTGGCCAGCGGACCTCTCACGGTCGGCGCCTGAGCGGTCCATTGCGACCGAGGCGCGGGAGGGGAGGTGTTATAGGGATGACAAACAGTGATGCATTAGGGATGTACCCGATTTTTTTAAAACCCCGCGTTATACATGTTTATTTTTATTTTTTAATTACACTGGACCATGTATTTTAAAAATTAGATGTCCTTTTTACACCAACATGCATAGTTTTTTTTACATAGTAATTTTTTTAATTTTACATAGGAATGTGATATATTTTTACCGGACTTAAAAAAAGGAGATTCTCAGTTTGTATGTATGTATGTGTGTATGTTTGGCTGAGATTATCTCGCGTTTAGGCTGAACCGATTTTAATGTGTTTTTAAAAAAGTATTTGTTACATATCGAAGAAGGTTCAAAAAGTCAGTCAAAAGGTTGATTGTTTTTTGAAGGTGGTTTTATTTTTAGCCGACTTCCAAAAAAGGAGGTGGTTCTCAATTTGTCGGATTTTTAAAAGTATGTTCTTACTTCCTCAATTACTGGAAGACGCCTGAACCGCTTTGAAAAATTCTTTTTTTGTTTGAAAGGGTATACCTACAGATATACTTTACAGATGGTCCCGTTGTCACCAAGTCTCTGATGGTGGAAAGCTAGAGATATCGAGGGCAACCCTCAAATTTTATAGGCACGCACCGCGTGTTTTCAAGTATTTAATTAAGTTGTTCTGGTATTTAAGTCTGATAGCTATCATGTCATGGAGCTAAGCTGATGATGGAAGGTCCAATATACGTAGTATCCCTTAGTAGTCTGTGGATCCAACTCCTAAGAAGTTAGGAGTTAGGGTACAACAACAACATAATATCTATATTATGAGTATACGTATACACAGTCATTATATTGGCCTAAATATCTTCCTTAGACTAAACACAAAATATCATGTACATATTTGAATCCTATGTTTATTCCTGTACATCTAAATCATAATTCATAATATGTCATAGGTACCTATTTGTTCATCAGTAAAAAGTTACCTATGTGAACGCATCTTTGTGAGAAATGTGAGAAACGTTTTTGATTTTTGTGAAAAACGTGAGAAATGTTTCTCACAGGAGTCATGTGAGAAAGGTAAGTACATTCATTTTGGCTCAAACCCTACTAACACGTGCATGCCTTTAAATTACACTTAATTTTGTTACACCCTGTATAAGTACAGTAGGTATGTGTGATAAAATATTTACATAACATTGGTTTCAGTCAAGGATTCCAACAGTTTTTATTATAACAGCTGTGACCTTTAAATATTTCACAGAATTATTATAACTTTATACAAACTATATATCGCGGGTCCATGTTGGATGTGAGTAGCAGGAGATCGGTCATCTTGGCGTCCATTGAGAGAGGCCTATGTCCAGCAGTGGACGAATATAGGCTGATACAATGATATTATATAAAAAAAACTCAAAGCAGATATGTTACTACCGCGCGCGTTGTGAAGCCATTAAATACGGGCCAATTGACCCGTCTTTTGTATAGTCTGTCTCTTTTATGTAAATGTCATTTCGTATCTTTTGTTTCACTTATCTGTCAAATTTGACAATTGAATTTGAAAATTGTTCGGAAGCAATTTAAGCCGGAAAATAGTATGAACGTAACAGATCTGTGTTTAGTTGAATATCATTGGGCTGATATGTTAAATTATATTTAATTTAGTTTAATTATAAATTTTAACCTTACATTTGCTTCATTCTAGTAACCAGGCATTATAAGGCAAATGTAAAGTAATAAAAATATTGCGAGAAGAGATAATGGAAAGTACTTAAATATTAGTATGGATGGGATGCCGGATTAGTGGGGAGCGACGGATGCGGACGTGCGGAATATTCATACTCCAGTATTTAGTAAAATCATTTGAAAATCATGGTAAAATCGTACAAATTTTATTTATTGTGAGTTTAAAATTTATATGGTGGTTATCTTTTTTTATGAAAATAAAATTAAATTACTGGCCACATTGAAAGTCATCGCCATTGGTTACCGTTGTGTCAACAAAAAAAGTTTTTCTCACAAATGGCGGCGTCATACAAATACGAATTCGCAATGTTTGTTTGAGTGATTTTCCTTATTTTAAGTGCTTTTCTGTTGTGAATTTTATCATAAGTGATGGGTATGTGTTTCGGTCGGTTCAGGCGGCGACGTATACGTCGTCATATAGTTTTAATTATGATCGGTTTGGACAACGCGGGCAAGACGAAAACAGTAAACAATTTAGCCGGAGAAAACGACGATAAAGTATTACCTACTGTTGGTTTTAAGGCTGTAAACCTTATACATAAGGATACACCTGTGACGATATACGATTTGGGCGGAGGGCCCCATTTTCGGCAGATTTGGCCCCAATATTACAGCGAAATTCACGGAGTGATTTTCGTCATTGATTCTAGCGATTATACACGCTTGGAGGAGTGTAAAACTGTATTAGAGGAGGTATTATCGCACGATAAGATATCAGGTACGTAAAATTATTCATGGTAAAACAATATTGAGGCTCTAATCAATACGACTTGAGTTTGCATCGGTGCATGAAGATAAGAAATATGTGGGTAATTGCATATAAAATTATCACAGTCAAGTAGGTACTGTATATTTTACTAGATAACGCCCGCAACTCCACTCTCTGTCTGCATACCGAATCTCAGTAAAGTCAGTTCAGTGGTTTAGGCGTGAAGAGGTAATATACAATACCGACGGACAGACAGACCAGCAGACAGAGACATTTTCGCCTTAATAATATTAGTATGGATAGAGCTGTGAGCAGGCACAATATAGCCTGATGGTAAGCAATTGCTATTTGCAGCCCATAGGAACCCAACACTAGACTTATCAGCTATCATCTTTGAACCAACAAACCTGGTGTTACGCACTCTCTCCAATCTCCATGCAGTAGCAGCTTTAGGGGGGGTGCGGTTGGGAGACTGCCCAGGGCGACAAAGACAAAAAATGTGGTGCCCCTTTTTATTTGTAGAATCATGCCCAGGGCACTGGTAGACCTAAGCCGGTATTATCTCCATGGGCCTCTAGTATGAGTTAGTACACACATAAACATTACTTCCTGGCAGTTTTCTGTAAGAAGGTATTGTTGCATCCATGTGTTCCAAAAGTGCCATGGTCTGGGTGTGTATGTGCTAAAAAATATAATTTTACTAAAAAGCTCTCCTATGTTAAAGAATGATGATGATGAATGTTTTCAGGCAAGCCAGTCCTAGTGTTAGCTAATAAGCAAGACAAGAATGGAGCCCTGGACGATCTGGATGTAGTTGAAAAACTGAATATAGAACCGATGGTTAATAGGTAAAGATTTATTTATACACAAACACTGTTACTTATAAATATATACATGGTGTAACAAATGTAAGTGATAAAACTTTAGAGTGTGTATGTCCCTTATAATTATGTTAGAGTTCACTGAGACAGTAGCAGCTCTGAACAAGCAAATTTTTGTTTGTTATTTGTGGCAGGTGCCTTAGTATCATGTCTAATGAATTTTGCCATACCAAGGTGAAAAAAGTTAGTCTTTCAGCGCTGCTACTTTCACAGTGAATCCTATATAGGGAATCCATACATGACCGTGAATGCTAAAGTATATTTTTTGTCTGTGTCTAATAAACTTCTTTTTCCATGTAGCAGATAAGGACAAGACACTGATGATTAAGAAGGTTAAGCATTGTATAGATTAATTTTGGCCACACCTTTGCATACCAAAAGTAGACATTGCCTTAGTGGTTAGTGGTTATTGAGCAAGCTAGCTTAGGGTCTATAGTCTATACAGATGGACCGCATTTCAACTGCAATCCAACAGCAAATTGCAGTTCAAGTGCAGTTTGAATGCAGTTGATGGTTTGGTCCAATGTTTTGCAGTTCTATTGCAGTTGTGTCAACTGCATTCAAACTGCTGGATTGCAGTTCGTCTGTATAGACCCTTAGTGGTTATTAAGCAAGCTTTTTTTCATTCTTTTTTTAAAATAATATTCTAAATTTAAAATTACAGATACAGGTGTCCTACATTAGTTGAATCATACAGTGCATCCACTGATACCAAGTCAAAGAAGATAAAAATTGATCCTGGTCTCAGGAAAGGCTACGAATGGCTACTCAACTACATCATACGGAGATACGGTGACATAAACTTACGAGTCCAAACTGATATATACAGTGAATTGGAAAGACGGAAGCGGCTTATGAGACCACCTAAGAAGATGACACCTCCAGTAGAAATTGAGAACGATATAACTACTCAAACGGGTTTTGAGAATCCGAATTTTGAGAAGTATGACAATACAGTGATTATAGTCAAACCAGTTAAGCCGACTAGTAATAACAGTACAGTTACTATAGAAAGCTCCGAAGAAGCTATCAAGCCGAAGCTGTCACCGTTGTTTGGGAGAGTGAGTAACAGTACCACAGAGACTGTGAAAATTGAGCTGGAGCCGAGGAACGAGTTTAGGAAACTCTCCCCGATTGTCCGTAAAGGTGTCAACCATATTGACTTCAAACACCGTCCACAGTCGAGTCCCACTTTTAATAGGAATAATGTAAGTGTCTATTTAAAAATATTAGCCCACAATTATAGAGTAAACAAATATGTTGGTCCAGTGGTTCAGTTGGAAACATGTTATTTCCAAGTTTGGTTAGGGCAAGCTGGCTGATCAGTGATCACATGATTATCTGATCTCTCGCCAATCGTGTCGGTCGACCGTCCCACTGGGTTATGAAAGTAAAAGAGTAGAGAGTGCTCTTGTTTGGCACACTTTGGCACTATAAAATAACTCCTGCGTAAGGGCCGCGCCACACAGGAATGGCAGCGGCGCGGCGCGGCGAGCACTTTCACTGTCATATGATTTTAAACTTTATCTTCATTATTGTAATACATAGTATCGTCGGCGGCCGCTAGACTTTTCAAGCGATACTCAGTAATGAACATTAAGTTTAAAATCATATTATGACACTGGTTGTGCTCGCTGTTGCCATTCTGGTGTGGCACGGCCCTAACTGGCCTGGTTTCAATAAAACCGGCCACCATCACTGAAACCGGTGTGGGAGTTATTATTATTACATTTGCTTGTAAATCACAAGCAATTAGCAAATTGTGATTTAGCAAGCAAAGCCAGTTCGCGCGGACGCATATAAATAGGGCCTAAACCAGTCCACACGGCGCGTTGTGTCGACGCAGCGCTGCAGTTTGACGCATAGCCGGCCAGACGGGCGCTGCGTCACCGCAACGTTATTACGAAGCAGTCTTAAGGGCGTTCCGTTCGGAGAATCCGTAATTAACCGTATTTAAAACCTTATAAACTCATAATCTGAAAGCTACAAAGTTATAATAAAAATACAGCAATAATCTTCAGTATATCAACATTCCTTTTGTCGTTTAAAATTTTCTATTTTTGTTTCTTATACTCATGATATCAGCTTCCAAAGTAATACCAATTTGTTAAAATTCAAGCATACATTCAGCATCTCCTTAGAATTTACAAATTACTTTTATTTGAAACTCACGCCAATAGATCGACAATATCATAAACTACATATTCGCCGTTTTAATTTTTTTTTAGGACAATTTTGAACTAAGATAAGTTAAAATAATAGGGTTTTGGCGCGATCTCGGCAACGCGGCAAATGTATGGCCAAGGTCGTTTGCTCGGGGGACGACCTTAAAGCGTTAAAGCGTTATAGCGCAGTCAACAGCGAACGTGAGACATGCCCGCGACGCATGCCCTCTGACCGTATCCAAAACTTTCGCTTTGTTCTTTAATGACAATGTAGACGTTGCGTTCGTTGACGCATTCAATTATTGAATACGCCAATACGAAAGTTGAATGAAGGAAGATGACGAAAATTGAAGACGAAAGTGCAAAGTGTGGACATAGGTTTTGACGCATAGTCGGCCACACGGGCGCTGCGTCATCGCAGCGTTATTATGCTTGGGCCACACTAACGAGAAATGCCGTAAATTATCGCGATAATGCTAATACTTGTTATAGAATTTTTTGGCGATAATGCTATAACATGTTTTAGAATTAACGCGATAATTAACGGCGTTTCTCGTTAGTGTGGCCCGAGCTTTACGAAGCAGTATTAACGTCAACACCCCCTCCCGCTTCGTCTCGGGGGCTGCTGTCCGTCATGTGTGCGTTGCGACGACGTAGTGCGCCGTGTGAACACCTTGGTTATTTGTATGCAACAACGCAACGGCAGCGCTGCGTCAACGCAACGCTGACGCAACGCGCCGTGTGGACTGGCTCTAAATCGATTTCTCTGATTTCAGATATCCAAATCCAGTAAAACATCAACAACAGGCAGCGTCAAGGACACAAGTCTCACGGACAGGAACGTGTCCATGGGTGATCGGAATCGAACCTGGGACCCCTCGTATCTGCACAAGCCGGAGTCTGATCATAAGGTGCTGGAGCGAGGTATGTTTGGTTTTGTATTTACAGTAAAAGTTAATGGAATCAGGCGTTACTTTGCGGAAATCCATAGCTTGAAATTTAGTTTGTTATTATTTTTAGCAATATTCCGCGAAATAAACTTCCACCTTTAAGTAAATGAGTGAGTGCACGCATAGGCATGCGTACAGCACCTCCCTCCTCCCACACTGCCTATGCGTACACTCGCATGCAAGAACTTGCAAACACCACCACCACACAAGCAATAATGTTGGCAAATCCGTGCAAGGCCCCTCACCACAATGCAGGTTGAAAACCTCGACGCGCGTTTCGCTCCAACACCGGAGCATCCTCAGGATATATATATATATATATATATATATATATATATATATATATATATATATATATATATCCTGAGGATCTCTCTGTTATCTCTTCAAGGTCAAATGGCTGATTTGAAATTTGTTAAAGATACTTTGAGAAACTGGAAAGGATATTTTGTTGCGGATAAATGTACGGTTCCCGCGCGAAAACGAATTTTGTCGCAACGGATTTGCGGGCGACATCTAGTGTTGAAATAAGACTTGCATAGCATTTTCAGAGATGATCGTATTATATGAATCAACTTCTCTTAGAGACTTTTAAGCTATTGCATATATTAATAAATTCCGTTACGAAAATAAACCTAACACACCCCAATTGTGCAGCGTTGCCAGACTTCGGCAAGGTGTTTGTTTGCTGCGACTAGACGTATGCTAATTATAATTGCACTGGACGTTCCACGCGGCTTCGCCCGCGTAAATTAGATATTTGACACACAAATTAGTCCACAAAAAATAACCTATGATCCTTTATGTGGTCTACTTCTTATCTGTGCCAAATAACTGAAAAATTGCTCCAGTAGTTCGTGAGATAAGCCCTTTCAAATAATTTCTCCCGTTTTTTCCCACATTTTCCTTTATTTCTTCGCTCTTCTTAGTCTAAGCGTGATAAAATATAGCCTATAGCCTGCCACGATATAAATGGGCTATCTAACACTAAAATAATTTTTTAAATTGGACCAATAGTTCCTGAGATTAGCGCGTTCAAACAAAAAAACAAACAAACTCTTCCGCTTTATAATATTAGTATGGTATAGATAAGTTTATTAAAAATGCTATGCAATATAGTTTTACCGCGGCAGTACCCGAGTGTCACACGTACTTTTTTCAAGTAAGTTCTTTAGGCCTATTGAAAGTGAATTTCAAGGGCATGAACAAGAGCTTCAAAATGCGACACTAAGGCCGCGTTCCACTGACGCGCAGGGCCCCCGTAAGGGCTACTGGCGCCTGTGTGCAAAAAAAAAGGATTTTGGCGCCCGATAAAGATGGCGATTTGGCGCCCCTAGAGGATGGCGCCCGTGGGCCGTGTGCATTGCACACATTGCATATATGGTAGCGGGGGCCCTGCTGACGCGGAGCGGAGCGGAGAGGAGCTTAGCGGTGCCGAATTGACCAATCACCATGCTCGACATCTTGGCTGTCATTCCGCTGGAATAGCACGATTGGACAATTCGGGCACCGCTAAGCTCCTCTCCGCTCCGCGTCAGTGGAAAGACGGCCTAAGCTGTCACGATTTTGGACGGAAGTTTGTCCTCTGATACGTCTATATACAAGATGTTTGTGTAAACACCGTTGTCCTTGAAACCATCAAATGAGCCCATCAAAATGAACAACTTTTTCTATGAGAACAATGCTGGGAATTAAAAAAAATCTGTCTTCATACCCATACAAATGGGGATTGTCCATTTTTTTTAAATTTTGCTCATTACAAAAACATTTCGAGGAATAAGGTCAGTGATCGTTTTTCTGTACATAAACGAAAAAAATACCCATTAGTTACTTATATTTTTGAACAAATATGTTTAACCTTAGTTTGACCTTCAATGGCGTTAAATTGGCAATAAATTCGACCAACATTACGTTTCGAACTTTTGGTAAGCTTTTCGTATCAGCTTTCACATAATGGGAACTTGCATTTGACGAACCAGCCATTATAAATAAGATTGAAAGGAAAAAAACATACTGCAGAGGTCATATTGGCCGCCGATGATGACGTCACAGCGAAACTTTAAAAATTTATTGAAAAAAAACTAGCCAATGAATTTCAAAATTATTTAATTTATATTCTTAAAATACTCTATTTTAACGAAAAAAAATATAAAAAGTACATGTGATTTTTTTTGGACAATGCCCATTGCCGACCCGGGCATCAGTATGGGTGTGAGGACGACATTTTTTTTTTTGAGTTCCCAGCATTGTTCTCATAGAAAAAGTTGTTCATTTTGATGGGCTCATTTGATGGTTTCAAGGATAACGGTGTTCACACAAACACACTGTATATAAAACTCAAAGGTGACTGACTGACATTGGGATCTATCAACGCACAGCCCAAACCACTGAACGGATCGGGCTGAAATTTGGCATGCAGGTAGATGTTATGACTTAGGCATCCGCTAAGAAAGGATTTTGATAAATTCCAACCCCAAGGGGTTAAAATAGGGGATGAAAGTTTGTACATAATAATACTTCTTAGCGCGAGCGAAGCCACGGGCAAAAGCTCGTTACATATATAAATTCTTGTTTCCGTTTCCAGTGACAACTAAGAGCGCCTCGTCTGACACATGGCGCTCCGCCCCCCGGCCGGCCTCCGCTTCCGACACGGTGCGAAGACAGCTACAGGCGGGGCACAAGAGGAGATTGAGTTTGAGATGTGAGTATTAATAATAGGGGAGGTAGTGCTATCGTTAACTAAGTGATTTCATACCGACCAATTTTTTGCCCAGCGGTAGCTTAATATTTATCAATCAATATAATCAGCGTCAGTCGTCGCACCAGTGGTGGAATGTTAACTGAGAGTATTTCAAAGTTGTAAAAAAAATAGTTGCGAAAAGTGATTTTATACTGAATGAAACTGTGATGCATGATTTTTGAGGTCATGTTTAACCAAAAATCACCGTCAGCCGTATTGCAGACGGGGATTCAACGTCAGTCGCGTTACTGAACATGTAAAATTTTTTTGAATATAAAGTCATTTTATACCGTACAAAATTTATACAGGTGAATGTTTCTACTTTGTAAATAATAAAGAAAACCGTCAGTCGCTAATACGATGGTGGAAAAACCGTCAGTCAGTGATATAAGCTATGACCAATATAGCCCTACTTCGCGCTCAATGTATCCTAGGGCGTCGCGTAGACGACATTTCCACCTGCAAACATTCAGCTGACGGCGATTTTCGTTTGAATTAACCATAAAATTAACTCACATAGCAATTTTAAGTAATTAATTCGATAGTCAATATTTGTGAAGAAGAATTGAATACATTGTACTTTAAAAGCGCCATCTGTTTTTATATACTAAAACTAAAATAAAACCTACCCAGCCTGAACGTGTATAATCTAGATATGAACCTTTATTGGGTGCGAAATGGGATCTTTTTAATGTCAATTCAATACGATTCCCAACATCAACTTTGAGATGCTCTCAATTTTTATTCCACCCATTATGAAGTGGCTGACGATCAAAGCTGTTATGTATTAGTGGAATACTATTATTGTAACGATTTTCGCTCGGTACGAAAAAACTGAGCGCGACCTCCCCTACTATAAGTAGATAGCCCACGTATAACTTTAAGGGTCGGACCTCATCTGGCAGCACGGAATCGCCTTTTTCCGTCGTCCTTTCTCTTTCTGTCGCTTAGAACTGCCATTTGCTAGACCGAGACAGAAAGCATAATGCGATAGCCTCGAGGATTCCGCCGCGTGCTATCGCATTATGCTTTCTGTCTCGGTCTAGCAAATGGCAGTTCTAAGCGACAGAAAGAGAAAGGACGACGGAAAAAGGCGATTCCGTGCTGCCAGATGAGGTCCAACCCTTAGGGTCCCATCTACGAATAGCCCACGTATAACTTTAAGGGTCGGACCTCATCTGGCAGCACGGAATCGCCTTTTTCCGTCGTCCTTTCTCTTTCTGTCGCTTAGAACTGCCATTTGCTAGACCGAGACAGAAAGCATAATGCGATAGCCTCGAGGATTCCGCCGCGTGCTATCGCATTATGCTTTCTGTCTCGGTCTAGCAAATGGCAGTTCTAAGCGACAGAAAGAGAAAGGACGACGGAAAAAGGCGATTCCGTGCTGCCAGATGAGGTCCAACCCTTAGGGTCCCATCTACGAATAATAAAAACTAAGGAAACGTAACTCCCATACTTCAATCGTTTTGAATTTGGTTCCTTTTCGCACACTAAAATAATATGGCAATAGCACAGTATAGCAATATTATATCCCTACAGTAACGAAACGCCTTTGATGTCGCACGATGCCGCCACCGGTGTAGGTACCGAGAAGATATGCCAGGGTTGCCACGAAACGGGAAATAAAATAAAAATAAAATATTGTGCTTGTAATGTTATCATATAATATATAATCTGTATACATTTGACGACCTTCGTGGCTCAATGGTTAGAGTGTGTGGCAACTCAAGCCGGGGATCTCGGGTTCGAATCCCGCCGACGCAACAAAAAAGTTTTTCAATGTTCCTGGGTCATGGATGTGTATTAAATATGTGTATGATATAATAAAAAATCTTAAATATATGTATATTGTATAGTATAAAAGTATTAAATATATTTCCTTTGTCTGGTACCTGTAGCACAAGTCCTTCAGGTACTTAGCACGGGGCCAGACTGACGTGGTGTGAAGCGTCCATAGATATTATTATAATCAGCGTGTTATATTTACATAAGTCGTACTGCCAGATATTTACGTGAAACTTTATTTTTAGATGATTTAGTTCTCTATTTAAAAATTTAATTCACCCATCAAGCCCCATAAGCTCACCGGTGAGCGAGACACAATATAATAACAATAGATTTTCAAGACTCCACGATCGAAGGATTAAAATAATGAAGAAGCATTGTATAAAATATCCAATAATTATTTATAAATTACATAATTGCTCGTAGGTACGGTAGGCCACCCGCCAGGCCGCCACTCAGAAACTCAGAAACGCTTCAAAATTCGCTCATATTACGTGCGCGGTAAGGGCGGTCCAAAGGTCAACATGTTACACTTGATGTGTGGCCCTGTGTACGAGTACCTCGCTAGGTAGGTACTAATTAGTATGTAAGTTGTAACAGGGTATTTGACAAATTTTTAATGTATTGTATATTGTTTCTCTTCAAATTACACTTTTTACAACGTGAGTTACAATAAAACAGAGATGCAAATAAATGCCGCCAAGATCAACACAATATTAGTGTTAACAGCTGTGAGCCGATATTTATATAAATTTAAACCCTTTTTGTTTCTCTCTCGTACTCGTACACTGAAGTCTGAACCCTTATAATATCCCATGTTTATAAGATAAGTTATCGTTTTACAATAATTACAACACAAAATTCGTAGACAACGCGCCAACGTCACCCCTGCGCGGGCAGGTACACAAACTCCGCGAGTTTGTATACGCGGGCCCGCGCCGCCCGCTTCCCCGCGGGTACCCCTCCGTTGCTCTGCGCAAGTACATTCGTTTCACTACTGTAGGGATATATTGCTATACTGTGGCAATAGCTACGAAAATACATTCAAATTGACAAAATAAAGCTGTTGACAATAATTGTCACTTCTATAATTACAAAAAATTCTTAGTTCAGATTGGGTGCATGATTTTGATTTAGATTTAGTTTTTAGATAATATTTAATTTTAAGTTATGTTTTTTGATATTAACTAACCCTAAAATTTTATAAGTTTGTAATACTAACCAATGGACCATAGTAGTCTGAAATAAAGATATTTGTATTTGTATTCGGTCTCTTCTTGCATAAAGTATGCATGTATTCGGGTCACATTTTGTTGGATCGGAACAAATTTTTGACACAGTTACTCTTCCTTAGTGTTTATTATTCGTAGGCTCCCACACATAACTACGAATTCGTGTGAATTCGCATCGCAATGTCATTTTAAAGGTACAAGTTGGAACCGAGCGACACGTCGCAACAGCAGACGACGTGTCGTCGCGACAATACTGGTTTCTATGTATTTCTATGAATAAATGTCGCTAGCTTCGTGTCACTAGCAGCGGAGGGTATTTCATAGAAATACATAATATAAACCAATAATGTCGACACGTCGTCTGCTGTTGCGACGTGTCGCTCGGTTCCAACTTGCACCTTTATTATGAGTTTTGTCGCAGATATTTGCGATGCGATGCGAATTCGCAGTTTTGTGTGGGAGCCCTACGATCGCATGTTAAACAAGCCATAATAATTATGAGGGTTTAATGTAACTTTGATGAACTTTCAGCGGCAGTCAAGATAATATATTTTTCTCTCTTCCGGGCGGAAAGCGTCAACTTTCTTCCCGCTGCGCTTACCGATGTTGCCGTTTTCGGCCTCCGTCGATGTGAAAAATAGTATACGCACCATGGGCATTAAATAAAAAAGACTCAGATCACATGTTTGTTGACCTCGGCTTCGTCTCGGCCAACAATTACATGTGATCTGAGTCATTTCTTATTTTCCTGCCCTAGGTGCGTAGTGTATTGCCCCGTGATGGATAACGCAAGAGTTCCTTACTTTAATTTTCTTACAATTACTTGCATTGTTTTTAAATTCTAACTTTATAAAATTGCTAGCTAGTTTGTATTTATTGCTAGATGAGAAATGATATCTCATGGTAACAATTTTCATGTTTGAATTTTTAAAACAATAATTTATTTGTTATTTTTCAGACATGCAACGTCACAAGACAAGCCCGGAGAACACATTGTTCCTATACGAACCGGGCAAGACGTACGGTAAGGGTGACTGTACGCAGGCGAGTGTCAATTAGCTCTCTCTGTCTGTTTGTACAGGACAGAGGAGGATAGAAGATGCGAGGTTAGAGTTTTTTTTATAAATTTCGAAAATTATTCAAGCAAAGTAAGGTATAGTTGATTTCACATAATGGCTGTAAAGAAAATGTGAATTAGTTCTCTCTGTCTGTTTGTACAGAATAGAGGAGGATAGAAGATTTTTTTATAATTTTTCAAATTGTCCAAGTGTTGCTATTACGTGTAATTAGGTACCGATTTGCCTTCTCTGTCTTTCTTATAGTAATAGAGAAGGGCAGAAGATGCGAGGTTAGATTTTTTTTTAATACTAGATAATTATGTAGCTTGAAAAATGTTTTAAAAAATTTGGTACTTAATGATGATTATAATGATTATAAAGAAAGTGTGAATTTGCTCTCTCCGTCTGTTTGTACAGAATAGAAGAGGATAGGAGATGTGAGGGTAGAGTATTTTTGATAATTTTTCAAATTATTAGATGGTGATGATTATAAAAAAAGTGTATTAAAATAGAGAGGGACAGAAAATGTGGTGTTGGAAAATTTTTATACTAGATAGCTTGAAAAATGTTGAAACAAAATTCGATTATGTTGATTATAATGATAATAAAGATGGTGTCGATTTGTTGTCTGTGTCTGTTTAAAGTAGAAAGAGAAGGACAAAAGATGTGAGGTGTGAGGTTTTTGGATAATTTTTCGAATTATTAGGTGGTGATGATTATACAGAAAGACGAAAGTGTTCATTAGTTTTCTCTGTCCGTTCAAAGTGAATAAAACAGGACAGAAGATGTGCGGTCAGTTTTTTTTTAAATTCGGAAGTAGACCGATTAGCCCTCTCTGTCTGTATATAAAGAACAGAGAAGGATAGATGTGAGGTTAGATGATTTTGATAATTTTTGAAAATTGTTTAAGTGCTAATAGGTACTTGATATTTACAATACAACATGACAGAGAAAGATTCAATAATAATATATTATTCCTAATATCCAGTTAAGTTTGGTGTTCATATTATTTACTTTTGTACGACGATGTCAGGACTCTTGTGTTTTTATTAAAACATTTCAGTGAAATAAATATTATAATAATTATTCCTCCTTAATAAAAAAGGAATAAAATATAGGTTTAATTATTTTTCCGTCCTTAAAATATTTTAGACTTATACTACTAGTCATTAAAACACTTTAGATAGCTAGAATACTTAAGTAATAAATACTAGCATGAAAAGTACTTTTCGAATTTTGTAGTATTTAAATATTAAAAGACTTAAAACAGGGTATATGCCTTCAAATTTTAATATTAGAGTATTATTAAAATGTAGTAACACCATATTCACTGATAATATTAGGACGGTCCTGCAAAAAAATACTGCCATTAAATGCGGCATTTTCTAGCTACTTTTTAACAAAAAAAAAACGTGTAAATTAAACTTTTTGTTTTGATTTATTTTGTGATTTAAATAATCTAAGTCTTAGATATAGATAATTTCTCACTTACAAATATTGTAAGTGAACGAAATTGTGCAATTTAGTGCAAATTAAGCACAGAATAATGGTTATATTATTATAATAATTATGATTAAGATTTAGTGATAGATAATATTGAGTTGTATTTCTTATTTTTCTGAGAATAACATAACCGAAAAAATTTAGATTAAGTGGTATAAAAACAACTAACATGATATCTTTGACAAAATTACTAAAGTCTAAATTGTAACAAAATTCGTAAAGGTATACTGTACGCGGCGAAACATGGCGGTAGCGGTCATTGACTCCCTGTCAAAAACTTGTCATTTTCTATATAAAGCCGCGATTGACAATGAACTGTCAGATGTTGTCAATCGCGGCTTTGTATAGAATATGACAAGTTTTTGACAGGGAGTCAATGACCGCTACCGCCATGTTTCGCCAAGTACAGTATAATAATTAGAACATAATACTACTTATATTGTAATAAACACAAGTTTTCTTTGTAATAAAAAAGTCTGATACGTAGAAAAGTTACTTAACAGAGAATACTTTTTTATCAATAAGAAAAGAAAGGTTTTGACCCATTTCGCCAAGAATATTGATATTTGACCATAATGTCGATTCAACTCAATATTATTTGCTACATAAGACCAGATTTTCTGTATATTAGAATAAAAGGATTAGTTTATTTTTGTACTTTGTGTACTTTCTAAGTTTATTAAATACATTTGTTATAAAAATCTGGTTTTAATTATTCCCTCTCATTTTTATTATACTTACGTGAATTTTTGGCATTTGTATACCGTTCCATTGGGACAAAAATAGGGTAGATTGTAGAATATGTTTTTAAAGTGTCTTTGAGTGCTGAAAAAAATTAGATGTTACATACAATGCACGTCTGTGCCTTTAAAATTTTGTACGAGACTTGAGTTTTTTAAACTAAGTTTATCCGAAGTATGTCACAGACCACAGTGCTTTTTTAATGTGGCTACTCTTCTTGTCAGTGCAGCATACAATTTTATCATTTCTTTTAAAGTTAATAAGCATATTAGGTAATATTAAAACACATTTTTCTGCTAGATACATTTATTTTCACATTGTATATGACAGGCTGGCAGTGACATAACTATTATAATCTGTGATTATCGAATAAAATTCACAAAAAACTTAATGTTAACACCTGTAATAATTTTGATATTTTTGTTACTTTTTAATTTTTAATACAAAACTCTTTTCTAAAGTATTGTTATATATATTTCTGTCCGCAAAAAACGTAAAAGTGTTGTCACTATTGGCTAAATTCTACTAGTTTTACTATGGACTTTTACGTACATCGTATAAAAATCTATGGCAGCTAAAATATCTTTACATTTAACTACAGTATAATCGGAATTATTTTAAATTATAAATGCAATAATATTGGCTCTATTTTGGGAATTCTCAAATGTGACTTGAGTGCCTCTCAATTTGAGTGGCGATTAAGTATTCGGTCTGTAATATAAATACAATTTTGAGTCAGTAAATTTTGCTATTTCCGAAAAGAAATTGCTAAAACAGCATTCTTAATTTTAACCTAAAATCGATACTGGTTATTATTTTTATTTACAAGATTTGATAGTAGAATTAGATTTATTAAACTTACTACAATAATAACTATCAAATTACATTAATAATTGAATTATTTTAATTCCAAATAGTATATAATTTTTCGAATATGAAATGAAAAATAGGAACATTGTCAAATAATTATTTGCGTATTTTGAGCTTCTTAAGCATATAAGATTTTTTTTGTATAAATTATGTGACATTATTTTCACAAAATATCGTTTCAAAAAATTAACTAACTTAAAAACTTAATATGAACAAAGTTTCAGCGTTGGCACATTAAGGATGGAAGAAATAATATTGCGTCCACAAAAAACACTACAACATGGTCACTTTGTTTGTAATTTATTTAAAAGTACCCTCATTTTGACATAATCATTCAAAGGTCACATTTATAATGTTTTTTCATAACTGAAAATTAATGTAATTATAATTTCGGATTTTTTAAGCGAGTAAAAAAACGACCATATGTATTTTTAATTGTATTATCGTCGCTATTCTTACCTAGTGATAAGTTTTTAACTTTGTAGTTCTTTGGTATTCATACAAAGTAATAAATGCTATCTGAAATGGCTATTCGTTATTGAAAATGTTTGATTCTAATCTCGATATAAGTATTTTGTTTCACTCGCACGCACACGTTTTATTAAATGTTTGAATGCGATCGCTATATTTAAAATTAGAACCTGCTACATTTTAAATTACGAATATTTTTGTAGGGTAGCTGGATATTTTATATACAGTATTTTAACGGTTATTCCTTTTACTAATAAAATTACATACGCAGACTATAACTAATCAAGATCTGCCTATGTCATTTGACGTTTCTACAATTCCAGATATAATATGCAGATCTTGCATAGCTATACGCTGTGTGTTTTTTTTATTAGTAAGCCTCGATTTATGTGAGACTAGGGGCCTGTTTCACTTCCTGATAAGTGCCGAATAGGCTATCCACCACTTAACTTGACAGACGAAGCATGGAGAATCTGTCAGAAAAAGCTGTGAATAGCCTATTCGGCATTTTATCAGAAAGTGGTGAAACAGGCCCTAAGAGTGTATAATAGTTTATTCGCCTAAATCTTAAACGTCTAGATTACATTGAGATCTATTTGACTATTTAGTGCTACTTATATACATAAATACATACGCGAGAGAGCGAAAATAAAGACTAAAATTGTAAAAAAATTTAGCTAATAGATTTCAGGAATGTATAGACTTATTATCTAGAGCTCTGTGGGATTGAAGAATCGTCGTCGGCAAAGCTAGCTCGGTTCCTTCTCTCGCATCTCTTCTGGTGTTGTCGAATGAATGCGCTGAGGCGATTCAGCAAAAATTGCTTATCGTGGCCCTCCAAAACCAACTGATTCTTCAAAACTTCCACCATGTGGCGATTTGCTGAAGCCACCGCCCAATAATAGTACAAGAAGAAGAGTAGTATAGCAAACGCTGGGACTGAAAACGTTGACGTGCCAAGAATGAAGATAAAACCTCGCACGAATTCGGGGAATCCCTCGAAAGTTTCTATAACGTAGTCCCAAACTGTGTTATAACCTCTGAAAGGTCCGCAACTCCACGAAGGAACGATTTCAGCGATGGAATAAGCTACAGGGACAATGGATATTACAAATCCAATGAGAAGCACTGACATGAAAAGGGACTTTGATTTGGACGCTTTGTGGACAATTGGAGATGGTGTGCAGTTGACTAGACAAGCGAACTTCTTAATATAGAAGATGAGGAAGCAGAAAATTGTGCCGATGATGGGCAGGAATGGGCAGAAGAATGAACCCATCCAGATGATAGACTGGATGTAAACGATGTCCAATACGTGTTTGGGAAGATAAAACTCTTGGGATCCGATTATTCTTAAGCAACGGCTTCTAGCGTGCCTCGCAATGAACGCTCTAGGGAGGTTTATGAAGAATGTCATGATGAATTGTATCGCGAAATCAGTTAAAATCAATTTGTAGAGCTGTTGGCCAACGTAGGTCTCCCAGCATTCAAGTCTGTTTGACTCCTCATCGGAAGGACATATGATACGGTTTGGTGAAGTTATCTGAATATACATTTGACTCAAGAGAACTGCCAATGACGAGAGTCGAAGCAAAACTGTTCGTAGAAGTGTGATTATTATCGCATTCGCTGGGGTATAGTTCTCGAATCTGATCACATACCCAAAGACTTCAGGAATCACAAGATTCAAGCCCACAATGCTCAGAAATGGCAGAAATTCCAACAGAGTGTTTTGCAGCTGCGTAAAGGATAACTTGTCTTCTTTGTAAAGGTATTCCTCAGTTCGATTCACACTGAATTCGTTGTTGAGTTGATCCATGGAGTAATTGAAAGTTATGTATATGAGTATACCAGATGCGATCAGTATTACTAAGACCAACAGGTTGATAAAAATTCTTTTGATCTGCAAAAATATTACCCCTTCTCTTGACCGTTGCTGCTTTTCTTCCTTATATTTCTCTTCTTCGAGGCATCCTTTTACCTCATTATATAACGCCTTGTGCTTGATTTTAGCTGACTTATCATTGTGGATACAGAAATCCCACCCACCGAAAACCAAGTTGCAGTATTTATAGAACTGTCCTTCGCTTTCAACAAGCTTTTCTTTGAACCCTCTAGCCGAGGACTTAACTATGGCAATCAAGGAAAACAGTGCCCAAGAAATGGGTACTAAAATGTACGCCATCGGCATATTATAATACATTTCTTTGCTGAATATACCCTTCAAATGATACTCATAAATCTGATTGCTGTATACACCGTAGAATAAAATGGTTTTCTCCATCCATCCAGTGCCTTGAATGAAATCCAATGCGATATTGTTATCCGTCAAATTTCGCTCGAAATACGTCTGGGAGCAACAAATGGTGGAATTTTCTAGGAAATCTGTGCACTCTTCAACTCTTTCGACTAGCAACACATTTGGGAGGATCAGGAATAGGACAACGAATATGGATATGGCGAAATTCAGGAGGAGCATCCATCGCAGGAAGAGGAAATAAGCAACGACCCCAGTCCCGAATTTCCCTTCAATTTCCCGTAACGCGGATTGCCATAGCTCCAATTTTCCCATAATTTCGCCTAATCGTATTCTAAATCGGTGCCATATTTTTCTTTGTTTCCACTGCAACTGTTCGAAGCCTTGCAGGCGTAGTTTTGTTGCGTTCTAGAAAAAATATATGGATCATTTAAATAGACCTTAAAAAGTTTTAATTATAGTGTTCTTATGAATCTTTAATCACAGCGAGCAAAAATACTACTAAAACCATCTTTATGTTAATTAACAAATGAAGAATTAGAAATGCAGGAAAAATATGATTTTTAATACAGCTGTCAATGTCGATAACTGAAAAACAAGATGGCTGCTGTTGGTCCTTCGAGCCGGATCTCACCTGTAATCGTGCTTTGAGCTCCAGCTTCTGATGCATCGGCACAGGCATGGCCTTGATCTGCATTATCTCCTCCCATGTTCGTTCTTCGTTTGATAGATTTTCTGAAAATTGAAAAAAAATGAAGTTTTTCACACAATAAGATCAATTTAGAAAATAAAATCTCAGGATCATCTGGAGACGGCAAAGCAAAAGGCAAAAATTTAACAATATCAGGTGTCAAGGAAATTTCTTGTAGAATTTGCGTCTATCGCATTGCTGTTATAAGATACAAAATCTTCTTGCGAACCATATAATATTGGGACTTTGTCATAAACGGAACAACTCATTAAAAATATTTGGTTGGCTTTTACAGTGATTTCAATGCAAGAGACAGAACTAATAAAAAAACTTTAAAACTAAGTATCAAGTCTATTTTTCAAGTACCCACCAGATAGATCGGGAAGCATAGACAGGTGTATGTCTCGACTCTGTGTTGTTCTCGCGAATGTGGACTGTCGTCTTTCATTCTGTGATCGCACTCGCTTAACCGTGGTCGCTGGAAGAGATAAAATGATGAATATGTTATCCTATCTTTGAGAACCTCTGTGACTCAGTTGGTTATGGGGTTTACACTAAAGGTAGCAGGTTCGATGCAAAAAGATATTATAAATGCGTAAGTAGTTTGGGCATAAAAACACAGCTCTTTTCACGCCCAAACGCCCAAACTACTGAACCGATTTTGCTGGGAGATACTTTGAGTCTAGTAAATGACATATGATGCTTTTTAACCCGGAAAAATGTACGGTTCCCGCGTGATAAACGAATTTAGTCGCGAACGTCATTTAGTTTAGTATATTTTTGTGGTATGATACCCATAAGTCATAACACAAGTCCTTGACGCATGGAACCATACTGACAAGTTGTGATTTTTGAAGGGACCATAGAATATATTATATAATACTAGCTGCCCGGCAAACGTTTCTTTGCCATATTATAAAATATAAGGTATATCGCCCGTATTATTTTATTGAAGTGACTAAATAAAGTATGTCACCATGGCAACGTCCATCGCTATCATGGTCGTTGTTTTTCTCGAGTTGTAATAATTTACTATTATTTATTCAATAAATGCTCTTATCAATATAATAAGTACCCAGTAGCCGATTCTCAGACCTACTGAATATGCATATAAAATTTGGTAAAAATCAGTAAAGCCGTTTCGGAGGAGTTCGTGGACTAACATTGTGACACAAGAATTTTATATATAAGATTTAATATAGGAAATAGAAATAGATACAAATATAATAAAAGCTGCCAATACATACTATTCCTCGCCTGTTTCGATGGCAGCAACGTTGCCAGCTTAGTGGTGTCCGCTCGCTGCAGGTTCTCAAACAACTCTTGTTCTCCCCCCGGGTAGAGCTCCTGATAGAACTCCCCCCCAGCCTCCTCCCAGCCCTCATGGCGTTTCGACCTCTTGCCTTTGCCTCCAGACATTATGGCATGTTTATCTATAAAAAAATATTAAAAAAGTCATATAAAGCATGGCATATTAAAAACATGTTTTTTGGTTATTTGCTGGGTTATAGTTATTTAAAAATGTGTACAATATACAGATTGTTTAGAAATATTCAATTTTAATTAAATAAATTCTCCCAATGTAGTAAATTGAGTACCCTTACAATTAAAATAAAAAATAAATAAGTAGAAACTACTGACTAGAATCAGGCTACATGGTCTGATAAATATTTTGTCATTACTTGTAACAAAATCCTGATAATAGTTACTATGGCAGTTGGCACACTTTTATAGAACTTTCTATTTATCACATGAAACCCACACATTTTACTGTGTCAAATGTAGGTCATTCAAATTGAATCTAATAGCAGTTTACAAAATTTCACCCAATTTGTTCAATGCTAATTAGAAGAACCAACTTTGTACACTAAATTATTTTACACTACAGTATAGTGGGCTTACTGTATGGTATGTGGTTATGTTGAGGATAAAAATATCCTCATCGTAACCACATACCTTAGTTAGGGCTTTAGTTAAGCTGATATCAGACGGTTCACTCGGAAGACTATTCACTCGAGTGTATGCTTCATTTTCCTTTCATTCTATGTTCACACGGCTTAAAGGGCATGATATAGAAAAGAACATTCACTTTTCTTTTCTTTTAATATGTCGTCGAATGAAGTTGTGCGACTTGGAATTACTTTAATTTATGATCATTTAATCAAAGAGTTGACAAAAAGAAGCAAAGAAAACGTCGATGGTGGTGGGTGCGACCATGGATTGAAAGAAGAAATTTATTAGGAGCTTCAAATACATTGTTGAGAGAACTAGCCGTTGAAGATCCTGATTCATATTGTAATCATCTTCGAATGGATGAAAAAAAAATTGAAAAACTTTTACTTCTTATTGCTCCATTATTAACGAAGGAAAATACTTTAATGAGAGACAGCATACCTAACCGAATAAAACTTCAAATTGTACTCAGATACCTGGCTACAGGTGATAGCTTTGGAAGTTTAGAGTTTTTATACAGAGTGACTTGATATACAATATCCTACTTTTTTCAAGAAGTATGTGAAGTGCGGTAGTAGTAAGTATGGTCCTGTAGCCGTCCGTCGGCTACAGGACTCGAGATCAAATGGCAAAACCCGAATGATCGTTCTTTCAGTGTTCAGACTGTTCATTTCTCGTTCATTCGGAGTGGGAGTGAAAGATACCGGATGACAATATCCAACATAGTTGGATCGGTTCACTAATGAATTCATTCGGCACTAATGTTTCATTCTGTGTTTAGATGTGTCACTCGGAGTGAAAGATGCAAAATGAAAGACGAAAATGAACAAGAAATGACCCGTCTGATATCACCTTTAGTAACATATAGTCACTATATATTACAACTAATAGTCTAATCCCACTATACTATAGTATAAAACAATTGAAAATTATTATTTTTCTTGCCACTGTAATGTCAAAATGTTCCATCTTTAATTATAAGTTTTCTAAAGATACTACACTACATTTATGTAATTTAAACTATGCTATTCTATATCTATTCGGAGTAGGAAAATGGAGTGACATGGGAAAAGGAGAGTAACTTGGAGTAGAGTGGCCAGAGGCAGACGAGGATGGAAGAGGCTAGAGGAGACCTTTGCCAGATGGCAATCAGAAATTGATAAACTTAGATAACTGACATAATATTCAAAAACACTGCTGTAATTCTGATTACAATTTTATTTGTCTCTTGAGAACAACTGAACCAATTTGGCTTATTTTAGTCTTGATATATTTGTGGAAATCCTGGGAAGTCTAGTTCTATTATCTTATTATTACCTATATATAGTTTGAAGTGCTGATATTAGAAAGCCAATATGTATAATCGTAAATCCCCATAACAAAATGTTATTGTCATTTCTAGTCCCAATTAATCTGTTTTGATTGTCGGTAATAAATGTTGATAAGATATGCAAAATTATCGGTTATTGTGATATATTATAGTAATATTTTTTTGTGCAATAACAGGATGTCTTACTTTAAATTTACAATAAATCAACTATATTGTTTTGATTTTAATCTTATAAAAGGTGACGGTGAAGTCTAAAATTTTTTTTCTTGGACATTAAATCTTATTACTTTTAAAAATTTATTTGAATAAAACCTTTGATTATCTTCTAACAGATACACAGACATCATTAATTATTGATTAGTTTTTATAATCATTTTGTAATTATTGCATTATTCACATACTTGATATCCTCCGACTAAAGCAGTAACGACTGCTGACTTTAAATACAAACACATACCAATATAAAATATTATGTTAATTCATAAATACTTGAATAATTATTGCACTGACTTAAAGGAACTAGGAAAATAACATACATACCATTTAACAAAAGATTGATAACAAAAAACATGCACCAAAATAGCTTGGCCTGCTATAAAAAATATATAAAAACTTCATGGTTACGGCACAAAAAAAACTTTTAGACGTTTAAATTTCGAATTAGACCTCACCGGATTCTGCTAATTTATAAGTTGTGAGCCATGAGTAATAATGGTAATAACAAGTGAAAGATAATGACAACAAAGGATTATATGATTGTATAAAAAAAGTATTTTAAAGTAAGACTACAGAATAGGAGTTAAATATATTATGTTCTTGTTTATTATCCTGTTTATTACGAAAGGAAAATCAAACACAACAATTCTATTTTTATATCCCGAAAATATATTCTACGATTTTATGTGAAAAAGTGTTTTTCTTACCTTACTGCAACATCAGCACAACACATTATTGATTTAACTGTTTTATTTCACACACTCATTGTTTCTAGTTCATTTGCATAGCACTTTTCTTCGAATTTTAAAAATAAATTCCTAAATCAAAATATTCCGAGGAGTGGTGCAGTGTGCACTGCCGACTGCGTTCGGTTTCTCCGATTGTGTTGTCAATAATGAAATGTCAAAACTCGTATCATTATTCGTTTTGCGTGTCTTATCGCTTTTAATATAGGCGGATTTTACGTATTCATATCGTAAATAATCTCAGCCCATTACAAAGCTATTTTTACTTCAGTTGTTTCCATTCATTTTTTCATAGAAAATTATCTTTTGTTTACGTAATGGCAAGCACGTAGATCGGAACGCGCGTTCCAAATTCCAATACACTTTGAAAATAGAACATTTGCTATTTTCTTATGTTTACACTTTGTCCTGTTTTCTGAAATTGTTTATCGTTTTCAATGAATGTTTATGCAACGTTGTTATTTTATAACACTATATTAATGCAGTTGTCCTAAAATATTATTAAATCTTTTCAACGTTGATCTCGGGAAAAATCACTGAAAATGTAGCCACTTTTATATTTTCTTCCAGGCGGCAAATAATGTGATTTTGCATTGGAAATTACATTACGGCGAGACGATCTCAATCGTTTATCTAATTTCCGCAGATCACTCGGCACAGGACCGTCTGCGGATCGCGAAAACAAATCTCTAAGGACATTTCCTTCGAACAATATCCGGGGAGGGTCGCTATTGGGAAATTTTCGCGGCAATTTTTACTCCAACCAATGAGGGGAGGGGAAGACGGTAGCGCGGCCAATGGGAACGACTTGACGTTAGCAGATGCACCGGGAGGGCCAATCTTGTTTCCGGTGCGTGCGGGGTACATCCTGCGCGAAAAGCCCGGGAATAGCACGGGCGAGATCACCTGCGCAGCATCCCTCCGCACGCTTCTCCAGATCACATCTCGCGGAAAGTAATGATTATTTCGGTCCACGGGCTAGTTCCCCGAACTCCCGTCGCGGCGCTGCGCTTTAGCGGGACGTCAATTTACACCTCCGTTTGGTGGCGAGCTAAAACGTAATTTTAGTTTTGGGAAAATTGAAAAAACCGAAACGCAGTGCGTGCAGTGTTTTCGCGGCAAAATCCGGTAGTGTTCCACGTTCGAAATACTAAACCCGCTTGCCTACACACCATCCACCATTACGCTAGTGATTTTTAATATTAATATGGAGGACAGATTCGGGATCGGTTTTTAGTGACGTTATAAGTGTTTGTTGAGATGTGTACGATGCCCGTTTACGTGTACCGCACTTTCGATAATCTGCTGTGTGACATAAAAAAGCGCGACACTCCCTAGGACTGTTGGTTGGCATATCGACAATAAGTGGAAAATGCAATATTCTTTACGTTCGAGCGGTCCGAGGGGCCACGAGGAATATTGAGACACTAATGGCGTTGGGCAATCTTCTTCTGCTTTTATTGGTGCTCGCTATAGTCTGCGCCGACCGAAATGAGGTCGAAGCAAAAGATAAAGCTGAGGAAGCCTTGGCGGCGAAAACGGATCAGAGACCAAGGTCGGCCATGCCCGATCCCGTCCGGGGTTCCTTCGATAAGCTCAACAGGATGCTGAATAGGACGGAAGACAGGAAGAGCAGGCGACGCAAGGTGGACTTCACGAAAATATACACCCAACTCCACCTCGACCGTCCTAAAACGCAGAATGATGATATACAGAACGACAATAACAATAATGATGTCGCGATAGCCACGAATCAGAAGACCATGGGCAATGATAACGAAACTAATTCCTTGACCACTAAAATGAAGGAACTTAGACCTGATGGACCCAATTATGAGGCGCACGAGAATACAGTCATTCCTCACGTTATGGGGGTATACTGTGACTTTGAGCCACATAATGCCACCGATAGTTGCATGTGGCAATGGAATACTACGTTGTCTGATCACGGCTTGGGATTCAAGATCATGACTGCTACTGAAGTGGCGAGAATGAATGAGACTATAGGGATGAAGTTCTCTGGACCACCAGTAGATGCGGATGAGAAGAGAAATGGTGAGGAACTAGATATTATAGATTTTCCTTTAGTCTACCTTCAGCAAAGTTTTCTAGCTACCTTCCTATACAGAATCACCGTAGTATCTAGATTCTAGAAGATTCAGGAGTAGTACTTGAAAATTTTAAAGATGTTAGTCTATGACAAACATTTTTATTTTTTTATTTAAAATGGGTATTTTTAACGCACTTCTTGAAAGTTAAATTGATGCCTACCATTTATTCTCTATTATACTATAACTAGATATCGTTACGAGAAGAACTGGCGTAAGAAACACTTTCAGTTTGTTTTCAGACAAGACATAACTGATTTTGTTTAGCATTTAATCAATTCAGTATCTAATTTCATCGTCTTTTTAAGCCATTTGAAAAACCGGTAAAAAAGGACGACCGAGTTTTGAAACGTTTTTGAGTAGCTATAGACTGTATTCTCGTTTTTTGATAATATAATAAACCCTGTATGTGGGCAAGCGCCCCATCGCGGGAGCGTCACGCGTTTCCTCATATAAAAGTGGAAAAACCTAAGGTATTGTCACTTAGTCTTGTTAAACCTCTAATATAGTCTGTCATTTCTATATGACGCAGATTTTCGATTTCTGCAAAATAAAGAGACCTAAGTCAAATTGCATTAAAAATTTCAATATCGAAGTTACAAATCAAAATCGTATGGAATTTGACATAACGCGTCGCTGATAGCACTTACGATGCTTTATGTCAAATCTCATACATTTTCGTTTTTTTTACTTTGTTTTGGAAATTATCGAATGCAAGTTTGAAATGCTCTGTTTCTCAGGGTTTTCGATAGGAGTTTATCTATTCAACAGGGTTGTTGATTGGTTCAATAACCAATCAACAAGCACTCTAATGCTTTTGATTGGCCATCGTCGAAACAATTTTCGACGATGGTCAATCAAAAGCCTTAGAGCAGTGGTTCTCAAACTTTTTGGTGGGTGTCGGAATTCCCTTTTGAGAAGTAAAATTTTTGACGGACCTCCAAAATTATGTCTTTGAAAGCATCGTCTCTGGTGTCTAATAATATTTTTAAAAACATTCTGTGTATATACCTCGCGGAGCCCCTACATTGCCTTTGCGGAGCTTCATGGCTTCATGGAGTACATTTCGAGAATGTCTGCCATCCTACTATCCTACTAATATTATAAAGGCGAAAGTTTGGATGTATGGATGTTTGTTACTCTTTCACGCAAAAACTACTGAACGGATTTAAATGAAACTTTACAATAATATAGCTTATATATCAGAATAACACATAGGCTATAATTTTAACCGACTTTCAAAATGGAGGAGGTGTAATGTTCGTTGAACGATTACTCCGCCGTTTGTAAACCGATTTTCAAAATTTTTCTTTTGGTGTGTAGGTTATTATCTCTATTTGCTACCACATTCATAAAAGTGGTGACCTGATGAAGGGATCCCTAAGAAATCGAGAGAACTACGCAAAATTTATATGGAAACATGTGGTGACTTCGGTTTCGTTAGCAGTATTTAGGTGTTACAAGTACAAGAAAATACTTAATTTTTATTTTAATTACCTATAGATAGGTTGCACTAATTTTGTTGACATCGCGCGCTATAAACTGAAGTCCACGCGGACGAAGTCGCGGGCAACAGCTAGTAGAGAATAAGTAAAACTTTTGTCAAATAACCTCTGAAATTGTGATTTTGTCAAATCTACAACGATAGAACAAACTGTAGTTTACATAGACGATTTAATGAAATCTATATTTTGCTCCTACTCATCAATAATTACGTACATTACTTACTAATATAATTGCGAAAGTGTGTCTGTATGTTACCTCTTCACGCCCAAACCGCTGAACCGATTTTGCTGAAATTTGGTACGGAGATACTTTGAGTCCCGGTAGATGACATAGGATAATTTTTGCCCCGGGAAAATGTACGGTTCCCGCGCGATAAACGAATTTTAGCGCAACGGAGTTGCGGGCGTCATTTAGTTATTTAATCAACGGTGTTATTAAAAATATTTAAACACTAATCACCGTACAATGACGTTGTTTCACACTTATTTTCTAAATTAAGAATCCTGTGCGTAGGCAAGTCCTAAAGCTTCGGAGAAATTTCATTTGTCGGTTTCAATTGTATAACCAAGGCTCAGTGCGTCTTTCATGCGCGTACAACGAGATATCGAGTCGAAGAAGATATAGAGTCTCGTGTGTTGTTATAATGTCGATATCGACATAATGTCAATATCATTTTTTGACAATAAGTAGATATTATGTTGATAGTTTTTGTACTCAATACTCAATAGAGATGAATAGACAAACCATCAAACATCGAGAAAACATGTAGACATCACATTTGCCGTTTGCGCATCTTAGGCCGGCATATTATGTGCTCACTTAAGACAAAAAGGCGATAAGTGTACTATGCATCCATGCTAATATTATAAATGCTCATGTGAAAGTCTGTTACCTCTTCACGCCCGAACCGATGAATCGATTTTGCTGAAATTTGGTATGGGGATAAGGTGAATGGCAAAGACAAAACCTTAATAGGCTCGATAGCGTTTTCGTATGTTTTTATCTAGACGCAAAACAACTTTTATAAAGTTAAAGTTAAAAATTGTAAGACAAACTCATAAAGTTTAAAGTCTAGGTATAGCTGTTACTAATTAGCTAATTACTAATTGGGTCCGCAAATTACGTGAGATGTTAGGGGGAGGGGGTCGAGTCAAATCTCATCTAAGCTCACGTCGGGGAGAGGGAGGTCTCGGAAAATTCTTTCGTAATTTTTTTCTTCTCATTGTTCCAAAAAAAATACTTACCTACTAGTTACTACTAATTGAACGCGCTAATATAACGAACTTCTTGACCTATTTTTATATAATTTGGCACATATTTAAAAGTTTAGCTCATGGGGAAGGGAATGACCATTTTTGTTTTCGGAAAAAATGTACGATTCCCGCAGAATTGCTTATTTACTCAACCGAAGTCTCAGACACAGAATAACAGAACTCATATTATTATAGACGAATTTCAAAGGCAGCTCTAAAATCTAGATTATTGTCAAGTACTAGCAATCTAGTTCTGAATGAAACAGTGAACGGAAATGATACTGATAATATAATTGATAATATTCAGGAAACTGTTATCGCTTGGCAATTGTTTATGTCAGCGTAAGTAGCTTTCACACTGATGTCTGAAAGACTTAGGCCGTGTTTCCACCTGCAAGCAAACTCGCGGAAGTCTTGCGTGACTTTCTTGCAATATTGTTTACATTTCTTTGACAATTTATTGCTGCAATAAATGTCGTCCGAGAATACTATAGCATACTCGCGGATAATACTATCGCAACTTATCGCGGAGGTGTTTGCACATGAGAGCTTATGAATGTCGCGATAGGAACTATATCATTATTTTACAAACAAAAAAGTTAGCCGTGTGTGCGACTTGCTGCGAGATCTGTCGCGACTCGCGAGTCCATGCAGACGTGTTTAGATAATATGCTTTTGCAACTACTCGCAGGAAGCGCTTGACAAATTGTCGCGACAGCACTTTCTACGGGGTTTACACTTGCAAGCTGCTGTCAGACAGACTGTCAGACACTTCTCGCGACAGTTGTCTTGCGGCCTTGCGATCAACGCGTCAAGCGACCGCGACCGATCGACCGAATTCAAATGCCACTTTATGACTAACGGCCGTTCCCAATATTCAATCTATCTCTGGTTTGACATACGACCGATCGCAGCTTACATTGAATTGACATAAGATAGGTTACTATTCCTATCTCTAGTAGGGCAAAACTAGAAATAGATCAAATATGGGGAACGGCCGATGGGCTATCACGCGAGACACTTTATGCCTTTAAAGTTTAAACCTAGGCACTTTCGGTGGACAGTCAGTTCAGTGTGATCCTTTATCATCCTTAGGTATTCTGTTGCACAATTCTATAAACCAGTATTTTTCAAACTTCGACCCACAGATTGAATAGTGAATACTGCTCTAAACATTCCCATATTGATCTTAAGGGGGTGATAGACACGCGAGTAAGTACGCGGACTTATGGCTCGACGATCTTAATCGCCTATGTGTCAGCAAAGAGCCGCGCGCCGCAAGCCTGGGGGCATGGTAATCCAGTGTGAGCGATTCTCGTGTGTCACCGACGCGAGCCGAGTAAATTCGCGAACTTAAAACCCGCGTGCTTTAAGTTCGTACCTACGTCTGTCACCCCTTTTACGAGTCCTTCAGTAAAGATGATGATAATAACCCCGTGGGTTGATAATGCCAAGGGTCACAGGTTTCTGTACTGTATGCAATCCATACTAATAAGTGTAATGTGTATCTGTCTATCTGTTACCTCTTCATGTCCAAACCGCTAAATCGGTTTTTCTGTAATTTGGTGTAGAGATAGTTTAAGTCCCGGGAAAGGACATAGGATTAAAGGCGCAGATTCGATCCCGGGAGGAGGAACCCTTCGTGCGCGAGTCCGACTCGCACTTGGCCGATTTTATCTGTAAGGTTGGGTTGCACCAACTAACTTTAACTATAACTGTAACTTTAGTCTTTAACTATAACTTTAACTTTAACTACAGTGTAAAATGTCAGATCTTTGGTTAAATTTAAATATGGCATCCACGGACGTCATAATATTTAACTATAACCGGCTCATAAGTCATACGTATATATCTAAATTTTTCGTGAAAATTTACTATGTTTCACAGTATTATATTTTTCCTGACGATTATTACGGATAATATTTTTTTTATACTGTCAATCCCTTTACCTGTAGCTTGAATAAGAAAATAAACGCAACAGACGTCTGAATTTCTCTAGTCAAAGTTAAGCTCAAAGTGAAAGCTAAAAGACGCCATATTTAACTATAACCATAACTTTAACCTTAACTTTAACCACGCCTCTGGTGCACCGTGCAACCCACCCTAAAAGTCGTATCCCAGACAAAGAACGCACAAGATGGCAAGTTCAGTTAATACTCACGTCAAATTGAGTTCGTTTCTCACGCGCACAAAGACTGTTATTGGTGACTTCCGGACAAATTGTAGCCAACTTATAAATAGACGTGACACCTTGCCAGTTTTGCCTTGTGGAGATCTAACCATCTTGCTGATGAAACCGTCTAAAAACCGAAAATGGTTATCAAATTAAACAGACAAACAGACAAGCCAGCGGCCGCCGCCGTCTGTGTGGCCAACTTATATAATTTCCGCCACCAAAAAAGTTTGAGAACTGCTGGCTTAAGATGACGCCGGCCGCCGCGGCCTCTCATAGAAAACAAATAATGGAATAGCAACAAAAAATGGAAATGGTTTTTGTCGCGTAATTTAAAAACCATAAATACATTTCATATAAGCTATGGGCAAACCGCTAATTAAAGTGTATGCTTGAACCAATCTATGTACTGGAAGCTTAAATCACTCTCCTCTGTTGGCAAAATAGGAATGCCTTTTTTTACAGAGGTATTTTTGATTATTCTGTGTTATAAAAGTTGACCAATCGTGTTATGCTATGGGTATTTCAAAGACAAAGACATGATGAATACTGACAATGAACTTTAATTTTTTAAGCTTTAGACATTGCTGAGAAAAATCGATATCGCTAGTCGCTATAGCCAAATTATCAAGGCGTCGCGTCGCCTTAAAAAGTCATTCAACAATATATATAGGCATAGCTGGGCACCGTTAATCAAATAGTTAACTTCGTTAATCGTTAATCCGCTACAAAAAAAGTTAGCTTCGTTAAAAGTTAAAGCGTTACATTCCGGAAGAATTAACGCAAGTTAACGTTAATCGTTAATCCGTTAATTATTGTAAAATTGCATTTTTATATCGTTGCTTTAGTGTAGGTACTTAAAAAACCTGTTGGTTTAGGTTCTGGAAGTCAACACAACTTTAAAATGTAACACTTTACATAATTTTGAAATCACATAAAAATATGAAAACCTTATTAAATCGAGATAAAAATGGGCAAGGTGATAATATTTAAAGTGTATAAGCGTTCTCTGTGAAAAAAACAAAGAGAAAACCACCTTTTGAGCGTGATTACGTTTAGAAAATTTTATACTGCGTCTACGCTTTCTTGACAGATTGTACTTCTGAACCTGTTTATCGCGCCACGCCGCGGCGCTGTGCGCTAAATAGTAGGCATTGGATTAACGATTAACGGACTTCTACATATTAACGGAAGTTAACGTGTCCGTTAACATTTTCTAAATTTAACTTAAAAGTTAATTCGCTAATCAAAATGTTAACTTCGTTAATTAACGATTAACGGATTAACGAGTTAATGCCCAGCTATGTATATAGGCATGATGGGTACACTCGTAACACTTTAGTATAATTCTTTATTAGAAAGACAGTTAATGTTTTAAAATTTCAAGAATATGTTTATAATGAATTTTGAATAAGAATTATTATCCACTCAGTTGGATGTTATGATGTCACGGACAGACAGACACACAGGTCACAGACAAACAGACATACATACATAGATATAGATACTCAGACAGACACGTCAAACTTAACACCCCTTTTTTTCGTCGGGGTTAACAAAACTCTAGACAAACTCACAATAGTAACTGTAAGGGCAGTAAGTAAAGACTTCTTCGTTTTGTCTACAGAATTAGCAAGCTATTTTCTGATTCCGGACTTTGCGCTCAAGTTGACATCAAAATAACTAGATGCAAGCGACTCCGTTGATTGAGAACCGTACATTTTTCAAAGACAAAAACTTTATTAATCTTATACAAGGTGTAACATAACTAAGTGACAGTACTTTAGGGTGAGTATGTGTCCCCTATATAGAGTTTACTGTGAAAGTAGCAGCGTTAACAGAGCAATTTTTGGGATTTGTATAGGCAACCACTCGACCGTCATGAATTTCTATACAAAAGTAAAAAAAAAGTTACTCTTTCAGCGTTGTTACTTTCACAGTGAATTATATACAGGGGACACATATACACCCTAAAGTATTATCACTTTGTTTTGTTACACCCTGTATATTATTTCCATACAAAATCTCATCAAAATAAAAAAAATAAAGTTCATAATTATCATCTCTCTTACAGCTGTTAAACTTGGGATTTATCCAATAATATTTTGTATTCAGATTGAATGATTCAGATTCTTGTTACTTATTAATATTAGATTAATTATTATTTCTTAACTTATATTATTAATAGTTCCCGAATCGGTGATAGGCACCACTGTAGTTTCGACGTTCAAAAGTATACCAACTTTACATGAAGTTTATTTTTAAGAGTTTTTAAAATTTCTTAATATTTTTTACCATAACAGTATCTTAAATGGTTTTTATTTCGCAGGTCACTTTCTCTACCTCCCCGTTGATCCTACCATGGAGAATATGGTGGTGAAATCACCACCATTCCGAGGACTATGGGAATTTTGTAAGGTGAGTACATGCACTTGTTTTGCACTGAACAGAGACCTCTAGGCTAATAGTTAACTGAACGGCTGTTCAAACGTGTGCTGTCAATGCACATAATAAGACATAAGAATATTTTAAGGGCACCATTTCGCTGGCTCGAAGGACCAAAATATTTACAAACGAGTACAGAAAAAACAAGCAAAGGCGAAGGCTCAAATAATCTATAACTAAACTGCTCACACCAAAACTTATATCGATGATTAATAATAATAATGTTTTATGTCCAATTTATTAGAATTTTTATAGGAGTTAATCTGCGCTGATCAGAGCGCTGATTAGTTTAAATTAACCTATTAAGCCCCATAAGAGCACCGGTGATCGGCACAACAATAGAATAACAATAGATTTCCGAGAATCTGCGATCGAAGGATTAACCAATCATCAACGCTCTTGAACGGATATACTCCTAACAAGAAACCTCGCAAACCGGCATCAGAGATATAAAGACTTATCTCAACCATCATCTTCCCTTCGACCTTTCTGTCACAGTTCGAAGCTCGCCTCCACCAGAGCAAGATGCAGAACGCCAGCATCCGTCTGGTCTCCGAGTCCACCGTCTCTGGCGTCCAGTGGATCCTGCAGGAGGTGTCCGGGAATAACGTGGAACGGTGAGTGGATAGGTTAGGATAGTGTTAAAATTATAAAACTCCATATTAATTGTAATATCTACTTTTATTATACATTATTATACAACTTGTACACTTTCGGGCAGAGGTTCCTCTTACAGTTGTTCCTCCGTCAAAATCCACACCATACTAAGCTCTTGGGGTATTTATACCCAATTTTTACCCGTCAACCCCACTCCAAATCACGTGATCGTAGAAGGGATTGCACGTTGTCAGTGTGGCCAGTATTAAATATTAAAACTATTATTAAATTTACTCAAAAATAGTAAGTTATAATAATTTTTAGTATTCTAAAAACAATAAACTAGGTTCTAAATTACATTAATCATAACATTCGGCCATCCGACAACGTGCAGCGTCCCGATGCACTCTAAAAACATACTTAACTAATCATCAATGGTGCAATACAAAAAATATTTTAGTAATCTATACATTTTCACTATAAACTAGTAAGTACCTATTGTTAATAAATACACTGATCAAATTAAATTTCACTTTTAAAAAAACAATTCATTTGTTGTATTGTGTTACAAACCGTGTAGAATGAAATAATATATCTACCTATACTTACAAACATTACTTAATTAAACTTAATATAAGATTTTTGTACAATCATTGCTTTGCAACAACCAACATTGACATTATTAAGATAAAAATCCTTGTGTATTACTCTCTTGAGTCTTAATGTTACAACATTAATTGAATTAAAAAATAAGTTCTAACACTAAAATGTGGTATAAGTAATCTATATAATATCTTTCAATGTAGAACAGAAATTACAGTATTTCTATACAATAATCTATCAATCAAATCATTAGGCTAATTAAATATATTTTTTGCGACTCATTTAATAGAGATACATAACTCCGAGTGTCAAAATAAAATAAAATATCACAAAAAACTTAATAAAAACAAACTGAAAAAATAAGCCTGAAAATAATAACTTCTCACACAATACCTTTAACGATTGCAGTGGTACAAAAAGTAACTTTTCTAACGTAATACACAACAAAATAAAGTTAAGTAAATATTAGATACCTTATCAAATGTCGCTGGTGATAAAAATTAGAAATAATAAACAATAAACATTACAGACCTCTGGAAGTTTTAACAATAATTATTGGTCTTCCAATTTTACTTTTAAAGGTACTAGTAAATATGGAACTTCCACTTCAGCCGATTCTAATTTTATTTTGTATCTAGCTATAGATCTGTGATCATCTGGTATTCCCAGAAAAACTATTAAAGATATTGTTAATATTATCTATATAACTTCAAATAGTAACTTCAAGTATAATATATATTTTAAATATCAAATAATTTAAATTTATGGATTATTCCATAAATTCAAATTTAAACACTTTTTTAACTTACAAGACTACCCAAAATTAACAAATTTGCTAAAACCAAACATCTACATGCATGTCTAAGTTAAGCTTTTCTGCAGCAAAGAGCATACTTATTTTCACATTTTACGAAACAATTGTTTACTGCTTCATAAACTACGCTTTCCTGAGCTTTCTAAAAGAAAATCTTATTTAAGGACCTACTGTCAAAACACTAGCCCCGTCTACACATACCGCTAACCTCCAATCGTGATCATATTATAATGATTCCATGAATCGTGCTTCCGGGCGATGTGCTTTACGCTGCAGCTAATAGTGAACAATATCGCGTGACAACGATTTCTGCATTATAGCACGAAAGTAAAAGTCGTAAGTCCCAAAAATGCTTTTGATGATTACTTAAAAATTAAATACAATACTAATATTTCCTTTAGCTATTATTTTATAAAGTGATTGTAGTAGTGCAAGTTATTTAATGATATTAACTCAATAAGTGTAACAGGTATTTGTTGAAGAGCCCAGAAATATTAATAATTTCGAAAAATATAGCTTACGAGTTAAACTAAGTTAATCGTATTTTCCGTTAGCCAAGTATCAGATAAATATACAATGATTAAATAAATACCAATTTCATTTGAGTCAATCGTCTTCCGGGATCGTAATACTTATTAGAAAACAGCAAAATTTGGCAGCCCGCTCTTAACATAAACTTATGGTAATCAAAAGGCAAAGGTTCAAGGACAAATAGTAAGATTCATTACAAAAACATAACTTAACTATAAATAATCAAAAACAGAAGTAATGTGGGATCACTGGGATATATAAAAAAAATCTGTGACCTTAAATTACACAGAATGGCATCGATACATGTTTAAATAGTACCCAGAAATTACCGGAATATTCATTGTCATGAGTCATATTTTAATTATTATTAAGGATGACTTTCTTCTAATCATCGAAACCAGAGTGACGTGATACATACCTAGATTTTCTATCGGTTCTCAAATAATTCGGGACCAACTCACATGGGTTATATTTCTAATCATATTATCATAACACTGTTCAATGTAACATAAATCATAACAGGTATTTTATAAATCATAACATGTATTTTAAATCTAGATTCCACTAGCTCAAGATCAAGCATAAAACTTAAGTCATATTTCTACGTTTTTGCTTCGTCTCTAATTTAAATCCCACAGGACCCTAAATACCTCAGGCCAGTTTAGTAGGTAATATTAGTTTGAGCATATACAGATAAATATTATGTCAATTGTCAAACTGGCACTATTAATAATAATTTAATAAAGGAGTTTTGACCTAAGTGATTATCTATAATATACTTACATAAAATAATAATAATTTATTCTCTTATTTCATCACAATTTTGTTACTGTATAATAATATACACAAAGAGAGATGAGTAATATTTTGACACCTGTGTCAGATGAAGTATAATATTTTTTTATATAATATGTAACATTTTTTATTTTTAGAATTGTGTTATCGCTATCGTTTTTATTGGGTCGTATTAGTAGAATATTAACCATTAAACATGAAAAATATAGTTACAAGTAAAACATGAGATTTCGAAAGTCAATATTCATAAAAATATAAATGAGTCTAGTTTTACATTTGGGATCATCGATTGTTGTCTACCAAATACTCAATATATCGACCACGTGGAACTTTAACTTGAATTAAAAGAAAACGTCCCATTGATAAATCATAATAAATTCTACTTCGATAGCAGCTATGTTAATTCTACTTCAACGAATAATAACCAAAATGCTAAAACCGACAATTATAAATGAAAAACAATATTATTTAAACTTTAAGATAAATAATTATATACTTAGTAGAATTTGACAATCGTATGGACCAAAAATATAATCCAACCCCTAAACTTCTTGATTAACTTAAGACTTATTTGTTCACATCAGTAGCAGTAGGATTGTCTTATCTTTAGTGGGTAGGGCCGCGGCACACACCATCTCCGCCCGCGGCGAGCCCCACATATCCGCAGTGGGAGTCCCCATCCCCTGCGGAATGCGTCACAGCATTTCTCTACGTAAAAAAAAAAAAAAAAAAAAGGATTGTCTTATCTCATTGTTACCGTATTGATCGTAATCGTAACATAATATTTTAAAGTTTTTAAAATAGCTATCCTAAACGATTTGCCTTACGAGTACCTACCTATACGATTTTTTATATACCATCGAATAGTAGCCAACAGTTTGTTTTATAAGAACAGCAATACTACGAGTACATTGTACAGTGCTTTGATCTATCGATGATAAGAATCTTGTGGTAGGTAGCCATTTTTCTGGATATGACAAAAAATACATTTGACTTTGTAGATCGCAAAACTGATTGCTTTCAAGTTTAACAACTACCGTTTACGAGGTAAAGCAAAGAGTTCGCTTAAAAATTGTTCATCCAATAAATATCTAAAATTCAAAAACGTTATAATTCTTAATCGAAACTACTAGCTGACCCGGCAAACGTTTTGCCGTATAAATTATTTCTAGTATTAATATAAAAGGTACTTAGATAAAAACCTATTCTCAGGTCCAACAAATGTACATACAAATTTTCATTAAAATCGGTTGAGCCGCTCTGGAGGAGCTCGTGCGCAAACACTGACACGAGAAAGTTTTACATAATATAATATTATATTAACTTATCTTCCTAGCGCTATCAATCACAAAGCAGTGTTATTTGTGGATGTCAAAACTTTGGCAGCAATAATCATAGTAGTACATATTATATCCTACAACCTTTACATTTTGTGATGAATCATACACTTTACGGATATACGGATAAACTATCATGCCTATTGATTTGTGCTCTAACATAGTAATTTTTATTTACATATATGTAGATGTATTATAATCAGTCAGTCAAGGTGTGACGACACGAGCCCTCGCGAAGCTCGGCTTTGTAAAATATTTTTTTCGAAAACTTAACAATATGGTTGAAGTTGATCTCGATTTACAATTTTATAATACAAATATTGACATGGACTGAATGATGACCTTTCAGGATTAATAATTTTGGATATTTATTTTTATATTTGCTATGAACAACCAACAATAGTTACAATTATACATACATAATATTAACAAGGATTAAATATTGACCATGATTATTGCACTTTTAATTGGAGGCTATTACATCTTGTTATTAAATCAGTTACAAAGTTTAACTGCAGTAAGTACTAATATTCACTGTAGCGTTTCTTGATTTCTATAACAACAGCATTCTGAATACTTTTTACTAAGAGCAAATGCACGAACCGCTCTTCCAGGAAATAAATTCAAATTATTTAAGTTCCGTAACATCTATAAACGAATTTAAGAACCTTTACATGGTCCAGTAGCCAAGAAGTTTTATTCATCTCTTCCCTATCTATTGCTAATTATTAAAAATACAATATTAAGAAACACGAGTCGAATTTCGATTAATCATTTACATTATATATTTTAGGATTTAGAATTATATGTACATAGTGAAAAATATTTTCATCTGAATCTCATTTAGAAATCATAACTCTTGTATTGACTTTTCGACAATAGATTAAACTAATGATAGCTACTACCTTTACTAATTTTGACTTCCAAACCATTTTTACTTTTGTACGCCTCTAGAAAGGCAGAATGTATCTAAGACAGTTTTTCCATTTCAGCCTAAAACTCCATTTCAGTCTAAAATCTCAATTCAATATTTCACTTACTTTCATATTTTTATTTGCAAATCATTAGATTTAATATAATATTTCACTTAATTTAATTTAATCGATTTCATTAAATTTCATTTAATCGATTCCATTAAATTTCATTTAATCTTATTCACAAAATATCATTTAATCTAATTCGCTAAATTTCATTTAATCCATATTTCATTTAATCCAAGTTTCATTTAATCCAAGTTTCATTTAACCCAAGTTTCATTTAACCCAAGTTTCATTTAATCCAAATTTCATTTAATCCAAATTTCATTTAATCCAAATTTCATTTAATCCAAATTTCATTTAATCCAAATTTTATTTAATACCTTTTCATCTCCACCTTTTATACAAAAGGTAAACTTTAAACGAGAAAACAGTTTCATGTACTTTTGCATCTATAGGGTCTTACTTTATATAGAAACTTTACAGTGGTCAATCCCACAGTTACTTTACTCAGGAGTTCACTTCACAGTCCTCAAAATCGATACACTGTTGAAATTGAGTTTAAAATTTTCAGTTCACATACCTTTAACTTTGATCAATGGTTCACTCCACAGCAACTTTGATCAATGGTTCCCTCCACAGCAAATTTGATCAATGGTTCCCTCCACAGCAAATTTGATCAATGGTTCCCTCCACAGCAACTTTGATCAGTGGTTCACTCCACAGCAACTTTGATCAGTGGTTCACTCCACAGCAACTTTGATCAATGGTTCACTCCACAGCAACTGATCAATGGTTCACTCCTCAGCAACTGATCAATGGTTCACTCCACAGCAGTTTCATGAAAACAAAAAATAAAAATGATATTGTTATTGAATCGACACTCTGAAATTAACTATAAAAAGTTAACTTATTAAATATTAACTATAAACTGCAATAAAATGAGATCTCATACTATCATTATATTAGAATAAACCATTTCGATTTATTTATATTACTGGTTTGGGTATTTTTCCAAGCATAGTTTATGTTTGATGAATGTCCAACAGGAGGTCAATATTAATTTTATTTCTTGTATTGAATAAATAATTATTTTAGTAAAGTAACTAAGTAATTCTATACCAAACATATAATACCAAAAATATAATACATTAGTTACCAAGTTTGAATAATTTACCGTTTGCACTTTGCACTAAAAATACTTATGTATAATACTTTGTAATAAAAATTATATTTTATCAACTTCCATGTAGGCTTTTTGCTATTCATAAAAATGAAAGTTGTATAATTGAAGTAGTGTAATAATGAATTGTGTATAACAGCTATAAGCTGTCCAAATGTGAACTACAATGTGGTGTGTGGTGTACACTGGCGAAGAGTAGCCTCGACCAAGTGAAATGTATAATGTTAAAATGCAATGTTGAATTCACTGTCGAAGAGTAGCCTCGACCAAGTGAAATGTATAATGATGTTAAAATGTAATGTTGAATTCACTGTCGAAGAGTAGCCTCGACCAAGTGAAAGGTATTATGTGTGTGGAGCATGATTGTTATGTGTACTGGAGTTCTTTCTACTCCGCAACGTATTTTTTGAATACCTCTTGTTGCAAAGTTATATAAAATTCTTGTAAAAAGCCCAGAATATACTCTTAATACTCATTTTTCTTTTTAATATATTTTAAAATTAACCATATACGTACAATGTATATCTTCATTATCATTATAATTTATAAGTCTCGAATGTACAAAATAAATGTTCATATAAAAATGTCACATTATAGAAACTAGAAAGACTGCATATTCATCAAATCTAAAATTATAGAAAACAAAGTCTTTCATTACGGTAAAAATCGTTTCACAATTAATAATTATCGAATCTATTTCAATTATATTTCTTCTCTTCATTCTTCGATATAATACAACATTGGTTAGGACCAAAAGTAGTAACTTTGCTTATCTGCTAGGCAATCGCGTTTTTTTTTTTTAAAGGCGTATGTGGGTATTTGAAAAGTTACCCGTCCGTTTCATAATCATTAATAATTATCGAATCAATTTCAATGAATACACTTTAGAAAGAAACATCAACTACACAAAAGAAAAATAGACAGGACATACCAATAATAATTATACTCGCCGCACGGCGCACACTAATAGTTATTAGTAATTACTATTGAAAAAGAAGTTTGTTGTACGAAGATGCTGCACTTCAAAACGATTTACCACAAACAATAAATAAGCAACATCTACATCAATTTTCAAAACACAGCTAATATTAACACACCTTAATTCGTGATACTTTCAACTATTAACACTTTTGAAAAATAATTTAAAATTACCCTACATTCTTTTCATATTTATTTTATGTGAATTATAAAATCGTTATTGTATGCTGATAACTCGTTTGTACGATTTCTTAGAAATAAATATATTCATATCTCACTTAATAATAATTTAATAATAAGTAATTTAAAGTGAGCGTACCTGGATTTTTCTCCCTCTTCTGAGATGTTAAAATTATAAAACTCCATATTAATTGTAATATCTACTTTTATTATACATTATTATACAACTTGTACACTTTCGGGCAGAGGTTCCTCTTACAGTTGTTCCTCCGTCAAAATCCACACCATACTAAGCTCTTGGGGTATTTATACCCAATTTTTACCCGTCAACCCCACTCCAAATCACGTGATCGTAGAAGGGATTGCACGTTGTCAGTGTGGCCAGTATTAAATATTAAAACTATTATCAAATTTACTCAAAAATAGTAAGTTATAATAATTTTTAGTATTCTAAAAACAATAAACTAGGTTCTAAATTACATTAATCATAACAATAGGTTAGGTTGTGTGAGAATAGGTTAGATCTCAACCCACACCGGTTTCGGTGACGATGGCCGGTTTCATTGAAACCAGGCCAGTTACGCAGGAGCAATTTTATAGTGCCCAAGTGTGTGTGCAGTACACAAAAGCACTCTCTATTCCTTTACTCTCATAACCCAGTGGGACGGAAGACCGACACGACTGGCGAGAGATCAGGCGCAGGACCGACTTTTTACATGCCCATCCGACGTATGGATCATCTTACTTGTCAGACAATCAGGTGATTAGCCTGCATTGTCCTAAAACCAAACTTGGAAATAACATGTTTCTAACGCGGGAATCGAACCCACGACCTCCGAATCAAGAGTCACGCTCTAAACCACTGGACCACTGAGGTCTGGTAGTGGATAGATTAGGATAGGTTACCTTTTCCTGGTTCGAGGGGGCTCATGTGTTTGTTAGATCCAGGACACTCCCTTATTCCTCCCAGGATTATCTATACGGCTGATGGGCAAAACGCATTTAGTGGCGAGCCTAGCCACTAAATGCGATTTGCCGATTTGCTTTTCGCCGGCCAGTCCCACATACCCCCATAATTTAGCTTAACTAAGGCAACAAAAATATCTTTTTCTCACCTCCGCGCGGAAAACGTCTACTTTCTTCCTTGCGCTTACCGGTGTTGCCATTTTCCGCCCCCGTCGATGAGAAAAATAGTATACGCACCATGGGCAGTAAATAAGAAAGCTTCAGAAGTCAGATCACATGTAATTGTTGGCCGAATCATGTAAAAGTCGAGGTCTTTCTTATTTTCCTGCCCTAGGTGCGTAATGTACTATTCCTTCTAGCCTTAGGGCTCCCACACATGATACACAACACAACACGATACGATGTCGCGTCTCTTCTGCTGTTAATAAGAAAACGAAGAAAGAAAAGACATATACGCTCTGGATCCACCCATTTCTTTCTACAGTGAATAACGGGAGTCATTTTATAAAGAACAATGCCTTGAAAATAGACCACAACAAGTTTTTCGATTACTGTAGATTTCATCGTGACACGTTACGATGTCGTGTCGTAGGTTTCCTCGACGCCATGTCGTATCGTGTGTATGTGTGGGAGCCCTTATTGTGGTGTAAATTTGGTCCCTTGTGGTCGTGGGAGGTGTTCTGTGTTAGACAAGTGCACAGAGCATCTCCGTTCGAAATCCCTGATGGTTCTTTCTTAAGCGAAATATATTAAGTTACACTCCGTGGAAGGTTGATAAGATTTATTAAGCTGTTTAGCTTACAGCATATCAAAAGTGTAAAAGTAAAAAAATCTCGTAGAAGTTGTAACTTTCAGATGGCTGCCTTTTACAGCCTAATTAGGTATAAATGCAGGTCTACTTGCACCTGATAAAAACCCTCTTATTGATCTGCAAGACTAAGGGCCTGTTTCACCACTTTCTGATAAATGCCGAATAGGCTATCCACCACTTAACTTGGCAGATGAAGTATGGAGAATCTGTCAAAAAAGTTGTGAATAGCCGTAAGCCTATTGCCACTTTATCAGATTAAGTGGTGAAACAGGCCTTAAAAATTTTCTCCTTTCAGATGGCTGCCCATGCGGTTCATGATCGGCAAGGTCCAGCAGGAGGTGCGCATCATAGTCGAGATTACCCGACCGAATTACGTGAACCTCTCCCAGACGTTACCGCACATAGCCATAGACAATATCCGCATGGTGGAATGTCTGCCCGAGCCGCCGGTGTTCAATGGCGAATGCCAGACTGGGCAGTTGAAGTGTAATATTATGAAGGTGAGTTTGACAGACATTTTATATGACGAGGTTTTGTTAATCCACCCTAGAATGCTTAAGGGTCTACACAGACGGACCGCATTTCAACTGCAATCCAACCGCAAATTGCAGTTCAAGTGCAGTTTGAATGCAGTTGACACGAGTGCAATACGACTGCAATAGAACTGCAAACCAAACAGTTCACACGACTGCACGCCAACTGCAACTGAACTGCAATCCGACTGCGCGTTTGGTTTGCAGTTCTTTTGCAGTCGTGTCAGCTGCATTCAAACTGCACTTGAACTGCAATTTGCGGTTGGATTGCAGTAGAAATGGGGTCCGTCTGTGTAGAGAAAAAGGGTATCTTTTTAAAGTAGAATTAGACAAAGTAATCAAAGGTGAATCTACCAGTTTTTAGCCAAAATTTGTAAATGTTATTATTCTTTGATATAACAATAAACAATAATGAAAATCGGTTCTCAAACGGCGGAATAATCGTAGAACATACATAAAAAATCAACAGCCGAACGTATTTAACCTCCTCCTCTTTGGAAGTCGATTAAAAACAAGTGGCGATAAGTCAATGTTGACAGCTGTTGTTGTTCATTGAATGTTTAAAATTCTGTCATGTCGTAATAAAATTTCAAGAATAAGAATTTATTTTGACAATTTCACGTGATAAACTTTGTCTAAAACTGAGGTGGTAGTTCAGAAAATCTAGTTCTTTTCAAAGAACAAATGATAAAGTACTATCAGAGAAGTTGATTCCTATGCAGATGGGGGATCTACGTAGTTTGGTCGCATTACGTCAAACCCAGCCGACAGATCACAATTAACATTGAATTGACTTGATCGACCAAATGACGTTGGTCTCTCAAATGCATAGGAATTGTTTTCCTCGATGGTACTAACCAACTTAACTTTACAGAAGGAGTCGTGCATCAAGCTACAACAGATCTGCGACCTGGTGAAGGATTGCGATGACAACACGGACGAGCAGAAGCAATGCGGTATGTTACGCCGGTTATACGTTAGCCCACGGTAGCTGTTGTAATGAAGTCTTGATAGTGGCACACCGCACAAACTTAAAGATGCGCTTACACGGCCAATAAATACGGGTGTTAGGTGTTTTTCGTTACGGAATATCTTGATCCGGTCGCCGCGATCAAAGCCCGCGATAAAAGCTATACAATAGCTTAAATATTCTATAGATACTTCTGTCTTCTAGATAGTAATAACTAATAAGGCACACAGAAAAGTGAAGAAAAAATGCGATAATTCGTCTAAGAGCAGCTGTTCCACCACATCCTGATAAAGTGTCGGATACGCTATCCACAACTTTTTTTGATAGATTCTCCATACTTTACCTGTCTTGTTGGATAGCCTATCCGGCACTTATCTGGAAGTGGCCCTAAGGGCCTGTTTCACCACTTCCTGATTAAGTGCCAAATACGCTATCTACAACTTTTTTGACAGATTCTCCATACCTTACCTGTCAAGTTACGTGGTAGATAGCGTATCCGACACTTATCAGGAAGTGGTGAAACAGGCCCTAAATATTTGTTTGTCTTCCAGATAAAATGCCGTACGGTTCGTACTGCAACTTCGAGCAGGACAGCTGTGGATTCGAGAATGTTCCTCAGTGAGTTTACTGTTTGTTTTTTATAATATACTAGATGTCCCGGCAAACGTTTCTTTGCCATATTATAAAGTATATTATCGCCCGTATTATTTTATTGAAGTGACTAAATAAAGTATGTCACCATGGCAACGTCCATCGCTATCATGGTCGTCGTTTTTCTCGAGTTGTAATAATTTACTATTATTTATTCAACAAATGCACTTATCAATATAATAAGTACCGAGTAGCCGATTCTCAGACCTACTGAATATGCATATAAAATTTGGTAAAAATCAGTAAAGCCGTTTCGGAGGAGTTCGTCGACTAACATTGTGACACGAGAATTTTAAGATTTTATACTAAACTAGCAGTCCCGGCAAACGTTTCTTTGCCATATTAAGTGTATAAAGTTTTTTTTTTAATTTGATCGCAGCGCTAACTGTCGGGACAGACTAAAATTAAAATTCGAATTCGAATATTATTTAAAATTTGACACTGCGATGGTAGCGCCGTCTGTCGGATCCAATGTAAAACATTCCAAAATCAACAACTACTTATAAATTAAAAATTAATTAAAAAAACATTGTCCAGCGGACCAAATTGTGAATCTAAACCATTCCCAGATCCCCTTGAACACACACAAAAAATTTCATCAAAATTGGTCCAGTCGTTTAGGAGGAGTTCAGTCACATACACACGCACACAAGAAATATATATTAAGACTAGATGACACCCGCAAATCCGTTATCCGTTGCCCTAAAAGTCGTTTATCGCGTGAGAATCGTACTATTTTTCTGGGATAAAAAGTATCCTAAGGGCCGGGACACAAAAACACGGCACGACGTCGCACAGTGGATCGAATCGAGGATTTCGGGGACATAGGGACCGACTTTTGTTTTTCAAATTTTTCTTTGTGCCAATGGATAGAGCTAATTAATCTTAACAAAAGTTATTCTTTGCAATTTTTTCTCAGGCTTATTATTTAGGTAGAAAAAAACATATTTTTAAATTTCTTGTATGGAAAAACATATATAATCCCAAAATTTTGCCAAGTCCTGATAGATCCCGCGTTCAAACCATTTTTTTCTTATATTTTGGCTACATTGCTAGTATTATGTACCATAAATGTGTGCTTAAAGTTGCAACTTTGCCAGAAATAGAGGTAAGAAAATTACAAAAGATTTTATTAGTAACTAATGACTTTTCTAGTTCCCAAAACTATTCTAGGAATATTTAATGCAAAATAATTATTATGCTAGTAAAACAATACTTATAATTACTAAAAATTAGAAAAAAGAAAACAAAAAAATCTCGATTTCATGTGAATAGATCAAACATTAACTTGTAACTAATCCGTTTGACAATAGTAAATAATAATCCTTTGTAATGTGTATTTTCTAACAATCGTTCAAAATAAACAGCTTAAGTAATTGCATAAGTGCTTATACTATACCCTCATTAGCCAATCTTTTTTTCCAGCAATCAGTTAATTAGGGTGTCATGGAACATAATAATATTATCTTTGTTAATTGTTAGGTCTGGAAAATTATAAAAGGACCATGGTAGATATTTCAAAATTAGTTATTGCTTAAACGTGCTACTACATACATCATTTCACAGTGTTTAATATTCTTTATTTTGGTATAATGGACGGTCTTGTGAATAATATAGATTTATTTATGGTATTAAGAGACCAATTGAAAAGTTTGTCAGATAGTAAAAAACTATTTGATTTTCTACAATCGAAAATAAATGTGACTGAAGAAAATAGTGATGTGCTTAGAAAGTTCTGTACGCGTTTTTGTTCTAATGTATGTGCCAGATGGGAAAAATGCAGCCGAGTATTAGCTAAATTTATTAAAAAAAAAATGGTGATTGGTTAGAATCGTCAATAAATTGGCCCCAAGAAATCAATTTTGATGTTGTCAATACTGAACCAATAGAACTCGAGGCTTATGATAATACTGAGAATATACCACCAGCACTTTCCACTTCGGACGCTTCCACATCTACCTTTACTCCGAGGAAACCTTTTGAAGATTTAAGTGATCGACAAAAACGGAGACGTTTAGACGAAATAAATAAAAATCTTTCATTTTCTCCGGATGAAATGTCTGCCATATCAACAAGGAATTTAAAAAACAGTGGAAACGAAGAAATTTCAAAAATAATGAACCATTTACTCAATCACCCAGAAGATTTAAATAAAGTCAAGGCATGCTTAAGCAACGAGAAGGTTAAGAGTGATACGTATTCACCTGATAAGGCACTAGCTTTATTAGTTTCGCTAAAGTTATCAAAGTGGCAATATATAAACTTAAGAGAGTCTGCGAGTGAAAATGGTTCAGAGTTATATCCATCCTATTACAAATTGCAACAAGCTAAATTGAATTGTTATCCAGATAAAAATGATATAAGTATTACTGAGGATGGGGCTTCAATTAAACTGCAAGCTTTACTCAACTTGACTGTATCAAGACTTTTGGATGCAATATCTATGGATTTGGACGCAACAAAAAATTTAGAGCTTGTAAGTAAATGGGGTTTTGACGGAGCTTCCGGCCAAAGTGTGTACAAGCAAAAAGTAAACAAAGAATTTGAAGACTCCAGTATTTTTATGGCCAGTCTAGTGCCTGTTAGGCTTCAACAATCGGATGGAACTATAGTTTGGGAAAACGAAAGACCATCATCCACGTTTTACTGTCGTCCGTTAATGTTCCAATTTACGAAAGAAACCCAGTCCACTGTTATGTCAATTAAAAACAGAATAACAGAAGAAATAAAAGCGCTTCAGCCATCAAGACTGAATCAAATTGAAGTGTCTCACCAGTTACTTTTGACGATGATCGACGGAAAAATAACGTCATATTTATCAGATACGTCGACAGCCGTTTGCGATATTTGCAAAGCAAAGCCATCGGAAATGAACAATATTGAACTGCTTGACCAAAAACACAAGAATGAAGAAATTCACCAGTACGGACTGTCATCTTTACACTGCTGGATCAGGTGTATGGAGTGCCTTCTTCACATAGGTAACAATAATTATTCTTATTCATCATACCTTAGCTAATAATTACTTTTACAGCTGCGAGTTATTGATCTTTTACAAAATATACATTTTCATTATTAGTAATGTCCTATTTTTCTTATGCAGCATATCGTATGGATTTTAAAAAATGGAGTGGCAGGGGTGAAAATCAACAAAAAATTAAGTTAAGAAAGTCCGAAATACAGCGAGCGTTTAGAGAAGATTGCGGCTTACTAATAGGCCAGGTGAAACAAGGAGAGGGAACCACTAATGATGGCAATACTGCCCGAAGATTTTTCAGGGATGCAGACACTGCAGCCCGTATTACTGGTATAAGCAAAGAATTAATAGAAAGGTTACATGTAATACTCCAGACTATAGCATCTGGAGAGTGCGTCAAACTTTCCAAATTCTCTTTATTCTGTAGAGAGACTGCAGAACTCTACATAAATTTATATCCCTGGTATTATATGCCTTCTAGTTTGCACAAATTGCTAATAAATGGCACTGATATTATTCAGCATTTTGGTACTATACCTATCGGCAATCTGTCAGAAGAAGCAGCAGAAGCTCGTAACAAAGATTTTCGCAAATTCTGAGAGAGCTATTCCAGAAAATTAAGTAGAAAAACCACAAATGAGGATATTTTACATAATCTTTTGACATCGTCAGATCCAAAGATCACAAGTCTTAGACCAAGACTATCAAAGCTCAACAAAATAGCTCTCTCTTCACGGGCTAAAGAGCTTCTGTTGAATTTGCCGACTGACTCTGAGATAGAGTTTATTGACGTTAACAAATTACAGGATAACAATTCTGATAGTGAGTAAGCTTTTTAAAGAGTTTTTTAAAAATATTACTCACGTTAAAGGTTATATGTACATAGTATAGTAATTTTTATGTACTCACTACTTTTTATTTTTCAATTTTATTATTATAAATAGGGAATATGTACGTGATGCTAAAATGGATAAAATATTATTATTTGTAATCTTTATTGTTAAAAAACCATACTGATGCTATTTTTAAATGTTTTCTTCGATACTTAGTAAAAAAGTTTAAGTATTAAATATTGGATTTTTTAAATTCCTTCGCAAATTTTTAAAACACAATGCTATTAGCAAAACAATACGAGATTTTATTATTTTCCAGACCTAACAAAGATATATTCCATGCCACACTAATGACTATATTAATATAGCATAAGCACTTATGCAATTACTTAAGCTCTTTATTTTGAATGTTGTTCGGTTCATTGTCATTAAGCGATTGTTAGAAAATACACATTACAAAGGATTATTTACTATTATCAAACGCAATTAGTTACAAGTTAATGTTCGATCTTATATAATATTGACCTGGAATTGAGTTTCTTTAAAAATATATATTTTAAGTAATTATAAGCATTATTTTACTAGAATAATTATTTTTATGCATGTAAAGTTCCTACAATAGTTTTAGAAACTAGAAAAGTCAATAGTTACTAATTTTTTTTTTTGTAATTTTCTTACCTCTATTTCTGGCAAGGTTGCAACTTTAAGCACATATTTATGGTACATAATACTAGCAATGTAGCCAAAATATAAGAAAAAAAAAGGTTTGAACGCGGGACTGATAGATCCATTTTTTTGTAATTTTCTTATCTCTATTTCTGGCAAAGTTGCAACTTTAAGCACATATTTATGGTACATAATACTAGCAATGTAGCCAAAATATAAGAAAAAAAAGGTTAGAACGCGGGATCTATCAGGACTTGGCAAAAATTTGGGATTATATATGTTTTTCCATACAAAAAATTTAAAAATATGTTTTTTTCTACCTAAATAATAAGCCTAAGAAAAAATTGCAAAGAATAACTTTTGATCACATTAATTAACTCTATCCATTGGCACAAAGAAAAATTTGAAAAACAAAAGTCGGTTCCTATGTCCCCGAAATCCTCGATTCGATCCACTGTGCGTCGTATGGCGCCGCATGGGCGCCGGCAGGGGGGTGCCAGGGGGTGCACTTGCACCCCTTGGGAATCTCGGAATCAACAGGAATTTTTGAAATAAAAAGCATTTTTAACCCTATTACCATGCCGTACAAAGATAGTTCGTAATGTTTCGGCGCTAAATGTATCCTGTTGACGTAAATAGACGGTCACTGTTGTTCGTAAAAAGTAAAAAGAAAAAAAAAAAGAAAAGTAAAATCTGCACCCCTTGGAAATTATTTCTGCCGGCGCCCATGCGGCGCCCTGTCGTGGGAATCCACGGCGCGTGTCGTAAAAAACCGCGACACGGCGCCGTACGACGTCGTACGACGTCACGTCGTAGAAACTCACGCAGAAATTCAAGATGAGTTTCTACGACGTACGACGCCGTACGTCGTGTCGTGGTTTTTTATGACGCGCGTCGTGGATTTCCACGACACGGCGCCGTACGACGTCGTGCCGTATTTTTGTGTCCCGGCCCCACGTCCTTTCCCGAGACTCCCAAGTATCTCCTTAAAAAAATTCAGCAAAATTGGTTTAGCGGTTTGGGCGTGAAGAGGTAACAGACAGACATACAGACTTTCGCATATTTTATAATATTAGCAAAGTGTAGTTTAGTTTTATATACTGATATTAGCATGGGTGACCCGGCAAACATTGTTTTGTCGTTTATGTATTCATACTTCCATACTGCCATACTAATATTATTATTAATGCGAAAGTGTGTCTGTTTGTCTGTTACCTCTTCACGCCCAAACCGCTGAACCGATTTTGCTGAAACGTGGTATTGGGATTCTTTGAGTACCGGGAAAGGACATAAGGATTTTTATCCCGGAAAAATGTACGGCTCCCGCGCGATATTTTTTTGCGTATTACGCAGTTGCAAGCATCATAATATATTTAATAATAAAATAAAGAGATAAATAAATAAAAATTTCTTCACAGGCCCATCCTCAAATGGTCACGACACAGTGGGCCAACCCCAACGGACAAAACCGGACCCAATTTCGACCACACCTGTGGCCCACCCAGGGTCTATACGACCGAAAACCCCATGGTGCCATTATCACCAGCTCACATGAACCACACCCTGGCGTGTATGGGTTACTACTTCTTTGTGAATATGAATGTAACTGGACCTAACCAGGAAAGAGCGGATTTCGCGTCAACCGCTGTGATGAAGACCACCATCTTTAACCCGCCTCCGAAGGTCCATGGGGATATCAATTCGAAGTACTATAACTGCTGTATGGTGAGTGTTTTTGGCTTACTATGTTTCTATCATATTCCTTTATGATAGTTTTTCCACCTTCCTCCATAGTAGATATGAGCGCCGATGGGTAAACGGCCGGCGGCGACGCGCCGACTTTTTGTTGTCGGCGGCGGCGGCGCCGTTGGCGGCGCGGCGTGACTCAAATGCGACTTTCATCTGTTTTTAGGATTCCGTACCCAAAGGGTAAATACGGGACCCTATTACTTAGACTTCGTTAACTAAATTATACAATTAAACGTGGCTCCTATACAAAAACCCAATTTTCAACATTTTTTGTTCTCTATTGGTACGGAATCCTTTGCGCGTGACACAGCGAACAGATTGTTTTTCTAATGACGACGACAAAGACGCCATTTTGATGCAAGGGTAAATTGCTCCTCTACACAATAGACCATCGCTGGCCCATCAAAATATGGCGCATGCGATGGCTATACAATGGTTGTAATGCATCTACACGATGGCCGCGTTCAGTTGTGATCTAAACGTCTTTCAAGATGGATATTGCAAGCATCACTTTCCCTCCCAATATGAACCTTCCCTGAACCAATAATTATTTCGAGACTAAAATTAGAATAATAATTTATGGTTAATAATGATAATTATGAATGTAATAATAGCATCATATGCTTTCCGTTATTAAAACAACGCCGAAACTCCCAAACTTGTATCTTTAAAGAGTCAGAAGTTCTCTCAATACCTTCCAAGCATTGGTATACCAGATAGGTACACCTCAGTGCAAAATCTTACCTTGTTATTAGCATATTATTATGCTTTGAATACTTCCCACGAAATCGACGTCACCACATGTTTCCATATATCTCTCTTGAGGAGTCCCCTCGATTACTTATGGATTCCTTCTGATGTTACGATTTTTGTGAACATGGTACCAATATATACATATAAATAAAATGAACACAACAGTCATAACACCTCCTTTATTTTGAAAGTCGGGTAAAATTTTAGCCTTGTGTATTTTGATGTATAAAAGTTTTACCTTAACGGAATTTAATAAAGTTTTATTAAATTCCGTTCAGTAGTTTTTGAGTAAAAGAGTAACAAATACATACATCATAACTTTGCCGTTATAATATTAAAATATTTAAACTTCATTCATGAGAGGTGAGACGACGTACTCGTCATTTTAAATGAAATTCGAAAAATTCTGCGACGTCCTCACTCGACCGCGTTCGGGCACTGCAGACTGTGGTATGATTGGCCACGTGTAGATGCGTACCGCCATCGCTAGGCCATTCCCTTGCCAAACTGACACCGACGTCATTCCACGAGCATCGCTCGCGCCATCGGCCTCCGACACCACTACGTCCTCCACACGCTGGACCTTCGTGATGGTACACTACGACGGGCCATTGTGTAGAGACGCTAACAACGAGTTCGTTCGTACTGAATACTGATTCATTGATTATCTTATTCCACATAATATGAAAATTGTATTCCAGAATGGAAGACGCTGGGAGCTGTGACACAGTCATAACTTGACTTAGTATTAAATGATTTACTTTTTCATATTGAAATTATCTTAAATATGCCTTATTTATAAGCTTTTGAATGTATATGATTTGAAAAAAAATTCCACTCGCTCGGCGCGCTGCTTTTTCGCGGCGGCGGCGGCGCGGAGGAATTGGCGGCGACAGCGGTGCGCCGGCGCGGCGCTCACATCTACTCCATAGGGACTCTTTTAACTTGACCCTTGTATTCCGAATAAAGTCTTGAATGTTTGTGCTACATTATTTCAAATAAAAGGCCATCTGAAGGAGCATTGAACATGCTATTTTTGTTGTCACTCATAGCCTAAGACAATAGGGCTAAAAGCTACATTTTAAAATAATTATGGTTACTCATGATTATCACTTCTATAATAATTTTTACGATTGCATATATATTTTGTACTAACAATGACAATTTATGCTGGACCTTTAGAAAACCCCAGTCAATTTACGTTCTTTCACATCCTGAGAATTACTGTCTTTGAGTCAGGAATTATTGCCACTTCCACCTAAATATTTTCGAAAGTAAACCTGGCCATTCCCGTGGCTTCTTGACATCACTATTTTTATTTTATTTTTACTTCCTATTGAGTATAAGTGTCTATACAAACTAGGCCGAAAGTACGCGGCCGAAGTTCGGCATGATTACGTCAGCAATGCGCTACGCATACAATATAACGCGACGGAATTTCGGCATGGTGTGTCATCGGTAATTTAAAATACATTGCAGGCGTAATATTGCCGAACCTCGGCCGCGCGTCTTCGGCAATCGGCATGGTGTGTTTAAACACTAATAATTGTTTTGGCGTTACTACATCGCCAATATTTCCGAGTATAAAGCCTTTCGCATTTTAAACCTTATTTGGTTGTAAATCTCACCTTCGTCCACCAGGTACGATTCTACTACCAGCAGAACGGCCGGAACTACGGTTCGCTCAGCTTGGATGTGGTGGAACTGACCTCGCGAGGGAATATCACCACATCCCTCTGGTTCTCCACCAAGGACAAGGGAGAGAATTGGTACAGGGCTGCGATATTCTTGCCGAATATTACTAGCAGGTGAGTGCTTTTGGTTGAAGCGGCGCCATTCCTGTCTAATACTGGCAAACGTAGAACTTGCATAAAATATGGTGGTAAACGAGCGAATGGGTCACCTGATGGAAAGTAACTACCGTTGCCCATGGACACTGCCAACATTGAAAGAGCGGAAGGTGCGTTGCCTTTTAAGAGGGAATACGCTCTCATCTTCAAGGTTTGCAGGTAGTACTGGTCCGGAAATACTGCTGGTTCGTTCCATAGTTTTACAGTGCGCGGCAGAAAGTTACACGAAAAACGCACGGTGGTTGCAGCAGCTTCATTCTTGTCCAATCCTGGCAACTTACAACTTCAGCAGGCTTAGCATAGTCACCATAGAACAAACAAACAAACAAACAAATCTTTATTTCCCTCAAATAGAATTTTACACGTTATCTTAAACAAAACACTGCTCCCCACACTAGGATTCCCTGCGTCGTAGAGAGCAGAAACGGCGCCGGAAGTGCTAATACCGGCACTGTTCAAGAAAGCTAAAATTTAGACAACATATTTAGGTTTATTAGGTTATTCTATTCCAGTTTTCTCAAAGGCATGAGCATATTCTGGTCTGCAACGGCTCTGGTGTTGTGTTGGTCTGCAAATGGGGTAGTTAAAGCTAGGCAACAACACAATTATGAGCTAAATATCTCGCCAGTTACCCGTCACACTATAACTCCTGGGACCGTTTTCAATAAAACTTATCACCGTAACCAAAAAACTATCAATATACCCACAGACATAGAATCAAGATAGATACCGCATGTGTATGTACTTCGCGTGCCATATCGCGTTCTGAAAGTCTGTTCTTTTGTTTGCTATCGGAATCGGACGTCAATCGGAATTTTTAAAATGCCTAAATGCCTAAAAGTGCCGTATTGAGCTCTAGAAATTCAAAAAATTCAAATTCAGGGGTAGGAAAAAAGTGACACGCTCGTTTTCACACAAATGAAGTGACATGCCGTATCTACCTTGCTCTATGTCTGTGCCCCCGCTGGACTGTTGTCATCAAAGCCGGCCACCGTAACCAAAAACTATCAATATACCGTTCTTCCAGATATTACTTCCTCTTCAAGACTCGTATGGGTATGCGGATATACTCTGACTCCGCCATAGATGACTTCTCCATGGCGCCAGAGTGTTTTGGACTCAACATAGATCCCGCTGAGCTGGGAGATTATAACTACTATGACCCCATATTCGAGGAAAAGACGACGCCGCATGAGGACTTTGTTGATGCTACGGGTGAGTTTGTGACGAATAAAGATGAAGGCTAAGGGTCTATACAGACGGACCGCATTTTAACTGCAATCCAACCGCAAATTGCAGTTCAAGTGCAGTTTGAATGCAGTTGACACGACTGCAATAGAACTGCAAACCAAACAGTTCACATGACTGCACACCAACTGCAACTGAACTGCAATCCGACTGCGCGTTTGGTTTGCAGTTCTATTGCAGTCGTGTCAACTGCATTCAAACTGCACTTGAAATGCGGTTGGATTGCAGTTGAAATGCGGTCCGTCTGTATAAAATGGGCGATGGATAACTGGCCTTGAAAAACCGGATGCTTAAAGCAAGATTGGATATTATAGGGTGAACATGACTAGTGATTGGACAGTACCAGTGATTATACAGAGCACAAAAACACTATATTTATTGAGGATGCTTTAAAAACTATCTGTTTTTCTTTAAAATCAGGAGTTCTATTACCTTAAAACAGACAGTTTTTAAAGCAACCTTAATAAATATTGTGTTTTTGTGCTTTGTCCAATGACTGGTACTGTCCAATCACTAGTCTACCCTACTATTGAAAATTATGTGTTGTGCATATTATTTTATTAATACCTCTTTTTAAATAAACTTTTTTTAACGAGCATTCACTATCCTACTCGCATACTTCCACCGCTGCAACTCCTGTTAGCCAATTTTTCGACAGCGGCAACCAATTTTGAAAACTCTTTGATATTATTAGGGAGCCAAAACAATGCTTAAAAATTCTTGGTCATCGCAAATAATTGTAAAATAATAATATGTTGTATAATGTTAAAAATAAGGTTATTTTAAACAGTATTTAAATTCCAGAACCGTAATTCCTTATAATGATTTTAAGACCGACAAAAAAGCGGAAAGTTTGGCGTGTCTGAGTGTGTCCCGGACATACACACGCACAGACTTTGGATATGTTTTTTAAAGCTAACATTATTGAGAGTGTTTTAGCCATTTGTGTGTTTTTTTTTTAATTCTTAATAATTGTATGTTTTTTTGCAGTATACCGTTTCACCCCGTGCGGCGCAGTCGGCAGGATAGGACCGAATCAGACGATGTGCGACACGGCCTACCGCGACACAGCTGCGTCCGTCTCTGTCATACAGAGCCCTCCCTACCAGGGCATACAGATATGGGAGGTGCCCAGTGAGGGGCTATACACGTGAGTATTGCTGTCTCTTTCCTGCATCAAGCCGACTACGTCCGTCTCTGTCATACAGAGTCCACCAAGCATACAGAATATGGAAGGTGCCCAGTGAGGGCTTATTCACGTGAGTATTGCAATGGGGATTGTCCATTTTTTTTAAATTTTGCTTATTACAAAAACATTTCGAGGAATAAGGTCAATGATCGTTTTTCTGTATATTAACGAAAAAAATACCCATTAGTTACTTATATTTTTGAACAAATATGTTTAACCTTAGTTTGACCTTCAATGGCGTTAAATTAGCAATAAATTCGATCAACATTACGTTTCGAACTTTTGGTAAGTTTCTCGTATCAGCTTTCACATAATGATAACTTGCATTAGACGAACCAGCCATTAAAAATAAGATTGAAAGGAAAAAAAACATATTACAGACGTCAATTGGGCGCCGATGATGACGTCAGAGCGAAACTTTAAAAATTTATTGAGAAAAAACTAGCCAATGGATTTCAAAATTATTTAATTTATATTCTTAAAATACCCTATTTTAACGAAAAAAAATATAAAAAGTACATGTGATTTTTTTTGGACAATGCCCTGTCTCTTTCCCTTGTATTGCCATATCTTTCTTTAGTATAACATTTGGTTGAATAAGCAGAAGTCTTCGTCATACAAAGTTCAGCGCATACTTATATGGGACGTGCTCAGTGAGGGGATTATACACGTGAGTAGTGCTGTCTCTTTCCTTTGTATTGCTGTCTTTTTCCTGTGTATTGAATTGACCATGGTAAAAATACGTGTGGCACTTAGGGACTGCCGCGTAAAGCTATTGCATAGTATTTTTTATCAACTTATGCAATTATACTTCGTATACGTCTAGTCGCATGCACACAAACACCGTGCCGTCTGGCAACTATGCCCCGAGCCACACCGAGCTGAAGTCTTCCGAACTGAAACGACGTTAGACGAATGTTAGGTGTTTTCGTTACGGAATTTCTTCATTCGGTCGCCTCGCTCAATGGCCGCGATAAAATCCATACTAATATTATAAATGCGAATGTGTGTCTGTCTGTCTGTCTGTCTGTCTGTCTGTCTGTTACCTCTTCACGCCCAAACCGATGAACCGATTTTGCTGAAACTTGGTATGGGTATAGTTTGAGTTCCGGGAAAGGACATAGGCTACTTTTTATCCCGGAAAAATGTACGGTTCCCGCACGATAAACATGTATATTATGTCATATTATATCACGCACCTAAACTCTTTAACCTCTCTTATTATTTCAGGATCATAGCAACGGGCGCGTCCGGTGGTTTAGGATCTATGTGGGCAGGTGTGTCCCACGGGGCGCAGGCCCGGGGACTCTTCGAGTTGCATCGTGGGGAGAAACTGTACATGTTGCTCGGGCAACAGGGGCTGAATGCTTGTAAGAAGGTAAGAATTAAAGACTGGGTGACATAAAATATAAGAAAAAACGATTTAAGGGGATGTAAAAGTATAAAATAAGCTAATAGTAGTAAAGAAGTAGTTGTTGTAAGGGAATATCAAGGAATCTTTAAGTTGCACAGAGAAGAGTAACTGTACATGTCTGTGGACATCAGTGGCTATTAAATGCTTGTAAGAAGGCTTACGAACATAAAATAAAAGAAAGGATGAATAATGATGTGCTTGTAAAGTTTAAACCTATTATGGGAAAATCAAGGAATCAAAGAGGCCAGAAATTGTACCTAAGTTGCTTAGACAAATATTTCTAAAAATGAGTCATAAAAAGACTATTAATGATAATAAATTTATGAGCAGACATTGGTGTTACGTCTTGTTGAAAAGTTTTTTAAAGGTCACTTTAGAACAGTGGTCCCCAACCTTTTTTTCATGCGGGCCACAAACATGTTTTGGTCTTGGTGTCGCGGGCTGCAACAAAAAAAATTTAGGGTTAAAAAATAACATTCTTCAAAATTAACGATTTTAAAGTGAAAAAAATTTAACGACTATCACGTAGACTACGTTATTTTGCCGGTGGGCGTGAATTTCAATTTTTTTAAAGATCACGCGGGCCACAAATAAAGTCCCGGCGGGCCACGGGTTGGGGATAGCTTTAGAAGAATTAAAACGGTTGAAAAACCTTTAACATTTTTCAAATCAATTTTTGCAGATCCTATCATCTTTTTGACTCTTACTTCCATCACCCCTTTGCCATCTTTCATAATAATTCTCCTCATTATCATCTAATTCCATCATCTTTATTTTTCTATTCTCTCTTTATTTTATCAGCTCTTTAATGGCAGACGCTATTAAATCTCCTAATGATTCATATCATTTCAGACGCTATCAGCTCAAGAGAGTCAGGAGTGCGCGCATCGCCACAACACCACCACCCAAATCTATACCAGCAAGACCCATGAGATCCGGAATACTCATGTCAATGATGGTGGAGGTGGTGGAGGGGGAGGCACTTATGTGTTCCTGGTGAGTGCGATAGAAATAGCGATAGATTCTTGGAGGTATACTCACAAGATCTGGAATAATCCATCCAGCAATACTCACAAGATCCTAGACATAAATGATAAGGTAGAAGGATTATGTGTTCCCGATGAGTGTGAAAGAGATAGCGATAGTTCCAACAGGCGTACACCAGCATGAGATCCGGAAGACCGATGTCAATGGGAATTTATGGAAGGGGAGGCACTAATGTGCCTACAGAAACAGATACAGATAAGCCACAATGCTAGTCACATTTTGGCATTTAATGGCCGGCAATGCACCTGCAGAACTTCTATGTTGCGAGTGTCTATGGTGACAATAATTGGTAGTTTCACCATATTTTTATAATCACAAGGCCACTTCAAAAATGTTGTCCCAATCTTTCCACTTCAGTACTTATCTAAAATTACACCCCCTCTTTTACAGGTGGACAAAGACGGCAATCCTACACCCTTGGTTGTCGGCGGTGGAGGTGGTGGTCTCTCGGTCGGCATCTTCAGAGATGATGGCTCTCAACACGGCCGGGGACGAACCAACGCGACCCCTGAGAGCGGGTACATGTATGGGGAGATAGGACGGACTTCTGGTGAGCGAAAGAAAAGTATCATTAGTGTTGAGATGTTCAGTGATGCTTTAAGGTCAGGGAAGATGTATGGAGAGATTGGGCGCACTTCCGGTGAGTGAAATAGTATTGGGATGGTTAGGCCGTGTTTCCACCTGCAAGACAACTGTCGCGAGAAGTGTCTTACAGTCTGTCTGACAGCAGCTTGCAAGTGTAAACCCCGTAGCAAGTGCTGTCGCGACAATTTGTCAATTCAGTTGGGGAATCCCCTTACTATAGAGTTTACTTACCCGTTTAGTATTACCTGATAATCTTCAGTGTTGTCGTCTTGAGAATGCAAAATAATACAATATTTTAAACATTCGTTGCATACAATGTAAAAATCGGGAGATAGGACAGTTAAATCGGGATATCGGGAGGGAGATGCCAAAATCAGTAGATCTCCCGATAAATCGGGAACTTTTGCAACACTGAATGCATGTGTTGTATAGAGTACTTATCCTGGCGCTGGTGGAGGCTATAACGATTGCGTCGGTGTATGTGTTCCTTATAGGGTTCACTGTGAAAGTAGCAGCGCCTTAAAGCTTCGTAGGGCCCAACTTACGGTTGCGTTTCCACTGACGCGGAGCGGAGCTTAGCGGTGCCGAATTGACCAATCACCATGCTCGAAATCTTCGCTCCGCTTCGCTGTCATTCCGCTGGAATAGCACGATTGGTCAAATCGGGCACCGCTAAGCTCCGCTCCGCTTCAGTGGAACGCAGCCTAAAACCCTACTATAATTAGAATATTTTAGTAGGGTTTTGGGCTACTAATTTCCATACTAACTCCCATCTTATCCTCAGGTGCCGGTGGCGGTTGGAACGATCGCGTCGGCCCCACCACTCCCGGGTTCGAGGAGGTCCGTGGTAGCGCGCTACGTGCTGGTGGGAAAGGCGGACGCGCGTGCTGGGGCGGCGCCCATGGGGGGTTCGGTGGTGGTGGGGGCGGGTGTGTGAGAGGCGGCGCGGGAGGAGGATGGCTTGGTAAGAGATGATTCCGTACTAGCAGGGCATACCCTCAAGGGTGTGACAAGTTCGCCTGAACTGCCACAAGGGTGTACCTGACAGGTTTGCCTGTGCAGTTACGTCTGTCAGACAAAGTTGAGGAAAAACCTGCACAGTTCTGCAACATACACGCTCCGGTTTACCTGGACAGTTGACTTGTTCAGGCAAAACAGTCAGGTTTTGTTCAGTATACCCTTGCGTGTATTTATTTATTACGGTACAGTTACATACCACTGAATAACGACATACAGTAACATAACATTAACAACACACAGCATACGCACAGTGTATGCTCTGCTTTACAGAACTGTGCAGGTTTTGCCTCAACTTTGCCTGACAGACAACTGCACAGACAAACCTGTCAGTACCCTTGCGTTTATGGACTGCTTTAATACTATAAATACGAATGTGTGTTACCGCTTCACGCCTAAACCGGTGAACCGATTATGCTGAAAGTTATTAAGATACCTTGAGTCACGATATGTCGCCTGGAAAAATGTACGGTCCCTGCGAGGTAACGAATTTTGGCGTTTATCGCGCGGTCTTTTATCAATGAGCTACTCAGATTCTTTTTTTGGGTTGTTCGGGCGCCTTTTCTAGTTTCTGCGACACCCCAAGCCATCTTTAGGATTCCGTGGCACTTTAGCACCATCGTTGCTACTTCCAGCGGCGCTTAGTATCATTTTTCTCTCTATGGGAGATACCTTTCTATATCGTAGACGGGCTCCTGGGCTCATCGGTTAAGAGTGTGTGGCGGCTCAACCCGGGTCGCGGGTTCGAATCCCGAAACAAAAAAATTTCAATGTTCGTGGGTCATTGATGTGTATTAAAATATATTATGTGTATCATATTATAATAAAAATCTAAAATAAAAAATTATGTATATTAAATATATTTCCGTTGTCTGGTACCCGTAACACAAGTCCTTCAGGTACTTAGCACGGGGCCAGACTGACGTGGTGTGAAGCGTCCATAAATATTATTATTATCTTCATCATCATCTCCAGGCGGCAATACCAACGAGGGCGAAGGTTACCACGGAAGCGGCGGGTGGTCTTACGTCGACATGACGCGCGGTATACCCGGGTTCGCGGACGTCGGCATCGCGGCGCGCAACGGGCCAGGCGAGGTGCTCGTCATACCGGCGCTGCACGTGAGTATCGACATTGTGGTGTCATTGTGACGCCATTTTGATGTCATTATGGTGAAACTGTGATGCCATTATGACGCCATTGTGGTGTCATTGTGACGCTATTATGATGCCGTTTTAGTTTTATTTTGACGCCTTTATAATGTCAGTATTTTGCAATTGTTGTATCATTATGACTCAATTTTGACGCCTTTGTGATAACGCCATTGTGGCGCCATCATGTTGCTATTGTGGTGACGCTATGACCATTATGATGACACCTGTGGCGCCAAATTTGTTATATTCTAACGTTACTAAAATGTAATTTTGACGCCATTAAGCAAACTTTCATTCCTTTCTACACAGAAATGTGGCTGCTCCTACCGTTGCGTCGCGTTGAACGAGTACCGGAGCGAGGTGAGATGTTACTGCCCCGCCGCGTGGACTGCCGACGACACGGACCCCAAGAAGTGCATACGTGAGTAGATCCGGCTCGAAGGACCGTTAGATCCGGCTCTAAGGATCAGATAAAGATCAAAAGATAAAATGGGCCGTTTACACGGCAAATACCCATGATCTTAAGTCTTAACAGACAGATAGCCTTACGCATCCTTATTAATATTATAAATGCGAAAGTGTGTCTATCTGTCTGTTATCTCTTCACGCTCAAACCGCTGAACCGATTTTGCTAAAATTTGACATGGAGACACTGAGTCTCGGTTAAGGACGTAGGATACTTTTTACCAGAAAAATGTACGGTTCCCGCGCGATAAACGATTTTAGGCGCAGCAGAGTTGCGGGCGTCATCTAGAATCTAGATTTATTATAGAATTAGTATAAATAGCACTAATTACTTTGTAGTTAAATGGCGGAATTCTTACCTCTTGTCTCTTTCCCAGTGGACGACAAATTTCCATCGCTTCGACTGATCGTGATCTTGATGTCGGCTCTGCTGGCTTTCGTGTTCTTCCTAGTGTTGTGCTTCTGTTTCTATCTGTGTAAGTATTGATTGGGTCGTTCATACATCCGATTTTAAACGAGGGAGAGAATTTAAATATTACTGAATATTGTATGGGCTATTCCTAGGTTCAGTTACGAAGAAACAACGAACTTGGCTTATAAACAGTCTAGAACCCATTAAAAAAACATTATAAACACGCTAGTTTATTCCATCGGGTGACATGTTTGCTCGTTTTATTAAAAAAATATTTTTGACAGTAACGAAATGTGACGTCACTATTTTCTATCGTCATACAAAAATGGCATTTTTAAATCAGGAATGCAATGCAACAATCCGATTTCTAGGAAAGATGGGTATTTTTTTTACTTGTTCTCAATTCTCAATCGCTTTAAAATATCCTTGTACGTCTGTAATTTGTATGGTTACAGACATACCAGGTTCCTTAGGCATCCATTACACGGTAGGTTTTGCTGTCAGTTTTACCACAGTCATGGCTGTGACTGATGGATAACCTACCGTGTAAGAGCGTGACTGACGGTTGCATTAAGCTGATTGACGAAAATCTGGATATTTTGATTTTTAACTCACTTCCAAAAAGGAGGAGGTTATACGTTCGTCTGTTTATATATTTTTTTTGTATGTTCAACCATAACTGCGCCGTTTATGGACCGATTTTCATGATTCTTTTGTTGTTGTACAAGGTTAAATCCGAGGTTGGTACCATGTTCACAAAAGTGGTGATCTGATGATGGGATCCATGAGAAATCGAGGGGACTCCTAGAAATTTATATGAGAACATATGGTGATTTCAATTTTATCTGAAGTATTTCAGGCATATACCACCAAAAAGTAAGATTTTGCACCAGGATATACCCTGGTTCTGAAGGTACCCAACAGAACTTTTGAATCCTTATAGATACAAGTTTGAGGATTTTGGCTTTATTTAAACTACTCCAAGCAAATCCTACGTTATTTGTGCTGAACATAGGCTAAATTTTCTTTTGGAAAAAATAGGGTTTCATAAGATATTTGGGTGTTTCGGACGCCAGGTGAAAAAATCAACCAGAAAAGTTACTTATTTTGCGTACGCTGCCGAAACTATAAAAGATAGAACCATAAAATGTTCGAAGTATTGTAGATCTTATAAATATCTACAAAAAAAGTCCGCGACACACTATACTTATCTATGTCGAGTGAGGCACAATAACCATATTTTTATATAAAAATCTTGAATTTTTTTGGACAACATTTAAACGCATTTATTTTACTCATGCCATTAATCCTTATCAAAATAAATTATTTCATCACTAAGTACAGTTTATGTAGATAAAATTTGGTCTTTGAATGATTAAAATTGGACGTTTGGTTTTGAAATTATGGCGAAATTAAAATATTACGATAGTGGGCGTCACCAAACGGGATGCGCTTGCGGCAGGAAGACAATCTGTGCAGTGTGCACTGTACACTTCGGATAGTGACTGCGTCCGCGTCGTCGATGTCAGTGTCGGAGTCTGTGAATTGACCTGGGAATCATTTTGCTGACCGAGTCTTTCCTGGGTAGGCTTTTTGCAGCCGTAACCGACATCCACGCGGGCAGAGCCGCAGGCGACCGCTAGTAATATGTACAACTCAACAACAAGCTTTATTTTTATAGCCTTGTCGTCTCATATTATGTAACTAAAAAGGGTAAAATTATTATTTTTTAACAAAAAATTAAAACCGACTTCCAAGGTAAAAACAAAAGTAATACTTATTCTTAAAAAGAATCAAATAATTCTTATTCCTTATTAGTTATTATAGTAGCGTCTTCAGACTTCGCCTAAACCTCAACTATTTCTGTACTCAATCTTCATGCTTTTGAAGTCGGTACCAGCTTACCTTAGCGTAATTGCTATGTCAAGGATCTCGGAACTTTTCCGGGCTGGTACCGACTTCATAAGTACGAAGATTGAGTACAGAAATAGTTGAGGTTTAGGCGAAGTCTGAAGACGCCACTATAATAAGGAATAAGAATTATTTGATTCTTTTTATATTAAGAATAAGTATTACTTTTGTTTTTACCTTGGAAGTCGGTTTTAATTTTTTGTTAAAAAATAATGTTGTCACATCTGACAAAATTGGAAAAAAATTAGAAACGTATACCTTAATTAGTTAATGGAATCAGGCGTTACTTTGCGGAAATCTATAGCTTAAAATTTAGTTTGTTATTATTTTTAGCAATATTCCGCGAAATAAACTTCCACCTTTAAGTAAAGTAAAGTAAATGTAAAGTAAAAAGTAAATGAGTGCACTCACTCACTCACTCATTTACTTAAAGGTGGAAGTTTATTTCGCGGAATATTGCTAAAAATTATTATTATTTTTAACAAAAAATTAAAACCGACTTCCAAGGTAAAAACAATATTAACATTAATATGAACTAAAAAGTATTAAATAATTTTTGCTATCTAATAGTGCCTTTTTCCGAATTCGGCTAAACCTCAACTATTTCTGTACTCAATCTTCATAATTTTGAAGTCGGTGCCAGTTTCAAAAATTTTAAATATTATATTATTATATTATATTAAATATTATATTATATTAGGATAGCTGAATCTTCAGTCCTCTGACAGAATATTTGAAACTTTTGGAACTGGCACCGACTTCAAAATTATGAAGATTGAGTACAGAAATAGTTGAGGTTTAGCCGAATTCGGAAAAAGGCACTATTAGATAGCAAAAATTATTTAATACTTTTTAGTTCATATTAATGTTAATATTGTTTTTACCTTGGAAGTCGGTTTTAATTTTTTGTTAAAAATAATAATAATTTCACTCTTTTTAGTTACACTGGTAGGTAAACCTTCGCGTATATTTTACGTATCTTATTACAGTTTGTTAAGAGTCACAGTTCACACTCACAAAATAATATATTATCAGTGAAGTGAACATATTGTGCTAAGTAATTTAACAATTTTAATACTTCAAACCCCAAGCGGTCACCGGCGATTGCGATAACAATAGAAAGGCTATTGTGTCTCGTTTTTCCACGATCGAAGGATCTATCAGATAAAAAACTGTATAAACTTGCATTGGATGTAGCGTAGCTACTCATCTAATACCAAAAATTATTTATTTGGCAAAACAACGTTTGCCGGGACAGCTAGTAATATAATATTATCATAATTATTGACAGCCGTTCTTGTAATCAAGAATTCAATTTCAAATCCATTCAAATCGATACTTAGTGCGCCATCTATCGATTAATAAGTATAACTAATTAAAAAGACACTTATTGACTTTGTTTTGTTTAAATGCTCTTTTTAAAATAACTTTATTTTAATTCTATATTTTGTCTATTAAAATTTTATAAAGTAGTTAGTAAAGTATTCGATCTGTATATAAAGTAGTAAAGTATATTCGATCTTCCGCCACTCGCCGCGCGGCGGCGCCGCGATACCGTCGCCTCCGCGGTGCTGACCGCCGTCTATATTTAAACAAAGTGTTGTTATACAGTATAAAATTATTATTATTATTAGTATATCCACACCTATGCCTTGTACTATTATCTATTCTGTGCCATGAGACATTGGTGACCTTAACACGACGTGGTAATGATGAAGACGATGATGATGATGATGATTATGATGATGAATATGAGTTGCATAGTAGCATATGCTTTCTGTTCTTAAAACAACGCCGAAACTCCCAAACGTGTATCTATAAGGAGTCAGGAGTTCTCTCAGCATCTTCGAAACCATGGTATACCTTGACCCAATATTTGACTTTTTGGTAGCATATTCTTAGTACACTTCACATAAAACCAAAATCACCATATGTTTCCATATAAATTTCGAGGAGTTCCCTCGATTACTCCTGGATCCCATCATCAGGTCACCACTTTGTGAACATGGTACCAAATTGGAGTAAAACCAAATACAACAAAGCAAAAATTTCGAAAATCGGTTCACAAACGGCGGAGTAATCGTTGAACATACAAAAAAAAAAAAAAAATAATAAAAAAAAAAAAAAAAAAAAATATCCACAGCCGAACATATAACCTCCTCGTTTTTTGGAAGTCGGTTAATAATAACAAACTAGATTTTAAACGTATACCTTTGAAAATTTTGGCTTTGACTGACATAAAACTGAAGAGAATTGAGTGACCGTCTAATACCATTTGTCAGTCCATCAGTCACCACCAGTCAAACATAATTATTCATGATTGAAATGAAAATGAAAATGAAAAAGCCGCGTACTGACAAAGTGAGCCGCCTCGCCGCGGCAGTCTCGCGCGCAGTTGCTCGGTCGGTCAGTACGTGTTAGTGCGCGGCAAACGTCCGAGGCGCCTTTGAGCATCGACCAAAAACCGACAACTTTTGGCTCGGCCGCGGGACGCTCGGGCGAGGCAGCGAGGCGGCTCGCTTGGTCAGTACGCGGCTACTGACGGAATTGACTGACGCTTGCATGCGCGTGTAGTGGATGCCTTACAGTTTTTACCTCTTCCAGACAACCGCTACCAGAAGAAAAAGGAAGCTGAACAGCATCAGAAGCGGCTGCTACAGCAGGAGGATGTACTCCAGCTACACCGTCTCCGGAACGCCCCAGGGGGTGACAACCCACTCGGCATGGCCTTCAACCCCCACTACGGCAGCGAGGGCTTCCTACCCCAAGGTTTCGATGTGAGAGGACTTCCCAGGGTGGAGCGAGAGAAGCTGAAACTTATAAAGTAAGTGACGCTCCGGTGGAGTTTCGATTGAGGGGGGAATGGTTTTTTGAGTTTTTCTCGAAAATTAGACGCCAAATTTTTGAAAAGAGTAGCTTACGTTTTCATTTAGAACCAATACTACTACTGTGGCAAGATTCATCAAAATCCGTTCAGTATTTTTTGCGTGACGCAGTTGGAAAAATGTGACGTCATTTGGTCTTCCCACCGCAATTTCGATGTGAGCGGTCTGCCGAGAGTCGAACGAGAGAAGTTAAAGTAAGTTGCGTTCCGGTGGCGTTTCGATTGAGGGGGGGGGGGAGATCGATTTTGGAGGTTTTATCGAAGATTTGACACTATATTCCTGGATATAGTAACCTACGTTTTAATTTAGAACCAATACTACTACTATGACAAGTTTTGTCGAAATTCGTTCAGTAGTTTTTATAATATAGTAACAAACACATACATTTTTGCTATTTTAAAATAACTTGAGAATGGATTGGGAAGTATATTTTTATAAAACATAATAATTAAATAACTGGTGAATTATACAAACTTTTAACTGTATAATGTTATGTGTTTTTTGTAGTTCTCTCTCTCTGTCGCTCTCTCTCTAACCTTAATATCTTCAGAAGCTCCATCCTTTTCATTACTATCCGAGCCGAAAGGAAAGGCATCTTTTTAACCGGCTATAACCGGCGTTAATACCGGCTATAAGCGTAGTGTTCATTATTTGTGGTGTTTTTTAGGATAACTTTCGGTAGCTATTTCTCAACATTTTAGTACTGAGTGACTATAAAAATACGTGTATTTTTATTTATAACAAAGATCAATATATCGAAATTTGGCCGGTAGGTTTAATTGCACCCTGTATGTATTTTTTTTTGCTATGTGATTTTTGTATTTATGTCCTTCTCTATTTCGATATGATATTGAATGTAACGAAATTCATGTTCAATTAAATAACTATACACTTTCCTTACACTCATTCCACTTTGACAGATTTATTACAAAATTATTATATACATACCGGTTTCGAAAAAACCTGATGATGATTTTTTTGAGACCGGTCGTGTATACAGGGTGTAACAAAACTAAGTAATAGGTAATACTTTAGAGTTTGGGGTGTGTACGTGTTCCGTTTCACGGAAGTTCACTGTGAAAGTAGCAGCACTGAAAGACCAATTTTTTTCACTTTTGTATGGACAAGCCCCCCAGCGTCGAGTTTCCCCATACAAAAGCGAAAAAAAATTTTAGTCTTTCAGCGCTGCTACTTTCACAGTGAACACATACACACCCTTTTTCGAAACCGGTCGTGTAGATAATAATTTTGTAATAAATCTATTAAAATAAAGTGTAATAAGTGCAAGGAGAGTGTAAATAATAAATAAATAAATGTTTATTTCCAACATAAAATTACAGTAATTATAGCCGCGTACTGACCAAGCGAGCCACCTCGCTGCCTCGCCCGAGCGTGCCGCGGCCGAGCCAAAAGTTGTCGGTTTTTGGTCGATGCTCCAAGGCGCCTCGGACGTTTGCCGCGCACTAACACGTACTGACCGACCGAGCAAATGCGCGCGAGGCTGCCGCGGCGAGGCGGCTCGCTTGGTCAGTACGCGGCTAATGAGTATAATTATTTAATTCCCTCTTTTCATTACTGTATGAATAGGCCGTTGGGGCAAGGCGCGTTCGGTGAGGTCTACCAGGGCCGCTACAAGCACCGGCCCGGGGAAGAGATGTCTGTGGCCGTCAAAACCCTCCCGGAACTGTCCACCGGCCAGTCAGAGTCAGATTTCCTAATGGAAGCGGCCATCATGGCGAAATTCAACCATCCGAACATCGTCCATCTGATTGGAGTGTGCTTCGAAAGACACCCGAGGTATAACGTGTAAGTTTCGCTAATACGCTGATGGTCGTTCATGTGTTACGTCAGGGGCTTAGTGTGGTACCTATAGAATTGCTTGCAGATTTCGAATGCGTCGTTTGGTCGAGCTATGTCAATGTTAGTCGTGTTCGGTAGCTCTTTTGTATTGTATTGTATTTAAACTCATGGAGTTTAAATACAATACAATACAAAAACACTTTATTGCACACCAAAAAATACAAAATGAAACAATTTTACATAAAACAACATATTCTAGAATGATGATGCACAAAAGGCGAACTTATTGCTAACAAGCAATCTCTTCCAGTCAACCTTTTGTTTAAGTATAGGATTGATGTTTAAAGTTATAGTATATTTTGTCGATACTCGATACCGACTATTATACTCCACTCGGGCTATCTTGTCGCTAGGGGTCATTGACTCCCGTCAAAAACTTGTCATTTTCCATATAAACCGCGATTGACAATGAAGTGTCAGATATTGTCAATCGTGGTTTTATATAGAAAATGACAAGTTTTTGACAGGGAGTCAATGACCGCAGACCGCTAGCGACAAGTTAGCCCGAGTGGAGTATGTAACGTACAACACGGTCAAATTAACTAGACGCACGGTTTGGTGACGTCATTACGGAGCTCCCATGTTAATTTGACATTTCGATGCGTCAAGTTAATTTGACCGTGTTGTAAATTTTAAGTATGGCGATTTTAGTTCCGCAAGTGACCGTTAGAGGCGCTGTAAAATTTGCCATGTACTTTTACGTAGTCGGAATTGAGTATCGATAAATACCATAGCTGGGCACCGTTAATCAAATAGTTAACTTCGTTAATCGTTAATCCGCTACAAAAAAAGTTAGCTTCGTTAAACGTTAAAGCGTTACATTTCGGAAGAATTAACGCAAGTTAACGTTAATCGTTAATCCGTTAATTATTGTAAAATTGCATTTTTATATCGTTGCTTTAGTGTAGGTACTTAAAAAACCTGTTGGTTTAGGTTCTGGAAGTTAACACAACTTTAAAATGTAACACTTTACATAATTTTGAAATCACATAAAAATATGAAAACCTTATTAAATCGAGATAAAAATGGGCAAGGTGATAATATTTAAAGTGTATAAGCGTTCTCTGTGAAAAAACAAAGAGAAAACCACCTTTTGAGCGTGATTAAGTTTAGAAAATTTTATACTGCGTCTACGTTTTCTTGACAGATTGTACTTCTGAACCTGTTTATCGCGCCACGACGCGGCGCTGTGCGCTAAATAGTAGGCATTGGATTAACGATTAACGGACTTCTACATATTAACGGAAGTTAACGTGTCCGTTAACATTTTCTAAATTTAACTTAAAAGTTAATTCGTTAATCAAAATGTTAACTTCGTTAATTAACGATTAACGGATTAACGAGTTAATGCCCAGCTATGATAAATACTATAGCTTTAGGGTTGGACCTCATCTGGCAGCACGGAATCGCCTTTTTTCCGTCACCCTTTCTCTTTCTATCGCTTAGAACTGCCATTTGCTAGACCGAGACAAAAAGCATAATGCGATAGCACGCGGCGGAATCCTCGAGGCTATCGCATTATGCTTTCTGTCTCGGTCTAGCAAATGGCAGTTCTAAGCGACAGAAAGAGAAAGGGCGACGGAAAAAGGCGATTCCGTGCTGCCAGATGAGGTCCAACCCTTAAAGTCATGGTAGAGCTACAGAGATACATTTTAGTCGTAATCCCAACGTCTTAAAGGTAGACTCCAAGTCCTATGATGTGAAAATTTTACAATATTACCAATTTGGATATGTGAAATTGGAGTCCCAAGTGCATATTTTGGAGTCCAAAACTGGGATAGCCTTGGAAAAGTTGCGACAGTCAGTTCACATAACTCGACCAAATTGGGTACCTGGGAGCGCCATCTGCCGTTAATTTCTCTGATATGTACTATCATCGTTAAGGGGATAAAAAGTTCGACGTAACTTGTGGACGGCGCCATGTCATCTGCATATGCTAATTTTAGATGATATTTTTTTAGTAGCTCGAAAAAAAAATTGAGGGAAATTTCTGCACTACTTTTATATTAAGTTACTTTGCTTTATCTTTCTTTATTCTTTTTCTTTGCTTTATTATTTTTAATTAAAAAAAAATAAAAGTCATAATCATAACACAGATTAACGCAATAACGCACTATCATTAAACATTCATAACCACATACAATGGCTTTTGCGAATTTAACACCTTATTTTATAAGAAACAGGTTTGTTGTGTTTTTAATAAAATTTAATCTATTAAATATTAATAAATTACAAACAAAACAAAAAAAAATCATATGGCAGCTGGATACTGATATTTTGCTCCTTACAAAAACAATGTTGCCAGTTCAATATTTAAAAAAAATATACCAACAACATTCTACATTGTGTATAATGTTTTTAAACATACTTATATTATTAGTTTTTTTAGACTTTTGTGTCTTATCAATCTTCTTAAACTAATTACTTAAATATTTTTTTTATCTTTGTCTCAACTCTTTTTTAATTTATCAAAAACTAAGTTATACCAAATGAAAATCGTTCAAAATTCAAAGAGCATGGGACCTAGAGTTAGAAATTTTGGAAAAAACCTCATTTTGGCGGCAAGAGAAAAAACATGTGCCAATCGATAGTACGTCAAAATATAAATAGGAAATACTCTTTGGTAAAATGTAGTAACTGATACGGTTTCGGAATAAATAAGAGTTATAAGAAGTCTCCATTTAATTATTTTATGGCCTGTTTCACCGCTTTCTGATAAGGTGCCCGATAGGGTTATTTGACAGATTTTCCATACTCCATCTGTCAAATTAAGTGGTGGATAGCCTTATCAGGAAGCGGTGAAACAGGCCCTTAAACTCTTATTTATTCCGAAACCATATCTGTCACGACATTTTACCAAAGTGTATTTCCTATTTATATTTTGATTTTTGACGTACTATCGATTTGCACATGTATCATCTATTGCCGACAAAATATTTTTTTTTTAAATCGCGAATTTGTAGGTGTACCAGGCTTCATACTAAAATGCCCCATGCTCTTTCTGACATAATCTACGAATAATAAAAACTAAGGAAGGGTAACTGTGTCCAAAATGTTGTCCGCGTGTCTACTAAATGTGACCCGAATACATGCGTATTAAACTTATGCATGTATTCGGTACACAATTTTGTGTTTTTATACAAGTAACAATGATTGTCAACGGCTTTATTCCCTAAATTTGAATGTAAAGAAGCGCTTATACGGGCAACAATTGCGACAATAATTGCCCGGCGACACGAATTGACCGATTTGGAGCAATATGGAACAATTTCAATAAATTTCGGCAATTATTTCGGCGATATTGCTCCAGATATTTCATATCGTTCAATGTCGCCGATACGAATTGATGAATATCCGATGGGCTCCAGTATGACAGTATTGCCTAGTAACTAGTTGATGAAGTTGCGGCATATCGCTCAATTGTATTGCGATGTATTGCGCAATATTGCTGCTTGTTGCCGAAAATCGCTTGATGTAGTCGTGACGTCAAAGTTGACGAGAATTGACTGGAGTGGAGCAATTTTAGTTGCCCGTATAAGTGTACCTTTAGCGTTTCGTAGCTATTGTCATATTGTAGCGAAAAAGAACCAAATTCAAAACGGTTGAAGTATAGGAGTTACGTTTCCTTAGTTTTTATTATTCGTAGGAAGTGATACACCAATCTTATTATTGTTGCCCCTATCCCAACAGATACATAGTCCTAGAGCTGTTAGGTGGTGGTGATCTGAAGAAATACCTTCGTGAAAGCCGTCCGAAGCCGGAGCGGGCCAGCACTCTGACTATGAAGGACCTCATACTGTGCTCAATGGACATTGCCAAGGGTTGTCGATATTTGGAGTCCAAGAGGTTTATACATAGGTAAGTTTACGTAAAAAAGTTTGTATTAATGGGTTGGTTGCACTAACTTAGGGTCTACACAGACGGACCGCATTTCAAATGCAATTCAACCGCAAATTGCAGTTCAAGTGAAGTTTGATTGCAGTTGACGCGACTGCAATACGACTGCAATAGAACTGCAAACCAAACGCGCAGTGAGGTTGCAGTCGGCGTGCAGTCGTATGAACTGTTTGGTTTGCAGTTTTATTGCAGTCGTGTCAACTGCATTCAAACTGCAATTTGCGGTTGGATTGCAGTTGAAATTCGGTCCGTCTGTGTAGACCCTTAAAGTGCTCCCAAAGTGATAATGCGTATAGAAATTTTCGTCATTGTTCGGCAACGATCGTTTTTCCCGAGCGTCGGAAGAAAACCTTTTATTGCGCATGTCCAAATCATGTCATGCCATGGCAACGCCAACTGTTTAAGCAACTTGTTGGTGGCGTTGCCATGGCATGACATGATTTTTACATGCGCAATAAAAGGTTTTGTTGTTGTGGAAATACAGACAATTAACATGATATTTACTTATATTTCTTTCATACAAGGTGCAAAATGCAAAAGCATTATTTGGGGCTCTTACGTTTCATAGATTCGGGTGTTTCCGTGATTATGACAATTTGCGAAGATTTGCATGCGCATTATTAATTTGAGAGTACAGGTGGCCTATTATGACCTCTTATTTCCGCCAGTTTACGCCCAAAATGTAGCGTTTTCGGGCGTAAACTGGCTGGAAATAAGAGGTCATAATGGGTTATTATGACCTCTTATTTCCACTTGTACCTTAACTGTAACTTTAACATAACTACAATGCAAAATGTCAAATCTTTGGTTTAAAGTCAAAATTTGACGCCTTATTTAACCATAACCATAGAGCTCGATAAGGCTTTAAAGTTTAAATGAACGTGGCGAAAAAAGGAACTAACGCTGTCATCATACAAAAACGGCGTTTTTGACAGTTCTCTTTTACCAGTAGCGCCCATGCCCACGTTCATTTAAAGCCTTGTCGGACCAGCAACAGACAGATGTGGAATGAAGTGTCTCGGCAATGCTTGCGAAAATGTCTTTAGGAAACTGCGTTTCCAGATTTTTTTGTGCCAAGTCGGGACTTTGGAATTTTTTGAGTAAAAATTGCGGGATTCTTCCATCAAAAACAGGACATAGTTATTAAAACGTATAAAATCAAAAGTTCTAGAAGTTACAATAAATAGCAAAAGTAGCCATAGAAATGTACCTCTATATCTTTCTTTCTCAGCACGCTGCACGCACATTCGAGTTATCCCCGAAAAGCGGGATACTTAATTTTAATTAAAAATTCGGGACGTCTGGCAACGCTGTTAGGAAACCGCGTATTTTCAGTTACTTGTGTTTTTTCTATGAACTACGTTTATAGCTACATCCTATGTCCTATGTCACATAAATTATGTATGTATGTCAAGTATTTTTTTTTGTGTAATTTGCATTTAAACGTCCTTCAAGTTATACGTGATAGTCGAGCGTGATTAATTGGTAATTTTTTCGATTTTAGATTGGATATTTAGATAATACTAGATGTATGTGTAAACACATTTGTCCTTGAAACCATCAAATGAGCCCGTCAAAATGAACAACTTATTCTATGAGAACAATGCTGGGAATTTTAAAAAATCTGTCTTCATACCCATACAAATTGCCGATCCGGGCATCCGTATGAAGTCGGCATTTTTTTTTTGAGTTCCCAGCATTGTTCTCATAGAAAAAGTTGTTCATTTTGACGGGCTCATTTGATGATTTTAACACACTGTATATTCTATGAACATTTTAACGACAAAAACAATTGAAATAACTTTAAAAAAATTAGAGAGTCTAGCCGAGCAGACCACTAGGGGCCTTCCACAGACTACATCACACGATATTTGTTTCCATCCAGGGACATAGCGGCGCGCAACTGCCTTCTCACCAGTCGAGGTCCGGGCAAAGTCGTCAAGATAGCTGACTTCGGCATGGCCAGAGATATTTACAGGTTAGTTTACTGACTTATAACAAACTAGATGACCTCCGCAACTTCGTTTATCGCGCGGGAATCGTACATTTTTCTGGGACAAAAAGTATCCTATGTCCTTTCCCGGGACTCAAAGTATCTTCATGCCAAATTTCAGCAAAATCGGTCCAGCGAAGTTCCTCATCGCGCAGTGCAAAAGGGGGCCAGACGAAAAGTTGTAACGACACAAATGTGTCGTGTCACGTGTGTCGCGTCACACACGAAAGTGTGTGTCACGTGTTTCTCTCTCTCGCATTGAACAGTGTGGTGTAGCGACGATTTTTTTTTGTTGAGTGTATACAGGATTTTTGTACATAAGAAATAACTTTGTTCTATCCGGGTGTCCCTTGATACCTCTCAAGTTTTTTTCCTACTTATTCACATTTCTATCTGCCAGGTCGGACTACTATAAAAAAGGCGGAAAGGCGATGGTGCCGATCAAGTGGATGCCGCCGGAAGCGTACATTGACGGAGTGTTCACCTGCAAAACTGACATTTGGTAAGTTTAGTTCAGCTATCCCCAACCCGCGGCCCGCGAACCGCAAGCGGCCCGCCGGGACTTTATTTGTGGTCCGCGTGATGTTAAATTCACGCCCACCGGCAAAATAATGTAGTCGTCATGAAAGTCGTGAAATTTTTTCCACTTTTAAATCCTTAATTTTGAAGAACGTTATTTTTTAACCCTAAAAAAGTTTTGTTGCGGCCCGCGATGCCAAGACCAAAACCCGTATGAAAAAAAAAGTTGGGGACCACTGGTTTAGTTGTACGCGATTCCGCGTTTTTAGAATGACCATACACGGTTATTAGTATTACTTTTTTAATGGGCCAAAACCACTGACCTATATCTTATAATATGCTGGAGTCTGGACTGGCTATGCCGTACAAAATGACAGCTATTTTGTGTCGATTTCTTCATTACTTTGAAGTCGGTACCAGTCCCAAAAGTTTCAGATATTCTAACATGACTGAACTCACGATTAAATTAGCTGGTACCGACTCAAAATAATGAAGACTGTAGTATGTACAGAAATAGTTGAGATTTAGACAAATTCTGAAAAAGGCACTATTAAAGAGTAAGAGTTATTTAATACTTTTTAGTTCATATTACGATTGTTTTTACTTTGGAAGTCGGTTTTCATATTTTTGTTAAAAATAATTATAATGATAATACATTTAGGGTTTAGTGGGAACCACGTACATAAAAGTGGTGTTTTGATGATTTGATTCAGAGCTATCTTAAGAGGCCGGGTACCCTTGGAATTTCTCATACAAACGTAATACCAAAATCATTTTCTCATACGAAAATATTTAACATGTTTGAGTTATTTTTCAGTTTAAAGTAGTAATTACCTAGGTTCCTGCACAAAAATTTACTTCAAAATATTTAAACACAAAATTATTTTTTTTTTGTTTAAATTTTTTTTTAATAAATTTACTACTAAATATTGAAACACTAAAAAATAGAGTAAAACATTACAAAATATATAAATAAATAGTAAATTTACTACAAAATATTTAAATACAAAAAAATATTTTTTAGAGTGTAAATATTGTGTAGTAAATTTACTATTTATTTATATATTTTTTAGTGTTTTAGGGTAACCTGCTACCCGGGTACCCGGCCCCTTAAGGGTTGGATTGGACCTCATCTGGCAGCAGTGGCAGCACGGAATCGCCTTTTTCCGTCGCCCTTTCTCTTTCTGTCGCTTAGAACTGCCATTTGCTAGACCGAGACATAATGCGACACGCGGCGGAATCCTCGAGACTATCGCATTATGCTTTCTGTCTCGGTCTAGCAAATGGCAGTTCTAAGCGACAAAAAGAGAAAGGGCGACGGAAAAAGGCGATTCCGTGCTGCCAGATGAGGTCCAACCCTTACTCTGTTTAGCTAAGTTCGGTCACATGTGACACAAAACAATTGACAGTACTTTGCCCCCTGATTGATGTTTTGTCCTACCAGGTCTTACGGCGTCCTACTGTGGGAGGTGTTCTCTCTGGGCATGATGCCGTACACCGGCTGTACTAACCGGGAGGTCATGGAGCTGGTGTCTGGAGGGGGGAGACTGGACAAGCCGTTCGCCGGTGAGTACTGTCCCACTGCACTGTCCTACCGGGACGCATCGCGTCCTACTGTAGGAGGTGTTCTGTATGGAGCTGGTGTCGGGAGGGGGGAGACTGGAGAAATCAATCGTGAGTTCTGTCCCATCAGGCCGTCTCTGTCCTACTGTTGATTGTCCTACGGGTCAAAGACAAAGATCCTACTGCGCAACTAATCACTGTACTACTGGACAGGGTAATGATACAGTCCTAGATACATGTAGGAAGATAAGTTAATTAACTTTCTGTTGACCGTGTTAACTCTCAATAGCTTTGTCCACACTGGGCCTTTTTTTTGGTTCATCAAGGGCATGCGTTATAGCGCAGTCAACAGCGAACGTAAGGCATGCCCGTGACGCGCGTTGAAATCGTAGCGCTCGCTACGACACTTTTCTTTCAACGCGGGTGGATTTTGACGCATTCAATTATTGAATATTATGCCAAACGAAAGTTGAATAAAAAGAAGATGACGAAAATTAAAGATGAAATTGTATAATGTGGACATAGTTATTGGAGAGTAGCTACCTCCACATTATGCACTTTCATCTTCAATTTTCGTCATCTTCTTTCTATTTAGTATTTAACTTTCGTTTGGCGCATTCAATAATTGACTGCGTCTACGAACGCAACGCCAATATTGTCATTTTTGTCCAGTTGCAGTGTCTGTCAGCTTTGTAACATGTGCGACGAGAACATTTTACTGGGTGGAATATGTACGACTTATTTGTTCATAAGAAATTCCAGAAAAAAAAGAACAAAGCGAAAGTTTTGGATACGGTCAGTGCGCATGCGTCGCCGGCATGCCTCACGTGCGCTATTGACTGAGCTATAACGCATGCCCTTAATGAACAAAGAAAGGCACAGTGAGGACGTAGCTAATGGGTCCTAAATGCCACATCACAAAGTTGACAGTTGGAAGTCTGAAGGCACTTTTACCCATGTTTAAAAGTTTATTACACAATATTAATTTTAACAACTTAAAACACATATAGAAAAATTACAGATAAGTATTTTTTTTCCATACCAATATTATAAATGCGAATGTCTGTCCGTCTATCTGTCTGTCTGTCTGTTAACTCTTCACGTCCGAACCGCTGAACTGATTTTTCTGAAATTTGGTATGGAGATACCTTGAGTCCCGAGAAAGGACATAAAAAAGGACATAGAAAAATGTACGGTTCCCGCGCGATAGCGAGTTGCGGACATCATCTAGTAATAATACAAGATGTTTGTGTAAACACCGTTGTCCTTGAAACCATCAAATGAGCCCGTCAAAATGAACAACTTTTTCTATGAGAACAATGCTGGGAATTTAAAAAAATCTGTCTTCATACCCATACAAATTGCCGATCTGTATGGGTATGAAAACGGCATTTTTTTTTGAGTTCCCACTTCCCAGCATTGTTCTCATAGAAAAAGTTGTTCATTTTTACGGGTTCGTTTGATGGTTTCAAGGATAACGGTGTTTACACAAACACACTGTATAAATCTTATGTCTGTCCAACGTCGGGCGTTTGCACACTGCACGATAACGACACGACACGATACCACAGAATAAAGGGACCACCGCACATATTATACAATTTCAAGTTGGCCTACTATCGTACAAACTTAATTGCGTAGTGTCACAATTTAATTGGAGAACTTCATTGTGAAGGCCCCTAATCACATAATAATAAAAAAATATATTTGTATGGAATTATGGATTATTATCACCTTTTTATCTGGATTTTTTCATTAAAATTTATCTGGATAATATCGAAGTTTAAAATGCAAGGTATGATCAATGATTTTGTTTAATTAAATTATGACACTACGCAATTTAGTTTGTACGATAGTAGGCCAACTTGAAATTGTATAATATGTGCGGTGGCCCTTATCTGTTCTGTGATATCGTGTCGTGTCGTTATCGTCGCAGTGTGAAAACACCCGTCAGCTTCTTTAAAAAAAACTCGTTATACAGGATGCCCCAACGAGGTCTACCGGCTGATGTGCGACTGCTGGAACCCTCTGCCGGACGAGCGGCCCAACTTCTCCATGATCTACGACCGCCTGCAGGGATTCCTTCAGGTAAATAAGAACCAGGTGTACCCACAGACATATCAAGATAGATACCGCATGTGTATATTATGTACACAGAAATAAATCAAGATAGAACGGCTAAGCGGGTGAAGTACGCGTGTTTCAATCTTGCACAAGTGGGCAAGATTCGTTGAACGTTCATTCAGTCAGCGCGCACGTCTCGACTTGATTACACCAGTGGTTGTGCAAAAATACCTCATTGTGCTGTGTCTAATTGTAAAAACAGAAGGACGAAAGTGAATTGGTCAAAAGGAGGTATTTCTTTCCACGTGTAAGTTATTTGTTCTGACTAAAAGCAAAGCAAAAATTGATACGCGCAATTCCCTAGCAACGCACGCGCGTCGCCGTTCTATCTTGATTTATTTCTGTGATTATTGGCGTTCCCAAACGCTCGCAAGCAATGCTCGTCTTTCGAAAGTCTGTTCTTTAGTCTGCTATCGAAATCGGACGTCAATCGGAATTTTAAAAATGCCTAAATGCCTAAAAGTGCCGTATTGATCTGCAGAAATTCAAATAGAAACGTTGGCCTTGATAATGGACACGTTTCTTATCGTCGATACATTACAGTATGTAGGAAAAAAGTGGCACGCTCTTTTTCATACAAATGGAGCGACATGCGGTATCTATTCGGATCTATGTCTGTGCTCTTTACTAACTTCTGAAATCTCACGTACTATTAGAATGGCTTCGCGGACCACTATAAGGAATGCCTCCAGGGACCACCAGTGGTCCGCGGACCAGCGGTTAAGAACCACTGCTCGTGGCGAAAACAGGAACTAACGCTTCTATCATTCAAAAACGTAATTTTTGACATGTGTTTGACAGTTCTCCTATACCAGCAGCGCTCCCGTCCACATTCATTTAAAGCCTTGTCGCACTTTATAAGAAACTCCACAGTTCTTATAAATTCCTCTTTTGCCAGGACCCACAAATTCTAGAAGCACCTTTACCCATAGTGAGGTCCTTCATCGGTGGCTCCAGGAACGAGACCTCGAACGACTCCGTCGAAGCGCAGGTAAAGCCTAGCGGTGTTTGCGACGACTTAAAAAAAACAAATGTCATTCACACAGACATGGAGAGAGGATTGGGCTCTTGTATACATCTTTGATATTGAGAAAAATTGTTATACTGTACTCGGCGAAACGTGGCGGTAGCGGTCATTGACTCCTTGTCAAAAACTTGTCATTTTCTATACTAAGTCGCGATTGACAACATCTGACACTTCACTGTCAATCGGAGTTTATATAGAAAATGACAAGTTCTTGACAGGGTGACTCCCTGTCAAGAACTGAAGAATGACACCTACCGCCATGTTTCGCCGAATTCAGTACAATAGATTTGAACTGTGATCACTAATTGGAAGATATGCTAGATTATTTATTATTACTTTTAAAAAATACTACAATAATGACACAATCAGCGAAAACAAACTCCAGAATAATAAATAATATATAATGAATAATAAATAATTCTAAAAGTAGCTGGATAATATTATATTTTAAGAGATGTCATTTTCCTGGGAATATTGCTCACATATTGCTGTCAACTGTGTCTTTCTTTTTCTTTTTCTTCTTTTTTGGCAACTTGACACAAAGGATGAGTATGTTGTGCCACAGACAAGGTAAAAAGGTAAGGAATATGGCGGGAAAACCATATTCCTCCTATTATATTTTTCATCATCGTTTTCATGTATCGTCAGGTCTAAAGTCTAGTCAAAGTCTAAGTAAAAGTCAATACAGTCAAGGAGTCAAGTCGGTCGATTCAGTAAAGTGGTAGACGCTTTACTGAAACTTTCGATGGAGTTTTGGAGGGAACACAAAATAGCACGTTTCTGGATATTACATCACTTTCCTACACTTGTGCATGAACACGAATATCTAATGGTTAATATTCTACCAATATTACACATTAAAAACCCAGCTAACACAATTTTAGGAAAATAATATAAAAACACAACAGCACACTTTAACATTCCCGGCAAAATTCCGTCAACTGTGTCTGTTTTTAAATAAAAATGACATTTGTTTTTTTTATTAAAACTAAGGCAAAGAATTTATTGAGTCAATTGCTTAACTTTACATTTTTAACATCATATTTTACAGATACAATAATTTCATTCACACAGATAAAAAATCATTATAAATACTGTACTAATTTTAATTGTTTTCTTTTCAAACGATTTCGCTCTGGCTACTAGAAGCAAGTAATTAAATTTTTTCCGAATAATAAATGTTAGAAAAAAACGTGCTTTCGAGTGGCGCATGACATTTTTTTTTAATATTTTTTTTCTAACTTAACCTTACCCTGAATGAAAATCGCGTAGAGTTAGTACCCCTGTAGATAGAAAGAGATTCATTGGGATTTATCATTTGCATGGTGTTTTACTAAAATTTAAAAAGTCATCACGTCAAAACACTTGATTCCAAGAATCTCTTTTTTTATTATGACACTTGAGGTGTTTACTTGCCTAGTAGCTATAGCGGAAATCTTTACCTGTTCTTTTTACCTATCCTCTAACATTGGACTTTAAATAGAAATAAATAGGTATTTTTACTTTTGTCGTCTAAAGTCCAGTGTTATGCACGCTTAGACCTAAAAAGATATGCAGGGAGATCTTAACATTTTTAGAGAACACTACCGTGGTCTTTTTTACCAATGAATTTTTTCGATCGTTTGATAAAAAAAATAGCAAAATTCTACCAAGTTTGAATATTGGCAACTCAAAACTATCAAACTGTCATGTCAGTTATGGCAAAATACTCAATCTTTACTTAATTAAAAATAATGTTTAGAAAAAAACACGTACAAAAATATATCGATCTATTTAAGAATATTAATGACATTAGAAAATAGAGGTAAAGTATAATGACCACATTAAAATTACTGAGCGGTAATGTTATCAAAGATTAAAATATTAAATTGGATACAGTATATTTGCTACCACCTCCTTCACCTACACAAGGTTTTAAAAAAAAGTGAATGTCAAAGTCACTGTCATTTTGCTACCTTCCTCAGTAACAACTAACACGAGGTTTTAAAAAAAAAATGTCAAAGTCACTATAAAAAAAGTAAAAACGACGACGGTAGTAGAAAGTGTGTGGCGTGTTGTAATGTGGGTCTCCCTTACGTCGCTGTGTTGGCAGCGCTCGTCGGCGGGAGACTACCTCGTGCCGAAATCTGCGCAGGACCCCGCGCCGGACGATAGGTAAATAGTGCTGGCAATCATAATCTGAAGAAAAAAACGTACTTTAAAAAAATGATCTATAGATAATAAATTCTACTGAGTTTTTTTTATTGTTTAGGTTAGTGCTATATACCGAGTATTGAGGAGATATTTTCAAAAACTTGGTTAGGTTAGTGTTGTCTGTGGATAAAAAAATATATACTAAATTCTACCGAATTGGGAGACTGGTAACACTGGCCGACGGCTGTGAAACATAAATTTATGTCTATTCAAAATATATTTGATTTGCAAATTAAACGAAAACAATACTAAATAAATTAAATATAAAAATCCTTGCATTTAAAAAAAATATTATTAAAAAGTTACAAGAAAGTAACATTCCCTTTTTAAATATTTTATAAATGTTTATTCGCGTACAAAGAAAAGCTGTTTGTAAAATTTGAAAAGACCTACTAGAAAATTCTCTTTCAGCGAAAGACTTGTGAAACTGGGTCTCGTCGACTTGTATGCTTGTACAAACAATTGTGTGAATACTCGTAAATTCCATTGGAACTATGACACATTTAAACTGATCTTTCAGAAAATTGTTGTGAAAAAAAACCAGAAGCTAAGGATTTTAAGTACCAATGAGTCTTTATGTTGTAATAATATTGGCAACAGTAACAGTATCTAAATGTAAATCCTCTTACTAATAATTTACTTATAATATTAGAAAATAAATACATTTATTACTTTTTTATACAAGTTATTACTGTCTGTGTAATAGGATAGAAAGGGTTAAAAAATTCTTCGAACAATGGTTCTGATTGCCAGTGAACTTTTTTCCGTAAACTATTTGTAGTTTTAATGTTCCATGTCCCGTAATAATTGGATGTACCCTTGAGCTTGATTATTTTTAATCTGCTTCATTAAAATCTACTAAAAATAATCATGCTACTGTATTGTCAAAATTTTCTCTTTTATCCATTTATGGTATTGTAAATATCATTTTGCCACTTCAAATTGTCACTTTATTATCATACATTTGCTGCAATTTTTGTAATAATAACACTTATTTTTTTAACGTTATTCATTAGAGAAGATTTGGACAATATTTATTCAAAATTAACAAAGCGAATACTCTCTAGACGAGCAGGCATGCTTAGACCCCTGTGATCCCATTTAATAGAGAATTTTATTAAAAAAACATATTTAAAAACACATTTAATTCAATTTTGGTAAATTTGGAAACTACCAAAAATAATAGATTTTTTATACATCTGGCAACACTTCAAATTTTGGGTAACCACAATTTAGTTATTAAAAACTTAGGCACCCTTTCTTTAATTAGGTAAAGATATATTTTCTTTTTTTGCAATTATTATACCCTCTGTCTGTTCTTCGAGCTTAAACCACCGAATCAATTTAAAAAAATGTATCCAGAAACTTTTGGTCTTATGAAAGGAATAGGATATATTTTATTATATCATCGAAATATGTACGATTTCCGCGCTTTAAACATCTGCGCGTACAAAGCTGTATTGTAATATAATATTGAAATATTTAACGGTAAACGTAATGCTTGTAATGTAATACAACGTGTAATGTAATGCTTGTAATGTAACACAACGTGTAATGTAATGTTCAGCCTAACGGATCAGCCGGACCCTCATAGCAAATCGCAAACGGCGGCGCCGGGCAAGGAAGTCGAGGATTCACGATTTCCACTTCTACTGAAAGGTAATACTCAGTTGTGTGTGTGTGTGTGTGTATGTGTGTGTGTGTGTGTGTGTGTGTGTGTGTGTGTGTGTGTGTGTGTTTGCGTGCGTGCGTGCGTGCGTGCGTGCGTGCGTGTGTATGTGTGTGTATGAGTGAACGGGGTTGTTTTTAATAAATAAGGGGGTGTGAATACTGATTAATAATAATGTCCGCTTTTATTTATTTTTTCTGAACAGCGTTAAAATAAGAAAAAAACGTAAAGTTATGTTATATGGGGTATCAAAATATGAAAGTGCTTTTAGCGCATCTCAAATATGCATATTATATTTCAATTTTCAAATAAGTATGCATATTATATTTCAATTGTCAAATATGCATATTTTATGACGACCTCTGTGGCTCAGTGGATGACCGTGTCACAAGTCCTTTAGGTGCTTAGCATAGGGCCAGACTGACATGGTGTGAAGCGTCCATACATTATTACATCTACTACGTGTTTTTAGGGTTCCGAAGGGTAAAAACGGAACCCTGCTGAGGCTATAATAATAAATACTATCAATAATTATGACGACAGTTAGCCACCTTCATAAAATACTCAGTTTTATTTGTACTTTAATAATTCATAATAAAATTTAAATTCAAATTAATAATTATGGGGGCTCCCATACAAAAACACTATTGTTTCTTATTTTTGCTCTAAAGTGGTACGGAACCCTTCGTGGGCGAGTGCGACTCGCACTTGGCCGATTATTAAACATATTTCATGTTTCAGCATCACAAGACTATGGCAACATTCCAATGGCGTCGCGACGCGGCCCCGGCGCGGACTGTTCCGCTGCCTCCGCCGGGGCGAGGACCGCCAAGTTTCTGCCGTCTAAGTCTACCGACAGGTGAGTTTGCGGTTTCAACAGTTTCACACATGGGATAATAATCTCCAGTAAATCTTCTCTGTGGTCCAGTGGCTTAGAGCGTGGTTCTTGGCGTGGTCGTGGGTTCGATTCCCGCGTTGGAAACGTGTTATTTCCAAGTTTTATTGGGACAGTGCAGGCTGATCACTTGATTGTCTGACAAGTAAGATGATCCATGCGTCGGATTACCATGTAAAAAGTCGGTCCTGTGCATTTATCGCTAGTCCTGTCGGTCACCCGTCCCACTGGGCTATGAGAGTAAACGAAGAGTGCTATTGTGTACTGTGCACACACTTGGGCACTATAAAGTTAGCAATTCGTCCAATATAAATTTAGTATGGCATTACAAGTTGGGATGGGGAGATATATAAATATTTTATCATTTACTTCCAGACTAATATGCTCAGTGGAAGACCCGTCAATGGACGACGACATAGCGACTAGCGTCGACGACAGACCCGTCTTCCTCGAGACCTCCTTCATCGAGAAACCCAAAACCCCAGTCGAGAAACCCAAAACCCCATCCCTGGAGAAACACAAAACTCCATCCATGGAGAAACACAAAACCCCATCGGTGGAGAAACACAAAACTCCATCCATGGAGAAACACAAAACCCCATCGGTGGAGAAACCTAAAACCCCATCCATGGAGAAACACAAAACCCCATCGGTGGAGAAACACAAAAACCCATCGGTGGAGAAACACAAAACCCCATCGGTGGACAAACCCAAGACACCCACCGTGGAGGCCAAACGGAAGAATTCTTCTGGACCTGTGGTAAGACATTTTATTTACTAGTAGAGTAATTGAGGGTACACTTTTTTCATCGAGAAACTCAAAACCACAGCCGTCGAGAAACCCAAGACCAAACGGAAGAATTCTGCTAGGCAAGTTGTAAAATTTACACAAAATTCAATTTAAAATTATAAAATACTAGCTGACCCGACAGACGTTGTCCTGTCTTAACGATGATTATTTAATACGAATTGGTATAATTAAGAAAACAATACATTAAAATTAGTACCCATCTTCATGCCAAATTTCATCAAAATAGATTAATAAATAGTTTAAGCGAAAATCATAAAAGTTTATTGTTCAGGAACCGTACATTTTCTGGGACCAAAAGTATCCCTTGTCCTTTCCCGAGACTCAAAGTGTCTCCATACCAAAATTCATCTAAATCGATTGGTTTACGCGCAAATCATAAAAGTATATTGTGCAGTAACCGTACATTTTTCCGGGACAAAATGTATCCTTAGTCCTTTTCCTGGTTCTAAGCTACCTCTCCACAAATTTTCAGCCAAATCGGTTTATCCGTTCTTGAGATAAAAGTTTATTGTGCGGGAACCGTACATTTTACGGGACAAAAAGTTTCCCTTGTCCTTTCCCGAGACGCAAAGTATCTCCATACCAAAATTCATCAAAATCGATTGAATAGTTTAGGCGAAAATCATAAAAGTATATTGTGCAGTAACCGTACATTTTTCCGGGACAAAATGTATCCTATGTCCTTTTTCTGGTTCTAAGCTACCTCTCCACCAATTTTCAGCCAAATCGGTTCATCCGTTCTTGAGTTATAAGTGGCGTAACTAACACAACTTTCTTTAATAGATTACAAAGGTGTTGCTTGCTAAAAAGAAATATCTTCTAATATACAGGTTATAACTTATAACAAAACAAAGTGATGAATGATAATAGTTCTTGAAGGTGTGTAATTGCGTATGTGTCCCTTGTATAGACTTTATCTTTTATTTTTGTACTTTGCCCGTACAAAATTAAAATAAAAGGACACACACACTAAACTCTAAAGTAATTTTCACTTTGTTTTGTTACATCTTGTAAATATCGAGATATCTAGATTGTATTTAACACTCGATCTTAAAAACTTACTCCATAACAACAGCTAACCCGCTGATATATTATCTCTAATTTCACTATTTTTAAATTACAGGTTGAAAAACTAATAAGCATAACACCAACCTCGCCCAAACCACCGGAGAACGCGCTTTCAGAACCGGTGGTCATAGACAAAACGAACAAATCCTCCCTCGCTCCGGAACGGAAAACCGCGCCTATCGCCTCACCAGACCCACCACGAATAAACGCATGGAACAAGGAAGTCAAGACTCCAAAATCAAAACCGTTCTGCCTAGATGCTGCTCAGTTGGAAGAGAACTTGAATGAATTAAAGAAGAATAGCGGATCAGTGAATTTGACGACCATGAATGCGAAGGTCCTCCCTCCGTATATCAATGTGGTGACGCCAAATAAGCTGTCGGAGTCGAAAACGATCCAGATAGATCCGAAGAAAGCGGTGATCCACGATCTACCGAAGGAGGAAGTTAATGAAGAGAAGAATAAGCTGAAACAGTCGAATTCTGCCGCTAGTTTGCTGAATGGACCCCTAACTGATGTACCGTATGCCGACAGTGATAACACCTCATCGAGTTCTGGTGGACAGCCGAATGGCAAAAACGGCAATCGGAATGGCAACGGAAACGGGGCCAATCGGAACGGAAACGGAAGTCGAAACACCGGAAGTGGACGCAACGGGAAACGGATCCATAGATACGAGGAGATCACGATCGAAACTGGAAAGTTCAAGAAACAGGGTAGCGGGGTCGGGGATTCTGAGATCAGTTGTTAATGTTGTTGTGTCAGTGCCGCCGTGGACATTGTTTAGGCTTATATACAAGTTGTGATAGGCTAAGTGATAATACGTGTGTATGCATATTATATAGAGTTCGCTGCGAAAGCGCAGCGCTCAATGAGCAATTTTTTTGCGTGAAAAAAAGAACTCTTTTAGCGCTGCTACTTTCACAGCGAACTTTACATAAGAGACGCCAAAACACCCTAAAGTATTACCACTCAGTTTTGTTACACCCTGTAGAATATAATATAGTGTGTAAATATACGTTTTTAAATATAAAAAAAATACATGTGAAATCTTTGTCTATGATTGTTTTGATATTTTTATCTGTACAGATATATTTATTGTTGGTAAATTTTTAAATAGTATATTTTTATTCGGTTTTACCGCTTCCCGCTTAGTATAGTTTGTTGCTCAACTAGCTATATATTTTGCCAAATTAGAACAATAATAATAGTATTTTAAAAAGATAAAACCGACTTCAAAATTGTACGTGAATTAAAATTCCCGAATATCTCAAACACTACAGAACCGACTTAAATGAAACTTGCAAAATAATTTAGTTGAACAATTATACCTAGTACAACAAAAAAAGGATCGCTTAAATCGTACTTGTAGTTTCGGAGATATGCGGACACAATACACTTTTGAAAGGCACATTTGTTCAGACGCTGATATAGACTAACATATACGAAAACTGGGTAGTTCTGGAAATTACATACTGTATACGGGTCGAATTGATAACCTCCTTTTTTGAAGTCGGTTAAATAGTACAATTTTATATCGATGTTGATAGATAATTATTTTGAATATCATGGAAACGCACATACTCGGAGTATGTATAGACTTAAATGTTTTGTTTGTATGTCAGGCTAGGTAATGTAGTGCTTAAACTTGTAAATAATATTGTAGATTGGTGTACCTCCGCCCTATATGCTAATGTTCTGTTTGTATGTTACTTTGTTTCAAACAGGTTGACAGGATTGAAATAGTTTATTGACGAAATTATGTGTGTGTATATCACATAAGTGAATGCTTTAACTAAATTGTAAGATAGTTAATAAGAGACAGAATGGTTTCATGTATTACAAAAATGAGGTGAAACAAAATAATAACATGCAAAAAAATAAGTAAACTTAAAAATCCTTGGGCTTGATTACAACAATCGAGTAGAGTGTTTTTCAACCTGTTCTATGATGCGACCCCCTTTAAAAAATATTTCGCGATCCCCGCTTTTTTGTTTTGTATGTATGATTATGAACATATTATCCTGTTCTTAAAATTTTCCTACTCGATATATCAGTATTTTTAATCTTTATTGGTTTTTTTTACTGGAATAGTTCTCTCAATCTTTGGCGTCTTTCTGGTAAAAGATTGACAACCCCCAGGGGGTCGCGCTACCCACAGGTTGAAAAACACTGGAGTAGAGTGATGAGACAGTGCAATTAGACAATTTGATTGGCCGAGACGGTGTCTCAACACTAATCGGTGGGTGTAAGAAGGCCCTAAGGGAAAAAAAGTTATCGAAGTAAACAGAAGTTATAATCAAAGGCAAAGAAGGTAAAGCAAGCTAAACCATAATGAGATTAGCGAGTCTAGAGAAAGACAAAGCGACTTCGTCTTTCTCTTTTCCACTTAATCTTTCTTATATATAAAAACGGATTTTCAAATACGTTTGTCGCGCTAAAACTCGAAAACGGCTGAACGTTTTGGGCTGATTTTAGTCTTAAAATATTCGAAGAAGTCCAGGGAAGGTTTTAAAGTGACACAAAGTTCACCGGAACAGCTAGTCCATACTAAAATTGTAAGTGTCTGTCTGTGACCTCTTCATGTCCAAACCGCTTAACCGACTTTGCTGAAATTTGCTTTGAGTCCCTGGAAAAGACCAAGGATACTTTTATCCAGAAAAAATGTACGGTTTCCACGCGATAAATGGATTTTAGCGCAACAGTGACAGTTGCGGTCATCATCTAGACTCTAGTTTCAAATATAATGTGCAATTAAACCATTTTTCTGTAACTAAACAAAAAATACTCGGACACTACTAGTAAAATATTTTCCTATCCGTAAGAAAAAAAAACTAGTCCCATGTTGTGTAGTAATAGGTAATTATATTCACAGAAGAGTCATTAAGACTTGCTACAACGATGTTTTATCAATTTTCTAACTACCTAACTAATAAAAATATACCGCGAATAACTATACAATAACTGTCTTGTCCCTGCCTAGCATGATGCCATGTTAGACAAAAACAGCCTTATGCTTAGCACAAACCTACGCGTCAGTGACGGAGCGTCGAGTTGCGTCAAGTTGTCAAATGTGTATTTTGTATATAACGCTGGATAAATATTTTTATTTGTAGGGTTCTTAAATCAGAAAATTCTGAGGTAAAAAAACCATAGAGCAAAATAATACATCGGATATATAAACATCGATACCATAAAGTTTCATCTCATTTTTATAATGCATCGGTGATGTTGAGGTTTCTTTATTAAGTTTATTTTTGCCTCCAAACTGCATTTAATTTTGTGTGAGGCATTTAGACAGGGTATGGAACGTTTTACAATTGCTTGATACCTTAATTTCGTGGTATCTAAAACCTGTACGTTATTATATGTTGTGATATTTTTGTTCGTCTGTAAATAAATAATGTAATTGTGGTAGTGTTTCTGAACGAATCTCCCGATTCGGTTAATTTTAAAATGTTTGACGTTTTAAAATTTCCCGACAAAATAGAGTAAGTGTTGCCAGATGTCTCTCAGAAATACTACCGATTTTGATAAAATGACATGCGAGCAAAATGTGGATTAAGATAAGGGCTCGTCTGTTCCACATATTGCTGTAATGTCAATAGTCGGTGACGACATAAATGTAAATGATTTTATAGTTTCATATGATATACTTAGCATTCATATATGAAATGATGTTATTTTAAATAATAATTTTAAACAAGAGGAATTTAAGACAACGTAGTGCATATTTATATGTACTTAGAATATATATGCTTTTATTGTGAGACGTTGATTTTCAGAGTTATATATTTACCTAAAATTATTTCATTGTGATGTGTTCCTATTTCTCAAAATGGCTGACATTTGGCGCGTTAAAAAGGGCGGCAACATTTGAATTTCGAATAACGTTTGACTGTCACTTTCTGCTTTGCTCAATTTAGATTTTAGTTCATTTTGTTTGAGAATTGTGGTTGTGAAGTAATTATAGAATGACATTAAAAATTATGAAGTTCCTTTTTTACGGAGTGACTTTGAAATGTTATTCATACCGACTGAATTCCAGATGCAATCCCTTTCTGAAGTAAAAAATAATATTGCTGTCTCGTTTTTGAGTTCTTGAACGAAAGAATCAGCAAATGACTATTTACATGTCAACGATATGAGTTGTAGCGTTTTCGACATCTGGGACTGCCCCGGGGCAGAGCAGCCGAATGGATACGGAAATAGCCGAACGAAACCAATGATCTATGAAGCACGCGCCACGCGTGAACAGTACGTCTAGTAATAATAATAATAATAGTTTATTGTCTCAGTAAATCTATACATATTATAAAACAAAGACGCTTTTTTTCCCTCATGCCCCTTTGTTCCTTTTTAATCTTTAAAACTACGCAACGGATTTTGATGATTCTTTCAGTGTTCGATAGCCCATTTATCGAGGAAGGTTATAGGCTATATTTTATCACGCTAAGACTAATAGGAGCGAAGAAATACAGGAAAATGTGGAAAAAAACGGGGAAATTTTTTTGAAAGGGCTAACTTGAACATACTAATCTCAGGAACTACTGGTCCGATTTAAAAATTCTTTCAGTGTTAGATAGCCCATTAATTATTGAGGAAGGCTGTAGGCTATATTTTATCACGCTGATACTAATAGGAGAGTGTGAAAAAAACGTGGGAAATTATTTGAAAGGGCTTATCTCGCGAACTACTGGAGCAATTTGTATGTTATTACTACGTGAAGGATAAGGCTATCGATTTTAATCATTTTTTCAGTGGCTAGTGGCAGTGGCGCTAGTACATAATAAGAAAATGATACAAAACAAAAGATAGATACAGGATATTATTACAAAATTAGGTGCACAACCCCTACTCTAAGAGTCTTCTTTTCTTTCTTTTTCTTCTTTTTTGGCAACTTGACACAAAGGATGTGTATGTTGTGCCATAGACAAGGTAAAAAGGTAAGGAATATGGCGGGAAAACCATATTCCTCCTATTATATTTTTCATCATCGTTTTCATGTATCGTCAGGTCTAAAGTCTAGTCAAAGTCTAAGTAAAAGTCAATACAGTCAAGGAGTCAAGTCGGTCCATTCAGTAAAGTGGTAGACGCTTTACTGAAACTTTCGATGGAGTTTTGGAGGGAACACAAAATAGCACGTTTCTGGATATTACATCACTTTCCTACACTTGTGCATGAACACGAATATGTAATGGTTAATATTCTACCAATATTACACATTAAAAACCCAGCTAACACAATTTTAGGAAAATAATATAAAAACACAACAGCACACTTTAACATTCCCGGCAAAACTCCACTAAGAGTCTTGTGATGTAGGGGTTTTAGTGCAATACGTAGTTTATGTTCTTAATTCAAACTTCGGCTATTTCCGTATCCTGTCGGCCCACCCTGTCCCAGGGCAGTTCAGATGCCGCAAACGATATTAATAGGTAAATTAATCGGTGAACATTTTCAAAAATCACTACAAAGTAAATTAATTAATGTACCAACTAACTCATAATAGTATCCAATGTACTGCGAAGTTTTTATTCGACTGCGCCAGAAAAGGATTATTTTTATTACATTTTTTAACGCCCGACTCGTAAGATGTTTCTAAAGGTGACTTTCCGATCCTCGCGACCGACAAAAATTCAAATAAAATGCCATGGTATGGCCATAAGTTAATAATAATATCTATGGCCGCATCACACCACGTCAGTCTGTCCCCGTGCTAAGTACCTAAAGGACTTGTGTTACAGGACTTGTGTTACCAGACAACGGAAATATATTTAATACTTTTATATTTATAATATACATATTATATTTAAGATTTTTATTATATTCTTTTGTGATTTTTAATATACATCGACCCAGAAACATTGAAAACTTTTTGTTCCGTCGGCAGGATTCGAACCCGCGACCCCCAGCTAGAGCGCTGACCACTCGCTCAAGCCACAGGGGTTTTAGGCTATAACTTGTAAGTTTCATTATCTGCTGACATTGGTCTAGCGACCCATGCCGCTGCTTTGTAGTGGCGTACAGCAAAATGAAACCTGTAGCCTATGTCATAAAGTGCCATTTTATTTGAATATATGACGACCTCTGTGGCTCAGTTGGTGGGCTGTTGGTAGCTCAAGCCGGGGGTCGCGGGTTCGAATCCCGCCGACGGAACAAAAAGTTTTCAATGTTTCTGGGTCGATGTGTATAATTTAAAAATCTTAAATATATTATGTATATTGTATAGTATAAAAGTATTAAATATATTTCCGTTGTCTGGTACCCGTAACACAAGTCCTTCAGGTACTTAGCACGGGGCCAGACTGATGTGGTGTGAAGCGTCCATAGATATTATTATTATCGCGGTCGCTTGCCGCGAGGATTGGGAACTCACCTTAGGGATATGATATTATTGTTGTAAAAAAATCTGTTTGATCAACACTACACAACTGCCCATTTCCGCACTTCTAAATGCTTAATATTAATAATGAGAAAACAACGAAATTTTTGGAAATTTAATTTTTTATTTTCATAACAGCGCATCAAGTGTATAAAACGCAGTGTTAGAAAATTATAAATATTGGTAATATAATTAAGGTAACGATGAAAACGATGTAAAAAATTAATGCAAACTTTATTGGTAACCAAATATAAAATCCTAATTAATGTAATTGGTGTTTTATTTATTTTTGACCTTAATAGGGGTAGCATTTGTTTTAAACTAAATATAAAGTACCAGCAGCGCATAATGAATGAAGAGGTGTTTTTTCGACCCTGCACCCACTAATTCTAAGATTTTTCTTGTGACTACCCCCAATATTTTACTTAAATTCTTGTGCATTGACAAATTAATATTGGTAGCCCATTTGTTTTAAACTATGAAGTACCAGGAGCGCATAACGTATGAAGAGGTGTTTGCGTTCAATTTTTTCGACCTACCCACTAATTTCAAGATTTTACCCCCAATATTTTGTTTCAATTCTTGCGCATTGACAAATTGGTAGCCCATTTGTTTTTAACTATGAAGTACCAGGAGCGCATAACGTATGAAGAGTTGTTTGCGTTCAGTTTTTACGACCTACCCACTAATTCCAAGAATTTTCTTGTGACTACCCCCAATATTTTGTTTCAATTCTTGAGAATTGACAAACAAAGAAAGGTAGCTCATTTGTTTTAAACTATGAAGAACCAGGAGCGCATAAAGCTTGAAAAGGTGTTTGCGTTCAATTTTTACGACCTACGTGGGTAGGTCGTAAAAATTGAACGCAATTAATTCTAAGATTTTTCTTGTGACTACCCCCAATATTTTGTTTCAATTCTTGTGAATTGACAAATTAATAGGAGTAGCCCATTAATTGTTTTTTAAGTGATAAAGTACCAGGTGCGCATAACGTATAAAGAGGTGTTTGCCTTCAGTTTTTACGACCTACCCACAAATTTTAAGATTTTCCTTGTTACTACCCCCAATTTTTATGTGACTGTTTTATGTGTCTCTATGCCAATTTTCAGCAAAAGTCGGCTTAGCGTTTCGGGCGAGCAAGTGTACAGTCAGTTTCAATTCTTGTGAATTGACAAATTAATAGGAGTAGCCCATTAATTGTTTTTTAAGCGATAAAGTACCAGGAGCGCATAAAACCTACATTTTCTAGGGTCCTTTTCCGGGCTACATGGGGCTCTTTGACCATAAAACCTCCTTATTGTTTTTGAAGAAAGGCAATGAATAAAACATCGTGTAATATCACTTACTGTTCATTTATTGACTCCAGTATGACATGCCCATCCGACGCATGGATCATCTTACTTGTCAGACAATTAGGTGATCAGCCTGCATTGTCCAACCAAATTTGGAAATGACACGTTTCCAACGTGGGAGTCGAACCCAGGACCTCCGAGTCAAGAGCCATGCTCTAGAGTTGCATTATTATATTCATGATTTATGCCGTATGTGGGTACTTTGAAAAAAAAACTGAACACATTTTAGTGTTTATTTCAGTTATACAATTATTATGAAATGCTAAACATCAAATATAAACTCTACAATATTGAGTTTAACAACAAAACGGCTGCCAAATAAAATAATTTGGGACGGGAGTGTACAGGATCTTTAAATTTAATTTTGTAAGTTGGCACTTGGTATGATTGTCTATGAAATTAAAAAAACGCCTACAGCTTGGCAAAAATGAGTGCATTATTTTTAAATAAGGGTGCTTTTCTTTAATACAAGCAATCCAGGCTCGCTTGAACGTACTTTTGACAAGTTCTGTAATGTTGCCATAAATGAAAACTTTTAGTTTTAGCTGTCACCGCGACAGACTCTTTTTTGCCAAACTGCACATGTGAATTATAGGTCTACCAGAATCCGATGGCAATTTTTGACAGCAAATTTTCAAAAAATATCCTAAATCATTGGATAAATTTTTATATTTGCATGTTTAATACACAGATTATCTGCTAAAAGAAAAGGATCAAAATGTTTTATTTCAATTACCCCGGTATTGCTAGAGACTAGAGTCAATTTATTATCTCACTTTTTGCCATCAGATTCTGGTACACCTATACATAATATGAAAAAAAAAACTAATCTGACATGTAATTATATAAATATATATCAATGAAATAACGTTAATAGGGTTGAAGATAAGATATAAAAAGAAATTACGTGGGTTACTCAAAAAGAATTACTTTAAAATAGAAAAATTAGACATAGAAGTTTCAGTTTGTTACATAAAAATATTTTAGTAGCCACTGACCTCCATTATACAAGTACGCTAGACTTATGATCCTTTGAAATGACAGCTATTTTTTGTGCCTATTTGAAGCGGAATCAGCTCCCCCGATGCGGGGAAAAAGAACTAACTGACGTAGAAATGACGTTTGAAAGTCGCCATATTGGCGCTGATAGCAGTAGTGGGAGTACTTGGAACTAATACTAGTTTCTAGTCCAGTTACGTCAGATTTAGTTCTCTTCCCCGCATTGGAGGCGATGATTCCGCTATTTTTACTCGATTCCGATAGGCACAAAAAACAGTTGGGTATCATAAGGGGCCATTCAAAAAATACGTTCGCATACAGGGGGGAGGGAGGGGTTTTGCCGAGTGTGATAAGATGTGACAAGGGGGGACAAGGGGTCTACGGCAGCGTGACGTTCGCCGTTCTTTAAAAAAAATATTGAGTATATATGTATACTTCTTATACATAATATATGTATAAGAAGTATACATTTAAATATATACCGATATTTGAATGTATAATTCTTATACATATATTTATTGCAATAAATTGTATAATGTATTTAACAAATTATTGTAATAAATATAAATAAATATATCAAGTTAAACTTGATATAATATATTAAAAAAAAAACACACTGAGAAAATAACACTCCTTCAATCTTCATACATTTTACGCAGTAGGTTAGAAATGCGCGCATAGTCAATATTCTGTGGCATACTGGATCACTCTTGAAATCATCTCAACAAAAAATGGTTTATGTTTTCACTTAAAATATCGGCTCACACTATTATGTGTAGGCGGCATTTATTTGCATCTCTCTGTTATTGTTTACGAAGTGTTTAAGATATACTAAGTATATTTAAATTTTATTATAAAAAAAAATAAAAAAAATATCATTTGTGTATTTATCAATCAAAAATGATGTTTGGGGGGGGGGGGGGGGGGGCGTAGTTTTTGTGTGACGTAATATTTACAGGGGGGGTCACAGAAAGTGTGACACAGCGTGACAACCACAGTTGACAGGGGGTCAGAAATAGTTAATTTTAGTGTGACGTATTTTATGTACGGCGTACTTGTATAATCGAGGTCAGTGTTAGTAGAACATATTTTTGTATTTTTCAAAATAATTCCCATGTACACTCTTCATTTCGAATAGCCTACACTGAGCGTGATAGAAATGCGCAAAGGCAAAATACTTTTACTAAAACTTTTGGCGTTACAAATTTTGAAATGGGTATATTCATGCAAAAGTAAGTTTTTAAAGGTTACAATCTAGTAAAAATATAAATAATGATAATATAATACGTTATATACACTAAGGGCCTGTTTCACCGCTTCCTGATAAGGCTATCCACCACTTAATTTGACACATGGAGTATGGAAAATCTGTCAAATAACCCTATTGGGCACCTTATCAGGAAGCGGTGAAACAGGCCATAACTCTCTTACTAATAAAGATATTAACACTGCGAATTTTATACAAGTTCTACTTGTCTTTGGCGAATTGGCAGTCACAAAGACAAAAACAGATCCTTGATAATATTATTAATGTGAAATCGTGGATGTTTGTTATGCTTTCACGCAAAAACTACTTGATGACAAGATGAATCATCATGAAACTTTGTACACATACTCTTGGAGGTATCAGAAGTAATATAGGATACTTATTATTTAAAAAAAAATTACGAAAAAAAAATGTTGACGTGGATGCGGAAGAAGTCGCGGACAACAGCTATATTGAATATTTATAAGCTACGTAAATATCTTTAGTAGGAAGAGGGTTAAATAAATTCTTAATTTAGAAATACACTACATTATCTGGTTACAGTATATCGTTGTCACCCTTAGAAAGAGATGAACGTAAGTACCTCTCGCTCTAATTCTAATTTCTATCATACTCAGCATCAGATCTATAGAGAGAAGCGGCATAGAATTTTTTAGCCTATAAAATATTTTTGTTTTTTCTTTTTTTTTTTGCTATGCAAAACAATAACTTTTTTTCTGAGATCACGCGTACCAATATACAAACCGCTAACCTCAACTCCGAAAGTGTCTGCCAAAAAAACATTATTTTGGTGCCATAAACAAAAATCGACTGTCAAAAAAATTAATGTTTTTCTGCAATACATTTTCGTCTCTTATTTATTAACATAGCCTGATATGAAAAATGGACGAAGACAGGTTTTAGATACGAATAAAATAATTTGTACACAAAATACTGAATTTTATCACTACAACAGAACAACAAATAATATGTCTACTCACTACATTTATATTATAATTTCCAAATGAGTATTCCATAGCGCGCCTCTAGGCTTTAACAGTAAAAAAGTTAAAAGGCGGAAAAATCCTTCATTTAAATTTCTTTTTGCAGCATTTAAATAAAGCAAACATACTACGTACTATGAAAAGGTTGTGTACTCATGTAGAACCAAATATGTAAGAAAAATGTATTTAGAAATATCATGTCCGATTATATTTTCAGTACTTTTCTTAAAATCAAAAATAATATAATGTAAAAAAATTAATAATTTCATTATGTTATTTCTTCAGTAAAACAGTTTTAGCTAGTACGTAGTACATATTTTATATAACATGAAATATTTCTAAGAAGGAATTCCATTAAAACATTGTAAATAAAAGATAATTTAGCCAAAAATGGCAACACATACCATAGACAGTTTTAGCCCTATGTATAAAATCCTTAACTACATATTATGTTTGAAATATAAAAAAAACTAACCGAATATGTGATGTAATCATATTGCACTAGGAATAACTAAAAAAAAAACTTAATACATATAATAATTATAATTAATCGATGAATGAAATGAGCAACTACGTTACTATCGGAAATATAAAGGTCGATCGCGTAAAATCCATAAAAATTTAGGCAAATACATCATAAGGTGCATAAAAAAACTTTATTCTAAAACGACTAACAACATCAAAATATATTCCAGCAACAATTTAGATTGTGCGAACAACTGCATCGTCCCAAGCACAGACGGCAAACTGGAAAACGCAATTGGCGGGAAAGCTTGACTTTGACAGGTGTCAGATTTGACGTTTAGTTTTTTTAAGCGTATCATCTTACGTCTATGAAATATCCGTTACGCGTATTTGGTTCCGATTAATATACATTTATCACAATGTCGTCGCGACCGTCGTTAGAAGTCGTTGTCGCTTGATGCGTCGTATGTCTCGGCGATATGTGTCGCGGGCGGCTGGTAGCGCAGAGTCGGCGTTAGCATCGGCCCGTGAAAAGATTGCGACCGGAGAACGTTACTGGAATATAAAATATATAATTTAACAAACAATATTCAGAATACTCTGAGCGCAGTTCAAATATATATTCATATAATATATATATATATATATATATATATATATATATATATATATATATATATATATATATATATATATATATATATATATATATATATATATATATATATATATATATATATATATATATATATATATATATATATATATATATATATATATATATATATATATATATATCTGCCGCGCTCAGAGATATTTAATAATAAGTACTGCTTCACTCAGAGACGAAAATTAACTAATTAATGAACTGTAATTAAATGAAGTCAAACTCTTTATTTCATTAAAGTTTAATTTTTATTAAATGTCTCTTGAGTGCGGCAGTAAGACTATTATTATACTATAAGGCTCCAAATATTTAAGAAAAAATAAGAAATGTCACCAGTGTTGCCAGTTATTGCATATAAATTATTCAGTTTATCAAAAATATAAAGAAAGCCTTCCAAAGTTCACAATCTCCAATACTTAGCAGTGCAATTGTGTTTTTAAGCTCAAAAGTATTAATCAGGCTGTAGCGTATATTTCACAGTGCATTACAATTTTGCAGTCTTAAATAGTAAAAAGTTTGAAAATCATTTCAAACACGTAATCAAAAGCATACATTTTATAATAGTGTTTAAAGAGTTCACACACCCTAAAAGTGAAAAAAGCGTTTTGGTTTTATAGAAATATTCTCTAAATATTTTTTAAATAAAAAGAATATTTTTGAAACCTATCCGCAAAACCTTACAACCTATATTTAAAACAGACTTCATAAAAAAAACAATGTCACTTTTGACATTTACCTCACATTTTTTTTCTAATCTGTTTTCTAAGCTTTTGTACATAAAACATACAAGTTATCTGAAATTTTCCTAGCAATTATAGAACTGCTAAAACTATTTTATAATCATAACAAAATAATTAAACACTATATTATCCAGCCTCCATGAAAACACTCAGCGCAACCCCTTACAAATAAAAATATACAGTAAATACCTATCAGCTATCTTTGTTCAACAAGCGCTAAGTCATAATATTATGACTGCAAAAACAGACAGAAAATATTTATCAGTAAGGCGATAAAATAGACATAAGTACTTGAACAAAAAACATTCAACCCTAAAATATAAGCATAAAAAGCTATAAGCGTGTTTCCAAAATCTGATCATAGACGGCGCTTTCACAAAATGGCGTCTTACCTAGCACAGGATGGTGGCTCACTTGACACAAGCCACAAAGTCATGCAATCTGACATCTGTCACGCTCTAAAATACCAATTTTTACTGTTAATCGCCTAATTACTACATAATATAATACTTACATTACATATTATTGTATTGAAATAAAAATACAAAAAAACGCTTTCAAACATAAGTTAAAAACTTAAATCTAAACATTGTTTCCCTATTAGGTTCATAACTATAAATAAAAATATAATTGTTGCCATATTGAGCATATTTTGTTGGCCGAATATAAATAATTTCGATCATAATTATCAATACTGGCGTTCGTCGTCAAAATAAAGATTCTCAAATGATAAGTTGGATTTATAAAGCTAACATTCAGTCGCAAATCACGTAGTTTATCTTACAAGTCACGTACCTCTATATTTTGTCTCTTTCTCTCACAAAAATATTTACATCACACTCTCCTATTATTATTATTCGTACTTTTGAAACGACAGCAATATTCATACACAAGCGAAAACAAGCCGTAGACTAATTATACTCGCATACTTTCTGTCGGTTTTTCGTTTTAATTTCCACCATTTTCTACGTGTTTTGTGACCGAACTATTCACATGATACCTGCATAGACAAAGAAGACTATAGATTCACGACCACAGAATATGTATACCATAGACAATCGACCACAGACTATATAGCTTGTCAAAAAAGAGCAGATGCCGAGTAGACTTTATTAAGCCAGATATAAAATGTGCCAGAATTATAATATTTGAAGTGTTCAAACGCTGTGAGTGGAAATACGAGGCGAAAATCCACCATTCGATACTGATTACAATTAGAAAAGTTCAGCATCTACTCTTTTTTGACAGACTGTAAATACCATAGACAATTGACCACAGACTCTAAATACCATAGATAAACAACCATAGACAATCGAACTCACCTCGCCGTCTTGGGCGTCTTGGTCTTGCCGAGCGCGGCCGCCTTGCGCGGGTCGTAGGAGGCGCGTCGCTTCCACTTCTCTAGCTCCTGTTTCTTTTGTTCTGGAATATTATAAAAAAAAAACTTTATTTACTTCACAAAAACAAAATATTAAACACACAAAAACTCTTTATTTTCCAGATAAAGGTCACAGCACACATATAATAATAATAATAACGTTTATTTAACAATAAGACATCACATTACACTACAATACACATACACATTACAATACACATTACAATTCATAAAGAAAAATATGTAATTACAAAAATAATAGCATTATTATAGCAGGAGGAGCGGTACAAGTAGTGCATTGTCATGTCTACTGCCAAAAAGGACACCACTCAGGCGTATCACCGTGACGTACACCACAGTGCCTGGTATTATGTGGTTCCTAGTAAACCGTCATCTGGAAACAGGAACAGATAAGCACTCAGCAATACATAATAACATACAAAATATTATTTTATATATAAATATATATGGAATTCTACAAGTTACAAGATACGTTAATTAATATGAAAATATAACATAAAATAAGTACTATAATATTATGAGTTGTGTGTGTGACTCAAATCTCAATGCTATGGAATGGTTACACGGCGGACCCGTCCACCTGTCGCCCGCGCCCCTCGTAACCCGTGCTCTCACCATAACGCAAACGGTTGTCCCATGGGGTAGGAGCGCCGCGCGCTCAGGACTACGGCCACCACTATACACCTGACCGTAGCAATGAGCGATATACTTACGTAGTACATAAACAGTAATAATAATAATATTATATATGGTAATGACTTAGGGTACAACGAGATATACCTACTAATATATTATCATCACAGTGCAGGATTCAGGTAAGTTGTGAGTTTGTTATAATTTTTAAAGGTATTTAAAATATTATGTGTATATACATATCAACTCGGAAACTGATCGGCACCGTATCGCCTCGAGCCGTTCAATATTGTTTGTATGAAACTCCCTACTGCAACGCACACTAAGCGGAACCGTAACGTAATCGCCTCGCCTCGGAACAGGCTCCGAACCGGGAGGCGACGCGTGGTCAACTAGCACTCCCCGCGCTTACGGCTCGTCGTCCCCCCGCTTACGGATCGTCGTCCCCACGTGCTAACGTCTCTCTGTACTCAAGCTTACGTTTCTTCGTCCACCCTTGCCCCTTTCCCCTTCCCCGAGCCGTAAGCGAGGCGTCGCCTAGCCGCAGCCGAGTTGACGTGCAGGCGCTACTGATACGCTTTGGTTAAGGCTAGTTCACATTAGACCAGTATTTTAGTGTAGTACCGAGTATTTTAGTAGCTAAAATTCTCGCTTCTGTCCCAAAATCGTTCGTACTTCGTTGGAGTAGAGTTCACAAGTGAGTAATGTTTTGTAAAATGAACAGCTTACAACTCGTTTTTAGTGTTCAGACACGTCACACCAGCTAAACTACTAAAATACTCGCTACTTGACTAAAATACTGGCCCAATGCGAAGTAGCCTTTACGTGCATACGTTGGGTTGACGGCGAGGCGAAAGGCAATACGGTGACGATCCCTTTCCGAGTTGATATGTGTGCTGTGACCTTAAAAAGGATATAGCGTTTCAATTTCGATCTGGGCAGCGCGACGGAATGTTCGACACTACATTACATCCTTTGATCGGAGGTTCTGGGAATTCCCATTGTATTCTTTTGTTCTCGCGATCACCGTTGCTCGCGCAGACTATTATTTTATTTTTTTAAAAGCCTTTAGTCAGACAGACACATAGCGACTTTGAAATCAAAAATGTGTGGATTTTAGCACAAGGCTTCGCAAGTGCCATGTTACTAAAAGGGTCCATTCACTATCCTGCATTGCAGTCTGGCTGCAGTCCGCCGTGCAGGCCGGCAACACCATTCACTATCCTGCGTGCAGTCCGCCGGCTTATGCAGGGTAGTGAATGAGCCCTTATAGCGACGCGTCGTCCATACTAAATATTATTGATGCGCCAGACACAACATACACAAATCTGTCTGTCTGTTACCACTTCACGCTCAAACCACTGAGCCGATTTTGCTGAAATTTGGTATGGAGATACTTTAAGTCCCGGGAAGGCATATAGCATACTTTTTATCCCGGAAAAATGTACAGTTCTCGCGCGACAAAGGAATTTTAGCGCAACGGAGTTGATGGTGCCATTTAGTTGTACGATATGACGCTAAGCTTTACTTCAAACTGTCATATCGGTCCACGATACGATTATATATACGCTGCGACACCGCAACGCAGTTTTGTGGCCTGACCCTAATGCTAAGTACTGACATACGGTTTTGCTCGATAGTTTTACTCCGAATCGAGTAATAACCACCGTGTGGACCCCAAAACTGACAGCTCGAAGGCTCGCTTCGAGCCTACGAGCAAGGAAGTCTATGGAGAAGCCGTTGTCAACATATATAAATTTTTACTTATACAAATATCAGGCATTTATGGTACAGAGCGTTAAATATAAATTTGTCTCTTTCATTCTACAGTATAATTGCATTTGACGAAAGAGACGAACATATTTCAGTTATTGCATATTCTTGGTAAAATTCTGTCAAAATTTTAGGTACGTGCCAGATCCGCCATCTTTTGCAACGAGTTTCGTGGTAGTTGTGCTGTCAAGAGGCTGTTTATTATTTGGAAAAAATGAGTTTTATCGATTTAAATACGAGAAAATAGGATAATAATTATGTGGAAGTGTGAGAAAACTTTTTATCAAAATGACTAAATGTTGTATTGTGATGTGTGGTGCAAGAACCCTAGGCAATGGCAGCCATTTTATGTAACAAATCTATGGTTTAGGTATGCACGTTTTTTTTGTAGGTATTTCAAGTCCTCTTTTTTCTTTGGTCTGAGCTTCGAGCCGGCTCGATGGAAATGAATATGTCAAATATGTCATTTCCTTCGATTCGGAGTAAAACTATCGAGCAGAACCGTATGCGAGTACTTAGCATAAGATATAGTATATTACTCACCCATCTCATACTGCTGTGCGCTTCCCTTGCTAACACTCTTCTCCGTGTTCAACACACCAACGTAGGTCTTACTCGGGTCCCTCCGGAGAAAGTTCTTCGGAGAGCTCTCCATATACTTCGATATGTCCAGGTACCGGGGTTGGACCTTCTTCTGCGTGATGGACGTTGTTGATGATGACATGGAGTAGTCTCCACTGTACCTGGAACAATGTTTATCTTATATATAAAATTCTCGTGTCACAATGTTAGTCAGCGAACTTCTCCGAAACGGCTTTACTGATTTTTACAACATGTTGTATGCATATTCAGTAGGTCTGAGAATCGGCTACTGTGTACTTTATATATTGATAAGTGCATTTTTCGAATAAATAATAGTAAATTATTACAACTTGAGACTAACGGTGACCATTGTTTGTGCGACGGGATAGCGATCGACGTTGCCATGGCGACATACTTATTTAGTCACTTCAATAAAATAACATGGGCGAAATACTTCATATGGCAAAACAACGTTTGCCGGGACAGCTAGTAATATGAATAAAATAAAATAATAAAATTGTGTCATTAAGGAACTGTCGCGGAAAAGCTATTGCATAACATTTTTATGAACTTATGCAATTATAATTCGCATACAAACACCGTGCCGAAGTCAGGCAATGCACCGACCGGTACAGCGATCGGAGTGGGGAGGGGGTGTTTGATTTTTTCGTTACGGAATTTCTTGATTCGATCGCCGAGCTCAAAGCCCGCGATAAAAGCTATGCAATCCATACTAATATTATAAATGCGAAAGTGTGTCTGTCTGTCTGTTACCTGCTCACGCTCAAACCGCTGAACCGATTTTGCTGAAATTTGGCATGGAGATACTTTGAGTCCCGGGAAAGGACATAGGATACTTTTTGTCTCGGGAAAATGTACGGTTCCCGCGCGATAAACGAGTTTTGGCGCAACGGAGGTGCGGTCTTCATCTAGTATAATAATAGCTCCCACACACCGGTTCCGGTGACGGTGGCCGGTTTCATTGAAACCATGCCAGCTACGCAGGAGTAATTTTATAGTGCCCAAGTGTGTGCTCAGTACACAAGAGCACTCTCTATTCCTTTACTCTCATAACCCAGTGGGACGGCAGACCGACACGACTGGCGAGAGCTCAGGCGCAGGACCGACTTTTTACATGCCCATCCGACGCATGGATCATCTCACTTGTCAGACAATCAGGTGATCGGTCTGCATTGTCCTAGCCAAACTTGGAAATATCATGTTGCCAACGCGGGGATCGAACCCACGACCTCCGAGTCAAGAGCCGCGCTCTATACCACTAGACCACGGAGGCGGTTATTGAGATATAACTACATTGTAAAAACTTTCCGCTATATAGGCGTGGATTTTTAAAACTGTGCAACGCATTTTGGTGCAGTCATTGTAAAAAATCTTCTTCACTTATTTAAAATAGTGTAACTGCAAAAAGCTAATTTTGCAAGCAATTTTTTAAAGATTCTTGAACTTTTGAATCGCCATAATATCTCAGTAACTATAAGGACTTATAACTTTAAATTTTGCCAGTAGTTTTGTTCTTGTGTTCTTTAGACAGCAAACAAACCTAAAGTATGGCTTTTCAAGTTTTAGGACAATACATAGTAGTCTCAGTAAACTAGTGACATAACGTGTCGTCATGCCTTTATAACTTTACTCGTACAAACAGATACTAAACGTAAGTTCTACTCACCTCTGCTTAGCCTGAACGTTCGCTGTCTTCTTCCCTCTCATAACGACCGGCGCGCTTTCTGTCCCGCTCTCTCCCTCCGTGTCACTCGTACAAGTAGTCAAAGACTTTTCGTGGCTGAATATAGAAGAATTCCTTGGGCTACTTCCATTTGTAGTTGAATTATCACTGTCGAGCGTAAAAGTTTTCCGTTTGTCTATGGCGCTGTCAACGTCAAATTTCCGCTTATCTGTGACGCTGTCAGGATCAAATTTCCGCTTGGCTATGACGCTGTCAGGGTCAAATTTCCGCTTGTCTATGCCCTCTTTTGACAGGAAGTCTATGTTCTCTTTGGTTGGGGTTATGTCGTCTATGTATTTCCGTTCGCGACGCTTCGGCTTTTCTGTCTGTTTCACCTGAAATATTACGATAAAAAATTAACTTATTATAGTTCAAATAAATAAAGTGCTTTACAACAATTTGCTGTAAATGTAGAGAAACTTTTTTAGGTTGACTTCTCACTTCTATAATATTCCTTCAAGCCCCAAGCGGTCACCGGCGACCGCGATAACAATAGAAAGGCTATTGTGTCTCGTTTTTCCACGATCGAAGGAATATTATGTATTTCTATGAGCTAATAGCCCATACAAAAATTAACAAGTTACTTTTTTAGCGCTGCTGCTTTTGCAGTGAACTCAGTACAAGGGACACATACACATTACACACCCTAAAGTATTACAACGTTGTTTAATTACACCATGTAGAATGTAGAAGATTTAAATTGACTGAGCGAAATAACCACCCTATTATTACGGTGATTGCCTATGATAGGTCATATGGCATTCTCCCTATAAAGCTGACCTAATACAACAGTAATACCAAGTTCTCAAGTAGGAACTGGTCAATATTTTGTTTAATTTGATATTATATTATAAAATATGTGTTACAAACATCGCCAACAAACTGGTATGCAGTTTTACGGTTTTTAGAATAAGGAAATTATTTTGTAAAATAATTGAATAAATACTTTAAAAAAAAAGGTTCCATGGACCGTGACTTACCTGGAAATTCAAATACTCCCTCCCCATCATCCCCCTCAGGTCCAAGATGTCTGAGTGCGTGGAGGTGATCATGTCCACCGGCAGCGTGGGAGCCTCCTCATCAGAGGAGTCCAGGGTGAGATCCGCCATGTTGGTCGTGTGGAATGACTGCGACCGGTGGACGGGGGATGAGTGGCTGAAACATGTTAGGTTTATGTCAATATGTAGCACCGTAAAGCTAATAACAATAGTTGATATTAAAATTATTTGACTAGCAGTATGTTGTAGGCACCAGTATAGTACCGACGTAAGTACTATACTGGTGCCTACAACAGTTTGAAAAAAAAAACACCTAGGTCCTAGTACAACAAGAAAAGAATTACTGAAATCGGATTTGTAGTTCAGGAGATAATTAAAGTACACATAATATGTATATTTAAGACCTTTGTGAAAATTTCAAGTGCCTACTGCCTGTTGGCATTAATGATATCGAGCAAAAAAGGCTAAAAAAATCATGTCAGAAGTCTAGCTATAGCGGTTCTTGAGATACAGCCTGGCGACAGACAGATAGACGGACAGAAAACGAAGTCTTATTAATAGTACCCTTTCTTACCCTTTGAGTACGGAACCCTAAAAACAATGTATTATTAACCTGGAGTCCATCACTCTGACTTCTAGTCTGTAGACTTACCTAGGAGAACTCAGGTCGTCCTTGTTGCACTCCTGTCGTTTAGCCATCTGTCTCTTTTTCCCCTCCATCGCCGCTTTCATGGGGTCATACGAGGCGCGCTTCTTCCAGTTTGAGAACTCTATCTCCTTGGTGGCTAGAGCTGATGAGGACCTGTGCTGGCTTGGTTTCTTTTGACCTGGAAATTAAGATTTTAGTATAAAAAATACGCGTGGCACTCGGGGACTGCTGCGGTAAAGCCATTGCATAGTATTTTTTATCAACTTAGGCAATTATAATTCGCAGGTCTAGTCACACGCACAAAAAAAAAACGAGCCGAAGTTTGGCAACGCCACACTGCTATGCCGGAGCGGAGGGTGTTAGGATTTTTCGTTACGGAATATTAAATAGAAAAACCCTAGTTCTAGTAACATAGCGATATATTATATGTAATTGCGGAAGTACTTAATTTTGTCGGGTATATGAAAAGCTCAGGAGTCAGAAGACAGATCACGACTATCATTAACTGTTGACATAGCCCGACCAAGTAACCTCGATCTGCCATGTGCCTATGAATCAATTTCTTTTATGGCACCTACATTAAATAATCAAATATTTAATACTAGACGTTCCGCGCGGCTTCGCCCGCGTAAATTAGATATTTCAGAGACAAATTAGTCCACAAAAAATAGCCTATGATCCTTCACGTGGTCTACTTCTTATGTGTGCCAAATAACAGAAAAATTGCTCCAGTAGTTCGTGAGATAAGCCCTGTCAAATAATTTCCCTCGTTTTTTCCACATTTTCGTCTACTTCTTCGCTCCTATTAGTCTTAGCGTAATAAAATATAGCTTTTATCCTTCCTCGATAAATGGGCTATCTAATACTGAAAGAATTTTTCAAATCGGATCAGTAGTTCCTGAGATAAGCGCGTTCAAATAAGCCCTTTCAAATAATTTTCCCCCGTTTTTTTCCACATTTTCCTCTATTTCTTCGCTCCTATTAGACATTAGTCTTAGCGTGATAAAATATAGGTTATAGCCTTCCTAGATAACTGGCCTATCTAACACTGAAAGAATTTTTCAAATCGGACCAGTAGATCCTGAGATTAGCGCGTTCAAACAAACAAAAAAACTCTTCCCAATTATAATATTAGTATAGATTAAAAACATAAGTGAACAGCAAAAAATACTCTCTCATTTTTCTATAATCAGGCTTGGTAGATCATTGATATAAATTAGAAAAAGAAAAGGTCTTAAAATGGAACCCTGTAAGACCCCTAACTAAAGTCACATTTAAGGTGAACGCAGATTTGGCCGCACCGCACGCACCGCAGTCGCCGCATTTCGAATTCTTCATTTAAAGAATGTAGAAGTTGCGAAGAATGCGGCGCGGGTAGGTACTCGTATGCGAGCTTGCCTATAACTTCATATAAAGAATTCGAAATGCGGCGACTGCGGTGCGTGCGGTGCGGCCAAATCTGCGTTCACCTTTACACGCCGCCGTTTTAAATACGGCGTCGCTAATTCCAAATCTCCATGGTTACCGTAACCAAGGCCGTTTATTGTTTTAACACGGATGCACGATTGTTTATTGTTATTATAATTTATAATCAATTATCGCTTTAACAATAAGTTGACATTTGGTTTGGCATCCGCATTTGTTTTTAGAACAGAAGACAGGAATCATGATATTTAAACTACTGCTGAAAACTAGATACCTTTGTATGAATTTGCACAGATATAATATTATAAACGTTCCTCGGACTTTCATGAATATTTTAAGACTAAAATTAGCCAAATCCCTTCAGCTCTTCTAAAGTTTTAGCAAGAGTACAAAATTTAAAAACTGTAGATAACTTTGTTTTTACCTGCTATTCTGACATTGTCAAATCACTTCAGTTTCGTAAAAAAAGGAAAAGAATCGAGTTTCGAATTTAGAACTCACCTTTCTCCTGGTTCTTAGGTTGAACTTCTCTAGTGGAACTCCTAGATTTAGTCAGCCTGTTCAGAACCGCTTGCCTGGTTGGCTCGGATATCTTTCTGCTTTGATGCTTCCTCTCTTCTCTGCTTGGCGGCGGCTCTGACATCCTATTCAAACCTCTCTCTTTACTGGTCACTCGCACAGAATTCCTTATCAGTCCAGGACCGAATTTCCTCTGCATCTCTGGCGTATTGGGACATCGAGGGGAATTCGCCGGCGCAATGGACTTCGCCTCAAATTCCACTCTATTCCGCAGCTGTCTTTTGAAGCGCAAATCAGCGGATGGCTCGTAAGACGCATTGTCAGACTCATCGGAATACACATCTTCTGACTGCCCACTGGATCTTCTGGATCTTTCTATGTTATTATTCCTGTTGACGGTACTAAAGGAACTGGACCGTCGAATGGAAGTGCCAAACGCTGGCTTGTTTCTGCCATCGCTGTACACCCTTTGATGAGTTTTCTTGGTATCATGGCAACGTGTTTGGTCAATGTACGCCTTGGCTTCTAAGGCGTTGTTTTTGAGGACAGTTTTTAGACTAACTTGGTTCGCGTTATGGACATCATTCGCGAATATTTCCGAAGGATTCCTTCCTTCGAATGACTTGTGTCTGACGTGCGTTTTTCGGTGCGGTGTAGTATTGTGACGGTTGGACAAAGTTTTATCATCTGAACTGTTACTTAGGAGTCCTCTATCAGAACTTGGACTATTCATATTCCTATCCCTGGTATCAGTGTCTAAAGACCTGGACGCAGTGTTGAGGAGTATCCTTGTGCTTTCGGGAACCCTGGCAGACCCAGTTATCACGTAATGTCCTGGACTTCTAAGTGGGCTGCTGTCTCCAGAAGTCTCTTTTCTCCTGAGGCGGTAGTTGAGAGAGTTACTCCTGCTAAGCTGGGAGACCGGTAGACGTGAGACCAGGGTCTTCTCGCTAAGCAGACTGGTGGTGAGCGGTGATGGTATCTTATTGGAGTGGAGCTTCGCTTGAAGATTGGTGATTGCATTCTGCGTTTTCAGTAGGTAAGATTCGGTGTCTTGTGGGGGGATGAGATCCTGAAACAAACAAAGAGAATATTTAGTGTCTTATCATCATCATCATAGATTATCGCCGTCGACAACAAAACGTAGGCTTGTAAATAGTACTGAATGATAACATTATTGCACCCCTTTTATTGTCCTATTTATGGGCCAGCCCGAGAATCGGACTTTAGTTTAATTGAAATTGGGGTTAACTGAACGTTATGGTTTAAAATAAGTTTTACACACTATGCCGAATTTTCGCGGCAGAAGTTCGGCTTGATTCCGCCTGCATTGTATTTTTAAATTGCCGATGGCACACCATGCCGAAATTCCGTCGCATTATATTGTATGCGTATGACATTGCTGACGTAATCATGCGGAATTTCCGATTAGAGAAAAACCTTAAGCTTTATACATATTATAAAGGTTCGTAGTATTAAGTAATTAAAAATGTTAGCTATCTTAATTCTTAAACATAGATCTACCTATATAGCCTAAGAAAATTAAGCCGAAAATGGACGATCAGCGGAAATAATTCGTGTAGTTTTGAAAATCGCTACAGTTATTCCTTGAGATATCCAGATAAACATATCGAAAATCCCCAAGGGTGGGGGGTGAGCTAAAGGTGTAGGGGGGGGTCAAAGGACCCTTTTTTTAGATTTTAGCTCATAAGTCTAAAACCTGCACAAATAGCGTAACGGTTACTTCTAGGAAAACATTCTACATAAAATTTCCTTTAAATTTGATCCTATAATTTTTTTTGTATGGTTGATACTTTAGAAGTTACAGAGTGTTCAACTTTATATAGGTATAAAAAATGAGACGGTTTTATAAATAAAATAAAATTGGTATGTTTTCAAAATGTATTCAAAACTAGAAAATAAAAATTAGACAGTCTTAATTAAATCAATAATTTTCTTCTACTACATCATCATCATCTTCACCTTCTATATCTACCAAAACTACAGGTACGCCATTTGTACACGAACCCAAGCAGCCGTTGCATACTAGACTGCACGTGATACCAGCTTTTCGGCATCCACAATTACCAGTGCAATCACTTTTGCAGCGACAAAATATTGACTTCAGCACGGTGTCAGGAGCTGGAGGATCATAAGTGGTAACAGGCTCGAGGTTTCCATCAGCTCCTCGCTTCCATCCCCACATTTCAGGAGGCAGTGCGTTACCTAACCACTCTTGTACTTGGTGGAACACTCGGAATGAGTGAAATTTTGCTGATCCTTTTGTAGGTGGGAGAGAGGAAAGATCTGGTTTGGATTTGGTGCTGGATTTGACAAAAACTGAGTATCGATGTCTGTTAAGATCAAGCTGATCAGTGGCTGCACGATACATCGTCAAAAACATCCTTTCTCCTGACTCTGCTATTTCTTCAGATGTTGATGTTGGATTGTAGAAGATGGCGGCAATATCCTTGATTTTTGGTTTTTGATCAAATAGCTTAACAACTGACACTTTGCCTTTCCTGTAAATAGCAGAAGTTGTGTCGCAACCGCTGAAGCTATGTAGGAAAAGAATGGAAGAGCAAAATGAGAGTTTTTGGAGTTCTTGTGAGGAAAATATTTGCATTTCCACTTTACCTCTTCCTGGCTTCACAAAGAATATTTGCTTATCTGGTGGTGACAGAGCCATAAGAAGGACTATTAAATCTATATCTTCCCCAACAACAGCAACTTCAGGATAGTTTGCGACTTTTTCAATTGCACTTTTTTTAATTGTACAATCAGCATCACTAGGTGCCACTCGTGTTTCAATTTGCTCTGCCTGCATTTTTTCTGTGAGGAGTTGTATAAGTCGAGACTAATGTTTTTCGCATTAGCTAGGAAATGCTCTTGTTGAACTGTAACTTTCATATCAAGACTGAAATTATGTATTATCGTATATTTTACATGGCAATTGTGCGAAAGGGACAAACCAAGAAAATCGATTTCTCGCTCGTGCTCGCTACTATAAGGAGATATTAGTTAATAAAAATAATACTTTAGCACATGGAAGTAAGGTTCATTTTAATATTTCAAAATGATGAAGTAAGCCTTCCAGCTGTATAGTACTTCCTAATTCCATGGTGACTAGTCTAACGTTTTGTAATAATAGCAGCTAGGACAAATAACTATCTGCGAATAGCAGGTATTTGAATCAGAATAAGTTGTTTTCTTAGTCTCGGACGTTCGATGCGTGTTATTTTCGCGATTTGCACTTTTGAGGAATTTGACCCCCCCTGTAGTTCCTAAAGTATCGACCGTACAAAAAAATTTATAGGACATAATTTAGAGGAAATTTTATGTAGAAAATTTCCCTAGAAGTAACCGTAATGCTATTTGTGCAGGTTTTTTACTTATGAGCAAAAACCTAAAAAAAGGGTCCTTTGACCCCCCCCTACACTCTTAGCTCACCCCCCACCCTTGAGGACTTTTGACATGTTCATCTGGATATCACAAGGAATAACTGTAGCGATTTTCAAAACTACACGAAATATTTCCGCTGATTTTATTAATTTGATCGTATTAATAAGTAACAACTCAATAAAATACAGAAGCAATTATAATTCTCAATGATATTCGAATGTGAAAGTTAGCGTGACAAGAATTACGAAATAGACATAACTGTAGCAGGAAACCGCCGAAATTACACGAAACTAATTACTTTATTAACTGCCTAAACCACTGAACATAGTCAACAATCGCTTGTTTCGATAACGAAGTAAGATTTCAACAAAAGTATACAGGGTGTAACAAAACTAAGTGATAATACATTAGGGTGTGTACGTGTTCCTTGTAGAGAGTTCACTGTGAAAGTAGCGGCGCTGAAAGACGATTTTTTTTCACTTTGTATGGGCAAGGGCCCGAGCGTCACCAGTTTCCCCATACAAAAGTGAAAAAAAATGGTCTTTCAGCGCTGCTACTTTCACAGTGAACTCTCTACAAGGAACACGTACACACCCTAAAGTATTATCACTAAGTTTTGTTACAGAGGTCTGTATTATGAGATTTAATAGATCACAGAACGCATAGCAAAGTATTTTTTTTCTATCATGGCACTTGCGATGTTTTGACTTTATTTCAATAAATATTTCAAACAAAATATATTGTGTAATGTAGGTGAGTATCTTCATTAAATTAAAGTTAATTTATCATTAATTAATCCTTCTGGGTGCGGTCTAAAGGCTTTTTAATTGCTAATATGTAACTAATGTTTTCTATTATTATTAAGTCATTGAAAAGTGAAATTTTATTGCTAATGCTTAGTTTATATAAATTACATTTTAATGATATTATTAAAAGACAGTTATCATTTTCATTATAATTATATTTATACAAGAAACAAGAGAATCTTGTATTTAAAATAGCTATACAATTAATAATATTATATACTATAGAGAAATGTGTGTAGGGTGTATCTCTAGATTTACCAAACCGATTTTGAAAATTCTTTCACCAATTGAAAGCCACGTTATCTGCAGTAGTCATCCATACTAATATTATACATGCGAAAGTGTGTCTGTCTGTCTGTTACCTCTTCAGGTTCAAACCGCTGAACCGATTTTGCTGAAATTTGGTATGGAGATACTTTGAGTCGCGAGAAATGACATAGGATACTTTTTGTCACGGAAAAATGTACGGTTCCACCGCGATAAACGAGATTGGGCGTCATTTATTAATAAAATATGACATGTATAATTATTAATTATAGAACAATAATTAACCAATTTTCACATAATATGACATAAATACCTAGGTCATTAGGCCAGCCGCCAGCCTAAACAGACCTAAATACTGAATCTAGAGTACTAAGTACTAGGTGCCAGTTACTCATAATTTATGATTCATACTTAGTCTGAATATTAAACAATACTTTGTTTAAACTCAATTTCATCTATACTGTACTCGGCGAACCATGGCGGTAGCGGTCATTGACTCCCTGTCAAACACTTGTCATTTTCTATACAAAGCCACCAATGACAACATCTGACACTTCATTGTCTTCTTCTTCTTCTTCTTCTTTTTTAAAAATGGCCCCGTAGTGAGTCGCCAGTGTCAAAGTGGTTGATATGACTCTGCTTTATGATGGGTTGGCTTTATGAAGAAACAAGGTATAATAATTTGAGACGCGTACGGATGTTGAAAGATCTAAAACAAGCACAAACATTTAGGGTTAGTACTGTACACTTCATTGTCAATCGCGTAGTATAGAAAATGACAAGTTTTTGACAGGGAGTCAATGACCGCTACCGCCATGTTTCGCCGAGTACAGTATAGTTACATAATAAAATATAAATTATCTGGATGACACCCGCATCTCCGTTGCGCCAAAATTCGATTATCGCGCGGGAACCGTACATTTTTCCGAAAAAAGTATCCTCTCAACTATGTCCTATCGGGACTCAAAGTCTCTCCATACTCAACAAAATCTGTTCAGCGGTTTGAGCGTGAAGAGGTAACAGACAGACAGACAAGCAGACACATTTTCGCATTTATAATATTAGTATGGATGTAAAATACCGGAAAGGAATCGTCCTTTACCATACAAGTCTATGGACAGTTTTGGAGTCACAGGGTCAGTGAGTCAGAGTGACTCATAGGCTATATTAACGGTAGTGTATGGCAACAAAAAACACGAAAAATAGCCTACTTATGAATAACTTTTTGAGAGTCGGTTCGAGTTGAAGACCGATCGGAGGCAAAAGTAGCCTATGGGCTACGTGTAACGAAACTAATAATTGTTGATACTTTACATTTTACTTGCGTTCCTTGTATAGAGTTCACAGTGATCACTGTGAAAGTAGCAGTGTCGAAAGAGCCAATTTTTTGTGATTTGTATAGGGAAGTACACTATCGTCATTATTCATAAGTAGAGACCGGATTATATGCAACATAAAAAGCTTGTTATATGCATGCAAATATGCATGAAAAATGCTTGAAAATTGAAATATGCAAAAAAATTGGCAAAATATGCAAAATTATATGACAATATGCAAACTCAAAATCTGCTTACAATTAGTAAATTATTTTATGATAGGCGATGATAGACCGTACAGTAGCATTATAACATGACATTAAAAGTTTAAATTTTTCGTAAAGGTAAGCAATGAAATATTTTTCTAAATTTTCAGTATTCAGATTGTGCTAGGATAATTTAGAATATTTTTGTGAATAAGAAAGGTTCGCTCCACATTCACTGAGGAAACTGAGCAGAATTAGAACTTGGGTGCTATGTAGCACTTACAGTTTCTGGCAAAATACATATGCAAATATGCAAATGCATATAATCCGGTCTCTATTCATAAGTTATGACTTTGCCCATTGCCTGTGGATATGCCCAAAAGTTTAAAGAATTAAGAAAGTACTTAACTGAACTCTATGCAACTCAAAAACATACTCACACTAACTAAAGTAATATCATATTTTATCTCTCAATTTTGTTACACACCAAAGCGCCTACCCTATATAGGCGATATGGTGGAACAAACGAAATAGACTGCAAAATCATAACCCTCCTTCTACCTTTGTCGAGTAAAAATAACTTTTTAAATGTTCTATGCAAATACACCATTATTATGCATTACCAGAGGGGTGTCAGGAGCAACAATGACGGGAAGTGACGTCACGGGGGCGCGCAGGTGCGTGAACCGCAAAATGTAGGGTGTAAGGGATAAGCGGGATGAGGGTATCGAATGTAACTTGACTAGGTACCCTTAAAGATATCAAAAATGTAAGGTTTAAGCTAGAAACAAATTATCGGACGCATCCATAAGATGAGATGCGGCGCACGGTTCATCCGCGGACGTCAAAGACCTAACCTATATGTCAATGGCAGACGTCCGCGGATGCAAAAACATCCGGCAAGCCAGATTCTGTTCGGACGTCCGAACGCTCATAGACTTATAATATATACTGTCGTATAGACCACCTGACAACCCGAAAATGCGTGACGATTTTTGATCTGTCAATGTGTGCGTGTTCTAGTGATGTATATTTTACCATCGATAGTATTGTCCGTTCGAGTTATTTTACCTGCGTTTCTATGAGAAATAAATAATATGCAACTTTGTAAGATTTTGTAATTCAAATTAGATACTTATCATATATTTTATTTGACAGAAAAAAGGTGACGATTGAAAAGTAGATACACATTTTCGTTTAGGGTGATTTTTCAATCGTCAGATGTGTTATGAGGTTCTTAAAAGGGTAAATAATATACCCATTTCAAAGTTACTTACTTATTATTCAGGCAAAAACTATCTGACAAATTAGCCCTTACATTAATAGAAATGCAAATATAAAGTTGAAAGTAAACGACAAACATAGTACATCATTTATTCTTAAATTAAATACATACTCATTTTTTTTACCTTTGACCTTGAATAAAAAAAATCCACACACGGGAATGATGGGGAACTTTTAGACATTGTTCATAATTATGTTTTGAACAATTTCACTGATTTTCAGCTTGCTGGGACTTTATGTAACTTCACTCTCATTTTTTGGTCTAAATCGACCGGAGTATGAATAGAAATGCAAATATAAAGTTGAAAGTATACGACAAACATAGTATATTATTATTAATTCTTAAATTAAATACATATTATCATAATACACTTACACCCCAATTACATTTTTAGATTAGTTTTATGTTCTTGTTAAATACCGATAGGCATATCGATAAATTTGATTCAAGCCCTAGCGTAATATGTAAACAATTATGATGAAAATTTTTTCTTCAAAAATTGTGTGATTTAAGAACAATAGTACCTTTAGTTATGCAAAATATTAAAGTAAAGGGGAGAATTAACAATATTTTAACTAAAGACAGAATATAGCGAAAATAAACACATTGTAGCAATTAGGACATGAAGATTAATTACCTTTGAAATGTATTGTTTTCAGGATTACTCCTATGATTTACACTGCAATCACTCACAGAACAAGTTAACATTGTTATATGTAATAGTATTTGTCGAAAATAACAAAGGATTTAAACAATAAATTGCAAATACCGAAAGGGCATAAAAACGATTGAAGACTTTTGGCCGACCTGTCAAATGAAAGTGGTTACAGTTTTCATGAGACTGCCTCTCTCTTTTTATCTAGTTATAATTCCATAAAGGATTTTCTTCTCTCTCGCACTCTTTGTTGGTCTTTTGCATCTTAAAGTTTATGCGAACGCTCAAGGTCGCGTCCGCCGCGACTTATGTCAGACAATCTGCACAGTTTAGTGTATTTTGTAATATTCAGATAGAAACAAGCCGCATCCGATGAAAACGTCCGCGGACGTTCGTCCGATAATTTGTTTTAGGCCGCGTTCCACTGACGCGGAATTGACTAATCACCATGCTCGAAATCTTCGATCCGCTTCGATGTCATTCCGCTGGAATAGCACGATTGGTCAATTCGGGCACCGCTAAGCTCCGCTCCGCTTCAGTGGAAACACACCCTAAAATCCTTCGATCGGAGATTCTCGGAAATGCCATTGTATTCTATTGTTGTCGCGATCACCGGTGCTCGTACGGGGCTTGATAATTGATGAGTTAATTGGTAGTTGATGGCCGCGATTTAGTACATTTTTTTCAGGTTACAGAGTGTCCTATGTCCTTTCCCAGTACTCAAAGTGTCTTATACGCATCTTAATTGCTTCAGTAGTTTAGGCGTGAGGTAACAGACAGACATACACAGTTATAATTTCGCTAGTAGCCGAAACAGAAGTGTTTGAATGACTGCATTTTTGCAACCACGCTTGCCTGACGATGTCAAAGCGTTTCGCATCTATTCACTTGACAATGTCAATGTATCCTTGCATATCTCTGTATACGCCTCAGCCTGTCGCAAACACCGCACACACAGGATACTTGTCGGTTGCACCAACGAAGCGTGACACACTGTATTGTTTACAAGGTGTACAACTGACTTACAAACATTTGAATCTACATACAAGCCTTCTTCTTATATGTAAATTTCTCCTGTCACAGAGTTTGTACGTGAACTCCTCCAAAACGGCTCAACCGATTTTAATGAAATTTTGTATATACCACCAATCGATTCCTATGCAGTTGATAGTTCAACGTTATTTGGTCGAATATGTCAATTTAATGTAATTGTGATCTATCGGCTGGGTTTGACGTAACGCAACCAAACTACGTAGGTCCCCGATCTGCATAAAAATCAACTTCTCTGATAGTACATTCGTTAGGCCTGAGAATAGGTTATCTACTTTTTAAATTGATACTAGAAATAATTTATATGGCAAAACAACGTCTGCCGGGTCAGCTAGTATTTTATTAAAAATCCACACTTCGTATACAGCCATAGTTATGCAATATTTTGTCTTTGACTGATTGTGTTTACGTTAGAACTTAGAAAAGTGGCTTGACGGAGGGCAAAAAACTATATTATAACTATTAGCTCACCCAGCAAACGTTTTTTGCCATATAAATTATTTCTAGTATCAATATAAAAAGTAGATAAAAACATATCCTCAGGGCTAACGAATGTACATGTACAAAATTTCATTAAAATCGGTTGAGCCGTTTTCAAGGAGTTCGCGCAAAAATACGTTGACACGTTTTATATGTTAGTCTAGATGACCTAGTAAACTTTATATCACTTCTCTCCTAATATAAATCCTATTTCAACACTTAAGGGGCCGGGTACCCTTGGAATTTCTTATACAAACGTAATACCAAAATCATTTTCTCATACGAAAATATTTAACATGTTTGAGTTATATTTCAGTTTAAAATAGTAATTACCTAGGTTCCTACACAAAAAATTACTTCAAAATATTTAAACACAAAAAAAAAATTTTTTGTTTAAATTTTTTTTTAGTAAATTTAACACCAAATATTTAAACACTAAAAAATAGAGTAAAACACCAAAAAAATATATAAATAAATAGTAAATTTACTACGAAATATTTAAATACTAAAAAATATTTTTTAGAGTTTAAATATTTTGTAGGAAATTTACTATTTATTTATATATTTTTTAGTGTTTTACTCTAATTTTTAGTGTTTAAATATTTAGTTACAAGTTTACTAAAAAAAAAAATTTAGTAGCAAATTTACTGAAAAATAAATCAAATATGTTAAATATTTTCGTATGAGAAAATGATTTTGGTATTACGTTTGTATGAGAAATTCCAAGGGTACCCGGCCTCTTAATTAGCCAAATCGTTTTTTTTTTAAAATGAAACAAGGGGGCAAACGAGCAAACGAGTCACCTGATGGAAAGCAACTTCCGTCGCCCATGGACACTCGCAGCATCAGAAGAGCTGCAAGTGCGTTGCCGACCTTTTAAGAGGGAATAGGGTAATGGGTAGAGAAGGGAAGGGAAGGGAATAGGGGAGGGTGGGGAAGGGAATAGGTTAGGGGATTGGGCCTCCGGTAAACTCACTCACTCGGCGAAACACAGCGCAAGCGCTGTTTCACGCCGGTTTTCTGTGAGAACGTAGTATTTCTCCGGTCGAGGCGGCCCATTCGTGCCGAAGCATGGTTCAGCCGTTCTCGAGTTTTAGCGTGACTAACAAAATTTAAAAACAATTTTTCCAATTTTTAAATTATGATTATTATGAATTGATGACTGAATATTTCGTCCCATCTAGATTTTAGATGACCTACATTTCTAATTCGGTTACAAGAAGGTTAGACGTCTGACATGGAGTGCTTACACCATGTCTATCTAAATTCTAGACTCAGATCTGAAGTTCTTAACTAAAAGTAAAAAAACTTTTTATTGGGTAACATATTTTTATTCTTCTCACAGGTTATAGGCCCAGTTTATGATAATTTTCATGCAGTTCTAAAAGGCTCTTTGTGTGCGTGGGCCATGGCTAAAATAGGAACTATTCGGCCATTTTGTAAATTGACATCCGACTTCTGAGTGACGGTTGAAATGTCAAAATTAGTTAACGTAAAGTCAGTACCAACTACCAACTACCATAATAATTTCTATGTTAGATACTTTGCAAATGGCTAACACCTTCAAGTCTATCTGCTTGCTAATTTCTCCTAAACACATCCATTCTTATACAAGGTGTAACAAAACTAGTGATAATACTTCAGGGTGTGTACGTGTTCCTTGTAGAGAGTTCACAGTGAAAATAGCAGCGCTGAAAGACCACATATTTTTTCATTTTTGTATGGGCAAGTGCCCTAGTGCCACGAGTTCCCCCTAACAAAAGTGAAAAAAAATTGGTCTTTCAGCGCTGCTACTTTCACTGTGAATTCTACACGAGGAACACCACACCCTTAAATATTATCACTCAGTTTTGTTACATCCTTTATATCTGTCAGTCTGCGTGCTTGCTATTTTCTAATAAACTACACACCCATTATCTATCTGTCCATCTATTTGCTATTAATTATCTCATAAACTAGAACTACATCTATTCTTATATTAATTGTCCGTCTGTCTGTCTGCTATTTTCTCATAAACTACACGTCTAGTGTTGCTGTGACGTAATGAGTGAGCGCGTCCATCAGACCGTGATGGCTTTCTTTTTTACAGTTACTTTGTCCAAAAATATTAAGATTGTGGTGAAAAAGTCCAGCTTTTTTTTTAAAAATACTTAAATATTGAGATTCTGGTAAAAATTCGCCATTTTTCGTACTAGATGACATCCGTAACTTAGCTGCTTAAAAACGTAGAAATTTTTTATCGCGCGGGAACCGTACATTTTTCCGGGATAAAAAGTATCTTATATCTCTTTTCGGGTCTCAAAGTATCTCCACACCCAGCAAAACCATTTCAGTGGCATATTAGGTCTGAAGGTCTGAAGAAGAAAAATGTGCGGTCCAAAATAAACGAATTTTAGTTCCATATTATAAACTGATGAAATTAATGAAAAGCGGCTGTCGCTCCCTTCAGAATCTTCAGATTCCCTTCCCTTTTTCGAGCTTCACCTAGCAGCATTTGTAGCGTGCGGTCCAAGTTCTCAATGAGCGTGTTTGATATTCCATTTGGCACCAGGTGCCGCTATGTAGCCTTACGGTCTACCTTAAGGTCGTGTCAAACTGCTTTCATATGTCACGATATAGCTGTAATGTGACACGATGATTTGCCTATTTGACATGGTAGACCCTAAGGCTGCATAGCGGCACCTGGTGGCTAATGGTTTATCAAACACACTTAATTCTCCTAAACTTGTGATTTGTAAGACTGTGGCACAGGATCTCAAATTTCGCCATCCTTCTAGTATTGTATTCGAAGCCTTGACCGAATAGTTCCGTGTGATAATACCAAATTCCATTTATAGAGCTGACAACACACGTAAATTGTCATCCGATTGTGTGCTTAATAAATAGGCGATTAAGTCTATTATTGCTTGAAATTTTATAAGGGTTGACAGTTGGCACTTAACAAATATTATAAAAATTTAACCTCTTTTCTAGTATTTCATAAAATTATACTTGGTTTTAGTAAAGTGGCACATAAAGAAAAATTCCTCTTACTAATAAAGATACTACCTAGCTAAAAGCCGATCTTTGTGAGGGCTCGCGTCGTTTTTCTGCGTGGTATCTTTAAGGCAGTTTTTTTTTTCAAAATCGGTACAGTAGTTTTAAGATAAGAAATTTTAATTCTCATTTACGTACAATTTTGAAGTCGGTTTTATCTTATTAATCCTTCAATCGCCAATTCTTGAAAATCTTTTGCTATCGCGGCCCACTTGGGCCTTACGGGGATTGATAGGTTAAAATACTATTTGTGTGCAGTTCAAAATTATATAGCTATTTGTATTTGTAATGTTATCTGTGCACAATAAAGTATACTTTGTTTGTTTGTCTTTTTTTTCTCCGTGTCGACAACCCTGTTCACAAACGGGCACTCCCTCACCTGTTTGTAATTAAGCACCGTGGGCGGACACACATGCTAAGGTCATTACAGTTATGCCCATAAAAGTCGAACTGTTATAATATTCATACTAATCTGAATACTCAAGCACATGTAAACGCCTAGTCATCCCAAAATGTGAGAGCGAAGAATCAAGAATTCTATGACAAAATATTTTTAATTTTTCCCTTTGAGACTGGTACCAACTTAAAAACTATGAAGATTATGTACAGAAATAGTTGAGGTTTAGGCTAATTCTGAAAGTGAAAATTATTTAGCACAAAACTAAAAATAGTTCATACATTCTTCCATACTAATGTTATAAACGCGAAAGTGTGTCTCTATCTGTCTGTTACCTGTTCACGCTCAAACCGCTGAACCGATTTTGCTCAAATTTGGCATGGAGATACTTTGAGTTCCGGGAAAGGACATAGGACACTTTTTGTACCAGTAAAATGTACGGTTCCCGCGCGATAAACGAGTTTTGGCGTAACGGATTTGCTGGCGCCATCTAGTTTAAGAATAAGTAAAAGTTTTCACTTGGTCGGCTTAAATTTTTTGCTAAAAGTAATAATCACGATTAATATTGTCCATAGTCCGACCAAATAACGTAAGGTTTCCATCTTGACAGGAATAATTTGAACTGATGGTATGACTTTGGAGCGCATTCAAGCAAAAACGAAAAAAAAACAACAGTAATCAATAATAATTAACGATTACCAAACTTTAACGAATGCCTCATCAATTTAAATTGTCGGTTTATAATTGGGCAATTATTATCCATTTTTAATCAGTTATCGCCGACGACAGCAAAGTCTTTTTTAATCAGTTTGACATTGGCAAATTGCTGAGGCCGCAATAATTAAAAATAAGAATCACTGTCATGGGTCATACTTTTTTGAACAAAATTCGTTCCAAAAACCAAATTCTTAAAAACTTTTACACAAGAACAAAGCTAATTCTTAATCTGTAATTCTGAAAACTTGTCACTATTAATACATCACTTACTTACTTTATTTACAATCTAATTAATATTTCTTGGCAAACCAGACGTGTAACTTACAATAAATTATACCCTCGATTCGGGGAAATTTTCAAAATTGGCAACACTTGTGACGCATCTTTTTTCGCGTACTGAAATGAGGTCGCCACCTTTTTACAGCCGCGCCCTTGACAGTTTACGAAAACAGCTGCAATAGACGTTAAATACGGTTCGGCCTAAATCTTTGTTATGTGTGGATTACAGATGGCAAACACTTTTGCACAACGGCCATTAAAAAAATTAAAGTCACATTTTAAATATCGAATTGGCGCCCATTATTGAAAATCTTATATTACTTATATAATAATTAATCTGTGTTGAAAACTATCAATAATTCTAACCAAATATTACGTCACTTGTAACTCTTAATGTTAAAGAAACGGCAAGATAAAGATAGAAAGGGTAATGAAAAGTCCAAAATAGCTCTCCTTTAGTATTGTTTTATGATGTTGTATTTAGTTATACTATCAATAGAGAACCCTTCATTTATTCGTCTATTAATCATACGTAACCATGCCCACATTTCTTCCGTGATATAGGGGGTGTAACAAATTAAATTGATAATACTTTAGGGTGTGTAAATGTCCCTTGTATAGAATTTACTGTGAAAGTAGCAACGTTGATAAGATTTTGTGTTTAACCATACAAATCACAATAAAATAATATTACTATTATACAATATGTTTAATACAGTTTCGCTGTATCATATTCCGGTATTTTCCTAATCGAAAAAAAACAAACCACAGGACAATTAATTATAAATTTATAACTTAAGTAATTTAAGTGCCACTTTAATTAATGACCTTATCAAATAATAAATAAAATGTTAATTAATATAACGTTAAAATAATCATAATTTTAATTAACCGTGAGAGAGTCCCACAGTTTTTGTTCAAAACATAAAATTATAAGCAAATGTTTATAAATTGAACAAATATTATGTCCATCCTAATACAAATCTGAAAGATTATGTGTAGGTGTTACTTTTTGAACCGATTTTGATGAAATTTTTCGAGTCTAAAGCACATTTAAGTTAATTTACGTTCCAAAGATATATGTACGGTTCCCGCATAATAGCCAAATTATCAAAAAACGGTTTTAGACTGTTTCGCATGAAGTTGTCTTACATGAACTAGATAGAAATGAAATTAATCAACATGCTTGTTAAATACAGTATCTTAGATTGAAGATAATTGTATGTTTTAAACCTGCAGCTCTTCTAATGTTACGAGTGTCTATGAGCAAAGGTATGCTTTCCATCAGGCGTATGCTCGTTTGCCCCCAATTTTATAAAAAAAATATCTTCTCTATTCTCTATTTAATTTTTAGCGTACCTGCTGCTCTATGTTATTGAAACTAAAATTAAAATAGAATGATGTGTACACATATTTGTGTCTGTCGTTATTTTTCAAAGACGATTCATGTTTAACAGTTAAAAGTAAATTTATCATATTACATAATATTATATCTGCTTTAATTAACACAAACTAATAACTATGAAAATTAATAAATGGTGGATCATTTATATTATGGTACAAATAAAATAATTATGTTCGTACATTTTCGTATGTTTCATAATATCTTAATTTATAGGTTAAAATGCATAACTCACACCTACTATATTTAGGCATTCGAATTCCTAATTCAAAATTTAAAACAATGGAGATTGAGTCATAGACAGCGAGCGTTGCCCCGGCTCCCGCGCAGGAGCACTTCCGGTGCTCTATTATTGTTTATGACATTCCTTTTTTAAAACGATACTTTTTTAATTTACGAGCGTGTATAACAAGACATAAATAATTACTGGTGATTAAAAATATTTATAAGCTGTCAAACGCCATATTGGGATCCCGCTTTTTTGTTTTTATTGTAAGATAAATATAGCCTACTGCATAATAAAAGTCCAGCTTGGCACACAACCAGATTGTATTGATTGGGATATTTAGAATCTTGAGCTAGATTTCTAGACTTTTCCGCATTATATTCAATATTATTTTTAATAAAATTTTAAATTACCTCGTCTTCTTGTTTTTTATTGCGGCCTCTGTAAGTTGCCAACGCCATTTTCAATCAGGCCTATTATATACTCTGTTAAAATTAATTTCAAATTTCGATCATTCTTTACCGCGGTTAATAAGTGAAAATTAAATTGGTAGAATTATAGCCACTCATTGAGCTTTCTTACATCTAGATTAAAATCGAAACAAAATTAACAAAATTATGCCCCTTACTATCAAAATGATGTAACAGCTACCATATTTAAGAAATATGACTTGACAGAAAATGGCAAAACATCGTGTAAGTTTAACGTCTGAATCTTTTTATTAGTAACAGGGTAAATAATTGCCAAAAGTAGCATATTTAGCAGCCTATAAATAAATTTGGATATCATCCAAGACGGTTGGCAACATTGATTATGCTAAAGTGGAGTAATCGTTTGTTCTTAATACTATTTGACGCCCGCAACTCAGTTGTGCCGAAATTAGGTGGGAACTGGGAACCGTACATGTTTCCGTCTCTCAAATTATCTGCCTACAAAATTTCATTAAAATCAGTTTAGCGGTTTAAGCGCAAATCATTAGTTTATACCGCGGAAACCGTATTTTCTGGCTAAAAACTTTATTTATTTGGGATACTTAATAATTATCAATGTTGTTCCGGGATAAAAACTATCCTTTGTCCTTTTCCCGGGACTCGGTATCTCCATACCAAACTTCAGTAAAATCGGTTTCTAGCGGTTTACGGTTTAAAAAGGTAGCAGACAGACAGACACGCTTTCACATATTATGTGTATATTTATTAGTATGTAATATACTAGGATACCTTACAGAAACTAACAGGAACCATTAAAAAACTATTTTTAGGTTATGGTCCATAATCTATGGTTCGTTGTCTATGGTTCAGAGCTATTCCATATTCAACTATGTAATGTCCGTGAATATTTATGGGCCCGAGGAGCAGTTTGGAATTTATTATTCAAACTCTCACTGTGTTGAAATTAACTTTTGAAGGTTGGTATGTAATGCCATAGCGTAGGCCATAGAATTAAGGTCTTTGCATCCGTTGTGTAAACTGTAAATACTAAATTCAGTATTCTCCGAACGTAACAAATCTTCTTCTTTTTTTTTATTCAAATAAAGTTTAGGGCAGTCATTCCCAAAGTGTGCTACGCGAACCCCTAGGGCTCCGCAAAGGCCTTGTAGGGGCTTCACGAGCCATCAAATGTTATCAGACACTAGCATGGAGACAATTCAGTCAAATACAAAACTCTTTCAGAATCAAAAATTTAGCTTCTTTAAATACGGTTCTACGGCAAAAACTTTTAGTGAACAACTGGTCTAGGGCATGTTATTTTTAAGTTCCGTGTTTCTAAGCACATACGATAATATCAACCTAATCCAGAGGAACGGCCTAGTCGAGAAGTCTGTAACCAACCAGGTGGTTGGTTCCAGACTTCTTGACTAGGCCGTTCCTCTGGAAACCTGAGGAAACCTTTGCTCAATATGTTATTTCCCCCATTCGAGGATCTGTATAATGGTACTAACAGTTCTGGAAAATGTCTCTTCGCCACACGCCACCATCTGGGATCGAACTGTGGATCGAACCTTCCCCCTCTTGAATGCCAATCAAAGATCTAAAGTTATAGACCTTTAGACTATAGACGCATTAGCTGTTTAGAATTTACATAAAGACCTAAGTTCACTAACCACTAGGCACTGTTTATAATTTAGATAAAGTCTTGAATAGTGATAAGCAAAGTTCACGTTCACACGGGCGACTAGAATTTTAACAATCACCATGAATTATTTACTAGTAAAGACAACAGCTCAATAAAACATCAGATCCTAGGCCAAGTGGAAATGTCTTATGCCTTTACACGTTGGCCTATGATACTCGTAGACCATTACGAAGATTCTGACTTGTAGAAGGGCATATCTGATGGACCAATACAAAGGTTCAGACGTGCAGAGGATATCTGGACGCTGTTAAGCATTTGTGTATCAACCCACAAAAAATACGTATTGAGTTATGAATGCAGTCCATGTTTCAAGATAGAAAAGTACAGAATCTTATAAAGCTGAAAGAGTTTCCTTAAACGCGCTAATTTCCATAGAATTATAACCTTTAGAAAAGGCATTCCATACAATCGTCAGCGCGAAAATGAGTCACCCTCGAAATGAGTGAGCTCACTCATCTGAGAGCAGTGTGCCATAGGACGCGATGACAGTCGGACGTGTTTAATCATTAATGCATTGATTACATATCAAAAGAAGAGAAAGTAGTATATGCTATTACTGTAACTTGTAAGACAAAAAGGACGACAATATTTTCTCGATATACATTTTGCATGCAAAAACATTGCTACAGTTTTGATGGTGTATCCATCGTATTGACATCGTTGCTAATTTCAACAATTACTACTGGACCGATTTTTATTTCATTTGGCACAGATATATAGTGCGTCACAAAACTAAGTGATAAAACTTTAGGGTGTGTATGAGTCCCGTGTATAGAGTTCACTGTAAAAGTAGCAGCGCTGAAAGAGACATTTTTTCACTTTTGTATGGGAAAACTCGTGATACTAGGGCGCTTGCCTATATACAAATCACACAAAATATGGTATTTCAGGGCTGCTTCTTTCACAGTGAACTCTCTACAAGGAAAACATACACTCCCTAAAGTATTATCAATTAGTTTTGTTACAGCATGTAGAGTAGACCACGAGGAAGGACATAGGTCAGGCTTTTTTTGTGGGGAATTTTGCGGTTCCCGGGGTTTTCCTTCTTTACGCGGGTGAAGCCGACGGAGCGTCTAGTAACTAGTTCATCTCTATCTATAGGTCACAACTCACATATTATGGCTCTTCTTGTTTACGATCGATCGTTTTGATCAATCGCAAATTGAGGTTTCTTATATATTTTGCATTTGGAAAAACATCCTTATACATGGTGCAATTGAACCTTCCTGCCAAATTTTTATATATTACTAGCTGTCCCGGCAAACGTTTCTTTGCCATATTATAAAGTATATCGCCCGTATTATTGTATTGAACTGACTAAATAAGTATGTCGCCATGGCAACGTCAATCACTATCCCGTCGCACAAACTTAATGGTCGCCGTCAGTCTCAGCTTGTAATAATTTACTATTATTTATTCAACAAATGCACTTATCAATATATAAAGTACCCAGTAGCCAGTAGATTTTCAGATCTACTGAATATGCATTTAAATTTAAATTTGGTTAAAATCAGTAAAGCTCGGAAGTTTCGGAGGAGTTCGTGGACTAACATTTTTTTGGTTAAATGGACTCTCCTAATCTATCTAATCTAATCTATTAATATATTATGTATATAAATCTCCTGTCACGATGTTTGTCCGCGATGGATTCCTAAACTACTTAACCGATTTTAATGTTTTGTTTTTTTAAATGTGAGCTTCTTTCCAACTTGAGAGATAGGATAGCTTAGAATTTAGATCTTTAATTATAGTCGCAATTTTATTTTATTGCAAATTATTTGTCTATAAAGAGCGACCATTGTTTATACGACGCGGGTCACGGGATAGCCATGGACGTTGCCATGGTGACATACTTATTTAGTCACTAATTCAATAAAATAATACTGGCGATAAACGTTGCCGGGACAGCTAGTATACATATATAAAACTCAAAGGTGACTGACTGACATGGTGATCTATCAACGCACAGCCCAAACCACTGGACGGATCGGGCTGAAATTTGACATGCAGATGTTATGACGTAGGCATCCGCTAAGAAAGGATTTTGATTTCTATCTCCTTTTCTACCTCCAAGGGGTTAAAATACGGGATCAAAGTTTGTATATAACAATATTAATAATACTTTTTAACGCGAGCGAAGCCGCGAGCGAAAGCTCGTGATACATAAGCCCTGGAAAAAAATTGGCAGGAAGGTTTAATTGCACCCTGTAAAGGTTCATTTGCTATGTATGTAGTCGACCTACACTGATTCTTGAATAGATTGTTTTTGCAATATGACACATACAGTTTTCCATACACGTCCAAATAAGCACAAACAAACATTACAGCATCATCACAAACGGCTACATGATCTAATCTATTGGAGTTCTCACCTTCAACTTGAAACAACGTTATTCATCAAAAATTATGACTAATGGTGATTGGTGTTTACTGTTTTGTGATCAAATGACAATCTCTTTAAATAGCTTTTTGCACGACTTAGATCTCATGCCCACACAAATCACACAAAAAAATTTGCTCTTTCAGCAACTATTCCATTGATATCTATTATCTATACATATAGAAGGGGGACACATAGGGTGCGCCCTAAAGAATTAACACTTTGTTTTCTTACACCTTGTATACTCTATTGACATGTCTATAACTTATTCTGCTTACAAAATAAAGCGTTGGCTACGAATAGTACCTAGTTGTTAAGTGAACTTGCAATTATTGAAATCAAATATTTAAACTAATCTTCGTCATGGTCAGACGCTTAAAGTACTTACTTAAAGAAAAAACAGTATAATTTAATACTATGCTACCGTGTACACTCAGAAGTTGTTTTACATCAGAATTTATACAAAAGTGGGCCTTATGTATTGCATACAAAGAACAAAGCAGGTCAAATAGTAATGATCAGACTGTAGGAGATAAAATTACAGTTACAACTTATAACATTGACGTACAAATAAAATGTAGATTAAAAATTTACAAATAAGGGAGAGGAAATAATATAAACCCTTGAAAAAGTTTATTATAAAACAAAAGCATAAAGGATGGTAAAATTAGGTAATTAAAAAAGTACATAAAACGATTTGGTAAAGACATTAGGAAGTGGGCTATAGAATCGGAAGCCTTACAAAAATCATCAGTATCTGTTTCTAATCTGTTGCGTAATTCTCAGCCAAGGTTTTGCCCTACTTGGATCATTAATGAGCGTAGGAATAAGTTTACTTCGTCACAAAATGACTCAATTGTGTTTTGACTATTGAAGGAGGAGTACCACAAGGATCTTAAATGGGACCTTCGTTATTGTTTGTGTATAATACTGGTAGAATATAAGTGGAATTTAAGCACAAGGTTTATTTTACAGGTCCTTACACTAGTTTTAATGACGGTTGCTGGTTTCATCGCTGCATGACTTAATTTAATTAAAAAAGTAACACTATAGTGTTTAATTCACGGCCGTTACACAAACGTTTAAATGTAGACGCTAATTTTTATTATATTAATTAGCGTAGAGTGTAGACTGTAGAAGTGTGGACAATCAAATAACCTACATAATATTGGACATTAGGACAACAAACAGTTGTCTTGGGCAGTCAAATAAATCATAATACAACAGCTAGACGAACTAAAGAGCCAAACTTCTATAAAAGCCAATCATACAAGACGCGCCAAGTCTTCATAGAACATTTAGTATTTTGCTATCTTTAATAATATATGCCCTAATAATTATTAATAATTAACTCTCCAAAATCCATACTAACATTAGAAATGCGAAAATATTTATGTATATTTTCTCACGATGAAGCCGCTAAATCGATTAAGCTGTTTGGTTTGGTATACTTTGAGTCGCGGCAAAGGATATAAAAAGTATATACTCTCGCATTTATAGAATTAGTTTTTTTTAAAAAGTTTGAGGAAGAAAAGAGTAATTTAAAGGAAATAAAAATTAAATGCGCGTAAAGACTCCAACAAAGAGAACAAAACAACTTTCATCAGACAATCACAGTTATTGTTACAAATCCAAACCGCAAAATAACTTAATCTAGACTTAATTAAATCGCAGATAAAATCGTGCCGGTATGACGCCATGTTGCATCGCCGTTTTTTGCCGCGAAAGTTTGACAGGTGAGTCACGTTCGGAATTTAAACTTGATTCTTTTTTTATTACTTGCCGTAAACGGCCAATGATCTTAGTCATCATTTTGGTAACATTACTTTTATCACGTATGAAACAACTAGTTGATGCCCGCAACTCCATAGCGCAGAAATACTCCCGTAGGAACCGTACTTTTCTGGGATGAAATGTATCCTATGCCTTTCCCGGGACTCAAAGTATCTCCATACAAAATTTTAGCAAAATCGGTTCAGCGGTTCAAGCGTGAACAGGTAACAGACACACAGACGGAACGACAGACCTTGTATGATTTACATAAATTAATTAAAAACGTAAAGTTTCTCAGAGTCAGAGAATAAGACTTGGTCACTTTTTTTTCAGTTAGGTCAAGAAACTAATCTATACTAATATTATAAGGCGGAAGAGTTTGTTTGTTTGTTTGTTTGAACGCGCTACTCTCAGGAAATACTGGTCTGATTTGAAAAATTCTTTCAGTGTTAGATAGCCCATTTATCGAGGAAGGCTATAGGCTATATTTTATCACGCTAAGACTAATAGGAGCGAAGAAATAGAGGAAAATGTGGAAAATGCGGTGGAAATTATATAACATTGTTTATTATCTGAACTACTGAAGCAATTTTTATGTTATTTGGCACACATGAAGAATAGAGCACGTGAAGGGACATAGGCTATTTTTTGCGGGAGAATGTACGGTTCCGTGAAATTCCTAAATTACGCGGGCGAAGCCGCGCGGAACATAGTTAACTAATAACTATACAAGATTGTCTCGTTTTAAATAGAAATTATGGCACACTCAAGAAAGTCAATTACATTACTAGCGCATCTACCATTGTCAAGTAATACCCATTTAACCTAGATTTTCACTTTAATAAAGAAGTTAAACGCAATACTACATTTCTATAATTTTTTTTTTCATTTAACATTTCGTTTATTTTTAAGTCACTCGAGAATTAATCGTCATAATCTCGACTTAACTCGCTCTGTTTCGTTCAAAATCCCCGCAAAACACTTGACCTTAAACGAAAACATTTAATCAAAGCAAGTAGGGCGACGTGTAGTGAAACTCTTGCCTAATGGGTAAAGACATTTAAAAAAAACAGATGACGTTTCCCGTCACGTCCGAATTGCCGATCGTTTTGAATTTGGAACACATTTTTAACCCCCGACAAAAAAGAGGGGTGTTATAAGTTTGACGTGTCTGTCTGTCTGTTTGTCTGTCGGTCTGTGTGTGTGTCTGTCTGTGGCATCGTAGCATCCAAACGGGTGGACCGATTTTGATCTAGTTTTTTTTGTTTGAAAGCTGACATGATCGAGAGTGTTCTTAGCTATAGTTCATCATCATCAGCCTGCTCAGTGCTGGAAAATCGCGGTTCATCTGGTTCGTGAAGGGCCGATTAGCAACTTGCAGTCGTTTGGTGGGCTTTTTATTTTGCATTCTAGTTTGTGACATTTATGAATAAGTATAATAATATACACATTAATGGAAAGTTGAACTGGTGCTGCAGCATCACCTGGTAATCAATAGGATACTCAACTCCTCACCAACTTAGAGCAGAGGTTTCGTGTTTGGGCTCATTTTAATGATTGCAATAACTAGTAAGACGTAGATAAACAGTAAATATTTGTATGCTGCTGCTGCAGCATCACCTGGATTCTATAGGAGCCGAGCTCCATATGAGCCCAAAGCGGACGATTCATGTTTGGAGTTTGGACTCATATTGACTGCCTCATCCAAGAGGACATTGATCATATCCTAATGAATACCATACTCTATGTATGGTATTCATTAGGATATGATTAATGATCCTGTTGATAGGAAATATTCTGCACTATAATCAACATAAGTTTAAAAAGCATAAAATAAAATAAAATTAAGAAATTAAAAAAAAACCCACCAAAAAACTTTAAAAAGCAATTAAATAATTACCTATATTTACTGACTTTAAGTTTAAATAATTCCTGAGTGTTAAGTCATATTTTAGTCCATAATTGTTGTCACGGTGTGTCGGCGGACCGCCAACAGCGACTTCTGCATATTTTTGTATCGCCAAGTCACTGATTGTCTCGATTCGGTTCGCTGTGAACTGGCCCTCAAATTATAATTTTATGTGAAATCAAACATCTACATGTGCGGTCCCCCGACACACCTTGACAACAATTATGGACTAAAATATGACTTAACACTCAGGAATTATTTAAACTTAAAGTCAGTAAATAAAGGTAATTATTTAATTGCTTTTTAAAGTTTTTTGGTGGGGGGTTTTTAAATTTCTTAATTTAATTTAATTTTGCATGCTTTTTAAACTTATTAAAAAAGAACCATTGAAAGCGAATCCCATTTTTGATAATTAAAAACAATGTATTCTGATTTCAAATTTAATGAAAGCGTAAAAACGATTAGAAGATTATTAATTTTGTAGAGATAGGTACTGCGTCTATCGCCACTTTGCGTTAATTTAGATTAAATTACTTCTAAATCAATTAACTAAACTTTCATTTCTCTACCGACGACGTTGAAAATTAGGTTTTTGATTGAATTAAAGTCCAGTAATTCTCAAAGTGGTCTAGGTGGGCTCCCAGGGGTTCCGGGAGCCTCGAGGGAGATATACGATGTGTAGGGAAAAACTGGGGGTTCACAATCGTAAGCGGGGGGTGCATGAAAAAAAAATGTAGTTAGAAAAAAAAATTGTTTGCACAGCACTTGACTTTTATAATCATAGGCAAATACCTAATATTATCTGTATAGACAGATAGAATTGATATCTAAGCTTAATCGCTTTGAGGGGGTTTGAATGCGGTGTATAAAACAAAACAGTTTGGGAACCTATGAATTAAACTTTTCTTATTCTCATACACTTTTTACAACAACAATAACGAAATAAAAGCAAGGAAATTCTTTTATTTTGGCGAAAGTAGATTTGACTAACTTTTTAGCTTTCTAGAATTTAGTTCACTTTTTATGATCTAACAGAAAAGAAAATGTTTGTTGTGAAAATTTAAGCAACATGAAAAATTAACGACACTTATAAATGAAAAAGAGCGTCCGTCCGTCTGTTACCTCTTCACATCCAAACCGCTGTACCGATTTTGCTGTTTGGAATGGAGATACATACTTTGAGTCCCGGGAGAGGACATCGGCTCTTTCATTTGCTCTTTCAGCGCTGCTACTTTTTTTTTAACAAATAAGGGGGCAAACGAGCAAACGGGTCACCTGATAGTAAGCAACTACCGTCGCCCATGGACACTCGCAACATCAGAAGAGCTGCAGGTGCGTTGCCGGCCTTTTAAGAGGGAATACACTCTTTTCTTGAAGGTTTGCAGGTGGTATAGGTCCGGAAATACTGCTGGTGACAGTTCGTTCCAGAGTTTTACAGTGCGCGGCAGAAAGTTACGCGAAAAGTTGCAGGTGGTATGATTCCGAACAATTTAATTAAAAAAAAATCAAATCACTTTCACAGTGAACTTTAAATAAGATAGAAAATAGATCATCTGATTATTTTGAGATCTGCAACACTAGAGGGTACGCAAGTGCGTTACTGCAATCACAAGTAAAAGTCGTTCCAGTCTGAATGCTCAATGCAGCTTGCATAACGATGTATCTTAGTAGTTAGTACAATTCATAATCTGAAAGTTGCAAATTGCAAACGAGCAGAAACTCGCCTGATAGTAATGCCCACTTACTAATTAAAATATTATAGTGTTTGTCTATTTCTGACCCTAAATAAAATTTTTTAAGAGATCACAATGTCAGTAGTTAGCTTACCTATTCTACATATACATTATACATATACAAATGCTAAAGTGACAAAAATAATCATATATTTCTAAAAGCTGCGATAAAACAAAATCCATGAACAAAATTAATTAAACAAATTCTGTTCCCTCTATTTCTTTTTAAAAATTATAAAGACAGAAACATTTTAAAAATAATTAGGCATACACAAGTAGAAAATAAAATAATTAACAAAGTGTCAAAAATTAATTTCATCTTTTTTGCGGGTAGTTCTTTCTTCCCGAAGTTCACGGCACCAAACACAGATGACACTTTTTTTTCAAATTGTTATTAACTGAAATTAACATATTTTAAAAACTTTAGTGATGTTGCATTGCTTATAGGAAGCTTAATTTTAGCCCAATTTTGACGTCTAAGTTACTTTAATTATAATCATCTATTTTCTACAGTAGGTATACAATATACATGTAACAACATATTACATATTATAATATCACAATATTTTTTTTCTACTTTTCCCTGAATAAAATAAAATCCTTCTTAAATGAGTATAAGTCTGTATATATAATTATATACTATATTATAGTAACTACTAATTTACATAAAATATACTTCTAAATACTTTTCTATCTACAAGAAAGAGACAGAATATACCTTCGATCGCGCAAGCGAAATAGATGCATCTACCGTCCTTGTCACACATTTAATAACGCCTTGGTTTAAAGGTCTCATAAGGAATATACAGGGAAAACATATTTGATTCGTTTGGTAACACCTAGAAGCAAAAATTTAAAAAGTAGAAACTTAGTTTTTGGCAGTGTAAGGAGTAAAAAAAAGTCGAGTCAAAATCAGATATAATTTGCTTTTCATCTCTTTCGAAACTATGTATGTATAAGGTGCAAAATTACTTAACCAAGGGTCTTTAGCCAAGACGCTTTCGTTAATTTGACCATCGAAATTAGAAATATAAAATGTAATTTGTTGAATTTAGAATTCTGACAGTGAAATTGGCGAAGGCGTCTTGGCTAAGAGCTGTTGTTATCTAGTCAAAATTATACTCGATATAAGGCGCTAGGTAGAAGCGCTTTCTTCGGCTTTATGTCATTATTGTCATTAACATTAATTACGTAAAAAAACAAATAAAAATCCATAGAGAATTATGCAGTCGCTTTCTATTGAATATTTTACCGACGAACCGTCATTTCGTACTGGTTTTTAAATTTAAATTAGGAATAATTTAACTTTTTTATTTTACTAGTCACTTGTTATAATTTTTTCAGACCCCATGCCCAAAGAGTACAGTCTCATCCGACACGATATTAGAAACCTGTGTCTCTCAATCTTTTAACGGGGACCCCCATGTCCATAACGTTAATTTTTTATCCGATGTCGCAATGATGAATTTGGTATAACTCTTGACTGTACATAATATGCAGTAACATAATATGACAAAGATTTTTTAATTATGGCTCCTAAGTACACCCTTATGTCAGTGCCAAAAAACAAACAAAAAAAAAACGTGTGGCACTCGAGGACTGCCGCGATAAAGCTTTTGCATAGCATTTTTATCAACTAGTGCGTACTGCGTAGATACATCTACGCACAAAACACGTTAAATAACGCACGGCAACGTCGCACGCTGTGCCGGTCGGAAGGGAGGTTGTTAGGTTTATTTTCGTTACGGAATTTCTTGACTCAGTCGCCGCGCTTTTTTTTTTAAATCTTTATTTAAATAAACGGTTTTGCCATACGTGGCATGCCAACCCCATCGTATCTTATATAACTATGATTAACAATTATTAATTAAATATCCTATACAAACACACTGCCGCATCACTTGCAGGTGAGGATATTATACTTACATACCAACATAAATCAGTAATATTAACCTTAAACTTATCAATTAACTCCTTCCTTTCATCCGCACCTATCACACATTCCAGTAACAAATGATGAAGATCCTCAACCATACGACACTCATAACAGTAAAGCCGGCTGTACACTCTCGCCGAGACACAGCGAGGCGGCCCGAGTGCGAGAGTGTAATTGGGTGCGCTCGCCTCGTCTCGCCTGTCTCGGACCCTCTCGGTCCGTTGTCGGTATATTGCGCCCGAGACAAAGGGTCTCGCGAGGAAAACGAGCGCACTACTGTACACTCTCGCGTCTTTCAGTACTAGTTTCGCCGTTGGACAGTGTAGAACAGAAAAATAACAATAATAAACGACATTATCAGTCATTATCTCTGAGAAATAAAATTAAATATGATTATAAATCTTTGGATTACAATGATATCTTTCGATGCATGGTGAATGGTGAATGGTCGTTTTCGTCCATCTTGTCTGAGTTCTTAACTGCGATTGAACTAAGCGAGAATGTACATGATCGCACTCGGGCAAGGGGCTCTCGCACGAGACTCTCGCCCGAGAGCTCTCGGCGAGAGTGTACAGCGGGCATTACAGTCGCCGCGCTTAAAGCTCGCGATAAAAGCTATGCAATAGCTTAAGAGGGAACGCGTGTGCAGTAGATTTTATACGAAGAAACTATATATTGCCATCACGCTTCGCCCGACACCGGCACGTGTATTGTGATAGAAACAGACACAATTTTTTTTTATTGAATAAGGGGGCAAACGAGCAAACGGATCACCTGATGGTAAGCAACTACCGTCGCCCATGGACACTCGCAACATCAGAAGAGCTGCAGGTGCGTTGCCGGCCTTTTAAGAGGGAATACGCTCTTAAAAGGCCGGCAAAAAAAATCGAGGTAACGTATTCCTCTGATTCCTCCTTCAAAATAGAGCCTATCTAATATTTTTTTATATATCTTCAGGCAGAGTGAGCACTGAGCCTATAGGCCTCTACGTTTTTATTTTATCTTAAAGATCTTTCAAATTTGTTTTATGGTCAGTGGATTGGCGGGGTACGGGACATTCATTTTTTGCGATTTTTGAAGTCATATTTTTTTATTTATTAGTAAATGTAAAAAAATCGAACGTAGAGCCATAGATTTAACAGACCTCAATATTGTATAAAAATCATTTGTCTAGAACTCTAGACGCATTGTCCAGGAAGTAAATTAGGGAATACGTTTGTATAGAAAAACAATGTTAGCGTTTCCTCTTAAAAACAACGGATAACCGCTGACGAAATGTTAGACATCTCTACTAAGTTGTTGCTGCAATACACAATCTGTTTGATAACAGATAAGTGATAACTGATAACACTTATCAGTGTTTAGGAAGTGTTACGACATCTAACCGTAGTAGCCGTAATCTCACAATAATAAAGTTTAAGTTTTAACTTTATTGTTATGACAGTAAGGTTCAAATTCCTAGGAGTTTTATGTACTATTATAGTTTTTAACCGACTTCCAAAAAACGAGGAGGTTATATGCTCGGCTGTGGATTTTTTTTTTGTATGTTCAACGATTACTCCGCCGTTTGTGAACCGATTTTCGAAATTTTTGTTTTGTTATATTTGGTTTCAATCCGATTTGGTACCATGTTCACAAAAGTGGTGACCTGATGATGGGATCCAGGAGTAATCGAGGGAACCCCTCGAAATTTATATGGAAACATATGGTGATTTTGGTTTTATGTGAAGTGTACTAAGAATATGCTAGCAAAAAGTCAAATATTGGGTCAAGGTATACCATGGTTTCGAAGATGCTGACTCCTCCTGACTCCTTATAGACACACGTTTGGGAGTTTCGGCGTTGTTTTAAGAACAGAAAGCTTATTATGCTACTATGCAATTCATATTCATCATCATAATCATCATCATCGTCATCATCATTACCACGTCATGTTAAGGTCACCAATGTCTCATGGCACAGAATAGATAATAGTACAAGGCATAGGTATGGATATACTAATAATAATAATTATGTACTGTATAACAACACCTGTTTGTTTAATACACGGCAGTCGGCGCCGCAGAGTCCGCGCGGCGCGTGGCGGCAGACGACAGATCGAATACTTTACTACTTTATATTATACAGATCGAATACTTTACTAACTACTTTATAAAATTTTAATAGACAAATAGAATTAAAATAAAGTTATTTTAAAAAGAGCATTTAAACAAAACAAAGTCATTAAGTGTCTTTATAATTAGTTATACTTATTAATCGATAGATGGCGCACTAAGTATCGATTTGAAATTGAATTTTTGATTACAAGAACAGCTGTCAATAATTATGATAATCTTATATATAAAAATGGATTTTCAAATGTGTTAGTCGCGCTAAAACTCGGCTGATTTTAGTCTTAAAATATTCGTAGAAGTCCAGGGAAAGTTTCAAAGTGACACGAAGTTCACCGGGACAGCTAGTATTATATATTATGAGTAGCTATGCAAGTTTATACAATTTTTATCTGATAGATCCTTCGATCGTGGAAAAACGAGACACGTAACGACATGCCTTTCTATTGTTATTGCAATCACCGGTGACCGCTTGGGGCTTGAAGCATTAAAATTGTTAAATTACTTACCACAATATGTTCACTTCACTGATAATATTATATTATTTTGTGAGTGTGAATTGTGACTCTTAACAAATTGTAATAAGATAAGTACGTAAAATATACGCGAAGGTTTACCTACTAGTGTTACTAAAAAGAGTGAAATTATTATTATTTTTAACAAAACATTAAAACCGACTTCCAAGGTAAAAACAATAATAACATTAATATGAACTAAAAAGTATTAAATAATTTTTACTATCTAATAGTGCCTTTTTCCGAATTCGGCTAAACCTCAACTATTTCTGTACTCAATCTTCATTATTTTGAAGTCGGTGCCAGTTCCAAAAGATTCAAATATTCTGTCAGAGGACTGAAGATTCAGCTATCTGGTACCGACTTCAAAATAATGAAGATTGAGTACAGAAATAGTTGAGGTTTAGCCGAATTCGGAAAAAGGCACTATTAGATAGTAAAAATTATTTAATACTTTTTAGTGCATATTAATGTTATTATTGTTTTTAACTTGGAAGTCGGTTTTAATTTTTTGTTAAAAATAATATGGATTAGTTAAAAGTTAGGTCGATGTTTGTATAAAATTAGTTAATAATAATATCTATAGTGTCAATATTTTGTTTCGGGGGAAACCGAATTTCAAGCTGCCGCGCTGCACACCTAGTGATTCTTCTTGTATATTATCAAAGAGGATATTAGAGTTCAATTTTAAAAAATTCGGAGTTGCGAACCACAATTTGAAAAACACTGTTTTCAGTGTTTTTCGAATTGTGGTTCGCGACCCCCTAGTGCCTAGAGGGTCTTGATATAAGGTTTTTTTGAGTGATTATGAAAAACATTGTTTATGATAGTGATAGTCCGTAGTAGTATTTTGTTTGGCAAAAACATTGCAGAAGTTAACATTAATTGAAATTATTTCTTTGTGTTATGGACATTAATTACTGACACGCACTGCGTGTCTGTCATGATATGAAGATTATTAATAGCAATGTTATGTACAAAATATTATTATTATTGGTATAAACCACGATTTTATTGTAGCCTCTTTAGGGGGTAACCCCTGAAGGAAAAAAAGAGGATCAAAAAAATATTGTAAAAAGTAATACTATTGAATAGCGCTTCCAAAACTTTTCCGTTCCTATCTCATAGCATGGGGCTTACTCCCAAAATTAATTCAATTTCGTGTAGTTACTACTTTGCCGTTTGTTAAAATCCGGACTAGATAAAATCCGTTTACATCGGACAAAAAAAATAATTGACATAATATAAGGGCCGCGACACACCGGAATGGCAGCGGCGAGGCGAGCACTTTCAGTGTCATATGATTTTAAACTTTATCTTCATTATTCTAATACATATTATTGTAATACATTATATCGCTTGAGAAATCGCCACCGTCGGCGGCTGCTAGCGGCCACGAGCAGCCACGGGCGGCCGTGGACTTCTCAAGCGATACTATATGTATCACAATAATGAAGATAAAGTTTAAAATCCTATGACACTGAAAGTGCTCGCCTCGCCGCTGCCGCGCTGCCATTCCGGTGTAGTGTAGCGCGGCCCTTAGGTAATGGTAATATTATGACTAGTATCAAAAGTTCGAGTTGATTCGATTGTCGGCTGGAGTTATGGTGCTGACCTAAAATCTCAGAAGGCAAACGCTTATGAGCTCCTACACATATACCTAAACACTGCAGGTTCGCATCGCATGGCACCTCGCATCTTATTACATTCTTTATTGTTAATAAAAAAATTTGCTGCAAACTTGAGATGCGATGAAAATTCACACACATAATTATGTGTGGGAGCCCTATGAAATCCCTTTTTTTCAGAGATTAAAAAAGCAGAGTATACTCACAGGAGTCCTCCGTTGGAGCAGAGTGCCTACAGGGCTGGGTATCTTGGTGGGAGTACCACAGACGGGGCTGCGAGCTGCAAATAAAAAAAATATATAGATTATCTATGGAAATGAACAAAAAAATTAATTTTCTTTAAAATTGAGGGTGTGTTCCGAAACTGAAACAGTGTTGGCCAGCGCAATTTGACGAGATTTGATTGGCTAATTAGACGTCAAATTACACTGGCTTATACTAGAAACACTTAAAAACGTAACTTCTTAAGTCCCAAAAGCACCAGAAACACAATTATGCAAATAGAAATGTAAAAAAATTGCATAAGCCTAAATATAATCAAAATATTTTTTGCCCAAGAAAAATTGTTGATATTACTATAAATAATTTGTATCTTTTACACGTTTTTAACTATCAGACATGTGTAATCTACCTTTAGGGTCAAGTCTTATGCAACTTGACAAAACAATGCATTTTGCATGAGCCATTATATTTGGAACAGGCAGCCCAACGGCCAACACTACAAGAAGTATGTTAATATTATGAGTATCTTCTTATGTACTAAATAAAGTGCAGTTTTGAATGGCTTTAAAAATGCATCGCTACACCCCGTCGTAATAATGTGAAGTGACCCCAACCTAGCTTATCAGTTCACCGGTCAACGTCCTAGTTATGTAGATGAATCATTATTATAGTTTATGTTTATTATATTTGTAAAGTGATAAATCATAATAAATATAGCTTAGTTTCTCATGCTGACAATATTTTCGATAGATCTCTATTAAAATCTCCAAATTTAGGTACTTAAACGTGTTAGATTGGTGTTTTAATTTTTTTTATTGGCCCACCTCACATTCCCACCACTGTATTTCTTGTGTCGCCAGGATCGACAGTGGTAACTGGAAACCAACCATGAAAATCTTTTGAAACCATATTTTATGGAAACCCCATGAATATTATGTTCAGACTTCTTTTTTTTTTCTGATGAACAAAAATAATATTTCCTAATTCCTGTACCAATCTTGGTTAAAAACGCATTTTTTTTGTTTTGATCACCGTCAAAATCAAAGGGGTCACATTCAAAATAAGTTTGGGAAGCCCTGAACTGTAATTGTTATTTGTTACAGCTGAGAGTGACTCACAAGCTACAGTAACAGTTTCCTTCACTTCGAGGTCTTGCATTTTAACGGTAACAGCCTAACAACATAACAATAAAATATATTCGTTTAATTAATATTATAGTTTTACATACATTTTTCTAGAATAAGAACTTTAATATTAACTCCTTGCCCACGACACATCTCCACATTAAATTTCATCAAAATCGATTAAGCGGTTTTGGCATAAAGAGGTTACAGAGTGCAGACTGACAGTCGACAGATAGTCCCAACTCCCACTTTCGAATTTAAAATATTAGTACTTCTAAGTATACGATTTTATACACTATATTTAGCACTATATTTCCGTTAAATACTTCGTGCATAATTCTGCATAGCAGCACACGCGCAGTGGTATTCGTTAATTTTAGAACCCCTTTAGTTGCTAAAAAGAGTACCTTTTTAACAACTGAAGGGATCGCGACATAAAATGGTTTGAAAAACACTGATAAGTTTCATACTAAATATTTTAGTTCAATAGGATTTTATTTTGCACATACGAAGTTTATGACACAATCCATACTTCCATTAAATCCATACTAATACAATATATTATAAATGCGAAAGTGTGTCTGTCTGTCTGTCTGTCTGTTACCTCTTCACGCCCAAACCGCTGAACCGATTTTGCTGAAATTTGCCATGGAGATACTTTGAGGCCCGGGAAAGGACATAGGATACTTTTTGTCTCGAAAAAATGTACGGTTCCCGCGCGATAAACGAGTTTTGGCGCAACGAAGTTGCGAGCGTCATCTAGTACTCAATATTTTAGTTCATTGGGGTTTTATTTTGCGCAAACGAAGTTTATCATGCCGATTTTGATGAAATTTGTTATGGAGATACTTCAAGACCTGGAAAAGGACACAGGACAGTTTCCACGGAAAAATGTACGGTTCCCGCCCGACAAACGAATATTTGCGTAACGCAGTGTTGCCAACCCTTCAAAGCATTTTCCCCCTAAAGCAACTTCAAAACCCACTAAATTTCAACCAAAACTCCCCAAAAAAATCAAAAAAATTAAAATTACTTGGGGTGTGTTCTACTAAGCGCTCAAAACGCTATAATACACCTTCAGCTGGTTTAAATGGCGATTGCGATTGTTTCAGCCACGGTAAAAACGAAAAAAGGCAGTCAATTATTTATTTAAATATCTAACCGACAAAGGTTACAAATTATTACAATAATAATTATATTTTTATCTTGTAGGAATAAAAAAACAATTAAACATTCCAGAAAATGAAGAATTAGTAAGCATTTATTATTAAAATGTTAATTTTAATAATAAACTAGTACACTAGGTCACTTTAAAACCTTCCCTGGACTTCTACAAACATTTTAAGACTAAAATCAGCCCAATCCGTTTTCTTTTTTAGCGCGACTAACACTTTTGAAAATCCATTTTTATATATAAGATATAAGAAGATGCTTTTTTTAATAAAATCAATATATTTTTTATTTTTAAAATATTATAAAATTCAACGCTTAAACTATATAGACATGTGCTTTGTGCGGCAGTTCCATCTAGTATCTGCTTTTGCAGTAATTTTCTATATAAAATTTATTTAAATCAATATCAAGCGCTAAGGTTGTTACTAAAAAAAAATATCCATTCTTCAAAAATTTTACCCCCAAAAATATCCCCAAAATATTTTACCCACTAAATTTATTTTTTCCCACTAAATTTAGTGGGAAATCCCCATAGTTGGCAACACTGGCGTAACGGAGTTGTGTTCAACAGCTGGTGCATTATAATCTTTATTGCTTTTATAAAAAAATCGGCCATGAATTAATTTTTATCACTCTGTTTTTATGTTTATGTTTCTACACAGATAACATAATATTATCTATTGATTATTTTATCTAATACTGTCAATAGCACTTACTGTTTTATAATAAACTAATCCCCCTGACTAATATTATAAATGCTGAAGTGTCTCTGTCTGTTACCTCTTCACGCCCAAACCGCTGAACCGATTTTGCTGAAATTTAGTATGGAGGTACTTTGAGTCCGGGGAAAGGACATCTAAGGGTACTTTTTATCCCGGAAATCGGCGTTATTTAGTTGACAATATTCACACACTTTTTAATTCGAGGTTTGCCACCTTTGTCTATTAAATTCTGAGAAACATATTGCTAGCAAATGTAATCTCAACAAAAAGGTAAAAGAAATTTATAAAACAAATGGTTAAAAAAAATAATAAACAGACAAACATACATATCATAACCCCCTCCTTTTTGGAAGTTGGCTAAAAAGAATATAGCATTAATAGCAAATAACAATAGATTTAAATGTAGGCTTGTTGTTGTTGTTAAATAATTAAAATAAAACTATTAGCACAGTTTCTCATATATTATGTATGTAACAATCTCCATAATATTATTTACTTGGGTCTTGACTCTTGGGTAGACATTATCAACTTTAAACCAGTCTAATAACAACTGCAGACTATAACACAACAAATTAATGAAAGCAATTACATAATTAAACAATTAAACTGTTTATACTTTCAAATCTCATGTTTATCTCAGTGGGATGCATAGAAATGGTTTTTGTTTCCTTTATCTTATTATGTGTTACAATTTAAATTTAGAACTAATAGAATTAACAACTTTTTTTTAATAAACATGTAGCCAAAATCAGTTTTAGTGGTAATAATGAACTATAATCTGTATAGTTGTAGACAACACTTCAAAAGTTCTGTATAGTTGTAGACTACACTTCAAAATAGTAGATTAGAAGTGTTTTTCTACCTGTCCTCAATGTTTCCAACATTGGGGGGGTCATGAAAAATTTTCAATCTGTGGGTCCTCAATGGGGGGTCGCAAAAGAGGTTGAAAAATACTGGATGGGAAAATATTATGAAATCTATAGAAAATTAATAAATTACTTACGTTTTGTCGGTACAAGTCTAGGACTGATGGGGGGACGGTCTTCAACATTACATGTAGAATTTAAATCCAAATCCTTTCCTAAAGTATTATTATTATAGTTCTTAACACTGTCGGCCCAATCCTGTATCCATGTTTTGTCTCCTTTACATCTACTAAGACTCATATAGGATAGCTTTCCAACTTGTTCCGGACTGAGTTCCGTATTCATACTGTCTCTTAAATTCTTTTGAGCGTTTTTCAGAGCCGTACTCTCAAATTTAGCCTCATTTAGTTTGTTGCTAGGTAAAGATACGGGCACGGAGGATTCCCTAGATAACCTATGTATGTAGTCCGTTTGATCTATTTCGGATTTCGTTAAGCTACATCGTCTTCTAGGGATATACTCAGGTTTTGTCGGATATTTTGAGCTGAGAACACCAGATGTGGTTACCGAAGTGAACATACCAGCATCAAAATGCTCCCCGTGTTTCGGAGGTGACTTAGCGAATGTCTTTTCTGTTATCGTCCGCACCCTATTCTTTATTTTCTCCAAATAGCTACGTGTTGATTTGATTTGTTTCGATGTTTGCATTGCTAAGTCATTCTCTGTCGGTGATTCATAGCAGCATGATATTTCTAGTACATTCTTGTCTTTTGATACTTTGTTTGGTACATCTAATTTTTTTATTGGAATTGGGTTACGTAGGCATGTATCTCTTCTTGGTTCTTTTGTTATTGCCCACTGTGTGGGGTACGTAAAGATAACTTCGGTGTGGTTTTCTATGATACTGCTGTCAGGTATACTTTCATCTATAGTAGTATCTGTTACGTCAGCCCCAAACGTTCGATCTATGCTCATCCTAGCTTTCTGCTCCTCAGTATAATTATCTCCTTCTATAGTGTAAGTACCAGTTGATGAGTGATTAGATTCCGCATCAATATCATCATCTATGTACAGGGGTTCGGACATTGTATTACACTTTTTGAATAACAGATCTGGGGTTTCCGACATTGCTCTAACTTTTCTAGTCGGACTCTTCGCCTCGGGAGTAGATAGACCATTATCAGGTGTCAAAATATCCAATTCTGGACTAGAAATATCAGTCAACATAACACCCTCCGGACTCTTATCAATGATATCCGACATCTGTCTATGATTTAAATTACTATAACTCGGTGAGCGATGGACGTCTTTCTTATAGGAACCAGTTTTGAGGGGTAAGTTTAAAGCCTGTCTTGCACTAAAACTATCACTTCTGGACATTATGCTGTCGACTATTGGACTTTTGGACGTTCTTTTGGGCAGAAAATCGTTAACGGGAGATTTGAGAGTTCTATTTGTACTTGGACTTGTGACTGAGTTTGGGAGGCTACTTCGGAGTTTTACTGGCCCGGAGAGGCAGCTGTCCTCCTGGTCAGACGAGAAGTATCCTTCAGAGTTGTATCCCTGGGCTTTCCGAGGTAATTTTGCACTCATAGGCGGCCTAGCGACGGGACTCGTCCTTGGCTGACTGGCAGACATGGATTGGACTCTTTGGTGCCTCGCCTGAGATTTCTTCGCTAGCTCCTCGAGTCTACGACTGTCGATAGGCTTCGTAGTCCCGAAATCGATGGTGAATGCCATAGGATGAGGTTTAGGAGTTGACGGCTCCGATTGGTCAGTGGGACTCGCCTCATCGCTTTTATTTATGTCCTCCGAGGTCGGGGTGTCGTTCAAACTCTTCTGGCTGGATAAAGGACTCGTAACGTCCTCAACACTCACACTCATTGTTCAAGGATACATAAACAGTGACATCATAACACAAATTCACTGAAACCTTTGTTTCACTTTCGCAACACGAGCATAAAAAAAAGAAAATAGGATAGATAAAAAGTGGAACGAGTGCACTACACTAAATAAAAACTACGCTACAATCTACATTCGTTCTAATCTCGAGGCCCGTTCGACGCGACACAAACGAGAACACGACATAACAATAAATGAAAATTACTAAAAAGGAATGTTGGTGACGGATCACAGAACAGTGAACACAACGGAACGGATGAAAAGGAACGTAAGATTTTGGTGTTGCCAAAAATATTCTTATTTTACCCATAAGTTTCATATTGTTTTTTGCAGTTGACAGTTGTCAATATCGTTTTTATTATTCGTAGTGTGGCGGTACCCACAATTCGCCTAACAATCCTACATCGCGCTATCGAAGTTTCGGAGAACGGCAAGATATATACAACGTCTGAAATGACGTCAGTGGGCTTCGGCCTGGCCGGGCATACCACCTCGCTCGGTCGGAAGATCTTCCTTTGTGGCCGCCACGCACATTTATCCCACATTGGTGACCCTCGACAGAATACGCCTCCTTCAACATCAACACTCCCCGCCCCTCCGCACCACGTCAGCAGACATCAAGCACAACCGGGTCGCCTCGACCATAAGCCGCGTTGGGCGTCCGCGCCGGTCGAACCCGTGTCTGGCTTGAACGGGGCAGCCATAAGCTACAACGACCGGTCAGCAAGCAGAGCACGGGGTCTCCTGGTCTCCTGGTCTCCTGGTCATTGCACGCGTAGCTTCGGCCCACACCTGACAACACAAGCGCATTGAAGAATACCACCGGTCTTCGGGGGGGAGTGATGTGGCGGTACCCACAATTCGCCTAACAATCCTACATCGCGCTATCGAAGTTTCGGAGAACGGCAAGATATATACAACGTCTGAAATGACGTCAGTGGGCTTCGGCCTGGCCGGGCATACCACCTCGCTCGGTCGGAAGATCTTCCTTTGTGGCCGCCACGCACATTTATCCCACAGTAGTATGAAAATGATAAAAGATTTAAATTTTGTAATGTAAACTTAATAAGATCAAAAGCAATCCAATTATACAAATTTTCTGTGATTATAATATATTATGTCGCAGTCAACTGGTCAAAAAAGCCATTCAATCAAACAGCTAGCCCTTTGACTGAACAACGCCATTCAATCACACCGCTATACGTCGTTTAGCCAACTTGTTGACTGCAACGTTCAACACTTCAGCTAGATGGCGCTTAGCCAACTGGTTAAAATACGGTAAATGAACTAAGGTGACCATTAGTTTAGTAGTATCATTACACAAGCGTAATGATAACAAGCAGATCAAATGTATTTTAACTAATTTTGGACACACTTTCAATAAATACCTTGGTGATGCATCTCATAATTCCGTAATTTTCTCCTCGAATATTACGTCTTAGTTTAAATTTTGATAATACTTGTAACGTATATAAAGGGACTTCGTTTTATTAGGAGATTATCGTTCGTCTTTCGTTTCGTTTCGTCGTTCGTTTGTCTTCATCGTAAAGTACTGGTATACATATTAAGGCGTGGGAAGACGGGCGAGGAGAGAATAGTGCGATATAATACCACCTTATAATCTCTCTATCTCTCTAATAGAATTCTTATTGAGTTTCCATCATTCATCAAACACTTTACACTTTCACCAAATATGTACTTCACAATAATTAGCACTTCACTCAGCACAAATAGCACTTAAACTAAACTAGGGGCAGTTCCGGAACGTGTTGGCTAGTTGAAAGCCTAAACGAGACTGATCTCAGTTTTCACTTTCTGGTGACTGCCTAGGAGGGGTCGTTTCCCTCTCCATCTCTCCCACTCCAACACGCCCCGACTCTGTCAAAGCGCGCTACTAGTAGTCATAAAGATGGCGCACTTAAGTTCCTTTTCCGTTTTTGATCAGATGCGTCATGCGACAATATTTACGAAAAATATCTACAACCACAAAATGACAAAACACAAGTTAGTTGACGCCATAATATTGTAAACAAAACGCACGGTATTGTAAACACGCGCTGCGGTGGTGTGCGCTGAACTGATTCAATCAAACAGCGCGGTGGCTTTTGAATCAGCTGCAGTAATGTTTAACGTTTTGAGCGACTTAAATATTCAGTTATAAAGCTAGACGTGTGATTGAATGGCGTTGCTCAGTCAAAGGGCTAGCTGTTTGATTGAGCGGCTATTTATACCAGTTGGCTGCGACATAATTATATTATCCCGTAGTAATTATTTTACTAATTTTACTTTAGCTAGAGATACTTTAACATAGGAAGTATTGTAAAATATGAACAATTTTGTAATTACTGTAGTTATTTTATTTGTATATAATGTCATTATTAAGTTACATTTTTTGTTGTTATTATTTTACAGCGAGAAATATAACATGGAAATAATGTACCAGGCGTAAAACGGAACGTTCTCAAAATGTCAACGGCCCATCAAAAATCTGTCAAAATCGCCAGTTGACCAAATTTATACTAGTAATCTGTGCAGTTGACATTTCTGAAAGATGGCTGAGGCCGCCTTTTCGGATGATGGAAAATATTATTCCGCAATAAGTCAAGATGGTAGATTAAGGATATGGGATACGGAGACGAATGTGCTAAAGCAGGAGTATACCCCAGATAACCATTTAACTTCACCCCCATGTTGTTTACAGTGGATAAACGTTAGCACGTCAAACGTAAGTACTACACGTGGTTTTTATATTTTCTCCTTATTTAACCTTATTTTATGTTCACAGGAAAGATATTTAGCTTATTTAGATCGTACACTTGATAAAACTGAACCATGTATGTTTAAAAGTATGATTTTCATGTTATTTACGTATCACAACATAACCTCTTTCAGAGTCCACGAAAAGGGAGACGAAAATCCATAAGTGACCAAGAATCGTCATGTATAGCTCTAGGAACAACCAACGGAGTCATCCTAGTCTACTCAATCGCACAAGCAAAAGTAGAATCGGTTTTAACGGGCCAGAAAAACTCGAATGTACAGAAAAAAGTGCAATCTTTAGATTGGCACAGAAAATATGGTTTATTCAGTAGTACAAGTAGTTATGTTGTTGAATGGGATTTGTCCACGGCGAATGTGAGGAACACACATAATGTAAATATAAACAGTAAGAAACAGGGAGATAGTGTTAGTGCTATCAAGATTGTGCCACATAACCATGTAAGTTACTATACTGTTTAGTTATTGTATTACACCGCTAACTTAAAAACAATGTGTATGCAGACTATAGTTTGTACTTCTGTCCTTTTCTGTGATGCCACTTTTCAAAACATGTAACAATCAAAACAAAAAATATTAAACATGTGTCCATACTCAACAGTTTGTATATTTTTCTTAGTAAACTTATAATAGGTTACTTACATGGACGTATAAAAAAAGGCAGACAGAGTCCCACCATACACAAAACTGTGTCGTTCAGAGTCGGCCAGCTGGCTGTATGTACACAGTCCGCACACACACATTCTTGCGCTAGTCCATACTATTTGACAGGCGTCAGAATGTGTGCGTCGCCGACTCTGAAGAAAAGTGAAGACACAGTTTTGTATATAACAAGACTCCGTCCGCCTTTTTTTCTACGTTCATGGTTACTTATTACTGAAGATTTGACCATGGATTTGTTAAAATAATACTATTATAAGCATTTGTATAATGTAAACAAAGAATTGCAATTCCAAAATCAAATACCTTTGTAGCTTAGTAAATCAGATTTAATCCTTCGATCGGAGGTTCTAGGAATTCCCATTGTATTCTTTTGTTCTCGCGATCACCGGTGGTCGTGTGGGGCCTGAAGGATTAATTTGTGATGAATATAGCTGCACATACTGAGCTAATAAAAAAACTGGAATGGAACAATCACAACAAATCAATGCTAATGTTCTTTACAAATGCTAAAATGTGGCTTTCCATTACCATTCAAGCTCAAACAGCTTTTTAATAAAATTTGTTAGAAAGATATTCTAAATCTCAGGAAAAATTTATGGTTCCTTCACATTATTATATTTTTCTTAGTCTATGACATTATACAAATTGTAGTAAAACAAAGTTGCATCGTCTAGTTCAAACTCGAAACTTAAACTTTTTATTCAGAATAAATTTTTGCAAATATTTTCTGAAAGTCTACATGATGCCTACCACCGGTTCGGATGTTGAAATGTTACATGTTATATTGTTTTACAAAAATGTTTTAACATTTCCAGAACATAACATCAAGATTTGTATTAACAGCGTCCTCACAAATAAGGTTGTGGAGGCTAGACGATGCAGGTGCAACGGTGGTCAAATGTTTTGGCCACAACGCTTCTCCAAAGGCACTGCTTACTCTTGCAACTATTAACAAATCATGTTGGCTAATAGAGGGATCACAGTAAGTAATATTTGTACCTAATTTAAGGAAAATTTTTGTACCTTGGTAATCAAATTTGTATGTTTTAATTTTTATTTTTTACTATTGAAAAGATTCACCATGTCTTTAGACATTATTGATAATGTTTTTTCTTGCCTGTCAAGCATATTAAGTTAACAGATTTTTTATGGACTACAGACTGTACAGTCTCAATTTAGCGCGTTTGCTAAGACCATGGCGCCGGCACGTAAATATTCGACATTGATATTAAGAAACTAAGGTTAAACATGTGTTTTATTTACATGAAATATTGCATACTGTAATCCGGATGCCTCGATAATCTGCAAAGGGCGTGTTTTTGCCCCTCCGGATTACCAAGGCCCTACTGTATTTTAAAGAATGAGAAATTTTTATTTAAAGTTAAATAAAAATTTCTCATTCTTAATTAAACAAGTGTTTAATTGTTTATTAATTATATAATAAACAATTAAACAAGTGTTTAATTGTTTATTATATTTAAACCGTTTGTATGTTCAAGTTTTATGTAACTTTTCAAACCTTATATTAAATAAATGATTAATTAAGGCCGTGTTCACTTCAAACCGACTGTGAGCCGCCGAAGGTGAGCGAACCTTACGCAGTTTATTGTATTTCCATACATAGTCACTTTTTAGTTCACACCTAACGGACAATACGCTATTACGCTAGGCGTAGGCGCGGACATTCGATACCGTATATTTCCACGTTCACACTGGGGCTCACAGTGAGCCTGCTCACATTCAGCGGCGTATAGTCAGGTTGGTCTGAACACGCGCTAATAAAGCCTTTATTCACTGACTATAACCATACAATTTTTTTTGTAGCTAAACAAGAATAACACATTTAGTCAGGTTGTCGTTTGACATATGCCTCCCCTGTTTCCTTCTATTTGTCTCTGTCCCTGGCAATTCTCCTCTATCTCATTGTTTGGGAGGGATCTCAATATGAGTATTTTTCTAAATTTCTTTACCATTGCTCATTTTCAGAAATGAACGGCTACTATCTTTCTGGGATGTAACAATCACAGAAGACCTCCTTCCCCAACAGAATGGTGAGGAGGAGACGCCGAGTAAACGACAGAGAAGGAAGTCCATTAGTGCTCCCACCATCCCAACACCGACATACAACTTTGTGCTAGAGGACGCTCCGAGAATCATCGATGCGGAGTTACAGACTGAGGATAGTTCAACAAGATTAAGATTAGCAGCTTGCACGAGGAGCGGAGTCATACATTATTATGGACATGTTATTAATGGGTATGTAATTTTGAAAGCAACATAATATTATTATTTCGGGTAGGTGCAAATAAAGAAATCACAAGTCTCTGCTACTTAAATTCACAAAATTATTGGTTTTATGCTAAATTTTAATCACTAAAGTATTGATTTTATACTAAAATACTTAGTTTTTTGGTAATCATAAATAAGCGAAACTTTTTATGGATCTATAAGCAAATATAAAATATTGTACCTGCCAGCTGATTCACCTGTATCTACATCTGCACTTACACAATAAAATAATCATACGTATAATCTCCAAGATGTCACAAATGTCAGATATAATGAAGGCACAGCAGAATTTGGAGGATCTTGTTGTGAAGAAGATGGACGAGCTCCAGGCACAGTTGCAGTGCGGAGCCACTGCTAAGGATACAGTGGCCAAGGTTGCTGAGGAGTTTCGCACCTTTAGAGAGCTCACTTTTTCCATGCTCAGCCTTCTACGGACACAGATCTCTGAATGTTCCAAAGCACTTGATATAATGGAAACAAGGTCCCGCAGGAAATCATTGATCATCTCTGGTGTTCAAGAGCAAAGTGATGAGAACTGTACAGCATTACTTCTTAACATATTTCAACAGAAGCTGCATTTGAAGGACGTCTCAGCCAGTTCTATCAAGGTATGTCACCGATTAGGTATCACATCAAATTCAGACACCCAACGAGTACGGCCCATATTGGTCAAGTTCATCTCAACTGATATTAAAGCTGCTGTTTGGAGAGCAAAAGCCAAGCTTAAGGGGACTCCATACGCACTGAAAGAGTTCTTAACCAAATCAAGGCAGGGCGTTTTCTTAAAGGCTAGACTGCACTTTGGTTTAAGGTCATGTTGGACTCAGGATGGCATCATTGTTATTAAAAGCTCTGATGGCAAACGACATAAATTACATTCCTTGGATGAGCTCCAGCCCCTTTTGCTAAAATACCCAAAAGCAGCATCAACTCCTACCACCTCAAGTGTTAATAAATCTTAAATATGTAACATAGGTTATATAAATTTTCTTCAACAAGTTGTGGTCTTAACTCAGTTTAGTATATTTTCTCATTGTATATTATATCCTGTGTGTACTTTTCATTTTATTTTTAGATAATAAGTACGAGTATTTACTTAATTTCATTAATGTTAGGGTACACTATAATTTTTAAAATTATTTATAAATATTAACGTTCTGTGTTGGTGGTATTAGATCTTATTTTTACTGTCAAGTGTCAAGTGTCAACTGTCAATTGTCATGCTGACAACTGACACGATTGACATCTTTTTTTTAAATATTTTTTTTTCTTTTTGGCTAAGAAGCCCAAGAAGTGTATTATTTGTACCATAAAGGTAATATACCTATCGGAAGAATATTAACTTCATTGACCATAAGAAACTAGATTAACTTTATGATTTGTACTTACCTTTTGTGTTCTTTTTTTTTATAATTATTATTGTTGCATTGTGTTAATGTGTAAGTTCTTCACAAAGCTTAAGTTTGGTTTGTTTTCTTTTTTTTGTTCTCCTTAGTTATAATATATTATTATTGTACCCGTAGTCAGCTGGCGGGTGTTGTTAAATAGTAATTACTAACTTCTTATTATAAATTAGAATTAATAGTTTATATTGTTATATATTATTTTATATCATTATTTTATATATATATATTAGTTTATATTTTGTTTTATATTAATGTTACATAATGAATCCTTTGTTTCCGTGGAAAGTTTAAATAATTCAAGTAACGACGATAGCTTCCATTCAGTAGATAATGCTCTGGGCGATCTCTTACAACAAAATTTCAACACTGGCAACACTAACAACACGATCAATATATGTCATATAAATGCCCAAAGTGTTCCCAGTCACTTTGACGATATGTTGGAAACTTTTACTGGTTGTAACGTCCATGCAGTACTTATCTCGGAATCCTGGTTGAAACCTCACCTCCCCTCCACATCATACAGCTTACCCGGTTTCATCTTAATACGCAATGATCGTGTTGACAGACGTGGCGGCGGTGTTGCTATCTACCTACGCAGTGACCTTTCTTACAAGATAATAGCATCCTCGTCTCCTCAATATACAGCTAATGCTGAATACATTTTTTTAGAAGTCTGCTTTAGGGGAGCTAAGCTGGCCCTAGGAGTTGTATATTGTCCCCCTACTGTCGACTATTTTTCCCACTTAGAGTTAGTTCTAGAATCCCTTGGCACAGACTATACTCATCACATAATCATGGGAGATTTTAATACTAATTTATTGGACATTTTATCGTCGCGTTCTCAAAAGCTTAAACATATGCTTGAATCTTGCAGTTTACATAACTTGCCTCTTCAAGCCACACATCACAACATCAACGGTGAGGACACATGGCTGGACTTAATTCTGACTTCTTGTCCTTTATCAGTTTTTTCGCACGGTCAATATCCTGCTCCTTCCTTTTCTCTCCATGACCTTCTCTTTGTTCGGTATAAACTAAAACCTGCAAAATTTCGTCCTAAAATTATATACAGACGTTGTTTATCTCGTATAGACACCGATAGATTAAAGTTAGATGCAGCGGAGATCGATTGGGAGCCTCTTATATCAGAGACCTCTATCGACAATAAGGTCCAGATCTTTAATAGTAGAATAACCGATCTATTCGACACCCACGCACCTTTTAAGAGAATCAAATTAAAACATAAACCAGCACCGTGGATGTCGGAGAATATTAAACTGCTTATGAGACGCAGGGATCGGGCATTCCGGAAATTTAGGTCTCATCGGTCTGAAGACAATTGGATCGACTTTAAGGCTGCGAGAAATCGGTGTAACCAGGTGATACGCAATGCAAAACGCCGACATATTCTAAATAACATAATATCATACTCTTCTTCATCTGGTAGCATTTGGAAATTCCTTGGCACGATTGGTATTGGCAAATCGAGTAAATGTGATTTGCAAAGCTCTATAAATTTAAATGATATTAACATCCACTTCTCTTCTTGCATTGCATTGGATACTCAAACCAAACGTCAAACCATTGCCTATTTAGGAAGTTTACCTTTTGCTATCGATGAAATTTTCCATTTTTCTCCAATTACTCCGGGTGAGATCAAAACTACCATCAAACGCATTGGCTCTAAAGCCGTAGGCTGTGATAACATTTGTCGGCAGATGTTACTTCCTATTATTGACGAACTCTTGCCAGCCATTACACACATTATTAACTTTTCAATTGAGTCCTCTACATTTCCTAAACTATGGGGTAAAGCCTATATTCGTCCTTTACCTAAAATCCCTTATCCTTTACAGCCGTCCCATTTTCGCCCTATTTCCATTCTTCCCTATTTATCCAAGGTTCTAGAAGCATGTGTTCAAAAGCAGCTCTCCGCGTTTGTACTCCAAAACAAAATCCTCTCTCCACTTCAATCTGGATTCAGACCGGGGCACAGTACCACCTCTGCTTTGTTAAAAGTTACTAATGATGTAAGGGCTGGCATGGAGAACTCAAAAATTACTGTCTTAGTGTTAATTGATTTTTCCAGCGCATTTAATAACGTCGACCATGACATTCTTCTGTCAATTCTTTCCCGTATACTCTCACCCGAAGTTTTAAATTGGTTTTGTTCCTATCTTCGAGGACGCCAGCAGAAAGTAAGATTAGATGATTCCTCTTCTAGCTGGGTGGATCTTGAAGCTGGTGTACCTCAAGGCGGCATTCTCTCACCTCTTTTGTTTTCATTATTTATTAATTTTATATCCTTGGTTATACTTCATTGTGCGTATCACCTTTATGCTGATGATTTGCAGGTTTACATTCAAGAGAAGGTTGAAGAGTTACCAGCCGCAATTATGAACATGAACCGGGACTTAGAGGCTATAAACGCGTGGTCTGCAAAGTTCGGCCTGCATGTAAACGCCAGTAAATGTCAAGCCATCTTGATTGGCAGTCCGCGCTTGTTGAGCCGAGTTGACATTGGAGCCATTCCACCCGTCGTCTTTGGTAATAGTGTCATCCCTTTTAGCTCTAGTGTTAAAGATCTCGGGCTGTATATAGACAGCAGTCTCGATTGGCGTACTCACATTACTGACGTTTGCGGTAAAGTTACAGGCTCTTTGCGATCTCTCTATCGATTGAAAAACTTTTTACCTTTTAATATAAAGTCTCTGCTGGTTCAAGCCCTTATAGTTCCGCTGGTGGATTACGGTGACGTTTGTTGTTTCGAACTCCGTGAAGAACTGCTTAACAAACTCGACCGTATGCTAAATAACTGCATCAGGTTCATTTTTAATCTTCGTAAGTTCGATCATGTTTCCCAATACCGATCTAAGTTGCAATGGCTGCCAATACGTCAACGTCGTTCACTGCGTGCACTGTGTATGCTATACTCTCTCCTTTTCTCTCCCAGCGCTCCTCTGTATTTATCTTCCCACCTTGAATTTGTTAGTAATACCCATAGCCAGGAACTGCGATCATCCAAAATCTTGCGAATCCATTGTCCTTCTCATAATACGAGTATTGTCCACTCCTCCTTCCTTGTACAGTCCATCCTCCTTTGGAACGCCCTCCCCCAAGAAATCAGGAAGTCCCCTAACAAAAATATTTTTAAACGCAGAGTTCGTCAATTATATTTAAATCAGTTGAACGATAATAATAATTAGTCATTAGTTTAAGGTTCCACTGGAATTCATGTAATATAGTATATATTATATTTTCATTTAGTATTTTAGTAAGTATTTTAATTACTTATTCTATGTAGGTTTATTTTAATTATGTAGGTATATGGTTTAATTATGTATAACTTATGTATGGTATTATAGTAAGCTAGTATGTATTAGTATATGTAATAGGTAATTACGGTTTATGTAGGTCTATTATGACAAAATATGTATAAAAATAATAGTGTAAGTATCAAATATTAATATAACTATTTATTTCGTATCACCAATTATGTTTTGAATGCGCCTATTTTACACTTTCATCATCACCCTAAGGTTGGCTGGTAGAGAATGCCACTAGGCATTAAGCCCGCCTATGTAAATATTTGCATAAAGTGTTTTAAATAAAATAAATAAATTATACATATTATATGTTGCAGGGAAATGAGGATATCAGGGATTTCACGAAATCTGGGTAGTTGTCGAATATTCTTCTTTATTACGTCTTCTTATTAAAATATATCTAGTGATATGATGAAATACCAATTTATCGCCAGTGATATGTCGTTTCACTAACTATATCTAGTAAAATGTCAGAAAAGCGGATCCCGTCGAATTTCGTGATATCCTTAGGGATTTCATGAAATTCCTGATATCCTGATTTCCGTGCGACGTATAGATTTTTAGATGTTGAGGCCGCCCAAACCTTTTAGATCGCTCATAAACAATGTAAATGGTTAGCGAAACGTTATTGCTGTTGCAGTATCACTATATTCGTGTCTGTCTTAAGAGCCCGTACTATCTTTTCTACTGCTCTCTTCACACTCACGCCCGTCTTTCATATGCCACGTGAAAAAGGACGATCGCCAAGTTAGCGGGCAGTTATAGGTATTCTGTTTTTTAAAGGGTTTTTTATATGAAAGTGGTAAAAAGTAATTCCAACATTGTATAGACGACTTTCTCAACAGTACATTGTATTTTTTTCATACCGTTAAGACGTCAATACAATCCATAAAAAGGTGATATTCTAAACCTTTTACAGCAAAAATCACAAAACTGTCGCGGGTTTGAGTTGGATTATTTAAAGATACTTAAAAAAAATAAAAATTCTAGCTCCAACATTAGATTATAATTGAAATGATCTTACATGTTGTGCATTAAAACTTATAGAAATACTTTTACTGTTAAACTTTGTTAAATCACGTCTGTTAAATGAGCGAAATCGGCAAAATTTCGTATACGGACTCTTAAGTTTGACGTAAATTTCCGTCGCGTTTTTATATTTGTGTAGATAAATCTGTATAAATAAAAATAACGGCAATGCACCTGCAGCTCTTCCGATATTGCGAGTGTCCCATTAAAAAAAAAATATTATTGCCCCATTAAAAAAAATTTTTTTTTTGATCTCGCTAAATCTCGAGAACGGCTAAATTGGCTAATTTTAGGTTTATATTAGGAGGAAAGTTATACAAAGTTTACCAGGTAACCTAGTATTCCCATTTTAATGTCTACATTTCTTCACATTTCAGCGCCACCACCAAACCCATCAAGCCATCCGTCACCATCCATGTAACCACGGCTGATGCAACTCCCCTCCAGCTGAGCTGCTGCAGGCTACCACCAGCGGGGGACCTGGTGATAGGATACAGCAGTGGACCAAGCGTGCTGTTTGAGAAAGTGGTAAGTGGAAAATAATAGACGGGTTGCACTCCGGGAGTGCCGGCAGAAGTGAAAACTTGATTATTAACGTTGTGCATTTTTTCAACCCATTTTTTTATGAAAATCGATTTAATTTTTAACCCATTTTTTATGAAAATCGATTTTTAAAAAATCGATTTTTTTAATTAATCGAAATTCGAAACCCTTACAATCAATTCTAAAAACACTACTCTCCAACTGTCTTACGGTTTTTCCAAGGTTTTTCGATCAGCACGAGAATCTGACGCGAGTTTCACAGTTTTTACCATCCCTCAAAAGTGCTCAACGCCGCTAAAGAAGTTTTCACTTCAATAATAATTTTAAGGAACAAAAAACCGACTTGAAACAGTAGTTATTTGTTGTGGAAGCACCTTTGAAATTATTGGAAAGAGGACATTTTTTCAACAAAAAAGTGTCGTCAAAATCGGTTCACATTTTTTGTTCTCTTATCTGCAATCAGTGTGTAATAATCAGTGGTTCACAAATGGCGAAATTTCTGAGAATAAAACAAAATAATCGGCCAAGTGCGAGTCGAACTCGCGCACGAAGTGTTCCGTACCGTTATAGAGCAATGATAGACCAAAAATTGTGTTTTTTGGAGCCCTTAAATTTTTATTTTATTTAAATATTATTATGAATTATTAAAGTACACATATAATTAAGGCTTTTGTGAAAATTTCAAGTGCCTACTTGTTGTCATCATTGATACCGAGCAAAAAATGTTTGAAAATTCACGTTTCTTGTATGGGAGCCTGCCTTAAATATTTAAATTATTTTGTTTTTAGTACGAGGGGCGATCAAAAAGTAATGATAATGAGTATAATAGAACAACAATTCTAGTTTAAATTCAATTTATTTTTCTACTTAGTCTCTTAACAAGTCGATATATTTAGTCCAACGTTTCTCTAAACCTAAAATACCCTTTAAAAAAAATCTTTATCAGATTTCTCCAAAAATCCATCCAGCAGCCATCACCTCGCTATAATCCTCAAATGTCTTGCCCTTGAGGTGTTCCTTGAGCCGAGGAAACAAACAAAAGTCGCTGGGGGCTAAATCTAGAGAATAGGGTGGGTGTTCGACCAGTTCGAGGCCTGCTTCTCGAATGGCAGCCATCGCAAATTCGGCTTTGTTCTTTTTGCTTTTGTTCGTCCGTTAACATTCGCGGTACCCAACGCGCGGAGACCTTTTTCATAATCATTTTGCGGGTCAAAATGCTTTGGATGCTGCCATATGAGATCCCTGTGACCTCAGCTAAATGTGTGACGGTTACTCTTCGGTCTACTAATACGATTTCTTCGACTTTTTTCACGTTTTCCTCAGTGAGGGACGAGGTTGGGTGACCCTCGCGATGTTCATCTTCTATGGGTGTTCTACCCAGCTTAAACTCTTTGCACATCCATACCACCGCTGCAGAATATGGAAGAGCAGACTCCCCTAATGTTTCCACCAAATCAGCGTGTATCTCTTTGGTAGACATTTTTTTCAAAAAGAGGTACTTTATGACGGATCTCACTTCGTGTTTCTCCATTTTCATGTTGTCGCTCCGACTGCTGGTATTCAAAAGAACGTAGCTCCTCCAAATAACGTCCTGTTTATATAATTTTTTAGCAGGCAAGTTGTGAGGGACTGAAGAAGTGAAAAAATATTTCTTATGATTTTTCACTTTGTTAGAAATACCCGTTTATCATTACTTTTTGATCGACCCTAGTATTTGTTGTTATAGCGACAACAGGAATACACAATCTGTGAAAATTTCAACTCTCTAGCTATTACCGTTCTTGAGTTACAGTCTGGAGAAAGACGGACAGACATCGAAATCTCAGTAATAGGGTCCCGTTTTTACCCTTTGGGTACGGAAACCTAAAAACGTTTGAATTGGGAAACCGAGGAGGTTTCCCAATTATTCGAATTCGGTTTTTTCTTTTTTTGAATTCGGTTAAAATAATTGAGTAGTACTGTCAATAACAGTTACATGCATTATCTAGGCTGGAAAAATGCACAGTGTTTGTCGGATTTTCATTATGTTTTTTTTTTGACGTGATAATGTCTTATAATTCGATGGAACCGGCTGCACGCACGAAAAAACATGACTCATGCGGCGTTACCTCGCTCTGAGGCGTTCCATTTTCTTATGACGTTGTCATGTTCAACTATCGTCAGTAAACCGACTTTACAGACAACCGATTTTTTTTATATCAATAAAATACCTGTATATATATTTTATAATTATTACAATCTAGCCTAGCTAAGACTAATAACTAATAAGTAATTTTACGGTAACTTAATCTGCTAAGTAGAGTTAACTATGATTGTGTCCATCAACACTTTCTTAAAGTTTTTGTTATGTAAAGTTACATAATATGAAATATCTCATTTCAGGTGCCAGACCTCAAAACTAAAACCCAAGTTCTCATCCGAGGGCCGGGGAAAGCCAAGAAGAAAGACAAAGAAGCTAAGACGAAAGAGAAGACGAGCAACACGGTCACATATGTGGAGCCTATGGGTGGAGTGAATAGGAAGCGAGCGACGCCGGGAGGCAACGTATGTATTATGTAGTGATATTATAAAATATGTGATTTAAGGATGTTTAAGGTTGGACCTCATCTGGCAGCACGGAATCGCCTTTTTCCGTCGCCCTTTCTCTTTCAGTCGCTTAGAACTACAATTTCCTAGACCGAGACAGAAAGCATAATGCTTCTTCAATAAAGCAGTTCTAAGCGACAGAAAGAGAAAGGACGACGGAAAAAGGCGATTCCGTGCTGCCAGATGAGGTCCAACCCTAATACTCTTTTAGTCTGTCTATACTCTATATTATGTCTGTATATCTGCCTGTCAGTTATTTACGCCTAAACCACTGGTTTTTGTATTTGACGGGGAAGGAAATAATAAAGTAAGAGTAAAAGTATAAAGTAAGAGTTTAATCCCAACAAAACTTACGGTCCCCCGCGCGATAGCCACAAAATTTCGACGGTAGTAATGCTACAGGTGAGTTCTAGGAATAAAGGTAAATATTCATAATATTATAATACCCTCTTAGTGTCTAAACAGTAAACACACTAGGCCGAATTACGCCGGCGTAAATTTCGCCGCGTTTCAAACGCATACAAAATACGGGCGGAACTCGACGGACGACACACTATGCAGAAATTCCGTCGCGAGATGAACTTCCGTCGAGCCGAGTCGAGCGTAAAATTCGGCAGCGATTCCGCGGTAATGTTTTGTATAGTAACACACTATACGCGACGGAAGTTCGGTTCGATTGTCGCCGAAATGTCATGTTAACTACATTTTGTCATCTGTAGCGCTAGCACGGCGACCAGCGTAAATGCGAAAGTATGGACAAACTGTGGAAATAAACCTAAGGTGCCGTTCCGATCTTTTTTCGTTCCGAAAAATTCAATTAAAATGCCATTTTGTGACAGACTATAGTTACAAACTGTGGAGATAAACTTAAGGTGCCGTACATTATGACATATTATACTATAGTCTGTCATAAAGTGGCGTTTTAACTAAATTTTTTCGGTCGCGATTAGCCGCGGTAAAGATCGGAACGGCACCTTAGGATTATTTCCACAGTTTGTCCATACTTTCGCATTTACGCTGGTCGCCGTGCTAGCGCTACTGATATCAACTTCCACAAACTTTTGATCCTTCTTCTAAAATCCGCCGCGTAATTTCGGCTCTTCGCGTAATGTATAGTGTGTCGTATGACGTATCAGACGGATGCCGCGAAACGTAATTTCGACCACGGAAATTACGCCGCGTAACTTCGGCATAGTGTGACACTTAGGCCCGTATTTTTGGTCAGTACTCAAGATGCATCTCGGTCACAAGACACGGTCAGGTTCTGTGATTGGTTGGCTGTCAAAATTTGGACCAATCACCGAACCGAACCGCGTCTTGAGACCGGGTCGCATCTTAAGTAGGTACTGACCAAAAATACGGGCCTTACTCATGATAAGACACAGAATAATATTATGTTTGTGATTTTGTCTTTCTGTCTGTCTCACACTTCACCTCTTTATGTCTAAGCGGCTGAACCGATTTATATGAAATTTGGTATGAAAATACTTTGAGTGACGGGAAAGAACATTGGATACTTTTTATCCCAGAAAAATGTACGGTTCCCGCGAGGTAAACTTATTTAGGCGCAACGGATTTTTTTTTTATTTAAATAAGGGGGCAAACGAGCAGACGGGTCACCTGATGGTAAGCAACTACCGTCGCTCATAGACACTCGCAACATCAGAAGAGCTGCAGGTGCGTTGCCGGCCAATTGCAGGTTGCAGGAGTTGCGCGCTTTACATAGTTACATTATGTTTTGTCATTAAAAAACTTATAATTAATAGGCTATTGCATACCTTTTATCGCGGGAATTGAGCGCGGGGACAGAATCAAGAAATCCGTAACGAAAATAAACCTAACACCCACCAGACTTCGACACGGTTGCCAGACTTCGACACGGTGTGTGCGTGCGACTAGACGTATGCGTGTAATTGCATAAGTTGATGAAAATGCTATGCCATAGATTTACCGCGGCATTCCCCTAGTTTTTTGAAGTAAAAACGCGGCGTTGAGCACTTTTGTGGGATGGGTAAAAACTGTGAAACTCGCGCCAGATTCTCGTGCTGATCGAAAAACCGTAAGACGGTTGGAGAGTAGTGTTTTGTGTCAAACTCGAACTCTATTGATTGTAAGGGTTTCGATTAATTAGAAAAAAAAAAGATTTTTTAAAAATCGATTTTCATAAAAAATGGGTTAAAAATTTAATCGATTGTAAGGGTTTCGATTAATTAAAAAAATCGATTTTTTAATAATCGATTTTCATAAAAAATGCCCAACGTTAATAATCAAGTTTTCACTTCTGCCGGCACTCCCGGAGTGCAACCCGTCCTTTTTTTTTATAAAATTTCTATAACAACCACCAAATGTTACAGGTAGAAGTATCTATGGAGTCTCGACTGGCGAACCTGTCCATTGACATCAAGAGTCGCAGCAAGTCTGCGGTCAGTCAGAATCTGACCAAGCTGCTCGTACAAGGGCTACATTCCAAGGATAAGAAGTGAGTTACTTGTACTTCTCTAGCAAGTCCGCGGTCAGTCAGAATCTGACCAAGCTGCTCGTACAAGGGCTACATTCCAAGGATAAGAAGTGAGTTACTTGTACTTCTCTAGCAAGTCCGCGGTCAGTCAGAATCTGACCAAGCTGCTCGTACAAGGGCTACATTCCAAGGATAAGAAGTGAGTTACTTGTACTTCTCTAGCAAGTCCGCGGTCAGTCAGAATCTGACCAAGCTGCTCGTGCAGGGGCTACATTCCAAGGAGTTACTTGTACTTCTCTAGCAAGTCCGCGGTCAGTCAGAATCTGACCAAGCTACTCGGGCAGGGTCTACATTCCACGGATAAGAAGTGAGTTACTTGTACTTCTCTAGCAAGTCCGCGGTCAGTCAGAATCTGACCAAGCTGCTCGGGCAGGGTCTACATTCCAAGGATAAGAAGTGAGTAACAAGTACTTCTCTAGCAAGTCCGCGGTCAGTCAGAATCTGACCAAGCTGCTCGGGCAGGGGCTACATTCCAAGGATAAGAAGTGAGTTACTTGTACTTCTCTAGCAAGTCTGCGGTCAGTCAGAATCTGACTAAGATGCTAGTGCAGGGTCTACATTCCAAGGATAAGAAGTGAATTGCTTGTTCTTAATATAACCTTTATTACATACTAGACGTTCCGCGCGGCTTCGCCCGCGTAAATTAGATATTTCACAGACAAATTAGTCCACAAAAAATAGCCTATGATCCTTTACGTGCTCTACTTCTTATCTGTGCCAAATAACAGAAAAATTGCTCCAGTAGTTCGTGAAATAAGCCCTTTCAAATAATTTCCCCCGTTTTTTTCACATTTTCATCTTTTTCTTCGCTCCTATCAGTCTTAGCGTGATAAAATATAGCCTGTAGCCTTCCTCAATAAATGGGCTATCTAACACTGAAATAATTTTTCAAATTGGACCAGTAGTTCCTGAGATTAGCGCGTTCAAACAAACTAACTAACAAACTCTTCCGCTTTATAATATTAGTATAGATTATGTAATTAATGGTACTGCCGGTTCTTGGTGGAAATTCATGTTGGACACTACTTAAATTAAACATTACAGTAAGTACACCAGCCCGTTTAGCATGGCCACAGTAGAAATACGAAAGTATAGAAACACTGGAGATAAACTGAAGGTACCGTTCCGATCCGTTACCGCGGCTAGCAGCGACCGACAAAAAATTACAGTTACTCATTTTTCTCTTACAGTTTGAACGAACGTTATAAGTTATAATAACGTATAAATTATAACTATATAACCTAATCCATCACCTGGCTAATATATCTACACATAAAATCCAGTTTCTTTACTTCAAATCATTTTTCCCGCCCTAAATCCGCCATGTTTGCAAAAAAAAACGGCCATTTTTGCAACTTACCTGGTTTTTCCACTCTGATTTCAAATGTGCGATCACCTTAACCCAGCATTTATCTATTTAACATTAGTTGTAACATAATTCTTCTCTATTTTTCAGTATAATACTAACGGTGCTGCAACACGATGACCCGCTTGTCGCGTCTCGCACCGTGTCCGCGTTGCCCGCAGACTATGTACCCATGTTGTTAGAGCAGTTGGCCGATATGGCGACCAGGAAGACTAGCCAGTGAGTATTACATACATATTAGCATAATAACTAAATAATCGCACGGGTATAAAATATATAGCCATTGAAAAAATGATTGAAATCGATAGCCTATCACGATCCTTCACGTGGTCTACTTCTTATCTGTGCCAAATAACATAAAAATTGCTCCAGTAGTTCGCGAGATAAACCCTTTCAAATAATTTCCCCTGTTGTTTTCCACATTCTCTTATTAGTCTTAGCGTGATAAAATATAGCCTTCCTCAATAAATAGGCTATCTAACACTGAAATAATTTTTCAAATCGGACCAGTAGTTCCTGAGATTAGCGCGTTCAAGTTAGCCCTTTCAAATAATTTTCCCCGTTTTTTCCACATTTTCCTATATTTCTTCGCTTCTATTAATCTTAGCGTGATAAAATAATTATAGCCTATAGGCTATAACCTTCCTCGATAAATGGGCTATCTAAGATTGAAAGAATCATCAAAATCCGTCGCGTAGTTTTAAAGATTAAAGGGAACAAAGGGATATGAGGGAAAAAAAGCGACTTTGTTTTATAATAAGTATTAAGTATAGATAATAATAGCTCCCACACCGGTTTCGGTGACAGTGGCCGGTTTCATTGAAACCAGGCCAGCTACGCAGGAGTGATTTTATAGTGCCCAAGTGTGTGCGCAGTACACAGGAGCACTCTCTATTCTTTTACTCTCAAAACCCAGTGGGACGGAAGACCGACACGACTGGCGAGAGATCAGGCGCAGGACCGATTTTTTACATGCCCATCCGACGCATGGATCATCTTACTTGTCAGACAATCAGGTGATCAGCCTGCATTGAACACAAATTAGTAACGCAAATTTTACAGTGAACAAAAGTTCACTGTAAAATTTGCGTTTAGCAAACTTTATTTTGTGATTTGTATGGGTAATCTCATGACGTTACGCCCATATGAATACAACAAAAAAATTGCTCTTTCAGCGCTACTATCACGGTGACCCCTATAGCAAAGACACATATTATAGTCTGTCAAGCAGTGAACTTTAAACTACAGGAAGAGTAACTCCGTCAAAAAAAGTGCACCAAAAGGCTACAAAATGTGACCCGAATACATGCACATTTATGCATGTGTTCGGTACACATTTTTCGTGTATATATACTCGAGTGACATTCAACCAGGTTGACATAACAATTATTGTCAAACTCATTTTACAATTTGTTTACTTACTTTTTACGTAGCTTTTTACAACATTTTCGTTGTTAAAATGCCTAAATGCCCTGTGAAATGGTGTAGAAGTCATACAGATACGACTTTTAATACAGGAATACCTTTCATCAGTAAGTGATTTTTTTAAAATTATGCTTAGGTTCTTGTATTTTTTCCGACCCAAAAACATGCCCAAAAAGATGTTTTATTTCAGTTGGATGCCAGGGTATTTGCGTAAAATTAAGCTGGTCTCTTTGTGTTTGTCTTATTAAGTTTACATGTTATTGTAAAAATGCAATAATCAAAAAATAATATAATTACAAAATTTTTACAAAGTCGCCATGGACACTGTTATGCAAGATGTAACAATTTAATTATAATTCATAAACGAGGGTCAGACTGACATCAGTATGGAGTATCTTATTTTTATAATGCCGTTCGTATGATATATTTTGTACAAGTAATGACCGAAAATTAAAGAGATTACGAAAATCTGCATTTGCACCGTAAGTTTTTTATTTCAATTCTGTAATAATTTAGCACTTACATTTTTGTAATCTGAAAACGTCTTGTCTAGGTGCTCTGGATAGTTTTAAATTCGTCCGAGTCGTACAATGTTTGTTTAAAATCATTATATAATATTATTATTATCGATGACTTAAGGATCAGAGGAAAATGTTTGATTTTAAAATAATAATTATGTACTCCTTTCTTCGTGATAGTAGGTAATATTATGTTTGGTGTATACTGCATAATGCCATCCGCTTTTGTGAAAATTATTGTCCACGGCTTTGTTTCATAACTGTGACAGTGACAATAACCGCGCAGGCTGTCAGCGCGCAATATTATGATACGTTACCTGGGAAACGACCTTGGCGAGAATCTGAATTGTCATATTTTAGTGTTCGAAAAGGAGCCAAATTTAAAACGGTTGAAGTATGGGAGTTACGTTTCCTGTAGTTTTGTTATTCGTAACTGTCAAGAAAGTGAAGAAATTAAAAAGTGGCAACATCGTAGTGTCATCCCCTTCAACTCAATCTAAAAAAAGGGATGACACTACGATGTTGCCACTTTTTAATTTCTTCACTTTCTTGACAGACTATGCTCTCTAAAGTATTAAATCACTTAGTTTTGTTACACCCTGTATATCTTGCCGTCAAACAAAGTAGAAACTTCGATATCGCTGCATGAATGGCACTAGTTGTGCACCACGCCCAAATATCATGAATTTACATTCCAATTCCCGTTTTATCCTCATAGGAATTATGTTTTAAGTATAGAGTAACTAAATAATAATTATTAATTGTTTTTTACATGTTCTAACAAACAACCATAAATTTAAAATAAACGTTTTCAGAATATCCTTAGACACATTCTGAAAACATTTATTTTAAATTTATTCAGAAATAAAACAATTTTGATTTGATAATTAATTGATTCAATCTACTTGTTTCGCAGATGTGCCGCAGTGTGTACGTGGGCTCGGGCGTTGACGCGCGCGCACGCGGCGCTGTTACTCGCGAGCGGCGCGCGCGCCGGACAACCGCTAGCTAAACTACTAACTATATTGACGCACAGGTAATGTCCTTCTTACAAATGACAAAAATGCCAAATCACGTTAGAAAATTCTTCAAGATGCACGAGAGATGAGGCTCGACAAAAAAAGAGGCGTATTATTTTGACGTGTCTGTCTGTCTGTGTGTGTGTTTTGACTGGACCGATTTTGATCTTGTTTTTTTGTCATCTAAAACGCTAACCCTGAAAAAATTTATTACACAATATTTTATTTGTTCAGGGTTAACGTTTTATCTTTGTCAGGGCAAAACATTACTTAGTTTGGGCGCCGCCGACAACGGTACATTTCGTTCCAGAGTTTTACAGTGCGCGGCAGAAAGTTACGCGAAAAACGCACTGTGGAAGACTGCCACTCATCAAGGTGATGACGATGGTATAGTTTTCTCTGGATCGAGAATTTGACGTTTAGGGTATTATAGCCAAACGAGCGTGATTTGTGAGTTGTGAATCGCAGAATTTCGGTCGCGTAAATATCTTTTCATACGATTAATCATGATTCACAAAATTACGCTCGTGTGAATCAAACAGGACTTTTGTATGAAACTGAATGCAGCAGAATTTTCGCCAGCCGAAATTCTGCGATTCACAACTCACAAATTACGCTCGTTTGGCTTTACTCAACGCGATGTCGATTCACGGGAACCATTTTTCCCGGATTAAAACCATCCCATGACTAAAAGTTCGGCGTGAAGAGAACAGACGGACACACTTTTAATATAATTAGTATGGATTTAATCTGTATCATTTCAGGAGATCGCATCTATGTCAACTGCTCAACCTAAAGGGACGGATCGAGCTGACCCTGTCACAGAAAACCAACACAGAGACCGATGTGGAACATCAACCTGTGCTGCAGTATAATGGTGAGTGCATAACTATAGATTCAATGATATATTACTTAGTAGATGATGTTTATCGCGCGGGAACCGATAAAAAAGTATCCTATGTCCTTTCCCGGGACTCAAAGCATCTCCGTGCCAAATTTCAGCGAAATCGGTTCAGGGGTTTAGGCGTGAAGTTTTGAATTAGTTGTTCCGCGCGGCTTCGCCCGCGTAATTAAGGAATGTCATGGAAACCGTACATTTTTCCGTAAAAAAGAAACCTATGTCCTTTCACGTGGTCTATTCTTCATGTGTGCCAAATAACATAAAAATTGCTCCAGTAGTTTCTTAAGATAATAAGCAATTTTAAATAATTTCCTCCGTTTTTCCACATTTTCATCTTTTTCTTCGCTTCTATCAGTCTTAGCGTGATAAAATATAGCCTGTAGCCTTCCTCAATAAATGGGCTATCTAACACTGAAAGAATTTTTCAAATCGGAATAGTAGTTCCTGAGATTAGCGCGTTCAAACAAACAAACTCTTCCGCTTTATAATATTAGTATAGATTCAAGATTGAGTAATGGTCTTCGACTAACGGCCGTTCCCAATATTCAATCTATCTCTGGTTTGACATACAACCGATCGCAGCTAACATTGAATTGATATAAAATATATGTCTCTAATGTCTTATGTGAGCTATTCCTATCTCTAGTTGGGCAAAACCAGAGATAGATCAAATATTGGGAACGGCCGTAAGCATACCGGGTACCTATCGTATTATTGTTGTTTTTTTGTTTATTCCATATAACGAAAATTTTATTTTATTCCATATAAAAAAAAGTTTCGTTATAAAGAGTTTACACTGTATATAGAATATAGATAATATCTACTCTATAAGTAATGATTTATTTTTAAAATTCTCAACTACAGATTCATCATCAGACGAAGAAATGGAGGTCGAGCGGTACCAGTCAGAGAGTGAACAGTCGTGGGGTGATGATCATGACGTTGATGACGTTGACGGCGACGTGAACGACGTAAACGACGTGAATGACGCGGATGACGGAAATGACAGTAATGATGACAGCGAACACAGTGAGATGTCAGATGATTAAACTATTCGTTATATTATGCTGTTTTATTATAATTATATATCAGTTTTCTTCTTTGTCTTTGGACTAGCTATACTCAACCCGCGGCGCGAAGTAAAACAGTTTTGAAATTTCATACCCATGGGCTACCCCTAATATTATTAGTCAATTCACAAGAATTGAAACAAAATATTGGGGGTAGTCACAATAAAAGTCTAAGAACTAGTGGGTACTTTTTAAAATAAATGAGCTACGTTGGGGGCAGAGGAATATTAGAATTAGTGGGTAGGTCGAAAAAATTGAACTCTAATACCTCTTCTTCATACGTTAAGCGCTCATGGTACTTCATCGTTTTTAAAACAAATGGGCTACCCCTATTAATTTGTTACAAGAGTTGAAACAAAATATTGGGGGTAGTCACAAGAAAAATCTTAGAATTAGTGGGTAGGTCGAGAAAATTGAACGCAAACACCTTCATACGTTATGCGCTCCTGGTACTTCAAGAGTTTAAAACAAATGGGCTACCGCTATTAATTTGTCAAATTACAATAATTGAATCAAAATAAAGGGGGTAGTCACAGGATTTTTCTTGTGGCTAGGGTAGCCACACGAATAATAAAAACTAAGGAAGAGTAACTCCGTCAAAAAACATGCTCCAAAATACTTGTCAAAAGTGTACCTTAGGTTCACTTTTCATACATTTGCAATATTTAGGTGACCTTGAGCGGTATAAAGGCTGACGTTACATGACAGTTCGAATGGAACCAAATTTAAAACTGTATTAGTATGGGAGTTACGTTTCCTTAGGTTTTATTATTCGTAGTGGCTACGCCATCTTAGAATTAGTGGGGTGAATAAAAAAACACCTCATAAGTTATGCGCTCCTGGTACTTCAATATAACTAATACTAATATTAGAATTTTCTTGAATAAGTTCTGAAATTTTGAAACATTGATCTAGTTCTAGAATACTTGAAAATTATATATTAGAACTAGCTGTCCCGGCAAACGTTGCAATGCCATAATATATTTGCCATATTATTATGTCACCATGGCAACGTCGATCGCTATCCCGTCGCACAAACTTAATGGTCGCCGTCAGTCTCAAGTTGTAATAATTTACTATTAATTATTCAACAAATGCACTTATCAATATATAAAGTACCCAGTAGCCGATTCTCAGACCTACTGAATATGCATATAAAATTTGGTAAAAATCAGTAAAGCCGTTTCGGAGGAGTTCGTGGTCTAACATTGTGACACGAGAATTTTATATAATATAAGATTTTCTTGAATAAGTCCTGAAATTCTGAAGCATGGATCTAGTTCTAGAATACTTGAAAATTATAAAAAAATTATAAGATGTAGGAATGCCCTTTATGGGCAATAGGCAACAAGTCAGAAATTCGGGACTTTCAACACAAAAACTTGCGAAGTTTTTTTTTCGCATTTCCAGTGTTCTAAGTTTATTATTTACGGTCGAAGGAGTCATCTCATTTCACACCTCCATTTTTTCCTTCTACTACAAGTTCATTGGTATTTCATAATATTTTAATCTTTATACAACACGAGGAAGTATGTAACGATAAATGAAATTTTAACAAAATTGGTATAGCAGTTAATTTGAGGATAGACTGAGGATAGATGATAAAAAACCATATTTGTACTTAACATATTTATTCATATAAACAAACATACATCACCTTGTATGCTCAACTTACAGTCATATAAAGCTTTGAAAATTGCCCCTACAGTAGAAATCTTTTTCTCTGCCCCATTGAGGCACATGAGTTGGAGACAGTTTTTCGCGAAAAGATCCGTCTTTACGAATAACACAAGACTACCAAGTACCAGCCAAACAGAGTTTGGTTTGGAGGTTCTAGGAATTCCCATTGTATTATTTTGTTCTCGCGATCACCGGTGCTCGCGCGGGGCTTATATTCTTTTGATGCCATTATCAATTTCCAAAGCCTTTTCTATAAAATATTTACAAAAATACATTCTCGACATTTTAGGCACCATTATAGAACGTCTAAACAAAAACGACTGCACATAATCGCCAAAAAGCGACTGGTTTCACTTACGGCTAAATACGAAACACTGCTTAAATTAAGGGCCTCTTAAATGTCAACAGAAAATTAGGTACACCTTGTCTTCCACTGTTGGACACTTTTGACAGTTACTTCTCTGTCAGAACCCCTCAAGTCCTATGTCTGACAGTGTCCTAGGGTTATCCTGAAGAAAATAAGATTAAAAAAATTTGTTATATACTTTACTGAGGTTAGGTAGATTAGGTACCTAAAACAACCCAAAACTCCATGGTTGCTCATTCTGACCTTTATACATTACATGCCTATGTTAAAAAGTGGCATTTTATTTTAATTCAATCGATTAGATCGGCAAGTCACAACAGCCAAGATAACCCTAATTTAACTAGTGTTCCGACTATAACTATCTTAATACTAATCCTATGTCTTCTTAGGTGGCGGTCTGAACACACCGACCACAACAGCGTGGTCTCTTTCGTAGGGCTCCAACGTTAACTGTTCTTGAGGCTTGAGTTTGTCCGCTTGTAGTTTTTTCACCTCAGCGGCGAACACTGCTTCGGGCTGTGCGGTGGAATCTATGCAGGAGGCCTGAAAGAGAATAGACGATTATAATAATGTTCTATATTAAGATGGTAATGCTTTTTTAAAGTTAAATTCCTCAGAGAGAGAGTTCGTTATCAACATGTGTGATTTAGCTTTTTTTTGTCATCACGGGAATTTAATTCTACTAAAAGTTTGTCTAGATGGCGCACAATTTTAAGAGCGCTTGGCGTAATAGGGAATATGCACGTTTTTTTACGAATTTAAAATATGTCATGGCCTTTGTCCAGCATTGAGACGGAGGATCTTTAAAAAAAACTATGTCAAATTAACTTTTTGATAAAATTAAATTATGTGTAATCAAAATTTTATACTCTATGCATCATTGTGGCCATAAAGGGTCCATTCATTATCCTGCATTACAGTCCGCCGTGCAGGCCTGCAACACCATTCAGTATCCTGCATAAGCCGGCGGACTGCACGGCGGCTAATGCAGGATAGTGAATGGACCGTTTAAGTCCTAAATGGGCAGTAAACAGTTTTTCTGTATATGCTTACCTTAATAGATATAACAAAATGTCCACCATTCTTGAGGAAGTGTTGTGCGTTTAAACTAACTATCCTTGCTTGATCGGGCTGCGCCACATCAGCAAATATCGTATCCACCATACCGACGAGCATTCTGCAAAAAAACATCACTTTTAGTACAGCCAAAAAAAATTTTAGTAAAAGAATATTCGTCAAGTTGGCTCAGAGAGAGAGTTCAAGTTATCAACATGAAAAATTTAGTTCTTTGATTCTCATCATTTAGAAAGAGTTAAAATATGTTATTATGGAAATGACTAAAAATAACTAAACGACGTATAGCCGTGTGATTGAATGACAACAGCCAAACAGCTGCAGGTGCGTTGCCGACCTTTTGAGAGGGAAAACGCTCTTTTCTTTAACGGATTGCAGGTCGTATAGGTCCGGAATACTGAAGGTGACAGTTTGTTCCAGAGTTTTACAGTAGTATGGAGAAACATTTTTAACAAAAAGAATTATTTACCTGTATTTCAATGGGTGTCTGGCGTCTTCTATAATGGGAATGATGTTTGTTCGTTTCTTGGCAACATTTATGAGATCTCTTCCGGATCTGTGTGAGAACTCAACAGCATAGACAAGACCCTCCTAAAAAAGAAAAATAAAATGTTCAGAACTTGCACAAAAGTGTAAAAAAATGTATTTCTTTCTTTCTTTTCTCAGTATAGTGGGTAGTGATTATTATAGTCTTCACGAATAGGTCTGTGCATGGTATTCATCATTAAAAAAAATAGAAAATTATTGTTTTTCAACCAATTTTCACATTTATAAAGTATGCTGCTATAAGTAGTTACTAATCTATCTATATCTATACTTATTATAAAATAAAGTAGCTTTTTCCCCTCATGTCCCTTTGTTCCTTTAATCTTTAAAACTACACAATGGATTTTGATCGTTTAGTGTTAGATAGCCCATTTATCAAGGAAGGCTATAGGCTATATTTTATCATGCTAAGACTAATAGGAGAATTTGGAAAAAACTGAGGAAATTATTTTAAAGGGCTTATCTCGCGAACTACTGGAGCAATTTTTATGTTATTTGGCACAGATAATAAGTAGACCACGTGAAGGATCATAGGCTATAGATTTTAATCATTTTTTCAGTGGCTATATATTTTATACCCGTGCAACGCCGGGGCTGGTCGCTAGTAAATAATATGAACAAAAGAACTTCTCCATATTTCTTTATCCTGCAAAAATGACGAATGATAAAACAAATAATTTTAAGCCCTGTTACTAACAAAAATATCCTTTTGTCCTGTCTCTCAAGCCACTTACCAACAGAACAAACTAGGAGAGATCACTATATAATAATAATAATAATATAACTACAATGTATTTACAATTTTACACTATGGATCTCCACAGTTAGAGACAAATATTATTAAATTAAGATTTTGATAAGCCACACAATTTTATGAAGAGTTTCACAGATAATATATCTGTGAAACTCTTCATAAAATTAATGGTAAATCCTTAAATGTCGTGTATTCATTATCTTCTAGGTTGAAAAACAAATATCTAGTAAACATTATTAATAACAACATACTAAAAACAAACTTACCGGTCCGACAATATCCGATACGTGACTGACTGTAGTTCCGCTGGCCGCACCGAGATACAACACTCTGGAGCCTGGTGGCATGTGTATAGCATCTACTCCACCCATGATAGCCGCAGCCAGCTTTGATCGGAATGGATTCCATACTCTGTACTCAACTTTTTCTCCTTCGTTCTGAAAAAAAGTTGCTGTTACGATCTGGACAGAGAAATTTTTGTAGATTTCTTTTTGTGGTTTGAATCAGAAGTGGGTAAGTGGATCTAGTCTTCACGAATAGGTCTAGTTTAGAGGGACCACTAGTCATCATTTAGAAATACTAAGGTCTAAAGTACTAAGAAATTAAAACTTGTTGAATAAAAATTTCCTAACAAAGTACCATTTAGGTTAAGTTATTTTGTAATTATTGCTGTTTTATTTTACAATGTGCACTTGGTGAATTTTATTTATCACGTATGTAATCTATACATTCTTCCAGCATAAAATTATAGTCCTTTCCCAAGATGCAAAGTACAAAAACAGCTTGGCAGATTTAGCACCACGAGGTAACAATCTAACATACATAAGTATTCATAACTTTTATTCAACAAGCTTTTAAATAGTATCCAAATACCAAAAACAAATACCTCAACAGATATTCTCTTCTCCCCATAAACTTCTGAGCCGGGGACAAAGTTCTTTGTGACTAGTGCATCTTCTTTGCCTCTTGCGATGAACACTCCAGGGTGTCTGCAAAAAGCCTTGTGTGAATACTTTCAAGGACAGTTATAGCTTTATAGGTGTGAGGTGTAATCAGTAAGATATGTTGGCTTCAAGCGTTCGCATTCAGAAGAACGAAAGTTATATTGTAACATCATTTAGAACAGTGGGGCTAAAATGGTTGAATAGCAATTCCTCTCAATCAATTCACAAAATGAATTGTCAAAACTGGCAGTCACGAATGTCATAGTATGAATTTAGACCAATTGAATTGGTCGTCAAATTAGTACGAATTTAGACCAATTGAATTGGTCTAAATTTGACATTTATGAGTTTGACAGTTTTGACAATTCATTTTGTGAATTGATTGAGAGGAATTGCTATGCGACCATTTTAGCCCAGCAGAAATAAAGACAAGATCTCTGTATTTATGTAAATAAATTATTGAAGGCAGACTCAGACAATGATTACTAAGCTAGTTTTTCAAATGAAGACTGACAGAAAATGCATTGCATGCAATTTACCTGTGCGGCTCAATAATAACTTGTTTGCCTCCTTTGAAACCACCACCTGCACCTCCACGACCGCGACCCCGACCTGCGAATGAAGAGCATTTTAGAGATGTTCTCCAACTGACGTGATCAGTGTGTTGATGATGATGAATCAGAAGTGGGTATGTGGTATCATAGTCTTCACGAATAGGTCGAGATTAGAGGGACCATTCTATCATCATGTAAAACCTAAGCTAACAACAAAAAAGAAAAACAGTAACTTATCCAAATGCATAGATTTCGATAGTACTAATGAGGAAATTGATTCCTAGGCAGTTGATGGACCTACCACCTACATCATTTTGTGGTCGGCTTATATCAATTCAATGTTAGAAGCGATTGGTCAGATTGGTTAGACTTAACGCGACATAACTAATTAAGTCCACCATCTGCCTAGGAATCAACTTCTCTGATAGTTCTGATAGTACTCCCTTGCATAAATGAAAAAACTTAACAAATGGCGGAAAGCCCAGAGACATTTTTTTTTAATTCTTCCCGGTCGGGACAGGCAAAGGGAACATTGCCCATACAGCCATTTCTTTGTTAGCCCAGAGACATTCTTTTCTTTGGAGAAACTAACCAATTTGACATTCTTTTTTTTAAGAGAATATTACAAACCTCCACCACCGCCACGACCGCCGAATCCGCGGCCCCCGCCGCCGCCACGCTTCTCAAACTTGCCACCGCCGCCGCCTCTGCCGCCACCGAAGCCGCCTCGGCCTCCGCCGCCACCGCGGCCTCCACGAAAACCGCCGCGCCCTCCACCACGTGGGCTATTGAATTCTGAAATTAAAAAATTAGGTTTGAAAATGGAACGTGCAGGCACGTTTAAATTTGGAACGCGTGTTATCAATGTTTCCGCGTGGGTCCCACATGCAGAATACAATGTGAATATTAAACGACAATTAATGGATGTATTAACTGAAATAGGTATACTTTTTAGAAATAATAGCAAATTAAAAACGTATTCTCAATAACTATAAAGTATCACATATGAAAACAAAGTTGAGGTTAGGTTGAGGTTATATTTTCAATTTTTACTGAAACTACGATAAAATTACAATCATAAGTAGATAAATTAAGCAGATCTTGTATAAATACACGTAAAGGTTTGCTTATTGTAGCTAAAATCATAGATTTAAAAATATCACACCGAAAGACCACGAGGTAAACACGTTAGGATGACAAAAATCAATACTAACCAGGCTTTCCCATGATGGAATATATTGATTAAACAATATGAAATTATCTCCACTTCACAATAGAAATCTTTTACTTAATAATTTCAAAAAAATAATTAAATTTTATTAATTTTAAAATCGGGCGGACAGCGTCGCTACCGCACCGTCTTGACACCGCAGGAAAGAACGCCATTTTAAATTTTTGAAAAGTAGCTTAATGTCAAATGATGAAATGATGAACTGTCAAACGACATATTTGGGGCTGCCACTTCTTAAAAAGAAAACTACTTTATTTTTTGAATTTTTTAACCAACTTCCAAAAAGGAGGAGGCTCTTTGTATTTATTTCTTTAACTCTATTTAAGTTTTATGAATACTCTTACTCAAGTTTAATTAACTAGTTTTATCACAAATAGCAAAAAAAGGTATATAATATTATGTTGTAAATTATAAATTATAATAATTACCGTGTTATTATCGTTGGTTATTTTTTTAGATAGCGTAATACGTATGACGTAGGTTCTTTAAACATACAAATACTATACAATAAGTTGTGTTATCACTACTAGTAATCTGTGTGTACGATATTGTTATCTCTAATCTCAATAACAAGTTTCTATAAATATACTCTTGAGTATTTGTTTGTACTGTTTGGGGTTACGAATACAATAATGAATTTTGAGGCAATAACACTAAACGATTTTAATTGGTTAAATGAACCAAAAGAATGGAAATTTAGCAACAATGAACTATTAGTCAAAACTGATGTGAAGACCGATTTCTGGCAAGATCCTTTTAAGAAGCTGTTTGGGAGTAATGGTCACTTCTTTAGGATACAAGTCAAAGAAGACTTCAGTTTAAAGGTAATGTTGTTGCGGCAAATTTTTATGAGACTACTATTTCGTTGTGTTATAACTAGTATCTACTTACTTAAAACTCAATTACTATAATCATATTTTTTATTTATTTATTTAAAAAACTTTATGCACATATAGGTACAAAGGTGGACTTAATGCCTTATGGCATTATCTACCAGTCAACCTTGGGGCGATACAAGAACAAAGTTGTATAGGTGCCAGTCGAGTTGAGGAATTAAGTAACTTGCAAAAAAATAAAAAAAACAAATATAAATAAATAAATTATACTTATAAAATATAATATAACATATTGCATAATATTATACAATACTTACTTGTAATATACATATTATTATTATCATACATAAATTATATTATATAAATAAAACCAATAACCATACATAATATTATATATTATTTAATAGGTGTATATAATATATTATACAGTTGATCTTGCTTAAATATTATAAATTTTAAATTATGCCATAAATTATGAAAGCTAAGAGTCTGCCAACTGTTTCAAGTATAAAAGTCACGTACGCAGGGTACGTGACTTTTATGCTTAAAAGTGTCTCTGGTTTTTATCATCCTGATTTCCGGAGGAAGAGCATTCCAGAGGAGAATAGCCTGGACATAAAAAGAAGAGTGGACGGAACTGGACTTGTGGGAAGGGCAACTTAAAAGCTGATTTGAAGTGGATCGGAGGTTTTTATCAAGCCTGCTGCAACGGTATTGAAAATGAGGCGCGAGATATTTGGGAGAATGGGGATGATGCAGCAGTGAATATAGCACGCATAGTGCCCGCACAGAGCGGCGCTGACGTACTGGTAACCAGTGTAGCTTGGAGCGATACAAAGAATACATGGTCGTATTTTCGAAGGTTAAAAATGAATCGTAGGCAATTATTAAACAATCGGTCGAGTTTATCGAGTTTGTCGGCATTAAGATCTAAATAGCACACGTCAACATAGTCAATTATAGGAAATATAAGAGACTGGACCAGCAAGGGAAGAACGGACTGGGAAGGAAATTTTTGAGCCGGTAAAAGGATCGTAGTATGTTAGTGACCTTGCTGGACACATTAGAAATATGGGATTGCCAAATCAGAGAGGAATCGATATGTAAACCAAGATCTTTTACGCTTGTACTAAAAGTAATTACAGAACCATTGTAGATAACAGGTGGAAGAGCGCGCGTGTCCACTTTACACAAGCATCTTGGACTACCTAACACCATTGCCTGGCATTTTGCGGGATTTACTGATAATCCAAAGTTATCGCACCAGTCTTTTATTGCTTTTAAAACCTCGTTTAATTCTGCGATGGCTGCTGATAACTGATCTAATCCTGCCTGGATATAGAGTTGCAGGTCGTCCGCGTACAGATGATACGCAATATGAAGTCTTTTAGTGAGTAGATTTATAAAAATACAGAAAATTTGGGGAGATAAAATACCGCCTTGTGGAACGCCAACGTCGAGATTGCACCACTCGGACGATGAACTCTCCGTTCATACCGACTGCTGACGACCATGAAGATAGGAGGAAATCCAAGTTAGTACTTCAGACGAAATCGGAAGTCCAGAGAGTGCTGCCAGTAGGATGTCATGATTGACATGATTAAATGCGTTAGAGAAGTCTACCAGCACTAAAATGGTAATCAAAGAGTTCTCAAAACCAGCTCTTATATCACCCGTTACTTTTAACAGAGCAGTTGTTATGCTATGTCCAGATCTGAATCCCGATTGAAGTGGGGAAAGCAAATTATTTCTGAACACAAACCCGGACAGCTGCTTATGGACACAAGCTTCGAGAACCTTTGATAGGAATGGAAGAATGGAGATAGGACGAAAATGTGAAGGATCAGTTGGATTGGGGATTTTTGGAAGCGGGCGTACAAATGCTTTTCGCCATAGATTTGGGAATTCTGAGGAAATAAGGGAGAAATTTATAATGTGGGAGATGGCTGGCAGAAGTTCGTCTTGGATGGTCGTGATCATGCGACGACTAATGTCATCACAACCTATTGCTTTAGATACTATGGACTTGATGGTCTTGTCGATCTCGTCTAAAGCAACTGGAGAAAACTGAAAGGGGTCTAAATTAGGACGAGAAAAACCGTTTAGGTAACTAATGGTCTGGAATTTTGTATGGTCATCTAGTGTAACTGTGGAGGAAAAAATGGCGGTTTAAATCGTCAAGGCTAATAGAACTGGGTAGTTCCAAAAGTTCTTGCAACTTTCCAACACCAATAGTTCCAAGGAATTTTAAATTATTTTTAAATTATTTTTTCTTAGGTTACATCATTTTAACAATATAAGAAAGATGCATGAAATGTTTTTAGATTTGCGTCGAAGCTAAATATGAGACGCTGTACGACCAAGCTGGGATTATGATTTATTCAGACGACAAACACTGGATCAAAGCTGGAATTGAATACAATGATGGTCATCCAATGATATCCAGTGTGGTTACGAACGAAATATCTGATTGGGCAACAGGTATTACATATTAAAATAAAATCTTACTAAAAATATTTACACACAACGAATTAGAAAATAACAAAACAGTATAAGCACAGATAACTAAATAGTTACTAAGTAAGATTAAGGGTTCTTTGTCTTTGTCTGGCACTTTAAAAACGTTTCATAACAATAATTGAAGACAGTGTTTTTTGAACAGTAAGGGGTGTACTTACCCTCAACATCAAAAATAATATGGAAAGTGCTTTGTTGTCTAGAAAAAAGTTGACCTGCGAGTTAGTTAGCCTTAGCTGGTCTTCGTAATACTCATTAGGCGATTTTTTCACCGTTAAATTTTACAATAATAATTAATATTTAATTTTTTCGGTAATAAAAATAATATTTTTGTATACAATAGCTTGGTTCATCTCATCCCAAATAAAATGTTTTAGGTCTATACACTGGCAACCCTGCGAAATTCTGGATAAAATTAAGCAAAGTGAACGATGTGGTCTGCGTAAAATATTCAATGGACAAAAACAAATGGTATTTACTGCGCTTAGCGCCTTTTTCTGCTAGCGCTGTGTACGTTGGTGTTATGTGTTGCACACCTCAAAGAGAAGGATTAAACGTCAAATTCAGCGAGCTGTCAATGTCAAAACCGGCGGGAGATGTACTTACTGAATAATTTGAATTCAGTGGCGTAGCTACCGAAACGCCCCAGGGCCCCGACTCAAAAAGGCCCCGGCTCAGAAATATTCTTATACAATAAACGTGACTATTTTTACTTACAGGGAACCACTAATTTACCACGGGCCTCAGGTTATAATAGTTATACCACTTTATTTGATTTTTATAAAATTGTTCTATTTAACTAATAAAACTTTAGTTTTTATAAAAAAACCGGCCAAGTGCGAGTCGGACTCGCGCACCGAGGGTTCCGTACAAACCTGCAAGGTTTACAAAGTTCGTTTGATATGAATTTCAACTTGATAGCTCTACGCGTTCATGAGGAAAAAAGTAATAAGTTTATATTTATTAAAAAATATATATTTTGTAATGTAACTAAAAATTTAAGGTTTTCGGAATTTTTCCTTTATGTGTGCTATAAAACGTTGCTTCATGCCAAATTTCAAGATTATAGGTCGACTGGAAGTACCCTTCAGGTTTTGATTCCCTTGCGAGTACTTGCGAGTTTCAAAATATGCAGCTTAAATTGCTGTTTCTTTTGATTGCGTTGACATAGAAGTTTGATTTTGTTACAGCTTAAAGGTATTATAGACCTGAGTATTTGGTATGAATTTCAATTTAATACCTCTACGCGTTTATGAGGAAATGGGTAGTAAGTTTAAAATTATAAAAAAAATATATATTATGTGATGTAACTAAAAATTTATGGTTTTCGTAATTTTTCCTTTATCTATGCTATAAGACGTTGCTTCGTACCAAATTTCAAGATTCTGAGTTCACGGGAAGCACCCTGTAGGTTTTGATTCCCTTGCAAGTGTCGAAAATTTGCGGCATAAACGGCTGTATCTTTTGATTGCGTTGGCTTAGAAGTTTGATTTTTTCACAGCTTCAAGGGACAGTAGACCTGAGTAATTGATATAAATTTCAGCTTCATACCTCCACGCGTTCCTGAGAAAAAGGGTCTTGACAGACGGACGGACAGACGGACAACAAAGTGATCCTATAAGGGTTCCGTTTTTTCCATTTGAGGTACGGAACCCTAAAAATATATTTATTTTATTCAATGCCTTGTTTGTCAATACCAAGAATACTGGTTCATGACTGAATTAACTTAGTCACGCAAATTAGTAATAGGCTTATCTTCTTTTACATAAAAATGGATTTTCTAATAATGTGTTAGTCGCGCGAAAACTCGAAAACGGCTGAACGGATTGGGCTGATTTTAGTCTTAAAATATTCGTAGAAGTCCAGGGAAGGTTTTAAAGTGACACGAAGTTCACCGGGACAGCTAGTCTTCTTACATATAAAAATGGACTTTCAAATGTGTTAGTCGCGCTAAAACTCGAAAACGGCTGAACGGATTTGGCTGATTTTAGTCTTAAAATATTCGTAGAAGTTCAGGGAAGGTTTTAAAGTGACATGAAGTTCACCGGAACAGCTAGTCTTATATATAAAAATAGATTTTCAAATGTGTTAGTCACGCTAAAACTCGATAACGGCTGAACGGATTGGGCTGATTTTAGTCTTAAAATATTCATAAAAGTCCAGGGAAGGTTTTAAAGTGACATGACGTTCACCGGGACAGCTAGTCTATATATATAAAAATGGATTTTCAAATGTGTTAGTCGCGCTAAAACTCGAAAACGGCTGAACCTGATTGAGCTGATTTTAGTCTTAAAATATTCCTATAAGTCCAGGGAAGGTTTTAAGTGACACGAAGTTCACCGGGTACAGTTAGTTAAAGTAATAAATTAAATATGACAAATAAAACTACTTAGCTATTGATTCATTTCCTTTATTTAGATATGTACGCCATTATACATCTTCCTACATTCATTACTACATAAAGGCACAAGATGTCTTTAAAAAAAATACAGCACGACGGACGACCATAAAGTACAGTAGACAAAAAATGCTTAAGCATGGCAACATTATTTTATGAAAATTAATTTCTACTCTTTATGGTCAAGCTATAACCCCCTTTTAAAAATTACTACTCGACCAAGCCAACTAGACGACTGTCAAATCATGCTCTCTCATACTTATGCATTGCTAGCGACGTGCGTAAGTGCGAGAGAGCAAGCTTTGACATTCGTCTAGTTGGCTTGGTCGAGTAGTATACGCAGCGTATACAGTTCGACGAGGCTGTTTATGAACGTGGCGAGAAAAGGAACTAACGCTTCTATCCATACAAAAACTTCCTTTTTGACAGTTCTCCTTTACCAGCAGCGCCCATTGACATCATTGACATATTCATATAAAGCCTTGTCGAACTGTATATTCCCTATAGGTTCGCAACATAATCAATTTAAAATAGACATTTTGCATACATAGAAAAATAATAACTAAATATTATTAAGTACACCGTACAGGTATACTCTCATAAAAAAAACTTGAATTCTTTTAATCATGAAGGTAAAGAAAGTGTTTTCTGTGCCATTATTTAAAAGCTCTAAGGCTAAACAATTTATAAATAGTTGCATTTTTATTACGGTTCGAGAATATTCTGAGCATTTATACAATGATTTCCATAATATTACAGTCATAAGGAATAAGGACTTTCCATGCAACATAGATAAGTATATAGGCTATGGCTATGTTCCGTTATGGACTGCGCCCACTGCACAGTGCTATCAATCACTGTAGAAAAAATCGTTCCGTTATGGACTGCAGTATACTGCCGCAGTACCCTAGTGAAATATGTGACGTCATCAATCGTCGCCATATTGTACTGTGAGCACTGGCGTTTTCGAGGTAAGGTACTCGCAGTAGATCACGTGATATATCAAAAGTCAACTGTCAAGTGCCAAACCACTCGAGTGTCTAACGTTTTAAAACAATACCTACAGTTTAATCCCCAAAATTATAAATTTCTGTAATTAATTTGGATTAATAATAATAAAACAATGGAAGAATTGCAAAAATGAACCTTATTAGACCGTGTTGAAAATGTTCAATACGAGCTGTCGAAAATGCGGCTGATAGTATACTGGACCGCACACCGGACAAACACGTCTATACTTCAGCAACTCAAAATTACCACCCGCCTGTCCACGCTTTGTCTACAACGATCACTCGCCTTTTTTGGCCACATAGCCCGCCGGGAGCCTAATAATATTGAGAGTCTCATACTAGCTGGATAATTAGAGGGGAAAAGAGGCAGAGGCAGAGTGGCTACACGATGGACAGACGCGATTGTCAAGGCTGCTGACTGCACGTTCCAAGAGGCATTTCATCAGGCCAAAAACAGAGACAAGTGGAGAGCCAGAAAGCTAATTTTGGTGGTCACGTCCCTGAGCCATGAGGATACGACTAGGAAGAAGAAGAAGCGTATTACGAAATCTTATTATAATATAGGTTCAATCTTAAACTAATATCACATTCATACATTTTACAGCTAAGTAGAGCTTGTCTAATTTGAAATGACGCGCCCCACCACTTCAAAGTTGATATAAATGAAACATTTTTGTACTGTGAACACGAGGGAGGGGCGCGTCATTTCAAGTTAGACAAGCTCTATTTCAATTAACAAAATATTTTTTTCAACACACACTTACATCTAGGTGTATCTTATACATCTTTATCTTAAAAAAAGTTTCGTAACTTTTTTTTATAATTCGTCATTTCTCTCAAAAACTCTTTTATTCTTAATTTGAAATTGTTTTTTTCAAAAGGATATATTACTGCAATGTTTTCACGCTGGAGGCAGCACAGACAGTAAACAAAAGTTTGTTCGACGTTTGACATTTCTGTCTTCTTTTTTCTTTTTTTGGCAACTTGACACAAAGGATGTGTATGTTGTGCCACAGACAAGGTAAAAAGGTAAGGAATATGGCGGGAAAACCATATTCCTCCTATTATAATTTTCATCATCGTTTTCGTGTATCGTCAGGTCTAAAGTCTAGTCAAAGTCTCAGTAAAAGTCAATACAGTCAAGGAGTCAAGTCGGTCGATTCAGTAAAGTGGTAGACGCTTTACTGAAACTTTCGATGGAGTTTTGGAGGGAACACAAAATAGCACGTTTCTGGATATTACATCACTTTCCTACACTTGTGCATGAACACGAATATCTAATGGTTAATATTCTACCAATATTACACATTAAAAACCCAGCTAACACAATTTTAGGAAAATAATACAAAACACAACAGCACTCTTTCAGATGCCCGCCAAAACTCTCGACATTTCTGTCAATATTCAAATAAGACGTATGCAACATGTAGGGTTTTGGTCGGATTATTTACTGTATATTATGTACTAGTAGTGCCCTCTACACCAACCTTTGCGTAATATTCCCTATAATTCTGTTAAAGTCCTTCTAGGCAAACGCCTAGTCTCCTCAAAATGAGGAGAGAAATACATTTCACATAAAATAGTTCTTAGAATTCTCACTGTATTTCGTCCACAGGTTCTGTCTTGATTTGAACCTGACTCGTGCTAGATCTTTCTAAGTTGAGCATCTGAAAAAAAAACATTTTATAAAAAAATATAAGTAAGTAGGTAAGTAAGTATTAAGTATACTTATAGGTAGGTACTTATATTATAATTATTATTATGTAGTTCATTTATTACACATGGTAATTTAATTTAATTTGATCCTTCGATCGGGGATTCTTGGAAATGCTATTATATTCTATTGTTGTCGCGATCACCGGTGCTCGTATCGGGCTATATTAGGAAATTAAAAACCCCCAAATTTTTCTGCAGTGTGCGGGCTCTAGTTGAAAACTAGTTGCTAGATCAAAATCACCTCTCGTTTGGATGCTATACGATGCCACGGACAGACAAACAACTCAATTAATATATTAATTAAATATCCAAAGGGTAAAAACGGGACCCTATTATTGAGACTTCGATGTCTGTCCGTCCGTCCGTCTGTCTCCAGGCTGTAACTCAAAAACCGCTATAGCTATACTTCTGAAATTTTCACAGATTGTGTATTTCTCTTGCCGCTATAACAACAAATACTAAAACGCAATAAAATTAATATTTAAGGGGGGCTCCCATACAACAAACGTTATTTTTTTGGCCTTTTTTGCTCGTAATCAATAATGGTAACAGCTAGGCACTTGAAATTTTCACAAAATCCTTAATTATATTTACACTTTAATTAATAATAATAAAATTTTAATTAAGGAAATATTTAAGGGGGGCTCCCATACAAGAAACACAATTTTTTGCCTAATTTCGCTCTATACGTAATACGGTATACAGGTACGGAACCCTTCGTGCGCGAGTCCGACTCGCACTTGGCCGATTATTTAATTTATCTATTAAAAAGGTATACTAAGGCCCGTATTTTTGGCCAATACTCAAGATGCATCTCGGTCTCAAGACGCGGTTCGGCTCTGTGATTGGTCCAAATTTTGATAGCCAACCAATCACAGAGCCTGAACCGTGTCTTGAGACAGAGATGCAACTTGAGTATTGACCAAAAATACGGGCCTCAGACCTCAGTGTCGTATCCAACTAGCGGGGGCCCATAGCACTTGCTACAAATGCTATTAAACCATACCTTCATAAACGTTGGCATTGGCAGTTGGTTGATGGTTGTCGCGAAGCCGTATTCATCCTCTGGCTCCACTTTGGGTACTAAGTTGGGTACCAACTTGGGTGCGAGTTTGGATACTTTGGGTACCTTTTTGTATTGTTCATCATCCGATTCGGGTGGACGGATCTGGAAATAATGCAATGAAAATAAATAAACATACACAAAAAGTATACATAATAATTAAAATGACATTTTTTATAAATCAGAGGGAAAACGAGCAAACGGGTCACCGGATGGAAAGCAATTATTACCGTCGACCATACAGCATACACACTCGCAACATCAGAAGAGTTGCAGGTGCGCTACCGGCCTTTTCAGATGGAATACATTCTTTTTGAAGCACGTCGTATTCGTCCAAATATAGTGCAGGCGACAGTTCGTTCTAGATTTTATACCTAACTTGACTAACTTTGTGCTCTCATCATTTTTAGTTCAACCGCTTTTCTTTCTCTTTGAAATCATAAAATGATTCTGTGTGATAATAACCTTAGTACCTTAGAGAGTGTTATTTTTACGGTGCCTTCTTTGAACAGGTAGAAAATGGTCCATTCACTATCCTGCATTACAGTCTTGCTGCAGTCCGCCGTGCAGACCTGCAACACCATTCACTATCCTGCGTTCAGTCCGCCGGCTTATGCAGGATAGTGAATGGTGTTGCAGGCCTGCACGGCGGACTGCAGCAGGACTGCAATGCAGGATAGTGAATGGGCCGTTTTATTCTGTGCTTATTATTTTAATACCTTGTAGCTTATAAAGGGAAGATAAAATACCTTTCTCGGACGACCAGGACCCCTCTTTTTCACAGGAATTGGACTGGGAGAAGGTGTTCTTGTCTGAAAACAGCATTAATTATAGATTATTAACATGCCAATAACCTCCTTTTTTTAAGTGTGTAAAAATTATATATGCATAATCATAATATCGATGCCTTAGTTCACAAATGCACTAACTACATGAATGACAACTTTACAGGGGAGCGTTTTCAAGTTTCGGAATATTGAGATCTGGATTGCATGAAAGTAGCATATATTAATTAAACAATTTTGCATGTATTCCAAAGACTAATGCCTTAGCTACATTACATCTCAATATTTTGTTATTATCATAACAATAACATTACTAAAAGAGCCAAATAAACCTATAAACCCCTATATAATACATTTGTGCACAATGTAAAATTAATTTTTACAGGTATTAAGTAAAAAACACAATAAACTTTCATAATTTACCAGGCCAAAATAAAGTAAAAGGCCCATAATATAAAAGGACAAAGGTAAGTTAAAAGGTCTAAAAAGTTTAATAAAACAGAATAATGAAACAACCAGTAATTTGTTATGATCATAATGTTTAATTTTAGGTGAAAAAAAAACAGTTTAAATTACTGAATACAAAGTAAGCCCTAACTATAGGGCATTCATCAATGATAATAAAAAACTTTTCAATTAGTCTTTTCTTCCTGAAGGACTATTATAAAATTTCACTAGTACAAACAAACGTTGTTATACTAGTGAAATTGATTTTTAAAAACACTTCAAAGGAAAAAGGCTAGTTAAAGATTACAAACAATTATTATAAAAAATATCAAATATTCCTCAAGGGCAATAAATTCACAGACAACTAAGGGATACTACGTATGATAAATTCGTTAATTTAAAAAATAAAACAAAAGGACTAAGCCATAGTGGCCATATCTATAAGACTCATTAGACTAAAATGATAATCACACATGATATTTATCAGTCTTTAATTAGACGGTCACAAACAATAACTTTTGAATAAAGAGGAATTATGTAATCATAAGAAACTTTCAAATAAAAAAAAATCAATTAACATTCAGTCTTTAATTAGACGGTCACAAACAATAACTTTTTGAATAAAGAGGAATTATGTACTTATAAGAAACTTTCAAATAAAAATTAAATCAATAAACATTTGAATTTATATAAGCCCTAATCCTTGGCCATTCTACGTCAAGAAATTTGACTAAACAAAAGAAATATTAGTCATCAAAAAATATTATAGGCATTAGTAATCATTTAATTAACACCTTCACTGCGCCAAGTAAAATCTTAAACCTACGTCTGGTGCAGCGGCGGGCCAAAGTGTGCCTCCAATGATATTTCCGCCAGTGCGGGGTAGGCCTTTCTCGACCCACCAGCACAAGGTTAGATTAAATGACTATAACTTTGCGAAAACATAATGTAGGTGTACAGTTTTTGGACTGTTGGAATAACCTTGAACCCAACTACTTTAGATTTAATTCGCCCCGGGATCTGCCAAACAGGAAATGAGAAATAAACCAGGGAAAGTGGCGGGCCGATATCGACCTGAACCGCACTAGAAAGTATTTTTAGTAGAGATGGGAAAAACAAAAATAAGGGGATATCGAAAAAATATATGTTTATTAATATATTTAAATTCCTGTCTTTAAAACACAAAGCCCGTTTTTGTTTGCACATTCTGCAGTATGTTTTTTTTTAATTTCTTTTTTGATTCGACACTCATGGTTTCTTTCAGTTTTTCATATCACTCTGCATAATTTCGCCGTTTAACGCTCATCTCAAGGACATGATCTTTTGTTTCCTGCTATCGTGCGTTGTTAATTTTATGAAATGAATAATTATTGTATTTTAAAAAGATAAAACCTACTTCAAATTGTACGTAATTGAGAATCAAAATTACCTATTTTAAACACTACTGAACCGATTTTGATGAACAGTATTCCCGAAGTTAAACAGTACCCAGTACAAAAAAAGATTACTTTAATCGGACTAGTAGTTCCGAAGATGTGCGAACACAAACATAAAAACATACATAAATATGTATGTCACTTTAGAAATTTGTCACATTTGTTCAAATGCTGATAATATAGACTAAAACATATCAAAACTAGACAGTTCTGAAAATAATACATACAATATACAGGTTGAATTGATAACCTTTTATTGAAGTCGGTTAAAAAACGCGACGTACGTCAGTTACGAATTACGATTGATTGCACATCACTAACTGGCGAGGCGGACGCTCGGTGCGGTATCGGGTCGCCAACCGCCTGCTTGTACGGCGGGCCGCAATAGGCGCACTGCCGCAGTGAGCTGATTTTTGACACCCCCAGTGCGTGGTAGGCCGATAACGACCTGCCATATTTTTTTTATAGGAAAGACCTATAATTTTGAACACAATCTCAAATATATATTTGCCTCTGTCATACTTTTACAAACACCTGAGATAATCGTTCCGCACCAAGTGAGAGAACATAGTTTTCTTCGTCCGCACCAGCTAAAATTCCGCGGCAGGCCGATTTCGGCCTGCCCCGCAGTGAAGGTGTTAATAAAAAAACAAATTACAAATCACTCCTTGCAAAAGCATTAATAGTGAAAGTATTTAACATACCATATCCCTCAATATTTTTTAAATCATATGTGTTAACAACACATAACACACTGCCAAAGCTAGCGATGATAAATGAGCAGATATTATAAATGTATATAATACATTTGTGTTTTGTATTTTTTAGTAATTAGTGAACCTAAAATCAGTTACGTCAATATTTTTTTTGGATTTCTAAAAATAAAGGCGGTTAATACATTTGGTAACCAGAAACTATATTTATAACAATTGTGTCACTATGATTTTGCTAGAAAGAGACGGAGTTCCGTTATTTCAATGTGCGGAGACGAAAGAGCATGACATTTAATGTGTCTGGCACTTAAAAACTGAAAAATTAAAATTTTGCAGTTAATACATTTGTGAACTAAGGCATCGATATAATAATTTGTAAATGCGAATGTGTCTGTTAGCTCTTCACACCCGAACCGGTGGAACTTTTAGTGTTTGGTATAGAGGTACCGGATGGTATTTGGTATGGAACAGTTTTCTGGGATGAAAGTAGCCTATAGTTCTTTCCCGGGATTCAAAGTACCTCTCCATACAAAATTTTAGAAAATGTGTTTAGCGGTTTGGGCGAGAAGTGGCAACAGACGGCTGATAGACAGACAGAGAATTAGAGTATTATATTTTGTCACAGCATTTATGATATCCAAATGGGTTTGTGATAATTTGAACGACAAAGTTTGTTGACATCTTATCGCGAGAAATATTTAGTACAGACGCTTCCCGTTTTTAACTATTAGGTACGGAGCCCTAAAAAACATTATCATTTATTAATCCTTCGATCCTCCTTATTAATCCTTCGATCGCGGCTTTTTAGAAATCTATTGTTATTCTATTGTCGCGATCACCGGTGATCTTATGGGGCTTGATAGGTTAATTTTAATAGAAAGAAAATTTCATTATCAAATTAGAATTATGTTCTCTTAAAATGTCGCTGCGTGCAGCCATTTGACTGGTACTAGTAACTAGTAAGCATAAACAACTAAGTACATGACGTCAGATTGTAAGATTGCGAAGTACGCAGTTGATACATTCACCAAAACATCTAGCTTGTACGTGATAGCAAGTAGCAATATCAAATAGTCAATATTATGCGATTTTCTATGTACCATCGAGAAAATTGATTCCTATGCAATTGATAGACCAACGTTATATTTTGGTCGAATATGTCAATTCAATGTTAATTGTGATCTGTCGGCTGGGTTTGACGTAACGCGACCAAACTACTTACTTACAGAGTAGACATAATTGTGATTTGTGTTACTCATAAAGTTAATATACCTATCGGAATAGAGCAATAATCTCGAGCTGTCAAACGTAACCAAAATTGGTTTTCATCTGTGTGAAAAATATGTGTACGTATACACTTACACAAGCATGATTGAACATGAATTCTATGAGATTATATTGACAACGTGCGGCACGTGCCGACTGGACGTCAAAAAAAGAGTGCTGCTGTCATGTATCACACGTCTCTTTTTACCACGCGGTGTTACTGATAGTGGCATCTCGCTTGCTCAGGCCTTTGTTTCTCTATTCCGCTAGGTACTAGGTATTAACTTTATGGTGTTACTTAGGTCCCGATCCGCATAGGAATCAACTTCTCTGATAGTATTTACTTACTCCAAGATTCGACTTTAGTCAATATATCTTTTACTACACGTTCCGCGCGGCTTCGCCCGCGTAAATTAGATATTTCGCAGACAAAGTCCACAAAAATAGCCTATGGTCTTTCACGTGGCCTACTTCTTATCTGTGCCAAATAACAGAAAAACTGCTCCAGTGGTCCGTGAGATAAGCCTTTTCCAATAATTTCCCCCCTTTTTCCATATTTTCCTCTATTTCTTCGCTCCTTTTAGTCTTAGCGTAATAAAATATAGCCTACAGCCTTCCTCGATAAATGGGGTATCTAACACTGAAAGAATTTTTCAAATCGGACCCGTAGTTTCTGAGATTAGCGCGTTCAAACAAACAAACAAACAAACTATTCCGCTTTATAATATTAGTATAGAAATAGTTAAATAACTTATACTTGGCGAACTTACTTTTCTTTTCCTAATCGGCCTTCCATTCTCTGACCTCGTCTTCATCTTCTCTTCCTCCTCCTTGGCTAGTATACCACTCATGCTGTCTTTGAAAAATCTGTCTTCCGCCACTTTTAAATCTTCAAAACATTTATGACCTTGGAGAGCGTATCTGATGATTTTCAGCACTTCTATCCTACATAAAAGTCTTGTGTCATCACTCATTTTCTTAAACATAGGTAGAAGAGAGTTCATAAACATTTTGTCGTCCCTAAAATGGTCCTCAGGTAGCACACACGTCTTTTCGTCAAAGGAAACCTGGCATTCCTTGTCGTGGTATACTTTTTCTGGTTTAGTCTTTAAGTCCAGAGGTTTGTCTATGTCCTGTATTCGTATGTCTTCAGGAGGATGCTGGGGGGAACTTGAAACTTCGGAGAGTGATTCGTATTTGTCTTGGGAGTACCGTGGTTTCCTGGAAAGAAAAGAGTCTAGTTAGAGAGCAAAACGTAGCAGTAGCATTAAGGCTGCTCTCTCGAAAAAAGCGTGCAGATTCAACTTTTCATCGACATTAACAGATAAATTATATCTGAAAAAAATAATTAGTAATCTACATTATATTATGATACGTAATTTGGTTTTGCCATATTTTTTCTATCGGTATCACATAATAAAGAAATAAAAAACCAAATCACCTCCAAATCGTTGAATGAAACCACTTTACTCCATTATTTATCAAAAGAATATATAAAAAATATCTACTGCTTTGCAATACATAAGTTAATAATTTGGTTTGGTTACTTTTTGAAATATGTATTATTTTAAGCCTTAAAAGGGTTTTTTTTCCTATTTCGCCCTATCATGGACGCGGCGAGCGTCGTAACCGGTCACTGGTGAGCGAGACACAATAGAATAACAATAGATTTTATTACGGGTCACGACATTTTTGGTAACGATATCCAAAATGACTTATTTTAGTTCGACAAGATAAAGAGCAACTCTCTGATGCCAAATATGTCGGTCTGCCTGCGTAAAGTAGTTGCGTTCTCTGTATAGGGCGCCTGAAAACCCAGTTATCATGACCAAAAAAAAATGATAAGGTAAATGGCTGAGTAAGTTAAATTAGGTAAGTACTAGTTGTTCTGATATCAGTAGCGTAAAAACTAACCAAATATTCGGTTGCGTTATGAAGCAACGAGCGTTCAAACGTGACTTATTGTGACCAAAAAAAAAATGATCAGGTAAATGGCTGAAAATTACAAATCGTAAACTGTCAGTACGTACTAGCTTATTGGCACCAAAACTGACTAAATATTTGGTTGCAATTCATAGTTATCGGCGACCTATGTCTGAGTATTCTTTAAGTATTTTACTAGTAAAGTGTTTGGTTTAAAAACGAAAAACACACGCTTTTATGACCGGTGAGGAAACTTTTCATCGATGATTAAAATATATAATCGCTAAAAAATCTGAAATCTCAACCTGCTCCGTCATCAAACTCTCACCACCAACCAAGTGTAGCGAATTAGGTCATCAGTAGAAAACAAATGAGCCCAAGCTCAAGGGGTTTCGCAACAGCCATGGAAGAGTTATATTGCCCACCACGACACCATCATCGATCAGCTCGATGGTAGCAATTGCAATTATCAACGGACTCTTATAAACTTCATCATCATCGTCAGCCACTAAGAGTCCATTCCTGGACATAGGCCTCTTCCATTTCCATCCTTTACGGCGATCTTGTGCCCTCCTCATCCAGTCGTGACATGTGTTATAAACTTACAAAGTTTCAAATCGATACGATAATTAGAAGTAGGCTGAAATTGAATTCCAAGATTTTCTTACATTGTGACCCAGTTACAGGTGAAGCTAATAAAAAAGCGTGTCAAGATACCCATACAGGTGAGAATCTTCGATTTACATAATATTATGTACTTATCATGATCCCAATAATCGTGATCGTAGTGTCGTGGGTTCGAATTCCAACCCGGACCTTGTACCAATAAGTTTTTCAGAAGTTATATTCATTCTCGTCATAGTAACCGACGCTCTTACGGTGAAGGAAAGCACCGTGACGAAAACCTGCATGTATCAACTTTATTAGAGTAGGTCATCCCAGCATTAAGACGTAAAAGGCTGAACCGTAAATTCTGATATCGCTAGTTACCTATCTATACCTACTAAAATAGGCACCAGTATGCGCAACTTTGCAGCTCCCCCTCTGACGCCATTAGATTCTTTACAATGACACGTAATCTTGTCTGCGTTTTCAAACTTAGCTTGTTCTTATTTGTTAGACTTCGAAACGGTAGTCCGTAGTAAAAAAAGAAAACTCTGGTAAGTAATTCGAAGTAATTCATTCTGCAACGATTTTAAATGGGATAAAATATGTTATTGAAATAAAATTAACACCCATTTTTTTTTTGTTAAATGGACTCTCCTAATGATACTTAAACCCTGGAAAAAATTTGGCAGGAAGGTTTAATTGCACCCTGTATAGGTCACGATAAATCACGTTTGAACGCTCGTTGCTTCATAACGCAACCGAATATTTGGTCAGTTTTACTGATATGAGAACAACTAGTACTTACCTAATATAACTTACTCAGCCATTTACCTTATCATTTTTTTTGGTCATGATAACTGGGTTTTCAGGCGCCCTATACAGAGAACGCAACTACTTTACGCAGGCAGACCGACATATTTGGCATCAGAGAGTTGCTCTTTATCTTGTCAATCTAAAATAAGTCATTTTGTATATCGTTACCAAAAATGTCGTGACCTCCTAATCTATTTCCAAGAATCAACGATCGAAAGATTAATTATGTCTGTCTGTCTGTCTGTTACCTCTTCACGCTCAAACCGCTGAACCGATTTTGCTGAAATTTGCCATGAAGATACTTTGAGTCCCAGGAATGGACATAGGATCTTTTGTCCCGGAAAATGTACGGTTCCCACGCGATAAACGAGTTTTTACGCAACGGAGTTGCGGACGTCATCTAGTTATATATTACATATCGCGGATTCTTGGAAATCCATTGTTATTCCATTGTTGTTGCGGTCACCGGTGTCCTTAATCCTTATGGTATTGACGGGTTAAAACTCACTTGCTCTGCAAAGCTCGCAGCAGGAACGCCATCTGACGATGGTATTGTGATCTTCTGTTGGACGCCTGCTCCGGCGGCGTACATTTGCCCTGGCGGTATGCCTTCGTGTAGGAATCCCGGATCGAGCGCCATCGCTTCTGGACTTCTTTGCCTGGTGATAAGGAAAAATAAACATAATAGGTAATTAGAAATCCACGGTGTTAAAATTACATATTAATCCTTCAAGCCCCACAAGAGCACCGGTGATCGCGACAACAATAGAATACAATAGCATTTCCAAGAATTCGCGATCGTAGGATTAAATGTACTATCAGAGAAGTTGATTCATAAAAGCCGCCACGCCAGCAGATGGCGCACCCACGTAAATTGGTCGCGTACTACTATATTATATTATATTATGTATAGAAGTCGAGCACGTAATTTGAAGGCGCTCTATAGACAGTAGACTATAATATATATCGCTCGTAGGGGATAAGCTGCGGAGCTCCAGTGCTTCGCGAAACAAACTTTCAGAATGGTTGAGGCCCCGTGGGCCGTAGCAGTTGCTACAAATTCTATATGGTTGATCCGACTCTGCATTTGCACTGACTGCAAGATTTTGCAGTCACGCGACTCAACGCGAATATTTAGCATTAAAAGCGGTTACGCTAATCAGAGCCTGTTAGCCACGGAGCTTGTATCAGCTCTGTGCTATTAGCAAAGTTACCGGAAACCGTTCATTTTTTCGTAATTAACAAATCTTATTATACTCCACTCGGGCTAACTTGTCGCTAGCGGTCATTGACTCCCTGTCAAAAACTTGTCATTTTCCATATAAACCGCGATTGACAAAGAAGTGTCAGATATTGTCAATCGTGGTTTTTTAATAATACTAGCTGTCCCGGCAAACGTTGCTTTGCCATAAAGTATTTCACCCATATATTATATTTATTTTATTGAAGTTATTAAATAAGTATGTCGCCATGGCAACGTCGATCGCTATCTCGTCGCACAAACAATGGTCGCCGTCAGTCTCAGGTTGTAATAATTTACTATTATTTATTCAACAAATGCACTTATCAATATTATAATTTATAAAGTAGCCAGTAGCCGATTCTCAGACCTACTGAATATGCATATAAAATTTAGTAAAAATCAGTAAACCCGTTTCGGAGGAGTTCGTGGACTAACATTGAGACACGAGAATTTTATATATAAGAAGATAAGATGGAAAATGACAAGTTTTTTGACAGGGAGTCAATGACCGCTAGCGACAAGTTAGCCCGAGTGGAGTATAGTCATGTATTATGTACTTACTTATTTCGTTTCCCGTCTCTCAAAGTATGTTCGTACTGAACTTCTAATATTATGATTTTATGACGTACAAGTTACAACCGCTTAGAGCAGTGTTTCCCAACCTGTGGTCCGCGGACCCCTGGGGGTCCGCGAGTATAGGTATGTATGGGGGTCCGCGGTGTCATCTCTGGACCATACATAATCCAAGTTTTTAGTTTTTGGGGTCTGTGAAAACTGTGCCTGATTTGCCAAGGGGTCCGTGGCCAAAAAAGGGTGAGAAACACTGGCTTAGGGCCGATTCACACCGGATCTGCAGCGGAATAAGTTTAAAATTATTTCACACTAAAAGTGCTCTTCGCGCCGCTGCCGGCCGCTGCCGATCGCGCCTCTGCCGACCGCTGCCGGCCGCTGCCGATCCGGTGTGAATCGGCCCTTAGAGCATTAGGAGGTAACAGACATACAGACACATTTTTATAGTAGTATTATGATTTATGAATTATCCTTAATGGCAGGTGAACAATAACTTAAATATGTACATATAACGGTCCCTTATGTAATCGTTAAAGTTCGTTACAATGTAATGATAACAAAACACATTTTACTGATAACTTGATAAGTGATTGATAAGTAAACAATTACTATATATAATAGGGATCGTAGCCCTAAGGGCCATATTTAAATGATTTATCTTATCCTGTTCACGCCTAAACCACTTATGCCTGAACCGAATTTGATGAAATTTGGTATGAAGATGCTTTGAGTCCCGGAAAAGGACAACAGGATTCTTTTGTCTTTTTGGGATAGGTACTGTGGTTTTCTCTAAAAGGTTTTCTACAAACTTAAAAAACCTGAAATACTTTTACTAATACACTTTAATTTACTAATTTTACATGTTTCTAATATGAGCCATACTTTCAGACTCATATATTGACGTCTTACATTGTCACTGGTTATGTTTCATACAAAAGAGTTCGACCGAACATGCCGCCCACCAAGGACATCTTGTAATGTCCTTAACTGAAGATAAATAATTTAATAACAATGATAAATTTCTAAAAAGTGACTCAATATGATTACAAAATACAATTATAATTTCTAATACAAGTAAAGTGATTATAAACAAGCAAATTGTCTATAAATGAGTTTATCCTTTTGGAAGGCAGCACACTTTATCAATCGGTATTTGCAAATATTATTGAATTTATTTCTTTCTAACGGCCCTGATATTCTCCTCTTACTAAACTCTTCTTTAAATTCTCTTTTTCTTAGTATGTCTCTTTAGTATTTTAAAACATTTTCTGGCCGTTCTCAACGATAATCATTTCTGTAATCTTTCTTCTGTTCTCGTATCTCCCTTCCACATCTCGCTTGTTTATAGTTTAAGTTACATTTTCGTATTTTGTGTTTGTATCGACGATAAATTATCCTTCTTTTTTGACTTGACACTGTTGACATACTATACCTCAATACTTTTGACACTCTTTAGTCTATTCTATGACGTATATCTGGCACGTTCGTTTCAGGTACCGTACTTCTTCACAAACAAAAACTTTTTCTTGACTTTTTTTTGTATCTGACTGCTATGACGTTTTTGACATTATAACTTTCATGAATTTTTCCACAGTGACATTTGATGATATTTATTTTATGTTATTTGGAATTTTATGTATTCTATATTTATATTCATGTCTTTCTTATTAATTTTCTCTCGACTTTCTCTAGCTTTTTCGTTTATTTTTAAGTTCCCTTCTGCTTATCACTTTTTATACACTGTTTACTCACATTATCATCTAGCAATAGCTCGTAAGACCATGTTAAATTCTCAGAGGTCCTACTGGTTGGCTTATAATATATGGACCATGTTATTCTCCTCAGAGATCCTAAGGACCATGTTACTCTCCTCAGAGGTCCTTAGGACCATGTTACTCGAAGGTCCATATTTTCACTCGCAGGACCATGTTGGTTCTCAGAGGTCCTGCATGTTTCCTCGAAGACTTGCACGGTGGACCATGTTGTCTTCTCGAGAGGTCCCGATTAAGTCCTCGAAGGCTTCTATTTATTTCACTTTGCTCGAAGGACCATGTGATTTTCTCTAAAAGGTTTTCTACAAACTTAAAAAACCTGAAATACTTTATACACTTTAATTTACTAATTTTACATGTTTCTAATATGAGCCATACTTTCAGACTCATATATTGACGTCTTACATTGTCACTGGTTATGTTTCATACAAAAGAGTTCGACCGAACAGGTACCTACCGACATGTTGCGCACATCATATCAGAATATTTTCAGAAACGTTGTTTAATTAACGTCGAAAAAAATTTTTTGTTTACTGTCTAGCGTGCTGCTTCTAGTGTGAAAAAAGTATAAATATTATACTATATTATCCTTTAAAAACTAAAAAACAACCAAATTTTAAAGCGCCGTCTATCTTAACAACCATGAACTAATATGTAGCGCCATCTGTTATTGACGCACTGTACTAACTCGTAGAGGCAAAACAAAAAACAACACCTTGTTAATAGACAGTTGACTCATTTTAAGGTTGCTGACATTTTATCGAGTACCTAATTACAATTTTATAATATTAATAACTACGGTCCGTTTCGTTTCGGCTTTTAAGCTACTATCTGACCCGGCAATTATTGTTTTGCTATGATGATTTCTAGTCGACCGGGGGAGTACGGTAAGTGGTAACTAAGTAACACGAAAATTTTAAATTCTCGAGTCACAATGTTATACTTAGTTTAGTTACCGTACTCCTCCGAAACGGCTTTACTGATTTTTACCAAATTTTATATGCATATTCAATAGGTCTGAGAATCGGCTACTGGAGCCTACTTTTTAGGGTTCCGTAGTCAACAAGGAACCCTTATAGTTTCGGTCTGTCCGTCCGTCTGTCCGTCTGTCCTACTCCCGTGACAGACAGACAGACAGACGGCCAGACGGCCGTCTGTCTGTCTGTCTGTCTGTCTGTCTGTCTGTCCGCGGTTTTACTCAGAGACTATAAGACCTACAAAGCTGTAATTTGGCATGAATACACATATTAGTGATGGCAACAAAATAGTACATGAAATCGTAAAAAAATATTTTTTTTTATGGTACCTCCCCTACACATCAAGCGGGGATGAATTTTATTTTTCGCGTCCACCCCATCGTGTGGGGTGTCGTTGAATAGGTTTTTTAATAATATTGCGAGTATTCATAGATCATTTTCCTATTTAGGGATCCGTTTGTGAAATATTAAGTTTTAAAGTGTAAAAAATCGTTAGAGTCCAGTGTCCCCCCCTTCTACCAGCTAAACGGTTAGTTCTGGAAATGTCAAAAAATTCACGGGAGTAGGAAATATGGTGAATTTAAAAGGAACACTATCGCGGCTAAGAAGACTTCATAAGTTATTGAGTAATAGTCGATTAACTAAAAAAAATGTATTCGGCGAAGTATAAAGGACCTTTTCGTTCAAATTCCTTTGAAAGTAACTGAGATGATGTTGTTGGTACGCTTTAAATGTACGTTCATTGACCATAAAAATTATCAAAAACTTGCGGTACTACGGAACCCTATATTGCGCGTGGCCCGCCGCCCAACACGCACTTGGCCGGTTTTTATATTGATACTAGCTGTCCCGGCAAACGTTTCTTTGCCATATTTTTTTAATTTGATCGCAGTGCTAACTGTCGGGACAGAGAATTCGAATATTATTTGAAATTTGACACATGTCGGATCCAATGTAAAACATTCCAAAATCAACAACTACTAATAAATTAAAAATTAATTAAAAAAACATTATCCAGCGAACAAAATTGTGAATCTAAACCATTCCCAGATCCCCTTGAACACACACAAAAAATTTCATCAAAATTGGTCCAGTCGTTTAGGAGGAGTTCAGTCACATACACACGCACACAAGAAATATATATATTAAGATAATATAATATTAAGAAGTGCATTTGTTGAATAAAAATAATAGTAAATTATTACAACTCGAGACTGACGGCGACTATAATTATGTTGTTTGTGCGACGGGATAGCGATGGACGTTGCCATGGTGACATACTTATTTAGTCACTATAATAAAATACATTATATTATATGGCAAAACAATGTTTGCTGGGACAGCTAGTATCAATATAAAAGTTGATAAGAATTTATTTCAGGTCCAACGAATGTACATACAAAATTTCATTAAAATCGGTTTAGCCGTTTTGGAGGAGTTCGAGCACAAACACTGTGGTCTGTGACACGAGAATTTTACATTATAATTTATAAGATTGCTTGCTCGAAAACAAAATCACGTGATCTGGTCACGTGAAAAAAGTGAAACCATAAAAATCAGCCAAGTGCGAGTTGGACTCGCGCATGAAGGGTTCCGTTCCGTACCATTATACATAGAGCAAAAAAAAGTAGATCAACATCGGTTCACCCGTTTGGATGCTACGATGCCACATAACAGACAGACACACAGACAAACAGACAGACAGACACGTCAAACACGCTTCACGTCAACAGAAATACCCAATCTGTGAAAATTTCAACTCTCTAGCTATTACCGTTTTGGAGTAACAGCCTGGAGACAGATATGACAGACAGACGGACAGACATCGAAGTCTTAAATAGGGTTCCGTTTTTACCCTTTGGGTACGGAACCCTAAAAAAGTACAGACTAAAGTATTTTGGAGTGTTTTACTTTTGCCAACAAATAACAATTACCTGAATACCTTGTATACAAGAATCATTTTTTTAGAACGAAGACAAATAATTTTATAAAAAATAGCTGTTGCCCGCGACTTCGCCCGCGTTAACAAATTATGATTACAAAGACGGATAGTTTTCCCCTTTTTGTGGTTCCTTATACAAAGGGTAAAAACGGGACCCTATTTAAGCAAACATCAAACGCAAACGTCAATAAACTTTTATGTTTATAACTCAACAAATGACGGACTTTCATTGAAACTTTCTACCCTAATTTCACCCTCTTGGGTAGAATTACCAGAAATGCTTAAATACATAATATCCATTCATTTTTAACCAGTAGCACAAAAATAAAGTTTCATTTTTCTAACTCAAGGAATGACGGACTTTCATTCAAACTTTCAACCCCAATTTCACCCCCTTGGGGGTAGAATTTCCAAAAACGCTTAAATACCTATCCATTTATTTTTAATCAGCAGTCCAAAAATAAACTTTCATGTTTCTAACTTAAGAAATGACGGACTTTCATTTAAACTTGCAATCCCTGTTTCACCCCCTTGGGGGTACAATTTCCAAAATTCCTTCCTTAGTGGGTGTCTACATAATAAAACAACCCTACTCACCAATTTTCGTAGCTGTAACTTTAACAGTTTTTGCTCAGCGATGATGAATCAGTCAGTCAGTCAGGACATGTAATTTTATAAGTATCCATTCATTTTTAATCAGTAGCACAAAAATAAAGTTACATTTTTCTAACTCAAGAAATGACGGACTTTTAATGCAAACTTTTAACCCTAATTTCACCCCCTTGGGGGTAGAATTTCCAAAAACGCTTAAATACGTATCCATTCATTTTTAATCAATAACCCAAAAATAAAGTTTCATATTTCTAACTCAAGAAATGACGGACTTTCATTCAAACTTTCAACCCCTATTTCACCCCCTTCGGGGTAAAATTTTCAAAATTCCGTCCTTAGTGAGTGTCTACTTAATAAAACAACCCTACTCACCAAATTTCGTGGCTGTAACTTTAGCAGTTTTTGCTCAGCGATAATGAATCAGTCAGTCAGTCAGTCAGTCAGGACATGTAATTTTATAAGTGTAGATAAAATTCGATTGTGCAGATTAAATTGCGGTGAAATAAAGATCAATTTTTTTTTATGTAACATAAAATTACCTGTACAGTGTATTGCGTATTTCATAATTATTACAATCTAGCCTAACTAAGACTAATAAGTAATTTTACGGTAACTTAATCTGCTTAGAGTTAACTAAGATTGTGTCCATCAACACTTTCTTAAAGTCTCTATAAAGGAGAATACACACACACAATTGTCTGTGTTCGTCATAGTCACTTTAGGTATTTTACACTGATTTACACATAATACACTAACTCAAAAGGTTTCAAAATAAGTCATCATATCAAAATAAAGATCAAATGATTTTATGTTATAAAAAATAAAATTCGATTGTGCAGATTAAATTGCGTTGAAATAAAGATCAAATGATTTTAAAATATATAATATCTAAGTAAGCTTTTTAGTTTTTATAGATTGTAAATCTTATGCGACAATATATAATTATTAATTAGTGTTTCACCGTTTACGTTTGTAATAAGTAAAATAATAATAATTACTCTCTGTTAATAATACCTATTATTAAATAGTATGTTGACAATAAATTAAATTACAAAATAAAAACATCACTTTTACTTTACTGATTAAGTACACCGAGCTTTTTATCTGTGCTTGAAGTTTGAACGAACTTCCCCAAAGAAAAAGTGTATAACCCATTTTTTTTTAAATGACAAACCTGGAATCATAATTCGTTTTCATAAAATGTATTTTTTTAATAGTGTGAAAATGGCTAATGCTTGGTAAAAAATGTGGTTAAAGAATGTTATACACATTTTGAGATTTATTTTAGAAGTTTTGTGACTCACCTAATCGATGCCAGACATTACTAGCATAATATAGGTAAAAAAGACGGTTGGAGAGTAGTGTTTTGTGTCGAACTCGAACTCGAACTTGAACTCGACTCGAACTCGAACTCGGTTGTCTGTAAAGTCGGTTTACTGACGATAGTTGAACGTGACAACGTCATAGCCTTAAATGGAACGCCGCAGAGCGAGGTAACGCCGTATATTGCGTCATGTTTTTTCGTGCGCGCAGCTCATATCGAATTATAAGACGTTGTCAGTTGTCACGTCACATAATAATATCCGGGTATTCCCTATGATAACTGTAATTCCATACTACAATATTATTATAAACGCGAATTAAGTGTGTCATCTGTCAGTCTGTTACTTCTACACGTAACACCTCTCACTTTGAGTCTCGACTCCCGGGAAAGGACATGATACTCTGGAACGAACTGTCACCAGCAGTATTTCCGGACCTATACGACCTGCAAACCTTCAAGAAAAGAGCGTATTCATAATTCCCTTTTAAAAAGCCGGCAACGCACCAGCAGCTCTTCTGATGTTGCGAGTGTCCATGGGCGACAGTAGTTGCAGACCCGTTTGCTCGTTTGCCCCCTTATTTAATAAAAAAAAAAAACTTTTTATCCCGAAAAAAAAAATGTATGGTACCCGAGCGATAAACTAACTGACCTGAGCAAAACCGTTTATCGCGTGTGTGCTATAAATTATAACTTATAATACACATTTTTAAACCATGAATATGTAACATGACATAATAAGTAACATAATATTATTCTCACCCGCATCACACATAGCTCTTCAAGGCTCCGCGAACGTCTGGCAAAACAAAAAAAGAAAAAAATATTGTTTACTCGAATTGGCTGGACGTATTTGATATTTTAAATAAATAAACTTTATTTTTTATTCGGCTCCTTTCGATACAAGTATTACGCCTCTACGTAAGTGCGTACTGCGTAGTAGGCAATTCCACGTGTTCTTTATTCTTTGAATAACGAACGCAATAAAAAATATAAAATAAAAAAATAAAAAATTATAAATGTAATGACGTTATTCGCAAATTAAATAGCCTTAGAAGTTACAGAGCCATCAGTCTTTACTATAAATCTATTGACACACTGATTATAATCGGTTCAGTAGTTTAGGCGCCGCGATAGAACATCCATACAAAGAAAAATCGTAACTACTAGGTATAACATTTTCTCAGTCAGTTGTTACAAATTTTGACTTTTTGAAATTATCGAAGGCACGTCTGAACTCTGAGCTATAAATGTGTACGTGACCGCACACAAGTGCGCTGTGCCGCTACTCTCTTCACACTTTTGCCTCTAGACTATACTGCACTCGGCGAAACATGGCGGTAGCGGTCATTGACTCCCTGTCAAAAGCTTGTCATTTTCTATACAAAGCCGCGATTGACTGGTGTCTGATGCATAAAGTTAATATACCTAGCGGAATAGAGAAACAAAGGCCTGAGCAAGCGAGATGCCACTATCAGTAACACCGCGTGGTAAAAAGAGACGTGTGATACATGACAGCAGCACTCTTTTTTTGACGTCCAGTCGGCACGTGCCGCACGTTGTCAATATAATCTCATAGAATTCATGTTCAATCATGCTTGTGTAAGTGTATACGTACACATATTTTTCACACAGATGAAAACCAATTTTGGTTACGTTTGACAGCTCGAGATTGTTGCTCTATTCCGATAGGTATATTAACTTTATGGTCTGATGTTTCTGACACTTCATTGTCAATCGCGGTTTATATAGAAAATGACAAGTTTTTGACAGGGAGTCAATGACCGCTACCGCCATGTTTCGCCGAGTACAGTTATATTATTAGATCTAAATTCTAATACACGCAGCAAGAAAATATCTGTAGTACTTAATTTTTTATCGAACTTTAAGGCCGTTCCCCGAGCAAACGACCTTGGCCATACATTTGCCGCGTTGCCGAGATCGCACCAAAACCCTATTATTTTTACTTATCTTAGATCAAAATTGTCCTAAAAAAAATGTAAAACTGCGAATATGTAGTTTATGATATTGTCGATTTATTGGAGTGAGTTTCAAATAAAAGTAATTTGTAAATCCTAAGGAGATGCTGAATGTATGCTTGAATTTTAACAAATTGGTATTACTTTGGAAGCTGATATCATGAGTATAAGAAACAAAAATATAAAATTTAAAACGACAAAAGGAATGTTGATATACTGAAAATTATTGCTGTATTTTTATTATAACTTTGTAGCTTTCAGATTATGAGTTAATAAGGTTTTAAATACGGTCAATTACGGAATCTCCGGACGGAACGCCCTTAAATAGCTATGGCCAAGTAAAATATATTAATGACTTATTTCAATATTCATTCCTAGTCAGAGCTCAGGCATATTAAAAAGTTACTGGATAAATAAGTATAATGTAGGTATAATAATAATCGTCTAACACAGGTACTCACCGGACACGGTTGTTTCGGTGCGTCCCTGTGTAAGATCGCCAGGAGAGAGCCAACGCCAGTCTGCCACGACTGTGGCGCTGCGGAGGACACGGCCCAGCATACCCTCGAGGTGTGCGATCGTTGGGCCGTGCAGCGCCACGATCTGGTGGCAGTGCTGGGCGAGGACCTCTCGCTCCCGAGCATGGTGCGCTGCATGCTCGAGAGCGACGAGGCCTGGCAGGCGGCGGTCTCTTTCTGCGAATTTGTCATGTCGCAGAAAGAGGCCACGGAGCGGGACAGAGAGAGTGACCCCACCTCTCTGCCGCTCCGCCGGCGTAGGACGGGAGTGCGGAGGCGTCGCTACGCGAACCTCCAATCTCTCGTCTAACGGGGCTCCGGGTCAGGATGGGAACCTGCCCGGCTTTGTCAGTCCCGGCGCCGAGGGGAACGCTTTAGTTCGCCTAAGCGTTCCCTTACTTTGGTGGAAGTCCGGTCCGAGATAGACCGGCCAGTCGTGGAGGGGGTCCTGTGTTAGACAGATCCGGGATTTCCCTCCGTTATACGACTGAAGGCGAACCGCAGGTGGTTTTAGTGAGTAGGTATAATAATAATAATAATATATGTATTTAATGTACAATATACAAGGTGTAACAAAACTAAGTGATAAAACTTTGTATAATATTAACTGTGAAGTAAGGGAGAAATTAAAGGGATACAATATATCCAGATTCCAGACTAGACGCTTGCCATCAGCTTGTAAAAGTTCGTTTAAATCTATGTCGCAACGGATGTCGCCACTCAGTCAAGGCCGGTCATTGACCTGAAACTAATTTAAAATCCGAACGAACCTGGATCAGCTGATGGAAAGTGTACTGACATCGGTGACTTTTGCATTCCCTTACAGCCAAAAATAAGCTCTATTTGTGGGGATATGGCATGGAGGCCGCAAAGGAATTTTATAAGTCATTTTCCATTATTTTTTTTAGTCTTTTAAAAATATTTTTAACTTTTGAAATAAAAAATAAAAAAAAATGTGGTGAACGTTATCATGATAGTAAAAATAAGGATCTCATGCACCTTACACCTAAAACAAAAATAATACACATTGCAACAGCTTAACTAGTCCAAGTGACGTAAGTCAAAAATTGGATTTTTAAAATTATATAATTAGCGATATTAAATTCATCAAACACAAAATAATAAAAAAGAACTTTGTAATATGATCAAACCACTCAAACACTGTAAGTACATAATAAAATCTGCGGGGTTTTCTGCTCGACAAGTTTTGGGGCCTTTACGTTGATGACGCTGCGGTAAAATTATACGCCACCTTGCATGAACGTTTTAAATAACTGAAATATTAAGATGCTATAATATTATTATTTACTAGCTGTCCCGGCAAACGTTTCTTTGCCATATTGAGTATATAAAGTATTTTTTTTAATTTGATCGCAGCGATAACTGTCGGGACAGACTAAAATTAAAATTCGAATATTATTTAAAATTTGACACTGCGATGGTAGCGCCGTCTGTCGGATCCAATGTAAAACATTCCAAAATCAACAACTACTAATAAATTATAAATTAATTAAAAAAACATTGTCCAGCGGACAAAATTGTGAATCTAAACCATTCCCAGATCCCCTTGAACACACACAAAAAATTTCATCAAAATTGGTCCGGTCGTTTGAGAGAAGTTCAGTGACATACACACTCACAGAAGAATTATGTATATAAAGATACTGCGTTGCAATATTATGATTATAACATTATTATATCATATATCAAATTAAATAAATTTCCTAATTATCATTATTATGTGCAATAATGTATACCTATCATTAAGTAGACTTTTCACATTTATTCAATGATAACAAAAATTATTGTTACGTAACTATTTTTTTTATTTTTCTAATTTTTTGAGAATAATTTTAATAACACTTTAAAGCAAATAAGATAGAAGTAGTCTAACGATCATTAGTGATTCGTTTCAAACTACAAATACATTTTGGCCCCGCGATTGTTTTGACCTTGAGGTGTATAGATTTTTTCGTTCTCAAGCACGTTGGTGAACTTATATGAATAATCATGGGCATAGAAAAAACATTAAAATGTTATTGGTTCTATAAGAACCGTCCTGGAAGAATCTTAGATCCATATACTTGCTTACTTTAAACTTAATCTATTATATACATATAAATCTTCTGTCACGATGTTTGTCCGCGATGGATTCCTAAACTACTTAACCGATTTTAATGTTTGTTTTTTTAAATGTGTGCATTTTTCCAACTTGAGAGATAGGATAGCTTAGATCTTTAATTATATTCGCAATTTTATTTTATTGCAAATTATTTGTCTATAGAGAGCGACCATTGTTTATGCGACGCGGGTCACGGGATAGCGATGGACGTTGCCATGGTGACATACTTATTTTAGGCCATTCCCAATATTTGATCTATCTCTGGTTTTGCCCTACTAGAGATAGGAATAGCTCTTATTAGACATTTAGCTAGAGACATATTATTATATTTTATGTCAATTCAATGTTAGCTGCGATCGGTCGTATGTCAAACCAGAGATAGATTGAATATTGGGAACGGCCGTTAGTCACTAATTCAATAAAATAATACGGGCGATATACTTTATATAATATGGCAAAGAAACGTTTGCCGGGCCAGCTAGTATTATATATGTATTATCTGTCTGTCTGTCTGTCTGTTACCTCTTCACGCCCAAACGGCTGAACCAATTTCGCTGTGTGGCATGGAGATACTTATAAAGTGTCCCCGAGACACTTTCTAAGTATCTCCATGCCAAATGTCCTTACATAGAATACTTTTGTCCCGGAAAAATCTACGGTTCCCGCGCGATAAACGAGTTTTGGCGCGCCGCGCAAGTCGCAACTCGCAACGTAGAGCAGCACGAATCGGCGCATGAGTACTGAAAACTATTTCACCTCAATTTTTTAATGCGATCCTCTTCAAATTGCCCTCCTGATGATATAAATGCATCAACATGCATGTTGCCATGGTGCAACCTGGTGCCATATTGTTTAAACAAACATTTTTTAAACAATTGCAAGGAATTGTTATTTTTTAACCGTACATTTTTTTAAATATTCTTTATTGAAATACCAATAAAAAAGGTCCTATGACATTTCACGATAAAGTTAATATTTTTAATGATATGAATTTTCAAAGGTTCGAAAAATCTCAAATTTGGGTACTTTTGACCCATGAAAAATATATGTATTAAAAAAAAAGATAATAATGTCTAAGTTATATATTTTTTTAATTCTCTGTACAATAGTTAATAATATATTTAATAGAGATTTAAAAACAATTCATTGTTTATATCTTTTTTTATCTTAGCAAAAGTAGACAAATTGTGTTTTTTGTATAGGAGCCCCCCTTAAACATTTACTTTATTTTAATTTTATTATTAATTATTAAAGTACAAATATAATTAAGGATTTTGTGAAATTTTTAAGTGCCTAGCTGTTACCATTATTGATTACGAGCAAAAAGGGCCAAAAAAATCACGTTTCTTGTATGGGAGCCCCCCTTAAATATTAACTTTATTTTATTTATAGTATTTGTTCTTATAGCGGCAACAGATATACACAATCTGTGAAAATTTCAGAAGTAGCTTGCTATAGCGGTTTTTGAGATACAGCCTGGAGACATACAGACAAACGGACAGACAGTATAAAAACCGCTATAGCTAGACTTCTGAATTTTTCACAGATTGTGTATATCTGTTGCCGCTATAACAACAAATACTAGAAATAAAATAAAGTATAATATTTAAGGGGGGCTCCCATACAAGAAACGTGATTTTTTTGGCCTTTTTTGCTCGTAATCAATAATAGTAACAGCTAGGCACTTGAAAATTTCACAAGATCCTTAATTATATTTGTAATTTAATAATTAATAATAAAATTAAAATAAAGTAAATGTTTAAGGGGGGCTCCCATACAAAAAACACAATTTTTTGTCTACTTTTGCTAAGATAAAAAAGATATAAGCTATGAAATTTTTTTAAATCTCTACTAACGATATTATTAACTATTGTATAGAGAATTTTAAAAAATATATTACTTAGACATTATTATCTTTTTTAATATATTTTTCATGGGTCAAAAGTACCCAAATTTGAGATTTTTCGAACCTTTAAAAATTTATATCTTTAAAAATATTAACTTTATCGTGAAAAGTCATAGGCCCTTTTTTATTGGTATTTCAATAAAGAATATAAAAAAAAAATTGTCCGGTTAAAAAATAACAATTCCTTGCAATTGTTTAAACAATTGACACCGGGCACCGGGTTGCACCATGGCAACATGCATTTATATAATCAGGAGGGCAATTTGAAGAGGATCGCATAAAAAAATTGAGGTGGAATAGTTTCCGGTACTCATGCGCCGATTCGTGCTGCTCTACGGAGTTACGGCCGTCATTTAGTACTTTTATATTTCTACAAGTTTTGGTCTTGGATTATCAAAGGTCAAAGGTATTTCTTAGTCATTAGTCAGCCAAATATTATAAATAGGTGATTCAACTGGATAACATATTCTAGAAAATATCTTACGTAGCGTCCGATCAACCTTAGAAGTCTGGTTTTCTGTGGGTTTTATATTATTATGTTTGGGGCCACAGCTTTTATCTTTTTGTGAAATACTCTTTTTTAAATATTTATCTATGACGGGTGTCTATAATTCATTTAAATGGTTATTTTTATTCAGTACAAAAAATATTGCAGTTGCCTCCTAGTAACAAAATGTTATAAACCAAAAAAATCTAAATTTTATTTGCCTGCAGTCTGCACATATATTTGCTTAAAACTGGTTTAAAATACTTAATTAAAATAAATAAATGAACCAAAAATAAAACTGACAACTGTAGATAAACTAAGAACGCCTCAAAAACAATATTTAGTTATTACTCTTAACCCATTTAGACCCAAATGAAACTGAGCCGTGGAAAATATGAAATTTCTTTATTAATTTATAGAAACCAGTAAAATTATTAGGAAAACACAAAAAAAATATTTTTTTTTAATTTTAATATAAAAAAATTGCCGTCCTCAAATGGGGCCAATGGGATCAAACGGTGTGAAAATTTTCGATACATTCTCAATGAATCACACATTGTTTGTTGTTGTTTACACACATTTCTCAAATTGCCTTTGATCTTTTTCATGGCGTAATGCTAGTCCACCAGAATAACGCAATTGTTGGGACAGTTTTTCGGGAAAGTGACCCTTCATGCTGCAGGTTTGGCAGTACAGATATGTATTGCTGGTTGCAGGATTCTACCGCTTGTATGTCTCAAGTATTGACGACCAAATGCCACCGAAATTAGAGCTGATTCAATCCTTGTTTTTATTACTTTGATGATGCATGCCACCATGCGTTTGCCACTTCTACATCCAGCATGTGCGTAAACAGTACCTTCCAATTACCACCAATTTTTGTTTCGTATAACTGTGCGAGAAAATCGATTGACCAGTCGACTTGACCCCACGCATATCCTTGTTATAGCTTTGACAAAAATGTAGGAAGCTACCGTCCACATTATTTCAACTGTAATACATCTGTTTACTTTTCCCAGAAGAAAAACGCTGTAATGGCTTGCCCCGATCGCATAGACATTATAATCCAGTCGATGTAAAACAAATTCTAATTTAGTTGGTCGAAACAGTAGTCAAACTCATCGTTTTCTTTTTTTTTCATATCCTTTACGGATACGAGAGGACACTTCTCTGTACTGCCTTGGCCAACAGTATCAGTTGCTCAATGGCCAGCTTTCCCTTGGAGTAATGAAAAACTGGTAAAAAGACACATTTTTTCGAAGGAAATACGACTAAATATATCTTTCCAATGTCATTTTCAATCATGGAAACTTCCTGAAGTCCATAGTATTTATCATAGCTATTGAATATCCTTTAGTTCATTGATTATACGAAATTGATCGGTGGACAAAAATTTGAATAAATTACATTCAATGTGCCCATTGGCCCCAAATAGGGACACTTGTATAAAACTACTCCTAATCTTATAAAGACTAAAGCTTTTCACACTAATATGTTCATTTTTTATAGGTTATAGTGTAATGAGCTATTTCAAGTAAAAAAATATATATGACTAAAAGAAAAACTTAAAAATAAAAATTACTAACTTGGCGTCACGGATGTTTGAAACAGCTTCAGAAAAATCACTCTAAAACACTGTAAACTATATTTTTATTATTTGTACCTTCTATGAATAAGAAAACACACTTTTAGCAAATTGAGACTTACAATAAAAGTAAGTAAAAACTTGAATGACAAAAAAGCTTAGTAATTTTAAAAATGTCCTCGTTTGGGCACGGCGGGTCTATATGGGTTAATATTACGCAAGAAACTTTAGATTGTTGAAAGCAGCTCTGGCAAATTAGAAAATCGGAAATGAACAAAAACGTTCAGTCTTTCCTTGTTTAATAATATTTATGACAGCTTTTTTTTTTGTGTATACAGAGTATATAAGTATTTACTTATTAATTATTATTCATAAAAAAATTAAACCCTTTTTTTCGCTTAGAAAAAAAATTAGGTATTGCAAAAAGTTGTAAAAAGTATCATAAAAAACAATGTGGTGCGGCCATTTTGTGAAACGTTTTTAGCGTGTACCAGTGATTAGGTTTTAATAAGTACGATAAAACCGAGCCCATAAACGTACACGCTACAAACCGCTTGCATATAGATACAAAATTATTAAAACGAGTTTATTAAAAATATCATTTTCATATTCATTGCTGTGTTGCCGCGCGTTATAGTTCACACGTTACTTTAAAGCGAGCGATGGTACTATAATAACGAGTGCAAGTGAACTTACCGCGGCCCCACGGTTGAGTCACGACTCTCGAACGCCGCACTGAATTCTTTGATAATAAATCGATGACAATTATTTTAAAACGATAAACAACAGTTCATTTTTAAATTAAAAAATCAACCATGTAAAATGTGACAAGTTTTAATTTTGCAACATATTTATTCGAATTTGGAACATTTTAGTAGAATTTTTTTTCGAACAATAAGAAACGACGCATTATTCTGTATTCAATTAGATATCAGTCTTTTACAATTTTCGTACATATTACTGATGCATATTGCAGTGTTGAAATACCTACCTTTCTCATGCGACACAAATCGCAAACTCTTTTGCTTACATATTTACACGAAAAATAATTATTATTCTCAGTTGAATTTATTACGTAAAGATTTTAAACGAGTATTCTCAAATTAGCAAGACAACTCTCTTGGCCTTGAATATCTTCTATTTAATTGATAACAACCGTAACGGGCCTTTTGGTTCTAAATAATTTTGCTAACTACGCCTTCGCTTGTAATAGAAATATTAATCGTTCATGACGTCACTGCAGGTGAAGCAGGCTGAGCTAAACATGTTTTGAAACGTGAGTTTTCCTATACGCCCTGTTGAGGCGTTATCATTTTCGAATAAACCATTATCATTTTCGAAATATAATTTTTATGCCTCATTTTCGAATCATTATCATTATTTTTGTAAGTATCATAATATTGTGATTTGTGTCGTAAATGAAAAAAAAAGAAAGTTTAAATTTTAAGAAACGCGTTCTTGAAACTGATAGAACACGACTCACGACTCGCAAGTAATAAGAGTAAACAAAATCGAAATAGGTAGGTCGGATTACGTTTGCATTGCAAGATGACGCTGAGACGTCATGTTGTTTTGAATAAGTACGTGACATTATTGAAAAACAAAATATTATGCAAAAATATAAAAATATATTTTGTCGGTTGCATAATAAAAAAAATTGTGGCAATAAAAAAAAACGCAAAAGTTATTTCGAATGTTTCGAAAGCATCCGAACGGACAAAGAACACGCAAACACGGCGCAATCCGGTCGGCGGTCGAGCGCCGCACGCGCTATCGCGGCATCCGCACGTCGCACGTTCGCAACTCACCAGCCACCAGCTTCTCCGCCAGGCCCAAGGCTGCCCATCCCGGCACCACGCACTCGTACACCTCCTCCCAGTTCCTCATCTTCTCCGCCCGGTCGCCGTAAAACACGTCATTCGTGTCGTACAAACAAGGCCGCTTTTGGATTTCCAAAATTATTTTACTACTCTCGATCCCGTCGCCGTCCTTGTTCCTGACCATCTTGGGAGCGGGGAATAAAAAATAAAAATTTCCAAATTCAAATTTGACAAGTGCGTGTAGTTGAAATTGATTACAGTACACGCTTCTCTTGCGAATGCCAGCGCGAAACTGGCGGGTCTAGCGCGGCGAGTGCGGCAACATGGCCGCTCGTGGGGAAATAATATACATCGCTTTTTGACTTATTTTACCTCTCGGAGGGCCTAATTATTGACAGCATAGAGATCACTCTCACAGAAACTCCGAGGGAAAACAAAATAACAGACTATAGGTGTTTTGTACCGATATCTTCCTTGGTAATAAATAAATAAGATGCAACTATCCTATTAACTGGCGACGCTACACTCGATTTGCGGAAAAAAATAGCCGCAAACATATCCGTTATCAAATAAAATCAAAACTAAAACTGCTATTAAATTAAACTCTAAGTATATAAAATTCATGTGACTAATAGTATGAAACAAGTTATAACCACAAAGTAACAAATACTATAAATTTGATGTTACATAATATTACAATCACATTTGTAATCTTTTTGATACCGTCTAAATGTCGTTTTCGAGATATAGAATGATTTAACAATCATTATACCTATACCTAAACGCGGTAACAACTGGTAGTTTAATATTTAAATAGACTTATGTGCTAATAACATCATTAGTAAACTGTAAACAAACATTTGCTCTACATCGATGATAAAGTAAGAAATAAGCAGTTATGACGTGAGCAAAAATTTAAACTTTACTTACATTGAAACTTACCAAGGATAAAACAAAAAAAAAAACTTTTGAAAATACTAAGTATTATTAGAAGTTACAATTTTATGATACTTACTAAGTGTTAAAAAAATTTACTTGAAGTTACACGATGATAAAAAAATGTATGTTCAGAAAAAAATATGTTTCAGAGTTAAAATTTAATATTTTGAGAATAACCACTAACGGCTAACCAGTAAGAATATGCAAATACATACCTTGAAATATTCGAATATTATTTCCTTTAGATGTATTAAAATTAATAAAAGAAGTTACAAATTGTATTATATTTTTTCAAATTCAGAAGTGGGATCGGTTAGTATTTATTCCTAAAAAATTTCTTCAAATTTTAATTCGCTATTCATACGACGACATTTTAATATTATTAATATAATAGACATGCTGCATACATAGTTGTAAATTGTAATTTAATATAATATAGTTAATATGTATTCTAATTTCTAAATAAAAAAAATCAATGATTTTTTCTTCAACAAAAAATCCGGAAAAGGTTTTTACGTTTTAATAAACTTATTCATCCATTTGTCCACATCTTCAAGAACTCCTGACAGATTTTTAGATATTTTATAAAATACACATAATATTATCCCTTGGGCCTTGACTTTGTTGATGTGTATTATGTCGCAGGCCGCAGCCAATTGGTTAAAATAGCCGTTTAATCAAACAGCTAACCATTTGACTGAAAACGCCCTTTAATCACACGGCCTTTAATCAAACGCCCTTTAATAATTATTATACGTCGTTTAGCCAACTAGTTGACTGCAACGCTCAACACTACAGTTAGACGTCAGGCGACGCTTAGCCAACTGGTTAAATGACGAATTAACTAAGGCGACCATTAGTCTTTTTGTAATTTCTTGGGACAGTATTCTTAGATGAAATTTAGAAGGCTGTTTGATTGAACGGCTATTTAAACCAGTTGGCATATACATATTTATAAGTCAGGAATTAGGTTTTTAAGAACTAAGAAATCCATAGTAATTATAGTAATTAATATTATAAATATGCGAAAGTGTGTCTGTCTATCCGTCTGTCGGTCTGTCTGTCTGTCTGTTACCTCTTCACGCCCAAACCACTGAACCGATTTTGCTGAGATACTTTTGAGTCGTGGGAAAGGACATAGGATAATGTTTATCCCGGAAAAATGTACGGTTTTCCGCAATAAACGATTTTTGGCGCAAGGGAGTTGCGGGCGACATCACTCATCATATTTGTCGCAATTCGCAAACTGCTGGCAGAATTACCATACTTCAGTCAAACATCAATAATTTTAGTCAATACATTTTCATTCTAGCGATTGCTTACATAACGTAACCTTCATTTCTTCTTTCTTTTTCTTTTTTTTTTGGCAACTTGACACAAAGGATGTGTATGTTGTGCCACAGACAAGGTAAAAAGGTAAGGAATATGGCGGGAAAACCATATTCCTCCTATTATATTTTTCATCATCGTTTTCATGTATCGTCAGGTCTAAAGTCTTGTCAAAGTCTAAGTAAAAGTCAATACAGTCAAGGAGTCAAGTCGGTCGATTCAGTAAAGTGGTAGACGCTTTACTGAAACTTTCGATGGAGTTTTGGAGGGAACACAAAATAGCACGTTTCTGGATATTACATCACTTTCCTACACTTGTGCATGAACACGAATATCTAATGGTTAATATTCTACCAATATTACACATTAAAAACCCAGCTAACACAATTTTAGGAAAATAATATAAAAACACAACAGCACACTTTAACATTCCCGGCAAAACACCAACGTAACCTTCAGTCATTACAGTATTTTAGTAGGCAATTTTAAATCTACTAGATGACGGCCGCAATTATTATTCCATTGCACCAAAATTGTATTAAATAAAAAAGCTTAAGTACGATACATTTTTTTTTTTGTTAAAATTAACATAAATTGTACTTTTTTAATATTTGCCACAATATCATGTCTAGGAATTGTAGTGATACCAGTAAACTGTCAAAGTACCTACAAAAAAAGTGTATCCCTTCTCGGTTTGCGGCCTAATCTGGCTTCGAAACCGGTCTTGAGTAAACGAGGCCTATTCTATAGTTATCAAGTCAAATCAGTATTTTCACAGGTGAGTTGTGACAGTATTTTTTCGAATAATATTTTTTTAATAAAAAAAAAATGTTTCCCAAAAATAAAAAACAAATTCGACTTACAAGTACTACGAGTAGTACCTGTACACTATAATTACGATTTACTAGGCAGCACGGTAAAAATAAAGTGTTTGCAGAGTAATTATTCTATAATTTATTTTTTTGCAAATTTTAAGTTACTTAACTTTTCTTGTTAGCATGAGTAAAACATATAATGACCGCTGTACACTCTCGCCGAGAGCTCTCGGGCGAGAGTCTCGTGCGAGAGCCCCTTGCCCGAGTGCGATCATGTACATTCTCGCTTGGTTCAATCGCAGTTAAAAACTCAGACAAGATGGACGAAAACGACCATTCACCATTCACCATGCATCGAAAGATATCATTGTAATCCAAAGATTTATAATCATAATTAATTTTATTTCTCACAGATAATGACTGATAATGTCGTTTATTATTGTTATTTTTCTGTTCTACACTATCTAACGGCGGGACTAGTACTGAAAGACGCGAGAGTGTACAGTAGTGCGCTCGTTTTCCTCGCGAGACCCTTTGTCTCGGGCGCAAAATACCGACAACGGACCGAGAGGGTCCGAGACAGGCGAGACGAGGCGAGCGCACCCATTTACACTCTCGCACTCGGGCCGCCTCGCTGTGTCTCGGCGAGAGTGTACAGCCGGCTTGAAAGAGGAAGAAAAGGAGTTTTGCCGGGTATACGAAAGAGTGACGTTTTGTTTTTGTATTATTTTCCTAAAATTGTGTTATTTCGGTTTTTAATGTGTAATGTTGGTAGAATATTAACCATTAAATATTCGTTGTCGTGCACAAGTGTGGGCAAGTGATACAACTTCAAGAAACGTGCCATTTTGTGTTCCCTCCAAAACTCCATCGAAAGTTTTAGTAAAGGGTCTACCACTTTACTAAAACAACTGACTTGACTCGTTGACTTTACCGACTACTTTTTAGACTTTGACTAGACTTTCGACTTGACGATAATCTGGAAAAACAACTTGAAAATTTTGTAAATTTTTTACGAAAATTTTTTTCTCCCACCAAAACTTTACTTGACACTGGCCATGGTTTACAAGCCGAGAGCCATAATAATAATAATAATAATAATAATTTATTTCAGATTATTGGCACAGAAAGTGCAATTTTGTGTCTCAAACAGACTGTTCAGTATTATACAGATCGTAAAACGCCTATAATAGCCTGTTTTCTGGATTTATCAAAGGCGTTCGACTTAGTTAATTATAATTTGCTCTGGCATAAGTTAGCTCACGATACATCCGTCCCAGATGATATTATCTCACTGTTAAAATTTTGGTACAGTAAACAATCGAACACAGTTAAATGGGCTGGATCATACTCTGACTCGTTTGGGTTAGAATGTGGCGTCAGACAGGGTGGACTTAGCTCACCTCGCCTGTTCAATCTGTACATTAATAAGCTTATAAGTGAGCTCAATAAAGCCAAAATAGGTTGCCACATAGATGGCGTTAGCGTCAACAATATCAGCTATGCAGATGATATGGTTCTGCTGAGTCCATCAGTCAGCGCGATGAGACAGCTTCTTAAAATATGTGAAAGCTATGCTGCGGCCCATGGGCTCAAATATAATACCACGAAGAGTGAGTGGATCGTCTTCAAATCCGGTTCTGAGGGGTATAAGCACATGGCTGATCTCTCTCTCTCGGGATCTCCCCTAGTCCGGGTTCAGAAGTTCAAATATTTGGGTCACTGGGTCACAGAAAACATGAAAGACAATGTCGACATTGATAGGGAGCGCCGGTCGTTGGCCGTCCGTTGCAACATGCTGGCACGTAGATTCGCTCGCTGTACTGAAGCAGTTAAAATCGCGCTCTTTAAATCTTTCTGCCAGTCATTCTACACGTGCAGCCTGTGGACAAATTTTTCCCAGCGGGCGTTCAACGACCTGCGCGTTCAGTACAACAATACCCTTAGGATGCTGTTGGGGTTGCCGTGGAGATGCAGCGCGTCAGGCATGTTTGCTGAGGCGCGCGTGGACGGGTTCGCGGCCATAATGCGCAAACGCTGTGCCTCAATGCTGGCGCGCTTGCGATCCTCCTCCAACGGCATCCTAAGAGTTTTCACCGACAGATGGGACTCTCCTCTGCTACATAGGTGGATTACGATTCACTGTTGTTAATATATAGTTAAAAATATGTAATTTTACTAACAATAGGTTAAGACTAAATTGTTACTAACACCTATGGATGAATAATCTGAAATAAATTATTATTATTATTATTATTATTATTATTCATCCATAGGTGTTAGTAACAATTTAGTCTTAACCTATTGTTAGTAAAATTACATATTTTTAACTATATATTAACAACAGTGAATCGTAATCCACCTATGTAGCAGAGGAGAGTCCCATCTGTCGGTGAAAACTCTTAGGATGCCGTTGGAGGAGGATCGCAAGCGCGCCAGCATTGAGGCACAGCGTTTGCGCATTATGGCCGCGAACCCGTCCACGCGCGCCTCAGCAAACATGCCTGACGCGCTGCATCTCCACGGCAACCCCAACAGCATCCTAAGGGTATTGTTGTACTGAACGCGCAGGTCGTTGAACGCCCGCTGGGAAAAATTTGTCCACAGGCTGCACGTGTAGAATGACTGGCAGAAAGATTTAAAGAGCGCGATTTTAACTGCTTCAGTACAGCGAGCGAATCTACGTGCCACCATGTTGCAACGGACTGCCAACGACCGGCGCTCCCTATCAATGTCGACATTGTCTTTCATGTTTTCTGTGACCCAGTGACCCAAATATTTGAACTTCTGAACCCGGACTAGGGGAGATCCCGAGAGAGAGAGATCAGCCATGTGCTTATACCCCTCAGAACCGGATTTGAAGACGATCCACTCACTCTTCGTGGTATTATATTTGAGCCCATGGGCCGCAGCATAGCTTTCACATATTTTAAGAAGCTGTCTCATCGCGCTGACTGATGGACTCAGCAGAACCATATCATCTGCATAGCTGATATTATTGACGCTAACGCCATCTATGTGGCAACCTATTTTGGCTTTATTGAGCTCACTTATAAGCTTATTAATGTACAGGTTGAACAGGCGAGGTGAGCTAAGTCCACCCTGTCTGACGCCACATTCTAACCCAAACGAGTCAGAGTATGAGCCAGCCCATTTAACTGTGTTCGATTGTTTACTGTACCAAAATTTTAACAGTGAGATAATATCATCTGGGACGGATGTATCGTGAGCTAACTTATGCCAGAGCAAATTATAATTAACTAAGTCGAACGCCTTTGATAAATCCAGAAAACAGGCTATTATAGGCGTTTTACGATCCGTATAATACTGAACAGTCTGTTTGAGACACAAAATTGCACTTTCTGTTGATAACAAGAAAAAAAAAAAAAAAAAGAGGAAGAACAACAATTCGTTTTTTAAATTTTTTAAACCCAAGTATTATCGATCACAAAATTATAATCTACCGAATATAATGCATTTTTAACCGACTTCCAAAAAACGAGGAGGTTATATGTTCGGCTGTGGATAGTTTTTTTTTTATGTTCAACGATTACTCCGCCGTTTGTGAACCGATTTTCGAAATTTTTGTTTTGTGGTATTTGGTTTCAGTCCAATTTGGTACCATGTTCACAAAAGTGGTGACCTGATGATTTGATTTTATGATTGAAATTTATATCGAAACATATGGTGACTTTGGTTTTATGTGAAGTGTACTAAGAATATGCTACCAAAAAGTCAAATATTGGGTCAAGGTATACCATGGTTTCGAAGATGCTGAGAGAACTCCTGACTCCTTATAGACACACGTTTGGGAGTTTCGGCGTTGTTTTAAGAACAGAAAGCATATGCTACTATGCAATTCATATTCATCATCATAATCATCATCATCATCATCATCGTCATCATCATTCGTATTAAGGTCACCAATGTCTCATGGCACAGAATAGATAATAGTACAAGGCATAGGTATGGATATACTAATAATAATAATAATTATGTACTGTATAACAACACCTGTTTGTTTAATACACGGCGGTCAGCGCCGCGGAGGCGACGGCATCGACGCAGACGTGGCGGCAGACGACAGATCGAAAAAGGTAAAAACAATACTTAATAAAATTAATATGAACTAAAAAGTATTACTTAATTTTTGCTATATAATAGTGCCTTTTTCCGAATTCGGCTAAACCTCAACTATTTCTGTACTCAATCTTCATAATTTTGAAGTCGGTGCCAGTTCCAAAAGTTTCAAATATTCTGTCAGAGGACTGAAGATTCAGCTATCTGGTACCGACTTCAAAATAATGAAGATTGAGTACAGAAATAGTTGAGGTTTAGCCGAATTCGGAAAAAGGCAATATTAGATAGTAAAAATTATTTAATACTTTTTAGTTTATATTAATTTTATTAAGTATTGTTTTTACCTTGGAAGTCGGTTTTTTTCAAGGAACTTGCAGCTCGTTCCAAATGGAGCTAAATTATATTTAGAATACCGGGAACTCAATGCAGAGGGAGATTCCACCCCCAAAGGGAGGAAAAGAGCAAAGGATGTTCGAGGAAACGTATTCATTATAGACTAAAGCCTTTCAAGGAAAAACATAAAATAAGTACTATAATAGAACTTATTTATAACTCACTACCTACCTACTCACCTGAAATGACCTCACGCCCGCAAATCCATTGCACGTTTGACGGCGGGAACCATACATTTTTTCGGGATAAAAACTGTTTTATGTCCTTGTCGCCTACCTACCGCTATTAGGCCTATTACTACTCAAATTCTCGCCATACGAAATTTCAGCTAGTTGCTCAGCGGTTAGGGCGTGAAGAGGTAACAGACAGACATACACTTTTTAGCCCGGAAAAATGTACGGTACCGCGCGATAACGAATTTTGGCGCAACGAAGTTGCGGGAGTCATCTAGTTTTTAATAGTATAATATAATAATTATTAGTAATAGCAATATAGTATTCAGAGGAAGAAATAGATTTTGAGTTAGGTACCTATGAGCTAGGTGCTTCATCTCCTTTTTGAACGACCGAAACCGATATCGCCTCACGCAGCAGTCAGCACGCTCGCTTGACCTTTGTATCAGTGGCTCCGTGCGCCTGACGAATATCCGCAATACCACTACCAGAGGAGTTGCAGAATTTACATCCCCGATCTAAAAAAGATGAAAGGTGTAAGCTCTTCCATAAAAATATACACAGCCGAACATAGAACCTCCTTTTTGGAAGTCGGTTAAAAATAAAGTTGATTAACAAGTTGAATGTGTGAAATATTAAACTCGTGCATAATATTATGTCTGGCCGCTGCTGTGGAAATGGCCGCATTGAGCAATCTAATGGGGCCCAAAATATTATTACATGATAATATTATTATCTTATATATGTAATTCCTCCGAAACGGCTTTACTGATTTTTACCAAATTTTATATGCATATTAAGTAGGTCTGAGAATCGGCTACTCGGTACTTTATATTATATTGATAAGTGCATTTGTTGAATAAATAATAGTAAATTATTACAACTCGAGACTGACGGCGACCATTGTTTGTGCGACGGGATAGCGATCGACGTTGCCATCGTGACATACTTATTTAGTCACTTCAATAAAATAATATGGCAAAGCAACGTTTGCCGGGAGTCGGGACAGCTAGTTATCTTTATAATATTATTGCACGAAATCTATTGTTGTCGCGATCACCGGTCCTCATGCCTCATGGGGCTTGATAGGTCCGTTAATGAATAAATAACGACATCTATGGGACAGAAAGGAAAACTAATCTCGACTCTTGAGTCTTGGCACTCAACACAACTACATATTTATTCAGACTTCAGAGTTGAAATGATAATATAACGAATTCAGTGAAATTTCTTGAGGATTTTTGTGAAAAGGCTTTGCTAGAAATTTATAAACCTTTAGGGTAGTCAGATTTATAATAGTTTAGTATAATGCCGATAGATGGTGCTTACACATTATTGGGACAAAGTTTGCAAAACATAATATTGTTTCGTTTGTAAACTTGTTTTTATTCATAATATTATGTAAACCAAATGTAAACAATAAATATTATAAGGAAAACGAACATAGCAGTCACTAATACGCTACAAAGAGAATATAATCACTACGTATACGCTACGTTACTATTCATAAAGATTGCTATATAATAATAAATAAAAAATTGATCAAAATGTTTAATTTTAAATACTTTTTTGCACAATTATTGTTCGTGTGTGTTATTGGTAAGTTTTTATTTCACTTTAACTTAAGTTTTATTTGTAGCATACCAAAATAATTTTTATAATTGCTCAATATTATCATCACGTAAGCAATAATTTAAACATTGTAAATCATGATTCATAGATCCTTACTAAGTAATATTTTTAACGTGAAAGTGTGTATCGAAGGTGTCTACGGACTACGGTCTACCAAGGGTCTACCTTCCAGTATTTCTCTCTGCAGCTGTCTGTCTGTCTATCTGTTACCTCTTCACGCTTGAGTATTATAGAAATACTTTGAGAGATGAAAAAGGCGGCGAAACGTGGCGGTAGCGGTCATTGACTCCCTGTCAAAAACTTGTAATTTTCTTTAAAAACCGCGATTGACAATGAAGTGTCAGATGTTGTCATTCGCGGCTTTGTATAGAAAATGTAATTTTTGACAGGGAGTCAATGACCGCTACCGCCATGTTTCGCCGAGTACAGTGTATTTTATAATTTACAGGAATAAAATGTGACCTAGAAGTAGAACACAACATAGGTCTTCTACCGGATGACTGCGGTCTGAGCAACGAAGAATACATCTTTACTAGTGCTCCGTTACTTGACGAGTTTCCTTGGATGGCCATCATTGTTTACACAGGTAACTCGAAAATGAGCAGGCGGATTGCCTGATAGGGGTCCATAGTCTGTATCATTGTGAGTTGTGACCCGCAAAACAGCGAAAACTGTTATTTATAAATCCTTAAAACAATCCAACTCCAACTCCAACACCAGCTCCAGCTCCAGCTCCAGCTCCAGCTCCAGCTCCAGCTCCAACTCTAACTCCAACACCAGCACCAACCAACATCAGCTCCAGCTCCAGCTCCAGCTCCAGCTCCAACTCCAACTCCAACTCAAACTCAAACTTCAACTCCAACTCCAACTCCAACACCAACACCAACACCAACATCATCTCCAGCTCCAACTCCAACTCCAACTCCAACACCAACACCAACATCATCTCCAGCTCCAACCCCAACTCCAACTCCAACACCAACACCAGCTCCAGCTCCAGCTCCAACTCTAACTCTAACACCAGCACCAACACTAACATCAGCTCCAGCTCTATACAACTGATAGGGGTCCATAGTCTGTATCATTGTGAGTTGTGACCCGCAAAACAGCGAAAACTGTTATTTATAAATCCTTAAAACAATCCAACTCCAACTCCAACACCAGCTCCAGCTCCAGCTCCAGCTCCAGCTCCAACTCTAACTCCAACACCAGCACCAACCAACATCAGCTCCAGCTCCAGCTCCAGCTCCAACTCCAACTCCAACTCAAACTCAAACTTCAACTCCAACTCCAACTCCAACACCAACACCAACACCAACACCAACATCATCTCCAGCTCCAACTCCAACTCCAACACCAACACCAACATCATCTCCAGCTCCAACCCCAACTCCAACTCCAACACCAACACCAGCTCCAGCTCCAGCTCCAACTCTAACTCTAACACCAGCACCAACACTAACATCAGCTCCAGCTCCAGCTCCAGCTCCAGCTCCAACTCCAACTCCAACTCCAACTCCAACTCCAACTCAAACTCCAACTCCAACTCCAACTCCAACTCCAACTCCAACTCCAACTCCAACTCCAACTCCAACTCCAACTCCAACTCCAACTCCAACTCCAACTCCAACTCCAACTCCAACTCCAACTCCAACTCCAACTCCAACTCCAACTCCAACTCCAACTCCAACTCCAACTCCAACTCCAACTCCAACTCCAACTCCAACTCCAACTCCAACTCCAACTCCAACTCCAACTCCAACTCCAACTCCAACTCCAACTCCAACTCCAACTCCAACTCCAACTCCAACTCCAACTCCAACTCCAACTCCAACTCCAACTCCAACTCCAACTCCAACTCCAACTCCAACTCCAACTCCAACTCCAACTCCAACTCCAACTCCAACTCCAACTCCAACTCCAACTCCAACTCCAACTCCAACTCCAACTCCAACTCCAACTCCAACTCCAACTCCAACTCCAACTCCAACTCCAACTCCAACTCCAACTCCAACTCCAACTTCAACTCCAACTCCAACTCCAACACCAACACCAGCTCCAGCTCCAGCTCAAATACATAGATAAGGTATTTTTAAGGATTTATAAATAACAGTTTTCGCTGTTGTTGGTGTTGGTGTTGGTGTTGGTGTTGGTGTTGGTGTTGGTGTTGGTGTCGTTGGCATTGGCGTTGGTGTTGGTGTTGGTGTTGGTGTTGGTGTTGGTGTTGGTGTTGGTGTTGGTGTTGGTGTTGGTGTTGGTGTTGGTGTTGGTGTTGGTGTTGGTGTTGGTGTTGGTGTTGGTGTTGGTGTTGGTGTTGGTGTTGGTGTTGGTGTTGGTGTTGGTGTTGGTGTTGGTGTTGGTGTTGGTGTTGGTGTTGGTGTTGGTGTTGGTGTTGGTGTTGGTGTTGGAGTTGGAGTTGGAGAGTAGTATTAGGGTTACAAAATCTTTTGTAACCCTATTTATTTCAATAATTCCTGTTGATCCCGAGATTCCCAAGGGGTACAAGTGCACCACCTGGCACCCCCCTGCCGACGCCCATCATGGGTAGGGTACATTGTTTTTAAAATTATGTTCAAGGAAACACCACAAAGTACAAGTGTACAGGTACAATAATAAACGCCCAATACATTTTAACTTCTGCGCAGTGTGCACAAAATGTAGCCCATGTGCGGGTTGGCGAGTACAACCTATCTACCGAGTTGGACTGCATAGGCGATGAAACCGTTGGGATTGACTGTTTAAATAACACTCAGGTAAGGCGAAAACCTCCCATCCATTCCATTCTAATATTATAATTGCGAAAGTGTGTCTGTATTCTGTCTGTCTGTCTGTCTGTCTATCTGTCTGTCTGTCTGTCTGTCTGTACTTTGAGTCCCGGGAAAGGACATAGGACACTTTTTATCCCGTAAAAATGTACGGTTCCCGCGCGTTAAACGAATTTTGGCGCAAAGAAGTTGCAGTCGTCATCTAGTTCTATTATAAAGCTGAAGTTTGTTTATTTGGACGCGGAGAAAATTTAAAAAAAAACTTAAATATTTTAGGATTTCGAGGTGGAAGAGAAAAAAGTTCATGAGAATTTTACAATGTATGCCGACTTCACTATAAACGATATAGCATTGCTTCGTTTGCAGAAAAAGATAGATTTCAGCTTCGGTAAGTAGCCGCCACAATCTTACAAAAAACTTGCATAAAACAATGCTTAGGTATGTTAATGTTCGAACATTTTAATTTTTAAATCTCTCGCTCTATCTATACTAGTCTATACTAATATTATAAATGCGAAAGTATCTCTGTCTGTCTGTCTGTCTGTCTCGCTTTCACGCCAAAACTACCGAACCGATTGTAATGTTTTGTACACAGATAGTCTAAAGCCTGAGAAAGGACATATGCTACTTTTTAACTCGAAAAAGTAGTTGTAAAGGGGTGAAAATGAGTAAATTTGTTCAAATTAAGTTAGTTCCAAAAATTCTTAATAGATGGCGCCGTGCTGTCTTCTACATCGCGATGACGCTTGCACAAATGTCTTTCTATAAGACGTGGTATCATCTTACATCAGATCTTCGATTTTTTTTTCGGTTGTTACTTCTTTGTTACGTTATTAAATAACTCAGTACTTTATCTATGCAGTGACGTAACCTTAAATCTATCAATGATTAATATACTAAATAGTTTATGCCTTATGGCGTAAATAAAGTTTGATTTAAAAAATTGAAATAAGTGCACACTGCACAGCTGTTTTTCGATGTTTTGATTTAATGGGTACTAGAGTTTTTTTTAAATAATTTGACACCAATTTTGTTGACAACTGTAGTCCACGCGGACGAAGTCGCGGGCAACAGCTAGTTTTTTATAAAAATATCGCCATCTCCTTCACTCCGATGAAAACCATGGCCGTTTTGATTTCGTGACCTCATCCACGGACCACGACTATACTGTACTCGGCGAAACATGGCGGTAGCGGTCATTGACTCCCTGTCAAAAACTTATCATCTTCTATAATAATTATGAACCACGATTGACAATGAAGTGTCAGATGTTGTCAATCGCGGCTTTGTATAGAAAATGGCAAGTTTTTGACAGTCATGAGTCAATGACCGCTACCGCCATGTTTCGCCGAGTACAGTATATAACTGAATTTGAAGAATGTTCTATAATGAAACATGAATGAAACCAGATATTTTGCTTTTTAGATAACATCGGACCGATTTGCTTGCCTATCCAAGAGCAAGAAATAAATAAAAATAGAGGGAAAATCGTTGTATGGGGCCTAAATAAGCCAAACTATACTACGGTAATGCGAAAATACGACATCTGGCTTACACCTCTAGAGGAATGTTATAAAAAATGCAATAGGTTTGTAATTTGTTTCTTATAATTTTGTATTGTCAACCACGATTAAGACAAGACTCACCAAACCACGAATTAAGCCGTGCGGCTGCGTTTCCACTGAAGCGGAGCGGAGCTTAGCGGTGCCGAATTGACCAATCACCATGCTCGAAATCTTCACTGTCATTCCGCTGGAATTAGGAATAGCACGATTGGTCAATTCGGATTTCGGGCACCGCTAAGCTTCGCCTCGCTTCAGTGGAAACGCAGCCTTAATCTTGATTAATAATACTGTTATCCGTTATGAAAAAAAATGCGCCCCGCCACATTGCAGCTTGACATAATGTGTGCCTTCTCTACATGTTAAGTAAGGTATAATAATATATTCTAATAAGTAATAAGAATTATATTTTGCAGATCTTCGGCGAATCAAGACAAATTGCTGAGCGAATATTGTGTTCGTAAAGAGGACATGTATAACGCAGATATCGGGGGTCCTTTAATGTTCAGGACTTTCAGAAACAACAGACTTTCACAACACGGAGTGGCCTCAAGAGAAACCACAGAATGTGTATTTTATACAAACGTGGCTGACTACATTGATTGGATTTTAGAAAATATAAGAGAATAATAAATAGTTAAACTTGATTAAAGTTTTATTCTCACCCTTTATTTAGAAGATTTGGAATTTTCGCTTCAAAATATATCAACCAAGTAATCTTGAAAGACTTAGTTCTTCTTTTGGCATATATGCCTCCTCGTTAGTGCTAAAAGAGGAAAAAAAAGTCTACTGTCAAGTTGTCATTTATCTGTCATTGTCATTTGACGGTGACGTAATGTTTGTTTTGTATTTTGTAAATAAAAAAAAATATCCACAGCCGAACATATAAGTATAACCTCCTCGTTTTTTGGAAGTCGGTTAAAAATAAGTTTTGTTTTGTTGTTGCGATCACAAACTAATAATAATTATAAAGAATGCAAATAAAATGCTATTATGTATTACTCAGTATATAGCACAGATTACTAGTAGTATTGTAGACTCAGTAGTATCCCAGTTCCCACACTTCCCAGTAGTCTGTGCCCGAAGCCGAAGACCAAAAAGATTTTTAAAAAATGTTGAAGAAGACTTGTTGCTGTATATGTTTATCAAGAAATAAAAGAACTGTTAACATTTATAGAACGGATCTGCTTTACTTTTATGAGCAACTGGCAAATTATAAGGTACGTTAACAAATGCTATTGCTCGTAGTGCTAATGTACGGATAAATTGTTTTCTGAGGCTGTGGTGACCGGTCGTAACTGTTGGCCTAAGCATAAGGTTCGCCCGAAGTTTCATTATCTAGAAATCTTTTTTTTACGGGCTAAGGGCCCACCACACATTCCCACCACTGCAACTCCTGTGTTGCCAGGATCAACAGTGGCAACCAACCACGAAAACCCTTTGATATGATCTAAGGGATGCCTGAGTGACAAGCTAAATCTGTCTTAGGACCCGCAACGAAATTAATCAGAAGAAATGTAGGAGAGGAGTAGGAGATATCCAATTTTCCTCCCCCAAGCAAAGCGGGAGACAGCCAAATTGTAATGACAATTAATGTCCGAACAAAAGGGGGAAGCACCACGGGAAGCAGAAAAATACTTTATACAATATGCCTACTTCATAAAAATGATATTTATTTATAATAGCAAACTTATGTTCGATTGTTTCCAATAGTATTTATGACAAAAACGTTTGAAAGCACGGAAATTCTATGTGCTGCCTACGAGATCATCGTAATATATGACTCCAGAACCCTGGCCTTGAACACTCCAAGGCACTAATTCCTGGCTTCAACAAGAAACTATCAGAATTAGTGCTCACCCTGGGTAGGAACCAATTAAGAATCCTTACCAGAAGCCTAACTGGGCACTGCAAGCTCAACAAACACCTAAACAGAATGGGTATTTGTAGTATAACGACTTGCAGATTCTGTGAGGAGGAGGATGAAACACCTATTCACCTTCTCCTCGACTGTCCTGCTCTAGTACAGTCACCACGAATACTCATCCACAGAGGAAATTCGTGGCACCAACCCCAATCATTTCGTTCAATTTATGAGCAGTATTGGGTTGGGGATGATTCTCTAGTGCGAAGGAGTCACAATAGATCCTCATGGGTCGCAGTGACGCCAGGGCTATAGCGACCTGCCTTCTAGTTAAAAAAAAAAAAAAAGAAACTCCAGAAACACATTGGATGCTGTTAAACAAATCGGTTCTTTCCTCATGCCAGAGATCCGACTCCCAGACTATGTGATAAGCAGTTTGTTCTTGTGGGCTGCCTTCGGTAGAGCACTCGCAAAGAGGAGATGGAACTAGCTTGAATCCATGAAGTTTAGCTTTAAAATTGCCGTGGCCAGTTAGGAATTGTGCAACGCAATGATCCTTTTCTATCCATTGCATAGCGAGTCGTTCATGACCCGAAGGAAAGAAATTGTACAGGTGGCGCGCCTCGGTCCTTTGATCAAGTTATCCACCAATCCTGCCACTCCGATATAAGATTTTGTAGTGTAACATCTAGTGGTTTAAATAATCTATTCACTTTATTTCTGTCCTTTATAATCTAGAAATCGAATATCAAAATTAAAAGAACCCCATTATCTGATCTCTCAGACTAAATAAAAAGCTTGGAAATAGTTTTTATCCATGTGTGAGTCACTAACAACAACAACTAAGATACTGGATGGTGAAACTATGTACAACATATCATAATAATGAGGCCCAGTACTATAATTGTTAGCCAACAGCAGTTATAGTTTACAGTAACGGATGTTAAATTTAACATAATATTTTCTATGTCACTCATAGTTTGATTTGTTTTTTTTTCAATAATAGGTTAGGGACAGCGAGTGCTGGATGTGTTACATCTGCCAGACGAGACTGCAGCAGTGTCACCGGCTGCAGCAGTTGGCCGTACAGACACGGGGCCTTGTTGATGATCTCTGCCAGAATGAGGTATAGGGCACCCTAATACTGACACTTTGTTGTACGTTTCCAGGCTAAATCTCAAGAACTGCTTGGGTACAACATTAGTGAAAATTTAAGTTTTCTAGCAGCCATAATTTTTACAAATGTTGTACTTATATAGCATGTCTCTCGTAATATAAATAAACTAGCACATATATAAACAAATTTTTTTTTTGTTTAAATATTTTGAAGAAAATTTTTGTGCAGGAACCTAGGTAATTACTATTTTAAACTGAAAAATAACTCAAACTTGTTAAATATTTTCGTATGAGAAAATGATTTTGGTATTACGTATGTATGAGAATTTTGAGGGTACCCGGCCCCTTAAATATCAAAAACTGCTAGTACTCCGATCAATTTAGACATCCAAGGTTACGTAAATTCCGACAAGGCTGAATATTGGTAGGATTGTTCAATACACTATCTCAAACTCAAACTCAATTTTTTTTATTCAGAATAAATTTTTGCAAATATTTTCTGAAAGTCTACATGATGCCTACCACCGGTTCGGGAACTAACCCGGCGAGAAGAACCGGCGTAAGAAACTCGCAGGGGGCCCACTTTATTTACCAAAAAAAGTGAGAAAAAATTTAATCTTTTAAAATAAAGTTTACAATGCTGTAACTTAAGGGGCCGGGTACCCCTCGAAATTCTCATACATACGTAATACCAAAATCATTTTCTCATACGAAAATATTTAACCCGGGGTACCCGGCCCCTTAAAATTATACAATGTCAACATACATACATAATTGTAAGTCATAAAATAATGTAGAAGTAGCCTTGCAAGCAGCCATCCTACTCCCAAGATGTGCCGTCGTTTATGAAATCATTTACCTTATAATAGGCTTTGGCACACAAACGTTCTTTGACTACTTTTTTAAATTTATTAATGGAAAGATTTTGAACGTATTTTGGGATTTTATTGTAAAGGCGTACACATTGACCTTTAAAAGATTTACTAACTTTACTAAGTCTGATCACCGGTATTTCTAGTTTGTACTTATTTCTAGTGTTTCTTCCGTGACTGTCACCTTTGGTTGTAAATTTACTAAGATTCTTTTTAACATATAAAACATTATCCAAAATGTATTAAGAAGCAACAGTTAGAATACCAATTTCTTTAAACTTTTCTCCCAGAGATTCAAAAGCTGACATTTTATAAATTGAATGTATAGCTCGCTTCTGCAGCACAAAAATCGTATTAATGTCGGCAGCGTTTCCCCATAAGAGGATGCCATACGACATTCTACTATGAAAATAACTGAAATAAACTAGTCTTGCTGTGTCTTCGTCAGCAATTTCCCGTATTTTTCTGACTGCGTATGCTGCAGAACTGAGCCTATCTGCAAGATTAGCAATATGAGGACCCCACTGTAGTTTACTATCTAGTGTAATGCCTAAGAATACAGTGGTGTCCACCAAATCCATCTTCTCATCATTTAATAGTATATTGGTTTTAACTTATTTATTTATTTATTTATTTATTTATTTATTAGGCATGTCAACAATATGAATACAATCGTCTATAAATAACTAATAATTAGGTACATATTCAGCATTCATATAAATTAAAGACATGCACAACATTATTAATATAACACAATGCAACATTAAACAAGACTTAACAACTAGAAAAGTTAATGCAAATTCCTATTAAGTACATGACAGAATGAAAATTACAAAAAAATTTATACTTATTAATGTCAAAAAATACTACAATATTAAAATTACTAAAGGAAAAAAAAAATATATATCCAAATTAACATGTCAATAAATTGCAATTATTAGTACAACTTGCCTAACATTGGGCAAAGTAAATTTTAAACATTTAGTTTTCTTAGAATTTAGAAGTAAGTTATTAACGTTAAACCAATGTACTATTTTTGAGAAAGCACTATTTACCTCATCGTAATTTGACTGTTGTCGCTTCACTTTAAAAATAAGTGAAGTGTCATCAGCAAAAAGTACTATCTCATTATCATTGTCCTTAACAAGATAAGGTAAGTCGTTTATGTAGATGAGAAAAAGGAATGGACCTAAAATGGATCCCTGTGGGACGCCTAATTCTATTTTGGTCCCATTGGACCTTTTACTATTAATGTCAACCCTTTGAGTTCTATTTTTGAGGTAAGATGTCAAAAGGTTGAGTGCTGAGTCCCTAATGCCATAGTGGTGCAATTTCCTGATTATTGTAGCATGCTCAACACAGTCAAAAGCCTTGGAGAGGTCGCAAAAAACCCCTAGGGCATCCTGCGAGTCCTCCAATGCTTCAAATATACTATAAAGAAGACCTATACCAGCATCCGTTGTGAATCGACCCTTAGTAAAACCATATTGATTTTTGTGCAATAAATTATTTAAGCTAAAATGTAATAGTAACTGATTTAAAATTAAAACTATAATAAAGGAAATGTGAAAAGTTCTCATCGATCCGGCACGTGCAAAAAAATTTACTCGGGGTCAAAGGTTACAAAAACGAGTTTTCCGCGATTCTCAGCAAAACGATAAGTTTTATCATAAATATATATATGTGTGTATATATATAAATTATATATAAAAAATATTAAATATATATATATATATATATATATATATATATATATATATATAATAATATCTTATATAATAATATTATTATATTATATATAATATACAACTTTCTAATTTGGCTGTGAGTTGGAATATTTTCCGAATTAGAAAGTTGCGCACTAAAGGTGCGCACCAAAAACGTGACCGATTTTCGTTACATGTTAGTAGGTTTTACCCCTCGGATTTTTCTCATACCGGGCGCCTTATATGTATATGAAAATCGATTCTTAAGGAGTAAACTCCAAAATGATAAATCATTTTTGTGTGACTCATAAAACATAATAATATATTATTAATATATTATTTATTTAATATATTATTAACATAATAATACATTTACAGACTGATATTGTCATTGGAGCAATTGGATCTTTGTTAGAACTATCAATCTATAAGAAGAAAAATATTTCCACAATACCTCCTACCGCAGATAATAAAAAAGAGGAGCCGGACATAAAGACTGAACAATACATTGAAGACGGTAATGTATACCTAGTACTGTATGTATTCATATTCCAGATAGGTCACGTTTATAGTGGTCAGTTTGCTTTGTTACTTACTCCTCTGCCCTTTCATATTTGTGAAATTAAATATAATATACAGGGTGAAATTAAACCTTCCTGCCAAATTTTGATATGTTGATCCGTGTTAAAAATAAAAATACACGTTTTTTTCTTGTATAATCACTCAGTACTAAAATGTTGAGAAATAGCACCCAATTGTTTTTGACGTGATAACGTCTTATAATTAGATATGGGGTGCGCGCCCGAAAATCATGACAGTTCATGCGGCGTTACCTCGCTAACAGCTCTGAGGCGTTTCATTTACACTCTCTAGTCTCTCAACAACCGTAAGGCCTACCTGGGCCGCGCTCTTTGTTTCGATTATATTACGTATTTCGATGACTTAGAGAATACTTTTGTATGAAGAAGTTTGGTTAGTTATGACCTTTGATACATTGACCACACTCTGAATGAAAAATAAATACACAATCTGTGAGCTATTAGTGAATGAACCCGAATTTAAAAATTCATATTTTTTGTAAATGAAGGTAGAAAAATAAAAAATCCATGATTCACGAATCACGCGGCGAAAGCGTGATATTCCTTCAATCCCTTCCTATACAAAGAGCAGTATTGTCCGCTAAGGCCAGTTGAAACCGAACATCAGCTAAACGAATCGCTGCCGCGCAACGCCGTGAAAACTAATTCCTACGTCGTTACTATACGCGATAGCCTATAGTCTACTACTTAACTAAGCCGAGTGTGAAAAATCTGTATCCAGCATTAAAGAGAAGTAGAGGGCCCTCGAAGCAAGGCTACGGAACCAACTGAAATTAGTGGAATCAACTGCTTTATCCCTTCTTTCTATTTCCCGAATTATATAGTCCACAAAAATTCACAAATGGTATAAGAGCTACCAATTAGTATTATTTCGGCTATTCAAAATTGTGCTCTATTTCATACGTGTCAAGGTGTCATACCTTGACACGTGTGCTTTGTTCGAAGATTTTACTATATTTCGTCTTTGTTCGAATGTATGTAGCGTTTTGTATTGCGAATAGTTTATTTTACTCATAAATGATTTTAGACAATCATTTGAAAGAAATACATCGAAATAACTTTAGGTTACAGTCGAAAAAGTTTGTTTCTATTTATAGAGATTCGGAAGCGCGGGTTAAGGGGTTAAGGATAGTTGAACGTCAACTTTCAACGTTCAACTATCGTCAGTAAACCGACTTTACAGACAACCGATTTTTTGGTTAAATGTACTCTCCTAATGATAGCTAAGCCGTGGAAAAAATACAAATGATACAAATACAAATAATTTATTTCCAGAAAAATACAATATTCAAGTTAAGATTAAGACATATCCCCACACTAGGCATAGCCTGTCCTGTGGGGCCAGTAGGAACATTCTCGAGAACATTGACACTAGGATACATAAGTAGTTATTAAATAGGCAGGAAGGTTTAATTGTACCCTGTATTTCAAGGTCAAGTGTTTAGGTTTGTTAAGTTGAAAATTATTTTTATAGGTATAGAGGAAGAACCAACTGTAGAAAATACAAATGAGTATGGTGAGGATTATGCACCTGTGTTAAAATTTGAAGTTGATGATGTGTCAGATAGTGATGTCTGCAAACAGAAATCATTGAACGTTGACCGCATTGATACTTGGCAAGGCTCAAGGGTGCTTGAATTGAAATTAGTAAAGTTGAGTCAAAGTGTCATTGCCAAGTACGTACGCCGAAGTCCCACCACGCAGCACATAGCCACAGAAGAACATGTTGGGGACAGGGGGAAGTGCGCTGGTAAACAGAGCGTAGAAAATGAGGACAAAAAGGCACAGTACAAAAGTCACAAGGAACAACTCATCTGTGATGTTTGCTTAAAAATGTTTCCGACTAAATGGAAGTTGGTAAGTCATATCCAGACACATTCTGGAAAAACGTTTAGCTGTAATATTTGTCTGAAAAAGTTCAGAGGTATAGGATATTTGAAAATACATATAAAAAGACATACTTCTGAAAAACGATTTACCTGCGATATTTGTAACAACAAATTCACAACAAAAAGCAACTTAAAAAGACATTTAGTAATTCATACTGATGAGAAGCCATTTTATTGCAATATTTGTCGAAAAAAATTTGAAAGAAAAGGCAACTTAAAAAAACACATGCTAATTCATACTAGTGAGAAACCATATAACTGCGATATATGCCAAAAGAAATTCGGAACTGAAAGCAAATTAAAAGAACACATGCTAATTCATACTGGTGAGAAGCCATTTAACTGCGATATTTGCCACAAGAAATTTGGAAAAAAAAGCTATTTCAAAAGGCACTTGCTAATTCATACTGATGAGAAACCATATAACTGTGATATATGCCAAAAGAAATTCGGAAGTAAAAGCAATTTCGAAAGACACATGCTAATTCATACTGGTGAGAAACCATATAACTGCGATATATGCCAAAAGAAATTCGGAACTAAAAGCAAATTAAAAGAACACATGCTAATTCATACTGGTGAGAAGCCATTTAACTGCGATATTTGCCACAAGAAATTTGGAAAAAAAAGCTATTTCAAAAGACACTTGCTAATTCATACTGATGAGAAACCATATAACTGCTATATATGCCGAAAGAAATTCGGAAGTAAAAGCAGTTTCGAAAGACACATGCTAATTCATACTGGTGAGAAGCCATTTAACTGCGATATATGCCAAAAGAAATTCGGAACAAAAAGCCATTTGAAAGGACACATGCTAATTCATACTGGTGAGAAACCATATAACTGCGATATATGCCAAAAGAAATTCGGAACAAAAAGCAATTTTAAAGGACACATGCTAATTCATATTGGTGAGAAACCATATAACTGCGATATATGCCAAAAGAAATTCGGAACTACAAGCAACTTAAAAGAACACATGCTAATTCATACTGGTGAGAAGCCATTTAACTGCAATATTTGTCAAAAAAAATTTAGAAGAAAAAGCGAATTGAAAAGACACATGCTAATTCATACTGCTGAGAGACCATATAACTGCGATATATGCCAAAAGAAATTCGAAATAAAAAGCATTTTCAAAGGACACATGCTAATTCATTCTGGTGAGAAAGCATATAACTGTGACATATGTCAAAAGAAATTCTTTACAAGAGGGAACTTGAATAAACACTTATTCATTCATACTGGTGAGAAACCATATAACTGCGATATATGCCAAAAGAAATTTGGAAGAAAAAGCTACATAAAAGCACACATGCTAATTCATACTGCTGAGAAACCATATAACTGCGATATATGTCAAAAGAAATTTAGAATAAAAAGCAATTTAAAAGGACACATGCTAATTCATACTGGTGAGAAAGCATATAACTGCGATATATGCCAAAAGAAATTTGGAAGAAAAAGCTACATAAAAGCACACATGCTAATTCATACTGCTGAGAAACCATATAACTGCGATATATGCCAAAAGAAATTTAGAATAAAAAGCAATTTAAAAGGACACATGCTAATTCATACTGGTGAGAAAGCATATAACTGCGATATATGCCAAAAAAAATTCAGAAAAAAAAGCAATTTCAAAGAACATATGCTAATTCATACTGGTGAGAAACCAAATATCTGTGATATATGCCAAAATAAATTCAGAACAAAAAGAAAATTAAAAGTTCACATGCTAATTCATTTTGGTGAGAAAGCATATAACTGTGACATATGTCAAAAGAAATTCTTAACAAGAGGGGACTTAAAAAAACACTTATTCATTCATACTGGAGAGAAACCATATAACTGCGATACATGCCAAAAGAAATTCGGAACAAAAAGCAATTTCAAAGCACACGTGCTAATTCATACTGGTGAGAAAGGATATAACTGTGACATATGTCACAAAAATTCTTAACAAAAGGGCAGATAAAACAACACTTATTTATTAATACTGAAGATAAACCATATAACTGCGATACATGCCAAAAGAAATTCGGAACAAAAATCGCATTAAAAGGACACTTATTCATTCATACTGGTGAGAAACCATATAACTGCGATATATGCCAAAAGAAATTCGGAACAAAAGTCGCATTAAAAAGACACATGCTAATTCATACTGGTGAGAAAGCATATTATGACTGCGATAAATGCCAACAGAAATTCAGAACAAAAAGCAAATTAAAAGTACACATGCTAATTCATACTAGATAGAAAGCATATAACTGTGACATATTATCTCAAAAAAAATTCTTAAGTGTCGTTTTAACTGCCCTTTTGGGCAGTTAAAACAACACTTATTCATTCATACTGGAGAGAAACCATATAACTGCGATATGTATGCTAACATGGGCGTACCCAGGTAGGGGTAGGGGGGACACCTACCCCCTCCCTAGAAGATAAAATAAACGTCAATTTTCCTGGCAAGTGGGAATTAAAAACGTGTTACGTACTTTGCGCAAAATGAATTGTTGGAAACAAAATATCTTTGCAGTCAGATTAATCAAAGTCAATTTTCATGGCGCATCAGGGCGCCAAATGAACTACGAGTATGATCATGGCTACATCTAGTACAGTCATACACTTACGAATAGATAGTGTACAATTTTTAGCTAGTGTTTAAGTTAATAATATTATAGACTAATTATTTCAATAAAGAGTATAGACTATTGCAGAATTAATATAAAGTATATCATTTATGTATAGTAAGTATCACGAAATATACTCCCAATTTTGGTAAAGGTGTTGAAATGTTTTTAATTCTCTAGCTTTGTTTGTACTGTTTACCAAATAAAAGTTTCTACCTTTCTTTCTTTATTGGGAGAACTGTCAAAAATGACGTTTTAGTATGATAGAAGCGTTAGTTCATTTTCTCGCCACGTTCATAAACAGCCTTGATGAACAGCGGGGCTAAAATGGTTGCTTTGAAGAATCATGATATGAATCATAATATTATTCATTTTTCTAAAATCGCAAAATGCATCTCTTCTTGCAATTCATTTCTGTATTTTTGTACTGATTTGACATTTGTCAGTTTGACAGTTTTGACAATTCATTTGCTGAATTGATTGAGAGGAATTGCTAAATGTGACCATTTTAGCCCCGCTGTACACAGGTATTATACGCCTGCTCATGTGCTTTAGACTGTTTTTAGCTTTGACAGTGTGCTTTAGACTCATTATTGCGGTCTCCGTTGACAGTTCACGCCTGAACCCGTGCTGATCATCATGGAGACTACAATGTTGTTCCAATATGGAGCTAAGCACACTGTCAAATATTTTAGCTATTGTTGTTGCTAAAGATATTGGTCAGAAACGTCACCACTGCGATTATTTTACTTTAACTATAACTGTAACTTTAACTATAACCTAAAGTGCAAAATGTCAAATCTTTGGTTAAAGTTATTTAAACTCCGCTCATACATATATCTAAATTTATCGTGACTATGTTTTACAGTGTTATATTTTTCCTGTCGATATTTACGGATAAATCAATTTTTATACCCTCAATAGTCAATACCCTCACCCTTAAATTTTAAACCAACATTGGTCTTGTTCGTTTGCTTTTTCAACTGCGCATGCGCGGCTTTTTTTGTGTGTCAGTGTGAGTGTCAATTCTAAAATACCTTGTCATGTTCTAAAATACCTGTCAGATTTGACAGAAATTGATCGGTATTTTAGAATATGACACTCACACTGATGACATTGACACACAAAATAGCCGCTCATGCGCAGTTGAAAAAGCAAACGAACACGACTATTATCAATGCAGCGTTCCAGAAGCGCCATCTAGTGCTCAGTATATGAAACTTTTCAAAATTTGAAACTAAAGCCGTATCGTTTTCTTGAATTCGTTAAAAGTACCGTAGTTTTATATATTGCCGTTATATAAATATTATTTGTTTCTTTAAAGGATAAAGGATTGAAATTTGAAATAATTAAGCTTCCTGAAAACAATTTTTACAAGTTAAATAATCACATTCTGTAAAGTCTCGACTTTTGAGCACTAGATGGCGCTTTTAGGACTCTTCTCCGGTTAAGGTTAAAGGACGCCAAATTTAACGTGTGCGTCCCCCCAGAAAGCCCAATCGAGCTAGGTGTATTTTCAATATATCAGAATTTAGAGCAAAAATGGAGCACCTCTACAGTCAAGTAAAAAAATTGGAGCATTAATACGAACGACGCTGCGAGCTAAAAACCGTGGGCTTGCTGGCGTCCTGTCCCGTCAGCACGCCCAAGCTAGATCTCGGGAACCGTTGACAGTACTATCGTGTATTATGGTTCAAATTTTAGAGCAAAATTGGAGCACTCTGCTCCCGTGAAATCAACTTCGAAACTAGAATGTGAAAGGAGTTAGACGTGATTAACCGGTGGGCTTGCTGGCGTCCTGTCCCGTCAGCAAGCCCACGCAGATCTCTGAAACGGTAATGATTTGGATTATGATTAAAAACTCTACAATTGAGCCCTATTTAGAGCACTCTGCTCCAAAAAAAATATTAATGTAGCTTCAATAGTTCTCGAGTTACAGGCCTTTGAAAATGGGCTTGCTGACGGGACGCGACGTTTTTTTAGGAACCTAGGTAATTACTATCTTAAACTGAAAAACAACTCAAACATGTTAAATATTTTCGTATGAGAAAATGATTTTGGAATTACGTTAGTATGAGAAATTCCAAGGGTACCCGGCCCCTTAACCGAACCAGCGAAATGTTAAAAAAAAGTTTTTATTTTTTTTCAATTTTTTTTATTCTGGACTGAATTTTTTTAGGCAACCCACCTGCAATTAATTTGTTGACATACGAAATTGAATATAAAATACTTTTAATCCATTAAACAGCTCGGTGAAGGTAATTCTATGAAGGGATCCTAGTCTATTTGATACTGTAGGCAAGAAATTCTTCCTAGTTGCAAATTTTCTATGTACTACCAGATACCAAACATACATACCTTTTTTTATCAGTGGGAAATGCGTTACGCATTCCCGACAGCCCGGGGGTAGGCCGCCGGGATATGTGGGACTCCCCTGGTGCTGTGGTAAGAAAGAGCACCCAGGCTTACCCACTAAAACCCACCGGTGCCTCCTCCGCTTGTTTCTGAGCCGCCGGACCCGCCAGGGGCGAAACTGCAGCGGCCCAGTTTGCGGCGTTTGCTTCACAGCAACATCCACCGTGCGACTGTTCTATGTACTACCATGATTTCAATATTTTGCTAAATTGTAGTAAATAAAACTAGACAAATATGACAATTTATTAAGCTCTTTATTTGCGATTTTTTTTGTGGGTACACTACGCAAATGTATGCCTACAAAAACTTGGGGAAATACTTTGGTAACGTCTATCATAATCCTTTAGGCTTTTTATGTTGTTTTATTGTGTGTTGTTTATATTATATTTTCGTTCAATAGCACTGGATGTCGCTTCAACCTTTTTAACTCATTATCAACTGTTCCATTGTGAATCAATAGAAGATCAGATGATGACACATTTGCATTGAGTTCTTTGATAATTTTCAATTCGTCTTCTATTTCTTTCACCTTAGGTAATACAATATGATTGTCATTTTCCGTTTCATTGTTGATGTTGTTAATGTCTTTACTCCTCAATTCTGTGACTTGTGTGAATCGATTATCTAACTTTAGAGAAGCGAGTAATTCTTGGTATAGTTTATTCGGGTCCTGTTTTAGAAAGGGTTTCGATAATAATAGTTTGTATACGTGCTCTTGAAACACTTTCAATGGTAGACGATATTTGATCAAATATACTGGTTCATAATGAACTTTTTTCGGTTGTTGTAGCACATAAGTTATTTCTACAATTTTGTCATGATTCGCTATTTGATTCACATTAACTAAATTTACGCCAGGCTGGTTTTGCAATTTTCCTGTATATGGATCTACTTTAAATTGTGCTTCACCATTTTGTGCATATGATTTGTAAAGATTGTCATTTCCAGTCGCTACCGGTACCACTACTTGGTCGTAATTATTGATAGGATTTTGATTATCAACAGGACTCAGGTATTGTCCGTTTGAACTGGAATATACGTAAGGATCCTGAACTATCCTAGATTTTGGTAAGACGTCTTTCACTTTGTCTTCTTCAGTTTTGTGTTGTGGATTTTGTGCAATAGCCATTAAAGCTCTTAATAAATTATTATACACATCATTAGGATTACCTTGTGGAGCGTGATCGATATTATACACAGCTGATTGTAAGGGTTGATACGGGTTCTTCCAGAGAACCTTTTCTTCGACTGGTTCAACATTATTATCAGTCTTTGGTACCATTACTGGATTATGAATTTGGAAATCGTTTAGTTGATATTCTGGTGCTCTGTTGTAGTCATATTTAATCTGTACTAAATTATTACTAGGCTTCTGTGGGATAGCGAAGCCTTCATCTATTAATACATCTTGTTGCACCGGAGCTGAGAGATGGGGTCTGTAATTTTCGAGTAAATCTTTAACATTCGTGTTCAGACTTTCAAATAGAGCTTTCAATGCTTCTTTGTTGTGTTTATCCTGAATGTTTTGGTCATGATTTGGTGGTCGTGTTGTATAGAGCTCTGGCCTAGAAACTAGTAGACTGTCTACTTCTGGGATCTCAGTTTTCATCTCAAATTTTGAGACTGTTGGCGCTCTTGCTTCGTTAAGTACATTAATTATTTTATATAAATTCTCCAATGATTTCTCACAGTTATTCGATACGGGTAATTCGTATTGTACTGTTATTTTAATTTTATTATTGTCTGCGTTTGCCAGACCTTCGAGTACATTATTGGCTGGATTGTTTCTTAAAATATCATTTGAGATCTTTTCGTGTTGAGGAGAATTTTGTAAGGCACCTTTAAGAAGGCTTAATACATGCGTTTTTGTTGGCTCATCAAGATAATTCATGGATTTGTCTATTAGGATGTTTAGTATTTGAACAAGTAATTCATTCTGAGGACAATCTTGATCGTGCGCGTTTGGAACTTTTTGCTGTAAAGAAGAACTTGACTATACTTATCCATACTTACATATAAATGCGAAAATGTGTCTATCTGTCTGAACTCTTCACGTCCAAACCGCTGAACCGATTTTGTTGAAATGGGGATAATTTGAGTCCCGGGAGAGGACATACGATACTTTTTATCACGCAAAAGAGTGACGGGCACCATCAAATTTGTTAACAAGTATTATTTTTAACAAAAAATTCAAACCGACTTCCAGAGTAAAAACAATAATTATTATTATAATGAACAAAAAAGTATGAAATAATTCATACTATTAATAGTGCCTTATGCAGAATACTCCTAAACCTCTACTATTTCTGTACACAATCTTCATCATTTTGAAGTCGATACCAGCTAAGAATGGTGAGTTGTTAGACAAAATATTTTTAATTTAAAAGACTGGTACCGACTTCAAAATTATGAAGATTGTATACAGAAATAGTAGAGGTTTAGGAGTATTCTGCATAAGGCACTATTAATAGTAAGAATTATTTCATACTTTTTTGTTCATTATAATAATAATTATTGTTTCTACTCTGGAAGTCGGTTTTAATTTTTTGTTAAAAATAATAATTTCACTCTTTTTAGTAATTTATCAGGTTTTCTGTAAATACTAATGTGTTCTACTAAGTGACTTTGGAGCCAGGATACACATTTATGATATTATGAGAACTATAAAGTTAATATACCTAGCGCCCTCACGGAATAGAGAATTGCATAAGCAACTCCAAGAATATACTCGTATCACTGTATAATTAATAATATAAGCTGGCGTTAATCAAGCAATGATAAAATTAATGTTCATGCGCCTATCTCTAAAGGCTCCTATTCAGTGACTTTCTTTCTATCACAACACTCCTGGAAAGTCATTAGCTCACTATAATTATTGTTCATATAATATTATGCTTAAACTACTTAGAACTACGTTAATATAACTATTTATTTTGTCCCAATAACAAGGAGTTTCCTACATACGGACATACCTCATAATTCATAGATCTCATAATCAAATTGCTAACTTGGTAACCTGCTCACCAAGTTTGAATCATTTACTTTGATATAACAATTATAACACCATTGATATAATTTTTTAAATAGTTCGACAAATTAAAGTCACGATTTAATAATTAAGGCTGTGTTTCCACTGAAGCGGAGCGGAGCGGATCTTAGCGGTGCCAAATTGGCCAATCACCATGCTCGAAATATTCGCTCCACTTCGCTATCATTCAATTGATTGGTCAATTCGGACCCCGCTAAGCTCCGCTCCGCTTCAGTGGAAACGCAGCCTCATGGTGTGGTAGTGGTGATGATGATGATGAATGTAACTTGCATAGTAGCATATGCTTTGAGTTCTTAAGCCAAAGCCGAAACCCCCAAACTTGTATCTATAAGGAATCCGGAGTTCTCTTAGCACCTTCGGAACCAAGGTATATCTTAGTGCAAAATTTTGCTTTTTGGTAGCATATACTTAGGATACTTCTCATAAAATCGAAATCACCATATGTTTCCATTCATTTTGAGGAGTTCCCTCGATCACTCATGGACCTTATCATCAGGTCGAAATAATATAATAAAATAATTTTCAAAATAGCTTAACTTTCTACAGAACAATGTTTAAAGACATCCGTGATCCGTTTTGATCTAAAAATACTATGAAAAATACCTACCAATTATAATATAAATATATCATAATGTGAAGGTGTATGGTGAAATGGTGATGATGATGATTAATGTAATTAGCTTATTAGTATATGCTTTCAGTTCTTAAAACAACGCCGAAACCCCCAAACATGTATCTATAAGGAGTAAGGAGTTCTGTTCACCACCTTCGAACCATGGTATATCCTGGTGCAAAATCTTACTTTTTGGTAACATATGCCTGGAATACTTCATATGAAACCAAAAAAACCATATGTTTCCATTTGAATTTTGAGGAGTTCCCACGATTACTCATGGATCTCATCATCAGGTCACCACTTTTGTGAAAATGGGACCAAATTGGAGTGAAACTTAATACAAAAAAACAAAAATTTTGAAAATCGGTTCATAAACGGCGGAGTAATCGTTGAACATACTTAAAAAAAATAATATATCCACAGCCGAACATATAACCTCCTCGTTTTTTTGGAAGTCTGTTAAAAATTACTCAGTCACTGGCCACTTAGGAATTCGGCCTATGACGTACCACTCCTAATCTCTTTCTTGCGCGCACTATTTTCTGTCTGGTTTCCACAGACATACAAAATGGGAGCTAGAGGTATTTTAATGAGACTAGTAGCAATAGGTCATTGGAATTTCTGCGTGTTCGAAGACCGGGTTATAATTAATTTAGCTTTACCTCTACTGGCAACTGGAGCGGCGGAATTTTTACATAATGTATGTTTGAATCTGCCACAGCTGGCGATGGTTCCTGGGAATAATGATCCATTTTAGACATTGGAAATATACAGGTGTAACAAAACACAATGATAATACTTTAGAATATGTATGTGTCTGTGGCGGTACCCGCAATTCGCCTAACATTCCTGCATCGCGCTATCGAAGTTTTCTAAGCGCGGCGGTATATATACGACAGCTGAAATGTATCAAGAGGGCTTCGGTCTGACCGGGCATACCACCTCGCTCGGTCGGAAGATCTTCCTTTGGCCGCCACGATTATGCCGCATGTCCCTTGTAAAGTTCACTGTAAGTAGCAGTAGTGATTTGTATGTGCAAGTGTCCAGCGTCATGAATTTGCCCATACAAAAATTTAATCATAAGTTATTCTTTTAGCTACTTCCACAATAAACCATACAGGGGACTCATACACACACTAAAGTTATATTATCACTTAGTTTTGTTATACCCTGTAGGTACATATATTTTCTTATTGAATCATCATGATTTTAAAAGAAATAATTGATGAATGAAGAAATTGATTATAACGAAAAGTGATTTTTCGCATTACGATTAACATCTTAATAATATAAGCTTGTTAGCAATTATATTTCATGCTTGGCAAATTGAGGTTCTTATCGGATAATTGATTAAAGCCAGTAAAGGCTTTTGCTGTCAAGCCTTTCTTTTGCTATTTGCGTTGTCATGTAGAATCTTAAACTACTGCACTGATTTTGATGCATATATTGGGGATTGTCCATTTTTTTTATTTTGCTCATTACAAAAACGTTTCGAGGAATAAGGTCAGTGATCGTTTTTCTGTATATAAACGAAAAAAATACCCATTAGTTACTTATATTTTTGAACAAATATGTTTAACCTTAGTTTGACCTTCAATGGCGTTAAATTAGCAATAAATTCGATCAACATTACGTTTACAACTTTTGGTAAGTTTCTCGTATCAGCTTTCATATAATGATAACTTGCATTAGACGAACCAGCCATTATAAATAAGATTGAAAGGAAAAAAAACATACTACAGAGGTCAATTGGCCGCCGATGATGAAGTCAGAGCGAAACTTTAAAAATTTATTGAGAAAAAACTAGCCAATGGATTTCAAAATTATTCAATTCATATTCTTAAAATACCCTATTTTAACGAAAAAAAAATATAAAAAGTACATGTGATTTTTTTTGGACAATGCCCATTGGTGCCGAGCTACCGCGTGAGAATTTTCCGCTAGAGGCGCTAGAGTGTCACGCGATGTCAAAAAACGTTTATTTTGTACTAGTAGGTATTAGCGATTTTCGTGATATAAGTAAGTTATTATTTATGCAATTTACCTGTTGAAAATCTCTTCGTAAAATTATCCCAAAAAGTATTATTTAGCGATCAATGTAAATGCTTGGAGAGCGAAATTGAGAAAAGAAGATATAATAATAGTATTAAAAATATTCGGTTATTAAAAAAAAAGCAAATGTAAAGGAGATATTATTCAAATTTAAGATTATTATAAAGTCAATTTTAATGGCTATACTTCGGACCTTAGTCGACAGTTGCGCCATCTAGTGAGCAAAAGAACGGTAGCCCTCAATTTGAATTCCAATGTTTTGCAATCCAAGTAAACTTACCAAATTGTCTAACGCCTTTGCGCTAGCTAGAAATATACCAAATATTAGAAACACAACCATCGTCCACGATTTTCGTCAAAATACTAACGATTTTTCAATTTGTGCCTACAATTATAGTTCGGAATGACCATGTTTAGTTTAAAGTGTAAAATTAACGAACATTGTAATCGTAACGTAATTAATAATATTTCTTAGATTAGATCCGTGTATCGTTTAGTTACAGTTACACTTGAATTGTTGTTAAGTACTTTCAATAATTTAAATGATAACAAGTTAGAACTTTTCAAAACAACATAAAGATTTAAAAGTAAATCAACTACGAAAATTTCATAACTAGAATTTAGGATGTTTTAATGAATAATTTAATGTGTTTAATTGTTCCTATTTTATTAACAGGTTCTGCTCCACCACACATTCCTACCGCTGTATCTCCTGTGTCGCCAGGATCGACATTTAATGTTTCTATTATATTAAGAAATCTGTCCTATGCAATCAACAAAAATATCAGCAGAATCTAAGTTACCCTATAATAATTGCTGAGTCTCGTTAAAATCGGTCCTGCCGTTCCAGAATCATTTAATGGCGAGGCCTCCGTGGTCCAGTGGTCCAGAGCTTCGCTCTTGACTCGCAGGTCGTGGGTTCGATTCCCGCGTTGGATACATGGTATTTCCAAATTTGGTTAGGACAATGCAGGCTGATCACCTGATTGTCTGACAAGTAAGATGATCCTTGCGTCGGATGGGCATGTAGTCGGTCCTGCGCCTGATCTCTCGCCAGTCGTGTCGGTCGTCCGTACCACTGGGTTATGAGAGTAAAGGAATAGTGAGTGCTCTTATGTACTGCGCACACACTTGGGCACTATAAAATTACTCCTGCGTACTTGGCCTGGTTTCAATGAAACCGGCCACCGTCACCGTAACTTGTGGGGGGGAATATTATTATATTATAAATGGCGAGGATAACCATGATGGTGATTATGAGGAACAAAAAAATTTGGTGATACAAAATTATATTTCAGCCATAGATCAGTAATAGAAGCAATCTTGTTCCGAATCTCTCTGGTAGTGAAGATTTCTATTCACGGAGAACTCAGCAGTATTCATAATCACATCCTTATCAAACCTATACGATAGGTCCTCGATGAAATCCCTTATTATACTTTCCATGACACTTATAGCTTCGTTCGTTTTGAGCTTCTCGCAGAACGCATCATCAATTTTCTTGCGTACCTGTAGATTTTTCATGAACGTTTCCAATTCTTCTTTTTTGAGGGTCTTTATCTTCTTTGTTTTCCTCGGACGTAAAGGACCCAAGGGTTCTATAGGCTCTATAGGTTCAATATCGACGCCACCCTGCGGTTTTTCCAAAGATTCGCTGCTTGTATTATTTAGTTCTTTCTGATCGTTAATTTCTTCAGAACCGAAAGGTATGACTACGACTCGTCCAATATTTTTATCTGCTTGGTATTTAGAAGTTCGTTTGATGTTATCATCTTTCTCTGGTTTTAAACTGTCTGAAAACTGTCCTTTGTCTGGTTTTAAACTGTCTTGAACCTGTCCTTTGTTTGGTTTTAAACTGTATTGACGCTGTTCTTTGTTTGGTTTTAAGCTGTCTTGACGCTGTTCTTTGTTTGGTTTTAAACTGTCTGAAACCTGTCCTTTATTTGGTTTTAAACTGTCTTGAACCTGTTCTTTGTCTAGTTTTAAACTGTCTTGAAGCTGTTCTTTGTCTGGTTGTAAACTGTCTGGACCATGTATTCTGTGATCATGAATGATATGAAAACCACCGTTGTTGTTGTTGTTAACTTGAGCGTTCTAAAAGGGATAAAATATATTAGTTAAGATTGCTTATTCATATAATCTACAAATTCCATAAAGTTAATTTACCCAGCGGAATAGAGCAACAAACTCGAGCTGTCGAACGGAACTGAAATTGGTTTACATCTGCGTGTAAAAATATGTGTTTGTATACACTTACACAAGCATCTTTCTATGAGATTAAATTGTCAACGTGCCGATAAGTGCCGACTGGACGTCTAAAAATAGTTTTGCTGTCATGTATCACACGTCTCTTTTTACCACGCAGTGTTACTGATAGTGACATCTCGCTTGCTCAGGCCTTTGTTGCCTGTTGCCTTTTCCGCTAGGTTTATTAACTTTATGACAAATCCATAATAATAAAACTATCTTATACCTGTTGAAGCTGAAACCGCCAAGGCGATTTGGATGATATTTAATATTTGGATGTACTACTCGTATAAGAGAAGTTAATTCCTAAGCAGATGGGGGACCTACGTAGTTTGGTCGCATTACGTCAAACCCAGCCGACAGATCACAATTACAACACACAAATGACGTTGGTACGTCAACTGCCTAAGAATCAATTTCCTCGATGGTACATAATAGAGTACTAGAAAAAATTCCCGGGAAATAACATACTCGTAGCACCATAATGGATTTCGTTGCGACAATAACAAACTTGAATTGCTGCGCGGATGAAGTTGCAGGCAAAATCTTTTTAATAGTTTTTTAAACCAATACTTTTAGGTACTTATTTAGATGTGTGTAAAATTAAATTGGGCTATTCTTTAATATAGTTATTAATAAATATACTTTTGAATAGTCTTTCGACCGAAAAAGTCTCAATCTCAAGCAAAACATTACCTATCAACTTATTTTAGGCTTCGGGCACCTACCCCTTGTTCATATTAAAGCCAATAATTTGACTCTCATTTCATATTCTTAAAAAAGTGCAGAACTTGAGAATTTTTTTTGCATGCTAAAGTATAATTTAATTAGAAATTAGTCCACTTATTAATGTTTTTTAAAGCGATCAGCAATAGTTACACATTTTATTCTAACACAGAGTTAAGAGCGCTTACAGACGAGCGACACGTGTCGGCGGCATTCAGCCGCAGTCGACGGCAGCCGTTGACAGTTTATCACGCTTGCAGTTGTGACGTACCTCCTAAAGGTAAGCGTCCACAGGTCGGTATCGTACGCAACGGACGTCTCGCATCAAACGGATAATTTTTTCGCACAGCCAGTATGTTTATCTTCAAATTAGTACAGACAAAGTTCCTAAATCAAAACTTCTGCTTTCGACTTTTCCATCCACACTCCACACCCTCTTTTGGAGCATTCATTTACTAGGCTAGTCGGTAATCCGTACGCTGCCGATACAGTGGACATACTGTGAAAAAATTATCCGTTTGATGCGAGATATTCGTTGCGTACGACACCGACCTGTAGACGCTTACCTTTAGAAGGTAAGTCAGAACTGGGGGCCTACCACCACCTCTACTGCCGTCGACACGTGCCGCTCGTCTGTAAGAAGCCTTAAGCTGGGAACAAATTATCGGACGAACGTCCGCGGACGTTTTCATCGGATGCGGCTTGTTTCTATCTGATCGATACAAAATACAGCAAAATAGACTAAACTGTGTACATTGTCTGACATAAGTCGCGGACGCGGCCTTGAGCGTTCGGACGTCCGAACAGAATCTGGCTAGCCGGATGTTTTTGCATCCGCGGCCGGACGTCTGCCATTGACGTCCGCGGATGAACCGTGCACATTGTTAAGCCGCATCCATCAGCCGCGACTCATGGATGCATTCGATAATTTGTTTCTAGCTATATACTTACTATATATTACGACCTCTACTAAATCAAAACTTACCTCGTCATTTTCAGCCGATTCTTTTTCAGGTTCTTCTTTACCGGGCTCTCTATTTCTAGCTGCTTTGGATTCATCTTCGAAAACTTCTTCCAAAGTAGAAGTAGTAACGCCGGATCCTGGCACTTCATTTTCAGATATCAACTTCAAACTATTGATATGACCAGTCAGAGGATTGGAGTAACGTATAAAGTCGATTAATGCGTGGGTCATCATTTTGTAGTTTTTCATTGCCATGACCACTTTTTTCTTTTCTTCTTCAGTTTTTGCGGCGGAAATCAAATCCGCCATTTCCTTTGATAGAAAATTATTGATGATAAAATCTGTTACGACGTCTTCTTTTATGTTTGTTGAATCTTGATCGTTTGGTTGTGTTTTTTGTTGATTTTGTAAGTCTGCTACAGCTCCGAGTAAGTCTGTAGGTGACAATCCTGCGCTTAAACCCTTTACTTGAGAATAGGCCTCAAGTGGTGCATTAAGTCGACGATTATAAAGGAAGGTTTTTGGTTGTTCATCAGCTTTAAGTGAAAAACCGTATAGACTAGGAATATCTCTCAAAGCTGGTTTTGGTGGTTCGATGATTTCATTTGCATCTATAGGTTGTTTTATAAGGTCAGATGCTTTGTTAGTGTTCTCTATTTCCTCAAACTTTTCCTCTTGTGGCAATATAGATTGTGGATTGGAATTAATACGAGTTGTCCCAACTTTGCCTGATACTGAGTGAGTTTGTTTGCTGTGTCGTATTTGGAACGAAGTTCTAGAAATATGATTGTGACTGTTTAGTTCTTTATTCCAAGGTAGCATTGCTAAATTATTTCCAACGGAATTAAAATTGTTGATTCTTTTTCGACTTTGACGGAGTGCTCCAAGTTTTTTGGGCATTCCCACAGGTTTTATATATTTTGCTTGTTTTTTGTTTAGCTGTGGTATACTAAAAATTCTTTTCAGGTCATAACTTCCAAAGGTATTGTCAACATTAAGTGGATTTATAAGAACTGGTTTTTGTATTCTGTTTCTTTCTTTTTCTTGATTGATCACTGATGATTGGTCAATTTCTACTTCTGGGTTAAATCTGTAACTTAAACCTTTTTGATCGTTCCAAATTTTTTGATTTATAAGAACTGGTTTTTGTATTTTGTTTCTTTCTTTTTCTTGATTGATCACTGATGATTGGTCAGTTTCTACTTCTGGGTTGAATCTGTAACTTAAACCCTTTTGATTGTTCCAAATATTTTGATTTATAAGAACTGGTTTTTGTATTTTCTTTTTTTCTTTTTCATAGTTGATCACTGATACTTGATCAACTTCTTCTGCTGGGTTAAAACTGTAACTTAAACCTTTTTGATCGTTCCAAAATTTTCTATTAAATTCCTTTAGGATATTTAGGTTATTATTACTGTCAAGAGGGCTAGGTCTATATGTAATCGGTTGATAGTATCCATAACTTGCTTGAGTGTTAACCTAAAAAAAAACATTTTAGTTTAAAAAATATTATTTGGATGTAACAGCTAATTTAAATCTTAAAAAAATATATTTTTAAGCTATTAGATAGTAATTGAAGACACGAGTGGATAAATTGGGTAACTGAGATTTTATAACATAATTATAATTTATCATTTATTCCCCCATTCTTTGAAGAAATCTTGTTACTTACCTACTTTTTGATTTCAAATCATTTCCCGGTCCTAAAGCCTCTATATATGCAAAAAACGTCAATTCAAAAAATTTTAGATACCCACTTCATCCAATTATGACTTCTATTTAAATCTAAATTATTAGTAGAAGATACATAAGCAAAATATAACTGAGAATTTCAATAAGAATTTCTAAGTTTAATTTTGGTTAGGGCTTCACGCGAGAGCGAGATTTTTCTCGTTTCGTCTCGTTCTCGTCTCGCTTTTACGAGACGAGAACGAGACGAGACCTTTTGGAAAATATTCTCGGCGATACCGAGACCACATACCGGGTAAGTAACCCGAGAGTTTCGTTTCGGGTCTCGTTAATATTTTTTTTATTAAGTTTTTATTCGAAAAATTAGATAAGGTCTACTTAAAAAACAATATATTTTACAAAATGTAAAATCTGGTAACCATCCAAACTGCATTTTATCATATAAACACGTTAGTCGTAAAATATTCCTTATTCTCTTTATTATATGAATGAATGAATGAATGAATATTCTTTATTGCATTTACACACACATATTTAGAAATACAAATTTCAAACATAGAACTAAGAACTAATTAAACACAAAAGGCGGCTTTATTGCTATGCAGCAATTTCTTCCAAGCAACCGAAGAGCAGGAAATTATTTTATATATAAAAAAAAAACAAATAGGCAATGTGCAAAAACAAACTACAACTAATTACTTAATCTAGAAAACTAGAAAATTACAAAACACCTAACATGACAATTATAATTTATAAACCTATCTAAACAAAATATAAATTCTATATATTATAATAAATATTATACCAATAATAATATACTACACATAATACAAAATACAATTATACTATAAAAAATATAATATATTAATACATTATATATAATAGAAATAAATCATTATTTACAACTAAGCGAGACGAGACGAGACAACTCGTAACGAGACGAGACCGAGACTTTAACAAGACTCAATTTTTTGAGGATTGACGCGACCGAGACGAGATTTTTGTTACTCTTAAAAAAAAATTTGCTGCACAAGTAAATAAAAAAGAACTCACCAAATTCAAAATGGCGGATATGAAAATGACAGCTCGCAACGACTCCATTTTACCTACAGCAATCGAATTATAAAGTGATCCATTTATATACTCTACATTTGTTACAGTTAAGTATTTTCTTGTCAACACAACAATTAAATATAGAACATGTCCTATTAATAATACAATAACTGTTATAATTTCATAGCATGATCGATTTTATGCTTTGAATTTTACATGATATTGTTGATGTAATGATATTTACTAACAAATTATTATATGCGCATTGTAAATAACATTTTATTCCTTTAAAACATTTTAAAACTAAAAACATTGATTTGCAAGAAAAAACTGAAGCTTTGGAATTGGTCCTTCGAGCCGGATAAGAGAATCTATAACACCAATTTTACAATTTGAAGGTAGGTGACACGTTGTTGAGTGGCTAAAAGATTGGCGCTAGACTGAAAAAGTGAGTCTGTGTTTAACGGCTAAGTCGGTTGGTAGGGGATACTTTAAGGCGACGCCTTGATAATTTGGCTGTAGCGATATCGATTTTTCTCAGCAATGACTGAAGTCTCTTGTCTTTGAATTACCCATAGCATAACACGATTGGTCAACTTTTATAACACAGAATAATCAATCAAAAAGACCTCTGTAAAAAAAGGGATTCTAATTTTGCCAACAGAGGAGAGTGATTTAAGCTTCCAAAATTTGTACATAGATTGGTTCAAGCATACAGTTTAATTTGACCATAGCTTATATGAAATATATTTATGGTTTTTAAATTAAGCGACAAAAACCATTTTGTCGTTTACACCCTTTCCATTTTTGGCTGTTCTATTGCTTGTTTTCTATGAGAGGCCGCGGTGCTTCTCATAGAAAACAAGCAATCTAAAAACATATCACCTTAAGAGACGGGAAAGGGCATGGGATAATTATTGCAGCGGAATACCCTTCTTTTTACAGTTCTTTAAAAGTAGGACAATGATTTTAAATGCAAAATATTAACATCAACATTTATTATATACAATATACATATTCACATTTAAGGCATGGATTTCAACTGGGACTGCCCGGAATCCAGAAAACCAGAAAAAAATCAGAGCACTAAAAAGAACTCTAACATAAAATAGAACACATTAGTTCTCAACGGCCATACTCAGATTTAATGATCTTTAACTTTAATTTAATGAAGAGTTTGGCAGAAAATGAATGAATCTCGAAATCTTTATCAGGGCGAGCGAAGCGATACCATAACCTGTACATTTTGTGGTACAATTTACGGAAAAACTATCACGCCTATTGATTTGTGCTTTAACATAGTAATTTTTATTTATATGTTGATGATTATCATCAGTTAAGGTGTGACGACGCGAGCCCTCACAAATCTCGGCTTTTAGCTAGTTAAATAAAAGTTAAATTACTTAGCGTCTAAACACCCGAAGTTACGCGGCGTAAATTCCGCATGATTACGCCCGCAATGTATTTTAAATTGCCGACGACACACTATTCCGTCGCGTTCCGTCCGTATTTTGTATGCGTTTGACATTGCGGACCATGCTCCTTATGCTTAGTAGGTTTTACCCCTCGGATTTTTCTCATACCGGGCGCCTTATATATGAAAATCGATTCTTAAGGAGTAAACTCCAAAATGAAAAATCATTTTTGTGTGACTCATAAAACATAATAATATATTATATACCTACATTTACAGACTGATATTGTCATTGGAGCAATTGGATCTTTGTTAGAACTATCAATCTATAAGAAGAAAAATATTTCCACAATACCTCCTACCGCAGATAATAAAAAAGAGGAGCCGGACATAAAGACTGAACAATACATTGAAGACGGTAATGTATACCTAGTACTGTATGTATTCATATTCCAGATAGGTCACGTTTATAGTGGTCTGTTTGCTTTGTTACTTACTCCTCTGCCCTTTCATATTTGTAAAATTAAATATAATATACAGGGTGAAATTAAACCTTCCTGCCAAATTTTGATATGTTGATCCGTGTTAAAAATAAAAATACACGTTTTTTTTTCTTGTATAATCACTCAGTACTAAAATGTTGAGAAATAGCACCCAATTGTTTTTAGCGTCTTATAATTCGATATGGGGTGCGCGGCGTTACCTCGCTGACAGCTCTGAGGCGTTCCATTTACACTCTCAAGTCTCTCAACAACCGTAAGGCCCACCTGGGCCGCTCTCTTTGTTTCGATTATATTACGTATTTCGATGACTTAGAGAATACTTTTGTATGAAGAAGTTTGGTTAGTTATGACCTTTGATACATTGACCACACTCTGAATGAAAAATAAATACACAATCTGTGAGCTATTAGTGAATGAACCCGAATTTAAAAATTCATATTTTTTGTAAATGAAGGTAGAAAATAAAATATCCATGATTCACGAATCACGCGGCGAAAGCGTGATATTCCTTCAATCCCTTCCTATATAAAGAGCAGTATTGTCCGCGAGGGCCAGTTGAAACCGAACATCAGCTAAACGAATCGCTGCCGCGCAACGCCGTGAAAACTAATTCCTACGTCGTTACTATACGCGATAGCCTATAGTCTACTACTCAACTAAGCCGAGTGTGAAAAATCTGTATCCAGCATTAAAGAGAAGTAGAGGGCCCTCGAAGCAAGGCTACGGAACCAACTGAGGTTAGTGGAATCAACTGCTTTATCCCTTCTTTCTATTTCCCGAATTATATAGTCCACAAAAATTCACAAATGGTATAGGAGCTACCAATTAGTATTATTTCGGCTATTCAAAATTGTGCTCTATTTCCTACGTGTCAAGGTATGACTTGTGCTTTGTTCTAAGATTTTACTATATTTCGTCTTTGTTCGAATGTATGTAGCGTTTTGTATTGCGAATAGTTTATTTTACTCATAAATGATTTTAGACAATCATTTGAAAGAAATACATCGAAATAACTTTAGGTTACAGTCGAAAAAGTTTGTTTCTATTTATAGAGATTCGGAAGCGCGGGTTAAGGGGATAAGGATAGTTGAACGTCACAACGTCATACGTTGTCACGTTCAACTATCGCCAGTAAACCGACTTTACAGACAACCGATTTTTTGGTTAAATGTACTCTCCTAATGATAGCTAAGCCGTGGAAAAAATACAAATGATACAAATACAAATAATTTATTTCCAGAAAAATACAATATTCAAGTTAAGATTAAGACATATCCCCACACTAGGCATAGCCTGTCCTGTGGGGCCAGTAGGAACATTCTCGAGAACATTGACACTAGGATACATAAGTAGTTATTAAATAGGCAGGAAGGTTTAATTGTACCCTGTATTTCAAGGTCAAGTGTTTAGGTTTGTTAAGTTGAAAATTATTTTTATAGGTATAGAGGAAGAACCAACTGTAGAAAATACAAATGAGTATGGTGAGGATTATGCACCTGTGTTAAAATTTGAAGTTGATGATGTGTCAGATAGTGATGTCTGCAAACAGAAATCATTGAACGTTGACCGCATTGATACTTGGCAAGGCTCAAGGGTGCTTGAATTGAAATTAGTTAAGTTGAGTCAAAGTGTCATTGCCAAGTACGTACGCCGAAGTCCCACCACGCAGCACATAGCCACAGAAGAACATGTTGGGGACAGGGGGAAGTGCGCTGGTAAACAGAGCGTAGAAAATGAGGACAAAAAGGCACAGTACAAGAGTCACAAGGAACAACTCATCTGTGATGTTTGCTTAAAAATGTTTCCGACTAAATGGAAGTTGGTAAGTCATATCCAGACACATTCTGGAAAAACGTTTAGCTGTAATATTTGTCTGAAAAAGTTCAGAGGTATAGGATATTTGAAAATACATATAAAAAGACATACTTCTGAAAAACGATTTACCTGTGATATTTGTAACAACAAATTCACAACAAAAAGCAACTTAAAAAGACATTTAGTAATTCATACTGATGAGAAGCCATTTTATTGCAATATTTGTCGAAAAAAATTTGAAAGAAAAGGCAACTTAAAAAAACACATGCTAATTCATACTAGTGAAAAACCATATAACTGCGATATATGCCAAAAGAAATTCGGAACTAAAAGCAAATTAGAAGAACACATGATAATTCATACTGGTGAGAAGCCATTTAACTGCGATATCTGCCACAAGAAATTTGGAAAAAAAAGCTATTTCAAAAGACACTTGCTAATTCATACTGCTGAGAAACCATATAACTGCTGTATATGCCAAAAGAAATTCGGAAGTAAAAGCAATTTCGAAAGACATATGCTAATTCATACTGGTGAGAAACCATATAACTGCGATATATGCCAAAAGAAATTCGGAACTAAAAGCAAATTAAAAGAACACATGCTAATTCATACTGGTGAGAAGCCATTTAACTGCGATATTTGCCACAAGAAATTTGGAAAAAAAAGCTATTTCAAAAGACACTTGCTAATTCATACTGCTGAGAAACCATATAACTGCTATATATGCCAAAAGAAATTCGGAAGTAAAAGCAATTTCGAAAGACACATGCTAATTCATACTGGTGAGAAGCCATTTAACTGCGATATATGCCAAAAGAAATTCCGAACAAAAAGCCATTTTAAAGGACACATGCTAATTCATACTGGTGAGAAACCATATAACTGCGATATATGCCAAAAGAAATTCGGAACAAAAGGCAATTTTAAAGGACACATGCTAATTCATATTGGTGAGAAACCATATAACTGCGATATATGCCAAAAGAAATTCGGAACTACAAGCAACTTAAAAGAACACATGCTAATTCATACTGGTGAGAAGCCATGTAACTGCAATATTTGTCAAAAAAAATTTAGAAGAAAAAGCGAATTGAAAAGACACATGCTAATTCATATTGCTGAGAGACCATATAACTGCGATATATGCCAAAAGAAATTCGAAATAAAAAGCATTTTCAAAGGACACATGCTAATTCATTCTGGTGAGAAAGCATATAACTGTGACATATGTCAAAAGAAATTCTTTACAAGAGGGAACTTGAATAAACACTTATTCATTCATACTGGTGAGAAACCATATAACTGCGATATATGCCAAAAGAAATTTGGAAGAAAAAGCTACATAAAAGCACACATGCTAATTCATACTGCTGAGAAACCATATAACTGCGATATATGCCAAAAGAAATTTAGAATAAAAAGCAATTTAAAAGGACACATGCTAATTCATACTGGTGAGAAACCATATAACTGCGATATATGCCAAAAAAAATTCAGAAAAAAAAGCAATTTCAAAGAACATATGCTAATTCATACTGGTGAGAAACCAAATATCTGTGATATATGCCAAAATAAATTCAGAACAAAAAGAAAATTAAAAGTTCACATGCTAATTCATTTTGGTGAGAAAGCATATAACTGTGACATATGTCAAAAGAAATTCTTAACAAGAGGGGACTTAAAAAAACACTTATTCATTCATCTGGAGAGAAACCATATAACTGCGATACATGCCAAAAGAAATTCGGAACAAAAAGCAATTTCAAAGCACACGTGCTAATTCATACTGGTGAGAAAGGATATAACTGTGACATATGTCACAAAAAATTCTTAACAAAAGGGCAGATAAAACAACACTTATTCATTAATACTGGAGAGAAACCATATAACTGCGATATGTATGCCAACATGGGCGTACCCAGGTAGGGGCAGGGGGGACACCTACCCCCTCCCTAGAAGATAAAATAAACGTCAATTTTCCTGGCAAGTGGGAATTAAAAACGTGTTACGTACTTTGCGCAAAATGAATTGTTGGAAACAAAATATCTTTGCAGTCAGATTAATCAAAGTCAATTTTCATGGCGCATCAGGGCGCCAAATGAACTACGAGTATGATCATGGCTACATCTAGTACAGTAATACACTTACGAATAGATAGTGTACAATTTTTAGCTAGTGTTTAAGTTAATAATATTATAGACTAATTATTTCAATAAAGAGTATAGACTATTGCAGAATTAATATAAAGTATATCATTTATGTATAGTAAGTATCACGAAATATACTCCCAATTTTGGTAAAGGTGTTGAAATGTTTTTAATTCTCTAGCTTTGTTTGTACTGTTTACCAAATAAAAGTTTCTACCTTTCTTTCTTTATTGGGAGAACTGTCAAAAATGACGTTTTAGTATGATAGAAGCGTTAGTTCATTTTCTCGCCACGTTCATAAACAGCCTTGATGAACAGCGGGGCTAAAATGGTTGCTTTGAAGAATCATGATATGAATCATAATATTATTCATTTTTCTAAAATCGCAAAATGCAACTCTTCTTGCAATTCATTTCTGTATTTTTGTACTGATTTGACATTTGTCAGTTTGACAGTTTTGACAATTCATTTGCTGAATTGATTGAGAGGAATTGCTAAATGTGACCATTTTAGCCCCGCTGTACACAGGTATTATACGCCTGCTCATGTGCTTTAGACTGTTTTTAGCTTTGACAGTGTGCTTTAGACTCATTATTGCGGTCTCCGTTGACAGTCCACGCCTGAACCCGTGCTGATCATCATGGAGACTACAATGTTGTTCCAATATGGAGCTAAGCACACTGTCAAATATTTTAGCTATTGTTGTTGCTAAAGATATTGGTCAGAAACGTCACCACTGCGATTATTTTACTTTAACTATAACTGTAACTTTAACTATAACCTAAAGTGCAAAATGTCAAATCTTTGGTTAAAGTTATTTAAACTCCGTTCATACATATATCTAAATTTTTCGTGACTATGTTTTACAGTGTTATATTTTCCTGTCGATATTTACGGATAAATCAATTTTTTATACCCTCAATAGTCAAAAATTATACCCTCACCCTTAAATTTTAAACCAACATTGGTCTTGTTCGTTTGCTTTTTCAACTGCGCATGCGCGGCTTTTTTGTGTGTCAGTGTGAGTGTCAATTCTAAAATACCTTGTCATGTTCTGAAATACCTGTCAGATTTGACAGAAATTGATCGGTATTTTAGAATATGACACTCACACTGATGACATTGACACACAAAAAAGCCGCTCATGCGCAGTTGAAAAAGCAAACGAACACGACTATTATCAATGCAGCGTTCCAGAAGCGCCATCTAGTGCTCAGTATATGAAACTTTTCAAAATTTGAAACTAAAGCCGTATCTTTTTCTTGAATTCGTTAAAAGTACCGTAGTTTTATATATTGCCGTTATATAAATATTATTTGTTTCTTTAAAGGATAAAGGATTGAAATTTGAAATAATTAAGCTTCCTGAAAACAATTTTTACAAGTTAAATAATCACATTCTGTAAAGTCTCGTCTTTTGAGCACTAGATGGCGCTTTTAGGACTCTTCTCCGGTTAAGGTTAAAGGACGCCAAATTTAACGTGTGCGTCCCCCCAGAAAGCCCAATCGAGCTAGGTGTATTTTCAATATATCATAATTTAGAGCAAAAATGGAGCACCTCTACAGTCAAGTAAAAAAATTGGAGCATTAATACGAACGACGCTGCGAGCTAAAAACCGTGGGCTTGCTGGCGTCCTGTCCCGTCAGCACGCCCAAGCTAGATCTCGGGAACCGTTGACAGTACTATCGTGTATTATGGTTCAAATTTTAGAGCAAAATTGGAGCACTCTGCTCCCGTGAAATCAACTTTGAAACTAGAATGTGAAAGGAGTTAGACGTGATTATCCGGTGGGCTTGCTGGCGTCCTGTCCCGTCAGGCCTTTGAAAATGGGCTTGCTGACGGGACGCGACGTTTTTTTAGGAACCTAGGTAATTACTATCTTAAACTGAAAAACAACTCAAACATGTTAAATATTTTCGTATGAGAAAATGATTTTGGAATTACGTTAGTATGAGAAATTCCAAGGGTACCCGGCCCCTTAACCGAACCAGCGAAATGTTAAAAAAAAGTTTTAATTTTTTTTCAATTTTTTTTATTCTGGACTGAATTTTTTTAGGCAACCCACCTGCAATTAATTTGTTGACATACGAAATTGAATATAAAATACTTTTAATCCATTAAACAGCTCGGTGAAGGTAATTCTATGAAGGGATCCTAGTCTATTTGATACTGTAGGCAAGAAATTCTTCCTAGTTGCAAATTTTCTATGTACTACCAGATACCAAACATACATACCTTTTTTTATCAGTGGGAAATGCGTTACGCATTCCCGACAGCCCGGGGGTAGGCCGCCGGGATATGTGGGACTCCCCTGGTGCTGTGGTAAGAAAGAGCACCCAGGCTTACCCACTAAAATCCACCGGTGCCTCCTCCGCTTGTTGCTGAGCCGCCGGACCCGCCAGGGGCGAAGCTGCAGCGGCCCAGTTTGCGGAGTTTGCTTCACAGCAACATCCACCGTGCGACTGTTCTATGTACTACCATGATTTCAATATTTTGCTAAATTGTAGTAAATAAAACTAGACAAATATGACAATTTATTAAGCTCTTTATTTGCGATTTTTTTTGTGGGTACACTACGCAAATGTATGTCTACAAAAACTTGGGGAAATACTTTGGTAACGTCTATCATAATCCTTTAGGCTTTTTATGTTGTTTTATTGTGTGTTGTTTATATTATATTTTCGTTCAATAGCACTGGATGTCGCTTCAACCTTTTTAACTCATTATCAACTGTTCCATTGTTAATCAATAGAAGATCAGATGATGACACATTTGCATTGAGTTCTTTGATAATTTTCAATTCGTCTTCTATTTCTTTCACCTTAGGTAATACAATATGATTGTCATTTTCCGTTTCATTGTTGATGTTGTTAATGTCTTTACTCCTCAATTCTGTGACTTGTGTGAATCGATTATCTAACTTTAGAGAAGCGAGTAATTCTTGGTATAGTTTATTCGGGTCCTGTTTTAGAAAGGGTTTCGATAATAATAGTTTGTATACGTGCTCTTGAAACACTTTCAATGGTAGACGATATTTGATCAAATATACTGGTTCATAATGAACTTTTTTCGGTTGTTGTAGCACATAAGTTATTTCTACAATTTTGTCATGATTCGCTATTTGATTCACATTAACTAAATTTACGCCAGGCTGGTTTTGCAATTTTCCTGTATATGGATCTACTTTAAATTGTGCTTCACCATTTTGTGCATATGATTTGTAAAGATTGTCATTTCCAGTCGCTACCGGTACCACTACTTGGTCGTAATTATTGATAGGATTTTGATTATCAACAGGACTCAGGTATTGTCCGTTTGAACTGGAATATACGTAAGGATCCTGAACTATCCTAGATTTTGGTAAGACGTCTTTCACTTTGTCTTCTTCAGTTTTGTGTTGTGGATTTTGTGCAATAGCCATTAATGCTCTTAATAAATTATTATACACATCATTAGGATTACCTTGTGGAGCGTGATCGATATTATACACAGCTGATTGTAAGGGTTGATACGGGTTCTTCCAGAGAACCTTTTCTTCGACTGGTTCAACATTATTATCAGTCTTTGGTACCATTGCTGGATTATGAATTTGGAAATCGTTTAGTTGATATTCTGGTGCTCTGTTGTAGTCATATTTAATCTGTACTAAATTATTACTAGGCTTCTGTGGGATAGCGAAGCCTTCATCTATTAATACATCTTGTTGCACCGGAGCTGAGAGATGGGGTCTGTAATTTTCGAGTAAATCTTTAAAATTCGTGTTCGGACTTTCAAATAGAGCTTTCAATGCTTCTTTGTTGTGTTTATCCTGAATGTTTTGGTCATGATTTGGTATTGTATAGAGCTCTGGCCTAGAAACTAGTAGACTGTCTACTTCTGGGATCTCAGTTTTCATCTCAAATTTTGAGACTGTTGGCGCTCTTGCTTCGTTAAGTACATTAATTATTTTATACAAATTCTCCAATGATTTCTCACAGTTATTCGATACGGGTAATTCGTATTGTACTGTTATTTTAATTTTATTATTGTCTGCGTTTGCCAGACCTTCGAGTACATTATTGGCTGGATTGTTTCTTAAAATATCATTTGAGATCTTTTCGTGTTGAGGAGAATTTTGTAAGGCACCTTTAAGAAGGCTTAATACATGCGTTTTTGTTGGCTCATCAAGATAATTCATGGATTTGTCTATTAGGATGTTTAGTATTTGAACAAGTAATTCATTCTGAGGACAATCTTGATCGTGTGCGTTTGGAACTTTCTGCTGTAAAGAAGAACTTGACTATACTTATACATACTTACATATAAATGCGAAAATGTGTCTGTCTGTCTGAACTCTTCACGTCCAAACCGCTGAACCGATTTTGTTGAAATGGGGATAATTTGAGTCCCGGGAGAGGACATACGATACTTTTTATCACGCAAAAGAGTGACGGGCACCATCAAATTTGTTAACAAGTATTATTTTTAACAAAAAATTAAAACCGACTTCCAGAGTAAAAACAATAATTAGGTATTATTATAATGAACAAAAAAGTATGAAATAATTCATACTATTAATAGTGCCTTATGCAGAATACTCCTAAACCTCTACTATTTCTGTACACAATCTTCATTATTTTGAAGTCGATACCAGCTAAGAATGGTGAGTTCTTAGACAATAATATTTACAAATTAAGAGTCACGATTTAATGATTAAGGCTGTGTTTCCACTGAAGCGGAGCGGAGCGGAGCTTAGCGGTGCCAAATTGGCCAATCACCATGCTCGAAATATTCGCTCCGCTTCGCTGTCATTCAATTGATTGGTCAATTCGGACCCCGCTAAGCTCCGCTCCGCTTCAGTGGAAACGCAGCCTCATGGTGTGGTGGTAGTGGTGATGATGATGATGAACGTAACTTGCATAGTAGCATATGCTTTGAGTTCTTAAGCCAAAGCCGAAACCCCCAAACTTGTATCTATAAGGAATCCGGAGTTCTCTTAGCACCTTCGGAACCAAGGTATATCTTAGTGCAAAATTTTGCTTTTTGGTAGCATATACTTAGGATACTTCTCATAAAATCGAAATCACCATATGTTTCCATATAAATTTTGAGGAGTTCCCTAGATCACTCATGGACCTTATCATCAGGTCGAAATAATATGATAAAATAATTTTCAAAATAGCTTAACTTTCTACAGAACAATGTTTAAAGACATCCGTGATCCGTTTTGATCTAAAAATAATATGAAAAATACCTACCAATTATAATATAAATATATCATAATGTGAAGGTGTATGGTGAAATGGTGATGATGATTAATGTAATTAGCTTATTAGTATATGCTTTCAGTTCTTAAAACAACGCCGAAACCCCCAAACACGTATCTATAAGGAGTAAGGAGTTCTGTTCACCACCTTCGAACCATGGTATATCCTGGTGCAAAATCTTACTTTTTGGTAACATATGCCTGGAATACTTCATACGAAACCAAAAAAACCATATGTTTCCATTTGAATTTTGAGGAGTTCCCTCGATTACTCATGGATCTCATCATCAGGTCACCACTTTTGTGAAAATGGGACCAAATTGGAGTGAAACTTAAAAAAAAAATAATAATTTGAAAATCGGTTCATAAACGGCGGAGTAATCGTTGAACATACATAAAAAAATAATATATTTATATGTAATATGGTTATATGTTCGGCTGTGTATATATATATACACAGCCGAACATATAACCTCCTCGTTTTTTTGGAAGTCGGTTAAAAATTACTCAGTCACTACTCACTGCACACTTAGGAATTCGGCCTATGACGTACCACTCCTCATCTCTTTCTTGCGCGCACTATTTTCTGTCTGGTTTCCACAGACACAAAATGGGAGCTAGAGGTATTTTGATGAGACTAGTAGCAATAGGTCATTGGAATTTCTGCGTGTTCGATGACCGGGTTATAATTAATTTAGCTTTACCTCTACTGGCAACTGGAGCGGCGGAATTTTTACATAATGTATGTTTGAATCTGCCACAGCTGGCGATGGTTCCTGGGAATAATGATCCATTTTAGACATTGGAAATATACAGGATGTAACAAAACACACTGATAATACTTTAGAATATGTATGTGTCCCTTGTAAAGTTCACTGTAAGTAGCAGTAGTGATTTGTATGTGCAAGTGTCCAGCGTCATGAATTTGCCCATACAAACATTTAATCATAAGTTATTCTTTTAGCTACTTTCACAATAAACCATACAGGGGACTCATACACACACTAAAGTTATATTATCATTTAGTTTTGTTATACCCTGTAGGTACGTATATTTTCTTATTGAATCATCATGATTTTAAAAGAAATAATTGATGAATGAAGAAATTGATTATAACGAAAAATGATTTTTCGCATTACGATTAACATCTTAATAATATAAGCTTGTTAGCAATTATATTTCATGCTTGGCAAATGTGGTTCTTATCGGATAATTGATTAAAGCCAGTAAAGGCTTTTGCTGTCAAGCCTTTCTTTTGCTATTTGCGTTGTCATGTAGAATGATAGAATCTTAAACTACTGCACTGATTTTGATGCATATTGAATGGATCAATGGGGATTGTCCATTTTTTTTTGATTTTGCTCATTACAAAAACATTTCGAGGAATAAGGTCAGTGATCGTTTTTCTGTATATAAACGAAAAAAATACCCATTAGTTACTTATATTTTTGAACAAATATGTTTAACCTTAGTTTGACCTTCAATGGCGTTAAATTAGCAATAAATTCGATCAACATCACGTTTACAACTTTTGGTAAGTTTCTCGTATCAGCTTTCGTATAATGATAACTTGCATTAGACGAACCAGCCATTATAAATAAGATTGAAAGGAAAAAAAAACATACTACAGAGGTCAATTGGCCGCCGATGATGAAGTCAGAGCGAAACTTTAAAAATTTATTGAGAAAAAACTAGCCAATGGATTTCAAAATTATTCAATTTATATTCTTAAAATACCCTATTTTAACGAAAAAAAATATAAAAAGTACATGTGATTTTTTTTGGATTGCATAATTAATAACTTACTTATATCACGAAAATCGCTAATACCTACTAGTACAAAATAAACATTTTTGGACATCGCGTGACACTCTAGCGCCTCTAGCGGAAAATTCTCACGCGGTAGCTCGGCACCAATGGGCATTCCATTGGTGCCGAGCTACCGCGTGAGAATTTTCCGCTAGAGGCGCTAGAGTGTCACGCGATGTCCAAAAATGTTTATTTTGTACTAGTAGGTATTAGCGATTTTCGTGATATAAGTAAGTTATTATTTATGCAATTTACCTGTTGAAAATCTCCTACGTAAAATTATCCCAAAAAGTATTATTTAGCGATCAATGTAAATGCTTGGAGAGCGAAATTGAGAACAGAAGATATAATAATAGTATTAAAAATATTCGGTTATTAAAAAAAGCAAATGTAAAGGAGATATTATTCAAATTTAAGATTATTATAAAGTCAATTTTAATGGCTATACTTCGGACCTTAGTCGACAGTTGCGCCATCTAGTGAGCAAAAGAACGGTAGCCCTCAATTTAAATTCCAATGTTTTGCAATCCAAGTAAACTTACCAAATTGTCTAACGCCTTTGCGCTAGCCAGAAATATACCAAATATTAGGAACACAACCATCGTCCACGATTTTCGTCAAAATACTAACGATTTTTCAATTTCTGCCCACAATTATAGTTCGGAATGACCATGTTTAGTTTAAAGTGTAAAATTAACGAACATTGTAATCGTAACGTAATTAATAATATTTCTTAGATTAGATCCGTGTATCGTTTAGTTACAGTTACACTTGAATTGTTGTTAAGTACTTTCAATAATTTAAATGATAACAAGTTAGAACTTTTCAAAACAACATAAAGATTTAAAAGTAAATCAACTACGAAAATTTCATAACTAGAATTTAGGATGTTTTAATGAATAATTTAATGTGTTTAATTGTTCCTATTTTATTAACAGGCTCTGCTCCACCACACATTCCTACCGCTGTATCTCCTGTGTCGCCAGGATCGACATTTAATGTTTCTATTATATTAAGAAATCTGTCCTATGCAATCAACAAAAATATCAGCAGAATCTAAGTTACCCTATAATAATTGCTGAGTCTCGTTAAAATCGGTCCTGCCGTTCCAGAATCATTTGATGGCGAGGCCTCCGTGGTCCAGTGGTCCAGAGCTTCGCTCTTGACTTGGAGGTCGTGGGTTCGATTCCCGCGTTGGAAACATGGTATTTCCAAATTTGGTTAGGACAATGCAGGCTGATCACCTGATTGTCTGACAAGTTAGATGATCCATGCGTCGGATGGGCATGTAAAAAGTCAGTCCTGCAGCTGATCTCTCGCCAGTCGTGTCGGTCGTCCGTACCACTGGGTTATGAGAGTAAAGGAATAGTGAGTGCTCTTATGTATTGCGCACACACTTGGGCACTATAAAATTACTCCTGCGTACTTGGCCTGGTTTCAATGAAACCGGCCACCGTCACCGTAACGGGTGGGGGGAATATTATTATATTATTGATGGCGAGGATTACCATGATGGTGATTATGAGGAACAAAAAAATTTGGTGATACAAAATTATATTTCAGCCATAGATCAGTAATAGAAGCAATCTTGTTCCGAATCTCTCTGGTAGTGAAGATTTCTATTCACGGAGAACTCAGCAGTATTCATAATCACATCCTTATCAAACCTATACGATAGGTCCTCGATGAAATCCCTTATTATACTTTCCATGACACCTATAGCTTCGTTCGTTTTGAGCTTCTCGCAGAACGCATCATCAATTTTCTTGCGTACCTGTAGATTTTTCATGAACGTTTCCAATTCTTCTTTTTTGAGGGTCTTTATCTTCTTTGTTTTCCTCGGACGTAAAAGACCCAAGGGTTCTATAGGCTCTATAGGTTCAATATCGACGCCACCCTGCGGTTTTTCCAAAGATTCGCTGCTTGTATTATTTAGTTCTTTCTGATCGTTAATTTCTTCAGAACCGAAAGGTATGACAACAACTCGTCCAATATTTTCATCTGCTTGGTATTTAGTTGTAGTAGTTGGTTTAAAAGTTCGTTTGATGTTGTCATCTTTCTCTGGTTTTAAACTTTCTGAAAACTGTCCTTTGTCTGGTTTTAAACTGTCTTGAACCTGTCCTTTGTTTGGTTTTAAACTGTATTGACGCTGTTCTTTGTTTGGTTTTAAGCTGTCTTGACGCTGTTCTTTGTTTGGTTTTAAACTGTCTGAAACCTGTCCTTTATTTGGTTTTAAACTGTCTTGAACCTGTTCTTTGTCTAGTTTTAAACTGTCTTGAAGCTGTTCTTTGTCTGGTTGTAAACTGTCTGGACCATGTATTCTGTGATCATGAATGATATGAAAACCACCGTTGTTGTTGTTAACTTGAGCGTTCTAAAAGGGATAAAATATATTAGTTAAGATTGCTTATTCATATAATCTACAAATTCCATAAAGTTAATATACCCAGCGGAATAGAGCAACAAACTCGAGCTGTCGAACGAAACTGAAATTGGTTTACATCTGCGTGTAAAAATATGTGTTTGTATACACTTACACAAGCATCTTTCTATGAGATTAAATTGTCAACGTGCCGATAAGTGTCGACTGGACGTCTAAAAATAGTTTTGCTGTCATGTATCACACGTCTCTTTTTACCACGCAGTGTTACTGATAGTGACATCTCGCTTGCTCAGGCCTTTGTTTCTCTTTTCCGCTAGGTTTATTAACTTTATGACAAATCCATAATAATAAAACTATTTTATACCTGTTCAAGCTGAAACCGCCAAGGCGATTTGGATGATATTTAATATTGGGATGTACTACTCGTATAAGAGAAGTTAATTCCTAAGCAGATGGGGGACCTACGTAGTTTGGTCGCATTACGTCAAACCCAGCCGACAGATCACAATTAACATTGAATTGACGTATTCGACCAAATGACGTTGGTACGTCAACTGCCTAAGAATCAATTTCCTCGATGGTACTGGAAATAACATACTCGTAGCACCATAATGGATTTCGTTGCGACAATAACAAACTTGAATTGCTGCGCGGATGAAGTTGCAGGCAAAATCTTTTTAATCGTTTTTTAACCGACTTCCAAAAAACGAGGAGGTTATATGTTCGGCTGTGGATATTTTTATTTTTTTATTTTTTTTTATTTTTGTATGTTCAACGATTACTCCGCCGTTTGTAAACCGATTTTCGAAATTTTTGTTTTGTTGTATTAGGTTTCACTCCAATTTGGTCCCATTTTCACAAAGGTGGTGACCTGATGATGGGATCCATCAGTAATCGAGGGAACTCCTCGAAATTTATATGGAAACATATGGTGATTTTGGTTTTATGTGAAGTGTACTAAGAATACGCTACCAAAAAGTCAAATATTGGGTCAAGGTATACCATGGTTTCGATGATGCTGAGAGAACTCCTGATTCCTTATAGATACACGTTTGGGAGTTTTGGCGTTGTTTTAAGAACAGAAAGCATAAACTACTATGCAATTTATATTCATCATCATAATCATCATCATCATCATCGTCATCATCATCATTACCACGTCGTGTTAAGGCCACCAATGTCTCATGGCACAGAATAGATAATAGTACAAAGCATAGGTATGGATATACTAATAATAATAATTATGTACTGTATAACAATTAACAACACCTGTTTGTTTTTAATACACGGCGGTCGGCGTCGCCGCCCAGCGAGACCCAGAAGACAGAATATCGAATACTTTACTAACTACTTTATATACAGATCGAATACTTTACTACTTTATAAAATTTTAATAGACAAATAGAATTAAAATAAAGTTATTTAAAAAAAAAACATTTAAACAAAACAAAGTCATTAAGTGTCTTTTTAATTAGTTATACTTATTAATCGATAGATGGTGCACTAAGTACCTATCGATTTGAATTCTTGATAACAAGAACAGCTGTCATAATTATGATAATATTAAATATTATGCTACGCTACATCCTATGCAAGTTTGTACAATTTTTATCTGATAGATCCTTCGATCGTGGAAAAACGAGACACAATAGCCTTTCTATTGTTATCGCAATCGCCGGTGACCGCTTCGGGCTTCAAGTATTAAAATTGTTAAATTACTTAGCACAATATGTTCACTTCACTGATAATATTATATTATTTTGTGAGTGTGAGTTGTGACTCTTAACAAATTGTAATAAGATACATAAAATATACGCGAAGATTTATCTACTAGTGTAACTAAAAAGAGTGAAATTATTATTATTTTTAACAAAAAATTAAAACCGACTTCCAAGGTAAAAACAATAATAACATTAATATGAACATAAAAAGTATTAAATAATTTTTACTATCTAATAGTGCCTTTTTCCGAATTCGGCTAAACCTCAACTATTTCTGTACTCAATCTTCATTATTTTGAAGTCGGTGCCAGTTCCAAAAATTTTAAATATTCTGTCAGAGGACTGAAGATTCAGCTATCTGGTACTGACTTCAAAATAATGAAGATTGAGTACAGAAATACTTGAGGTTTAGCCGAATTCGGAAAAAGGCACTATTAGATAGAAAAAATTATTTAATACTTTTTAGTTCATATTAATGTTATTATTGTTTTTACCTTGGAAGTCGGTTTTAATTTTTTGTTAAAAATAATAATTAATCCAATACTTTTAGGTACTTACTTATTTAGATGTGTGTAAAATTAAATTGTGCTATTCTTTAATATAGTTATTAATAAATATACTATTGAATAGTCTTTCGACCGAAAAAGTCTCAATCTCAAGCAAAACATTACCTATCAACTTATTTTAGACTTCGGGCACCTACCCCTTGTTCATATTAAAGCCAATAATTTGACTCTCATTTCATATTCTTAAAAAAGTGCAGAACTTGAGATTTTTTTTGCATGCTAAAGTATAATTTAATTAGAAATTAGTCCACTTATTAATGTTTTTTAAAGCGATCAGCAATAGTTACACATTTTATTCTAACACAGAGTTAAGAGCGCTTACAGACGAGCGACACGTGTCGGCGACATTCAGCGGCAGTCGACGGCAGCCGTCGACAGTTTATCACGCTTGCAGTTGTGACGTACCTCCTAAAGGTAAGCGTCCACAGGTCGGTATCGTACGCAACGGACGTCTCGCATCAAACGGATAATTTTTTCGCACAGCCAGTATATTTATCTTCAAATTAGTACAGACAAAGTTCCTAAATCAAAACTTCTGCTTTCGACTTTTCCATCCACACTCCACACCCTCTTTTGGAGCATTCATTTACTAGGCTAGTCGGTAATCCGTACGCTGCCGATACAGTGGACATACTGTGAAAAAATTATCCGTTGCGTACGACACCGACCTGTAGACGCTTACCTTTAGAAGGTAAGTCAGAACTGGGGGCCTACCACCACCTCTACTGCCGTCGACACGTGCCGTTCGTCTGTAAGAAGCCTTAAGCTGGGAACAAATTATCGGACGAACGTCCGCGGACGTTTTCATCGGATGCGGCTTGTTTCTATCTGATCGATAAAAAAATACAGCAAAATACACTAAACTGTGTACATTGTCTGACATAAGTCGCGGACGCGGCCTTGAGCGTTCGGACGTCCGAACAGAATCTGGCTAGCCGGATGTTTTTGCATCCGCGGCCGGACGTCTGCCATTGACATATAGGTTGGGTCTTTGACGTCCGCGGATGAACCATGCACATTGTTAAGCCGCATCCATCAGCCGCGACTTATGGATGCATCCGATAATTTGTTTCTAGCTATATACTTACTATATATTACGACCTCTACTAAATCAAAACTTACCTCGTCATTTTCAGCCGATTCATTTTCAGGTTCTTCTTTACCGGGCTCTCTATTTCTAGCTGCTTTGGACTCATCTTCGAAAACTTCTTCCAAAGTAGAAGTAGTAACGCCTGATCCTGGCACTTCATTTTCAGATATCAACTTCAAACTATTGATATGACCAGTCAGAGGATTGGAGTAACGTATAAAGTCGATTAATGCGTGGGTCATCATTTTGTAGTTTTTCATTGCCATGACCACTTTTTTCTTTTCTTCTTCAGTTTTTGCGGCGGAAATCAAATCCGCCATTTCCTTTGATAGAAAATTATTGATGATAAAATCTGTTACGAGGTCTTCTTTTATGTTTGTTGAATCTTGATCGTTTGGTTGTGTTTTTTGTAAGTCTGCTATAGCTCCGAGTAAGTCTATAGGTGACAATCCTGCGCTTAAACCCTTTACTTGAGAATAGGCCTCAAGTGGTGCATTAAGTCGACGATTATAAAGGAAGGTTTTTGGTTGTTCATCAGCTTTAAGTGAAAAACCGTATAGACTAGGAATATCTCTCAAAGCTGGTTTTGGTGGTTCGATGATTTCATTTGCATCTATAGGTTGTTTTATAAGGTCAGATGCTTTGTTAGTGTTCTCTATTTCCTCAAACTTTTCCTCTTGTGGCAATATAGATTGTGGATTGGAATTAATATGAGTTGTCCCAACTTTGCCTGATACTGAGTGAGTTTGTTTGCTGTGTCGTATTTGGAACGAAGTTCTAGAAATATGATTGTGACTGTTTAGTTCTTTATTCCAAGGTAGCATTGCTAAATTATTTCCAACGGAATTAAAATTGTTGATTCTTTTTCGACTTTGACGGAGTGCTCCAAGTTTTTTGGGCATTCCCACAGGTTTTATATATTTTGCTTGTTTTTTGTTTAGCTGTGGTATACTAAAAATTCTTTTCAGGTCATAACTTCCAAAGGTATTGTCAACATTAAGTGGATTTATAAGAACTGGTTTTTGTATTCTGTTTCTTTCTTTTTCTTGATTGATCACTGATGATTGGTCAATTTCTACTTCTGGGTTAAATCTGTAACTTAAACCTTTTTGATCGTTCCAAATTTTTTGATTTATAAGAACTGGTTTTTGTATTTTGTTTCTTTCTTTTTCTTGATTGATCACAGATGATTGGTCAGTTTCTACTTCTGGGTTGAATCTGTAACTTAAACCCTTTTGATTGTTCCAAATATTTTGATTTATAAGAACTGGTTTTTGTATTTTCTTTTTTTCTTTTTCATAGTTGATCACTGATACTTGATCAACTTCTTCTGCTGGGTTAAAACTGTAACTTAAACCTTTTTGATCGTTCCAAAATTTTCTATTAAATTCCTTTAGGATATTTAGGTTATTATTACTGTCAAGAGGGCTAGGTCTATATGTAATCGGTTGATAGTATCCGTAACTTGCTTGAGTGTTAACCTAAAAAAAAAAACATTTTAGTTTAAAAAATATTATTTGGATGTAACAGCTAATTTAAATCTTAAAAATATATATTTTTAAGCTATTAGATAGTAATTGAAGACACGAGTGGATAAATTGGGTAACTGAGATTTTATAACATAATTATAATTTATCATTTATTCCCCTATTCTTTGAAGAAATCTTGTTACTTACCTACTTTTTGATTTCAAATCATTTCCCGGTCCTAAAGCCTCTATTTATGCAAAAAAACGTCAATTCAAAAAATTTTAGCTACCCACTTCATCCAATTATGACTTCTATTTAAATCTAAATTATTAGTAGAAGATACATAAGCAAAATATAACTGAGAATTTCAATAAGAATTTCTAAGTTTAATTTTGGTTAGGGCTTCACGCGAGAGCGAGATTTTTCTCGTTTCGTCTCGTTCTCGTCTCGCTTTTACGAGACGAGAACGAGACGAGACCTTTTGGAAAATATTCTCGGCGATACCGAGACCACATACCGGGTAAGTAACCCGAAAGTTTCGTTTCGGGTCTCGTTAATATTGTTTTTATTAAGTTTTTATTCGAAAAATTAGAAAAGGTCTACTTAAAAAACAATATATTTTACAAAATGTAAAATCTGGTAATCATCCAAACTGCATTTTATCATATAAACACATTAGTCGTAAAATATTCCTTATTCTCTTTATTATATGAATGAATGAATGAATGAATGAATATTCTTTATTGCATTCACACACACATATTTAGAAATACAAATTTTAAACTTAGAACTAAGAACTAATTAAACACAAAAGGCAGCTTTATTGCTATGCAGCAATTTCTTCCAAGCAACCGAAGAGCAGGAAATTATTTTATATAGAAAAAAAAAACAAATAGGCAATGTGCAAAAACAAACTACAACTAATTACTTAATCTAGAAAACTAGAAAATTACAAAACACCTAACATGACAATTATAATTTATAAACCTATCTAAACAAAATATAAATTCTATATATTATAATAAATATTATACCAATAATAATATACTACACATAATACAAAATACAATTAAGTACTATAAAAAATATAATATATTGATACATTATATATTATAGAAATAAATCATTATTTACAACTAAGCGAGACGAGACGAGACAACTCGTAACGAGACGAGACCGAGACTTTAACAAGACTCAATTTTTTGAGGATTGACGCGACCGAGACGAGATTTTTGTTACTCTTAAAAAAAAATTTGCTGCACAAGTAAATAAAAAAGAACTCACCAAATTCAAAATGGCGGATATGAAAATGACAGCTCGCAACGACTCCATTTTACCTACAGCAATCGAATTATAAAGTGATCCATTTATATACTCTACATTTGTTACAGTTAAGTATTTTCTTGTCAACACAACAATTAAATATAGAACATGTCCTATTAATAATACAATAACTGTTATAATTTCATAGCATGATCGATTTTATGCTTTGAATTTTACATGATATTGTTGATGTAATGATATTTACTAACAAATTATTATATGCGCATTGTAAATAACATTTTATTCCTTTAAAACATTTTAAAACTAAAAACATTGATTTGCAAGAAAAAACTGAAGCTTTGGAATTGGTCCTTCGAGCCGGATAAGAGAATCTATAACACCAATTTTACAATTTGAAGGTAGGTGACACGTTGTTGAGTGGCTAAAAGATTGGCGCTAGACTGAAAAAGTGAGTCTGTGTTTAACGGCTAAGTCGGTTGGTAGGGGATACTTTAAGGCGACGCCTTGATAATTTGGCTGTAGCGATATCGATTTTTCTCAGCAATGACTGAAGTCTCTTGTCTTTGAATTACCCATAGCATAACACGATTGGTCAACTTTTATAACACAGAATAATCAATCAAAAAGACCTCTGTAAAAAAAGGGATTCTAATTTTGCCAACAGAGGAGAGTGATTTAAGCTTCCAAAATTTGTACATAGATTGGTTCAAGCATACAGTTTAATTTGACCATAGCTTATATGAAATATATTTATGGTTTTTAAATTAAGCGACAAAAACCATTTTGTCGTTTACACCCTTTCCATTTTTGGCTGTTCTATTGCTTGTTTTCTATGAGAGGCCGCGGTGCTTCTCATAGAAAACAAGCAATCTAAAAACATATCACCTTAAGAGACGGGAAAGGGCATGGGATAATTATTGCAGCGGAATACCCTTCTTTTTACAGTTCTTTAAAAGTAGGACAATGATTTTAAATGCAAAATATTAACATCAACATTTATTATATACAATATACATATTCACATTTAAGGCATGGATTTCAACTGGGACTGCCCGGAATCCAGAAAACCAGAAAAAAATCAGAGCACTAAAAAGAACTCTAACATAAAATAGAACACATTAGTTCTCAACGGCCATACTCAGATTTAATGATCTTTAACTTTAATTTAATGAAGAGTTTGGCAGAAAATGAATGAATCTCGAAATCTTTATCAGGGCGAGCGAAGCGATACCATAACCTGTACATTTTGTGGTACAATTTACGGAAAAACTATCACGCCTATTGATTTGTGCTTTAACATAGTAATTTTTATTTATATGTTGATGATTATCATCAGTTAAGGTGTGACGACGCGAGCCCTCACAAATCTCGGCTTTTAGCTAGTTAAATAAAAGTTAAATTACTTAGCGTCTAAACACCCGAAGTTACGCGGCGTAAATTCCGCATGATTACGCCCGCAATGTATTTTAAATTGCCGACGACACACTACTCCGTCGCGTTCCGTCCGTATTTTGTATGCGTTTGACATTGCGGACGTAATTTACGCCGCGTAACTTCGGCCTTGTGTGTTTAGACACTTACTATTTATAATCTCTCATGAGTGCGGCTGTTAATGTTCGATTTTCAGCTCTATTGTAATGTCATAGGGTTCAATATTCAGCAAACTGATTTTTTCCAGCCTGCATAATATTATAGTCCCAGGCATAGGACTGATTTTAAGGTTATAACTAGATTATGATACAACATTTGTCGTGAAAATTTCAATCCAATAGCCATCGGGGTCTTGAATGAAAGCTAGACCTTTCATTTTACCATCCTGGGGCTTCTTGATAAACTTAACGCCTTGCTCTTCAAATCTGAAACAATGATAAGCCAAGTTTAAAAACTATAACTTACCCGACTATAGAAAAATCTATATATTTTAAAACTAGTCGATGCGCCAAAGCTCGTTTATCGCGTGGGAACGGTACATTGGGAACGGTACATTTTTAACAACGGTACAACGGAAGCGCGCATCACGTCGGCGAAAGAGACTTTACGTGATAAAGTGTAGTGCGATTGTGTGTGAATGTGTAAATAATATATACTAGGATAAAATTGTTCGGCGTGCATACGTTGTCTGATTGCCATAACACAAGTTTTTACTTAGCATGGGATTAGACAACGTGATGTACGCTATAGTCTGTGCGCAACTAGTTGGCCGCTCTGCCGGTATGTATATGGGCAGAGCGGCCAACTAGTTGCGAACAGACTATACCTAGTTTTTATACTATTGTATATTAATGTATGTATAATGAAGAATTTGAATTTGAATAGATAATGTATTCTTACCTGGCACAAGCCTCATCGACATCCGGCACCAGTATACCAATGTGTCCGAACCCGCGAGGATCCGAGTTGCCGTTGTGGTAGGCAGAGTCATCGCTCTCTGTGCCCCAGTTGCTGGAATAGGTAAGGTGAAGTCATGTAGAAAAATGATAAAAATAAAAAATTGTTTATTTTTTAAAGTAAAACTTCGTTACGCACATTTTACTTGGGGAGTAATAATAGCTCCCACCGATTTCGGTGACGGTGGCCGGTTTCATTGAAACCAGGCCAGCTACACAGGAGTAATTTTATAGTGCTCAAGTGTGTGCGCAGTACACAAGAGCACTCTCTATTCCTTTACTCTCATAACCCACTGGGATGGAAGACCGACACGACTTGCGAGAGATCAGGCGCAGGACCGACTTTTTACATGCCCATACGACGCATGGATCATCTTACTTGTCAGACAATCAGGTGATCAGCCTGCATTGTCCTAACCAAACTTGAAAATAACATATTGTTTCCAACGCGGGAATCGAACCCACGACCTCCGAGTCAAGAGCCGCGCTCTATACCACTAGACCAGGCGTCTTGGGGAGTAAGAGTAGGTTCACACGGCACAATCCTGCACTTTTTTGCAGTATACGTCTTAACATTTATACGCCGATTGTACTGCAACAAATCGTGCAGTACAATCGATGTGTGAATGGTTCTATATAATATACATTGAATGCGCCACAGGCCACTATGTTTTATTCGTAAGACGTAAACTGCAAAAATACGGGAAAAAACTGCAGGAAAGAATTGTGCTGTGTGAACCTGGCCTTAAATTCAAACATGATTATTATTATTTTTATTTTGTTTGAAAGAAACCTACACAATATTAACAAAGCTTATTTCACTCAAGCACGCTCAATTCACACTGGTGTAGTGTCAGCGTCGCGAGACGTTGGTATTCGGCTACAGCATAATTTCTGCTACGAAAACATGGAAGCGCGCGTCGACGCACGTATTCGCCTATCGACCCTTTAAGGGCGTTCCGTCCGGAGATTCCGTAATTGACCGTATTTAAAACCTTATAAACTCATAATCTGAAAGCTACAAAGTTACAATAAAAATACAGCAATAATCTTCAGTATATCAACATTCCTTTTGTCGTTTTAAATTTTCTATTTTTGTTTCTTAATCTCATGATATCAGCTTTCAAAGTAATACCAATTTGTTAAAATTCAAGCATACATTCAGCATCTCCTTAGGATTTACATATTACTTTTATTTGAAACTCACGCCAATAGATCGACAATATCATAAACTACATATTCGCCGTTTAAAATTTTTTTAGGACAATTTTGAAGTAAGATAAGTAAAAATAATAGGGTTTTGGCGCGATCTCGGCAACGCGGCAAATGTATGGCCAAGGTCGTTTGCTCGGGGGACGGCCTTAAGGGCCGCGACACACCGGAATGGCAGCGGCGAGGCGAGCACTTTCAGTGTCATTTGATTTTAAACTTTATCTTCATTATTGTAATACATAGTATCGCTTGAGAAATCGCAGCCGGCAGCGTCCACAAGCGGCCACGAGCGGCCACGGGCGGCCGTAGACTTCTCAAGCGATACTATGTATTACAATGAAGATAAAGTTTAAAATCAAATGACACTGAAAGCCTCTCAGCTGCCATTCCGGTGTGTCGCGGTTTTAATACTTTCTTAGCAGAAATTTGTACTTTAAATAGTACTTTAATACAATAGAGACATGCTTTGGTGAAAAGCATTATGCTTTGCTTAGACTCTACCCCAGTGTGAGATGTACGATTCCCGCGCAATAAACTAATTTCAGCACAACAAAGTTGCGGGCGACATCTAGGTTTATACAGGGTGTAACAAAACTAAGTGTTAACACTTTAGGGTGTGTACATAGAGTTCACTGCAAAAGTAGCAGGCAGCCGCTCCGAAAGAATGACATTTTTCTTCTTTGTATGGAAAAATTCATGACATGCGGGAGCTTGCTCATACTAATTGCCCAAAAAAAACTTTGCTCTTTCAGCGCTGCTACTTTCACAATGAACTATATAGAATGAACACATACACAAGTATCACTATAGCTTGCTACAAAAATTATAAGAACTTCAAACTTACTACGTCAATTCCAGCGTAGCCTTCCTCGACATGGCCCATTTGGTCCTAGCGGACTCATCCTTCGGTACCTCCTCCGGATTCTCATACCCCATGAAGAAGAGAGAGAACTTCATCTCGGGGAAATGGAGTTGCTTGAGCAGAGTCATACCGAGGACTCCGGTGTAGAAAGGCAGGGACTTCTTTGGGTCTTTGATCCTGTACATCGTTTGTTGAAACATGAAGTCCTGAAATTGGACAATTAATTTTTATAGTAGTGAATTATTTTTAATAATCTGGCCCTTTAGCCTAGACGTTTTCTTTATTTAATCGCCAATCAAAATGTATGGAATTGACATTAGTATATGAAGTAGACATTCAACTTGTCATATTTTAACATTTAAAAGCTGTAAAGAAAATATTTGGCTAGGCGAAAATATCTGAGCGACTCTTATCGCCATCTGTTATAAATTTTTGGACTAACTTAATTTAATTTGAACAAATTTCCCGCATAAACACCCCCTTACCCCCCTTTTTCCAGTTAAAAAGTAGCCTATGTCCTTTCTCAGGCTTTAGATTATCTGTGTACAAAATTTCATTACAATCGGTTCAGTAGTTTTGGCGTGAAAGCGAGACAGACAGACAGACAGAGGTACTTTCGCATTTAAAATATTATAGTATAGATAACGCGCCCCACCACATCACTAGTTGATATAAATGAAAAATTTTGTACTGTGAATACTAGGGAGGGGCGCGTCATTTTAAGTTAGAGAAGCCCTACTTAGTAATTAGTTGCACATCTTTAGTGTGACATTATTCTGTATGGTATTATATTATATCATAACTATAATATGTATTTAATTAGCTATCTTTAGACAGTTGAAATGACTTTACAATTGTTATGAATTATTGTTTTATCTACAAAACTGAATTGTGATAACACAACAGGTCAAGATAAGGCATTATCAATACCATGTAAGTGCCTAAAGTTCTTTAAGTAGGTTCATCCATAAGATAAAAAATGCCACAAACCTCCTCTGTCCAGTGCAGTGGCTTAAAGGTGAGAGCTTATCAACTCATTGTAGGTTTTATTCTTGAGTTGAGGTTATTATTATCAGAAATTCAGATATTATTATTAGATTTTGGTTCCGATAAAAAATTTGATACTGGATACAAAACTTTTTACCAACTTTGTTACTAATTGTTCCCTAGAGAATGAAGAAGAGTGCTCTTGTCTTGCTCACATACTCGGGCACTATAAATAGCCCCTGAGGCCTGCTCAATAAACCGGCTACCTTTCCCGAAAGTGGGGTTTAAAACTTTCAAAATAGTAGGTGCCATACCTTGGTTGCTGGTGCCGGTTTCTGGCATAATGCCTCAACTTCTTGAGGGGAAATACCACCGCTTGCCATTCTCCTGAAATATGATGATAAGATTTTAGTTGAAGCCGAAATACAGTTGAAAACCCTATGATATATTAAGTATATTTTATGTAGAGAGATAATGTAACGCACACTTTTGATTTAGGCTGTTTTTGCGGGATAGAAATGTAATTTAAATACCTGTTTACGACCTGAGTAGTCCTATTTAAACTGGGCTGTAATAAATATTTGCAGAAAGAGAAAAACTGCGGTTTTATTACGCGATTTGATAACCCAACAAATGACATTCTTCTTCTTCTTCTTGCTTTTTTGACAATGACGTCTGACATTTTTTTTTATAATTTTTTTTCCTATAGCAAGCTACAGCTAAGCAGTACATTATTCCCAAAGAGTACTATAATACTGGCGTAATCCATACTAATATTATAAATGCGAGAGGCTGTCTGTCTGTCTTGTAAGTACCTACCTCTTCACGTCCAAGTCCCTTTCCTCCAAAAATTTGGTATGGAGATAAATTTAATCCTTCAAGCCCCATGAGCACCGGTGATCGCGACAACAATAGAATACAATAGAATTTCCAAGAATCCACGATCGAAGAATTCTGATAATATAAATAACATCACATTTCATATGTAAATAATAATTTTAAATGAAATTTAAATATAAAAGTTCTATACGTACTACTTGACACTATATGTATATGGCCAAACCTTTGAAATATTAATACATATTATATACGTAAATGCGTATAATTTTGCATATGTTCATTGCAATAATTATACTTGAATACTGAAAACCGTTATACACTTAGTCTTAAACAATTAATTTATTAGCTAAAAACCGTGCCCAGATATTATAGCTTTTATTATTATATTACTTCTAAACCGCCATCTGTCGTCGTCTAGGATAACTATTTTAAACGTAACAAACGTATATGGACCGTGCAGAAACTATAGATGGCGTCGTAATTCGCCAGCAGCGACACGTTGCGAGTAAAAGAGGCAAACTTGTAAATTATCCTTACTTTTGATGCAACTTGTTGCATTCTAGTTGATGTATTTGAAATTTTTAAGTGTTTTATTTTTCTTTTCCAGGAAAAATTGTAGGTATATTATTATATGCCGGGTGTATGTTAGGTTCATATTATTGTGTTCATCAAAAATGAATTTACGTTTATAAATTATAATCTACAAAATTATACAAAATTACGAGTCTACACACAACAATCATGGAACTTTTTTAATACTTACGTATGCTTTTACCGGCTTTTATCAATTATTTCTTTCGTTTTTTAATAAGCCATGGCATGTGAGAACTTTTGGCAGGAAAATAGTAGAATTTTACACCTTTGGATTTTTTAAATATTTCTTGAATATTGGAACATCCGGAAATACAACAATACATATTTTTATTTCTTAAAAATACTCAGTTTTTCAAAAATCTTAGTAATTCTCCATAGCTTGACACAAAAAACGCTAGAAATTTTTAGCAAAAGTTTCGGCTACTAGTCACTAGTGGCAGTGTCATCGCTCTGCACGGTCCCTATAAAGAAGGTAATAACGCGGTGTGAGTGTGACCCGTGTGCGCTACATAGTATCGCTTGAGAAATCTACGGCCGCCCGTGGACGCTCGTGGCCTCTTGCGGCCGCCGGCGGCGTCGATTTCTCAAGCTGAAACTGCTCGCCTCGCCTCTGCCATTCCGGTGTGAATCGGCCCTTATATTATATGTAGCAAACTAGTGTCGCCTTGGCAAGCGGCCGAGCGCTGCGGCCGCGCCGAAAACGGGAACGCTTCCCTCGCGCCCCGCTGTAGTGATGTAGCTGTGCAGTGCTAGGGTGATAGAGATAAACTACGATAACATGGCGCGCCCCTCCAAATTACTGTTTCAATGTGTGTAGTCACATCCTTATGAAAGAGTTTGTATGTAGTAAGTATTCGACCAATCAACCTGTACTCGTAATATTTCACTTAATGTCACTTATTACCAAGATTTGTTGGTCAACTAACCATAACTAGCCGACCGCGCAAGACAACGCACTTCGAACGTTTTGAATTTTGGAGGGGCGCGCCATGTTATCGTAGTTATCTCTACGTGCTCGAACATACTGGGGGCCCTTGAAGACCCTGCTTTCAAGCCTTGTTGTCTTCATCCAGCAGCAGACAGAGCCGGTTGAGAGCGCGCCGAATGACTCCTCGCGCCGTGGTGAGGTACGCGGAACCCCGACAGCTCCTGGATGCAGCTTCATAACCCGTCCTAGCTTCCAGACCTGTGGTGGGATATTGTCTTCCTTGATAATGACGGGAATGAATGTAGCCCTATAGCACGGCGACCAGTAGAAATGCGAAACTATAGACAAACTGTGGACATAAACTTAAGGTGCCGTTCCGATCTTTACCGCGGCTAATCGCGACCGACAAAAATTCAATTAAAATGCCACTTTATGACAGACTATAGTATATGTCATAAAGTAGGATATTATTTGAATTTTTTAGGACTATAGTCTGTCATAAAGTGGCATTTTAATTGAATTTTTCGGAACGGAAAAAGATCGGAACGGCACCAGTTTATCTCCACATTTTGTGACTATAGTCTGTCATAAAGTGGCATTTTAATTGAATTTTTCGGAACGGAAAAAGATCGGAACGGCACCAGTTTATCTCCACATTTTGTGACTATAGTCTGTCATAGAGTGGCATTTTAATTGAATTTTTAGGAACGGAAAAAGATCTGAACGGCACCAGTTTATTTCCACATTTTGTGACTATAGTCTGTCATAAAGTGGCATTTTAATTGAATTTTTCGGAACGGAAAAAGATCGGAACGGCACCAGTTTATCTCCACATTTTGTGACTATAGTCTGTCATAGAGTGGCATTTTAATTGAATTTTTAGGAACGGAAAAAGATCTGAACGGCACCAGTTTATTTCCACATTTTGTGACTATAGTCTGTCATAGAGTGGCATTTTAATTGAATTTTTCGGAACGAAAAAAGATCGGAACGGCACCTTAGGTTTATTTCCACAGTTTGTCCATACTTTCGCATTTCCGCTGGTCGCCGTGCTAGCGCTACCTGGTCTCTACGTCTGGGTTGCCATTTTGACCTGGACTGCAGCTCGGTGACGTACTCCGCCTGCCACCTCCTCCAGAAGACTTAACGTGTTTGTTCGATCAGCTGGTACATGTCCAGACGTCTGGGGTTGATGTCCTCTGGCGCCGGAACCGGAAGCGACGTCAGTGACCTGCCGAGGAGTGTCCAGGTGTGAGCGCTGCATGGTCAGTAGGACAAGAGTGGAGAGGGGGGAAATGGGTCTAGAATTGAGGATAGCTTCCTGTTAGCACAAGCGGCCCCAGATAAATTAAGTGCCATCTAGCGGCACCAGATGGAGGCCTACGAGGAAGGGAAGCCAGTCTTGCCAAGCTGGTCTAATTTGGCACCATTAAGATATTTCTAAAACTAGAGAGCACTATTACTTAGCAAGATGAACGAATAGTAGCCGACACTTTGTGAGTTTCTTACGCTGCTTCTTCTCGTCGGGTTAGTTCCCGAACCGGTGGTAGGCACCATGTAGGACATTCTGAAAACATTAATTTTAAATTTATTCAGAAATTAAACTTTAATTTTGATATTAAGTGCCATCTAGCGGCCACTGGTGGTACCGCATCATAGTTCCAATGAACCGATGTATTGCGGCTATCGATGAGCTATATCGGTATGTCACTAGAGGTCGCTAGATCTGGCTTGAAGTGACACATGAGTAGCTGCTCTGAGCTACGTATTACGCCAACATTACATTACTTTTGAATTTATGATTGAACAAGGAAGACTTTCGGCGTTGTATTTGGGTCACCATGCAGTAATTCCCAGCTACGTGTTAACATCTGGCGACCCCGAATCTCCCCCGGAATCCCTGATGGTAAACCCCAAGTCAAGATGGTGATCATCTTAACATTACTTCATTTAGATAATAATTAATCATTTAATTAACATTAACTTCATAACATTAGCTTCATTTAGATAAGCATTTAAAATTATGCATTTTTACTCAAGCATTTTAAAAGTAAACATTTTTATTTTGAACTTAAACATTATAAAAGTAATCATAATAATTGGTATAAAATAATTAACCTGCTCTGAATTGAATATTCTATGAGTCGGCCAAGAGAAGTGAAATTACTAAAAATATTATACATTTGTAATAAATAATAATAAATAATAATCCACGTGCTTAGAAAATTTTCATAAATGTGATAAATTTATAATAGTCTTAGGTAACATGCTGTAATATTAGGGTTAGAACTTTGAATGTTTGTGCCGTAGTTTTATCTTCATTATTGATATTGGATTTTATTATTGTATTTTATTTTATTGTATGGTATTTTATTATTGAATTTAATTAGTTTTATTGTATTTTATTTAATGATAAAATTGGCTGTAGATAATATGTTATATCAGTAATTTAACCGAGTCGGCTGGTATTGAGCGATTACCGCTAACAGAGGGCAGTAACGTCGCAGTAGGCAGTTTGTGAAAGCGCCATCTGTGAGTGAATCACTGAAGCTTTATGAGACATGGATGGTCGACACGTCGTAAAGTGAATGCTATGGGCCGATTGAGGACGATATTGCTGCCGTTCTTGTGATAAAATTTAATTTATTGCTAGGTACTCACATACGATTTTGCTCGATAGTTTTACTCCAAATCGAGTAATCATTATAGAATAGAATAGAATAGAATAAACGTTTATTTGCAGCTATAATAAGATAAATAATAATATTTAAAAAAAAATACTAATTAAAATAGAAATATTACAATTTATATTACTGTGTTAAAATTACATTACTGTGTCGACCGCAAAACTGACAGATCGAAGGCTCGCATCGAGCCGCTCGAAGGATTAAAAGTAAAAAGTTTAAAGAAATTGGTATTCTAACTGTTGCTTCTCAATACATTTTGGATAATGTGTTGTATGTTAGAAAGAATCTAACTAAATTTAAAACTAAAGGTGATAGTCACGGTAGAAACACTAGAAATAGGCACAAGCTGGAAATGCCAGTGATCAGACTTAGCAAAATAAGTAAATCTTTTAAAGGTCAATGTATACGCCTTTACAATAAAATCCCGAAAAACGTTCAAAATCTATCAATTAAAAGACTAATTCTCCACTCTTTTAGTAAAATGTGGCCCCGTGCGAGTTTCTTACGCCGGTTCTTCTCGCCGAGTTAGTTCCCGAACCGGTGGTAGGCAACATGTAGCTCAACGTTCTGAAAACATTTGATTCAAATTTATTCAGAAATAAAACAAGCTCTTCTTGAAAAGTCTGAAAATTAAATTCGAGTCCTGAATGTTCAACACAGCTAGGATTTATTTTCTGTACTAAGTCTTTTAAAAAGCGGCTAATATAAGATGAAATAATATACACGAGTGGTTATGTTGAAAACATTTTAAGAATAATAATTATTGCAGTATAGGTTCATAGTTCATATTTCTCTATGGTAGGTTATATTTTGGCAATATTTAGTTCATAGATAATATAATATATTATAAACATGATATTTGGTTTTTAAATAAATTGACAGACGTTGCTTGTGATAATAATTTCCATAGGCCGCAGCCCGCAATAAAATATATGTTACGCTCAAAGACCGAAATCGCTCAGTGAGCCATGGCCGTTTTCATTAGAGCCACAACGCGAATTTCGCGTCGCGTCAATTTTCCGCGACGAAAACTAGATAATTATTAGGTCTTTAATATATTTAATTACAAATATATGTATTACTATATTACTGACAAGTATTTAATTAATATTAAATTAATTGAATTGGTGATTAATACGGTCTGTAGCTCTGCACGCAGAGCTCGCTATTGTGAGTCAAAAAGCGACATCTATTGATTTGTCACCAAACTTTTACGGCCGTTAGCTTCACCACCTTGTCAAAGATCCGAAAACTAACACACTCGTACAAAAATTGTTGCAACCTCTACTCTACGGCTCAAGCCATGAGGTTTGAGGCAGCCTACGAATAATAAAAACTAAGGAAACATAACTCCCATACTTCAACCGTTTCTAATTTGGCACCTTTTCGCAAACTAAAATATGACAATTCAGATTTTCGCCAAGGTCGTATCCCAGGTAACGTATCATAATATTGCGCGCCGGACGACAGCCTGCGCGGTTATTGTCATTGTCAAAGTTATGAAACAAAGCTGTTGACAATAATAATTATCATGTCAACCTGGTTGAATGTCACTCGAGTACACGAAAAATGTGTACCGAACACATGCATAAATGTGCATGCATTCGGGTCACATTTTGTAGCCTTTTGGTGCACTTTTTTTGACGGAGTTACTCTTCCTTAGTTTTTATTATTCGTAGGAGGCAGCTCACAAAATAATATTTTTATTGAAGTTTTGTGACTTGTCTCGTGGTTTGTACCATGGAATTATTACTTAGAGCGCTTACAGACGAACGGTAGGTGTCGGCCGTGAGGGTGTAGTGTCAGAGTTATGTTTGTGTAATACCGTATTGTGGCGCCTCTTACACACGCGACAGCCGCCCAGACGGCATCGAGCTGCTGTGTGCGCAGGCGCAGGCAGTTGAGGCACAGCTTCACTTTTACCGCTTGAGCCCATTTCTCGTACGTGGTCTTGAAGACATTGCAGTCGAAGATTCTATGCTTGCCCTGGCACACGACGCATGGACGCGGTCGGTTGCTATTGCCAGCTGAAATTACAAAAGATTTCATGTGAGAATCATTATACAATTGTTTATGAGGAGCTTTATTTTGTGCTGGATGCGATGAAGGCTTATTTTCCTTGTTTGTCTCTTTTAGACCTATACAACATTTCTAACACATCAGCGCGTGACTTCAATCTCTAAAATCATCTAAAGTGGGAAAATCCTTTTTCAAACTGTTCCTGTATTCTTCCCATTTAACACTAGTGCCTGTATCAAGTTTAGTAGAAGCTAAATCCATACTATCCATACTAATATTATAAATGCGAAAGTATCTCTGTCTGTTTGTCTCCCTTTCACGCCAAAACTACTGAACCGATTGTAATGAAATTTTGTACGCAGATAGTCTAGAGCCTGAGAAAGGACATAGGCTACATTTTGGTCAGGGAAAATATCTTATTTCCATGAAAATATCGATGAAAATGAATTCGCATTGTAGTTCTTATAAGTGACAGCAGATGGCGTTTTTTGGCGATGGCTCCGTAGCTCAATGTAGTTTGTGTCTTGGATGTGTATTAAATATGATAATATTATGTATCATAATAATATTTTAAAATATTAAATAAGTATATTAATATACAGTGTAATATAAAAGTATAAAAATGTTTATTTCCGTTGTCTGATACAGACCTGTCTTGTAGACACTTAGCACGGAGCCAGACTGACGTGGTGTTATCCATATATATTATTATTATTATTCATTCGTTATTCTATTAAAGCTCCGTTACAAAGTCGCTTTTTGTGTCCTCATGTCCCTTTGTTCCCTTTAATTGCGGTTTTCTTTAATATATAGAGTGATTAAAGAGGAAGGTTTGTGATAAATATGTATATTAATTATGGGAGTTCGCTATTTTACAAGTAAAATATCAGACGGCCATTCTTTAACAGATTCATTGTCAAGGCAACCGTCGTCGTCGCCACATTCGTCACCTAAGTGTACGGCGTCGTCAATCCATCCCGTACTTAAATTATAAACGTCACCTAATGGTTTGATGGATGAATCGCATAATAGCTACGAATAATAAAAACTAAGGAAGAGTAACTCCGTCAAAAAACATGCTCCAAAATACTTGTCAAAAAAGTGTACCTTAGGTTCACTTTTCATACATTTGCAATATTTAGGTGACCTTGAGCGGTACAAAGGCTGACGTTACAAGACAGTTCGAATGGAACCAAATTTAAAACTGTATTAGTATGGGAGTTACGTTTCCTTAGGTTTTATTATTCGTAGCATAATAGGTTGTTTTATTTCAAATAAACGTCACCTAAGAGTTACGGGGTTGTCAATTCATCAAGAACAAAACTTGGAATATTGGCTTAAAAGACACCAAAATTTTAGGTGTTGGTGAAAACGGGCATAAGTGTATTTAAATCTCAAATCTGACACTTTACTATCATAGGACATGACATATTTGATGATCACAAATGAAGAAATAAAATAATTAAAAATCCAAATTCTCCAAATAAAATTAAACCGGCTTACTCCCCTCGTATATAATGTCTTGCACGCCTGTTGTACCGCAGTGGACAGTGATGAGGAAGCAACCCGAGGGCCGAGGTACGCAGAGGCAAGAATGAAGATCTGTGTACTCGAGCAGACTCGACAGCACTCATGATGATGGATGTATTCTCACTGAAATTGTGATGCAGAGTAATATGTAAGTGAGCGTGCAATAAACAAGAGCACAGCGTGAAATGTTACAACTAGCACATGGCACAAAATGAAAATGTATGTAGTATAGGTTATCTTGTTGGTCTTGAGCTCCAAACGCGCCTTCCTCCGTTGATAGCCACGCGGCCGGCGGCGAAGTCCGTCCAGAGAATCAGAGAAAATGGCGACGGCTTCTAGGTGAGATATCCGTGCCCATCGGGGGTGCCAATTATGTCAGCGGGACATAGATTAAAAGATGTTTACAATAAAACATTTGCTATATTATCAAGTTTTTACATATAGTACTTATTATAAAGTAGGTAATATCGCTGTGTGAACCGTGTGCGTGTACGCGTGTCGCCTTGACCTTGTTTTGCTTTTAGCTGATATGATAGATGAAATATTGAAAAGTGGGCAGAGCTTGACACCCCCTCATCCCGCAAATTGTCACGCGTCGTTTCATAATGATTACCACACCTCCTCTTTGTATATGCTCAGTGATAAATCCTGAAAAAAATTACAGTTCTCATATGATAATATATGAATTTCGGTGCTAAAGAGTTGCGGGCGTTATCTAGTCTACAATAATTAAACTAAAGGTTCAATGCTATATTAAAATAACTTATTTATTAGCTATAACTGTTTTTTAATCCCTCGATTGTGGAAAAATAAGACACAATACTCAATAGCCTTTCTATTGTTATCGCGGTCTCATGCGACCGCTTGGAGCTCGAAGGATTAAATTCCACTACTTAGGTTATCTAAATTCTAATTAAAACTACAAATAGATCAGTTGCACTAGATTTAATTTATTTTATTCTGAATGCACTAAATTAACAAACTTATAAAACAATTGTCTATCTTGTCCTACCTTGGATTAGTCGCTGCCATATTTTTAACGTTACTTCAAGGTATCCATAGAGTTGTTTTTATAACTTTTCTCTTTAGCATTCTGAGCTTATTTTAAAAATTGAAACAACATCATACAGTCCATAAGATGACAAGATGTATTTGATCAATCAACATTTAACTCCGCTCAAGTTCTGTATAAATCCCCATCTTCCGAAACAGATCATAATCCTGTCTTCCGACCGACCATAATCTACCGATTCAAATAGTATTTCTTATACAAATAATGCAGCTCCTCCATCCATAGTATGTCTCGTTCCACAGATGTGTTCTTACAAGTATATGCTGAGATGCAGCGGACACCAGCCTGATCAGTGAAAATATCTCCGATAACACTTATGTATGATCCTTCTTCAAAATCTAACGGCTTCATATGCTTTTTCTCGATGCTGTTGAGTAGTGATGACATGGTAAGGACGTTTTCGTCGTGATATCTAGATATTGAAGCAAAACTACTGATTAAGTCTCTCATAGTTTTCTTGGAAACATGATGGTTGTTTGTGGTATTAACGTAATATATTTGGACGGTACCAGTAGGGTCGCTTACTTCGAAATGTGCGGCGTCCTTTTTGCAGGTATTCAAAGTGGTAACGATCCCGTGTATCATTATATTTTTGAAACGCAAACCGAACATTTCAAAAACGTATCTGTTTTGGTCTGTACGGCTAGCGCGGTATATATCTTGCACGTATATCTTCATGGGATTCTTCTGTATGTCATCCATTGTATTATTTCTTTTTTGATTTCGGTAATCAGTTTTTGCGAATAAATTTCATAAAAAACTTGTATTTTGAAAAGATTTGAAAATTTTGTTGATTCTCAAACGTCAATTCAGTGTTGCCAGAGTATACTCAGCCCAGGTTGCCATTTGTAGGTTCAAATGTTGCCATTTGAAACCAAATGTTGCCATTAGAAAAAAAAACCTGTAAAAAACGTTCTGTGCCTTTTTAAATAAAAATATATTTTATACCTATTGAGTACTGTTTTATTGCGCTGCATTTTTTGAAATCGAAAAAATCATGTTTTCAAAAAATGTTAATCCTTTTGGTTGATAAATAATTGATTCCACAATTTTTTTTCCTCATAAATTTAAAATCATTTTTTCCTGAAAATAAAAGCATTAAGTATAAAATATAAATAAAAAGATAAAAATTAAAATAAAAAATAAATTTAGACTCCATTTTACAACAATATTAAAATCCATCCAGAAATCCAATATTAAAACATGCAAAAAATAAACATAAATTTCCCAGCACCCTAAGAGCTTATTCCACTTATCCTAGCTGGGATCCTAATTCCTAGCTAGGATCCTAGCTAGGATAAGTGGAATAAACGCTTTTAATATTAGTGGTTGGTTATTAATGGTTGCATCTGTTCTCGAACCTACTGTAATGTAGACGTGTACACCGAACACAGATCGCACTTGTTGAGTCTTCAATCAGTAAGGGCGCATTTTCACTATGGCGCATTTTCACTAGTCGATAGGACCCGCATGCGGGGTGCGGGAGATTTCTAAAATGCAAGCCTCGACCAATCAAAATGCGCCATTAGTTGTCATAGACTCCCCGGTTGCTGTATACCGCACGAGTTAACGACTAATGAAAATACGCCCTTAAGGTGAACGCAGATTTGGCCGCACCGCACGCACCGCAGTCGCCGCATTTGGAATTCTTTATATGAAGTTATAGGCAAGCTCGCATACCTACCCGCGCCGCAGTCTTCGCAACTTCTACATTCTTTATATGAAGAATTCGAAATGCGGCGACTGCAGTGCGTGCGGTGCGGCCAAATCTGCGTTCACCTTTAGTCGTTAACTTGTACGGTATACAGCATGCGGCGAGTCTATGACAACTAATTGACAACTAATGGCGCATTGTCATTAGCCGGGTCCACACCAAACGATCCATCTTGGAGCGGCGATCCCGCGATCCGCGATCCAGGATCGAGGAGCGTGGAGCGTGGAGCGCGTTAGACCGATCCAAGAACTTGGAAACTGCGATCCTAATATGCGCTCCAAGCCATCCGAAGGCGATCCGTTATTCAAGTCAGTCAGTATCTTGCACGATATGGAGTCACACGTACATCGGCGGCGAATTGCCGTTGCAGCGGTAACCTTTATTTTGCTTAAATTATTGCGCAAAAAAAGTACAGAAAAGAAAAGGACGGTGTATCCTCCCGCCAGAGACCGCATTTTTTTCTTTAGATCTTCTACTGGATTGCTCCCCATTTTGCGAGAAATCTGAGCCCAAGCATCGTCTCTTGCACCTCTATTAGTAAAAAAAATATCTTTTGGGTCCCATAAACATTTAAACTCCTAATAAAGCGATATCAGACGACGACTTTGCGAAATGTCCATGGTGTGATGGACGTCACGTCACACCAAACACTCCGTGCAACGCGCTCCATGCCGCGCGCGATCGGAGCGCGTTGGATCGTCTGGTGTGGACCCGAGGCATGCGTTTCATTAATCTCCCGCACCCCGCATGCGGGCCCTATCGACCAGTGAAAATACGCCATTAAATTAGTTTTTCAAATAGGGCTATAGGTAGCTTCTTCGATTAAAACAATAAAGATAACTTACCAATAGATTTAAAAACAAAAGTATTAGAAAACCACGAAAAAATTTCCTTTGCATCGCAATACACAGTGCACACAGTCACACATAAAGAATTTATGTATAACACTTTACACTACGTATTAATTATTATCTGCTCTGTGGTCACAAATTTCTACCACTTTTGTTTACATACTTTTATCTCTAGCTACACCAAAATAGACCTTTGGTTAGTAGAAATATGGGTACAATTTGTTTGTCTATTATATAAGTATTGTTTTCATTTGGAAATAAAAATGCATTCAAGATTTTGATTTTGTTCAATTCAATGAGTTCAGTTCATCTGCGAAATATATTCGATATTTTTTTACCGCGCGACAAGTCGATAAGTTGCCAAAAAGTTGCCATTTGAGCTCGGTTGCCATTTGGTTGCCACGAAGGGTCAAATGTTGCCAAAATGGCAACCAAAGTTGCCAAATGGCAACGCTGCGTCAATTGCTAAATAACATGTCATATGTTTTTTTTTTGTGCGATTTTGGCACTGACACAGTGTCATAAGTTATTTTTTTTTATTAAAAATACGACGACAAAGACATGGAAAAAAAGATAATAATAATTTTACACTATAAAATTGATATTTGATTTTCAATAATATAAATTAATTTTAAGCACGTGCCAAAACAACCTTGTGGGTCACTCTTTCACTTTAACTTAATATTTAAAGTATTCGTCAAAATTCATATTTTGTAACACATATATAGGTACATGAATTACCGTACATTATTTTAGATACATAATAATATAATACATAATAAATAATTATTAATAATTATATAAATACATAACAAATATATTTTAAAATTACCAATGCAACTATATAAAACTCCTACGTACAAGCGATACTGCGATTCAGGAGCACCTCAGCGAAATCTATTGAATATATCGTGTAACTAAAACTATATGAACAACAATCGGAGTTCGGACAAGCCATAGCGCCGACAGAGCGCCTCAATGACATATTATAGTGAAAACAATATAAAACTATTTTTTATACAATTTAAATTGGCACTAATAATTATAGTTTATCTACTAGGTAACTAAAAAGGGTGAAATTATTATTTTTAACAAAAAATTAAAACCGACTTCCAAGGTACAAACAATAATAACATTCTTATAATATGAACTAAAAACTAAAAAGTATTAAATAATTTTCCTCTCTAAATGTGCCTTTTTCCGAATTCAGCTAAACCCAATGATATTATATAAAAAAAACTCAAAGCAGATATGTTACTACCGCGCGCGTTGTGAAGCCATTAAATACGGGCCAATTGACCCGTCTTTTGTATAGTCTGTCTCTTTTATGTAAATGTCATTTCGTATCTTTTGTTTCACTTATCTGTCAAATTTGACAATTGAATTTGAAAATTGTTCGGAAGCAATTTAAGCCGGAAAATAGTATGAACGTAACAGATCTGTATTTAGTTGAATATCATTGGCTAAACCTCAACTATTTCTGTACTCAACCTTCATAATTTTGAAGTCGGTGCCAGTTCCTTAAGTTTCAAATTTTCTGTCAAAGAAAATATAAAGATTCAGCTATATCTGGTACCGACTTCAAAATGATGAAGGTTGAGTACAGAAATAGTTGAGGTTTAGCTGAATTCGGAAAAAGGCACATTTAGAGAGGATAATTATTTAATACTTTTTAGTTTTTAGTTCATATTATAAGAATGTTATTATTGTTTTTACCTAGGAAGTCGGTTTTAATTTTTTGTTAAAAATAATAATCTAATACCTGAGTTTGACAAAACCACAGACTTTCTTCTGATTTCGATTTTCGTTAGACAAAGCTAAGCATAAGGGCCGATTCACACCGGAATGGCAGAGGCGAGGCGTGCAGTTTCAGTGTCATATGATTTTAAACTTTATCTTTATTATTATAATACATAGTATCGCTTGAGAAATCTACGGCCGCCCGTGGACGCTAGTGGCCGCTCGTGACATCTTGCCGCCGCCGGGATTTCTGTTTCCACCAGAGCAGTGGTCCCCAACCTTTTTTTCATGCGGGCCACAAACATATTTTGGTCTTGGTGTCGCGGGCCGCAACAATTTTTTTTAGGGTTAAAAAATAACATTCTTCAAAATTAACGATTTTAAAGTGAAAAAAAATTTAACGACTATCACGTAGACTTTACGTTATTTTGCCGGTGGGAGTGAATTTCAAAATTTTTTAACATCACGCGGGCCACAAATAAAGTCCCGGCGGGCCGCATGCGGCCCGCGGGCCGCGGGTTGGGGATAGCGGCACCAGAGTCTATGTGTTGCAACTTGCGAGGAAAGTGTTTTGAGAATCAACTATTCCTTTGATCGCGGAAAAACGAGACACAATAGCCTTTCAATTGTTATCGCGGCCCGAGTAATACGAGTAGAATCGCTTCATTGACGTGAGCTTGCCGTGACCTCGCTCAGATGGCCGATGCTATTGGATCTTAAAAACACATTCCTCGCAACACATCTTTGATGGAAACGCAGCAGGCTGGATTTATATTTTATATGCGACCGCCCAAACGCGCGGTATAGCGATTATACCGCGCGTAAGCAATATTATCCGGATTAATCTCTCGCGCTGATCTCGCGGTGTAGCCACCTAAAGGATTTTTACGAACCTAACGTTCACGTTCGTCAAAACCATTTGTGATTTGACGAATGTTGTTCGGAAAATTCGTGTACTAAACCTCACCTTTATTAATACAGAGCGAAATACAAGGGTTCCATATAATAGTTACTAGTTACTACGGAAGTCGGAACCATTAAAGACACTGAAATAACAATAAAATACGTGTGGCACTCAAGCACTGTAGCGGTAAGCTATTAAATATTATAATTTATAGTGATATAGTCGCACGCGCACAAACACCGTGCCGAAGTCTGCCGAACTGAAACGACGTTAGACCGTAGACCGTAACCGAGTGTTAGGTTTGTTTTCGTTACGGAATTTCTTGATTTGGCCATCAGGTTCAAAGCCCGCAAATCGCGATAAAAGCTGTGCTTTAGCTTGAAAGCTATTAATAAATCGTTGGGCTAACCTAGAATATTCTTGCCCTAAAACAAATCAAAACCCCAAAGTTGCTCAAAGGCATGTCATTCTTAGTTCTCATTGGCATATTCTGATAGCTCTGTCAGAACAAAGGACGCCTCGGGCTAAGTCTGGGTGTGTACCGAAATACAAGCTAGTGTAAGTACTGGCTACTGGCTAGTGGCTAGTGGTTATGACGTCATGAATCGATGCAATACTGTTGATTCATTATGAAATATACGCTAGTGGATTGACTTACTTTGATCCATGCTAATACATAATATTATAAATGCAAATGTGTGTCTGTCTGTCTGTTATTGCTTCACGCCCAAACTGTTAAACCGATTTTACTGAAATTTGGTATGGAGATACAGGATGTAACTTTAAGGCCGGTATAAATAGTCAGTATGCATTTTGGTCTCAAGACACGGTTCAGGCTCTTTGATTGGTTGGCTGTCCAATCATAGAGCCGAACCGCGTCTTGAGGCCGAGATGCATCTTGAGTACTGACTATTTTAAATACCGGCCTAAGGCCCGTATTTTTGGTCAGTACTCTAGGTTCTGTGGTTCGTTGGCTGTGGTAGGCATCATGTAGACTTTCAGAAAATTTATTCTGAATAAAAAAAATTTGAGTTTGAGTTTTGAGTTTGTCACCAATCACAGAGCCGAACCGCGTCTTAACACAGACAGACACACTTCCGCATTTGTAATATTAGTATCAGGTTGAAGTTACCGCACCATTTCTCAGTAGACTTTCCAAATTACCCATTACAAGGCAACATTCTTATTTTTTCTGTTTTGTAAACGAGTAACTTTCAATTTAGCCGCCATTTTCCATTTGCTTTGTTCACAAAATGGCCGCCGTTACCGTATCTCCTCGTTGCGCGTTACAAGAATTAACTTCTGTTTTATTGTATATTATAATGAGGGTTCCGTTTAGGGTCGTTCGTTAATGACGTTAGAATTGGCGAGATTAGGGGTGTGAGGCGAATAAAATATTTAATCAAGGGTCAAAAATCCTGACAACCATAGTCCATAACGAGTTTATTTGCGTGATAAGTTTTTGATCCTCCTCTTCCTATCACTCCCACCAATAATATTATAAGATTTAAAGGAATTGAATCTAAAACAGATTATTAGAACTACTGTTCACGTTGAGTTTGCAAAGACAAAATTATCAATAAGAGGGACCTGGAAAAAAAAAACCAACACGTTTACAAAAATTATACTAGAAAAAGCCTTTTTTGAGAACAGAACACCAACTTTTATCTCTCCCACATTACATTCAGAGTTCAGTGAGATTTAAAATCATCCTTCAAGCCCCATACGAGCACCGGTGACCGCGACAATAATATAATACAATACCATTTCCAAGAATCCCCGATCGAAGGATTAAACTTCCTCCATCTAACTACCTCGCGTAACTTGTGGACGGCCCCTTTTTAATATCATACTTTGGAAGGGTGAATGTTCAGGAAGGAATTATCATCATAAACTTAAAGACTTCCCTTTTTTGTTTTATTTTAATGGGGATTTTGCGGGTTTATAAACCTTTATGGATAATGAGGAATAATTTTATTGCGTAGGTTAAAAACTATAACGTTTTTTTTTATTTGTGTGCCATTAAATTAAGTTAAGGCTGCTCTTTCGAGAAAAAGCGTGCAGATGAAACAACTTTTCATCGGCATTAACAGAGAAATTATATCTGAAAAAAATAATTAGTAATCTACATGATATGATACGTAATTTGGTTTTGCCATATTTTTTCTATCGCTATCACATAATAAAGAAATAAAAAACCAAATAAAAAATCAATATTAAGCCTTAAAAAGATTTTTTCTCCTATTTCGCCCTATCATGGACGCGGCGAGCGTCGTAACCGCCACCGTACAAGGCGCGCTGTTATGAATGTTAATTAATATCATTTACGTCGATATTCGCACTGACAGACAATCGACCTGCTAATTTAGGGAAAGAGGACCCTTAATAGTAGATGCTCGCAATCTATTCCGCAGAAATTCTTTTATCCAAACCGTACATTTTTCCGTCCGTTCCGGGCCTTGTCAGTTGTCACCAACGTGTTTATATTCCGGAAAAATGAACGGTTCCCGCGGTAATTTTGGCGAAAAGGAGTTGCGGGGTGCCGTACATTTTTCTGCGCTACAAAAACTATCCTATGCCCTTTCCGGGGCTCAAACTGTCTACATCGCCTTTTTACCCCGTAAAAATGAACGGTTCCCGTGCGAATTTCGGCGCAAAAAAAGATTGGGCATCATCTGGTTCATTGATTCCCAAAGTGGTCCAGGTGGACCCCATGGGGTCCACGGGATCCCGACAGGGGTCTACGCTTGCGTGAAAAAAAATGGGGGTCCACGAGTCGTTAACGGGGGTCTATAAAAATTGGGGGGGTTGTTTAGCTGTGGCAGCTGTGGGGTCCACCGGATCCAGCAAAATGTTTAAAGTGGTCTATGAGAAAAAAAAGTTTGGGAACCTCTGATCTAGTTCGATATAAGATTAGAGGTAAAACAAGTGAACGGATTGAGCGACGTCTTTAGAGTTTGGGGCGCCGCCAGCAAAGTCAGCTGAACACGTGCGTTGTAGAGATGGGGTGGTATTCTATCGATAAAGAGATGTGTTTTCCGGGTTTTTTGGACGCGCGATAAAGAGCTGATGTTCTTTCAGGACTTTTTTTGTGTACGGCGAATTTAAATGATTATTTCGGTTATTTGTGTGTTTGTGTGTTAGTTTTACCATAAATCATCATACCACTGACATTTTAATAATTGAGATGTGAAGTTAATTTATTGTAAAACAAATTAAATATACTAACTTTAAATTGTTGTGCCTATTAGTCTGTCTGTCTTTAATCTTTATGTCTCTCTGCCTGCCTATTTTTATGTTATATCTGTCTTTCTCTTTTTGTGTCTCTCTGTCGGTGTGTGTCTGTCTATCTGTCTGTAGAATCTAGCCCCACCGCCAGTCCAGGGCCGTTTCTAGCTCATGAGGCGCCCGTGTGCAAATATTACTCTAGCGCCCCTTAGCAACCACGAGGTCCAAATGAAATGGGTATAGAGTACAAGTACAGTTTGTCCGGCCGCTTAAGGTTGAGGACCAGTGCTGGTCCTAGTCAAATTTTTAGGTGGTGCGAAAGCCAAAAGTTATAAATTAAAAAAAATTGGCCAAGTGCGAGTCGGACTCGCGCACGAAGAGTTCCGTACGATTATAAAGCAAAGATAGGCGAAAAATTATGTTTTATAGGAGATCCTTAAATGTTTATTTAAGTACAAATACAATTTAGTATTTTGTGAATATTTCAAGTGCCTACGTGTAGCCGACTGCAGCCGTTATTGACAATACCTATTGGCCAAAAAATTACTTTAATTATTATATGGGATTGAATAGACTATAGACTATAGAGAATAATATAATGAATGACATCTATGACCTATGTATGACCAGAATAAAATATAAATGAGGTGAGCCGTAAGACCCTTAAACTGCCTAAAAGTTAATACTTTTTTTAAGACCAGACCACCACAAAGTCCAATGACTTTGAGGTGGTTTGATCTGGTAGGGGTCTATTCTTGGCCTTCTGTGGAACACTGTATTCTGCGCCGCAGAAGCCCGCAGCATGTTTTGGCGCTGCGGATACTACGTTGCTATCGAACCGTTAGCTGGCGAAGCGGCGTCAGCCCCTCCGTGGGATCTGGATGCTCCGTATTGTCGGAGGGCCATCATATCAACACAGCCGAGTTTAAAAAGCGAGGAGAGCGGCTGCTCCAGACCTTGCAACCCGATTGCGCCACCAGGCGCATATTGTCATTACAATACGCACCTAGCGTCCCCAACTGCCGGCCGCCGAACTGTGAAAGTGATCCGGTCGATACTAATACAGTGGATTCAATACCTTCGGTCATTAACTGAACCATACGGACAGGAGGAAACCATGACCTAGGTGCCACCATAGCTAAAGACTATACGGCGCACAATTGAACGCTCTGCTTGGGCTGAGCAACGGGCTGAGTTTTGCACCGTCCTTGGATTGGACCTTACTACTTAATACTTATTGGGAGGCAGTAGCTTATACCCTCTGCGAAACTGTTCTGTCGCAAACGGAGGCTGCATAAAGAGAGCGGGAAGCAAATCCCATGAGAAGGAGGCACGGAGGGCTGCACGGCGCCCGTTGCGACCGCAAGGGCGCCTTCAAGAATACATATTATTTTGCTTGTGATCTTGTGGTTAGCGGCGAAACCGCGCTTACTCACGGACGCATAATATAAGTCCAGCCTGACGTAAGTCGCGCGGCTCTCATTTTGGCGCCCATCTTGACGCCCTTAATGACCAACCTTTTAAGCGCGGCGGGCGGCGGCCGGCCAACGCGGGTGCGCGCCGAGTGGGGCCCCTAGGACCGCGGCGCCCGTGTGCAACGCACACCCTGCACCTAAGGGAAAGACGCCCCTGCACCAGTCTATCGACACATCATCGTCTCCCCCGGCCTAGTGTCAGTAACTGACAGGCTATAGACCGCAGCCGGCGCCTTACCCGAGCCACTCAGTAGACGTCTCACTGGCGCGGGACTTCACACGCCAGAGACCGGGACTTACAGCTCACTTCATACTGATGCTATATGCGATGTGTCTATCAGTCTGTCTGTCTGTCTGTCTGTCTGTCTTTCGATAAATTGATACTTTTTAAAAATGGATGATTAATTTAAGAGAAAAAACAAACACATTTCAACAAGGGAAAATTTATTAAAAATTTATTATTATATACAAAAAACTTAAAATAATTTAAAATAACGTTATAAAATAGCGAGGAATGTATAAAAATATAAAGTGACTGAAATTAGTATTACACTAAACTTAAAACTTATAATACTTAGTACAAATAACAAGTTACAAGTACTAGTTAAATAATAAAACAAATCGAGATTCTTAAACCTTAGCAGTTAGCTGGTTTCGCTAAAAAGGCAACGTATCTGGTAAGGGTAACTTTTGACCCCCGATACCAGTTAAGCTTGTAATTGCACTTAAAATTCCTTCTTATTGGACTTGTAGTTCCGGAGATATGTGAATAAACATGAAAACACACGTACATACATAATTTAGCACATTTGTTCAGACGCCGATATAGACTAAAAATATACGAAAAATGGGCAGTTCGGGAAATATTACATACTGGTCGAATAACCTCCTTTTTTAAGTAGACTTAACTGACTCCCAAAAAAGTTAATCCAAATGCGGTTTTAACATTATTTTAATTGCAGTATTACATAATATTGAACGCTCATTTAAAATTACCCTCAATATCTGTTGTGCAATAAAATAAATTCATATTATTGTGTTGCCAATGTACACACAAAATTGCCGAGTGAAAATGTTTTCATAATTTTATTTACTCATAAGGTCGAAAGGTTCGTTTGGCTTGGGTTAAAACTTAAAAGTATTATTTAGGCTAAAAGTTAGATAAGTTACCTAGGCAAACGATAGGGGTAGCTAATTGATTTGTCTAGGCTAAGCTAGTCTAGGGCTTACAACTTAGCCGCTTAAAGGTTGATTCAGACGCGACGCGACGTTGATGCAACGCGACGCGTAGATGCATTTCTAAATTTATATGGATTTGACAGATTCGCAAGACGTCTCACGCAATTGAAATCTGTCAAATCCGTACAAAATGCCGCGCCGCGCCTCGCCTCGCCTCGTCGCGTTGCGGTCTGAATTGACCCTTAGATAGTTAATAGACAGCCAAGTCAAAAAGTTCTAAAAGTGTCTAGAAAGGTACACGTTGGAAGGCGGCTACATGGAGCGGCAGCAGTCGACGTGTGGTCGCGACACTACTGGTTCTATGTATTTTATTTTATTTTATTTTTTATTATGTCAACAAACAGTCGTGTATGTACATAAAATTTACATTAAGTTAACTATAATTAAGATTATAGACCTACAGTGGCCAAGAATTATAAAATTTCTATGCAAAGTGTGCTATATGTAGATGCAGAGGCGCTTACGTTTTTGATATTAGTAAATTTTTTGTCAATATCATCGTTACTAATTAAATAAAGTCTTATGGTAGGACTTAAGTAATCATTACGAATTAATTTCTTTACGCATTTAAAGACATTTCATAATGATAACTATAATAATAATAAGCAGTAACTCTTATTCTATTTACATTTTTGATCGACTTCCAAAAAGGAGAAGGTAATGTATTTTTTTTATTTTTTTTATGTATGTTCAACAATTACTCAGCCGTTTGTGGTCCGATTTTCAAAATTATTTTTGTGTTGTATAGGGTTTGATTCGAATTTGCTACCATGTTCATAAAAGTGGTGATCTGATGATGGGATCCATGAGTAATCGAGGGGACTTCTTGAAATTTGTGTGAAAACATACAGTGATTTCGATTTTTTCTGAAGCATTCAAGGTAAATGCTACCAAAAACTAAGACTTCGCACCAGGTTATACCCTGGATCCGAAGGTACCGAACAGAACTTTTAAATGCTTATAGGTACAGGTTCGGGGATTTCGGCGTTGTTTAAACACCTGAAAGCATAAGCCAACACATCAATTTGATTAATCATCATCATCACAACCATAATTATTATACCATGGGTCATCACACTATGACCCAATTATTGGTACTTTTCGCGATATTTTGCATCGAAGCAGTTGTTTTTGATGATGATTTCGCTGTTTGTGGACCGATTTTTTAAAAATTCTCGTGTTGTTGTATAGGATATAATCTTAATTTTGTATAACAATTACGAAGATGGTGAGCTGATGATGGGATCTATGAGCAATCGAGGGAAATCCTTGAAATTTGTCAAAACACTCATAGTGGTTAAAATGTTGTTTTTAGTAAGTTAAACATATTATGTTACGAATAAGAGAAATTTCATACGAAGGTGCCTTTTGGTCCAAAGGCACTGAATAGAACTCCTGAACCTTTAAAGATAAAAGTTTTGAAATTGCAGCATCGTTTAGATAACTGCAAGCATTTGCCACAATTTTGCTTACAGTAACAAAATGTGAATAGTTACAGTAAAAAAGAGTAAAATTATTATTTTTAACAAAAAATTAAAACCGTCTTCCACGGTAAAAACAATATAGTAATATGAACTAAAAAGTATAAAATAACTCTTACTCTTTAATAGTGCCTTTTTCAGAATTCGTCTAAATCTAAACTATTTCTGTACAGTCTTCATTACTTTGAAGTCGATACCAGTCCCAAAAGTTTCAGATATTCTAAGTTCTGACATTACTGAACTCACGAATAAATTAGCTGGTACCGACTTCAAAATAATGAAGACTATTGTACAGAAATAGTTTAGATTTAGACGAATTCTGAAAAAGGCACTATTAAGGAGTAAGAGTTATTTTATACTTTTTAGTTCATATTACTATATTGTTTTTACCTTGGAAGTCGGTTTTAATTTTTTGTTAAAAATAATAATTAGAACAAAAATTTCAAAAGTTGAAAAGTTACAAACTTTTTTTGGTTCGTATTTGATCGAGTATTTAGTTATTTACACATATTAATTAAACGTCAAATATTTATTTATCCTATTTATATAATTCTGTGACAAAATCGGCTTTATCGTCACCGGATCTGGGATAAAATATGGTGTAGTAGGATTGTAGTTGGCTAAAGTACTCCTAACGTCGGTATATCTATTACCTATTATAACTAATTTTTCATTATTATTATTAAATTTATTATAATCAGGCGTTGGAGTCGCTTGGATATCATAAGCTGGTGTAGTTACGCGGAATTTAGTAAATAGATCTTTGATTTCATCATAAGACGGTCTTACTGTTGGTACGAATTTTGATTCTGTTTCGTAAATGGCAAATTTATTAGGAGCACTATTGCTTTTATCGTTATATTCTGCAGAATAATCATTGTATTCATTAACTTCTTCTTTAATAGGTATTTCCTCTCTGCTATAATCGTAATCGTTGTTTTTTAAGTATTTTTCGATTGCATGAGTATAAACATTGTCAGATCTATGTTTGTATGCGTTATTGTTTACATTATTTACATTGTAATTATCAAAAGTGTTATATTTAATTGCGTTATTTGCAATATTATTGATTGGATTATATTTATACGCATTATTTACATTGCTATTATCAATTGGAGTATATTTTATAGCGTTATTTCCAACTTTATTATCTGAATTATACGTATAAGCATTATTTCCATTGTAATTATTAATTGTATCATATTTGACAGCATTGTTACCATTATTATTTACATTTACATCATTTACATCATTATCATATCTTACATCAGCCTTATAACCGTTTTCGTCAGCTGTATAAGAGACTATCTGTGTTCTTCCATCTGGCAATTTCACTCTATACTCTCCGTTGGTAGCAGAACCACTGCTGTGCTGACTGTGAGAGAAGTCGTCTCCTGTTTTGTGATCTCTCACGGTATATGAGAAGGCGTACTTTTGATTCTGAAACATACAGATTTAAATTATCAGATTTTCTTGTGTTTTTGGTAGTTTCTTCATTGGATTTTAGTTTGGTAGGTTGACTTGTTTGTACTCGTATTACTTATGTTTCCATGAGTATATTTTTCTTTGCTTATTTTATGATAAGAGTTATCACTTCTATTTTTTCCTAATTTATACAATGTATCGACTATCGACAGGTGTCCGAGCCTTTAATGTTATGATGTATGACATATTTTATTGTACACTGGTGTCGGGATACATTGTATATTGTATTTTCATATGTTCTTACCTGATCATCTTCGCTGGATAAGTCGTTGTAATCATAATCTTCTTTCTTTGGCTGTAAAAGAAATTTTATTGCATTGGATTATTATATTTAAATTAAACTAGGTGACTAGTGCTTGCTTCATTGGGAGTTAAAACTGAGAACATTTTCAGTTGTGATGATAATAGGTACTGCATTTTAATGTGAATAAATTGGTAAAAAAGATTTCAAAATGGGACCTACAGAGTTTTTTCCAACTACAGAATAAGAATCTTCTATGTCTGAGTAATGAATATGAATACTTACCCTATGTATATTTGCTTCGTTTTTTCTCGTGACTTTTATGAGATTGTTGTTTGCGTGATCCGATAGTGCCTTGTAGAGTGGTGGTAGAGTCGGTTGCTGAAAGAAATAATATTATAAGTCCATACTAATATTATAAATGCGAGTGTGTCTGTCTGTCTGCTACCTCTTCCCGCACAAACTGCTGAACTGATTTTGCTGGACCCCTAAGAAATCAAGCACAGTTTTCACGGACCTCTTATAAAATAAACAGCAAAAAACGGTTTATGTACGATCCAGAGCTGACATCACGGACTTTAACTCGCTAGGGGTTCGCGGACCACAGGTTGGGAAACACTGCCTCATGTCATATTATTGTTACGATTTTGTTATCTGTGTGTCTGTGGCCTATCAATGTGAACGTAGCCTTATTCCCCGTTGACAAACAACATGTGGGGCGTCTTTCATATTGTAGCTATTTTTATGGAGTGACTTGCATGGCTTAAGTTGGGGCCACGAAACGAGCGATGTGAGATTTTTTTAAAATTAATATAGAGGGAAACTTTTTATTTCCTTTCTGTAAATTAGAGTGTAACGTGTTATGTGTTACATATTATGAGTTATGATTAATTAAACAAAACAGCAGTAATTTGTAGAGAGTGTTTACTTCGAACTTATTGGAGACCAAGCTCAGAGTCAGTGTTGCTAAACTCTTTGAATTATTTCTTCCCAAACGCTATATTATTACTTCCATATTCACGTTATTTAAAAAAAAAAATACAAAAAATAACCAATCTTTTCGTTAAAACGATTATTAAACCATAAAGAAAGAATACTTATCCTTAGTAAAGCTCTACTGACATTTTTCCCCTTTAGAAGCAAACCTTCAAAAGCTTAAAGCACGCGTGGTGTAGGTAATTTTAATATTTGATCGCTCCTCGCTACATACTACTTGCTATTCCCGTCTCGTTACTCATTATCCGATTGTCGCTTATCGCTAGCAGCTACACGCTCCTCGCTCCTCGCTACACGCTACTCGCTACCCGCGCACTCCATGGCCCTCTATAACTCACTGCCATTATTCTCTGATGATTGATTACGCTGATCAGGCGCCGGCTGCCGATGCATTTTGCACCGAAAACTGTATTTATGTGGAAGAAAATACGAAATACGACATGAATGGGTTCGCATTACATAATGTTAAAAATAATTAAGGCCTGTGCGAAGAAACTAGCGATACTATGTTTTTTTAAGCTATTGCATAGCTTATATCGCGGGATTTGTCATTTGAGCGCGGAAGAAATTCCGTTACGAAAAACACCTAACATTTGTCTATCGTCGTTTCAGTTTAGCAGACTTCGGCACGGTGTTTTGTGCGGGTGCGACTAGACGTTTGCGAAATATAATTGATTTATTTATCCCCGAGGGCCAAACGTAATTTTAAAAAATATTATTAGGTGGCGTTCGCAACTCCGTTGCGCCTTAAGTAGTTTTTCACGTGTGAACCGTACATTTTTCCGGGATAAAAAGTATTATATGTTCTTTCCCGGGAATTAAAGTATCTCCATACGGCATACCCAGCAAAATCGGCTCAGCGGTTTGGCCATGCAGAGATAACAGACAGACAAACAGACACACTTTCGCATTTATAATAATAGTGTGAAAGTGTCTTGCTTGTATGTCTGTGAACTGCATGCTCAAACCACTAAACCGATCGAAACTTACCTATAAGGAGATTTTAAGTCGCGGTAAAGGACAATAAAGGAAATCGGATACTTTTTTACATTAAGGGCCTGTTTCACCACTTCCTGATACGGCTATCCACCACTTTACTTGACAGATAGAGTATGGAGAATCTGTAAAATAAGCATATCTGGCACCTTATCAGGAAGTGGTGAAACAGGTCCTAAGCCTAATAAATATTACCTTATTCTGACTGGGGTATATTTTACTCCTAAACTAAATAGGTAGTTGGATGCGCTATATGTTTAGCTATATTATGTTTATAAGTTTGAGCGTTGTTTTCTCATGCACACGCCCCGATGAATACAAAACGTGATAGTGGGGGTATAATTTAAAATTCTCATGACCCTAGCAAGATGAGCGTAGGGTTGTCGAAAACGGATTTTTAACTTTTTTATTTTTTTAAGGTTAAACTGCTAAGTGGTGTTGTGCACTTTTTTGAGGTGGGTTAATTAATGTTAAAATGCTTTAGGACATGTACATGACATGAATGACTTGATTCAGTATTTGTAAGACGGAGTGTAGAAAGCCGGCGCGGCGTAGGAGAGGGGTACAGAGAGAAATCTTTATTGTGCGGAGATACTAAATGCTTCTCAAAATGTATCCTGCTGCCTACATTTACGTTTGGCCACTGCACTGCCGATATTCACGGAGGGCCGATTATGATAAACACTGGTACAGTACTTACAAGTACTGACATGGTGATCTATCAACGCACAGCCCAAACCACTGGACGAATCGGGCTGAAATTTTGCATGCAGGCAGATGTTATGACGTAGGCATCCGTTAAGAAAAGATTTTGATAAATTCCAATCCCAAGGGGTTAAAATAGGGGATGAAAGTTTTTATATTTTAATACTCCTTAACGCGAGCGAAGCTGCGGGCAAAGGCTTGTAAAGTATACTATCACGGAGAAGGACATAGTTTACGTTTCTTTTTGCGAGTTTCTCACGCTGGTTCTTTTCGCCGGGTTAGTTCCTGAACCGGTGCAGTGGTAGGTAACACATAGAATTTTCTGAAAATATTTGATTCAAATTTACTCAGAAATGAAGCAATTTTGTTTCTTTTATTGAAATTAAGGAAAATAAGGCGCCTTATTTTCCTTTATACGCAGTCGCAGCAACATCGAATAAGTAATATTATGGTATCATGATTCTGCGAATTTCTCATAAAATAGTAACTAAGGGTTTCAAAAACTCAGCAAAATGAAAAGGGTCCTACCTAATGGTGTTTTCTGTGAATATATTAATTAAATGTTTTATTTATTGTCCTAAAATTAGGTTAATAATGAGTTTTGATTAAATGGGAAATATTTTTAGAAATTCTGAGAAGTAATTATTTTCGTAATCGTATGTTTGTACGCATGTTTGTTCCATTTAAAAATTTGTTTTAATCAAAAGAAACTCTGTAAATAAACTTTTAATAATAGCGAAAGCAACATAATATTATGCTTCATAAATCATAATTTACGCAATCGGTTTAAAATTAAATTTAAAGTTGAAATTGTCATGGTAGGGTTGCCCAATTTTTTTTTGATATTTAAAATTCTTAAGACGCGGATTATTACGAATTATTTTTGCTATCGACGAAAACTGAGGGGTATAGTTTTTTTATGATTGGCCTAGGCCACGGTATACGGTGTACGGTCAATGATTTCCTAAACGATGGCACATCTTGGGAATAGGATGGCTGCTTGCTGCTGCTTCTACATTTATTATAATATGTGACTTACAATTGTGTATTCATATTGACTTTCTATATTGTATTAGATTAAGTTATTTACATTGTAAATTTTATTTTTTTAAAAAGATTAATTTTCCACCTTTTTAGTAAAAAGTGGCCCCGTGCGAGTTTTTTACGGCGATTCTTCTCGCCGGGTTAGTTCCCGAACCGGTGGTAGGCAACATGTAGCTCAACGTTCTGAAAACATTTGATTCAAATTTATTCAGAAATAAAACGATTTTTATTTTATTGGTGTCCGTGCCGCGGTAGATTCTGAGCGAAATTTGATATACTTTTCTTAAACTGATTAAATATTTGTGACAACCCTACCCTCAGGGGTGTCAGGTAACCACGATATTTTCATAGCACGTGTTACGAGTTAAACTTCGCCGTGTTGACCAGCTGAGTTTTAGCTGAGGTTTAAGCTAAAGCTACTCGTCATCAGCGATAAGAAACGTAAATAAACGACTTCAAAAAGAGGGGGTAATGTTTACTGCAGATTTTTGTTCATTTTTGTATCCAACTACGGCCAAGGAATGTAATGATTTTGACAGTCTGTGTACATGTATTGTATAGTCAAAATGCATTAAATTGGCAGCAGCGGTCATTGACCTTACTAGTCTAGGAGGTATAAGAAAAAAGTTCGCACCATATTATTTTTTAAACTGTTAAGACGTAATGTCTTAGTCAAGACAAATATAAGTCTGTTATAATATCCCTTAGCTGTTAATACCTAGTTCGTGGGAATAGCAGACACAGTAGATTTTCAATTGTTATGCGGCAGCCGGGCGCTGCTTGGGGAATGGGGATTGATGGGCTAACTTGAAAAAATTAACTCTTATTATTAGGTACTTACTATTATTAAAGATACAAGCCTATTTTCGCATTAATAATACACTAGCTGTCCCGGCAAACGTTGCTTTGCCATAATATATTATGTATTTGCCATATTATTTTATTGAAGTGACTAAATATTTGTATGTTACCATGGCAACGTCGATCGCTACCCCGTCGCACAAACAATGGCCGCCGTCAGTCTCAGGTTGTAAATAATTTGCAATAATATAAAATTGCGACCATTATTAAAGATCTAAGCTATCCTATCTCTCAAGTTGAAAAAAAGCACACATTTAAAAAATAAAAACATTAAAATCGGTTAAGTAGTTTAGGAATCCATTGCGGACAAACATCGTGACAGGAGATTTATATATATATTAGATATAATATATTAATTATTGAGATTGCATGAATTAGAATTCTCGTCTCCAGAATTTTACTGTACTCGAAACATGGCGGTAGCGGTCATTGACTCCTCGTCAAAAACTTGTCATTTTCTATATAAAGCCGCGATTGACAACATCTGACACTTTATTGTCAATCGCGGCTTATGTAGAAAATGACAAGTTTTTGTCAGGGAGTCAATAACCGCTACCGCCATGTTTCGCCGACAGTGGCGGGGCAAGACCTAAATTTTATGTGGGCAAGATATATCACGCGAGGCCCCCTAAAATATATTTTGCGAGGCCTCCTGATGGATGTCGCGAAATGACGGATTTGTTGAGAGAAATAATTTTGTGATACTCAAAGTTTTATTTATAAAACTTTTTATTTATGAATATTTGAAAATCACATCTCGTAAAACCTTTAAAAAAACCTTGTGGTCCAAGAGGCGCGAGGCCCCTTTAGACCGCGAGGCCGTGGGCGTCGCCTCTGTTCGCCGAGTACAGTATAGAACCTGCAGGGCAATCGCGTTATTTTTAAACGTTCCAATTCAGGTTCACATCTGCTTTGGTTGTGGTTCAGTTACGGTTCGGTTCCGCTGCGTCTGAGCAAATTTCAGTATCGTGCTAACGTTCCAACCGTAACTCAACCTTAGATGGAACTCGAACGAAGCGCAACGTTTGACCTTTAGACAGACAATGCAGCGGACCAATCAGCGCCCTTCTGATTTAATTTTGATTGGCTTAAATATGAACAAATTTTTTCCGATGCGTTAATTGGTCAATTGATAAATTGTTTATTTACATATGGATAAATATGACACGAGTGAAGTTGTTTTGGTACTTGGTAGTTATGATCAATGATGTGAATGATTATTACTTGGAGTTTTTAATTTACGTAGATGAATTCTTAATATTGTTTTACTATATTTTACAAACGCCATATAAGTGTTGAATAGTGACACATAGTGTGAATTGCGACTTGTGACAAAAGTTTTATGTGGCGCAGAAAACATTTATGTAAAGAAGTAATGTCAAAATTCAAACTCTCAATATACTCAAATAACAAAACATAGTCCGTTGCATGTTATTTTACAGCTTTAAAGTAAAATATAAGCTTAAATTATAATTTAATTATAGCCTATGTTATATTTTTCCATCGATTTTTGTCAATTTAACACACCAAAATAAGAAACGTTTCAGAAACGTGCGAGTAGAAGTTGCATTGTATCAACTTTTTGTTTTGACAGCGTTTGCGCTCGGGCTGAGGTTCAGTAACGTCTCAACTAGCTGTCAAAACGTTAGCGCGATACCGAATCGTTCCAAAAGTCGATCAACGTCCGAGTTTCACTTGCGTTTCAGTTGAATAAATTTATCGCGATTGCCCTGCTGAGAACTCACCTCAAAATCATATTTCTTGTCTCCATAAGGCACTGGTACGAAGGGCTTATAAGGTCTGTACACACTGCTGATACCGGACGAAGCTGGTAGACTGTTGTTGGCTCTGGGTCTGGTGGTGACCACCAGGGTCTGCTGTGGTGGGGACGGTGATGGCGGGAAGACCACTGGTCCTTGTCTGAAAGAAGAGTAATGTCGGCACTACATATAGGCGAACGCGTTGGCCAACGCATTGGCCAACGTTTCGGCCCAATGTGTAGAACGGGCGACTCGCGCGTTGGCGGTAGGTATTTAGACGTTGGCCGACGCGTTTTGTCGGCACTACATATAGGCGAACGCGTTGGCCGACGCGTTGGCCAATGCGTTGGCTAACGCGTTCGCCTATTTGTAGTGCCGACATTAGGCTATTCAAAGTATCTCCATACCAAATTTCATCAGAATTGATTTAGCGTTTTAATCCTTCAAGCCCTATAAGAGCGCCGATGATCGCGACAACAATAGAATACAATAGCATTTCCAAGAATCCCCGATAGAAGGATTAAGTATGCTGTATGAAGAGGTAACAGACAGATACACTGGCACATTTCTAATTATTCTTTGTAAGCATTAGAGATATATCGTCAATCTTCCCATTGGTAATGTTATACATAATATCATTCTTGTAGGTATCGATGAGGTATTTTCATGTCTTCCACATGTTTTTAAAAGCTATTCCAGTTTCCACAGTTTTCATCGCGAGCTTTGAGCGCGGCGACCGAATCAAGAAATTCCGTAACGAAAATAAACCTAACACTCGTCTATAATTTCAGTTCGTTAGGCGTCGGCACGGTGTTTGTGTGCGTGCGAGACGTAAGCGTGTACAGGCGTAGACTAGCTGCTAACTGCTTTACCGCGGCAGTCCCCGATACACGTTTTTGTTTCTGGACAATCACACACATACAGGAAGGTCGGGTTTCCAAGGTTATAGAAACCTGATGAATATTCAGTAATTCATCAATCAATCAATATTTTTCTCAGGATGTTGTCGTGGGATTGTATTGTGTATTGTCTTCTTGCTAAATGCATTTTATTTTTAGCCAAGTACGGCGAAAGAGGAAGGGAATTTTCGTGGTCGGTGTGAGTTAAAAAAAATGTGTGGGTATTTTATCTACAAGAGATGTCTGTATGTCTGTATGTCAATGATTTGGGGGCCTAAATAATTAGCTTTGAAACAAACACAACTAGATCAAAATCGGTCCACCCGTTTGGATGCGATACGGCCAGACACACAAATCAATAACACCCCTCTTTTTTGTCTGATTTAAAAATCAATCCCTATTCCCTAGCTGTCATTGTGCAAACCAATACCTACATGGAGGGTGTAAGAAAACTTCGTGATAGTACTTAAGGTTGTGTATATTGTGATCCCTGTATAGAGTTCACTGTGAAAGCAGCAGCGCTGAAAGAGTAACTTTTTTAAACTTTTGTATGGGCTAATTCCTGACGCTGGGGCGCTTGTCCATACAAACACGAAAAAATGATCTTCCAGCGCTGCTACTTTTACAGTCACCTCTATACAGGGGACTCATACTGTATGAGTAATATCTCTTAGTTTTGTCACACCTTGTCATACAGGGTGTAACAAAACTAATCTTGATAATACTTTAGGGTGTGTATGTGTTCCTTGTACCCATACAAAAGTTTATTTCAGCGCCGCTATTTTTACAGTAAACTCTATATTTAAAGGGGCCCATACACACCTTAAAGTATTAACACCTCCGTGGTCTAGTGATATAGAGCGCGGCTCTTGACTCGGAAGTCGGAGGTCGTGGGTTCGATTCCCGCCTTTCAAACATGATATTTCCAAGTTTGGTTAGGAGTTAGGACAATGCAGGCCTGATTGTCTGACAAGTAAGATGATACATGCGTCGGATGGGCATGTAAAAAGTCGGTCCTGCGCCTGATCTCTCGCCGGTCGTGTCGGTCTGCCCTCCCACTGGGTTATGAGAGTAAAGGAATAGAGAGTGTTCTTGTGTACTGCGCACACACTTGGGCACTATAAAATTACTCCTGCGTAGCTGGCCTGGTTTCAATGAAACCGGCCACCGCCACCGAAACCGGTGTGTAGGAGCTATTATATTATTATTATTATCACATAGTCTTGTAACACCCCGTATGCAACTATCCATATGAAATTCAATTTCTCCTACACTGCACTGTACAAACTGAACAATCTGCAGGTAAATACTAGATTTATAGACCAGTCTAGATCCAGACTGTAGTTGTTAATTAAATAACTGGAATTCTGGAGTTAATCGAAATACATCTTCGGAAACTTGGAAACTATAGGAGTTTTAATTGGACGTATATTTCTTAAAGTCTGAAAAGACGCGAGCGAATGAAGTGGGTAACTGACAATTTGAAAATCTTTGTTTTCTTTTATAAATTGTGGCTTTCGGACCGGAAAAATATTTGGAACTAGATTATGAAGAGGTAACAGACACACAGACAGGCAGACACACTTTCACAATTTATCATATTAGTATGGATAAAAAAATGAATTTTAGGTAAAGTCAGATATATTAGCCAGATGATGAAGTAGTTAAGTCACAAGGTTTATTCAAATTGTAAGGGGAAATACCAGTAATAATAATAATATCTATGGAGAGTAATTGCTCTTATGTTGCAAAATGTTAGTTACCCGGTTTATTCACTCATGTCTTCTATTCTGTTCGCGTAATTTATTTGAAGCGTAGTCAATGATAGTGAAATAGTAAACTTAATAAGTTATACCTAATAGTAAATTGTACAAGAATATTCGATTTAAGCTAAATATTGCATCAGCTTTTATCGCGGGCTTTAAGTGTGGCGACCGAATCAAGAAAATCTGTAACGAAAATAACCTAACACACCCCACGAATGTAGAAAGAAATGCATATACATAATTTATATAAACACGATTTTTTTCTTAAACCCCAATTCCACCAACGTCTGTTAGTGCTAACAGCTTGTTAATGTCATGCCCTCTCTTTCATTCATAAGGAAAACGAAAGAGGTAACGTGATACTAATTCGAACATTATCTTTAAACAGTTGTAGGTGAAATTGGGTCTGCCTTATAAAAACATTTGGCGATATTTTTAGCCCATCCCTCCCTTTGGGCCTCACGTGATTATGATGGACAGACAGACAGTCAGACAAGTGATATAAAATGTTCTAAATCAAATATGGATATTGTAGCATAAGAAACGATTTACTATTATGATTCTTGTGTAAAAAGTAAAAAACACACCCAAGTCAATTCAATGGTTTAAGCGCGAAGGGGTAGGTAAAAGACAGACAGACACATTAAACTAGTCTATTGTTTCGTAAAGTGAATCGTTGTAGCGTATGGCGGCCACCGGTGTCAAAAAATGTATGAAAATTACAGGAAATATGCCGGTGGCGGTGTTTTGTGGCTGTGGCCGGTGGCTCGTGTGCGGGCCCTAAGGAGTAAGGATTTGTCATGATTTGTAGTAGACTTACTTGGTAGGCGAAGCGCTGGTTTCCTCCAGATACTGTCTGACTATAGGATGATAGTTGAAGCCTAGACTCGCAGGTGTCTGCCCTCTCACTTCAAACGAGAGTGTTAGAAGGAGAAGGAAGAGCATCATGCTGAAAAGTGAAACACGAAGTTATTAGTCTAGCTAACGAATAATTATTATAATATATTAATGGGCGGAAAATTCGAAAGCGCGAACTTTGTTTGGACTACATTTGTCTGTGATTTTTATAATATCATGACTGCTAACGATTGCAATGTCACCAGGATCAACCACTGTTAATCCTGGCGACACCACCACTCTAACCAAGCACGAAAACCCTTTGATATGATCTTAAGCCGGCTGTACACTCTCGCCGAGATACAGCGAGGCGGCCCGAGTGCGAGAGTGTAAATGGGTGCGCTCGCCTCGTCTCGCCTGTCTTGGACCCTCTCGGTCCGTTGTCGGTATATTGCGCCCGAGACAAAGGGTCTCGCGAGGAAAACGAGCGCACTACTGTACACTCTCGCGTCTTTCAGTACTAGTCCCGCCGTTGGACAGTGTAGAACAGAAAAATAACAATAATAAACGACATTATCAGTCATTATCTGTGAGAAATAAAATTAATTATGATTATAAATCTTTGGATTTGGATGCATGGTGAATGGTGAATGGTCTATTCGTCCATCTTGTCTGAGTTCTTAACTGCGATTGAACTAAACGAGAATGTACATGATCGCACTCGGGCAAGGGGCTCTCGCACGAGACTCTCGCCCGAGAGCTCTCGGCGAGAGTGTACAGCGGGCATTAGGGGTGCCCGAGGGACAAGCTTAATATGTCTTGGACTCTTGGGACCCGCAACGAAATTTATCAGAAGAAACGTAGGAGTGGAAGATATCCAGTTCTATGCAAAGGATACCAAGTAATAGCAATATATTAAATAGAAGCTTCATCGTACGGAAACAGTAAATTTTGCTGTAATGTAATATTATCCATTTACTAAGTTATCCCTTATGAAGATTTGGCTGTTGCATCAAAAACATAATATTATGATTTATAACAGACATAACCTCTTGTCAGATACCACGAAAGTTCTGCAGAAATTTCGTTCCTCGCCTCACGTCTTCGACTATAGCGACTTTTTTCGTAACAGCTCGAAAACAGCTAACCCGATTTCGAGCTCATTAATCGCGTCATAATCTCAACGAAAAACATACATTGTATGTTGCCATATTGTTACGTGGGAAAATGTTACATACTGACATACATACTAATATTATAGATGCGAAAGTGTGTCTGAATGTTACCTCTTCACGCCCAAACCGCTGAACCGATTTTGCTGAAAGTATAGATTTTGATACGGAAAAATGTACGGTCCCCGCGCGGAGGTTTTGGCACAACGGAGTTGCGGGCGTATATACTGTAGTCGGCGAAACATGGCGGTAGCGGTCATTGACTCCTTGTCAAAAACTTGTCATTTTCTATACAAAGCCGCGATTGACAACATCTGACACTTCATTGTCAATCGCGGTTTATAGAAAACTAGACGATGCCCGCAACTCCGTTGCGCCAAAACTCGTTTATTGCGCAAGAACCGTACATTTTTTTAGTCCTTTCTCGGGACTCAAAGTATCTCCATGCCAAATTTCATCGAAATCGGTCCGGTGGTTTGGGCGTGAAGAGGTAACAGACAAACAGACAGACAGACAGACACACTTTCGCATTTATAATATTAGTATGGATGTCAATTTTTTGACAGGGAGTCAATGACCGCTACCGCCATGTTTCGCCGAGTACAGTATAGTATTCGGAAATGCATATTTTGATAAATGAAAGTTACAATAAAGTATTAGAAAATAGCGCAAGAACCATGCATTTTTCGGAATATTAATTACCTATTTTTTCTTTTTTCGAGATATCTCCTAAAGCACAAAATATAAAATTAAAAGGTCCACAAAAAAGTAAGTTATTTAGCAGCAAGTCTTTTCATTTCTTAAGTGTTTGTAAAAATTTCTCGTGACCTAAATCGACACAAAATTGTAATTTATTTTAAATCATACATTTAATAACTTTAATGCGCTCCAAAATACAATTTGAATGTTTTTAAACTATAAATTACAACGAAATTCCAAAAAGTTATAATATGTCTATATAGTTGTAACGTGTAACTTGTAACTTGTATACTTAGTCTGTTTCTTCGGATATGTAGATTGTAGAGGTACAGAGGAGTATAATTTTTTCACTATAAGGGTATCCAATATCCATGCAGCATGCTGAGCCGATTTTACTAAAATTTGGCATGAATATACTTTGCGTCCCGGGAAAGAACATTGGATACTCTTTATCCCGAAAAATTGTACGGTTCCCGCACGATAAATAAAATTTAACGGACGTAAAATTTAATAATTTTTTTATGTAGGTACATTCGTTAGGGCTGGGAATTATTTTTATCCACTTTTCATATTGATACTAGAAATATATGGCAAAACAACATTTGCCGGGTCAGCTAGTAATTTAAAAACTTACCGTTTATGAATTATTATTATTTCACACACAATACAACACAAACACAAAAAAAAGCGCGAAATTTAAAAAATGAAATGCAATTTTTTGAAATACCGCCAAAACATTCGTTCCAATTTCTAAGTTTTTTTTTAATCAAAACATCGGCAAAGGAATCTTTACTGTACTGCACAGTAGTTAAAAAAAAGTTATTGGAAACACCATTTAGCGCGAAGAATAGATTTCAAATGACAGCGCTCTTTGTCGTCGTGACTTTTATTATATTTTTCTTGTGGTTTTGCAACCTTTTCGATATTAAATCTTTGACCTGAAGATTTGTTAGTTTCGGTTTGATAATCCTTATTTAATATTATGTGAAAGTGTCGGTCTGTCACCTCTTTGCTTGACCCGATTTAGATGGAATTTGGTATGGAGATCATTTAAGGTCAAGAAAAGGCCATAGGATAATTATTTGACAGAAAAAATTAATACGAAAAGTTGTAACGACACTTTTAACACAGAGTCTTGTAGCGACGATTTTCTTTAGTATGTAATACAGGTTTTTTGTCCATAAGAAATAATAAACTGGAACTTTGTCCCATCCGGGTGTCCCTTGACACTTCTCAAGTTTTTTTTACAGAAAAAAGTACTTAGGTACTTTGATGCCCTTCCGATCATCGCGACAAGCGACCGACAAAAAGATATAAAACGCTACTTTATGAACTCCCTAGTTACTAGGCTATAGGTTTCATTTTCTACTGACATTGGTCTAGCTAGGTCTAGCCAAGTAGCCACTCATGCCGCTGCTGCTTTGTAGTGGCGTACAGCAAAATGAAACCTATAGCCTAGTTCATAAAGTAGCATTTTGTTTGAATTTTTGTCGGCTGCGGTCCGTCAATTTACATGCAAATTAAACTCATATCTTTTTACACCTTCAATATACCTAGCTACATGTAATGTATCTTATCATCCATCATACAATTAAGTAATTATTTGTATGGGAATATCCAAACAATATATGTTGTGGTGTATGAAAAAGTGTGGGAAGAAAGAATACCCTTTGTAATAAAGGTTATAATTGAGTAACACCATGGGACCAGGTAGACGTGGCGTGAAAAACAGCCGAGCATTAATTACAATAGGGAGATGTTACTTTATTCTTGTAGGTCGCGCCGGTGGTCTACTCTTTGTCTTACGGATTTTCTATCAGGTCACATGTCCTCATGCAAGTTGAACATATTTTACCCATCCCAAAAATATGTACAACGCAACGCTCCTAAATAAATTTTCACTAAAATCATCTGTTTTATATACATTTTTCAAAACGGCTGACTTTTCTTTCAATTGGAAATGTTCTGCCACAGAAAAAATCGAAATTAAATCAAAATATCAGTTCAAATAAATACATAATAGGCTACTTGACCTATATTCAATTTCATTGAACAAATGCATATTTCTAGTAGAACTTGGCCTAGGAAACCGTATTTCACCCTTATTATCAAATAAAAGCTTATGATTGATAAATAAAGTCGATTTGAAAATATGATTTTATGAAAATAGGAATTGTACTGACGAAAACGCTTTTGCGGTACTTCCGATTGGGATGTGACGTCATCTTCATACTAATTTAATATTTTTTATTTATCGCGCTCGCTATATTATGTAAGTTTATTTGTACATAAATAATAAGAATAAGCCTATTATATATTTTCTTCAATTCAAATAAAACATCAGTTTTATATATATTATCTCCATTTATTGTAGACGGGAAATAAAATGGCCAAAACTTTTCTCCAAAAGTTTTCAACATTACAAATGATTTCTAATTTCTAATATAATTATTTTATAATTTTTGGGCACTTTTAGACTCGTACATTTAGCACATTAAAAAAATTTCAATAAAAAGAGTTTAAAATACAAAGCGTATGACGTCACTCTATGGCGGACAGTGTTTTCGGCGCCATTTAAGAGGCATATTTTTCAATAAACATTTTTATGGGTTTCTACTGTGTAAAATATTAAAATATTAGTTTTTTTTTGTAAAAATGAATAATTATGAAGCGATTTACATGAAGAAAAAAATTAGGTCAAGTAGCCTATTGAATATAGGTCAAGTAGCCTATTGAATATAGGTCAAGTAGCCTATTATATCTGACTAGATAGCGCCCGCAACTCTGTTGCGTCTTGCGCCAAAATTAGTTTATTGCGAGGGAACCGTACCTACTTTCCTCCGACATAAAAAGTATCATAATTATGTCTCCCGGGACTCAAATACTCAAAGTATCTCCATACCAAATAGCAAAATCGATTCAGCAGTTTGAGCGTGACGAGGTAACAGACAGACGGACAGACACACTTTCGAATTTAGTATGAAAGTATGGATATCTTTAAATGTAAAGATATCTGCAGTATTATATATTATGTTACTTATATAAAAATGAATTAGTTAGTCTTGCTAAAACTCGAGAACCGCTTAACCGATTTAGCTAATTTTAGCCTTGAAATAATCGTGAAAGTTCAGGAATGGCTTATATATGGTAGAAAATTGATACAGAGGTCGCGGATTATCTAGAAGTTTTAGATAAAATATATTGTTCCTTGTAAGTTGTACTCAAACTCGCGCCGATCAACAGCTTAGCTGCAGTGAGCTCATTATCCAAGATTATCTCATAATCCGAAAATTGAATGTTGGACTTCCGAGTTACGAAAATATCGATAACTCCGGAAACCAACAATGGGTTCGGTGTCACGATGTGGGGCGGTCACGAGCGAGTCTTCACGCTTGGATTTGACGTGGATTTGGCGTGGCAGGTGGGAGAAACGGTAGAAATGGTTGAAGGAATGTGCCTAAACACGCTAGGCTCAATTACGCCGACGTAAATTCCGCCGCGTTTACGCCGCGTATCAAACGCATACAAAATACGCGATAGAACGCTACAGACGACACAGTATGCCGAAATTCCGTCGCTATAGCCGAATTTCCGTCGAGCCGAGTCGAGCGTAAGGGCCAACGCTAAAACTCGCGCGGGCGCACGCTCGCGTGTGTACAAACGGAAAATAGTATGAGCAGAGCAGGAGCGTGCGACGGAGGGCGGACGCGGACGACGGACGCGGGCACGCTCGACGGACGGGCGGGCACGCGGCGCGGGCGCACGCTTTTCGCAATCGACGTTGTTTCCGTTGACGTCTTTTTGCCAAATAATAAATTAGTAAATAACTAGTTGATGCCCGCAACTCCGTTGCGCCAAAACTCGTTTAACGCGCGGGTACCGTACATTTTTCCGGGATAAAAAATAGCCTATGTCCTTTCCCGGGACACAAAGTATTTCCACACCAAATTTCAGCAGAATCTGTTCAGCGGTTTGGGCGTGAGGAGGTAACAGACAGACAGACAGACAGACACACTTTCGCATTTATAATATTAGTATGTAAATAATACACGGCAATCTACTGGACACAACTGTACACGCTCGAGATAAAAATTACATTAGCAGCGATAAATGAGATGGGCGCACGCGACGGGTGCCCGCTCGCACGCGGCGGTCTTCCGACGCGTGCGCCCGCGCCCGCGTCCGCCTGTGTTTTAGCGTTAGCGCTAAAGTTCGGCAGCGATTCGGCGGTAATGTTTTGTATAGCAACACACTATAGCAAATCTTGAACCTTAACTCCAAAACTCCACGTACACATTATGTCTGAGAATTTTTAATTACTTACGTGCGCGTTCCGCAACGGAAATTACGCCGCGAAATTTCGGCTCATCGCGTAATTTATAGTGTCGCATCAGACGCAAACGGCTGAATGTAATTTCGGCCACGTAAATTACGCGTAATTCAGCCTAGTGTGTTTTGACTGTTTTTTAAGTTTCTTGGTTTAGACTTTAGACCCAATAGCCAATGCAGGGCCCCTGACGTAAGGGCTACTGACGCATGTGTGCAAAAAAAGGATTTCGGTGCCCTTTTTGGCAAATTTTTTAGGTCCTTGGTTTTGGCGCCCCTAAAGATGGCGATTTCGCGCCCCTAGAGTATGGCGCCCGTGTGCATTGCACACATTGCACATATGGTAGCCCTGATATCATGGCTTCAAAGAATACCGGCGAGAAATATCGTTGACGTTCGTCTGTGTCGCCCGGAATAAAAGTATTCATGTGTTCTTTCCCGAGACTCAGAGATTTTGGGTCAAATCTGACCGCGACGCGACGCGTAGACGCATTTCTTAATTAGTTTGGATTTGACAGATTCGCAAGACGTCTCACGCGATTGACATCTGTCAAATCCAAACAAATTTAGGTCGCGTCGCGCCTCGCCTCGCCTCGTCACGTCACGTTGCGGTCTGAATTGACCCTTAAGGGCGCATTTTCATTAGTCGATAACTCGTACGGTATACAGCATGCGGGGAGTCTATGACAAGACAACTAATTGACAACAGCTAATGGCGCATTGTAATTGGTCGGCCCTTATTGACCAGTGAAAATTTGCCATTAGCGTGACAGGTGGCCTCTTGTAACCCGTTGCTCTGTAAAGCCGGCTGTACACTCTCGCCGAGACACAGCGAGGCGGCCCGAGTGCGAGAGTGTAAATGGGTGCGCTCGCCTCGTCTCGCCTGTCTCGGACCCTCTCGGTCCGTTGTCGGTATTTTGCGCCCGAGACAAAGGGTCTCGCGAGGAAAACGAGCGCACTACTGTACACTCTCGCGTCTTTCAGTACTAGTCCCGCCGTTGGACAGTGTAGAACAGAAAAATAACAATATTAAACGACATTATGAGTCATTATCTGTGAGAAATAAAATTAAATATGATTATAAATCTTTGGATTACAATGATGTCTTTCGATGCATGGTGAATGGTGAATGGTCGTTTTCGTCCATCTTGTCTGAGTTCTTTACTGCGATTGAACTAAGCGAGAATGTACATGATCCCACTCGGGCAAGGGGCTCTCGCACGAGACTCTCGCCCGAGAGCTCTCGGCGAGAGTGTACAGCGGGCATAAGAAATGGAGAAGTAGAGAACTGTAGGATTTAGGTGGGTATAGGGCTGAGACCATCCACCAACAATGGAATTGGTGATGTGGGTTGATCACGAGCGGTTTTTCGCTCTTGGATTTCACTTGGATTTGGCGTGGCAGGTGGGAGAAACGGCACCCGCAACTCCGTTGTGCTAAACGCTTATCGCGCGGGAACTGTACAGTTTTCCCGAGATAAAAAAGAATATACTAGTCCTTTCCTGTTCTGTTCCTGTTCAATTTTTCACGCTCGCTTCGTTAGCCGGATAATTTTGGCTTGGCAGGTGGGAGAATGGCAGAAATGGGATGGTACCACGGTTTTATGAAATAACGGCGTAAAATAATATTGCTATTCATTCACTTGATTTGACGACCTCTGTGGCTCAGTTGGTATTGGTCGAATCCCGCCGACGAAACAAAAAGTTTTCCGTTTCTGTGTCATGGATATGTGTATCATATATTATTATAATAAAAATCTTGAATATTATATTATGTATAGTATAAAACCACGTATAAAAGTATTAATTTATATATTTCCGTTGTCTGGTACCTGTAACACAAGTCCTTCAGGTACTTACCACGGGGTCAGACTGACGTGGTGTGAAGCGTTCATAGAATATAATTAATAATTATTATCTTCTAGAGTTCTATGCCTCAGGGGATGTACAAAGGCATAGTAATACCTTCACTTTTCCTAGGCATAGATTTGTCACACTCGCCACGCTCGTCAGATGATTTTGAGGCGAGACAGGTGGAAGAGAATGAGGTTAGACATAGAAGAGCCATGTTTCGGCACTAACGGGTCTGTAATACACACATTTATCTTATCATCATCATCATCATATCAGCCTATATTCGTCCACTGCTGGACATAGGCCTCTCTCAATGTACGCCAAGATGACCGATCTCCTGCTACTCACATCCAACATGGGCCTGCAACTAAACGGAGATCGTCGTCCCACCTAGTTGGAGGTCGACCTACACCCCGATTTCCCAGCCTTGGTCTCCATTACATTTATCATAATATGTTAACATAATAATATCTTAAAGTTGTTTCCAATTGTATCATGCGTTTGTCTTTATAAAAGCTTTTGTTTACATTTTAAAATATCACTTTTGCAAGCCTTGGTGTGATCTCACCTTTAGTTATAGAAAATCTGAAATCCATTTGAATAAAATATGAGCCAGATCATATTGGCTTTAAAAATTTATTAAAATAATACTGAACGTTGCCAATATTGTTATGCGTTCGCTAAAAATTGCGAAAGAATTTAGTGGATGGAGTAATATTTTAAAAAATTTTTTGAAAGTATTTTTTGGGATTTTTAAACTATTCTGTGCGGTCAAAACTATCAAAATATGGACATAGGCAGTAGAAAGCGAGTTTTTATACTATGAGTATGTATTACAAAAATTATAAGGGTGGCAAGATTAGGAAGAAAAATAGATTGGTCAGAGCAAAATAGATTAAATAAAACCGGCTAAGTGCGTGTCGGGCCACGCGCAATATAGGGTTCCGTAGTACCGAAAGTTTTTTATAATTTTTATGGTCAATGAACGTACATTTAAAGCGTGTTTTACACTACTAACAACATCATCTCAGTTACTTTCAAAGGAATTTGAACGAAAAGTTCCTTTATACTTCGCCGAATACATTTTTTTTAGTTAATCGACTATTATTCAGTAACTTATGAAGTCTTTTTAGCCGGTATAGTTTTCCTTTTAAATTCAGCATATTTCCTACTTCCGTGAATTTTTTCACATTTCCAGAACCAACCGTTTAGCTGGTAGAAGGGGGTACACTGGACTCTAACGATTTTTTCCACTTTAAAACTTAATTTTTCACATAGAGATCCCTAAATCGGAAAATGATCTATGAATACGCGCAATATTTTTAAAAAACCTACTCAACGACACCCCACACGATGGGGTGGGCGCGAAAAAAAATATTCATCCCCGCTTGATGTGTAGGGGAGGTACCATAAAAAAATATTTTTTTACGATTTCATGTACCATTTTGTTGCCATCAGTAATATGTGTATTCATGCCAAATTACAGTTTTGTAGGTCCTATAGTCTCTGAGTAAAACCGCGGACAGACAGACAGACGGACGGACAGACCGAAACTATAAGGGTTCCTTGTTGACTACGGAACCCTAAAAAAAAAAAAGAACGCGCGTTTTGACAACCCCCGGATTCTATTCATGCAAGCGCGACAGTTGTCAAAACGCGCGTTACCAAAGCGCGCGCTTCAAAACGCCCAATGTGTTCTTGGACGATTCTCTCTATTTCTTCTTCTCTTTCTCAGTGCAGTGACGCGTCGCCACGCGACGTGTACCGTCATCAAATGATGATATCTGGCAATTTATACGGAGCGGAATATTGATATATGCCAGAGTACCATTGTCCGCCTTTGGCACGCCTCCATGTAGAATTTGGTGGTTGTAGACATGGCGACGGTACTATAATATTGAATCTTCAATTTATTATCTCCAGCTGACTGGAGCCTTTTGACTATAGACATTCGGATTATTTTACTATGGAACTAAATGACACCCGCAAAACCGCACAATTTTTCGGGATAAATGATATCCTATGTCCTTTCCCGGGACAAAAAGTATTTCCATACCAAATTGCAGCAAAATCGATTAAGCTGTTTGTGCGTGAAGAGAATAATAGACAGACAGACAGATTTTCGCATTTATAATATTAGTAAGGATTTTATTACGGAATATCTACAAGTTTGTATCTCTTAGTCTATTTTGGCGCGTGGCCAAAACGCAACTCCGTTGACCGTTGTAAAAATTGCATTTTAACTTCTACATAATAAACCTTATCATAAAACTGTACGGCCTTTAGACAAATTAAACTATTTATATTGTAATTGCTTTCTAGACAGACCTCTGTGGCTTAGTAGGTTAGGCTGGATTGATAATAACGTTTTTCGCGTAACTTTCTGCCGCGCACTGTAAAACTCTGGATCGAACTGTCACCATCAGTATTTCCGGACCAATACGACCTGTTAACCTTCAAGAGAAGAGCGTATTCCCTCTTAAAAGGTCGGCAACGCACCTGCAGCTCTTCTGATGTTGCGAGTGTCCATGGGCGACGGTACTTGCTTTTTATATATATATATATATATATATATATATATTTCATAATTCATAATATATATATATATATATATATATATATATATATATATATATTATGAATTATGAATCCGCCCTGACAAGCGGTTTGTTAATATCAGAAGTTACTTTATCGCGCGTGAACCGTACATTTTTCCGGAATTTAAAGTATCCAGGGGCCTGAGTCAAGACGAATTATAGAATCGCCAATGAAAATGCATGGAATTGACATAAGCGTTCTTTAATATGAAGTGGACGTTCGACTCGTCTTATGTCAATTCCATACATTTTGATCGGCGATTCTATAACGAAGCGATTACGAATTCGTCTTGACTCAGGCCCCTGTGTCCTTTCCCTAAAATATTTTCTCACAAAATTTCATCTATCCGTTTTAGTGTGAAGAGATAACATTTAAACACACCGTCACATTTATTATAGTAATGTGTCCCGCGGCTGTATCACTAAGGGTGAAGCCAAACGAGCGTAATTTGTGAGTAATTGTGCGTCGCAGAATTTCGGTCGCGTAACATAATATATTTTCATACAAATCATGACTCACAAAATTACGCTCGACTCGTGTGAATCAAACAGGACTTTTGTATGAAACCGAATGCAGCAGGATTTCTGCCAGTCGAAATTCTGCGACTCACAACTCACAAATTACGCTCGTTAGGCTTCACCCTAAACCGAATAAATTAAAAATTAATACAACTCCTTTGTTAAAATCAAACCAGTAGTAAAACCCTACGAGGCAACATACATATAAGTACTGTCAAAAACATTACCCTTCTTTCAGCTTCACCGTAATCGGGCATTATTCTAAAAAGCCGATATTTTCTTGTAAAACGACAGTATAAGATACAAGTCAAATGTTTGCGTTTAAACTTGTTAGCATGTACAAACATATTATGAATAACGGTGTTGATAAAAAATATTATTTTTCAAGCCCCGATGTAAAAACAAGGGGTGTTTTCATACTAATATGTATTTTAAAGACAAATGTTTCTGATTGTGTTTGTTAGTTCTTCAAGCTTAAACGGCTGGAGCGATTTCGATAAAGTCATGGAGTTAGCTAACATCCTGGATTAACACATAAGTTACATTTTACTTCGGAAAAATGTATTATTCCTTTGGGAAAATCAATGAAAACAATTTAAACTAACTGTTAATACGCAATTTACTTTAACGAAAAACCGCGGGACATAACTAGTAACGTTTTTATAATTATGTCAAACTAGTAGACGCACCTCCTTTGCGTTAAAAATCGTTGCGCGGGAACCGTACATTTTTCGAGGATAAAAATAATCTATCCATACTAATATTATAAATGCGAAAATGTGTCTGTCTGTCTGTTACCTCTTCAGGCACAACCCGCTGCACTGATCTTGCTGGGCATGCTGGCGTAGCATGCTGGAGATACTTTGAGTCCTGGGAAAGGACATAGGATACTTTTTGTCATGTAGTATTATAAATTCTAATATTATGTCTTCTCCGGGACTCAATGTGTCTCCAGACCAAATTTCAGCAATATCAGTTCACCGGTTTGGGCGTGAAGAGTTTTTCATAGGCGAAAATCATGTTGCAAAATAAAAAACGTTATGGTGCAGTGACATCAGCTAGAGTTTCTATAAAAATAATATAATGTTTTCTTTATTCAATACCGCAACTAATATAGATAACAAAAGATAGAAATAGAGAGAGCGCAACAATGGAATTCTAATATTTTCAATCTTGAATGGGGAGAAAATATTTAAAAACCCAACCAAGATTGAAAGCGCACAAAAGCGCAAAAAATTGAAAAGTGTATATATGTGTGAGTCTTTGAATGGAATAAGCTGCACTGTAACCCGTTAAATGCACTCACCTACTGGAGTTGGTTTAGGGAGGGGAAAGTTTTATCGATAGTCTGGATATTATCGATAACTAGATTTTACTTCGGTCAGTATGGTAGGTAAATTGCGTGAAACGTTGTTGTGAATTTTTGTAGCTAGGGGGTTAAAAATTTGATATGATATTTTTGTGATAAGATATTGTGAAATTCATCTCTACTGCCACACAATTTTGACAAAAAAAAGTATTATGAAAATAATACTCAAATTGTTGTTTTATCAAATGTTAGTATTCATTTACTTATTGGTTACATTGTGTTCGCAGCGAGGCATGTGTGATAATAACATAAATCATAATATTATTAACGAATTGAAAACTAACTATTGTGTAGTAAGAAGGGTAAGAAGTTATAATACCTACCCGAAAAAAATAGTTTTTCATTTTTTTTCATTGAGTTATTGAGTTTCTCTGGTGCAGTTTTTAGCTGGACCCTAAATATCTCTGCTACCTTTCTTTGAATGCTACTACTTGTGTTAACTTCTGTCGTCACTCCAGCATGCGTAGCATGGTCACCATAGAAGCGGTTTCTTTCTAAAGAAGAATAGACAAAGTGACAGTTAGACAAGACAAAGTGATAGTCAAACAATGGAAATCCGCCATCTTGTCTATAAAATCTGTCAGTATGTCGATTCTTTCCCATGTCTTCTGTTGTTAGAATACATCACATTATTTTGCATAAATTTCAGCTCATTATATTAGTTTATCGACAGGTGCAGCGCACATCACTAAAAGAACATCATACATATGGAATTAAATGTTTTGAGAGGGGAACGCGACGTGGATTTTAATACTGTTAGCAGTTGCTGCTTAACGGGCTGTAATTATTTACACGGCATCATCATCAGCCCCGCTTAGGTTTTGCAGTGCCTACTAAGAATTGGTATATGTGGTGCAGAGCGTCCGTGGCCTAGTGGGTGGACCTTTGATTCGCCTCGAGAGAGTGCAGGTTCGATTCCGGGTGGAGGCGTTATGGCGCATTTTCACTGGTCGATGCGGGGTGCGGGAGATCATGCCTCGACCAATCAAAATGCGCCATTAGTTGTCATAGACTCCCCGTATGCTGTATACCGCACGAGGTAACGACTAATGAAAATGCGCCCTTACAGGAGTAGTAGTAGATAAGGGCCACCGCACATATAATACAATTTCAATTTGGCCGACTACCGTACAAACTAAAATGCGTAGTGTCACAATTTAATTGGACAACTTCATTGTATACGCTACCAGCCGCAGACTTTTAGATTTAGTTGGTAACGGTGTTGCTAGCCTAGCGACGTGCGTGTTAAAATGCGTAAAAAGCACGCTTTTATTGTGGCACTAATAAAACGAAGGCGAAAAGAAAGGAGAATATTTTGGGTGCATTCAATATTATGTGACAGAATATTTGAATTAGTACGATAGTCAGTTTGTACGATAGTCGGCCAACTTGGAATTGTATAATATGTGCGGTGGCCCTCTATTCTGTGGTATCGTGTCGTGTCGTTATCGTGCAGTGTGCAAACGCCCAATGCTTGGGCAACCATACGGACATTCAAAATGTCCCAGAACCAGTATTTGAAGAGTGGTACTTTAAGTAGGCTTTGCTCTGAAAATACACACTTACTCCATACCAATTTTATAGATGGGAAAGTGTATCTGTCTGTCTGTTACCTCTTCACTTCACGCTGAACCGATGTTGCTGAAATTTGGTATAAAGATACTTTGAGTCCCGGGAAAAGACATAGGTATTTTATCTCGGAAAAATTTACGGTTACTGCGCGTTAAACGAATTTGGGCTCAACGGAGTTTGCGAACGTAATCTAGTTTCTAAATAATTGTAAGATAGCAGTGCTTTTTAATTGCTTTAACAAAACTCACGCGGGAATGATACCCACCACATACGAGTACATCACTGGACTACTAGGTAATATACAGTTGGCGCGCGAGTTCATGTCCATCGGGGCCTGAGGTGACGCGCGGGGGCGCCCCGCCTTCACCCACCTCGCCGCATTCGTCCGCAGTCGAGTGTTTGTGATAGATAAATTTGTGATAGATATGGTTGACCAAATGTGTAATAATTATCGACATCGACATTACCATAATTAATTAGGTCACAGCACTACCGCATTCCTCAGGATGGACATGAACTCGCGCGCCTACTATACCTAATAATATTAACCCCGTAACAAATGTCCACACTTAGCCAGTAATGTCTCATAACGTTTCTTCCCCTGTCGCAAGGAGATTGATTTACTGTGCTCCAGAATAAGCTAGGCTATAGCTATACTAATTAGAAGATGGCGTCTGCAATTCCGTTGCGCCAAAATTTGTTTACCGCGGGAACCGTAATTTTTCCAGGACATAAGGAATCTCTATGTCGCAGTCCACTGGTTAAAAAAGCCGTTCAATCGAACAGCTAGCCCTTTGACTGAACAACGCCATTCAATTACACGGCTATACGTCGTTAAGTCGACTTGTTGACTGCAAAGCTCAACACTACAACTAGACGACGCTTAGCTAACTGGTTTTATGGCAAATTAACTAAGGTGTCAGGTGACCATTAGTTTAGTGTTATTATTACACAAACGTAATGATATCAAGTAGAATAAATTATTGTATTCTAACTTATTTAGAACAAAATTGCAATAAATAACTTGGTGATGCATTTCATAATCTCATAATTTCTCCTTGAATATTTGTTTAAATTTTGATTCACTCGTATATTATGCTCCCACAATTTCTGTTACTTTAATAACACTTGTAACTCTTATTACGAAAAATATCTTATTAATACAATCACAAAATACCGGCTAGTTGACGCCATCTTGTAAACAAAACGCACTTAGCGCCGCGGTGGTGAGCGCTGAACTAATTCAATCAAACGGCGGCGGCTTGAATCAGCTGTAGTGTTGAACGTTTCGGGCGACTGAAATATTCAATTAAAAAGCTAGTCGTGCGATTGAATGGCGTTGTTCAGTCAAAGGGCTAGCTGTTTGATTGAACGGCTATTTTAACCAGTCGGCTGCGACATTTATATAAATAAGGCTCCTGGGAAGCAAACTTCGATTTCTTATATTTTTACCCCCAAGGAGAAAAATTTTGAAAAATCCTTTTAAAGTAATTAGTGGCTGTCTATTTGTAATATTTTTTACAAAAAGAATATTTATTATATATTTTATTTTACTTTTATTACAATAACCATAATATTATATTGTCGCATGAAAACGAAACAAACAAACTTACATTAACATTGATAATATTATAGCCTATCTTCCCATACAGTCACACCCTTATCCCTTAAGTCGTCATGGGCCTGATAGGGATAATGTTTATCCCGGCTTAGGAATAGGTCAAGGGACGATGTATTGACCTCTGTCCTTTTTACCCAACGACGTAAAAGAAGGGTAATGATTTTTTCACGGTGTAACATAATTAAGTGATAATATTTTGGGGTGTGTATGTGTCCTTTATAGCTTTTGCCCGCGGCTTCGCTCCCGTTAAGAAGTATTATTATATACAAACTTTCATCCCCTATGTTAACCCCTTGGGGTTAGAATTTATCAAAATCCTTTCTTAGCGGATGCCTACGTCATAACATCTACCTGCATGCCAAACAGCCCGATCCGTCCAGTGGTTTGGGCTGTGCGTTGATAGATCACCATGTCTGTCAGTCACCTTTGAGTTTTATAATATACTAGCCGTCCCGGCAAACGTTGCTTTGCCATAATAATATATTATGTATTTGCCATATCATTATTTTATTGAAGTCACTAAATATGTACCTATGTTACCATGGCAACGTCGATCGCTATTCCGTCGCACAAACAATGGTCGCCGTCAGTCTCAAGTTGTAAAACAATTTGCAATAAAATAAAATTGCGACTATAATTAAAGATCTAAGCTAACCTATCTCTCAAGTTGAAAAAAAGCAATCATTTAAAAAAAAACAACATTAAAATCGGTTAAGTAGTTTAGGAATCCATCGCGGACAAACATCATGACAGGAGATTTAATATAATATATTAGATAGATGCTGTGAAAGTAGCAGCGCTGAAAGAGTCGCTCTTGACTACGTGTACTTTTTAACTGACTATGGCAAAAAAGGAAAGATAATAATTTTGACAGTGTATGTATGTGCTCTCTTAGCGGCTAAGCAACTGGTTCGATCTAAATATCTGAAAGACCAAATTGGTCCTTCGAGTCTTCTTTTAGTAGACCTAAAATCGCACTAGTGTTGCCCACCCTTAATATTAGTAATCGATATTTTTTGTCGGCATTTTAATTTGAACGTTCTGGTCATTGTGAGCGCGGCTTTACAAGTCAAATTCCAAACCGACGCTTCCAGATTTAAGCGGTCTTTAGCGGGCGTAGGGTTGGATCGATTCGAGCGTCGATATCGATAATTTGTTTAGAAATTTTTGATGAAATCTTACTTTTTTAATTGATTAAATGGATTTTGAAAGGATAAAGAACGGTTCACAAAAAATAAAACTGAAATATGATATGTAAATTATAATAAATAAACTTTTGCTCTCGGCGCTGCTCGCTTGAAATAATAATATCCCTGGTACATAAATGTATCTCTTTGAAGTCTTATAGAGGTGAAATTTTGAAAATCCTTTCTTTGTTGATGTTTGTTCTAATACATACAATATCTACCGATATCGTCTCACTGTTTTATTGCAAACTACTAATAACTTAAAATTAGAACTTTATTTGTTGTCGGTTCCTTCTGAGCTTTTGCCCTTGCGTTCACCCCCATTTAGTGTTGAAGACTCCAAAAGTACCACTTTATTCAGACAATAATTAAAAGTCAAGTAAATAAAAAAATCCACAAGTAAGTTCTTTTAAACAAAAACAAAAAATTAGTCTACCCCCTTATGCTACGATAGCACGAACAATGAACATACATAAGTGTTTTAGTGTTAGTGTTAGTTTTTAGTATAATTGTATGTATGTTAGTCTATAAGGTAATTATAATATGGGTCAAGATGCCTGAGTTAAATAAATAAATAAATAAAATAATAATATTATATACCCCCTGTTTACATCGGGGGCTAATATGGATTAGAATATTAGATAATTAATTAAAACTATCGATATCGATAATTTATGGGTAAATAAAAATAAATCGAAATCGTCAATTTATTTGTAAATAATGATCGACTAGTTTTAGTTTGTGTAACTATCGATATATCGATAATTTTTCGGTAATAATAATGTATTCGTTTCTTTTATCGATATCGATAACTCCCATCTCCCCATCCCTACACCGTTTACTCGGCTAACCGCATTTTATGTAAGGCGGCGTTACCAAATTTAATTTGGCCGAACTTGTAATTCTGATTAAAACAGTCGACGTTTGGTATTCCGCTCGCGATTCTATTGTGAATTCCGAACTTTGGCCAGTCTATCCATGCTAATAATATTAAACGAAAGTGTGTCTGTCTGTCTGCACAGAAATAACAATAGGTTTTGTTTAGTAAACATAGCTGAGAAACCTTAAAACGTATAAGATTAGTACCCAAAAATTCAATGCCTTCGGTCCAGCCGTTTTAGAGGTTTGCCTAAGGCCGTGTTTCCACCTGCAAGACAACTGTCGCGAGAAGTGTCTGACAGTCTGTCTGACAGCAGCTTGCAAGTGTAAACCCCGTAGCAAGTGCTGTCGCGACAATTTGTCAAGCGCTTCCTGCGAGTAGTTGCGACAGCATGTCAACACGTCATGTCTGCGAGGACTCGCGACAGATCTCGCTGCGGGTCACCGCAGATATACGGCCTAGTTTCGTATGGCATTTTTCCGCGAGCTTCTCGCACGGCATTTATTGCTTCAACAAATCGCAGGAATTAGTATGAAATGTAAACAATATTGCAAGAAACTCACGCAAGACTTCCGCGAGTTTGCTTGCAGGTGGAAACACGGCCTAACAAACATAGCGACATGAGAATCCATACTAATATTATAAATGCGATAGTGTGTCTGTCTGTTCCTCTTTTAGCTTAAACGGAGTGTGACCAGCCGATTTTATTTGACACGTGAAACTCCCCGTTGCTTCAATATTCGTTCGCTTCACGGAGGTACCGTACATTTTTCCGGGATGAAAAGAATATACTACGATACGTGCGTAAGTGTGTCTGTCTGTCTGTTACCTCATTTTGCTGAAAATAATGGAAATACTTACTTTGAGTCCCGGGAAAGGAAATAGAATCTAGATACTTTCATTCTGGCAAAACGTAGGGTTTACATATTATGAATGGTGGTAAATTAATGTTGGCGCGACGAAGTTGCGGGCGTCGTCTAGTCGTTGCATAAACAGATTGCCAAAAATATTATCCCTCTATTATATAACTATTTTAATATAATATAAATAGTTTATTTGTTACATTAAAAATCCATTGCTTAGCGAAACAAAAAGAAAAATAAATATGTTTGTTCAACAAAAAGCCTTAACTAGTGTGAAGTCAGGTGTGTTAGGTCAATATGCCTTATTATGTACGCCGTAGGGGTGATAATGTAATACGTTAGTGTAAGCTGAATTGAACCCTACTGGGTGGCGATAGAGTGGACTTTCGGTTGATACTAATATTCGGACGTGAGAGATTTTAACAATCAGTTGGGTAGTGTACATAGATTTGTATGTGTGTATTTTGTGAGTATAAAGAACTCTATGGTACAGTGGCTTAGAGCGTCAAAAGTGGGTTCGATTCCCGAGTTGGTAAAGTAGTTTCGAACTTTGATTATCTAGTGGTTTTCAAACTTTTCTGGTGGCGGAAGTCGGAAGTCCGAAGTCGGAACCCTTTTAAAAAAGTGACACGTCTGACGGATCCCAAAAAATAATGTTTTGTCTTTTAATTTGAACGAATTGTCCCATGCTGATTGCTGGTGTTTGATGACATTTCCAAAAACTCCGCGGAGCACACTTTGAGAATAGCTGATGTAGGCTGATTATGGGATATAAGTAGGGATTGCAATCCGGATACTTCGAAATCCGAAAAATCCGGATAATCCGGATTTTATGGGCCTATGAAAAATCCGGATTTTTAGTTTTCAAAATCCGGATTTTCGGTTTTTTCGAATAGTTGATAAAATTATGAAAAATAAGCTTTTACGTAATATAAAATTAATTTAAATGTATTGTGTAATATCTGACATACAAATTCACATTTGTTTAAAGGCGCTATCACAACTTTGCGTGGTCTACACGTACCAAATTGGAATTACGTATGTAGTTATTTGGTGGTTGTTATTTCATTTCTTTACAGATTTTTGTATTGAAATGAAATAATTTCTTTATAGAATTAATATTAAATTAGCTAAAACCTAGCTCTTATTTTACTATATAATTATGTTTTTTGTGATAATATAAATGCAACGATGATAAATTTACAATTATTTTAGAACATTTCACTTTTCAGTATTTAATACAATGTTTTTTTCTACAAAATATAGTTTTTCTTTACATTGAGGTTATAATTATAAATCATAATTGTTTACGTAACCAATGCTGATTTGCGATTCTGTCTATTTAAATAAAGGAATAAAGTAAGTTTATAGCATGAGAAATGTTTATTTAAAGTTTAAATACTTATTTTAAGTAATTATTCTGTACAATAGCCTAAGCCGGTGGTAGGCATCGTAGATTCTACGTTCTTCTGACTATAAAAAAGAGTATTTATGATACCTATTTTAAAGAAAAAGATATTTTATTTATTTGTTTATATAAACATACTTTCGAACTGCTTAGCAAAGGCGCCATCAGAAATCTTTCACTTATCTTGCTCCAGCATCACTGTTTGGCAGCCCAGCTAATATGCCTCCAGTGGGGAGTTTATAACCGTGTTCTAGGCTAAAGTCTTCGCAATTGTTGGTTCCTCGGAGTTGGCTAGTAAAAAAAAATTAGAATCCTTGCCAAAAGTGTAACTGGACAATGTAAGCTCGACAAGCACTTTTACAGAATATGTGTTAATAGCATTACGACTTGCAGATTCTATGACACACCTATTCACCTTCTATTTTACTCTACTGCTTTACTAAGAAGAGCAAAAACTTTCCTAATTTACTAAAAATGAAATGATTGGCACCAATCCCAATCACATCTTTAAATTTATGAGCAGCACTGTGGTGGGGACGGTACTCGAAGTACTCGACGGTAATACGAAGGAGTCACAATAAATCCTCAAGGATCGTCGTAACGTCAGGATTACAGTGATCTGCCTTCGGAGGAAAATAAAAACACCTCAAGAGCATAGCGCTATCTTTTCTTAGGCATAGATACTCAGTCGAAATCCAGCCTAGATGTATGCGGACAACGTGACCAGCCCAATGCCACTTTAGCTTGGGCGACTTGATTCCTACGTCTCTGATTCTAGTTTGGGAGCACATTATGTTTGTTTTGTTGAGATTTGAGTTCTATTGCTCTTTGGCAGACGCTGAGTTGGATTTTTTTTTTATTCTAAGTCGGTCAATGATCGAATTTGCGCATCGTTGGTTATAACGAGCGAAATACACATATAAACGAGTCTGAGCTTCAGTGAGAGTCATCATTCTTATTGGACCAGTTTTTCTGCCTTTCTGTAGTCATAAGAAAATATTTGGTCCAAGTATAGGTACTCATCAATAGGACATCGTCAATTCCTTACTCGTCTACTTCGACCCTACGTTTTGATCAATGTTTGTGTCTTTGACCTATTTTTTGTAAGTTCCACCTCTAGGCTTGTAGATCTTGGAGCATAATTTGATGATGTGCCTTCGATCAAATATTCTGATCAGATATATTTGATCGAAGTGATGTGTGGCTGACGGCTGTAGGCGCAAAAATGACGAAGTCGTCGATAAAGTGGAGATTGCTTAGGATTTTCTCGTTAACTAGAATTTCACATTTTTAAATAGTAAAAAAAATCAAGGTACATATATTTTTAAATTAAAATAAATTTAAAGTACCAGATACTGTCATTTTAATCTCGTCCTTTTTACACCCATGTGAAAATTGCCAACTTAAGAAAAATGTTAAGTTTTAAGACGTTTTATTTTGCACTTTTAAAATGAATGTTAAATAAAGAAATATACAAGAAAATAACTCACATTTAAAGCTGTTTGTCAAAAATATTTAAAAAATTACAAAAAATCCGGATTATCCGGATAATCCGGATTTGAGGATGAAAAAATCCGAAAATCCGGATTTTTTTAAAAATCCGTTTTTTGCAATCCCTAGATATAAGCTGGGTCACTGACAAGAAGTTCCATGCATCGGATGGGCATTCAAAAAGTCCTGCGTCTGATCTCTCGTCAGCCGTGTCTGTCATCCGTCCCTCTGATTTATGAAAGGGGAGGAAAAGTCTCTTGTGACTTAGGCTGGTATAAATAGTCAGTACTCAAGATGCATCTCGGTCTCAAGACACGGTTCAGGCTCTGTGATTGGTTGGCTGTCAAAATTTTGACCAATCACAGAGCCGAACCGCGTCTTGAGACGTCCGGGTCGCATCTTATGTACGGTACTATTTATATCAGCCTAAGTCTCACACGCCAGTATTATAGTACTCTGTGGTCTCGCTCTTACCACTTTCAAAATGTTGGTGGATCCGGTTGACCCCCTGAAGCGTCTTCAACATTCCTACACTACTAATTGACTTGCTATTACAATTTTTAAGTAACAGTCGCTGCACTTTTACTCTTGCATTCCTATAGCAGGCGTTGTTATTTTTTTAAATCATTTTCATTTTTCAAAAAATAAAAATGATTTTAATCAAAGTTTGTGTCAGTATTTCATGCGGGCGAAGCCGCGGCAAGCTAGTATCTTATTTGCATATGAAAGTTAATGCTAATATTATGTACATATTAAACCCAAACGTATTTTGTATATCATTTTAAGTTGGGCCTGATTCTCAAGCGCCGAATTTCGACTATCGTCAGAGTAAAGGTGATATTCCGACATTTGGCGCAACCAAACAACAAAAATTTAAACAAAATGCTTCTATGACATAGGCTATTGGCATAGAACAAAATGAATCCTATAAAAAATTAAGACCTAGGCCTTTGCGTCCGTTGCAGATGATTTGAAATATAGTATTTTCAGAGCAAAGTAACAGCTCCTCAAATACTGTAGTGCCTGGGACAAGATTTAAATGTCCGTATGGTTGCCCAAGCACAATACGAAATTCTCGCAACATAGTCGGCCTAGTCCAGAGGAAAGAACTAGTCAATACATCTGGGACCAACTACGTGCGGGTTCCCTCACGATGTTTACGTTCACCGTATTCAGAGCGTCCGTATTATGTACATACTTGAGATCAGAAAATGTCTCATTGGTACAGGCCTTCACCCGGGATCGAACCTGCACGTCCCTCCTACACCCCACACCCTCTACGGGTGCGAACCAAAGGTCCACCCATTAGGGAAATCTATAACGAATTATATCATAAAATGGCATTTTAATTGAATTTTTGGCAGTTGCGGACGCTTGCGACAAAGATCGAAAAGCCACTTTAAGATAGCGTACGATCGAAACGACTTTCGACGCTCGAGAATCGGTACCCTGAGCTTTGACTACGAAGTAAGCTTAGTGTTTTGACCGTACGGGCTTAGAAACTTTGAATATGCAACTGCATTACCTTAGAATATGTTATGAGTTTGGAAATCTCATTTATAGGTAGGTAGAATTCTCGTCATTTTTAAAAATGTTTCGGAAGTAGCGTAGATTTTGAATTTTTACCCCTGACCCCCTTAGGGGTATGAACTTAAAAAGAAACGACCCGTTTGCTCGTTTTCTCCCAAATAAACAGAAAATCCCATACGTTTTCGTCAAACTCATATTTAATTAAAATTAAATACTTAATCATCAATTAAACGTCTTTAAGTGCGGCCGTTAAAGTTCTAATTATTGGGCGTTTCACTTTATATCCTTCAAATCCGCGTATTTTGATAAGCCTTACTTAGTTCTATGATAGTAGTGGGGAAAGGGCATGAAGGGGGGTATATTAGGGGGGAAGAGGGGTGCGATTCAGTATGAGATTTGCAGGTTATGTCTTACGCTAATTAATCCGTTGAGATAGGCTGCTTTTACACCGATACGAACATTATACTATTTGTGTTCATAGGCAGGCGTATCGAACCACAAAACTTTAATATTAAATGTCATAATTTATATTCAATTATGTGCTCCGTTAATTTTATTATTATCATTTCTCTAACACCAGTTAGTATATTATAATGTTAAATTAATAAATTGAAAAACAACCCCGAATAAAATGTTAATTCGATTAAATTACAGGTAAATTACACTAATTTACCTTTCATGTAATAGATAAATCTGATTTCCAGCACTGGGTGGCCTGTTGATGATGAATATTGCAAAGAATTTCGAACACCCTCGATTATGTCAGCTTTCAAACAAAATAAATAGATTTTGGATGCTACGATGCCACGGATACACGTACATAGACAGATAGACAGGTCAAAACTATTACACTCTACTTTTTATTGAGGGTTAATAAAGCTGAACCATTTGAGCTGAATCACAGCTCTCCATACACTCTCACACACAGCTCTCTCATATCACAGCTCGTATTTTGGTCGGATTATTTACTGTATGTGCCAATAGCGCCCTCTGCTCATAGCTTTACGTAAAGCCTCCGTGGTCTAGTCACTAGTGGTATAGAACGCTCTTGACTCGGAGGTCGTGGGTTCGATTCCCGCGTTGGAAACATGACATTTCCAAGTTTTAGGACAATGCAGGCTAATCACCTGATTTTCTGACAAGTAAGATGATCCATGCGTCGGATGGGCATGTAAAAAGTCGGTCCTGCGCCTGATCTCTCGCCGGTCGTGTCAGTCTACCGTGAGCTGCCGTCCCACTGGGTTATGAGAGTAAAGGAAAAGAGAGTGCTCTTGTGTACTGCGCACACACTTGGGCACTATAAAATTACTGCTGCGTAGCTGGCCTGGTTTCAATGAAATCGGCGACCGTCACCGAAACCGGTGTGGGAGCTATTTTACGTAATGTTCCCTATGTATTTTCGAGCTAAATCGGTTCAGCGGTTTGGGTGCATAGACCCATAGACAGACACACTTTCGCATTTACAATATTAGTATGGATGTTACGTGTCGGTGTGAGCGCGGCGGTAGGGCGAGACCCAATTCCGGCGGAATATCAAACGACACGAATTATCGTCCTACCGTCGCGTTATACTCGAATAATGAGTGGAATAGAGGTGGTGGAGTCGCATTGTTACCTTTTTTAACAGACTTCAAAAAGGCGGTATAAATTTGACCCGTATATAATATTACTAGAACTGCCCAGTTTTCAAATATTACATTAGTCCAATACCAGCGACTTAAATGTGCTAAATGTCGTATGTTTTTATGTACCTAAAATTATTCTAAAATTCGTTGGATAAAGAGTCCGCCTGCGCGGCGTAGGAGATGAAGTAACATTCTCATTTTTCCTCTCGTCAATCCCTTATTTTAATAAGTCTTCCACACAAAAACAATTTGATTTTTAATGAAACTTACTATAGTAGATGTGTAGAATAAGGTAAAATATCCGCTAATTTATCCCCATAAATTAATCCAGTTTCCTATCAGTCAGCGAACTTCTCATGATGAATTATGGCTAAGAACACTCTCGATCATGTTAGCTTTCCATCAAAAACTCGATCAAAATCCGTCTGCCCGTTTGGATGCTACGATGCCACGGACAGAGAAACACAGACAGGTGTTAAAAATACACAATTCCTGTGGGATACAAAAATATTAATAGTAGTCTGCCCCACGATCTCTGTTCACGTAAGCTACGATCTCCTTCGCGTAGCTCGTCAAGCCTACCTTAGTTTGGATATTAATAATTTAAAAACACAACATTTTCGTACTCTTGGAGGGAATATTTTTTTAAAATTTCATCTTAACATGCACAGCGAATTTCCTTTGGGACCGGATTTTAGGTTAATACGTTACTTAGTTTTAGGGTTCCTTGGGACTTTGGTTAAATCTTTGAACATTTTAAATCACTACGACATAATACTGCAATGTTTTTTACGCTAGAGGCAGCCACCTCCAGCCACTCACCAGCATATATACAGTAACAAAAACGTTTTGTTCGACGTTTGACAACGTTTCTGTCAATATTCTGATACTAGATGGCGCCCGCAACTCCGTTGCGCCAAAATTCGTTTATCGCGCGGGAACCGTACATTTTTCCGGGATAAAAACTATCCTATGTCCTTTCTCGGGACTCAAAGTATCTCCATGCCAAAGAACAATGGCCAAAATGGACTAAAAAAACAATTTTCTTGTTACCTAGGTGGAACTATAACTAAAATGTAGTTTAGGTAAAATGCTATAATTAAATAAAAACAGTTGATTTTTAGGAGCTGGGAAAACAAAGATAATCGGCTCTAAAAATATGAATATTGAATTTGTGTTTTTAACGCAGGATAATGTTTTTTTTTTATATTGAACGCATATTCTGTCATTCCAAGGGACCCATACAACCTGCTTAAATACGCTCTCTTCTTGAGGATTTCGAGAACAGAGCGTATTCCGATTTTGCGAGTGTCCATGAGTGACGGTAGTTGCTTTCTATCAGGTGACCTGTTTGCTCGTTTGCCTCCTACTTTTATTTTTAAAAACTCTGACGTGTGTTTCATATAATTTAAACTAAAACCATAACTCATTATTATTTTTAACAAAAAATTAAAACCGACTTCCAAGGTAAAAACAATAATAACATTAATATGAACTAAAAAGTATTAAATAATTTTTACTATCTAATAGTGCCTTTTTCCGAATTCGGCTAAACCTCAACTATTTCTGTACTGAATCTCCATTATTTTGAAGTCGGTGCCAGATAGCTGAATCTTCAGTCCTCTGACAGAATATTTAAAATTTTTGGAACTGGCACCGACTTCAAAATTATGAAGATTGAGTACAGAAATAGTTGAGGTTTAGCTGAATTCGGAAAAAGGCACTATTAGATAGTAAAAATTATTTAATACTTTTTAGTTCATATTAATGTTATTATTGTTTTTACCTTGGAAGTCGGTTTTAATTTTTTGTTAAAAATAATAATAATTTCACTCTTTTTAGTTACACTAGTAGATAAATCTTCGCGTATATTTTACGTATCTTATTACAATATGTTAAGAGTCACAACTCACACTCACAAAATAATATAATATTATCAGTGAAGTGAACATATTGTGCTAAGTAATTTAACAATTTTAATACTTCAAGCCCGAAGCGGTCACCGGCGATTGCGATAACAATAGAAAGGCTATTGTGTCTCGTTTTTCCACGATCGAAGGATCTATCAGATAACAAATTGTACAAACTTGCATAGGATGTAGCGTAGCATAATATTTAATATTATCATAATTATTGACAGCTGTTCTTGTTATCAAGAATTCAAATCGATAGGTACTTAATACACCATCTATCGATTAATAAGTATAACTAATTAAAAAGACACTTAAGGCCCTATAGACCCAATTTTACATGACTTTGAATCAATAATAAACAAACAAATAGTGACTTTTAAAAGCCAAAAAAAATACACATTGTTGTTTACTAAGTGTACTTTGACAATTTGTGGCTCGAAACATAATATTGAAAACTTCACTCGATCAAAAATAACTCCGAAGATTAGGCTAAATTCTAATATTTTGTGATATTTTTCTTATTTTTCATGAAGCTTATGATAGTTTTACTTTCAAAAATCATATCTACGAAAAGCTCATAACTTAAAGAAGAATAATTTGTGGTTACATTTTGCATTTTGGTTTAATTATCAAAGAAAAAAGGTTTTTTTCTCCTATTTCGCCCTATCAAGTACGCGGCGAGCGTCGTAACCGCCACTGTACAAGGCGCGCTGACATGAATCTTATTTTAATGTCCTTTACGTCGGTATTCGTACTGACGGACATCGACCTGCTAATTTTCGGGTCTATAGGGCCTTAATGACTTTGTTTTGTTTAAATGCTCTTTTTAAAATAACTTTATTTTAATTCTATTTGTTTATTAAACTTTTATAAAGTAGTAAAGTATTCGATCTGCATATAAAGTAGTTAGTAAAGTATTCGATATTCTGTCTTATGCCGCCACGCGCCGCGCGGCGGCGCTGGGTGGCGACGCCGACGCCGTGTATTAAAAACAAACAGGTGTTGTTAATTGTTATACAGTACATAATTATTATTATTAGTATATCCATACCTATGCCTTGTACTATTATCTATTCTGTGCCATGAGACATTGGTGGCCTTAACACGACGTGGTAATGATGATGATGACGATGATGATGATGATGATTATGATGATGAATATGAATTACATAGTAGTTTATGCTTTCTGTTCTTAACACAACGCCGAAACTCCCAAACGTGTATCTATAAGGAATCAGGAGTTCTCTCAGCATCATCGAAACCATGGTATACCTTGACCCAATATTTGACTTTTTGGTAGCGTATTCTTAGTACACTTCACACAAAACCAAAATCACCATATGTTTCCATATAAATTTCGAGGAGTTCCCTCGATTACTCATGGATCCCATCATCAGGTCACCACCTTTGTGAAAATGGGACCAAATTGGAGTGAAACCTAATACAACAAAACAAAAATTTCGAAAATCGATTCACAAACGGCGGAGTAATCGTTGAACATACAAAAAAAAAAAAAAAAAAAAAAAAAATATCCACAGCCGAACATATAACCTCCTCGTTTTTTGGAAGTCGGTTAAAAATGATAGTACAGCTTATTATTAACTATCTTTATAACCTCAAAATTCAAAAACTTAATACACAATTACTTGAAACTCCCAGCTTTTAAAAATATATTGAATGCCGTGCTATGTTACATTTATATAGGCAATTGAAATTACAGATGTTTCATCAAGTTACGTTTTATAAGATTTTTATAGTCCAAGCATGTTAGACGAATGGCCTTTGTTCTTTCAGCAAAATCGGTTCAGCGGTTCGAGCGTGAAGAGGTAACAGACAGACAGACAGACACACTTTCGCATTTATAATATTAGTATGGATGTTTTCACGCAGGTAGGCAGGCAGCACCGGCACAGAGAGTAAACAACAAGTTTTGTTCGACGTTTGACAACGTTTCTGTCAATGTTCTGATATTATGATATGTGCAATACGTCGGATTTTGGTCAGACTATTCACTACATGTGCGAGTAGCGCCCTCTGATCCGACCTTTGCCATATATCCTCATTAGCATTATCATTAAGGGGTGTATACAGTATACTGTGGCTGCGTTCCAGATGACGTTAATTTTGACCAAAACGCTCAAAACGTCCCCTTCTGCCGTTCCCTTTGGCGACCGGGGTCGTTTTGATAGCGGCTATGACGTCACTCATGACGTCATCAATTTCGCTCAAGCAACGCTCAAAACGACCCACGACGAAAATGGGTCGAAGTGGGCGTTCTAGTTTTTTTTTATTTTAACGTAACAATGTCGCAAAGACCATATTCGGAAAGTTTTCAGGAGCGAGTAGCGACAAAAAAACTTCATATAATTTCATTGCAAAACATAATATTTTTAATTGAAATATATTAAATATAATTAAATAAAATATTTTGATTAAAAAGAAATTGTTTTAAATTAAAGATCAAATATTTTCCTATAAAATACTAAGTTATCGTCTCTCCTGGTCTTTTAAATTCTTCATTAGAATAAAGATTGATTACATTTTCGTAGTCATTGATTCGTGGTCTAAACTTTCGCTTTTCGCGATCATAATTGTGGAAAAGTGCATTCCACTCTTCATCTGAACTAGATTCACTAGAAATGTCTGAATCATTATTCCGATGCACCTGCAAAATATGTCTAACTGCCGTAAAAATATCCATTTCGATAATCGAAAGGTACCTAAATATTATTCAAATAAAAGCGGTAGATTCGAATTCTAACTTAACCTCTTTCAGCTGTCACCTGTCACTGTCACCTCGCCAGAGCGCTCAAAACGCTCCATAATTCCGTTCCACTTGGGTTTGTGACATTGACGCTCACATTTGCTCACATGCTAATGGAATGGGAGAAACGAAGGTCTTGAGCGTGAGCGTTATTAACGTCATCTGGAACGCAGCCTGTATAATATGGCATTGTCACCCAAAATGTCATTAAGGTTAGTTGTCATGTCATGTGTGATGTGACATTGACGGCAGAGTGTAAAACAGCTGAAACCACGTGAATAGTTTCTTTGTCTCACTTTTGCCGTTCTTTATGCATTCTTGATGCAAGCCTTATATCAGACCGACAGACAGACTGCGAAGTTTTAACAATTTTTTTCACTTTCCCTCTCTTTTCTTCCAAAAAATGAGTTGTCCAGTGTTTTTGTATGTAATACGGAACCCTCCATTCTAAAGTCAAAACTCGTAGTCGGTTTTTTGTTAAAAGTATGCATTTACTTACGTTAGTAATTTTCTGTGGTTAGGACCTAGGTTACTTCCCAGGTGTTTTGGTAATTTCTTATTTGTCAAATTTCCTAGTTGACAATTTCATGTAAAAATTTTACCGAGAGCGCTAGATGATAAAACTAATAAGTTATAAGTTTCTGAGTACTGACTTATAGTCCGGCCACAGAATAAAGAGTGTGTGAAAGAGACAAGCAGCTATAGGTCAAAGAACGATTAGCTATGAACCCGAACCCGATTGCACACCCAATTTAAAAAAAAATTGTCCCTTTGTATATTCCTGGGACTAAAAGCATTTTCAGCAAAATCGTGTTAGCGGTTTAAGCCTGAACTAGCGTTCGCCGATTTTCTATCAAGCTGGTGAATACTAATTTGGAACCGTTCAGTGGTTTGTGCAGCGAGGTACAAAGCGAAAATTGAGCCGGGCGAGGGTCCAGCTAGTGGGCTGTAGGGTCAGCATGTGGCGGCTAACGAACAAATATTTGTGTGTACAACATGAGCGTTAGCAGAAAAGGTTTAGTAAAAAAATGGGGTTGAATTTTTTTTGGGTGTTTTTTTTTTGGAATTGACCCCAGGTAGTGTCTTCAAAAGTGAAAAGGAACAGCAAAGCAGGTATATATTTTTATCAGCGCGATGGAAAGACGAGGATATCCCTTCCTCTTTTGCGTCGGCAGACCCTGCCTTCGTCTTACGAACTTGCGATCAGGCTAAGTGGCACGAGGTTAACATTTTTTTGCCTGTCCCAAAAAATGCACATCGGGGCTTAAAATAGCTAAACGTGGCATCCCAAAATATGCACTCAAAGAAGTAAACTTTGAAATAAGATAGAAGTATAATAATACCCCCACACCGGGTATGGAGGCCGGTTGAATTCGGTGATAGTTATTGAAACCAGGTCACTGATCAGACGCAGAAGTAATTATAGTCCCCAAGTGAGTGCGCAGTACACAAGAGCAGTATCTCTTCCTTTACTCTCATAGCCCAGTGGGACAGACGACGGGCACGATGAGCAGTCGCCATCCGACGCATGGATCATCATGTGATGAACCTGTTTTGTTGATATTAAACAAAGCCCCTTGCTAATAAATATATTTTAACAGCGAATTGTAAGGTTGTTCCCACAGTTGTGCTTAAAAAGGGGGTCTTAAATATTAAACGTCACAAATACTTTTCTGCCGACGCTACCTGTGAGTGTTTCAAAGAGCGAGATCCTTCATCGAGTTAGGTCATTGTTTGTGTCCTCTGCCGGCCGTACAAAGACTGCTTTGCTGACGGTACACAGTTTGTACGGCACAATATTTGGCTTTGGAATACTTTATACGTATTATTCTGAGGCGATTCTCCATCTTTTTGCTGAAAGGTGCAAGCGAGTTTGCTAAGTTACTTTCTGAATTATTGCAGAAGTGTCTGTATCTGTGTGTCTGAAAGGTATGATGATACTTTAAGTCCAGGGATATAAATAATAATTAATGCATCTACGCGTCGCGTTGCGGTCTGAATTGACCCTTACTCGTATTAATCTGAGGCGATTCTCCATCTTTTTGCTGAAAGGTGCAAGCGAGTTTGCTAAGTTACTTTCTGAATTATTGCAGAAGTGTCTGTCTCTGTGTGTCTGAAAGGTATGATGATACTTTAAGTCCAGGGATATAAATAATAATTAATGCATCTACGCGTCGCGTTGCGGTCTGAATTGACCCTTATTCGTATTAATCTGAGGCGATTCTCCATCTTTTTGCTGAAAGGTGCAAGCGAGTATGCTAAGTTACTTCCTGAATTATTTCGAAAGTGTCCCAGCTCATAGACAGACAGACAGCTGTCTGTCTATGAGCTGGGTGTGATGATACTTTATGCGCCGGGGAATGACTATAGGGTAATTTTTATCCCACATGGGTACAATATTTGGCTTTGGATTACTGTACTAAGTCTGAGGATGATTCTCCATCTTTTTGCTGAAAGGTGTATGTGTCTGTCTGTTACCTCTTCAAACCGGATCTCTTTGAGACTGAGAGAAAGGATATTGGACACTTTTAATCCCGGAAAAATGTACGTTTCCACTTTCCAGCGCGACTAATTTAGGCGTAACATCCATACTTCCATACCTAATATTATAAATGCGAAAGTGTGACCGTCTGTCTGTCCGTCTGTCTGTCTATCTGTTACCTCTTGACGCTCAAACCGCTGAACCGATTTTGCTGAAATTTGGCATGGAGATACTTTGAGTCCCGGGAAAGGACATTTTAGGATACTTTTTGTCCCGGAAAATTGTATGGTTCCCACGCGATAAACGAGTTTTGACGCTACGGAGTTGCGGGCGTCATCTGCTTTATTATAATACTTAAATGATAACTATATCCATAGACTTCATAGAGTGACAGACAGACAGAGAGACACTTTCGCATATATAACATGGGTCGTTCTATTTTTTCGGTCCCATTTGGCCTTTTTTGTAGAATCATTTTTTTTTTAAGATATTACGACAAAATTTTGTATTTAGGCTTGTGTACGTATACTTACTCTGATCCCTGAATTGCCTTAGTCTGCTATTTATATTTACGATATAAATAGATGGATGGTAATGATGCAACAGACGGAAATGAAAATAGATAAGATGAAAATTTAAAGGATTGGATGGAAATGAAAAATAGTTATATGAAATCAAAAAAAATTAAGGAATTTCATGTTAGATTAAACAGAATACTTATTATTGTTTTACTTTTATGAGTAGTCAGACCAGTGTTAGTTATTTAAATCTCCTGTACTAAAAAATTAACAAAAATATGAGACATTTGTTAAAAAGTAGGAAACAGGTCAGACATTATTATTTTATTTTTAAAAATGCAACCAATCTTTAGTTATACTATATAATCGTATACAATCAACATTCCATGTACTTTACCTCACTATTAACTTACTAGAGTTTTTAAGAGAGAGAGTTCTTTTTGATTAATTATCTTACGGAAATACACAATACGTGGCAAAGTAGAACACTATAGACTTAAGGCGTATAGAGTCGTGAAATGGTCATTTTGTTTTTGTAACTACTCATTCATTTCTGGCAGGAAAAAGTTGAAAAAAATATATGTGAAAGATCAGTTCAACAACTAATATATCAACATATTTTTTCTGCTTTATGTCTTACCCTTGCTTCAATAAAAAAATAATACGTGACATCGATTTTCGATTTGAAATCGGGACTCCTCCTAAACGGCTGTGATATACAGTGTTTTTTTTTGGGTAGATATATTTAGAATCTGTTTTTCTTGAATATCAGCATTTTTTATAAAAATCAAACAATATTTTCTTTGAAAAGATATCGAAAAACAGTATTTCCGAACGATTTGGTTCAAAGGTGGTCTGCGCGGGCGCGGGCGGCAGTCGTCCGCTAGCATTCAGACGGGGAGGCTGTGTCACTCGTTGCTAAATCTTGCGCCTGTGTGTGTGCTATCGAGCGTCTGTTTGTGTGCATTAGATCACTACAATATTTGCATGAGTGTTTATGTAGAGTAGTTAGACTTAGAGTACAATCAACGTAAAAAGGTTGTAAATGTGGTTCGCGCATGGACGCTCTTATGAAGAGTACCTAAATTGTTATTTACTTCATGATTATTTTTAGTTAAATAATATAATATCTATGTACGCTCACATCACGTCAGTCTGGCCCCGTGCTAAGTACCTGAAGGACTTGTGTTACGGGTACCAGACAACGGAAATATATTTAATACTTTTATACTATACATAATATATTTAAGATTTTTATTATATCATACAGATATTTAATACACATCCATGACCCAGGAACATTGGAAAACTTTTTGTTCCGTCGGCGGGATTCGAACCCGCGACCCCCGGCTTGAGTTGCCACACACTCTAACCATTGAGCCACGGAGGTCATCAAAGTTATAAGTTGATTGTTCCACGCGTATAGACGTTATAGTATTAATATTTTAAGTATTTAAATAAAACAAGTGTATAGGTGTATGGACGCTCTTATGAACAGTACCTAAATTGTTATTTACTTCATGATTTTTGCAATTCGCGTTTTTAAGATTCAAACTGTTACTGTAGATTATCATTAAACATGAACACAGTTATTGGTTGATTTGTAAAGCCTAATGTAAATTTAAAATTGTGTTATATCCTCCAAACGGCCTACCGTTTGGATGATATAACACAATTTTAAATATTTTCAATATTTTCGCCAAAATTACAAGATGACCGTTTTTACGCTCTGTCAATTCAAGACTCTGTCAATTCAAGACGAGTCTTGAATTGTCAGCGTAAAAACGGGTAAGTTGTACGTGTCCGTTTTTACGTTGTAAGAATAAAAATATTATATTAGGTCCTAAATTCATTCAACACTTTATAAAATTAATATTATTGTCATAGTTTATAATATTTATGTAATAGAAATTTTGGCTCTTCAGTAAGAAAAACTAAAAACACAGACATATCTTTCTATACGCTGCTAATTTAAGAAATTTTTTCTGTTATAATGAACGAATAAAAAGACACGTCATCAATAACTATAGGTCCATAGTGAAAAATTCTAATAAAATGTGATTGTTTGATAAGTTAAACTGTATAGTTTTCAAAAGTCTACAAATTTTAGTATAAAATATGTATTCACTAATTATTCTGTTTTCACTAAAGGGTAAAACTAAACATCATAATGTTGAACTTGCCTTTTTCTTCTTATTGGTCTTTTTGGATACGTCTTGAGCAAGGTAAATTTTTACTGACTTTTAAGAATTTATGAAGGTCATAATTTTAACCGACTTCCAAAAAACGAGGAGGTTATATTATGTTTGGCTGTGGATATATTTTTTATTTTTTATTTTTGTATGTTCAACGATTACTCCGCCGTTTGTGAACCGATTTTCGAAATTTTTGTTGATTTCGTGCAGGGGTACGATAGACTCGATCGAAACCTTATGTGAATAATAGGAAATATTGATTTCGAGTCGACAACTTATATCCGCAAAATTCGTATTATGGAGTATTTCGTTAAATTCTAATGGCACTGACAAACAAACTTCACGCACCATCTTGCTGTAAACTGACACATGCCGCATCATGTGTCATTGACGTAAAGACAGAGTTGCCAGAATAATAAAAGGCGCACCCTTTTTTTATTTATTTATTTATTTAAAAACTTTTGCACATTGTAGTACAAAGGCGGGCTTAATGCCTTGTGGCATTTTCTTCCAGCCAAACCTTAGGGTGTTGCAGAGATAGTGAGGTAGATGCAAACATTTAGAGGACAGAGGGATTAAGATATCTTATAATTAACATAATGATAATATAAATAACATATCTAGGTACATCATAACAATATATACTTAATTCAAAATAAAATAAATATAATACATATTTAAAATATATACTTACTTACATAATATGTTACATAAATATGTATAAAATAAACTACTAAATATAAAATATAAATATATATCTATGTATAGATATAGATATAGATGGATAAAATAACTTTTTTTGTCTCATTTAGTCAATGATTTAAGGTAATGTTCATGTACTTTACGTTTGAACAATTCTTTAGTTTTGGACATCCTGATTTCTTTTGGAAGTGAATTCCAAAGGTGAATTGATTGAATCTGAAAGGAAGAGTGGACGAGAGCGGAACTATGGGGAGGACATTGGAGGCGTAAATTATTGGTGGAACGGAGATTTCTGTCATGGTTGCTGCCTAGGTATTCGAAATGAGGAGTTAGGTAGCTGGGAGCGGAGGGGGAGTATAGTATGGAATAGAGCATGCATACTGCCCGCTGGGATCGGCGTTGGCGAACTGGGAGCCAGCGTAATTTTGAGCGGTAGGAGGAGACATGATCATACTTGCGGAGGCCGAAAACAAATCTAATGCAGTTATTCAGGAGACGATCTAGTTTGTTAAGGAGGTCCGCATTAAGGTCAAGATAGCAAATATCGCAGTAATCAATTATTGGGAGTATTAGAGTCTGAACTAGCATCAATTTTATACACGATGGTAAGAAATTTTTAAGTCGGTATAATGCTCGCAATGAGTATGTGACTTTATTACTGACGCTAGCAATTTGTGTATGCCAGTCTAAGTTAGCGTCGATGTGTAAACCGAGGTCCTTAACACAAGAGCTATAGGGTATAATACTGCTGTTAAACATTAGAGGCGGAATAGATCTAGTGTCGACTCTTCTTAGAACTCTCGGACTTCCTATTAAAATGGCCTGACACTTAGCCGCATTTACTGACAGTCCGAAATTAGCAGACCAGGTATTTATAGCAACAAGATCCCGATTTAAAGCATCGATGGCAGTGGGGAGATTTTCAATTGTTTCTTGTCTATATAGCTGAAAATCATCAGCATATAAATGATGCGCACTGCTAATTATATAAACTAATAAATTAATAAATAAGGAAAATAAAAGGGGAGAAAGTATACCACCTTGTGGAACCCCATCCTCGAGAAGGACCCAATCAGAGAAGGACCCGTCGACGCGTACACATTGTTGGCGCCCCTTAAGGTAGGAGGAGAACCAGTTTATTACTTCAGGCGAGATATTGAGGTGGGACAGGATGGACAAGAGAATATCGTGGTTCACGTTATTAAAAGCATTAGAGAAATCAATCAGCACTAGGACAGTGACTTTCGATTCCTCCATGCCAGCCCTTATGTCGCTAGTAATTTTTAACAAGGCCGTGGTGGTACTATGCCCAGGCTTGAATCCAGATTGTAGTGGAGAAAGAAGGTTGTTATCGAATACAAACCTGGACAATTGCTTGTGAACACACGCCTCGATTATTTTAGAGAGGAAAGGGAGTATTGAAATGGGACGGAAATGGGAGGGTTGTGCAGGATTTGGAACTTTTGGTAAGGGACAGACGTAAGCCTTACGCCAAAGGTCGGGATAGGTAGAGGACTCGAGGGAGAAGTTAATAATATGGGAAATTGCAGGCAAGAGACTGTCGAGAATGGTGGTAATCATTTGACGACTGATGTCGTCACAACCAACAGCCTTAGAGCTCAGAGATTTAATTATAGTTTTGATCTCGTCAGCAAAAACAGGTTCAAATTGAAACAGATGTTTAGCAGCACGTGGTAATCCGTTTACATAACTAATAGTTGAGGACCGTGTACTTGCATCTAGAGTTGTGACAGAAGAGAAATGAGTGTTGAGGTCATTCAAACTAATAGTACTCGGCAGTTCCGTGTGATGGGACTTACCTACGCCTAAAGTACCTAGGAACTTCCATAAGTTAGCTGAGGAAGATGAGTTGCTAATGTTTAAGAAAATATGTCGACGTTTAGCATTTCTGACGATTTGATTACATCTATTCCTGGCTGTTTTAAAGTTCACCCAATTAATGTCGCTACGATTCTTTCTATATTTACGATAGGCACGGTCCCTGAGTCTCATGGCTACTTTTATGTCGGGAGTCAACCAAGGCGCTGGAACGCTCTTTATTTTAACTTTCCTAATAGGCGCATGGACGTCATATAGAGCATGAATCCTATTGTTAAAAACTTGGACTTTGTGATCGATACTAGAAGCAGCGATAAGTGGATTCCAATCGACATTAGCAGCATCTGATTTAAGCTTATCAATGTCCATACGAGAAAAGCAACGTTTATGAATAATCTTTGGTTTTATTTTAGGGGGCTTTAAAACATACCTAAGAAAGATAAGGTCGTGCAATGAAAAACCAGGGGCATGATATTGTCCGTGAGAATGAACCAGTGAATGGTTTGATGTTAAAATTAGGTCCAACCAGGTATCATCGCCATCGATGTTATGGTGTGTGGCCTGCAAAGGTAACTGTTGCAAACTAGTTGACTCCAGAATGTGTAGTAATCTGCGTGCGCGCGAAGAAGATGCGTCAAGTAAATTTGTATTGAAGTCGCCCATAATAATGTGGTGTTTATAATCAGCACTCAACGACTCCAAAACGGACTCTAATTGGCTAAAGTAATCGATGGAAGGAGGGCAATATACAACTCCAAGAACAGCTTTAGTTCCCCTAATGCAGACCTCTAGAAACAGAAATTCAGCGGAGGCGGAATAATGTGGAGGCGAGCTAGCAATTATTTTATATGAGAGGTCACTCCTTAGGTAGATACCTACACCACCACCACGTCGGTCGCTACGATCATTTCGAATTAAAACAAACCCGGGCAAACTGTAAGATGTGGAAAGTAGGTTAGGTTTAAGCCAAGTCTCTGAAATCAAAAGTCCGTGAATATTGTTACCTGCAAAAGTGTCCAAAATGTCGTTAAAGTGACTAGGCACACTTTGTGCGTTGATATGACACACGTTTAGTAACAAATTATTCTGATCGTTAAAAGTTTGATGCAAAAGTTCTCCTAAGTTGTTCGTATTTATAGAATCAAAACTATCATCGTCAGATAAAACAATAGAATCATTTGCTGAGTGAAATGAGTCACTATCAGAATGAGACATAATTATATATAAGTATAATATAATAATAAATAATATTATATTTTATAAAATAATATTAAATTAACGTATAATGAGTAAAATATATATATGTATAAAATGTTATATGCACTATAAATATTTAAAATAATTTAATTTGCGTGGTATGCATCACTGCACCACCCGCCAGTTTTTTGTAGTTCCCAGTATTACATGCCTATGTCGTTATAAAAAATAGAAGTATAAAGTTTTAGCTGATGAATCCTGATGTATTTATTTTGTATTTCCATTGGCTCATAAATCATAATACGTATGCAAAGTTTAGAATAATTATTAATTCATTATGCAAAGAAGCCTCAGGCCTCAGCCTATGTCGCAGCTATTATATCACGTCGCAGATTATTTATAACACTTAAATATTCATATTAGTCCAAATTTGATTGAATGTGTGGCACTAGTCCCACTAAAAACGAACAAAAATCTTATAATAACTGAACGTAAATGATAACAAGTCTATAAATAATTCTCTACCTTAGAGGTAGAAACGGACAAGTACGACATGACGCGGAACGGCGCGTAATTTCCAACGCGGTACAAGACGGTAAGTATAGATGTCCGCATCTACCACAGTAAAATCTAATAAAACTCCCAACTTGTCGTCGTTTACGTCTTCTTATCTTCGGAATTACTTGTGATAGAAAAAAAAATGTAGGAATATGCGTCTCATTATAATATTATGGAAGTGCATGATGCAATAAAAAAATTGCTATTATGGACATGACCTTTTATACATAGGGACCGTCGATAGAAATACGTCGTTACATACGTCTTTAAAAAAACGCGATTGCCTAGCAAATAAACAAAGGACTACCTGTTTAATTAATATGTCGAAGAATGAAGCGAAGAAATATAATTAATGTTAAAAAAGAAAAAAAATCGGGTACCCAGTTTTCAATCAACAAAAACCCGAAAACCCGGGTTTTAAAAATTGGGCCCGGGTTGCGATGTCCTAGATTAGGCAAGACAAGCACGGACCTAACTAAGACAGCCAAGACTTGAAAAATTATCTAGATACCTACTGATTAATTTTTCATTTTTTTTCAGTGCCTCTTAATAAATTAGACATAAATATCATACTTGATACTAAGCGTAAATCGTAATTCGTGTAGCATTAAACGTATTAAAGTCATTCGTCAAACATCTATTTATTCACAATAGTAATTCATTTTCATATAAATTGCACATTTTAAAGCAAGTAGTAGGTAGGTAGTGGATTCGAGTAAAATAGGCAGTGATAAGTCAGGAGTGCTTCTGTTCGTCATACGCGCGCTTAATCTATGTACGATGTTTTCGTGCGGGGAGTGCAGAGCAGGGGGACCTAAGCCACGCCCAAACGTCCAAGGTTATCGACGACTCTATGCGCCTTAAGGGCGTTCCGTCCGGAGATTCCGTAATTGACCGTATTTAAAACCTTATAAACTCATAATCTGAAAGCTACAAAGTCATAATAAAAATACAGCAATAATCTTTAGTATATCAACGTTCCTTTCGTCGTTTTAAAATTTCTATTTTTGTTTATTATACTCATGATATCGGCTTCCAAAGTAATATCAATTTGTTAAAATTCGAGCATACATTCAGCATCTCCTTAGCATTTACAAATTACTTTTATTTGAAACACACGCCAATAGATCGACAATATCATAATCTACATATTTGTCGTTTTAAATTTTTTTTAGGACAATTTTGAACTAAGATAAGTAAAAAAAATAGGGTTTTGGCGCGATCTCGGCAACGCGGCAAATGTATGGCCAAGGTCGTTTGCTCGGGGGACGGCCTTAAAAGTATTTGATCGAAGAAGTTTATTTCGTAAATTTCAAATTTTGACCTTGAAAGCAAATTGGACCAAAAAATAGAACGACCCATATAAGCATGGATATTGTGACTCTAAAGCGGACCTTGTGTTAATATTGTAATAATATTTTTTCCATTTTGTGATTATTGTGTCTGTGGTTATTGTATCCATTTTGTAATTAAAATATTTTCCATGTAATAAACTATCTGTAACAAAACGTATTGTGTGGTAGACAAAGGTTTTTCAATGGGGACACACCATTTTTAAAGGATTTTCGTGTTTTTTGTCTAACAAAAAACCGTCAGGACTGAAAACTATGGACATTTTTAACGCGTGCGTCATACACGTCATTGTTTCGTGTTAGGGTGACGATGTTTGTATGACTTTTAAGGACATATTTCTTTTGTACACGCAAAAACATGATTCTAAGGAAAATTTTCCGAAAGTTACCGAAACTGTTTCCAAAACTACTGAACAATTTTATATCCGGTTTTGTTTTCTGAAATTCGAGATATTTACAGATCTTTCCAAAGAGCTAAGAGCAGCGTTAAAATTGGTTAATTTTTTGATCATAGCCAAACATATGCGCTAGTGAATTTATAAAAAAATAAACCAACACGTCTTATTTATCGTTTCTTTAGAGTCGCCAATAAAAATGTATGGAATTTACGTCGAATGTCTACTTCATATTATCGAACGCTCATTGTCAATTCCATACATTTCAAGCCTTTGCATAGCTTTTTATCGCGGGCTTTGAGCGTGACGACCGAATCAAGAAATTCCGTAACGAAAATAAACCTAACACCGCCACGTCTAACATCGCTGCTACTTCGGACAGACTTTGACATGGTGTTTGTGTGCTTGCGAATAAACGTATGCGTTGTAGACTAGCAGCAAGCTGCTGTCTGCAATAGCTTTACCGCGGCAGTCATCAAGTGCCCTGTGCCACACGTATTTTTTCAAATTAATTTTTTCCGCAGCGTGGTCACCCTACGCGATACGTATTGGTCCTATTATTGACTTATTTTTATATTTCGCGGGCGTCTGAACTCTGAACCAAGCAAGCAGCATCAATAGCCAATGTCACAATTTGTAACTATTCATACAGAAATTGAAAATATTCACGTACACTGATTCTACTTTATTGCAATATTGATACATCTTCGTTCTTGATTCGATCCAGTCCGTTGCAGCTTGGCCAGCTTGTCCATGTGGAGATAGAATAAGATCACATAACGATATATCATCAAGATAATATTATATTATGCTCACACCGATTAAATTTGATGAAATTTGTTAATCTGCATCTTATAATATAATATTATAAAAACCGGCCAAGTGCGTGTCGGGCCACGCGCAATATAGAGTTCCGTAGTACCGCTAGTTTTTGAATTTTTTTTATGGTCATTGAACGTACATTTATAGCGTGTTTACACTAGTAACAACATCATCTCAGTTACTTTCAAAGGAATTTGAATGAAAATTTCCTTTATACTTCACCGAATACATTTTTTTTAGTTGATCGACTATTACTCAATAACTTATGAAGTCTTCTTAGTCGTGATAGTTTTCCTTTTAAATTCAGCATATTTCCTACCCCGTGAATTTTTTCACATATCCAGAACCAACCGTTTAGCTGGTAGAAGGGGGGAACACTGGACTCTAACGATTTTTTCCACTTTAAAACTTAATATTTCACAAACGGATCCCTAAATCGAAAAATGATCTATGAATACTCGCAATATTTTAAAAAAAACCTATTCAACGACACCCCACACGATGGGGTGGGCGCGAAAAAAAATATTCATCCCCGCTTGATGTGTAGGGGAGGTACCATAAATAAAAATATTTTTTTACGATTTCACATACCATTTTATTGCCATCATTAATATGCCAAATAACAGCTTTGTAGGTCCTATAGTCTCTGAGTAAAACCGTGGACAGACAGACAGACAGACAGACAGACAGACAGACAGACAGACAGACAGACAGACAGACAGACAGACAGACAGACAGACAGACAGACAGACAGACAGACAGACAGACAGACAGACAGACAGACAGACAGACAGACAGACAGACAGACGGACAGACGGACAGACGGACGGACAGACCGAAACTGTAAGGGTTCCTTGTTGACTACGGAACCCTAAAAATGGATTTTCAAATGTGTTAGTCGCGCTAAAACTCGAGAACGGCTGATTTGGTTTGAATAATTTTAGACCTTAATTCTTGGAAGTCCATTGAAGGTTTATATAGAGGTAAACCTTCTTATATAAGAAGGGAAATTAAATTAAGTTCACCGGAGCATCTAGTAAGAAATAAGATAGTAATTTTTATTCCAATCAACAAATAGGTATAATGCCATCAATTTGGGGGCCAGCGGGACGGAACTCGCGATTTACGGCCCCCAGTTTGACGTCAACTTTAATCCGAAGCCATAATTCCCCGCCAAGTTACATCTTGGCGTTCTTGTTTTTGGTGTTCCGAAACTTGGCGGCTTGGGATTCCGTATATTAGGTGTCTTTGGCGTTTAAGTTCCGTATCTTTTGATGGCCAAGCGGCCGCGACCGATAAAGATTCAAATAAAATGTCACTTTATGGAGCTAAAGGTTTTTTCGGGATTAAAAGTTTCTTATGCTGTTTCCCCGGGAATTAAAGGGGTGACACACGTACGAACTTAAAGTACGCGGGTTTTAAGGGCGTTCCGTCCGGAGATTCCGTAATTGACCGTATTTAAAACCTTATAAACTCATAATCTGAAAGCTACAAAGTTATAATAAAAATACAGCAATAATCTTCAGTATATCAACATTCCTTTTGTCGTTTTAAATTTTCTATTTTTGTTTCTTATACTCATGATATCAGCTTCCAAAGTAATACCAATTTGTTAAAATTCAAGCATACATTCAGCATCTCCTTAGGATTTACAAATTACTTTTATTTGAAACTCACGCCAATAGATCGACAATATCATAAACTACATATTCGCCGTTTAAAATTTTTTTTAGGACAATTTTGAACTAAGATAAGTAAAAATAATAGGGTTTTGGCGCGATCTCGGCAACGCGGCAAATGTATGGCCAAGGTCGTTTGCTCGGGGGACGGCCTTAAGTTCGCGAACTTACTCGGCTCGCGTTGGTGACAGACGAGAATCGCTCACACGCGCCGCGAGACGCGGGCCTGGGGGCATGGTAACCCCCAGGCTCGCGACTCGCGGCGCGCGGCTCGCGGCTCGCGGCTCTTTGCTGACACACAGGCGATTAAGATCGTCGAGCCATAAGTCCGCGTACTTACTCGTGTGTCTGTCACCCCCTTTAAAATATCATTAAAATCGGTTAAGCGGGGGCGTGAAGAGGTAACCGACAGACAGACACACTTCCGCATTTGTAATGCTTAGTATGGAAATATGGATGCTTCATGGTAGTCATGTCGTAAAACTTTAAATAGTTGCTATGCCAAAAGCGTATAATCAGCGGTTAATGAGTTAGTAATTTCATGCCTTCGCTGCCATTTTTATTCGATAAAAAATTGCATTCAATTATAATATAATGCTTTATCATACCTTTATTCAGTAGATTAAGCCGTACATCTATCTAGGATCAGGACCAGTCCATGTCTTTCCACGGGATGTAAAGTAAAGTATCTCCATCTTTTTCATCAAAATCAGTTCAGTGGTTTGAACCACGCAGACGAGACCCCACTACTAAGACTTCTCTGTCTATCCGTCTTTCTGTCACCATGTTGTTTCTCAAGAACCAAGGAAACTAGTTGACATTTACACAAATTATATATTGCTGTTGCTGCGAAACACAATTATTTGTAAATTTTTGCTCGATATTTGCACCCTTCGTTGTGCGAGTCCAATTCGCACTTGGCCGTTTTTGTGGTCCGACTTTTAGAAATGTAGACGCTAAGTAAGCCGTTTTTTTAAATAACAATTGTCTATAAATACTGTATGCGAAACCCTGACCGAAAACGTAATTAAAATATGACATGAATGTGATTAAAATTAATTTTAAACTGTGACTTTAGTAATTTAACCGTGAAATCAAATTAACATACGATTTCACAGCTTATAATGAATATAAAATCAACGGACCGAAATACGAGGGAGAAGAAAAATGACGCTTCTGAAATTCACATTGTTGGCACTGAATATTGGTTTCGTTTTAAGCCACGATATTTTTTTTGGTGGAACCGGAGATGATGAAAATTTCTATGCAGAATTTATGAATAGTGATGAGAAACCATTTAAAAATGTTATACCAGATAAACAAAAAGGTGTGGTGAAAATACCCATTAAAAGTAAAGATAAGGTAAACGTACCAGGTAAAGTAAAACTTCAAGATGTTATAAATATACCACTCAAAAATCTAGTTGTAACTTTACCACCTAAGAATAATGTTATAAAAGCACCAGGTGAAAAGAATAAGCGTGTGATATATAAATCAGATAATGATGGCGTGGTATACATACCAGCCCACAATTTTAATATACCAAGTAAAAAAGATGGTATATTCACAGGGAATATACCATCTGAAAATGAACATAACTTAAATGCACTGTCTTTGAACGACAAACTTGCGATAGATATAAATAGTCACGTGGGTAATCCTAAAGATAAAAACGATTTGAAATTCGAATTAGATATAAATATGAAAGATATCGATGGCAGGGAGGCTGATCAAGTAGTGCCAGATGCTGCTAAACCACCACGGGATAATCAAGTCCATCATTTTATTCTGTACCTCAATAAACCATATAATGCAGCAGCAGTTCGAGGTGAAGACGATGATGTTGTTGTTGGGAAGGTAAAACTGAATAACGGCGACGAAGGATACTTAATTTTCGATAGCGTGATCGGACCGAGTAAGACTGGAGAGCATACGTTTATTGGAAACTTTGCTGGATATGAACTACGTCCTCAAGATATTAGACCCATAAAAAGTTACATTAGTGATTATTATGATAAACTTGATAGGCATCAGAATTCAGAAAACAGTAATAACGATAATAACCAAAGTAATAACAATAATTATGGTAATAATGATGCTGATGAGGAGCTAAATAAAGTTCTTGACTTGCTCAGTGAATATTTACAAAATAAGAATAATAATATAGATAATAATCGCGATATTGTTGATAATTATCATCCTAAGTATGCTGTAAATGATAATAATGATAAGCAAAATAGTAATAATCAAATCGATCGGGAAGATACTATTAAACTACTTAATGATTATTTGCAAAGTGAAAATATTGGTGATAGTCATGACGATGATCTGAAGCATAAAAATCAATTAAATGACGATCGTTATGATAAAAATCGTGGTAATAAGAATTATATAAATAATAATGACCGTAATTTTAATAACAGTGATCGTCACATCGATAATAATGATCATCATAATATCAATAATAATGTTCGTTATATCAATAACAAAGAGGTCGTTATAGCTGTGAATTGTCAAAACTTACCAAACAAACTTAAAACATTGTTTGGATGTTAAAATAATTATTATAATGATTGTAGAGCTTGAATTATTTACTCTTTGGTCCAAACAACAAGACCATAGTCACGATATTGCTACTTTGTCGTTTGATTTTTCAATGTGCCTGTAGACAAATTCAAGACCTACACCGTTAAATAAACCTACCGTGTTTTTCCGAGGGAGAGCCATGTTTTGGCACCAATGGGCTGGCTCGACCGGAGAAATACCACGGGCTCACAGAAAAACGGCGTGAAACAATGCTTGCGCTATTGAGTCAATGAGTTTACCGGAGGCCCAAGCGCCTACCCTATTCCCTTCCCTACCTTCCCCTCCTACTCTATAACCCTATTCCCTCTTAAAACGCCGGCAACGCACCTGCAGCTCTTTTGATGTTGCGAGTGTCTATGGGCTACGGAAACCCAGAATAATCGAAAACTTTTCTGCTTTTGGCGGGATTCGACCACTGAGCTACAAGGGTCGTCAAACTTATCGACCTCGGTTATCGATGTCGGTAACTCCCCCTCCCTACCAGGTAAATTTTATTCGATTCAGCAATAGCGAGGAGCTCTAAATCGGCTCGTATTTATTATAGCTCTAATTCGACCCATAATGCCTCGTCGTCGATAGAATACTAAATAAAAATCTTGTTAGGGCCTTTAGCCAAGTTGTAATGACATTTATAGATGCCGTATCTCAAGAACCGCAATAAATAGAATTCGGAAAACTTCACAGATTGTGTATTTTGTATGGGAGCCCCCCTTAAATTTTTATTTTATTTAAATATTATTATTAATTATTAAAGTACACATATTATATTTAAGGCCTTTGTGAAAATTTAAAGTGCCGACCTGTTGCCATTATTGATATAGAGCAAAAAAGGCTAAGAAAATCATGTTTGTTGTATGGGAGCCCCCCCTTAAATATTATTCTTATCTTGTTTTTAGTGTTTATTTGCTGTTATAGCGGCAACAGATATACACAATCTGTGAAAATTTCAGAAGTCTATCTATAGCGGTTCTTGAGATACAGCCTGGTGACAGACAGACAGACAGACACGGACGGACAGACAACGAAGTCTTAGTAAAGGGTCCCGTTTTTACCCATTGGGTACGGAATACTAAAAAGAAATAATCGGCCAAGTGCGAGTCGGACTCGCGCACGAAGGGTTCCGTACCATTATAGAGCAAAATTAGGCCAAAGATTGTGTATTTTGTATGGCAGCCCCCCTTAATTTTTTATTTTATTTTATTATTATTATTAAATATCAAAGTACACATATATCTAAGGATTTTGTGTAAAAGTCAAGTACCTACCTGTTGCCTTTATTGATACAGAGCAAAAAAGGCCAAAAAAATCACGTTTGTTGTATGGGAGCCCCCCTTAAATATTAATTTTATTTTGTTTTTAGTATTTGTTGTTATAGCGGCAACAGATATACACATTCTGTGAAAATTTCAATTTTCTAGCTATTACCGTTATCGAGTTACAGCCTGGTGACAGACAGACAGACAGACGGACAGATGGACAGACAACGAAGTCTTAGTAATAGGGTCCCGTTTTTACACTTTGGGTACGGAACCCTAAAAAAACACAATTTTGCTCTATTATGGTACGGAATGGCGCAAGTCCAACTCGCACTTGGCTGATCTTAATATATTATTTTACTGCTAAATAAATTACAGTAATACACGCTATATTATTGTAAATTTTGTGAACACTAATATTTATCAGAATGATCGCATTATTTTTTGTGTGGGACAAATAATACCAATTTACGACATAAAATTCGCTTTCTTATTAATAATAATAATAATAATAAAATGTTTATTTAAATTAAATCAGTTTTACAAGAGTTTTACACAATATGGAAAACATAATCAGTACATTACTCAGTATATAGCGTTGGGAGCTGTACTAGTATAAACTGTGACACAGCTCCCAGCGACTTCCACTCTGGAACCATCGTTTACAATATTAATGTAAATTACACAAGTTTGAGTTATTACAATGCAAAATGTAACAAAGTATTAATAGTTATAGACTTTTATAGACACAATTTTGGTAGAAGAGTTCTACAAGTATTGGTATGACTAACCATCTAAGATCTAGGTACATAGATCCTCCCTAGCCCTACGATATATTAATCTTGGGGTCAGTACCAGGTACATACTACTAGGGAGGCAATGGAGTTTGCAAATACCTGTGCTGTGCTATGAAATATGTATTATAGGAGAGGACGTGCTTGTTTTAGAATGTCACAGAGTAAAAGACAAGATCTTCTCTGTTTCCCTATAATTAAGATTTCGCAGCCATCTCTGTAATTCGTTTTTACATTTATAACTATTTAAGGAAATAATATTTTTTATGGCACGATTTGCCTCGTATATTATCGTATATTATCTTATATTCAGAATATCTAATATCAGTATGCAATGAAGCGTATAAAATTATTGTTTCCATGAAAATATATTATATCAAACCGATATCCAATATTATTACTAATATTATAAATGCGAAAGTCTGTCTGTCTGTGTAGGCTGTGCTGGGATATGGAGATACTTTGAGTCCCGGGAAAGGACATAGGTTACTTTTTATCCCGGAAAAGAGTACATTGTACAAAGCACACGTACGTTTGTTTGGGTCTCCTATGATATGAATTTTTGGTCTCCTAAGATATGAACTCTATAAAGAGTTCACTGTAAAAGTAGCAGCGCTAAAAGAGATTCTTTCATCATGTTTAACTTTCATATTATATGAAATTCTATACAAGGTGTAACAAAACAAAGTGATAATACTTTAGAGTGTCTACGTAAAGGTTCACTGTGAAAGTAGCAGCACATACATTTTTTTTTCACCTTTGTATGGGAAAACGCATGACGCTGGGGCGTCTGCCCATACAGAAGTGAAAAAAATTGGTCTTTCAGCGCTGCTACTTTCACAGTGGACTCTCTGCAAGGAACACGTACACACCCTAAATTATTATCACTTTGTTTTGTTACGTTGTGTATGTTAAAGGGGTGAGTCTATAATATCACTGTTGACAGCAAAATCACTACTAACAAGTCATCAATCCCGATATCTGTCACGAAGATAGGGAAACATAATATAAGATAATTACCTCCCGTAAAACATACCTTATCCCCTTGTGATAGGGTTCAAAATGAAGGACAAGATGTAGATTAGACGGCTGAAATATCGTTTTTTTCGGGAGTGTCTTTATTCGATGTATTGGAAAGTATGTCTGTTTCAGTTCTGATCTATATATTGTGAATTATATATTAAAACTGCAAAAAGTTGTTTTTGACTTCTATGGACTAGTTTCTATGAGATTTTTTTATTCGTAGCGATAGCTTTTATCGCGGGCTTTGAACGCGGCGGCCGAATCAAGAACTCCGTAAGGAAAAAACCTAATACCCCCACTCCAACCGGCACGTTGCGTGCCGGTCGATGCGGCCTTGCCACTTCCTAGACATCGGCTCGGTGTTTGTGTGCGTGCGACTAGACATAAATTCGAATAATAATTGCAGAAGTTGATAAAAAGCCTATGCAATAGCTTTTTCTCACCTCCGGGCGGAAAGCGTCAACTTTCTTCCCGCTGCGCTTACCGATGTTGCCGTTTTTCGCCTCCGTCGATGAGAGAAATAGTATACGCACCACGGGCAGTAAATAAGAAAGCCTCAGATCACATGTTTGTTGACCTCGGCTTCGCCTCGGCCAACAATTACATGTGATCTGAGACATTTCTTATTTTCCAGCCCTACGTAATGTACTATTTCTCACCTCCGGGCGGAAAACTTCAACTTTCTTCCCGCTGCGCTTACTGATATTGCCGTTTTCCGCCTCCGTCGATGAGAAAAATAGTAAACGCACAATGGGCAGTAATTAAGAAAGCCTCAGATCACATGTTTGTTGACCTCGGCAACAATTAAATGTGATCTGAGACATTTCTTATTTTCCTGCCCTAGGCGCGTAATGTACCTACAATACCGCGGCAGACCCCGAATGCCACAGGTATTTTAAATTTTTAGTCACTTCATAACTCATCAGGTTAACGTCAGCTCGTTCACTACATGCTATACCGCCTATAACGCGTCAAGTCAGAATTCACACACGAACTAATACGAGAATATGATAATTCTACGTAATGCGAAGTTAACTTAAAACCTGTGGGCAACGAAAAGCGCGGCGTGCGTTGAAACGCATGAAAAACGCAGGCAGATTAATTGGCACAATAATATCCATACTAATATTATAAATGCGAAAGTGTGTCTGTCTGTCTGTTACCTCTTCACGCTCAAACCGCTGAACCGATTTTGCTGAAATTTGGCATGAAGATACTTTGAGTCCCGGGAAAGGACATTTAGGATACTTTGTGTCCCAGAAAAATGTACGGTTCCTGCGCGATAAACGAGTTTTGACGCAACGAAGTTGCGGGCGTTATCTAGTGTCAAAATGTAATTTAGTACAATTACGGATTTATGTCGCCAGTCATCACTTGCAGGAGCTGTAAGGCAAGACTTGTAAAAGAATCACTTTTAAGTTTCGGATTGGTGACACTATTTTTAAGCACCTTCGTTACGCACGCTCCCTAAGTAAGAAGCATAGGTAATTGGCATAATAATTTCTGTTAATGCCAATTTATATATCGTTCCTACACTCTGTTAATCGTAGCAATTTTGCGTTGTCCCTTACTTTGATTAAGGTGAGAAATTGGAATAATTCCTAATTTCGTTCTGGTTCATTTGTTACGAGTATTCAATATTAATCCTTCAAGCCCCATAAGAGCACCGGTGATCGCGACAACAATTATAGAATACAGTAGCTTTTGCAAGAATCCGCTATCAAAGGATCAATTATTAATACAGTTTAACATGTACTTCTATCACTCCAATATTAAAGACACTGTACTTTGATACCTGAAAAACATGATCTCAATTTTTTTCTTTCCGCCGAATTTTTGTGATGTTTCGTTTGCGTTTCTGATATTCAGCGTTTTCAGTGGTACGTCGGAACGCGCTTTTTAAGGTCTTTCGTGGCCACATCATATTTGGGGAGAATTTTAGACGGTATAAGTTTATGCAAGCGGTTTTGGTATATAGCCTGAGTAGTTTATAAGCGCTATACTCGGCATATAACTATGTTTTAAATATGTTTCTCAGCAAGTATGTATTAGTGACAGTATGTTAGACTGGATTTAGGTATATGCGTAGAGATGAACTACGATAACATGGCGCGCCCCTCCAAATTACTGTTTCAATGTGTGTAGTCACATCCTTATGAAAGATTTTGTATGTAGTAAGTATTCAACCAATCATTCTGGTGGGTTATTATTACCTACCTCTTATTTCCAGCCAGTTTATGCCCGAAAACGGTACATTTTGGGCGTAAACTGGCTGGAAATAAGAGGTCATAATAGCCCACCAGTACTCGTAATATTTTACTAATGTCACTTATTACCAAAGTTTGTTTGTCAACTAATCAAAACTAACCAACCGCGCAAGACAACGCACTTCAAACGTTTTCACAACGCACTTCAAACGTTTTGAATTTTGGAGGGGCGCGCCATGTTATCGTAGTTTATCTCTATGAGTGAACGCGCGGTTTGGCGGCTACACCGCGAGGTAACAAGCAACTAACCTTGTTGCTTAAATTTGTTGCTCTTCAGCTAGCTTTCTTAACATCGGCCCATTCGAGTCGAAGGACCGCAGATTACGAGCCACGGGACGGAACTTCAAGATAACCCCCACTCATATTTCACGGGAAACGTCCTGGGGGGTAGGGGGGAAGAGAGGGGAAGGGAATTTAATTTTTTCCTCCGAAGTCACTGGAGATACCGCTAATGCGGTTAGATTAATATGGAGTAGGCTTTTTAAGTGATAACTTCAGCGTTGTGATTTTTTTTCGGGATTGGTAAAAAAATGTTTAAAGAGTCAGGATGGCCTGATCGGAAATTCTTAAGACAGAGGTGATCGAGCATTCGTAAGACAATCATACGAATATTATCAATGCGTGAGTGTGTCTGTTTGTCTGTTACCTCTTCATGCATATACCGCTGCACCAATTTTGCTGAAATTTGATATGGAGATACTTTGAGAACTGGGAAAGGACAAGGCATACTTTTTATCCCGAAAAAATGTACGGTTCCCGCGTGATGAACGAATCTTGGCGCAACGGAGTTGCGGGCGTCATCTAGTTATATATATATAAATGCGAAATGTGTCTGTCTGTTACTTCTTCTCTTTTTTACCTCTTTACCAATAGGGATGACGAAAAGGTCAAAGATTAGCTGATTTTTTAAATAAAATAAAGACATAGCGATGAAAAATGGGTATTCCCACAGCTTCATAACTTATGTATTTTTTTTTTGTTTTGAGCCTTCATAGTTTTTAAGTCAAGTCGAATTATTTTTTTTATAAATTTCCTTAATTTGTGTAAACCATTCGATAAGTTACGCAATTCATAACATTTTTTCTGAAACCACTTTCATAAATTTAAAATGTAACATAGCTATCGAACAAACTACCTGGGCGTGACGTCACAGTATTAGTTGACAATTTGTATGGAGCGTTTTGGGAAGGTCTATTTTAATTGAGTTTTGAATTCAAGTGATATATTGGAGAGTTTTTATGCTATCAGAGTCATTTTTTCACTGATATTTCTATTTTTGAATGGTCCTTCACTTACCAACAAGAAAAAAAATGTTTCGTCATGCCTATTATGACGAAACGGCTCATGGTTAGGTTTTTTTACTAAACTCCGTCTCCATACTCCGAACCTCGCGGATGGCACAAACAAGCATTTGATTGTCCCCGCAAACTAATACACCTTAGATTTATGGCGGGGGTGAATAACGCTAATGTTGGTTTAAAACGCGTAAGAAAGTGCGCATAAAAATTTGTAAAAACTAGCTGATCCGGTTATTGTTATGCCGTACTTGACCAGCTCTTTATAAATTTTGGCATCTGTGGCTCAATGGTTGAATGTGTGGCTCAAGCAGGGGGTCGCGGGTTCGAATCTCGCTGACGGAAAGAGTTTTTGAGGTTTTCTCGGTGTATTAAACGAAAAGTGGATGAAGTGGCCGTAACAACAAACTAAAACTGTAGTTTTTAGCATAAATGGAGTCATTAAAGACCGGGGATAGAAATGTTCTGTGGTTTCTATATTATATAATAGGCAGATCTGCCAGTTGATTAAATGGAAATAAAAAATGCTCTTATGTTGTAAAATGTACGATTCCCGCGTGATAAACGAACTTTAGCGCAACGAAGTTGCGGGCGTCATTAATATCATATTTTCAGCAGAATCGGTATCCTTTTACTCGTGAAAGCATCCATGGTAGACGGTAGTATATGCGTTGAACGTGGTCAGGGTACGCGTATCCACTTAGCGGCGGTCACAAATTGCATTCACCTCCCCAGGGTGGGGGGGGGTTGAAAGTCTACTTTACCCTTTTCATTGGACCAGCTTAAAGCGATTATTTAGCTATTTCTAGCTTAATAGCTGCGTACGTGGGCTTAGAGAACATAGGCTCTGTTTGAGTTACTGACTATAGATATACTTCATACTTAATAATATTATTATAAATGCGAAATTGTGTCTGTCTGTCTGTGACCTCTTCACGCTTTAACCGCTGAACCGATTTTGCTGAAATTTGGCATGGAGATACCTTGAGTCCCGGGAAAGGACGTAGGGTAGTTTTTATCCCGGGAAAATGTACGGTTCCGGCGGGATAAACAAGTTTCGGCACAACTTCGTTGCGGGCATTATTATTATAACATTTGTGAGAGTATGTCTGTTTGTCTGTCTCTTATCTCTTCACGCCTGAACCGCTGAACTGATTTTCGTAAATTTGGTATGGAGATACTTTGAGTCCGGGGAAAGAACATAGGACACTTAGCACTCTAGGACAAATGTACGGTTCCCGCGCGATAATCGAACTCGACTCTAGTCGTACATTATTTTTTATTTTGCGATATAAAGTATACTACGTTATTCCTCTCTATGTCCATTGATTTTACCGGCAGTCTTGCGACAGCAATGCAGCAGGCGTTTGCAAGCAGATATTGCGTAATTGCTGCTGTCAAAGTCCTGTAAACTGTTCCATCACTGTCTCAAGATGAGATGTACATCGTCCATCCCAAAGCTTATAATCGAAGCGACATTTGAATTTCGAAGCATGAAAATCAGGCACTGTGGTAATGCCTGGTATTAGCTTAGATAAAATTCGTGACCCTAAGTAACTCCCTTACGCCCTAGGGCGCCCAACTTCTGTCATTAGGGCCATCTCACTTATAGCGGGGGCATCAAAACTTCCCTTAACAAATCGACCCCGATTACACATAATGGCGACCTTAAAAGTTTTTTAATTTTGAAAATCGAACAAATTAACGCTATCAGTTATTTGGACCCGGCAGACGTTGTTTTGTGATATACTTACGAGGTATAACAAAACTAACTATCTTAACACACTAGGCCGAAGTTACGCCGGCGTAAATTCCGCATGATTATGCCCGCAATGTATTTTAAATAGCCGACGTCACACTATTCCGTCGCGTTCCGTCCGTATTTTGCGGACTTTTATATGCGGACATCGCGGACGTAATTTACGCCGCGTAACTTCGGCCTAGTGTGCTTGAACACAAAGTGCACTTACTTTAGGCTGTGATGAGTTTACTGTGAAAGGAGCAGCGCTGAAAGAGTAACTTTTTTCTTTTGTATGGAAAAATTTCTGACTCAGGCTCGAGACTTAAATTTGTTGTGTGTGTCTCTAATACACAGTGAACTGTATATTAGAGACATATACACACCCTTAAGTAATTAATAATTAAAGACGTGGATGAATAAGGTAAATAACATAAAAAACTTCCCGTTTTTTCGCTTAAATGGAGGCTTTAGGACCAGAAAGATTATTTGAAATAGAAAAACTATGGATTATATTATGTGTTGGCTACACATAATATAATCCATAGTTTTTATCCATAGATATATTAGCTAGGTTATGGAGTAGATAAGTCACAAGTTTTATTAAAATAATTAGGGAAAAAATGAGTTATTGTCCGTATGTTACGAAATGTTACTTGTTCGATTCTTTCACTCACGTCTTCAATTGGTATCACTTTGTTTTGTATAATAATATAATTGTGCATGTGTATTTTATTAATTATTATACATTTTAAGAGTGTCCGCGTCCGTAGTCTAATGGTAGCTAGACTTTTGGTTCGCACTCGAGAGCGGAGAGGGTGCCGGTTCGATCCAGGGAGGAGGCGTTTACATTGTAGGTACAAATAAGACATTTCAAGATCCAAATACATAATACGGACGCTCGTATGATGAAGGAAAACATGACGATTAAAATATATTCTTACAAGATTCATTACAATTTATGGTTCCTGAAACCTGTGTGATAAACAAATTGCAAAAAAAATCTAAACTGTACTCGGCGAAACATGGTGGTAGCGGAACTTGTAATTTTCTATACAAAGCCGCGATTGACAACATCTGACACTTCATTGTCAATTGCGGCTTTGTATAGAAAATGACAAGTTTTTGACAGGGAGTCAATGACCGCTACCGCCATGTTTCGCCGAGTAGGTACAGTATAGTAAGTAGATGTATTTGTTGTTGTATCAAATCCAAGCAAAAACTGTAACATCATCAAAAGTTAAATCTTGCACGAAATACGAGTTTCCCTTTGCCGTACGAAAAAACTCCACAAAACATCGGCCAAGTGCGAGTTGGGCTCGCGCACGTAGCGTTCCGCACTATTATAGAGCAAAATGGGCAAATATTGCTTTTTTTTGTATGGGATACCCCCTTAAATCTTAATTTTAGCATTCATTATTAAAAAATAATTTATTCAACTGAGTGTTTTGGGAATATTTCAAACGCTGAATATGTACCTATTTGCCAATATTAAGATCGAGCAAAATAAGTTAAAAAAAAATACGTTTGTTGTATCGGAGTTCTATGGGCCCCCTTAAATATTTTATTTCTTTCGTTTTTAGTATTTGTTGTTGTAGCTGCAACAGAAATTTGCAATTTGTGAAAGTTTCATAAATGTCTAGAGTGGTTCTTGAGATACAGCCTGGAGACAGACAGACGGACACAAGGACAGACTGATAGGCGGACAGGCGAACAGATTGACAGCCGAACACAAGGACAGACCGACAGACATACAGGCATAGAAGTCTTTGTAATAAAGTTCCGTTTTCCCTTTGGTTACGGAACCCTAAAAACTCCGTCAAAAAACCGTTAATACGGCAAAGTTTGGCATTATACCACGAACTTGTGAAAACTAAAAGTCATTGCTAGTTTATTTTTTCCGCTGATGTCGGCACTACAAATAGGCGAACGCGTTGGCCAACGCGTTGGCTAATGTCGGCACTACAAATAGGCGAACGCGTTAGCCAACGCATTGGCCAACGCGTCGGCCAACGCGTTCGCCTATATGTAGTGCCGACAAAACGCGTCGGCCAACGTCTAAATACCTACCGCCAACGCGCGAGTCGCCCGTTCTACACATTGGGCCGACACGTTGGCCAACGCGTTGGCCAACGCGTTCGCCTATATGTGTAGAACGGGCGACTCGCGCGTTGGCGGTAGGTATTTAGACGTTGGCCGACGCGTTTTGTCGGCACTACATATAGGCGAACGCGTTGGCCGACGCGTTGGCCAATGCGTTGGCTAACGCGTTCGCCTATTTGTAGTGCCGACATTAGTCAAGGGCTCACTTGGTTTTGCTGTTTGTCTATTGTCGGCACTACATATAGGCGAACGCGTTGGCCAACGCGTTGGCCAACGTGTCGGCCCAATGTGTAGAACGGGCGACTCGCGCATTGGCGGTAGGTATTTAGACGTTGGCCGACGCGTTTTGTCGGCACTACATATAGGCGAACGCATTGGCCGACGCGTTGGCCAATGCGTTGGCTAATGTCGGCACTACAAATAGGCGAACGCGTTGGCCGACGCGTTGGCCAATGCGTTGGCTAACGCGTTCGCCTATTTGTAGTGCCGACATTAGTCAAGGGCTCACTTGGTTTTGCTGTTTGTCTATTGTCGGCACTACATATAGGCGAACGCGTTGGCCAACGCGTTGGCCAACGTGTCGGCCCAATGTGTAGAACGGGCGACTCGCGCATTGGCGGTAGGTATTTAGACGTTGGCCGACGCGTTTTGTCGGCACTACATATAGGCGAACGCATTGGCCGACGCGTTGGCCAATGCGTTGGCTAATGTCGGCACTACAAATAGGCGAACGCGTTGGCCGACGCGTTGGCCAATGCGTTGGCTAACGCGTTCGCCTATTTGTAGTGCCGACATTTGATGTGGCTGAGTTTCTGTATTTTCATGGACGCTATGGATTTTAGGCCTCCGTGGTTCCATGGTTTGAAGCGTGGCTTCGAGGGCCGTGGGTTCGATTCCAATGCGGGGATAGAACGTACGATATCCAAGTCGCAAAATGTTGTTACCAAGTTTGGACACCAACATGCATATTTAAGATACAACGCCTCCTAGTGGTCTAGTGGTATAGAGCGCGGCTCTTGACTCGGAGCTCGTGGGTTCGATTCCCGCGTTGGAAACATGTTATTTCCAAGTTTGGTTAGGACAATGCAGGCTGATCACCTGATTGTCTGACAAGGAAGATGATCATTGCGTGGTTGATAGACGTCATGTTAAAATCATATGCCCGATCTCTTGCCAGTCGTCCTTTCCACTGGGTTATACCATAGTACAGACAAGATGACACCCGTCGTACATTTTTCATGTACGACGGGTGCATAAAAAATGTATATATGAGATGAGTGGCAGTCTTGCACGGTGCGTTTTTCGCGTAACTTTCTGCCGCGCACTGTAAAACTCTGGAACACACTGTCACCAGCAGTATTTCCGGACCTATACGACCTGCAAACCATCAGGAAAGAGCGTATTCCCTGCCGGCAACGCACCTGCAGCTCTTCTGATGTTGTGAGTGTCCATGGGCGACGGTAGTTGCTTTCCATCAGGCGACCCGTTTGCTCGTTTGCCCCCTTATTTCATAAAAAGTGGCTTAAACGTGACGAGGTAACAACAGACAGACAGACACACTTACGCATGTACAATATTAGTATGGATATAATTGATAAGACATCTTTTTCTCCAAGAACATGGCCACCGTAGTTATCAATCAATATCTTAATGACTCGCGGCGTAAACGAGCCTTGCGTTGCGCCTGACGTTAAGTGTATTAGTTCGTTAAGTACGTAGCTATATAGTCGACACCATGAGGACCGGCTCATTACATTAGTAACTTGCCTCATGGTTTTGAGTATAGATGTTATTTGTATCATCTTATTGTAGAATAAGGAATAAATATCGTTGCCCTAAAAGTCGATTGCGCTGGAACGGTAGACTTTTCCGGGATAAAAAGTATCTTTTATCCTTTCCCGGGATTCAAAGTATCTCCATACCAAATTTCAGCAAAATCGATACAGGGGTTTGGGCGTGAAGAGGTAACAGACAGACAGACAGACACATTTTCGCACTTATAATATTAGCATGGATATGGATTATGCTCCAAGTATCTCTACATAGCTCATCACAATCTTCTCAAAACACTCTCAAATGTCATAAAAATCGGTTTAGCGGTGTAAATGTTAAAAGGTTACACACATAGACGCGTCTTTAACTTTCAAAGATATTGATATTGAGAACTATATTTAACTAGCTGTCCCGGCAAACGTTTCTTTGCCATATTATATTAAGTATATCGCCCGTATTATTTTATTGAATTAGTGACTAAATAAGTATGTCACCATGGCAACGTCCATCGCTATAGTCCCGTGACCCGCGTCGCAAAAACAATGACCTCGCTCTTTACAGACAAAAAAAAGTATCCTATGTCCTTTCCCAGGACTCAAAGCATCTCCATACCAAATTTCAAAGCATCTCGACCATACCAAATTTCAGCAAAATCGGTTCAGCGGTTTGGACGTGAAGAGGTAACAGACAGACAGACACACTTTCGCATTACTCATGATATTAGTATGGAAGTATGGATTTTTTTAACACCCTGTATGAACTGTTTTCGCATCCCCCAGTATATGTTGCGTCGCAGGCAGCAGGCTGTCGTGTTGACAAACTATGGAAAACGGTACACGTTTCAAATTGTCCACAGAGTAATTTGTACAGAGGTAATGTACGACGAGCGAAATAGAGAAACAAAGGCCTGAGCAAGCGAGATGTCACTATCAGTAACACCGTGCGGTAAAAAGGGACGTGTGATACATGACAGCAGAACGCTTTCTTTGACGCCCAGTCGGCACTTATCGGCACGTTGACAATTTAAGCCGCGTACTGACCAAGCGAGCCGCCTCGCTGCCTCGCCCGAGCGTGCCGCGGCCGAGCCAAAAGTTAATTTATTCAACTGAGTGTTTTGGGAATATTTAAAACGCTGAATAGGTACCTATTTGCCAATATTAAGATCGAGCAAAATAAGTAAAAAAAAAAATACGTTTGTTGTATCGGAGTTCTATGGGCCCCCTTAAATATTTAATTTCTTTCGTTTTTAGTATTTGTTGTTGTAGCTGCAACAGAAATTTGCAATTTGTGAAAGTTTCTTATATGTCTAGAGTGGTTCAGACAGACGGACACAAGGACAGACTGATAGGCGGACAGGCGAACAGATTGACAGCCGAACACCAGCTAGGCTATTCTCTAAGGAACACGTTAAGGCTGTGCTCTCCGCTGTTATCACGGATGTCGCAGCCGTGACATCGTTCGCTGTTACCACGGCTGTAGAATTCGTATTCTGTAAGCTCTATTAGTTCGTCGACGATGTCTCGGCTGCGTGAGCGCTCGACTGTCGGCGAGGCTGCGTCTCAGATAGTGGACTCGACTATAGATACATTTTTGTTTTAGGAATTTCAGTTATTTTGTCGCTATAAACTCTATATTATTAGAACTTTTATACTAATAATCATTTGCTGTACATACTTGAACAAATTCAAATAGACAAAATCATTAATGCATCGAACAAATATCCAAAAAGTTAAAAGTACCAAGATATGAATCTCGTATCTATAAAGTTCTTGTAGTTAAATTAAAAAAAAAAAACTCGCTTGACCTTCTATAAACTTACGTATGTAAACAAAATATAAAATACGGTATGTAAACAAAAGTGCAAACCAAGGGACATGGAATAGATCGAACTTCATTTAGTTTTAAAATAAAGAATTTCTACTACGCGATAAGAGGTAGTGTACCTCGGCTCGAGTGACCCGCGACAACCCCTTGAAATATTTCGTGGAACATATTTCATAATAAACATTGTTAACAGTCTTCGGCTACGATTCGTGAAAGTTGGATTGCTGTTTAGTATAAATCAATGTGGTTTAATTGTATAATAAGTGAAAAAGTAATTATTATAAAAATCTAAATGTGCTGCGTAAAATTACTAATAAGTATTGAATACTTGGTGCGCCTGTATCCGCGTATGTTTATTGAACTCAGTGTTCTCTATGAGTGTAAAAACTTGATAAAACGTGGTATGTAGAAGAAAGTTAGAGAGTAAAACGATTAATACAAAATGTGAATTTCAAACCTTTTGTGTGTGGAGTTACAATTTTGTCATGTACCGTATCGTACTCGCAAGTCGGGACTCGGGACTTTTTAAGGTAAGAGTGTTAAAGATAGTTTTAAAGTGATTTAGCACTTTACTTTCGGTTTTTACGTAACAAAAATTAAAACTGTACAATAATTAGGGTATATATTTGAGTAAATAAATACAAAACCATACAAAATCTTTGGCGACAGCCACGAAATACTAGCTTTTCGTTTGACATTAAAAGTTGTAGGCGTACGCCGAGGCTGTAATCGAAGCTGTAGGCTGTTGAGCTTAGAGAATACGAATTTCGTACATGAAATGTCAAAAAGTGATTCCATATCACCTCGCTTTCAGCCGTGAGGCGCTAGTGTCGAACAGCTGAGAAAACATAAGCAAGTGAATACCGATCTCGATCTTACGGCTGTAACAGCGGATGCGATTACGGCTGTTTTGATTGTTATAAAATAAATAAAATAAAATATCTTTTTATTCAAAATAGGTATCATGATACTCTTTTTGAAAGTCGAACGAAGAAGCTATGTTGCCTACCACCGGTTCGGGAACTACCCCGCCGAGAAGAACCGGCGTAAGAAACTCGCACGGGGCCATCTTTTACTAAAAAAAAATGGAAAATTACAATGTTATGGCTTACAGCTATGTAACAAAAATAAAAGTAACCTGCATGGAGCCACCCTATTCCCAAGGTGTGCTGTCCTCGATGAAATCATTGACTTTATAATACGCTAAAGCACACAAACGTTCTTTAACTGCTTTTTTAAATTTGTTTAAAGGTAGATTTTGAACATTTTCTGGGATTTTATTGTATAGGCGTATACATTGGCCTTTAAAGGATTTGCTTACTTTGGCTAGTCTGAACATTGGTATTGCTAACTTGTTCTTATTTCTAGTATTTACATTATGATAATCACTTTTCTTTTTGAAAATATTTATGTTCTTTCTAACATATAAGAGATTTTCCAAAATGTATTGAGATGCGACGGTCAGAATTCTTATTTCTTTAAATTTTTGTCTTAGGGATTCAAAAGACGACATCTTATAAATAGAACGAATAGCTCGCTTCTGCAGCACAAATATTGTATTAATGTCCGCCGCGTTTCCCCACAAGAGGATGCCGTAAGACATTATGCTATGAAAGTAGCTAAAGTAAACTAATCGCGCGGTCTCTACATCAGTGATTTCACGAATTTTTTTAACAGCATATGCTGCAGAACTAAGCTTATCTGCTAGTTTTGCAATATGTGGACCCCATTGTAACTTACAATCCAGCGTTATGCCTAGGAATACGGTGGTGTCTACTAAATTCATTTTCTCATCATTTAGTAGTACATTGGTTTGTACTTGCCTAACGTTTGGCAAGATAAATTTTAAACATTTAGTTTTATTAGAGTTCAAAAGCAAATTATTAGCATTAAACCAATGTACTATTTTTGAGAGAGCACTATTTACCTCGTCATAATTAAATTGTCGCCTCTTCACATTAAAAATTAGTGAAGTGTCATCAGCAAAAAGTACTATCTCATGCTTATCTTTAACAAGATAAGGTAAATCATTTATATAGATGAGAAAAAGAAAAGGGCCTAAAATGGACCCTTGTGGCACACCTAGTTTTATTTTGGTTCCATTAGACCTTACGGAGTTAACTTCCACCCTCTGCGTTCTATTTATAAGGTAAGATTTTAGAAGTTTTAGTGCCGTGCCCCTTATACCATAATGGTTTAGTTTTCTTATTAGAGTATCATACTCTACACAGTCAAATGCTTTCGAGAGATCGCAGAAAATACCAAGTGCATCCTGCGACCCCTCCCAAGCTTCAAAAATACTACACAGAAGACTAATGCCTGCATCTGTTGTAGACCGACCTTTAGTAAAACCAAATTGATTATTATGTAATAAATTATTTGAGTTAAAGTGAGCAAGTAATTGATTTAAAATTATTTTTTCAAAGATTTTACTTAAAGTCGGCAATATGGATATTGGTCTATAATTGGTTGGGTCTGATTTCTTCCCAGCTTTAAATAGAGGAATCACCTTGCTGTGCTTCATTAAGTCGGGGAACACACCACTTTTAATACAATTATTAAAAACTAAAGCTAGATAAGGGGCAATGATGTCAATTACTGATTTTATAATTTTTGTGGACATACCCCAGAGATCAGTGGTACTTTTAATATTGATTGATTTGAAAGTCTTGATAATATCTCTGGAGTCAATGTCTTTAAAAATAAAACTGACATCACATTCCTTGACATGTTCTCTAAGTATTTTTTCTGCAACTGTAGGTGATGAATTTAAGTTCTTTGTAGTTGAGATTGGAATGTCTGCAAAAAACTTCTCAAAGACTGTCGCAACCTCAAGATCAGAATTGATTTTTTTATCATTAATTAGAAGTTCAAATTTAGAGTTACGACAGGTGACTTTTCCAGTCTCATCTGCAATTACTTTCCAGGTGGTTTTCACTTTATTTTTAGAGTCTCTAATTTTCTCTTTTATGTGAAGTGCCTTCGCTGCTTGACAGGCCTTTTTAAAAGTTTTCGAGTATTTCTTGACGTACAATTTAAAAGCTTCACTCCGGTTTATAGTTTTCTCGTTATACAAATCATATAATTTTTGTCTACTTACAATAATACCTGCAGTTGCCCATTTTTTTAAATTATTTCTTTTATTATTCAAACTGACCGTTTTAGAAGTAAATACAGCGTTATATTGCTGTTTTACTCTATTGAATATAATGTTAAACGCTTTATCTGGATCATTTGATACATTTAAGTTCTCAAAACTTGATAATAATTTACTTCTAAACTTCTCAATACGTTTTGTATTTATAGGTATGTATTCAATTTTTTCTTTAAAATTATTATCACAATTTATATTAAATGAAGCTAACTGTCCACAGTGATCAGAGCTTAATACATTAACTATTTCCTTCCTATAGGGAGTTATGTTGGTGAAAATATTATCTATGCAAGTTGCAGTTGTATCACAAATTCTTGTCGGCTCGTTGAATAAATTAATAAGGTTATACGATTTGAACAATGATGTGAATCTAACAGTGGTGGAGTTTAAGTCTAGTAAATTAATATTGAAATCACCACATACTATAATCTTTTTGTTAGATGCACACACTTTTGTTAACACTTGCTCCATTATTTGTTCAAAAGAATCATATAAGCCGGATGGAGGTCTGTATACGCTTACAATAATAAGGTGGCTCAGCTCGATACAGGCTAACTCAGCAATTCGTTCAGATGACAGTCTAACAATATCCTTACGTTCTTTAAATTTAAGTTTTTTCTTAATCAATATTAAGGAGCCACCCCTAATAGCATTCTCTCGACTGAACGAACTTGCTAGCTGGTGATCAGAATAATTAAATACCAATTCATAATTTTTTAACCAATGTTCTGACACACATAAAATGTCAATGTTACATTCATTTAAAAATAACTCAATTTCTAATTCTTTTCCTTTTTTTCCCTGTAAGTTCTGATGCACCAAGTTTATACTAGAATTACAATTTTGTCTAGAAATCTCACTAGGTTGCTGGTGGTAGGCATTCGTATTATTATTTTTGTTTAATAATATACTGCTAGAGTGTGCCTCTGTTGTCCTAGAATCTAATTTAAATTATTTGGAACATATTCCAAGCTCTCAGTTACATATTGATTAGAATAAGAACACTGCTCAATAAAAGCAGTGGTCAGCTTAGCCAATTTTTTGGCTTGTCTTAAAACTATAAAGTTGTATAGCCATTTAGCTAAATGTCGAGTTAAAAAATTAGATAAGAAATACTTATCATATGTCAAATTACCTAATCTAGAATCGAAAATATTATTAATGTCCACCACATCAATTCGTGGTAAGGTATTACTTAATACTAAACAATTTTGATTTGTTGCGCTACATAGTAGGCTGTTCAGCTTAAACCTAATATAATTTTCCTTACTCTCGTGTGGCAATTTCTTAATGTAAGGAAAGGTAAACAAAATAAGTCTACTAACATTTTCTTTTCTACTTAATGTATCAATATAGTCAGTCATTTGTTTTTTGTTCATCTTTCCCCTTCTCCCGACTAAGATAACTATGGTTGTGTTGGGACAGCAAGCAGAATTTATTGCCCGGCTAATTACTTGTTCAAATGATGCCCCGGGCAAACAAGTGCTAATTATTTGCTGACCCACACTTAATTTGTTCATAAGTACACTAACACTATGTCCTATTTCATCACAGTATATATTTACTGGGGCATCTGTCCTATTATAATTATACTTTAAGGGTTCAGTATGAGCCTTTACCTCTGAACAGGTAACTGAAATGTCAAGATCATGCTGTGAATGATTTCCATTTCTGAGACACTGACAGTTATTGAGCAAAGAGTTTACTCGTTCTTCATTGTAGCGTCCCATTTCTATTAAACCATCCATAGCCGATATATGACAGACAATTTCTTTTTGCGCTAATTCATATTTAATTTTTATTTGTGTTAGTGTGCTATGTAGTTCTGTAATTTCAGACTGAAGGCTACATACATCTGCCTCGTAGCTAAGCCTAGTATGTTCCAACTCTTCACAGCAGCTTAATAATTGATCTTTAACTATTTGTTTATTTTTTGATAAATTTTTAAGCTGCTTTACAATTTTTCGGTTTTTTTGTAGCAATTCTTCAGTTTTTCTAATACATTTCTTAACTTTAACATATTTTTTTATCTTCCTTTTACTATTCATAGTGTGACAAGCCATTATTGTGTCATCACCAGTCAAGTCAATGGTAGTTATGTTATTTTTTGAAAGGTCCTTTACACTTCCCAAAAGTTCATCATATAAACTTTGTGTTCTTTGAAAATTTTTTGAATTTAGTTCACACTCTAAGGACTTAATATACTCCTGAGCATCCTGAAGCTTCTTTTTAATATTACAAGTGTCCTCTAGGCATTGTTCATATTCCACTCTGCAATTGTCAAAACTGTCCACAACACTTTGTAGTTCAATGTTACGCTCACAGGTAAGTTCATATTGTTGACTTAATTTGTTAAGTTCTAATTTTAAATCAGCATTTTTTTGCAAAATTAAAAGCATTTCCTGTTCATTCTCATCGCGTTCAGTAAGTAGCCGTTGACATTGCTCCTTTGAGTCCTTTAGCTCCTGGAGAGCAACTCGGAGTTGTTCTTCTGTCCGGCGGGCTGCATTTGAACGTGTCATCATTTTGCTAATTTATTTGTTCCTGATATCTGAAACTGAAACAGATATTATTTAACGGGGTGAAAAAGTAAAGTAAGAGCTCACCTTCTGCACAATTGAAACTTGTCAGCCCCAAATTTGTTTCAGTTGTACAGTATGTACACAGGAAACGGTTGAAATTAATGTAGCAAAATGAAGAGATGAAAAGAAAGTTATGTAAAATGAGAGAAAAGGATCAGGAAAGACAGAATAGACAGATTAAAGTAGTGACTGAAATCTGTGTATACTGTACTGAAATATTATGTAAGTAAAACAAAAATATATTTTGTTTGAACAAATTTGAGAATGACCGAGTATGTTAGCTATATAATATACTATATTGTAAGTGTTTCAGAGTATGTTAGTGTTGTTTGTTTTTTTTTTATCATCTACTTTGCTTTAACATCAGTTAAGCCAAAAGAGTGATGATGAAAAGATTTGTAATTTGTTTTGTTAATAAATGTAAGTACTTACATAGACTTTGAATATTATAAAATTTGTTGTGAGAGCAGTCAAATATCATGGTAGCTAACACGGATTATGGTATATAAGTCGGCTAGTGTATGTCCATCATCTTTTTAGCTTCCACAAATGTTAAGCCAAGAGAGAACTAACAAAGCCAAAGTGTAAACCTTGTTTGTAAGTGACTCAGGGTAAGTTTTGTGAAGTGTTAGGTGTCAATATCATATAATATTGAGCAGAAGGTGAATTAGTATGTGAATAAAACACTATACTCCCCGGGTTTTTTGCAGAATATCAGGAACAAAATTCATTTTCACTTTGATTTCGTAAAGTTCGTTAACTTGCCGTCAGCTGTCACTTTAGAACTTCTCGGAACTCCACATTAAAGTTCAATAACTAATAAAATTATTATTTTTTCTTGAAGTTTATACACTAAGCATTAGTTTTACAAACAATTTTAACACAAATTACCTAAATATATAAACGTATTGTCACAAATGTTGCCACACCGAGAAAAAAAAAAAAAAAAAAAAAAAAAAAAAAAAAAAAAAAAAAAAAAAAAAAAAAAAAAAACTCTTAGAGAATAGCACTGGACAGACCGACAGACATACAGGCATAGAAGTCTTTGTAATAAAGTTCCGTTTTCCCTTTGGTTACGGAACCCTAAAAACTCCATCAAAAAACCGTGAATACGGCAAAGTTTGGCATTATACCACGAACTTGTGAAAACTAAAAGTCATTGCTAGTTTATTTTTTCCGCTTAGTCAAGGGCTCACTCGGTTTTGCTGTTTGTCTTTGATGTGGCTGAGTTTCTGAATTTTCATGGACGCTATGGATTTTAGGCCTCCGTGGTTCAATGGTTTGAAGCGTGGCTTCGAGGGCCGTGGGTTCGATTCCAATGCGGGGATAGAACGTACGATATCCAAGTCGCAAAATGTTGTTACCAAGTTTGGACACCAACATGCATATTTAAGATACAACGCCTCCGTGGTCTAGTGGTATAGAGCGCGGCTCTTGACTCGCAGCTCGTGGGTTCGATTCCCGCGTTGGAAACATGTTATTTCCAAGTTTGGTTAGGACAATGCAGGCTGATCACCTGATTGTCTGACAAGGAAGATGATCATTGCGTGGTTGATAGACGTCATGTTAAAATCATATGCCCGATCTCTTGCCAGTCGTCCTTTCCACTGGGTTATACCATAGTACAGACAAGATGACACCCGTCGTACATTTTTCATGTACGACGGGTACATAAAAATGTATATATGAGATGAGTGGCAGTCTTGCACAGTGCGTTTTTCGCGTAACTTTCTGCCGCGCACTGTAAAACTCTGGAACACACTGTCACCAGCAGTATTTCCGGACCTATACGACCTGCAAACCATCAGGAAAGAGCGTATTCCCTGCCGGCAACGCACCTGCAGTTCTTCTGATGTTGCGAGTGTCCATGGGCGACGGTAGTTGCTTTCCATCAGGCGACCCGTTTGCTCGTTGGTCCCCTTATTTCATAAAAAAGTGGCTTAAGCGTGACGAGGTAACAACAGACAGACAGACACACTTACGCATGTACAATCGTACAATATTAGTATGGATAGAATTGATAAGATATCTTTTTCTCCAAGAACATGGCCACCGTAGTTATCAATCAATATCTTAATGACTCGCGGCGTTAACGAGCCTTGCGTAGCGCCTGACGTTAAGTGTATTAGTTCATTAAGTACGTAGCAATATAGTCGAAACCATGAGGAACGGCTCATTACATTAGTAACTTGCCTCATGGTTTTGAGTATATATGTATCATCATGTAGAATAAGGAATAAAGATCGTTGCCCTGGAATTTGTCTATTGCGCTGCAACCGTGGATTTATCCACGACAAAAAGTATCCTTTATCCTTTCCCGGGATTCAAAGCATCTCCGTACCAAATTCAGCAAAATCGGTTCAATGGTTTGGACGTATAGAGGTAACAGACAGACAGACAGACGGACAGACAGACACACTTTTGCATTTATATTATATTAATAGTATGGAAGTATTGAAGTATGGATTTTTCTTTAACACTCTGTATGAACTGGTTTCGCATCCCCCTATATATATGTTTCGTCGCAGGCTGTCGTGTTGACAAACTATGGAAACGGTTACACGTTTCAAATTGAGCACAGAGTAATTTGTACAGAGGTAATGTACGATGTATACCGAGCGAAATAGAGAAACAAAGGCCTGAGCAAGCGAGATGTCACTATCAGTAACACCGTGCGGTAAAAAGGGACGTGTGATACTGTGATACATGACAGCGGAACTCTTCATTTGACGCACAGTCGGCACTTATCGGCACGTTGACAATAATTTAATCTCATAGAAAGATGCTCGTGTTAGTGTATACGTACACATATTTTTACACACATATGTAAAAATATTTCAGTTTCGTTTGACAGCTTGAGATTGTTGATCTATTCCGCTAGGTATATTAACTTTGTGTATTTATTTATTTAACAGTTTATTGCACACAAAAACATTTAACAAATTATACTTATGAAGGAAAACGACACAACAGGTACTGCTTATCTCTAAAGAAATTTCTTCCAGCAGGCGTAGTGTACGACATAGGCCACGCACAAGTGCATTTCTCTAATTTTAAATGCCAAATAAAAGTTAACTTATTTATAATTGAAAGTTATAGAAAACTTATATTGTATCTACGTGACACTACTCTGTGTCGTGTCACGCGATCGGTCAGTGTTGCGTGTCACTTGCGGCCAGAGGCGGCGCAAGGCGTGAGTGGTGTGGGCGACCGCCCACGGCCTCGCGGTCCTAGGGGCCTCGCGCCCCTTTGACAACGCGTTTTTTGTTAAGGATTTACGAGTAGGTATCAAAAAATCTTTCAACAAAATATTCTTGCATCATCATTCATCCATCAAGATTCAAGGGGCCTCGCAAAATATATTTTGCCCACATAAAATTTTGGTCTTGCACCGCCACTGCTTGCGGCACAATATTATGAATACACGCTGTATTCATAATATTGTGCCGCATATATATAATATTGACATTGCTCTGTGTCACTTCACGTGATCGGTCAGTGTTGTGTGTCACTCTCGAGTTGCGGCACAATATTATGATACATGCTGACTGCTGTATGTTGCTGGAGGTTTATTGACACACCCTGTATAATATGTTGCTGGTACTTTAATCACGCACCCTGTACATTATCTGTACATTAATTTATTCTACAAAACTGTTATTTTTGGTGTCTCTACGTGACACTGCTCTGTGTCGTGTGACGTGTCACGCGATCGGTCAGTGTTGCGTGTCACTTGTGACTTGTGAGTTGCGGCACAATATTATGATACACGCTGTATGTGCTGGGAGGTTAATTGATACATTCTCTATGTTATTATGTTTCTCCTACTTTAGTGACGAACCTTGTATATTTTGCGGTTTATTTTATTTTATAGGGTCCAGCCAAATCTCACGAATGTGGGGAGTATTGGGACGTAGTATTAGGAAATATCATATGGGAATGGGAGCTATGTAGCCGTAGGACGTCTGTCTAGTCAAACACCTACTATATGCCACGAAACTTGTCACATGCTAATTGCTAGAGATAAACTACGATAACATGGCGCGCCCCTCCAAATTACTGTTTCAGTATGTGTAGTCACATCCTTATGAAACAGTTTGTATGTAGTAAGTATTCGACCAATCAACCAGTACTCGTAATATTTCACTTAATGTCACTTATTACCAAGATTTGTTGATCAACTAATCATAACTAGCCGACCGCGCAAGACAACGCACTCCAAACGTTTTGATAACGCACTTCAAACGTTTTGAATTTTGGAGGGGCGCGCCATATTATCGTAGTTTATCTCTACGATATATCTGTCATATTATGTCTATTTGACAATATATCTGACACGAAAAACTTACCATCCATCTGGCAGCAAGTATGAAATATCGAAAACCTTCATTCATGGACCGCTGAATTGATTTGGTTCATAGTTGGGTATGGAAATACTTTTGGTTAGTCCCGAGAAAGTACGTACTACGTAGTATAGTTGCCATTTCTGCTAAATGTACGGCTTACGAGATTATGTCTAATGAACGCATTTCTTGGAATGTGGAGATGATAATGACTTTTCACAAAGAACGGACGGACAGACAGCGAAGTCTTAACATGAAATCGAGTGATGATGATGATGTTTGAGACCTGTCACCAGTCTGCAAGTTCTGTATCTACGCTACGTAGAGAATGATCTAGGGTTGTCACATTCATGAAAATAATATGTGAATGGTAGTTTGTTACTTACGCTTTCACGTGAAAACTGCTCAACCGATCACCATGATACTCTGTACATAAATTAATGGGTAATAGGTATTAGAAGAAGTATTATATAGATACCTTTTGTATAAAAAAATGTTTTAAAAAATATATCTTATATCTTTAAACGAGCAATTCTTGTATATAATTGGAATCTCGGAATCGGCTCCAACGATTTTCATGAAATTTAGTATATAGGGGGATTCGGGGGCGATGATAAATCGATCTAGCTAGGAATCATTTTGAGAAAATGTCATTTTATTCGTGTTTTATCGAATACCGAGCAAGGCTCGGTCAAATCGCTAGTATATTCCAAAATGTAAAGATATGAAGTAGGTAACCACTAAAGAAGCATTTAAAGTAGGGGATTAAAGCTACGACGGCGCTTATTAACTTATCATGTCCCATAAGATCACCGGTGATCGCGACAACAAAAGAATAGCAATAGACTTCCAAGAATCCGCGATCGAAGGATTAAATAAATTATCGTTATAAATTTCTTCTGTTCGCGCGGACGCATTATATAAATTCAGCCTAAGTGACAGCCCTGGCGTATGCACATGTCATCTTCAAGCGTTTACTCTCTAATGGTGACGTGTAACTTCTAAGTGATTCTGGGAAATACCAATAATAATATGCGCTTTTATCCAACTGCGGTGAGGTCTAAAGGAAGTAACTGTCCTTGGACATCCATACGAATAGTGTATTTGAAAGTGTGTCTGTCTGTCTATTACCTCTTAACGCCCAGACCGCTAAATCGATTTTTCTGGGTATCGAGATACTCAAAGTATTTCCATACTGAATTTCAGCAAAATCGATTCAGCGGTTTCGGTCCCGAGAAAGAACATCTACTTAAGGGCGTTCCGTCCGGAGATTCCGTAATTGACCGTATTTAAAACCTTATAAACTCATAATCTGAAAGCTACAAAGTTATAATAAAAATACAGCAATAATCTTCAGTATATCAACATTCCTTTTGTCGTTTTAAATTTTCTATTTTTGTTTATTATACTCATGATATCAGCTTCCAAAGTAATACCAATTTGTTAAAATTCAAGCATACATTCATCATCTCCTTAGAATTTACAAATTACTTTTATTTGAAGCTCACGCCAATAGATCGACAATATCATAAACTACATATTCGCCATTTTAATTTTTTTTTAGGACAATTTTGAACTAAGATAAGTAAAAATAATAGGGTTTTAACGCGATCTCGGCAACGCAGCAAATGTATGGCCAAGGTCGTTTGCTCGGGGGACGACCTTAACGCCCAGACCGCTAAATCGATTTTTCTGGGTATCGAGATACTCAAAGTATTTCCATACTGAATTTCAGCAAAATCGATTCAGCGTTTTCGGTCCCGAGAAAGAACATCTATTTAAGATACTTCAGACTGCAACGTGACGAGGCGAGGCGAGGAGCGGCGCGGCATAAAGTAGGTCTGGATTTGACAGATTTCAATTGCGTGAAACGTCTTGCGAATCTGTCAAATCCATATAAATTAAAAATTTACAAATGCATCTACACGTCGCGTTGCGGTCTGAATCAACCCTAACGATGTGAATGGCGGCCGAAATTTTTATTTCGGAAAAATGGACGGTTCCCGCGCGATAAACGAATTTTGGTGCAACAGAGTTGACGCATCTAGTAATTAATATCTTAATGAGTACCTATTATGAAGAAAATCTCGACTCGATTTCGAAAACTACTAGGTAATCGAACAACCGGTAGGTTTTCGAATCGGTTTCGAACGGGGATTGCGAATGACCCCGTAGCGTAGATCGAATTACCGTGGAGCTCACAGGTCACGGGGTCAAAGGACGGTACAGCCTAAAGCCGAATTTTCCCAGGCGTAGGGCTTGAGAGAGACGTGGAGTCGAATTTTTGTCTTTGCGTTTGCGTTGCGTTTAAATGGGCTTCGTTATAATTCGACTAATTCTGTATATAATATACATCGTTCTTGTATTTTTAACCGACTTCCAAAAAGGAGGAGGTTATACGTTCGTCTGTTATATATATATTTTTTGTATGTTCAACCATAACTTCGCCGTTTATGGACCGATTTTCATGATTCTTTTGTTGTTGTACAGGGTTGAATCCGAAATTAGTACCATGTTCACAAAAGTGGTAATCTGATGATGGGATCCATGAGGAATCGAGGGGAATCCTTGACATTTATGTGGGAACATATGGAGATTTCGTTTTTTTCTGAAGTATTTCAGGCATATACTACCAAAAAGTAAGATTTTGCTCCAGGATATACCCTGGTTCTGAAGGTACCCAACAGAACTTTTGAATCCTTATAGATACAAGTTTGAGGATTTTGGCTTCATTTAAACTACTCCAAGCAAATCTTACATTATTTGTTCTGAACATAGGCTAAATTTTGTTTTGGAAAAAATTGGGTTTCGTTTGGATATTTGGGTTTTTCGGACGCCAGGTGAAAAAATCAACCAGAAAAGTTACTTATTTTGCGTACGCTGCCGAAACTATAAAAGATAGAACCATAAAATGTTCTAAGTATTGTAGATCTTACAAATATCTACAAAAAAGTCCGCGACACACTATACTTATCTATGTCGAGTGAGGCACAATAACCATATTTTTATTTAAAAATCTTAAATTTTTTTGGACAACATTTAAACGCGTTTATTTTACTTATGCCATTAATCCTTATCAAAATAAATTATTTCATCACTAAGTACAGTTTATGTAGATAAAATTTGGTCTTTGAATGATTAAAATTGGACGTTTCGTTTTGAAATTATGGCGAAATTAAAATATTACGATAGTAGGCGTCAGCAAGCGGGATGCGCTTGCGGTAGGAAGACAATCTGTGCAGTGTGCACTGTACACTGATAATGACTGCGTCCGCGTCGTCGATGTCAGTGTCGGAGTCAGTGAATTGACCTGGGAATCAATTTGCTGACCGAGTCTTTCCTGGGTAGACTTTTTGCAGCCGTAACCGACTAGTAATATGTACAACTCTAAGACAACATGCTATAATACGAGTATTATAGCCTTGTCGTCTCATATTATGTAACTAAAAAGGGCAAAATTATTATTTTTTAACAAAAAATTAAAACCGACTTCCAAAGTAAAAACAAAAGTAATACTTATTCTTAATCTAAAAAAGAATCAAATAATTCTTATTCCTTATTATAGTGGCGTCTTCAGACTTCACCTAAACCTCAACTATTTCTGTACTCAATCTTCATGCTTTTGAAGTCGGTACCAGCTTAGATTAGCGTAATTGCTATGTCAAGGATCTCAGAACTTTTCCGGGCTGGTACCGACTTCAAAAGTACGAAGATTGTACAGAAATAGTTGAGGTTCAGGCGAAGTCTGAAGACGCCACTATAATAAGGAATAAGAAATATTTGATTATATTTAAATTAAGAATAAGTAACTATTACTTTTGTTTTTACCTTGGAAGTCAGTTTTAATTTTTTGTTAAAAAATAATTGTATGTATATTTTACGCTCAAAGATCGAAAACGCTAAGTGAAAAATGTGTGGGTGTTTTACTGTGACCACAACGTGTTGTGGTCACAGTAAAACACCCACATGACGAAATTCGTGTTATGGATCTAATTAATCGTTCGATCGGGGATTCTCGGAAATGCTATTGTATTCTATTGTTGTCGCGACCACCGGTGCTCGTATGGGGCTTGATAGGTTAAATCGCGCACGACACGTTGTGGCAATCACAGAAAGACCAAAATATTATATTGAAATTCATGCAGCTGACATTCGATCTCAACGCGTTGTGGCTTGTGGCAATGAAGAAAAGACATGACGCGTATGGAATAATATTTGATTACGACACATACTCCCTGAAATCCACGAAGACGCTACTTGTGCTATTATTCCTCCTAATCGTTTATAGTATATGTGTGCAAGCTTTCGCCAATGTTTGAGTGTTATCGGTACACACTAATTACCCATGAGTGCACGCGCACACTACAATAAATAGACCAATTAAGAAAAAAATCACGGTCAAAGGGAAAGATGCTCACCCAAAAATTGGTGGATTGCACAGACTATACTTTCCGATAATATGGATCCTACTAGGCCTGGAAACGTTTTGATAGATATCCTTAGGAAATATTTTAAATTTATAATAGGTTATTACTTCCTTTTCTAAGATACGCCAGCATGCAGTATTCTCTCTTGTCATCTTACGATTCATTCCGTCTTCGATCTGAACGAGTGTCTTGACTTGATGCGAGTTTAACAAAATAATGGGTACTTGTTGTGCACAAAGAAGCCGCTTCAAATTTTTTTTACAAGCGGCTCCATCACTCTGTTCCGATTGGCTGCCCTAATAAGTACATCAGGTAAACAGTAATATCCACGATTATTTGGCTAAGGGCCGTTTTAGAGTCATGCGGATTTGTATTGCAAATGGTGACGCCAGCATTTTATATGGCTGACCCGGCAGGTGTTGTTTTACAATGTATGCGGCAACAGAAATGCACAATCTGTAAAAATTTCGAAAGTCTAGCTGTAGGCTGTAACGGTTTTTGAGGTATCTCAATAACCGCTACACCTACCACTTCTGAAATATGAAAATGAAGCCTGAAGACAGACGGACAGACAGACGGACAGACAGACGGACAGCCAGACGGATGGACACCGAAGTCTCAGTAATATGGTCCCGTTTTTATCCTTTGGGTACGGCCCTAAAAATCGCCCAAGTGCGAGTTGGAATCGCGCATGAAGTCCAACTCGCACTTAACCGATTTTTTAAATCTGGCAGGAAAATCTTGCGGGGCTAAAATGGTCACATTTAGCAATTCTTCTCAATCAATTTAGCAAATGAATTGTCAAAACTGTCAAACTGACGAATGTCAAATTTGACGAATTACTAGATATGAATTGCAAGCAGAGTGACCATTTTGCGATAAAAAAATCATATTATGATTAATATTAATGATTCCCCAAAGTGACCATTTTAGCCCCGCTGGAGCGCGATTTTTAAAGTGAAAACTTCTTTAGCGGCGTTGAGCACTTTTGTGGGATGGGTAAAAACTGTGAAACTCGCATCAGATTCTCGTGCTGATCGAAAAACCTTGGAAAAACCGTAAGACGGTTGTAACATCAAAATCGATTAATCGAACAATCACAAACAATAGAACAATTTGTATTTGTTTAAAAAATGGGTTAAAAAATCGATTGTAATAATTTCGATTAATTAATTAAAACGATCGTTTTTTTATCGATTTTCATAAAAAATGGGTTAAAAAAATGCACAACGGTAATAATCAAGTTTTCACTTCTGCCGGCACTCCCGGAGTGCAACCCGTCTTTTTTTTAACACTTTACATTCTACACACACTTACTGTGAAATTCGCTCAACCCGTTGTAGCTCGCAGTAAATCATTCCAAGCGCTCTGTTGATTTATATCCCAAGTGCTGTTTTTAGAGTACCCACTGTATGTTCCGCGTATAATTCCAGTGTTATATCATTTTAACTGCGCACGGTTAAGTTTGAAGTAAATGTCATGAATGTACCCTCAGAAAAATTTATTTGGCGGTTCACAGACCTACCTACAGTATTTCGTAGGGTGTTCGTCCTGGGAAAGGACATAATATGATATTTTTTATCCCGAAAAATGTACGGTTCCCGCGCAATAAACGAATTTTGGCGTAATGAAGTTGTGGGAGTCATTTAGTTAAGAAAAAAAAAGCATTCGAAACTGTAATATATTGTTGGGCATCAGAATTCAAAATATGAAATCGATTAAATGACAGAATGTTGCTTACAACATTTCATATTATAATGGATGAACCCGGATCTGCCAGCTCTAAGTAGTAAGTGGTGGTGGCTTGGTAAAACTGATTAACCCATTTGGATGCTATGATGCCTTGGACACACAGACAAACAAGTCAAACTCATTACATCCTCTTCTTGTTCAGGGGGTGAAAACACTTTACACAATAATTACTTCGCCTCCGTGGTCCAGTGGTTCAGAGCTCAGCTCTTGACTCGGAGGTCGTGGGTTCGATTCCCGCGTCGGAAACATGTTATTTCCAAGTTTGGTTAGGATAATGCAGGCTGATCACCTGATTGTCTGACAAGTAAGATGATCCATGCGTCGGATGGGCATGTAAAAAGTCGGTCCTGCGCCTGATCTCTCGCCAGTCGTGTCGGTCTGCCGTCCCGCCTGGGTTATGAGTAAAGAAATAGAGAGTGCTCTTGTGTACTGCGCACACACTTGGGCACTATAAAATTACTCCTGGATACTGGAAACTGGCCACCGTCACCGAAACCGGCGTGGGAGCTATTATTATAATAAAATAATTACTTCTTTTTGTCGTTTCACAGAGTTGAATATAACAAAGTTATTAATAACTAGAAATTAATAAATAGAAATGCATTTTAGGAAGAAAAACTGTTTCATGATTTTCGGGACTCAAAATATGCACAAATAAAAACATCCACAGTCAAACAAAGAATCTCCTCCTTTTTGGAAGATGGTTAAAAATAAACGAATCTCGCACGATAAACGAATTTCATTGCATCATTTTCATAAACTGTATTTCAAGGATTGCAAGCAATTTTCATCCTATTTTTAAAACACATTCTAAAAATTTTATTTTGTCCAACATGTTATAACCTCCTTTTTTTAAGCCGGTTAAAAAAACTAATCGTTGCAACATCTCATAAATTCTATTTCAAGGGACATCTGTTTTAAAAAAAACCTTTTAAAAACTTTTGTACTTTTTTGCCCAAAACAAGTACATCAAATGCAAATTTGTACCACCTTAGGGATTTTTTCTCGTAACATCTTAACATACAAACTGGTTAATTAAGGAGAATCCAATTTACCTTAACGATCCGTCTCATTAGGGGTGCTTTGGGCCCCAATAGGAGTGGGGGTTTCCTTGAACGTTTAATCTCGATAAAATCTTTCGGTGTGTCATCATTTTTTATCCGGGGTCCTTAAGATGTATGTTATTTTAACAATGCTTACAAGTTCAAAGAAAATAATGTAAAAAAACAACCTAATTCAAAACCCTCATTAGGCAGGATGTACAGGATGTTACAAAACAGTGATAATACTTTAGAGTGTGTACTGTGTGTACTGTATGGGTACCTACCCTATATCGAATTCACTGTGAAAGTGGCAGCGCTGAAAGAGTAGTATTACTTTTGTATGGGATTATTATTTTTAACAAAAAATTAAAACCGACTTCCAAGGTAAAAACAATAATAACATTAATATGAACTAAAAAGTATTAAATAATTTTTACTATCTAATAGTGCCTTTTTCCGAATTCGGCTAAACCTCAACTATTTCTGTACTCAATCTTCATTATTTTGAAGTCGGTACCAGATAGCTAAATCTTCTGTCCTCTGACAGAATATTAAAATTTTTTGGAACTGGCACCGACTTCAAAATTATGAAGATTGAGTACAGAAATAGTTGAGGTTTAGCCGAATTCGGAAAAAGGCACTATTAGATAGTAAAAATTATTTAATACTTTTTAGTTCATATTAATGTTATTATTGTTTTTACCTTGGAAGTCGGTTTTAATTTTTTGTTAAAAATAATAATAATTTCACTCTTTTTAGTTACACTAGTAGATAAATCTTCGCGTGTATTTTACGTATCTTATTACAATTTGTTAAGAGTCACAACTCACACTCACAAAATAATATAATATTATCAGTGAAGTGAACATATTGTGCTAAGTAATTTATCAATTTTAATACTTCAAGCCCGAAGCGGTCACCGGCGATTGCGATAACAATAGAAAAACTATTGTGTCTCGTTTTTCCACGATCGAAGGATCTATCAGATAAAAAATTGTACAAACTTGCATAGGATGTAGCGTAGCATAATATTTAATATTATCATAATTATTGACAGCTGTTTTTGTTACCAAGAATTCAAATCGATAGGTACTTAGTGCACCATCTATCGATTAATAAGTATAACTAATTAAAAAGACACTTAATGACTTTGTTTTGTTTAAATGCTCTTTTTAAAATAACTTTATTTTAATTCTATTTGTCTATTAAAATTTTATAAAGTAGTAAAGTATTCGATCTGTATATAAAGTAGTTAGTAAAGTATTCGATATTCTGTCTTCTGCCGCCACGCTGACCGCCGTGTATTAAAAACAAACAGGTGTTGTTAATTGTTATACAGTACATAATTATTATTATTAGTATATCCATACCTATGCCTTGTACTATTATCTATTCTGTGCCATGGCACAGAATAGATAATAGTACAAGGCCATTACCACGGGCATTACCACGGGCATTACCACGGGCATTACCACGTCGTGTTAAGGCCACCAATGTCTCATGAGACATTGGTGGCCTTAACACGACGTGGTAATGATGATGATGACGATGATGATGATGATGATTATGATGATGAATATGAATTGCATAGTAGTTTATGCTTTCTGTTCTTAAAACAACGCCGAAACTCCCAAACGTGTATCTATAAGGTATCAGGAGTTCTCTCAGCATCATCGAAACCATGGTATACCTTGACCCAATATTTGACTTTTTGGTAGCGTATTCTTAGTACACTTCACATAAAACCAAAATCACCATATGTTTCCATATAAATTTCGAGGAGTTCCCTCGATTACTCATGGATCCCATCATCAGGTCACCACTTTTGTGAAAATGGGACCAAATTGGAGTGAAACCTAATACAACAAAACAAAAATTTCGAAAATCGGTTCACAAACGGCGGAGTAATCGTTGAAATACAAAAAAAAAAAAAAAAAATATCCACAGCCGAACATATAACCTCCTCGTTTTTTGGAAGTCGGTTAAAAATTCCTGATGTTTGTGCGCTTGCCCATACAAATCACAAAAAAACCGGCCAAGTGCGAGTTGGACTCGCCTATGAAGGGTTCCGCAGCAGCAATAAGAATTATTTCTATGAAATTATAAGGTTTTTGATTTATTTTAATATTTCATTTTTGATATAATAAAAGTTAAATTAAGGTTTATCAATCAAACCAATCGTTCAAACCAATTTTCGTTGGTTGTTTTTATAGTAATGTACATCATATTTTTTTTTTAGAATTATCATGCCCCTACTTTAGAAGTTAGAGGGGGGGGGGAAACACATTTTGCCACTTTGGAAGAGTCTCTCTCGCAAACTATTCAGGTTAGGAAAAAAATTATATTAGAAACCTCAACATGATTTTTGAAGACCTATCCATAGATACCCCCACACGCAAAGGCCAGATGAAAAAAAATAATTTTTGAAAACAATTTTGAGACAAATTTTTTTTTTAATTTTTTATTATTTTTTCCATTTATGTATCAAAATCTTAATGCGGTTCACAGACTACATCTACTTACCAAGTTTCAATAGTATAGCTCTTATAGTTTCGGAGAAAAGTGGCTATGACATACGGACGAACAGACAGACAGACATGACGAATCAATAAGGGTACCGTTTTTTGCCATTTTGGCTACGGAACCCTAAAAATGTCTCTTTCAGAACTGCCAGTTTCACAGTAAACTCTATAATATATGGGACACACAGAAACACTAAAGTATTGTCATTTAGTTTTGATACACCCTATGTATGCGATCGCCGGCACTTACAAGCAATTATAACGATTTATTTAAATAGCGGCGCGGTCGCGCTGTCATTTAATATACGACTAGAATCTAGATGATGCCCGCAACTCCGTTGCGCCAAAATTAGTTTATCGCGTGGGAACCGTACATTTTTCCGGGATAAAAAGTATCCTATGTCCTTTCCTGGGACTCAAGGTATCTCCATGCCAAATTTCAGCAAAATCGTTTTTGCGGTTTGGGTGTGAAGAGGTAACAGACAGACGGACAGACAGACAGACACACTTTCGCATTTATAATATTAGTAACGACCCTGAGCCTGAGCCATGTAAGGCTATGTTCCTTTGAAGGCCAACTATCAAAAAGTCGCAGTTATCGTCATGTAAAGACATTTGCCTTCTACTACACACTTAGATCCATCAAACTTATGGCCACAAACGCGGCGGCGAGTCGATCGCGCCGCTATTGTGGCAGTGAGATCTCACTGTTTGTAGACTTTGGTTGTCGAGGCTACAATTGTAATTTCCGCATCCTGAAAAACTGTAGTTTCTAGTTACATAACCTATATCTATCTCAAATTTTATTACAGGGCATTGTCGTATAGGGATATATGTTAGGTACTAATAAAAGAAAATCTACTTATGCTACGATTTACGTTAAAATATTGGTAATGTTCCTAGGAAGGCCGGTGGTTCCTTATAAGGCCCAACCAAAGATTTGATAGTTGGCCTTGCTAGGAACATAAACTTAACAAGGAACATCTAAACATCATTAACATTTATAAACAGTTATTTTTTAACTTCCAAAAACGAGGAGGTTATATGTTCGGCTGTGGATATTTTTTTTATTTTTATTTTTTTTTATTTTTGTATGTTCAACGATTACTCCGCCGTTTGTGAACCGATTTTCGAAATTTTTGTTTTGTTGTATTAGGTTTCACTCCAATTTGGTCCCATTTTCACAAAAGTGGTGACCTGATGATGGGATCCATGAGTAATCGAGGGAACTCCTCGAAATTTATATGGAAACATATGGTGATTTTGGTTTTATGTGAAGTGTACTAAGAATACGCTACCAAAAAGTCAAATATTGGGTCAAGGTATACCATGGTTTCGATGATGCTGAGAGAACTCCTGATTCCTTATAGATACACGTTTGGGAGTTTCGGCGTTGTTTTAAGAACAGAAAGCATAAACTACTATGCAATTCATATTCATCATCATAATCATCATCATCATCATCGTCATCATCATCATTACCACGTCGTGTTAAGGTCACCAATGTCTCATGGCACAGAATAGATAGTAGTACTGCAAGGCATAGGTATGGATATACTAACTCGTAATAATAATTATGTATTGTTACATAACAACACCTGTTTGTTTAATACACGGCGGTCGGCGCTACAGAGGCGACGGTGTCGCGCGGGCGGCGCGTGGCGGCAAACGACAGATCGAATATTTTACTACTTTATATTATACAGATCGAATACTTTACTAACTACTGTTCACTTCACTGATAATATATTATTTTGTGAGTGTGAGTTGTGACTCATAATGTAAAGAAAAGACGTCTACGTCTTACGCCTAAAACTGGTCTTATGGTTCTGTAGGGTTACCCTGGGACGTTAATCCCTCTGGCGTAATATCAATTAAGACAACCAGTGAGTGTGAGCGAGAAGAAAAATTATTGTAGCGAATTAGTTATATCAAATGCCGTCGAGTAAGCGATACCGCGATGCAGACGCTTAACAACGACATTTGTTGTTGAATTGCGGAACTAAATTTTCTTAGAAAATATAAAGTTTACAAATCTCAACACTTAACAAATTGTAATAAAATACGTAAAATATACGCGAAGGTTTACGTACTAGTGTAACTAAAAAGAGTGAAATTATTATTATTTTTAACAAAAAATTAAAACCGACTTCCAAGGTAAAAACAATAATAACATTAATATGAACTAAAAAGTATTAAATAATTTTTACTATCTAATAGTGCCTTTTTCCGAATTCGGCTAAACCTCAACTATTTCTGTACTCAATCTTCATAATTTTGAAGTCGGTGCCAGTTCAAAAAATTTTAAATATTCTGTCAGAGGACTGAAGATTCAGCTATCTGGTACCGACTTCAAAATAATGAAGATTGAGTACAGAAATAGTTGAGGTTTAGCCGAATTCGGAAAAAGGCACTATTAGATAGTAAAAATTATTTAATACTTTTTAGTTCATATTAATGTTATTATTGTTTTTACCTTGGAAGTCGGTTTTAATTTTTTGTTAAAAATAATAATAGTTATAAATGCGTGCCGTAACAATTAAAATAATTATGTTTTTTATAACATCTTTACTTATTAGAATTATTGAACTTATACACGTATATTGAACATTTTGGCCTTATAAAAAACGGGCCCATAAGAAGGCCATTTTACATTAAAAAAAAATTTGTTCGTATCATAAAACGCATTAGCAATTAGTTATAAGGTGTCACTGTGACACTCATTGCTACTATTTTTAAAGAAATTCCATTTATATATTCTTAGTTATAAGATGATGTTCAAGCAATGTTCGTTATAGATTCTTAGATGATATAAATATATTGAGCATTTAATGTGTTGCTTAATTGAAAGAAATTATAATGTCGTTTTAGTAAAAGCAAATAAATAAATAATTGTGACTCTATTTTTAAGTTAAACGACTGATGTATAATATTGGCCTTGTTTGGAGCTGTGTTCCTTGCAAGGCCATTTGGAAGAGCTAAATGGCTATTGAAGCTAGGTTAAAAAGAGATTTATAATATGATGCCTAATGAAACAGAGCATTACTTGATAATTTGTTTTCTCAATTTATTTAGTTTATAAACGAATAACAAGCATTTTCCCGTTAGATTGGCCTTACATGGCTCAGGGTCCTTATGTCGATTGCTTGTGATCTCGCGATGTAGCCGCGGAATCGCTCGTTCGCGCAGTCGCATATACAGGGTGTCACAAAACTAAGTGACAACTCTTTAGGGTGCGTATGAGTCCTGTGTATAGTGTTCACTGTAAAAGTAGCAGCACTTAAAGAGCAATTTTTTTGTATGGGGAAACTCGTGACGCTGGGGAACTTGCCCCTACAAATCACAAAAAAAATTTGGTCTTTCATAGTGAACTCTTTACAAGGAACACATACACACCCTATTTTATTTTCACTTAGTTTTGTTACACCATGTAAAACAAGCCTAATCCGCATGACCACCATTGTAGGTTTTAAGATTCAGTGCCAACTCCAGATAAATCTGGAAAAATCTAGAAAATCTCGCAACTACCCACAAATGCGGATAAAAATATCAAGGAAATAAATAAAGTACAATTGTCGGGGAGTGGAGGTCTATTCATTTACTCCTCAGTGCCTGTTACGGGGACGGTGCCATGCAAAACGGAACCAGGATTTACAAAAAAAATCTTTTTTATTGCTTATAGTTACTTGATGACCCGGTGATCTTCGTATCACTATTCACTTCCCTCCTAATATAGGTTTTATTAGGAGGGAAGTCCCTGGCCTTCTATGAACATTTCAAGACTAAAATAATCCGCATTGGTTAAGTCGTTTTCTAGTTTTATTGAGAGTAACAAGTTTTCAATTTAATTTTATTTTAAATATAAGATTTTTTTTTTATAATCGATATCGGACCGGATCGGATAATTTATGTCTATATAGTTTTTTCTACACGCATTTATCTAGGTTACACATTTAGGCAGAGTATTTATGAATAAATAAAATAATAAAGTTAATTTTTGTTACAGGTAAGTACCCCTCATCCGAAGGTGAAGGCGTGATCCAGCCGAGGTAAATAGTTTGTTTTCATTAGTGTCTCTATCATGAGCTGTTCGAAAGCATTGCTGAAAGCAAAGACACTCGTGCGAATCGTCTAAAGCAGCAGTTCTCAAACTTTTTTGGTTGCGGCGGCAAGCTTTCGAGAAGCAAATTATGTTTAAATGTCAGTATGATGCCACGGTTGACTTAAGCTATTTTTTTTACATTTTGTAATGTTTTACGTAGTCGCGATAAGCTTTTTTTATGTCCGGCGGTCAGTTTTAAATTTAAAGTTCTTTAGGTGCGTTGAGAGCGAAATTTTCACGTCACGTCATACGAAATAGGGTCAAAATAATAATATTGCGTCACAATTTTAGACCGAAGTTGCACTTCTGACAAGTGCACTCTGCACACACTCTCTTTTTACCATTATTTTTCCATATTTTCCGATTATTAGATATTTCGAATGATTGAATGGCGTTTAAGAGTATCAGAAACCAGTGCTCTTATCGGTTAAGTTAATGGTTTTGGTAACGCCATCTAGCATAACTTTAAGTAACCATTGAGTACTATGAAATTATTACATTTCATATTGTGAAATTTCGTATTATAAATAAATAAATAAATAAATAAAGGATAACAAATTAAATTTTTAATTAGGCCGAGTAAATATTAATATAGTCTCACGCGCTTCCCTTAACCTATCTCCATCCCTTTCCTTCGTGCACTTTCGCCTATCGTCGTTGAAGCTCGGCGAAAAAGAGAATTCGAGAATTCGACAGTGTAATTTTTGACTCATTACGAGACGGACATAGACGTTTTCGTCCAGTCCTCGCTGACCGCTATCAAAATATATGGACGTTGGAGAACTGGCCGTACACTGCTGATTTCCATCTGTGCCGCACCATCTAGTGTTTCGCGAGTGTTTCCTGGGGCCCCAGACGTGCTGTTCAGCGCCTGCGTTTGTGGACGCGAAGACCAAAGGTTAGTGCACGAAATCTCCTTCCTACTATATGCCCCTACCTCCAGCATTCGTGAGACTATAAAAATACAGTCCACTAACTATCGAAGGTGGACAGCAGCTATAGGCCATTTGTTGATTCACCCGCCCCACGCGCCATCATATTTTTTGGTTCCATTCGAGCCGGATGATTGAACCATGTTACATGGTCAATTCGGCTTTAAATTAAATATCGCCCGCCCTTATTGCACAAGCTATTAACACCTACTTAATTGTAAAAATAGTATATTTCATTCGTATTTAAATATTACTACCTACCCAAGTATATTCTCGTAACATTATAAGTACCTTCATATCATATATAATTTACCCATATAACCGCTTAAAATAACTAGTAAATAATTATATTTTGCCTTTCTTAATTGAAACTTAATTTTCATACATATCTAAGGTCGTAAATTTGGTTTATAAGTTCGTACTTCGTACCTACCTATTCCTATACTCGAGCATTCTAGAAAAATCTGTTACCGCCGCGCTGCTTGTTGTCGCGCCGTTGGCGTTTGCTTGTAAGTTGTAACACTTGTAACGCACCATACGAATAGATAGGTACCTACTCGCGTTGCCGACCGGGTTTGCTTGTCGATTTAGATACCTAGGTACATATTATAAAGTCTTATTTAATTTAGTTTGTTTTGTACGCATAATATTCTTTTACAATGTCGGAAGAATCTAAGAGTAAAAAGGGATCATCTACAGTAATCCACGATAAAGAACTTAAATTACTCGAAGCAAAGCGTAATATTATTTTCGAACGTGTTCAAAGTATTTACGACACTTCGAAAATTATACACACGAGCGAGGACGTAAAGGAAGGCTTCCTTAGTTCCGTTACAACGCTAAGTTCATTGCGAAGCGAATTTACACAACTATTAGATCACTATAATGACCGCTTATTGACGATTAATCCCGAAGCAACACCTAATTATAAATGTTTGGTTTCCTTTGAAGAGTTGTACGGTCGTATTAAATATATTAGTTCGCAGTGTTTGCCCAAGGTCAACGAAACATTGCCGCGCAAAACTATGCCTAGCTTACCGCCCATAGAATTAATGTCTTTTGATGGTGATATAAAATCGTGGCCATTGTTTTATGCCAGCTTTAGATCGACCATACACGAAAACCAATCTCTCACGGATTCCGAAAAATTATATTATTTACTTGGCAGAATCACCGGCAAGGCGCAAGCCGCCTGCGCGGGGATAACGCCGTGCGCAGAAAATTATGAGTTAATGTTTCAAACGCTCATCGATAAATACGATGATAAACGCTTACTCGCTTCCTCGTATATAGACCAATTACTTGATTTCAAAAATATTATTAGCACATCGTCTAATAATATTGATTTATTTATGGATAAATTTGTTACTGCCGTTAGAGGTTTAAAAAACTTAAAAATTCCGGATCTTACAGACTTTATTCTGTTACATATCGCGTTAAGAAAGTTAGACTCTGATACTATAAATACCTTTGAAAGATTGAATGACTCATCCGCTATTCCGACGTTCGAAAGCCTAGTTTCTTTTATTCAGAATCAGTCTAAAATATTGCAACGTACACTAACACACAATAATTACAATAACAAGATAAGCGATCGCGTTCGTACTAATAATTATAGTAAGCCAGTGTCGAACAAATTGCAAACATATACCACTACAACTAATAATAATACTACGTCTAAGTGTTTGTGTAATAATATAACACATCAACATTTATTTAAATGCCCTTCTTTTAATAATATTTCGCCCAGTGAGAGATTTAAATTAGTTAAAGAACGTAACGCCTGTGTAAACTGTTTGAGTATAAAACATAAAGTTTCTGTGTGTAACTCTAATTCAAACTGCAGAGTGTGTAAGCTTAAACACCACACTTTGCTTCATTTTAATAATTATAACTCGTTCAATTCGGAATCGAACCGCCACCATAACGATATTGCTACCGTGCCGCAAGGGAGCTCGCGTCCGAACCTTGCGCCCGTCCCCGCGCCCGCGCGGACAGCCTTATCCACTGAGCGCTCGGACGTTGCGTTGTGTGCGACTCGCACTGGCACTCCGCGTACGGTGCCCAACTACTACATGAAGCGCAGCGAATGTATTGCGCCCACGACGGTTTTACTAGCCACCGCACAAGTTTTTATTTATGACTCGCAAGGTAACTCTCATATGGTACGCTGTTTACTTGACAGCGCGTCTCAAAGCAATTTTATAACTAAAAATTGTTGTGAACGTTTGAATATTCGCATTCACAATATACCGCAAACGACTGTCAAGGGTATTGGTGGCTCGAAGAAAGTTATTAGAGGAAAGGTTTCTTTTAAATTTTCTTCTAAATATAATACAAATAATAAATTTGATATTTCATCTTTAATTGTAGATCAGATAACTGATTGCTTGCCTTCCGCTTTAGTTGATAAGTCCGCGTTTTCATATTTAAATAATTTACCGCTCGCGGACGACACGTTCGCAACCCCGAATTCCGTTGATGTTTTAATCGGGGCTTCGCTGTTTCCGCATTTACTGTTGCCTGGTGTTGTACACAGCAACTCGACCGCTCCGCCCGCTATAGAAACCGTACTCGGTTATATTTTAATGGGTTCTGCGCCCACATTAGGTACCGCTCACGCGTTAGCTTCATGTTGCGCTGTTGAAATTAATTCGCCCGCTTCTATCGATACTTTTATTAAAAGATTTTGGGAACTAGAAGAGCTTTCCCTTCCGCCCGTTCAAAGTCCCGATGACGTTGAATGTGAAATGCATTATCAAACTACCACTGAACGAGATCCCGTCAGTGGTAGGTATACGGTGTCTTTGCCGTTCCGTGAAGACGTGTTCTCTTTAGGAGACTCATATAATATCGCATATAAACGCTTTATTTGTTTAGAACGAAAACTTGAATCCTCGCCGCGATTGAGAGAGGCTTATAACAATGTTATATCTGAGTATATTCAAAATAATTATTTAGTTCCCGCGATACCAGATATTAGTAATTTGAATTCTCCATCATATATAATTCCGCACCACGGTGTTGTCCGTGAAGATAAGTCCACGACAAAATTACGTGTCGTTCTCGACGCCAGTTGTAAAACTAGCTCAGGTGTAGATCTTAATAATATCCTTCACAGTGGACCTAATTTACAAGGAGATTTATTTCAAGTAATTTTAAATTTTAGACTTTTTGCTATCGCACTTTCCACCGACTGCCGCCAGATGTTTTTACAAATCGCTGTTAAGGAAAACGATTGTCGTTTCCAACGTATTCTTTACCGCTTCAATTCAAACGATCCAATAACAATATATGAGTTTAAGAGGGTCTGTTTCGGCTTAAGATCTAGTCCGTTTCACGCCTTACGTACCGTCAAACAGTTGGTAGAAGATGACGGGCATAAATACGCTGTTGCCGCTGAAATCGCGTCGTCGTCGCTTTACATGGACGATTTAGTGTTTTCCGTGAGAACAGAAGAAGAGGGAGTTACTGCAGCCGCCCAGCTGATCAGTATGTTTAAGGGTGCTCAATGGGATTTGGTGAAGTGGAGTAGTAATTCCGCTTCAGTTCTCCAAAGCCTACCAGAATCGCACAAACTTCCGTCTGATTTGGAATTTGATAAAATTAATCAACATAAGGTTCTGGGACTACTCTGGTCGCATTCCTCGGATTCGTTCTTTTTCAAAATTTCTCCGCCAGACGGCAAATGCACAAAACGCATAATTTTATCTACCATCGCACGATTATGGGATATAATGGGGTTTGTCGCGCCTATTATTCTTTACGCTAAATTGCTTATTAGACAGATATGGTTATTAAAACTCGATTGGGATGACCAGCCTCCTCCCAATATTGTTAAAACTTGGAAGCAATTCTGTTTAGAATTACCATTATTAAATCGCTTTAATATTCCGCGACACTTAGGTGTCGTTGACGGCAGTGTCGCCACTCTGCTGGGGTTCTCGGACGCTAGCGAGCAGGCATATGGCGCTGTTGTATATTTACATTTACAAATAGGTAGTAGTTCTTCTGTTCAACTGGTATGCGCAAAGTCAAAGGTAGCTCCAATAAAAACTATTTCTATCGCGCGATTGGAGTTGTGCGCTGCCGTATTATTGTCAAAATTACTTCGCATCGTTTACGATAATTTTAACCCGCGATACAAAATGAATGTCTTAGCCTTTACTGACTCTAAGGTTGTTTTATTTTGGATTAAAAGTTCACCGCATCGATGGCATACCTTTGTTGCCAATAGGGTTGTAACATTAAATGATAATATTTCTTCTGATAACTTTCATCATGTTGCTGGATCTGAAAATCCATCCGACTGCCTTTCCCGCGGCTTGACTCCCGCCCAATTGATTAGCCATCCGCTGTGGCTCCGTGGGCCTCGTTGGGCTATTAATTCCTCTGAATGGCCTATTTACGAGGTACATGATTTTTCTACTTTAAACATACCTGAGCAAAAAACGCTTACTCACACGGGATTGACAGAAGTTGATGAGTCCGTTTTATATTCTCTTGCGCTCCTCATGTCCTCCTGGACAAAGCTCTTACGCACTATGATTTACATTTTCAGATTCGCAAAACTACTACCATGTAAAACTTCCCCGACCATATCAGTTACAGACTTAGAATTCTCTGAAAATAGATTGATACGCATTTTACAATTAAAATACTTCGCAGACGATTTCGATAATTTAAGCAAGGGTAAGAAATGCTCTACCGCTTTACAACGACTGTCGCCATTTTTACAAAACGGTATTATTCGCGTTGGAGGCCGTCTTTCAAACTCCGATTTAAGTTTTTCCCAAAAACATCCCGTTATATTGCCGCGTCATGATCACATTGTAGACTTAATTGTAGACTATTATCATAAAAAATATTTACACGCCGGTCCAGAGCTTTTAATGTCCATACTCAGACAAAGATATTGGATCCTGTCCGCTAGACGTATAATACGTCATCGCGTTTTTAAATGTAACAAGTGCTTTAAACTAAAACCGCGTTCTATTTCTCCTCTTATGTCTGACCTACCTATAGGCAGGGTTACAGAAAACATAAAGGCCTTTACACACTCGGGCTGCGATTATGCAGGGCCCATCTCATACGTACCATTAAGACGTCGTGGAGCAAAAAGCTACAAGGCTTATTTGTGTGTTTTCACCTGTCTTACGACTCGCGCGGTGCACATTGAAATAGCCACCGATTTAAGTACCGATAGCTTCTTAGCTGCCCTGAAGCGCTTTCTGGCTCGCCGCGGTCCCGTCCAGTATCTGTACTCAGATAATGGAAGGAATTTTGTAGGGGCACAGTCATATCTAAAGGACCTTTATCGTTTCCTAGACAAAGAGTATAAACCACGATTCGAAGAGGAACTATTAGAGAATAGAATTATTTGGAAGACCATACCCCCTGCTTCTCCACATTTCGGTGGATGTTGGGAGAGCATGGTGAAGGTCATTAAGACCCACTTAAATAAGGTCATAGGACAACAACTTTTATCTTATGAGGAGTTAAATACTCTTCTCATACAGATAGAATGTCTATTAAATTCGCGACCGCTTACCGTTTTAAGTTCCGATCCGTCGGAACCACGCGCTTTAACGCCAAACCATTTTTTATTCGCTATACCTTTAAATTCTTTACCCGCGCACGATGTAGAGGGAAGGAACGTCACGCTATTACATAGACATCTATTAATTGATAAATTAGTCCAGTCTTTCTGGAAGCGATGGAGACTAGAATATCTTCATAAGCTACAAGTGAGGCAAAAGTGGAATAAGGCCTCTCCTGCTATTGCATTAGGTACAATTGTAATAATTATAACTGATAATACACCACCTCTCGCTTGGCCGCTAGGTGTTATTGAAAAATTGCACCCCGGTAAGGATGGCGTAGTTCGCGTAGTTTCAGTTAAGACCGCTAAGGGTGTTTTCCTGCGTTCCGTGGTTCGTTTGTGTCCTCTGCCTAATCAATAATGATAACGCTTGCTTTCTGCCTTTGTTTATTAAGCTTTATATATATATTTTTTTTTCAATAGCTATAGTTATTATAATAAATATTTATGTTCCACATAATATGTATCTGGTACTATTAAGTTGATATAGCTTAGATACCGTATATGTATATAATATTTTTTTTTTTAAAGGCGAACCTTTAAGGGCGGGGGAAATGGTAACGCCATCTAGCATAACTTTAAGTAACCATTGAGTACTATGAAATTATTACATTTCATATTGTGAAATTTCGTATTATAAATAAATAAATAAATAAATAAAGGATAACAAATTAAATTTTTAATTAGGCCGAGTAAATATTAATATAGTCTCACGCGCTTCCCTTAACCTATCTCCATCCCTTTCCTTCGTGCACTTTCGCCTATCGTCGTTGAAGCTCGGCGAAAAAGAGAATTCGAGAATTCGACAGTGTAATTTTTGACTCATTACGAGACGGACATAGACGTTTTCGTCCAGTCCTCGCTGACCGCTATCAAAATATATGGACGTTGGAGAACTGGCCGTACACTGCTGATTTCCATCTGTGCCGCACCATCTAGTGTTTCGCGAGTGTTTCCTGGGGCCCCAGACGTGCTGTTCAGCGCCTGCGTTTGTGGACGCGAAGACCAAAGGTTAGTGCACGAAATCTCCTTCCTACTATATGCCCCTACCTCCAGCATTCGTGAGACTATAAAAATACAGTCCACTAACTATCGAAGGTGGACAGCAGCTATAGGCCATTTGTTGATTCACCCGCCCCACGCGCCATCAGGTTTCTTTTTATCCCATAGCCAAGATATTTTTAAATAACTTTAAATCGTTCACATCTCGCATAACACTGTCCCCGGCTTATCTCGTAGGAAATATCATTAGAGGTGCAATCGGCGGACGCTTTTATGTCTGAGCGCGACAGGAGTTGATAATTATCCATAACCAGCTTCCACCCTGGGTGGAGGGGTCAGCCATCTTGTAAGCTACAGCTTTAGGCTGGATTTATAAGCAATCGCGCGAACGAGCGGTTTGGCGGCTATACTGCAGCTATATCATATTGTCATTTACACGTACAAACAATAATTGTTGCATGCATATAATTCAAGCCGCAGCGAAGATTGATATTCTATCGAAACTTATACTATCAACGCCATCTGCAGACCGTACTAATAAAAAAGTATCGAGGTTAAATATCGTTCTGTCTAGCCTCCTTTCGCAACGCCGAACGCGCCATAAGGATCTTCGTTAATCGTTACTATAATTCATGTATCGCTTTGAGGAGCCCTTACAAGGGTTTTGCGAAGTCCCATGGCTCCGCGGAGCACACTTTGAGAATGGCTGTACGGTTTGCGTTTTTGATAAACAATATTACTTACATCAACTTACATCTTTTTATTCGCATTCTGTAAATCTTCGAATTGAATGTTTTTTTCGGTCAATGTTGTTTTTAATTTTTATTGTGATTTATGTCAATATGACCTCAAAAAGTTCTGTGCAACAAGGTTTATATCTATCTTAATCATGCTCTTTTAAAATATGACAAGTTCAAGTCGTACTTACCAAGGGTTTCACATTCATTTAATTTGTTATTTTATACTTTTTATTTCATAATTATTAGTATAATTGTTTTTACTTTGGAACTCGGTTTTAATTTTTGTTAAAAATAATAATTATTATAATATTTACTTATCAAAATATTATTACTAGCCAGTGCTGTTTTAATAAATCGTTAATTTTCGTTATTAATAAATTTAAATCGTTATTAATAAATCGTTAGTTGTTGGCATCATTAATTGGTACTAAAATTATAATGATGGTGTATAATCTAATATATATATATATAAATCTCCTGTCACGATGTTTGTCCGCGATGGATTCCTAAACTACTTAACCGATTTTAATGTTTCTTTTTTTTAAATGTGTGCTTTTTTCCAACTTGAGAGATAGGATAGCTTAGATCTTTAATTATAGTCGCAATTTTATTTTATTGCAAATTATTTGTCTATAAAGAGCGACCATTGTTTTTGCGACGCGGGGCACGGGATAGCGTTGGACGTTGCCATGGTGACATACTTATTTAGTCACTAATTCAATAAAATAATACGGGCGATATACTTTATATTGCAAAGAAACGTTTGCCGGGACAGCTAGTTATATTTTTATTTCCTTTTATTCAGCGATAGCTTGTAGTAGAAACAGCACTTGTGCGACTAGTAGTGTTACGAAATTCGAATATTTATTCATTTAAACTATGTATTTAACTATTTTCTATGCCTACTATTGCAAAGTATTAACGACTATATCGTTGTTGTGTTCAGTGATACTGGTGACTACGTGGATCATGATACCGAGGTGGCGCAACACTCAAAGTTTCATAAGCGTCAACCAGATCACGACTGGGGCGCTACATCTGTGTGCTGAGATAGGATTTCTTTGGGCTACAGAGAATTTAGACAAAAAAATCTGGATGGATGCGTCTGAAATTGAAATTGCAGTAGCAGACAAAATATCCAAGATATGGTCAAAATTGGAGGAGTATTTATTTATGCTGTCATTATGTTGGTCGCTGTGCGGCCAGCTGTACGCGTACGCTCGCCTGGTGCTGGTGCTGCCCGGGCCGGGCCACACGGAGGACAGGCGATGGGCGCTACTGTTCAGCTTCGGAACACTCGTCATGATTATGGGCATTACTGATTTTGTTATACCGTTTGTGTTTAAAAATTGTGAAATGAATATTTTTTTTCCCAACTTACCGTATACAATGATATCATTAACTAGTGTCAGTGTCATCGTCGTGCTCACTATGAACCTGCTGTTTTTTTTCAACATTGCACGTGCTTTGCTGTCGCGGGGAGTGCGGGGAGTGCGGGGTGCCCGGAGCAGGCGGATAGTTGGGCTGCTCGGAGTCACAGTACTGTCGGATCTGATAGCTGTACTGGTACCCACTAGCGGGGCTATTTCTCTCTTTTCTTTTATTTTCTTGGTTGAGGGCCTTTTGAATGAATATATGTTTGAGGTATTACTATGTATACAGCAAATAATATTTATGGTGTTTTACACGAGACTGGTAATGCAGACCATCGTGGTACTATTTAACGTCAGATCGAGGGAAGAGTTTGCTAGGTATTTCAGACTTAGACGGTACCGTCAGTTAAACCGTCTTGTTTAAATAATACTGCATGTACTTGAATTAATTGTTTTAATTAAATATTATATAACTAAATGTAATCCATACTTAATATTGTGCGTTTGCGGCCAACCTGATTGCAAAACAACATAAACTGTGACATTTCTATATCTTCTAACATAGATGACTCGCGCAACTCCGTTGCGACAAAATTTATCCGGGATAAAAAGTATTTTGTGTCTTTTCCCGGGACTCAAAGTATCTCCAATCTCCATACCAAACAAATTCGGTTCAGTAGTATGGGAGTGAAGAGGTAACACACACATTTTCGCATTTATAATATTATTAAGTATGGAAAAATATAGCACATATTTCCAATAACTCCTCCCTCTATACCCCGCTCTATATTCCCAATAACTCCTCTCCCGACAGCATTAGATATCATATCATAATAATTATGTACTATGTTATAGGTATTTAATCAATTTAATTGGTATTGATAATATAAATATTTAATGAGGTTTTTGACATTTCATAAAACATTCACTCCAATATAACGAGAATGATTAGACTGGCCGCATGCGATCCCATTGCAAGGAATGTGAGAAAAATACTTTAACTGGCTAACTTTTTTTGCGAACGGGACGAATTCTGTACGTATTTTTTGTTCGTACCTATTGCAACTCGGCGCGTTCGTGTGTGAAATTATTTTTAACAAAAAATTAAAACCGACTTCCAGGGTAAAAATAATAATAACATCCCTATAATATGAACTAAAAAGTATTAAATATTTTTTTCTATCTAATAGTGCCTTTTTCCGAATTCGGCTTAACCTCAACTATTTCTGTACTCAATCTTCATTTTTTGACTTGACAACGTCTTATAATTCGATATGGGCTGCGCGCACGAAAAAACATGACGCAATATGCGGCGTCACCTCGCTCTGAGGCGTTCCATTTAAGGCTATGACGTTTTCACGTTCAACTATCGTCAGTAAACCGACTTTACAGACAACCGAGTTCAAGTCGAGTTCGAGTCGAGTTCGAGTCGAGTTCGAGTCGAGTTCGAGTCGAGTTCGAGTCGAGTTCGAGTCGAGTTCGAGTCGAGTTCGAGTCGAGTTCGAGTCGAGTTCGAGTCGAGTTCGAGTCGAGTTCGAGTCGAGTTCGAGTCGAGTTCGAGTTCGAGTCGAGTTCGAGTTCGACACAAAACACTACTCTCCAACCGTCTTTTGAAGTAGCGTCGGTACCAGATAGTTGAATCTTCAATTATCTAACAGAATACCTATTTGAAACTTTTGGAACTGGCACCGATTTCAAAATTATGAAGATTGAGTACAGAAATTTTATTTTATTTATTTATTTAGGTATCTATAGACGCTTCACACCACCTATTATGCTATAAATAAATATTTTAATGATAGAATGAATGACGTTAAATCCTAATATTTTCTGACATGATTCTAATTTTATTTTAATTGTAATACTTAAAACATTGACATTATATACATTAAAATTAACATTTGACATTATTAAATATTCATTAATTGGACAAAATAATTTTAAGAAATACAGTTACTTAACTAATTAAAATAGAATGACATAGGGAAATTATTTTAATAACAATGACAATATTTGCACACTAGTAGAATATGTCTGAACCCATAAAAATGTAAGTAAACATCTACTGTACCATATTCTTAGCAAATAAATAAATTTGATTTGATTAGATTTGATTTGATTAATCTGGCCTCGTGCTAAGTATTTGTGTTACGTTACGTTACTAGCTGTTGCCCGCGACTTCGTCCGCGTGGACTTTAGTTTATAGTTGTTCCCGTACATTGATTGAATCGTTTACGCCCAAATCAGAAAAGTATATTGTGTGGGAATCGCGCATTTTTACGGGACAAAAACATTACTGTCCTAGATTCAAATTAGTACCTATCTCCAATCTCCATGCCAAACATCAATAAAGATTAGTTTAGGCGAGAATCATAAAAGTTTATTGGGCGGGAACCGTACATTTTCCGGGACAAAATAAGTATTCCTTGTCCTTTCCCGAGACTCAAAGTATCTCCATAGCAAATTCCATCAAAATCTATTGAATAGCTTACGCGCAAATCAAAAAAGTATATTATGTAGTAACAGTACATTTTTCCGGGACAAAATGTATCCTATGTCCTTTTCCGGGACTCAAAGTATCTCTCCACCAATTTTCAGCCAAATCGGTTCATCCGTTCTTGAGTTATAAGTAGTGTAACTAACACCACTTTCAATAGATGTTTTATTCCTAGCGTTCTAGCCTTACCTAGACTACAGTTTAATCGTATTAGACTGGATTCTGTACTTTTTGAACTATTTATCTGTAGTTGATCTATTTATTAGCACAGCGGGTCCTAAATTTTTTCCACTTTTAGGGTTGATTCAGACCGCAACGCGACGTGTAGATGCATTTTTAAATTTCTACTGAATTGACAGATTGGCATGTCGCCTCGCGCAATTGAAATCTGTCAAATCCATACAAACATTACAAATATTTAGTTTGTTATATTTAGCAGTATTCCGCGTAATAAACCTACGAACAACGTCCGTCAAGACTTTCGTACTTGACGGCAGGGCTCGAAAACGTTATTTTTAATAACGGTTTTGATTCGTTCGGAACGGTTCACTGCAATAACGTTTTTGGGAACAAAAACGTACGTATTTTGTTCTTAGGCAAGTAATTATTAATATACAAAAAATTGGCAAAGTGCAAGCAGAACTCGTGCACGAAGGGTTCCGAGTTCCGTACCATTAGGTACAGAGCAAAAATAGGCCAAAAAATGTTTTTTGTGTATGGGAGTCTCCCTCAAATATTTATATTATTTTTAATTTTAAATTTATGTTTTTCACTCTATTTCGATTAAAATTTCCCAGAGCTTTTTTTTATAAAAATAAGTTTTTTTATTTAATTCGTGATGAAGTAGAAACACTTTATATGGCAAAACAACATGATATTTTGTCGAGAAAGCTAGTATGTAGTTATATTATACTAAAAAAAAGACGGGTTGCACTCCGGGAGTGCCGGCAGAAGTGAAAACTTGATTATTAACGTTGTGCATTTTATTAAAAACCATTTTTAATTAATCGAAACCCTTACAATTGATTAAAAAAAATATCGACAATCGAAAAAAAAACAATCGATTGTTCGATTAATCAATTTCGATTAAAATTAATTTTAATCATTGCTTAATTTTAATCATTGCTTAATTTTAATCATTACTTAATTTTAACCATTACTTAATTTTAATCATTGCTTAATTTTAATCATTACTTAATTTTAATCATTAGTTAGTTTTAATCATTAATTAATTTTAATTATTACGTAATTTTAATCATTACTTAATTTTAATCATTACTTAATTTTAATCATTACCTAATTTTAATTATTACTTAATTTTAATCATTACTTCATTTTAATCATTACTTTATTCTAACCATTACTTAATTTTCATCATTACTTAATTTTAATCATTACTTAATTTTAATCATTAATTAGTTTTAATCTTTACTTAATTTTAATTATTACTTAATTTTAATCATTATTTAATTTTAATCATTACTTAATTTTAATTATTACTTAATTTTAATCATTACTTAATTTTATTTTAACCATTACTTAATTTTAATCATTAAGGTCAATGTGTCGAAGTCCGTCTGGGAGGTAAGTCCGTCTAGCGGCAATAACTTCCATATTTGAACGACTAGTTTCATATGGCTCAGTGGGTAAAACAATATTGCAAAGTTTGTTTGACCTAAGAAACAGATGTGTCGCTACTAACTACCTGTTACGAAAAAAATGATCTCAAATTTTTTTCCCGTTTTGTACTCGCAGTCAGAGTGTAAGTCTCTGCCAAAAAAATAAAAAAAAGTGGAAATACGAAGGAGTTTTTGGAGTTTCTTGGATTACGTAAATAATTTAGTGATGCTTTTACTTATTACTGGTGTTCGATTCGTTAATATCGCTTTAACTTCGTTATTATCACCTGCAACATGTGTCTAACCTAAAATTGCAATAATTGGGAAGTCCGTCTAGTCTTAATAAGGAAAGGCCGTCATATGCCGGTCTTGCCTCGAATCAGACAGTGTCAACCTTGTCGAGTCAGATACATGTCTTTATTGTTAATTTGCATTTCAACTTAGGACTACTAAATCATAGCATTGCCCAAATTTTACTGCACGAAAAAAGCATACAAGAGGGGCTGATAAAAATTGCAAAAGTTATAAACAATAAAGTAAAAAAAGAAGGGTTTGGTTTTTTTTTTAATATTCCAAATACCAAAATTTATTTGAAATAATCAAAAGAATCATGGCCAAATTTATATAGGAGCCTGGACTCGACTTTTATTTTTGATGTCCCAAAATAAACTATAGTTAGATTTGGTTGTTCTTATGCTCTAAACATAATTCCGTTTGAGAATTATGTCTAAATAGCCACGATTTTTTATAATAATTAATAACGTTTAGAATTATTTTGAGGTTATACTTAAGAACTACCTTTTAACCGACTGCGGTGTAGCCTATAAGTGTATATTCGGCGATCTCGTTTCTAATTATTTCAATTTTAAGTAGAGTATTACCCAAAAAATAGAACGAATGCGAATGATCGCCGGCTGTCAGAACATAACGAAACTTAAATATATTGATCTTTTTTGTGGCTTTTTATAGTGACCTTTCTAATGATTTTTGATGCCTTAAAATATTAGGGAATTTGTGCTACTAATGGCATATCGGGACGTCACCACCCACCTGGTACGATTTGGCCATTGTTCTTTGAAAAAAGACCCTAGAGCAGGAAATTTCCTTAAAAATCCTACCTCCCGGACCAACAACCCTTAAAATTTAAATTGAGCGGCGAAATGAAAATGTTTGCAACCACTCAGACTTACGATATGCCGGACTTGCCTTAAAATGATATAAAATTAATTTTCTCTGGAATGCGAACCTTAAACACATATTTGAATGGCCGTTTTGCGGCTTTACTAGAAACCGTTGCCATGCATTTTACTTCACAAGTTAGGGCTATACTTCTGCTAGACGAACTTACCTCAAACTATAAGGGAAGTCCGTCTACACGCCGAGTTTTAAAAAAAACCACGTAAGTAAAAAAATACGGCAATTAAGATTATTATTAGATCATTAATCATTATAGGTCTAATAAATATATCGCCTATAATTTCCGATGACACAAGTTACTTTAAAAAGCAAATCTCAAGTCAATAAATTATGTTAAACTTTAATTTTAGAAAAGTATTGTTATATTATTTTGACTTCGACACATTGACCTTACTTAATTTTAATTATTACTTAATTTTAATAATTACTTAATTATTATTATTTTTTTATTAAATAAGGGGGCAAACGACCAAACGGGTCACCTGATGGTAAGCAACTACCGTCGCCCATGGACACTTGCAACATCAGAAGAGCTGCAGGTGCGTTGCCGGCCTTTTAAGAGGGAATACGCTCTTTTCTTGAAGGTTTACAGGTCGTATAGGTCCGGAAATACTGCTGGTGACAGTTCGTTCCAGAGTTTTACAGTGCGCGGCAGAAAGTTACGCGAAAAACGCACTGTGGAAGACTGCCACTCATTAAGGTGATGAGGATGGTATGTTTTTCGCGTGGGACGATGGCGAAAAGTTGCAGGTGGTATGATTCCGAACAATTCCTCAGAGCACTCCCCGTGATATAACCGATAGAGGATGCAGAGCGAACCTACATCTCGGCGTAATTCCAAGGGGTCCAAGCTGTTTGAAACACTATGGCAATCAACAATTCGAGCGGCCCTTCGTTGAATACGATCCAGAGGGAGCAGTTGGTATTTTGGCGCCCCTGCCCAGAGATGAGAACAATATTTCATATGAGGCCTTGTAGAGTTGTAAGCGTTGGTCCGGACTGAAGTACTGTCTCGCTTTTAATTATTACTTTATTTTAATTATCATTTAATTTTAATCCATATTTAATTTTAAATGTTACTTAATTATTATAATTATTACTAATTTTAATTATTATTTAATTTTAAATATTACTTAATTTTAATTATCATTTAATTTTACAATGTTACAACACTAGTAACTCTCCGGTTGGAGAGTTACTAGTGTTGTAACATTGAACTTTTCTTACGCGTTTTGTATGGTTTTTCGATCAACACGAAAATCCGGCGCGAGTTTCACAGTTTTTACTGATTATAGGTAGGCTATTGAAATTTGTCATAGAGTCCTTGACTATATGAGTTCTTTATTAATGAATAAAACCAATAAAAAATTAATAAAATTAATCCCATACAAAAAACACAATTATTGACCTTATTTTGCTCTGTAACGGTACGGAACCCTCTATGAGTGAGTCCGACTCGCACTTGGTCTATAATTGCCTCGGCGTGCTCGCCGCAAACGAATGCCCGAAAAATAATAGTTAATTTTGTTATATATTTAACTTTTCATCGAGGAAACGGGAAAAACGGTTTAAAAACGTTTTAAGGATCAAAAACGAAAAAATCATAACGTTCTCAAATAGTGTTCCTAATAGCGTTCTGTTCCGAACGAAAACGAAATATAACGTTCTTTAGGTACTTAAGGCGATAACGTTTCGAAAAATATAACGTTTTTCGAGCCCTGCTTGACGGTCGTTGTTCGTAGAGTTCCACATCCTGAGGATGCTCCGGTGTTGGAGCGAAACGCGCGTCGAGGTTTTCAACCTGCATGGTGGTGAGGGGCCTTGCACGGATTTGCCAACTTTTGTGGTGGTGGTGTTTGCAGGTTCTTGCATGTGAGTGGACGCATAGGCCGCGCCGCGCTTCGCCTCGTCGCGTTGCGGCAGACCGCATTCTTAGGGTAAATCCAGAGATTTACCCTAAGAAGTGACAATTTTGACGGACCAAAAAGGGATGTTTTGTCTTTAAATGAATTGTCTCCATGTCTAAAAATAATTTATGTATCGCTTTGATAGGATAACATAAAGAAAAAGATACATACAGCCGAACGTATCACCTCCTCCTTTTTGGAAGTCGGTCAAAATAATAATAATAATATACAGTTTAAATGTTTTAAATGCGCGCGCGCTACGTGAGCGTTGTTCGAATTTAAAGGTTTTTTCGGTCAATGTTATTTTTGTTTTTATTGTGATTTCTGTTTATATGACCTCTAAAAATTCCGCACAACAAGGTTTATTATCTTAATCATGATCTTTTAAAATATTATGACAAGTTCAAGACACAAGGGTTCCTTATAAGTAGAAATATTTTGTTTTAAAATTTTAAATTACCAAAGGTTGTATATCGTCTGTCTGTCTGTCTGCACCCCTCTTCACGCTTAAACAGCAGAACCGGTTTTGCTGAAATTTTGTATGAAGATACTTTGAGTCCTGGGAAAGGACGTGGGCGGTGGGATATTTATAATTCTGGAAATATCTAGGGTTTGCGTGTGATTAACGAATTTCTGAGCAATGGAGTCGTGGGTATTAACTAGTTAATGATAAACGAAACTTTATTTTGCACCACAAAATGTCGGACATAGGTGTCGTCAAAACAAGATGGCGATTTAATTACGGGCGGGAACGCCGCCGGCGACAATATCCGGCGCCGGAAGTCCAATCAGCAGTCTGTGGACTGCTTCCGGTCCGCTGGAACTGATAGGCCAGTCACCGTTTACCCTGCGTCTAATTAATTTCGTTGTGGGGGATTCCAAATTCGAAAATTTTGACGTTTTGATCGTGGCGTTCCATTTTCGAAAAAAAAAATACGTTTGTGATTTGATACTCTTATGGCTGGTTTACACGTATTAAGTTGATAAGTAGTTAACTAAATTTTAACTTCATTTTAAGTTGTTAATTGCATGTAAACACAAAATTTAGTAGCAAGCAGCAAGTTAAAATCTAGTAAGTCCTAAACTATATTATGACAATTAGAATTTAGTTACTACTTAATATCTAGTTAAACCAGCCCTTATGGCTCGTTTACACGTATTAAGTAGAGAAGTAATAACTAAATTTTAACTTAATTTGAAGTGCCTGCCCGAAATGTGACAAGTGACAAGCCCCGCTTGCCAACACAATAGAAAATAGTCAAATTTCTAATTTCCTTGTTTAGTACTTAACTAAATTTTAACTTGCTCCTTGCTACTAAATTTCGTGTCAACATGCAATAAATAACTTAATTTAGTTAACTACTTATCAACTTAATACGTGTAAACCAGCCCTTAGGCCTTATTCTAAAATCGAAAAAGTTTGAACCGATAGGCTAGTTACCGTTTTGGATGAATTTGACGTTTTGAATGTGATATTATTCCTGTATATTAGCACTTGGTTTCGTCATAAGAATGAGCAAAACATTCACAAGCCTTAAGGTTATTAAAATTCTGTTTTGCTCTCTTGTGCGCAGTGTACCTACTCGAGTATTGCTCGGAGGTATGGAACCCCAGATATGAAGTATATAACAATAGGATTGAATCTGTTCCAAAGCGTTTTCTAAGATACCTACAATTTAGACGTAATTATTATTTATCTAATTACGAAGACAGGTGTAGACATTTCCACTTTTTACCATTAAAACTTAGACGAAATATAACTGATCTATCCTACTTAGTTAAAATGATCAATAGTAACATTGACAGCACATATTTACTAGAGAAATTAAACTTCAGTATCCCCACCAAGTATTTTAGAAATTTCGTTCCAATAGATGTACCTATACTTACTATATCGCAGTAATTCGTTTCTACTAAGGGCTAGTTCTCGACTTAATGAATTTTTGAAAATAAATCCCTCCTTTGATATTTTTTCTACTAAGCCTTATAAGATTAGAAAGTTTGTAACTGACTCCTTTTTAACCGACTTCCAAAAAACGAGGAGGTTATATGTTCGGCTGTGGATATATATATTTTTTATTTTTATTTATTATTTTTTTTGTATGTTCAATGATTACTCCGCCGTTTGTGAACCGATTTTCGAAATTTTTGTTTTGTTGTATTAGGTTTCACTCCAATTTGGTACCATATTCACAAAAGTGGTGACCTGATGATGGGATCCATGAGTAATCGAGGGAACTCCTCGAAATTTATATGGAAACATATGGTGAAATTTATATGGATACCTTGGAAGTCGGATTTAATTTTTTGTTAAAAATAATAATTCAAAGTTCAGGATTTGTCACTAAACTAGATACTAATCTAATTTAGTTTTGCCTAGCGATAAGCGTAGACTAAGTTTATTAACATTCTACATACTTAACATTTTACATACTTACATTAATATTGACTACTTTTTATTAAATTGCTTAATCCATAATTAGTAGATTCAATGTGAGAAAAAATGTATTTAAGTTTTCTCAGTTTGTTTTTTAGCCTGATTAACTTCACAATATTTTTTTTTGCACTTTAATTTTTTACTATTTGTGAAAACTTTTAAATGGCTTATAGTTACAATTTAGTAAAGTTAATTTGTTATTTAATAGCTGTAAGTTTTCCGAAGAAATAAAAATAAATAAAAATAAATAAATAAATATTCGATTGGACTTTTAACTCTTTCAGCGCTGCTGCTTTCACAGTAGGTATATTTTAGTTGAAACATCTATTTTATGTACCTACAAGTTAAAAAAATAAAGTGATAATTTAGTGTGCGTATTCGTCCTTCTTATAAAGTTCACTTTAAAAGTAGCCAAAAAAACAACTTTTCAATTCTATATTAATTCTATGAAAACGTCATGACTCATGAACTTGCCCATAAAAAGTAACTCTTATATCGCTGATACTTTTACAGTGAACTTTACAAGGGCACATAGGTACACACCCCAAACTTTAGGGTATGTACCCATGTGCCTGTATGTGTGTACATATGTGCACTTGTAAAGTTTACTTTAAGGCCTAAAGTATTATCACTTTGTATTGTTACACCCTGTATTTTACATGTATTAATTACCCCATAATCTAAATCCTAATTAGAGTTAACCCAAGGGCCATTTCGGTGTAAATTTAGAGCTGCCCTACGCTAAATGGACCCCTATAACCAATGGAGCCCTATCGCCAATGGAGCCCTATAGCCTATGGAGCCCTAAAAGCAATGGGGCGGATTGCGAATAGGTTTTTTACGCCGCGCCACTTTGTTTCCAATTAAATAGATGGGTACTTGGACAAGTTGCATTCGACATTTTCTATAGATTACAAGGACAGTAAACTGGTTCAATGAACAGGTAATAAACAGACCGACACACATTCGCGTTTATAATATTATTATTTATTGGTATGTATATTATTAAATTTTAATGTTGATTATTGTGTTGAAAAAATAATGGGTATTTTAAACTCGCTGGGTTGCTGGTTCATTCGAGGTGAGCAGCTGCATTCGGAACTGACCAGTTAATTATAGTAAAGTCAGTCATAATAATTACAACTTAAAACTTAATGAACTTTATTTACCAAACATGAAATTCGGAACTCTTGACTTCTATGTTTCTATGACAAATGCCCCAATGCCATGAATTGGCACATAAAATAATATATACTAATATTATAAATGCGAAAGTGTATCTGTCTGTTACCACTTACCTCTTCACGCCCAAACCGCTGAACTGATTTTGCTGGGTATGAAGATACTTTGAGTCCCGGGAAAGGGCATGATATGTCACATTCTTATACTTTTCTTATTGTGATTAGCTTAATAATATAATATATACTTTTTGTCTCTGAACGTTTTTCACTTTCCCATTTGTATAACAATAATAATAATAATATGGGAATGGATTTAATATGGCGTTGACTGTACGTAAATTTTAAACTGACGCAAAACCAGATGTTTTTGATCCTTGACCTTGACTCTGTACTTTCGCAGGGTTCTAAAAATTTTCCTTAATCTTAATTCAGATTGCAAGTTCAGTATGCCTAAAACTGACAGAGAGCAAGCACCAGAAAATCTGTAATATATATCTATACTTCTATCTATCTATCTCTATACTTCTCCTACCATGATCATCCAAGCAGTAATCATCATATTGCTGGCTGTGATAATATATTTGAAAGGTGTGTTCAACGAACGGTACTGGAAGAAGCGTGGTGTGGTGTTTTACCAGAGGAACAAAGTGTTCGGTGTCGCCTGGGACTGCTTGACGAAGAATCGTGCGTACTTTGAACATTTCCACGAGATCTACAAAAGGTTTCCCAAAGAACCAGCCGTTGGCTTAGGATCAGTGTTGAAACCGACGATATTCCTAAGAGATTTGGAGAATATTCAACACGTGATGGTCACAGACTTCAACGCTTTCAACCATAAAGGAATAGAAGTGATCGAGGAGGATGTGCTTGCGAATAACTTGTTCATCATGAATGGGAAGAAATGGAAGTTGGTGAGGCAGAAAATGAATCCTTTGTTCACTCCGAGCAAACTAAAATCGATGTTTGGTATCATCGATAAAAGCGCTCGAGATATCGTCCCGTATATTAAGAAGAATCGAAAAGGTAACACGTTTGATACGTTGTCTACGTTTTGCAGCGCCGCTAAGTCAGCAATCGTCTTCGGAACGACCACAGAATCGATTTTTGACTCGCCGTTTTTGAAGATGGCGCAGAAAGTATCACAGCCGACGTTCGTGTTCTATTTGAAATTCATTGTGAGTGTTACCATGCCAATACTAATGAGAGTATTCAAGATAAAGATTTTCAACGAATTCGAAGAATTCTTCGTGGGTGCCATCAAGAAGTTATTACAATCGAGACAAAATGAAAACATCAAAAATCACGACTTTGCGGATTTATGTCTATCGATTAAAGAAGGTGGTGTGATGAAAGAAGACGATTTAGAAGTTGAACCAACTGATGAGCTGCTTGCCGCCCAAGCTTTCTTCTTCTTTGCTGCTGGAGTGGAACCCACTGCTACAGGTATTTTCAACACCTTGGTTCTTCTGGGCCAAAATCCAGACGTGCTTAAGCGTTTACATGAAGAAATTGATAACGCTTTTGAAGAGAATGAAGATAGAATGTCCTACGACATCATTTCGAATATGGAATATCTTGATATGGTATTCAGCGAAGCGAGCAGATTCTACCCACCCATTGGTTATCTTATGAGAGAGAGTGTTACAGATTCCATCTTACCTGCAGGTAATATTAAAATCGATAAAGGCACGACGGTATTTCTGCCGATATATTCGATACATCACGACGAAAAATACTATCCGGATCCAGAAGTTTTTGATCCAGAGAGGTATTCTTGTGAGAACAGAGCAGGTATCAATGAAAAGGCTTACATTACTTTTGGAAAAGGCAACAGGATATGTATAGGCATGCGTTACGCGATCTTACAAGCCAAAGCAGGGATTGTTCAATTGCTACATCATTATACAGTTAAAACGATATTTGAGGAAGGTGCTAAGTTTAAGAAGGATCAGCTACAAGTCAGGTTGGAGAACGTAGATGTTGAGTTCATAGAAAGATCAGACTTTGCTAGCTTGGGCGATGTCAGTACAGGATCCAATGGAATCACTGTTTGAAAATATGGTGTAATAAATGAAATCTTCAATCGTAAACGTGTTTATTTACTTAAATTACTTATTTAAAAGGACCAGGTAGATAAAAACAAAAAAAAATGGATATTATATTCCGCCAGCGCATTGAACCGTAACTTTGTCGGGTTATTAATGCCGTCTTGTTATAAATGTTCTAAAGAATATTACTGCATTCATAACTAATACGTAATTTTTAGTAGGATTGTACACAAATGCTTAACGGCGTCCAAATAACATTGAATTGGCTTAACCTTTTTTTGTTGTTTACCGTGTATGTACTGTGTAGCCATTAGCCAGTATTGAGCGATGCACCGCGGTCATGCACGGCGCGGCGGTGTGTCGACTTTCACTTTTTAGGAGAGATCGCACACGTCACACATTTTAACCGACTTCCAAAAAACGAGGAGGTTATATGTTCGGCTGTGGATATATTTTTTTTATTTATTTTTTTATTTTTGTATGTTCAACGATTACTCCGCCGTTTGTGAACCGATTTTCGAAATTTTTGTTTTATTGTATTAGGTTTCACTCCAATTTGGTACCATGTTCACAAAAGTGGTGACCTGATGATGGGATCCATGAGTAATCGAGGGAACTCCTCGAAATTTATATGGAAACATATAGTGATTTTGGTTTTATGTGAAGTGTACTAAGAATACGCTACCAAAAAGTCAAATATTGGGTCAAGGTATACCATGGTTTTGAAGATGCTGAGAGAACTCCTGACTCCTTATAGATACACGTTTGGGAGTTTCGGCGTTGTTTTAAGAACATAAAGCATAAACTACTATGCAATTCATATTCATCATCATAATCATCATCATCATCATCATCATCGTCATCATCATCATCATCATTACCACGTCGTGTTAAGGCCACCAATGTCTCATGGCACAGAATAGATAATAGTACAAAGCATAGGTATGGATATACTAATAATAATTATTATGTACTGTATAACAACACCTGTTTGTACATACAATACACGGCGGCGGTCGGCGTCGCCGCGCCGCGCGGCGCGTGTTGGCAGACGACAGAATATCCGAATACTTTACTATTTATAAAATTTTAATAGACCAATAGAATTAAAATAAAGTTATTTTAAAAAGAGCATTTAAACAAAACAAAGTCATTAAGTGTCTTTTTAATTAGTTATACTTATTAATCGGTAGATGGTGCACTAAGTACCTATAGATTTGAATTCTTGATTACAAGAACAGCTTTCAATAATTATGATAATATTAAATATTATGAGTAGCTACGCTACATCCTATGCAAGTTTGTACAATTTTTTATCTGATAGATCCTTCGATCGTGGAAAAATGCGACAAAATAGCCTTTCTATTGTTATCGCAATCGCCGGTGACCGCTTGGGGCTTGAAGCATTAAAATTGTTAAATTACTTAGCACAATATGTTCACTTCACTGATAATATTATATTATTTTGTGAGTGTGAGTTGTGACTCTTAACAAATTGTAACAAGATACGTTAAATATACGCGAAGATACTACTTGTGTAACTAAAAAGAGTGAAATTATTATTATTTTTAACAAAAAATTAAAACCGACTTCCAAGGTAAAAACAATAATAACATTAATATGAACTAAAAAGTATTAAATAATTTTTACTATCTAATAGTGCCTTTTCCCGAATTCGACTAAACCTCAACTATTTCTGTACTCAATCTTCATAATTTTGAAGTCGGTGCCAGTTCCAAAAGTTTTAAATATTCTGTCAGAGGACTGAAGATTCTGCTCGGAGGTCGTCGGTTCGATTCCCGCGTTGGAAACATGTTATTTCCAAGTTTGGTTAGGACAATGCAGGCTGATCACCTGATTGATAAGTTAAAGATGATCCATGCGTGTGATGGGCATGTAAAAAGTCGGTCCTGCGCCTGATCTCTCGCTGGTCGTGTCGGTCGTCCGTCCCACTGGGTTATGCGAGTAATGGAGTAGAGAGTGCTCTTGTGTGGTACTGCGCACACACTTGGGCACTATAAAATTACTCCTGCGTAGCTGGCCTGGTTTCAATGAAACCGGCCACCGTCACCGAAACCGGTGTGGGAGCTATATATTATACTAGCCTGCTCTGTCCCGGTGAACTTCGTGTTCCCTGGACTTCTGCGAATATTTTAAGACTAAAATCAGCCCAATCCATTCAGCCGTTTTCGAGTTTTAGCGTGACTAACACATTTGAAAATCCATTTTTATATATATAGACTAGCTGTCCCGGCAAACGTTTCTTTGCCATATTAAGTATATAAAGTATTTTTTTTAAATTTGGTCGAAGCGTTAACTGTCGGACAGACTAAAATTAAAATCCGAATTCGAATATTATTTAAAATTTGACACTGCGATGGCAGCCGACTGTCGGATCCAATGTAAAACATTCCAAAATCAACAACTACTAATAAATTAAAAATTAATTAAAAAAACATTGTCCAGCGGACAAAATTGTGAATCTAAACCATTCCCAGATCCCCTTGAACACACACAAAAAATTTCATCAAAATTGGTCCAGTCGTTTAGGAGGAGTTCAGTCACATACACACGCACACAAGAAATATATATATTAAGATTCGTTTTCTTGTTTGACTAAAATGAAAAATTCTGTAAAAGCAAACTGTATTTGAAACGGAGCTAGTAATATATTCAAAGCGATTCTTAAAATCCGAATTTTACATTTCAAATACTCGAGTAATACAAATTTTTCACAACTCATTCATAAGTATGAAATTCTAAACGGATTCATAGAAATCAAATGTGGATATTTCGAATATAAAGTTCTTTGATGTTTGATAAATATTTTTCAATCGCTTTATGCTAGAAGAAATTGTGACGAATAAATTTGCAATATCTTATGTATAAAATTTCCCTGTCACAATGTTAGTTACCGTACTCCTCCGAAACGGCTTGACCGATCTTTATGAAATTTTATATGCATATTCAGTAGGTCTGAGAATCGGCCAACATCTATTTTTCATACCAAAAAACCCAAAAATTATTTATATGGCAAAACAACGTTTGCCGGGACAGCTACTTATAAATATAATACTAGATGTTCCCCGCAATTCAATGGCACAGGTATAGGGTAGACGGGGAAGGACATAGGCTATTTTTTGTGGAAAAATGTACAGGGCGTAGTCGCGTGGAAATTCTAGTGTACCTAAGTATATTTAGTAAATAATAATATGAGATTTTGTCAATGATTATGGTCTATTATAAATCAAAATTCAATATTGTTAGTCTCGCTAAGTCTTGAAATATAAGGGAAAGTTTATATTAGAAGCGAATTGATACGAAGTTCACCAGGTCATTTACGAGTAGTCTATACTAATATTATAATTGGGAAGAGTTTGTTTGTTTGTTTGAACGCGCTAATCTCTAGAACTACTGGTCCGATTTGAAAATTCTTTTACTGTTGGATAGCCCATTTATCGAGGAAGGCTATAGGCTATATTTTATCACGCTAAGACTAATATGAGCGAAGAAATAGAGGAAAATGTGGAAAGAACGAGGGGAAATTATTTGAAAGGGCTTATTTGAACGCGCTAATCTCAGGAAGTACTGGTCCTATTTGAAAAATTCTTTCAATGTTAGATAGCTCATTGATCGAGAAAGGCTATAGGCTATATTTTATCACGCTAAGACGAATAGAAGCGAAGAAATAGAGGAAAATGTGGAAAAAACGGGGGAAATTATATGAAAGGGCTTATTCGAACGCGCTAATCTCAGGAACTACTGGTCCGATTTGAAAAATTATTTCAGTGTTAGATAGCCTATTTATCGAGAAAGGCTATAAGGCTATATTTTATCACGCTAAACCTAATTGAAGCGAAGAAATAGAGAAAAATGTGGAAAAAACGGGGGAAATTGTATGAAATTGCTTATTATCTTAAGAACTACTGGAGCAATTTTTATGTTAAGTATTTGGCAAACAATATGAAGAATAGACCACGTGAAGGGACGTAGGCTATTTTTGCGGAAAAATGTACGGTTGCGTGAAATTCCTAAATTAAGCAAGCGAAGCCGCGCGAAACATCTATATTATATAATAAAATCGTAGGAAAATCAATTCTGTACATTGAATATTTTTGTACAATAAATAATACTTGGGATGTGATCTACTATGCTAACGCGGACGAAGTCGCGGCCAACAGCTATTATAAATAAGAATCTTGCGACATGCGACGTGGGTTACATCTCTAAAATTTTATTTTATTAATATTTTCTCCCAAAACAATTCCAGGAAAAGTGTTGTTTATGCTAGGTTCATGAACAAGGCTCATACTGTTGAGATCTACACTTAGTAGGCCTCCTCTGTCGTTCATACCGAATGTACCTGAAAAGGATAAAAAATTAAAAATTTTGCACTGACTAAAGCTAAACAATCCCATATCACACTGACTCCAATCCAACGCAACTCACAGAAAGGCGTTGAATTCTCATCTTTATGCTATGTTACTTAGGAATAACTTAGGACTTTACACAAATGAAGAGTTTGGCATATGCCCCATACATTATCTGTCAGACTGTTTGTTAAATTGAAGTTTAATCCTTCGATCGGGGATTCTTGGAAATGCTATTGTATTCTATTGTTGTCGCGGTCACCGGTGTCCTTATGGTTCTAGGAAACCAGACCAAATTAAAAAAAAAAAAACTAAAAACATTCATACATTCGCCTATTCCTAGGTTTAATTCTGTGGCAGAATCATGATGAGGGGGGTGAGCCAAGATCTTTTCTTTATCGCTTCGTTATGCTGAGTACTCACATACGGTTTTGCTCGATAGGTTTACTCCGAATCGAAGGAAATGACATATTTGACATATTTAATTCCATCAAGCCGGCTCGAAGCGAGCCTTCGAGCTGTCAGTTTTGCCGCTCCACACGGTGGTTATTGCTCGATTTGGAGTAAAACTATCGAGCAAAACCGTATATCAGCATTACAGCAAGTATACTTAGGGCGTATTTTCATTAGTCGTTAACTCGTACGGTATACAGCATACGGGGAGTCTATGACAACTATAGTCCGTGCGGAACTAGTTGGCCGCGCTTTAGGTGGGGACGGGGTGAGCGGGCGGGTTGCTTGCTGCTCGCAACGCACATGAGATTAGACAGTGACAACCAATCTCAAGATATCGTGAACAATAACATTATTTAATTATTGAAATAAATAAATAAAAAGACAATTGATCTGTTTTATATTCTGAACTATTGACATCGGCTTTCCGTTTTTTAAAAACGTTTGCACTTTAAATATGATTTCCTTAGATTATCTTTTTATCGGCGGACTCATCTTGCTATTGCAATCTCGTGCTTGCTTTTTGTCTAAACTAGCCAGAACTGTCAAAATCAAGCGCCCCTGCCTCTCCGTCCCACTGCTCACATACCTAAGGCGCGGCCAACTAGTTCCGCACGGACTATAATGGCGCATTTTCGTTCCAGAAATCTCCCGCACCCCGCATGCGGGCCCTATCGACCAGTGAAAATGCGCCATTAGTATTATAGATACGCCGATCAAAATGACGTATGGAATTCACATAAGACGAGACGAACATCAACGTCATGTTATCGAACGCTTTAAATGTCAATTCCAGTTTACATTTTTCCAATCTAGTGATTCAATCCAGTGCTGCATTGCTAATGGAATAATTAAACGGGTACTGGAATGCATCCAAAAGCACTTAATTGCATTCCATTCCATTGGATCGCTAGTTGGATCACTGGATAGAAAAAAATATAAGCCGGCCATTAAGACATAAGTTAATTAATTTTATCATTACTTAGCATTTTCGAGAGAAATGATCCTATGCTCCTTCCTATGAAACCGCCGCTTTCTTGATCATAGATGTATACCGCATTATCCTTCAGTATAATTATGTTTCCTGGTTTTATCATACTATTTATAGTATTGGGTTTTTCTTTATTAACGTGTTTCTTCTTCTGTTCCAAGTCTTTGTGATATCTCGACTTCTTCAAAAGAATCTCTGCTAAGTTTCCATTATTACTGTCAGCATTTGCCTTTTTTTTCGCATCTACTACGACTATTAAATTCTTCTTATGCTTCAAGTCGTTGTTATATCCCGACTTCTTCAAAATAAGTTCTGCTAAGTTTTCATTATTATCGAGATTATCGGGTTTTTCTTTCTCAACTCCTAAGAATATTAAATTCTTATGTCCCAAGTTTTTTGAAAGCCAATCTGCTAAGCTTCCATTCTTCAATGATCTTTCTGATTTTCCATTACAAGTGGCTAATAGGAAGCTTAGTACCACTAATACTCTTAGCAGCAGCTTCTTCATGTTTCAATTAACGTCTCATTATTTCTTTCTTTTATATCTTTCTTGAATCCTTGCTCATTATCTTTGGTTAATTAAAAATTATGCGAAATTAATTAAAGAAGGATTGGCAAGCCACCGTGCAATTACTGCTTTGTTAATTGCCTGGGTAAGCGTCCTTTGGTTCGCACTCGAGAGGGTGCAGGTTCGATCCCGTGTGGAGCCGTGCACCAATGAGACATTTTCTGATCTCAAGTACATAATACGGATGCTCGTATGGTCCTCAAAGTTCCCACTGGGTTATGAGAGTAAATTAATAGATTGTGCAATTGTGTACTGCGCACACACTTGGGCACTATAAAATTACTCCTACGTAACTGATTTGGATTCAATGAAGCCGGCCACCGTCACCGAAACCAGTGTGGGAGTTATTAGTAACACAATATACATATTATACGTGTAAAAACACATTCCTCCTTAAGTAGTCGGGTAAGAATTTCAAATCTCTTATCATCAGTAATCATTTAATCAACATAGTCTGATTGGCATATCATCACAGAACAAAAAGTTGTACAGAATAGTCAGTGAACGCTTAAAAGGGGAATGTGGAATGGATGGAAAAGCCGAAAGCAGAAGATACTTAGGAACTTTGTTTGGACTAGTTAGGAGCTAAACTAAAAGTCCTGGCCCCTTCGAAATTGGCCTGAAGAGCGGAGAAAAAGTAGGTCCCATTTTTTGGTTATTTCTCTAACGGTGCTTCGTAGGAAATTTTGTTGTAAGACATATTAAAAGTTAATTTAACTCTCTACAACTTTGTATTTTGCCCTTTGTATCTATTTACAATCATTGCCTAGCTATGAGCTTCTGAAAGTGGGTAATGTTCAAATACACATATCAACAAAGATTGGAACGGCGCCGTTAACAATACATATATTTACTGCGGATGTTCGAAACATTTTATTCTTCTATGTCTATTTCTTCGACTATCGTTTGTTCATTTGTTAATCTGTTGCTCTACTTATCTGTGAACACTACAATATTCTGTGAATACAGATAATATGAGAGTTGCTGTGATAATAGTTATAGTGGTGGCAGGGTTAGGTAAGGAAATTATTGGAAAATTGTTAGTTAGGTCTGTTAGAAAGTTTTATTTCATAATCTATATTCTTTTATCTTTACTAATATTATAAATTCTAAAGTGTGTCTGTCTGTCATCTCTTCACGTCCTAACCGCTCAACCAACTTTGCTGGGCTTTGAGTTCCGAGGAAGGATAATATGATATCCATTATCCCAGAATCCTTTGCCAGGACTCAAAATATCCCCAACTAGCCGTCCCGGTGAACTTCGTTTCACTTTAAAACCTTCCCTGGACTTTTACGAATAATAATTTAAGACTAAAATCAGCCCAATCCGTTCAGCCGTTTTAAAGTTTTAGCGCGACTAACATAATTGGAAATACATTTTTATGTATTATATACTAGCTGTCCCGGCAAACGTTGCTTTGCCATAATATTTAAAGTATTTCGCCCATATTATTTTATTGAAGTGACTAAATATGTATGACGCCATGGCAACGTCGATCGCTATCTCGTCGCACAAACAATATCTCAGCTTGTAATAATTTACTATTATTTATTCAACAAATGCACTTATCAATATATAATGTACCCAGTAGCCGATTCTCAGACCTACTGAATATGCATATTATAAAATTTGATAAAAATCAGTAAAGCCGTTTCGGAGGAGTTCGTGGACTAACATTGTGACACGAGAATTTTATATATAAAAAGAATATAGATTCCAGCAAAATCGATTCAGCGGTTAGAGCGTTAAGAGGTAACTGACAGACAGACTTGTTAATTTATAACATCAGTATGAATACTCTCAGGCAGTTGCCAGATCTCCTTATACCCCAAGCCCAAGTACTTCAAGCCGATGACGATGGAGATGAAGCTGCGTGGTGGAGTCAACACCAGTAACTGTACCACCTGGATGCTTAACTGCTGGGAGCTCGTCAAGTATGACCTTTCATTAAAGCTTCGTGCATGGGGGGATTCGTGGGGATGGGCTCAATTTGAGTATAACTTTTATAACCGATAGCGTAACGGTCAATTCAGACCGTAACGCGACGCGTAAATGCATTTTATAACAGAGGCGGCGTAAGGCGTAGGCTACGTGGGCGACCGCCCACGGCCTCGCGGTCTAAGGGGCCTCGCGCCCCTTGGACCACGAGATTTTTTTTAAGATTTACAAGCTTTGACACTCAAATTTTCATAAATATAAAGTTTTAGACAAAAGTTTCAGTATCAAAAAGTTATTTCTCACAAGAAATCCGTCCTCTTGCGTTATCCATCAGGGGGCCTCGCAATATACGTCTTGCCCACATCAAATTTCGGTCTTGCCCCGCCACTATGACGCAAGACGTGTCACGCAATTGAAATCTGTCAAATCCATACAAATTAATGTCGCGTCGCGCCTCGCCTCGCCTCGTCACGTTGCCGTATGAATTGACCCTTACGGCCGCGACACACCGGAATGGCAGCGCGCGGCGAGCACTTTCAACGTCATATGATTTTAAACTTTATCTTCATTATTGTAATACATAGTATTGCTTGAGAAATCGCCGCCAGCGGCCACGAGCGGTCACGGGCGGCCGTAGACTTCTCAAGCGATGCTATGTATTACAATAATGAAGGTAAAGATTAAAATCCCATGACACTAAAAGTGCTTGCCTCGCCGCTGCTGCCATTCCGACGACCTCCGTGGCGCAGTGGTGAGCGCGTTGGTAGCTCAAGCCGGAGGTCGCGGGTTCGAGTCCCGCCGACGGAACAAAAAGTTTATAAAGTTCCTGGGTCATGATGTGTATTAAATATGTGTATCATATAATAAAAATCTTAAATATATGTATAGTATAAAAGTATTAAATATATTTCCGTTGTCTGGTACCTGTAACACAAGTCCTTCAGGTACTTACCACGGGGCCAGACTGACGTGGTGTGAAGCGTCCATAGATATTATTATTTTATTATTATTATTATTATTATTATTATTATTATTATTATTATTATTATTATTATTATTATTATTATTCCGGTGTAGCGCGGCCCTAAGGGGTCATAACACTAATAATTTTATTATAAAAAATGCGGCTCACCCTGATGTGTGTGAAGATTTAAGGTGGCCTATCCAATATCCATCCTCGCGGCACTTTGTGACTTAGGTGGTTTCGTTTTGGTCTACGCCACTACAAACCAACGGCGGCATGGGTCGCTTCGGCTTGACCAATGTCGGTAGAAAATGAAACTTAGGGTCAATTCAGATCGCAACGCGACGAGGCGAGGCGAGGCGCGGCGCGGCATTTTGTATGGATTTGACAGATTTCAATTGCGTTAGACGTCTTGCGAATCTGTCAGATCCATATAAATTTAAAAATGCATCTACGCGTCGCGTTGCGGCCTGAATCAACCCTTAGGTCATTAACCCATTAAGTCCCGTACGAGCACCGGTGATCGCGACAACAATAGAATACAAATAGCATTTCCAAGAATCCCCGATCGAAGGATTAAGTGGCATTTTATTATAATTTTTTTTGTCGGTATCGATCTCTTGCGCCATAATATTATATCGGAAAGCCACCAGGGGGGTGAGCCAAGATCTTTATCGCATCTTTATAGAATCGCCGATCGAAATGTATGGAATTGACTTGAACCAGCGTTCCAAATTTTTTTTGAGGACCGATGAATTTGGCCATTATTGGATTTTTATATCGTTTCCGAATTTATTATTTCCAACAATTTATGAACTTTCCAGCGGACTTTTATATTTATTCTCTGATGACGCGGTGAACTTCATATTACTTCCCCCTTAATTTAAGCCTCCCCTTATTTCGTAGAGATCAACTACGATAACACGGCGCGCCCCTCCAAAATTCAAAACGTTTGAAGTGCGTTGTCTTGCGCGGTCGGCTAGTTATGATTAGTTGACCAACAAATCTTGGTAATAACTTATAACTAATAAGTGACATTAACTGAAATATTACGTGTACTGTGATTGGTTGAATACTTACTACATACAAACTCTTTCATAAGGATGTGACTACACACATTGAAACAGTCATTTGGAGGGGCGCGCCATGTTATCGTAGTTGATCTCTATGTTATTTTTTCATTTCATCATCCCGTGTGCTGCTGCCTGTTGCTGTCTCAGGCCCCAGGTGGTGTGCATGGATGGATACTACTATGAGTCCGTCTGCGGAGCCATGCGCCTGCGCTGCCAGCCGGAACTAAAATACTACTATAGTAAGTTCCATCCTCCTCCCGTACGGCCCTCAGCAATGAGGAGCCTTTTGGAGTTTAGTAGCGACTACATTACGCCATCTTGGCCATCCTTGGCAGAATAGAGAGCATCATCAGTAAGTTCCATCTGACCCGGCAAATGTTGTTTTGCCAGGTACGTTGTGGAGATGTAATATAACTAGATGACGCTCAAAACTCAGATGTACCAAAATTCGTTTATCGCGCAGAAACTGAACATGTTTCGGGGATTTGAGTCCCAGTAAGTATCTCCATGCCAAACAGCAAAATCGGATCAGCGGTTTGGGCGTAAAGAGGTGGTAGACAGACAGACGAAAAGACAGATAAACTTTTGATTTTTTTTTATTATTTTAATGGGTTAATAAAACTGATAATTACACCTTTCAGATACGAACACTCTGGCAATACGGGATTCAGTTTGCTACTAATGTGGACGATGTTTTGATTATGGCTATGAAAATATTAAAATCTATGTAAATAAAAATGAATTTTCAATTTTGTTAGTCTTGCTAAAAACCGAGAACGGCTGACCGCTGAAACGATTTGTTTAATTTCAATCTTGAAATATTCGTGAAAGTCCAGAGAACTAGTAATGTATAAGTCAATGCCAGGGAAGGTTTATATTAGGACGGAAGTGATATGTCACCACAGTGACTTAACACGACGTTCACCGTTTTATAAGAAGTATATGTCCACCAGAATCTGTTGGCAAAATGTGAGAAAATAAATTGACTAGCAATACTGGGGTAATTAGAATAAAACATTGTAGTAGGGGAGGTAGTGCTAGCGTTTGCAAAGCCATTTCATACCGACCAAATTTTTGTCCAGCGGTAGCTTAATATTTATCAATCAATATAATCAGCGTCAGTCGCCGCACCCGCGGTGGAATGTTAACTGAGAGTATTTCAAAGTTGTAAAAAAATAGTTGCGAAAAGTGATTTTATACCGAATGAAAGTTTGATGGATGATTATTGAGGTCATGTTAAACATGACCTCAATAATCATCCATCAAACCAACCAACCAAAAAATCACCGTCAGCCGTATCGCAGACGAGGGATTCAACGTCAGTCGCGTTACTGAACATGTAAAAAAATTTTGAATATAAAGTCATTTTATACTGTACAAAATTTATACAGGTGAATGTTTCTACTTTGTAAATAATAAATAAAACCGGCAGTCGCTAATACGATGGTGGAAAAACCGTCAGCCAGCGATATAAGTTATGACCAATATAGCCCTACTTCGCGCTCAATGTATCCTAGGGCGTCGCGTAGACGACATTTCCACCTGCAAACATTCAGCTAACGGCGATTTTCGTTTGAATTAACCATAAAATTATCTCATATAGGAATTTTAAGTAATTAATTCGATAGTCAATACTTGTGAAGAAGAATTATATACATTTTACTTTAAAAGCGCCATCTGTTGTTATATAATAAAACTAAAATAACACCTTCCCAACCTAAACGTGTATAATCTAGATATGAACCTTTATTGGGTGCGAAATGGGATCGTTTTAATGTCAATTCAATACGATTCCCAACTTCAACTTTGAGATGCTCTCAATTTTTATTCCACCCATTATGAAGTGGCTGACGATCAAAGCTTTTTTTTTTTCTTTTTTTTTTATTAAATAAGGGGGCAAACGAGCAGACGGGTCACCTGATGGTAAGCAACTACCGTCGCCCATGGACACTTGCAACATCAGAAGAGCTGCAGGAGCGTTGCCGGCCTTTTAAGAGGGAATACGCTCTTTTCTTGAAGGTTTGCAGGTCGTATAGGTCCGGAAATACTGCTGGTGACAGTTCGTTCCAGAGTTTTACAGTGCGCGGTAGAAAGTTACGCCAGAAACGCACTGTGGAAGACTGCCACTCATCAAGGTGATGAGGATGGTATGTTTTTCGCGTGGGACGATGGCGAAAAGTTGCAGGTGGTATGATTCCGAACAATTCCTCAGAGCACTCCCCGTGATACAACCGATAGAGGATGCAGAGCGAAGCTACATCTCGGCGTAATTCCAATGGGTCCAAGCTGTTTGAAACACTATGGCAATCAACAATTCGAGCGGCCCTTCGTTGGATACAATCCAGAGGGAGCAGTTGGTATTTTGGCGCCCCTGCCCAGAGATGAGAACAGTATTTCATATGAGGCCGAACTTGCGCCTTGTAGAGTTGTAGGCGTTGGTCCGGACTGAAGTACTGTCTCGCTCTGTTAAGAACACCAAGCTTCTTCGAGGCTAATTTGGCCTTACCCTCTAGATGATATCGGAACTGAACTTCGCTCGATATGTTGACGCCAAGTATCTCAATTCTAGGAGAGAGAGCTGTTATGTATTAGTGGAATACTATTATTGTAACGATTTTCGCTCGGTATGAAATTACTTTTTAAACTGAGCGTGACCTCCCCTACTATTAGGTAGGTATGATCCTTTGTTCCCTATAGCGGCTGATTCTTTGTGTTAAACATGCAAATATAAAAATGTATCCAATGATCAAGGATATTTTTTGAAAATCTACCGTCGTTTGCCATCAGATCCTGGTAGACTTATAGTTTATAATGAATTCGATGGTTCTTCCCCAGTGCTACCTCGGATGCTTGTTCACTTTCCGTCTTTAAAAAAAAAAGGTTTATATAATGAAATAATTATGATGCTTGAATTTGAAATATTTTTATTATTACGATCCAAAAATTGAAGGGAGGGTCACCAGAAAGAATTATATTAAAAGTACTAAACGGAAAATTCTAACGAAAAATTCCGTCTTCAAACAGTATTTCCTTATCATGGGGGCCATGGGGCCATGGTTAGAAGAATCTTGTACCTTTCCAACCCAATAGAATCATCAAAATCGGTTCAAAAGTGGAGAAGTTATCCAAAAACAAACAAAATATGATTGATGATGAATTGAGAAACCTCCTCCTTTTGTTGAAGTCAGTTAAAATAATAGGCCGCTGCTGAAGATTGAAGTGGAACTCTAGAAGATCGGCACCAAGGAAGTTTTGTTACCTGTGGAACAAAAAATACATTGTACTAACCTGAATCTATAAATAATTAGATGACGCCCGCAACTCCGTTGTGTCAAAATTAGTTCATTGCGCGGGAACCGTACATTTTTCCGGGATCACTCAAAGTATTCTATTCGGATAACGGATTACCACAAAAATAAATAAAAATCTGTACCAAGTGCATATTTTCTTAGGAGTTGGTACACCATTGAAAACCATCTGCGTCCACTGTACGATTCTTGATCATCAAATATGTTATCTTCATCTTTCTTCTTGTCTTTTACCGGAATGTCTTGGTCAATGTTTCTATTGATATTGTGATGCGAACCTTGATCATTAAAAATTATAACAATATTTTTATATTTTTTCTTATTATTCAATTGCATATCTTCTTGTTTGCCTCTACTTATATTGTTTATTAGTGGTGTTATGATTTTTTTTGCTCTATTTGCAATATTTTTCTCAACGATATCTGAATTTTCAGCATCAGTATCATATTGGATCTTTTGTTTTATATCTCTTTTACCATTAAAATCATCCAAATTTCTCACAGCATCCACTTGTTTGGTAAACTCTTTAACTTTTACATCTACTGTTTTGTCAGTTTCTTCAAGTATATCCCGTTTTGAGCCAGTACTATAGCTCAAAACGATAACAGCATTTAAACTTATCAAAACGCAATGTAGTAAGACCATTTCTTAGATGTTTATTTTACATTAACTTTGTCTTATATTGGCTTTTAAATTTTAATTAACTGTATCATTAATTTTGATTGAAGATTTGTTCGGATTAAGTGTGTAACTAACAATTTGAAAGTCGTTTTTTGCATGAATGCATGCTTTAAGACCAGAAAAATAATATTTTGAAAAAAAAAATGGATTCTAAGCTATGTATGTCTAGTGTATATTGTTCTCTAGATGGCGAAGTAGGTAAGTTAAGGTTTGTTCAAATTATAAGGGAAAAAATGAACATTTGCGCGTTTGTTGTAAATTTTAGTTAACCGCATGATCCACTCTTGTTTTCAATTAATAATAATTGATTTTCCTAATCAAAAACGTAAAAACCGTAAAATCCTATTAAAGCGATACATTGAAGTCAATGCGAATAATAAGATTTCATCTTTTATTTGATAGGTTTTAATTGAGTTGGGTTTGTCTTGAGTTTGAGTTGGTAGCTTTTTTGTTTAGTTCCCAACCGACAATTATTTGTTGACGTAATAAAGCAGTATTGTTCTAAATGATCTAAAGAACATAACTGCCTTCATAACTCAATACGTATTTTTTTGTAGGATGATACACGAATGCGTAACAGCGTTCGGTTGAGATTGAGTCAAGTTGTAGGTATATATTGTGTGGAGGCCGTAAAGGTAGATCGTTCGATTTAGCACGTGTTCAGACCAAACCAACCGGGGTCAATAAATTAAAAAAAAAAAACACCTCACGTAATTTGTGGACGCCCCCTAATTCTCTCTGTGTAATAATGTGCGAAACACGGTATGCTTTACCTGGTTGATTAGATTAAAAAAATATCTCCTACTCCTCCTATCTTTTTGACGTGATAACGTCTTATAATTCGATATGGGTTGCGCGCCTGAAAAACATGACAGTTCATGCGGCGTTTTTTTTTATTATTTTATTAAATAAGGGGGCAAACGAGCAAACGGGTCACCTGATGGTAAGCAACTACCGTCGCCCATGGACACTCGCAACATTAGAAGAGCTGCAGGTGCGTTGCCGGCCTTTTAAGAGGGAGCTCTTTTCTTGAAGGTTTGCAGGTCGTATAGGTCCGGAAATACTGCTGGTTACAGTTCGTTCCAGAGTTTTACAGTGCGCGGCAGAAAGTTACGCGAAAAACGCACTGTGGAAGACTGCCACTCATCAAGGTGATGAGGATGGTATGTTTTTCGCGTGGGACGATGGCAAAAAGTTGCAGGTGGTATGATTCCGAACAATTTATCAGAGCACTCCCCGTGATACAACCGATAGAGGATGCAGAGTGAAGCTACATCTCGGCGTAATTCCAAGGAGTCCAAGCTGTTTGACTATGACAGTCAACAATTCGAGCGGCCCTTCGTTGGATACGATCCAGAGGGAGCAGTTGGTATTTTGGCGCCCCTGCCCAGAGATGAGAACAATATTCCATATGAGGCCGAACCTGCGCCTTGTAGAGTTGTAGGCGTTGGTCCGGACTGAAGTTGAAGGTTACCACGCTGACAGCTCTCAGTAAAGCTCACCTGGGCCGCGCTCTTTGTTTCGATTATATTACGTATTTCGATGACTTAGAGAATACTTTTGTATGAAGAAGTTTGGTTACTTATGACCTTTGATACATTGACCACACTCTGAATGAAAAATAAATAAACAATCTGTGAGCTATTAGTATTATTTCGGCTATTCAAAATTGTGCTCTATTTCCTACGTGTCAAGGTTTGACTTGTGCTTTGTTCGAAGATGTTACTGGATTTCACGAATTTATGTAGCGTTTTGCGAATACATAGTTTATTTTACTCATTATAAATATTTTTAAATTTTTCGGAACTGAGGGGTTAAGGCTATGACGTTGTCACGTTCAACTATCGTCAGTAAACCGACTTTACAGACAACCGATTTTTTCTGATTCATTTCGTTGCGGGTCCCAAGACTAGCTTGTGCCCCAGGGCACAAGAGAGATCGTATCAAAGTTATTTCGTGGTTGGTTACCTCTGTTGATCCTGGCCATACAGGAATTGCAGTGGTGGGAATGGGTGATGACTGGTGGGCCATTTGCCCGTTAGAAAATACCTGGGTGATTCATAATATCAGGATCAAAACGGTTCCATTCCATTACTTGCCATGTTTGACGTCTCCATTTTTAACTCCTGTTACGTTGACAAATGTAATTCCATTTGCTTCGTTAGGATTTCCATAAATCCAATTAAAATTATTATGATCTACAAAAAATGATATAAGAATCAAATATGAATAGTTCTTGCAATAAAACTTTATTTTGATTTTATACTTTTTGAGACACAGATATTAATTTAAGACGTAACTAAATTGTAAAAAAAGTTCAACTTACCGTATTTATGATTTTCCTTTTGGTAGTGTTTTGAATGTTGGATGTGGTCAATATTCACTTTATCATTAATACGATCTAAATGAATAAACAATAATATTAACAATATGTTGACAGTTGAAATTAAGATATTTTATGAATTAAGTACAAAAATAAAAATGAATTTAACACTTTGTTCATTGGCTTGCGTGGATAAAAATAAAAAAAGCTGCAAGAAGTCTAACATTTCTTCGTACAAAAATAATTAAAACAAATGACACAAATATAGAATATTATGATTTATGGGCAAATTACACTTTTTATTTCACAACTAGATGAATTTGTTGATTCAGTTTAATGCACCGTTTTGGACATGAATTGAAAAAAAATGAAAATTAAATGCGTCTTTGTTAATTTTTGTCCTTCTAGTAAATAAGTCATAGTTTTTTCGCCAGTACAGACCTTCGCAAACATAATGTAGTATCTATGTTTAGAAAATGATAAAGATGGTGGCATATATCAAGTACTTATTTCGAATTATAAAATCAATTATGCATGTAAATACACAAAAGAATTAATATTACCTATTAAAGTTTGAACAAAGTCAAGCACGGGTGATAACATTCTTAAAGCTTCACTTTTATCATTTCTTAAGACTTTAGTACTATCTATTTCTTTACCATCTATTCTATTTCTTTCATGACGATGATCTGTTTCTTCTACAACACCTATTTTATCACTTACGATATCTTTAGTACATTCATTTTCTGTATTAAATTTTTGTGTTAAGGCATGGCCAGTTACGAGAAATAAATCGTCTTCGAATAGTGTTCATTAGAAATAAATTTTATTTTTCCGCATAGTAGCTTTGGTGTGAAATTCGCAAATGAATGTGCGTTTTTAATTTGCGAAATTACCTTTACTACTTAAAATCTCGAATACTTGTTTGAATAATTTCATTTTGATAGAATACAACAGAATTAATTGAATTTTAACTGTCACTAATTGAAGAGCTAATGAGCGGGTATAATAACATTTTGCATACGAAAAATTACTAATTTTTTCCCGTTATAATTTAAACAAACCCTGTAACTTACCTACTTGATTAACTGCCTAAAATATCTAGATATCTAAAGAGTTTACATTTTATTTTAAACAATTTTCCTGGACCGCCTCCATTTATGCAAAAAATTAAATAAGAAAACCCATACCAATCAACAAACCAATTTTTTAAAGATTTTCGACGAGAGATGAGATAAAACATTAAAAACAAAAAACATTCAATAAGGACGGATAATTGTAATTTAGGTTAAGTACTTGTATTGTCTGCACCACGTGTAAGGCCCAAAATGTATTTTGATGAAGCTACAAGTACGTACTAAGCTATTTGATTTGAGAGCTAAAAATAGATGTAACACTTGTAGTAGGTGTTAAATAAAAGTAGATGTGAGTAACTTACAAATATATTACAATATAGATTAAAAATTAAAATTAGAATTTAGGAAGCATGGATCGTGGTTCGGTCGTTCACAAAAAATGTACCTTGTTGTACCAATAGTACTTTACTTTCCTGGAGACTGGAGTGCGGATGGAGGAGTCCCGGAAGGTAGGTTGTAGATGGTTAGGTTGCAGAAGGGCAGGACGCAGGCAGGAAGAATTCGGGTAGGATGTAGGAAGGACGCAGACAGGTAGGTAGCTCTCACAACGACCGCAGACTGCAGAGCCAGGAGAGATGAGCAGAAAGGCAGGACGCAGGCAGGAAGAATTCGGGTAGGATGTAGGCAGAGCCATGAGAGATGAACATGTAGAAATTCACTAATAGCGATGATGCCCGTTGCGGTGATGCCCGTTGCAGTGATGCCTGTCACGGTGATGCACGTCGCAGTAATGCCCGTCGCGGTGATCACCGGGACGGTAGTCACCGGTGTCCTTAAGGTGAACGCAGATTTGCCCGCACCGCACGCGCCGCAGTCGCCGCATTTCGAATTCTTTATATGAAGTTATAGGCAAGCTCGCATTCCTACCCGCGCCACAGTCTTCGCAACTTCTACATTTATATGAAGAATTCGAAATGCGGCGACTGCGGTGCGTGCGGTGCGTGCGGTGCGGCCAAATCTGCGTTCACCTTTATGGGGCTTGATGGGTTAAATAGCCAATGTTGATGTTTGATTGAGAGATTGTTCGATTTAGTTAAATCACTTTCAATAATTTCATTGGATAAGTACGTAAAACCAAGAAATTTTCAATAAACCTAAATACTATGCAGCTTGGCCTATCAGGTGAATAAGACATAAATCGTTAACGAACGTAAAATTAATTAAATGTTTCTTAAAATTTAATTATTCGAACATGACTTCAAGAGTCTTTTAATTAGCAAATGATTAAAATTTCGCAGATATAAGGCCAGAAAAGAGACATTTAAGCACGATGCAGTCTCTGCAGTGCGTTTTAGTAATTGTAAACATTTTTTTCGTCATAAGCCACGAAGGCGTAAAAGCAACTCTTTTGGAAAAGGAGAGAGCATGTAATCATTCTGATGATAATAATAATGTTATCCACGAAATCGTAGAAAAAGTTGCTTCTCGTATTTACAATAAATATTTCAACGGATCTCATGATGACAAGAAGAACGAAGTCAGCGTTATTGGTTCATTACTGAATGCGTTAGTAAGAAACGAACAGGAGAAAACAGAAAAAAATCCAAAGTAAAGGAGAAGGAATTAAATGATGGAAACATGCAATTATTCATCTTTGATACAAAAAGTGGTCGTCTTTTAGGAAGGACGGGAATAAAAATAGAAAACTTTCTTAATCATATGAGAGGTAAAATTACTTGTATAGATTCTTTAAATCTGCTGTGGGTACATAATATCTGAAACAATTTGTACCCACAGCAGATTTGAATAATCTTTACTCACACAGCTAATTTATTTTTACAATTAAAGACGTAAGTGGATGAAGTTGGTGACTAACAATTTTAAAATTATCATCTATACATACTATTAGAATTTTAATTTGACGAGTCTGCGTTTCAGGGAGATTGGAAACCTCCCATCATCAGCGTCTTCATGGACCAGTAGCTTTTCCAGGCGATTTTATTTCGACGATTGACTTTCTTTCCTATCTATAGATAATACTATATTACCGAAGTAGATACATTCGTAGACGTAGTATTCGTACATATTGTAATTCTTGCCTAACTACCTCGATCCTACGTTTTCTGCTATCGGTCATTATTTGTGTTTTGGACCGATTCATCGCAATGGGGATTGTCCATTTTTTTTTAATTTTGCTCATTACAAAAACATTTCGAGGAATAAGGTCAGTGATCGTTTTTCTGTATATAAACGAAAAAAATACCCATTAGTTACTTATATTTTTGAACAAATATGTTTAACCTTAGTTTGACCTTCAATGGCGTTAAATTAGCAATAAATTCGATCAACATTACGTTTCGAACTTTTGGTAAGTTTCTCGTATCAGCTTTCACATAATGATAACTTGCATTAGACGAACCAGCCATTATAAATAAGATTGAAAGGAAAAAAACATACTACAGAGGTCAATTGGGCGCCGATGATGACGTCAGAGCCAAACTTTAAAAATTTATTGAGAAAAAACTAGCCAATGGATTTCAAAATTATTTAATTTATATTCTTAAAATACCCTATTTTAACGAAAAAAAAAATATATAAAAAGTACATGTGATTTTTTTTGGACAGTGCCCATTGTCGCAAGGTTAGCGTTGTTCGGGTCTTCAAGCATTCTTTGTCACCATAAGGCTATAGGTGCGAAGAAAATAATGCCATCGGCAGACCGATGGTTTGTTAGCTTCCTGTCACTTATTACAATAGCCTTTGTCGTCCATAAAGCCACTTTCGAAACACTTCTTCGAGGACAATAATGTAAAAAAGTTTAGGAGAGAGCGAGTCGCCTTGTTTGACCCCTTTGAGGACTCGGAATGTTTGGCCTGTGCTGTTAAGAGTCCGTATACGAAATTTTCCGATTTCGCTGATTTTACAGACGTGATTTAACAGTTAAAATACAGTATCTCTATAAGTTTTAATGCTCAACATGTAAGATCATTTCAATTATAATGTAATGTTGGAGCTAGATTTTTTATTTTTTTAAGTATTTTTAAATAATGCAACTAAAACCCGCAACAGTTTTGTGATTTTTGTTGTAAAAGGTTTAGAACATCACCTGTTTATGGATTGTATTGACGTCTTAACATCATCACACGAGCTGCTGAGTTATGAGGTTTGAAGAGCCCAAATTATGGTTCTATGATCACTAAATGGTTCGGGCGGTTGCAAAAACTGTTGTCCGTACCACAATCGAATGATAAGGAGGTACACAACTAGAGTCATAGTACTAAAAATTGGTCAAGTGCGAGTCGGACTCGCGCACGAAGGGTTCCGTACCATTATAGAGCAAAATTATGCCAAAAATTTTGTTTTTTGTATGAGAGCCCCCCTTAATTTTTTATTTTATTTAAATATTATTATTAAATATTAAAGTACACATATAACTTAGAATTTTGTGAAAAACTCAAGTGCCTACCTGTTGCCATTATTGATATAGAGCAAAAAAAGGCCAAAAAAATCACGTTTCTTGTATTACAGCCCCCTTAAATATTAATTTTATTTTGTTTTTAGAATTTGTTGTTATAGTGGCAATAGATATACACATTCTGTGAAAATTTCAACTCTCTAGTTATAACCGTTCTCGAGTTATAGCCTGGTGACAGACAGACGGACAGACGGACAGACAACGAAGTCTTAGTAATAGGGTCCCGTTTTTACCCTTTGGGTACGGAATCATAAAAAGGATAGCACAAAGAATATTAGTAATTAATAATAAGGGAAACAATCAAAAGCGGTAGAGTAGTATTATCATAAATGTTAGGTAACAATTAAAACAGCAAACGTTCTTATACTGTTATGTAGATAGATTTCGTATTCCCGGAATACTTGATACCATGTCTTTCATAAAATAAATACATTAATTTTAACGGAACTATTACAAGGACTTTGTTATGTGTCTCTGTGTATCACACTATTCTGAAAATACACAATGGCTATCGTGTATTGTCTGAATAGTTACAACTGACAGAATTGTGATATCTGACAGATAAGTTGTAAATAGACTATCCGGCACTCATCAGTAAGTGGTGAAACAGCCCTCGAATGTTGAAACTTTTAGCGTTTATTAATACGTTGATTAAAACTTGCAGAATCGAATGAATTAATCGAACATTACTTAAAGATGCTGTTATCACTAAACATAATTGAATTAATTACAACGTATTGTTAAAACCTTAGGATTTATTTAAGCTTCATTAAAATCGAACATGATTATACGTTACGTAGTACATATTAATAATCTGTGCTACATGGGACGTTAATTACTAAAAATTAATGAAAAAATTGTATCGAATTTTTTATCCGATAGGAAGGGGGTATATAACGCAAATGTTCGGTCAGTAAGAATAGAGTACGGCAAAATTTTAAAGCACGATGCACACACTGCATTGCGTTTTAATAATTGTAAATATCCTTTTTATCATAAGCCATGAAGGAGTAAAACCTACTTTTTTGGTAAACCCAAAAATAAATAATGATTTGGAAGATAATAATCGTATTCTTCACAACAAAAATCAAAGAGATGCTTCTGATATTAACAAAAACAATTTAAAATTGTCCAATGAACATGATGGTGAAAACGAAGTCAACATTATAACACCTCTAATAAACGCGTGGAAAAGAAAAGTTGAACAGAAGAAAGCAAACGAAAACATTAAAAAGCAAAAAAACGATGAAAAAATAATATTATTTTTGTATGATATTGAGAATGGACGTCTCATAGGAAGGGCCGGCACAACTATCAAAAACTTTATTAAAGATATTAATGGTAAGACTAGTTTTTATTTAAATTTTTATAAAAAAAAAAATACAGGATTAAGGGCCTGTATTTCCAGAAACGGACGATTTTCAAGATTTTAAAGTGGCAGGAGACATAAAAATATAGTTATTTAAATTCTGAAAAATATTATATTGTGTTAGTTAAGGATCTAACCAGTGGCGTTCATATTCCATTACACAATATCATAAACTTCACACGATAGAAAAAAATCCCAAAGTTACCCCTTCTATTCACGATTGCCATGCTATGTCCAAATTATTTGGAATTTTCAGAAAATTTTTGCACTGAACGAAAGATAAAGAAAATGTCTAGGGAACTGTGTTTGTGTAAACAGGCGCAAAGACTTTCAGCCGCGCTCAGGCGCTCATGCAATTTTATAGTTTTTTGATCGTCTTTATTTTATACATAATTCAATCGAGTCAAAAAAACACAGTTCTTTGTCTTTCGTTCAGTGCAAAAATGTTCTGAAAAATTTAAATAATTTGGACATAGTATGGCAATTTCGTGAAAAGAAGGTGTAACTTTGGGATTTCTTTCTATCGAGTGAAGTTCATGATACTCGTATTGTGTAATGGAATATGAACTCCACTGTGTTAGATCCTTAACTAACACATATATTTTTTTCAGAATTTAAATTACTATATTTTTATGCCTCCTGTCACTTTAAAATCTTGAAAATCGTCCGTTTGTGGAAATACAGGCCCCCTGTATAAAAAAATACGTGTGGCACTCGGGGACTGCTGTAAAGCTATTGGGTATTTTTGGAGTTTACTCCTTAAGAATCGATTTTCATATATAAGACGCCCGGTATGAGAAAAATGCGAGGGGTAAAACCTATTAAACATGTAACAAAAAAATGTGTCACGTTTTTGGAATCATCGCACATCGGAATATTATATTATATTATATTAATATATAATCATATTTATATAATTTTATATTTTTATATATTTTTTATTTTTATTTATTTTTTATTATTTTTTTTTGTTAAGTATAAATATCAATAATTAATATTGTTATTGTGAAGTTATAATTTTTATCATTATACTGGCTAAAGTGAACTAAAAGTATTTTGAAATAACTATGGCAGAAAGCGGTGTAGATAATATTGCCGGAACATTTGATTTCATATTATGACATTAATCTTTTTTCAGTTGAATAAACTCTTTTTGCGTATGGTTAGATACTCGTACTTAAGGAGTAAACTCCAGTCGTGCGTCGGAGCTGACACACTTTTCTCATTTTATCAACTTAAGCAATAATTATAATTCGCAAACGTCTAGTCGCACGCACACAAACACCGTGCCAAAGTATACCAAACTGAAACGACGTTAAACGATGAATGGCAATAGCCGCGTACTGACCAAGTGAGCCGCCTCGCCGCGGCAGCCTCGCACGCATTTGATCGGTCGGTCAGTACGTGTTAGTGCGCGTCAAACGTCCGAGGCGCCTTTGAGCATCGACCAAAAACCGACAACTTTTGGCTCGGCCGCGGCACGCTCGGGCGAGGCAGCGAGGCGGCTCGCTTGGTCAGTACGCGGCTAATGCCGCACCGACCGGCACGGCGGTGCCGCAACACCGCAATCCTGTGCCGATCAGAGTGGTTTATTGTATGTATAGGTTTATTTTCGTTACGGAATTACTTGATTCGGTCGCCGCGCTCGAAGCCCGCGATAAAAGCTTTGCAATAGCTGAAAATAATTTAACTTGCTAAGTAAACTAAAAATTAAAGCTAACCTTTTTAAAGTGTTAAAATACGTTTTTCTTTATTCCAGATAAATTTAATGGTCAAATCATTATAAACTCGAAAGGCGGTCGAATAAAAAATGTGCACTCCAGCAGTGGAAAAAAAAATCGTGATCACAATGCCCAGGACTCCTACTCCAGTAGTGAAGAAAATAGTGATGACTCCAGTAGTGAAGAAAATAGTGATGACGAGTCGTCTAACCAGAGTTCCTACTCCAGTAGTGAAGAATATAGACATAGAAAATACCATGGTTAGAATCCGTATTCCCACTATTCATAATATGGCTACTCTTATTATGGGTAAATTCCCCAAACACGTTTTTTACGTTGCTGAAGTTAAATGGCGGTTTACAAAGACTTTATTGTATGACATACAAATTTATCGTTTAGTTTGTGTAATTATTTACAAGACGTCACACTTACATTTTTATTTCGATCAGTATACATTAAAATAAAATCTGAAAGTTGAATTTTTCATCTTCGGTGACTGTCCCCAAACCTTTTTTTAGTCTCCAAGTTAATGCTGAAAGTTAATTTCGTCAACCAAGGCACCTAGAGGACAGTGGTACATATGTCGCAGCCAACTGGTTTAAATAGTCGTTCAATCAAACAGATATTATAAAACCCTTTGATTGAACAACGAAATTCAATCACACGTCTAGCTTTTTAATTGAATATTTCAGTCGCTCAAAACGTTCAACACTATAGCTGCTTCAAAAGCAGCCGTTTGATTGAATTAGTTCAGCGCTCACCACAGCGGCGCTAGGTGCGTTTTGTTTACAAAATGGCGTCAACTAGCCGGTATTTTGTGATTGTATTAAAATATTTTTCGTTCATATACGTTACTAGCGACCCGCCCCGGCGTCGCACGGGTATAAAATATATAGCCACTGAAAAAAATTATTAAAATCGATAGCCTATGATCCTTCACGTAGTCTACTTCTTATATTTGCCAAATAACATAAAATTGCTCCAGTAGTTCTAGGGATTAAGCCCTTTCAAATAATTTCCCCGTTTTTTCCCACATTCTTCTATTAGTCTTAGCGTGATAAAATATAGCCTATAGTCTTCCTCAATAAGTGGGCTATCTAACACTGAAAGAATTTTTCAAATCGGACCAGTAGTTCCTGAGATTAGCGTGTTCAAGTTAGACCTTTCAAATAATTTTCCCCGTTTTTTCACATTTTCCTCTATTTCTTCGCTCCTATTAGTCCTAACGTGATAAATGATAGCCTATAACCATCCTCGATAAATGGGCTATCTAACACTGAAAGAATCATCAAAATCCGTTACGTAGTTTTAAAGATTAAAGGGCACAAAGGGACATGAGGGAAAAAAGTGACTTTGTTTTATAATAAGTATAGACAAGTGTTATTAAAGTGACAAATAATTATGAAGCACATACGAGTGAATCAAAATTTAAACAAATATTCGAGGAGAAATTACGGGATTATGAAGTGCATTACCAAGGTATTTATAGCAATTTTGTTCAAAATGAGTTAGAATGCAATAATTTATTCTACTTGTTATCATTACATTTGTGTAATTATAACACTAAACTAATGGTCACCTTAGTTAATTTGCCATTAAATCAGTTAGCTAAGCGTCGTCTAGCTGTAGTGTTGAACGTTGCAGTCAACACGTCGGCCAAACGACGTATAGCCGTGTGATTGAATGGCATTGTTCAGTCAAAGAGCTAGTTGTTTGATTGGGCGGCTTTTATTTTAACCAGTGGACTGCGACACATACATACATACTGATTAATTATTTTATCAATTTATAAAGAAGAGATTTGAAATATAATTCATACTTTCACTAGCGGCCCGGTACGTGCTTCGCTACGTATAAAGTAAAATAATACATAAATCAGTTAGAAAAATAATAAATATAATATTATTACTTAATTGCTAGCTATTTAAAACTTAATCCAAAACATTTGGATAAACAATATTTTTGACGTGACAACGTCTTAAATTAGGTTGCGGCTGGGAGTCACTTATGAAAAAGTGTAACGCTCGGTAACGTTACGATGAGTCACCGAACGAGAGAGAGGCCCGCCGAATGCCTTGCGTCTCTCTCCCACACGTTGTCACGTAAAATCTTCGCCCGTAAAACCGACTTTACAGGCAACCATTTTTTTTGTTTTTCCATTTTGAGTGTGAATCTGTAGTACCGACTCTGGAACAGGCAACATAAAGCTGGAGTGACAGGGATGTTGTGAATATCCGCATCCGCATCCGCATAGATTTAGACATCCGCATCTGCATCCGCATCCGCATTAAATCAATGCGGATTTTTATGCGGATGCGATTTTCATACGAGTTGGGACAAGAAAAAAGACAGGAATAGCCCGTGTCGTTTGCGCGACAATATGACCGATAGCTATGTCCACACTATGCGTTTTCGTCTCCAATTTTCGTCATCTTCTTTGTATTCAACTTTCGTTTGGCGCTTTCAAATTTCAATAATTGAATGCGTTAACAAACGCAACGCCAACATTGTCTATCAGTTGCAGTGTCTGTCAGCTTTGTAACATGTGCGACGAGAATGTTTTACTGGGTGGAATATGTGCGGCTAATTTGCTCACAAGAAATTCCAGAAAAAATAGAATTTAGCGAATATTTTGGATACGGTCAGAGCGTATGCGTCGCGCGCATGCCTCACGTACGCTGTTGATTGCGCTATGACGCATGCCCTTGATGAACAAATAAAACCGACTTCCAAGGTAAAAACAATAATAACATTAATATGAACTAAAAAGTATTAAATAATTTTTACTATCTAATAGTGCCTTTTTCCGAATTCGGCTAAACCTCAACTATTTCTGTACTCAATCTTCATTATTTTGAAGTCGGTACCAGATAGCTGAATCTTCAGTCCTCTGACAGCATATTTAAAATTTTTGGAACTGGCACCGACTTCAAAATTATGAAGATTGAGTACAGAAATAGTTGAGGTTTAGCCGAATTCGAAAAAAGGCACTATTAGATAGTAAAAATTATTTAATACTTTTTAGTTCATATTAATGTTATTATTGTTTTTACCTTGGAAGTCGGTTTTAATTTTTTGTTAAAAATAATAATAATTTCACTCTTTTTAGTTACACTAGTAGGTAAATCTTCGCGTATATTTTACGTATCTTATTACAATTTGTTAAGTCACAACTCACACTCACAAAATAACTCTCGTTTTTCCACGATCGACGGATCTATCAGATAAAAAATTGTACAAACTTGCATAGGATGTAGCGTAGCATAATATTTAATATTATCATAATTATTGACAGCTGTTCTTGTAATCAAGAATGGGCATTGTCCAAAAAAAATCACATGTACTTTTTATATTTTTTTTCGTTAAAATAGGGTATTTTAAGAATATAAATTCAATAATTTTGAAATTCATTGGCTAGTTTTTTCTCAATAAATTTTTAAAGTTTCGCTCTGACGTCATCATCGGCGGTCAATTGACCTCTGCAGTATGTTTTTTTTTCTTTCAATCTTATTTATAATGGCTGGATCGTCAAATGCAAGTTCTCATTATGTGAAAGCTGATACGAGAAGCTTACCAAAAGTTCGAAACATAATGTTGGTCGAATTTATTGCTAATTAAACGCCATTGAAAGTCAAACTAAGGTTAAACATATTTGTTCAAAAATATAAGTAACTAATGGGTATTTCTTTCGTTTATATACAGAAAAACGATCACTGACCTTATTCCTCGAAATGTTTTTGTAATGAGCAAAATTAAAAAAAAATGGACAATCCCCATTCAAATTGATAGGTACTTAGTGCACCATCTATCGATTAATAAGTACTTATAACTAATTAATAAAAAGACACCTAATGACTTTGTTTTGTTTAAATGCTCTTTTTAAAATAACTTTATTTTAATTCTATTTGTCTATTAAAATTTTATAAAGTAGTTAGTAAAGTATTCGATCTGTATGTAAAGTAGTTAGTAAAGTATTTGATATTCTGTCTTCTGCCGCCACGCGCCGCGCGGCGTCGCGGCGCGGCGACGCCGACCGCCGTGTATTAAAAACAAACAGGTGTTGTTAATTGTTATACAGTACATAATTATTATTATTAGTATATCCATACCTATGCCTTGTACTATTATTTATTCTGTGCCATGAGACATTGGTGGCCTTAACACGACGTGGTAATGATGATGATGACGATGATGATGATGATGATTATGATGATGAATATGAATCGCATAGTAGTTTATGCTTTCTGTTCTTAAAACAACGCCGAAACTCCCAAACGTGTATCTATAAGGAGTCAGGAGTTCTCTCAGCATCTTCGAAACCATGGTATACCTTGACCCAATATTTGACTTTTTGGTAGCGTATTCCTTGTACACTTCACATAAAACCAAAATCACTATATGTTTCCATATAAATTTCGAGGAGTTCCCTCGATTACTCATGGATCCCATCATCAGGTCACTACTTTTGTGAACATGGTACCAAATTAGAGTGAAACCTAATACAACAAAACAAAAATTTCGAAAATCGGTTCACAAACGGCGGAGTAATCGTTGAACATACAAAAAAAAAAATATCCACAGCCGAACATATAACCTCCTCGTTTTTTGGAAGTCGGTTAAAAAGAGACACAGTATGGCAAGTGCGTATCAGCCACGCACAAGAGAGACATACAAAACCTAAAATTGGCGGTACTACGGAACTGTAGTACCGCCAATTTTAGGTTTTGTATGGTCAATGAATATACAATTATTATAACGTGTTTTACACTACTAACAATATCATCTCATTGCGTCTAAAGGAATCTGAACAAAAAGATCCTTAGCACTTCTCAATAACTTATGAAGTCTTCTTAGCCGTGATAGTTTTTCTTTTAAATTTAGCATATTTCCTACCCTCGTGAATTATTCCACATTTCCAGAAGTAGCCGCTTAGCTTTTTTCCCACTTTAAAACTTCATAATATTTCACAAAATATGGATACCTAAACCGAAAAATGATCTTTGAATACTCCTAATATTTCAAAAAAACCTATCCAATGCCACACCACCCTTGGCGCGAAAAAATAATCATCCCCGCGTACCTAAAAAAAATTAAAGATTTTATAGACCATTTTGTCAGCATCATTAATATTATATTGTGTATTCATGCCGAATTACAGCTTTGTAGGTCCTATATGATCTCTGAGCAAAGCCGCGGATAGACAGATGTTTTAATTCTTCATTTATATACATTATTTATATAGGGTCCGAGTGCGTGTTTCGAAAATTTACTAATTATGACTCAAAAGAAAACAAAACACATGGAATCTTTTACCACATGTCTTGATTGCAATAAATACCTCGATTATTTACATTTTGTCATAGCCCAGGCGAAGAAAGAGACAGCGATTCGATTCGACGTTTCAAAATAGAACTGTCTCTTTTATGTAAATGGTTTTTCGTATCTTTTGTTTCACTTATCTGTCAAATTTGTCAATGTTTGCAATTTTGAATTTAAAAATTGTTCGGAAGAGATTTAAGCCGGAAAACAGTATGGAGTATGGACGTAACAGATCTGTAATTAGGGATGTTGCGAATATCCGCATCCGCATCCGCAAATGCGGAGCATCCGCATAGATTTGGACATCCGCATCCGCATCTGCATCCGCGGATGTGAACCTCTAAAAATCCGCATCCGCATCCGCATCCGCGGATGTGAAAAACATGATTCTTCCAAATTCACACCACAAACGTTAATTGTGATTATCAGATGGCATACGATCGAGAGCAATTTTAAACAATGGAACTAATGCGTTATGCTGATGGAAAAACCATTGTTGTAGCTCACTAATAATTTATCATCTTTTATCTATACTTATAAAATTATATGTCCTAACTGACTGACTGATTCATCATCGCCGAGCAAAAACTGTTAAAGTTCAGCCACGAAATTTGGTGAGTAGGGTTCTTTTATTAAGTAGACACCCACTAAGGAAGGAATTTTGAAAATTTTAGCCCGAAGGGGGTGAAATAGGGGTTGAATGTCTGAATGAAAGTCCGCCATTTCTTGAGTTAGAAACATGAAACTTTATTTTTGGGTAACTGATTAAAAATGAATGGATACATATTTAAGCAATTTTGAAAATTCTACCCCCAAGGGGGTGAAATTGGGGTTGAAAGTTTCAATGAAAGTCCGTTATTTCTTAAGTTAGAAACTTGAAATTTTATGTTTGGGCTACTGATTAAAAATAATTGGACACGTGTTTAAGCGTTATTGGAAATTCTACCCCCAAGGGAGTGAAATAGGGGTTGAAAGTTTAAATGAAAGTCCGTCGTTTCTAGAGTTAGAAACATGAAAGTTTATTGACGATTGCGTTTGACGTTTGCCTAAATAGGGTCCCGTTTTTACCCTTTGTGGAACCACAAAAAGGGAAAAACTATCCATCTTTGTTATTATACTATGTTAATGCGGACGAAGTCGCGGGCAACAGCTAGTTAGAAATAATTGCATAACGTTGATCCACTTCATGATTGATTCATCCAATTTGATATAAACATGGGACAATCCAGTTGAAAAAATACGGAACCCTAATAATAATTTCACTATTTTAAGATTATAAGGCTTTCTGTAAAGACCATAGATATCAGAAACAAACGGGAGATGGGCCGCCGAGCGCACTTTGCTTGAATCCTGATGTAAGCTACACTTACATTGACACCTGAATAATTACACAAATTACACCCACACATTAAAAATCCCTTCCACTCACACATTCAAGGCGGGGCTCTCATTGCTGCGCACACATTGCTATCTACTGTGTGAGCACGCGCCTCAGTCCAGAATACACATTCAACAAATTTCACACCTACGCTAGTGATTGACTGTCGATAAAGGACAAGATCCAACGTCCATACAAATTTGGGCTAATTTTAAAAGTGTCGGCCAACATAAACAAATAAACCCATTATTTAAATAGAACATAATCTAAGGAATATTTTTTATTATTACACCAAAGTTCTAAGTCAAGTCTCAGAGTTGTTATTCCAGGACAAACTTTTTTTTATAACTTGTAATAAAACTTATTTTATTAATTAAAAGCAATAAGTAATCGATCCCAACGTCCCTATCCGAGTCATAGAACAGATTAGAGGCCACATACCTACAAATGGTTTGAAAAAACTCAAAGGAAGGGGGATACTCTACGTGCTTCGGGTACGCACGGCATTTGCCTAGTATTCCAAGTAAGCAATGAGTTGTGCCCTGCAAGCCCCAAGCACGTAGAGGTTCCCTCTTCCTTTGAATTTTTACAAATCATTTGTAGGTATTTGGCCTCTAATCTGTTCTATGGACTATGACTCGGATAGGGACGTTGGGATCGATTACTTATTGCTTTTATTTAATAAAATAAGTTTTATTACATGTTATAAAAAAAAGTTTGACCTCGAATAACAGCATAATATTTAATATTATTATAATTATTGACAGCTGTTCTTGTAATCAAGAATTCAAATCGATAGGTACTTAGTGCACCATCTATCGATTAATAAGTATAACTAATTAAAAAAACACTTAATGACTTTGTTTTGTTTAAATGCTCTTTTTAAAATAACTTTATTTTAATTCTATTTGTCTATTAAAATTTTATAAAGTAGTAAAGTATTCGATCTGTATATAAAGTAGTTAGTACAGTATTCGATATTCTGTCTTCTGCCGCCAAACGCCGCGCGGCGGCGCGGGGCGGCGACGCCGACCGCCGTGTATTAAAAACAAAGAGGTGTTGTTATACAGTACATAATTATTATTATTAGTATATCCATACCTATGCCTTGTACTATTATCTATTCTGTGCTATGAGACATTGGTGGCCTTAACACGACGTGGTAATGATGATGATGACGATGATGATGATGATGAATATGAATTGCATAGTAGTTTATGCTTTCTGTTCTTAAAACAACGCCGAAACTCCCAAACGTGTCCCAAAGGAATCAGGAGTTCTCTCAGCATCATGGAAACCATGGTATACCTTGACCCAATATTTAACTTTTTGGTAGCGCATTCTTAGTACACTTCACATAAAACCAAAATCACCATATGTTTCCATATAAATTTCGAGGAGTTCCCTCGATTACTCATGGATCCCATCATCAGGTCACCACTTTTGTGAAAATGGGACCAAATTGGAGTGAAACCTAATACAACAAAACAAAAATTTCGAAAATCGGTTCACAAACGCCGGAGTAATCGTTGAACATACAAAAAAAAAAAAAACCACAGCCGAACATATAACCTCCTCGTTTTTTGGAAGTTGGTTAAAAATATGAAAACACGCTAGCCCCGCCTACATACTTCGCTATCCTCCAATCGTGATGTAATGATTCCATGACTCGTGCCCGCATGAATTGTACTTTAAGCCGCAGCTAGTAGTGAACAATATCGCGTAACAACGTGTTTTTTAACCGACTTCCAAAAAACGAGGAGGTTATATGTTCGGCTGTGGATATATTTTTTTTTTTTTTGTATGTTCAACGATTACTCCGCCGTTTGTGAACCGATTTTCGAAATTTTTGTTTTGTTGTATTAGGTTTCACTCCAATTTGGTCCCATTTTCACAAAGGTGGTGACCTGATGATGGGATCCATGAGTAATCGAGGGAACTCCTCGAAATTTATATGGAAACATATGGTGATTTTGGTTTTATGTGAAGTGTACTAAGAATACGCTACCAAAAAGTCAAATATTGGGTCAAGGTATACCATGGTTTCGATGATGCTGAGAGAACTCCTGATTCCTTATAGATACACGTTTGGGAGTTTCGGCGTTGTTTTAAGAACAGAAAGCATAAACTACTATGCAATTCATATTCATCATCATAATCATCATCATCATCATCGTCATCATCATCATTACCACGTCGTGTTAAGGCCACCAATGTCTCATGGCACAGAATAGATAATAGTACAAGGCATAGGTATGGATATACTAATAATAATTATGTACTGTATAACAATTAACAACACCTGTTTGTTTTTAATACACGGCGGTCGGCGTCGCCGCCCAGCGCCGCCGCGCGGCGCGTGGCGGCAGAAGACAGAATATCGAATACTTTACTAACTACTTTATATACAGATCGAATACTTTACTACTTTATAAAATTTTAATAGACAAATAGAATTAAAATAAAGTTATTTTAAAAAGAGCATTTAAACAAAACAAAGTCATTAAGTGTCTTTTTAATTAGTTATACTTATTAATCGATAGATGGTGCACTAAGTACCTATCGATTTGAATTCTTGATAACAAGAACAGCTGTCAATAATTATGATAATATTAAATATTATACTACGCTACATCCTATGCAAGTTTGTACAATTTTTTATCTGATAGATCCTTCGATCGTGGAAAAACGAGACACAATAGCCTTTCTATTGTTATCGCAATCGCCGGTGACCGCTTCGGGCTTGAAGTATTAAAATTGTTAAATAAAAAAAAAAAAAGCACAATATGTTCACTTCACTGATAATAATATATTATTTTGTGAGTGTGAGTTGTGACTCTTAACAAATTGTAATAAGATACGTAAAATATACGCGAAGATTTATCTACTAGTGTAACTAAAAAGAGTGAAATTATTATTATTTTTAACAAAAAATTAAAACCGACTTCCAAGGTAAAAACAATAATAACATTAATATGAACTAAAAAGTATTAAATAATTTTTACTATCTAATAGTGCCTTTTTCCGAATTCGGCTAAACCTCAACTATTTCTGTACTCAATCTTCATAATTTTGAAGTCGGTGCCAGTTCCAAAAATTTTAAATATGCTGTCAGAGGACTGAAGATTCAGCTATCTGGTACCGACTTCAAAATAATGAAGATTGAGTACAGAAATAGTTGAGGTTTAGCCGAATTCGGAAAAAGGCACTATTAGATAGTAAAAATTATTTAATACTGTTTAGTTCATATTAATGTTATTATTGTTTTTACCTTGGAAGTCGGTTTTAATTTTTTGTTAAAAATAATAGTTAGATTTAAAAAACGGCCAAAAAGCTTTAAAAAGTAATGAAATAATATTTAGCGACTTTAAGTTTAAACAATTCCTAAGTGTAAAGTAATATTTTAGTCCATAATTATTGTTGTCACGGTGTGTCGGGGGACCGCCAAGTAAACTACGGCAACAGCGACTTTTGCTTTTGTATCGCCAAGTCGCTGATTGTCTCGATTCAGTTCGCTGTGAACTGTCCCTTAAACTGTTATGTGAAATCAAACATGTATATAAGCGGTCCCCCGACACACCTTGACAACAATTATGGACTAAAATATTACTTTACACTTAGGAATTATTTAAACTTAAAGTCGGTAAATATCATTTCATTACTTTTATAAGTTTTTGGCGGGGTTTTTTTTTAATTTCTTAATTTAATTTTATTTTATGCTTTTTAAGCTTTTGTTGGTTATAATGCAGAATAATATGCAAAGAATACCGTCTTTAATTAATGTCCTCTTGACCACATGAGCCCAAAACCACTTTGAGTTCATACGGAGCTCGGCTCCTATAGAATTCAGGTGATGCTGCAGCAGTAACATGCAAATATTTAAGTACTGTTTATCTACGTTTCACTGATCGTCGCAATAGGCTACTTGACCTATATTCAATTTCATTGAACAAATGCATATTTCTAGTAGAACTTGGCCTAGGAAACCGTATTTCACCCTTATTATCAAATAAAAGCTTATGATTGATAAATAAAGTCGATTTGAAAATATGATTTTATGAAAATAGGATTTGTACTGACGAAAACGCTTTTGCGGTACTTCCGATTTGGAGATCGTCTGTGACTTTCAGCAGTGCTGTGACAGTACTGTGACCAGAACGAAAGCCGGACTGGAAGGGAGAGAGCTGCAGACTGTTGGAGGATAGATATTGGGAAAGCTGCTCGTGGACAATGTGTTCCAGGACTTTGGAGAGGTAAGGTAATATAGAAATAGGCCTTAATTCAGACACGGATGAGGGGTTAGGGGTTTTGGGAAGTGGAATGATGTTAGCACGTTTCCATGCAGAAGGGAAAGAACTCGTTGTCAAGGAATAGTTAAAAATGTGAGTGAGAATTGGCAAGAGTTCAGGATGGGTAAGGGATATCATACGAGGGCTTAGGTTGTCATCGCCTGCTGCATTAGAAGTTATAGCCATGATATGTCTTTAAACTTCTTCATCAGAGACAAGCTTAAATGAGAATGGAGCACAGGAGGGGAGGGAAAGAGAGCGGAGATGGGATATTGTATGTGTTTTAGTATACTGGTCGACAATTACTGGTGGGACTGAGAAATGAGTGTTGAGCTCATTTAAGTTAACTGAGTGGTTGATGCTGGCAGATGACTTGCCGATTCCTAGCGTAGAGAGAAACTTCCATAGTTGTGAAGGGTTGCTTTTTTCAATAGAGGAATGTATGTGGCGTCTCTTAGCATCTCTATACAGACAATTACAATGATTTCGCAGATATTTATATTTGTCAAAATTGTCACAAGTAGGCCTTTTCCTGTATCTGCGCATGGCACGATCAAGTTTGGCCATTAAGGTGACAATTTCATGCGACTTTATCTTTATTATTGTAATACATAGTATCGCTTGAGAAATCTACAGCCGCCCGTGGCTGCTCGTGGCCGCGATTGGTGTGACAGTGCACTAGCATGTTACTTGTATTATCGAAGCAACTTACTTCTCAGAAGTAATCTCAAGTGTGTGCCTTACGAACTGGAGGTAAGGTTGAATATTTTGTTATGTTCAATTTTGATGACATTGGTGACCCTAACGATGATGAATGTAATTTGTATAGTAGCATATGCTTTCAGTTCTTAAAACAGCGCCTAAACCCCCAAACTGTCTTCGGAACCATAGTATACCTTGGTGCAAAATCTTGCGTTTTGGTAGCATATGCTTAGGATGCTTCTCATAAAACCAAAATCACCATACATACATACCGGGTTCGAATCCCGCGACCCTTTATTTCAATTTTTCTTGAGGGGTTAAGAAATTTTAAAAAACTCCCGCCAAACAACTTTAAAACGTAATGAAATAATAATTAGTAAATTATTATTTCATTACTTCATTACTTGTTTACTGTCAGTAGACTTAAAGTTTTAATAATTCTATGTTTATTATTATGTGTTTAAGTAATATTCTAGTCCATAACAGTGTTGCCAACTCTTCAAATCATTTTCCCCCCTCGTAAGCAACTTCAAAACCCTCTAAATTTCAACCAAAACTCCCCAAAAATCCAAAATATTTAAAATTACTTGCAGTGTGTTCTACTAAGCGCTCAAAACACTGAAATACACCTTCAGCCGGTTTAAATAGCGATCGCAATCGTTTCGATCATGGTAAAAACGAAAAAAAGGCGGTCAATTATTTATTTAAAATTTAACCGACAAAAGTTACAAATTATAATATATTTATTTATTATTTATTTTTGTATTGTAGGTATAAAAAAACAATTCAACATTCCAGAAAATCAAGAATCAGTAAGCATTTATTATTAAAATGTCAATTTTAATTGTTTATTTTTATATTCAATAATTTTAACATCTCAGGAGATGGATTAAAATTTACGCATTAACCATAATATTTGTGGTGCAAACTGAACCTCAACGGTCAACCTCAATAAAAACGACTCTAATTATAGACTATAGGATGACCATAATATTATTATACTTATTCTATAGAGTATATTATGGAGTATATAACTATAGAGACAATAATATTATGTCCTTTGTGCGGCAGTTTCATCTAGTAGCTGCTGCAGTAATTTTCTTTAAACAGTTTATTCAAATGAATACCAAACTCTAAGGTTGTTGTTAAAAAAAATATCCATTCTTCAAAAATTTTAGCCCCAAAACTATCCCCAAAATATTTTACCCCCTAAAAACCCCACTAAATTTATTTTTTCCCACTAAATTTAGTAGGAAATCCCCATAGTTGGCAACACTGGTCCATAATTATTATTGTCACGGTGTGTCGGGGGACTGCCAAGTAAACTACGACAACAACTACATCTTATATATAAAATTCTCGTGTCACAATGTTAGTCCACGAACTCCTCCGAAACGGCTTTACTGATTTTTACCAAATTTTATATGCATATTCAGTAGGTCTGAGAATCGGCTACTGGGTACTTTATATATTGATAAGTGTATTTGTTGAATAAATAATAGTAAATTATTAGAACCTGAGACTGACGGCGGCCATTGTTTGTGATCGACGTTGCAATGGCGACATATTTATTAGTCACTTCAATAAAATAATATGAGCGAAATACTTACTTTATAATATTATGGCAAAGCAACGTTTGCCGGGACAGCTAGTAATATATAATAATGTTATGTGAAATCAAAAATTCCTCTTATAATTCCCCTCTTCTTTGTCGGGGGTTAAAAAGCATTATGCGAGTACTTAATTTTATTTTATTTTTAAACTTATGTAGGTTATAGTGCAGAATAACTCCTATCAACAGGATCATATCATGATGATTACCATCTATAAATGTAATTTTTGATGTGGCCGTTAATTATGTATAAGCCCAAACACGAAACCTCCACTTTGGGTTCATACGAAGCTCGGCTCCTACAGAATCCAGGTCTACTGCAGCAGCAGCATGCAAATATTAACTGTTTATCTACGTCTTACTGGTTATCGCAATTAAAATGATGATTTTTCATTAACAGGAAAACAAAAATCACGAAAGGCGAATTTACACACAGACACACCCATTCGCACATCTACATACATTCATTTGGGTACTTTGTTACACTAATTTAATAATAAAATAACTGTATTTTAAAAAGATAAAACCGACTTCAAAATTATACGTAATTGAGGATTAAATTTCCCTATCTCAAAAACTACTAAACCGATTTTGATGAAACTTGTAGTATTCCCTAAGTTGAACCATACCTAGTACAATAAAAAAAGAATAATTTAGATCGGACTTGTAGTTCCGGAGATATGCGTGCACAAACATAAAAACATACATACATACATACATACATACATACACTGTTTTCAACACCAGGCACGCTGCACTTAGCGAGCAATGTATTGGGTTCAATTGTTAGGTTACATTTCTCTCAGTATCCGACAAGTGCAATTATTTTAACGAAAAAAATGAGATTTTGGTTGAAAATACTGGAAATACTTACCTAATTGTTTTTGTACTTACCTATGAAAAGTGACCCCTTTAAGTTTATGGTCACTTCGATTCTTGCATACAACAACTGAATAGGTAGGCATTTTAAAAAAACACTCCCGAAGTGCGCGCTTAGACGATCACGTCCCGACTAATTGTGTTTTCACAACTTTCGCCTGTTTTGCTCATGTTTCACTTACACCGGCCACGCCCCCACACCCTTTCTTAATATCTCTGTGTTAAAAACAATAAAAAAATCTAGCTCCAACATTAGATTAAAATTGAAATGATCTTACATGTTGTGCATTAAAACTTATAGAAATACTGTATTTTAACTGTTAAATCACGTCTGTTAAATGAGCGAAATCGGCAAGATTTCGTATACGGACTCTTAAGTCATGGCTTACGTCACTTAGGTATCAACTAGCATGCCTTATACTTCAAAGGCTTTAGGTGCGAAGAAAAAAATGTTAGTTTGAATGAGTTCGGGTGGTTGGAATACCTCACCACAAGGACCGCAAGGTAATGCGGGCAGTAAGAAGACCCCAAACTATGATCCATACTCATCATAATAATATTATGGATTAAAAGAAAATGGTTACGGTTGGGAGAGCTTAGATTATGATTATGATCGGCATTCATCACACAGTTTGAAGAGCCCAAATTATGGTTCCGTGTTCACCAAATGGTGCGGGAGGTTCAAAAACTGTTGTCCGGTACCACAACAAGAAGAATAATTCGAATGATAAGGAGAATAATAAAAAACCGGCCAAGTGCGCGGCGGGCCACGCGCAATATAGGGTTCCGTAGTACCACTAGTTTTTGACATTTTTTATAGTCAATGAACGTAGTATATATTTTATAGCGTGTTTTACACTACTAACAACATCATCTCTGTTACCTTCAAAGGAATTTGAACGAAAAGTTCCATTTATACTCCGCCGAATACATTTTTTTTAGTTGATCGACTATTACTCAATAACTTATGAAGTCTTCTTAGCCGTGATAGTTTTCCTTTTAAATTTAGCATATTTCCTACTCCCGTGAATTTTTTCACATTTCCAGAACCAACCGTTTAGCTGGTAGAAGGGGGGGGGGACACTGGACTCTAACGATTTTTTCCACTTTAAAACTTAATATTTCACAAACGGATCCCTAAATCGGAAAATGATCTATGAATACTCGCAATATTTTTAAAAAACCTTTCAACGACACCCCACACGATGGAGTGGGCGCGAAAAAAATTTTTCATCCCTGCTTGATGTGTAGGTGCCATAAAAAATATTTTTTTACAATTTCATATACCATTTTGTTGCCATTATTAATATGTGTATTCATACCAAATTATAGCATTGTAGGTCCTATAGTCTCTGAGTAAAACCGCGGACAGACAGACAGTCAGACGGACAGACGGACAGACGGACGGACAGACCGAAACTATAAAGGTTCCTTGTTGACTACGGAACCCTAAAAAGGTACACAACCTTACCGAAATAAATATATTAAAAAGAATATTAGTAATTAATAATAAGGGAAACAATCAAAAGGGGTAGAGTAGTATTATCATCAATGTTAGGAAACAATAACAATAATAAATGCAAACGTTCTTATATTGTAGATAGATTTTGTATTCCCGGAATAAATCAAGTACCATGTCTTTCACAAAATAAATACATTAATTTTAACGGAACTATTACAAGGACTTTGTTATGTGTCTCTGTGTATCTGTCACACTATTCTGAAAATACACAATGGCTATCGTGTATTGTCTGAATAGTTACAACTGACAGAATTTTGATATCTGACAGATAAGTTGTGGATAGACTATACTTATTTACAATGTGATCTGGCACTTTAACTTTTAGCGTTAATTAAGAGCCTACTGTGAAAACGCTAGTCCCGCCTACACACAATGCTATCCTCCAATCGTGATTTATTAATTCCATGAATCGTGCTCCCGGGCAATGTTAGCTTTAGGCTGCAGCTAATAGTGAACAATATCGCGTATCAACGGTTCCCGCATTATAGCATGAAAGTAAAGGTCGTAAGTCCCAAAACTGTTTTTTGATGATTACTTAAAAACTAAATACAATACTAAAATTTCCTTTAGCTTCCTAATTATTTTATAAAGGGCCATTCTACGAAGTGGCCAAAATCCTGTTCGCTTTATTTATCTCCTTTTTAAACATAGTCACATTTTAACAATAGTGTGTGTATTTTGCTTTATTTTCAGTTTCCTATCACCACATGATTCAACTAATATCTAATCTCTCTTATTTATTTAAATTTTGCGCTTTTCCTGTAGACCAAATCACGTCCTGTCGACTGTTCGCGGCATAGGCTGCCAGATCCTGATATCTTTTAAAAATACTCTCCTATGTTTGAAGTATTTAATGTGCATCTGTCATATTACAAATATAATAAAGTAAATTTTCATGTAATTAAAAAAAAAACTAATTTCGTTATTACAAGTTACAAAATATTCTACGGTGTTCTTAAAAAACTAATCACACCTGTAGACATACATAAAAATACTGATATTTTTATAAATATTTTCAAAAACAACACTGTTTTGTGTTGCTAGTAACACTGAAACAGTAGTTGTCATTGTGTAACCGTTTTCGCTGGCAGAGAAAAGTTAATTATCCAGTTTTTTAATAAGATTGAGTGATTCTACGAAATGTAAAAGTTACTGCGTCACTTCTAAAGTGGCCAATAAACAGTAAATCCTTAATCCCAAATTATAATTTTCATGTAGTCTTGTTAATTAGATGTAAAATGACAGAACGTGATTGAGGCCGCAGCTTATAACCTCAAATATTCGCTTCGGCATAGACTAAAGTGTTTGTACATCACATCTCTCGAACTCACTTCTGTAGAAAGGGTTGTCTACAGATATGATGAATGCCTACAGATGTGAGGCTTTTAAGAAATTTATGTCTTATTGCTATTTAATATGGATTTAAATTCATTTTTAGAAAACCTTTGCTGTGTAAATAATTTATTTTTTAGCTCAATACGCGTTTTTTAGCTTGGTTAAGTACAAAATAAAAAAATTTATACAGAAGTGACATATTTCGACAGATGTGATGTTGTTTTGTTTTTTCTTAATTGTTATTACAAATTTATTTTTAACTAAACCCTTATTCTTATGTTTGTATATTTATCGTGTACTTGAAGCATTATTAATACTTAATTAATACGATTTTGTGCGAAAAATATGCTTAGCAATATTTGCCTACAGAAATAACATCTGTCTACAGGTGTGATTTGACGCTTTCATTTTTTTCCACAAGAATGGCGAGGAATAAAATAAATGACTGAAGAAGAAAAAAGGAGCGTCACAAAGAACAGAAAAGGAGATATATACAAAAAAAAAGACAGAAAATATCGGAAGCTGATTTAGAGAAAAGGCACAGAAAAGACAGGGAAAGACACCAAAAGAAAAAAACATCAAGAGAGATCAAGACGATTAAAGAACAAACTATAGATATTTATAATTAAGATATTTTCTAAATCATTGGTTATCCTACTTGACTGATTTATTTCTTATTATATATTTTTTTAATTGCTATTGTATTATAATGTCTACAGAGGCGAAGTCACATCTGTAGACATAGTTATTACATTTTTTATTGTGTAACCGTTGGCTATTTTCATGTTGATTATGTTCTTGAAAGTGAGAAGGCAATTTATTTTTCAATAGTATTACTTTTTTTTATAAAGGATTGTATTCATTTTCGTTATTTTTGTAATATTGTCTTTTCTGTCGACAATGGCATCACGCCTGTCGACAGGCAAAAAGCTCAAAAGTGCCATAAATGGTCATATTGTGATTAATGATCTCTAAAAGTATTTTTAGATTTAATTAAGATTTATTTTAATTCGTCCTACCTCAATAAAACCTCCGAATTATTAATTTTGTTTTAATTTATTTTTTAAATTGGCTTCGTAGAATGGCCGTAAAGTGTGTGACTTTAGTAGTGCAAGTTATTTAATGATACTTACTCAATAAGTGTAACAGATATTTGTTGAAATGCCCAAAAAGATTCATAATTTCGAAAAATAAAACTATCGAGCCAAAATAAATGAATCGTGTTTTCCTCTAGATAAATACCTATACAATGATTAAATAAATCTCAATTTCATTTGAGTCAATCGTCTTCCGGGATCGTTATACTTATTAGAAAACACAGCAAAATTGCACAGCCCGCTCTTAATACGTTGATTAAAACTCGCAGAATCGAATGAATTAATTGAACATTACTTAAAGATGCTGTTATCACTAAACATAATTGAATTAATTACAACGTATTGTTAAAACCTTAGGATTTATTTAAACTTCATTAAAATCGAACATGATTATAAGTTACGTAGTACATATTAATAATCTGTGCTACATGGGACGTTAATTACTAAAAATTAATGAAAAAATTGTATCAAATTTTTTATCCGATAGGAAGGGGGTATTTAACGCGGATGTTCGGCCAGTAAGAATAGAGTACGGCAAAATTTTAAAGCACGATGCACACACTGCATTGCGTTTTAATAATTGTAAATATCCTTTTTATCATAAGCTATGAAGGAGTAAAACCTACTTTTTTGGTAAACCCAAAAATAAACAATGATTTGGAAGATAATAATCGTATTCTTCACAACAAAAATCAAATAGATGCTTCTGATATTTACAAAAACAATTTAAAATTGTCCAATGAACATGATGGCGAAAACGAAGTCAACATTATAACACCCCTAATAAACACGTGGAAAAGAAAAGTTGAACAGAAGAAAGCAAACGAAAACATTAAAAAGCAAAAAAACGATGAAAAAATAATATTATTTTTGTATGATATGGAGAATGGACGTCTCATAGGAAGGGCCGGCACAACTATCAAAAACTTTATTAAAGATATTAATGGTAAGACTAGTTTTTATTTAAATTTTTATAAAAAAAAATACAGGATTAAGGGCCTGTATTTCCAGAAACGGACGATTTTCAAGATTTTAAAGTGGCAGGAGACATAAAAATATAGTTATTTAAATTCTGAAAAATATTATATTGTGTTAGTTAAGGATCTAACCAGTGGCGTTCATATTCCATTACACAATATCATAAACTTCACACGATAGAAAAAAATCCCAAAGTTACCCCTTCTATTCACGATTGCCATACTATGTCCAAATTATTTGGAATTTTCAGAAATTTTTTGCACTGAACGAAAGATAAAGAAAATGTCTAGGGAACTGTGTTTGTGTAAACAGGCGGAAAGGCTTTCAGCCGCGCTCAGGCGCTCATGCAATTTTATAGTTTTTTGATCGTCTTTATTTTATACATAATTCAATCGAGTCAAAAAAACACAGTTCTTTGTCTTTCGTTCAGTGCAAAAATGTTCTGAAAAATTTAAATAATTTGGACATAGTATGGCAATTTCGTGAAAAGAAGGGGTAACTTTGGGATTTCTTTCTATCGAGTGAAGTTTATGATACTCGTATTGTGTAATGGAATATGAACTCCACTGTGTTAGATCCTTAACTAACACATATATTTTTTTCAGAATTTAAATTACTATATTTTTATGTCTCCTGTCACTTTAAAATCTTGAAAATCGTCCATTTCTGGAAATACAGGCCCCTTGTATAAAAAAATACGTGTGGCACTCGGGGACTGCTGTAAAGCTATTGAGTATTTTTGGAGTTTACTCCTTAAGAATCGATTTCCATATTTAAGGCGCCCGGTATGAGAAAAATGCGAGGGGTAAAACCTATTAAACATGTGACGAAAAAATGTGTCACGTTTTTGGAATCATCGCACATCGGAATATTATATTATATTATTATATAATTATATTAATATATAATCATATTTATATAATTTTATATATATTTTTTTTTTTTTTTTTTTTTTTTGTTAAGTATAAATATCAATAATTAATATTGTTATTGTGAAGTTATAATTTTTATCATTATACTGGCTAAAGTGAACTAAAAGTATTTTGAAATAACTATGGCAGAAAGGGGTGTAGATAATATTGCCAGAATGATATTAATCTTTTTTCAGTTGAATAAACTCTTTTTGCGTATGGTTAGATACTCGTACTTAAGGAGTAAACTCCAGTCGTGCGTCGGAGCTGACACACTTTTCTCATTTTATCAACTTAAGCAATAATTATAATTCGCAAACGTCTAGTCGCACGCACACAAACACCGTGCCAAAGTATACCAAACTGAAACGACGTTAAACGATGAATGGCAATAGCCGCGTACTGACCAAGTGAGCCGCCTCGCCGCGGCAGCCTCGCACGCATTTGCTCGGTCGGTCAGTACGTGTTAGTGCGCGTCAAACGTCCGAGGCGCCTTTGAGCATCGACCAAAAACCGACAACTTTTGGCTCGGCCGCGGCACGCTCGGGCGAGGCAGCGAGGCGGCTCGCTTGGTCAGTACGCGGCTAATGCCGCACCGACCGGCACGGCGGTGCCGCAACACCGCAATCCTGTGCCGATCAGAGTGGTTTATTGTATGGATAGGTTTATTTTCGTTACGGAATTACTTGATTCGGTCGCCGCGCTCGAAACCCGCGATAAAAGCTTTGCAATAGCTGAAAATAATTTAACTTGCTAAGTAAACTAAAAATTAAAGCTAACCTTTTTAAAGTGTTTAAAATACGTTTTTCTTTATTCCAGATAAATTTAATGGTCAAATCATTATAAACTCGAAAGGCGGTCGAATAAAAAATGTTCACTCCAGCAGTGGAAAAAAAAATCGTGATCACAATTCGTATGCCCAGGACTCCTACTCCAGTAGTGAAGAAAATAGTGATGACTCCAGTAGTGAAGAAAATAGTGATGACGAGTCGTCTAACCAGAGTTCCTACTCCAGTAGTGAAGAAAATAAACATAGACAATACCATGGTTAGAATCCGTATTCCCACTATTCATAATATGGCTACTCTTATTATGGGTAAATTCCCCAAACACGTTTTTTACGTTGCTGAAGTTAAATGGCGGTTTACAAAGACTTTATTGTATGACATACAAATTTATCGTTTAGTTTGTGTAATTATTTACAAGACGTCACACTTACATTTTTATTTCGATCAGTATACATTAAAATAAAATCTGAAAGTTGAATTTTTCATCTTCGGTGACTGTCCCCAAACCTTTTTTTAGTCTCCAAGTTAATTCTGAAAGTTAATTTCGTCAACCAAGGCACCTAGAGGACAGTGGTACATATGTCGCAGCCAACTGGTTTAAATAGTCGTTCAATCAAACAGATATTATAAAACCCTTTGATTGAACAACGAAATTCAATCACACGTCTAGCTTTTTAATTGAATATTTCAGTCGCTCAAAACGTTCAACACTATAGCTGCTTCAAAAGCAGCCGTTTGATTGAATTAGTTCAGCGCTCACCACCGCGGCGCTAGGTGCGTTTTGTTTACAAAATGGCGTCAACTAGCCGGTACTTTGTGATTGTATTATTATTTTTAGATATTTTTCGTTCATATACGTTACTAGCGACCCGCCCCGGCGTCGCACGGGTATAAAATATATAGCCACTGAAAAAAAATATTAAAATCGATAGCCTATGATCCTTCACGTAGTCTACTTCTTATATTTGCCAAATAACATAAAATTGCTCCAGTAGTTCAAGGGATTAAGCCCTTTCAAATAATTTCCTCCGTTTTTTCCTACATTATTCTATTAGTCTTAGCGTGATAAAATATAGCCTATAGTCTTCCTCAATAAGTGGGCTATCTAACACTGAAAGAATTTTTCAAATCGGACCAGTAGTTGCTGAGATTAGCGCGTTCAAGTTAGGCCTTTCAAATAATTTTCCCCGTTTTTTCCACATTTTCCTTCGCTCCTGTTAGTCCTAACGTGATAAGAGATAGCCTATAACCATCCTCGATAAATGAGCTATCTAATACTGAAAGAATCATCAAAATCCGTTACGTAGTTTTAAAGATTAAAGGGAACAAAGGGACATGAGGGAAAAAGTGACTTTGTTTTATAATAAGTATAGACAAGTGTTATTAAAGTGACACATAATTATGGGAGCATATACGAGTGAATCAAAATTTAAACAAATATTCGAATTCCCGTAATTTCTCATTACGGGATTATGAAGTGCATTACCAAGGTATTTATTGCAATTTTGTTAACCGACTTCCAAAAAACGAGGAGGTTAAATGTTCGGCTGTGGATATATATTTTTTAATTTTTTTTTTATTTTTGTATGTTCAACGATTACTCCGCTGTTTGTGAACCGATTTTCGAAATTTTTGTTTTGTTGTATTAGGTTTCACTCCAATTTGGTACCATGTTCACAAAAGTGGTGACCTGATGATGGGATCCATGAGTAATCGAGGGAACTCCTCGAAATTTATATGGAAACATATGGTGATTTTGGTTTTATGTGAAGTGTACTAAGAATATGCTACCAAAAAGTCAAATATTGGGTCAAGGTATACCATGGTTTCGAAGATGCTGTGAGAACTCCTGACTCCTTATAGATACACGTTTGGGAGTTTCGGCGTTATTTTAAGAACAGAAAGCATATGCTACTATGCAATTAATATTCATCATCATAATCATAATCATCATCATCGTCATCATCATCATTACCACGTCGTGATGTCTCATGGCACAGAATAGATAGTAGTACAAGGCATAGGTATGGATATACTAATAATAATAATTATGTATTGTTACATAACAACACCTGTTTGTTTAATACACGGCGGTCGGCGCTGCAGAGGCGACGGTGTCGCGCGGGCGGCGCGTGGCGGCATTATACAGATCGAATACTTTACTAACTACTGTTCACTTCACTGATAATATATTATTTTGTGAGTGTGAGTTGTGACTCTTAATGTAAAGAATAGACGTCATACGCCTAAAACTGGTCTTATGGTTCTGTAGGGTTACCCTGGGACGTTAATCCCTCTGGCGTAATATCAATTAAGACAACCGGTGAGTGTGAGCGAGAAGAAAAAATTTATTGTAGCGAATTAGTTATATCAAATGCTGTCGAGTAAGCGATACCGAGATGCAGATGCTTAACAACGACATCTGTTGTTGAATTGCGGAACTAAATTTTCTTAGAAAATATAAAGTTTACAAATCTCAACACTTAACAAATTGTAATATTATTTTTAACAAAAAATTAAAACCGACTTCCAAGGTAAAAACAATAATAACATTAATATGAACTAAAAAGTATTAAATATTTTTTACTATCTAATAGTGCCTTTTTCCGAATTCGGCTAAACCTCAACTATTTCTGTACTCAATCTTCATAATTTTGAAGTCGGTACCAGTTCCAAAAGTTTCAAATATTCCGTCAGAGGACTGAAGATTCAGCTATCTGGTACCGACTTCAAAATAATGAAGATTGAGTACAGAAATAGTTGAGGTTTAGCCGAATTCGGAAAAAGGCACTATTAGATAGTAAAAATTATTTAATGCTTTTTAGTTCATATTAATGTTAATATTGTTTTTACCTTGGAAGTCGGTTTTAATTTTTTGTTAAAAATTATAATAATTCAAAATGAGTTAGAATGCAATAATTTATTCTACTTGTTATCATTACAATTGTGTAATAATAACACTAAATTTATGGTCACCTTAGTTAATTTGCCATTTCATCAGTTAGCTGAGCGTCGTCTAGATGTAGTGTTGAACGTTGCAGTCAACACGTCAGCCAAACGACGTATAGCCGTGTGATTGAATGGCATTGTTCAGTTAAAGAGCTAGCTGTTTGATTGGGCGGCTTTTATTTTAACCAGTGGACTGCGACACATACATACATACTGATTAATTATTTTATCAATTTATAAAGAAGAGATTTGAAATATAATTCATACTTTCACTAGCGGCCCGCTACGTGCTTCGCTACGTATAAAGTAAAACAATACATAAATCAGTTAGAAAAATAATAAATATAATATTATTACTTTATTGCTAGCTACTTTATTTTATTTATTTGGGAAAACAAACAGTACAAAATTACATATAAAATTTCTAGGAATATAACAATAGACAATTTACATGTTTTCACTTATAAGATTCTAAGAAAAACAAAAGCTTTTGACAAATGACACAAGATCAACACAAGATAACGATAACATTTAAAATAATTAATAAGCCGGCAAAGAAAAACAATTACAAAGTCTGCATTTACAATACAATATTAAGTTATTAATAATATGAGATAGCTTAGGCATCGCTAGTAAACCAGTGCTTGGAAAGTTTTTGTTTAATACTATTTGGTTTGTCACTGAATAGGTCAATATCTAATATTTCACTGAAAGTGTTAAGTTGTTTAGAAGTTCTGATAAAGAAAGAATTACCCATGTAATTTGTTGAAAAAAACAGGAATATGGAGGTACTTATGCTTTCTATATGTTCTGGAAGGTACATGTATAAGTATTTTAGATAATAGAGAAGAAGAATCTACATTGTTCTGTGCAATTTTAGATAAATATACAACATCTGCTATGTTACGTCTCTGATGAAGAGGTAAAATGTGGTGTCTAACACATCTCATGTTGTAGCTCACGTCGGTAGTTTTAGTTTTAAATTCTAGGAACTTAAGAAATCTTTTTTGAATAGATTCAATTCTGTCGCCATATTTGTTATACAACGGGCTCCACACCATAGAATTATATTCCAGGATGCTACGAACTAATGCACAATATAATATTTTCATTATTTTAATATTTTTAAATTCTGCACAAGATCTAAGCACAAAACCCAACATTTTATTAGCTCTGTTAGTGATGTTGTCTATATGGGCATCGTATAGGATTTTGTGGTCGTGTATGACGCCTAGATCACGTATTTTATCTAAACGATGTAGAGGGTGGTCTTTTAAAGTATAGTTTTTTAACAATGAATTCCTTTTACGAGTAAAAGTTACGATGAAACACTTTGAGACATTTAAATTGAGTTTGTTGATGCGACAGTATTCTTTTAGTGACTTGAGGTCTATCTGCATGAAGATCTATAAAAATATCTTATGATATTTTTATAGATCTTCATGTCATCGGCGTAGAGTAGGAATAAACAGTATTTAAAGCAGGAAGAGATGTCATTAATGAATATATTAAAAAGTATTGGTCCTTGGGGAACTCCTGAAGGGGTATAATACCATGAAGATTCATAGCCCTGAAGAACTACCAGTTGATACCGATTCTGAATGTAAGATATAAACCAGCGAAACAGATTTCCGTGGATTCCAGCTGATAAGATCTTAAGCAGTAGTATATTATGGTCAATACGGTCGAACGCTTTGCTGAAATCTGTGAAAATCGCATCTACTTGTCCCCCTGACTCCATATTGGAAACGAGAAAGTCCGTAAAAGTTATTAAATTTGAGGCAGTGGAACGTTTACTAATGAAGCCATGTTGTTCAGGTATAAACCAAGATGAAAGGGCACTGTATACTTGAGTGTAGACGATTTTTTCAAGAATCTTAGCAAAAATACAAAGTTTAGAAATAGGCCTATAATTAGTTATGTCACTTTTGTTGCCGCTCTTGTGTATAGGGGTGATAAACGCGGACTTCCATATCTTAGGAACAATTCCCTCAGATATGGAACGCGAATATAGTATAGTGAGTGGTGTAGTTAAATTGTTGGCACACTTCACTATGAATAACGGTGCAATACGGTCTGGCCCAGATCCTTTAGACAAGTCAAGAGATTTCATTTCTTTAAGAATCGTGTCTGTATTAATCTCGATATTACTTATACTGTGATGCAAGACAGAAGAAGATACAGTTTCATTTAGTGGCTGGGTAGAGTTACAGGGCAGCTGAAAAACTGATTGGAAATATGAAGTAAAGAGGTTCGATATTTGCTCGCCAGATTCACCCTTAATATATTACCCCATTATAGTACGAAGTCGCTGGAAGTGAGTTAGTACTCTTTCTGTTCGATTTCACATATGACCAGAACTGTTTCGGATTGGTGGTGATTGAGTTTTCTATTTTTTTAATATAAAGGTCATAACAACTTTGTTCTAATAATTTGGCTCTTTTGCGTAATAGACTAAAAGTATTGTAATCGGATATATTTTTGTAAATGTGATATTTTTTTAGGTATTTATTTTTTTCTTTGAGTACTTTTTTTAAGCTAGAGTTGTACCAAGGTGGGAAATGACAACCAGGATTGAGTGTTTTATGGGGTATATAGATATCAATAAGTTCATTTAGCTTATTGTAAAAAAGATCAACAGCGTGATCTAAGCTATTATTTTTTAACATGTCCCAATTACATTCATTTAAATTAGAATTAATTGAATCATAATCTCCCTTTTCAAAATAGTATTTTACCCTGAAGTTGTCTTTAAGAATTGTGTCTCGTTGAAGATTAAGCATAATGTACAGGGATGGATGTAACCAACTGAATAGGTAGGCATTTTAAAAAAAACACTCCCGTAGTGTGCGCTTAGACCATCACGTCCCGACTAATTGTGTTTTCACAACTTTCGCCTGTTTTGCTCATGTTTCACTTACACCGGCCACGCCCCCACAGCCTCTCTTAATATCTCTGTGTTAAAAACAATAAAAAATCTAGCTCCAACATTAGATTAAAATTGAAATGATCTTACATGTTGTGCATTAAAACTTGTAGAAATACTATATTTTAACTGCTAAATCACGTCTGTTAAATGAGCGAAATCGGCAAGATTTCGTATACGGACTCTTAAGTCATGGCTTACGTCACTTAGGTATCAATTAGCATGCCTTATACTTCTAAGGCTTTAGGCGCGAAGAAAAAAATGTTAGTTTGAATGAGTTCGGGTGGTTGAAATACCTCACCACAAGGACCGCAAGGTAATGCGGGCAGTAAGAAGACCCCAAACTATGATCCATACTCATCATAATAATATTATGGATTAAAAGAAAATGGTTACGGTTGGGAAAGCTTAGATTATGATTATGATCGGCTTTCATCACACAGTTTGAAGAGCCCAAGTTATGGTTCCGAGTTCACCAAATGGTCTGTTGTCCGGTACCACAACAAGAAGAATAATTCGAATGATAAGGAAAATAATAAAAAACCGGCCAAGTGCGTGTCGGGCCACGCGCAATATAGGGTTCCGTAGTACCACTAGTTTTTGATATTTTTTATAGTTAATGAACGTAGTATATATTTTATAGCGTGTTTTACACTACTAACAACATCATCTCAGTTACTTTCAAAGGAATTTGAACGAAAAGTTCCATTTATACTCCGCCGAATACATTTTTTTTAGTTGATCGACTATAACTCAATAACTTATGAAGTCTTCTTAGCCGTGATAGTTTTCCTTTTAAATTCAGCATATTATTTCCTACTCCCGTGAATTATTTCACATTTCCAGAACCAACCGTTTAGCTGGTAGAAGGGGGGGACACTGGACTCAAACGATTTTTTCCACTTTAAAACTTAATATTTCACAAACGGATCTAAATCGGAAAATGATCTATGAATACTCGCAATATTTTTATAAGGGTTCCTTGTTGACTACGGAACCCTAAAAAGGTACACAACCTAACCGAAATAAATGTATTAAAAAGAATATTAGTAATTAATAATAAGGGAAACCATCAAAAGGGGTAGAGTAGTATTATCATCAATGTTAGGAAACAATAACAATAATAAATGCAAACGTTCTTATATTGTAGATAGATTTTGTATTCTCGGAATAAATCAAGTACCATGTCTTTCACAAAATAAATACATTAATTTTAACGGAACTATTACAAGGACTTTGTTATGTGTCTCTGTGTATCTGTCACACTATTCTGAAAATACACAATGGCTATCGTGTATTGTCTGAATAGTTACAACTGACAGAATTGTGATATCTGACAGATAAGTTGTGGATAGACTATCCGTATTTACAATGTGATCTGGCACTTTAACTTTTAGCGTTAATTAAGAGCCTACTGTGAAAACGCTAGCCCCGCCTACACACAATGCTATCATCCAATCGTGATTTATTAATTCCATGAATCGTGCTCCCGGGCAATGTTAGCTTTAGGCTGCAGCTAATAGTGAACAATATCGCGTATCAACGGTTCCCGCATTATAGCATGAAAGTAAAGGTCGTAAGTCCCAAAACTGGTTTAGCGTTTATTAATACGTTGATTAAAACTTGCAGAATCGAATGAATTAATCGAACATTACTTAAAGATGCTGTTATCACTAAACATAATTGAATTAATTACAACGTATTGTTAAAACCTTAGGATTTATTTAAACTTCATTAAAATCGAACATGATTATAAGTTACGTAGTACATATTAATAATCTGTGCTACATGGGACGTTAATTACTAAAAATTAATGAAAAAATTGTATCGAATTTTTTATCCGATAGGAAGGGGGTATATAACGCAAATGTTCGGCCAGTAAGAATAGAGTACGGCAAAATTTTAAAGCACGATGCACACACTGCATTGCGTTTTAATAATTGTAAATATCCTTTTTATCATAAGCTATGAAGGAGTAAAACCTACTTTTTTGGTAAACCCAAAAATAAACAATGATTTCGAAGATAATAATCGTATTCTTCACAACAAAAATCAAAGAGATGCTTCTGATATTTACAAAAACAATTTAAAATTGTCCAATGAACATGATGGTGAAAACGAAGTCAACATTATAACACCCCTAATAAACGCGTGGAAAAGAAAAGTTGAACGGAAGAAAGCAAACGAAAACATTAAAAAGCAAAAAAACGATGAAAAAATAATATTATTTTTGTATGATATGGAGAGTGAACGTCTCATAGGAAGGGCCGGCACATCTATCAATAACTTTATTAAAAATATGAATGGTAAGACAAGTTTTTATTTAATTTTTTATAAAAAAAAATACAGGATTAAGGGCCTGTATTTCCAGAAACGGACGATTTTCAAGATTTTAAAGTGGCAGAAGACATAAAAATTTAGTTATGTAAATTCTGAAAAATATTATATTGTGTAAGTTAAGGATCTAACCAGTGGCGTTCATATTCCATTACACAATATCATAAACTTCACACGATAGAAAAAAATCCCAAAGTTACCCCTTCTATTCACGATTGCCATACTATGTCCGAATTATTTGGAATTTTCAGAAAATTTTTGCACTGAACGAAAGATAAAGAAAATGTCTAGGGAACTGTGTTTGTGTAAACAGACGCAAAGGCTTTCAGCCGCGCTCAGGCGCTCATGCAATTTTATAGTTTTTTGATCGTCTTTATTTTATACATAATTCAATCGAGTCAAAAAAACACAGTTCTTTGTCTTTCGTTCAGTGCAAAAATGTTCTGAAATATTCAAATACACACCGGCAAAATTAGCGGAACATAGGTAAAAAGGGCCACAACTTGAATTCAAGTGGGTCGGGCTGTGTGAAATCCTTTTTTATAGTTTCTAAGCTCATTTAAGAAATAAAATATTGAGCACAACTGGGAAGCTAACAGATTTTTATTGCAATTATGCCCTACTAAGTGTTTTTCGATGATTGACGTTGTAAGTGTTTCTGATAAGAATGGCGTTTTTAGCGAGGTGCAAGGCATGCCAGCTCCTTTGATTGTTTGGTTTTTGGAAGAACACATTGCTTAGATACAAAATTAGTGATTTTCCAGCATCTACGACTGCTAGAGCTGTAACCACGATAGAGAAAGTTCACACCTACCGTTCGGTCAGTCAGGCCTTAGGTGTGTCGGCTTTCGTGGTCCATCGTAACTTTCAACGCTACAGAGAGACTGGATCTTACGTTTTTAGACGAGAACAAGGCAGATTTCGGGTGGCAATGGTTCAGGATGACCGTTTTGTAAGGGTACAAGCCTTAATAAATCGACCTCAAACTGCTTTGCAGAGACGAAACCTGTCGGAACAGGTCCGAGATGAACGTGTAAGTGATTGTACAGTAAGAAGAAGAATCAAAGAAGTTAAATTAAACTCGTGTGTTGCACAGTAAAATCGTGTGCTGTACAGTGATGGGAGCAAACTGTGTAAATTTTGTTGACAGGCGATAAAGAATGTGGATAAATCGTAAGGAACGCTATAGACCATCAAACTTAACGGACACAGTGGCCTATCATGCAGGCTTCGTAATGGTTTGGGGTGGCATATGATTTGGAGCCCGCACGGAGCTGATGATTGTTAATGATGGTACTTTGACAGTACAGGGCTATATCACAAACATCCTAGAACTGCATGTTGTGCCTTTTACACAGTTTTAGGCAGTAACTCAATTTTATGCGCGTCCATAGAGTAAAAAAATCGGGTATTATTACCTAAATAATGCTGGCGTAGCCCAGGTGGAGAGGTCAGCACGGTCTACGGATGTGGATCCGATTGAGGCCGTGTTGCACATCAATGAGTGAACGGTACGAGTTAAAACTCCAGCTCCAAAATGTGGTCAGAAGCTCGAGTTGGCGCTACTGGAGGAGTAGAAGAATATCCCACAGGAAATGATCGACAATCAAAATGCAAGCATGGAATGGCATATCCAGACCCTCTTGAGATCCATAGAAGGCATTAAACATGGCATTTCTTAAGTAAAAATGAAGAATTTAACTTTAAAACTTACTACTGAAATTTCAAAGATTTTTCTTAATTTTTGATTTTTGCAGATTTTTTCTATTTTACACGTTTTATGCCCTAAATTTATATAGGTTTTATTTAGTAATCGTCAATTATTTAATAAATAAGTAAATATATAAAAAACAGCGAATAATTTTCAAAAAAAATTAAATTTTGTTATGTTCCTCTAATTTTGCCGGTGTGTTTAATTTGGACATAGTATGGTAATTTCGTGAAAAGATTTTTTTTCTATCGAGTGAAATTCATGATATTGTGTAATGGAATCCCTCCACTGTGTTAGATCCTTAACTAACACATATATTTTTTTCAGAATTTAAATTACCATATTTTTATGTCTCCTGTCACTTTAAAATCTTGAAAATCGTCCGTTTCTGGAAATACAGGCCCCCTGTATAAAAAACACGTGTGGCACTCGGGGACTGCGGTAAAGCTATTGAGTATTTTTTTATCAACTTATGCAATAACTATAATTCGCAAACGTATAGTCGCACGCACACAAACACCATGCCAAAGTATACCAAACTGAAACGACGTTAAACGATGAACGAATGCCGCACCGACCGGTACAGCGGTGCCGCAACACCGCAATCCTGTGTCGATCAGAGTGGGGGGTGTTATGTTTATTTTCGTTACGGAATTAGTTGATTCGGTCACCGCGTTCAAAGCCCGCGATAAAAGCTTTGCAATAGCTGAAAAGTATTTAACTTGCTAAGTGAACTAAAAATTAAAGCAAACCTTTTTAAAGTGTTTAAAATACGTTTTTCTTTATTCCAGACAAATTTAATGGTCAAGTCATTATGAACACGCAAGGCGGTCAAATACAAAATGTTAACTACAGCAGTGGAAAAGAAAATCAGGATCACAAGTCGAATACCCAGGAGTCGCACTCCAGTAGTGATAGAGAAAATCAGGATCACAAGTCGAATACCCAGGAGTCGCACTCCAGTAGTAACAGAGAAAATCATGATCAGAAGTCGCGTACCCAGAAGTCGCACTCCAGTAGTAATAAAAAAAATCATGATCAGAAGTCGCGTGCCCAGAAGTCGCACTCCAGTAGTAACAGAGAAAATAATGATCAGAAGTCGCGTACCCAGAAGTCGCACTCCAGTAATAACAGAGAAAATTATGATGACAAGTCGTATAACCAGAAGACGCACTCCAGTAGTAATAGAGAAAATCATAATAACAACGCGTATAACCAGAATTCGTACTCTGGTAGTAATAGAGAAAATTATGATCACAAGTCGTATAACCAGAAGACGCACTCCAGTATTAATAGAGAAAATTATGATCACAAGTCGTATAACCAGAATTCGTACTCCAGTAGTAATAGAGAAAATTATGACAAGTCGTATACCCATAGTCTTGGACAATGGGGTTACCAGGGTTACAATCCGTATTACCCGTCATGTGGCAACACTTATTATTGGTAAATTTCCCAAACACTTTATTGTATGAGATACCATTTTATCGTTTAGTTTGTGTAACACTTACATTTTTATTTCGATCAGTATACATTAAAATAAAATCTGAAAGTTGAATTTTTCATCTTCGGTGACTGTCCCCAAACCTTTTTTTAGTCTCCAAGTTAATTCTGAAAGTTAATTTCGTCAACCAAGGCACCTAGAGGACAGTGATACATACATACATAGGTACTGATTAATTATTTTATTAATTTATATAGAAGAGATTTGAAATATAATTCATACTTTCATAATCTCAATCGATACAGTGAAATAAAAATAACTGTCCTCAAATTTTGTTTCATTTCGGTATTCGAAAAAGAAACATGAATTATTGTCATTAACAGCAGGGCTTTTGACCATATTCATGCTTCTCAAACTTAAGACTGGGCTGTCAAAAGTATCCTCCAATCGTGATATAATGATCCCATGAATCGTGCCCGCGAAGAATGAACAAAATCGCGTAACAACGGTTCCCGCATTATAGAACGAAAGTAAAAGAGTCCCAAAAATGTTTTTGATGATTACTTAAAAATTAAATAGAATACTAATATTTCCTTTAGCTATATTTAATAAAGCGTGTGATTGTAAGAGTGAAAGTTATTTAATAATAGTAACTCAATAAGTGTAATAGATATTTGTTGAAAAGCCCTGAAATATTCATGATTTCGAAAAATATAACTATCGAGTCAAAATAAGTGAATCGTGTTTTCCGTTAAGGCGCTATATTGAAAGTAATTTTACCGCAAGGGCAATTTTATACTTAATTTGTATGACTATACAAGTCGTGAATACGCTTCGGCCAGAAGCTATCGGCTCGCTCGGAAAACATGCGAAAAACGTAATTTTAATTATTAAAAAAATAACTAGGAGCATTTAAGCAAAATGCTTCTATCCGATTTTGAGTTGCAAAGGTATTTATCAATTAGACTAATTTCCTACAATACATCTATTTTCGTTTCAAAATGATCTTCAAATTTCGTATTTTTAAGAGGTCATTTCGATCGAGAAATGTATCGAGGCAAAATACATTAATCGTGTTTCTGGTTCTTCTCAAACCTAGATAAGGCTATGAAGATATGTATATCTCATTACCAGATTTGTAACATTTCTGAGGGTCCTATGATAGTATAACGTCAAAAAGGACAGTTTTTTCAATATAGCGCCTTAAGCCGTCAGTCCACCGCAGCGCACGGAGAGACTACGAACGTGCGTCAAGCTTCGCTTTGCAAGAAAATATAATTATGTGACTGTGTCCACTGCAACCCACGGACACGTTACGCACGAATTGACGTAGTCATATTAAAAACGTGCGCCGCGTGGCCGTGCACCGCGGTGGAATGACGGCTTTAGGCTAATATCAGATAAATATAAATACAATGGTCAATGATTAAATAAATCTCAATCCGGGATCGTAATACTCATTAGTAAGCACAGCAAAATTTGACAGCTCGCTCTTATGTGCCATTCACGCACAAGCATTCGGGTTGAAAGGTCGTTTGTTGGTTCACTGCGTGTTCTCGCTATATTTATTTCTTTTAGTTTTCATTTAAAATCAACTTATCTTATGATTGAACAAGCTAGAACTATTGATTTTAGTGAGACTCCGGGCTGTATACGCTGCAGAGAGGCTAGTGAATTTTTTACAGTTTGTGTTTTCTGTTGCCGTTGTATCGGGAAATACTAAAAACAAAATAAATAATAATACTTAAAGCGCTGACAACTGCCAATGACCTTGATCTCGCATCACTCTCGCACCACTGTTGATTTTCATGCCAGAGAGACAGAGATGTGAAGTGTTTACTCCGAGTAATTTTCCCTCTAACAAACGAAAAATGTATCTACGCTACCGATAGCGTGTATACATTTTTCGTTTGTTAGAGGGAAAAATAAATATTATGGGAAATCTAGATGTCAGAACCGAAAATTAAATCCGGCAATCTTTGGATTTTTGTAAAAGGTATCAAATAAACAAATTTTTAAAGCAAAGATTGTATTATTACTTTAGTTAGAACTGTTTAAAGTTCCTGAAAGATGTGACATTTTTATCCAGTAGGAGTACATTATTTTATTATTTAAATTCGACAAGCTTTTCCAAACATAATCAAAAATCACATATATATTTTTTGTGCCAATCAATAAAATATATACGTCTAGAAAACTGTACAAATATGTCGAATTGGCAGCTGTCTTCGCCTTAAGGGGGATACCATAATATTATGTACAACAAACGTGTTTTTTCTGTTTTTTTTTTATTTAGATATGGATATGACAAAAATATATGGTATAAGTATAACTAAGTTTTTTAAAGTATTTATTAGATTATTAATACAAAGCAACTTAATATCAATTAATTATTAGAAGGCGACGTTGCTCTAGTTATTGCTTTTCTTGTTGTTATGCTTATTAAATTTTATGTCACCATTTAGATTTCCTGGTACATTTAGATTATTGACAGTGAAATCAATGTTCGAATTACTATTATGTATTTTAGAAGAATTATGGTTGATATTGGTAATGTGTCCCTCCACGTACCCATAAGTTGGGCCATAAATTGGACTACTACCAACATCGTAAACAATATTGATACTAGGTGGTGAGAATTGGTTTAAAATTTTTAAAATTTCCGTAAGATTTGCATATGTTCTTACAATAAGAATTTCTCTTGCCTTTTCTTGAGGAACACCATTATTATTATTTTTATTCGTAACTTCTTTATCAATATTCGCTAACAGTATATCATCTGCACCATTTTGTAGTTCCATAGTCTTGTTAGAATCGTCATTGTAATTTTTATAATCAGCTTTGAAATTTATCGTTTCTTTTTCAATTTCTGTGTCGACTGTGTTTTTAGCGTCATCCAAATTAACTTCTTTTGCAAAATTTTTCAGTATATCTCGTCTTAAGTCGTGACCAGTCACAAAAATAATACTCAAAATAATATAAACAATACATGGCATTAGTTTCATCATGTTTGTGTCGATTCTAATAATCACTACTTGTCTAGTAGAAGTCTTATATAACGGAAAATTAGTTTCCATTGATTGAATTTTCGTAATTAAAACCTAGAAGTCTATACCTAATTATTTTCACTTTCTTATCACTAGGTGATTATTCCCTTAATTATCAATTAAAAGCTTAGCGAGACTTAAGATTGCGTGTGTATTTGTGTTGGGTATGCAAAGTAATCATATTAGTCATGGTCTTTTAGTAAGTTCATAATTCAGGACCTACTAGGGATAAGTGGTATTTTTTAACCGACTTCCAAAAAACGAGGAGGTTATATGTTCGGCTGTGGATATATTTTTTTATTTTTTTTTGTATGTTCAACGATTACTCCGCCGTTTGAGAACCGATTTTCGAAATTTTTGCTTTGTTGTATTTGGTTTTACTCCAATTTAGTATCATGTTCACAAAAGTGGTGACCTGATGATGGGATCCAGGAGTAATCGAGGGAACTCCTCGAAATTTATATGGAAACATATGATGATTTTGGTTTTATGTGAAGTGTACTAAGAATATGCTACCAAAAAGTCAAATATTGGGTCAAGGTATACCATGGTTTCGAAGATGCTGAGAGAACTCCTGAATCCTTATAGATACACGTTTGGGAGCTTCGGCGTTGTTTTAAGAACAGAAAGCATATGCTACTATGCAACTCATATTCATCATCATAATCATCATCATCATCATCATCGTCTTCTTCATCATTACCTCGTCGTGTTAAGGTCACCAATGTCTCATGGCACAGAATAGATAATAGTACTTGTACTATTATCTATTCTGTGCCATCCACACCTATGCCTTGGCATAGGTGTGGATATACTAATAATAATAATAATTTTATACTGTATAACAAAACTTTGTTTAAATATACATGGCGGTCAGCGCCGCGGAGGCGACGGTATCGCGGCGCCGCCGCTGGCGGAAGACGACAGATCGAATATACTTTACTACTTTATATACAGATCGAATACTTTACTAACTACTTTATAAAATTTTAATACACAAAATATAGAATTAAAATATAGTTATTTTAAAAAGAGCATTTAAACAAAACAAAGTCAATAAGTGTCTTTTTAATTAGTTATACTTATTAATCGATAGATGGCGCACTAAGTATCGATTTGAATGGATTTGAAATTGAATTCTTGATTATAAGAACAGCTGTCAATAATTATGATAATATTATATTATATTACTAGCTGTCCCGGCAAACGTTGTTTTGCCATATAAATAATTTTTGGTATGAAAAATAGATGTTGGCCGATTCTCAGACCAATATCCTCACAATATTATGCTCACATAATTTCATGAGAATCGGTCAAGCCGTTTCCGAGGAGTATGGCAACGAAAACTGTGACACGAGAATTTTATATATTAGATGAGTAGCTACGCTACATCCTATGCAAGTTTATACAATTTTTTATCTGATAGATCCTTCGATCGTGGAAAAACGAGACACAATAGCCTTTCTATTGTTATCGCAATCGCCGGTGACCGCTTGGGGTTTGAAGTATTAAAATTGTTAAATTGCTTAGCACAATATGTTCACTTCACTGATAATATATTATTTTGTGAGTGTGAACTGTGACTCTTAACAAATTGTAATAAGATACGTAAAATATACGCGAAGGTTTACCTACTAGTGTAACTAAAAAGAGTGAAATTATTATTATTATTTTTAACAAAAAATTAAAACCGACTTCCAAGGTAAAAACAATATTAACATTAATATGAACTAAAAAGTATTAAATAATTTTTGCTATCTAATAGTGCCTTTTTCCGAATTCGGCTAAACCTCAACTATTTCTGTACTCAATTTTCATAATTTTGAAGTCGGTGCCAGTTCCAAAAGTTTCAAATATTCTGTCAGAGGACTGAAGATTCAGCTATCTGGTACCGACTTCAAAATAATGAAGATTGAGTACAGAAATAGTTGAGGTTTAGCCGAATTCGGAAAAAGGCACTATTAGATAGCAAAAATTATTTAATACTTTTTAGTTCATATTAATGTTAATATTGTTTTTACCTTGGAAGTCGGTTTTAATTTTTTGTTAAAAATAATAATAATTTGCTAAATTATTCAGTACTTACTACCGAACTGTTCCCTGTTTTAATCACAAAATTGTGGTTAAATCGAATCATAATGTAATATTATATCTCACCACGTATGTTCATTTTCATCTGTTATAAACGAATTTGCAACCATCATTTTATGCCTTGAGGACGATAGTTTCGGAGAATCTATTCTAAATCATTAGATAATCGTTAATCGTCAATTTATAAAACGTCTGATCAAGACATATTATTATGATTTACATACAAAATTATTCCTCTATTGTATCGAGGGACGTTCACACGAGCTTGTTTTCTGCACAGTCTACTGTTTTTGCGGGCGCCCTTAGGTTTAGGTTTAAAGATTTTTATGTTCATAGGAATTACCTACATACCTACTATGAAATTTAATGAGATGATATTACATCAGTATCACTACAAAAAACATAGTAAACTACGAAGTCGCTTTTTCTGTCCCTATGTCCCTTTGTTCCCTTTAATCTTTAAAACTACGCAACGAATTTTGATGCGGTTTTTTCAATAGATAGAGTGATTGAAGAGGGATGTTTATAAGTATAATATCATTCATTAAATAGTGGAGAAATACTGACATTATTTTTGAGGTTTCTAATGTGATATCGTAACGTTCTTATTCTTAAATAATTTCATTTTTTTCCGCTTACATTACAATCACAGGCTCAAAATAATGTACTAAGTATTGTACACAATAAGGTCTCCAGAAAACTTCGCGATGGTATATTATATGTATATATTATGGTATATGTATATCTCTGGATATCCCACAATAATTTTTTTGTCATTTACTTTTTTTAATACAAATAATGGCTTATTTTCGTAGCGATTTCAACCAATACGATATTAATCCTTATTCAATTAAATACTTTAAAATTTAAATACATTGTTGATTTAATACAGATCTAATATGACCCTTTACAGCATATTAGGACTTAAGAGCGAGCTGTCAAATTTTGCTGTGTTTTCTAATAAGTATTACGATCCCGGAAGACGATTGACTTAAATTAAATTGAGATTTATTTAATAATTGTATATTTATCTCATACTAGCCTAACGGAAAACACGATTCACTTATTTTGACTCCATAGTTTTATTTTTCGTAATTATGAATATTTCTGGACGTTTCAACAAATATATGTTACACTTATTCAGTTACTATCCATACTAATATTATAAATGCGAAAGTGTGTCTGTCTGTCTGTTACCTCTTCACGCTCAAACCGCTGAACCGATTTTGCTGAAATTTGGCATAGATACAGTTTGAGTCCCGGGAAAGGATACTTTTTATCCCGGAAAAATGTTCCCGCGCGATAAACTAACTTTGGCGCAACGAAGTTGCGGGCGTCATATAGTCATTAAATAACTTGCACTACTACAATCATACACTTTGTAAAATTATGGCTAAACGAAATATTAGTATTGTATTTAGTTTTTAAGTAATCATCAAAAAACTGTTTTGGGACTTACGACTTTTACTTTCGTGCTGTAATGCGGGAACCCTTGTTACGCGATATTGTTCACTATTAACTGCGGCTCAAAGTACAATTATTATTCATGCGGGCACGATTCATGGAATCATTATATCACGATTGGAAGATAGCGGGGTATGTGGGCGGGGCTAGCGTGTTTTGATATTTTTGGCAGCCCGGTCTTAAATGACTTAGCTTTCGCGGCGGTACCGGCCAACGCGTATCCCGCCCACCAACTGAGTAGTAATGTTTTTTTTATTATAAAATTTGCGGCTGTATAATTATATTTATTGTATAAGTATATATATTTATTGTTTTATAAATAACATAAAAATGTTAATGTTTTGAACGGTGTGGTCCCAGTATGGCGGCCAGTAGATCCGACATTTTTCGATTTTCTTAGATATTATGCTGCTCCACCCTTTGCCTTTAGATGTTGTCACATTGGGTGTTTGTACACTGCACGATAACGACACGACACGATACCACAGAATAGAGGGCCATAGCACATATTATACAATTTCAAGTTGGCCGACAATCGTACAAACTGACTATCGGACTAATTCTAATATTCTGTCACTTAGTATTGAATGCACCCAAAATATTTTCCTTTCTTTTCGCCTTCGTTATTTTAGTACCACAATAAAAGAATGCTTTTTACGCATTTTAACACGCACGTCGCTAGGCTAGTAACACCGTTACCAAATAAATCTAAAATTCTGCGGCTGGCAGCGTACACGATGAAGTTGTCCAATTAAATTGTGACACTACGCAATTTAGTTTGTACGATAGTCGGCCAACTTGAAATAGTATTATATGTGCGGTGGCCCTTATCTATTCTGTGGTATCGTGTCGTGTCGTTACCGTCGCAGTGTGAAAACACCCAATGGCTTGGTGGAGAGGGGTCACTCAAGCTGGGTGGAGTTTCTAGGGTGTTTAAGGGATATCGTTCTGTGTCGAATCTACCAGATGCCAGCCACTGGATTCGTGTCCTTAATAACGCTGCAATATGCGAAGGGCGAGGCTCTGTCGATCCTACTGACTAGTCCGAGGTCCACACTTGCGTTTTAACAATCTATTTAGGACTAAGTTAGTGTTATAAGGTTTATGTTTTATTATTTTTGCTGATCTCTGAGGATCACAGGTCACGACCCGCTATGTGGCTTAGGACTTTATCATTCCTGTCTTTTAAAGCCATTTATATGTTATAATCTTTTATATGTTGTAATGAATATCAAAGCTACTGAATCAATTTTAATCATCTTTTCAGCGAGTGACATAGGCTATATTATATTTTATACCCGTGCGAAGACGAGGCGTGTCGCTATAGTAATGTTATAAAAACAATAGTTTTTAATTGAGTTTGTTTATTAGATTTTTAATTACTTAATAGTATTTTGGATGATCTGTGATATTGAGCATCTTAATATTGACAATTATACCACTTCTTGTAATGATATGAGCCTTTACTTTCATTTCGTCATGTTAGTTTTTACTAAATAGTAGGTCACCATTCATATTACCTTTTATGTGTGAATTATAGACATTACCAAAACCAGTTTCTTGATTATTCATTATTTCGGCATTATCATACAAAATATTAGTGATGTTTCCTTTGACGTACCCATAAATTGGTCCATATATTGGAATACCACTATTATTCTTATGAGTAATAGTTATTTCCCTTTTCACTGGGAAATTCGTTAAAAGTTTTATGATATCTTCAAGTTTTACCTTTGTTCTTACGATAAGAAATTCCTTTTCCTTATTTTGTTCTACTTTATGATTGCCGTATTTATTCTTAGAATTTTTGTCAAAATTTACATTAGCATCAATTAGATAAATAACTTTTGCATCATTTTGTTGATCTGTATTCTGCTGAGGATCTCCATTATACATTTTATCGTCAACTTTGGCAAACTTGGAATTTTCTTCTACCATTCCCGTGTCAATCATTTTTACGAGGTCTTTCAATTTTTTGTCATTCTCAATCTTTTTCAGTATATCCTGTCTTAAGTCGACATGACCAGCCACTAAGACGAAAATTAACATTACTAGGACGCATGGCATTAGATTCATGATGCTTGTAACAATGTTGAATGATGCCTCTAAGAATGAACACTTTACCTTTTTAAGACTTTTACTCTTAAATAAGCAGAAATCATAATCAGATAATTTACCTTTCCTAATTAAAACCTCGAAGCTTATAATTATGATATTCACTTTCTTATCACTTTGCCAATAATTAAAATTTTATTAACACACATACATCATTTACCTACTGTTGTTATATGTGCGTGACGTACATTTTATATGGGCGCTGTTTGTAGTTCTTAGAAATAAAACAACAAATTAATAGATTTTAATTGAAAAATGTGTTTTTTTAAGCACCATTTTGTGTAGTAGGTTGTACTTGTAGTTGCTTGTAATGCTTTATTTGAAGTGACTTAACAAATATGGCACCATGGCAATGTCCGTCGCTGTCCCGACTCAAAGATAAGGTATATCATAATATCAGCTCTCCCCCGCTTTTCCTGGCTGCTGGCCTATAGCTATATAAAATAACTAAGTTGGTAGCCGCCTCCTCAACTCAACAACTCAACTATTAGATCAATATTATAAAATTGCCGCGTGTACTAATGTTACGGGTTTGAAATAACAAGCTTACCATGGTAATGAGTATAATGGCTAATGAGTTATTTCAAATAGGTTGCGGGAAGAATATTTTAACCTGTCAGTTGTGAGCAGTCTGAAGGAAATATGCATCTTCATTCCCGCAAACAAGAGAAGAAAATCAAATTTTCGGTCCTGCCGGGCTAGCATACGGACCAGTAGAAATACGAAAGTATGAACAAACACTTTATGACAAACTATGGTCACGAACTGTGGAAATAAACTTAAGGTGTAGTTCCGATCTTTTTTCGTTCCGAAAAATTCAATTAAATTGCCACTTTATGACAAACTATAGTCACAAACTGTGGAGATAAACTTAAGGTGCAGTTCCGATCTTTTTTTGTTCCGAAAATTTCAATTAAAATGCCACTTTATGACAGACTATAGTCCTCAAAATTCAAATAATATCCTTCTTTATGTCATATAGGTACTATAATAGTCTGTCATAAAGTGGAATTTTAATTGAAGTTTTGTCGGTCGCGATTAGCCGCGGTAAAGGTCGGAACGGCACCTTAAGTTTATGTCCACAGTTTGTCTATACTTTCGCATTTCTACTGGTCGCCGTGCTAGGGTATACTGCTGATGAAAACCAACTACCGTCGCCTATGGACACTCGCAACATTAGTATTGCAAGTGTATTGCACGCCTTTATGAGGGAATACGTTCTCTTCTTGGAGGTTTGCAGGGTCATAATGATCCGGAAATACTGCTGACGACAATCCGGAGTTGCTTTATTTACTATTGCACCTTTTGCAATGCACACTTATTTTATGGCTAAGCGAATAAAAACAAAACTGCTCCCTCTGGATCGTATCCAACGAAGGGCCGCTCGAATTGTTGATTGCCATAGTGTTTCAAACAGCTTAGACCCCTTGGAATTACGCCGAGATGTAGCTTCACTCTGCATCCTCTATCGGTTGTATCACGGGGAGTGTTCTGAGGAATTGTTCAGAATCATACCACCTGCAACTTTTCGCCATCGTCCCACGCGAAAACTGTGCGAAAAATATACCATCCTCATCACCTTGATGAGTGGCAGTCTTCCACAGTGCGTTTTTCGCGTAACTTTCTGCCGCGCACTGTAAAACTCTGGAACGAACTGTCACCAGCAGTATTTCCGGACCTATACGACTTGCAAACCTTCAACAAAAGAGGGTATTCCCTCTTAAAAGGCCGGCAACTCACCTGCAGCTCTTCTGATGTTGCGAGTGTCCATGGGCGACGGTAGTTGCTTACCATCAGGTGACCCGTTTGCTCGTTTGCCCCTTTATTTAATTAAAAAAAAAAAAACAATTTTCCTTGAATTTTATTGTCTCATTAAAACTTGCATTAAATTCCGCCGTGGGTTCCATCTTCATCGTGGCCATCCGCCTCCCTCCATTCTCCTTGATAATACGTAGTGAGATTTAAGACGAACCAATCTTTGAGAAAAAGGAACCAATATCAAAACAGCAGATATATTGTATTTCCTGAGTAAAGCGAACCAACACCAAAATGGTAGATATAATATTATGAGAGTTACGTTTCCTCATTTTTGATTTTTGATTATTCTATGCTATTAATATTTTTTCCTAAGACTAAATCACCATAACTATTAGTTATTTTTGGTTTATTCGTAACGTTATGACTGTTTGTATCAACGCTTATAAGCCCGCCGCCGATTCCGAAGGCACCTAGAAAAATAATAAAAATACGTGTGGCACTCAGGGTGGCTGCGGTGACGCATAACATTATGTATCAAATTATATATAATCTAGCGACCCGCCCCGGCGTCGCACGGGTATAAAACATATAGCCACTGAAAAAATGATTAAAATCGATAGCCTATGATCCTTCACGTGGTCTACTTCTTATCTGTGCCAAATAACATAATATATATATATATATATATATATATATATATATATATATATATATATATATATATATATATATATATATATATATATATATATATATATATATATATATATATATATATATATATATATATGTTATTTGGCACAGATAAGAAGTAGACCACGTGAAGGATCATAGGCTATCGATTTTAATCATTTATATATATATATATATATATATATATATATATATATATATATATATATATATATATATATATATATATATATAATATATATATAATATAGCCTATAACCTTCCTCGATAAATGGGCTATCTAACACAGAATCATCAAAATCCGTTGCGTAGTTCAAAGCGCACGGAGTGCGCGGCCAAGTTCCAGCAGGCCGCGCATGTGCGTGCACTATTTACACGAACCGTTTCGACGCACTTTTGACCCCCCTGTAGCTCAGTGCCTATTGCGAGTACAAAGATAAAATTATACCTACGTAATTATATGCTAGTACTTACGCAGTATACCAAATTTCGTAGATATAGCTTTGGTAGATCCTGAAATATCTCCCTGTGAAAATACCTAATTTTGGCACTGACTCACTCACTCACTCACTCACTGACCGGTAATCAAAACATCTAGGCCACTTCCAATTGTCCTAGCGCTATGAAATTTGGCATACAGGTCGTGTGTTATATGTAGATTAACAAAAAATTGAGAAATTTAAGAAATCGGTCAAGCGTGAGTCGGTTCACCTACAAACCTTAGAGGCCACTTCTGGTTGTCCTAGCATTATGAACTTTGGCACGCAGGTCATGTGTAATAAGTAGATTAAAAAAAATTGAGAAATTTGAGAAATCGGTCAAGCGTGAATCGGTTCATCTGCGAATTTTAGATACCACTTCCAATTTTCCTAACGTAATGAAATTTGACACTCAGGTCATGTTATAATATGTAGATTAATAAAAAAATTAAGAAGAAATCGGTCAAGCGTGAATCGGCTCCTGTACGAACTATAGGTAAAAATTCTTATACGCCAGTGATACAACGAGAATTGGTTTAAAATATTGTCATCATATATAATGCATACCGTATAGCTCATTAATACTTCGATTGCGGATTCTTGGAAATCTATTGTTTACGCGGTCGAATTCGACCGCTTGGGAGTTGATATACTTAAGTTAAAAAAATACTGTTTACTTGAAAATTTCGCTTCTATTGATAGTTTACAACTAGCGCCATATATCGAAGGTATTGTTTAAGTCGGGTATGGCACAAAAAAAAATAGGTATAATTTCTTGAAAAAAAGGACTGAAATCCCACCAAAAACATACCTGTTAAAATGGGGCCAAGTTCCTATCAGCAAATTTTTGGTCTAAAAAAAGAGTTGAAATCCAATCCAATGCCAAGTTTAGATGCACTTCATCGATTGTTATCATTTTCATCAACAGCCTGATCCATAATACTTCTAAATTTGAACTTGGCAGGTTTTCGTGCTTTACGTAACTCTGGATTAATTGTAAAATAAGATAATATAATTAAATTAACCTGCCACGTTCAAATTTAGAAGTATTATGGATCAGGCTGTTGATGAAAATGATAACAATCGATGAAGTGCATCTAAACTTGGCATTGGATTGGATTTCAACTCTTTTTTTAGACCAAAAATTTGCTGATAGGAACTTGGCCCCATTTTAACAGGTATGTTTTTGGTGGGATTTAAAGATTAAAGGGAACAAAGGGACATGAGGGAAAAAGCGACTTTGTTTTATAATAAGTATAGAAATGAATTTGCAAATGCAATGGTCGCGCTAAAACTCGAAAACGCTGAAAGGATTGGGCTGATTTTACTCTTAAAATATTTATAGAAGTCCAGGGAAGGTTTTAAAGTGACACAAAGTTCACCGGGACAGCTAGTTTAATTATATTCGCATCCGTCTATCCGTCGTTCTGTGCTCACCCCCGGGTATTAGGTTTTTAGTTGCGAAATAGGCTACTTGACCTAATTTTTTTCTTCGTGCTAATCGCTTCATAATCATTCATTTTTACAAAAAAAAACTAATATTTTTAATATTTTACACAGAAGAAACCCATAAAAATGTTTATTGAAAAATATGCCTTTTAAATGGCGCCGAAAACACTGTCCGCCATAGTGTGACGTCATACGCTTTACATTTTAAACTCTCTTTATTGATTTTTTTTAATGTGCTAAATGTACGAGTCTAAAAGTGCCCAAAATTATAAAATAATTATGTAAGAAATTAGAAATCATTTGTAACGTTGAAAACTTTTGGAGAAAAGTTTTGGCCATTTCATTTCCCGTCTACAATAAATGGAGATAAGTAATGTATATAAAACTGATGTTTTATTTGAATTATTGAAGAAAATATATAATAGGCTTATTCTTATTATTTATGTACAAATAAACTTACATATAGCGAGCGCGATAAATAAAAGATATTAAATTAGTATGAGGATGACGTCACATCCAAATCGGAAGTACTGCAAAAGCGTTTTCGTCAGTACAATTCCTATTTTCATAAATTCATATTTTCAAATCGACTTTATTTATCAATCATAAGCTTTTATTTGATAATAAGGTTGGAAGGTTGAAATACGGTTTCCTAGGCCAAGTTCTACTAGAAATATGCATTTGTTCAATGAAATTGAATATAGGTCAAGTAGCCTATTTCTTGACTTGGTCGGTCGGTGCTCAAAGCCCACTATAATAGCTATTAAATAGCTTAAAAATGAAAAGGCTCATGACTGTGTATGACTGACATGGTCAGAAACAGCAGTTACAATGTCATCTCTCAATCAGGACTATCAGAGAAGTTGATTCCTATGCAGTTACGTCAAACCCAGCCGACAGATCACAATTAACATTGAATTGACATATTCGACCAAATAATTGCAATTTTTATTCGTCATATTTTTATTTATCAGTAAATTTAGAAAAAATTGAACGTGGCTTTAACAGGTCATAATCTTATATATAAAATTCTCGTGTCAGTTAGGCCCAGTACTCCTCCGAAACGGCTTTACTGATTTTTACCAAATTTTATATGCATATTCAGTAGGTCTGAGAATCGGCTACTGGGTACTTTATATATTGATAAGTGCATTTGTTGAATAAATAATAGTAAATTATTACAAGCTGAGACTAACGGCGACCATTAAGTTTGTGCGACGGGATAGCGATCGACGTTGCCATGGCGACATACTTATTTAGTCACTTCAATAAAATAATATGGGTGAAATACTTTATATTATGGCAAAGCAACGTTTGCCGGGACAGCTAGTATTGTATAAAAATCATTTGTCTAAACGTATTGTCCAGGGAGTAAATTGGGGAATACGTTTGTATGGAAAAACAGTGCGAGCGTACCCTTTTAATGCTCTGTATTTTCTAAAGAAATGATCGTACAGTAAAAATATTATGACAAAATTCAATGTAGATAATTAATGTAGAACTCACTACAGAGATATTATAAATACTTTTCGAGTCACAAGCAAAAAACTTGAAAAACAGACCTTTCCCCCCCTCCTCCACCGCCGGCTCTTGTCCCACCCTCGGGGGCTTTTAGTATATTCATCTGGACACCTTTAGGAACAACTGTGCCAACTTTCAAAACTACACGAATTATTCGGTTTGAATTGCTTAATTCTCTTAGGCTAATATAATTTTGCGTAGTCAAGAGTCCGTATACGAAATGTTGCTGATTTCGCTCATATAACAGACGTGATTTAACAGTTAAAATACAGTATTTCTATAAGCTTTAATGCACAACATGTAAGATCATTTCAATTATAATCTAATGTTGCAGCTAGATTTTTTTTAAGTATCTTTAAATAATCCAACTCAAACCCGCGACAGTTTTGTGATTTTTGCTGTAAAAGGTTTAGAATATCACCTTTTTATGGATTGTATTGACGTCTTAACTTAAATAATCATGTACTTGAGATGAGCGTTAAACGGCGAAATTGTGCAGGGTGATATGAAAAATGGGAGAAACCATGAGGAGTGTCGAATAAAAAAAGAAATTAAAAAAAATAAAACATACTGCATAATGTGCAAACAAAAACGGGATTTGTGTTTTAAAGACAGGAATTTAAATATATTAATAAAAATATATATTTTCGATATCCCCCATATTTTTGTCTTTCCCATCACTACTAAAAATACTTTCTAGTGCGGTTCGGGTCGATATCGGCCCGCCACTTTCCCTGGTTTATTTCTCATTTCCTGTTTGGCAGATCCCGGGGCGAATCAAATCCAAAGTAGTTGGGTTCAAGGTTATTCCAACAGTCCAAAAAATGTACACCTACATTATGTTTTCGCAAAGTTATAGTAATTTTATCTTACCTTGTGCTGGTGGGTCGAGAAAGGCCCACCCCGCACTGGCGGAAAAATCATTGGGGGCACACTTTGGCCCGCTGCCGCACCAGACGAAGGTTTAAGATTTTACTTGCCGCAGTGAAGGTGATAATTGAAATAATCTTACATTTTGTGCATTAAAACTTATAGAAATACTGTATTTTAACTGTTAAATCACGTCTGTAAAATCAGCGAATCGGCAAATTTCGTATACGGACTCTTAAGGCAGAGCCACGGAATACACGGAATACACAACCGCGACCCTGCCAGCGGAAGCGGATGCCCCTAAAGGTTTCAGTGCATCGCTGTTAGGCCCACACTGTCACTACGACGCGATGCGCGGAACACTTAGCGCATCGCGGCCAACTCGGGGTCTCGGTGATGTTGGGCGACGGCGTCCCTTCGCCGTCACCTCGAGCTCCCCAGCTATGTCGGGACGTCGGGGCCATGTCTGGCCCTTTGTCTACGCCTTGGCCTCCTCAGAGATGCAATGCTATACCACAGAATACATAATAGTACCTTACGGTACAGAAGTCTCACTCCCGAGTTTAGGTATGATAAACGCAAGCGTCCGGTCACCGGACTACTCTCAATAGGCTGGCACTCGCTCGACTTATCGAATACGCAGCGCACACATCCGCGAAACAAAAGTACCCGGCTCCGCGCCGCCGCGCCGCTCGCTTGACAGCCCTGGCAGATTGAAACGAGACGGCAGACGGTTATTGTACTATGAACCCTAATCGCTATGCAAAAGGTTGAAATTAGGTTGTTTTCCAGAATAGTAGGTAAATATCTCGGCGATTCCGCGCCGTTTGTATATAAGTGAGACAGGCCTGGCTATACTAGTAATAGTAAAAGTAGGCGCATACCTTAAAAGGTCTTGAGACTCAGCTCATAAGTACGTCTTACGCGCGAGTAAAAACGCTTTTCTGTACTATGAAACATTCTGTAACAAAAGTTAAACATTACCAAGAACTTTTAGAAAAAAACCCTCCTATGCTCCTCCCAACGAAGCGACCAGTTTCCCGATCATAGATGTATACCGCATTATCCTTCAGTATTACTATGTTTCCTGGGTTTATATTATTGACAGTATTGTATTTTTCTTCTCCAACTCTTGCGTGTGGTAATTTTTTCTTATTTTCCAGATCATTATTATATCTCGTCGTTTTCAAAAGAATTTCCGCTAAGTCTCCAAGGCAAGCGGCTAAAAGGAAGCTTAGTATCAGTACTCCTTGTAGCAAGATGTTCATGTTTCTAACAATGTCCTTTGAGTTATAAGTTATTGCTTTCTTTTATATATCTGCGTTTTACGTCGTTAATTATTATCTTTGCCAGTTACGTTTTGATACTGAAAAACCATTAAAAATTAATTAAAAAGTTAGGCCATTCGTCACTGTTTTGCTAATCTGTAAAGCTGGGTTTCTCACAAACTCTTCGAGAAAGTAACAAATTGATATCTATACTTATAAAATTACATGTCCTGACTGACTGACTGATTGATTCATCATCGCTGAGCAAAAACTGTTAAAGTTACAGCCACGAAATTTGGTGAGTAGGGTGATAAGCGCGAAATAAAAAAACTACGCGCGTTTAAGTTATGGACAGGGTGTAAAATACCCTGCCACATTCTCGCCGGGTTAAAAGCGATTGTATTTACTATCACAGAATCAAAGTTACCTCCTAGGCACATACTTTTGGGACGGAAGCCACGGAAGGCATGTCACAGACTCTCGCGTCTCCGTCCCGCGCGGTAGTAGGAACACGGTCGGGTTTTAGTTGGTAGAGCTGCGGCCACTTGCCATCTCATCGGCCGTAGCGAGTCCCACATACCCAGAAAGGCAAGACAGAAATAATTTCCAAGGGGTGCAGATTTTAGTTTTCTTTTATTTTTACTTTTAACGAACAACGTCAACATAATACATATTATTTTGTTTGTGCCGAAACATTAGGAAATCTGTAAGTACGTCATGGTAATAGTCCCGTCATGGTAATCCCGAGATTCCCAAGGGGTGCAAGTGCACCTCCTGGCACCCCCCTGCCAGCGTCCATGCCCCGGTAGTTTCATCCCAACGCTGCCAAGGATGCATAATGTCATTTTTTGACCCAAAAAAGGCACTGTATACCGTTGATAGGAAGCGGTAAAGAGATACGATGATAAGGCGACTATTACTAACAACGAAGCTATATCTGAATACATTAATGTATCGAAACTTAATTAATTGTTAATAAAAACTGAATTATTAGAACATGAAGTCAATAATTCAATATCAATGAGTAATTCGGAACGAATTCGTTATCCGTTAGGGTCAATTCAGATCGCAACGCGACGCGTAGATAATATGCATTTCTAAATTTGTATGGATTTGACAGATTTGCAAGACGTCTCACGCTCACGAAATCTGTCAATTTAGTACAAATTTAGTAATGCATCTACGCATCGTGTTGCATTCTGAATTGACTTTAAAGGTGGCTTTCGGATCTTTGTCGCTAGTTACCGCGACCGACGAAAATTCAAACGAAATGCCACTTTATGACATAGGCAATAGTTTTATTTTACTCTACATACTAGCTTTTACGTCACCGCCGGTGGCAGCGTGGGTCGCCACGCAAATTTCAGTAGAAAATGATACTTATATTCTTTGTCATAAAGTAATTTTATTGAAATTTTTACAGGTCGCGGTCGCTCGCGGCCATAAAGTTAATATACCTAGCGGAATAGAGAAACAAAGGCCTGAGCAAGCGAGATGCCACTATCAGTAACACCGCGTGGTAAAAAGAGACGTGTGATACATGACAGCAGCACTCTTTTTTTGACGTCCAGTCGGCACGTGCCGCACGTTGTCAATATAATCTCATAGAATTCATGTTCAATCATGCTTGTGTAAGTGTATACGTACACATATTTTTCACACAGATGAAAACCAATTTTGGTTACGTTTGACAGCTCGAGATTGTTGCTCTATTCCGATAGGTATATTAACTTTATGCTCGCGGCAAAGATCCGAATGCCATCTTTAGGCTGCTGACGTCGACGCGTTGATGGCTGCACAATGCACATACATCTGCAGACGTCGACGCGTTGACGGCTGCCGTCGACAAGTGTCAACGGCTGCAGTTGTATCTGCCGTCACAATAGACATAACTACCAGTCGAACACTGCAAAGAAACGGACAGGTTTCAATATCTGTCAAATTTGTCGGGTTTCACTAGAATTATGAACGGAATGTGCTTCGCGCTGGCTGATATAATTTATTTTTAAATATTTAAAATAAATATTTCAAAATTGGATTCTGACAATTTCAATCGCATGTGCCAAAACACAAACAACAATACGACCAAAGAGGACCACGTCCAGCGAATATGTCATAGTTTTAAATTCGTAGGTAACAAGTCAACAACCCTAGCGACGATTTTCGTCATAATACGTCAAATTAAAAAATTTCAACATCAGTTCTAAGTCGGCATACCCTATAATTCTGTCTACTCTGCTGCCGCTGGCAAGTTCCGTTCGTCTGTTAGAAGCCTTAATAAGAAGGAGCTATATAATGTAGATGTTGAACCAGTAGGACGACATTGGTTTTGCGACTGTTAAAAGCGCGATGCAGTTACTGCAGTGCGTTATAACAATTGTAAATATTATTTTCATCATAAGCCATGATAGCGTCACATATGCTTTTTTGATAAAAGCAAGCAATTATGATAGTTTAGAATATTTTAACAACGGTATCAATGACAGAGGTGAAGCAGATGATTTAAAAAACTATTTTGTTGGTCCCAACGAGAAGATCGACGGTAATGAGAAAGTCGAGGCAATGGAATCATTACTCCTACATTCTACGTTAGAAGACAAAGAATGGAAAGCAGACAAAAGCAGCAAAGGAAAAAAGGAGAAAAAAGATGATAAGAACATGAAATTATTGATCTATGATACAAACAGTGGACGACTTATAGGAAGGAGTTCAGTGAATATTGGAGACTTTCTTGATGATCTCTCAAGTAAACCTAGTTCTTAAGTAATAGATATACTGCACTCGGCCAAACATGGCGATAGCGGTCATTGACTCCCTGTCAAAAACATTCAATTTTCTATATAAACCGCGATTGACAATGAAGTGTCAGATGTTGTCAATCGCGGCTTTGTATAGAAAATGAAAAGCTTTCGACAGGTAGTCAATGACCGCTCCCGATGTTTCGCCGAATACAGTATAATATTTGTTTAAGAACATGGAAATTCTAGAACCTACATTTAATAATAATAATCTGTAATAATCACTGTAGCCCAAGATCCAGGGACTGCCAGAATTTCGTCATTTTATAAAAATAATCGGCCAAGTGCGAGTCGGACTCGCGCACGAAGGGTTCCGTACTAATATAGAGCAAAATTAGGCCAAAAATTGTGTTTTTTGTATAGGAGCCCCCCTTAATTTTTTATTTTATTTTAATATTATTAATAAATATTAAAGTACATATGTAACTAAGGATTTTGTGAAAAATTTAAGTACCTACCTGTTGCCATTATTGATATAAAATCACGTTTGTTGTATGGGAGCCCACCTTAAATATTTATTAAATTTTGTTTTTAGTATTTGTTATTATAGCGGCAACAGATATACACATTCTGTGAAAATTTCACCACTCTAGCTATTACCGTTCTCGAGTTACAGCCTGGTAACAGACAGACGGACAGACGGACAGACAACGAAGTCTTAGTAATAGGGTCCCGTTTTTACCCTTTGGGTACGGAACCCTAAAAATCGAAAGTTTGCCATAAATAAGACCAACCAACGACTATACACTATCGGTTATTTCTGAAGGTAGACACCTGATCGTCGATAAAAGCTCAATTTTTTTGTCTTATTTCCTTTGGGATAATTGTAGGAATCTTCTCATCCATTGCTGGTCGACTCTTATGACTAGTTACTACGTGACTCAAAGTCTGATACTTTAAGGGTTGGACCTCATCTGGCAGCACGGAATCGCCTTTTTCCGTCGCCCTTTCTCTTTCTGTCGCTTAGAACTGCCATTTGCTAGACCGAGACAGAAAGCATGATGCGATAGCACGCGGCGGAATCCTCGAGGCGATCGGCATCACGGACAAAATGCAATGGTCGGCAGGGAGACTCCGGAACGCTGACGCGCGCGATAGCATACTAACGCATCCTTTCACCGCCGCGTGCGATCGCCTTTTTGTCTGCGGAATGCGACAGCGCGCGTTCGCATGCGGCAGCACACTGCAGCACGTGGTAGCACAGGCGGAACAAATGCGATTCCGTGCTGCCAGATGAGGTCCAACCCTAAGGGTATCCATCCGGCAGTAAGAAACAATTGTCGTCAAAAGTAAACGAACTTTACAAAAGTAAAAACCATTTTATTTCAGTTAGATTTGAGCACAAAAGCAATACTATGACAGAGTATTACCCATACCGAAGAGGAGTGTTCATCCAGGTATAGACTGCCATCATCAATTCATGTTGGAGTGTACGGAGAACTAATGAAGAAGTAAACGTATGTGCGTCGATACCAGCTAACTCAAGCGTAAGATGTATGTCAAGGATCTCAGTTTTTTTTTTGGGCTGGTATCGACTTCAAAATTATGAAGATTAACACACAGATGTACTTGAATTCTGAAAAAGATACAAATAAAAATATTTTATGCTTCTTAGTTCTTTTTATGGTTCTGTAGTAACATTTACAAGGAATACTTATAATTACGCTGAAGTTAGTTAGTCCGTCCTTATATCGCCATCACTTCGGAAATTAAAAATTTAACCAACGACATTTTGTACAGTTTACGTTCAATTTTGATTTATTTGAAAAATTAAAAAATATATATATTTATTATTGTCAGTTTTGTTATATTTAGCTTATGGTACGATGGGATTGACATCGTCTTTTTCGTACAAAAATCCCTTTAAATAAATAAATTAAAAAAAAAAAAGATTTTTGTAAAATCGCTCAACAAACGATAGATTATAGAATGTCATGCCACTAAACGCTAACGCTAGCGCTACAAAATGTATGGATTTGACGTTAGTATTCGCTAGCGAAGCGATGGCTTATGTCAAATCGCATACATTTTGTAGCGAAATGCAAATAAAATACTGAAGTGCAAATAAAATACAACTTGAGAATCAAATATTATTTTATTAAAAAAAAAAAAACTTGATAGCTGTAAAGGGACACCCGAATGGAACGAAGTTATGAAAAAAATATATAAAAAACGCCATCTATTGACGCCCAGGAATATAAACAACGACACTTTTGTGGAATTGTACTGTTTGTTCTCAAAAACGCCATCTAGTTGACGCGCAGGAATACTATCAACGCCCTCTGCCCCTACTATGCAGATACTAATAAAAAAGTGTTGAGGTCAAGTTTCGTTCTGTCTAGCCTCCTTTCGCAACGCCGAACGCGTAATAAGGAACTTCGTTCCAATTAATCAGAAAATTGTTTAAGTCTCAACTCTCAAGCTACCTTTACTTAAAAGTATTGTACCACATTTTTTATATTTAGGCAGATATAAAGTTAGAAGAAAATAAAGAATGTTTAATATTTAACTAATATACTATGTGTTTTTTATTATGAATTAACATCATTCCCCTTAGAATCTGGGAAAAATTATAATGTTACCTAGGTACATTATATTTTTTCCTCTGGCAGTCTGGTCGATCCCCAGGTATTGCAAGAAAGTTATGTAGTATGAGGCCCTAGCCAAAATGACAAATTCGTTATTAAAATGTATGCGGTTTGACATAAGTCAAAGCGCGCTAACAATATTGTAATTTGTAGCCAATGATATTCAACTAAATACAGATCTGTTACGTTCATACTATTTTCCGGCTTAAATTGCTTCCGAACAATTTTCAAATTCAATTGTCAAATTTGACAGATAAGTGAAACAAAAGATACGAAATGACATTTACATAAAAGAGACAGACTATACAAAAGACGGGTCAATTGGCCCGTATTTAATGGCTTCACAACGCGCGCGGTAGTAACATATCTGCTTTGAGTTTTTTTTATATAATATCATTGTTTGTAGCTATAATATTATATTTAAACTCAATGACGTCCGCAACTCTGTTGGCCCAAAATTCTATGCTTTATCCTTTCCCAGGACTCAAAATGTCTTCATACCAAATTTCAGCAAAATCGGATCAGTGGTTTGGGCGTAAAGAGGTAACAGACAGATAGATACACTTTCTCATTTTTGATATTATAAGTATGGATTAGTATGGATAATATCTTACATTTCTAAATATATAGTGCACTGTGAAATAAATATCGTTACTTGGTACAATTAATATATATTCTGTGTCATTACGTCTATTAGTACGGGAGCTCTAGAACTTTTTGTTTTTGCGACAATGCGACAGCGCGCGTTCGCATACGGCAGCACACTGCAGCACGTGGTAGCACAGGCGGAACAAATGCGATTCCGTGCTGCCAGATGAGGTCCAACCCTAAGGGTATCCATCCGGCAGTAAGAAACAATTGTCGTCAAAAGTAAACGAACTTTACAAAAGTAAAAACCATTTTATTTCAGTTAGATTTGAGCACAAAAGCAATACTATGACAGAGTATTACCCATACCGAAGAGGAGTGTTCATCCAGGTATAGACTGCCATCAACAATTCATGTTGGAGTGTATGGAGCCCAGCTAACTCAAGCGTAAGATGTATGTCAAGGATCTCAGTTTTTTTTTATGGGCTGGTATCGACTTTAAAATTATGAAGATTAACACACAGATGTACTTGAATTCTGAAAAAGATACAAATAAAAATATTTTATGCTTCTTAGTTCTTTTTATGGTTCTGTAGTTACAGGTACAAGGAATACTTATAATTACGCTGAAGTTAGTTAGTCCGTCCTTATATCGCCATCACTTCGGAAATTAAAAATTTAACCAACGACATTTTGTACAGTTTACGTTCAATTTTGATTTATTTGAAAAATTAAAAAATATATATATTTATTATTGTCAGTTTTGTTATATTTAGCTTATGGTACGATGGGATTGACATCGTCTTTTTCGTACAAAAATCCCTTTAAATAAATAAATAAAAAAAAAAAAGATTTTTGTAAAATCGCTCAACAAACGATAGATTATAGAATGTCATGCCACTCTACTCGTGGGAATCAGCCCCTTAGACAACTGGCAAAACGCTAACGCTAACGCTAGCGCTACAAAATGTATGGATTTGACGTTAGTATTCGCTAGCGAAGCGATGACTTATGTCAAATCGCATACATTTTGTAGCGCTAGCGTTAGCGTTAGCGTTTTGCCAGTTGTCTAAGGAGACAGGCAATGAGGAGCAATTAATATGGGAAAATCGGCGAATACTGTAGTGCAAATAAAATACAACTTGAGAATCAAATATTATTTTATTAAAAAAAAAACTTGATAGCTGTAAAGGGACACCCGAATGGAACGAAGTTATGAAAAAAATATATAAAAAACGCCATCTATTGACGCCCAGGAATACTAACAACGACACTTTTGTGGAATTGTACTGTTTATTCTCAAAAGCGCCATCTAGTTGACGCACAAGAATACTATCAACGCCCTCTGCCCCTACTATGCAGATACTAATAAAAAAGTGTTCAGGTCAAGTTTCGTTCTGTCTAGCCTCCTTTCGCAACGCCGAACGCGTCATAAGGAACTTCGTTCCAATTAATCAGAAAATTGTATAAGTCTCAACTCTCAAGCTACCTTTACTTAAAAGTATTGTACCACATTTTTTATATTTAGGCAGATATAAAGTTAGAAGAAAATAAAGAATATTTAATATTTAACTAATATACTGTGTTTTTTATTATGAATTAACATCATTCCCCTTAGAATCTGGGAAAAATTATAATGTTAGCTAGGTACATTATATTTTTTCCTCTGGCAGTCTGGTCGATCCCCAGGTATTGCAAGAAAGTTATGTAGTATGAGGCCCTAGCCAAAATTACAAATTCGTTATTAAAACGTATGCGGTTTGACATAAGTCAAAGCGCGCTAACAATATTGTAATTTGTAGCCAATGATATTCAACTAAATACAGATCTGTTACGTTCATACTATTTTCCGGCTCAAATTGCTTCCGAACAATTTTCAAATTCAATTGTCAAATTTGACAGATAAGTGAAACAAAAGATACGAAATGACATTTACATAAAAGAGACAGATTATACAAAAGACGGGTCAATTGGCCCGTATTTAATGGCTTCACAACGCGCGCGGTAGTAACATATCTGCTTTGAGTTTTTTTATATAATATCATTGTTTGTAGCTATAATATTATATATTTTGAACTCAATGACGTCCGCAACTCTGTTGGCCCAAAATTCTATGCTTTATCCTTTCCCAGGACTCAAAATGTCTTCATACCAAATTTCAGCAAAATCGGATCAGTGGTTTGGGCGTAAAGAGGTAACAGACAGATAGACACACTTTCTCATTTTTGATATTATAAGTATGGATTAGTATGGATAATATCTTACATTTCTAAATATATAGTGCACTGTGAAATAAATATCATTACTTGGTCCAATTAATATATATTCTGTGTCATTACGTCTATTAGTACGGGAGCTCTAGAACTTTTTGTTTTTTTGTGAGTAGCTACATTTAATTGTTAAGACGAACAACATTTTTATTTTCGAACAATAACGAAAGTGGTAGCTCTGATTGATAGCTTAGATAGAAAGGATTTCATACTTTGACTTGATGGTCCTAAAATGTGGATTGTTTTATTTGTAGGACAAGATTACTCTTAAATTATATAACTATTAACCTACAAATATACTCGTATAAATAATCAGCTGGTTAGGGTTCCGTTTTAGGGTTCTGTAATTAACAAAACTTGGTTGACTACAGCTGTACCCTAAAACGGACGCTCGGACGAAAACGCTCTGCTCACAAAAAATTAGCTTGTAACGGTGCGTCCACATTTGTATCATTTGCGCGATCAGATCTCCGTCGCGATCATAGCGCCGTATCAAGTATGCGTATCATAGTGTGGACGCCTATTAGATCATTCTGCCGATCATGCGTGTATTTGTTTCGACACGTGTCAGATACGCGGTTAATAGCGATCGGGGCGTATCATGATACGTGTATCATTTTGACACGTTTCGATGATACGCGACGGAGATCTGATCGGGGATCTGATCGCTCAAATGATACAAATGTGGACGCACCCTTAGTAATCACAAAAAAATTTGTTCTAGGGCTCCCTCACTATATATGGCGCCCGCAAAGTTAAAGGAGGAGACATTATTAAAATATTTTATTCTTCTAAGAAACATATATTAATAATAATTGGTATTTTCTTTTAAGCAAAAGCAATCATTGAAAGTACCACCTGCGACAGGGACGATATCACATATCAACAATGGAGGTTGCTTTCTGACAGAGCAACGTAACACACAGTGCAGTTTGCGGGACTCCAATAATAAAGGACCGTAGTCAGTATCCACTGATCCCGAAGCAGTGGTTGGTTGCTCAATAGTTGGATGAGTTGTTGGTGCTGTAGTAGAAGAAGTAGTTGACGGACCAAAATAATTATACATCTTGGTCTTCATATCATTTAGAAATTGCTGGACAGTCGAATAAATTCTTGCAATTGGACGTCCGCTTTCTTTATCGAAGACGGTTAGTGGACCTCTTAACTCATTTTCTCTGTCATCCTTAACTTTTGTTCCTGTATTTTCGATATCATTTTTTCTTGCATACGAATTATCAAAATGTTTCATACCATTTTTTCCTCCACTGAAAGATGAAGAAGCTCGTAAATGACCTTTATCTTTGAATGTCAATGGTAAATTTTGCGTCAAAACTTTGTAGCCAAAAAGTAGACTTAGCGATAACAAAACACGCTGCAATAAAACCATTGTTTTTCAGACAATGCCCCCTTACGTACCAACAATTTTTTTTCTTATGACTATGCGGCGTGAAATTACGCAAATTACTTTCAGCGATTAAAATCAGTAATTGAAGTTTTGTATTTGCAGTTCACGTAATTTTTTCACATTATCACACAGTTGTAGGGGATAATTGAAAAAGAAATTAACAAGAAAATGTTGATTAAAAAAATATTATGTGTTAATCATTATAGCTTAAATAATATTATGTTGCTCATAATTATGTGACTATATAATATAAATGTCAAATGTTTGTTTGTTCATATTGAAAAAGTAATAAAGGTGCTCATTTCTTGGTTTCTAGAGAATAGATTTTGAAATAATAATAATATCTATGGACGCTTCACACCACGTCAATCTGGCCCCGTGCTAAGTACCTGAAGGACTTCTGTTACGGGTACCAGACAACGTAAATATATTTAATACTTTTATACTATACATGTATTTAAGATTTTTATTATATCATACACATATTTAATACACATCCATGACCCAGGAACATTGAAAAAATTTTGTTCCGTCGGCGGGACTCGAACCCGCGACCTCCGGCTTGAGCTGCCACACACTCTACCCATTGGGCCACAGAGGTCGTCAAAAAAATAGATTCAAGTTTTTACTAAAATTTGTGTAAAATAAATCTTCCTACTTATTTCGTCACCTACATAATCATGGGTAGTTTTCAGTAAAAAAATCACAAACACAGTCGGGTGAAAAGGCTAGCATAAAAATGTTGGTAATGTACAGGCAATGGATATAATATCATCATCATTATCGTCATATCAGCCTATATTCGTCCACTGCTGGACATAGGCCTCTCTCAATGAACGCCAAGATGACCGATCTCCTGCTACTCGCATCCAACATGGGCCCGCAACTAAACGGAGATCGTCGTCCCACCTAGTTGGGGGTCGACCTACACTCCGAATTCCCAGCCTTGGTCATAATGGATATATAGCTCCCACAAAATAATACGACTCAACAGGCTATGGTCACATGTTCCCCACACTATTACATGCCTTATTTTAGACAATTTAGCAAGAAATCAACTAGAAATTAATCAACTAGAAAAAAATTGATATAAAAACTCAAAATCTGTAATATATCAAAAATTGCACGAGTTACCTTTCTTTGTTTCGCCATAATCATAATGGCGACCAAACGTGCCGAATCGTGTTTGGTAGGTATGTTTACTTCGCGTACATTACTTTATTTTGTTTTGATACAGTTGATGGTTTTCATTAAATATTTCATGTACACAAAATCTCGATTTAATCTATATTGAGTCTCGGGAAAGGACAAGGGATACTTTTTGTCCCGGAAAATGTACGGTTCCCGCACAATAAACTTTTATGATTTTCGCCTAAACTATTCAATGTATTTTGATGAAATTTGGTATGGAGATACTTTGAGTCTTGGGATAGGACAAGGAATACTTTTTGTCCCGGAAAATGTACAGTTCCCGCACAATAAACTTTTATGATTTTCGGGATAGTTTGGGATGAGGATGGCACTCAAAAATATACACACTTTTTTATTACTACTATACTTATTATCCTGTTCGACCGCGTTTCCGTGAAGTTAGTATAAAATCTTATATATAAAATTCTCGTGCCACAATGTTAGTTACCGTACTCCTGTCTCCTCCGAAACCTTTACCAAATTTTATATGCGTATTCAGTAGGTCTAAGAATTGGCTACTGGCTACTTTTTATATTGAAAAGTGCATTTTGTTGAATAAATAATTGTAATCTATTACAACTCGAGACTGACGGCGACCATTTATGTTAAAATTATATTAATTACAAAAATATTCTTTACTTTACTAGCAAGTAATTTCAGAAACACTTCATTTAATTTTAAAATGTGTAACACTGACTGAGTGTGTGTACACATTATAAATATTAATCAAGGTTTTCTTTAATGTAATTTCAATAATAGTAAAAAAGTAAAAAGCCGACTAGTCGGCGCTTTTTGCCGACTATTCGCCGACTAGTCGCCGACTAGTACAAAAGTGGCCGGATAGTCGGCTTTACCGAATAGTCGGCTTTACCGACTAGTCGGCTTTACCGACTGGTCGGCACATCTCTAATTATTGTATAATATTATATTCCGATAGGTATATTAACTTTATGATTAAGACGTACCTACATATCTGTATAGGTGACTATACCTGTGTACTATATGTTATTGGGCTTGTTTGTTTCTATCAGTGTCGATGTATTTATATTGCTATTTTTGTTATAAATATCAACAATTAATATTGTTATTGTGAAGTTATAATTTTTATCATTATACTGGCTAAAGTGAACTAAAAGTATTTTAAAATAACTATGGCAGAAAGGGGTGTAGATAATATTGCCGGAACATCTGATTTCATATGATATTAATCTTTTTTCTGTTGAATAAACTCTTTTTGCGTATGGTTAGATACTCGTACTTAAGGAGTAAACTCCAGTCGTGCGTCGGAGCTGACACACTTTTTTATTTTTGTCTGGGGGTGGCTTAGCCCCCCCAACCCCCCACGGACCCCATCCACTAGTGCTTATTTGAACCACATTCGTTTTTCTTATATCTTCTTCTTCCTAGTCGTATCCTCATGGCTGAGGGATGTGACCACCAAAATTAGCTTTCTGGGATAGGGCTCTCCACTTGTATCTGTTTTTGGCCTGATGAAATGCCTCTTGGAACGTGCAGTCAGCGGCCTTGACAATCGCGTCTGTCCATCGTGTAGCCACTCTGCCTCTGCCTCTTTTCCACTCTAATTGCTCAGTTAGTATGAGACTCTCAAGATTATTAGGCTCCCGGCGGGCAATGTGGCCAAAAAAGGCGAGTGATCGTTGTAGACAAAGCGTGGACAGGCGGGTGGTAATTTTGAGTTGCTGAAGTATAGACGTGTTTGTCCGGTGTGCGGTCCACGGGATGCCAAGCATTTTGCGCCAGCACCACATTTCAAAAGCGTCGATCTTGGCTCGAGTGCGAGCTTTTAGTGTCCATGTCTCGGAGGCATATAAAAATACTAGCGACCCGCCCCGGCGTCGCACGGGTATAAAATACATAGCCACTGAAAAAAATATGCCTATAGCCTTCCTCGATAAATGGGCTATCTAACACTGAAATAATTTTTCAAATCGGACCAGTAGTTCCTGAGATTATCGCATTCAGGTTAGCCCTTTCAACTAATTTTCCCCGTTTTTTCCACATTTTCCTCTATTTCTTCGCTCCTATTAGTCTTAGCGTAATAAAATATAACCTATAACCTTCCTCGATAAATGGGCTATCTAACATTGAAAGAATCATCAAAATCCGTTGCGTAGTTTTAAAGATTAAAGGGAACAAAGGGACACGAGGGAAAAAATAGCGACTTTGTTTTATAATAAGTATAAATATAGATTGAAAAGATTAAGGAACGCATCAGTGATATTTTTGTGTTGCAATAGATGTTCTTATTCTTCCATATTATCTTTTCTAAGCGCCCAAGTTTTTCTAAGTTTTTCTTATATACGATGTCATTAAACTTTCGGTCCTGGTATGATGAAAAGTCCACACTAATAATTATTATAAATGCGAAAGTGTGTCTGTCTGTCTGTCGATCTGTTTGCTACCTCTTCCTGCCCAAGCCGCTGAACCATATTTGCTGAAACATTATGCCGAAAAAACTAAGCTAACCTCCCCAAGAAACTTTGTCTTACAAAAAATTAGTTAAAATAAAGTAAATGACGTCCCCGCAAAAAAGGAAGGATATATTCGGTTGTAGGTTTTGTTGATTGAAAAACATTATACAGCAAATGATATATTTTATTAGCAGTTTTATTTATTTGTAATTTGAAAAACTCGGATCATCGCAGAAGTATTTTTAATCACGGTGATCGCTGTTTATGAAAACAAACCTGCAAAAAAATATTTTTGTGTAGGTAACTGAAGGTAACTTTAAATCCTTATAATTATTAGGTCTATAACTATCAGAGAAGTTGATTCATGGGCAGAAGGACCTACGTATTTTGGTCGAGTATTGTTAGTTACGGTTGGGTCTTTCGTGTTAAATGTCTTGTGAAACGTAAATGTGACAGCTATATCGTGACACGTGAAAGCTATATCGTGACACATAATAAAAATAATACTCCCCACACCGATTTCGGTGACGGTGGCCGATTTCATTGAAACGAGGCGAGGTACGCAGGAGTAATTTTATAGCGCCCAAGTGTGTGCGCAGTACACAAGAGCACTCTCTATTCCTTTACTCTCATAACCCAGTGGGACGGACGACCGACACGACTGGCGAGAGATCAGGCGCAGGACCGACTTTTTACATGCCCATCCGACGCATGGATCATCTTACTTGTGAGACAATCAGGTGATCAGCCTGCATTGTCCTAACCAAACTTGGAAATAACATGTTTCCAACGCGGGAACCCACGACCTCCAAGTCAAGAGCCGCGCTCTATACCACTAGACCAAGGAGGCCTGCAGCTATCCCCTTTCTGTTGGCAAAATATGAAATACTGCAGCCTTTCTGTATAGTGTACATAATATTAGTGCGATGTTTTCGCGCTAGAGGAAGCACCAGCAAAGACTGTTAATGGTACAGGTTCCCTAGAACATTTTTTGACTTAATTACTATCATAATAATTTCTTAAGTTTTCGCGAGTATCACTCATTTTATAAGTTTAAACACTTACGGATTTAGTCGCGGATCACTTTTATTAATCCCGACGTTTCGGCTACTTTACAGCAGCCATGGACACGGGCGGACTGACCCACGGCTGCTGTAAAGTAGCCGAAACGTCGGGACTGATAAAAGTGCTCCGCGACAAAATCCGTAAGTGTTTAAACTTATAATTACTATCAAGCAAATTTTTCGTGAGCTTCATTTTATTAAGACGAACAACAATTTCCTCTGCGAAAATTCTCGAAAGTGGTATTAGCTGCGACATGTTGGATTGTAGTCGGATTATTTACTGCTCGTGCTAGTAGCACCCTCCACTCCGAGCCATTTGTAATATTTCCTACTATAATTAGTTATAAAATGAAGTCTGACCTATTAGTGCGTCTACAAACATTGACAGTCCCAGTCCGAGTATTGGATACACGAATCTTCTTACGGGCCGTCCGTTTTCTCTATCATAGCTTACTTCCTCTCTGGTTGTAATTTTTCCGTTGTAGTTTTTTCTGCTCTTTCTGTTATATCTTTCTTTCTTATTTCTTCCTTTCTTATTAGACATTTTGCTTTCCAACGTATCTATAATTGATTGTATGTTATTTACTTTTCCGCCGTTCTGTTTGTGCTGTTTGCCACTTGAAACTCTAGTATCTATGACATTTTTGTCACGAGTTTTTATTCTTGGATAATTTTTTTCCAAAGCTTCGATAAGTTTCGTTATTACGCCAGAACTTTGAACAGCAGCGAAAAGTAGGAATAAAACTAAAATGCATTGCACTTTCGTCATATTTCTAACAATTTCACACTGCTACTAATAGAAGTTATTATAATTTTAAAATTTAAAATTATGGTGTGAAATATTTTCTCATTTGCCATTACTAATAAAAACTTCTCATATCATGTAAACTTAATTAACACTAATTGATTGACACATTAGCGTAAAATTTTACTATCGATCATTTTCAAATAAGCACCTTTTAAACGGTTATATTAAAAAAAAATTCTAACGTAAATTAAATACATGTCACCTACGAATAATAATACCAGGAAACGTAACTCCCATACTAATACAGTTTTAAATTTGGTTCCATTCGAACTGTCATGTAACGTCAGCCTTTGTACCGCTCAAGGTCACCTAAATATTGCAAATGTATGAAAAGTGAACCTAAGGTACACTTTTTTGACAAGTATTTTGGAGCATGTTTTTTGACGGAGTTACTCTTCCTTAGTTTTTTATTATTCGTAGCATGTCACTCAATTTGTTTTTAAGTTAACGTTTAAAGTTTTGCGTAAATTTTTATCAAATTTTATTTCAAAAAGTAATAGTTTTCTTAAATTATTTTATCAGATTGTTAAAAAAAATCTTCATATTTTAAATTTATCTTAGAAATTTAAAATTACTTGATTATAATTGAAGACGTGAGATAATGAAGTGGTTAAATTATAATTTTAAATGATCGTTCTTTAGGACCTGGAAAATGATCTGAAGTCAAAAAAAGTTAATATCGTGGATACCCAGACATCTTTAAGCCAGATGATGAAGAAGGTAAGTTAAATAAAATAAATAAATATTTTTTTTATAAAATGTTAGTTATATACTTCATCCACTCACATCTTCAATTATTAAATAAATAGGTGTTTTTTTAAATCCGGCTCGGAGGACCAACTACCTACTAAAGCTGTGTCTAATCGTATTTCGCGAACCAATCATCGTAAAGAGGGATCGGGCTGATATCACATCACTTTATAATATGTAGAACCGCTTCGAACCGGATCGATCCAGTTATATAACTCGTCAAAACCGGTTACGTTTTGTAAGAAAACCGAATTTTAAGAAAGAAATCGCAGAATTTTATAATAGCCCAAAAGCCAGCGATGGACTTTCGTTATTTTATAAAAGCTGAAAGTTTATCTGTTTAGAGGTAACAGCGACCAGCAACTACTGTGTTTAGAAGGTATCCACTTCTGAAGGTCACCCTAACCTTCGATAAAGAACAAAGCTCTATTTTTTCATCGTATTTTCTTCGCGATAAATGAAGGAATCTCGTCTTCTATTGGCGGACATTTTTGGCAGTTTCTGTTCACCCCTATAGTTTGAACTAGACAGGTGCTTGTTGGTAGCGGACGACATGAAGCAACCGCAGTCGACGTGTCGTCGCGACACTACTGGTTTCTATGTATTTCTATGAAAGTGTCGCTAGCTTCGTGTCGCTAGCGGCGCATGGTATTTCATAGAAATACATACAAACCAGTAGTGTCACGACAACAGGTCGTCTGCGGTTAAATAAAATATGGATTGTTCTATTTTATTCTTAAATTATATTATATAACTAATAACCTATCAATATACAAAAAATCAGCTGGCTAGGATTCCGTTTTAGGGTTCTGTAATCAACAAAACTTAGTTCACTACAGAACCCTATAACGGAACCCTAACGAGCAGATTTTTGTATATAGGTTATTAGTTATATTATAATTTAAGAGTAACATTGTGCTACAAATAGAACAATCCACATTTTAGTGCCGTCAATGCAAAGTATGAAAAACAAATACAAATGTCGTTTGTCTTATAAAAAAATGAAGCTACTTACAAAAAATTTGCGTGATACTAATAAAAAAAAAAATTGTTCTAGGGCTCCCGTACTATAAATTATGGATGCTTTCATGCCACGTTCAAGGATTAACCAAGAAGTTTCTCTTTCGAAGGCCTAAGGCCGCCATTTTATAGGCCACATTAAGGCGAATTCTCTAACTTGGCGTATAACTCACGCTTATGACTTATCTTGGCCAGAATTGGCCGCCATAATCTGCGCAAATACTTTTTGACGGTCTCGTGTATTATTAATACTGATGCCCGCCACTTTGTTGCGCCAAAATTTGTTAATCACGATTGAACCGCACATTTTTCAGGGATGAAAAGTATCCGTCCTTTCTCAGGACTCAAAGAATCTTCATACTAAATTAATTCAGAAAAATTGGTTCAGTGATTTGAGCGTGAAGAGGTGACAGTCATAGAGATACAATTTCACATTTATAATCTTATATATAAAATTCTCGTGTCACAATGTTAGTCTCCGTGCTCCTCCGAAACGGCTTTACTGAGTTTTACCAAATTTTACATGCATAATATTCAGTAGGTCTGAGAATCGGCTACTGGGTACTTTTTATATTGATAAGTGCATATTTTTTTGAATAAATAATAGTAAATTATTACAACTCGAGACTGACAGCGACCATGGCTTGTGCGACGGGATAGCGATGGACGTTGCCATGGTGACATACTTATTTAGTCACTTCAATAAAATAATATGGGTGAAAGTCAAAGCCGTAACCGGACATGATTATTTTAACCAAAAGTGATCTTAGAAGCTGGAGGTTTGTACAAATTATATAAGTATAAAATAATATTATAAGGGGAAAAATGAGTGATTTCTTATGTTGTAATAGTATGTTAGTTACCTGGTTCATCTATTAATGTCTTCTTTTATTATCATAGTCCTCTGCTCCGTTTATTTTCTATGTAAATTCTTCAGATTACAATAACCTTTTACAAAGGTTTTTTCTTTACGCTTAGAAAAGTTCTTGAGTTATTTTAATTTAGCAGATAATTGTATTTTCATTGTAGGATAAGTTTTTTTTAATCATCACTAGTATGAAACAAATTTTCATTTCATCATTCACGTTGCCTGTCCCTAATTTATTAACTGTATTAATTAAATTATTAATATTATTAACTGGTTTCATAGGTAGACTAGTGTTATTCAAGAAGAAAGTTTATACAGGGTGTAACAAAACTAAGTGATAATACTTTAGAGAGTTTATATTGTGTTCCTTGTAGAGAGTTCACTGTGAAAGAAGCAGCGCTGAAAGACCAATTTTTTTCTCTTTTGTATGAAAATCCTCGTGACGCTGGGGCGTTTGCCCATATAAATGTGAAATTTGGTCTGTCAACGCTGCTTCTTTCACAGTCGTTATACCCTAGGGTATGAGTCCCATGTATAGATATGCTCTCTGTAAAAGTAGTAGCGACGACGCTCGGGCGCTTGCCCATTCAAATCACAAGTTGTAACTTGTAAGTAGTAATTAAAAAAATATGTAACAATACAAATTGAAGGCACTCTTTTTCAAAGCGATAAAACATCGCGACAAATATTCATACAGGAATCAGGCTCGAAGGACCGAAAATGTTTCGGCTCGAAGGACCAAACAAAGTCCCACGCGACAAAGCCGGCGAGCAATTTAAAACCAATTAACAAATGGAAGGAGATTTTTCCACCTCGCCAACTCTCGGTTTTTCAAACTTCGCGCGGGATTTCTCGCTTCGACATGAAATTGCGACGATTATGTCGTTATCGGCCATTTTGTTTTTGAAGTCAAGGAGTTTGTTGACAGAAATTGTAGTTGTAATTGTAACTCGATCGTTCTATATTCATCATACACTTTCGCATTTATAATACTAATATTATAAATGCGAAAGTGTATCTGTGTGTCTGTTAAATGTACACGCCCAAACTGCGGAATGGATTTTGCTAGAAGGCAATAATATTACTACGTAACGTACCTTAACTAACTCCTGCAGCTCCGTTGCGCCAAAATACGTTTATCACGCGGGAAACGTACTTTTTCCCGGGGCTCAATGTATCTCCAAATTTCAGCAAAATTGGTGCAGCTCTATTCTATGGGCGTGAAGTAATAACATAGTAAAATCAAAGACTTCAATACTTATATTATGTTTTAAACTCTTTATTATTCCGGGTTATGTACAAAACGCTCTAGGGCCCTCTCTCCCTAAATTAGCAGGTCGAATATCGACGTTGTCTGTCAGTGCGAATATCGACGTAAATGACATTAAAATAACATTCATAACAGCGCGCCTTGTACGATGGCGGGTACGACGCTCGCCGCGTCCATGATAGGGCGAAATAGGAGAAAAACCCTTTTTAAGGCTTAATATAATTATTTCAAAAAAGTAAAAAAAAACAAATTATTAACTTATGTATTGCAAAGCAGTAGATATTTTTTATATATTCTTTTGATAAATAATGAAGGAGTAAAGTGGTTTCATTCAACGATTTGGAGGTGATTTGGTTTTTTATTTCTTTATTATGTGACACCGATAGAAAAATATGGCATAACCAAATTACGTATCATATCATGTAGATTACTAATTATTTTTTTCAGATATAATTTCTCTGTTAATGCCGATGAAAAGTTGTTTCATCTGCACGCTTTTTTCGAAAGAGCAGCCTTAATATTTCATAATCATACATTTAAGACTTTTGTGTATCTTGAACATTGATTTTAGCCTGCCATCTTTATCGTACTTCAACGGCATCTATCTTCATTTTCCCCGACCGGATGTATTCTATACGATTGTATCACTAGAGTCAATCACCCGGAAATCAAAACATCTAATCACGAAATATTTATTGATACCGAGACAATTAAATATATTAATAAGGTTTAACGTAAATTATTATATCTAATCATAAAGCTTACAATAGAGACAGACATACTTTCGAATTTATTTGGATATTATTAGAACTTAAGTTACAGTTTGCTCAATCTCTTCTAAGTTCTAGCCAAAAATAATCTACGTATCACTAAAACATTGCTTTATCCGGTTACAAAGCGAAACGGATATCCGGAACAAACCGGTGTATTGATATCTCAAGTGCAGTTAACATCCGTCAACCGTGCCTGGATATTTTTCATCCGGATCAGAAACCGGTTTACGTTAATTGCTACCGGATAGCACGATGATGTTAGTGTGGATATGGAATTAACTCAAGAACCAACGACAGCCAGACTTTGTTATTTTGTAAAAAACTCAAAGTTTTTCTGTGTATACAAAGTGTAACCATATACAGAGTGTAACCAAACATAGTGATAATATTTTAGGGTTTGCATGTGTCCCTTGTGTAGAGTTTACTGTGAAAGTAGCAACCCTGAAAGAGCAAATTTTTAATTTGTGATTTGTAATGTACATGAGCTTCATGAGCTTGTACATAAAAAAGTTAAATAAAAAAATAGTTTCAGCGCTTAATTACTTAGTTTTGGTACACCTTGTATAAATGTTACTTTAGAAAGTATCCAGTTGTGAAGGTTTACCTATAAAACAATATTTGACCTTGACTTGACCTCGACACTTTTTTATTTGTACCTGCATGTTAGGGACAGATGGCGTTGATAGTAAGTATTCCCGTGCGTCAACTAGATGTCGTTTTTTTAAATAAACAATGACACGTTGTTATTATTTCTGGGCGTCAATAGATGGCGTCTTTTTAAATAATTTTTTCGAGTGTACAAAATAATAATTATGTACGTACAGGATTTTTGAACATAATAAATAATAACTTCGTTCCGTTCCGGTGTCCTTTGACACCTCTGATGTTTTTTTATTATCTGTTGGACGCTTCACACCATGTCAGTCTGGCCCCGTGCTAAGTACCTGAAGGACTTGTGTTACAGGTACCAGACAACGGAAATATATTTAATACTTTTATACTATACATATTATATTTAAGATTTTTATTGTATCATACACATATTTAATACACATCCAGACCCGGGAACATTGAAAACTTTTATGTTCCGTCAGCGGGATTCGAACCCACGACCCCCGGCTTGAACTGCCACACACTCAACCAATTGAGCTACAGAGCTCGTCTAAGTACAAGGTATAGAGATAACTCTAGGAATTTGTCTCTCACTGCCAGACATTTTTGACCCTTAAACTGCCTAGCAGTACTTTGATATTGAATTGACGACATAGGGGCTAAACTTGACAATACGTAAAAAATAACACATTTTTTTCGTGAAAATAGTACATTACGCACATAAGAAATGTCTTTCGCCTCGGCCAACAAACATATTGTGATCTGAGGCTTTCTTATTTACTGCCCATTATAGTGCGTATACTTACTATTTTTCTTATCGACGGAGGCGGAAAACGGCAACATCGGTAAGCGCAGCGGGAAGAAAGTTGATGTTTTCCGTCCGGAGGTGAGAAAAAATCTTTTTAGTCTTATCCACAGTAACCCAACGCACAAAGTTGATATACCGGAAGAACTGCGGAATCGTTTTTCATACACAAGAAATTGTCAGTTGATTTTTTGTTCATTCATTTCCGTTTACATACAGACTTGTGCAAATTATATTCACGTTATTATACTAATGATTTAAATGGGAAAGTGTATCTGTCTATCCTTTTTCACGCCCAAACCGTTGTATCCGTCACGCCAAAATTTACACCTGTAAACCAGGGTAAAATAAAACGTTGAGTTACAATTTGAACACTATTACTTTAATTGCTTTAATCACACTTCACTAAATAATTGGGCAGAGTTTCTGCTTAACAATTTGACTCGATACAAAAATCGGCAAAGTGAGCGAGTACAGGGTATTTAAGGCTTGCTCCCCACCAGCGAGGCACGGCTGGCTGGCGTTGGCGAGTGGTGGGGGCCTCGGCAAGGCATGGCATTGGCTGGCTTGTCTGGCGTGCTGTGATTGGCCGAGACCCTTGTTTACACTCGGCCATCCTGAAACAGTTGCTCCCGCAATTGGGAGAACGCCACAATTAATACCAAATCAACTAGCTTTCTAATAGATCAATCAGGTCTTCCGTTTCTAATTGTTCATCTGAGCTGCTGGCAGAGTCAGATATAGGAGCCACGCTTCTATAGGGTCTCAATGAATCCGCTGCTACTAAACCAGTGAAATTTTTGTATCCCCTTAGCCCTTTTATGCTGCGGATCCTATATCTGTCATTACCAACTACTTTTACAATTTTATAGGGACCAGAATATAAGTCATCTAACTTGGTATTCACTTTAGATGCACTATTGGTGGGAGCTTGTTTCCAGAGCACTAGATCCCCTTTCTTATAAATACGAGCGGGTTTACGCCTCTTATCAAAGTTACGCTTCATACGTTCGGACGCTTTCTTAATTCGTGCACTTGCCTTCTCCCGCCTAGCTGCCGTTGGCTCGACAGGTCTATCAGGAATTTCAACGTCACACCGTGGTCGACCGCTACGAGCAAACATGAGGTCATATGGTTTGTAACCTGTGCTGGAATTTAGGGAGTTGTTGATACCCCAGACTATATCCGGTAAATAATTGACCCAGTTAGGAGATGCTTCGCTCGAATCTGTAACCCGTAATGCGTCGAGTATGGTACGATTTGTCCGCTCTACCTGCCCGTTGGCTCTGGGGCATGCAATGGCATTTAAAATATGTTTAAATTGTTTATCGGTAGCAAATTTCTTAAAATATCTACTGGTAAATGCTTTTCCATGATCGGTTACGACACGATTTGGATAACCGAACAGGCTAAAAATTCTCTTAAGAACTCTAATTGTTTCTACAGAATTCACCGTTCGTACAGGTTCTGAAATTACAAACTTCGAAAAGGCATCAGTGATGACCAACAAATAACTGTAACCTTTCTTTGACCTACAGAAAGGACCTAGATGATCGACATGAATCATTCGCATCGGCTCAGTAGGCTTAGGTATGGGATTTAATAAGCCATGTTTTTTTCCATGTTCTCCCTTACCATATGCACAATGTAAACATGAAGAAACGTATTTGCGAATGAATCGTGTCATTTTAGGGAACCAATAATCGTTCTTTATAAGTGCCATACACCTATCTAACCCTACATGTCCTACATCATCGTGATGCATTTGAACTATTCGCCATCTTGCCAAATCGGGGACTACCAAGCGATTTCCATTAGACGTTTTCCTATAGAGCCTATCATCCACAATAACGTAGTTATTAGTAATGCTTGTATCCGCCGAATTTGCTTTCAGTTGTTCAATAATTTGTTTTAGTCTATCGTCCTGATATTGAACCGTATAAAACCAGTCGCAGACTTCGAGACGATTGACATTCATTACATCACACGGATTCCTACTTAGCGCATCTACGTGTTGCATGCGTTCTCCAGGCCTATATTCGACATTAATGTCATAGTCCTGAATGAGCAACCACCATCTAGCGATGCGGGGAAGGATATCACGTTTCGTCATGGTCGCTCTTACAGCAGTACAGTCCGTAACGACTTTCACACGCTTTCCTACCACATAGACCCTAAATCTACGAAGTGATTCGACTACCGCGAGTGTCTCTAACTCGTAACTATGATAATTGCTTTCTTCTTTACTTGTTACGCGACTAAAATACATAACAGGGCGCAGTGTACCATCGCTCTGTTTCTGCAATAAAATACCTGCTATGCCTAATTTGCATGCGTCCGTGTGAATTTCGGTTGGCAGCGCGGGGTCATATAACGCGAGAGTAGGCCTGGTACATAAGCATTTTTTTAATTCCTCAAAGCTATTTATTTGTTGGGGGCCCCAAACCCAGCTTGCGTTTTTCTTTGTCATTTCGGTCAATGGTCGAGCAATAAGAGCAAAATTTTTTATAAACTTCCTAAAATAACTGCACAATCCAATAAATTGGCGTATTTCGTGTACACTAGTAGGGGCTTTAAACTGTGAAACCGCTGCCAACTTCAATTCACTCGGCTGAATACCGTCCGGGGAGATTTCGTACCCTAAATACGTAATTTTGTTTTGTAAAAATGAACATTTCGCCATATTTAACTTTAAATTCTGATCAAGAAATTTTTTTAGAACTACCTCCAAAATTTTTAAACCCGACTCAACGTCAATAGACGGTAGAAGTAAATCGTCTAAGAACGCTAGTATATCGTACACTGATTCGCCGTTTTTCGAATTATGAACGTTAATCGAACTGACAATTTTGTTTATAAGTCGCATAAAAACAGATGGGGCATTAGCCAAACCAAAAGGGACACGTACGTACTCGTACTGACCTTCGTTTGTGATAAATGCAGTTTTATGTGTATCTTCGGCCTGTATTTGAAGCTGATGATAACCTTGTGCTAAGTCGAGACTAGTAAAAAAAATTCTTTCCAGCAAGTTTAGAAATTTGGTCATCGATATTTGGTAATGGATACCTATCCTTTATGGTGATAGCATTAAGGGCACGATAATCTACACAGAGTCTAAAATCACCATTTTTCTTTTTAACTAAAATGACTGGCGATGCATAATTGGAATCGGATTCTTTGATAATTCCAGCGTCAAGTAAATCGGAAACTTTGGACCTGACTACTGCCTGTTCGCTGTGTGATAATCTATACGGATGGCGATAAATAGGCTGATCTGATGTTAATCTTATTTTCATTTTTAGCAAATCTGTACAACCTAAATCACTAGTGGCAGATGCGAAACAATTATTGTAACTATGTAATAAAGTTAATAACTTATCACGATCTGTTTCATTTATTGGCCCTGACTTAATATCGGAAACATTTACTCCACCAATAGTAGCATCGGTTGCAAGACTGGTACTTAATATAGGACTGGCTAATGGCAAAGGTAAGGCAGATATTATGGCAGATTGACTAACCTGAATGTTTGGCTGTGGCTCGTTATGTGGCTCATGGTTGTCGGCTCTCGTCAGCACCTCACCCTGGCGCCAGGTGATGTTGCTGGTGCCCGTATTGACCATCTTCATGTATCCGTCGGCTCCACGCAGCAGTGTAGCCGGCAGTGAATAGGAAACACCTTGCAACTCGAAGTGGCGGGGCGCAGTGACGACGTCGTTCGTGTCTTCATTACCTACTATCTTGACTTTTATAATGGAGGTTCCGGGCTGTAAACATTCATCTTCAGCACAGACCACTCGAAACCGTTCACGCTCTTCAATTGCATTTATGTTTTTGATAAAATCTATGTCCTCCTCTTGTTTAAGTGTTGCAGTGCCGTTGTTGATAACTAACGACATACCATTCCCATTTATAACAGGCTGGCCAATCAACAAATTAATTCCTTGCATGTCGACATTTGCTAGGTGTGCCGTGCATTTCAGCGGTATGCCATCAACTTCCAGCTCAAAGGTCACTTCTCCTCGACTAGTCACAAAACCACCTGAAAATCCCTTCAACACTGTGCTCGTTGGACTAATTTCCAAATTTAGCAGTCGTGCCATGTTTGTAGTCAATACATTTACCTGGCTTCCGGTATCTAGATAGGCTTTAATAAAAATGTTATTGACCTTAACCACCTTTTTGTAAATATCGCTATAATTCTGTATTATCTTGATTTCCTTGACTGACTGTGATACGCCAGGTGTTATTGGCTTCGCAGAAGAGGCACTGGTACATCGAGTGGCTATGTGACCTCGAGCACCACATTTAAAACATGTACGCTGGTCAGGTTGAGGGCAGTTACGAAGAATGTGGCCAGTCTTTTTGCAGCGCGGACAGGGGTCTACATCTGTATTAATAGTGATACTTTTCTTTTCGGACGAATTCTTATTGTCTCGATTGAACATTCGTGAATCGGAAAATTGTGGCGATTTATAGTCGTCTAAGGCACAGAGAAAGCCTTCATACAATTCATCCGGTCGCTCACACTGATATGCCCGTGCATTAGCTTGAAGAGATGCGGGTAGGCCACGAATAATGCATGAGACGGTTGCACTATCCGATAACTTACACCGGAAACATAATGCAACTTTTTCCTGGTAGTACTTTGTCATAGTTTCCGAAGGTAGTTTTCGTCGATGCATCATCTCTTCTAACAAATTTCCGTAATCACGATAACGAGGAAAAGCTCTTACCAGCATCAGCTTCCAATCTTCCCAACTGTAATCGTAATCTTCTAGTCTATTATACCACTTCCTGGCTTGACCTCTTAATTTGTCTTGGAGATAAAATGCTTTTGTTTTCTCGTCCCAGCCGTGTATCTCGCCTAGCTGCTCAATTTTCCTGATCCAGGCCACTACTGTGCAGTCCTCGTTGTCGGGGTCAAACTCGGGAATCAACGAAGCAGCTCGATGTTCTCTCGTTTTAGTAGATGTGGGTAATTCTGCATTGAGGTCACGAACAGCCCTCTGCATCTCATGCTCGAGAAGATTTTTGAGCATTTTTCTGGCAGGAGGTGGCGAGCCTTCATGTGGGTCGGGGATATCATCTCGTAGTGGCGATGAATCACTCCACCCTGGCGGCCGAACCAAACGCCGATCTTCCTCTCGAGGTCGATTTCTTTTCATCCCTTCTTCTGATTTGTAAACCAGGGTAAAATAAAACGTTGAGTTACAATTTGAACACTATTACTTTAATTGCTTTAATCACACTTCACTAAATAATTGGGCAGAGTTTCTGCTTAACAATTTGACTCGATACAAAAATCGGCAAAGTGAGCGAGTACAGGGTATTTAAGGCTTGCTCCCCACCAGCGAGGCACGGATGGCTGGCGTTGGCGAGTGGTGGGGGCCTCGGCAAGGCATGGCATTGGCTGGCTTGTCTGGCGTGCTGTGATTGGCCGAGACCCTTGTTTACACACCATAAATTTTTTGGGATTAATTGTATCTTATAAACTTTCCCGGTACTCAAAGTATTCCCATACAAATCTATAGCAAAATCGGTTCAGCGGTTTGGGCGTTAAGGATAAATTCAAGGTCATTATCTGTGAGTGATTAAAAATACCTGAGATCATTGTATAGTTTAGCCCTGTGTAATAATTTTTATTAGTAAAGGCTAAAATCAAACATTTAAAACGCTAATGCCCGTTTTCACCAACAACACCTAAAATTTAGGTGTCCCTTAAGCCAATATTCCAAGTTTTGTTCTTGATGAATTGACAACCCCGTAACTCTTAGGTGACGTATACTCGTATCACTACATAGTATAAAACAAAGTCGCTTTTTCCTTTAATTGCGGTTTTATTTAATAGATATAGAGTGATTAAAGAGGAAGGGTGATTATAGAGGAAGGTTTGTGATAAATATGTATATTAATTAAGGGAGTTCGCTATTTTACAAGTAAAATATCAGACGGCCATTCTATAACAGATTCATTGTCAAGGCAACCGTCGTCGTCGCCACATACGTCACTAAAGTATATGGGGTCGTCAATTTGTCCCGTAAATTATAAACGTCACCTAATGGTTTGGCGGATGAATCGCATAATAAGTTGTTTTATCTATATATATAAAAATGGATTTTGTTAGTCGCGCTAAAACTCGAAAACGGCTAAATGTATTTGGCTGATTAAATTATAGTCTTAAATTTTCGTAGAAGTCCAGGGAAGGTTTTTAAGTGACACGAAGTTCACCGGGACAGCTAGTTTCAAATAAACGTCACTTAAGAGTGACGGGGTTGTCAATATTCATCAGGAGCAAAACTTGTAATATTTGCTTAAGGGACACCTAAATTTTAGGTGTTGTTGGTGAAAATCATAGACTTATAATATATACTGCCGTATAGACCACCTAACAACCCGAAAATGCGTGACGATTTTTGATCTGTCAATGTGTGCGTGTGCTAGTGATGTATACTTTACTATAGATAGTATTGTCCGTTCGAGTTATTTTACCTGCGTTTCTATGAGAAATAAATAATATGCAACTTTGAAAGATTTTGTAATTCAAAATAGGTATCATATATTTTATTTGACAGAAAAAAGGTGACGATTGAAAAGTAGATACACATTTTCGTTTGGGGTGATTTTTCAATCGTGAGATGTGTTATAATGTGAGGTTCTTAAAAGGGTAAATAATATTCACATTTTAAAGCTACTTATTATTCAGGTAAAAGCTATCTGACAAATCAGCCCTTACATTTAAAGATTAAAGGGAACAAAGGGACATGAGGGAAAAAAAGCGACTTTGTTTTATAATAAGTAATAAATAGCAAGTGTAAATAGAGCGGGGCCCCAAAGTGCGGGGCCCATAGCACGTGCTAGAAGCTTGATCCGCCCCTGGTAAGAGTAGGGGGATGTTGTGTTAGCGTTCACTCTCCCTAACTTAATGGACTAAATATCTTAAGCCGGGATAACTCGGGAATGGTAGGGTGTGCAAAAAAAGTCAGGTGAAAATGAAGCTCTTAAAGATTCTAGAATTTGAACTGCGAATCGAGGCAAAAATTATTGTATCTTTTTTATATGTTATTTTTAACAAAAAATTAAAACCGACTTCCAGAGTAAAAAACAATAATAATTATTATATGATGAACAAAAAAGTATGACATAATTCTTACTCTTAATAGTGCCTGCAGAATACTCATAAGCCTTTACTATTTCTGTACACAATCTTCATTATTTTGAAGTCGATACCAGCTAAGAATCGTGAGTTCTTAGACAAAATATTTTTAACCGACTTCCAAAAAACGAGGAGGTTATTTGTTCGGCTGTGGATATTTTTTTTTTTATTTTTGATTTTTTTTATTTTTGTATGTTCAACGATTACTCCGCCGTTTGTGAACCGATTTTCGAAATTTTTGTTTTGTTGTATTAGGTTTCACTCCAATTTGGTCCCATTTTCACAAAGGTGGTGACCTGATGATGGGATCCATGAGTAATCGAGGGAACTCCTCGAAATTTATATGGAAACATATGGTGATTTTGGTTTTATGTGAAGTGTACTAAGAATACGCTACCAAAAAGTCAAATATTGGGTCAAGGTATACCATGGTTTCGAAGATGGTGAGAGAACTCCTGACTCCTTATAGATACACGTTTCGGAGTTTCGGCGTTGTTTTAAGAACAGAAAGCATAACCTACTGTGCAATTCATATTCATCATCATAATCATCATCATCATCATCGTCATCATCATCATTACCACGTCGTGTTAAGGCCACCAATTTCTCATGGGGCAGAATAGATAATAGTACAAGGCATAGGTATGGATATACTAATAATAATAATTATGTACTGTATAACAACACCTGTTTGTTTTTAATACACGGCGGTCGGCGTCGCCGGCGGCGGCGGCGGCGGCGGCGGCGCGTGGCGGCAGAAGACAGAATATCGAATACTTTACTAACTACTTTATATACAGATCGAATACTTTACTACTTTATAAAATTTTAATAGACAAATAGAATTAAAATAAAGTTATTTTAAAAAGAGCATTTAAACAAAACAAAGTCATTAAGTGTCTTTTTAATTAGTTATACTTATTAATCGATAGATGGTGCACTAAGTAATAATAATAATAATAATAATAATAATAAACATTTATTCAGGAACTTTGGGCATTACACCACGCTACTATACAAAATAAAACGTTAACACACAGTTAAAATGAAGTTGACATGAAAATACCAAGCAGTATGAAATGTAACGTATAGATAAGTAATGTATAGATAAGTACCTATCGATTTGAATTCTTGATTACAAGAACAGCTGTCAATAATTATGATAATATTAAATATTATGCTACGCTACATCCTATGCAAGTTTGTACAATTTTTTATCTGATAGATCCTTCGATCGTGGAAAAACGAGACACAATAGCCTTTCTATTGTTATTGCAATCGCCGGTGACCGCTTCGGGCTTGAAGTATTAAAATTGTTAAATTACTTAACACAATATGTTCACTTCACTGATAATATTATATTATTTTGTGAGTGTGAGTTGTGACTCTTAACAAATTGTAATAAGATACGTAAAATATACGCGAAGATTTACCTACTAGTGTAACTAAAAAGAGTGAAATTATTATTATTTTTAACAAAAAATTAAAACCGACTTCCAAGGTAAAAACAATAATAACATTAATATGAACTAAAAAGTATTAAATAATTTTTACTATCTAATAGTGCCTTTTTCCGAATTCGGCTAAACCTCAACTATTTCTGTACTCAATCTTCATAATTTTGAAGTCGGTGCCAGTTCCAAAAGTTTCAAATATTCTGTCAGAGGACTGAAGATTCAGCTATCTGGTACCGACTTCAAAATAATGAAGATTGAGTACAGAAATAGTTGAGGTTTAGCCGAATTCGGAAAAAGGCACTATTAGATAGTAAAAATTATTTAATACTTTTTAGTTCATATTAATGTTATTATTGTTTTTTACCTTGGAAGTCGGTTTTAATTTTTTGTTAAAAATAATTAATTTTAAAGACTGGTACCGACTTCAAAATTATGAAGATTGTGTAAATTATTGTATCTTTTACTGTAAAAATGGATTTTCAAATGTGTTAGTCGCGCTAGAACTTGAAAATGGCTGAACGGATTGGGCTGATTTCAGTCTTAAAATATTCGTACAAGTCCAGATAAGGTTTTAAAGTGACACGAAGTTCACCGGGACAGCTAGTCTTCTTCTTATATATAAAAATGGATTTTCAAATGTGTTAGTCGCGCTAAAACTCGAAAACGGCTGAAGGGATTGGGCTGATTTTGGTCTTAAAATATTCGTAGAAGTCCAGGGATGGTTTCAAAGTGACACGAAGGAAATCTTTGACATTGTTGCTATAATATTGAAAAATGGAAATTTATTTTGAAAGTAATTATCAGACTTTATTAAATGGAAAATACAAAATTGTTATACCACAAAATATGGAAAATTGTATAAGAATCAAGAAAATATTATGTAATAGGTATGTAATAGAAGGAAAAGAAAGAAGAAATAAATAAAAGTTAAATAACTAGCCCTAATAATGTTAGGGGGGTGGATTTAAATAAAAAAAAAAAAAAAAAAAAGTGTCACGAAGTTCACCGGGACAGCTAGTCTTATATATAAAAATAGATTTTCAAATGTGTTAGTCGCGCTAAAACTCAAAAACGGCTGAACGGATTGGGCTGATTTTAGTCTTAAAATATTTGTAGAAGTCCAGGGAAGGTTTTAAAGTGACACGAAGTTCACCGGGGCAGCTAGTGTATTACAAAAAGATAAAACGGCCTTGAAAATTGTATACTTCATTAAGAATTAAAATTTCCTATCTCAAAAACTATTGCGCCGATTTTAATGAAACTTGCAGCATTCCCTAAGTTGAACAATACCTAGTACTGCAAAAAATAATTATCTTCAATTCTAATAATCAATTTAATAATCATCATAAATTCAATCAATCAAATCTTCAATTGGATACGGAGATATTATGCGAACACGAACATAAAAATATTCATACATATTGTACCGTTCAAAAGTTTTTGCCCACCCTATATTTTGCGTGACACATAAAAAATAAAAACGATATGATCGATTTGATAATTATATTTTAAAGAACATATTATTTGAATTAAAATTTAGTAATAAGTAAATTAGGCCGCAAAGGTTCCATATTAAAATTTTCAATTTATTCATATTACCTTCTTTTGCTATTATTATTTCGGTGCACAATCCTGGCATTATTAGTAACATTTCGACAAATAATTCATTTCTATTTGGTCCCATTCAATTTCTCAGTATATGTCAAAGGTGTGTTATCATAATAGGAGTGTCCTATTGTCTTCTTTCTGGCATCCATGTCCCATTTAGGCCACAACAACTTAGTCGGAATGAGGTTGGGCGACCGTCGTGGCCAAATCGCTACTTTTAGTACATTCTTCCTTTCCAATTCTTCTTAATGCTGTTTGTACAGCTTCAAGGAATGCTTGAGATTATTGTCATGCTGGAAAATAAAATTTCTACCGATCACGCTTTGACCAGACCGTACTACATTTTTCTTTGATATTTTTATTTCTTCCTTCTTTCTTTAAAATCCCTTCAATTTTCGCCAGGTCTCCAGTCACCTGTCCTCCAATCTATCCTCAAATCATCACCGAGTCTTCACCGTGTTTTAAATTCGGAATTATACATTAATTTAACATCCGTTCTCCCTTTACCTAACCTGCACACGAAGATTCTTCTCTTAGACACAAAAACCTCAAACTTTGACTCATCACTCTATAAAACTCTCTCCCACTGATCTTGCGCCAATTTTTATGTACTTTAGCCCACTGCTACCTCTTCACGTTATTTCGAGGTCTTAAAGAGATTTCTTCACTCCCACTCTTCCAAAAAGGCCAGCTTCTCTCAATCTTCATTACACTGTTCATTGTAAAAGTACTCAAAGGGAAATCTCCAGTTTCTTAGATCTAAGCTGCAATCACTGGACCCGTGAGTCATCGATCACGTTTACTGGTCAATACACTACCCTTACCTTCAACTGTTGTGACTTTGCGAAGCTGTCCTGAACGCTTGCTATCGCTAAAACTCCTGGTGGATGCATATTTTTTCACGATGTAATCCACGATTTTTCGACGTATTTTTAATTTGACGGCAATAATAGGGTTCCGTTTGCCTAAGTTATGTAGACTTGCGATAAATGCACGAGTCCAGACCGATACTTCCTTGGTTATATCTATTTTAAAGCTTTTAATATGTGTTTATGAACTCTGAATTTGCGAAAACGAAAACAATTAGTATTTAGACTCTACAAAAGAGTGTCTTGGTGCACAAAGTTTGAATAAAAGCTTGATTCTTGCGACTCACAGGGCTAAATGGAAGTAAACTCTAATCAAAAACATGGAAGAAATAATTCACAGTTAAATAATATTAAACAAATCAGCCATACTTGTAAAATTTAATTTCCCGCACTATCCTACAAAATGTAAACATGCGCTCGTTTAAAAGTATACAAATAGTGTACACAATTATTTTTGATTTTAGAAACATCGCTTGCCAAAATTAAAGTAACATTTGCTAATTCGTATATATTTTTAATTTAATCAATGAATTATGTTGTGGGCAAAAACTTTTGACCGATAGGTACATACATACATACATACACTTTTAAAATTTGGCACATTTATTCAGACGCTGATATAGACATAATATACGAAAACTGCAGTTCTGGAAATATTACATACATACTCGTATATTATGGGTCGAATTGATAACCTCCTTTTTTTGAAGTCAGTTAAAACACAATAAAACAACGCATTTGCATAATATTCTATTGTGGATGATTTATACAGTATTTTCAAAGCGAATAATTTCAAATATCTGCACTCTGCACATACGGCATTCTCGCAACATAGTCGGCCTAGTACAGAGGAAAGAACTAGTCAATACCACTGGGACCAACCATGTGCGGGTTTCCTCACGATCTTCTTCGTCATGTCATTGGTACACGCCAGCACCCGGGATCGAACCTGCACCCTCTCGAGGCGAACCAAAGGTCTCCACTCTCCACTAGGCCACAGACCTATCCTACAGATAATAATTATCTATTTCCTATATCAATAAGTATGAATTTTAAATTCTGTTAGTCTCGCTAAAACTCAGGAACGTCTCAACCAATTTGGAAAATTTTATCTTGGAATATTCATGGAAGTCCAGTGGGCCTAAATGGCCACTTTGGAGAATCATACTTAATATTATGATCATAATAATCTATATATATAAAAGAAAGTTGTGTTAGTTACGCCACTTATAACTCAAGAACGGATGATACGATTTGGCTGAAAATTTGTGGAGAGGTAGCTTAGAACCAGGAATAGAACATAGGATACATCATGTCCCGGAAAAATGTACGGTTACTGCACAATATACTTTTATGATTTGCGCGTAAACTGTTCAATCGATTTTGATGAATTTTTTATGGAGATACTTTGAGTCTCGGGAAAGGACAAAGGATACTTTTTGTCCCGGAAAATGTACGGTTCCCGCACAATAAACTTTTATCTCAAGAACGGATAAACCGATTTGGCTTAAAATTGGTAGAGGTAGCTGAGAACCAGGAAAAGGATATAGGATACATTTTGTCCCGGAAAAATGTACGGTTACTGCACAATATACTTTTATGATTTGCGCGTACACTATTCAATCGATTTTGATGAATTTTGGTATGGAGGTACTTTGAGTCTCGGGAAAGGACAAGGGATACTTTTGATCCCAGAAAATGTACGGTTTCCGCACAATTAACTTTTATGATTTTTGCCTAAACTATTCAGTCTATTTTTATGAAATTTGGTATGGAGATACTTTGAGTCTCGGAAAAGAACAAGGGATACTTTTTGTCCTGGAAAATGTACGGTTCCCGCACAATAAACTTTTTGAAATTTGGCATGAAGATACTAATTTTAATCTATTTTTTTTTCTTAATTATATCAATTCGAATTAAATAATCATCGTTAAGACAGACAACGTTTGTCGGGTCAGCTAGTAATATAATGATTTAAAAAAAATTATAAATGGTCACTTTGCAAAGTCAGTTTCGACAATTTATTTTCTGAATTGATATGAGAGGAATTGCACTTTGTGACCTTTTTAGGTCTGCTGACATGGTTTTTACGGTGAGAGAATTTGTCTAGTGTACAATACAAAAAAAAAAAAAAAAACTTTGACTTTTCTGCTATCCCTAAGCGCTGGTAAAGTATTAGTGAAGAAGATTGGCCCTAAGTCGCACCATTTCCTGACAATTCGGCACAATCGATACATCGCTTTCAAAGTTATATCTAATTTGGCTTAGTATTTTTATCGGAGGGGAGAAATGGCGTGTGATTTTTTTTTTGAAAAAGCCGATTTTATTCAAAGCCTCTTAACTGCTTGAACAAGGAGATATTATTCTGCCGTATCATAAGTAGGCTATGGCCTAGCATTTTATGATCTATTAGATGACACTTCGGGCGAGAACCGTACTTTTATCCGGGATTAAAAATATTAAAAGTACTATCCCGGTACTCAAACTATCTCCAAGAGATGTGACATACACACACACACGCATTTTCGTATTTGTAATTATAAGATGGATCAATGTATGGATTTAAGTATTCGTTTTTTGTATTTTTTAAAATCTCACGTTAGATTAGGGGGGAGTAGGGTTGTATCTCATTTTATTTTGGAAAAGCGGTACTTACGCCCCTAATTGATGTAAGGCTTTGACCGACCACTGAGCGCTTCCATGGTCCAGTGGTTCAGAGCGTGGCTCTTGACTCGGAGGTCGTGGGTTCGATTAAAGGAAGGAAGGAAACATGTTATTTCCAAGTTTGGTTAGGACAATGCAGGCTGATCACCTGATTGTCTGATAACTGATAAGTAAGATGATTCGTGCTTCGGGTGGGCATGTAAAATGTCGGTCCTTCCCACTTTCCGTCTCACTGGGTTATGAGAGATTAGAAATAGAGAGTGGTCTTGTGTACTGCGCACACACTTGGGCACAATAAAATTACTCCTGCGTAACTGGCCTGGTTTCAATGAAATGGAGTTATTATTTATAATTCTCCCATGACACCGGTTAGGCCTCCGCGATCGTGACTTTGATAGTTGGTCGTGACCAGCGTTGCCGCGTTATTGGGAAGATGTTATTTTCAAATTTTGTTAGGACAATAAATATCACGGCTCTGATTGTCTAACAAGTAAGATGATCCATGCATCGGCTGGGCATGTGAAAATTCAGTCGTGTCGGTCGTCCGTCCCACTGGGTTATGAGAGCAAAGGATAATGTGCTTTTGTAAAGTGTAAACTACGAACACACTTGGGCACTATGAAAATTATTCCTGCGTAACTGGTTTGGTTTCAATGAACCGTGACCGATCACCGATGGGAAGTATAGACAACAATGATACCAGTCCATTCGAGCTGCAGCAGCTAGCCAATTTCATAATACATATAGACACAATAGCATCAAATCAATTTCCAAATATATCAATCAGACTATTGTACAATGGGGGAAGTTTTATTTCTGTCCACACAAAGAGCTCCACAAACCCTTGTTTAGAGTAGGGTGACAATAGTGAGTTGTTTATTGGGGACAACTCTTTAAAATTTTTAAATGTCCCGGACTCATGTTTAGCGTTAGGCCCGACTCATGTTTATTACACACTGCGACTTTTAACAGTGATGCAGTCGCGCTTTCCCTGGTGGTGGACGAAAGGTGGAACATTTGCGACTGCATCAATGCTTCATCGCGACAGCTTCGCGACTGCATCGCCGATAAAAGTCGCATTGTGTAACGGGCCTTATCTATATTACTCATAATATTATCAATGCGAAAATGTGTCAAACCAATAAACTGAGTTTGATAAAAGCTATGAAGATACTTTGAATCCCAGGAAAGGACATAAGATACTTTTTATCCCGAAAAAATGTACGGTTCCCGCGCAATAAACGCAATTTGGCTCAACGGAGTTGAGGATCTAGATCTTTACCTGGATGATATCTCTATACATGAGGGAAGTGATACGATTGACGAAGTTCACCGGGTCATGTAGATAAAAAAAATCCTGCGGTTCCTTAAAACTACAACATCATGGCCACCCCACTGTCGTTCCTTTGTAGACAGTTTTATCTTTAATCTCAAAGTAAACGGAGTCGGCGAATTCTCGTGTAGTTTGGGAGAATTTTCACAAATTATAGGGTACTATTTGCCATACATACACACACAGTATACATAATACAAAATTTGTTTTGTCCGCTTCCCGTTATCTGGCTGTAATGCTTAAATCTTAAAAATGGATTTGAATGCGGTTTTCAGTTATTCATCAAAATTACTGGAAGGATCTTGTATAATAATAACTAATGACCTAAATAAACTTCATATCATTTAACTCCTAATATAAATAATCCCTGAACTTCCACGGATGTTTTAAGTCTAAATATTATAAAAAATTTACTGAGTCGATTCAGCCGTTCTCTAGTTTTGAAGCTGATCTGATCATGGGGCTGAAAGATAGCCATAGGATCTCCATAATTAAATCACGCTATCTCATCGACTTTGGGCTCATCTGATTGGTATCGATGAGTACCTTGTACTTTTGACGTGATAACGTCTTATAATTAGTTTGGGCCGCGCGCCCGAAAAACATGATAGTTCATGCGGCGTTACCTCGCTGACAGCTCTGAGCATTTACACTTTCAAGTCTCTCAACAACCGTAAGGCCCACCTGGGCCGCGCTCTTTGTTTCGATTATATTACGTATTTCGATGACTTAGAGAATACCTTTGTGTGAAGAAGTTTGGTTAGTTATGACCTTTGATACATTGACCACACTCTGAATGAAAAATAAATAAACAATCTGTGAGCTATTAGTATTATTTCGACTATTCAAAATTGTGCTCTATTTCCTACGTGTCAAGGTATGACTTAATATATGAAGAATAAAGTATTCGTTTATTTCTTCTGAACAAGTCACTAATAATTATAGTTTCGAAAGTTTATAATTGAGAAACTAATATTACATCGGACTAAATACTATATTATGATGGCTTGATAGACAGAAAATTTAACATATATTATAATGTATAGATAAGATGAGCTGCTAGTAGCTATGTGATGAGGGTGATAAATGCACTAGATGAGGTCCGTATGAAATGAAAGTCTAGACTTACTGATCCAGCACACTATATTGTCCAAGCACATACACTAGGTTCATATCTATAGTTTGAAAGAAGGTGCAGAATAGGAGATGAAAAAGCACAGTATGATATAAGCACTAACTGATATATGAGTTTAAGCTCCGATGCAGAATAGTGAATTAGCGAAATATTTAAGCTGCGGCGAACGAGCGAGTGACGTGCGCTCCGCGTCAATATCGGGGAACGACTGGTAAGGTTCTAGAAATCATGCGCGCGCGCCGCTCCAGCGGGACCGGTTATATTATCTATCGATAGTGATAGTGCGAGGCACTGCTCGATAAACCGCTATCGATAATTTGGCGTATCGATATCGACGATCTGGTATACACTTAATTTAACAGACTAATAAAATATATTTTGGTAAATATGTAAAATATGTGTATATATAAAATATTAAAATATGTATAAGTAAAATTGTAAAAATAGATTAGTGTGTATATGTGCTTGTAAATATAAAATCTAAAAATGTAAATAAAGAAATAGTAAATGTAAAATGTATATAGGTAGGCCACACCACCCCCCACCAGAGTCCCTCAGGGACGATAATAGTCTGGGAACTTAATAACTCGCCCTGAACGAGTTGTTTTAGGCAGTGGAGGACTTTCAGGTGCCAGAGTGTCTTTGACGTTGTCCAGTGTGAAAGCTGGTTTAAGCCGGTCAATAGACACTGACACCTCCTTATTATTGAGGAGAATCTTAAAAACTTTGTCCCCTCTGGAGACTACTTTGTGTGGACCGGAGTAGGCAGGAGAAAGTGAACCACGAGTAGTATCATCGCGCAGGAAGACTTGGCTACAGGTGTTCAACTCCTTATAAATAAATACTTTCGGCCTGCAATGGCGTGAAGCAGGAATGGGCCGTAGCTTATTAATGATGCCCTTAAGCCTCGTGGAGAAATCTGAGAAATCAGACATCGCGGTTGGTATTAGACTCCCAAAACTCACCAGGAAGTCTCAGAGGCTCTCCGTAGACAAGCTCGGCTGACGAGCTTTGTAAGTCCTCTTTAAAGGCGCTGCGTATTCCCAACAGGACTAACGGCAACGACTCAGTCCATCTGTCATTTGCATGACAGATGATAGCCGCTTTTAGTTGACGATGAAACCGTTCAACTAAACCGTTGCAGGCCGGATGATATGCTGTCGTCCTCTTATGCTCGAATCCTGCTGTCCTAGATAAGCACTGAAATAGGGCCGACTCAAACTGACGGCCCCGGTCAGTAGTAATGCTTGTAGGACAGCCGAACCGAGCAATCCAGGTAGACAGCAGGGCTTTTGCAACGGTTTCTGCCGTGATATCTTCTATCGGTATTGCTTCTGGCCAACGAGTAAAGCGATCTACTGCGGTGAGGCAATACCGATAGCTGTTGGAAACAGGCAGAGGACCAATCAGATCTACATGGATCTGCTTAAATCTTGCTCGCGGTAAGCTAAATGTGCCCAACGATGAAGTCACGTGTCGGTTGACTTTAGATCGTTGGCACGACAAACATGTGCGAGCCCACGCCATGCAATCTTTTTTAATACCCGGCCAGACGAACCGGTCTGAAACTAGTTTCGCAGAGGCTTTGCAACCAGGGTGGCTTAAAGAATGCAAACTGTCAAAAATCTGCCTACGCAGAAGCTTGGGTACAAAAGGCCTGGTAGCCAGTGTACTGACATCGCAGTACAAGAGGTCTTGGCTTCCAGGGATATGGAGTTTCTGCAGCTTTAAGGAGGTGCTGCCGTTTAGCAGCTGTTGAAGCTCCTGGTCGGAGGCTTGATGCCGGGCTATAGTCTCGAGGCTGACTGGTGCTTCTAGTTCCTCAATTCGCGACAATGTATCCGCCACAACATTGTCCTTGCCACTAATATGACGGATATCTGTCGTGAATTGAGAAATGAAGTCCAAGTGCCTATACTGACGGGGCGAACAGTTGGTCTTCCTTTCATGAAAGGCAAAACTGATCGGTTTGTGGTCAGTATAGACAGTAAAGTGACGAGCCTCGAGCATGTGACGGAAGTATTTAATAGCCTCGTATATGGCCAACAACTCCCTATCATAAGGAGAGTACTTGGCTTGAGAGGGGCTAAGCTTCCTGGAAAAGAAAGCCAGGGGCTCCCAGCTATCATTAGAAAATTGCTGGAGCACTGCACCGATTGCTTTGTTGGACGCATCCGTGACAACTGCTAATTTTGCAGAACAATCCGGATGAGCTAGCATGGTTGCTTTGGACAAGCTCTCCTTACAAGCTTGGAAGGCAATTAAAGCATCACCGGTAAGGTGAATTGGCTGCGATCCTTTCACTGCTCCTGTCAAAAGAGCATGCAGAGGGGCTTGAATTTGGGCTGCTCGGGGAATAAACCTCCTATAGAAATTGAGCATGCCCAAAAATCCTCGCAGTTGCTTGACAGTTGTCGGTGGCGGAAAATCGATGATTGCCTGCACCTTAGACTCCAGGGGTTTGCATCCATCAGCTGAAATTTGGTGCCCTAGAAACGTTACCTTTGAAGCGCCCAAGACACACTTGGCCGTGTTGACAAGCATGCCATACTGCTTAAGTCTGGTGAAGACTGCTCGTAGGTGCTCCTCGTGCTCTGCTTCGCTCTTGGAGTAGACAATAAAGTCATCTAAGTAGGCATAAACAAAGTCAAGTCCTCTGGTGAGTTCGTCTACAAACCTTTGAAACGTTTGGCCTGCATTACGTAGACCAAACGTCATATAGGGGAACTCAAAAAGACCAAAAGGGGTAGTGATGGCGGTCTTGGGAAGGTCGTCAGGACTGACAGGTATCTGATTAAAAGCTTTTTCAAGGTCAAGAGTGCTAAACACCTTACAACCGGCAATATCATAGGCAAAATCTTGAATATGCTTAATCGAGTACCTGTCAGGCACTGTACGAGCATTCAGGCTGCGATAATCCCCGCAGGGACGCCATCCACTGCCCTTTTTCGGTGCCAAATGAAGTGGTGAAGACCAGGGACTCTCCGACGGTCTAGCTGTACCATTAGCTACCATGATCCGGAATTCTTCCTGGGCTATTTTTAATTTATCCGGTGCTAAACGACGGGGCGGTAGAGATACTGGAGGGCCTGGTGTCGTTCTAATATGGTGGACAGTGTTATGTGGTGTAATGTTGTGCCTACCAGCTGGTCGAGTAATTTCAGGAAATTCATTAAGAATCCTATGATACCGGGACTCACCAGTTACTACCTGTCGGGTCCTATCTTGGTAGATTGAATAAAAGAGGTAAACGATAGAACTCCGATATATTATGTAGATTTACAATGATGCGTGGACGTGCGCGTGCGCCGGTGGTTCGGGCGGAAGAGAGCGAGCCCCGTCGTGCAGCTCGCCGCCGTCGCCGCTCCCAACTCGTTTCGCCCCGTCCCCCGGCACCCCCGCAGGTCCGCGAGGTCCATGCGCCAGGGACGTCGCATTAGGCCACGATGTCCATACGTGGACATACTGCCCGGGTTGAAGAATCTTCAATAGGTAGTGGACAAATGTTATTGAATCCACGCCTCAATGTCCCCTTGCGTGTGAAGACGTCGGCGACCCTCACGACACCGTCTCCGCCTGGGTACACCTTCTGGACTCGCCCCAGCAGCCATAGAAGAGGAGGCAGCGACTTGTCCTTCACGAGAACGAGAGCGCCCTCCGATAGAGCACCAGATGCAGCCGTCCATTTGGTTTTCTGTTGAAGCAGGAGAACATACTCGTTATGGAAACGATTCCAGAAATGTTGCTTTAAGAGTTCCACCCGCTTGTAGCGCTCCAGGGATGTTATAGAGACATCGGAGACGCATGGATGTGGAACTGACAAGAGTGGCCGTCCAATCAAGAAGTGAGAAGGAGTAAGGGCGGTAAGGTCTGAGGGTTCATTGGATAGAGGTGTTATAGGACGGGAATTTAAAATGCCTTCAATTTGTGTTAATAGAGTTGCCATCTCCTCGTATGTTAAGTTTGTTAGTTTAAGCAACCTTTTTAAATGATACTTAGTGCAGCGTACTGCAGCTTCAGCCACACCATTGAAATGCGGTGAGTACGCTGGAGAGAAGGAGAACTCGATGCCCTCCTGGGAAATAGTGGATATAGCGTTAGACTCATGTAACATATTATTAATTAGATTAGCGGCACCTACAAAATTGGTACCGTTATCGGACATAATAGATCGCGGTTTACCCCGACGAGAAATAAAACGATTAAGAGCCGCTAAATAGGCTTCCTTAGTCAGGTCAGTAACGAGCTCTAAGTGTACAGCTTTGACGGCCAAACAAGTAAAAATACATAAATAAGATTTGATCAATTTACATCCTCGCCCTTTACGGTCGGCTATCGATATTGGCCCGCCATAGTCGGCACTACAGTTGAGAAACGGAAATTCTAGAGCACTCCTACATGCCGGGAGTTGGCCCATAATAGGCTGTATGCTGGTAGCCCTCTGCCTAAAACATTGAACACATTTATTAACAATACCTTTAGCTAAATTCCTGCCACCTAGTGGCCAATAAGACTGACGAATAAATGATAAAAGTAGTTGAGGTCCGCCATGAAGCAGCCTTTCGTGAGCATTTCTAAATATAATTTTAGTTAAATGATGCTTACTACACAAAATTACTGAATGCTTCACATTAAAATCGTATTGCGAGTTAGCAAGCCTGCCGCCTACGCGAATGAGGTTGTCAGCATCTAAAAAAGGCGTTAGCGAAATCAATCTATTTTTACGAGGTAAAGTTTTACTTTCCTTTAATAATAAATATTCCTCCGGGAACATTTCTAGTTGTGAAGCGTGTAAAATTAGGTTAAGTGAATTTTGTAATTCAACACATGTTAAAAAACCTTTCATTTTATTATTTTTATTTTTTAAGTTGTAAATAAATCTTAATATGTACGCTACTACTCTTTGTAATTTATTTATGTCTGAATATTTCTCTATTAAATTTTGTAAAATGGAAAGGTTAACTAGATCTTGAGTAATTTTCTTTTTAGAATTATTTTCACTGGGATTGGTTACAGATAAATTGCAAACAGTTTCTGGTAAATTTTCTTTTGATATTTTAGGTAAACTAGGCCAAAAACTCTCATCTTTCTCTAAGAACTGAGGTCCATTCCACCATATTTTACAATCGCGGATAAGATCAGACCTCAGGCCACGACTAAGATGATCGGATGGATTTAATTTAGATGGTACGTAGCTCCATGTGCTACCAGAAGTGTTCTCCTGAATTTCATTTACCCGATTGGCAACAAATTTCTTAAGTTGACTAGTGGAAGTTTTTAGCCAACCGAGAACAATAGTTGAATCGCACCAAAAATAACATGAATGTATAGGTATAGTTACAGACTCCTTTACCTTAGTACACAGTCTTGAACCTAGTAACGCGCCGCATAACTCTAATCGCGGGGTAGTGGTCGGTTTTATTGGGGCTACACGACTTTTAGAAATAAGCAGGCGTACCGTAATGAACCCGTTGCTATCGACAGAGCGAATGTAGACGCATGCACCGTAAGCGTTCTCTGATGCATCTGAAAATGTATGAATTTCATTTTTAATTGAATCAACACACGAAATCCACCGAGGTATTTTTAATTGATTTAAGTTATGTAATGTTTTAGCAAAATTAAGCCATTCATTTTTTATATTTATAGGTACCTCGTCATCCCATTCACACTTAACGATCCAAAGTTTTTGCATGATTAATTTAGCCTCAACTACACATGGCGTTACCAGACCCAAGGGATCAAATATTTGACTTATAACTGAAAGAATATGACGTTTACTAACAATTTCCGAAGTTTCAATATTTATAGAGTATGAAAGAATATCTGTTTCACAAGACCAATTAATGCCTAAAGTTTTAGAGGAAATATTATTTGCATATTCACAAAGATTTACTTGATTATTATTTAAAGTATCATTATGACTTGGTGCAATTTGTTCTAAAATTTCAGTATTATTAGATTTAAATTTTCTTAAATTAAATTTAGCAGTAGCTAAGATAGATTTGACCTCATTACATAACTGTACAGTTTGAGAAATAGAATTACTACCAGATAGAAAATCGTCAACCCAAAAATCGTGTCGTATCGCATCTCTAGCTTCTGTGCTAGAGCCTTGTGCTAGATCGGCTAAGCTTACTAAGCACTTAGTCGCTAAATAAGGGGCAGAGGCCGTGCCGTACGTAACCGTGTTTAGAGTATACGTTTTAAGAGGCATAGACGGATCCTCGCGAAAAATAATACGATGTAGAGTACGTTGCTCCGGTATTAGCTCTACTTCTCTATACATCTTCTCGATGTCTCCTGCAACTACGTACCTATGTTGTCGGAAACGTAATAAAATAGACAAGAGATCATCTTGGACGGTAGGCCCTACAGCCTGTATTTCATTTAGAGAAATACCAGTCGTAGTTTTGCACGACGCATCAAACACGGTGCGCAATTTAGTGGTTGAACTACTTTCACGTAGAACACCATGATGCGGTAAAAAATATTCGACGTGAACATCACTAGAGTCACCTAGGTATTCAGTCATATGTCCTAGACTTTCATATTCGCGCATGAAATCTGAATATAGTTTTTTAAAATGTTCGTCCTTGCTAAAGCGCTTCTCTAGTGAGAAAAAACGACGCTTAGCTATTGCATATGAATCGCCTAAGCACTTAGGATTTGACTTTAGAGGAATAGTAACTACAAATCGACCTTCATCGTTGCGATAGGTATTAGTTTTAAAATGCTCTTCACAGAAGCGTTCTTCTGCTGAAAGCTTATGCTTAGGTAAAATAGAATCAAGCTCCCAAAATTTTGTTAAATTAGAATTTAATTGCGCACTATCGGTAAAATTACAGATGTGTGAATGGGTTGTCAGTGAATAGACGGATACGGATCCGGACACTATCCAACCAAGCTTAGACTCACACAAAATAGGCTGTTTTTTACCTAAGTTTATACGATTGTTACCTACGACCTCCCAAAAAATCTCGGCACCCACTAGAATGTCTATGGCAGACGGAATACTAAAAGATGGGTCGGCTAACTCGACGCCTGAGGGCATAGGTAAATTCTTAACGTTTATAGATATTGGAGGTAAATTGTTTGTAATGACAGGTAAAATTAGACAACTAATTTGATTAGAATAAGTCCCGTTAATCGACTCGAACGTTAGGTAACAAGACTGTGTACTATTACTAATTAAGTTGTTAATACCTGTAACCATGGAGCTCGCACTAGACCTTGGTAGATTCAGCTTATCACATAGACTCTCAGTAATGAAGTTGGATGTACTCCCGTTGTCGAGTAACATTCGCGCAGTGTGTTTTTCACCATTTGAGCTGACGACTCGAACCAATGCTGTGGAAAGTAAAACAATAGACCGCGTAGTAGGCTGTTTGGTACAATAAGTTGTAGCATTAGCTGAAAGTGTGACATCTGAAGGCCCAGGCATAGGATTTATAAATTGAGAATTTGATTTATCTAAATGTAAAAGAGTATTATGTTTGATATTACAATATTTGCAATGAGCTAATTTGCAACGCTTATCGTCATGACCCGGACGTAAACAATTTTTGCAAACATTTAATTCTTGTACCCTTTTAATACGTGATTCGATAGAAAGTCTTTTAAATAATTCGCATGTATATAACAAATGATCTTTACTACATAATGGACATTTATTGTTGTAAATGTTTTTGGATTGGCCTTTATTATTATTTGAAAACATAACATTTTTAGATTTAATAGTATTATTGTAGATGCCATATTTATCACTGGTTTTATTTTGTTCTTCAAGTGTTTCTAAAAGGTCAGCTTTATTATTGATAAATGTACAGAATTGTAATAATGTTGGCGAATTGCTAAGAGTATTGCGGTATTCTTCCCAATTTCTAGAAGTAATTGGATCTAATTTTATAGACATCATATGAATTATGAGCGTGTCCCAAAATTCAGTGTGCTCGTTTAACATTTTAAGTGCCCTAAGATTTTTATTTATTACGTCAATCAAACGACGCAATAAAACACTAGACTCCCTGTGCACTGGTTCACAGTTAAACAAAGCCTGTACATGAAAATTTACTAGAAGCCTGTTATTATTGAATCGCTCACAAAGTAAATTCCATGCTATTTCATAGTTGTCTGCTTTGAACACTATATTTTTAACCATTTCTGCTGCTGAACCTCTTAAACTTGCACGTAAATAATGAAATTTATTGATTTTATCGATATTTTTGTTGTCGTGTATCAATGATAAATAGGTATCTCTAAACTCAAGCCAAGACTGATAGCCGCCGTCAAAGTGAGGCAAATCAATTTTAGGTAATTGAACAAAATTACTGTTTGGCCTACCTGTTCCATCTTCCGAGCCCGTTACAAACCCTCCAGAGTCGCGCTTTATATCCTCGTCAGGATTGTCAGCGAGTAGGGTCTGCGCTTGTGCAATCAGTGAGTGATATTGCTCTTCAAATTGGGCTCGAGCCTCATAAGCCTCATCTGGATTGTCTGAATGCATCTCGATCTCGGTCTGTAAAATATCAAATTCATCGTAAATTCTTATGAATTTATCGTAGCGGCTTTCTAAGTCTCTGCGCTGTAGCTTGGATAAGCAATCGCTGCTCAATAAAAGCTGTAAATGATTATTGAAATGAGTGAGCTTAGCCTTCATTGAACTTCGCTTTTTGATGAGTTTATCGGTCATTTTAGTAGAATGCGTAATAGTGCGAAATATGGAATGTAAGTACCGTGGGAAATATTAAACCTTGTTATTGAAATGAAACAATGGAATAGATAAGGCACTGAAAAACAAGTTCGATAGGCAAATAACCTATCGATGCACGTGGTCGCGCTGACACCGCGTGCGCGGCGCCCGTGGCTGATGCAATAGGTACGTGCGATGTAAGCGTTTTTGTGCTATTATTTTAAATTTAACAGTTGCTTAAATTAACAATTACTATGGCAGTAATTATGTAGTAGGAAAAAATGCAAGATTTCTCAAATTTAAGGCTAGGAAAGGAAAATATGTGTAGAAAAGGAAAAAAAAATTGGAACGATCTCACTCTGAAAGCCCAATCCTGTCGTCCCAATGCTCCTCTTGAAGTTCCTTTGTTTCCGTCCCACGTGGCTCCCTTCTTGGACCAAGGAGTTATGCAAAGTCCAAGCTGCACTCCAAATCGCTGGTATTGATTGACGAAGGACCAAAATGTCGGGTCCTATCTTGGTAGATTGAATAAAAGAGGTAAACGATAGAACTCCGATATATTATGTAGATTTACAATGATGCGTGGACGTGCGCGTGCGCCGGTGGTTCGGGCGGAAGAGAGCGAGCCCCGTCGTGCAGCTCGCCGCCGTCGCCGCTCCCAACTCGTTTCGCCCCGTCCCCCGGCACCCCCGCAGGTCCGCGAGGTCCATGCGCCAGGGACGTCGCATTAGGCCACGATGTCCATACGTGGACACTACCTTTACGGAGTGCACGTCATTACAATCAGCTACAGCAGCTAAAGAAGTAATAGAAGTTAAATTATCTATTAATCGTCTATTACGACAGTCTATTACAAGGTTATAAAAATTTAAAAAATCTACACCAATAATTGGTTTAGTTACATCGGCAACTACAAAACGCCATACAAAAGATCTACGTAAACCAAAATCTAAATTTAAATTAACAAAACCATATGTAGCTATATTGGTACCATTTGCAGCACATAAACTATATCCAGTCCGAGAACGACGATCGCAGAGCTTCGACCGTGGGTAAACGCAGAGGTCGCTTCCAGTATCGACCAGAAACTGCGTCTTCGTAGCGCGGTCGGTTACGAACAGGCGACCAGTGGACGTTGATGGGCAATCGTCAGTCGCCATTATCGACTGCCCATCGCGTTTTCCGCCGACTTGTAGTCACATGGCCGGATACACCTGCTGGCCTTGTCTCCGAACTTGCCATGGTACCAGCAGAGAGGGTATTTCCGGTAGTTCGACTGGGATCGTCGCCTCGACGAGCTCCTCTGCCTGCCTTGGTGTCTACGCGTTCTGGATCTGCTCCTACCAGATGACGCCTGGAACTGCTGGAACTGCTTCCGGAGTTCTGCGACTTCCCTCGCAAGATCGCCGAGGACTGAGCCCGGGGCTTCTCGGCTCACTGCAGCTACACTTGGCGAAGAACAGGCCAAGTCGTTGACGCGATCAGCTAAGTCGCAGAGGTCTTCGGGTGACGTCGATGCTGGCTGACCAGCGAGCACCATCTGCACGCCACGAGGAAGGCGGCTGGTCCAAATGGATTTGATGAACTCGTCCGGTACTCCGTGGCCTGCCAAATCCTTGAGGTGTCGGAAGAAATGAGACAGCTTGCGGTCACCGAGCTCTTCATGCATCAGAAGCTTCTTGATTTTTGTCTCGTTGGAAATGCCCAATCTGTTAATAAGCTCCGATTTCAGCTTCTCATATTTTTTGGTTGCAGGTGGGTTAATTATTATGTCTTTAACCTCTCGGGAATATTGGTTGTCGAGCTGGGCGATGACATAGTGAAATTTCGTGGAGTCGCTGGTAATTCCAGAAATATTAAATTGTCCTTCGACTTGAGCGAACCAAATTTCCGGTTCGTCAGCCCAGAATGGTGGCACTCTTACGCCGACCTTAAAAACATTTGTCGATAATGTTGGATCTATCGACACTGTCCCCGCACTATTCTCTGATGACGCGCCTGCGCTAGGCTCGAGTGCATCTTCAAACTCCGATGTCCTGCTCATGTTTAGAGGTCACCAGTATAGATAAGATGAGCTGCTAGTAGCTATGTGATGAGGGTGATAAATGCACTAGATGAGGTCCGTATGAAATGAAAGTCTAGACTTACTGATCCAGCACACTATATTGTCCAAGCACATACACTAGGTTCATATCTATAGTTTGAAAGAAGGTGCAGAATAGGAGATGAAAAAGCACAGTATGATATAAGCACTAACTGATATATGAGTTTAAGCTCCGATGCAGAATAGTGAATTAGCGAAATATTTAAGCTGCGGCGAACGAGCGAGTGACGTGCGCTCCGCGTCAATATCGGGGAACGACTGGTAAGGTTCTAGAAATCATGCGCGCGCGCCGCTCCAGCGGGACCGGTTATATTATCTATCGATAGTGATAGTGCGAGGCACTGCTCGATAAACCGCTATCGATAATTTGGCGTATCGATATCGACGATCTGGTATACACTTAATTTAACAGACTAATAAAATATATTTTGGTAAATATGTAAAATATGTGTATATATAAAATATTAAAATATGTATAAGTAAAATTGTAAAAATAGATTAGTGTGTATATGTGCTTGTAAATATAAAATCTAAAAATGTAAATAAAGAAATAGTAAATGTAAAATGTATATAGGTAGGCCACACCCACCCCGACGTGATAGTGTTCACACAAACATAAAATATGGATTATATGTAAGGATATTTCATATTACATTAATTTTAGGGTAGGCCGGGCGCCATTTTTTTGCACATTGACCTGCCAACTTTTTTGCATAGATTATTCCCGAAACTGAGGGGTTAAGGTTAACGACGTTGTCATGTTCAACTATCGTCAGTAAACCGACTTTACAGACAACTGATTTTTCTTTTACAAATCAGTGAAATAAATGTAAAAGTCTGTCTGTCTGTTGCGCTTTGCGTAAAGACGTTACCGCTAGACAGATGGACTGATTTACTAGCTAGTCTGATTTACTTCTTCACGCCCAAACTACTAGACCGATTTTGCTCTTATTCGGTATGGAGACACTTGGAGTACCGAAAAACTGCACCGGGTACTTTTATCACCGATATTGTACAATTTATACAATTTGCGGGTGTCATCAACTATTGTCTAAACTCTAAATAAACGAGCTTAGCTCTGTATTCTATCAGCTAGATGGTTTCGGCGCGGATAATTGCGACATTAGGTTCTCTTTCAGCGGCGCGACTCAATTAAACTGACTACATCCAGTTTCAGGGGATTTTGGGGGTGTGTGTCATAGGAGGGAGCGGAAATGCGACAGCAACACAACAGACGTATATACCTGCTGTCAATCTTGAGGCAGTGAATTTTAATGAGAGAACTGAAAAAAACATTTTTCCTGCGCCGAAATCGAACTTACGAACCACACTAAACAACTGGACCATGAGGTGCCTGTCGTCTGTCGAATGGCTATGTAGACTTAGGGTCAATTCAGACCACAATGCGACGAGGCGAGGCGAGTCGCGGCGTGGCATAAATTTGTATGGATTTGACAGATTTCAATTGCGTGAGACGTCTCGCAAAACTGTCAAATCCATACGTCGTCATCTACGCGTCACGTTGGGGTCTGAATCGACCCTTACAGCAGGGGCGTAATTCCCCCTCCTCCTATGGTAAGATTAGGTACTTGAGATTCACCTCCACTCCCCCTTTAACAGCTAATATGAGTTTTATAAAATGACTACGAATATATTAATAATACACCTAGTATTTTTAAAAGCTCAAGCTTGTCGTTTACACCACACACCCAGCCAAGTGATTGGATATGAAAATTTAATGCCCCGCTGTGGTACACCAATCACTTAGCCATTGTTTGTCGTGCGACCTGACCTGAAGATGTGTCTATTTGTTCACCACATCATCATCATCACTTTATCATCGACCTCATAGTTTTACAATCAGTGTCTACTTCTTCACCACAACTTCATCAACAGCGTGGTGATGGGATGGTGAAGCCAATATCATAGCTAATTCATCACCTATTTTTACAATCCTAAACTGTCTTTTTCTTCACCATATCATCATCACTAATTTGTCACCGACCTCGTACTTTTACAATCCTTTCTTTTTTATCTAAACTGATATTGATGTCACGATTTTGATATTTATTCTTTTTTTTGTTTTTTTTTTTTGACGTGATAACGTCTTATAATTCGATAGAGCCGGCTGCACGCACGAAAAAACATGACTCATGCGGCGTTACCTCGCTCTGAGGCGTTCCATTTTCTTACGACGTTGTCACGTTCAACTATCGTCAGTAAACCGACTTTATAGACAACCGATTTTTTTTATTATCCTTTACTATCCTACTACTTGCTGGGCAAAGGCTTCCATTATGCTCGCTTTTGTACTACTGTTGACCAGCCCTGGCCGGTATGCTTCAAGCTCATCACGACATCTTCTTCTATGTTGGCCACGGCGCAGGCGAACATAGATATTATGTTCGGATGCCCAATCTGGTGAGATCCATGATCATAATAATATTTTCTTGTTTTTTAAGTGAAAATTATTATTCTTTAGTTGTGTTGTCCGCTCTTTAATTTCACACACTTTATACTTACGAAAATTTCCCGTGCAGCTAATTCGTGCAAAAGGCGCGAAAAATGAAATTCAAATTAAGTAACGTAAGCGAGTTAAAAATCTCACAATTTCATAATAATTGAACTTTTTTTTTATTCTAATTGTGCAGTTGGCAGCACTGCTTGGCGGGAAACGTGAAATATGCCGCGGCGAACGTTCTTATTTCAAAGATCTCTAGTATGGCGACGTTCATGAAATTCAAATTTAGTGTTCGCTTTTTAAATCCGGGATTACAGGCCAGTGTCGGATTCGAGTAATGTTATTCGAATCTTTTAACCGTACGTTTTCTGGATTAAAGGGTATCTATCCTATGTCCTTTTCTGGGACTCAAAGTATCCCCATTCCAAAAAGCAAAGGGCAGATTCCAATATTTCGAGTGTAGGTACTTTCGATTGCAGGCCAGTCCCTTCACTACAAAAAAAAGACGGGTTGCACTCCGGGAGTGCCGGCAGAAGTGAAAACTTGATTATTAACGTTGTGCATTTTTTTAACCAATTTTTTATTTATTAATAAATCTTTTTTTTAATTAATCTAAACCCTTACAATCGATTAAATTGTAACCAATTTTTTATGAAAATCGATTTAAAAAAAACGATTTTTTTAATAATCGAAACCCTTAAAATTCGAGTTTGAGTTCGAGTTTTCGAGTTTTCGTGTTTTCGTGTTTTCGAGTGTTCGAGTTTTCGAGTTTTCGTTTTTTCGAGTTTTCGAGTTCGAGTTCGAGTTCGACACAAAACACTACTCTCCAACCGTCTTACGGTTTTTCTATGGTTTTTCGATCAACACGAAAATCTGACGCGAGTCTCACAGTTTTTACCCATCCCACAAAAGTGCTCAACGCCGCTAAAGAAGTTTTCACTTCAAAAATTAAATTAAGAAATTTAAAAAAACCCCCGCCAAAAAACTTTAAAAAGTAATGAAATAATATTTACTGACTTTAAGTTCATTCCCAAGAGTAGTAATATTTTAGTACATAACTGTTGTCACGGTGTGTCGGGGGACCGCCAAGTAAACTACGACAACAGCGACTTTTGCTTTTGTATCGCCAAGTCGCTGATTGTCTCGATTCAGTTCGCTGTGAACTGACCCTTGAACGATACCTAACGTTATGTGAAATCTAATATATTTAGCGGTCCCCCGACACACCTTGACAAGAGTTATGGACTAAAATATTACTACTCTTGGGAAAAAACTTAAAGTCAGTAAATATTATTTCATTACTTTTTAAAATTTTTGGCGGGGGTTTTTTAAATTTCTTAATTTAATTTTATTTCATGGTTTTTAAACTTTTGTTGGAAGTGCACAATATTATTATGCAAATAATACCGTCTATGAATGTCCTATTGGATAAGCCCGTCAATATGAGCCCAAACATGAAACCTCCAATTTGGGTCAATACGGAGCTCGGCTCCAGAATCCAGGTGATGCTATAGCAGTAGCATACAAATATTTACTGCTTATCTACGTCTTACTGATTGTCACAATTAAAATGAGCCCAAACACGAAACCTCTGCTCTATACTGGTGAGGAGCTGGGTATCCTATTGATTACCAGGTGATGCTGCAGCACCAGATAAACATTTCATTAATGTGTATGTTATTCATAAATCATAAGTAACGCGAACCAGAATATAAAATATAAAACTCATCAAACAACTGCAAGTTGCTAACGGCCTTTTACGAACCAGATAAACCGCAAATTTCGCAAACCGCTCATTTCAGCAATGAGCAGGCTGATGATGATGAACAATAGCTAAGAACACTCTCAATCATGTCAGCTTTCAAACAAAAAAATCTGTCTGTCTGTGTGTGTATCTACACACACAGACAGACAAACAGATAGGCAGACAGACAGACAGACAGACAGACAGACAGACAGACAGACAGACAAACAGACACGTCAAACTTATAACACTCCTCTTTTTTGTCGGGGGTTAAAAATAAGAGTATCTCCATTCCAACCACTGATAATGAGAGTCTTAACTATTTTTGCTATGACACACAGCCAAATATAAAAAACTAGCTGTTGCCCGCGACTTCGTCCGCGTGGACTTTAGTTTATAGTTTTTCCCGTACATCGATTGAATAGTTAACGCGCAAATCATAAAAGTGGGACAATATACTTTTATGATATGATAGATGTTCCGCGCGGCTTAGGAATGTCAAGGAAACCGTACATTTTTCCACAAAAAATCGATGTTTGATAGTTTGTATCTTCACCTTTATTGACCCTAGCATGACAAACATTTTTTCTCGTGTCTGTTCTAGATCTGTCATCGAAATAACACATTTTATCGAGTTTTGTCGAGATAATGTCGAGATTTTGACATTATGAGATGAGTACTTTTTAATTATCTCGAGAGTGAGATATCTCGTTGGCGCATGCTAAGCGCACATGTCTTCAGTTTTTGTCACATTTTTTCCAGTTATAATGCTAATATTCATTCTGACACTTAAAGCCAAGCCGCCCCTTTCTTCTAAAACTAAATCCGCCCCTGCTGGCCTACAGCCACAATGTCAAAGTAATCGTGTTTGAATTCGACGTTTGACTTTTGTTTTTAACCAACTTCAAAAAAGGAGGTTATCAATTCGACGCGTATGTATGTAATATTTTCAGAACTGCTCCGTTTTTATAAATGTAAATCTATAACAGCTTCTGAACAAAATATGTGCCAAATTTCAAAAGTGTATGACGTATGTTTTTATGTTTGTGGCGTTTAAAAACATGTGTCTATTAAAAACATCATAAAGCATTTTTGATTTTAAAAGCAAATAATAATAGTAATTTGAAAAGATAAAACCGGCTTCAAATTTTTGCACGTAATTAAGAATTAAAATTCCCTATCCTAAAAAACTACTGAAACGATTTTGATGAAACTTGCAGTATTCCCTAAGCTGAAAAATACCTAGTACAATAAAAAAATAATCACTAAAATCGGACTTGTGGTTCCAGAGATATTTTCGTGCACTTATTACTGGAATATTATCTACTTTGTATACAAAAAATTAGATCCAATTTCAGTGTCTTCCTCATCATTGTAAAATTTTTCTCCTACGTTAAGTGCATAGGTATTTTTTTCGTTACCCAATTTATTTATTATAAATTACTTAAAGACTTCGCAGGTCAAAACAAAATGGAGTCTTAGTAATAGTGTTACACAATGTAGCAACTTCATCTCACTATCAGTTATATGCCTAGCAGCTTTATGTGGCATAAAATAATCCGCTTATCAACATAAAATAATTAAAATTCTTATTTCTCTTGACCAATAATTGAATTTTAGTAACACTTTGCAAGGAAGTAAAACATTTATAATATTAACCTTTAGAGTAAGAGCCAGTGACACTTTTATAATATACACGAACTTAATATTATAAACGCAAAAGTGTGCCTAGGCCGCAGATCCGAGTTTGATGGAATTTGATAATATGGGGAAGCTATGAGTCCTGGAGGAGGACAAAGGACATAGGCTACTTTTTATTTCGGAAAATCGGTTCTCACGCTTTAAACGAGTTTTGGTGCAACGGAGCTACATTAAATGGAGTAATGGGATTTTATTATTGATATATCATTAATTTTTTTGAGACATGTAGGATATGTGTACAAGTTGAAAAGAATTGGTGAAATGATCTCGCCCTGCTTCACACCAATATAGCCTGTACCTGTAGGAGTTAGGACTCTGCGCCAAAACTTTAGCTTATGAAGTAGCGCAAAAATTCATTTTATAAGTCCACCAATGCTTAAATATAATTATTTTAAATAGAGCCACTGAAAAATTTATCACTGTTCATAAGATGTCGTATGTTACCATGTCAAAGGCCTTCATAATGGTCAGTGCAGTATCGAACGATATGCAAAAGTAATCTATAACATAGTATCGCTTTTATATCTAATTTTTAGATAAAGTCATAATATTATACTTTCATTAAATTTTGTACTCAGCAAAATTTGGGAGCAACAAATTTACAGCACGATATGAATTTGTTATTTCTTTTAGTGTTTGTGGGCTTTATAAACAGATTAGTAAAACAAAATTTATGACGACTTTCTAAAGTTCTTTAATTAATTTTTATGATTTTTAATTATTAGAAAGTAATGGGTAAATTTAATTAAAGCCATTTTATAACGCAGATATAAAAGAAAAAAAGAACTAAAAAGACATTGTTAGAAACATGAACAAGTTGCTGAAGGGAATGCTGATACTAGGCTTCCTTTTAGCCACTTGCCATGGAGACTTGGCGGAAATTCTTTTGGAAAAGGCAAGATATAATAATTACTTGGAAAATAATAAAAAATCACTACACGCAAGAGTTGAAGAAAAAAAAGATTCTGTGAATAATATAAAGCAAGGAAACGTAGTAATACTGAAGGATAATGCGGTATACGTCTATGATCGAGAAACTGGTCGCTTCATAGGAAGGAGCATGATAGCTGATTTTCTTAAAACAATTCTAGGTAATGATTAAGAATACTTCAGTTAGAAAATATGGTGCTCAGTATTGTACAGAAGAGTAACACCACGCACGATTTGAGGTCTTAAGACCTCTAAGGGTCAATTCAGATCGCAACGTGATGCGTAGTTGCATTTTTTAATTTGTATTCAATTGACAGACTTGCATGACATCTCACGCAATTGAAGTCTGTCAATTCGAAACGGAAATTCATCTAGGCGTTTCGTTGCAGTCTGTATTGACCCATTAGGGTTAATTCATACCGCAACGCGACGCGTTTCTACGCGTCGCGTTGCAATTCTAAAGCACTGAATTAACAGATTTCAATTGCGTGAGACGTCTTGCAAGTCCGTCATATCCATACAAATTTAGAAATGCATCTACGTGTCTCGTTGCGGTCTGAATCAACCCTAATGGCTCCTCTTCACCATCGGCGATGATCGGCACTTGTTGATCGCCTGTGATCGGCAAGGTAATCGCCACGATCATCGTGCAAGCTTCCACACGATCGTCCGCGTTCATTCATTGAGCGGCAAGCCATCAAGGTGGACGTGGAGGTCATAGCTTCAGCTACAATTAGTTTAATTTCAATTTACAATCATTTTAGCAATATAGTTCAACGAAAAGTCGATGAACTTCTATGAACTTAAATGTTTCTTCATTTTACCACCCAGTAGCCATGGTTTAGCACTTGCACTAACTTTTATTTTATAAACAAAAGCCGACGCGACGGACGTACGCACGGCTCCGCTGTCCTCCGGTGAATGAATGATCGGCGATCGTGTGGGCACGCGCTGCCGACTACACGCGATTATCTTTGATGCGTGTCCAAAAAACCGACAAGTCACCGATCGCGGCGATCACGACGCCGACTATGGACGATCATGGCCGACTACAGGCGAGTACCCCTCTACACAATCGTGCTCGCGCCTATGATCGCCGATTGTGAAGAGACGCCATAAGATCAACTTACATCGCAGTGTGGCGCGGGAAACACAAACAATTTGAATATTGTTTCACCGGGAACGACAAGTCAGTCAATTTGAACTTTATTTACTACATGATCATTTTGCATACTGATTCAGATAGTCAATTCAAACTTTCTTCACGGCCCAAAATTACTTATGCTTGGATGACAATGAGAGGATGACTTGAAAGTGTAAAGTCTTATATTTGTCGACTGATATTGCACAATGCACATTATGATAGCATTTGTGCTGATTTTAGCCACATTTTTTACGTCTGTACATTTTTTAACAGTTTGTTATATTTCTAGGTATCTTCGCGGGCCCCCTTGTAAGTGTTGATACAAGTAAAAAAACTTTAACTAATAAACCCCACATATATAATATTATTGGTGATAATTTCTGGGGACAAAATATTGTTACCCTAGAAAATTAAACATGTGGAAACGTAATTCTCATAATATATCTACCGTTTTGATGCTGGTTCTCTTTACTCAGAAGATAAATATTTAGAATTTGGCGTATATAAGTACCGTTTTAATGTTGGTTCCGTTTTCTCAGACGAAAATTGAAGTACTTAATGAAGATAATGATTCGTCTTATATCTCACTATGTATTACCAAGGAGAAGGCAGGGGTTAAAAATGATAAGAAAATATCACCTAATGAATAATGATAGATAGTCCCATTTCAGAGAGGGATACGGGTTATTATATTATTATACGGGATTACTTAAAGGAAAACTACAAGATTTAATCAAAATATACGAAGTTTTAGAGCGAAAATAAAATTCTGAATAAAGGTTTGTTTTGTATTCTTCCTGCGTCAGATCTATATAAATCATCTATATAAAATAAGCTGTAATAAAGTGTTACGTGTGGTTTATTAGAAGAAATAAATTGTGATATTTTTCCACAGTAAAAAGTAGCCCATGTGTTAATTCGGGATATCAAATAATTCCACACCAAATTTTATTAAAATCGCTCCTGAATAAGCAACAAACATACAAACTTGCCCTACAGGCTCAAGCCTATGAAGTTATAAGAAGTACTAGCGGTCGCCCGCGGCTCCGCCCGCATGGATGCAGGAAAGACTCGGTCAGCAAAATGATTCCTAGGTCAATTCACACACTCCAACACTAACATCGACGTAGTGATTATACGCAGGATGCACACTGCAGATTGTCTTCCTCCCGTACGCGCACCCCCGCCTTCGTGACGCCCACTATCGTAATATATTTTTAATCCATACTTCCATACTAATATTATAAATGCGAAAGTGTGTCTGTCTGTCTGTCTGTCTGTCAGTCTGTCTGTCTGTTACCTCTTCACGCCCAAACTGCTGAACCGATTTGGCTGAAATTTGGTATGAAAATACTATGAGTCCCGAGAAAGGACATAATGTACTTTTTATCCCGGAAAAATTTACAGTTTCCGCGCGATAAACGAATTTTGGCGCAACGGAGTTGCGGGCGTTCTCTAGTTTCACCATATTTCAAAACCAAACGTCCAATTTTAATCATTCAAAGACCAATATGATCTACATAAACTGTACTTAGTGATGAAATTGGTAAATTAATAAGGATTGAGAGCATGAGTAAAGTAAACGCGTTTAAATACAGTCCAAAAAATTTCAAGATTCTTTGAAATAAAATAAACCGGCCAAGTGCGAGTCGGACTCGCGCACCGAGGGTTCCGTACAAACCTGCAAGGTTTACAAAGTTCGTTTGATATGAATTTCAACTTGATAGCTCTACGCGTTCATGAGGAAAAAAGTAATAAGTTTATATTTATTAAAAAATATATATTTTGTAATGTAACTAAAAATTTAAGTTTTTCGGAATTTTTCCTTTATGTGTGCTATAAAATGTTGCTTCATGCCAAATTTCAAGATTCTAGGTCGACTGGAAGTACCCTTTAGGTTTTGATTCCCTTGCGAGTACTTGCGAGTTTCAAAATATGCAGCTTAAATTGCTGTTTCTTTTGATTGCGTTGACATAGAAGTTTGATTTTGTTACAGCTTAAAGGTATTATAGACCTGAGTATTTGGTATGAATTTCAATTTAATACCTCTACGCGTTTATGAGGAAATGGGTAGTAAGTTTAAAATTATAAAAAAAAAATATATTATGTGATGTAACTAAAAATTTATGGTTTTCGTAATTTTTCCTTTATCTATGCTATAAGACGTTGCTTCGTACCAAATTTCAAGATTCTGAGTTCACGGAAAGCACCCTGTAGGTTTTGATTCCCTTGCAAGTGTCGAAAATTTGCGGCATAAACGGCTGTATCTTTTGATTGCGTTGGCTTAGAAGTTTGATTTTTTCACAGCTTCAAGGGACAGTAGACCTGAGTAATTGATATAAATTTCAGCTTCATACCTCCACGCGTTCCTGAGAAAAAGGGTCTTGACAGACGGACGGACAGACGGACAACAAAGTGATCCTATAAGGGTTCCGTTTTTTCCATTTGAGGTACGGAACCCTAAAAATAGTTATTGTACCTCACTCGACATAGACAGGTATAGTGTGTCGCGGACTTTTTTGTAGATATGTATAAGATCTACAATTACTTAAAACATTTTATGGTTCTATCTTTTATAGTTTAGGCAGCGTACGCAAAATAAGTAACTTTTCTGGTTGATTTTTTACACCTTGCGTCCGACAAGAAACAAATATCTTACCGAACCCTATTTTTTCCAAAATAAAAAGTAGCCTATGTTACTCGTAAATAATGTAGCTTTCGAATGGTGAAAGAATTTTTAAAATCGGTCCATAGTAGTTTTTGAGCCTATTCATTACAATTAAACAAACAAAGTTTACCTCTTTATGATATTAGTATAGATATAATCTATACTAATATTATAAAGCGGAAGAGTTTGTTAGTTTGTTTGAACGCGCTAATCTCCGGAACTACTGGTCCGATTTGAAAAATTATTTCAGTGTTATATAGTCCATTTATCGAGAAAGGCTATCCATACTAATATTATAAATGCGAAAGTGTATCTGTCTGTCTGTCTGTCTGTGACCTCTTCACGTCCAAACCACTGAACCGATTTTGCTGAAAATTGGTATGAAGATACATTGAGTCCCGGGAAAGGACATAGGCTACATTTTATCCCGGAAAAATGTACGGTTCCCGCGCGATAAACGAGTTTTGGCACAACAGAGTTGCGGGAATCATCTAGTAGGCTATTTTTATTATGCTAAGACTTATAGGAGCGAAGAAATAGAGGAAAATGTGGAAAAACGGGGGGAAATTATTTAAAAGGACTTATTCGAAAGCGCTAATCACAGGAACTACTGATCCGGTTTGAAAAAATATTTCGACTATATTCAATGGCAATTCGCAGCCTTAAGGTGTCGTTTCACCACTTCCCGACAAGTGTCGGCTATGCTATCCGCAACTTATCAGGCAGATAATTCATCTATCAGATAAGTTATGGATAGCCTATCTGAAACTTATCAGGAAGTGGGCAAACAGCCCCTAAGCCTTGTTGAGACTTGAGTATCAGACGAATAAAACAAAGAAAATCTAAGCAAATGGTAAATGCAGCTACCATCAGAAGGCATTGGAATAATACAGTATATAATATTATAACACAAGACGTGTATTTTCAACCATTAACTATATAGTGTACAACTTACTATGCGGAAGTTAAGTAGCTATTATTATAGCTGTCTAACAGACAGACAGACAAACGGACGGACGGACAGATAAACGGACAGACATATTGAAATAATTATATGTCTATTCTCGGGACTCAAACTATATCTCCATACCAAAGAACAATCGGTACAAGCAGTTTAGGCGTTAAGACGTAACAGACAGACAGACACGTCACTTCATAAAGTCACCTGCTATTCATTTCAAGTTTTTTCAATACACAAATAAATGTTTACGGGGAGCTCCCATACAATATACTTGATTTTTTGGCCTTTTTTGCTCTTAATCAATAATGGCAGCCGAAAGGTACTTCAAATGTTTACCCTTATTTATATTTCTTCTTTCATAACAAATAATAAAAGTAAAATAAAATAAATATTTAAGGGGGGTCTCCATACAAAAAACACAATTTTCGCTCTGTACGACTCGCACTTGGCCATTTTTTTTTTTGTTTTCGGATTTTCCCACGGTTACACACAATTACTGAGCTGGATTCCAAATTTCAGCCTTCTAGGTCATCTGGAAGTGGGTTAGAATTTTGATCTATAGGTCAGTCAGTCAGTGATAAAAATTTTGATTTTCGGACGTTAATATCTCAACAACCGTTTAAGCTGTGCTTATGAAATTTAAAACATGTATTTATCTCGCAAGTCTCATTATATGAGCTAAATTTGAAACGTTTATGTGAAATAGTTTCTGAATTATGAGGGGGTCAAAAGTAGCTGCAAATGGTTCGTGTAATATTACACACGGTACATGCTCGCCATTCTGTTATGCTGGAACTTGGCTTGATACTCTACCGCGTGTCTAGATGATTGTTGTTATTATTACTTTTATTATTTTAATATTATTTTTAAATTTCATATATTTAAGCAACCACAACTTCCTACCAATCCATTCTTTCCACTTCTTACTAGTTAGTCCTCCTATCTTTCTTCTGTTCATTTCATTGCGTGTCTCAAGACCGCTTAACTTGTTCTTCCGCACCCCTGAGAGCATATCGAAGGAGTTGGTAGCTGTCGATCCCGAAAACACAAAAGTAATGGTGGGATTGGGTGGGAAAGGAGGTCCCATTGCCCATTAAAAAGTTTCATATGATCAGGTTTTTTTGCAGAAAACTATTTCATAGATGCGGATATTTTATTTATTTATTTAATAAGGACATCAAACAGTACATACATCTAAACATTATTAAAACAAGCACAATTATAAATTCTTCTGATGCATGGTCTTTAGCAGGTAACACAGCATTTGTAAAAAAATCTCCACAAAATACAATATGAAATAAATTGCTAAACTAAAATAAGAATTACCTACATGTATACTGAGTATGATTGTAAGAGTAAATAAAATTTCCAGCAAAATAAATTATAACAATATCAACAAAATTTCTGAATAAAAGAATAATAATTAAAACTATGGTATTGCATCATATAAATTATTTCATTTCTTGATTGATCTATAAATAATTCGTCTAAGACCTTTGAGAGATTTGTGCGCAAGTTGACAAGATTGGTAAGATTATCTTCCCTTGCATCACGCCAACATAATATCAGTTCGTTAATTTCTCGAAGAGTACGTGGGAATTCTGGGCTTTAAAGATTAGCAAAACAGTGACGAATGGCCTAACTTTTTTAATTAATTTTTAATGGTTTTTCAATATTAAAACGTAATGGGTAAAGATAATAATTAACGACGTAAATGTATAAGAAAGAAATAACTTAAAATACATTGTTAGAAAAATGAACAACTTGCTACAAGGAGTACTGATACTAAGCCTCCTTTTAGCTACTTGCCATGGAGACTTAGCGGAAATTCTTTTGAAAACGACGAGATATAATAATGATCTGGAAAATAAGAAAAAATTACCACACGCAAGAGTTGGAGAAGAAAAATACAATACTGTCAATAATTTAAACCCAGGAAACATAGTAATACTGAAGGATAATGCGGTATACATCTTTGACCCAGAAAGCGGTCGCTTCGTTGGGAGGAGCATAGGAGCGTTTCTTCTAAAAGTTCTTGGTAATGTTTAACTTTTGTTACAGAATGTTTCATAGTACAGAAAAGCGTTTTTACTCGCGCATAAGACGTACATACGAGCTGAGTCTCTTGGGTGTCTTTCCATTGAAGCGGAGCGGAGCTCAACGGTGTCCGAATCGACCAATCGTGCTATTCCAGCGGAATGACAGCGTAGCGGAGCGAAGATTTCGAGCATGGTGATTGGTCAATTTGGCAACGCTAAGCTCCGCTCCGCTTCATTGGTAATGCGGCCTTAGGCCCGTATAAATAGTCTGCTCTTGACACATAAGAACAAAAACATGACGTCGCGTCGGTTATTGAAGTATAAGTTAAAAACCACATATTAAACTTTAATTTGTCTGTTTTTAACAGCCAATCACTATCGATCTTACTTTAAAATTAGCCAATCACAGTCGACCTTGTTTAAAAATTTGCCAATCACAGTCCATCTTGAATCGAATCAAATAAAATTGTATTTTTGTTTTCCAAGTCCCACTTCTTGTTACGTAGTTTATATTCTCTTTGCTCTCATGTCTTAAGAGCAGATTAGGTATTTATACGGGCATACGACCTTTTAAGGTCAGAACTTACTTTTACTTACTCGTATAGCATTGCAATATGACGCGGTATAACATTCAAAATTGAATTAACTAACTTCACTACGCAAAATTATACTTGGACGACATGGAAAGATGACATGAAAGTGTGACTGTTGTTTCTGACCATGTCATATACGCATCAGCCTTGTACGTTTGTACATGGTTTGTACATTTTGTTATTGAATAGCTTTTATAGTGGGCTTGGAGGACCGACCGACCAAATCACCTAACTAAAAATAACCAAAAAACCTAACACTCGAGGATCGGTCAGTGCATCATGCATCATGCGGTACTTTTTGCGCGTCGTGTGCGTTAGGGCCGGGCAGTGAACTTTAAACTACTGTTATTCGTTGGGGCCGGGATACAAAAACACGGCACGACGTTGTACGACGTCGTACGGCGCCGCGTCGTGGGTATTCACGACGCGCGTCGTAAAAAACCCCGACACGGCGCCGTACGGCGTCGCACGACGTCGCGTCGTAGAAACTCATCTTGAATTTCTACGTGAGTTTCTAGGCACGAAGTCGTACGACGCCGTACGGCACCGTGTCGTGATTCTTTACGACGCGACGCGAGTCGTGGATTTCCACGACAAGGCGCAAGTACGGCGTGTTTTTGTGTCCCGGCCCTTACTGCATAAATAATTGCATAGGTTCTATTTCCCACAGACTAAAAAGTGCGTCACGGATAGTCTGTCGTCTGCGCTGCGCCTAAACGGCGCAAACACAATATTATGTTTGTGTGCGTGTGACTAGACGTTGCGAATTATAATTGAATAAGTTGATACATATTTAATGCTATGCAATTATGCGTCACCGCGGCCACCGTGCCACACGTATTTTTTAAACAATTTATTATTTTTCTAGGTGCCTTCGGAATCGGCGGTGGGCTTATAAGCGTTGATACAAACAGCCATACCATAACGAATAAACCAAAAATAACTAATAGTTTTGGTGATTTATTCTTAGGACAAAATTTTAATAACATAGAATAATCAAAAATTAAAAAACGAGGAAACGTAACTCTCATATTATTAAATCTACCATTTTGGTGTTGGTTTGCTTTACTCAGAAAATAAATATTTAGTAGTTGATGTATATATTATCTGCTGTTTTGATTTTGTTCCTTTTTATCAAAGAGTGGTTAGTCTTAAATCTCACTACGTATTATCAAGGAGAAGGGAGGGAGGCGGACGGCCCCAGGATGGTGAAGATGAACCTAAGTCGGAATGTCAAGTTTTGTTTGACAACCTCTGTGGCTCAGTTGGTGGGCTGTTGGTAGCTCAAGCCGGGGGCGCGGGTTCTAATCCCGCCGACGGAACAAAAAGTTTTCAAAGGGGAGTGCCGCCGCTGCCGGCGCCGGCTCCCATAAATATCAGTATTGGGAACCGGGGGTAAGTATACTGCCTGCAGCCGAGATTTAAAACAACGGCTGCCGGCGCTGGCACTCAAAATTTGAAACCCCGTGGCCCGTGGTATACTTCAGAGTCAGACTCCTTATACATGCTAGTGAGTTTCAGCATTGTTTAAAGAGGTGCTTAATTATATTATGCTACCATGCAAGTATGCAGATCACATTTATCATCATCATCACCACCACCATACTATGTATACCATAATATATACTTACCATATATGCATCCTTACATTATGACCTTATTATTTGTATTTTTCATAGTCCTTTAGCTCAAGACTGATGTTTTTGATCAATGTTCTGTCATTTGACAAGCGATGGCAAACATCGCATGACTTCGGCAAACTTCGGAAAACGGCGCCGGCAGCCATTTTGTCAACCGGCCGCGGCGCCGGCAGCGGAGGCACTCCCGTTTTCAAAGTTCCTGGGTCATGGATGTGTATTAAATATGTGTATCATGTAATAAAAATCTTCAATATATGTATACTTAGTATAAAAATATGTCAAATAAATAACACGGCACCTGATATCTTTTTTAGGCACAAAAAAACTAACTTTACAGTGAATAAATATCTTAGCAACTATTAAACTATACAAGCAACAAAAGGCTAAAAAACTAAAAAACGGCTGCTACTGTAAGGTATCAAATATATCAAGCGGGATCAGTGTAAAACTGGTTAAGGTTGTGCGTAACCTAATGTGGCGACTAATTTTTCCGAGGGGATATCAAACATTATTCACTGGCAACTATTGGCTTTCATTATAAAAATACACATTTGGCAGCGATTGTTAGGTAGCTTTAAAACTGAAAATTGGTATTCTTATAATGTATTTGGATATTAGAATATTGTTTACAGATTCGTAAATTCTTGACAAAAGGCGGCAAATACGCTCGTGTGTCTGAGCAGTGCGAGGGCTGCGGAGCATTCATTATTAATGAAAAAACTTAACAGAAGGCCTACTTAACCACGGATACGGAAATACGGAAGTGGGGGGACGGGGGGGCGGAGCCGGGAGCAGAGCCAAAACAAAAAAAAATCAATCCAGAATGTCCAAAAGTATATGTTAGGTTAGGTTAGAACTTAGACCACAACACAGAGGGAGCCGAGCGAGCGCAGCGAGCGTGCTGCGGCAGCAGCCGGCGACCGTTACAAAATAAAAGGGGGCAGCCCCAAAACAAAAACAAACACAATCCAGAAACTCCAAAAGTTGGTTAGCCTAGAACTGTGACTGTGCTGCGGCAGCAGCCGGCGACCGTCACAAAACAGGCTGTAGGTTGGGTTAAAGGCGTTAAAAAGTAAGTTACTCAAAGTAAGTAGGTTCATTTAATCCTGAGATTCCCAAGGGGTGCAAATGCACCGCCTGGCACCCCCCTGCCGGTGCCCATGATTAAATCAAAACTAATTAAATTAATCGATTTTGATTGACTTATGCCCGTTTTCACCTGGGGGTCTGGTGACCCCTTATCACAGGGCAACCTAGTTAGGTCCAGTCTCCTACTATAACTTGTAACTACATTATAATAATTGTATATGTTTCTTTTGTATTGTGGGAGAAATTAATAAAGATTTTTTATTTTGATTTGATTTTGATTCACCAACTACATAAGATAATTATTGTCCTGAAAAATGTACGCTTACTGCGTCATAAAATTTTCTATTTTGCGCCTAAACCGCTGAACAGATTTTGATGAAACTTGTTATGGAGCTACTTTGAGTTCCGGAAAGGGCCATAGGATCGGAAAAATATTGTACGGTTACGGTACGGTACGATTTTGATGATATTTGGTATGCAGACACGTTATGTCTCGGGAAAAGACAGACAGTTCCCGCTTCTTCTTCCCTGCCCGCGCTTCCTGTAGAGTGCTCTTATGTATTGCGCACACATTTGGGCACTATAAAATTACTCCTACTTAATTAGCATGTTTTCATTAAAACTAGAGTGCTCTTGTGTATTGCGCACACACTTGGGCACAAAAAAATTACTCCTGCGTAACTGGCTTGGCTTCATTGAAACCAGAGTGCTCTTGTGTATTGCGCACACACTAGGGCACTATTAAATTACTCCTGCGTAGCTGGCCTGGTTTCATTAAACCCAGAGTGCTCTTGTGTATTGCGCACACACTTGGGCACTATAAAAATACTCCTGCTTAATTGGCCTGGTTTGATTCAAAACCAGAGTGCTCTTGTGTATTGCGCGCACACTTGGGCACTATAAAATTACTCCTGCGTGAGTGGCCTTTTTTTAATGAAATAAGGGGGCAAACGAGCAAACGGATCACCTGATGGAAAGCAACTTCCGTCGCCCATGGACACTCGCAGCATCAGAAGAGCTGCAGGTGCGTTGCCGGCTTTTTAAGAGGGAATAGGGTCATAGGGGAGGGTAGGGATGGAAATGGAAGGGAATAAGGGATGGTAGGAAAGGGAATAGGGTAAGGGGTTGGGCCTCCGGTAAACTCACTCACTCGGCGAAACACAGCGCAAGCGCTGTTTCACGCCGGTTTTCTGTGAGAACGTGGTATTTCTCCGGTCGAGCCGGCCCATTTGTGCCGAAGCATGGCTCTCCCACGTATAAATGCAACCGGCCTGGTTTTATATATATTTTTATAATTACCAGCATTGGACATTAGACATAATTATTGAAATACTCGTTAGTCGTTAGTCTAATTAAATTATTAATCTAATTATTTCAAACTAAAATTATAATACATTTTATACATAATATTATTTTTAATCAACTTACGGGTAATATCAGGTGCACAATTATTACTTCATCAATCTGATTAATTAATTTGTAATCTGATAAAAATTATATAATTACTTTTTGCCCAACTCTGAACGAATTATTTCTACATTAACTAAATTTATTCAAAATCGGTTCTGCAGCTTAAACGCAAATTAATAAAGTTTATTGCATGAAAACCGAACATTTTCCATGATATTTAAATTATCCTATGTCCTTCTCCAAAACCTAACGTAGGTAATATCTACATGTATGTACCTACTCAATATCGATATCATAAGCCAAATTCATTCTTGTTGACTGCGCGGGAACCGTAAATTTTACGGGACAAAAAGTATCTAATGTCGTTTAAATTAATTTAAAAGTATCTGCATACCAATTTTTATCAAAATCGGTTCAGCGGTTTAAGCGCAAATCATTTAAGAAACATAGTATATAAATGCTTTATATAAAACCTCACTTGGAGGAATAAGCATTAACCATTTTTTACTCTAGAATATGCTACAGTGGGTTTTCAAAAAAAATGGATTTCAGTGTCGTAAACCTTATGTTCTAAAGAATAAATCTGAATTATTAACTCAAAACCAGCTATTACGTAAAGTCTCTTTCGCCGATGTGATGCGCGCTTCGTTCGGGAGCATCCCCTGGAACCTTCGGTAAACTACACCGGCGGGCCAAGATGGATAAAACTTGAGTCGGCACTCTCAAAAAGAAATTATTGTTCTTAAGAGCCCTAACAGACGCCCCGATTAGGTCGGGCCGATTTGGTCGGCCCCGACCTGTTCCTACAAGTTCCTACTACAGACGCCCCGATTTGGTGGGGGCCGACCAAATCGGCCCAACTAAATCGGGGCGTCTGTTAGGGCTCTAAATGAACTATTTTCTTAATTAAATTCACTCCAAACTTCGCAATTCAGCAACACACTTTCGGTATCCAACAGCTATATCCACATTATGCGCTTTCGTCTTCAATTTTCGTCTTCTTCTTTCATTTAACTTTCGTTTAGGCGCATTCAATAATTGAATGCGTCAACGAACGCAACGCCAACTGTCATTTATATACGGTCAGAGGACATGCGTTGCGGACTGCGCTATAACGCATGCCCTTGACGAACAAAAAAAGGCACAGTGTGGACAAAGCTATTGATATTGTTGTTGTAATTATGTCACGAGTGTTAAGAATCGGAACTAAAAACGCTTTAAGAGGCGACTTTACTTTCGCTTTATTACATTATGGCTAGCCGTTTTGAATAACGTATGGCATTGAATACATTCCGACGGCTTTTGATTTGATCTGCTGCATTAAATCCGCCTAATAGTTAAACCGCCGCATTACAAAACGGTCCTGTTTTTAAAACGGCTAGCCGTAATGTAAAACGGCGTATTATACAATCCGCCTGCAACATCACTATCAACAGTTGGTCAATGATGTATGTGTGTTATTAAGATTTTGATTGTCGACAAAATTTACGTCCGTGACAAAGTGATAAGAAAGTGAAAATCATAATTATAGGCTTCGATGTTTTAATTAGCAAAGGTAAATTATCTGATTATAATTTCTGCTATTTAAGAGTCTTAAAAAAGAAAAATTGTTCATTCTTAGAGGCAACATTGTGATAAGCATCATGAATCTAATGCCATGCGTACTAACAATGCTAATTTTCGCCTTCGTGGCTGGTCATGTCGACTTAAGACAGGATATATTGAAAAAAATTGAGAACAACACAAAGGAAGACCACGTAAATATGATCGACATGGGAAGAATGGTAGAAGAAAAGTCGAAGTTTGCCGACGTTGATGATAAAAATTATAATGGAGATCCTGACAAGAATACAGATCGACAAAATGGTGCAAAAGGTATTTTTCTAATTGATGCGAATGTAAATGTTGACAAAAATTCTAAGAATAAATATAGTAATGATAAAGTAGCACAAAATAAGGAAAAGGAACTTCTTGTCGCAAGAACAACGATAAATCTTGAAGATTTCTTAAAAATTTTACTGAATTTTCTATTGAAAAAGGAAATGAAGAGTGATTATAAAAATCCAAGATATGGACCAAATTATGGATACGGCAAAGGAGACAGCCATCATCATTCCTTTAATAGTTCCCAAATAACGAATAATCAAAAAATTTTACATCTTGATCCAAGATATCCACTAAATATTGACGTCTTCGAAGGAGACCTCGTTAATTATTATCGAACTTTTCATTAACATATTTATTAACACCGTGTTTCTAGGCAAACATCCAGACATAGAAAGATGAAAACAAATGTTATTAGGTATTTTTCTATTTTCCTATTATATCCATTTATAGTGTTTCTATTGTTTGTATACTGTACATAGTTACATTGTTAAGGACATAATATAATTGTGGTCAATGTAACTATCAAGCAAATATGCGTTAAAGTAGTCTTACTATTACTAGTTACTAGTTACTATTACTAGTAGTCCCTATGTAACCTTAAAAATCATTTAATACTAAGAGATGAGCATATTGACAAAGTGAGTATTACAGATTTTAAGAATCCTTTCGACAAACATACATATATTAAAATTTATATAATGCTTGCTCATTTATTTCATAACACGAAAATACAAATAAATATTTATAGAATTAAAATTTATTACCCCAGTCCTTCTGAAGTCTCGAAAATTCTTCGCGAAAATCACGATATACCAATATCCGGACATCTTGGCTCTAGTAGAATGTATAATAGGATCCGTGAGCAATACTATTGGAAAAATATGAGAAGTGAAATTGAAAAGTACGTAAAAAATTGCAGTTCTTGCCAGACTAATAAAGCCCTTAGGAAAATAAATAGAGCTCCAATGCAGATAACTTCAACCTCCACATGAGATGACAGCTGTCAAACAACGTGTAAACATCAGCTCCGCAATTATTCGATAAATAAAAATATAAAATTAATAAAAATCAAACAAAAAGTGAAAAACTAAGTGTATAGTGAAGTGATAACTATGTACAATCGTTTGTGAAACAGTCAATAAGTGCTAAACAATACAAACTCAAAGTGAAAAAAAATCCCAGAACTCCATCTAATCTTTTAAATTATTTTATAAGTAATCAGTGAATTTAGTAATATCAATACTTACAAGTAACAATATATATCATATATATCTTGAAGTAACAATTTTTAATAATAAGAAAGTGAAAAATTCTCTTTATGAACATTGCAAAGGAATATTACAAATTATTTTTATAAAGTGTGTCGGTACCCACGGATGAGCTAATATTCAGAAACGATAACTGCTACGTCACATAGTACAACATAGACGACGTAACAGTTCTTTAAATTAGACGTCTACGTAACGCATCAGATAGCGCAACGGTTAAGTTACACGATCGTCGCGCAAGTTGTCCACGGTTCAAGACTTCGTCACGTTATCACTTTTTGTACGAAAAATATACTGGTATAAATCAGCAGAAGGCCCTACTTTGAAAATGAATTTCTTATCTAATAATATAACATTTAGAAGACACCAAAGAAACATGTCATTACATACAAATGAAGATGAGTGTGAAGCCGAAGGAATTCACTCCTTGAATACAAGTGCAAATAGTTTACAAGGTGGATCGGACGCAGAATCCAATGAAATACTCAGATTAAGAGATCGCGTACGAGAACTAGAAACGGAATTACACAATGCTCTACAACAAATTGAGGTCTTATCGGAACAAAACAGGAATCTTAAACATTGTAATGAAACCACGAAAAAAAAAAAATATTGTTTCTAAAAATGACGGAACTAAAAATAAAATATCATGTTCCCCAACAAATGAAACTGATGACATAATATGCGGTAATGGAGTACTATGTCATGATCAGATTAAAATAAATAAAATTCCCGTTGACGAAAATAAGCAAATAATACAGAGAAAAATATGCATTCTTAGCACAAATAAACATAATAACATTTTGCACATCGCACAAAATTCTTTAAAAGATTATACAAACATATGTCATTATATTAAAACAAATTCTAAGTTAAGTGAATTGTTAAGAGGCATTAAAAATAAATTAACAGACTTCACATCCAATGATTTCTGTGTCATCATGATTGGTGATGATGATTTTAAAGCAACGAATGATTACTTCAGCCTAATAACATTTATCAGAGAAACGCTGAATAAAATTCAACATACAAACGTTATTATTTGCCTACCTACTTATAAATATGGTTATTACAAAGATATGTTCAACTGGAGAGTCGAAACATTTAATAATCTTTTATACTTAGATATCACAACACATGAAAATGCATACATATTGGACTCAAATGAGAAATTGGAATACACTTTTCGCATGTTTCACCGTCGCTCTGGCTCGATTAATAATTATGGCATAAGCAAAATATTTGATAATCTACAAACTCAGATAAATGATATATATGAATATAAAAAATCTATTAATCAAATAAATAAATATGAATCTGAAGGATTACAATCAGAAAATGAAATATTTGAAGAAGCATCAGGCTCATTGTTCTTTCGCCAATAAATGTATATCTATTATGCACCAGAATATTGCGGGATTATTAAACAAAATGGATGAGCTTTCTGTAAGTCTTCAAGAATTAGAGAAAGACAAAATTACTATTGACGTACTCTGTATCACTGAACATTTTATAGAACAAGGTCAAGAACAGTACCTTCGTTTACAAAATTTCTCACTAGCAGCTTCTTTTTGTAGAGCTAGCAGAAGAGGTGGCGCCTGCATCCTTGTAAAGAATAATTTAGAATGGAATGAAGTACATCATGTTCGGAAACTATCTATACCAAATGTAATAGAATGTTGTGCTGTAGAACTAATTCTTTATAAAGTTCTAATAATTTGTATGTATAGAATACCTAATTATAATAATTTACAAACATTTTTTTACAAATTAGACCTAATTTTAAATTATTATTTACAATCTAAATTTAAAAATATTATTATAGCCGGCGACTTTAACATAGATATCCTAAAATCAAATAGCAACACGTTAAATTTGGAATGCATACTCTTAAGTTATAATTTAAAAATTGCTATAAAACAACCTACTCGACTAGCAAGCAAAACCTGCATTGATAATTTTATACATGATTTTAAAAAATCATGTAGATCGGAAGTGAGAGAAATTGGTTTGTCTGATCACACAGCTCAAATAATTACACTACCAGTTAAGAAAATTCCTCAAATAAAATACTGGCGCAAAGAAGTGCGGGATTATTCAACTGAAAATATTTTAAAATTTAAGGCATGTATTAAAGAGCTGTCATTTTCTGAGCTATACAATGTAACAAATGATGCTTCAAAAGCATATCATTATTTTATCGAAGAATTTAAATTATTTTACGAGCTATGTTTCCCAAAAAAGTATGTTACAATAAATATTCTTCGCAAACCAAAGTGGATATCACGAGGGATAAAAATTTGCAGTCGTAAAAAAAGAAAAATGTTTTTGAGTCTTAGATATAAACGTAGTCCTGAAAATGTTTCAAAATATAGAAAATACTGTCAGTTATTTAAGAAAATCATTTCATTAACAAAAAGAGCACAAAGTAATTATAAAATTTTAACATCAAAAAATAAATGTAAAACAATATGGGAACTTATCAATGAATCACGTTTGAACTTGCCAAATGAGACGATACTAAGAATTAAAAATAATAATAATGGATATATTACTGATCCCCAAGAAATTGCAAACGAATTTAATGACTTCTTTATAGACAAAGTAAAACCAATAATAAATGACACTAACTTAATTTCAAATAATACGTCATGTACATCATATGTTAATTCAATGTTTTTAGCTCCATGTATTCCTCAAGATGTTTATAAAATTATAAAATCGCTGAAAAATACGCATAGTGTTGGGTTTGACGGTATTTCAACTAAAATTATTAAAGCTGTTAACGAATACATTTGTCCTCACATTTGTTTTTTAATTAATCAGTGTATAACGACTGGGATTTTTCCTGATGATCTTAAATTAACGATCATTAAACCGCTTTTTAAAAAGGAAAACCGGGAGTTAAAAGAGTTTTACAGGCCAATAGCACTTGTTTCAGTGTTTTCAAAAATTTTTGAGAAGTATTTGTATAACCAAATCTATAACTTTTTAGAAAAAAATAATATCTTATGTGACGAACAAAAAGGGTTTCGAAAAAATAAAAATATTAATCTGGCTATATATGACTTTTTAAAAAACATAATGCATGAAATTGATAAAAGGACTCCAGTTTGTGCTATTTTTTGCGATATGACACAAGCATTTGACTATGTACATCACGAAATATTGCTTAGGAAACTTGAATCCTACGGAATAAGAGGTAACGTTTTACAATTGATACGCTCTTACTTACATAACAGACCTCAATGTACAGAAATTTGTCGTATAAATAATAAACAAAGAATTGAGGTTAAATATAGATCTCCACAGCGAATTATTGAGTTTGGAGTACCTCAAGGGACTGTATTAGGTCCATTTTTTTTCATTATTTATATTAATGACTTACCAAAAGCGCTTAACCAACCCACGAGTTTATTTGTAGATGACAGTACAATTACAGTAAACTGCAAAGACATTATTTTGTATGAAAGTGACATTAATAACTCATTACGATCTTTAATTGAATGGTTAAATAAAAATAATTTAATAATTAATTTAAATAAAACAAAAATAGTACATTTTAGACAAAGAAACTCAAATTCATTAAGTATTAATTTACATTATAATAAAAACAAAATAGAAGAAGTAGATACAACACGATTTTTAGGTCTAGAAATAGACAAACAATTAAATTGGAAGAATCATATACAAGAACTAGGTAAAAAAATAAGCAGTTTCGCATACGCGCTAGGTAAGCTATCCTTATCAGTCAACGTTAAAACACTTATTACAGCTTATCATGGTTTAGTTGAGTCAGTCATGAGGTACGGCATAATTTTTTGGGGAAATGCCACAGATAAGGAATTTATATTTAAGATGCAAAAACGTTGTATTAGAGCCATGTTTCAATTAAAAAGTACTGATAGCTGTCAACCAATTTTTAAACAACACCAACTTCTCACATTTCCATCTTTATATATACTTGAGGTTGCATTATTTGTAAAACGTAATTTACATCTCTACCCACGACTGTCACATAATGTAATACGAAATAGACGCCACGGTGACAAACTATGCGTGCATACCTGTAGAAAAGAGATAATGGCAAAGAGTGTTTTCTGCATGGACCCGAAAATTTACAATAAAATCCCTAAGAGTATTAGTGACACTAATGTAAATATCTTTAAAAAAAAACTGAAAAAATTGTTGCTTATGAAATGCTATTACTCTATAAATGATTTTTTATCTGATGACCACTATAATGTACCTTAGAATTTTAATGAAGTGTGATTTGACTGATGGATTTGTGATATTAATAATTATTACCTTATTTTTAAATTTTATTGTTTTGATTGTATGGATTTTATATATATATTTTTAATTTTGATGGATTTGACTGATATATTTGTAATATTATTTATTGACTTACTTTTAAATTTTATTGTTTTGATAGCATGTATATTTTTATTTAATGGATTTGACTGATGGAGTTGTGGTATTAATTATTTACTCATTTTTAAATTTTATTGTTTTGATAAATTTTGTAACTAATTAGCACTTTAAGATATAAAAATTTGCATGCTTAAAGCAGAATATGTGTTCTCTTATATTTAATGCTAAGATCAATTTGTTACCATATTCAATGCAAATAAAATTATGATTATGATTATGATTATCCACTGCTCCCTTTGAAAGAGTGTCTTTAGACATTGTTGGTCCTCTTCCTGAATCCGGTACAGCTAAACTCAAGTATATACTTACCCTACAAGATGATTTAACTAAATATTCAATTGCTTATCCTATCCGGAGCACTACAGCTGAAGAGACTAGTGACTGCTTAATACATTTTATCTCATTATTCGGTATTCCAAAAACTATACTAACAGATCAAGGAACAAATTTTACGGCAGACATATTTAAAGTAACTTGCAAAGAATCAAAAAAAGAAAAAAAGAAAGAAAATTAAGCAACTGTGGTCTTCTCCCTATCACCCACAAACACAAGGTGCTCTAGAGAGAAGTCATTCGACACTAAAGGAATATTTGAAATCCTACATTTGTGAAGACCAAGATAATTGGCCTAAGTATGTATATGGTACGCTAAAAGACCGAAAACGCTCAGTGAGCGAAAAAATGGCTCACAACGCGTTGTGGTAATAGTGAAACGGCCACGACGCAAAATTCGCGTCGTGGCCTTAGTGAAAACGGCCATGACGCGTTCTGGTAATCACAGAAATACCACAAAGCGAAATTCGTGTTGTGGCTGATGTGCTTTTCGACCACAACGCGTTGTGGTAATCGAGTAAAGCCATGACGCGTTCTGAGCATATAAAAACAGCTAACGCGAATTCGTATTGTGGCCCTAATGAAAACTCTGGTTTCAATTAAACTAGGCCAGTTACGCAGGGGTAATTTTTATAGTGCCCAAGTGTGTGCGCAATATACAAGAGCACTCTGGTTTCAATGAAACCAGGCCAGTTACGCAGGAGTGATTTTATAGTGCCCAAGCGCAATAAACAAGAGCACTCTGGTTTTAATGAAACCAGGCCAGTTAAGCAGGACAAATTTTAAAGTGGCCAAGTGTGTGCGCAATACACAAGAGCACTCTGGTTCCAATGAAACCAATCCAGTTACGCAGGAGTAATTTTATAGTGCCCAAGTGTGTGCGCAAAATACAAGAGCACTCTGGTTCCAATGTAACCAGGCCAGTTACGCAGAAGTTATTTTATAGTGCCCACGTGTGTGCGCGTGTAAAAATCGGTCCTGCACCTGATCTCTCGCCAGCGACCAGCTATGTCGGTCTTCCGCTCCATTGGGTTATGATGATGATGATGGTTATGTTTTCGTTGAAACCAAAGTGCTCTTGTGTATTGCGCTCATACTTGGGCACTTTAAAATTACTCCTGCTTAACTGGCCTGGTTTCATTGAAACCAGAGTGCTCTTGTATATTGCGCACACACTTGGGCACTATAAAATAACTCATGCGTACCGGGCCTGGTTTCATTGAAACCAGAGTGCTCTTGTGTATTGCACACACACACTTGGGCGCTATGAAATGACTTCTGCTCAACTGGTCTGGTTTCATTGAAACCAGAGTGCTCTTGTGTATTGCGCACACACTTGGGCATTTTAAAATTACTCCTGCGTAACGTGCTCTTGTGTATTGCGCACACACTAGGGCACTATAAAACTACTCCTGCTTAACGTGCTCTTGTGTGTTACGCGCACACACTTGGGCACTATAAAATTACAATTGCGTAACTGGCCTAGTTTCATTGAAACCAGAGTTTTCATTAAGAGGGCGACTAATGCAAAAAATCAAACATCGTCCTTCTCTCTTCACACTCACGCCCGTCTTTCATATGCCAGGTGAAAAAGGACGACGCGGATTCATCGCCAAATTAGTTTTTTCTCAATAACTCGATAAATATACAACATTTTAAAAATCCGCTAGGTCGATCTCTCAATGATAGAATTTTATACAATGTATTGAAATATTAACTTAGTTCAATGCCGGATATGGCAATAAATGAAAAATTTGTGAAAATTAGATGCATCTTTGTGATGTTTTTCTATCGAGAAAATTTTAAGACATTGTGTTTTTGCTCAGATTGAACTCTTGGACATATAATGTAGTATCTAATTTTAGAAAATGAAATAATTTGGGGCTTATTTTCAAGTATAAAAATGAATTATAAAATCGTCAATTTCGGGTTAGTCGCTTTGTGGTATTTCTGTGATTACCAGAACGCGTCGTGGCCGTTTTCACTAGGGCCACGACGCGAATTTCGCGTCGTGGCCGCTTCACTATTACCACAACGCGTTGTGAGCCATTTTTTCGCTCACTGAGCGATTTCGGTCTTTGAGCGTAACATATACACAGCAATGCTGGCTCTCTATCACACAGCCACACATTCAACAACTAACTATACTCCTTATGAATTACTTTTCGGCCATAAAGCTATCCTTCCTAACTCTCTCTATGAACCCGCTCTAGACGCTACTTACTCGGACTACATCAGGATGCTTCAGCACCGCCTGGAAACCACTAGAGACAAAGCTATTGAATGTATAAATAGATCTAAAATTGCTTCTAAAACTTATTACGACACGCGCACTCGACCTGTTATTTATCACGCAGGTGATTACGTCTATTTAAAAAATCACCTCCATATGCGTAAAGCCCTCTCACCTATTTGGAAGGGCCCATATAGAGTAATTAAGATTAATGGTAGAAATAGTCTTACTTTATTAATAAATAGAAGACACGTCACTCATCACCATGATGAGGTTAAGTTAGCATGGCGTGGCGATTCTTAGTTAAAATAACGTTTAGATTAGGATTAGTGATACTTACGGTATCAATTTTTATTATTATAAAATTCAACGTATTTTATTATTATTTTACAGTTTTGAAAGCTCTGCACAGGAAGCATTCATCGAAACATCTATGAATACTTCTGGAATATACTTTGATCCAATCGGATCACTCAAAATAATAGATGGACATCTTATGGCCTGTTTCACCGCTTCCTGATAAGGTGCCCGATAGGGTTATTTGACAGATTTTCCATACTTGATCTGTCAAATTAAGTGGTGGATAGCCTTATCAGGAAGCGGTGAAACAGGCCCTTATGGCCTGTTTCACCGCTTCCCGATAAGGTGCCCGATAGGGTTATTTGACAGATTTTCCATACTCCATCTGTCAAATTAAGTGGTGGATAGCCTTATCAGGAAGCGGTGAAACAGGCCCTTATGGCCTGTTTCACCGCTTCCTGATAAGGTACCCGATAGGGTTATTTGACAGATTTTCCATACTCCATCTGTCAAATTAAGTGGTGGATAGCCTTATCAGGAAGCGGTGAAACAGGCCCTTAATGTCTTAATACCAATAGATATATATATTTTATACAACCAAATATTAAGAACTTGAACGATAGGTAGCTTGGAGATAATCTGTAAACAAAGTACTCTCTATGCAGATATCAAATGTCATAACTTACTGGGACCGTTGTCAGTCAGACGGAATGATTTCATTCGCGACTTTGATTCAATTTCTCATTTAATAGAAATTAGATCTAAAAGATCTGCATGGTTTGGTGCAGTTGGCACAGTATCCAAACACTTGTTCGGCACTCTGGACGAGGATGACGCCCTCCGTTATAATTCGGCTATTCAAATTATTGAACGCGATCAATCTAAATTATCACAATTGGTAAAACAAAATATTTTGGTCACCACCTCAACCCTTTCATCTTTAAATGAAATTATAAATAAAATAAGCGTCAACGAAAAACATATTAATAAGGCCATTCAGGCTCTGACTCTCGGCCAGCAAACTTAGTAATAAAGTCTAATTTTAATCAATTATTAAATACTTTAGAGAGTAGTTTGTTAACGTTATCTTTTAAATTAGAAGATATTATTAACGCAATTATGTTTAGTAAATCGAATGTTTTGTATCCCTCTATAATAACTCCGACTCAATTATTTACTGAACTTGTTCAAAATTATAGATTTTTGGCTAGCTATCATCAGCTCCCTGTAACCCTATCCATAGAAAACATATATACACTGCTAAGCATATGCGAAATAGCTTCTTACTACAGTAATAATAAATTAGTATTTGTATTAAATATACCTCTGGTGAACTTAAGGAATTATTACTTGTATCAAAATATTCCAAACCCTGTTGTAATGGCTAATAAAACCTATAGCACAATAGTACCGACTACTAAATATATAGCGTTAAGTAGAGATAGGAGTTTTTATTGTAAGTTAGATAGTTTAAATAGTTGTAAGTCCGTATACTATTCGAATTATATCTGTAATGATGTTGATGTCTATTCTAGCTCAACATCCCCCAACTGTGAATCAGAAATTATAACAAAACCGTTAAAGTATGTGCCGAATATTTGCGAAACGAAGTTTTTGTTGGGTTTGTAGATATTTTTCACCGTCTGTCAAACATCAAAGTTTTATATGTAAACACAGATGCTACAAAATTGACAATAGACTGCAAAGACTCTGTTGCATCAGAGATAGTATTATTTGGTACAGGAATATTCAATTTACCTGAAAATTGTGTCGCCTTTAAAAAGGATTTGAAACTCATACCTGTTAATTCGCAAATAATCAAAATACAACCGATAGTTATGAATTTTAGTTTGTTAAATGATACCTGTTGTAATTCTGTTATATTAAATAAGATAAAACCATTTGTCTCTATTTTAAACCTATCTGATATTAATTTGGACTTAAGGAAAATTTATAAGAATGTTTTTGAATTTATAAGAATTAATCATGATATTGTTAAAAACTTAAATGAAATAATTGACAGACCTCACATAGTTCAATATGGGCAATATTATTCATATTCAACTATTATAATAATTTGTGTCATTGTAATTTTTATTTTTATCGCAATTTATCGTAGATTTGTAAAGTCAGGCACATGTAGAATAAACTTTTATAAACGTAAAATCGAAATAAATAAGACTCAAGAATTCCCCGATGTCCCACCAGAATCCCATAACGAAATTTCACATGAAACCCTGGATGAAATTCCGCTTCCTAAAATCCGTTCTTCTCTTCCATAAACTTAACCCTTTAGGGATAAGTTTCTTCCTAACCCTGGGGGCTGTTATATACTAGGTTAGTATATAATAGTGCCTAGCACTACTCTTTTCATTTGATATATTATAATCCCTGCATTCGGCCCAAGACCTCAGTTCCTGTCCATCTTTCTACATCCGCGCGCGGCATTTGCCTGGCTATATTTCAAAGTCTATTTCTAATTCTTATTGTGAATTAAATTAAGTGTGTTTAAATAAAATCCTTTTTTTAAAAAGAGGTTAATAATTGACCGTCTAACAGAACGCAACGCCAACTGTTATTTTTGTTTTTTCTATACGGTCAGAGGGAATGCGTCGCGGACATTTGAATGCGCTATAACGCATGCCCTTGACGAACAGAAAAAGGCACAGTGTGGACAAAGCTATTGATATTGTTGTTGTAATTATGTCACGAGTGTTAAGAATCGGAACTAAAAACGTTCAAAGAGGCGACTTTACTTTCGCTTTATTACATTATGGCTAGCCGTTTTGAACAACGTATGGCATCGAATACATTCCGGCGGCTTTTGATTTGATCGGCTGCATAAAATCAGGCTAATCGTTAAACCGCCGCATTACAAAATGGTCCTGTTTTTTAAAACGGCTAGCCGTAATGTAAATCGGCGTGTTTTACAATCCGCCTGCAACATATATCAGCAGCAGGTCAATTGATATATGTGTGTTAATAAGATTTTGGTTATCGGCAAAATTTACGTCCGTGGCAAAGAGATAAGAAATTGAAAATCATAATTATAAGAGTCGATGTTTTAATTAGCAAAGGTAAATTATCTTATTATAATTTCTGCTATTTAAGAGTCTTGAAAAATAAAAATTGTTCATTCTTAGAGGCAATATTGTGATAAGCATCATGAATCTAATGCCATGCATCCTAAAAATGTTAATTTTCGTCTTCGTGGCTGGTCATGTCGACTTAAGACAGGATACACTGAAAAAAATTGAAAACAACACAAAGGAAGACCTCGTAAATATGATCGACATGGGAAGAATGGTAGAAGAAATGTCCAAGTTTACCGACGTTGATAATAAAAATTATAATGGAGATCCTGACAAGAATACAGATCGACAAAATGATGCAAAAGGTATTTTTCTAATTGATGCGAATGTAAATGTTGACAAAAATGCTAAGAATAAATATAGTAATAATAAAGTAGCACAAAATAAGGAGAAGGAACTTCTTGTCGCAAGAACAACGATAAAACTTGAAGATTTCTTAAAAACTTTCCTTAATTTGCTATTGAAAACGGAAATGAAGAGTGATTATAAAAATCCAAGATATGGACCAAATTTTGATTACGGCAAAGGAGACTTTAATAGTTCCAAAATAACGAATAATAAAAAAACTTTTCATCTTGATCCAAGATATACTCATAAGAGTGATGATGATTATCCAACTTTTGGGCACATCAAAGGAGACATCCATAATTATTACTTTTTTAATAGTTCCGAAATGACGAGTAATGAAAATACTCCTCATGATGGAATTGTAAACATTATTGGGTCCATGGATGGAAAAATCTATCATCATTACAATAATAGTTCCAAAACAACGAAAAATCAAAAAAATTCTCGTGGTTATAAAGTCTATAATTATATCCACAAGTATAATTCAACATAAAAGGTAAGATGAATGGTGACCTACTATTTTGTAAAAACTAAAATGACGAAATGAAAGTAAATGCTCGTATCATTACAAGAAGTGGTATAATTGTCTATATTAAGCTGCTTAATAACACAGATCATATAAAATAGTAATAATTAAAAATCTAATAAACTAAATGAAAAACAATTGTTTTTATAATATTCCCAAGTAGCAAAAAGTGCTCTTATAATTATTTTATTTAAGGGAAAGGCGCTAATGATAGACACTGAACTAATAGAAGACACTTACGACAAAAATGCCATAAAAATAAGAATTATTCTAATTATTTCTCAACACTGTAAATTTTATAAGCTTCTTATGCTATCTGTTGATGTGAAAAAATATATTAGGGATGCCTTCGGGAACAAAATTTTAAAATGGGATCAGTTTTCGTAAATGATATGACCGCGTCAACACGCACCCGGCAATTTCTTAGCAAATAGGTTAAGGAAGGCGAAATTTTGCACGTAAGTTTTGAATACATTTATTAGATTTTTTGTAATTTCTATTGACATCATTGTCATGTTGTTTACACTAATTAATGTTTATTTATGATCTTTTATCCATTTTCCCTAACAATATAAAGGGTGTCTACTATTAGTTCTTGAAAATGTAAAAAAACCTAATAGATGACATGGATCTCATCTTTTAGTTTTTCAATACATACTAAAGTTATTTTGTACTTTATTCTACTGCAAATATCATCACTATTCTCTAAAAATATAATTCTATTAACAAACTAAGAACTTAGAACTACTGTACCTTAAAATGGACATGGTGTCTAATTTTAGACCTTGCACTGATCTAAAAATCGATGCTTTAGTTTTGTAGCAGTAAAAAGAAGAAAAAGGAGAACTGAGAACAAAAAGAAGAAAAAAGAAGAGGCAAAAGAAGCATGGAGACTTAAGACTAAAAATAAATTTGCTGGGAAAAAAATATGAAAAATAAAAATAAAAGGAAAGATAGTTTCAGCATGGAAGAAGAATGAATAGAATCTGGAGACAACGTGGATAATATTTCTGATGCAAGTAGTTACTATGATGAAGTAAATGAAATCTTTTGAAAAACGGCAAATAAAGGCCTAATAATATGAAAAATGTAAAATGTAATTTAATGTTCTATGTCAACTATTAGTTCATATTGGTGTCTACTATTAGTGTTGTTCGCTTATTGTGATGTCATCTATTAGTACTTATGACTAAGTTTACAAAAAGACCAATAATATTTTTTTTTTATTGATTTGTCAGAGAATAATTATAATAGTTTTATTTTGTAAAAGTTACTGAAGACATGGAAGAAGTTATCAATCCTTTATTTTCATAAATTATATATTTTATAACATTCGAATGTTTCATGTTTCCTTAAAGTGTCTGTCATTAGGTCTTCTCCCTTATTTATTTTATTTTATTAGGAAAACTAACAGCATTTAACTGTAACAGTGATAATACATATTAAGTAACGACATGCCACTTACAAGTTTTCACTAGTAAATAAATAATAAATTTGAGCTAAAATTAACAAAGTCCTGACAAGACACATAACACATAATATTATGACTTATCAAAATCTAAAAATTATTTAATGCATAAATTATTTTAGGCAAACTACAAAATATTACATTAGTTTTATTAAATCACAAGAAATGGGTGAGGGATTTAAAATTGTGAGATAATGAAGCTAACTGTACTTAACATAAATAAATTTACACACAGCAGATGGCACAATCATTTAAATTTCATTATTACAATAGAAAATCATTAGAAGTAATGCAATACAGAAATTATCTGTAATCTCAAGACAATTAATTTTTTACACTTATAATACACTAAATCCTATTTCCAAGGCCGCAAAAGGGCCATTTTTATTAGACTATTTGCTCTTATACCATGCTAATAGAATACTTGGTCAATCCGATTTACACTTGTAATGACCTGGTATAATCATAAACTAGTGTGTTATAAAACTGAATCGGACTATAACAAACTTAGGCAAGCGAGTTATAAAACTAAATGAGAATATTTTGCACTTGTCAAGTAGAACCAGATTAAAATTTAGATACATTTCAAAGGTTACAGTATTATTAATTTATGAATTAATAATATTTTTGTTTTTTTTTGTATTGTCTATAGTTGCTTTACATTAAGTGTGTTCGTAGGGGAACGGAAATTTATTGTAAAGTATATTAGGGTACTAACTGTGCCCCTCGGTGTTACCCGCGATTTATTAGGTGTAATTAGGTAAAAGTTACTCAAAGTATCTCCATACCAAATTTCAGCAAAATCGGTTCAGCGGTTTGGGCGCTAATCATAAAAGTTTATTTTGCGGGAACCGTACATTTTTCAGGGACAAAATGTATACCTTGTCCTGTCTTATGTCTTAAAGTATCTCCATTTTAAATTTCATTGAAATCGGTTAAATAGTTTACGTGCAAATCATAAAAGTTTACTGTGCGGAAACCGTACATTTTTCCGGGACAAAAAGTATCTTATGTCCTTTCTCGGGACTTAAAGTATCTCCATACCAAATTTCAGCCAAATCGGTTCAGCGGTTTGGGCGTGAAGAGGTAACAGACAGACAGACAGACAGACAGACACACATTCGCATTTATAATATTAAATTAGTATGGAAGTATGGATAGCCCAAATTTTTAATGCGCCTCGCTAATTCGAAATATTTACAATAAATATTTGTTCAATTATCATTATACTAGTTGATGCCCGCAACTCCGTTGTGCCAAAACTCGTTTATCCCGCGGGAACCGTACATTTTTCCGGGATAAAAAGTGGCCTATGTCCTTCCCCGGGACTCAAAGTATCTCCATACCAAATTTCAGTAAAAACGGTTCAGCGGTTTGGGCGTGAAGAGGTAACAGACAGACAGACAGACAGACACACTTTCGCATTTATAATATTAGTATGGATAAAAGGCTTTGTCCTGAATGACATGAAAATAGAATCACGCTAGGGCCTAAACCACTGATTGTAGATACTTAAAATTTGGAGGGAGTGTTCTTTGTATGACGTAGGCGTGCGATAAGAAGGGATTTTTGGAAATTCCTCTCCTAAGGGTGTGAAAAGGGGGGATGAAGTTAGTATGGGACAACTCGATTCCTTAGTCCGATCTGGGCCCCTATTATGACCATTCACGGAAAGTGAATTGCTCCAGGCAAAAGCCAGCCAACTTATTTTTTTAACCAACTTCCAAAAAACGAGGTTATATGTTCGGCTGTGAATTTTTTTTTTTTTTTTTGTATGATCAACGATTACTCCGCCGTTTGTGAACCGATTTTCGAAATTTTTGTTTTGTTGTATTAGGTTTCTTTCCAGTTTGGTACCATGTTCACAAAAGTGGTGACCTGATGATGGGATCTATGAATAATCGAGGAAACTCCTCGAAATGGAAACATATGGTGATTTTGGTTTTATGTGAAGTGTACTAAGAATATGCTAACAAAAAGTCAAATATTGGGTCAAGGTATACCATGGTTTCGAAGATGCTGAGAGAACTCCTGACTCCTTATATATACACGTTCGGGAGTTTCGGCGTTGTTTTAAGAACAGAAAGCATATGCTACTATGCAATTAATATTCATCATCATAATCATAATCATCATCATCATCATCATCGTCATCATCATCATCATCATTACCACGACGTGTTAAGGTCACCAATGTCTCATGGCACAGAATAGATAGTAGTACAAGGCATAGGTACGGATATACTAATAATAATAATTATGTATTGTTACATAACAACACCTGTTTGTTTAATACACGGCGGTCGGCGGCCTGCAGAGGCGACGGTGTCGCCGCGCCGCCGAGCGGCGCGTGGCGGCAGACGACACATCGAATACTTTACTACTTTATATATATATATATATATATATAATTAAAATAAAGTTATTTAAACAATACAAAGTCATTAAGTGTCTTTTTAATCGATAGATGGCGCACTAAGTATCGATTTGAAATTGAATTCTTGATTACAAGAACAGCTGTCAATAATTATTATGATAATATTAAATATTATAGAGGTAACTATAGAGGTAACTCATTCCTGGTGCGAGCAAGCAGATCTTTCAATTATATTTGCAAAGAATTTAATTTAGATCCATATACTACCAAAAGTTCTAAATTTCGATCAGATTACAATAAGAGGTTTTTAGTGGGTGACTGATATGATTTCTATATCACAAAATTTTTATTTAATTTTCATGTAAGTATTCTTGTAAGTATAGATAATATTTCGAGTAACTTCATATCAACTAGTATGTTAAGGATAAAATATTAATATAAAATTAGAATAAGTATATTTTAGTGTGTATGAGTGTTGTGTGTACACTATGAGGTTGCAAACTATGTCTATTATTTAACTAATCGTGAAAACCTGTCATTGGCTTTCTTTTTATATAATATTGGTTCTATTGTATTGTAATTAAATGCTGTTGGTTTTCCAAAATTAATAAATAAATAAATTATGAGTAGCTCGCTACATACTATGCAAGTTTATACAATTTTTTATCTGATAGATCCCTCGATCGTGGAAAAACGAGACACAATAGCCTTTCTATTGTTATCGCAATCGCCGGTGACCGCTTGGGGCTTGAAGCATTAAAATTGTTAAATTACTTAGCACAATATGTTCACTTCACTGAAGGTAAACGTTTTTCTAATGCATTCCTTAAAATACCCAATGTTTCCTTACGTGGAACATTAGTGAATAAACTATCAACATCAAGTGAAACTAATTTGCAACGAGGTGGCAAAGTCACATCTTTAATTTTGTTGACTAATGGTAGACTATTTTTCATGGCATAAGGTGGCCGAAATTAGAGCTTTTCTTTTATTATGAAATTAAGTGACTTTGCCAGCTCGTATGCTGGTGCACCTATGTATGAGACAACTGGACGCATGGGAATATCAGTTTTGTAAATCTTTGGCAAGACAGTGATGGTGCGCGAGGATTCATTGGGATGAGTTTTTTCTTTGATGATTCAGTTCGAAATAAATATTGATTATTATTAATTAAACACGCATACTTGATACGGCGCGATGATCGCGACGGAGATCTGATCAGAGATGATCGCGCAAATGATACAAATATGGACGCACCGTAACCTAAAAGACGTCGTAGGTGAATTTGGGAAACAAAACACTTTTCATTCAACGTTATTTATTATTTCATAAATTTAATTATTACTCTTTTTAAAAGTAATCACTTCACCCAGAAAATTAAATGTGTTTTAAGTTATAAAATCCGGTGACCCAAAGTAGCTTAATATCTAGTGTGAACAGGGGCAGAAAATGTAATCGGAATTTTCTTATCCTACTTCAAATTTTTTCTTCGTCTAGCAATAATACTCGATGTTATCGGTCAAAGACGACTTAGTTTTATAAATAAACATAGAATTTGCCTCAATTATATGAAAACTACTTATAAAATTATAAGCGAGGTGCGCGGAGTCATTTCGACGCCGGCGCCGAGACCAAAACAATTGAGGTCCTTGCTGCAAAGGGGAAGCGGAGAGTAAGTGTAAGCTATTTATTTTGTAGATAGATAAATTATGAAAAGCTACTGAGAGAACGATACAGATTCAACAAGAAATATCGATAATATTAACGAAAATGTATTGAGGGCAGTCGATTCGACGCCGCGCGACCGATTGATGGTTAATTTAAACCTAGAAGTCAATTATTATTATCACTTTCTTATAGCTAGAAGTTTAATCACTTGATTAACAATGAAAATCTTTGCACGACAATTGCGCGTGTATTAGATTCTAACCTTAAATACTTAGCCCTAAATCTAAAAACCTTAATTTTACACTAAAGTGCGCCAAAATACTAATTGAAAATAATATTTTAATGTGTCAGCCGTACGAGAAGAATCTAAAATTTCTACACATTAGTCAAAATCGGTGGCTTGGTCATTTTGTTATTCATCATGGTATTCGTTAGTTATGGGCTTTGAACTTAATATAATTATTACTTTTCTGTTGTACTTAACAACTTTTAATTTAAAACGGCCAGGCCACCGATTTTGACTAATGTGTAGAGTTTTTAGATTCTTCTTGTAAGGCTGACACATATTATATTATTATCAAGTATTTTGTCGCGCTTTAATATAAAATTAAGGTTTTTTCGACCTGCAAACCTTAAAAAAAAGAGCGTATTCTTTCTTAAAAGTCCGGCTACGCACCTACAGCTCTTCTGATGTTGCGAGTGTCCATGGGCGACGGTAGTTGCTTTCCATCAGGTGACCCGTTTGCTCGTTTGCCCCCTTATTTCATAAAAAAGTATCTTTTATAATAATAATTAACGCGTGCACACTAATTTTTGCATATTATACAATCACGCATTCCTGTACCTATCACATAGGTCTTCTGGAAGACATTCCATTTTTGAAATAAGATGTACCTTTGTACAAAACATATTTTTAGTTTGAAGCTCAACTTCATTTTGTGTGTACATGAATTGTAAAATGAAATTTTCATTACCTTCATGAGACTATACAAATAATGCAATAAAATTTGATGAGATGACTTTACATATTATAAAGAAAAAAAAATGTTATAGATTTAATTTGTTTATTAGATTCACAATTATTATGATTGTTTTCAAAAAAATTGTACCAATTCTTAAAACGGTAATGTTGATAGCATTTAAAACTAACATACCTACGGCACAGTATAGCAATATCCCTAGTCCCTACGACTAGGGATATTGCTATACTGTGCCGTAGGTATGTTAGTTTAAATAGTAGGTCGCCATTCATGTTTCTTTTTAACTTTGGACTATTGACAGCAACATTAGCTGTATTTCGATGATTCCTTATTTCTTAATAATTGTAATTATTTTATTTTTTATAATGATGATAAATATTTCCTTGCAGCTCTCCAATTTTTGTAATTGGCTCGGGTTGGCTACCCATTTTGCTTAAAAGATTTACAATAAGATCTTCTAGATTTACTTTTGCTCTTACGATATGATGTACTTTTTCCGTACTTTTAGCTTCGTTGGCATTTAATTTTTTATTTATAGAATTTATGTCGACATTTACATTCGCATCAATTAGAAAAATAGCTTCTGCATCATTTTGTCGTTCTGTATTCTGGTCAGGCTCTCCATTATACTTTTTATTATGAACTTTGGCAAACTTGGACTTTTCTTCTACCATTCCCGTGTCGATCATTTTTACGAGGTCTTCCAAATTTTTTTCGTACTCAATCTTTTTCAGTATATCCTGTCTTAAGTCATGACCAGCCACGAAAAGGAAACTAAATATTGCTAAGGCTAATGGCTTTAGATCCATGGTGCCTTTAACAATGTTGCCTCTACTAATATAATTAACACTAGCCTTCTCGTCATATATAAGACTGTCAGGCCTTATAACGAGACATCGTTATCAGATAATTTAACTTTTCTATTAAAAACCCACTTGTCTCAAATTATTTCCACTTTCTTATCACTAGAAGATAAATGAATTAATAAGCAATCAGTAACTCAACTGCGTGTGAATTAGTGATGGGCATACAAGCTAATCATAGGGAATATACCCATACTACGTGACCTATTTTGGGGGGGGGGGGGCAAACATGGTCTTAAAAATACAACGATCAGTCATAGGAGGGGGCTTAAATTTTTGTCGCTGTAAGTACCACGAAACCGTTTTGAGACTTAAACAATCGTACGAGAATGCCGCGTCCTACTCTAACAAACGAGAATTATGTTGTTAGAGCTGTAGCCCTAGCATGGCGACCAGTAAAAATGCGAAAGTATAGACAAACTGTGGAGATAAACTTAAGGTGACGTTCCGATCTTTCTTCGTTCCGAAAAATTCAATTAAAATGCCACTTTGTGACAGTCTATAGTCCTAAAAATTCAAATAATATCCTTATTTATGACATCGACTATAGTCTGTCATAAAGTGGCATTTTATTTAAATTTTTGTCGGTTGCGAAAAAACTTAAAGTAGATATATGTTACTACCGCGCGCGTTGTGAAGCCTATTGTTGTCTATTAGACGTTTTGTCTCAAATGTACGCATCTAGTGCATTTTATAATGCGATAGTCTGTCTTAAGACAGTCGTGTCTCAGGTGTGCGGTAGCTCAAATAGTTGAGGTGTAGCCGAACTCAGAAAAGGCACTATTAGATAGGAAAAAATATTTTATACTTTTTAGTTCATTTTAAAAGGATGATCCATATTTTGTTAAAAATAATAATTTCACTCTTTTTAGTTACCTAGTAGGTAAACCATCGCGTATATTCTACGTATCTTATTACAATATTTTGTTAAGGGTGGGTTGCACCAACATACTTAAACTATAACTGTAACTTTAACTACAGTGCGAAATATCAAATCTAAAACGGGTTGTAAGTGGGTTTTAAATATGTCAATTTGTTCAAATTAAGTTAGTTTTAAAAATTCATAACAGATAGCCCTAAGAGTCGTCTACATCACGCTTTCGCTTGCTCTTGCGTGTTTTTTTATGAGCTGGTACCATCTCTTATCACATTTTTCGATTCTTTTGATTGTTATACAGGGTGCAATTAAACCTTCCTGCCAAATTTTGATATATTGATCCCTGATAAAAATAAAAATACACTTATTTCTACTTTTATAATCGTTCAGTACTAAAATGTTGAGAAAGAGCCTCCGAAAGCTATCCTAAAAAACACTACAATTAATGGACACTACGCGTCGCCCGCACGTGACGTGCAACCGCGCGCGCGCCTCGCCCCGCGTCACCCCCGATCATACCCACCGCCGCGAGTGAGCATTCTGCAACGATAATTTTATAACGATAATTAAATGGGATAAAATATGTCATTAACAAAAAAATAACACCCATTTTTTTGGTTAAATGGGTTCTCCTAATCTATATATATAAAACTCAAAGGTGACTGACTGACATGTTGATCTATCAACGCACAGCCCAAACCACTGGACGGATCGGGCTGAAATTTTGCATGCGGGTAGATGTTATGACGTAGGTATCCGCTAAGAAAGGATTTTGATAAATTCCAACCCCATGGGGTTGAAATAGGGGATGAAAGTTTGTATATAATAATACTTCTTAACGCGAGCGAAGCCGCGGGCAAAAGCTCGTGATACATAAGCCCTGGAAAAAATTTGGCAGGAAGGTTTAATTGCACCCTGTATGCGTTGTATAACTCATGACTGCTCAGTACTTTATAGTTTATCTATGCAGTGACGTAACCTTAAACCTATCAATGATAAAATTAAAAAAAATATACTTTATATTATGTAAAGTTGTGTAAGCTTTAAAATTCGGCACAAATAAAGTTTAATTTAAAATAATGAAATATTATGTGCACACTGCACAGCTGTTTTTGAGTATTTTGATTTAAGGGGTACCAGGGTTTTAAAAAGCTTTTAAATTTGACAGCAATTTTGTTGACACCGCGCGCTATAAACTAAAGTCCACGCGGACGAAGTCGTGGGCAACAGCTAGTTAGTATCTAATATATCTATGGACGCTTCACACCACGTCAGTCTGGCCCCGTGCTAAGTACCTGAAGATCTTGTGTTACAGGTAGTTACCAGACAACGAAAATATAATATTTAATACTTTTGTTGTTGTGGTTATATTTATTCGCATAATATAAGTACTTACATAATACAAACATGTGACATTGGTGACCCTGATGTGGTAATGATGATGATGATGATGAATGTAATTTGCATAGTAGCATATGTTTTCAGTTCTTCAAACAGCGCCTAAACCCCCAAACTTGTATGTATGAGGAATCCGGAGTTCTCTTAGTATCTTCGGAACCATAGTATACCTTGGTGCAAAATCTTGTGTTTTGGTAGCATATGCTTAGGATACTTCTCATAAAACCAAAATCACCATATGTTTCCATATAAATTTTGAGGATTTCCTTCGATTACTCATGGATCCCATCATCAGGTCACCACTTTTGTGAACATGGTACTAAACTGGAGTGAAACCTAATACAACAAGACAAAATTTTGAAAATCGGTTCACAAACGGCGGAGTAATCGTTGAACATATACAAATAAAAAAAAATATCCACAGCCGAACATAATTATAACCTCCTCCTTTTTGGAAGTCGGTTAATAATGCAATAAAATTTGATGAGATTACTTTACATATTATAAAGAAAAAAACAACAGTAATTATAGATTTAATTTGTTTATTAGATTCATAATTATTATGATTTGTTTTCAAAAAATTTCCAATAAAGTACCAATTCTTAAAACGGTAATATTGATAGGCTATCAATATTACCGTCAATGATAGCATTTAAAACTAACATACCTACGGCACAGTATAGCAATATCCTTAGTCCCTACGACTAGGGATATTGCTATACTGTGCCGTAGGTATGTTAGTTTAAATAGTAGGTCGCCCTTCATGTTTCTTTTTAACTTTGGACTATTGACAACAACATTAGCCGTATTTCGATGATTCCTTATTTCTGAATAATTGTAATTATTTTATTAAGCATAATGATGATGAATGCTTCCTTGCATCTTTTCAATATTTGTCTTTGACTTGGGTTTGTTACCCATGTTGCTTAAAAGTTTTACAATAAGATCTTCAAGATTTACCTTTGCTCTTACGATATGATGTTCTTTTTCCTTACTTTTAGCTTCGTTAGCATTAAATTCTTTATTTATAGAATTTTTGTCAACATTGACATTTGCATCAATTAGAAAAATAGCTTCTGCATCATTTTGTCGTTCTATATTCTTGTCAGGCTCTCCATTATACTTTTTATTATGAAATTTGGCAAACTTGGACTTTTCTTCTACCATTCCCGTGTCGATCATTTTTACGAGGTCTTCCAATTTTTTGTCGTTCTCAATCTTTTTCAGTATATCCTGTCTTAAGTCATGACCAGCCACGAAAAGGAAACTAAATAATGCTAAGGCGAATGGCTTTAGATCCATGGTGCCTTTAACAATGTTGCCTCTACTAATATAATTAACACCAGCCTTCTCGTCATATATAAGACTGTTAGGCCTTATAACGAGACATCGTTATCAGATAATTTAACTTTTCTAATAAAAACCCACGTGTCTCAAATTATTTCCACTTTCTTATCACTAGAAGATAAATGAATTAATAAGCAATCAGTAACTCAACTGCGTGTGAATTAGTGATGGTCATACAAACTAATCATAGGGAGGGGGGGGGAAGAAGTCATGGTTTAATTAGCTGGTAGTTGGTACCGACTTCAAAATAGTGAAGACTATAATATTATGTACAGAAATAGTTGGGATTTTGACGAATTCTGGAAAAGGCACTATTAAAGAGATACAATATATATTCTTATTGTTTTTACCTTGGAAGTCGGTTTTAATTTTTTGTAAAAAAGTAATCATTTCACTCTTTATAGTTATTTATATAATGGTAAACACATAATTGTCAGTTGTAGATAGGTATGATTTAGGTATGAAACTATCACATCTATTAACTGTACTTAACTTGAATTACGTTGAATAGAATTTACATAGTAACATATTAACATGCTTTCAGTTCTTAAAACAACAATGAAACCAAAGAGTCTGGAGTTCTCAAAGCACTTTCGAAACCATGGTATACCCGTGGCAAAATCTTACTTGGTAGCGTATGCTTAGAATACTTCTAACTAAATCGAAATCACTATAATAATATTATGTTTCCTTATACATTTTAAGGAGATTAGAAGCAGGAGAATATACCACATGGATATTATTATCAAATTGGCAACTTGGTAACCGCGTAGTACTAAAGTGGTATAATAATATACTTTATAAAAATAGTGAAATTATTATTTTTAACAAAAAATTAAAACCGACTTCCAGGGTAAAAACAATAATAATTTATAATGGACAAAAAAGTATTAAACATAATCATTTTTAAAAGGTAAATATAAAATTAGACATTTAATAAATATTTTTGGAACGTTTGTTTAAATGTTAGCAATACTTGTAATTTGGCCCCCTCACATTGGTCGTAATGTGGCCCCGAGGGTCACATTACATGTAAGAGAGTTTCATTACGTGGAAGACATAACCACTATGGAGAAGGCTTTGGTAGGAATTCCGTTTGACGCCAGAGAGACACTACAATATCCAGCAGTAGCTCTGAAAGTGACGAAGACGCCATAATTATACCGATTATGACTACTCGTATACAAATATTGTTCCTGAAAACGCGGACGTGCCATGTATGTTCTGCGACACAATTTGTTCCAATGACAGAGCTGGAAGCCATGGGTACAGTGTCAAAGTTGTGACTTATGGGCTTATGTAATGTATAGGTTCTGAAGGCTATTACATTTGTGATTTTTGCCGTTAAGTTTCACTTCTGCAATACATTAAATGTGTATATATTATAAGTCTATGAATGTGACCACCCCAGGGGGCCACATTACCATCACTTGATCTCAAGATATCAAATGTGATTAGTCAAGAATACATATTATTTTAGATAAACCTGTACGAGTTTTATTTATTCTCTTATAAGAAATGTTTAAACAAATTAATGAGAAGTCCCATAATGTATTTTTTAGGTTTCTGACTCCTGTACTTTTTTAATAAAGCTTGATAATCAAAGTGGGGGGCCACATTACCACCTTCTCCTATATAAATTAAAAGTTGCTAAATGCTTACTTATTAATATAAAATTATAATATTAACTGTGAAATGGGAGTAAGTATAAAATTATTGTTACGAAAACATTTGAAAAATGTCAGAGGCATGAAACGGAACTTATGTTAATAAAGATTGACACTGTTGAAACGAAATCAAATCGATAAATTAACAAAAAATTTAAACCGACTGAGGTAAAAACAATAATAACATAATTATATATTAATAATTTTTCCTATCTCATGGTGCCTTTTTCCGAATTCGGCTAAAACTCAACTATTTCTGTACTCAATCTTCATAATTTTGAAGTCGGTACCAGATAATATAGCTGAATCCAGATGCCAGAATATATGAAATATTTGTAACTGGCACCGACTTCAAAATTATGAAGATTGAGTACAGAAATAGTTGAGTTTTAGCCAATTTCGGAAAAAGGCACCATGAGATAGGAAAAATTATTTAATACTTTTTAATTCATATTATGAGGATGTTATTATTGTTTTTAACTTGGAAGTCGGTTTTAATTTTTTGTTAAATATTATAATTTCACTCTTTTTAGTTACCTAGTAAAATCATCGCGTACTATACGTAGATAAGGACCGATTCACACCGGAATGGCAGAGGCGAGGCGAGCAGTTTCAGTGTCATATGATTTTAAAGTTTATCGTCAGTGTTGTAATACATAGTATCGCTTGTGAAATCGACGCCGCCGGCGGCCGCAAGAGGCCACGAGCGTCCACGGGCGGCCGTAGATTTCTCAAGCGATACTATGTATTACAACAATGAAGATAAAGTTTAAAATCATAATATGACACTGAAACTGCTCGCTTCGCATCCGCCATTCCTGTGTAAATCGGCCCTTATACACCTGTATATTATTCTACGTTTCTTATTTATTTATTTTATTTATTATTACAATTTGTCAACAGTCACACTAATTACAAAATATAATATCAGCTGCAGATAATTTTAAACAATACATTTAAAAAAATTGAAGTGGACACGTGCTAGGGCCGCGCCAAACCGGAATTTTAGCAGCGGCGAGGCTTTCAGTGTCATATGATTTTAAACTTTATCTTTATTATTGTAATACATAGTATCGCATGAGAAGTCTACGGCCGCCCGTGGCCGCGATTGGTAAGTGTGACAGTGCACTAGCATGTTCCTTGTATTATCGAAGCAACTTACTTCTCAGAAGTAATGTCAAATGTGTACCTTACGGTCTGGGGATAAGGTTGAATATTTTGTTATGTTCAATTTTGGTGACATTGGTATTTGGTGACCCTGACGTGGTAATGATGATGATGATGAATGTAATTTGTATAGTAGCATATGCTTTCAGTTCTTAAAACAGCGCCTAAACCCCCAAACGTGTATCTATAAGGAATCCGGAGTTCTCTTAGTATCTTCGGAACCATAGTATACCTTGGTGCAAAATCTTGCGTCTTGGTAGCATATGCTTAGGGTGCTTCTTATAAAACCAAAATCACCATATGTTTCCATATAAATTTCGAGGAGTTCCCTCGATTACTCATGGATCCCATCATCAGGTCACCACTTTTGTGAACATGGTACCAAATTGGAGTGAAAACTAATTACAACAAAACAAAAATTTCGAAAATCGGTTCACAAACGGCGGAGTAATCGCTGAACATACAAAAAAAAATATCCACAGCCGAACATAACCTCCTCGTTTTTTGGAAGTCGGCTTTAGCCGCCCTTTAGGTCGCTCTTTTTTAAAAAGGCGACCATCTTGAATCGCCGGGGCCACTCTGAAAGGTCAGTACGAAATCGATAATTTCGATTGCAATTCTTTTAGGAAGTGCAGATTCGAAATTTTTAAATAATCGATTAATTTTTGTTAGGTTATAGTTAGGTCCCTACTATTGTCAATTATTATCATGTGTCACGCATATAATCTTAAAACGCGCGGGGTATAGTAAGTTTCTATGCGGCCGGGAAATCATTTTCCGTTAATTGAATTTTTGTAATTATAATCTAGAAATGTATATTTTTTTACATTCTTATCACTAGAAGATTAATCACTTAGGTATATCTTGCAATTAAAATACGACCTCTTTGGCTCAATGGTAAAGAATGTGTGGCAGCTCAAGCCGGGGGTCGCGGGTTCGAACCCCGCCGACGGGACAAAAAGTCCCCAAGTTCCCATGCACACGCCCATGACCCATCATGGGCGGTGTATTAAATACTCGTATGTGTATGATATATCTTAAAATATTTAATAATTAATATATATTATATACACATAAGTATGTAACAAAAACAATATTAATATTATAATTTATAAAAAAGTATGAAATAATTCTTACTGTTTAATAGTGCCTTAAGCAGAATTCTCCTAAACCTACTATTTCTGTACATTATATTATTATTAAAAAAAGTATGATTTCTTGAAAAAAAGTATTGAAATCCCACCAAAAACATATCTGTTAAAATGGGGACAAGATCCTATTGGCAAATTTTTGGCCTAAAAAAGAGTTGAAATCCAATCCAATGCCAAGTTTAGATGTACGAGTACTTCATCGATCGTAATCATCTTTATCAACATCCTGATCCATAATACTTCTAATTTTAACTTGGCAGGTCAATTTATATATAAATAATACTTATTTATAAATATTATCTATACTTATTTTAATCAAGTGTTATAGCACGAAAACCTGCCAAGTTCAAATTTAGTATTGTAATAAATGCAAACGTCCGAGGGCCGAGGCGCCTTTGAGCATCGACCAAAAACCGACAACTTTTGGCTCGGCCACGGCACGCTCGGGCGAGGCAGCGAGGCTGCTCGCTTGGTCAGTGTAGTAATAAAATTATTTTATGCTTATAAGAGAAGTCACAACACAACATATTACAAATATTAGAATAAATTTTGGTAATTTTAATACACGATGACGTATTAAAATTACCAAAATTAAAAAAGTGAAACATTTCATTTTAACAGTAAAATAAGTAGACTATACTTATTAAAATTCAGAAATGATAATGTATTAATATATTACTTAAACTCAACTGGATGACTAGAATTTTAGTTAAGTAATTTGTAGTTAACGCTGTTGGTTCCGTAGTTACTATTTTTTTTGTTTATATACAAGATTTATAATTATATAGGTATTATGGTTACTGTTTTTAACTTCAATAAATAATAAAAACTCGAATAATAATATGGACATACTTTGAGTCCTCGTAAATTCATAATTATAAGATCACGCTACGGCATAAAAATACGGTTCGCGCGCGATAAGCTAATATTGGCTCAACGGGATTTTGAGTTTCAACTAGAATTATCATAAATGCTGAATTTAATTGCCTCCCTAGTAAAAATTGCTTACGTTCATAAAACGTACATTCATTTTTTTAAACATTTCTGTTTAAAAAATATCTGGTACTTATACAATTATTATACAGTGGTATAATGTGTTGCGCTGCGCACTTTTTGCATGGCACTTAAAAATGAAATGAAATCAAGCGGTACCCGCACTTAAACATTTTTAATTAGCAGAAAGAAAATAACGTTCAGGTGTTTCAATCTAACACAATTGATCTGTGATAATTCATTATAAGTACTGTTGAATTCACAATGAAGTTGCTACATTGGTTTTTGATTGTAGATATCATTTTTACTCTTGCTCATGATGCATCCAAAAATAAAGGATTACTTGTTTCAGGTAATGTTTCAGAAATAATAATTTATGAATGTCCAATTCCTGAGGTTTTGTGACGAGAGTTTATCTAGCCGACAGCGTTGTTCATTAGTTTTGGTGTTAGACAATCAAAAGCACTAGTGACAAGAGAATAAATAGTACCTAATGCTAGAGAGGTCTACTGGCGTCATTTTTGGTGTTGTGTTAGGGTCAATTCAGACCGCAATGTGACGAGGCGAGGCGAGGCGCGACGCGAACTAAATTTGTATGGATTTGACAGATGTCAATTGCGTGAGACGTCTTGCGAATCTGTCAAATCCATGCTAATTTAGAAATGCATCTACGTGTCACGTTGCAGTCTGAATCAACCCTAAGTTTTTCGAAAAGAAACTGTGTGTGATGCAGGTTTGTGGCGTCTTACCTCAACATCGTAAACTACATGGCCTGGCATAAGTGATCATTTAAAAATGATCATAACAGAAATTAAATTGAAATAAGTTTAGATGAATCGAAACCACAATATCATTCAGATAAATTTAGTATAAAAGAAGAATTTTCTCGTTTACTTATGGATCCCATCATCAAGTTACCACTTTTATAAACATGGTACCAAATTCGGATTATACCATATACAATACAGAAAAAATCTTGAAAATCGGTCCACAAACGGTGAAGTGATCGTTGAACATACAAAAAAAGTACAGTAACAGACGAATATATTGTAACCTCATTCTTTTAGGAAGTCGGTTAAAAATTATAAGCACAGCTTATAGTTACGCTATAGTTGGTTTCAATAAAACAGACCACCGTTACTAGAAGCTTTGTGGGAGGTTTCATAACCTTTCATCAAAACCTTTTATTGCAGATATGAAATCAAACATCGCCTTTCCCGGTTTAAGTTACGAAGATTTATCTAAAATAAATACAGCTATACAAGCTGCCATAAATGCAGTACCACCTGAGAATCCTTCAAGTAAGGAAAATCATATTGTCATCTATATAATTTCAAAAGAATTTTAAATTTTGTAATATTCGCCAAAACTTGAGAACGTCGGATACTGGTTATCTTATTGACTTTTTGTGCTAGAAGGGCCATCTGCTCCGACCTTTAATTTTCCCTGTAATATATTTTAGGGGACGTAAACGAGCGAGATGAAAAAGAAAGTGAAGATATTATTAGAGCTCTTCTAGATACACCACCATACAGAGGCTTGGAGCCGACAATGGGGACATTCGACTGGTTCTTTCAGGATGGTAAACGCCACAGACATAGATCAAGATAGATACCGCATGTCGCTCCTTTTGTACGAAAACGAGCGTGCCACTTTTTTCCTACCACTGTGACATACCGAGGATAAGAAACGTGTCCATTATCAAGACCAACGTTTCCATTTGAATTTCCACAGCTAAATACTGCACTTTTAGGCATTTAGGTATCTTTGAAACTTCGATTGACGTGCGATTCCGATAGTAGACTAAAGAACATACTTCCGAAAGACGAGCATTGCTCGTCGTTTGGGAACGCGGAATATGGCACGTGAAATACGAGACACATACGGTATATATCTTGATCTATATCTGTGGTAAGCGCACAACTTTAATATCGATTGCGAAACTACAGGGTCAATAAGCGCATGTGTATCAGGTCGTGTTTCCATCTGCAAGCTAACTCGCGAAATTCTTGCGTGAGTTTCTTGCAATATTGTTTACATTTCATACTAATTCCTGTAATTTATTGCTGCAATAAATGTCGTGCGAGAAGCTCGCGGATAAATGCTATACGAAACTAGCCCGTATCTGCGCTGACCCGCAGCGAGATCTGTCGCGAGTCCTCGCAGACATGTTTAGACATGCTGTCGCAATTACTCGCAGGAAGCGCTCGACAAATTGTCGCGACAGCACTTGCTACGGGGTTTTCACCTGCAAGCTGCTGTCAGACAGACTTTCAGACACTTCTCGTGACAGTTGTCTTGCAGGTAGAGATGGGCGATGGGTAAATACCCAATCTATCCACCTGGGTATTTACCGGGTACATTGGGTATTTACCGGGTAGATTGGGTAAATACCCAAAAATGGTGGGTATTTATAATTAAGCGTAAGTTTTTACATATTTTTTTTGTAAATCCTTAGTAAAATCTCCATTAAACAATGCTAATTTAGTCACTAGCCCGTAACTGTTTGAATAAGCTCCTTATAGTCTAAAACTAATGTATGTTTTCAATACAAAACCATGATTTTCATGAATTTCGGCGCGCATGTCAAAGAGTGACGCTGTGTTTTTGTACTTTTTTCCTAAATTTTAGCTTTGTATGTGTGAAATTAATATTATTTAAAGTAACCTGCCTTTTTGTAGTGATAAAGTTAGCATTAACTTTTACTTTTAAAGTATTAAACTTTTGGGGATTGAATTAAAATGAATCGTTTAAGTGGACGCCTTTATCGTTAGGCGAAACACGCGTGCTAAATTTCACGTTTTTTTCTGTGCTTTTCTTGAAAACTTAATCCCTTCTTAAGGCAGAACTTTGAAAAATTCTAATTAACGTACGTACTCGTCATTCAATTTTTTGTGTCTAAGAAATTATAAGGTTCCACTTACTAACATTGAGCCTATACAATTCCAAACTCAAGGGGGTATAAAATCCCTTTGAGGTTAGAATTTTTTAAAATACAATTATATAGTGGATGCCTAGTTTAATAGAGGAACACGTGTGCAAAATCTTATGTCTCTTAAATAGCCAGTACACAATGGCACGATGACCCACTGCAGGCCACGCCATTGCACGGCACGCCTGAAAATCGTCCGCCATCATACACCTTAACCACGTTTACACAATGGCGATGGCTTTTAGTGGGCCAGCATGGTTCATTGTGAAGAGGCACCTTTACAGTTTTGACACCTATACATGTACATGCAAATTAATTATGCAAATGAGAACTGTTTTTGTGTAAACGCAACTAATGATCAAAATATAAAAAAAAGTTCTTGGCCTGTGCGTTAATAAAAAGAAAAATTTTACCCTTTTAACCCCACGGTTAAAAGGGTAAAATTTTTCTGCAGAAGCATCGCTCTCCCACGAGAGCGATGCTTCGGTACGAATGGGTTGACTCCGAAAAAACCAGAATGAAACAGCGCTTGCACTGTATTTTCTTCCACACGCAAAAGAGAATGCCGATCTTATCACATACTATTTGCGTCCAACTCGACCCTTGATGATGAGGAACGGAAACCGCCAACCATACCGCGATGTACGAGCGTCATGTCGGATATTCTTTTTCATAAGCGCTCATGGTGAGTAGCCCCAGTGAGAGCTCCAGAGGTGGCTCCGGTCTTAACGCGTCTTTTTTGGCTCTCCTATCCTTCTCACACTTGAGAGACAGCTTTTTGTAAGCTCGATACTTAAAAATGTGACCGTTCCAATCCTTCCAACTGCAGACCGATCGCTATAACCTCCCTCTTCTCGAAGATGATGGAATCAATTTCCTTCGACACTTGGACGCTCAGGGATTACTAAGGCTCGGCTCTATTGGCGTGCCTAACTCATCGTTGGCTCAGGCGATTGAAGCTGTGGGTACTTATTAGATGTTGTCAGTTTGGATATCGTGGAGGCCTTTGATCGTGTTTGGCACAAATCACTTTTATCCAAGATTCCATCATACGGAGTTACCGTAAAATTATGCAAGTGGATCACAAGTTTCTTAGTAGTCGCTAGTTGATGGTGTATGCTCTGATACTCTGACACTGGTATCCCTCAGGGTTGTGTGCAATTGCCTACCCTATAATATTCATACTGCATATCAATGACATGTTACAGACCAACGGCATTCATTGCCATGAAAATCACATCATAATTGATTGATTTCCTAGAGTTTTGATATTTTTAAGGTAGGGCATTGTGATTTTAAGGCAGGGCATTGCCCCCAATGCCCCCCTCTAGCTACGGCCATGGACGTAACTCAATCCAATTTAACGAACTAAAACACAAATCAGCGCGTTCAGCACAAAAAGTCACCAATGGTCGTATATTCTCGTTTGAGGGCACCACTTTAACAATCTTCCCCAGCATAAAAAATGGCGTAAATATTTCGAGCGAAGTCTAGAGCATAAGGCCAAGATAGCTTCAAAAATCCTTGGTATTCTTAACAGAGCGAAACAGTGTTTCAGTCCGATCCGATGCCTACAACTCTTCAAGGCCTCACAATCCTCACATGAAATACTGTTTTCATATTATCTGGATCGTATCCAATGAAGGGCCGCCCAAATTGTTTCCACTTTTTACATGCATTTAATTAAAAAAATACACTTCCAAGAAATTAATTTTTGAAAGTTTGATATATACCGGTATAATTTATAATTTATTTTTTACTACCTTTATATGATACTTTTTGCGCCTCGCTTCATTTATTGCTCGCGGCTTCGCTAACGTTAAGAAGTATTTTTATTAATTAAGTATCAAAGTCTCAGCCCGATCGGTATAAAATTGACAAAGTTTCAAACAAACTTTTATCCAATATTTTATACCCTTGGGGGTAGAATTGATCAAAATCCTTTCTTAGCCGATACCTACGTCATAACATCTACCTGCATGCCTGATTTCAGCCCGATCCATTCAGTTGTTTGGGCTGTGCGTCGATAGATCACTATGTCAGTCAGTCAGTCAGTCAGTTTTGCGTTACATAATATATTATTTAGATTAATGCAAAATAAGCAAATACTGTGTCCAAGGAATAAAAAATTTCATAAACATTTAAAACTATTATTTAACTCCTTACGGAGATTTTTTAAAATCCTATATAGTGTATTTTTTTTATTCATTCATTTTACCTATGCGAAATTTCACGTTTCTAAATCAAAAGACCTGTGCGTTGATCTATCTGTCTACCTTTGCCACATACAATAATATTACGTAGAACGTAAGTCACTTATTACGAAACAATTGAAATTTTAAGTACAAAAATGTAATAAAATAATAGAATGTAAATAAAAAAGACTAAAGTAATAGGAAATTAGTCTTATATTTACCAAAAGTTGTGACTTAAGTATTGAATTTTATCTACCCGCCCTTTTGGGTAGATACGGGTATTTACCGGGTACGTGAGGGTAAATACCGGGTAGATGGGTAAATACCCGGGTACGTGCCCATCTCTGCTTGCAGGTGGAAACACGGCCCTAATGTCTCTCAATAACATAAAATCTATACAAATATTACAAATGCCAAAGTTTGTTTGTCTGTCAATCTGTTACATCTTGACGGTCGACTGACGTAGGACACTTTTAGTCCAGAAAAATGTACGGTTCCCGAGTGGTTAACGTTTTTTGTGCAACGGAGTTTTTCTAGTATAATTTGATTGAAGCCTTTTAACATGTCGGTTTAAGGGTTGGACCTCATGTGGCAGCACGGAATCGCCTTTTTCCGTCGCCCTTTCTCTTTCTGTCGCTTAGCCATTTGCTAGACCGAGACAGAAAACATAATGCGATAGCACGTGGCGGAATCTTCGAGGCGATCGGTATCACGGACAAAATGCTATGTCGGCAGGGAGTCTCCGGAACGCTGAAACGCGCGATAGCATGCTAACGCATCCTTTCACCGACGCGTGTGATCGCCTTTTTTGTCTGCGGAATGCGACAGCGCGCGTTCGCATGCGGCATCACACTGCAGCACGTGGTAGCACAGGCGGAACAAATGAGATTCCGTGCTGCCAGATGAGGTTCAACCCTTATAATCTTCTTTCTTTCAGTTGTTCGAGTACCAGTTGACATAATGAACGATAATGGCAAAGACATAAATGCGAATTAAGATGAAGGTGCAGATTGTTGAATTGACTGGTTTGGTAATTCTACAACTTACTACGATGAAACCAAAAGAAAGAGAGTTGTTGGAATAATTAAAGACGTAAGATGATAACTGGGCCACTAACAACTTGAAAATGTTCGTTTTATTGAATACATAGACTATAGAGGCTTTAGTTCCAGGAAAGTGATTTGAAATATTAAAAATGATTTAATGTAAGTATAGCCAGATTTTCGACGACCTCTGTGGCTCAGTGGTGAGCGCGTTCGAATCCTGCCGACGGAACAAAAAGTTTTCAAAGTTCCTGGGTCATGGATGTGTATTTAATATGTGTATATTATAATGAAATCTTAATTATATGTAATCATATCTTATATATAAAAATGGATTTTCAAATGTGTTAGTCGCGCTAAAACTCGAAAACGGCTGAAGGAATTGGGCTGATTTTAGTCTTAAAATATTCGTAGAAGTCCAGGGAAAGTTTTAAAGTGACACGAAGTTCACCGGGTCAGCTATGTATACTGTATAGTATAAAAGTATTAAATATATTTCCGTTGTCTGGTACCCGTAACACAAGTCCTTCAGGTACTTATCACGGGGCCAGACTGACGTGGTGTGAAGCTTCCATAGATATTATTATCTAGATGATATAATAGATAAATTACAAAGTTGGAAAAGGTACAAGTATAAGGTATAAAATGACATGACGTGATGATTGCCCTTATGTTTTATAATGTTAGTTATCCTCCACTTCTTACACTTACGTCTTTAATTGTATTAAATGAAAAATAAAATACTTTTTTTTCATTATTTATTATATATTACTATCCCCCACAGTCATAGAAACATTCACATTGTAGATAATAAAATTAAATAGGTATCTTGAAGTTCTGCAAGGTTTTTTCTTGTTTGATTGCCGTTTAAAAATGTAATAAACCTCTGGATAAGTAGTATGGACACCTTTATTAAAATGTATTGTAATAAAATTATTAAAGATTATATTTATATCTTCTCAAACTTATGTAAAGGATAATAAAGACTTGGATCACCTACAAGCTTTCCTGGCTGAGAAGTGTCTTCATTGCCCTGTATAGTAGGTATAAGTAATGACCTTATTATGAGATAATCCTGAAAAATATCATTAGTCAATAGATCGTTTTCGCCCTACAGATGGCGTTGTGAAACGGAGAAAGATGAGAAAAACAAAAATGGATTTAAGGCTGTGTTTCCACTTAGCGGTGAGCGCGGTGCCCGAATTGACCAATCGTGCTATTCCAGCGGAATGACAGCGAAGATTTCGAGCATGGTGATTTGGCAATTCGGCAACGCTAAGCTCCGTGTTTATCATACGTGCACTACGAGCTCTTGACTTGGAGGTCGTGGGTTCGATTCCCGCGTTGGAAACATGTTATTTCCAAGCTTGGTTAGGACAATGCAGGCTGATCACCTGATTGTCTGACAAGTAAGATGATCCATGCGTCGCGTCGGATGGGCATGTAAAATCTCTCGCCAGTCGTGTCGATCTTCCGTCCCACTGGGTTATGAAAATGAAGGAATATTATAGAGATTGCTCTTGTGTACTGCGCACACACTTGGGTACCATAAAATGACTCCTGCGTACCTGGCCTGGTTTCAATGAAACCGGCCACTTATGCCATTATGCAGAACTGCCGAATTTTTGTATATGTGTGTATGTATGTATGTTTTTATGTTTGTGTTCGGATATCTCTGGAATTAGCATTCCGATTTCAGTAATTATTTTTTTGTTGTACTAGATATAGTGCAACTTAGGGAATAGTGCAAGTTTCATCAAAATCCGTTCATTAGTTTTGGAGATATGGAGTTTTAATTCCGATTTTGAAGCCGGTTTTATCTTTTTAAATAAAATACAGTTATTATTTTATTTAGCTTACCATCGGGAAACATTTTTTTTATTAATCTTACTATTCGTTCTTCCTCAGCTTCGCCGTCAACAACTAAAAAAAAGGTTTTATTTGATGATAAGGGTGAAATACGGTTTCCTAGGCCAAGTTGTAATAGAAATATGCATATTTTGTTCAATGAAATTTAATATTGGTCAAGTAGCCTCTTTGCTGCGTAAACCATTTTCAATCAACATGGCTCTCGGCCAATCAAATAATCTGTTTGCGCTAACTCGCCACTGTCTCACCGAGTTGTAATAGAGTGGTGACCCACGAGTAGTTACTCGATAGGTGTAATAAGACCCTTAGCCGAGTGGTGGAAGACGGCATTGCTTTTATTTTATTTAACTTACCATGGGGAAACAATTTTTTTATTAATCTTACTATTCGTTTTTCCTCAGATTCGTCGTCAACAACTAAAAAAAACCATGCATTTAGGTTTATTTATTCATTTTTTGGCTTCAAATTAAAGGCTCCATTCCACCGCGCGCACGCGTGGACGTGCACTGATTTATTTCTTTGTGTCTAAGGCTGAATAAGGCCGGCGTAATTTACGTGGCCGATATTACGTTTAGCCGCTTACGTCTGATGCGACACACTATAAATTACTCGAAGAGCCGAAATTTCGCGGCGTAATTTCCGTTGCGGAACGCGCGTGTAAGTGAGTATTTCAAATTCTCAGATGTGATGTGTGCGTTAATGCTTTGGAGATAAGGTTGGATTTCCTATGTTCGGTTTTGATAATTGCGTCGCGTATAGTATGTTGTTATACAAAACATTACCGCCGAATCGCTGCCGAACTTTACGCTCAACTTGGCTCGACGGAATTTCGGCATAGTGTGTCGTCTGTCGCGTTCCGCACATATTTCGTATGGATTTGAAACGCGTCGGAATTTACGTCGGCGTAATTCAGCCTAGTGTGTTTAGACCTACGAATAATGAAAACTAGTTTAGACCCTTTGACTTGAGTCAATTCGTGTGTAGCGTGTCCGTGGGTTGCAGTGGACACAGTCACATAATATAATATTTTCATGCAAAGCGAAGCTTGACGCATGTGCGTAGTCTCTCCGTGCGCCGCGGTGGAATGGAGCCCTTAGTTTCCTCGAACCAGAAAAAATTCTAAAGTCGTGATAGTATCAGGTTAAACGAAAAGAGCACTTTAGTCAATGTTATGCTCCAAACAGGCCCCAGAAAGTACCAATTGTGGCCCATTTTTGGCACGTTTTGTTACCTTGACATGACGTCATATAGCTAGTTTATAGATTGTATGACGTGGATTGCATACTAAGATTGGCGTGACATGAACATAATATTAATTATTATTTATTATCTATGACAACCTTTGCAGAATCAGCAAATAATTACATATATTTATATAATCCATACTAATATTATAAATGCGAAAGTGTGTCTGTCTGTCTGTCAGTCTATTTATCTGTTAGGTACCTCTTCTTCCTCCTCTACTTTCAGTCCCGTGAAAGAACAAAGGATACTTTAGATCCCAGAAAAATGTAATGTTCCATTGCGATGAATGAATTTAAGATGACTTTTACCATCCTCGAAGTCATCCTCACCATCGCTTGTGTCAGTAATGTTGGCCGATGAAGTGGTACCCTCGTATTCTGTGTCTTCTTCAATATCGGTTGCCTCATCAGCGGCTAAATAGATATTTACAAAGAAATATATTATAAATGAATTTAAGATGACTTAATTATCTTCCTCGAAGTCATATTCACCATCGCTTGTGTCAGTAATGTTGGCCGATGAAGTGGTACCCTCGTATTCTGTGTCTTCTTCAATATCGGTTGCCTCATCAGCGGCTAAATAGATATTTAAAAAGAAAGTTATTATAAATGAATTTAATATGACTTAATTATCTTCCTCGAAGTCATATTCACCATCGCTTGTGTCAGTAATGTTGGCCGATGAAGTGGTACCCTCGTATTCTGTGTCTTCTTCAATATCGGTTGTCTCATCAGCGGCTAAATAGATATTTACAAAGAAATGAATTTATAAATGAATTTAAGATGACTAAATAGACATTAAAAAAAAGTTATTATAAATAAAAATTATTTTAATTTGAGACAAAGAGAAACAAGTGAATATAGTTCATTAAATCCTTACGAACCTAGGGCAGGAAAATAAGAAATGTCTCAGATCACATGTAATAACATGGCAACAACCATGTGATCTGAAGCTTTCTTATTTACTGCCTATGGTGCGTATACTATTTTTCTCATCGACGGAGGATTAATCCTTCAAACCCCATAAGAGCACCGTGTATCGCGACAACAATAGAATACAATAGCATTTCCGAGAATCCGCGATCGACGGATTAATTAAGAAACAAATTAAGTCAATTTTAAACTTCTCATGTAGCTCGTATTGCTAAAATGAGATGCATTGAGTCTGCGAAGTAGACTATGATCAATTCTCTCCTAAAGAGATAAATTGATTATTATCTCACAGAACAGAGAGTATGATTAATTCTCTTCCAGAGAGCTAAAATTGTACGTATTTTACTATTGTTCCTGCATCTACATGTCTTCGTCATCGTATAACTTGTTTCTCGCTTTTGTAGTTGATCTAAGATTTAACTTTCATTTTAATATTTTCTGCTAGATGCGTTCTTTTTTTTTTTTAATTTTATTAACTTTATCATTACATTACTGAGGTCGCTGTCAAGTATTTGTATACTAATTACTAACTATAATTTTTTTGCTGAGTGATGAATACGGTCTTGTTCTAAGATAGACACACTTTCTTATAAATTATCATAAAGCCACCTAGTATTTTCCACAGCCTGAATATTTTGTAGTACACTTTAAGGAAAAACTATCACGCCTGTTGATTTGTGCTTTAACATAGAAATTTTTATTTATATTATATAGATATTGTGTTTATCAGTCAGTCAAGGTTTGGCAACGCAAACCCTCACAAAGCTCGGCTTTTTTAATTAGCCTATGCTGTACCACTGCTCGGCTTTTAGCTGATTATAATCATTAGATTTATTGGTGTTACTGTTACCATTTTTCGTTTCAACTGCATCACTTCTAGCCGTAGTCCATTGATTGTTCTCACCTCTGGCCCACTTTACACCGTGAATATTTATATATTCATAGTTTCCTTTTATTTGGTAAAACGTTTTAAAATCTCTCTCATGAGGTGTTCTAGATTTTATAGTGATCATACCTAAAAATAACAAAATGTACATCAAAAAGTTGTGTAAGTATTAAAATATCTATATCTTCAATACATGTTATGAAACAAAGTCGCTTTTTTTCCCTCATGTCCCCACCCAATTCTCCTATACTCCAAAATTCAATAAATAAAATGAAAATGAACTTACCTGGTGACTCCACGACTTCTATAAGATCGTTTACATTAATATTTTCTACTGTATCACTTAGAATTTTCCCAGTTTTCGTATCATTGACTTGTTTTCTAAAGTGCCACGTGTCGAAAGGATAAATTCTTATATCGGTATAGTTTTTCTGTATATTTGTATTGTTTTGTGTATATTCAACGGATACTTTGTATTGTGTTTCAGGGTGTGTCATCTCGGATTCGACATTATATTCTGAAAAAAAATCAGTAAAGTCGTTTCGGAGGAGTACGGTAACGGACAGTATGGAGTACATTGTGACACGAGAATTTTATATATAAGATTTACTCATATTTATTTATACGCCGCGTTAAAGTAAAAAAACCGTGTTGGATATGTTTTAGATTGCTTGATTTCTATGAGAGGTCGGCCCGGCCTCTCATAGAAAACAAGCAATGGAACAGCAAAAAATGGAATGGGCGTAGCGACAAAATGGTTTTTGTCGCGTTATTTAAAAACCATAAATACATTTCGTATAAGCTATGGGCAAATTAAAATGTATGCTTGAACCAATCTATGTACAAATTTTGGAAGCTTAAATCACTCTCCTCTGTCGGCAAAATAGGAATTCTTTTTTTTTTTACAGAGGTCTTTTTGAATAATTATTCTGTGTTATAAAAGTTGATCAATCGTGTTATGCTATGGGTAATTCAAAGACAAAGGCATGATGAATACTGACAATGAACTTTAATTTCTTAGTTTTAGTCATTGCTGAGAAATAATGACATTGCTACAGACAAATTATATCAAGGCGTCGACTTAAGTTGACTGGTATCGCTTCAAAAGTGTGAAGATTGAGTACAGAAAACGTTGAATTTTAGGAGACTTTCTGAAAAAGCCGCTATTTAAATAATAACAAATATTTAATACTTTTTTGTGAGTTGAAAGTCGGTTACTGTTACCATTTTTTTCCGTGGTCCATTGATTGTTCTCGTCCCTCCCCCACTTTACACCATTAACATAAACATTACCGTTTAGCTTCCCTGTTATGTTTGTAAAAATTCGAAAATTTCTATTATGATCATCTCTGGAGTGTATACTGACGATTCCTAAAAAAACGACATGTGCATCAAAAAGTAGTGTATTATTTGTTTAAAACCCGACTTCAAAACTTTACTCTTTTGAAAATTAATCGAATCTGAAACTATGTCTTCAGAAAAAGTTATTGTAACAAAAAGTTACATAATATAATATTATTATATTAAATTTTTTTTTGAGTTATGTATCCCTGTAGGGTGCAATTAAACCTACCAGTAAATTTTTTCCAGGGCTTAGGTATTGTTAGGACTTAGGAGAGTCCCTTTAATAAAAAAAATGGGTGTATTTTTTTTCTTATGGCATATTTTATCTCATTTAAAATTGTTTCAGAATGGTCACTCATGGCGGTGGGTATAGGCGGGGGTGACGCGGGAAGAGGGGCGCGCGCGGGGCCACGTCCTTCGCGGGCGACGCGAAGTGTCCACTAATTGTTATGTTTTTAGGATAACGGTAGCTATTTCTCAACATTTTAGTGCTGAGTGATTATAAAAGAAAAAATACGTATATTTTTATTTTTAACAAGGATCAATATATCAAAATTTGGCAGGAAAGTTTAATTGCACCCTGTATGTAAGTATAACTAGATGGCGGCTGCAACTCCGTTGCGTTAAAATTCGTTTGTCGCGCGGGAACCGTTAATTTTTCTGAGATAAAAAGTATCCTATATTGGGCGCGAAGAGGTAACAGCCAGCAGAGATAGATAGACAGACAGACACGCTTTCGCATTTTCAACCAGGGCGAGCGAAGCGAGACCTATAACCCACAACCTGTACATTTTGTACTTACAATTTACGGAAAACTATCATGCCTATTGATTTGTGCCTCAACATAGTAATTTTTATTTATAATATCACGGTTTTTTTATAATATGTGTCTGAGTGTCATCATCAATCGGTCAAGGTATGACGACGCGAGCCCACACAAAGCTAGACTTTTAGCTAGTTTACTTAATTCAACAAATAAAATCAAAGTTAACTTACCTGGCGATCCCACGACATCAATATGATCATATTTTAAATTATTTATATTTTCTAAAGTTTCTCTTACAGTTTTCTCTTGTTTTTTAATTAATTTATCAACCTTTTCTGAAATTTTATCTTAAAATATTTGAAGATGTGAGTAGAACACGATATGTAACATTTTTTAACAAACCAAAATTACTCAGGGTTCCATAACCAGAGGGTAAAAATGGGTTTTTACCCTTTGGATACGGAAATTACTACGAAATACCTAATGTCTATCCGTCTGTTCATCTGCCTGTTTGTCTCCAGACTGATATTCAATATCGATAATAGCTAGAGAGTTGAAAGTTTCATAGAGTCTTGAGTTTTTGTCCAGTACCATGGGCTGATGAATTTGGTAGTGGAATTATGATTTAACGACACTATGTGCGTTTAATGATGATATGAATGACAGATAGTAATACATGACATTAGAAGGGAAGATACCTAACAAAAATTAATCGATTATTTAAAAATATCGAATTACTTCGTAAAGGAATTGCAATCGAAATTAGATATCGCTTTCGTACTGACGTCATTTAGAGTGGCGCTCTTTTTTATCGATTTGAATGGGTCAATCACTATTAACTTAATATTATATTCATTTCCACGTATCTGACATTTTCATGAAAATATGTTTTCGTAATATAATTTTGTACATAAAACTCACAAAAAATAATATAATTTATTAATAACAGTTAGCAGTTTTAAATTATTTTTTCATTTACAGTATTAAAGAAAATAATTATTTGTTTTTGTTGATGGAATATAATTTATCACATTATATTTTATTTGTTGTAAAAAAATATCCGTTGCAAGAAATATGAGAACTGTCACCCATATCATCTTATAACGCATTTAGTATCTGTAGCTGAATCCCGTAGTTTTAATTATCGCGCGGGAACCGTACATTTTTCCTGGATAAAAATTATCCTATGGACTCAAAGCATCCTCGGGACTCAAAGAATGTCCATAGAAAAAAATCACCATAATCGGTTCAGCGGTTCTGGCGTGAAGAGGTAACAGATAGACAGACAGACGGACAAATAGACAGTCATACTTTAGATTTTATAATATTAGTATGGATGGTAAATTTATGAACATTTTTTGCAAGTATCTTAAATAAAATATAAATAACTTTAATAACTGTATATTAACCGACTTCAATAAAGGAGATTATCGATACACCCATTCAATTCGACCCATATTAATATGTATAATTTCCAGAATAGCCCAGTTTTTTTCAATTAATAAATAAAAAACAATACCTCCTATATTCGTTAAACTATCCAACCACGAAAACAACCTTCTTCTTTTAGGACGTTCATTTTCTTTGTCATGGGTCAATTTTGTGCCATTCGCCAATAACTTGCCAACGTCTGTAATTATTAGAAATAAAGTACGATAACATGGCGCGTTAGCGTAGTTTATCTCTAGTATGTCTCAATCAACTTTGTCTCCTTTAGTAGTATTTATGATTCTTTTTGAAACATTGAATAAAGTGTCTGCAATGTTTTCTTATGTTGGTATAATATTATTGTTTAAAGTTTTATCATACTTACTGTTATTTTTGTCATGATTAGTTTCGCCAAATGTTTTATCTCCTATATTTTTAAAATTACCATCTATTGTCAAATCAATCTTCTTAACGTCTTCATCACCAGTTACAACAATAATGTTTAGTGTTATTAAAACCCACTGCAGTAAGTTTACCATATCACCAATAATCTTAATATCTGTTGTTACTTTAATTTCTAAATTAAAATGGCGTGAAATATCGACCTTTTGAGTTTTGATATAAAAGTTATTGAAGTCATATAAAAATAATTGAATTTACATACATTTAATTAGAAAGAAGGCGATTTTTATACACGACAGCTGGGAACAAATTATCGGACGAACATCCGCGGACGTTTTTATCGGGTGTATTTTGTATTGTATTGATCAGATAGAAACAATTCTATCTAATCAATACAAAATACACTAAACTGTGCACATTTTCTGACATATTAAGTCGCGGACGCGACCTTGAGCGTTCGGACGTCCGAACAGAATCTGGCTGGCCGGATGTTTTTGCATCTCTTTCACTCAATGAAGACTGTATACTATCGAATATTAGCAACAAGCATAATATAACAATATTATTTTTATTTGCATAAACAGGCCCCATGTACACTGGCATTAAAAATTATTTTAAATATGGTATGGTCTTAATTTTTACCAGTAAAATGTGTGGCGGTACCCACAATTCGCCTAACATTCCTGCATCGCGCTATCGAAGTTTCTTGAGCGCGTCGGTATACAGGGTGCAATTAAACCTTCCTGCCAAATCAAAGTTTGGCAGGAAGTTTAAAAATAGGCCAAGTGCGAGTCGGACTTGCACACGAAGGGTTCCGTACTAATACAGACCAAAAATAGGCTAAAAATTGTGTTTTTTGTATGAGAGCCCCCCTTAAATATTTATTTTATTTCATTTTGCAACAGATATACACAATCTGTAAAAATTTCAGAAGTCTGTTTTAATGGAGACAGACAGACGGACAGACAGACAACGAAGTCTTAGTAATAGGGTCCCGTTTTTACCCTTTGGGTACGGAACCAATTCCATTAATGAAGAAAAAATATTAAAATTAAGACACCAACTAAGTAGCCGTATAATTGTCCTAGTATGTTGACGGAGCTCTCTGGCGTTTTATAATTTGTTTCCGTTATCCCTATTTTAAATTAGGAAACTGCATACTTTGAACTTTGATCTCTTTACTGATAACTGACAATGAATATTGTTTACCATAATGATTTGTAATATCAAAATAATATCATCTCTTGTATAATGGAAACAGTGTCCATATCATACTACCTACCGCCACTCGCCAGACGGGCATAGGGCATATAATTACCACTTACTTTGAATAATCATTTTTCCGAAAAAAAAATTCTTAATAAAAAAATTGTTAGCTCGTGCAGCAGAGTCACGGGCGTCATCTAGTAACAAAATAAGTAAAAGAAAGTCATATTTAACACTCTTTTTTAATAATGTTAGTAAAATATAATTATTCGTTCGAGACGATTAAGAACTTAATTATTCAAAGTTAACAAGCGTATAATAAAATGCCATATATTATTATGTAGAGGACATAAGAGTTGAAGAAATGAAGTTGTTACAATGTGTTTCACTGTTACTATGTCTCCATTTTGTTAAAAGTCGTGGAGTTAAGCCAAATATTCTAAAAACATCAGGTAACCAAGAAAATAAGTATGTAGTCAACACAGGAGAAAATGAAACTAACGGTCGTGAGGAAGAAACAGAAATAACATCTAACAAAGGTGATGTTGTGCACGAAGTGTATAATATTCCCAAGAAAAATTCACTAAAAAGAAACAATGAATTGTATAATCTTAAGAATTATTTTGAAATTAAACATCTCAATAATAAAAACATCAGATTAGTAGATAAAACATTTATGAATGCACGAAAACAAAATAGTAAAGCCAAGACCGATAAAAAGAGAAAAGATAATGGAAAGATTATTTTAAACAATCTAAATCCTTCGAGAAGAAATGTTCGTATTGATCCTGTTTTAAATAGCATATTAGGTAACTTTGTATTTAGGCTTGATTTATATTTGTCTGACCGAAGGCGCGATTTGGCGCCTACACCGCAAGATGTCAAGCAAATGATAGCGATAACGAAATGTATGTAAATGAAAGCGCAATCACGCCACTATTTAAATAAATCGTTAGTTACTACGCTTACGATCTAGCGGTGCAGCCGCAAAACCACACATTTACAGCGCTTTGAGCGCGGAGACTGAATCAAGTAATTTCGTAACGAAAAACACCTAACATTCGTCAGTCGTCTAAAGTTGTTCCCGTTCGGCAGATTACGGCTCAGTGTTTATGTTTTGAAAATAGTTGTAATGATTCATAATAGATGGCGCTGGTGGTCCGCAACATCGCGCTAGCGGTAACATGATTTCGTTTTTATAAAAAGTGGTAAAGACCTACCAATAATACTCACTTTTGAAAATTCCAGATTCCTTGCTATTAAATAACGATGGGCACGTGACACATATTGATTATCATGATCCGAGTAGTGTTGAAAGGCGTAAGGAGGAGTTAAATAATTATTATCACCGAGGTAAAAATGTACTAAAGTTTCTTATAATATCTACTTTACCCACAATTCCGTTGCGCGATAATTTGTTTATCGCGCGAGAACCGTGCATTTTTCCAGGCCAAAAAGTATTCTATATCCTTTCCCGGAACTCAAGGTATCTCCATACCTTTCATCAAAATTGGTTCAGCGGTTTGGGTGTCTTCACACGTGGTTACAGACCACAGAGTTATTAATTTCTGATATCTATGTTACAGACGTACCAGATAACATACAGACACTCAGACTGATAAACAGACAGACACTTTCACATCTTTAAATATGTATATAAAAATGGATTTTCAAATGTGTTAAGTAACACTAAAACTCGAAAATGGCTGAACGTATTGGGCTGATTTTAGTCTTAAAATATTCGTAGAAGTCCAGGGAAGGTTTTAAAGTTACACGAAGTTCACCGGGACAGCTAGTAATATATAAAAATGGATTTTTAAATGTGTTAGTAACGCTAAAACTCGAAAACAGCTGAACGTATTGGGCGGATCTAGTCTTAAAAATAGAGATAGTCTTAAAATATTCGTAGAAGTCCAGGGAAGGGTTTAAAGTGACACGAAGTTCACCGGGACAGCTAGATTATAATATTAGTATGGAAATAAGAATAGTATGACTATTTTTTATTGCGCGGAAACGGTACATTTTTTGGGGATATAATAACATTCTTATAATATGAACTAAAAAGTATTAAATAATTTTTCCTCTCTAAATGTGTCTTTTTCCGAATTCGGCTAAACCTCAACTATTTCTGTACTCAACCTTCATCATTTTGAAGTCGGTACCAGATATAGCTGAACCTTTATATTTTCTTTGACAGAAAATTTGAAACTTATGGAACTGGCACCGACTTCAAAATTATGAAGGTTGAGTACAGAAATAGTTGAGGTTTAGCCGAATTCGGAAAAAGGCACATTTAGAGAGGAAAAATTATTTAATACTTTTTAGTTCATATTATAAGAATGTTGTTATTGTTTTAATCTTGGAAGTCAGTTTTAATTTTCTGTTAAAAATAATAATTTCACTCTTTTTAGTTACCTAGTAGATAAACTATAATTAGTGCCAATTTAAATTGTATAAAAAATAGTTTTATATTGTCTTCACTATATGTCATTGAGGCGCTCCTGTGTCGGCGCTATCGCTTGTCCGAACTCCGAATGTTGTTCATATAGTTTTAGTTACACGATGTATTCAATAGATGGCGCTGAGGTGTTCCTGAATCACAGTATCACTTGTACGTAGGAGTTTTATATAGTTGTATTGGCTGTGTGAAATGTGTCACCATTGGTGTGAGTAGTGAGCATTGAAATTTGAATTGTCAACATTTGAGTGGTAATTATTGATCTCGTATTGTTATTAGAAATATTAATTAACCCTCTAAGATGACCTCCGTCATAGTCCGCGAGTTTATAAGTGGTTGTCGGTGGTAGTGAACTAGTGAGTAGTGACTGTGAGTCATACCCCAAGGCCCAAATATCAGGTAGATAAATTTAAACAATACATTAAAAAAAATCTAAGTGAACACAACCCTATGCGTGCTAGGTAATTTAACAATTTAACGCTTCAACTCCCAAGCGGCCGCCAGAACAATGGATTTCCAAGAATCCGCGATCGAAGGATGAGCCGAATCACACCCAGCGGCGCGGCGAGTATGTTTTCAGTGTCATAATAATATTATGATATTAATCTTTACCTTCATTATTGTAATACATAGTACTATCGCTTAAGAAACTTGGAAAGCCGGCCTCGCGGCCGCCTGCGCCTTTCTCAAGCGATACTATATTGTATTACATTAATGAAGATAAGGTTTAAAATCATATTATGACACTCAAAATGCTCGCAGCGCGGCATGCCCTGACATTAGAACTTGAATAGGTACGACGCAATGCCGCGATGTTTACGCACGCGCCGCGCGGCGACGCCGCATCGACCACCGTGTATAAACAGCCTATATTAATAATTGGTGTTGTTATGTATATAATTATTATTATTGTATCCATACCTATGCCTTGTAAGTTGTACTATTGTCTATTTTGTGCCATGAGACATTGGTCACCTTAACACGACGTGGTAATGATGATGATGACGATGATGATGATGATAAATTTTAATTGCGTGGTAGTATATGCTTTCTGTTCATAAAACAACGCCGAAACTCCCAAACATGTATCTATAAGGAGTCAGGAGTTCTCTCAGCATCTTCGAAACCATGGTATACCTTGACCCAATATTTGACTTTTTGGTAGCATATTATTAGTACACTTCACATAAAACCAAAATCACCATATGTTTCCATATAAATTTCGAGGAGTTCCCTCGATTACTCCTGGATCCCATCATCAGGTCACCACTTTTGTGAACATGGTACCAAACTGGAGTGAAACCTAATACAACAAAATAAAAATTTTGACAATCGCTTCACAAACGACGGAGTAATCGTTGAACATACAAAAAAAAAAAAAAAAATATCCACAGCCGAATATAATATAACCTCCTCGTTTTTTGGAAGTTGGTTAAAATAGCACCCTTTGTCCTATGTCCTTTCTAGGGACTCAAAGCCTCTCCATACTAAATTTTACCAAAATCGTGAAAGCAGACAAACAGACACACTTTCGCATTTTTAATACAGGATGCAATTAAACCTTCCGGCCAAATTTAGATATATTGGTCCTTCAAATAAAAATACACGTATATTTCCTTTTATTAACCGACTTCCAAAAAGGGGGACGTTATATTATATTCGGCTGTGGATATTTTTTTTTGTATGTTCAACGATTACTCCGCCGTTTGTGAAGCGATTGTCAAAATTTTTGTTTTGTTAAAATATATGTATTAGGTTTCACTCCAATTTGTTCCCATTTTCACAAAAGTGGTGATCTGATGATTCACGAGTAATCGAGCGAACTCTTAAAAATTTATATGGAAACATAATATGGTGATTTTGGTTATGCTACCAAAACGTAAGATTTTGCACCAACGTATACTATGGTTCCGAAGATACGAGGGCGGGATGATAAGTAACTATCCTTTTTTTATTTTTATTTTTTGCGCAGGGGAAACCCTTTATGGGTGTGGGTTGGGGATGTGCCTCAGTTTAGCTGCAGCACCCCGGGGGTATGTGGGACTCCCGACTCCGGGTTTACCCACTAAAACCACCTGCGGTTTGCCTTCAGCCATATACGGAGGGATATCCTGGATCTGTCTAACACAGGACTCCCTCCATGACCGGCCGGTCTACCTCACAGGGACCGGACTTCCACCAAGTTAGGGAACGCTTAGGCAAACTAAAGCGTTCCCCTCGGCGCCGGGACTTGCTAAGCCGGGCAGGTTCCCATCCTGACCCGGAGCCCCGTGGGACGGAAGTTATTGGAGGTTCGCATAGCGACACATCCGCAATCCCGTCCTACGCCGGCGGAGTGGAACAGAGGATGGATCATCCTCTCTGTTCCGCTCTGCGGCCTCTTTCTGTGAAAGGACGGTTTCACAGAAAGAAACCGCCGCCTGCCAGGCCTCATCACTCTCGAGCATGCAGCGTACCATGCTCAGGAGCGAGAGGTCTCCACCTAGCACTGCCACGAGATTGCACTGCACTGCAAGCGCTGCACGGCCCAACGATCGCACACCTCAAGGGTATGCTGGGCCGTGTCCTCCGCAGCGCCACATTCACGGCAGGCTGGCGTTGGCTCTCTCATAAGTAACTATCCTAATACAGAAGCACTTAACATTCAGTGATAAAATTTATTTTATTTTTCGATATAGTCTCTGTGAACCTCTATGCAGTTACTCTATCTTAGTTTTAAAGCAGTATTGCCTTCTTTAAAATGATTTTTTTCAACGCATACCGCATACAAAATACTGCCCCTACAGCGGCTATGACTTCATCATTTGTGGCAAATTTCTGTCCGCTCAAAAAATTTTTGAGCTTAGGGAATAAATAGAAGTCTGATGGCGATAGATCAGGCGAATAAGGTGGGTGGGGCAGCAAACCATACTTTAATTCATTGATTTTCTTTAATTCTTTTTTGATCGAGCGTAAGCAATCGCGGCACTTAACGGGCCGGTAAGTTTTTCATATTTAATTCCTCACTTAGGATATGTTGTATCCGTCCTTTTGAGATACATTATAGTATCTGCTATTTCAGATAACTTCAATCGTCGATCTGCTAAAACCATAACATGTACTTTCACGACCATTTCCGGAGTTGTGATGCTTTTTGGACGTCCAGGGCAGGCTTCATCTTTGACACATATACGCCGCGCTTAGAGCTGGTTTACACGTATTAAGTAGATAAGTAGTAACTAATGGCTGGTTTACACGTATTAAGTAGATAAGTAGTAACTAAATTTTAACTTAATTTGAAGTGCCTGCCCGAAATGTGTCAAGTGACAAGCCCCGCCTGCCAACCTTACAGAAAATAGTCAAAATTCTAATTTCCTTGTTTAGTACTTAACTAAATTTAAACTTACTACTTGCTACAAAATTTTGCGTTTACATGCAATAAATAACTTAAAATTAAGTTAAACTTTAGTTAACTACTTATCTACTTAATACGTGTAAACCAGCCATTAAACTCAGCTGCCCAGTTTTTTACTGTGGCATAAGAAGAAGCAGATTCACCCAACTTATTTTTTAATTCATCATAGATATCTCTCCCCTTTATCCCCTTCATATGAGAAAACTTTATCACCCGTCTTTGTTCAATTTTATCCATATTCAAAATTATAGTTGACGAAATTTATTTTCAAATGATAAAAAATCAATAAAATTTTCGCGCCACCAAATTCAAATTTAGAACACAGGTGGCCAGAGACACGAATTTAATAATGACACACATATTTTTTTGATTTTAATATTTTAAATAGCAGGGGCTAGTTACTTCTCATCCCACCCTCGTACTAAGAGAACTCCGGATTCCCTATAGATACAAGTTTGGGGGCTTAGGCGCTGTTTTAAGAACTAAAAGCATATGCTACTTTGCAAATTACATTAATTTTCATCATCATCATCACCATTACCACGTCAGGGTCACCAATGTCACAACTCACTTGGTTGTATATGGATACAATATGCCCCCACAACACCATAATTATATCATCACGTTATGTCCTTATTATTGGTACTTTTTATAGCGATTTTAGTAAAAATATAATGTTGTTTCAAAATAAATGATTCAAGTTCTAAGCGACTTACAAACTTCAAAATTAAACATAACAAATTCAATTTAACTCCAGAGCATAAGGCACACATTTGAGTAGAATATATACGCGATGGTTTACAAGGTAACTAAAAAGAGTGAAATAATTATTATTTTTTACAAAAAATTATAACCGACTTCCAAGGTAAAATCGAACTCTAATTCATTAAGTTGAACTCAGCATAGATCAAAGCTTTTTAACATTTTGTCTTTAAGTTCGTCAATGGGGAAGAGAAAAACGTAGAGAGGGAAAACGAATCCGAGAAAGAGAAAAACATAAACTAAAAAAGGAAAAGAAAAAATGGAGACAGGAAAAGAAAAAATGGAGACAGGAAAAGAAAAAATGGAGACAGATTAAGAAAAAGCTAAATCAGTATGGACATTCATATAAACATTCAAGCGGAACTATAACTATTGATGGTAAGAAATAGACAAGCGGTAAAAATGAATTAAAGCAAGCAGCTATAGTTTGAAAAGCTCCTTTCAATTCATTTTTAGGTAAATATGAACTATTGTCCAAATAATTAAAAGTGGCACCAGCGGTCATTGTCCTTTCTACAATGACCGCTGGTGCCACTTTTAATTTCAAATTAAAAGTGGCACCAGCTATAGTTTGAAAAGCTCCTTTCAATTCATTTTTAACCGACTGTGTTGTTCGGCTGTGGATTTTTTTTTGTATGTTCAACGATTACTCCGCCGTTTGTGAACCGATTTTCAAAATTTTTGTTTTGTCGTATTAGGTTTCACTCCAATTTGGTACCATGTTCACAAAAATGGTGACCTGATGATGGGATCCATGAGTAATCGAGGGAACTCCTCGAAATTTATATGGAAACATATGGTGATTTTGGTTTTATGAGAAGCATCCTAAGCATATGCTATCAAAACGCAAGATTTTTCACCGAGGTATACTATGGTTCCGAAGATACAAAGAGAACTCCGGATTCCTTATAGCTACAAGTTTGGGAGTTTAGGCGCTGTTTTAAGAACTGAAAGCATATTATGCTACTATGCAAATTACATTCATCATCATCATCATCATTAATTCATTACCACGTCAGGGTCACCAATGTCACAAAATTCAACCTTATCTCCAGAGCATAAGGCACACATTTGACATTACTTCTGAGAAGTTAAAGTTGCTTCGATTAAATGTAACATTCTGTCTCACTTACAAATTACAAATTATTTATATCCAGAAAAATACAATATACAACTTAAGATTAAGACAAATCCCCACACTAGGCATAGCCTGTCCTGTGGGGCCAGAAACTTCGATGAGATATTCTGGAAAACAACCTAATTTCAACCTTTTGCATTGCGTTTAGCGTTCATAGTACAATATTATAATTGCCTGGGCTGTCAAGCGAGCGCGAGCGGCGCGGCGCGGCGCGGGCGGTGCGGGCCGGGTACTATGTGCGATCAGCGATGCGTCACGTGCGCGGTGCGATAAGTCGAGCGAGTGCCACCCTATTGAAACTAGTCCGGTGACCGGTTACTTACGTAGCACGTCACACGTGTTCACTTCGATTTTTTTAAATGTATTGTTTAAAATTATCTGCAGGCTGCAGCTGATATTATATTTTGTAAGTGTGACTGTAATAAGATACGTAGAATAATAATATACAGGTGTATTATTCTACGTATAGTACGCGTTGGCTTACTAGGTAACTAAAAAGAGTGAAATTATTATTTTTAACAAAAAATTAAAACCGACTTCCAAGGTAAAAACAATAATAACATCCTTATAATATGAACTAAAAAGTATTAAATAATTATTCCTATCTAATAGTGCCTTTTTCCGAATTCGGCTAAAACTCAACTATTTCTGTACTCAATTTTCATAATTTTGAAGTCGGTGCCAGTTCCAAAAGTTTCAATTAATATTCTGTCAGAGAACTGAAGATTCATCTGGTACCGACTTCAAAATTATGAAAATTGAGTACAGAAATAGTTTTAGCCGAATTCGGAAAAAGGCACTATTAGATAGGAATAATTATTTAATACTTTTTAGTTCATATTATAAGGATGTTATTATTGTTTTTACCTTGGAAGTCGGTTTTAATTTTTTGTTAAAAATAATAATTAGCTAAATATGAACTATTGTCCAAATAATTAAAAGTGGCACCAGCGGTCATTGTCCTTTCTACAATGACCGCTGGTGCCACTTTTAAATTCTAAGAGATATTATGTGAAAATGCTTCCACTCAGTAGAGTACAACACAGTAGTGTTAACTTAAAAATATAAAGACACAAACTAGATGTTAAAGATTCATCAGAAAACCTCTTGTTAACTAGAGATTATAGTTAGTACTAGCTGTTGCCCGCGACTTCGTCCGCGTTAGCATAGTATAATAACAGTGATGGATAATTTTCTCCTTTTTAAGGTTCCTTACTCAAAGGGTAAAAACGGGACCCGATCACAAAGATTAAATATCAGCCTGTCCGTCTGTCCATATCCAGGCTGTACCTCAAGAACCGCACTCGACAGTTGACATTTTCACAAATTATGTAATATTATGTATTTCTGTTGCCGCTATAGGGTATAATATACTCGTATATAACAAATAGTAAAAACAAAATAAAGTTTTAAATATTTGAAGGAGACTTGAAGGAGCCCGCGTAGTAATCAAGTGATACTCGAAAACCGTATGTTTAGTTTATGTTATAGTAAATTCACTTTTTGACCGACTTCCAAAAAGGAGGAGGTAATACGTTCGGCTGTATGTATCTTTTTTTTTTTGTATGTTCCACGATTACTCAGCCGTTTGTGGTCAGATTTTCGAAATTATTTTTGTGTTGTATAGGGTTTGATTCGAATTTGGTACCATGCTCATAAAAGTGTTGATCTGATGATGGGATCTATGTGTAATCGAGGGGACTCCTTGAAATTTGTATGGAAACTATAGTGATTTCAATTTTTTCTGAAGCATTCAAGGTAAATGCTACCAAAAAGTAAGACTTCGCACCAGGTTATACCCTAGATCCGAAGGTACCGAACAGAACCTTTGAATGCTTATAGGTACAGGTTCGGGGATTTCGGCGTTGTTAAAACAACTGAAAGCACAAGCTAACACATCAATTTGATTGATCATTAACATCACAACCATAATTATACCATGAGTCATCACACTATGACCCAATTATTGGTACTTTTCGTGATATTTTGCATCGAAAAAGTTGTATTTGATCATGGTTTCGCTCTTTGTGGACCGATTTTCAAAATTCGAATGCGATTTCATCCCCTTAGGAAATCCCCCAAAAATAAAGTTTCATATTTCTAACTTAAGAAATGACGGACTTTCATTCAAACTTTCAACCTCTATTTCACCCCCTTCGGGGTAAAATTTTCAAAATTCCTTCCTTAGTGGGTGTCTACTTAATAAAACAACCAACCCTACTCGCTAAATTTCGTGGCTGTAACATTAACAGTTTTTGCTCAGCGATGATGAATCAGTCAGTCATTCAGGACATGTAATTTATAAGTATATATTTAGATGTTTCTTCTCTTTTTATCAGGTAAGAAAACGAGCCTCCATGATATTAAACATACAGAGTCCCACCAAGGATCGGGAAAACCAGGTTCGTTTATTTATCGTTAATAGTATATAAAACTAAAAAACACGCTTTGAGCACGTACTAAGCCAAACCGCCATCTTGGATATCCGCCATCTTGGAATTAAGTCATGTGACTATTTTTTTCGTATTTCTGACAACAAACCCTTTCATTTAATTGTACCCATATCATGGGGGTGAACTTCAAATAGCCTGTCCGCCATCTTGTGGAGGCCGCCATATTGGATTTCTAATGACGTTTCTTAGCTAGTCATATTGTATTGTCATAAGAACTCAGAGCGTGTGCAAAATTTCGTCCTAATCGAAGACCGGGAAGTGGGTGGTTAAGATTCAAAGATTTTCTATATGTAAGGATCTACAAAGACGGACTGCATTTCAACTGCAATCCAACTGCAAATTGCAGTTGGATTGCAGTTTGAATGCAGTTGACACGACTGCAATAGAACTGCAAGCCAAACGCGCAGTCGGATTGCAGTTCGGTTGCAGTCGGCGTGCAGTCGTGTGCACTGTTTGGTTTGCAGTTCTATTGCAGTCGCATTGCAGTCGTGACAACTGCATTCAAACTGCAATCCAACTGCAATTTGCAGTTGGATTGCAGTTGAAATGCAGTCCGTCTGTCTATACCCTAACATATTACTGTATAGTAATAAACCTAATAAAAGCGTGTTAAGGCCGTCCCCCGAGAAAACGACCTTGGCCATACATTTGCCGCGTTGCTGAGATCGCGTCAAAACCCTATTATTTTTACTTATCTTAGTTCAAAATTGTCCTAAAAAAATTTAAAACGGCGAATATGTAGTTTATGATATTGTCGATCGATTGGTGTGAGTTTCAAATAAAAGTAATTTGTAAATGCTAAGGAGATGCTAAATGTGTGCTTGAATTTTAATAAATTGGCATTACTTTGGAAGCTGATATCATGAGTATAATAAACAAAAATAGAAAATTTAAACCCGGGAAAGGAATGTTGATATACTGAAGATTATTGCTGTATTTTTATTATAACTTTGTAGCTTTCAGATTATGAGTTTATAAGGTTTGAAATACGGTCAATTACGGAATCTCCGGAAAGAACGCCCTTAAGGGTGTGTAATGTGTATGAGACCCCTTTATGTAATGTGAAAGAAACAGCAATGTAAGATCAACTTTATGTTATATTGTTATTTGTTATAGATATACCTTTTTTGCAGTCGTAAAAATGTCCGATTATCTTCAAGATGCTAAAGGTACTTTACTTGGTGAAATAACTATAAATGGTAAGTAATAGTAAAAAAATTATTGAAATTTAAAACATAGCCAATAATAATATATTGTATTCTGTGACATAGCCTCTTTCAATCGTTCGTGGGTTCGAATCCTGCTGTCGGAACAAAAAAAATTCCTATCTTCCTGGGTCTTGGATGTGTATAAAATATGTGTATCATATATAATATAGTAAAAGTATGTCTGTCTGTCTGCCTGCTTGCCTGCCTGTCTGTCTGAATGTTTGTCTGTATGTGGCATCGTAGCATCCAAACGGGTGGACCAATTTTGAAATATTTTTTTTGTTTGAAAGCTGACATGATCGAGAGTGTTCTTAGCTATAGTTAGAATAGAAAATCATGGTTTATCTGGTTCGTGATAGGCCGATTAGCAACTTGCAGTCATACTGATGGGCTTTATATTTTGCATTTTGGTTCGTGACACATAATATGAATATATACGGTATACACATTACACATTAATGGAAAGTTGACCTGGTGCTGCAGCATCACCTGGTAATCATTAGGATACCCAATTCCTCACCAACTTAGAGCAGAGGTTTCGTGTTTGGGCTCATTTTAATTGTGACAGCCCGTAAGACGTACATAAACAGTAAATATTTGCATGCTGCTGCAGCATCACCTGGATTCTAGCTTCGTATGAACCCAAAGTGGAGGTTTCATGTTTAGACTCATATTGACGGCCTCACCCAAGAGACCATATTTTATAGATCAGGGGTTCCCAAACTGTGCGCCGTGGAAAGGCAAGAGGGGCGCCGTCAGTCGATCCTCCATCATTATCCGTAACCACAAATATAATAAAATAAAATAATAATATGAATAAAATTAAAATACAAAGCAGGCAGATGATTAAATATTTGTTTATTATTATTTACCACTAGCTAGGTGTTTATTTATGTATATTTTTTAAATATTGAGACTTGTAAGTGCGCCGCAAGCTGAAAAAGATTGGGAGCCCCTGTTATTATGGTATTCATTGGGATATGATCCTGTTGATAGGAATTATTTTGCACTTCAACCAACGATAAAATTAAATTAAGAAATTAAAAAAAAACCCCGCCAAACAACTTAAGTAATGAAATAATATTTACTGACTTCAAGTTTAAATAATTCCTAAGTGTAAAGTTAAATTTTAGTCCATAATAATTGTTGTCAAGGTGTGTCGGGGGACCGCTAATGTAGATGTTTGATTTCACATTACAATCTATATTCATATAATAAAACTGTAGAAATCAAAATTCGGTACATTAAAGATATTCAAAAAATAATAAGCGGGGGCTGTCACTACATCGCACGGCTATAGAAGCCAAAAATGTGTAACTTAGTTTTTTTGTCTGTCTGCCTGTCTGTCTGTATGTTTGTTCCACTAACACACGATTATTATTTTTAACAAAAAATTAAAACCGACTTCCAAGGTAAAAACAATATTAACATTAATATGAACTAAAAAGTATTAAATAATTTTTGCTATCTAATAGTGCCTTTTTCCGAATTCGGCTAAACCTCAACTATTTCTGTACTCAATCTTCATTATTTTGAAGTCGGTACCAGATAGCTGAATCTTCAGTCCTCTGACAGAATATTTGAAACTTTTGGAACTGGCACCGACTTCAAAATTATGAAGATTGAGTACAGAAATAGTTGAGGTTTAGCCGAATTCGGAAAAAGGCACTATTAGATAGCAAAAATTATTTAATACTTTTTAGTTCATATTAATGTTAATATTGTTTTTACCTTGGAAGTCGGTTTTAATTTTTTGTTAAAAATAATAATAATTTCACTCTTTTTAGTTACACTGGTAGGTAAACCTTCGCGTATATTTTACGTATCTTATTACAATTTGTTAAGAGTCACAGTTCACACTCACAAAATAATATATTATCAGTGAAGTGAACATATTGTGCTAAGTAATTTAACAATTTTAATACTTCAAACCCCAAGCGGTCACCGGCGATTGCGATAACAATAGAAAGGCTATTGTGTCTCGTTTTTCCACGATCGAAGGATCTATCAGATAAAAAACTGTATAAACTTGCATTGGATGTAGCGTAGCTACTCATCTAATACCAAAAATTATTTATTTGGCAAAACAACGTTTGCCGGGACAGCTAGTAATATAATATTATCATAATTATTGACAGCTGTTCTTGTAATCAAGAATTCAATTTCAAATCCATTCAAATCGATACTTAGTGCGCCATCTATCGATTAATAAGTATAACTAATTAAAAAGACACTTATTGACTTTGTTTTGTTTAAATGCTCTTTTTAAAATAACTTTATTTTAATTCTATATTTTGTCTATTAAAATTTTATAAAGTAGTTAGTAAAGTATTCGATCTGTATATAATAATAATAATAATAATATCTATGGACGCTTCACACCACGTCAGTCTGGCCCCGTGCTAAGTACCTGAAGGACTTGTGTTACAGGTACCAGACAACGGAAATATATTTAATACTTTTATACTATACATACATTTAAGATTTTTATTATATCATACACATATTTAATATACATCCAGATCCGGGAACATTGAAAACTTTTTGTTCCGTCGGCGGGATTCGAACCCGCGACCCCCGGCTTGAGCTACCAACGCGCTCAGCTCATAAAGTAGTAAAGTATATTCGATCTTCCGCCACTCGCCGCGCGGCGGCGCCGCGATACCGTCGCCTCCGCGGTGCTGACCGCCGTCTATATTTAAACAAAGTGTTGTTATACAGTATAAAATTATTATTATTATTAGTATATCCACACCTATGCCTTGTACTATTATCTATTCTGTGCCATGAGACATTGGTGACCTTAACACGACGTGGTAATGATGAAGACGATGATGATGATGATGATTATGATGATGAATATGAGTTGCATAGTAGCATATGCTTTCTGTTAAAACAACGCCGAAACTCCCAAACGTGTATTTATAAGGAGTCAGGAGTTCTCTCAGCATCTTCGAAACCATGGTATACCTTGACCCAATATTTGACTTTTTGGTAGCATATTCTTAGTACACTTCACATAAAACCAAAATCACCATATGTTTCCATATAAATTTCGAGGAGTTCCCTCGATTACTCCTGGATCCCATCATCAGGTCACCACTTTGTGAACATGGTACCAAATTGGAGTAAAACCAAATACAACAAAGCAAAAATTTCGAAAATCGGTTCACAAACGGCGGAGTAATCGTTGAACATACAAAAAAAAAAATAAAAAAAAATAAAAAAAATAAATAAATATCCACAGCCGAACATATAACCTCCTCGTTTTTTGGAAGTCGGTTAAAAACTACTGATCCGATTTGAATGCGGTTCGCAGATATATTTGTCTTCTTCCAACTTAACATCTGGTATATAAAAATTTCCCCCCACCCCTCTAAGGGGACGAAAGAGGGGGTCAGATTTTGTATCAAACTTTTTTCTTCACAAAAACTACTGATCCGATTTGCATGCAGTTTTCGCAGATATATTTGTCTACTTCCAACTCAAAATCTGGTGCATAAAAAAACGAAGACACTCCAGACGTTGCCATGGTAACGTCACTGGCCATATCGCCATGGCAAACCGGTTAGGTATCGCTCTAAAGTCTAAGGTATGATAATATGTTTCTTCTTTTTTCAGGTAAGACATTTAGCCTAGATGATATAAGTAATATGAATGTGATGGTAGAAATCTGAAAATTGCGATATTTTCACAATTTAAGTCCTAATTCGCTCTCAGCCAATTTCAGTTTCGATATCAAGAACGCCTGGGATTTGTATTACCTTCTGTTGTTGGAAATTTTACCTGCTACTGAAGACTTCCCTTGCATTATTGCTACCTTACCATTAAATAATAATAAATATTGCTCTTCTTTTGCATGAGTTTAACTTATCCCTTCTTCTTATCTTTGAGTATCGGGAAAGGACATTTAGCATACTTTTTGATCTCGACAAAATGTACGGTTCCCTTGCCACGAAGGAGTTTTCGTGCAGCAGAGTCGCAGGCATCATCTAGTAACAAAATAAGTCAAAGAAAGTCATATTTAACACTCTTTTTAAATAATGTTAGTAAAATTTAATTATTCCTTCGAGATGATTAAGAATTTAATTATTGAAAGTTAACAAGCGTATAATAAAATGACACATAATATGAAGAGGACATAAGAGTTGAAGAAATGAAGTTGTTACAATGTGTTTCACTATTACTATGTGTCCATTTTGTTAAAAGTCGTGGAGTTAAGCCAAATATTCTAAAAACATCAGGTAACCAAGAAAATAAGTATGTACTCAACACAGGAGAAAATGAAACTAACGGTCGTGACGAAGAAACAGAAATAACATCTAACAAAGGTGATATTGTGCACGAAGTTTATAATATTCCCGTGAAAAATTCACTAAAAAGAAACAATGAATTGAATAATCTCAAGAAATATTTTGGAATTAAACATCTCAATAATAAAAACATCAGATTAGTAGATAAAACATTTATGAATGCACGAAAACTAAATAGTAAAGCCAAGACCGATAAAAAGAGAAAAGATAATGGAAAGATTATTTTAAACAATCTAAATCCTTCGAGAAGATATGTTCGTATTGATCCTGGTTTAAATAGCATATTATTAGGTAACTTTGTATTTAGGCTTGATTTATATTTGTCTGACCGAAGGCGCGATTTGGCGCCTACACCGCAAGACGTCAAGCAAAATGTATGTTAATGAAAGCGCAACCGCGCTACTACTTAAATAAATCGTTACTAGGCGGGTCCACATCTAGCGAGCCGCCTCGGGCGAGGCCCGCCTCGCAAGGCAAACGACTGAGGCGCCTTTGAGCATTTAAAAAACTGACACCGCTCGGCTCGGCCACGCGTGCGCTCGCCCGAGCGTGAGCGTGCGCCTGCCTCGGGCGAGCAACGTCCACGCCAAGCGAGCGGTACGGCGCATGCCGCGCGAGGCGGCCTCGCCCGAGACGGCTCGCTTGGTGTGGACCCGCCTAGTTATATTCGCTTACGATCTAGCGGTGCAGCCGCAAAACCACGCATGTACAGCGCCGCATATCAATCATTGCGGCTTTAGTTTTCGGGCTTTGTGCGCGACGACTGAATCAAGAAATTCCGTAACGAAAAACACCTAACATTCGTCTAACGTCGTTCCCGTTCGGCAGATTACGGTTCCGTGTTTATGTTTTTAAGCTATTTCCAATTATTCATAATAGATGGCGCTGTATGTCAGCTACATCGCGCTAGTGATAACATGATTTCGTTTTTATAAAAAGTGGCAAGGACCTTCTTTTTAGATACATAATGCAATAGCTGTACAACGACAGTTCCTATATACCTTATATACCCTTATTATTAATATCACCAAGTAATTTAAATTACCAAAAAACACTCACTTTTGATTTTTTTCAGGTTCATTGCTATTAGATAACGATGGGCACGTGAGACATATTTATGATCGTGGTGATGTACTTCTGGAGGATTATAATTATGACCGTAATCGACTGTTTTTGGCATATTTTCCGTCAAATGTTGCCCGAGGTAAAAGTATTATAAGCAGATGCGCGCGCGATAAATTCTTATCTTTTTTTTTTAAGAAGCAGGTCGCTATAGCCCTGGTGTCCCATGAGGATCTATTGTGACTCCTTCACACTAGAGAATCATCCCCAACCCAATACTTCTCATAAATTGAACGATATGGTTGGGGTTGGTGCCGCGAATTTCCTCTGTGGATGAGTATTCGTGGCGACCAAGGTGCCTGTTCCTGCTCTGTTGTAGAGCAGGACAGTCGAGGAGAAGGTGAATAGGTGTTTCATCCTCCTCCTCACAGAATGTGCAAGTCGTTATGCTACAAATACCCATTCTGTTTAGGTGTTTGTTGAGCTTGCAGTGCCCAGTTAGGATTCTGGTAAGGATTCTTAATTGGGAACCAATTAAGAATCCTATACCCATACCCAGGGTGAGCACTAATTCTTATAGTTTCTTGTTGAAGCCAGGAATTAGTGCCTTGGAATGTTCAAGGCCAGGGGTCTCAGCCCATTGCTTCCTGCATAGTCTGTGACCCCATTCCTTGATCACTTGCTTTGTGGTACTGGGAGTTATACCACATACTGGTTCTGGGCCATATATGAGACTCTCGGCCCCAAACCTAGCCAGTTCGTCAGCGGTTTCATTGCCGGGGACGTTACTGTGGCCCGGGACCCATACTAGGCGGATGTTGTTGTTCCTCCCCAGCATGTTTAACGTCTCAATGCATTCCAGAACTAATTTGGACGAGACTTCTGCGGTAGTCAGTGCTTTAAGTGCAGCTTGACTATCGGAGAAGATAAACACGTTTTTATTAACTGGGGCCATCTCCAGGCTTTCTAATGAACAACCGAGGATAGCGAAGACTTCAGCCTGAAACACGGTCGCAAACTTCCCCAAACAGCCAGTGTCAGCCTGATTTTGAGTGTCAGGTCCATGATAGTTGATGAGGCTACCCTGTTGTCGAGTGTGGCTTTGATCCATTTCCTAGTAGTTGGATCTATATTCTTTGAAGCCAGGCCATTTGTGATAGAGCTGGTTGAAGTGTTGTCGAATGCGCCTTCAATATCAACACACAACGCAATCTCTTTATCTTCAATTGCTCTATCAATCCGATCTACCAAGTCCATTAGGGCCGTCTGGGTAGATTTGTCTTTTTGGTAGGCATGTTGTCTTTCATGCTTATTATCTTTTATTTTTATCTTGTTGTTTTATTTAAATTTTTTCTCTACTGTAGCTCTAATCTTTTTAATATTTTGTCTTTAAGCTCCACAATTGAGCGGAAAGGGAATAACAAAGAGCGGAAAGGGAATAACGGAGAGCGGAAAGGCAAAAACTGAAAGCGGAAAGGCAAAAACAAAGAGCGGAAAGGGAAAAACGAAGAGCGGAAAGGGAATAACGGAGAGCGGAAACGCAAAAACAAAGAGCGGAAAGGGAAAAACGAAGAGCGGAAAGGGAAAAACGAAGAGCGGAAAGGAAAAAACGAAGACCGGAAAGGGAAAAACGAAGAGCGGAAAGGGAAAAACGAAGAGCGGAAAGGGCAAAACGAAGAGAGGAAAGGGAAAAGCAGAAAGAGAAAAAAAACGGAGAGAAGAAAGGAAAAAACAGTTAAAAAAAGAGATAGCTAAAAAGCGACAGGTTGTACAACAAAAACTGCAAAAGAAAAAAACAAAAAATAAATACCAACGACATACAAAGACAGGTAAGTAAAAACAAAAAATAAATAATAGATAATAAAAAAAAACATAAGAAACACCAAAACGGGAAAAATCAGCATTCGCTAATTGTGGGCTGTGGCGAAATAGGATATCGTAAATATCAGAAAAGCATTGTCATCATAAGACATGCCATCTACATACTAGCAAATCTTGTTTTGCCAAAAATGACTGTCTGTTACCTCTTTGCGCCTAAACTGCTTAACCGCTTTTACTGAAATTTGATATGGAGATACTTTGAGTCCCGGGAAAGGATATACTTGCTAGCCTGGAAAAAATACGGTTCTTGCGCGATGAACTAATTTTGTCACAACAGAGTTGCAGGCGTCATCTAATATTAAGATTATAGACCCGTGCTTAAAGATTTAGACCACGTAATTAAATACTATCAGAGAAGTTGATTCGTAGGCAGATAAAGGTTCTAACTTCCAAGTAAAATTTGGTCGAGTTACGTCAAACCCATCAGACCAATCACAGCTATAATAACATTGAATTGACATAAGCGGACCAATGACGTGGGTCTGTCAACTGCCTCGGAATCAATTTCCCCGATGTTAGACTTGTCATAGATACTCTTTTAGTTGTAATATTTTATTAGTTAAACATAAATCAAATGTTGAACATCGAGACAATGGACATTCAAATAAACATTCAAGCGGAATTACTATAATTGATGGTAAGAAATAGAAAAGCGGTAAAAATGAACTGAAGCAAGCAGCTATTGTTTAGAAAGCTCCTTTCAATTCATTCATTACCTAAATATGAACTATAATCCAAATAATTAACCCTAGAAGCCTAATCCATCTCTGGAGTACACAAAGCCTTAACATACGTCTCAGAGGCGTACACATATTATAATTCATAATTTTATGTAAAAATTGCATTATTTTGTTCTTTTTTGGACTGTACATTTAAATTTGGAATATAAGTAGTGTCCGGCCGAAGCTTCGGCTTCGGCTTCGGCTTTGGCCGCCTTCGGACAAAAAACCATCTTCGGCGAAACCGTCGTCGACCATCTAGTAATATAAGGCATATTATATTACTAGCTTTTGCCCGCAGCTTTGCTCGCGTTAAGAAGTATTATTTTAACAAAATTTCATACAAACTATCATCCCCTACTTTATCCTCTGGGGCTAGAATTGCTCAAAATTCTTCCTCAGCAGATGCCTACATCATAATATTTACCTGCGTGCTTAATTTCAGTCCGATCCGTCCTGTGGTTTGGGCTGTGCGTTGATAGATCACTCTGTCAGTCAGTCACCTTTGAGTTTTATACTCGTATATATTATATTTAGGTGTTTCTTCTCTTTTCAGGTAAGAAAACGAACGAAGGATCGGGAAAATCAGGTTCGCTTACTAATTTCAGTGATGAAATAAATAATATTTAATAGTTTAAAAAACTAAAAAACAGTGGAGGCCGCCATATTGGATTTCTAATGACGTTTCTTAGCTAGTCATATTGTATTGTCCTGAACTCAGAGCGTGTGAAAAATTTCATCCTAATCGAAGACCGGGAAGTGGGTCAAATTAAGATTAAAATATTTTCCTTAAGTAACATGATATTACTGTATAATAATAAAACTACAAGTGAACCTAATACAAGCATGTTAAGGGTGTGTAATGTGTATGAGACCCCTTTATGTAATGTGAAAGAAACAGCAAGCAATCAACTTTATGTTATATTGTTATTTGTTAAAGATATACTTTTTTTTTCAGTCGTAAATATATCCAATTTTCTTCAAGATGCTAAAGGTACTTTACATGGTGAATTAATTATAAATGGTAAGTAATGGTAAAAAATGAATTGAAACATAGCCAATATATTGTATTCTGTGACATAGCCCCGTTCAATATTCCGGGGTCGCGGGTTCGAATCCTGCTGTCGGAACAAAAAAAATCCTATCTTCCTGGGTCTTGGATGTGTTTAAAATATGTGTATCATATATAATATACTAAAAGTCTGTCTGTCTGTCTGCCAGCCTGTAGTCTGAATGTCTGTGGCATCGTAGCATCATCGTAGCATCCAAACGGGTGGACCATATTGATCTATATTTTTTTTGTTTGAAAGCTGACATGATCGAGCGTGTTCTTAGCTATAGCTAACTATAGTTAGAATAGAAAATCATGGTTTATCTGGTTCGTGATAGGCCGATTAGCAACTTGCAGGCGTTTGATGGGCTTTATGTTTTGCATTCTGGTTCGTGACACATACGAATATATACAGTATACACATTACACATTAATGGAAAGTTGACCTGGTGCTGCAGCATCGCCTGGTAATCAATAGGATACCCAATTCCTCACCAACTTAGTGCAGAGGTTTCGTGTTTGGGCTCATTTTAATTGTGACATTCCATAAGACGTACATAAACAGTAAATATTTGCATGCTGCTGCAGCATCACCTGGATTCAATAGGAGCCCAGCTTCGTATGAACCCAAAGTGGAGGTTTCATGATTAGACTCATATTGACGGCTGCATCCAAGAGGACATAATATTTTATAGATAGTATAGTCCTTTGGGATATGATCCTGTTGATAGGAATTATTCTGCGCTACAATCAACGCAAGTTTAAAAAGCATAAAATAAAATTAAAGGACAAAGGTAAAAAAAACCCAGAGCGAACTGATACAGTATCTAGCTCAGAGTTGGGGGAACTCGTGACGCTCGGGCCCTTGTCCATACAAAGGTGAAAAAAAAAATTCGTCTTTCAGAGCTGCTACTTTCACAGTGAACTCTCTACAAGGAACACGTACACACCACACAATGTATTATCACTTAGTTTTGTTACACACTGTATATTTCCGTTGTCTGGTACCCATAACACAAGTCCTTCAGGTACCTACTTAGCACGGGGCCAGACTGACATGGTGTGAAGCGTTCATAGATATTATTATTATCATTCTAACTACAATTCAGCTGAAAAACGCCGCAAAATAACATAAATAAAAAATATTAAACATCACTCCTTACGAAAAGTTAATAGCAATATCTCCCCTTTAGCCATCAAATCTTAAGTCGAAATACACACACCGGCAAAATTAGCGGAACATAAGTAAAAAGGGCCACAACTTGAATTCAAGTGGGTCGGGCTGTGTGAAATCCTTTTTTATAGTTTCTAAGCTCATTTAAAAAATAAAATATTGAACAAAACTGGCAAGTTGACAGATTTTTATTGCAATTATGCCCTACTAAGTGTTTTTCGATGATTGACGTTGTAAGTGTTTCTGATAAGAATGGCGTTTTTAGCGGGGTGCAAGGCATGCCAGCTCATTTGATTGTTTGGTTTTTGGAAGAACACATTGCTTAGATACAAAATTAGTGGATTTTCCAGCATCTACGACAGCTAGAGCTGTAACCACGATAGAGAAAGGTCACACCTACCGTTCGGTCAGTCAGGCCTTAGGTGTGTCGGCTTTCGTGGTCCATCGTAAATTTCAACGCTACAGAGAGACTGGATCTTACGTTCGGAGACGAGAACAAGGCATATATCGGGTGGCAAAGGTTCAGGATAACCGTTTTGTAAGGGTACAAGCCTTAAGAAGTCGACCTTAAACTGCTTTGCAGAGATGAAACCTATAGGAACAGGTCCGAGATGTACCTCTAAGTGATTGTACAGTAAGAAGAAGACTCAAAGAAGTTAAATTAAACTCAAAGGTGCCAGCAAGGGCACCAAAACTTGAGACAGGGCACCAAAGAGCCAGGCTAAGATTTGCGCGTGAACATCAAAATTTGACAAGTGAGTGAAATCGTGTGCTGTACAGTGATGGAAGCAAATTCTGTGTAAATTTTATTGACAGGCAATAAAGAATGTGGATAAATCGTAAGGAACGCTATAGACCATCAAACTTAACGGAAACAGTGGTATATCATGCAGGCTTCGTAATGGTTTGGGGTTGCATATGATTTGGAGCCCGCACAGAGCTGATGATTGTTAATGATGGTACTTTGACAGTACAGGGCAATAGCACAGACATCCTAGAACTGCATGTTGTGCCTTTTACACAGTTTTAGGTAGTAACTTCAATTTTTTGCGCGTCCATAGAGTAAAAAAATCGGGCATTATGACCTAAATGATGCTAGCGTAGCCCAGGTGGAGAGGTCAGCACGGTCTACGGATGTGGATCCGATTGAGAACGTGTGGCACATCAATGGGTGAACGATACGAATTAAAACTCCAGCTCCAAAATGTGTTCAGGAGCTCGAGTTGGCGCTACTGGAGGAGTAGAAGAATATCCCACAGGAAATGATTGACAATCAAAATGCAAGCATGTAATGGCGTATCCAGACTCTCTTCAGATCCATAGAAGGCATTACACGCTGTTAACATGGCATTTCTTAAGTAAAAGTGAAGAATTTAACTTAAAAACTTACTACTGAAATTTCAAAGATTTTTCTTAATTTTAGATTTAATTTTACACGTTTTTATGCTATAAATTTATATAAGTTTTATTTTTTAATCATCAATTATTAAATTAATAAATAAATATATAAAAAACAGCGATTAATTTAAAAAAAAAAAAAAAAATTTATTATGTTCCGCTAATTTTGCCGGTGTGTATATATGTATACAGAATAATTTGACTTAATATCACTGAAATTCTGAGCTAGATACTGTATCTATTCGCTCTGGGTTTTTTAGCTTTGTCCTTTAATTTTATTTATATTTACTTACTTTACATTTAAATAACTCCTAAGTGTAAAGTTAAATTTTAGTCCATAATAATTGTTGTCAAGGTGTGTCGGGGGACCGCTAATGTAGATGTTTGATTTCACATTACAACATTATAAATAGTTTATGGTTCACAGCGAACAGAATCGAGACAATCAGCGACTATTACGGTGCGTCCACATTTGTATCTTTTTTTTTATCTATGGACGCGTCACACCACGTCAGTCTGGCCCCGTGCTAAGTTCCTGAAGGACTTGTGTTACAGGTACCAGATAACGGAAATATATTTAATACTTTTATACTATACATATATTTAAGATTTTTATTATATTATGATACACATATTTAATACACATCCATGACCCAGGAACATTGAAAAACTTTTTTGTTTCGTCGACGGGATTCGAACCCGCGACCCCCGGCTTGAGTTGCCACACACTCTAACCATTGAGCCACGGAGGTCGTCAAATTGCGTGCGTCCACATTTGTATCATTTGCGCGATCAGATCTCCGTCGCGATCATCGCGCCGTATCAAGTATGAGTATCATAGTGTGGACGCCTATTAGATCATTCTGCCGATCATGCGAGTATTTGATACGGCATGTATTAAATACGCGGTAAATAGCGATTGGGGCGTATCATGATACGCGTATCATTTTGACACGCTTCGATGATACGCGACGGAGACCTGATCGGGGATCTGATTGCACAAATGATACAAATGTGGCCCTTAAGGCGATACAAAATGCAAAAGTCGCTGTTGTCGTAGTTAATTTAATTGGCGGTCCCCCGACACACCGTGACAACAATAATTAAGGACTAAAATATTATTTTACGTTTAGGAATTATTTAAGTTTAAAGTCATTAAATTATTTTGGCGGGTTTTTTTTTAATTTCTTATTAGATCTCTTCTGAGTCGGCGCGCGGCGTAGGTACTTGTTAGTTCTGTTTATTCTGATGGTGTAGTCATAAGAGAAATTAATTGTGTTAAATTAATTATCTTACAGTACTTTTTCAATGCACATCTATATTCTACTAGATGACGCCAAAATTCGTTTATCGCGCGGGAACCGTACATTTTTCCACGATAAAAAGTATCCTATGTCCTTTCCCGGGACTCAAAGTATCTCCATGCCAAATTTCAACAAAATCGGTTCAGCGGTTGGGGCGTGAAGAGGTAACAGACAGACAGACAGACAGACAGACACACTTTCGCATTTATAATATTAGTATGGATTGACTGATTAAGATTATGCAGAAAATCGATCAGTCTACATTGTTTACTAGACCACGCACTAGTCACTTAGTATATGGGCCGTACCTCACCGGGACGCCATGGCGACGTCGCCAGCGGCGTCGCTAACTAGTTCTTACGACGTGGCCAAGTAGCCAGCGTAGCCAGAGTCGACCTAACCGCATGCGGCTACTGTTGACGTTGCCAGTTGTTTACACGTCTTTGTATGTAACGCCTCCGTGGTCCAGTGGTTCAGAGCGTGGCTCTTGACTCGAAGTCGTGGGTTCGATTCCCGCGTTGGAAACATGTTATTTCCAAGTTTGGTTAGGATAATGCAGGCTGATCACCTGATTGTCTGACAAGTAAGATGATCCATGCGTCGGATGGGCATGTAAAAAGTCCCGCGCCTGATCTCTCGCCAGTCGTGTCGGTCTGCCGTCCCGCCTGGGTTATGAGAGTAAAAGGAATAGAAAGTGCTCTTGTGTACTGCGCACACACTTGGGCACTATAAAATTACTCCTGCGTAGCTGGCCTGGTTTCAATGAAACCGGCCACCGTCACCGAAACCGGTGTGGGAGCTATTATTATTATTTGTATGCTCCGTCACTCAATCAGTCGCTGATTTTAGTGATATTCTCAGATAATTGAATATTTCTTCAAGATATATTCTCAAATCTTCATAGAATTTAAGAAAAACACCGCTTTGTGGCAACGTAGAGACTCCAGACGTTGCCATGGTAACGTCACTGGCCATATCGCAATGGCAAACTGGTTAGGTATGGCTCTAAGGTATATGATATGTTTCTCCTTTTTTCAGGTAAGATATATAGCCTAGATGATTTTAAGAATAAGAATGTGATAATAGAAATCTGAAAATTGCGATATTTTCACAATTTAAGTCACAACGCTCTCAGCCAATTTCAGTTTCGATATCAAGAACGCCTGGGATTTGAGTTACCTTCAGTTGTTGAAAATTTTACAGCTGTTATTGAAGACTTTGCTACCTTACCATTAGATAATATTAAATGATGTTCTTCTTTTGCATGAGTTTAACTTATTATTACTGAAAGATTATTTATTTTATTTATTCACAATATCTAAAATAAAAAATAGGGAGTGCCTCCGCTGCCGGCGCCGGCTCCTGTATAATAATCCGGTAATAATGGGAACCGGCGGTAAGTATACTGCCGAGATTTTAAACAACGGCTGCCGGCGCTGGTACTCAAAATGTTAACCGGTGAAAATGTTCCAGTGCCGATACACAAATTTTAAAAATAAATAATTCGGCTTTGGATATTTTAGTTTTTTTTTGTACTTAGTGCATTTCATCTACACTTAGCTTCACCTAATAGCTATCTTTTTTCAGCTACCAAAAAGTAAGATTTTGCACCACAGTTATAAACACCGTACAAAACCTTAAGTTTATCTAACTAATTTGCTTGAAGTAAAACATCAAAATATAAAGTTATGAAATCGAGAAACGGCACACATTGGTCAGTTAAGTTACCATACGGTTAAACGGAGTTTGTCTTACATTGCGATGTTCAGAAACGCACTTTCTTAGTTTACCGAACCTATAGCGATATTGAATAGATAAACGGCCGATAAAAGTTCCTCAGAAACTGGGCATAAGATCTTAAAAAAATATTAAAATTAAGACACAAACTAATAATTAGTGGTCGTATTATGCCCTATGTTGGCCTTTTAAGGAGCTCTCTGGCGTTTTATAATTTGTTTCCGTTATCCCTATGGGAAACTGCATACTTTGATCTCTTTACTGATAACTGACAATGAATATTGTTTACCATAATGATTTGTAATATCAAAATATCATATCTTGTATAATGGAAACAGTATCCATACCATACTACCGCCAGACGGGCATGGGGCCATATAATTACGACTTACTTTGAATAATCATTTTTCCGAAAATGAATAATTGTTTAGTAAAAAAATTGTTAGCTTCATCCGAAAGATACAAATATTGGTAATCAAAATATATAGGTTTTATGAATTTAAAAAAGACAATGATCACTATAAAACTCCAATGGGGATAGTCCATTTTTTTATTGTGCCCATTACAAAAACATTTCGAGGAATAAAGTCAGTGATCGTTATTCTGTATATAAATTCAAAAAATATCCATTAGTTACGTATACTTCTAAACAAATATGCTTAACTTTAGTTTGATCTTCAATGACGTATGGAAGCCATACGCTAAACTAGCAATAAACTCGACCAACATTACGTTTTGAACTTTTGGTATGCTTCGCGAATCAGTTTTCACATAAATAAGAGAACTTGCATTCATTTAACAACTTGTTGATACTTAACAATGCTCTTTTTTTAATTTTTATGTATTCAATGCTGCCGGCCACCGATTATGACGTCATAGGTCCGAAAACTTTAAAAATTTATTAAAAAATATATTTAATTTATATGCTTAAAATACCATATTTACCATATGTACATGTATTTTTTTAACAATGCACATTACCTAGGTGGTCGATAAATCGTACTATCCCTGATTAAGCCTTCGATCGCCAATGGGCATTGTCCAAAAAAAATCACATGTACTTTTTATATTTTTTTTCGTTAAAATAGGGTATTTTAAGAATATAAATTAAATAATTTTAAAATCCATTGGCTAGTTTTTTCTCAATAAATTTTTAAAGTTTAGCTCTGACGTCATCATCGGCGCCCAATTGACCTCTGTAGTATGTTTTTTTTCCTTTCAATCTTGTTTATAATGGCTGGTTCGTCTAATGCAAGTTATCATTATGTGAAAGCTGATACGAGAAACTTACCAAAAGTTCGAAACGTAATGTTGATCTAATTTATTGCTAATTTAACGCCATTGAAGGTCAAATTAAGGTTAAACATATTTGTTCAAAAATATAAGTAACTTATGGGTATTTTTTTCGTTTATATACAGAAAAACGATCACTGACCTTATTCCTCGAAATGTTTTTGTAATGAGCAAAATTAAAAAAAAATGGACAATCCCCATTCTTGGAAATCTTTTTTTATCGCGGCTGACATGGGCCTTACGGGGATTGATAGGTTAAGGGTTAAAAAATCATCTTTTCTTTGAGTCTCGGGAAAGGATATTCAGCATAAAATAATTATAATTATAAATAATAAAAAGTATTTTAATCTCGAAAAAATGTACGGTTCCCTCGCCTCAAAGAATTTTGGTGGAGCAGAGTCGCGGGCGTCATCAAGTAACAAAATAACTCAAAGAAAGTCATATAACACTCTTTTTTAATTATGTTAGTAAAGTATACTCATTCGTTCGAGATGATTAAAAATTTAATTATTGAAAGTTAACAAGCGTATAATAAAATGCCACACAATATGTAAAGAACATAAGAGTTGCAGAAATGAAGTTGTTACAATGTGTTTCACTATTACTATGTCTACATTTTGTTAAAAGTCGTGGAGTTAAGCCAAATATTCTAAAAACATCTGGTAACCAAGAAAATAAGTATGTAGTCAACACAGGAGAAAATGAAACTAACGGTCGTGAGGAAGAAACAGAAATAACATCTAACAAAGGTAATGTTGTGCACAAAGTGTATAATATTCCCGTGAAAAAATCACTAAAAAGAAACAATGAATTGTATAATCTTAAGAATAATTTTGTAATTAAACATCTCAATAATAAAAACATCAGATTAGTAGATAAAACATTTATGAATGCACGAAAACAAAATAGTAAATCCAAGACCGATAAAAAGAGAAAAGATAATGGAAAGATTATTTTAAACAATCTAAATCCTTCGAGAAGATATGTTCGTATTGATCCTGGTTTAAATAGCATATTATTAGGTAACTTTGTATTTAGGCTTGATTTATATTTGTCTGACCGAAGGCGCGATTTGGCGCCTACACCGCAAGATGTCAAGCAAAATGTATGTATGACAGCGCAACCGCGCCGCCACTTAAATGAGTCGTTACCAGGCCTGTCCCACTCGCGCGAATAGGCATCAAACTGTAAGTACCACCCGCGGGTGGAAAATCAGTAGGGACTCACAAGCGAGCGGTGTCGCACGCGCACGAGTTGTTCGTTGCATACGCAGGGTATTGCGTAACTTATTCGATCGCTATCACAGAATTGATATTATTAATCTCACAATGGACAATAAAAAAAAGGGCAAAGAAATATTGCGCGATGCGTACTAATCGAAACCTCATATTTTGTTTACAAAAATAACTAAGTTATACAAACACTTTAAGTAGGTAATATAAGACCGGTTTCAATAATTAAGATTTATGATAATTAAATCTACATAGTACTAAGACATAATAATTATCTTAGATTATTTCGAGTTAAATAAAAATATGTAGTAAATTAAATATAAAGATAATATTATTCCTAAAAAGAGGCAACCCTGATTTCTTCAGATAAGGTACGAGTTTTGCGATAGAAAGAGAGCGGAGATGTAGGCAAATATGATTGTAGGCACCTAGCACTGCGCTGTCGGAATTTGAATTTTATAATATCGTAGCAAGAGTCGTTAATTCTTTAAACGGGTTTCGTTAGAGGGAATTCTGTAGGTACAACTAATATATATATTCTGTGTCGTTACTTACATTCGCTTACGATCTAGCGGTGTAACCGCAAAACCACGCATTTACAGCTTTAGTGTTCGGTCTATGAGCGCGGCGACTGAATCAAGAAATTCCGTAACGAAAAACACCTAACATTCGTCTAACGTCGTTCCCGTTCGGCAGATTACGGGCTCATTGTTTATGTTTTTAAGTTAGTTCTAATGATTCATAATAGATGGCGCTGTATGTCAGCTACATCGCGCTAGTGATAAAATGATTTCGTATTTATAAAAAGTGGTAAGGACCTTCTTTTTGGATACATAATGCAATAGCTGTACAACGACAGTTCCTATATACCTTATACCCTTATTATTAGGGCCCGGATTTATATGTAAATACATTTTTTTTTTGCGTGATTTTCAGCCTGGAATGTGTTTTTTACACGAATTATCATGTTTAGACTGTGAAAAACCAAGTTTTATTTTCCATATTTTTCCATATTTTAGGGTTTTTTTAAAGATAATTCCATATTTTGCAAGAAAATGTCACAATCGTCCATATTTTCACAAAAATACAAAAAAAAAACGTTCCCGCCACCATGCGGCTGCGTATTTCGTTCCTCTCGCGCTTTATCGTCGTATTTATTGTTTCCAAAGAAGATTATTCCTTCAGGATTCAAGCCTCATAAGAGCACCGGTGATCGCGACAACAATAGAATACAATAGCATTTCCAAGAATCCGCGATCGAAGGATTAATAAAGAAATATAAAATAAAGTTTCAGATGCAAAAGGTCCTGTTGCTGACATACCTATGGCTAAAAAAACCGAAATATGTTTCGGTCTTCGGGTAAAATAAAGGATTTAAGTACGTAACACACGTAGAAAAACAAAATTCTGTGCCGATTATTCACCGTAACCAAAGGGTAAAAACGGGACCCTATTACTAAGACTTCGATGTCTGTCTGTCCGTCTGTCACCAGGCTGTATTTCAAGGACGGCTATAGCTAGACTTCTGAAATTTTCACAGAATGTATATATCTATTGCCGCTATAACAACAAATACTAAAAACAAAATAAAATTAATTAATTAAGGGTGGCTCCCATACAACAAACGTAATTTTTTTGCTATTTTTCGCTCGATATCAATAATGGCTACAGCTAGGCACTTGAATTTTTTACAAAATCCTTACTTAAAATATTCGTACTTTAATAATAATTGATAAAAAATTAAAATAAAATAAATATTTAGGTGTTACCTACACTAAAACAATGTTTAATTATTGTAATTTTATAGTCCATATTTTTCCATATTTCTGTTTTATAGTCCATATTTTTCCATAATTTCGATTTTTTGTCCATATTTTAAGTACATATTTTGGATTTTTTAGTACATATTTTTCCGGGCCCTACTTATTATTAATATCACCAAGTAATTTAAATTACCAAAAACACTCACTTTTGATTTTTTTCAGATTCATTGCTATTAGATAACGATGGGCACGTGAGACATATTTATGATCGTGGTGATGTACTTCTGGAGGATTATAATTATGACCGTAATCGACCGTATTTGGCATATTTTCCGTCAAATGTTGCCCGAGGTAAAAGTATTATAAGTAGAATGCCGATGCGCGCGCGATAAATTTTTATTTTATTATCTTATTTAAAAAAATTTTAACCGACTTTTTTAACCAACAAAATATTTTTAACCGACTTTTAAAGGAGTAGTTTTAAAGGAGTAGCTTATGATATAAATAACTATCGGTAAAGGGTGTAATTAAACCTTCCGGCCAAATTTGGATATATTGATCCCTGTTAAAAAAAAAAAGGGAGAAAAGTGTGTCAGCTCCGACGCACGACTGGAGTTTACTCCTTAAGTACGAGTATCTAACCATACGCAAAAAGAGTTTATTCAACTGAAAAAAGATTAATATCATATGAAATCAGATGTTCCGGCAATATTATCTACACCCCTTTCTGCCATAGTTATTTCAAAATACGTTTAGTTCGCTTTAGCCAGTAAGTAAAATGATAAAAATTATAACATCACAATAACAATATTTATTATTGATATTTATAACAAAAAAAAATTAAAAAAATAAAATAAAAAAATAAAGAAATAAAAAAATATATATATTTATATATAGTTATAATTATATAAATATAATTATATATTAATATAAGTATATAATAATATAATATTCCGATGTCCGATGATTCCAAAAACGTGACATATTTTTTCGTTACATGTTAACCTATTAAGGTTTTACCCCTCGCATTTTTCTCATACCGGGCGCCTTATATATGAAAATCGATTCTTAGGGAGTAAACTCCAATAATTGTGTTTTTTCTTTTACAATCGATACTAAAATTATGAGAAATGGCTTCTGAAAGTGTAAAAAAAAACACAATTATAATAAAAAATATACGACACCAAGCAAATGTGTGTTTTTGGCCCGTATTTAAAGAAAAGATGGTTGAGTACCATCGATATAGGGCGTGAAAACAGATTGATAATAATGTATGTGCGGTGTGTCCCTTATATATTATATCTCACTGTAAAAGTAGTTGTGAAAGAGCAATATCTTTTGTAATTTTTGCTGGCAAGCGCCTGAGCGTCATGAGCTAGCTTTTTCAGAGCAGTAGCTCTGCTACCTAGGCTTCTAACAGAGGAACGGTACTTGCCAAAGGCAGATGTGCTACCCAGGCTTCTTACAGAGGAGCGGCACTTGCCAACGGCAGATACATCATACAACTGTAGCAGTCGTCACGTCGACGGCTGCAGTTGTATCTGCCGTTGGCAAGTGCCGTTCTTCTGTAAGAAGCCTATCACAATAAACTCTATGCAGGAGACACACCGTAAAGTTTTTTTTTTTGTTACACTCTGTATACAAAGATCAGCTTGAGAACCGAAAATGCTACTATGTTTAATCTGTTTTCTTCCCACTTGTTTTATAAATGTGAAAATGTATCTGTCAGTCTGTTACCTCCTTACGCCCAAAACGCTGATCTGATTTCGCTTAAGTTTCGTATGGAGATACTTTGAGTCTCGCGAAAGAACATAGGATACTTTTCATCCCGGAAGTACGGTTCTAAAATTTAAGGCATGGCCTCTAAGGCTAGACTCAAGAATTCATTAAGGCACGGAATTTGAACCCAGTTCTCTACTGTAGCTCTAATCTTTTTAATATTTTGTCTTTAAGCTCGACAATTGAGCGGAAAGGGAAAAACGATGAGCGGAAAGAGAAAAACGAAGAGTGGAAAGGGAAAAACGAAGAGCGGAAAGGGAAAAACAAAGAGCGGATATGGAAAAGCGAAATTAGGAACTAAAAAGCAACAGGTTGCACAACGAAAACCGCAAAAGAAAAAAGCAAAAAATAAATACCAACGACAGACAACAAAAGGATATCCAATGCAAGGTAAGTAAAAACAAAAAATAAATAAAAGAGAATAAAATTATTTTTTAACAAAAAATTGAACCCGACTTCCAAGGTAAAAACAGTATTCTTAAAATGATCCAAAATGTATGAAATAATTCTTATTCTTGATTAGTGCCTTTTTCAAAATTCGACTGAATCTTAACTTATTCTGTACTACATTTTCATTATTTTGAAGTCGGTACCGGTTAAGTTCTATGTCAAGTGTCTCAGTTCTAGGTACCGACTTCAAAAGAATGAAAATTTAGTACAGAATAAGTTAAGGTTCAGTCGAATTTTGAAAAAGGCACTAATTAAGAATAAGAATTATTTCATACTTTTTGGATCATTTTAAGAATATTGTTTTTACCTTGGAAGTCGGGTTCAATTTTTTGTTAAAAAATAATAATTTTACTCTTTTTAGTTATATAGACGACCACAAGACTTTATGCGTAGATAGGTATATATATTGCACATTATATATTGCACATTATATATTGCGCATTATATAATGCACATTATATTACTGTAAAAGATACTGTGGTAAATGCTTGCAGTTATCTAAGCGATGCTAAACCAAGCTTTTATGTTTTGAAGGTTTAGGAGTTCTGTTCAGTGCCTTTGGATCCAGAGGCACCTTCGTATGAAATTTCACTTATTTGTAACATAATAATATGCTTGAGTTACTAAAACAACCTCTTAATCACTATGTGTGTTTTTATCAAGAATTTCCATCGATTGCCTATAGATCCCATCATCACCTTCGTAATAATTGTACCAAATTCGGATTATACCCGATACAACAACAAGAGAATTTTCGAAATCCGTCCACAAACAGCGGAATCAAAGATATCTGCTTCGATGTAAAAACTATGAAAAACACTAATAATACTAATAATAGTCATAATGTGATTTTGCACGATGTAAGGGTAGAGACGATGATGATGATTAATCTAATGTACCATTAGCATATGCCTTCAACTCTTGAAACAACGTCGAAACCCCCAAACATGTATCTATAATGAGGCCGGAGATCTGATCACCACCTTTGAACCATTGTATAGTATCTTGGTGCAAAATCTAACTTTTTGGTAAGATTTACTTGGAATACTTCATTATTTATCCAAAATCACTATAAGTTTCCATTTGAAATACTTCGGATTATGAATCGAAATCACAATATCATCCAGATAAACGGGGTTTTGGTAAAAATAGCGAAGAATTCCCTCGATTACTTATGGATCCCATTATAAAGTTACCTTTTTTATGAACATGGTACCAAATTTGGGTTAAACCCGATACAATAGCGAATAAGTGATCGTTGAACATACAAAAAATATATATATAAACAGACGAACATATAACCTCCTCCTTTTTGGAAGTCGGTTAAAAAAAACATAAGAGACGCCAAAACGGGAAAAATCATCAGATATTGTCATCAGAACTCAGAGCGTGTGAAAAATTTCATCCTAATCGAAGACTGGGAAGTGGGTCAAATTAAGATTCAAAAATTTTCTATATTATGTAACATAATATTACTGTATAGTAATGAAACTACAAGTGAACCTAATAAAAGTATGTTAAAAATCATGAATATGCCATCTATACAAGGTGTTACAAAGATGATAATAGTTAAGGGTGTGTAATGTGTATGAGACCTCTTTATGTTATGTAAAAGAAACAGCAATGTAAGATCAACTTTATGTTATATATATTATTGTTATTTGTTATAGATATATATTTTTTTTGCAGTCATAAAAATGTCCGATTATGTTCAAGATCCTGGTCCTATACTTGGTGAAATAACTGTAAATGGTAAGTAATAGTAAAAAATAAATTGAAACATAGCCAATATATTGTATTCTGTGACATAGCTCCTTTCAATATTCCGGGGTCGCGGGTTCGAATCCTGCTGTCGGAACAAAAAAAATCTTATCGTCCAGGGTCTTGGATGTGTATAAAATGTATATCATAATTCATACTACGAATAATAAAAACTATTATGCTTAGCACAAACCTACGCGACCACGCGACTGCGCTTCGCAGTCGTGTGCGCGGGAGCGTCAAACAAAACACACATTTGACAACAAACAACTCCAGACGTTGCCATGGTAACGTCACTGGCCATATTATCGCCATGGCAAACCGGTTAGGTATGGCTCTAAGGCATAATATGATATTTATTATGTTTCTTCTTTTTCAGGTAAGACATATAGCCTAGATGATTTAAGTAAAATGAATGTGTTGATAGAAATCTGAAAATTGCGATATTTTCACCATTTAAGTCACAACGCTCTCAGCCAATTTCAGTTTCGATATCAATACCGCCTGGGATTTGAGCTACCTTATGTTGTTGGAAATTTTACAGCTGTTATCGGAGACTTTTCTTTCATTGCTACCTTACCATTAAATAATAATAAATGTTGTTCTTCTTTTGCATGACTTTAACTTATTATTACTTTAAGATTATGTATTTCACTGAAATAAAAAATATTATAAAACACCGTCGGCTTCATAATAAACAAGATGACGCCAACGTTTATCGCGAAGGAACCGTACATTTTTTCGGGACAAAAAGTATTTTATCCCTCCTTGGCATGGGGATATTTTGAGTCCCAGGAAAGGACTCCCGGGACTGAAAGTATCCCCATGCCAAATTTCAGCAAAATCTGTTAAGCGGTTTGAGTGTGAAGAGGTAACAGACAGACAGGCAGACAGACACACTTTCGCATTTATATATGGAAGTATGGATATAATAATTATTATTATAATATAATCCCTCGATCACCAATTCCAGGAAATCTTTTGTTGTCGCGGCCCATATGGGCCTTACGGGGCTTGAGGGAATAATAATTATGTACTTTTTGCATTATACAATATACGGGGTGCAATTAAACCCTCCTGCCAAATTTTGATGTATTGATCCTTGATAAAAATAAAAATACAAGTAGGTATTTTTTCTTTTATTCGGAGCGTGCGAAGTGGGTGGAGGGGACAAAGAAAGCGATTGCCGCGCTTGCCGCGGCAAAAATATGCAACCAATAGGGCTCAGATAGTAGTCAAACAAACTTGTCAAACTTGTTTTGAAATTTTCAGAAATTGGTCTTAATTGTTTTTGTATCGTAGACTGCAAAAATAACAGCAAAATATACCTGGTCATTACAAATTTAATGTTTTTCCTAAATCCACTAGGAAATCAAATCAGATACCTATCTGCTCTAAAAATGAAAAAGTATGTGGTTCGATATAACCTAAAATTGCATTATCAGTCTAGTCAATTTTATTTGAGTTGCATTTTATAAAGAGTTTTTGAGTACCTAACTATTGTTTTAGTGTTGATGGATCACCATGATGGTCTCCAAAACCCGACGACAAAACTTGCAGTGATAGTTTCATAGAATATTTCATTTAAATCCAAAGTATCAGGTGGAAGAAATAGTGACTCACAAATGACGATAAACCAGATACTACATCTGGTTTAACTTAGAAGCTGGAGATAGAGTTTTGAATGATAAAGGTTTTTCAAGTAAGCAAGTTTTAGATGAAAGGGGTAAAAAAGTTAAAATTATTATGCCCCCATTTTGAGCAAAACAAAACGAGTACCTACTCTCAAGAGGAAACCGAAAGGACTTATGATATTGCTCGAGTAAGAATCCATATTGAAAGCAATGATATTCTATGTTACTATTTTAGAAACTCATTGATTGAAAGTGTATTAATGCAAAGACTCAGAAACGTGAAAAATTTTTGCAGTGTTTTAGTAAATTTTTGGACTCCGATTTTCTTCAAGAGTCTATGTAATGCTGTAAAAAATAAATAAAAACAAGATTTTTAAAAACATAACATTTATTTTTTTCAAGTACCTATTGCTCGTATTTTTGTTACTGATTAAAGCAGCAATATGTTTGCACTTGCCGCTCTGGTTAAATCGAAGCTGCATTTTACTCCAGCAACAATCATTATTATCTATCTGTAAGAATAAATAACAATGTTAGACTTGCTTTATCCAATTAATGTTTAGTTACGTTTTTTGGTCGGTTGAGTACTTACGTTTAAACTTGTTTTATAGGATGCTAAAGTAACCGATGTTCGGCGAATTATATTGGCTCGTATTAAATAACATTGCCATTAGTTCTTAGCTCTTCTACATCGCTAACATGTCCTGCTAACACCAATTCATTTCCTTTTAGCATTTTTTTTTGTAACATTTATCAAACCCTTATATTTACTACTCATATTTTCAGTTATCTTTCCATTTACGTACGCCTGGACGTTGTTATTAGCAAATTTCCAGTTGCGACATCGCTAAGTGATAAGCACCGCCGCGCTTGATGTGTCAATTTTTTAGGGTTCCGTACCCAAAGGGTAAAAACGGGACCCTATTACTGAGACTTCAATGTCTGTCCGTCTGTCCGTCTATCCGTCTGTCTGTCACCAGGCTGTAACTCAAGAACCGCTATAACTAGACTTCTGAAATTTTCACAGATTGTGTATATCTGTTGCCGCTATAACAACAAATACTAAAAACAAAATAAATTAAACATTAAGGGGGGCTTCCATACAAAAAAAATTAAATTTTAGCCTATTATTGCTCTGTAGTGGTACGGAACCCTTCGTGCGCGAGTCCGACTCGCACTTGGCCTATTTTTTAAATCCAGATGACGCCCGCAAATCCGTTGCACCAACTTTCGTTTATCGCGCGTAGAACCATACATTTTTCCGGACTAAAATATAATATCCTATAACCTTTTCCGAGACTCAAAGTATACCAAATCGCAGCAAAATCAGTTCAATGATTTTAGTATGAAGAGGTAACAGACAGACAGTCAGACAAGTTTTCGCAAATTTATTATAATATTATTATGGATTTCAGTCGTATTCGTCGAATCACTACTATAATACGTAATACGTATGCATTGTTATGTTTGATATAGACCTTCCTGCATTTTTAGGGTTCCGTACCTCAAAAGGAAAAAAACGGAACCCTTATAGGATCACTTTGTTGTCCGTCTGTCCGTCTGTCAAGACCCTTTTTCTCAGGAACGCGTGGAGGTATGAAGCTGAAATTTATACCAATTACTCAGGTCTACTGTCCCTTGAAGCTGTGAAAAAATCAAACTTCTAAGCCAACGCAATCAAAAGATACAGCCGTTTATGCCGCAAATTTTCGACACTTGCAAGGGAATCAAAACCTACAGGGTGCTTCCCGTGAACTCAGAATCTTGAAATTTGGTACGAAGCAACGTCTTATAGCATAGATAAAGGAAAAATTACGAAAACCATAAATTTTTAGTTACATCACATAATATATATTTTTTTTAAATTTTAAACTTACTACCCATTTCCTCATACTCGATTGTCGTAATGAACGAACTTTGTAAACCTTGCAGGTTTGTACGGAACCCTCGGTGCGCGAGTCCGACTCGCACTTGGCCGGTTTTTTTTTAAGAAGGCAGGTCGCTATAGCCCTGACGTCACTGCGACCCATGAGCATCTATTGTGACTCCTTCGCACTAGAGAATGATCCCCAACCCAATACTGCTCATAATCTGCAAGTCGTTATGCTACAAATACCCATTCTGTTTAGGTATTTGTTGAGCTTGCAGTGCCCAGTTAGGCTCCTGGTAAGGATTCTTAATTGGTTCCTACCCAAGGTGAGCACTAATTCTGATAGTTTCTTGTTGAAGCCAGGAATTAGTGCCTTGGAGTGTTCAAGGCCAGGGGTCTCAGCCCATTGCTTCCTGCATAGTCTGTGACCCCATTCCTTGAGCACTTGCTTTGTGGTACTGGGAGTTACACCATAGTCCATACAGCCATATATGAGACTCTCGGCCCCAAACCTAGCCAGTTCGTCAGCGGTTTCATTGCCGGGGACGTTGCTGTGGCCCGGGACCCATACTAGGCGGATGTTGTTGTTCCTTCCCAGCATGTTTAACGTCTCAATGCATTCCAGAACTAATTTGGACGAGACTTCTGCGGCAGTCAATGCTTTCCTGCTTACAATTATCTAATGAATGCCTAACTTTATTGAAAATAATATACAGTCTTGTTGCTTTGTCAAAACGAAACTCCACCACATTTCAAACAATTACAAAAAAAAAAGGATTATCTCCGAATGATATTCGGAAAAAAGTGTTTTAACAACTGACATTATATTCCTAACAATAAAAAAAACATTTTAAATACGCATTGAGTTTATGCGTATGGAAGCAACGGCTTTATTTTGTCAATTTAAATGTAGTGTGTCGTAGTTATGGCGCATTTGCTCTGTCGATACGTGTTAGTGCGCGGCAAACGTCCGAGGCGCCTTTGAGCATCGACCAAAAACCGACAACTTTTGGTTCGGCCGCGCGGCGGCACGCTCGGGCGAGGCAGCGCGGCGCGGCGACTCGCTTGGTCAGTACGCGGCTATTGAAGTATGGGAGTTACGTTTCCTTCCTTATAATAGGGGAGGTCGCGCTCAGTTAAAAAAGTAATTTCATACCGAGCGAAATTCGTTACAATAATAGTATTCCACTAATACATAACAGCTTTGATCGTCAGCCACTTCATAATGGGTGGAATAAAAATTGAGAGCATCTCAAAGTTGATGTTGGGAATCGTATTGAATTGACAATTCGCACCCAATAAAAGTTCATAATATCTAGATTATACACGTTTAGGTTGGGTAGGTGTTATTTTAGTTTTAGTATATAACAACACATGGCGCTTTTAAAGTAAAATGTATATAATTCTTCTTCACAAGTATTGACTATCGAATTAAGGGAAAGGCGCTAATGGTAGACACTGAACTAATAGAAGACACTTACGACAAAAATGCCATAAAAATAAGAATTACTCTAATTATTTCTCAACACTGTAAATTTTATAAGCTTCTTATGCTATCTGTTGATGTGAAAAAATATATTAGGGATGCCTTCGGGAACAAAATTTTAAAATGGGATCAGTTTTCGTAAATGATGTGACCGCGTCAACACGCACCCGGCAATTTCTTAGCAAATAGGTTAAGGAAGGCGAAATTTTGCACGTAAGTTTTGAATACATTTATTAGATTTTTTGTAATTTCTATTGACTTCATTGGATTATTGGTCATGTTGTTTACACTAATTAATGTTTATTTATGATCTTTTATCCATTTTCCCTAACAATATAAAGGGTGTCTACTATTAGTTCTTGAAAATGTAAAAAAACCTAATAGATGACATAGATCTCATCTTTGAGTTTTGCAATACATACTCAAATTATTTTGTACTTCTACTGCAAAAATCATCACTATTCTCAAAATATAATTCTATTAACAATCTAAGAACTTAGAACTACTGCACCTAAAAATGGACGTGTCTAATATTAGACCTTGTACTGATCTAAAAATCGATTGCTTTAGTTTTTTAGCAGTAAAAAAAAAGAAAAAGGAGAGCTGAGAAAAGAAAGAAGAAAAAGGAGCATGGAGACTAAAGACTGAAAATAAATTTGCTAGGAAAAAAGACGGATTGCACTCCGGGAGTGCCGGCAGAAGTGAAAACTTAATTATTAACGTTGTGCATTTTTTAACCCATTTTTTATGAAAATCGATTAATAAAAAATCGATTTTTTTAATAAATCGAAACCCTTACAATCGATTAAAATTTTAACCCATTTTTTATGAAAATCGATTTTTAAAACATCGATTTTCATAAAATCGATTTTCAAAAGATCGATTTTTAAAAAATCGTTTTTTTTAATTATTCGAAACCCTTACAATCGCTTAAATTTTTAACCCAATTTTAATGAAAATCGATTTTTAAAAAATCGATATTTTTATTAATCGGAACCCTTACAATCGATTAAATTTTTAACTTTTTTTTGTGAAATACGATTACTAAAAATCGTTTTTTTTAATTAATCAAAACCCTTACAATGGATTAAATTTTTAACCCATTTATTATGAAAAACGATTTTTAAAAAATCGTTTTTAGGGTTCCGTAGTCAATAAGGAACCCTTATAGTTTCGGTCTGTCCGTCCGTCTGTCCGTCTGTCCGTCTGTCTGTCCGCGGTTTTACTCAGAGACCTACAAAGCTGTCATTTGGTATGAATACACATATTAATGATAGCAACAAAATATTTTTTATGGTACCTCCCCTACACATCAAGCGGGGATGATAATTTTTTTCGCGCCCACTCCATTGTGTGGGATGTCGTTGAATAGGTTTTTTAAAAATATTGCGAGTATTTATAGATCATTTTCCGATTTAGGGATCCGTTTGTGAAATATTAAGTTTTAAAGTGGAAAAAATCGTTAGAGTCCAGTGTCCCCCCCCCTTCTACCAGCTAAACGGTGGGTTCTGGAAATGTGAAAAAATTCACGGGAGTAGGAAATATGCTGAATTTAAAAGGAAAACTATCACGGCTAAGAAGACTTCATAAGTAATTGAGTAAAAGTCGATCAACTAAAAAAAATGTATTCGGCGAAGTAAAAATGGGACTTTTCGTTTAAATTCCTTTGAAAGTAACTGAGATGATGCTGTTAGTAGTATAAAACACGCTATATAATATACGTTCATTGACCATATAAAAATTGACAAAAACTAGCGGTACTACGGAACCCTATACTGCGCGTGGCCCGACACGCACTTGGCCGGTTTTTTTAAATTACTTAATCGAAACCCTTACAATCAATTCGAGTTCGAATTCGAGTTCGAGTTCGACACAAAACACTACTCTTCAACCGTCTTACGGTTTTTCTAAGGTTTTTCGATCAGCACGAGAATCTGACGCGAGTTTCACAGTTTTTACCCATCCCACAAAAGTGCTCAACGCCGCTAAAGAAGTTTTCACTTCAAAAATATGAAAAATAAAAATAAAAGGAAAGATAGTTTCAGCATGGAAGAAGAATGAATAGAATCTGAAGACAACGTGGATAATATTTCTGATGCATGTAGTGACTATGATGAAGTAAATTAAATCTTTTGAAAAATGGCAAATAAAGACCTAATTTAATAGAAAAAAATATGTAAAATGTAATGTATTGTTCTATGTCACCTATTAGTTCATATTGGTGTCTACTATTAGTGATGTTCGTTTTTTGTGATGTCATCTATTAGTGCTTATGACTAAGTTTACAAAAAGACCAATAATATATTTTTTAATTGATTTGTCAGAGAACAATTATAATAGTTTTATTTTGTAAGAGTTACTGAAGACATGGAACAAGTTATCAATCCTTTATTTTCATAAATTATATATTTTATAACATTCAAATGTTGCATGTTTCCTTATAGTGTCTGCCATTAGGTCTTCTCCCTTAATTACTTAAAATTCCTATGTGAGATAATTTTATGGTTAATTCAAACGAAAATCGCCGTCAGCTGAATGTTTGCAGGTGGAAATGTCGTCTACGCGACGCCCTAGGATACATTGAGCGCAAAGTAGGGCTATATTGGTCATAACTTATATCGCTGGCTGACGGTTTTTCCACCATCGTATTAGCGACTGCCGGTTTTATTTATTATTTACAAAGTAGAAACATTCACCTGTATAAATTTTGTACGGTATAAAATGACTTTATATTCAAATTTTTTTTACATGTTCAGTAACGCGACTGACGTTGAATCCCCCGTCTGCAAGACAGCTGACGGTGATTTGGTTAAACATGACCTCAATAATCATCCATCAAAGTTTCATTCGGTATAAAATCACTTTTCGCAACTATTTTTTTTACAACTTTGAAATACTCTCAGTTAACATTCCACCACGGGTGCGGCGACTGACGCTGATTATATTGATTGATAAATATTAAGCTACCGCTGGACAAAAAATTGGTCGGTATGAAATGGCTTTGCATACGCTAGCACTACCTCCCCTACTATTAGGTTTTATTATTCGTAGAGGTACAATATTTACAACTTGATGATACCGATTATACGCGACTCAGTTGTGCCAAAATTGGTTTATTGCGCGGGAATCGTACATTTTTTGGAAGTCAAAACGGGTATGACGATTTTTATATGGAGCCTGGCCGACCTACTGTCATTTGTTGCCATTGTGTTTTTCCACGTTTACGAATATTTTTACCCGACTGCCAGGAGGGTTATGTTTTTTTCAAAAATGGATAGCTAACAACAAAAAATAATCTTGGACAAAACCACGTAAAGTGTCACATTTCGAAAATATGAGCTACCAAAGTTTTACCAATTTAAGATATTGCAACTTTGGCAGCTCAAAAGTCAAATCTTCGAAATGTGACACTTTACGTGGTTTTGTCCAAGATTATTTTTTGTTTGTTGATGTTAGCAATCTATTTTTGAAAAAAATATGTGTGAACGCGAAAAAACACAATGGCGGACAGTAGGTTGGCCAAAATCTTCGTACCCCTTTCCTTTCCCGGGGCCCAAAGTATAATCAAAATGAATTCAGCAGCTCGGGCGTGAAGAGGTAACAGACGTGTCTGTCAGACACTTTGGCATTTATAATAAGTAGACATCGGATTATATGCACGATCAAAGTGCCGAAATATGCATGCAAATATGCACGAAAAAATGGCTAAAATATGCACAATCATTATTATTTTTAACAAAAAAATGAAAACCGACTTCCAAGGTAAAAACAATCGAAATATGAACTAAAAAGTATAAAATAACTCTTACTCTTTAATAGTGCCTGTTTCAGAATTTGTCTAAATCTCAACTATTTCTGTACATACTACAGTCTTCATTATTTTGAAGTCGGTACCAGCTAATTTATTCGTGAGTTTAGTAATGTCAGAATATCTGAAACTTTTGGGACTGGTACCGACTTCAAAGTAATGAAGACTGTAGTATGTACAGAAATAGTTGAGATTTAGACAAATTCTGAAACAGGCACTATTAAAGAGTAAGAGTTATTTTATACTTTTTAGTTCATATTTCGATTGTTTTTACCTTGGAAGTCGGTTTTCAGTTTTTTGTTAAAAATAATAATTACACTCTTTTTAGTGTTGTCTACAAAATAAGGGTTTATGCGTAAATAACCAATACGAATGTTAACTATTAAGTACATTATAATGTTACTGTAAGCAAATTGTGGCAAATGCTTGCAGTTATCTAAGCGATGCTGCAATTTCCAAACTTTTATCTTTAAAGGTTCAGGAGTTCTGTTCAGTGCCTTTGGACCAAGAGATACCTTTGTATGAAATTTCTCTTGTTCGCAATATATATTTAACTTACTAGAAACAACATTTTAACCACTATGAGCGTTTTGATAAATTTCAAGGATTTCCCTTGATTGCTCATAGATCCCATCATCAGCTCACCACTTTCGTAATTTTTATACAAAATTAAGATTATATCCTATACAACAACATGAAAATTTCGAAAATCGGTCCACAAACAGTGAAATCATCGTCAAAAACATCTGCTTCGATGCAAAATATCACGAAAAGTACCAATAATTGGGTCATAGTGTGATGACCATGGTATAATTATAGTTGTGATGATGATGATTAATTAAATTGATGTGTTGGCTTATGCTTTCAGTTGTTTAAACAACGCCGAAATCCCCGAACCTGTACCTATAAGCATTCAAAAGTTCTGCTCGGTACCTTCGGATCCAGGGTATAACCTGGTGCGAAGTCTTACCTTTTGGTAGCATTTACCTCGAATGCTTCAGAAAAAATTGAAATCGCTGTATGTTTCCATACAAATTTCAAGGATTCCCCTCGATTCCTTAAGGATTCCATCATCAGATCACCACTTTTATGAACATGGTACCAAATTGAAGTTAAACCCTATACAACACAAAAAGAATTTTGAAAATCGGACTACAAACGGCTGAGTAATCGAAGAACATACAAAAAAAAAAAAGATACATACAGCCGAACGTATTACCTCCTCCTTTTTGGAAGTCGGTCAAAAAGTCACTTAATATCTCTCGATCGCGGATTCTTGGAAATCTATTATTATTCTATTGTTATCGCGGTCGAATTCGATCGCTTGGGGCTTGACGGGTTAAAATTTATTACTTTTTTGAAGAGTTTTCCGGTGGTGCCGTTAATAAAAGCGCCATTTTTTACAATTTCATCAAATCCAGGATTTTTAATTTCTCATACGGCACCAATGAGAATTATCCGATTGTAATCTTAATTCGTAATGCCCATGGAAGTTTATTAAATCGTTAATTAATTTATTCAAATTTTTTGCTAATGTTGCCAACTATAATGAAAAATTTGTTTCTAGAAAGATAATGTACCGATTGGATGTATTACATTCTTTAAATGGGGATGGAGCCACATATTTGAAGTGATTTGATCTATCGTACCTCTGTTTTGTGGTCTCGGTGTGCTAGTTTGGAGACTACAAGGGCATAAAACTACCGAAATATGAACTATCAACGAAAAATTGCCAAAATATGCACTATCGCCTAAAAACTGTCATTATATGCATTTGCATAATTATGCAAGTATGCAAATGCATATAATATTAAGTATGGGTTCCCTTAGATACATTGTATTCTTTAAGACAAAGAAAAAAAGGGCCAAAATTCTATAAATAGTAACGAATGGTAAGATTTTTTAATACCAAATATCCCAAATATCATATTCAAAAGGACTTGTTATATAATCTATTCCACTATTGATTGACGACCATATCTCATTAGGTACATACACTATATAAGTCGTCAAATCGTTTAAAAAACCATTTTCTTCTTCTTTTCCTTGATTTGTTTCTACTGGTGGTGATGGTGGTTCATTTTCTTTGCATGGCGGTGGTTGCTGTGATGGTTTGCTTGCATTTTCACAATTGCATTCTTTGGTTGGTGGCTGTTCTTTGGTTTCATTTTTCTTATTATTTGCATCATTTTGCGGCACTTGCGGTTTATTTACATTCGGTTCGTTTTTCTTACTTGGGCTGGCACTGTCACTTGGCTTAGGGCTACTCCCAGCATTATTTGTCACATTTTGCGGCACTTGCGGTTTATTTACATTCGGTTCGCTTTTCTTACTTGGACTGACATTGTCACTTGGCTTAGGGCTACTCCCAGCATTATTTGTCTTATTTTGCGGCACTTGCGGCTTATTTACATTCGGTTCGCTTACCTTACTTGGGTTGGCACTACCATTTGGTTTAGGGGCACTCTTAGTATCAGTTTTCTTATTTTGTGGCAGATTATTTTGGCCTATCGTAGAATTAACTAGTACAATACATAAAATTATAAAAATTAAATGTAGATACTTCATGATTTCTACAATTTTACATTTCTTTATACTTCGATTCGGCTGTTATAACAGCCTTATATGGCGTGAAAAATAAAATAAATTAAAGATAAGTTACGTGAAATTCGATTTTCACACACGTGTTTTATTTTAAAAGAGGAATAGACGAAAAATAAAGTATGAAAAATTAAATTGAGATTTTTTTTACTACATATATTATGTATATAGCATACAGCTTCGGTAATGTAACATTATTCCTCAGTCCGTTGACACAGACTAGGCTAGGTTCAATTTATACTCGCTGCATGCTCGAGAGTGATGAGGCCTGGCAGGCGGCGGTTTCTTTCTGTGAAACCGTCCTTTTACAGAAAGAGGCCGCGGAGCGAGACAGAGAGGACGATCCCACCTCTCTGCCGTTCCGCCGGCGTAGGACGGGAGTGCGGAGGCGTCGCTACGCGAACCTCCAATCTCTCGTCTAACGGGGCTCCGGGTCCGGCTTTGTCAGTCCCGGCGCCGAGGGGAACGCTTTAGTTCGCCTAAGCGTTCCCTTACTTTGGTGGAAGTCCGGTCCGAGATAGACCGGCCAGTCGTGGAGGGGGTCCTGTGTTAGACAGATCCGGGATTTCCCTCCATTATACGGCTGAAGGCGAACCGCAGGTGGTTTTAGTGAGTAAGAGTCTCACATACCCCCGGGGTACCCAACCCGGGGCACCCATGATGGGTTTCCCCTGCGATACCAAAAAAAAAAAAATGTTCAATTTATACTCTAGTGGAACGGTATGAAAACGAAATTTGTAACGAAACCGTACATAGCACAATGAACTTTATGTCAACAGAATAAGACACAATTTAATTCGCGAGTTCGCATGAAATTGACTATGCATCAATTTCTTCGACGGTACATATTGTTGGCGCCTGTTTAGCTAGCTACGTATTTTGATCAGGCGGGTCAAGACCAAAATTTGATGTGGGCAAGATATATCTTGCGAGGCTCCCTAAAATATATTTTGCGAGGCCCTTCAGTGGATGACGATGATGAAATAATTTTGTTATAGACCGTACTTACTCAAAGTTTTATCTATATCTATACATATAAAACAAAGTCGCTTTTTTCCCTCATGTCCCTTTGTTCCCTTTAATCTTTAAAACTACGCAACGAATTTTGATGATTCTTTGAGTGTTAGATGGCCCATTTATAGAGGAAGGTTATAGGCTATTTTTTATCACGCTAAGATTAATAGAAGCGAAGAAATAGAGGAAAATGTGGAAAAAACGCGAAAATTATTTCAAAGGGCTAACTTGAACACGCTAATCTCAGCAACTACTGGTCCGATTAGAAAAATTATTTCAGTGGGAAGGCTTTAGGCTATATTTTATCACGCTAAGACTAATAGGAGAATGTGGAAAAAACGGGGGAAATTATTTGAAAGGGTTTATCTCGCGAACTACTGGAACAATTTTTATGTTATTTGGCATCTGTTAAGAAGTAGACCACATGAAGGATCGTGATAGGCTATCGATTTTAATCATTTTTTCAGTGGCTATATATTTTATACCCGTATGACGCCGGGACGGGTCGCTAGTTTACGTACAAAACTTTTTATTTATAAATATTTGAGTATCACAACTCGTAAAACGTTAAAAAACCTTGTGGTCCAAAGGGCGCGAGGCCCCTTAGACCGCGAGGCCGTGGGCGGTCCGGTCGCCCACACCGCCCACGCCTTGCGCCGTCTCTGTAATTTCATGACGTCTGTAGTGACGCCGACGGCAATAATTGTGAATTGCTATAGTATTATTTTTATTGATTGAGCAAGCAACAGCCTTGATATTACGGCGTGAAATAGGAAATTGTTGATTTTCCAGTCAAAACTCATTAATATTATTATGTACATAGTTCTTTACATTAAAGTACACATGTCGCACGTGCCCAAAGGGTAAAAACGGGACCCTATCACTAAGACTTCGATGTCTGTCCGTCCGTCCTTCCGTCTGTCTGTCTCCAGGCTGTAACTTAAGAACCGCTATAGCTAGACTTCTGAAATTTTCTCAGATCGTGTATTTCGGATGCCGCTATACCGTCGCCTGAGTGCTAGATTGTCCTATAGACCATTGACCAAATTTTTCACTAGACAGGTTTTAATGTTTATTTTTGTGATGCATGCGTAAGGCAACCAATTACTTAAATGACTGTTTATAATGATAAGTGGAATCAAAAACTACTTCTTCAAAATCAAAATATGATGAGATTTCGTTTATTTTTAAGTTTAAAAATGGAGGTGGAACAAAATACCACGAACAAAATTACGAATGTGGACATAGAACAAAAATGCATTGCTCTTAGCACTAATTGCAAAATAATCGGTCAGTGCTTCTTTGTTCCAGCTACCACTATGTTCTTTGTTCAAGGTACAGGCTGTTTAAAAATAATTATGTCATTTCAAATTTTAAAAATTTATTAAATTATTCGTACATTTTTATTTTAGCCACAAAATGTGCATGAAATGCATGAAATGTGCAAGAAAGAGTGTTTTGAACGACTAAGTCTTATATTATAAGTCGCTTCCCGAATAGCTTTTAAGATAAGTAATATATCAAATTAAATAAAAAATATAAAAAAATAAAAAATGTAAAGAGTAAACTCTATATTATTTCTTCTTGTAACAATTACTAGCCTCATTTATATTTTCTAAATTTTATCGTAGATTCCCCTAACACAGGTAAACTTTACTTAAAAAGGGGTCTCAAACACTGTATAATAGCTCATCTGTCAAGCGCCCAAAATGGGCGCCTTACCCTAACTATTCAAAAGTTCTTCTTTAACTTTGCAAACCACAGATTTAGTGTTTTGTTTCAAACATAAAACTTTGTGTAATTCGCGACTAATAGCTTATTTATTAAAATTTCTGATTATATAAAAATTATATATAGCTTTCATGGTAATTTCTTTATATAATTTGATCAGTTTAATGAGAGTAATTGGAAATTGAAAAATTTTCGAAAAACGAACTGTCAAATCTGACAGTTCTTGACAGATGAGAGGATAATATGTATATTAAGTTTATGAATAAAGATTTTGTATTTTTGTATTTTAAGTATGATGTATTTCGTGTGGGTGTTTGTGAATGCGAGTACGAGTGTAAGTATGTGGTGATTGTGTTGTAAGTAGAGTGTACTAATTATTGTGAGTATCACTTTTACAGTATGTGTAGTATATTAAAAAAACTTCTTCCTCTTTGCTCTGCTCTTTTCATTATTTTTACTGATTTATTTTCATTTTTGGATGTTTTTTTTTCATTTCTTGATCTGTGTTTTTTCTTTGTTACATTTTCCTTTTTTTCCGTCTTCAGTTTAGCTTCATTTGTTTAGTAGATGTGCTTTCTGTGATTGGATTGTCATTTTCTTTTATTTTTTGCTTAGGTGACGTAATCTCAACATCCTGTAGAAGAAACACGAGCTACATGAGAGATACCTTAAAAGTACTTACAGTTCAATTTCGGCAGGTTCTCGAGTGGTTTTTCTTTTATGATATGTTCGGGACATATAAGCAGATTATAATCAGATGCTTATATGTAAATCAAACACTATACAACAATGTTTATACGATATTTTTGTGCACTATACGAAGCCACACTAAATCGCAAAACAAAATGGTGGGCGCTTACGTCACGCCTATAGCGAGCTGTGATTGGCTATATAGCTGGAGTTGGACCAAACAAGCAAGCAAAAATCAAAATCGTGGAGATGGGATTATTAAGCAGGGAATTAATATTTAATTGAATGATGAATGAAATTGAATGAACAAAAAAACTTTAAACTAAAAAAACAGCCCTTTTGTTTGGAAAATTTAACATTATCTTTAGTGTAATAAAGCCGATTTTTGTCCGTTAATCATCCTGCATTCATAACTCATTTTTGGTCAAAATGGTCGGTGCAACAATCTAGCACTCAGGCGACGATACAACAAATACTAAAAACAAAATAAAATTAATAATTAAGGGGGGCTCCCATACAACTACCGTGATTTTTTGGCCTTTTTTGCTCGATTTCAATAATGGTAACTATTAGACACTTGAAATTTTCACAAAATCCTTGATTGTATGTGTTCTTTAAATAATAATAATAATATTAAAGTAAAATAAAAAATTGAGGGTGGCTCCCATACAAAAAACACAATTTTTTGCCTATTTTTGCTCTTTATCGGTACGGAACCCTTCGTGCACGAGTCCGACTCGCACTTGACTGATTATTTTAACTAGGGGGCAAACGAGCAGACTGGCCACTCGCACACTCGCAGCATCAGAAGAGACGCGTAATATTATGATTAGCCTGCCTTTTTATTAGGAGTACGCTCTCTCTTTGAAGGCGTAACAAAATATAAATATACAAAGTGATAATATTTGATGCTGTGTATGTCCCTTAAATAGAGCTCACTGTGAAAGTGGCAGCGCTGAAACAGTTTCTTTGACTGTTTTATGAAAAATATGGACCATACAATCCATACTAATTATTATAATATTATACTAGGTGTCCCGGTGAACTTCGTGTCACTTTAAAACCTTCCCTGGACTTCTACGAATATTTTAAGACTAAAATCAGCCCAATCCATTTCAGCCGTTTTCGAGTTTTAGCGCAACTAACACATTTGAAAATCCATTTTTATATACCTATTCTTATATACTTATAAAATTACATGTCCTGACTGACTGACTGATTCATCATCGCTGAGCAAAAACCGTTATGCCCGCTGTACACTCTCGCCGAGGGCTCTCGGGCGAGAGTCGTGCGAGAGCCCCTTGCCCGAGTGCGATCATGTACATTCTCGCTTAGTTCAATCGCAGTTAAGAACTCAGACAAGATGGACGAAAACGACCATTCACCATTCACCATGCATCGAAAGATATCATTGTAATCCAAAGATTTATAATCATATTTAATTTTATTTCTCACAGATAATGGCTGATAATGTCGTTTATTATTGTTATTTTTCTGTTCTACACTGTCCAACGGCGAAACTAGTACTGAAAGACGCGAGAGTGTACAGTAGTGCGCTCGTTTTCCTCGCGAGACCCTTTGTCTCGGGCGCAATATACCGACAACGGACCGAGAGGGTCCGAGACAGGCGAGACGAGGCGAGCGCACCCATTACACTCTCGCACTCGGGCCGCCTCGCTGTGTCTCGGCGAGAGTGTACAGCCGGCTTTAAAGTTACAGCCACGAAATTTGGTGAGTAGGTTTGTTTTATTAAGTAGGCATCCACTAAGGAAGCAATTTTGAAAATTTTACCCCGAAGGGGGTGAAATAGGGGTTGAAAGTCTGAATGAAAGTCCGTCATTTCTTAAGTTAGGAACATGAAACTTTATCTTTGGGTTACTAATTAAAAATGAATGGATACGTATTTAAGAGTTTTTGGAAATTCTTCCCCCAAGGGGGTGAAATCGGGGTTGAAAGTTTCAATGGAAGTCCGTTATTTCGACTTGAGTTAGTAGCATGAAATTTTATGTTTGGGCTACTGATTAAAAATGATTGGATACGTGTTTAAGCGTTTTTGAAAATTCTACCCCCGAGGGGGTGAAATAGGGGTTGAAAGTTTAAATGAAATTAGTCTATATTATATAGGTATACTATGTTAACGCGGACGAAGTCGCGGGAAACAGCTAGTAAGATATAGATATAAAATACACAATATTATATAAGTAAGAAAGAGTGAATTTTTGTCTGTCTCTTCACGCAAAAGCCGCTGAACCTACGGTACGGAGATGCTTTGACTCCCGGAAAGGACGTAATATGCTACTTATATCCTGGTAAAATGTACGGTTTCACGCGATAAACCAATTTTGGCGCTACCGGGTTGCAGGCGTCATCTAAATATATTTGTATTAGGTATATGACCGTCGACGACCTCTGTGGCTCAGTAGTCAGTGGTGAGCGCGATGGTAGCTCAAGCCGGAGGTCGCGGGTTCGAATCCCGCCGACGGAACAAAAAGTTTCCAGTGTTCCCGTGTTTGGATATTTGTGTATTAAAAATATGTGTATGAATTATGATATAATAAAAATCTTAATTATAATATGGTACCCATAGTATAAAAGTAAGTAGGTATTAAAATATATACAGTGGCGGGGCAAGACCAAAATTTTATGTGGGCAAGATATACCTTGCCCACATAAAATTTAGGGACCCCTAAAATATTATATATTTTGGCGAGGCCCCCTAAAGAACAGATATTTTGATGATAGCAATAATTTTTGATAAGCACTTAAAGTTTTATTTACTTGTGTATTAAACTTTTCATTTATGAATTTTGAGTACTTATCACAACTCGTCGCCCACAAAGCCCACGCCTTGCGCCGCCTCTGTAAATATATATTTCCGCTGTCTGGTACCTGTAACACAAGTCCTTTAGTTACTTAGCACGGGGCCAGACTGACGTGGTGTGAAGCGTCCATAGATTATTATTATTACTATAAATAAAATTTAAAAATAAACAACAAAGGTAACTTATCAACTTCGATTAGAAAATACTTGAAAATTTTGTTAGAAATTGTAACGCCTATAATTTCTAATTAGCAATATCACGATTGAAATTGCTACTAAGTTTTGTCAGAAACTTTACTTATCCGAGTTCTGTCAACGACGTTTTAATGAAAGCAATAAGTTATTAAGATTTTAAATTGCGTAATCCTTATAATTTGTTTGTAAAAACATTAATTACTGTATTGGTATATTTTCAAAACGTTTTCGTAAAAGTAAGGCTTAGGAATCAAAATATAATAATAATATTTTTAATGACTTCCACACTGGTTTCGGTTTCTGGTCGGTTTCATTAAAACCAGACCAGTTTCACAGGAGCAATTTTATAGTGCTCAAGTGTGTGCGCAGTACACAGGAGCACTCTCTATTCCTTTTACTCTCTTAAGTCTTATCTCATAACCCAGTGGGACGGCGCGGCAGACCGACACGACCGGCGAGTGATCGGGCGCAGGACCGATACCTATTTAACGGTGCGTCCACATTTGTATCATTTGCGCGATCAGATCTCCGTCGCGATCATCGCGCCGTATCAAGTATGAGTATCATAGTGTGGACGCCTATTAGATCATTCTGCCGATCATGCGTGTATTTGATATGACAAGTATCAGATACGCGGTTAATAGCGATCGGGGCGTATCATGATACGCGTATCATTTTGACACGCTTCGATGATACGCGACGGAAATCTGATCGGAGATCTGATCGCGTAAAATGATACAAATGTGGACGCACCCTTACATGCCCATCCGACGCATGGATCATCTTACTTGTCAGACAATCAGGTGATCAACCTGCATTGTCCTAACCAAACTTGGAAATAACACGTTTTCAACGCGGGAATCGAACCCACGACCCCCGAGTCAAGAACCAAGTTCGTAACCACTGGACGTTGAGTCCACTTATACTCGTATTATACCGTGTAGCATATACCGGAAGTCATCATTCCGTTGTAAACAGGTTGTGTGACCAGGTTTTGTGTGTGGTATGAGGTACAAGATGAAGCTAAAGACTGAAGAGAGAGTGGTACTTGCTTTAGAAACACCAGGCCCACGGCAACTGTGCATTTGCACCAACTTCAAGGTCATTTATTATATTTGACGACCTCTGTGGCTCAGTTGGTGGGCTGTTGGTAGCTAAGCCGGGGGTCGCGGGTTCGAGTCCCACCGACGGAATAAAAGCTTTCAAAGTTCTTGTCATTTATAATGTGTATTAATCCTTCGATCGCGATTCTTGGAAATGCTATTGTTGTCGATCACCGGTGCTCGTATGGGGCTTGATGGGTTGAATATTATGTGTATCATATAATAAATATCTTGAATGTATGTAATGTATATAACTATATTGTATAGTATTAAATATATTTCCGTTGTCTGGTGCCCGTTACACAAGTCCTTCAGGTACTTACCACGGGGCCAGACTGACGTGGTGTGAGGCGTCCATAGATGACGTTTTATGAAACGACATAAAACGATGCACGGCAACGACACACCGCTGTGCCGGCCGGAAAGGAGGGTGTTAGGTTAATTTCGTTACGGAATTTCTGGATTCGGTCACGGCGCTTAAAGTCCGCGATAAAAGCTATGCAATAGCTTAAGGGGCCGGGTACCCTTGGAATTTCTCATACAAACGTAATACCAAAATCATTTTCACATACGAAAATATTTAATATGTTTGAGTTATTTTTCAGTTTAGAATAGTAATTACCTAGGTTCCTACACAAAAATTTACTTCAAAATATTTAAACACAAAAAAAAATTTTTTGTTTTAATTTTTTTTTTAGTAAATTTACTACTAAATATTGAAACACTCAAAAATAGAGTAAAACACAAAAAAAATATATAAATAAATAGTAAATTTACTACAAAATATTTTTATCTCTAAAAAATATTTTTAGTATTTAAATATTTAGTAGTAAATTTAGTATTTATTTATATATTTTTTAGTGTTTTACTCTATTTTTGAGTGTTTCAATATTTAGTAGTAAATTTACTAAAAAAAAAATTTAAACAATTTTTTTTTTTGTGTTTAAATATTTTGAAGTAAATTTTTGTGCAGGAACCTAGGTAATTACTATTCTAAACTGAAAAATAACTCAAACATGTTAAATATTTTCGTATGTGAAAATGATTTTGGTATTGCGTTTGTATGAGAAATTCCAAGGGTACCCGGCCTCTTAATAGTTACTGCGTAAGGGTGAAGCCATACAAGCGTAATTTGTGAGTTGTGAGTCGCAGAATTTTGGTCGCGTAAATATCTTTTTATACAAACATGACTCACAAAATTACGCTCGTGTGAATCAAACAGGACTTTTGTATGAAACTGAATACAGCAGAATTTCTGCCAGACGAAATTCTGCGACTCGCAAATTACGCTAGTTTGGCTTTACAGTATTACCGTATTTTGAGCCACATCCATAAACCGGTTACGATGAAATTGAGAATGGAAGGAAATGGGCGTAGTGGATGCGTTCACACCGACACGAGCAAAGTATATAAATTCAAACCATAGCGAATAATATAATCACAATAATTATTCCCTTTTTCTTTTGGTGAGACACGCGCCAAAAGCTGGACAGATTTTGATGAAATTTGATACTAACATTGCGGTGCGGTTCCGGTGTGAATCTTGCGGAGAATAGCTAGTAGATAAATAATTATAGAATATGAACGCCACGTTTTTTTTTTTTTTTTTTATTACATAATCCTTCCCCTAACATTATCAGGGCTTGTTAATTCACAATTTTAAAGAACGCCACGTTAGTTTGGCCCTGAGGTAAGTTTTCGACAAAAGTCGTCACATTTTATGGCACACATAAGATGTGGCGACTTTTGGCGCTAATCGAAAATTTATTAAACCTTCATAATTATTATTACATCAAAAATACTATATTCTCTGGTTTTTTTTTTTTACATTTGGTCTAGTTTTCAAGAAATATAATTAAATTATGGGTGGTGGAACTAAGCGGACTAAAATGTCGTCATATAATAATAAAGGCGTGAGTGGAAGAACCAGATAACTGACATTTTATAACATAAGGACAATAATTACTCATTTTTCCGGTATAATTTAAATAAACCTTGTAACTCACCTTCTTCTTCGTCTGGCTAATATAGTTATCTGAATATGTATAAAATCCACATTTTTTTTATTTCGAATTATTTACCTGGCCATAAAGCCACAATTTATGCGACAAACGGCAATTTTCAACTGTTACTTACCTGCTTCATCCACTAACGTATTCAATTGCTTTTTTAAATTCTTAAAAATCACAAGCTAAAATGTTTGTGAGTTTGTTACACTTCGGTGTACTGTCGGCCGTGGGATTCATTCATAAAAATAAATAAATTACTACGTCTTTAATGGCTATCAGTTACCGTAATCATCATCAGCTCTACATCCGGTGTGACGTGACCTTAATGAGGGAACGTTCATAAATTACGTCAAACATCCTCGGTTAAATAATGTACCATCGAAATAATTGATTCTTTGGTAGTTCAAGGACCTACGTCAATTAGTCGGATTATGTCAACTGGGTCAATTCAGACCGCAACGAGACGAGGCGAGGCGAGGGGCGGCGCGGCATAAATTTGAAGGATTTGACAGATTTCAATTATTGCGTGAGATGTCTTGCGAATCTGTCAAATCCCTATAAATTTAGAAATGCAGTTACGCGTCGCGTTGCGTTCTGAATTAACACTTAATGTAAGTACTTAATAAGCTGTAGGCTGGGTTTGCACAACGCGACCAAGATACGTAGGTTGCTATCTGCCTATGAATTAACTTCTCTACGTAGTACCTAAATCTTTTTAACTTTTTAACCACCGGCGAAAAAGGCGGAATGTTTCTCGTGTGTGTCTGTCTGTTTGTGTGTGTCTGTGGTATTAGCATCCAAACGGGTGGACCGATTTTGATTTTTTTTTTGTTTGGAAGCTGACATGATCGAGAGTATTCTTAGCTGTAGCTCAACCCTGCTGGTAAATTTCTGAAGTTTTAGATGTAAAAACGATTCATAACTTCAAACTGTCTGTTTTACTGTCAAGGTTTGATATATTCTCATAATCTTAATCTTTTATAACTAACTTAGTTATATATCTTAATATTTTGAAATAAACTATTAACATAACACTCATGTTAAACCCTCAGTAACAAACAAACTGTAATTAATTAAACTTGCCCAAGTCCTAGTTGTCACACTGAAACGCCGAAACGCAACTGCGATACTTTACTTGAATATTATAAATATTATATAATTCCAAATATAGAATGATATAAATACCTACTGGATAGTAGGACAATACAAAATTACGTCAATTTCAAACCTGAACCTACAACCCCTTTAGAGCTAAAATTTACAGATGTATTCGATTATACTTAATAAAATCTTTATTCTGCTACTTAAGGCGACTAACAGTAACCAGTACCAAACAACCATCGGTACCAAAAAAATCATGTAATTTGGCTTCACCATTATAGTGGAACAAACATTAATGCATACAATGTACTATAAGAGAAGTTGATTCCTAGGCAGATGGGGGACCTACATAGTTTGGTCGCGTTACGGCAAACTCAGCCGGCAGATCATAATTAACATTGAATTGACATGATTCGACCAAATGACGTTGGTCTATCAAATGCCTAGGAATCAATTTCCTCGATGGTACGTGGAGTGCCAAAAACTTACCTTTTTGTTATGCCGTAGTTGAAAAAACATTATTTGTCACGTAGAACACTTTTAATTCGATAAAGGCAGCGCCTTTTTTTATGAATATGACTACCGCAAACAAGTAGCGACTTTTAGCTGCAGTGTGATAACCAACATGTCAGTCGCAAGGGAGTCCTAACATTAACTGTACGCGTGTTACACAACATCATAAAAATGTTCCCTAAAACCACCCTAAAACGGGATCCAAATTATAATTCAGTGTAATAATAATTATTATACTCTAGATGACCCGGTGAACTTCGTATCACTTCCCTCCTAATGTACCTTCAATAGTTTTCCACGAATGTTTCAAGACTAAAAGCCAAATCGATTCAGCCGTTCTCGAGTTTTAGCGAGACTGACAAAATTTAAAATAATTCATTTTTATTTATATAGATTAAAATGAGAAAGAATGTTTATTTGGTACCTGTTTACGCGGGAACCGTTGTTACGCGATATTGCTCACTATTACCTGCGGCCTAAAACACATTGCCCGGGAGCACGATTCATGGAATTATTGTATCACGATTGGAGGTTAGCGGGGTATGTAGGCGGGGCTAGCGTGTTTTGATATTTTTGGCAGCCCGGTCTTAAGGCTGCTCTCTCGAAAAAAGCGTGCAGATGAAACCACTTTTCATCGGCATTAACAGAGAAATTATATCTGAAAAAAAATATTGTAATCTACATGATATGATACGTAATTTAGTTTTGCCGCACTTTTTCTATCGTTATCACATAATAAAGAAATAAAAAACCAAATCACCTCCAAATCGTTGAATGAAACCACTTTACTCCTTCATTATTTATCAAAAGAATATATAAAAAAATATCTACTGCTTTGCAATACATAAGTTAATAATTTGGTTTGGTTACTTTTTTGAAATATGTATTATATTATGCCTTAAAAAGGTTTTTTCTCCTATTTCGCCCTATCATGGACGCGGCGAGCGTCGTAACCGCCACCGTACAAGGCGCGCTGTTATGAATGTTATTTTAATGTCATTTACGTCGATATTCGCACTGACAGACAATCGACCTGCTAATTTAAGAAGAGAGGGCCCTTAAGGATATATTTTAGAGACGCAAAAAGACGTAGGATAATTTTTGATGCCAAAAATGTACGGTTCTCGCTCTTTAAACTAATTTCGGCATAGCGAAGGGTAATAATCCTGGTAGCTAAATAAATGTATCCATACTAATATTATAAATGCGAAAATGTATATTTGTCTGTTTACGCCCAAGCCGCTGAACCGCAATTTTGCTGGGTATGAAGATATTTTGAGCTCTGAGTCCCGGAAAAGAACATCTAGCATAACACAACATAACATTTTTTTTCGTTTTGTCCTGAAAAAAATTACGGTTCTCGCTCTTTCAATGTATTTCAGCACAACGTAGGGCCACAGCCCACATCTTGTGGCTAGATAATATATTGATGACTAAATTAAAATGACTGTTTGACTGACTGTTATAATTAGCTGCTATTTAGATTATCTGCAAACGATTAACAGCTGAAAGCCACCGAGTATTGCAGATATTATGTTCACACGCCGAGTCACTTAATGATCATAATATGGATAAGACAAAAATATTTAAAAGATGATCGCGCGGGGACCGTACATTTATTCGGGATAAAATTATATTCCCTATGTCCTTTCCCGGGGGCCCGGAACTCAAAGTATCTCATTAGTCATTACCAAAATTTTAACAAAATCAGTTCAGCGGCAGAGGTAACAAACAGAAAAAAATAAAAAGATAGACGGACAGACAGACTCACTTTCGCATTTATAATATTAGTATAGACTATAGAAGATGTGCAGTTATCAATAATTTCTTTGTCGTCTTATAATTACTTATTATTGTTGTAGTGTTTGGCGCTTAATCTCATAAGTACTTTTCGATCAATTAGTAGTGAACTTTGACCTTGGAAATGACAAAATTTACCTTTTCTGGGACTAGTCCCAGTTGCTAGCAACGGCTACATCTTTTGTAAATTGACTTTGTAATTTTATTTAAATATTAAAAGATATACAAACAGACAGACAAACAAGAAGGACAGACAGACGTATAAACTGTTCTTGATATTTCAAGTCTTATCCACATTATTATACCTAATGGTTCGAGCATTAGTATTTAGTGCACTGCAATAGTACTAAGTGTTAGATTGAGTCTAGACATTTAGGTCTTAGATAAACTTAAAAGCCATACTTCCATAATATTAATATTATAAATGGGAATGTGTGTAGACTGTTACCTCATTAAATCGTCACTCTCAAACCGCTGAGTTTCTATGAAAAAAAATGGTATTAAAATGCCATTCTCATTTATACTATCAATAATATGAATTAGCAATCTGGGTATTTAGTCAAGTTGCATTCGATAGTTTTGTCAACAAAGTTATACAGAGTGTAACAAAACTAATAGTAGAGAAGGTAGTGCTAGCGTTTGCAAAGTCATTTCATACCGACCAAATTTTTGTCCAGCGGTAGCTTAATATTTATCAATCAATATAATCAGCGTCAGTCGCCGCACCCGTGGTGGAATGTTAACTGAGAGTATTTCAAAGTTTAAAAAAAAATAGTTGCGAAAAGTGATTTTATACCGAATGAAACTTTGAGGGATGATTATTCAGGTCGTGTTTAACCAAAAAATCACCGTCAGCCGTATTGCAGACGGGGGATTCAACGTCAGTCGCGTTACTGACCATGTAAATTTTTTTTAATATAAAGTCATTTTATACCGTTTAAAATTTATACAGGTGAATGTTTCTACTTTGTAAATAATAAATAAAACCGTCAGTCACTAATACGATGGTGGAAAAACCGTCAGCCAGCGATATAAGTTATGACCAATATAGCCCTACTTAATAATAATAATAATAGACATTTATTCAACAAAGTTCACTGTACAATATCCTAGGGCGTCGCGTAGACGACATTTCCACCTGCAAACATTCAACTGACGGCGATTTTCGTTTGAATTAACCATAAAATTATCTCACATAGGAATTTTAAGTAATTAATTCGATAGTCAATACTTGTGAAGAAGAATTATATACATTTTACTTTAAAAGCGCCATCTGTTGTAATATACTAAAACTGAAATAACACCTACCCAACCTAAACGTGAATAATCTAGATATGAACCTTTATTGGGTGCGAATTGGGATCGTTTTAATGTCAATTCAATACGATTCCCAACATCAACTTTGAGATGCTCTCAATGTTTATTCCACCCATTATGAAGTGACTGACGATCAAAGCTGTTATGTATTAGGCCTTAGGGGATACTATTATTGTGACGATTTTCGCTCGGTATGAAATTACTTTTTAAACTGAGCGCGATCTCCCCTACTATAAGTATTAGTTAATATTTAAGTACTTTAGGGTATGTATGTGTCTCTTAATACGAGTATATGTATAGAATTCACTGCAGAAGAATCAGCGCGGATAGAGCATTTTTTGTGATTTGCATGGACATGCGTACTGGCGTCAAAAAAAAGTTACTCTGTCAGCGCTGCTACTTTCACAGCGAATTCTATATGGGGGACCCATGCTAAAGTATTATCAGTTAGTTTTGTTACATTCTGTATAATATCAAAAATGTCTGCAATTTGACGTTTTACCTCTCTAACGAAGCTCTCGAATACTATTTGACTAAGTGCCCCTTCCCAAAATAATAGCTCACCAACGCCACTTAGCACAACCGCAGCTTAAGTGATAGTGCTGCGCTATTTATGATGTAACTTTATCAAAATATCAACGCCGCAAAACCGACCTCCGACCGCCGGACGATATGGGCCTTTAGTGGAGTTAGTTAACTGGATATGGCTATGCGAGATATCAAAACTATTTCGACTAATCGTGTTTTTTTTCGATGTGAGTGGCAGTCTTCCACCGCGCCGTGCGTTTCTCGCGTAACTTTCTGCCGCGCACTGTAAAACTTTGAAACACACTGTCACTAGCAGTATTTCCGGACTTTATACCTTCAAGAAAAGAGCGTATTCCCTCTTAAAAGGCCGGCAACGCACCTGCAGCTTTTCTGGTGTTGCGAGTATCCCTGGACGAAGGTAGTTGCTTTCCATCAGACGACCCGTTTGCTCGTTTGCCCCCTTATTTCATAAAAAAAATATATCGCAAAATGTTACATTCAGAACCAACTTGATTGCGACTAGTCGCTCGCAACTGTGTATGCAACGCATCCTATGTTCTTTCCCTGACTCAAAGTATCTTCTAAATTTCAGCGAAATCAGTTCAGAGGTTTGGTCGTGAACAGGGTAACAAACAAACTAACGTACATAAGACTCAAAAAACCTATCATAATTTACTGTTCTGTGCTTTGTAAAAGTTAAAGAGACATACAGACACGCAGGTATAATATTAGTATGGATTTTAAGGCCACATCTAGTAAATTTAAAGCTGTCTGACTATACATTGTCTGCTAATTTTGGTGTAGTCCCCGTTAAATTAAATTTTGGTTTGAGCTTACCTTTTATAATGACATGGAATTCTATTATATGAGACAAAACGTCCATACTAATATTATAAATGCGAAAGTGTGTCTGTCTGTCTGTCTGTTACATCTTCACGCTTAAACCGCTGAACCGATTTTGCTGAAATTTGGTAAGGAGATACTTTGAGTCCCGGGAAAGGACGTACGATAGTTTTTATCCCGGAAAAATGTACGGTTCCCGCGCGATAAATCAATTTTGGCGCAACGGAGTTGCGGGCGTCCTCTAATAATATACAAGATGTAAAAAAGCTGAGTGATAATATTTTTGGGAGTGTACGTGTTCCTTGTAGAGAGTTCACTGTGAAAGTAGCAGCGCTAAAAGACCAATTTCTTTTCACTCTTGTATGGGGAAACTGACGTCGTGACGCTGGGGCGCTTGCTCACACAAAATTAAAAAGATATTTGGTCTTTCAGCGCTGATACTTTCACAGGGAACTGTATACATGGGGCTCATACACACCCTAAAGTATTATCGCTTAGTTTTGTGACACCCTGTATAAATGCGATATCGTCCGTCTGTCTGTCGGTTACAGCCAGACAAAAAGAGTAAACGCAGAACCTTATTAATTGATTTAAAAATCTGTTTAAAACGAGACGAAAAAAACTATCATTTGATCGTGATTATGTTTAGAAAATTATGTTTAGCGTCAACTCTTTCTTGACAAACTGTATTTTGAACCACTAAATCGATATTGATGAAACTTTGTGTTGATATAATTTGAGTGCTAAGAAAATATGTGGGATAGTTTGGAGAAAATATAGGTACGGTTGCCGTGCAATATTATATTACAGCTGATGTAGCTCGTAGTAAAATCTTAAGCAATATCTTGTGTCATGATTCATGAATCATGATGTTAAAGTTTTTTATAGAGTACAGAATATGTACGCCTCCGTGGTCTAGTGGTTAGAGCGTGGCTCTTGACTCCGGAGGTCGTGGGTTCGAATCCCGCGTTGGAAACATGTTATTTTCAAGTTTGGTTAGGACAATGCAGCCGGCTGATCACCTGATTGTCTGACAAGTAAGATGATCCATGCGTCGGATGGGCATGTAAAAAGTCGGCCCTGCGCCTGATCTCTCGTCAGTCGTGTCGGTCTTCCGTCCCACTGGGTTATGACTTATGAGTGAAAGGAATAGAGAGTGCTCTGAGTGCTCTTGTGTACTGCGCACACACTTGGGCACTATAAAATTACTCCTGCGTAACTGGCCTGGTTTCAATGAAACCGGCCACCGTCACCGAAACCGGTGTGGGAGTTATTATTACACGTCATGTGACATGTGTACCGTTGCTTACCATCAGTTTTTCATCTGCTCGTCCGAAATAAAACATTTTTATGACATAAATAATAGAAATACTAAGAAATAGACATACGGACCACCCATTTCCGTTATTATTATATTTTATTATACACAAAATACCATATTTAGTATATTTTTCGTAAGGTAAGGGATGTTAATTTTGTTAATATTTATTTATAACATCTGCATCGCATCTGTGACTCTTCTGGTATTGCAGATGTCTGAGACGTCGATTGCTTTCCATCAGGGTATCTTTACGCTCATATTAATTTATTCTTACATTACATGCAATATCAGTAAATAGCTTTGTAGCTAAGTATTTCCATACCAAATTTCAGTAAAATCGATTAAGCGGTTTGGGCGTGAGGAGGTTAAGGGCGTTCCGTCCGGAGATTCCGTAATTGACCGTATTTAAAACCTTATAAACTCATAATCTGAAAGCTACAAAGTTATAATAAAAATACAGCAATAATCTTCAGTATATCAACATTCCTTTTGTCGTTTTAAATTTTCTATTTTTGTTTCATAAACTTATGATATCAGCTTCCAAAGTAATACCAATTTGTTAAAATTCAAGCATACATTCAGCATCTCCTTAGAATTTACAAATCACTTTTATTTGAAACTCACGCCAATAGATCGACAATATCATAAACTACATATTCGCCGTTTAAAATTTTTTTTAGGACAATTTTGAACTAAGTTAAGATAAAATAATAGGGTTTTGGCGCGATCTCGGCAACGCGGCAAATGTATGGCCAAGGTCGTTTGCTCGGGGGACGGCCTTAACGGATGGACACTTTTACATTTATAATATTAGAAAACGTATGGATGGATATAGTAGAGGTATTTATAGAATATTTAAATGAACATAAGGTACAAGATTAATACATAACATCCTTTTTCCTAGTCGGATATAGTAAATAAACAATAATAAAGTTTTAAAATTTAATACAACTATAAACTGTATGTTACAAGCGTAGTGATGTGCTGAGAGAAATGTCGATAAAATTGTGTTTTACATTAAACTAGCTAAAAGCCGATTGTGAGGGCTCGCGTCGTTTTTCTGCGTGGTAATAAGCTTTAAAGCAGTTTTATTATAATATTTTAATACTTAACCAAACCTTGACTGACCGATGAAAACACATCTATATATTATTATATAAATAAAAATATTAAGGTACATCACAAATCAATAGGCGTGATAGTTTTTCCGTAAAGTGTACCACAAAAGTGCTCAGGTATACTAGGGCTCGCTTCGCTCGCCCTGATAATGACCCAAGAGCTCAAGACAACCAGACATTCGTCATGTTATTAAGAGCTCTCCTGACTCAAAAAATCAAACATCGTCCTTCTCTCTTCACACTCACGCCCGTCTTTCATATGCCAGGTGAAAAAGGACGGTGCGGAATCATCGCTAAATTAGTTTTACTTCAATAAAAGACGAACTATAATGATTATGAAAAAAGTGTATTGAGCAAATTTAGGTTTTATCAATGCCTTTTTAGATATTAAAAAATATTAAAGAAAAGACAGCAAACTTCGAAGATCCAAGCAAAAATGTGTCTAAAACAAGGTTTTTTGTAAAAAAGAAAGTATCGAGCATTTTTTCAGTAATCGTGTTTTCGTCTTGAGCATTTAATCTTCATGAACTGAAGTTACTTGTGTCAAAAAATCAGTTTTCTAGACCTAACAGATTTTGAGATCTAGGTTTAAGTATGTAGTCAAGTTAGGGTCAGGTGCGCTCTTAAAGTTAAGGTGCAGTGGTTGTTGCAACTACGTAAAATGGGTTTTTTAAATAACGTTTTTTGTAAAGTAAATGTCATTATTTAAGTATAAAAAAGTACCCTGTTAAAATTGAGAAAATTTCCTATACGCAAAGGTATATCAGTACACAATTTGAAAAATTCTGCTCGATAGAAAAAAATCTCAAAGACGACTATTATAACGCTGTTTTTCATAATTAAATCATTTTATGGCTAAATTACACACTTTCTAGAAAAAACAAAAATTGTAGTACATTTGTCATAACCTAACCTAAACGATTTGACATATTTGATTTGTGTAATACTAAAAACAAAATGTTTTTTCTCCTATTTTCTATTATCAAGGCACGCGGCGAGCGCGTAACCGCCACTGTACAAGGCGCGCTGATATGAATGTTATTATAATGTCCTTTAGGTCGATATTCGTACTGACAGACATCGACCTGCTAATTTTCGGGACTACTGGGCCTTAAGGTTTTGGAAAAAAAGGGGTGTGCACTTTAGTGAAAGTTAGGTACACCTTCACAACATTATATCTTGAAGTAATTGCAACCCAAACTTCATACTTGCTGGTCGTTCTTACTTCTATAAAAAAAAAATGGCAGTTTTTTTTTTTAATTACGAAGTTCTAGTCGCCTCCGGTTGTCACTCTATAAGTATTTAATACTTAGAATTAGCTGATTCAGCAAGCATTGTTTTGCCAAGTTCGTTCTAAAAAAATGAGTAGGAGCGTTAAAGGAAGCCCTTTCGACCGGACACCGCATAACATGATTGACAAGTAAGATCCATGCGAAAAAAATTGGATAGAAAAAAATTGGATAGAAGTAAAGGAAAAGGGTACTCTTAAGTATACTGCGCACACACTTACTCGTGGACCAAACGAGGCAGAATCTACGTTCGCCAGGGCGACGGGAAACCGGTGTTTTCTATACGATGTGATGCAGATCTGGCGCGGGTTTTTAACTATTCTAATGTTAGCCAAACTGCGTAATATTTTTGTTTTTAAAAGCTCTACAATTATTACGTTTTTCACTTACCATTGTATAACATTTTTAACATCTTATTATTGTTTTTTAAAACTGATCTGCAGACTGCAACTTTATGTAGAATATATTATAGTTCAATATCTTTTTTCAATAACTAAAGCAAAAACCGTGTTTTGTGTACTAAAACTTTTATCATTATTTAATTTGTTAACTTTAGTTTACCTTTTGTTATTAATAGATGCTCAAAAGCAATCTGACTTTTGTAAAATACAAGGATTAGAGTGCTGTTATCACCTAAAAAGATTTACACGACGACCAATGCTTATTTTGGTACAAGTACGTAAAATAATAATTATTATTAATGTTGCTCTAATAAGTTACTTCTCTGTAAATTCTTCTTACGATAGGTTTTGTTTGTTACTGTACTTTTGTTTTTATTATTATACACTGTCAAACAATTTTTTAAAATCTCTAAGTATGCTACATTCTAAGTTTGGTATACATGTTTTAGATTTTAAGTTGATTAAGACTGAACTAGTGAGTAGGTTTAGACTGAACATTTCGTGTTTGTCCTTTATGAAAACATTAAAAAAGCGACAACTTTGTAATACTATGAGTAAGTACCATAATGTTATGTTAGCTAGCCATTACAATAAGGTAAGATTTCTATTCACTCACATATTACACTCAAATTCATATTACGATACAAGTAATCTAAAATATTTTATAGTATGTAGCTATATTATACCATCTTATAATATTTTACTTAACGCCGAGAGCCCATTAAAAACATTTATTTTTCACTATTTCAGGAATAGATCATGTTATATCTTATCAAAATGCTTAAACTGAAAAAAGTAAAAGTTGGTTTTCTGAATCCCGGCTCGCTAGGATCCCGACACAATGAATTCCTAATCGCCATGGATAGACATAACTGCGATATAGTCGCCATTAATGAAACCTGGTTAAGACCCGGCGAGGACGGCCGCGCGCCGAAGGTGCCGGGCTACCGGCTCGTGCACAAACCCCGGCAGGATGCCGTGCGCTCGCGTGGTGGTGGTGTAGGCTTCTACATTAGGAAGGGTTTAACAACACAAACATACACGCGCTACACATCACCACTTAGTGTTGAGCAAATGTGGCTGTCTTTTAAAGCTAATGGCAAAATAATTTATATTGGTACAGCATACCGGCCGCCTTGGCTCTCTGTAAATTTGTTTCTAGATGCCCTTACCGATACTATCACTGCACTACCTTCACACGATAGTCTATATCTTACTGGAGATTTTAATATAAACTGTCTAAATTGTGATACTACTAACTATAAAATGTTACTGGACTTTTTATCCATCCATCGGTTGCGTCAATGCACTACGGAGGCAACACATTTTTCGTCAAATACAGAGACCCTCATTGACCTCATCTGTACGAATGCTGACATGGACCGAGTATCAATCGACTATATAGCTGACCTGAGTAATCATGCATTTCTTACGTTTTTTATTAATATCCCTAAAATAAAACCTGTAGTTACAAAAATCAATTTTAGACCTATTCGAGACATTGACTTAACTGACCTAGATAACATCATTAGTACCATCGACTGGCATTCAATCATAACTATGACGGACATTAATGATATGACACAATACTTTAGCGACAGCGTACTAGCAATATTTGACACTCTGGCTCCTGTAAAAACATTAACTATTAAAGAACGACAGTATCCCTGGATTACTCATAACATTAAGCTAATGATGAAAGTACGGGACGCCGCTTACAGACGAGCACGTAGAACAAAGAACGAGGTGCACGTAAACTATTACAAGGATCTAAAACGCGAGGTATCCCAGGCTTTATATAGAGAAAAGGCAGCATATTTCGATACATTTATTAACTCTAATATTAATAGTCCAAAAGTAATGTGGAAGCATCTGAAAGAAAATATAAATTTAAATAAAATTAAATCAGATTTTACAATTCCACAACATCTTTGTAACCCCACTCTAATTAACGATTTCTTTCTTGATGTCCCTGGTACTAACCTAGTGCCATCATCCACACTTGCCTATTTCAATACCAACACGTTTGGCCCTTCTAAATTTAGTTTTTCTACTGTAAACGACAATGAAGTATTAAAAATTCTAAAATCTCTTAAATCTAACGCACTAGGTGTTGATGGTCTATCATTGGATATGCTTTTATTAACTACTCGTTCTGATAACTGCCTCAAGACCATAACTCAAATTATTAATACCTCTCTCTTAACTGGCTCTTTTCCTACATTGTGGCACCAAGCTATAGTAAAACCCATACCTAAAAAAGACATTGTGACTGATTTTCAAGACCTTAGACCAATAAGTATTCTTCCGTGTGTATCAAAAATCCTTGAGAAAGTCGTTTGTGAGCAAATTACTAAATATTTAGAAAACAATGAAATTTTACCATCCGTTCAATCAGGCTTCCGAAAAAGCCATAGTACAACAACTGCACTTCTTGACGTAATTGATAATATACTCAGCGCACAAGATTTAGGCGAAGCATCTATTATAGTACTACTTGATTACTCGCGCGCTTTCGACACTATAAATGTTCCCTTATTACTCTCTAAATTAAAATACTATGGCTTTGACGATAATTCAATTTCATGGTTCTCGAGCTATCTAACAGGCCGTTCTCAAGTCGTAGAAATTCGAAATGCAGATGGTAGTACTACGCAATCAGAACCGTACAATGTTGACAGAGGTGTACCTCAAGGATCAGTACTTGGGCCAAAATCCTTTAGCATTTACTCTGCAGACATCACACAGCACATACGTCACTGTAAATATCACATATACGCTGACGACATTCAAATATACATTTCATTCAAGCCAGGCAATCTGCAAAAGGCGTTGGATATGTTAAATGACGATTTGAGGCGTATATTTGAATGGTCGGAAGCTAACGCTCTAGCATTAAACCCATCTAAAACAAAATATATGGTTCTCGGTTCTAAAGCTCAAATACAAAAAGTTTGTAATTCTCATTTATCAGTTAACATCAAAGGTAAAGAAATAGAGAGAGTTAGTGAAGCAAAAAATTTGGGAATTATTATGGACGAAAACATACGTTTCGAAAAGCACACGGTAAAAATAGTAAGTAGTTGCTTTTACAGATTAAAATTATTGTACAAAATAAGAAACTTTTTACCTAAAGAATTGCGTATAACTGTCTGCGAATCACTGGTCTTGTCTAAATTAAATTATGCGGACGTCGTTACTGGGACATGTCTACTATCTCGATCAAAAAAAATGATCCAAAAAGTTCAGAACGCTTGTGCTAGATTTTGTCTGTCCATACCTCCTAGAACACATGTTTCTCCTTACATAAATAAGGAGAGATGGCTTAATATGGAGCATCGTCGGCAACTACACTTTGCTACGCTCCTCTTTGGAGTCGTTAAGCTTAAAACACCCCTCTATCTCTATAATAAACTGCAGTGGGCTGGCGACAGTCATCTGTCAATGACCACCAGGGGCTCGAGCTACCTGCTTATTAATCAACCTCACCACTCTGCCGCGTTTAGAGGAAGTTTTCGATATGTTGCCAGTAAAATATGGAATAACCTTCTGCCACCACTACGATCTTTAAAGTTCATCAATAGTTTTAAACGTCATTACAAGCATCACTTGTTACAACTTCAAATAAATAGTAATTAATTCATATTAAATTATATGTATATTTTCTAAAATAACTTAATAACTTTATAAATAATATATTTTATACACACTATATTTTATTATGTTATCAATATAATACATATAGTATATTTTAACTTTCACGTTAACATCCACCTATATAGTAATAATAATATTATGATTATAATACTTGAAACTATAAAGCTGTGCGAGAGTTGCACTTTGAACATATATTTTTTTTTTTTTTGTATTGTTTGTTTTATGTTGTTTGATGGGGGGTAGGACGTAGGTGATCACGGAAGACCAGGGACAGCGCCGCAAGTCGCTGTCATAACCTGAGTGGTCCCCTTTTCTTCATTTTTGGCATTGCACTGCCATACATTCAAAAAATATTTTACTTTTAGTTTTAGTTCATAAGTTTCTTTTGTTTGTGTATATATATAATTTTTTTTTTTTCCTTCTCTGTGTCATATTTTGTTTCTTATTTTATATTTTACTAAGCTGAAATTTTATGTTGTTTTAAGTAAGGTTGTGTAATGTTTTAAAATGAGAATAAAGTTTATTATTATTATTATTATTACTTGGGCTATCCATTGCTTTAACCTATCAATACCCGTAAGGCCCAAGTGGGCTGCGATAACAAAATATTTCCAAGAATCGGCGATCGAAGGATTTGAAATGAAACCGGCCACTGTCACAAAAACCGAAATCGAAATGTATATCGATACTTTAACGAACGTCACTAAAACGTCTTATAATACAGCGGATGCAATCATTCTAAACCTGTTCCTTCGAACAACAAACTCAAACAAAACTCAACTTTGACACCACTACATAGAGCTCAAATTCCTTCACACCACAGACTATCTTCATCCTCGAAATTGCTATTCTAAATGAGATCTTGGGAATTAACAAATAGGGTTTATATTCGCTTGTATTTTAGAAAAGTCAATGATACTAAATTTGTCTGATATGCTTTCCCACGGTTAAATTTAAAAAAAAGGGAGAAATAATTGATTTGGTGTGATTACAACTTATCTTAAACATCTTATCTAAATAAAGTTTAAAGTTTTATTTACTGTATGCGAAAATATTAACTTGAGCATCCACAAATTAGGCAAGGGATAAGTGTGAGGGGAAAGGGTTAAAAATTCAATAAAGTCTTACGCAATTTATGGACCTAATGAAAAAAATGTTTTAAGCAACTTTTAAAAACGTGTTAAGTGAGAACTTTTGGTATTAATTTGTCTGCTTTTAGTGAAGATTACAATTTTTTCTCCCCTATGAACCTTTGTAGCGGCCTTGTACAAAATTTTATAATTGCGTCAGAAATTCAACAAAAATTTATAGCCCGAAGGAAGAATAGACCGTCGGCGCATCGTAGTAGGGAAAATAAAATCCTACTCTCTATCTCGCGTCGAAAATACATCCTACATGTAGCCCTAGCATGGCCACCAGTAGAAATGCGAAAGTATAGACAAACTGTGGACATAAACTTAAGGTGCCGTTTCGATCTTTACCGCGGCTAATCGCGACCGCAAAAATTCAATTAAAATGTCATGGTTTATGATAGACTATAGTAGTAAATGCCATTAAGCAGGATAATAATTATTTAAATTTTTAGGACTATAGTCTGTCATAAAGTGGCATTCAAAAAAGATCGGAACGGCACCTTAAGTTTATCTCCACAGTTTGTCTAAACTTTCGCATTTCTACTGGTGGCCATGCCAAGGCTACTGCTGTTTCGTTTTCACATCCATTTTTTTACTTATTTATTTGAAAGATGTAAGTTGTATCTTAATTCTCAGTCGATGTTACCACTCGATTAACATCAAAACCGGTTAAGCCACTGCAGTGATACTTTTCAACTTCCTTTAGGATCAGATAAAAAGAGATTAATTTAAATTATGAGAAGGAAGTGTCAAAAGACTAAAAATTGTGGAAAATTTTAAACAGTAGTACTTTAAAAAAACTTGAAAGGTGTCAAGGGACCGCCGAATGGAACGAAGTTATTTCTTATGTTGAAAAAACCTGTAGGTATACATTTATTATACACTAAAATATATAAAAAAAAACGCCATCTATTGACGCCCAGGAATACTAACAACGCTGTTTATTCTCAAAAAACGCCATCTTGTTGACGCACAGGAATACTATCAACGCACTCTGCCCCTACCATGCAGTACTAATAAAACATAGTGTCGAGGTCAAAATATATCGTTCTGTCTAGCCCTCTTTACGCCGAACGCGCGATAAGGAACTTCGTTCCAAAAACTCTTCGCCAAAGTTCGATTGCGCGGGAACCGTACATTTCATACAGTCTGTGACAATAAGTATCCTTCGTCCTTTCCCGAGACTCAAAGTATATCGGTACCAAATTTTATCAAAATCGGTTCAGGGGTTTAGACGTGAAGAGGTAACAGACAGATAGACACGTTCGTATTTATACAGGGTGTAACAATACCAAATGAAAGTAGCAGCACTGAAAGACCAAATTTTTAATATACTTTATTATATGGACAAGCGCCCGACCGTCACGAGTTTTCTCATATAAAAGTGAAAAAAAAGGTCTTTCAGCGCTGCTACTTTCACAGTTAACTTTCTACGAGGAACACGTACACACCCTAAAGTATTATCAGTTAGTTTTGTTACATCCTGTACTATTAAAAACATACTTGTTTAAACAAAAGTACATACGTAATTTATAATTAAATCTTTTTGATACGTTACTAAGTAGTACTTATCTAAGTTATGATTTAAGCAGCCGTTAATTTGAGTGGCTAACAATGTGTAGTTGTGGACTAGCAGACAGGTTGTTCATACAGTTACCCTATAGCAGGTTTGATCACAAAAACGCAAGTTGTTATGACGCTTCACACTGATTGCGTTTTGTGTAAACTCACAATAATTTAAAAATATATCTTGCTCATATCCAAACGATAAAATATGCGAAAGTCTATAAATAAAGAGGACAGGCTAAAAAGATATATGTCTGTTATCTTTTCACGCCCAAGCCGCTGAACCGATTTTGCTGAAATGTTGTATGGAGATACTTTGAGTACCCGGGAACGGATATATTTTTGTAGGAGATTTTCTCGTAGAAATGAATGGTTCCCGCGCGAAAATGTTAATTTCGGTGTTACGGAATTGTGGGCGTCATGTAGTCAACTATTGTGGCGTAGCTAGGGTACTGAGGACCCTGGGACAAAAATAAAGAAGCGCCCCTAACAGAGGCGATGCAATTTGCTAGACCTCCGATCGGAGGCGTATTTGGTGTCCCGTGCCACTTGACTTTCGCGAATTACAATTTAGAGATTGATAATTAATATATTATCGAGGGCCCCCTGAGCATGAAGGCCCCAGGGTAATTCGTAGCTACGTCACTAAAATACCCTTCAAATGTGGCAAGTATTTTAGGCGTATCACTTAAACATATATACGTAAGAAACATAACCCTTCGAACGCAGTCAGTTCAAAACAAAATCACACGCCGCAGTCAGCATGAAGTGGCCCTCAGGTCAAGAACCAGTAGCCCATAACAGGTACGACGCGTGCCCGAGAACTGCCGAGCGTACCCGAAGACACCCGAAGCCCTCCGAAGCCTTCCGAAGTCTTCCGATGGTCCTTCATGGGAACTGGTCATGAGTTTCCTATGGGAAGAAATTATACTTACTTCTTGCGGTCTATACTTTTTTCTCTAGCACCTATATGTATAAATATAATGGTTGATTGGATGTGGTTAATTTAAGGAAAGTAATATTGTTGTTTTTAGAAAGATTTACTTGATAGCGTATAAAAAAGAAGGGTAATGATATGGAATTTTGTAACCATGTTATATGGAGTGATTTTGGTAAGCTTTTGCTCGCGGCTTCGCTCCCGTTAACTCAGTTAAGATTTAAGAAGTATTATTAACATACAAACAGCTTTCATCCCCTATTTTAACCCCTTGGGGGTAGAATTGACCAAAATTATTTCTTAGTGGATGCCTACGTCATAACATCTACCTGCATGCCAAATTTCAGCCCGATCCGTCCAGTGGTTTGGGCTGTACATGATGCATCACTATGTCAGTTAGTCAGTCAGTCACCTTTGAGTTATATTATATATAAAATTCTCGTGTCACTATGCTAGTTACCGTACTCCTATTATGCATATTCAGTAGGTCTGGCTACCAGTCCCAAAAGTTTCAGATATTCTGACATTACTGAACTCACGATTAAATTAGAGCTGGTACCGACTTCAAAATAATGAAGACTGTTGTATGTAGGTACCTACAGAAATAGTTGAAACTTAGGCCGGTATAAATAGTCAGTACTCAACGGGTGGACCGATTTTGTTCTAGTTTTTTTTTTGAAAGCTGACATGATCGAGAGTATTCTTAGCTATAGTTCATCATCATCAGCCTGCTCAATGCTGGACAATAAGGGTTTATCTGGTTCATGTTTATCTGGTTGACGACCTCCGTGGCTCAATGGTTAGAGTGTGTGGCAACTCAAGCCGGGGGTCGCGGGTTCGAATCCCGCCGACGGAACAAAAAGTTTTTCAATGTTCCTGGGTCATGGATGTGTATTAAATATGTGTATGATATAATAAAAATCTTAAATATATGTATAGTATAAAAGTATTAAATATATTTCCGTTGTCTGGTACCTGTAACACAAGTCCTTCAGGTACTTAGTACGGGGCCAGACTGACGTGGTGTGAAGCGTCCATAGATATTATTATTATTATTATTATTATTATCATGTTCGTGGCATCGTAGCATCCAAACGGGTGGACCGATTTTGATCTAGTTTTTTTTTGTTTGAAAGCTGACATGTTCGGGAGTGTTCTTAGCTATAGTTCATCATCATCAGCCTGCTCAGTGCTGGACAATCAGGATTTATCGGGTTCATGAAAGGCCGTTAGCAACTTGTACTCATTTGATGGGTTTTATATTTCATGTTATAGTTCGTGACATTTGTGAATATACAATATATACGTAAACACATAATAATGGAAAGTTGGCCTGGTGCTGCACCATCACCTGGTAATCAATAGGATATCCAACTCCTCGCCAACTTAGAGTAGGGAGAGGTTTCGTGTTTGGGCTCATTTTAATCGCGACAACCAGTAAGAAGTAGACAAACAGTAAATATTTATACGCTGCTGCTGCAGCATAACCTGGATTCTATAGGAACCGAGCTTCGTATGAACCCAAAGTGGAGGTTTCATGTTTGGGCTCATATTAATAGCTTCATCGAAAAGGACATTGATAGATGGTAATCATGAGAATACTTATGATTCTGTTGATAGGAATTATTCTGCACTATAACTAACACAAGTTTAAAAAGTTAGAAATAAAATTAAATTAAGAAATTAAAAGAACTCCGCCAAACTACTTTGAAAAGTAATGAAATAATATTTACTTACTGCCTTTAAGTTCAAATAATTCCTAACTTGTGTAAAGTAATATCCCACCAAAAACATACCTGTTAAAATAGGGCCTAGTTTCTATAGGGTAATAATTATTAGCCTAAAAAAGAGTTGAAATCTCATCCAATGCCCAGTTCAGATGCACTTCATCGATCATAATCATCTTCATCAGCAGCCTGATCCATAATACTTCTAATTTAAACATGGCAGGTTAATTAAATTCTGTAAATTTTATCTAACAACATAATTAATCAAGTGTTATGTATAGCACAAAAACCTGCCAAGTTCAAATGTAGAAGTATTATGGTGAAGATGATTATGATCGATGAAGTGCATCTGAACTGGGCATTCGATGAGATTTCAACTCTTTTTTAGGCCAATAATTATTAGCCTATAGGAACTAGGCCCTATTTTAACAGGTATGTTTTTGGTGGGATTTCAATACTTTTTTTCAAGAAATCATACGTAAGTTTTCTTATTGTGCTACGCCCGATATAAACAATAGTTTCGATAGCTGCCGCTAGTAGTATTTGTTAAACTATCAATAGAAGCCAATTTTTTTACGTAAGCAGTATTTATTTATTAAGCTATACAGTGTGCATTATACATGACAATATTTTATAAGCCCCCCCTCCCCCCCACTCCTCCTCCCACCCTCCTCATCGTATTCTTATTGTATCACTATAGTACATAAAAATTTATTATCTCAAGTTCGTAGATGATCCGACTCACGCTAGACCGATTTATTAATATTCTTAATTTTTTGTTAATATACATATTATAACACACGACCTGTGTGCCAAATTACATAACGCTAGGACATTTGGAAGTAGCCTCTAAAGTTCGTAGATGAGCCGTCTCACGCTTGACCGATTTCTAAATTTTCTTAATTATTTGTTAATCTACATCAAAATAATATACTAACACACGACCTGTGTGCCAAATTTCATAACACTAGGACATTTAAAAGTAGTCTCTAAAGTTCGTAGAAGTACCGACTCACGCTTGACCGATTTCTAAATTTTCTATTTTTTTTTGTTAATCTACATCAAATGATGTAACACACGACCTGTGTGCCAAATTTCATAACACTAGGACATTTAAAAGTAGTCTCTAAAGTTCGTAGATGTACCGACTCACGCTTGACCGATTTCTAAATTTTCTTTTTTTTTTTGTTAATCTACATCAAATAATATAACACACGACCTGTGTGCCAAATTTCATAACACTAGGACATTTAAAAGTAGCCTCTAAAGTTTGTAGATGTACCGACTCACGCTTGACCGATTTCTAAAAGTTCTTAATTTTTTGTTAATCTACATATAACAAACGACCTGTGTGCCAAATTTCATAACGCTAGGACGATTGGAAGTGGCCTAGAGGTTTTGATTACCGGTCAGTGAGTGAGTGAGTGCCAAAATTAGCTATTTTTAAAGGGACATATTTCAGGATCTACCAAAGCTATATCTATGAAATTTGGTATACTGCGTAAGTACTAGTATATAATTACGTAGTTATAATTTTATCTTTGCACTTGCAATAGACACTGAGATACAGGGGTGTCAAAAGTGCGTCGAAACGGTTCGTGTAAACAGTGCACGGCATGTGCGCGGCCTGCTGGAACTAGGCCTGCGCACTTCCGTGCGCTTTGATTTTAAATTTCTTAATTCGTAGATATTATGTCTATATCTACTAATATTATAAAGATGAAGAATTTTTGTTCAAATCGAATGGGGTAGGGCGTTTTCACACTGCGACGATAACGACACGACACGATACCACAGAGGGCCACCGCACATATACAATTTCAAGTTGGCCGACTATCTATGATCAATGATGTTTTCCTAATTCTAATCTGTCACTTAGTATTGAATACACCCAAAATATTCTCCTTTCTTTTCGCCTTCGTTTTATTAGTGCCACAATAAAAGCGTGCTTTTTACGCATTTTAACACGCACGTCTAGGCTAGCAACACCGTTACCAACTAAATCTAAAAGCCTGCGGCTGGCAGCGTACACAATGAAGTTGTCCAATTAAATTGTGACACTACGCAATTTAGTTTTTACGATAGTCGGCCAACTTGAAATTGTATATTATGTGCGGTGGCCCTCTATTCTGTGGTATCGTGTCGTGTCGTAATCGTGCAGTGTGAAAACGCCCGTACGAAACAACTGGATCGGTTTTGATTAAAATTTGACACAAATATAGTGCAGTTTAAGAAACACGGCATAGGATATTTTTAATCCGGAAAAATGTACAGTTCCACCGGTATTCGCTCGGGGAAAAGCTGTAAATATCATTCTGAACACAGTATAACGTAAATTGTGCGATAAATCATATTAAAAAGGCTATTCAGTTAGTGTTCTCGGGTTTAGTTTTAATTAGGAAACTGACACTTTGCATAACAAGCTAACACACGTTTGTGATCCACTGGGTGTAGTAATGCTGGGATAATTATTCGAGAAGTGCCCGTTTCGGCTTCGGCTTCGGCTAAAATTGTAACATTTCAGCTGCAAAGAATAATGCGTCAAGTTGGCCGGCATCTTATATGAAAATGGATTTTCAAATGTGTTAGTCGCGCTAAAACTCGAACACGGCTGAACGGATTGGGCTGATTTTAGTCTTAAAATATTCGTAGAAGTCCAGGGAAGGTTTTAAAGTGACACGAAGTTCACCGGGACAGCTAGTCTTATATAAAAATGGATTTTCAAATGTGTTAGTCGCGCTAAAACTCGAAAACGGCTGAACGGATTGGGCTGATTTTAGTCTTAAAATATTCGTAGAAGTCCAGGGAAGGTTTTAAAGTGACACGAAGTTCACCGGGACAGCTAGTATCCAATAAAAACCACTTGCCTTGGAGGCTAGGAAATGAAACCTTATATCATAAGCTTCAATTTTTATTATGGACAGAACACGCTAAACTACAGGAGAAAAAAAATATCACACCGGACATCATAGAACTGCCTATGGACTTAAACCACTTCAGTACGAACACTATTCTCAAAAAATGTCTTCGCTGACGTCATAGACCGTACTCATAGACACGTAGACCGTCAACAACAAGGGAGCGATGCTTTAGTTCATCATTATTGTACGTGTTTGACAGGGCGGAGCACAATCGGTGTGTGTGCCCATATTATTTCAATAATAATATTATGGTGTTTAGACGTTGTACTTACGATGTATTTATTCCCCTGGCACTATATTAATTGGAAGACATCATTATTGAATTTTTATAGACCATGGAAGTTGTACCTGTAGTAAATGATTATTAAAATATTATTTTTAACAAAAAATTAAAACCAACTTACAAGGTAAAAACAATAGTAATGTGAACGAAAAAGTATTAAATAACTCTTACTCTTTAATAGGTGCCCTTTTTCAGAATTCGTCTAAATCTCAACTATTTCTGTACATACTACAGTTTTCATTATATTGAAGTCGGTACCAGTCCGACTTCAAAATAATGAAAACTGTAGTATGTACAGATAGTTTTAATTTAAGTTTTAGTTTATTGTTAAAAATAATAATTTCACTCTTTTTAGTTATCTACAAAATAAGGCTTTATGCGTAAATAACCAATACGAATGTTATCTATTCACATTATGTTACTGTAAGCGAAATTGTGGTAAATGCTTGCAGTTATCTTAGTGATGCTGCAATTTCCAAACTTTTATCTTTAAAGGTTCAGGAGTTCTCTTCAGTGTCTTTGGACCAAGAGACACCTTCGTATGAAATTTCTCTTATTCATAATATATGTTTAACTTACTAGAAACAACATTTTAACCACCATGAGTGTTTTGATAAATTTCAAGAATTTCCCTCGATTGCTCATAGATTCCATCATCAGCTCACCACTTTCGTAATTGTTATACAAAATTAAAATTATGTCCGATACAACAACACGAGAATTTTGAAAATCGGTCCACAAACAGCGAAATCATCATCAAAAACTACTGCTTCAATGCAAAATATCGCGAAAAGTACCAATAATTGGGTCATAGTGTGATGACCCATGGTATAATTATGGTTGTGATGATGATGATCAATCAAATTGATGTGTTGGCTTATGCTTTCAGTTGTTTAAACAACGCCGAAATCCCCGAACCTGTATATGTATATAAGCATTCAAAAGTTCTGTTCGGTACCTTCGGATCCAGGGTATAACCTGGTGCGAAGTCTTAGTTTTTGGTGGCATTTACCTCGAATGCTTCAGAAAAAATCGAAATCACTACATATTTTCATACAAATTTCAAGGAGTCCCCTCGATTACTCATGGATTCCATCATCAGATCACAACTTTTATGAACATGGTACCTAATTCGAATCAAACCCTATAAAACACAAAAAGAATTTTAAAAATCGGACCACAAACGGATGAGTAATTGTTGAACATACATAAAAAAAATACATACAGCCGAACGTATTACCTCCTCCTTTTTGGAAGTCGGTCAAAAATAAGTTAATGTTGAGTTGTTGTTGTTTATACTAGAGTTCTGAATAAAAAAATGAAGGCAATTTAATAATTAATAACACAACATAAGCATTTTCTGTGAGACCATGGTATTGAATTCATCAATCGAGCCGACCCATTATAAGGCCGAAGCATTGTTCTAAAACGTTAAAAAAAACATAAAGAATATATTAAATACACAGTAATACATTATAAAGAAGATTAACGGCTATAAGTTGCAGAACATTTAACTACAGAAGATAGTTTAAATAACTCCACATGAACATAAGTCTGGGGTGCAGTATAAAATATATACAGTAGAACCAGATTGGCCGAACAAACGTTTGAATAAATTATCGTGATTTCAGATAACTTTATAGTGCAAATCATAGGCGTCCCGCGTGTAAATTTTTTTTTTCGCGCTCTTCGAGCGATACATTAATTGATTTTAGAGATGTCATCACTCATCAGACACTAGCATTTAGACAATGCACTCAAAGACTGATTCATTTTGGGGGTCCTGTGTACAACGCACACACTCAGGCACTATAAAATCACATTGAAGGGCATTGCCAGTGGGGCATCCTTCTCCCTTTCCTCTGCCAACACCTTCATCTCTATAAGACATGTTAATTCTGCTTAATTCTCTTGGCGTTAATTTTTTTTTTACTTATTATTATCTACCGTTTGGTAATTATACTGTGTCTGTAGTCTACAATTGAAAGGATTGGGGATAATGTTTGCCTTAAGATACCCCAAGACTTAGAGTAGCGTCGGCAGCGAAATTAATTTAAGTGGACCATTAAATTATGTTATATACTTTTTCTTACTGAGTAGAATAATACGGAATCTATAATTACTAATATTATAAATGGAAAAGTGTGTCTGTATGTCTGTTACCTCCTCACGCCCAATTTATTTACCCAAACCACAGCAGCGATTTTGTTGGAATTTGATATCATATACCTTGAGTCCCGGGAAATGACATAGGGTATCCGAAACTCAAAGTATCTCTACGGATACCTACTTTGATTTCTAGACTACATAGGATTAGATAACACTCGCAAGTCGCAACTCCGTTGCGCCTAAACTCGTTTATCGCTCGAACCCTTCATTCTCCCGGGACAAAAAGTAACCTACGTAGTGTATTGACTTAGATTATTACACGTAAACTTCTTGTATTATGTACAAGATGTAACAAATCTAAGTGATATATACTTTAGGTTGTTAATGTTTATTATTGAAATAACTACAGTTGAAATAATATCTGTTTATTCTTGAGATTTTCGATCGAAGAATGTTCCTTTTTGATTGACAGTTACGTTGTTATACTTTTGCATTTATAATATTACAATGCATGTCGCAATGTAAAAGAACTACATATCTTTTTTGCTATCTCTACTCCTTGATTTATAAGGCTGGTTTTTGGCAGGCGTACCCAGCCTCATTGTCTTGTGCGGAATTGCTGCTGGAAATTGCTTTAATGGTACCAACGGGACCGGCTAGTGAGTCGTCAATGCTGATGACAAGCTTCGGCTCTGTAGACCAAGGGTCCTTCGATCGCGGATTCTTGGAAATCTATTGTTATTCTATTGTTGTCGCGATCACCGGTTCTCTTATGGGGCTTGAAAGGTTAATGCGTATTTCATAACTAGCTGACCCGGTAAACATTGTTTTGCCATTAAAATTATATCCAGTATCAATATAAAAAGTAGATGAAACTCTATCCTCAGACCTAACGAATGTTCATACAAACATTAAAATCGGTTGAGCCGTTTTGGAGGAGTTCGCGCTCTGAGACAAATACTGTGACACGAACATTTTGTATATTAAATTATTATTGAGGCAAAAGTATGTCTGTTGCGTCTTCACGCCCAAACCACTGAACCGATTTTGCTAATTAGTAAGTAGATACTCTGAGTCCCATGAAAGGACAGGACTTTTTTACCCGGGGAAATGTACAAATGCCGCGCGATAAACGAATTTTGAAGCTTGCTAGCTTCAATATACTGGATTAACTGCTTTAAATCATTAAGGTGACGCCGCGTTAAAGTATAAAAACGTGTTGAATATGTTTTAGATTGCTTGTTTTCTATGAGAGGCTGTCCCGACCTCTCATAGAAAACAAGCAATGGAACAAAAATGGTTTTTGTCGCGTAATTGAAAAACCATAAATACATTTCATAGCTATGGGCAAATTAAAGTGTATGCTTGAACCAATCTATGTACAAATTTTGGAAGCTTAAATCACTCTCCTCTGTTGGCAAAATAGGAATCCCTTTTTAGGGTTCCGTACCCAAAGGGTAAATACGGGACCCTATTAGTAAGACTTCGATGTCTGTCCGTCTGTTTGTCCGTCTGTCCGTCCGTCCGTCCGTCCGTCTGTCTGTCTCCAGGCTGTAACTCAAGAACCACTATAGCTAGACTTCTGAAATTTTCACAGATTATGTATTATTTTATTCGCTATAATAACAAATACTAAAAACAAAATAAAAATAATATTTAAGGTTGGCTCCCATACAACAAACGTGAGTTTTTCGGCTTTTTTTGCTTTATTTCAGTAATGGCAACAAGTAGGCAATTGATATTTTCACGAAGGCCCTTATTGTATGTCTACGGTAATAATTAATAATAAAATAAAATAAAAATTTAAGGGGGGCTCCCGTACAAAAAACACATTTTTTTCCTATTTTTGCTCTATAACAGTACGGAACACTTCGTGCGCGAGTCCGACTCGCACTTGGCCGATTTTTTTATTTACAGAGGTATTTTTGATTGATTATTCTGTGTTATAAAAGTTGACCAATCGTGTTATGCTATGGGTAATTCAAAGACAAAGACATGATGAATACTGACAAAGAATTTCTTTAGCCATTGCTGAGAAAAATCGATATCGCTACAGCCAAATTATCAAGGCGTACAGCCAAATTATTCTGGAAAATTCTAGGGTTTGTTAAAATATTAGTTCATATACTAGCTAGCGCTACAGTTGGAAGCACAATAGTTATTGTAAAGGAAGTATAGGTACATTTATCACTTTGAAATACAGTATCATTTTAGGGTTCCGTAACAGAAGGGTAAAAATACTCTTGAGATTTGTCTGTCTGTATGTCTGGATCTTCTTTAATCCCAATAGATAGTTTATTAGACGACCTCGGTAGCTCAGTTAGCGCGTAGATGCAAGCGCCTCTCCTCGAAAGACTTGAGTTCGAATTCCGACAAGGGACAAAATTGTTTATGGATGTATTTTGAATCCATACTAATATTACAATTGCGTAAATGTATCTGTCTGTCTGTCTGTCCGTTACCTCTTCAGTCTTCACGCCTTATTAACGGGCTTTGGCCCACCACACATTCCCACCACTGTATCTCCTGTGTCGCCAGGGTTGACAGCGGTATCCAACCACGAAAACCCTTTGATATGCTCTCAGGGAGCCCGAGGGACATGCTAAAGCTGTCTTGGGACCCGCAACGAATTTAATCAGAAGAAGATAGGAGGAGTAGGAAGTATACAGTTTTTCCCTCCCCATAAAGCGGGAGACAGCACAAAGTTGCAATGACTGAAAGTCAAAGAACTTGAGGGGGAACACCACGGAAATAAGAATAATAATTGCGACTCCTAAGCTAAAACTAAGTTAATATTGGAGTTTATTGTGTTTGACTGTTGCCAATAATTGCCAATAATTGTGTCTTCACGCCTATTAGCCGCTATACCGATTTTGCTATTTTTGTTTTGGTATGGAGATACTTTGAGTCCGGGAAAAGGACATAGAATACTTTTTAACCCGGAAAAATGTACTTACAGTTTCTGAATTTCAGTCATCATCTTTAATAGTAACTCTATTGTATTAATATAACACTATAATATTATACGAATCCACCCGTGCGCGTATCCGATTCGCGCTTGTTCATTATGAAACAAAGGTATTGCTTGACCATTATTCGCGGAGTTTAGGAGATTTACATAGTTTATATCTATGTAAAGTGTATACGGATCCCTTAGTCTGCGTGTCCAAAGACTCGCGCTTGTCCATTATGAAACAAAGGTATTGCTTGACCATTATTTGCTGAGGAAGGAAGGTATAATTCTGGAAAAATTAGAAACTAGCCCATTTTGTACCGCCGCGCCGGAAGCCGCTTTGTACTGGTATAGGGTTGTCGACGATGAGAAAAAATTATTAAAATTATTCATTTTGTAGCTTTTAAATGCATAATAATATTATAAACTAGCCGTTCCGCTTGGTTTCACCCACGTAAATTAGATATTTCACAGACAAATTAGTCCACAATAAATAGCCTATGATCCTTCACGTGGTCTATTTCTTGTCTGACCCAAATAACAAAAAAAATTATGTAGTAGTTCGTGAGATAAGCCCTTTCAAATAATTTCCCCCCGTTTTTTCCACATTTTCCTCTACTTCTTTGCTCATATTAGTATTAGCGTGATAAAATATAGCCTATAGCCTTCCTCGATAAATGGACTATTTAACGCTAAAATAATTTTTCAAATCGGACCAGTAGTTCCTGAGATTAGCGCTTTCAAACAAACAAACAAAGAAACAAACTAACTAAGAAACTCTTCCGTTTTATAATATTAGTATAGATGCGAAAGTGTATCTGTCTGTCTGTCTGGCGCAATTGCGCGTATTGCGCACACACTTACCGTTTAAAATTGTTTCAGTTGCTCTGAATTTAAGAAACCAGCCACCACCACCGAAAACTATGAAAGGTATGTTATATTTTTTTATTTATCCAAAGCGTAAACGGCGAATCGAGGCGGTAGTGGTCATTGACTCCCTGTCATACTTGTCATGATAATATTCGTGGTCGATCAATAACGCATTTTTAATTGCATACTGAATATTCTAATTCTATTAGAATACATGAGTATGCTGCTTTGAACTTTTAAAAAGTTGAAGATTATGATTATTATCAAGAGGTTTTCCGATATGTATATTAATATGTGTCTTTATAGCTAAATTTTCGTTAAAGTTAACATAATACAGTGCGAGGTTTTTCTCATCACTAGCCAAGTCAATGACTGTTGATGCCAACATATTTTATTTTGACTACAGATTTTCTTTGAGGCTAACCAAAAAAAATATCATGAAAATTGTATTTTCTAGTTTTCGACAGCCCTACGCTAAGCATGCACTTATCTCACAAAGCGTCGGCACCCCTACAGGTGAACGCACACCCTTGCGGCTTCCGAGATGCCATGAAATGTTGTGTTGAGATCTCGATATAGATACGTGTCGTACTAGTTTAGCTATGTCCACATTATGCAATTTCATCTTCAATTTTCGTCATCTTCATCAAAGAAAAGTGTCATAGCGAGCGCTACGATTTCAACGCGCGTCACGGGCATGCCTCACGTTAGCTGTCGACTGCGCTATAACGCATGCCCTTGATGACAAGATGAACGAAAAAAGGCCCAGTGTGGACAAAGCTTTTGGGCGTGAAGAGACAACATAATATGGACAGACACATTTATAATATTAGTAAATGACGCCCGCAACTCCGTTGCGCCAAAATTCGTTTATCGCGCGGGAACCGTAAATTTATCCGGGATAAAAAGTATCCTAAGTCCTTTTCCGGAACTCAAAGTATCTCCATGCCAAATTTCAGCAAAATCGGTCCAGCGGTTTGGGCGTGAAGAGGTCACAGACAGACAGAGAAACTTTCGCATTTATTAGACTGTTCCCATCGATATTGTACGAGCAAATTTCGTAGGAAAGTAGCCCATGTACCATCAAGGAAAATGATTTCTAGGCAGTTGACGGACGTACTTCATATGGTAGGCTTATGTCAATTCAATGTTAGCTGTAATCGGTGGGATAGGTTTGGGTCTAAACAGACTAGGCTGAATTACGCCGACGTAAATTCCGCCGCGTTTGCGCCGCGTTTCAAATCCATACAAAATATGGGCGGAACGCGACAGACGACACACTATGCCGAAATTCCGTCGTGAGCCGAATTTCCGTCGAGCCGAGTCGAGCGTAAAGTTCGGCAGCGATTCGGCGGTAATGTTTTGTATAGCAACACACTATACGCGTCGGAATTATCAAAACCGAACATAGCAAATCCAACCTTAACTCCAAAGTGTTAACGCACACATTACATCTGAGAATTTTAAATACTCACGCGCGCGTTCCGCAACGGAAATTACGCCGCGAAATTTCGGCTCTTCGCGTAATTTATAGTGTGTCGCATCAGACGTAAGCGGCTGAACGTAATTTCGGCTACGTAAATTACGCCGGCGTAATTCAGCCTAGTGTGTTTAGACACTTTGACGCGACCAATTTATTTAGGTCCGCCATATGCCTAGGAATCAACTTCTCTGATAGTACATTTAGAACCGCTAGCGTAAAAAAATTTGTGCTTAGATTCGCCGTTTAGACTTTACTCCTGATATTTTCTACAATTTTCACACACTAGCTATAGTTAATAGTAATTTAACGTTAGAAAGTTGAGCTTATGAGGTTTTATCGCAGCGATTTGTTAGGGCAAAGTACTACATGGTATAGGCCGGGAGTTGAGCGTAAAATGTTTTGCTTTTTAACCGACTTCCAAAAAACGAGGAGGTTATATGTTCGGCTGTGGATATTTTTTTTTTTTTTTTTTTTTTTTATTTATTTTTTTTTTTTTGTATGTTCAACGATTACTCCGCCGTTTGTGAACCGATTTTCGAAATTTTTGCTTTGTTGTATTTGGTTTTACTCCAATTTGGTACCATGTTCACAAAGTGGTGACCTGATGATGGGATCCAGGAGTAATCGAGGGAACTCCTCGAAATTTATATGGAAACATATGGTGATTTTGGTTTTATGTGAAGTGTACTAAGAATATGCTACCAAAAAGTCAAATATTGGGTCAAGGTATACCATGGTTTCGAAGATGCTGAGAGAACTCCTGACTCCTTATAGATACACGTTTGGGAGTTTCGGCGTTGTTTTAAGAACAGAAAGCATATGCTACTATGCAACTCATATTCATCATCATAATCATCATCGTCATCATCATCATCATCATCGTCTTCATCATTACCACGTCGTGTTAAGGTCACCAATCTCTCATGGCACAGAATAGATAATAGTACAAGGCATAGGTGTGGATATACTAATAATAATTATAATTTTATACTGTATAACAACACTTTGTTTAAATATACACCGGTCAGCGCCGCGGAGGCGACGGTATCGCGGCGCCGCGCGTGGCGCGTGGCGGAAGACGCCAGATCGAATGTACTTTACTACTTTATATACAGATAGAATACTATACTAACTACTTTATAAAATTTTAATAGACAAAATATAGAATTAAAATAAAGTTATTTTAAAAAGAGCATTTAAACAAAACAAAGTCAATAAGTGTCTTTTTAATTAGTTATACTTATTAATCGATAGATGGCGCACTAAGTATCGATTTGAATGGATTTGAAATTGAATTCTTGATTACAAGAACAGCTGTCAATAATTATGATAATATTATATTATATTACTAGCTGTCCCGGCAAACGTTGTTTTGCCATATAAATAATTTTTGGTATGAAAAATAGATGTTGGCCGATTCTCAGACCAATATCCTCACAATATGCTCACATAATTTCATGAGAATCGGTCAAGCCGTTTCCGAGGAGTATGGCAACGAAAACTGTGACACGAGAATTTTATATATTAGATGAGTAGCTACGCTACATCCTATGCAAGTTTATACAATTTTTTATCTGATAGATCCTTGGATCGTGGAAAAACGAGACACAATAGCCTTTCTATTGTTATCGCAATCGCCGGTGACCACTTGGGGTTTGAAGTATTAAAATTGTTAAATTACTTAGCACAATATGTTCACTTCACTGATAATATATTATTTTGTGAGTGGGAACTGTGTAATAAGATACGTAAAATATACGCGAAGGTTTACCTACTAGTGTAACTAAAAAGAGTGAAATTATTATTATTTTTAACAAAAAATTAAAACCGACTTCCAAGGTAAAAACAATATTAACATTAATATGAACTAAAAAGTATTAAATAATTTTTGCTATCTAATAGTGCCTTTTCCGAATTCGGCTAAACCTTGACCATTTCTGCACTCAATCTTCATAATTTTGAAGTCGGTGCCAGTTCCAAAAGTTTCAAATATTCTGTCAGAGGACTGAAGATTCAGCTATCTGGTACCGACTTCAAAATAATGAAGATTGAGTACAGAAATGGTCAAGGTTTAGCCGAATTCGGAAAAGGCACTATTAGATAGCAAAAATTATTTAATACTTTTTAGTTCATATTAATGTTAATATTGTTTTTACCTTGGAAGTCGGTTTTAATTTTTTGTTAAAAATAATTTTGATTTACGAAAAGTGGAAATTAAAAGAGGTATGGATGAAATTTTCTTTGTGATGGATCTATGTTAAACTGTGCCGGGGCCCGGGACACGAGACATGATCAAAAATTCGTAAGACGGAGAGATATTAGATTGCCGGGGTGAATCAAGAGAGGAAGTAATGCCTCGATCTCTTTCTACCGCGCGGCGAAAAATGTTTGTCGTGCTGTTTCGCTTACACTTCTGACAGCTTTCCTAGGGTCCGTTTTCACTCGGCAACTTTAGAAAAAGGAATGAGTCTGAACACAAAATGACTGTTGGAAAACTAATAAATCTGCTTTCAAGTTTGGTTTAGTTCAGGTAAGCTTAAAAAATATTGATCAAACGGGGAAAACTATTAGAAAGCTCAAAGCACTAATTAATCCTTCGATCGGGGATTCTTGGAAATGTTTTTGTATTCTATTGTTATCGCGATCACCGGTACTCGTACGGGGCTTGATGGGGTGATTCACGATATTTAAGTTATTAGCACAGATATAAAGTAGACCACGGGAAAGACAAAGGGTACGTTCTTGCGTGAAAATATACGGTTCTTGCAAAATACCACGTATACGCGGGTGGAGCCGCTCGGAACACATTTTAATACATCATATTCTCTTCCAGTTTTCTTAGCCAGCTCCTGGCCTATCCCGGGAGTGATGGCGCGTATCGCGGAAGCTGTAAACGCCACCGGCGATTGATTTATTGCTAATGCGATTGAAATTAGTGCGAGAAATATAGTACTTGAGGAGTTGCGTACTTTGTTATCAATAATACCTACTTAGTTTTAAAAAAACACGCTTTTTTTTAAAAAAAATTACCAAGTTATTGCATTGTCATTGGCTCTTATTACTACGCAATGTTTCGAATTAATTAGACTACTGGACAACATACATACAGCCCAAGCTTATAAAGTACCTGGTAAGTAAGTAACTTAGGGCCTTTGGTACCCAAAAGTTGATTAAAAATGAAATAATGTTTTTTGTAACTGCAATTGCAACAAATACTATTAAACCGGCCAAGTGCGTGTCGGGCCACGCGCGATATAGGGTTCCGTAATACCGCTAGTTTTTTTTTTTTAATTTTTGTGTGGTCAATAAATGTACATTTATAACGTGTTTTACACTACTAACAACATCATCACAGCTATTTTCAAAGGAATTTGAACGAAAAGTTCCTTTATACTTCGCCGAATACATTTTTTTTATTTTATCGACTATTACTCAATAATTTATGAAGTCTTCTTAGCCGTGATAGTTTTCCTATTAAATTCAGCATATTTCCTACTCCCGTGAATTTTTTCACATTTCCAGAAGCAACCGTTTAGCTGGTAGAAGAGGGGAACACTGGACTCGAACGATTTTTTCCACTTTAAAACTTAATATTTCACAAACGGATCCCTAAATCGGAAAATGATCTATGAATACTCATAATATTTTTTAAAAACTTATCCAACGATTGGGTGGACGCGAAAAAAATTTTCATCCCCGCTTGATGTGTATGGAAGGTACCATAAAAAAATTTAAGTTTTCATGTACCATTTTGTCGCTATCGTTAATATGTGCATTCATGCCAAATTACAACTTTGTAGGTCCTATAGTCTCTGAGCAAAACTGCGGACGGACAGACAGACGGACGGACATACCGAAACTATAAGGGTTCCTTGTTGACTACGGGACCCTAAAAAAAGACTTTAGGGGGACTTAGAGCCGCGGAAAGAAAGCTCACGCGTCCTCGCAATCCTGCGGCGAAGATAGGAAGAGTATAAACGGGTTTTAGTGGGTAGATATTTGATCGAAGGTAGGGCTGCGGTCAATTCACCATCAAACATATGTTTTGTTTGATAATAATATTATATAAGTAGATGGAAACCTTCGTGTGTGAAACCGACTCGCACTTGGCCTAAATTTACGTAATTACTAGCTGTTGCCCGCGACTCCGTCCGCGTGGACTTCAGCTTATAGCGCGCGGTAGTGCCCGTTTCCATGTATCATTGATGGAGACGACGCACAGCGTTACCTATTATGAATTTTTGAAACCAAATTTTAACAAATTTACGTATAAACACCCCCTCACAACCCAGCTTTTTCCAGTTAAAAAGTAGCCTATGTCCTTTCTCAGACTTTAGACTGTCTGTGTACAAAATTTCATTACAATCGGTTCAGTAGTTTTGGCGTGAAAGCGAGGCAGACAGACAGACAGACAGAGATACTTTCGGATTTATAATATTAGTATAAATAGATGTATATAATAGGAAACCTTCGTGTGCGAAACCGACTCGCACTTGGCCGATTTTTAACGATCTTTGACTCAGCCTTATTATACCTTGTAATTACCAAGTGTTTGAACCTCAGTCCTGTGCCCTTATTAATTCAATTAGTCAGACAAAGCCGGCTACTTCGGATCCCCTAGCCTGGGAACTGTGGGAAATGACCGAAGCGAAGTGTAGTAGTGGGAGCTATGCTATAATATCCATACTAACATTATTAGTGAAAGTTTGTGAGTATGTATGTTTGTATGTCACGCTGAAACGGCTAAAGCGATTCCGATAAAATTTGGCATGGAGTTGGCTGAGATGCTGGAATAACACATTTTCATTTTACATTTTAATAACATAATATATAAGTATTAATCAAAATGAATTCGCAAAAAAATCATACTGTTAACACGAAATTTACTTTTACTAAAAACCGCGGGTAATACCATGGGCACAGCTAGTATAATAATATGGCAAAGATAATATTATGATTTATGATCATAAGTTTAGGCATCTAAAAGTTTCATGGGCTTAGGCTGCTGGCCCCCAAGTAATAATCCTTACTAATATTATAAAATGCGATTCTCTGTGTTGTGTGTGTGCGTTGCGAGTCTGTTTATCCATTTCCTCTTCACCTTTAAAGGAATAAAGTGATATAGATGAAATTTGGTATCGAGATAGGAGTATATATAGGGGCTACGAATAATAAAACCTACGGAAACGTAACTCCCATACTAATACAGTTTTAAATTTGGTTCCATTCGAACTGTCATGTAACGTCAGCCTTTGTACCGCTCAAGGTCACCTAAATATTGCAAATGTATGAAAAGTAAACCTAAGGTACAAGTGTACCTTAGGTTCACTTTTCATAATCAAAAAAGTTTTTGACAAGTATTTTGGAGCATGTTTTTTGACGGAGTTACTCTTCCTTAGTTTTTTATTATTCGTAGTATAGGGGTTATACTTTGACAGACAGGAAAGGAATTGGGATAGTTTTTATCCCGAAAAATGTATATCTGTTGTGGTACGAAAAACTTTTATTATTTTTTAAACTGTTAAACCGAAAAAACAAAGGAAAGTTTTTGTTGTGGAAAAATGTACGGTTTCCGTTTGTTAAACTAATTTCAGCGCAACGGCGTTAAAAACGTCATAATAAAGATTAATAAAGTTTAGCTTGTTATGTGCATGTGCCTTACGCTGACCTGTCATGGGAAGCTAGTACGAGATAGCTTACTGAACCAGATCCTCCTCATCATCAGCACCAGCATAGTAATTATGAAGGTTTAAGTGTCTGTCTGTTATCAGCTTAAGGGCCCTCTCTTCCTAAATTAGTAGGTCGAATGTCTGTCAGTGCGAATATCGACGTAAATTACATTAAAATAACATTCTGAATAACAGCGCGCCTTGTACCACAATAGACATTATGAACGGAATGAGCCTCGCGCTGGCTGATATAATTTATTTTTAAATATTTAAAATAAAGATTTCAAAATTGGATTCTGACAATTTTAATCGCATGTGCCAAAACGCAAACAACAATACGACCAAAGAGGAACACGTCCAGCGAATATGTCATAGTCTTAAATTCGTAGGTAACAAGTTAACAACCCTAGCGACGATTTTCGTCATAATACGTCAAATTTAAAAATTTCAACATCAGTAATAGCGCTCGGTAAACGGTAATTCTGCATTACATGCATTACGTGCTGTAATTCATGAATTATCGTGTATTGTAGTGAATGATGCGAATTACATGCAAACTACGTGCTGTACAACGTGCTGTACTTTGAATTACAACTTCTTTAATTTTTCAGCACGACATGCGTTACGTGCTGTAATGCACGCATTATCGTTTATTTTAGTGAATGATGCGAATGACATGCAAACTACGTGCTGTACATTGATTGACAAGTTGTTTAATTTTTCGTCATGCAATAATATGATCGTTTCGCCAGAGTAGACAGAATGTCTATTGTGGTTTCGCCATCGACATAATATTATAATGCAACAACTCAGTTCCAGGGTTGTGGTGGTGTAGATTTTGTATTAATATTTAAAAAGCAAACTCTTATTTTTTCTACTTTATTGTTTACTAGCTGTTGTCCGCGACTTCGTCCGCGTCAACGTATAATAACAAAGATGGACTAGATAGAGTTTTCCCCTTTTAAGGGTTCCTTACCCAAAAATAAAAACGAGACCCTCTTACAATGATTTCACTGTTTAAACCAAATTCGAGCTACATCTCATACAAAAACAACCAAAATGTATAAAAAAATCGGCCAAGTGCGAGTCGGACTCACGAATCGATTTTGATGAATTTTGGTATGGAGATACTTTTATCTCCATACCAAAATTCATCAAAATCGATTGAATATTTTACGCGCAAATCATAAAAGTATATTGTGCAGTAATCGTACATTTTCCGGGACAACTTTGGTCTTCGGGACTCAAAGTATCTCTATGCCAAATTTCAGCGAAATCGGTCCAGCCGTTCAGGCGTGATATCGTGACCACGCGAATATGGATTCATAAAGAGATTAAAGTACACACATACAACAAAAGAATGTGTGAAAAATTCAAGTGCCTATTGCCATTATTGATATAGAGCAAAAAAGGCCAAAAAAATCATGTTTGATGTATGGGATAAATATTAATATTTAAATATTAATTTTATTTTGTTTTTAGTATTTGTTGTTATAGCGGCAACAGATATACATTAACCTGTGAAAATTTCAACTGTCTAGCTATTACCGTTCTTGAGTTACAGCCTGGAGACAGACAGACAGATGGACAGACAGACGGACAGACAGACGGACAGACATCGAAGTCTCAGTAATAGGGTCCCGTTTTGACCCTTTGGGTACGGAACCCTAAAAACTAAGGAAGAGTAACTGTGTCAAAAAAATTGTCCGCGACTCGCGAGTCTACAAAATGTGACCCGAATACATGCATGCATGCATGTATTCGGTACAAAATTTTGTGTTTTTATACAAGTGACAATTATTGTCAACGGCTTTTTTTCCTAAAGAATATAAGGGTGTATTCAGACCGCAACGCGACGCGTAGATGCATTTCTAAATTTGTACTGAATTAACAGATCGCGCAATTGATACCTGTCAAATCCATACAAATTGATGCCGCGCCTCGCCTCGCCTTGTCACGTTGCGGTCTGAATTGACCCTTACTGTTTCGTAGCTATTATCATATTTGTGCGAAAAAGAACCAAATTCAAAACGGTTGAAGTATGGGAGTTACGTTTCCATAGTTTTTATTATTCGTAGAAGAAAAAAATAATTTCATTATCATAGAATTAAGTATAATATCGAATTGACATCGTTGTTTATTATAACATGGTTATTATAACAATGGTTGCAAATAAATCCTGGCTACATACTTTTTATGAGCGAATGATTAAAAATTGCAACTTTCCATGTAGAGCAGCACGTGTCGGCGCATGAGTACCGGTAACTATTCCACCTCAATTTTTTTATGCGATCCTCTTCAAATGATATAAATGCATGTTGCCATGGTGCAACCCGGTGCCATATTGTTTAAACAAACATTGTTTAAACAATTGCAAGGGATTGTTATTTTTTAACCAGACAATTTTTTTTATATTCTTTATTGGAATACCAATAAAAAAAGGTCCTATGACTTTTCACGATAAAGTTAATATTTTTAAAGATATGAATTTTTAAAGGTTCGAAAAATCTCAAATTTGGGTACTTTTGACCCAATAAAAATATATTAAAAAAGATAATAATGTCTAAGTTATATATATTTTTAAATTCTCTATACAATAGTTAATAATACCGTTAGTAGAGATTTAAAAAAAATCATAGCTTATATCTTTTTTATCTTAGCAAAAGTAGACAAAAAATTGTGTTTTTTTGTATGGGAGCCCCTCTTAAATATTAACTTTATTTTTTTATAGTATTTGTTCATATAGCGGCAACAGATATACACAATCTGTGAAAAATTCAGAAGTAGCTAGCTATAGCGGTTTTTGAGATACAGCCTGGAGACATACAGACAAACGGACAGACAGTATCTCAAAAACCGCTATAGCTAGACTTCTGAATTTTTCACAGATTGTGTGTATCTGTTGCCGCTATAACAACAAATACTAAAAATAAAATAAAGTATAATATTTAAGGGGGGCGCTCCCATACAAGAAACGTGATTTTTTTGGCCTTTTTCGCTCGTAATCAATAATAGTAACAGCTAGGCACTTAAAAATTTTACAAAATCCTTAATTATTTTTTTATTTTACTAATTAATAATAAAATTAAAATAAAGTAAATGTTACATACAAAAAACAATTTTTTGTCTACTTTTGCTAAGATAAAAAAAGATATACTTAAACAATTATTTTTTTTTGTAAATCTCTACTAACGATATTATTAACTAATGTATAGAGAATTTAAAAATATATATAACTTAGACATTATTATTTATCTAAATATATTTTTCATGGGCCAAAAGTACCCAAATTTGAAATTTTTCGAACCTTTAAAAATTCATATCTTTAAAAATATTAACTTTATCGTGAAAAGTCATAGGACCTTTTTTATTGGTATTTCAATAAAGAATATAAAAAAAATGTCCGGTTAAAAAATAACAATTCCTAGCAATTGTTTAAACAAACTTTGTTGCACCGGGATGCACCATGGCAACATGCATTTATATCATCAGGAGAGCAATTTGAAAAAATTGAGGTGGAATAGTTTCCGGTACTCATGCGCCGACTCGTGCTGCTCTAATGTCATTCAGGTAAAAGCCTTTTAATATAATTTAATGTCAAAATATATACTAATCCATAGCGACAAAGATGACCTTCTCACCGTAGACCATAGACTTTACTGATATAGAGATCTTTGACTGATATACTTAAAATTAAAATGAATTATCATGCTGCATGATGAAAAATGAGCGTTCATCATGCAGCATGTAATTCACGTAAATGAATGGTCATGCTGAATTACCGTCTACAGGGTACTTAAGTCAGCATACTCTATAATTCTGTCTACTCTGCTTGTGCTGTGGCGGTTACGACGCTCGCCGCGTCCATGATAGGGCGAAATAGGAGAAAAAACCTTTTTAAGGCTTATTATATTACATATTTCAAAAAAGTAACCAAACCAAATTATTAACTTATGTATTACAAATCAGTAGATATTTTTTTATATTATATTCTTTTGATAAATAATGAAGGAGTAAAGTGGTTTCATTCAACGATACCGATAGAAAAAAATATGGCAAAACCAAATTACGTATCATATCATGTAGATTACTAATTATTTTTTTCAGATATAATTTCTCTGTTGATGCCGATCAAAAGTTGTTTCATCTGCACGCTTTTTTCGAGAGAGCAGCCTTTACCGGTGAATCGATTTGGATGAAAATTTGAAAATACTATGGATGATGGGATGGTAAGGTTTTAAAGGACGGAAGAGTAGCAATTATTTGTGGCAAAATATACGATTACAGTATTGTAGAATATTTTACAAAGTTGCGGGAACATCTTATAGTTTCATATTTTTTGACCCTGCTGCCTTAGCATGGCGTTGCCTAGTCGATTCTAAGAAGAAAAGTAAATAGTAGTACCTCCATCGTGGGTATCGCAGACACAATAGATTTTCAATCGCTATGCGGCAGCCGGCTGCCTTGGGGATTTATGGGTTAATGGAAGAAATAACTTATATTATTATTCTACGAATAATAAATAATCGGCCAAGTGCGAGTTGGACTCGCGCACGAAGGGTTCCGTACCGTTATAGAGCAAAAATAGGCCAAAAATTGTGTTTTTTGTATAGGAAATTGTTATTTTAAATTTTAATTTTAATTTTATTTTAATATTATTAATAATTATTAAAGTAGACATACAATAAAGGCCTTCGTGAAAATATTATGTACCTACCTGTTGCCATTACTGATATAGAGCAAAAGAAGCCGAAAAAATCACATTTGTTGTATGGGAGCCACCCTTAAATATTACTTTTATTTTCTTTTTAGTATTTGTTGTTATAGCGGCAACCGAAATACATAATATGTGAAAATTTCAGAAGTCTAGCTATAGCGGTTCTTGAGTTACAGCCTGGAGACAGACAGACGGACGGACGGACGGACGGACAGACATCGAAGTCTTAGTAATAGGGTCCCGTTTTTACCCTTTGGGTACGGAACCCTAAAAACTAAGGAAGAATAACTCCGTCAAAAAACATGCTCCAAAATACTTGTCAAAAAACCGACTTCGAAGGTAAAAACAAGAATTAAGTACATCCTTATAATATGAACTAAAAAGTATTAAATAATTTTTCCTATCTAATAGTGCCTTTTTTCCGAATTTGGCTAAAACTCAACTATTTCTGTACTCAATCTTCATTATTTTGAAGTCGGTACAAGATGAATATTCAGTTCTCTGACAGAATATTTGAAACTTTTGGAACTGGCACCGACTTCAAAATGATGAAGATTGAGTACAGAAATAGTTGAGTTTTAGCCGAATTCGGAAAAAGGATAAGATAAGATAAGATAAATATTCTTTATTGTGCACACATATTTACAATTAAAAAAAACAAGAAAAACATAAAACACAAGTATAACACAATGGCGGCCTTATTACTAATTAGTAATTTCTTCCAGGCAACCACAGGTGGAGGAAACATATTTATAAGAAATTAGGTGAATGTGCCATAAACAAATAAATAATTATATAATGCATATACATGATACATATTATTATAATAAATACACAGATATATACATATTATCTACCTAGTCTAAAATACATACATACAATACACACCTATAATAATATTATGTAGGTACATACATACAAACATAAATATTATTTCAAAAGGATGGAACATTTATATTTGTGTGACGTAATATCAATAGTCGAATTATAAAAATTATGGTGAGCGATACAAGTAAGAATTTATTCAAGTTAAGCAATTATTATAATCATTATAAGCGATAGCAAGGAAGTGTTGCTTGACCAAGGCCTTAAACCGAATTAGCGTTTTGGTCATTTTTATATCTCTTGGCAAAGCGTTCCAAAGTTTTATTCCGGTAATGGCAAAGGAAGAGCCATAAAATTTGGAGTAATGTATAGGCATTTCCAGGAGTAAATTAGATACTGATCGTAAATACTTAACGTCCGCCTGTCGAAATAGAAAATTAGATTTTAAGTACAGAGGTAAATGCGGATCGTGTATAGTAGAATATACGAGAGAAAGAACGCGAGCATCCCGACGAAGCCGAATAGGCAACCACTTCAGCTTTGCACGATACTCGGAGATGTGGTCGTATTTGCGAAGGCCAAAGATGAAACGAATAGCTAGATTCTGCAGTCGCTCGAGTTTGTTGAGCTGGTCCTCTGTGAGATTTACAAAACACGCATCTGCATAGTCAAGCGTAGGTAGAAAGAGTGATTCAGCGATCTTAATTTTCGTGGGAATGGGAAGTAGGTAACGTAGACGTGATAGAGAGTGCCAGGTTGCGTATATTTTCCTACTGATCTCCTTAATGTGTTGAGTCCATGATAAAGTTTGATCGAGGTATACTCCTAAATTTTTAACTACTTTAGTAAAGGGAACTACAACGCCATTCACGACCACCTGAGGTAAGCAATTGAAGTCAACCCTAGATATTAGCCCAGGACTACCAATAAGTATTACCTGAGTCTTAGCTGGGTTAATAAAGAGACCATGGCGTTTACTCCAATTACAAATTAAGTTAAGGTCACTGTTTAATTTGCGGATAGTGGCATGTATGTCATGTGGGGATGAATGACAATAAATTTGGAAGTCGTCGGCGTAAAGGTGGAAAGACGAGGATAGCGATTGGGTGATGCTGTTTATAAAAAGAGCAAAAAGTAGGGGAGACAGCACACCTCCCTGAGGGACGCCGGCAAGAATCGTGGACCAATCTGAAGAAGTATTAGCTAACTTAACTCTTTGTCGACGCCCCACAAGGTAGCTGCGGAATAGCTCAATTAATTGAGGTGAAAAATTGTACACTCTAAGCATACCAATCAACACGTCGTGATCGACAGCATTAAAAGCGTTGCTAAAATCAAGCAGTGCTAGTAGAGTGAGTTGCTTATTATCCATGGCACGTCTAATGTCGTCGGTGACCTTAATAAGAGCAGTAGTCGTACTATGTCCACGTCGAAAGCCAGACTGAAAGGAGCTGAGGAGATTATTCTGCATAACATATCCCGTGAGCTGCTGACCTATAAGTTTTTCAAAAACTTTGGAGAGAAATGGCAATATTGAAATTGGGCGAAAGTCTGATGCAACTTTAGGTCGAGCAGATTTTGGTAGTGGGATTATGGTGGCATTTTTCCAGGTATTAGGGAATACAGAAGTATTAGCAGCATGATTGAAGATGTCGACAAGCACCGGTGTAATGATGTCCAAAACAGGGATTATCATTTTACGGCTGATTCCGTCGTCACCGATGGCATTTGAGGAGATGGACGCTATATGCCTTTTAACTTCGTCCCCAGTAAATTGGTTAAGTTGGAATGGCGGAGTATCAGGAGTGGGTAAGTGGGAAAGGTGGTTTAAGGTTAACGATTTTAGGCATTGGTCGAAGTTATTAGGAGGCGAAGCAAAGTGGCGGTTTAAAGTGTCAGCGTCTATGCAGGGATTTTGACAACTATCTGAATTCTTGCCGACTCCCAGTGTCTTCAGAAATTTCCAGAGGTGTTTGGGATCGCTATTCTCTACAGTCAAATGGATGTGGCGCCGTTGGGCATCCCTACAGAGTTTGTTACAACGATTTCTTAACTTTACGTACCTTTCCCGATGTGCTGGACTATTAGAGAGCTTGTATTTTGTCTTCGCTGCGTGCTTTTGTTTAATTATTTCTTTTAAATCGTCTGTAAGCCAAGGAGCAGGAAGATGTTTTATCCTAACGGGTTTGATGGGAGCATGCCTGTCATAAAGATCAATAAGCAAAGAGCTGAAAATACTCAATTTGTCGTCCACATTATCAGCGCTGTACACCACAGACCAGTCGACATTACTCGCATCCCGTTTTAGGTTTTCTATATTCAAGTGTGAGAAATTCCGTTGCATTAGCACCTTTCTTTTCACCTTAGGGGGACGCATCCTATATGAGAGGTAAATTAGGTCGTGATACGAAAATAAATCTGCAGAAAGCTGCCCATGTTTCACCACGAGATCCGGGGTCTGTACAAGCATGAGATCTAATAAAGATGGTGTACAACCAGGGGAGGTATGGGTAGGATTGAGAGGGAGCATATGTAGGTTACAACTATCCAAGATTGCAGCGAGTTTCCGAGATCTCGAATCACACCTAGCCATGCAAGTATTGAAATCGCCCATGATGATAGAGTGCTGGTAATTCGGTATGTAAGTTTCCAGTAAGTGTTCGAAAGCTGAAAAGTAGTCCATCTGTGACGAAGGACAGTAGCAAACTCCAAGGAGCACCTTAGTAGTAAATGTAATTTGTAGTTCAACCAGTAGGTATTCAGGAGAATCGGGAGGTGGGGGTTGTGCAGACGAGCAAATGAGAGTGTGTTCTAAATCAGATCTGATATACATCGCAACACCACCTCCACCTCTACCCACCCGATCATTACGAACGAGTTTATACCCAGGCAAGCAATAGCTGGTAGACGGAAGGCAAGGCTTGAGCCACGATTCCGATACCAGAATTGCATCAATTTGTGTTTTTCCTCCAAAAGAAGATAAAAGATCCGCGTAGTGAGCTGGTATGCTCTGGGCGTTAATATGCACAATATTAAGGTTTTTCTCGACGTTTAAGAAGGAAGTGGTCACAGCTTCATCAAGAGAAACAAAATTTGCGCTCACGTAACTATCATCACTATCGCTGGATGAGCATGAGAAAAAGTCTAGAATACAATCATCATCACCTGTAGAATGTTCCATAATTATTATTTAATAATATACAATAATATTATAAGATATAATATAATATAAATAAATATAATATAATAAGTGTGTGTAAATAATGCAACCAAAAAAATAACAATATAAACTCTAGATACCGTACCGATACCCAGCAGTGCCAAAAAGATAATTAGCTTTTAAAAACAATATAAATACATTTTTAAAATCCAGCCATGCTTAAATAAAAACAAAAAAAAAATAAATGAACAACAGAGCAAAATACAGTAAAATTATTAATACAAGATAATTAAAAAAAAATAATAATAATTTTTTTTTATGCCAAACAAACTAACAATAATTTATTTCAGGCTGTATAATACTGCAGTCTACAACAGGCTTTAGGATAAAAAGTCAGAGAAAAAAAAAAAAAAACAGTTGACAATTGACATTGACATACACAACTGTCAGTAATCAGTGTCATTTGTCAAAGGTCAAAAATGTAAGCTTCGTGTTTTCAAGTTCTAACCAAGAAAGTAACGATTTAACGAATAATTTGTAATTTTGAAAAGATGTGGAACTACCTGAAGGGTCTAGCAAAAACAAATTTGTATGCAATCAATAATTTTAAATAATTAATATATAATAGTATGAATTTGTAACAAATTATTATGCTTTAAAACCTGGTAAGTATGACAATTAACAATTTGAGTTTGCATGAGCCTAATATTAAGATAGCAATTACTTTTTATTAACCTTTTTTGCCCTCGTTGTAGGCGGGACCTTGGATTTCGGTGGTAATGGAGCAGACACAGCATCACATGGAGATTCTTCTTCCTGAGCAGGCGGTGAAATAGCATCCAAGTCGCCCATGCCAGCAACGCGATTAATGGAGCCATCTGGTCCTAGCACAAATATAGTGCCATCCCGGGTCCAACACTTGGTCATACCGAAGCGCTGACGAGCTGCCAAGAAGACGCTGTGCCTCTTTTTTGTTAAAAACTCTGACAGTGTTATGCCTGTCTTCTTCAGATTAGTTTTGGCTCCCCATACTGCATTTCTTGTTGAATGGAGGTGAAATTTCACGAGAAGAGGTCGGGGTTTAGTTTCTTTACGGCGTCCCAACCTGTGGCAATACTTAACTGCGGCTGCATCCACATCAGGCACCTTCAACTGAGATTTGAACAAATCTGTCAGAGCTTGGGGAATAGTTTTATCTTCAGAGACACCATGTATCAGCAAGATCTTCCTCCTGGATTTCATCTCCCATTGGTCATGCAACTCTGACAGCACCTCAATTTGTGCCTGAAGAGACTGGAGGGCATTAACAACAAAGGATTTAAAATTGTTAAAATCCGTAATCAGCTTTGCGGTGGGACTCGACGGCTGCTGCGATGACTTTTGCTGGGATTCCTGCAGCTCCTGCTGGAATGCCGCCATTCTGGAGTTGAACAATTCAGCCATTTGTGTGATTGACTCTTTAACTGCTTCCATTGTTCTTGTGAAAGTGATGGTGTTAAAATATGTAACTATTATATTTTTGAATAAATATTAGCACTTTGTGGATTTTATTGTGAGATATGACACTGGTGGGCACGGGTAACTATACTACCATTTTAGCTTTTAATTTAGTAAATAAAAACTTGATTTAAATAATTTGGCACTATTAGATAGGAAAAATTATTTAATACTTTTTAGTTCATATTATAAGGATGTAATTTTTGTTTTTACCTTAGAAGTCGGTTTTATTTTTTTGTTAAAAATAATAATTTCACTCTTTTTAGTTTTTAGTTACCTAGTACTAAACTATCAGGTACTATGTACGTAAATAATACACCTGTATAATATTATTCTACGTATCTTACAAGCTTACCGCTGAGCGAGACACAATAGAATAACAATAGATTTCCAGGAATCCACGATCGAAGGATACAAACTAGGTATTAGCAACAAATTATAAGTATCGTGCTGAAACCGGTCTCGAACGCTTCAACTCCCAAGCGGCCACATTGTGATTTGTGGTGTTGTACTTATTATATAAATTCGGACATCTATTAATAACTATTAGATAAAAATAATTATTTAATAATTTTTAGTTCATATTATAAGGATGCTATTACTGTTTTTACCTTAGAAGTCGGTTTTAATTTTTTGTTAAAAATAATAATTTCACTCCTTTTAGTTACCTAGTAAGCGATCGCGTACTATACGTAGAATAATACACCTGTATATTATTCTACGTAGGTATCTTATTACAGTCACACTTACAAAATATAATATCAGCTGCAGCCTGCAGACAATTTTAAACAATACATTTTAAAAAATCGAAGTGAACACGTGTGACGTGCTAAGTAGCCGGTCACCGGACTAGTTTCAATAGGGTGCTCGCTCGACTTGTCGCACACGCCTCGCACTGTATAGTACGGTACCCGGCAGACGATAGTTATTGTACCATGAACGCTAAACGCAATGCAAAAGGTTGAAATTAGGTTGTTTTACAGAATATCTCGGCGAAGTGAGACAGAATGTTACATGATCGAAGCAACTTTAACTTCTCAGAAGTAATGTCAAATGTGTGCCTTATGCTCTGGAGATAAGGTTGAATTTGGTGACATTGGTGACCCTGACTTGGTAATGATGATGATAATGATGATGATGATGATGAATGCAATTAGCATAGAAGCATATGCTTTCTTAAAACAGAGCCTAAACTCCCAAACTTGTATCCATAAGGAATCCGAAGTTTTCTTAGTATCTTCGGAACCATTATAGTATACCTTGGTGCAAAATCTTGCGTTTTGGTAGCATATGCTTAGGATGCTTCTCATAAAACCAAAATCACCATATGTTTCCATATAAATTTCGAGGAGTTCCCTCGATTACTCATGGATCCCATCATCAGGTCACCACTTTTGTGAACATGGTACCAAATTGGAGTGAAACCTAACACAACAAAACAAAAATGGCGGAGTAATCGTTGAACATACAAAAATAAAAAAAAATAAAAAAATATATCCACAGCCGAACATATAACCTCCGCGTTTTTTGGAAGTCGCTTTAAAAGTACCCTATGTCCTTTCCTGGGACTCAATATATTTCCATGCCAAACAGCAAAATTGGTTCTGCAGTTTGAGCGTGAAGAGATATCAGACAGATAGACAGACGGACGGACAGACAGACAGACGGACACACTTTCGCATTTATAATATTAGTTGATGTAGATCTGAGGTTTGAAACCACAACAGCTAGTAATTATAAACAAATCGTTTACTCATCGTTTATATTGTGGTTTTTGACAATAACTAATTTAACATCTAAATGCGGTCTTCAACCAGCGCCAAAATTCGTTTATCAAGCGAAAACGTCAATTTTCCGAAATAAAAAGTATCCAAAGTCCTTTGCCGTCTTCCAAAGTATCTCCATACCAAATTTCAGCAAAATCGGTTGAGCGGTTTTGGCTTGAAGAGGTATTATTATATATTAGTATGGATAAATCAATTAATAGCATCAAAATTAGATCAAGGTTGCGTTTTAAACGACGATGATAATGACCACTGAGGGCGAAGCCAAACGAGCGTAATTTGTGAGTTGTGAGTCGCAGAATTTCGGTTCGGCAGAATTCTGCTGCATTCAGTTTCATACAAAAACCTATCCTGTTTGATTCACAGGATCGTAATTTTTTGAGTCATGATTTGTATCAAAGATATTATTTACGAAATTCTGCGGCTCACAACACAAATTACGCTCGTTTGGCTTCGCTCTTAGGCTGGCCGCATGCACACGTTTTCCGAAATCCTTTTCCGAATTCGTTTTCCTTACTTGGAATTCCGTGAGACTAGCGCACACGTCGCTTTTTTTACACACGAACGCGCTAGCTTTCAATTCAAAACTTACGCGCGGAATTCGTCCGTTTCGGAAAAAAGCAAACGTGTGCGCCAGTTAATGTATTTTTTACTTCCATGCATTCGGATTTTCGAATTCGGAAAACGTATACGCAAAACGCAGATAATGATGATGGGTAAAGCGCCACGTATTTTCCGCTCGGAACAAATTTAATTAATTACACTCCACTATATAAATGAGTTTGATTTAACGAACTACCAGACTTGGTGTGTGGTACAAGTGAAAAGCTTATAGAGACGATGAAAATTTAAATTAAATCGTTGGTGCGGGGAAATTGTTAAATTTTTAAGATGGTAACCTTTGTAATGTTTAAATGATAATGTTAAATTGAGAAAATAAACAATATGATACAATTAATCTCTAATAAATGTCTAGAATCAGAATGATCAATAATAAAATATATTGAACCGATCAAGTCACTAGAAGTTGCTTAAAGCCTTTTATGAAAAAGATAAACATAAATTTTTAAGAAGAGTACCAGCTAGTTATGATGAATTGGTAAAGAATACTCTCGATCGTACCAGCTTTGAGACGAAAACAGATCGAAATCGGCTTATCGCATTGGATGCTAGGATGCCACTGACACACACAGACAAGATATTATGATGATCCATGCGTTGGATCCATGTGCAAAGTGATGTGCTTGATCTCTCGCTAATTCTATCGGTCTTCCTTCCATGGGTAATAAGACAAGAAAATGCGTTCTTGTGTACTGCGTATACATTTGGCCACTATGAAGTCCTGTTAATATAAGTGGCCTGGTTTCAATGGAACCGGCCAATTATTGTAACTGGTATCGGAGGCATTGTCATGAGTATACTATAGTTTGTTCGTTCTAAGATGATATGGGTGACAGTTCTCATATTCCTTGCTACGGAATATTTTTAGAAGAAAACAAAAAAAATCAGAATGTAATAAATTATATTCCATCTACAAAAATAAATGTTTCCTGTAATTGTAAATAAATAAAAATGAAAATTTGCTAAATGCTAACTTATTGATATAAAATTATAAATATTAACTTTGAAATAGGAGTATAAAATTATTGTTACGAAAATATTTGAAAAATGTCAGATGCATAAAACGGAACTTATGTCAATAGAGATTGATACAGTTGAATCGAAATTTGGAGTTTTGCCGGGAATGTTAAAGTGTGCTGTTGTGTTTTTATATTATTTTTCTAAAATTGTGTTGGCTGGGTTTTTAATGTGTAATATTGGTAGAATATTAACCATTAGATATTCGTGTTCATGCACAAGTGTAGGAAAGTGATGTAATATCCAGAAACGTGCTATTTTGTGTTCCCTCCAAAACTCCATCGAAAGTTTCAGTAAAGCGTCTACCACTTTACTGAATCGACCGACTTGACTCCTTGACTGTATTGACTTTTACTTAGACTTTGACTAGACTTTAGACCTGACGATACATGAAAACGATGACGAAAAATATAATAGGAGGAATATGGTTTTCCCGCCATATTCCTTACCTTTTTACCTTGTCTGTGGCACAACATGCACATCCTTTGTGTCAAGTTGCCAAAAAAGAAGAAAAAAAGAATCGAAATCAAATCGATAAAAAAGGGCGGCCATCTTAAATCGCCGGCGTCACTCTGAAACATCAGTACGAAATCAATAATTTCGATTGCAATTCCTTTACGAGGTGATTCGATATTTTTAAATTATTCGATTAATTTTTTCAGGTAACTTCCCTAATATTGTCAATTATAATGTGTCACGCATATCATCATAAAACGAACAAACTATAGGAGACAGACAGAGAGATAGACAGACGGACACATTTTCGCATTTATAATATGAATATGGATTTGTAAAATTGCTGGTGTTGTATATAATTTGGTCTCAAAATCGCTGTAAGCCTGTAACTTGGCCGCCATTTTCTTGAATCTCCATTCTAATATGCCCTATTGTGTAGATCCCATTATGCCGCTGCATCTGGACGGAACTTATATTAATGATCAGTAAAAAACAGGGCCTTTCGGTAATTATAAAGACAAAAGCTAAAAAAGATAGGGAATATTACGCAAAGAGGGCGCCACTAGCACATACAGTAAACAATCCGATGTCCAGTGGTTATGGGTCTACACAGACGGACTGCATTTCAACTGCAATCCAACTTCAAATTGCAGTTAGAAGGCAGCTTGAATCTACGACTCCAATACGACTGCAATAGAACTGCAAACCAAACAGTTCACACGACTGCACGCCGACTGCAACTGAACTGCAATCCGACTGCGCGTTTGGCTTGGAGTTCTATTGCAGTCGTGTCAACTGCATTCAAACTGCAATCCAACTACAATTTGCAGTTGGATTGCAGTTGAAATGCAGTCCGTCTGTTTAGACTCTAAGGGGCGATTTCATCAAAGAAATGGAACGCGTTCAATGTACACTGAACCGGTTCAAAACGTATAAACGCGATTATAACATCGAATTGCATTTCGCCAACATAAACTGAACGCGTTCACAGCAAATCCGAGTTTTATCTTCTGAACGCCCAAAGTCCAAAGCTTAACGTCATACTCGTAAAACCCGTTCAAGCCCTGTCATGGCGGAACGAAAAACATAGACAAAAGAAATGTCAAAATAACATTTTCAACACATGTGTTTGGTTAGTTTATGTATTGTTTCTTACTAATTTGTAGTTAAATTAACGTGAAAAGGCTTTAAAATGACATCACGTAAACTTAGATTTAATAATCGCGTGACATCACGTAAACTTAGATTTAATAATCGCGATCAATAGAATTTTGTGAAATCCATTTGAAAGAGAACTAGATTTACGTCGCTGCATGAACGCGTTCAATGGGAGCTAAGTTTTATAAATCGAAGTTTTATGTGTGTTTGGTGAAATCCCACCTAAGAGAGTGGCTCTTGAACGGAGGACGTGGGTTCGATTCCCGCGTTGGAAACATGTTATTTCCAAGTTTGGTTAGGACAATGCAGGCTGATCTGATCACCTGATTGTCTGACAAGTGAGATGATCCATGCGTCGGATGGGCATGTAAAAAGTCGCTCCTGCGCCTGATCTCTCGCCAGTCGGGTCGGTCTTCCATCCCACTGGGCTGATGCTGATGAGTATCCATACTTCCATACTAATATTATAAATGCAAAAGTGTGTCTGTCTGTCTGTCTGTTACCTCTTCACGTCCAAGCCGCTGAACCAGTTTTGCTGAAATTTGATATGGAGATACTTTGAGTTCCGGGAAAGGACATAGGATATTTTTTATCCCGGAAAAATGTACGATTCCTGCAAGATAAACGAAGTTTGATGCAATGGAGTTTCATGGGCTATAATAAATGATATGAAACAACAATACTCTTACAAAATCTGCGAAAGTCGGTACTAGCAAAATAATATATACAAAAAAATAAACTTATATCATTAAGTCTGAAATATGTTTGCGCTAACTGATATAAATGTGGAACATATTATGTGTAAACGCCGTATTATGTCAAACAAACTTTGGTAATATAAGAAGTTTAATAGTATGTTAACAAAAAATATTATAATAATGATGTTTGTTAGTCGAGTTGTATATAATATATCGCAGCCAACTGCTTTAAATAGCCGTTCAATCAAACAGCTAGCCCTTTTACTGAACAACGCCATTCAATCACACGTCTAGCTTTTTAATTGAATATTTAAGTCGCTCAAAACGTTCAACACTACAGCTGATTCAAAAGCCGACGTTTAATTGAATTAGTTCAGCGCTCACTACCGCGGCGGCTTGAATCAGCTGTAGTGTTGAACGTTTAGAGCGACTGAAATATTCAATTAAAAAGCTAGCCGTGAGATTGAATGGCGTTGTTCAGTCAAAGGGCTAGCCGTTTGATCGAACGGCTATTTTAACCAGTGGACTGATATATACTACATTCCAAAAGGTTCGCAAAGGTTGGAGCAGAGGGCGCTACAAGCACATACAGTTAATAATCCGACCACAATCATGTTACACACGTCATATCAGAATATTGACAGAAACGTTGTCAAACGTCGAGCAAAACTTGTTGTTTGCTGTCTATGCTGGTGCTGCCTCTAGCGTGAAAACATTGCAGTAATATAATTTATATCCTATTTACTATTGTTTTTGGTTTAAGAGGCCGGGTACGCTTGGAATTTTTCATACAAACGTAATACCAAAATCATTTTCTCATACGAAAATATTTAACATGTTTGAGTTATTTTTCCGTTTAGAATTGTAATTACCTAGGTTCCTGCACAAAAATTTACTTCAAAATATTTAAACACAAAAAAAAAAAATTTTTGATTAAATTTTTTTTTAGTAAATTTACTACTCAATATTGAAATACTAAAAAATAGAGTAAAACACTAAAAAATATATTAATAAATAGTAAATTTACTACTAAATATTTAAATACTAAAAAATATTTTTTAGAAATTAAATATTTTGTAGTAAATTTACTATTTATTTATATATTTTTTAGTGTTTTACTCTATTTTTTAGTGTTTCAATATTTAGTAGTAAATTTACTAAAAAAAATTTTAAACAAAATAAAAAATTTTTTTTGTTTAAATATTTTGAAGTAAATTTTTGTGTAGGAACCTAGGTAATTACTATCTTAAACTAAAAAATAACTCGAACATGTTAAATATTTTCGTATGAGAAAATGATTTTGGTATTACGTTTGTATGAGAAATTCCAAGGGTACCCGGCCCCTTTTCTTTTGGTACGATACTGAGTCAAAATTACTCGTATATTTGGAACACTACTTTTTTCCACAACAAAAACCATCCCTTGTCTTTTCGCTGACCTTTAATTTAAAATTTGAGCAACCGTTATAGCTGGAAGAGGCAATAGACATAATATTATATTATATTATAATAGATTCCGAAAGACACAATTTAATTTAGGGCACACGGGCCACCAGCCACAATTACAAAACGCCGCCACCGGCATATTTCCTGTAGTTTTCATACATTTTTTGACGCCGCGCCGGTGGCAGCCATACGCTACAACGATTCATTTTACGACCAATAGGACGGCGTTTGTGGCTGTCGCGTGTGGCCCGTGTGCGACGAGGATATTAGTAAGGGTCTGTGACTACCATGGCTTCGAAGTGCAAACGAATTTCGATTGTGTAATGTTTTTTTCATGACTTTCTGAGTGCCTTCTAAGAACCCTGGAAGCTCTTGAGAAAAGTTTTCAGCAAACACCACGATGTGGCTCGTGTGTTTTTGGAACAAAGTTCCTTATCGTGCGTTAGGCGTAAAAAAGGCTAGACAGAACGACACTTTTTTATTAGTACCTGCATGGTAGGGGCAGAGGGCGTTGATAAACTGATAGTGTTCCTGGGCGTCAATAGATGGCTTTTGTCAATATTTTTTTTTGAGTGTATAATATTATGTATATAGGTTTTTTGAACATAAGAAATAACTTCAAAGAGCTAACGAGTAAACGGGTCACCTGATAGATAGCAGCTACTATCGCCCATGGACACTCGCAATATTAGAGCTGTAGGTGCATTGCCGGCCTTTTAAGTGGGAAAAATAATAATAATAATATCTATGGACGCTTCACACCACGTCAGTCTGGCCCCACGCTAAGTACCTGAAGGACTTGTGTTACAACGGAAATATATTTAATACTTTTATACTATACATATATTTAAGATTTTTATTATATGATACACATATTTAATACACATCTATGACCCACTGGAACATTGAAAAACTTTTTGTTCCGTCGGCGGGATTCGAACCCGCGACCCCCGGCTTGAGTCGCCACACACTCTAACCATTGAGCCACTGAGGTCGTCATCAAAAATCTGTCTTCTTGAAGGTTTGCAATTTGCATGTCGTAGGTACTATGTGTTATCGAATATATTCTTTCAGTGTCAGATAGCCCATTTATATTTTATCACGCTAAGACTAATAGGAGAATGTGGAAAAAACGGGGGAAATTATTTGAAAGGGCTTATCTCGCGAACTACTGGAGCAATTTTTATGTTATTTGGCACGTCAAGGATCATAGGCTATCGATTTAAATCATTTTTTCAGTGGCTATATATTTTATACCCGTGCGACGCCGGGGCGGGTCGCTAGTAATACAATAAAGTGCGTGTGCTTACTATTTCCTCTCCTACGCCACGCGGGCAATGTACTATCTGAGTCCTGAGTCGAATTTATAAAAAATTTGATCTTGCGAGTTCAATTGGATCGGTAGATCATTCGCACTTGTGTATGTATATCCTGAGTATTGCACATGGTACCTGAAAAAATTACACTAAGGGCCAGTTTCACCACTTCTATCTATCCACAACTTATCTGACAGATACTCCATACAGTATCTGTCAAGTTGAGTTGTGAATAGCCTATTGCCTATCCGACACTTATCAGGATTCAGGACTAAATAGATGAAATAGGTCCTTAGTAGACTTAATCTCCTATAATAATATTATTGTGGTTGCTTAATGCTTACTAATTTCTTGTTAAAGTTGCAAAATAACATCAAAATAATAACTATTTTGCGATAGTGTGTGTATGTATATGCAATATCTCATAAACATGCCTCGGTTATAGATTTATTACCGCCTTTATATTAGGTATGTCATAAGCGGTAAAGGAGCTTCACACTGACAACGATAAATGGACTATAATCAAAACAACGACTATATTACAGACGTACAGAATTGAATACTCATTTTCTTATTAAACATTAAAGTTTTGTGCCACGATAATTGCAGTTTGGATTGTAGCATATTATTTATTATAATTATAACAAATTACAAAAATGTAACCTTCAACTTTAATTTATTATACTATATTATAGTACGGGAGCCCCAGAACATTTTTTTTTTGTGATTACTAACAAGCTAATATTTTGTGAGTAGCTACATTTTGATAAGAGGAACAACATTTTTATTTTCGAAAAATCTCGAAAGTGGTAGCTAACAGAGATAGAAAGGATTTCATACTTTGAATGGATGGTCCTAAAATATGGATTGTTTTATTTGTAGGATAAGGTTAAAATATTGCATAACTATTAACCTACCAATATACAAAAAATCAAAAAAGGTTAGGGTTCCGTTTTAGGGTTCTGTAAATTTTGTAACTTTACATAAAATTGTAAACTTTATTTTAAAAAGAACAAATTTTCTGTTACTTTTTTGGTATACAATTATTATTAACGCACTGAATGTGACGACTCCTTAATCAATAACATCTTGATAAATTCTATTTATTATTTTTCCTGGTAACAAAAATATTCGCTACTTACTAATATTTATCTTAGTACTAGAAAACGACCGCGACTCGTATTCGTTTATCGCATGGAAACCGTACATTTTTTCACGACAAAAACTATCCTATGTCCTTTAGTGACTCTTAAAGTATCTGCATTCAAAATTTCATCTCGGTGAGTCGTTTAAGCGCAAAAAGGAAACAGACAGATAGATAATATTTCGCATTTATAGGTAACTAGTTTGTGCTTACAACTCCACCAAAATTCATTTATCGCGCGCGAACCGTATATTTTTCCGGGATGAAAAGTATTCCATGTCATTTCCCGGTACTCAAAGCTTCTCCATACCAATTTTATCTAAATCGATTCAGTCATGGTAACATAATATAGACACATACTCTTTCTCATCCTTCAATCTGTCTGTCTGTCTGTAGTTCTGAAGAGAAGAGTATTATGATTGTTTTTGTCGAGGAAAAATGTACGGTTCCGCGCGATGAACGATTTTCGGCGATGACAGCGCATCACACACGGTGAAGATAATATAATATTTTATCTTAAGATGCCCAAATATAAAATATTATAGTATCTTAAGCTATCACACACGGCTAAGATACGATAATATTAAAAATATGTTCATTTCCTTACGAGTCTGCGTTGGTGCCACACGTATTCCTTGTTAGAGTTCTATATACAGGGTGATTGACTATGAGTGATAACTAATAACTGATACTGTCTTACTTCTTGATTTGTTAGACAGCTTCTCAGACGATGATTCTGATAAAGAATGTGTAAAATTCCAAAAGGAGAAGCATTTGGATAGAGCCTCACATAAAAAAGAGAAAAACCTGCGGCGAATTTAACCTTTAGGGTCTACACAGACGGACTGCATTTCAACTGCAATGCAACTGCAAATTGCACGACTGCAATGCGACTGCAATAGAACTGCAAACCAAACACGCAGTCGGATTGCAGTTCAGTTGCTGTCGGCGTGCAGTCGTGTGAACTGTTTGGTTTGCAGTTCTATTGTAGTCGCATTGCAGTCGTGTCAACTGCATTCAAACTGCACTTGAACTGCAATTTACAGTTGGATTGCAGTTGAAATGCAGTCCGTCTGTGTAGACCCTTATCAATATCTGTCAACGAAGAAGTTTCAGGAGTATTTTAGAAATTCAAGAGAAACATTCATTTCGATTCATGAGCTTTTTAAGCAATAATAATAATAAAACAATAAATTATAAGTCCATTTTATTTAAAATTATCCGAAATGTTACTTTTTCCATCAAAATGTTACTTTTCGAATGAGAGTAGGTATCTAACTTTCTAACATACGCACTGGCAACACTGCATCTACTAGTGCGTCCGATCACCGATGAGCCCGCTGCTCGACACAAAAACACCCTGTACCTATTCATAAAGATATATTTCGCATCTTAAGATAACATATTAAGATACGAAATATATATTTCGTATCTTAAGATAAAATATTAAGGTACGAAATATATATTTCCATATTTTAAGATACAAAATATAAAATATAAATTAACTTCGTCGTGTGTGATGGTTCATAGGATTTGTATGGTGAGCGATATTCTAAAATATGCTCTAAGATAATATATATTTTATATTATCTTCACCGTCTGTGATGCGCTGAACGTCATCTGAATTAAGTTAAGGGGGCGACTCACCAAAAATTTTCGATTTTTATTATTCATTTCTATTCTTGCAAATAAGCCCCAAATTGTTTCCTTTTCTAAAATAAGATACTACATTATATTTCCAAGAATTCGATTTGAGCAAGAACACGATATCTTAAAATTTTCTCGATAGAAAAAATCACAAAGATGCATCTAATTTTCACGAATTTTTCACATATTTACCATAACCGTGCATTATACGAATAGTTAATTCAAAGTTAATATTTTAACACATTGTATAAAATTATATCATTGAGAAACCGACTAATTTATCGAGTTACTAGCTGTTCCGCGCGGCTTCGCCCGCGTAATTTAGGAATTTCATGCAACCGTACATTTTTCCGCAAAAATAGCCTATGTCCCTTCACGTGGTCTATTCTTCAAGTTTGCCAAATAACATAAAAATAGCTCCAGTAGGTAAGATAATAAGCAATTTCATATAATTTTCCCCGTTTTCCTCTATTGCTTCGCTGCTCTTATTCTTAGCGTAGTAAAATATAGCCTATAGCCTTCCTTGATAAATGGACTATCTAAGACTGAAATAATTTTTCAAATCGGACCAGTAGTTCCTGAGATTAGCGCGTTCAAGTTAGCCCTTTCATATAATTTCCCCCGTTTTTTTCACATTTTCCTCTATTTCTTCGCTCCTTTTATTTGTAGCGTAATAAAATATAGCCCATAGCCTTTCTCGATAAATGAACTATCTAAAACGGAAATAATTTTTCAAATCGGGCCAGTAGTTCCTGAGATTAGCTCGTTCAAATAAGCCCTTTCATATAATTTTCTCCGTTCTTTCCACATTTTCCTCATTTCTTCGCTCCTATTATTTGTGGCGTGATAAAATATAGCCTATAGCCTTCCTCGATAAATGGGCTATCTATCTCTGAAATAATTTTTCAAATCGGACCAGTAGTTCCTGAGATTAGCGCGTTCAAACAAACAAACAAACTCTTCCGCTTTATAATATTAGTATAGATTGAGAAAAAATTAATTTGGCGATGAATCCGCGTCGTCCTTTTTCACCTAGCATATAATAATATATAATATGTATATGAAAGGCGGGCGTGAGTGTGAAGAGAGAAGGACGATGTTTGATTTTTTGGGTTAGTCGCCCTCTTAGTAAAAGCCTAGAATACTAAACTAGCTACAAGCCGAGCTTTGTGAGGGCTCGCGTCGTCACACCTTGACTGACTGATAACACATCTACATATAAATAAAAATTACTATGTTAATGCACAAATCAATAGGCGTGATAGTTTTTCCGCAAAGTGTACCACAAAATGTACAGGTTGTAGGACATAATAGGGAGCTCGCTTCGCTCGCCCTGATAAAATTTGTCTAGAATACTAAATGATATACAGGAATAAGACATAGCAAATCCTAGGAACACTAGAATTAGAATGTAAATTGCAAAAGTGAAGGAGATTTCGTCTGACGAGCGTAGAGACACCTGATGAAATGTTCGTTTTGCTACTTCTATAACCCCTATGCAGACGACATAAGAGTAATTGTTGTATGAACTGAGAAGTTTGTGTAGATTTAATAAGAACAAAGTTTTTCCAGTTGGACGGGACTCGGGAGTAGTGACCATGCGTTTGGCGTTTTGTAGGACGAGTCCTGAAATTGATATGTATTAGTTTTGAATTTTGATATGGTTTAGATGCAGTGTCGATTTAATCTATACTAGTCTATACTAATATTATAAATGCGAAAGTATCTCTGTCTGTCTGTCTGTCTGTCTCGCTTTCACGCCAAAACTACTGAACCGATTGTAATGAAATTTTGTACACATATAGTCTAAAGCCTGAGAAAGGACATAGGCTACTTTTTAACTGGAAAAAGGGGTTATGAGGGGGTGAAAATGCGTAAAGGACAAGGTCCAAATTGGGCTAATTTTAAAAGTGCCGGCCAACGCAAATAAACCCATTATTTTAATAGAACATTATCTAAGTAACAATTTTTATTATCACACCAAAGTTCTAAGTCAGTCTCCGAGTTGTTATTCAAGGTCAAACTTTTTTTTTATATAACATGTAATAAAACTTATTTTATTTATTAAAAGTAATAAGTAATCGATCCCAACGTCCCTATCCGAGTCATAGAATAGATTAGAGGCCAAATACCTACAAATGATTTGGAAAAATTGACAAGACAGACAGACAGATGGCGCTAAGAGTCGCCTACAGCTCGCTATCGCTTGTCCATAAGTCTTTCTATAAGAGGTGGCACAATATTGAATTAAGTTTTTCGATTCTTTCGATTGTTATTCACGTTATTAAATAACTCACTACTCAGTACTTTATCTATGCAGTGACGTAACCTTAAACATACCAATCATAAATAGTTTATGGGTAAAGCTAAAGTTGTGTAATGGGGGGCTGAATAAGCTTTAAATTTGGTATTTATAAAGTTTACTCAATTTAATAAATGAAATGTTATGTGCACATTGCACAGCTGTTTTTGGGTATTTTAATTTAATGGGTACCAGGGTTTTTAAAAGCTTTTAAATTTGATACCAATTTTGTTGACACCGCGCGCCATAAACTGAAGTCCACGCGGACGAAGTCGCGGGCAACAGCTAGTACTGTAAATAAAAACTTTTTATAAACTCCTGCCAAAGGACATAGGTTATAGAAATGTAAGTAACAATAGCAGCAATTTACCTCTCATATGAAGCTTTATTTAAAATTAAAAAATGGGACATGTCCCACAAAATCCATAAATCATCCTCACCCTACACTATACAAACTCAAGTAGAAGATGGAAAAATAACGTTGTTTAAACACTAGCGAGTACGGTCGCATTGTCAACCTTACTGCTAAGACAATAAAGACTAGTTGCTCAGTTGACTTCAGGGTAAACAAACAGTCGTCGGCACTTTGTAGTGGCGATAGTTGAGGGTAAACTACAATGGTTGGCAATCTTATAACTAAAATAATTGTGAGCTTTTTTGCACTTTCCATCATAAAATAGATTTCTGTCTGTCTGTCAATCCATATTATGTTTTATCTGTCTTTGAAGAAACCTTACTTGAATACAATTTTGGCAGTAAAACTTTGATGTACGATAGGTTCCGAAATTACTAAACCGATTTTGATGATCCTTACTGACATTGTTACCAAAACAACCGCGTTTAGCTCCTCCACAGTCGGTTAAAAGTTTCTATAATAATATAAGACTTAGGGGCTGTTTCACCACTTCCTGATAAGTGCCGAATACGCTAACCACCACTTAACTTGACAGATGAAGTATGGAGGATCTGTCAAAAAGTAGTGAATAGCCTATTCGGAACTTTATCAGGAAGTAGTGAAACAGGCCCAGAGTATGGAGATTCTCAAAATCAAAAATTTTGTGGATGGCCTATCCGGCACTTTATCAGGAAGTGGTGGAACAGGCCCTTATTGATTTTTCTTCTATTTTCATTCGTATTTCCCTCAAAGACTCAATTCGTGAAAACGAGCAGAAATATCGTCTTATAGTGTAAATAACTAATGCTACCCGATAACATTATCTAATAATAAGCGCCCTAAATAGGGATGGGAAGGAAACAAAATATTTTTACCACCGACAAAAAGAGGGGTGTTATTACTTTGATGTGTATGTCTGTGGCATCGTAGCATCCAAAGAGGTGGACCAATTTTTATCTAGTTTTAACTTTTAGGGTTCCGTGCCCAAAGGGTGAAAACGGGACTTTATAACTAAGACTTCGATGTCTGTCCGTCTGTATCCAGGCTGTATCTCTGGAACGGTAGTATCTGGAAAGTTTTTTTTGTTTGAAAGCTGCCATGATCACGATTCAAGAGTGATAGAAATAGATCATCATCGACCCGATTTTACTGAAATATCTGTTCTTTATCTACTTCATGAAAAGTTGTAACTTCCAGTTATATCGGTTCCATTTTCATTCATTCTGATTCCTAGCATATTTCTTAAAGTTTAGTGTTGTTGTTTTAAATTCTTGATTTAATTTATTAGAGACATTGCAATAGTGTTCGATTGTCAAGTTTTATTATACTAATTTTAAAGCGATTTTGTTTGAATCGAATAGGCAAATTTTTATGAAATTTAGCAAAATATAAGATACTATTTATTTCGAGAAATTGCACAGTTGCCGCGGGATACTGCTTTTATGCGGGAGGCTGTTGCCCGTGACTTCGTCCGCGTGGACTTCAGTTTATAGCGCGCGATGTCAACAAAATTGGTCTCAAAAGCTTTTATAAAAAAAACCCTTGTACCATACTATTATGTACTCTGTGCTTGTACCCCTTAAATCAAAACACCCAAAAATAGCTGTGCAGTGTGCACATAACTTATTTCATTTTTTTAAATTAAACTTTATTTATGCCAAATTTTAAAGTATATTTAGCTCCCCAATTACACAACTTTTGCCATAAACTATTTATTATTGATAGGTTTAAGGTTACGTCACTGCATAGATAAAGTACTGAGTTATTTAATAACGTACAAGAGTACAATATGATAACAATCGAAAAAATACAATCGGTTCAGTAGTTTTGGCGTGAAAGCGAGACAGACCAGACAGACAGACAGAGGTACTTTCGCATTTATAATATTAGTATAGATTATTATAAAATTCTTTCATTTTTCCCTGGTCTGGATTCTCTGGACAATATTAGTTTTTATTCGCATCACTAGCGAACCAATAAATACAAACATGACATCGGAAATAACTAAATCAATAACGTCGTTCGTAATACTGATAGTAACTTATTGCTGTTATTGGGCAAACGGGCAGCCAGATCGGCTGATCGTAAGTGATGAACATTATCAAATTCATGCTGGAGATTTAGTGGTGGATATGCTCATATTCAATATTATAGGCGAAAGTGTGTCTGTCTGTCTGTGTGTCTGTTACCTCATTAGTCATTACGCTTAAACGGCAGAGCCTATTTAGATAAAATTTCATCAGCAGGCTAGCATGACAACAGTAGACATGGGAAAAGAATCGACATACTGACAGATTTTATCGACAAAATGGCGGATTTCCATTGTCTGACCGTGACTTTGTCTTGTCTGTCACTTTGTCTATTCTTCCGTAGAAAGAAACCGCTTACTATGGTGACCATGCTTCGCCTACTGGAGATGAATAGACGGAAAGGACATAGGGTCTAAACACACTAGACTGAATTACGCCGACGTAAATTCCGCCGCGTTTACGCTGCATTTCAAATCCATACAAAATATGGGCGGAACGCGACAGACGACACACTATGCCGAAATTCCGTCGTGAGTCAAATTTACGTCGAGCCGAGTCGAGCGTAAAGTTCGGCAGCGATTCGGCGGTAATGTTTTGTATAGCAACACACTATACGCGACGGAATTATCAAAACCGAACATAGCAAATCCAACCTTAACTCCAAAGTGTTAACGTCCACATTACATCTGAAAATATTAAATACTGACTTACGCGCGCGTTCCGCAACGGAAATTACGCCGCGAAATTTCGGCTCTTCGCGTAATTCAAAGTGTGTCGCATCACGTAAGCGGCTGAACGTAATTTCGGCCACGTAAATTACGCCGGCGTAATTCAGCCTAGTGTGTTTAGCAAAGGTGTTTGTTTTGTCCATGTTTTGGCGAACTTATAACTCTTCTACTAAAATCTTTTAGTGTGTAACAAACACACAGCCATACTCACACATTTATGATATTAGTACGGACACAACAATTCCAGCTTTATATTGCGAGCGTATCTAAGGGACATTCCTCTCTGCGCTATTACTCTGGAACGCATCTCGAGTCTCGACCCTGGATAATCGGGAATGAATCATTTATCTCTTTGAAACCGTGCCTTTTTAACTGACTTTCGATAAAAGAAGGTTCTATGTTCAACTGTGTTCCATTTACCATTTACCATTAGTATAAGTAAAAGACATTTTCGCATTTATAATATTATAGTGTGGATATTAAAATCGCAACAGCAACATTTAATTTTTTCCGCGTACATCTCACAAAAATAACACTAGACGGCTGTAGAGTGCCAAGTTTGCCGTTTGGCACTGAGGTGTGACGGGACAACTCGAGGTCTGTAAGACCCCGTGACAAAAGTTCACACGACAAACTGCCGACAAGTGACAACCCAAATAAGTATATGAATTTATTGATGGTTTAAACATTAAAATACCAAAATAACGACAAAAACATTTAATTTTTTCCGCGTACATCTCACAAAAATAACACTAGACGGCTGTAGAGTGCCAAGTTTGGCACTTGAGGTGTGAGGGCACAACTCGAGGTCTGTGAGGCCCCCTGACAAAGGGTTAAGTCCTCAAAAGTGCACTTACTCGACAAACTGCCGCGGACCGGATTTTCCGCGTCTGAGGATGAGCTGGCATAGAGTAGAGAAGGAATAGATACACGAAATAATATTATACTCTGCATTTTCTACAGTCTACAGTAGCCTTTCTCAAAGTGGGCGCTATAGGTCTAGAGGGCGTTGTGGGACCCAAAAAAATGGGGGCGTTGTTTAAAGTCTTAGGGGGGGGATTAATTTCATCTGAATACATTTTAAATTGAAACAATGGGGCGCTAAAATATAATTTGTTCTTAAAGTGGGCGGTAGACAAAATAAGCTTGGGAACTACTTGGAGTGATAATACTTTAGAGTTTAGGGACTAGGGAGTAAAAGTATCCCTTGTAAATATATTAAAATAGGTCACCGTGAAAGTAGCAAATAGGCAAGCGCCCTCGCGTCATGAATTTTTCAATACAAAAGTATAAAAATGCTAATGTTTTAGAGCTGCTACTTTCACAGTGAAATCCATGTAGGGGACCCATACACATCGTAAAGTATTAACACGTTTTGTAACATTTTGTATAAATTAACAATAGTATTTCAAGCGACAACAATAGAATAACAATAGATTTCCAAGAATCCGCGATCGAAGGATTAAAAAAATAAAACCAACTTAAAAATTGTACGTAATTATTAAGAATTAAATTCCCTATCTCAAAAACTAACTGAACCGATTTTGATGAAACTTGCAGTATTCTGTATTCCCTAAGTTGAACAATACTTAGCAGAATAACAAAAACAGAATCTTAAATCGGACTTGTAGTTCCGGAGATGTGCGAACGGGAACATAAAAACATACATGCATACATACCAGATACTTTCGTTTGGCACATATTTTGTTCAGACGCTGATATAGACTAACTTTTACGAAAACCTGACCTCATCTGGAAATATATAAGTACAGTTTCGGAGATATGCGAACACAAAGATATAAACATACTTAAATATAAACACTTTTGAGTTTTGGGCATATTTGTTCCGACGCTGATATATAGACTAACATTGACGAAAACTGGGCAGTTCTGAAAATATTAATTGTTAACATACTGTAAACGGGTCGAATTGATAACCATATTTGTTTGAAGTCCGTTATAAATGAGTTTTAAAGTTAGTATCGCTAAAACTCGAGAACGGTTGGACCAATTTGGCTTATATAAGTGTTGAAATATACGTGGAAGTCCAGGCAAGGTTTATCAATATAAATCTATAAATCTAAATCCTATCACTTCCCCGCCAATGCGGGGAAGTGATAGGATAAGTTCACCGGTCATCTAGTTTAGGATCGTATGGATGTGTCATCTCTAGTCGTTAATCTTAGGACATATTACAACTAAATCTAGATAGCATTGTCGACGAACAATTCAGTAGTTCGTAAATAAAACTTAGCACGTTATAATCGACCGTATTACCATCACATAAGTGCTATTCTGCCACAACAAGATACATCTTTGACAAGCCATGCGAGCGTATATTAGTTATACGTGTTTACCACTTGTTGTTTTATTTTACCTCCAATATAGCCTTTATAGTTTATGTTATAAGGGTCATAAGGTTAATTTTATAATCTCTAAAGTATTGATGTGGTTTTCAGTTGAAGGTAGTTTGATTAGTATTAAACGAACGTTTAAGGTTAGAATATGTTTGTGATTCATCACAGAAACCGTACATTTCTGGAATAATAATAATAATACTCCCCACACCGGTTTCGGTGACGGTGGCCGGTTTCACTGAAACCAGGCCAGCTACGCAGGAGTAATTTTATAGTGACCAAGTGTGTGCGCAGTACACAAGAGCACTCTCTATAAGTACCTTTACTCTCATAACCCAGTGGGTCGGAAGACCGACACTGGCGAGAGATCAGGCGCAGGACCGACTTTTTACATGCCCATCCGACGCATGGATCATCTTACTTGTCAGACAATCAGGTGATCAGCCGGCTGCATTGTCCTAACCAAACTTGGAACATGTTTCCAACGTGGACTAATTCTATACTAGACTAATTCTAGACTCTAGAGCGTCAAGAGCGACGCTCTAGAGTCTAGACCACTGGATTTCTGGAATGAAACTATCATAAGTCCTTTGTTGGGACTCAAAGTACCTTTATTATCTTGTGTACACTATTGCTTGAAAAAAAAACTCGACATGAACTGATCAAAATTCATAAGACAGAGGGGGGTGGAAAATGCCAGCCGCTTCTTTTTCACTTCTGCCGGCACTCCCAGCAGGCTTAGCATGACAACAATAGATTTATGCGAAAGAATGGACATACTGACAGATTTTAGAGACAATAATTAAATCTGTCACTTTGTCTATCCTTCTTATTTCTATGGTGACCATGCTAAGCCTGCTGAGCACACATTTTAACCCCCGACAAAATAGAGGAGTATTATAAGTTTGACGTGTCTGTCTGTTTGTCTGTCTGTGTGTGTATCTGTCGGTGGCATCGTAGCATCCAAACGCGTGGGCGGATTTTGATCTAGGTTTTTGTTTGAAAGCTGATATGATCGAGAGTGTTCATAGCTATAGTTTACCACCATCAGCCTGCAACTTTCTGTAATGATCGGTTAATTTTTTTGCATTCTGATTCCTAACATTTATTAGAATTTTGAATCAGAGGGTTGTTTCTAAATTTCTTATTTTTAACACTAGCTAAAACCTTTGTGAGGGCTCGCGTCGTTTTTCTGCGTGGTTTTATATTTTTATAGTATTAACCAAACCTTGACTGACCGATGATAACACATCTACATACAAATAAAATCAATAGGCTTGATAGTTTTTCCGTAAATTGTTAAAAAATGTTCAGGTTGTGGGATATACTAGCTGATTAATATTTTTCTTTACCTCAACTTAAGTCAAATGCAAAGTTTCCACCCCAAACTATAATTACCACAATACCTGGTGTGGTCCACAATGGGTGTTGGAGACCACAATGGGTCTCTTAAACCCACAATGGGTTCTGGACCCACAACTTTGACCATCCGTCTGCGACAGGCTTGCGAGAGGTCTGCATTGCGGATGTTAGAACAAAAGCCTTAATGAATGTCCCACTATTGTCCGAAAACGTAAATCTAATGATATTGTTATGTCGGGAATCGGGATTGTGGGATGGTCAACTTACGTTATTTTAGGGCGGCGGTTCTTAAACTTTTTGTAAAAAGAATAGATGGCAAGACCAGCGGGGCTAAAATGGTCGCTTTGGAGAATCATATTATGAATCATAATAATATGATTCATTTTTTTTAATCGCTAAATGGTCACTCTGCTAATTTGACATTCATATTTATGAATTGCAATTCATAAATATGAATGTCAAATTAGTACGAATTACTTACTATATAGTTATTCGTACTAATTTGACATTCGGCAATTTCACAGTTTTGACAATTCATTTGCTGAATTAATTGAGAGGAATTGCTAAATGTGACCATTTTAGCCCCGCAGCATAGACATTTTTTTACATTTATTTTACGTACTTATCGGAAAAGTCATTACGCTGCACTGGGGTGTTTGCACATAAAAATCGCAAAAAATGCACCTTCAGCGTTGCTACTTTCACAGTTAACTATAAGGAACATATTGCACACCCTGAAGTTTTGTTACAGTATGTATAAATCCAGCCTGAAAATCTAGCCAGACAAAAATAGGCCATGCTCAAATCGAATTCTATGTTGGAATATATTTTAAATAACCTAACTGGACCAAAATAAAAGTTTTCCAATAATTATATCGAAAAAATTTTCGCGTTCGGAAAATATTTGACGAAGAATTTTTGGGGATTTTCACATTTTCCACACATTCATCATCACCTCCGTTTAATCACTTTAACACCTCCATCGCGGGTATCGCAGACACAATAGATCTTCAATTGTTATGCGGCAGCCGCACCGGCTGCCGCTTGGGGATTGATGGGTTAAAATCATTATGATCGACAGGATGTAACAAAACTACTCGTAAGTATACTTTAGGTTTAGTGTATGTGAGTCCTGTATAGAGTTCGCTGTGAAAGCAGCAGCACTGAAAGAATACTTTTTTACGGAGAAATACATAACGCAGAGGCGCTTGCCCATACAAATCATAAAAAAACGTTGTCAAACGTCGAAGAAAACTTTTAGTTTACTATCTGTACGAGTACTGGTGCTGCCTCCAGAGTCCAGCCTGAAAACATTGCAGTAATATATCCTATTAAGACAGCAGACGCCTGTCCTAAATCTGTCGCGATCTCAATCACTCTGTCGTTAATTAATATGGCTCATAGAGTTATACGTAACCATCAGACGATCAGCCAGCTCGTTTAAGAGATCAGTATAATTGACAGACAGTCAGGACGTAAGCTGCAGGTGAAGAATTAACTTTTTCCTATGATGTACAACTTGTTTTGTGTGTGGTATAAGTTGCAAGCGGATAGCGACTGCAATGTGATGTAAAAAAGCGTTAAATGACAGTACGCAAAGAAATATTTTAAGGGACTAAAAATGATTTCGTACTTGAAAAAAAAATGTATGTTCTGAGAGCATAAAAAGAGAAGTCATACTTGAAAAACAAATCCTATTTTGTGATGATTAAAAAACGATTTTGGCACTACAAAAATATCTTCTGCGTAGCTGGGCATCATAGCGGTATGAAACCTCTAATAATAATGAGCAGATGCTTCTGTTAGAAGCTGTTCTTTAGTTTAGCAAATAAATTACTAATTCTTGGTTTCGAAAACTATGTGGGTTTTAGGGTACATAAACTTTTTTTATTTTTGTAAATTTTTTTCAATTATGAATATTCTTTGTTACTTGTGCCAACAAAGATGTCCATAAAGTTTCATAAATAAAACCGGTAACGGTTAAACAGTTTTCGCGTAAAAATTTGATAAACATGTATGTTTACTATAAGTTATGATTATAGGTAGGTATATTTAATTCTATTGTAGCGACAATCTTAGCGGATCCACCCGCTATCCGCTCTCTCTTGTGACTTGTACGTCGCCAGCTGCATTGGAACGTGCCCGACCCGGTAGAATGTGCCCGCGGACAAAAACACCGGGCACCGTACACCTTTACAATGTATTTATAGATGTTTGTTACAAGTGATAATTATTGTTATCTATTTGTTGTGATGAAGATGAAGATAACACCTGAAGGCTGAGATAACTAGCAATTTATCCATACTAATATTATTATAAATGCGAATATTAATTGGCGGTCTGTCTGTCCGTCTGTCTGTAACCTCTTTACGAACAAACCACAGAACCGATTTTGCTGAAATCTGCTATGGAGATACTTTGAGTCCCGGGAAAGGACATTAGACTAGTTTTTTTCCCGGAAAAATGTATGGTTCTCACGCGATAAAGGAATTTTAGGGCAACGGAGTTGCGGGCGTCATCAATTATTATTAGTATTAAAAAACTCTATTAAGTTTCAGGAATTATAAAGCAAAATTATATTGAACTGACGTCGTAAATACTCTACTAGGCCACATACATAGACAGCCTCATAACCATTCCTTCTTCGCCATAATCAAATCAAAATAGCAATTTTAACCTAAAATAATAAGCTGTCTTTATTATTATACGAAAATAGCACGTGCACAGTGCACATTTTACCATAACAGTACGCTGTATCTTTACCTAATTATTAAAAGTCATCTGCGTCAGTTCATATTTCAAAACATAAGTGTTTACGTGAAAAAAACTTCTCACATGATCATCTAGGAACTATAATAGGCTACTACTATTTTTTAGTAGTCAACAATATGTAAATATGTGACCTTTAACCATCTGCTCAAGGTGATGATGCACCTGCATAAGTAAATAAGTAAAAAAATGCACCATAATATGGTGCATTTTAGCACTTTTTATGTCACCGAGTGGTAATTTAGAATGTTTTGTTTTGAGATAGTTTTTTAAGCTATTGCATAGCTTTTATCGCAGCCGAAATAATAAATTCCGTAACGAAAAAAAATCTAACACCCCCCGCTCCGACGTCTAATATTAGGCGAAAAGTGAGTGCATCGAGTTTTAACGATGTGAATGGCGGCCGAAAAGGAATAGAATAGAATAGAATATCATTTATTTGTGAAATGCAGGTATTTAGGCAGGTACAAATACATGTAACAGGTGTTAAGCTTAGTAATGGTTTCACTACATTTCCACCTTCGTCAAGGTATACAAACAAATATTTCAAAGTAGGCAACTGTTTCACTTAAACTAACAATATTACTTAAATACTAAATTAAAACATTTCATATCATTTATTGTCAATGTGGATTAAATAAAATAACAATAATTTGGTATCAAATAGTTTGGTATCAATTGAAAATACATGTTATAGAATAAGTACTTTATAATTATTTGTTGGAACTTGGAAGTTCTTCCAACCGAGAGAGATAGCATGCTCGGTCAAGCCGAAGCCCAGTGACGTTATTTCAGACGTTGTATATTTAATTATAATGTATTTATTATCTTGCCGTTCTCCGAAACTTCGATAACGCGATGTAGGATTATTAGACGAATTGTGCGTACCGCTACAGTGTCTTCTACAAATAAAAAGTCTATTTTTGTTGAAGTGTCAACACAAAGTATTTTTAATTGCAAGTCACTTTGACTTGGAATATTCAAGCAAACAAAAGACGGACAAGAGCGTTGATATTATAGTTTCATGGTTCCGTAGATTAAAGTTTATTAGGATTGGGAAAAGTAATAAATAAGGGTTGTTTCACTATAATTGTGCTACAAAATCTTTATACAGTTATTTCTGTATTGTACTGATTTAAACAAATAATGAAAAAGTATTCTAAAATATTCATAATATTATTTAAAATGCGCAACAGAGTCTAATGCTAAGCATTCGCATACGGTTTTGCTCGATAGTTTTACTCGAAATCGAGCAAAAACCACCGTGTGGACCGCAAAACTCACAGCTCGAAGGCTCGAATCGAGCCGGCTTGACAATTTTTTTAAGTTTTTATTATTCGTAGCTAATTTCCTTCGAACTGGAGTAAAACTATCGAGCAATGCTGAATGTGTGGACAAAAGCCCGAGCCGTGGTTTTTACTCTACGTGATTGCTCGATCGAGCAAAACCATAATATGTGAGTACTTACACTAATATAACTAGAAATGGTCTAAACAGGGCGAGCTAAGCGAACCTTAGTATATTCCACTGTACATTTTGTGGTATACTTTGCGGAAAAACTTTCACGCCTATTGATTTGTGCTTTAACATAGTAATTTTTGTTTATATGTATTATATATTGTGTTATCATCAGTCAGTCAAGGTGTGACGACGCCCAAACAAATCTCGGCTTTTAGCTAGTTATTTCACTACGGAACCCTACAAATCCATTTCATTTGACCACAACTAATCGACAATGGCCGATTTCGTACGGACCCCTATTGTTTTGACACAAGACAGACGCAATGGAGGTGAATTCCTTTACGTAACACTGGGATGGGTGGACAAATGCTTCGGCGCGAATGGGCCAGCTAAACATTATAGCTATGACGAAATCTGAAACTATTATAGAAGACTATACGGGGTGTAACAAAAATAAGTGATAATACTTTAGGGTGTGTACGTGTGCACTATGAAAGTAGCAGCGCTGAAAGACCAAATTTTTTTTCACTTTTGTATGGGGAAACTCGTTACGCTCGGGCCCTTGCCCATACAAAAGTGAATAAAAAAATTCGTCTTTCAGAGCTGCTACTTTCACAGTGAACTCTCTACAAGGAACACGTACACACCCTAAGGTATTATCACTTATTTTTGTGACACACTGTAGAAAACAGAGAAAATGTGGAAAAATTCGGCCAAGTACGAGTTGGACTCGCGCATGAAGGGTTCCGTATAGAGTTCTTGAGTTACAGCCTGGAGAAAGATGGACAGACGAACAGCCATCGAAGTCTTAGTAGGAGGCCGGGACCTAACTTTTTCCTCCTACTGTTTTTACCTTTTGGGTAAGGAACGCCAAAATTCATTGCTGCGCGGGATCCGTATCTACATTTTTCAGGGATAAAAGTATCCTACGTCCTTTGCTGGGATTCAAAGTATCTCCATAAGTACCACATTTCAGGGAAGTAGATTCAGCGGTTTGGGCGTGAAGAGGTCACAGACAGAAAGACATACTTTCAAATTTATAATATTAGTAAGTAACTACTGGATGACGTTCGCAACTCGGTTGCGCCAAAATTCGTACCTACGCGTACATTTTTCTGGGATGAAAAGTATTAATGTCCTTTCCCGGTACCCAAAAACGATGACAGGCAGACACACTTTCGCATTAATAATATTAGTATGGACATTAGCTCGTATATTTAACTCACCTATAAATAAAATATCAGCACCTTTCTGAGCAAAACTTTTTTGGAAAAATCTCGGAAAGCGCTTTAGTGTGGCACTCATTTCTCACAGCTTTGAATATTTCAAGTCTGTGCCATTTGAATGGATCTAGAGATTTTTATTTTATTGTGTCATGGATACCTTTCAATATAATTTTGCGAGAAATGCATAGGTCAGACAGACAGACAGACGTACTTTTTAATAATAACGTAATTACTAAATAATATTTATGTATAAGATTAATAAATAAAAATGAATTTTAAATCTTATTAGTCTCGACTCTCGCCCAAACTCGAGAACGGCTGAACCGATGTGGCTGACTTATCTTGAAATATGTATTCGTAGAATAGAAGGTTTATATTAGAAGGAAAGTGATATGAATTTCCCCGGATCATCAGTTTTTATAATTAGTATTAATAATTTTATCATTTCTGTGACACGTCCGTCTTAGGACTGCACTTTTTATAATGAAACATTAATAATTTAATGTTACGTTGGCAAGAAATAATTATAATAATAATAATATCTATGGACGCTTCACACCACGTCAGTCTGGCCCCGTGCTAAGTACCTGAAGGACTGTGTTACAGGTACCAGACAACGGAAATATATTTAATACTTTTATACTATACATAATATATTTAAGATTTTTATTATATCATACACATATTTAATACACATCCAGACCCGGGAACATTGAAAAACTTTTTGTTCCGTCGGCGGGATTCGAACCCGCAACCCCCGGCTTGAGCTACCAACGCGCTCACCACTGAGCCACAAAGGTCGTCAAAAGAAAATGTACCAACTACCATCGAAGATTCATGGGCAGTTGACTAACCAACGTCATTTGGTCGAATTATGTCAGTCAATGTAATTCGTGATTTGCTAGCTTGGTTTGACAAAACGCGACCAATTTACGTAGGTCCTGCTTGATAGTATGATAGTACCTACCTACCTCTACATAGTACATACAGCTTAATATGTCAAAATATTAATTTCATGAATGTTATTTTTAAAATGTTACTAATAGCTAAGGGTCTACACAGACGGACCGCATTTCAACTGCAAATTGCAGTTCAAGTGCAGTTTGAATGCAGTTGACACGACTGTAGAACTGCAAACCAAACGCGCAGTCGGATTGCAGTTCAGTCGCAGTTGGCGTGCAGTCGTGTGAACTGTTTGGTTTGCAGTTCTATTGCAGTCGTATTGCAGTCGTATCAACTGCATTCAAACTGCACTTGAATTGCAATTTGCGGTTGGATTGCAGTTGAAATGCGGTCCGTCTGTGTATACCCTAATAGCAGAGTAGACAGAATGATAGAGTATGCCGACTTAGAACCAGTTACGGATTAATCCTTAATCAAATTAAGCAATGGGGATTGTCCATTTTTTTTTAAATTTGCTCATTACAAAAACATTTCGAGGAATAAGGTCAGTGATCGTTTTTCTGTATATAAACGAAAAAAATACCCATTAGTTACATATATTTTTGAACAAATATGTTTAACCTTAGTTTGACCTTCAATGGCGTTAAATTAGCAATAAATTCGATCAACATTACGTTTCGAACTTTTGGTAAGTTTCTCGTATCAGCTTTCACATAATGATAACTTGCATTAGACGAACCAGCCATTATAAATAAGATTGAAAGAAAAAAAACATACTACAGAGGTCAATTGGGCGCCGATGATGACGTCAGAGCGAAACTTTAAAAATTTATTGAGAAAAAACTAGCCAATGGATTTCAAAATTATTTAATTTATATTCTTAAAATACCCTATTTTAACGAAAAAAAATATAAAAAGTACATGTGATTTTTTTTGGACAATGCCCATTTCCTAGGGCATGACGACTGAGGGGGCACCAGAAGAAGGACAAAAAACATCTGTGATCTGTGCTTAGGGCATCACGTCTCACTCTCAAGTCTCACGTCACCAAAAACCTCACCAAAAAAGTTTCTAGTTTTTTTTTTGGTAAAAGTTTAAAGACCGATTCTAGTTGACATACGGATGGGGGGGTACACAGGCATGGATTGCTTAGGGCATCAAGTAGTCTTAATCCGTCACTGCTTAGAACTGATGTAAAAAAATTTAAGTTTGACGTATTATGTCAAAAGTCGTCGCTAGGGTCGTTACCTACAAATTTAGTTGTTTATATTTTGGCACATGCAAAGAAAACTGTCAGAATTCAATTTCAAAATCTTATTTTTTTAAATAAATTACACCAGCCAGCGCGCCAGCCTTTAACTTATCCGAGTGAAACCCGACGAATTTGACAGATATTGAAACCTGTCCATTTCTTTGCAGTCGAACTACTGGTAGTTGTCTATTGTGCTAATAGCGGCCATTTTCCAGTTCTTATCAACTGATAACTGGTAAACCGTAAACCTCACTTATTGTTTAATACCAATCGATAATTTCACCACTCACTATCAAGTTTCCGTAGTGTAGTGGTTATCACGTGTGCTTCACACGCACAAGGCCCCCGGTTCGATCCCGGGCGGAAACAACGTTGGTTTTTTTTTCTTCTTTTTACTATTTTGCAATTTTTTCTTTTTCCTTTATGATTTTCTTAATAAACATGGTGTGTTTCTTTTCATTTTCAATTCTTTCAATTGAAAAAATATTATTTATGTAATATCAAAGAAGTTGATTCCTAGGCTGATGGGGGACCTACGTAGTTTAGTCGCATTACGTCAAACCCAGCCGACATCTGATCACACGTACATGTTCCGACCAAATAACGTTGGTCTGTCAAACTGCCTAGGAATCAATTTCCTCGATGGTACTTTGAATTTTATTGTAATTCTAAAGGAGTTATAATATTATGTTTCTTCTTTCTTTTTCAAAATATTATGTGGTGTATTAAGCCACTTATTAAAGTAAATTGATAAAAATGAAATAGTTCTAGCGACTAGCGACCCCCCTAGAGAAGCTTCGCGAACCCCTAGAGGGTCGCAAGCCACTTGAAAAACCGCCAAACAACTATAAAAAGGAATGATATAATTACCTATATTTACTGATTTTAAGTTTAAATAATTCCTGAGTGTTAAGTCATATTTTAGTCCATAATTGTTGTCAGGGTGTGTCGGGCGACCGCCAACAGCGACTTCTCCATATTTTTGTATCGCCAAGTCACTGATTGTCTCGATTCGGTTCGCTGTGAACTGACCCTTAAATTATAATGTTATGTGAAATCAAACATCTACATTAGCGGTCCCCCGACACACCTTGACAACAATTATGGACTAAAATATGACTTAACACTCAGGAATTATTTAAACTTAAAGTCAGTAAATATAGGTAATTATTTCATTGCTTTTTAAAATTGTTTGGCGGGGGTTTTTTAAATTTCTTAATTTAATTTTATTTAATGCTTTTTAAATTTATGTTGGTTATAGTGCAGAATAATTCCTATCAACAGGATCATATCCCAATACCATACTCTACGAATGTCCTCGTGAACCAGGACATCGTCCGCTTTGGGCTCATATGGAGATCGGCTCCTATAGAATCCAGGTGATTCTGTAGCAGCAGCATGCAAATATTTACTGTTTATCTACGTCTTACTAGTTATTGCAATTAAAATGAGCCCAAACACGAAACCTCTGCTCTAAGTTGGTGAGGAGTTGAGTATCCTATTGATTACCAGGTGATGCTGCAGCACCAGGTCAACTTTCCATTAATGTGTATATACTTATTCATAAATGTCACAAACTAGAATGCAAAATATAATACCCACCAAACGACTGCAAGTTGCTAATCGGCCCTTCACGAACCAGATGAACCGCGATTTTCCAGCACTGAGCAGGCTGATGATGATTAACTATAGCTAAGAACACTCTCGATCATGTCAGCTTTCAAAAAAAAAAACTAGATCAAAATCGGTCCACCCGTTTGGATGCTATGATGCCACAGACAGACACACACACAGACAGACAAACAGACAGACAGACTGACAGGTCAAACGTATAACACCCCTCTTTTTTATCGGGGGTTAATAATCTGAGGGTGTCATTGCGCAAACTTATGTTACCAATTTCACGTTAAACAAATTTCCGTATAACTCACTTTGTAATTTGTATTCTCCGCAAAGAAACCGCACAATTTTGCCGATGTGCCCGCAGGAAGTGACGTCACGGCGAAAAAAGAGAGCACGCGCGAGTCGGACTAGCGCACGAAGGGTCCCGTACTGTTTAGAGCAAAAATGGGTGAAAAATGTCTATAAATGAAATATTTATTTTATATTAACTTTAAAATCACTAATTTAATCCTTAGATCGTGGAAAAACGAGACACAATCAATAGCCTTTCTGCTGCAGTTATCGCGAGCACCGGTGCTCGTACAGGGCTTGATGGGTAAGTTACAATAATAATTACAATTAAGCAGAAAATGAATGTGTCAAGCTATCTGCTATTATATTAGTCTATAGTTCTATACAATATGTTGCCATTATTGATGTCGACCAAAAATAGCTAAAATCACATTTGTTGCATGTAACTCTTTCTATACTTATTATAAAATGAAGTCACTTTTTTCCCTCATGTCCCTTTGTTCCCTTTAATCTTTAAAACTATGCAACGGATTTTGATGATTCTTTCAGTGTTAGATAGCCCAATTATCGAGGAAGATTATAGGCTATATTTTATCACGCTAAGATTAATAGAAGCGAAGTAATAGAGGAAAATGTAGAAAAAACGGGGGAAATTATTTGAAAGGGCTATCTTGAACGCGTTAATCTCAGGAAGTACTGGTCCGATTAGAAAAATTCTTTCAGTGTTAAATAGCCCATTTATTGAGAAAGTCTATGTTTTATTATGCTAAGATTAATAGGAGAATGTAGAAAATTATTTGAAAAGGTTTAATCTCGCGAACTACTAGAGCAATTTTATGTTATTTGGAGATAAGAAGTAGACCACATGAAGGATCGTGATGGGCTATCGATTTTAATCATTTTTTGAATGATTTTAATCATTCAAAAAATGATTAAAATCGCTAGTAAATAATATATTGTATATTTGTAGCAGAAACAAGAATACATAATCAATGAAAACTGTCTAGCTAGCGCAAGCGCGGTTCTTAAGAAGTTAAGATAGATGCAAGGGACAGGTAAGTCATAGTAATAGCTGGTAATAGGGTCCCGTTTTTACCCTTTGGGTCAACTGTTTACCTATCATGGTTCTTGTGATACAGCCTGGTGGCAGACAGACAGCGAAGTCTTATCCCGTTTTGTCCCTTCGGGTACGGAACCCTAAAATCACACACGTTTTGGCGGGAAACCGACGACTTCCGGTTCCGTTTGATAATTTACAACCCAATGGCGGAATATTTTTATTGGGTTTGCGAATTTATGTCATTCGATGTAATAATAGAATAACAGATAGAAAATTACGCATTTTTATTACCAAACTAGATCACGGCCGCAACTCCGTTGCGCCAAAACTCGTTTATCGCGCGGGAACCGTACTTTTTGCCACTATAAAAAGTATCCTATGTCCTTTCCCGGGGCTCAAAGTATCTCAATATCAAGTTTCAGCAAAATCGGTTCAGCGGTTTGGGCATGAAGAGGTAACAGACAGACAGACTTTTGTATTTATAATATTAGTATAATGGATGTTATCTTCGTTACGCAGAAATCGCGAGGGAACCTTCCTTTTTGCCACAATTAAAAGTATCCTATGTCCTTTCCCGGGACTCAATATCTCCATGCCTTTCAGGAAAGTTGGTACAGCGGTTTGGGCGTGAAGTGGTAACAGGCAAACAGACAAAAACAGACAGTCACAATTTCGAATCTATAAATTTAATAGTATGGATGGCCAATTCCAAGTATATCCAGTGATCCAATCCACCGCTGGATTGCTACTGGAATAATGAATGAATGAAAACCGGCCAAGTGCGTGTCGGGCCACGCGCAATATAGGGTTCCGTAGTACCGCTAGTTTTTGACATTTTTTATGGTCAACGAACGTACATTTATAGCGTGTTTTACACTACTAGCAACATCATCTCCAAAGGAATTTGAATGAAAAGTTCCTTTATACTTCGCCGAATACATTTTTTTTAGTTGATCGACTATTACTCAATTACTTATGAAGTCTTCTTAGCCGTGATAGTTTTCCTATAAAATTCAGCATATTTCCTACTCCCGTGAATATTTTCCCATTTCTGGAACCAACCGTTTAGCTGGTAGAAGGGGGGGACACTGGACTCTAACGATTTTTTCCACTTTAAAACTTAATATTTCACGAACGGATCCCTAAATCGGAAAATGATCTATAAATACTCGCAATATTTTTAAAAAACCTATTTAACGACACCCCACACGAGGGGGTGGGCGTGAAAAAAAAAATTCATCCCCGCTTGATGTGTAGGGCAGGTACCATAAAAAAAAAATATTTTTTACGATTTCACGTACCATTTTGTTGCCATTATTAATATGTGTATTCATGCCAAATTACAGCTTTGTAGGTCCTATAGTCTCTGAGTAAAACCGCGGACAGACAGACAGACAGACAGACAGACAGACAGACAGACAGACAGACGGACAGACGGACGGACAGACCGAAACTATAAGGGTTTCTTGTTTATTACGGAACCCTAAAAAAGAATGAGTTATATTTTGCTTTCCAGTGCATCCCAAGGATTTCCAGTGCCTGTTTATATTATCTAATATATATAAATCTCCTGTCACGATGTTTTTCCGCGATGGATTCCTAAACTACTTAACCGATTTTAATGTTTCTTTTTTTAAAATGTATGCTTTTTTCCAACTTGAGAGATAGGATAGCTTAGATCTTTAATTATAGTCGCAATTTTATTTTATTGCTAATTATTTACAACCTGAGACTGACGGCGACCATTGTTTGTGCGACATACATATTTAGTCACTTCAACAAAATAATATGGCAAATTCATAATATATTATGGCAAAGCAACGTTTGCCGGGACAGCTAGTATAATATTATAATATGGATTAAAATAATATAAACCCGCTATAATTGGATAGACGCGACTTCGTTGGGCTGATATTATAGTTTATAGCGTGGGAACCGTACATTTTTAAGGACAATAATTATGCTATGTCCTTTCCGGGGCCTCTAAAGTATCTCTTTATTGAATTTAGCCGGAAAGCTTGAAGAGGTAACAGAGTCAGACAGACAATGGTGTCAAAAATCGCCAATATTTAGTACTTACTAGCTGTGCCCCGCGGTGTTACCCGCGATTCAAGTGATATATATAATAAAACACTATGAAAAGTACCAATAATGGTACTTTCATGGTTTGTGGTAGTGATGATGATGAATGTAATTTGCATAGTAGCATATGCTTTCCGTTCTTAAAACAACTTCGAATCTCCCAAACTTATATCTAAAGAGAACATAACACCTCCTCTATTTTGAAAGTCGGTTAAAATTATAGCCTATGTGTTATTCTGATGTATAAGATGTATTATTGTAAAGTTTCATTAAAATCCGTTCAGTAGTTTTTGCGTGAAAGAGTAACAAACATCCATACAACCATACAACCAAACTTTCGCCTTTATAATATTAGTAGGATTAAGTAAACCCATAGTACAAGCTTTAACTTACGGTCTGTTTACGTTCTTTAACGTTAACGCGTTTTATGTTGGGTGGTCCATGGGCACCCGCAACATCAGAAGAGTTTCAGGTGCGTTGCCGGACTTTTAAGAGGGAATACGCTCTCTTCTTGTAGTTTTGCAGGTCGTATTGAATATGGGGGCTCTCATACAACTATCGTGCGCGCGTCCGACTCGCACTTGACCGAACCTCAAACCAGTAACCCAATATTTTTTTGCTCTATAACGTTACGGAACCCTTCGTGCGCGAGTCCGACTCGCACTTGGCCGAACCTCAAACTAGTAACCCAATCTTATTACAACATTTATGAATGAATATTCACACGGCGCTGACCGCGAACGTAACCCCTCCCCCCGCGTGTAAACCCCGCCTCCCCGCGCCGCGTCCGGTCGAGGATGGCGTAAGAGGGATGGAACCAAGAAAAAATATTTTTAGCTTTTACGGCGATGGTTTCGAAGATAAATGAGTATTATTGTGAATTTGTTGATGTAGGCTATTTAAACTTAATTTACATCACTGTAATTATACGTAATTTTGAAGATTTTTTCGTACAACATGAATGAATATTCACATTGCGCTGACCGCGAACTCGTAACCCCTCCCCCCGCGCGTAAACCCCGCCGCGTCCGGTCGAGGATGGTGTAAGAGTGATGGAACCAACATTTTGTTGTTTATCGAGGTTTACAGCGAAGATTTTGAAGTATAGTGAAAGAAACAAAATGCTTTGGCACTAGATGTCGCAACTCGCAATTAAATGGTGGTCTAGCGATTAGAGCGTGCGGTTATTGACTCCGGAGGTCGTGGGTTCGATTCCCGCGTTGGAAACATGTTATTTCCAAGTTTGGTTAGGACGATATCGACTGATCACCTGATTGTCTGACAAGTAAGATGATCCATGCTTCGGACTTGGATGGGCATGTAAAAAGTCGGTTCTGTGCCTGATCTCTCGCCAGTCATGTCGGTCTTCCGACCCACTTGGTTATGAGAATAAAAGGAATAAAGAGTGCTCTTGTGTACTGCGCACACACTTGGGCACTATAAAATTATTCCTGCGTTCTTCAGCCGTAAAGATGTTACAGATAGACACATTTACGAATTTATATGTTAATAATATTACTAGATGAAGCCTGCAACTCCGCTGCTCCAAAACTGGTTTATCGCGCGGGAACCGTACATTTTTTCGGTATAAAAAATATCCTATATCCTTTCCCGGGACTCAAAGTATCTCCATACCAAACAGTAAAATCGGTTCAGCCGTTTGGACGTGAAGAGGTAACAGACAGACAGACAGACCCACTTTCGGATTTATAATATTATTATGGATGGAAGTAAGGATTACACTTATTTTAGCAATTATACATAAATGTTCATCAAAATTTCAATTTCTATGTTATTTTTCTGTAAGGCCTTGGTACATTCTAACCGAGATCAATACGAATTCACATAAGCCAAACTATGCCACGTATTTAACTTTAATCTACATAACGTAGACGGGTGTCCCTTAAACTTTACGTTTCCGCCGAAGTTTCCGGAAATAATGTCATGTCACTCCAAAGTTTGATTTATCTGATAACGCGTCATACACAGGTATTTGTGGCGCAGTGTTTGAGTTGGGAGGGTCATGGGTTCAAACTCCAATTCCAGCGTTGGTAAAAGTTTGGTTAGGACAATGCTGGATGACCCGGCATGCGTTGTTTTGTCATAATATAGCTGTAATTGCTGGCGACTTCAACGCAAATTGTTACGGAAATACTAGCGTTAATTTCTACTTACTACTACTATTATTACTACTTACGCTGAAGGAACGTGTATAAAATGAAATAAAAATCGGCTAAGTGCGAGTCGGACTCGCGCACGAAGAGTTCCGTTACCGGTATAGAGTGAAAGTAGACAAAAAATTGTGTTTTTTGTACGGTAGCCCCTTAAATATTAAGTGCATTTTAATTTAGTAACTATTTTAAAAGTACAAAATATATAATTAAGGATTTTGTGAAAATTTCAAGTGCCCAACTGTTACCATTATTGATTACGAGCAAAAAAGGCAAAAAAATCACGTTTCTTGTATGGGAGCCCCCCTTAAATATTAACTTTATTTTATTTTTAGTATTAATTGTTGTTATAGCGGCAACAGATATATAACACAATCTGTGACAGAAGTCTAGCTATAGCGGTTCTTGACATAAGCCTGATGAGTGATGATGACATACAGACGGACAGACATCGAAGTCTTAGTAATAGGGTTCCGTTTTTACCCTTTGGGTTCGGAACCCTAATAAAAAAATATCTATGGCCGAACATAGAATCTCCTCTTTTTTGAAGTCGGTTATAAATCCAAGATGGCGGCTTTGTCGCATCGCATAACGCCATCCGCATCACAACAACCATGTATTATTCATCATACTACAGTAGACCCGGCAGACGTTGTTTTGTCATATAGCTGTTGGCCGCTTTTAACTCGAATTTCTAGCAATATCCACTAAAATATAAATCCAATATGGCGGCTTAGTCGCGCCACATAACGCCATCCTCAAACTCAAACTCAAATTTTTTTTTTTATTCAGAATAAATTTTTGCAAATATTTTCTGAAAGTCTACATGATGCCTACCACCGGTTCGGGAACTAACCCGGCGAGAAGAACCGGCGTAAGAAACTCGCAGGGGGCCCACTTTATTTACCAAAAAAAGTGAGAAAAAAATTAATCTTTTAAAATAAAGTTTACAATTCTGTAACTTAAAATTATACAATTATCTATCAAAATATATCTATCAAAATATAAATCCAAGATGGCGGCTTTGTCGCACCATATACTAACGCGGATCACGTCACAACAACCATGTATTGTTCATCATACTACAGTAGACCCGGCAGACGTTGTTTTGTCAAGTAGCTGTTGCCCGTTTTTAACTCGAAGTTCTAGCAATATCCACTAAAATATAAATCCAATATGGCGGCTTGATCGCGCCGCATAACGCCGTCCGCGTCACAACAACCATGTATTGTTCATCATACTATAGACCCGGTAGACGTTGTTTTGTCATATAGCTGTTGCCCGCTTTTAACTCGAATTTCTAGCAATATCTACCAAAATATAAATCCAAGATGGCGGCTTGGTCGCGCCGCATAACGCCGTCCGCGTCACAACAACCGGTCGCGGCGACAGGTCGATAGCCGCCGGCGCAGGTGTAATCGATCAACTATCTGTAGGACGGTGGGACGTGATATAGATGACCCGCCAGCGTTGTTCTGTCATATAGCTAGAGGGCGTCCACAAGTTACGTGAGGTGTTTTTTTGAATTTTTTTCCCAGGTGAGATTTCGTGAGATTTTTCAAAATGTGGGTTTATTACGTAAACGTTTGTTTTGACAGTCAGTAGGTTTTCTTTCGAAAGAATTTGTGAATGATGTTAATCGTTACGTACTTATAACAATATTACGATTAAATCTTAAGCATACGTACAATCTGGATGAAATGGGCCAAAATAGTATTATTTTGTTGAGAAAAAAATTACGTGAGATTTGCCGAGACCCCCCCCCCTTTCCTAAACGTGAGATTAGATGAGATTTGACTCGACTTACGACTCGTTATTTGTGGATTTCTGATTCCCTAGCTGTTGCCCGCAACTTTGACGCGAGTTGCAACATCTAGTTGAGCATAGATCAACTATCTGTAGGACAGAAGGACAAAATCCGTTAAGGAGATGACATGTCAGACGTTTTGTCATACAGCTGCTGCCTACGGTTATACTTACTGGATGACGCCCGCAACTCCGTTGCGCCAAAATTTGTTCATCTCGAGGGAACCGTACATTTTTCTGGTATAAAAAGTTTCTATGTCCTTTCCTATTTCTCAATTAGCTTTGTCCACACTGTGCCTTTTTCTGTTCGTCAAGGGCATGCGTTATAGCGCAGTCAACAGCGAACGTGAGGCATGCCCGCGACGCATGCTCTCTGACCGTATCCAAAAAACAAAAATGGCAATGTTGGCGTTGCGTTCAATAATTATTGAATGCGCCAAAACAAAAGCTGAATGAAAGTAGATGACGAAAATTGAAGACGAAAGCGCATAGTGTGGATATAGCTAATAGCTATATCCACACTGTGCGCTTTCGTCTTCAGAAAGAAGACAAAATCTCTCTCAAATCTCAATACCGAATATCATCAAGTTGATCGAAAGTAACTGTACTCAGTTCAGCGGTTTATGCGTGAAGAGGTAACAGACAGACAGACGGACAGACACACTTTTACGTTTCTAATATTAGTATATAGATGTAAGTAGTTAAAATATGGCATACCAAAGAATGTTATCACTTATCAGTGTTGAAAAACTTCTAAAACGCCCAAATTATATTCACGTCATTAACATAACCTCAAACTATAACCACTGTAAACCGCCTATAACTAGTTCGAGCCGGCTAAAACCGGTTATAATTTATACTAATAACCGGATTAATGCAGTACCCGGAGGACTAGTTTAATTGTGTAAGGATATACTGTGTCTACACTAATTGATAAACACTAATTATTGATAATGTTACTGCAGTAAGGACAGGTACTGACAAGAAAGAGTAGACGCTAAAGTTTTCTAAACGTAATCACGATTGAATGGTTGATAAATAGTTTCACTAGATGACGCCCGCAACTTCGTTGTGCCAAAAGTCGTTTATCACGCCGGAACCGTACATTTTTTCCGGGATACTCGGGCCTCAAAGTATCTCCATACCAAACAGCACAATCGGTACAGCGGATTGGGCGTGAACAGGTAACAGACAGACAGACACACTTTGGCATTTATAATATTAGTATGGAAGTATGGATGTTACGGCAGTAAGGATAGGTACTAAAGAACGAGTAGACGCTAAAGTTTTCTAATTTATGTACATGATCGAATGGTGGTTTTATAGTTTCGCTAGATGAAGCCCGCAACTCCGTTGCGCCAAAAGTCGTTTATCGCGCGGGAACCTTATATTTTTTCAGGATACTCGGTAGTCGGTACCTATTCAAAGTATCTCGATAGCAAATAGCAAGATCGGTTCAGTAAGAGGTAACAGACAAACGGACAGTCAGATACACGCTTTTGCATTTATAATATTAGTATGGATACGAAATTTTGTTTGTCTGACAGTTACCCTCGATTCGAATTACAAGAATTGGACCCGTCCAAGTCGGCAATTAATGAGCAATATAAACACTTAATGACAAACAACTCATTACATTCCGGTCACGGAGACACTTTCCCGGGAATCTTTCCGGAATACGGACATTTGTCCGTAAATAAATTCTGTTTAATTAAATCTTGTTTGTCACCGAAACAACGGTTTCGGTGACCGGTGGCCGGTTTCTTTGAAAGGCACACTGAACAATGCCGAGATGTGTGCGCAGTACACAAGGACAAATCCTTTATTGTCATAACTAGTCATAACCCATAGCCCAGTCAAACCGACTATGGCCACAGAATATAATATTATATTAGTAGCTATGGCAGTCAAGCAGGTTTGGTGAATGTCGCTGATTTGAGATTTCATTAAAACTCGCCAAATTCCAAGCTACAATGGAGTGATAATCCCTGAGTGTGTGCCCAGTACACTCTTTTCCTATACTCTTGTAACCTAGTGGGACAATCGACACGACTGGCGAGAGGCGCAGGACTTTACATGCCCATCCGACGCATGGATCATCTCACTTGTCAGACAATCAGGTGACCAGCATTGTCCAAAGAAAACTTGCGAAAAAGAAAACATTCAACCTGTTATAGGTCGCCTGGTGATTGAAATATTTATCATAGTCAGTCACAACATAAAAATGTTGAAAAACACAGCTTTTAATCCTTCGATCGCGGATTCTTGGACATCTATTGTTATTCTATTGTTGTCGCGTTCGCCTTATGGGGGAATTTGTTTAATTACAGGACAACGACGTCTACTATGGCCAATCGTAGCCGAATATCTACACGTTTGTTTTTGAATGTTTGACCATCATTGGCCAACTTGGAATGGTCACATAAAACATTAATTTGTAATCTAAATTCTTTATTTTATGACATACACATCAATAAATCTTAACTCGCTAACTCATACATAAATAATTACTCAATTAATTGTATTCCATTCAGAGTTCAGATAGACAGACCGACAGGATGTCTATATCCATACTAATATTATAAATGCGAAAGTGTGTCTGTATGTTACCTCAACAAGCTTAAACCGCTGAACCGATTTTGCTGTTTGATATGGAGATACTTTAGGTCCCGAAAAATTTATGGTTCCCACAGGTTAAAGTTAAGTTAGTCTTAACTACAACCATAACTTTGAGCATAACTGTAACTATGACCACGTCTATTGTGTAACTCAGTATCCTATCTAAGTAGTAGTACTACTCTAAGTAATACGTATATAACTTAAGAGGCCGGGTACCCTTGGAATTTCTCATACAAACGTAATACCAAAATCATTTTCTCATACGAAAATATTTAACATGTTTGAGTTATTTTTCAGTTTAAAATATTAATTACCTAGGTTCCTACATAAAAATTTATTTCAAAATATTTAAACACAATTTTTTTTTTTGTTTTCAATTTTTTTTCTAAAAAATAGAGTAAAACACTGAAAATATATAAATAAATAAATATTTTAAATAAATTTTTGTGTAGGAACCTAGGTAATTACTATTTTAAACTGAAAAATAACTCAAACATGTTAAATATTTTCGTATGAGATAATTATTTTGGTATTACGTTTGTATGAGAAATTCCAAGGGTACCCGGCCCCTTAAAGTATAACAATCCTCATCCATACTTAATATTATTAATGCGAAAGTCTGTCTGTCTGTCTGTCTGTGTCTGTCTGTCTGTGACCTCTTCACGCGCAAACCGCTACACTGATTTTGCTGAAATTTGGCATGGAGATACTTCGAGTCTCGGGAAAGGACATAGGATACATTTTATCTCGAAAAAATGTACGGTTCCCGCGCGATAAACGAATTTTGGCGCAACGGAGTTCCGGACGTCATCTAGTAATAATTAATAATAACAATATTATCACAATAGACATAACTACCAGTAGTTCGACTGCAAAGAAATGGACAGGTTTCAATATCTGTCAAATTCGTCGGGTTTGGGGGTGATAAGTTAGAGGCTGGCGCGCTGGCTGGTATAATTTATTTTTAAAAATAAGATTTTGAAATTGAATTCTGACAGTTTTGTTTGCATGTGCCAAAATATAAACAACAACTAAATTTGTAGGTAACGACCCTAGCGACGACTTTTGACATAATACGTCAAACTTAAAAAAAATTACATCAGTTCTAAGTCGGCATACTCTATCATTCTGTCTACTCCGATATTATTCTGCATGTTGAAATTATATCGTAATAATATAATGTCAACTATTCTAAAATGCGTTTGTCATGCAATAATTAATACGTATTTTGATATTCTACTATATAAGGGAGTCCGGAATTTGTGGGGGTATTTCGGAAATCAGCTTTGTATTATTAGTTATTGATGGATCAAACGGTTCTTGATTGTTTTAACTAGCTGACCCGGCAGACGTTGTTTTATTATCCTTTAAAGTTCAATCCTTCGATCGTGGATTCTTGGAAAAACTATTGTTTCTATTGTTGTCGCGATCACCGGTGCTCTTATGGGGCTTGAAAGATTAGCTAATATTACAAATGCGGAAGTGAATTTGTCTATGCCTGTCTCTTATCTTTTTACGCTTTTATCAATCCCCAAGTGGCACCCGTCTGTCGCATAACAATTGAAAATCTATTGTGTCTGCGATTCCCACGATCGAGGTTGTTTGGGCGTAAAGAGGTAACAGACAGACAGACACACTGTCGCATTTATAAAATTAAGTATCCATACAAATATTATAATTACGAAAGTTTGTATGTCTGTGTGTCTGTTACCTCTTCACGCCCAAACCACTGAACCGATTTTGCTGAAATTTGGTATGGATCTCTTTACCAAATTACTAGCTACTTTGAGTCTCGGGAAAGGACTCATTATTACATATTACTAGCTGGCAAACGTTGCTTTGCCATAACATAAAGTTAAAAGTATTTCGCCCTGGATATTATTTTATTGAAGTGACTAATTAAGTATGTCGCCATGGCAACGTCGATCCCTATCTCGTCGCATAAGCAATGGTCGCCGTCAGTCTCAGGTTGTAATAATTTACTATTATTTATTCAACAAATGCACTTATCAATATATAAACTACCCAGTAGCCGATTCTCAGACCTACTGAATATGCATATAAAATTTGGTAAAAATCCGTAAAGCTGTTTCGGAGGAGTTCGTGGACTAACATTGTGACACGAGAATTTTATATATAAAGATAAGATAAGATGATACTTTTCATCACAAACGCATTTCATTTTTAGCCATAGTTTTCAAAATGATGATGACTAGAGTGGCGATGATGATGATGCCAATTTTATTTCGATGTTGCATCTGAGAGACTTCATAATAACCAGGTAGTCCGTTTTACGACCTACAACATCGCCACACGATTTTTAGATAAGTATTTAAAAAGATTTAAAAACTACTCGTTCACTCACTCGCCACTCGACCGAGCCCGAACCCCCGCTCGGCTTCATTCGTTTTTCGTGTGCGACATCGTCAACATGTTATACTTTTAAAATTAATTTCTACAGTGTTAAGGTGTTATAATTAGTGTAAATCGCCGAATAACATGGGAAAAAGGAAGAATAAGGATGATTACGAACATATTCGCCCCAAAATACGGCGATTGGAAAGAAAATTACGCCGCAACAAAGGAAAAGGTACCAAACTACCCACATTCATTTTTAAAAATATATATTATGAATTTTTTCTTTGTTCTTAGCTATGGTACGATTATGATACACAATTGTACAAAATTACTATCTTAACGTGTTAATACGTGATATTAACCAGATAGTCAACCATATTTTGTACCTTAATGTGGTAATACGCGATATTACCCTGGTTACAAACTGAGTTCTTTCTTAACGTGATGATACGTGATATCATCCTGAAAGTAACTTTATGCTTTTGTTTATTCACACCGGAAAAGATCCGATCGTCAGCTGCGCGATGAAAACATCGGCGCGCGGGAGGCTGAATCTCGCTGTGGAACTCCATAACCTTTAGCCGACGTCCAAGACGTGGATTATGTGGAGTCGCCCGCGCCCGCACCGGCGTCGCCGCAGGCCGCACCGCCGATATCAGCGCCGCTGATCCAACCAGAAGCCACCGTGCCGGTAGATTCTAATCAAGAATCTACCCCCACGTTACCACTTGACATGCTAAATATTCTTGGCGAGGCCAATAAAACAGTGAAAGCCCTAGGCAAATGCATTCCCACTGAACTCTCTGAACATTGGGGTAAAATCCTGGTGATCAGTTTGGCTAAGGAATACAAGGAGTCGCTTGTGGCGAAGATTCATATACCGACTAAGTACTAACTTTTCGCTGGCACAAGCGCCTAAACTCGATCAAGAGGTAGCCGCAGTTCTACAGGAGGCTGCAAGAACCGGTGAGAGAATGCGCAAAATCAAATGGGCCTAGGAATAGCCAGTCTCGTGAATTTAACGCGACAACTTATCTAAGGAGACCTTCCAAAACAATTAAACAAATTTCAGAAATCGCTCAGATTCTCCTAGATTTGCATTACGAGGAATCGGTCAATCGAAAATAGTCTTATATTGCCATACAATCGTAATACAATCCAAGGCGTATAAATCGACGTCTACCTTTTCGGTGAAAAGGTCGGTCGGTGAGAATATTAAAAGTACCAAGGATATCGAAAGATCTGGTCTTCAAATAAAGAAACCTTTTACTCCACGAGCTCTCTCGCAGCGCAAGCAACAACCACCGCAGGGCATTTTCCGAGATCCTCCTCGCAGCAGTACGCGAGGCCAGCGCCAGCAGCGCCAGCCCGCCCGCACGAGCCGCAGCCGTCCTCGTCGGCCAGGAGGGCCCAGCAGCCCCCGCGCCGCGGCCGCCCCTACGCGAGCGCCAGACCGGGCAACGACAGGTCGATATGCCGCTACTAGAGGTACCTCACGCTGGCCGCATTCAATTATTCTTCTTACTCAATTTGCTTTTAATAACCTCCGACAGCACGGTGCTCTCGTATGCTAAAGGATATAAAATACCCTTCTGCATTGAGTTATTTCCTTCTGTAAGCCACCTTACCAACGTGTGGAACCGAGTAATCCACCGTCTTCGAAGTGTCAGAATATGAGCAAAGCTTTAAGTAAACTTAAACAATTGGGTGCTGTTTAACTTGTTACTACCTATGTAATGATAATTTGCCAGACCAATTTATTTCATGCATTTTTCTTATACCGAAAAGTAACGGTGGGTTCAGATTTGTCCTCACCTTCAAAATACTTAATAAAGTACGTTATCAATATTTTAAAATGAAAGCTATTAGCACTGCTATAAAATTAGTCCCTCCAAATGCTTATAATATGGATTATAGTCTCAATCGATCTCAAGGAAGCATACTTACTTCCTTTTTTCACACATCACATAATTAATATTTTTTGAGATTTCGATTTCATAATAACCTTAATGAATTTAACTGCTGTTCTACGCCATTTGTATTTATAAAGCTTCTAAAGCCTCTTTCTCACATGGTTAAGAAAGCAGGGCCATCTAGTGATCGCTTACCTTAATGATCTTCTTTATAAAGGTAAAGATTATGCTACGTGTAACAACACGATGCATATTTTAAGGTCAAAATTATAACATTTAGGTTTATTATCAACTTTGAGAAAAGTAGTATGACGCCTTTACTACTTTGTAGATTTATTGGCTTTGACATAAATACTCAAGTCATGCAATTACAATTACCTTCCGAAAAACTCAAATTTTTCTATACTAGCCAACGAAATCCGTAACAAAGTCCAAATTAGCATACGTGATTTTGCGAAGTTCATTGGCACTTTAATTTCAGCATGTCCAGCATAATATAGCTGGCCGCGTACTAAATACTTTTAAGTTAAGTTATTGCTTAAAATATGTTTTTGAAACCCTATATTTTGTACCATGACTTGAGTTGGTGGTGCAATATTGAGTCCAAGCCTTTCAGTAGAATAAACACAAATTTATACGAGCTGGAGATCTTCACAGACTCTTCACCTCACCGGCTGAGGCGCCGAGTACGGCGATGCCGTGGGTCGGCGTATGTAGCTCGCAATCATATCAATTATCTCGAATTATTGGCTGCCTTTATGGGATTGAAATCATTTGCAAGGATCGTTTTGATTTAAATGTGTTACTAAGAAATAAGAATAGATAATACTACTGCCATATCCTATATTAAAATAATGTGAGCTATTAAATTTCCTAATCTCAATGAAATCGCAATATTATGGCAGTGGTGCGAAAAACAACGCATACATATTTTTGCTTCTTAAATAAAATCGCGAGAAAACACAGATGCTGACCGAACTTCTAGGTACACTTACGTCGATACCGAATGAAAATTATCGATAGGAACTTTCAAAACGTCTTATTGAGCTTCGGTCAACCTGATCAACCTGATACCGTACTTATTGGCGTCGTGCTTAAATAATAAAGGTAACAGATATGTCTCTTGTAAACGAGACCCAGGTGCCTTCGATATCAACGCTTTTACAATTACATGGCATGATTATTTTTTCTATGCCTTTCCGCCATTCGCGCTCATACTGAAGTCTTAGGAAAATTGTAGAAGAGGAAGTGACCGGTATATTAGTCGTCCCGTACTGGCCGTCTCTCGGCTGTGGTTTTCACTGTTTCGATCCTGAGGTTTCAATCCCTACTCAAATCCGACGAGATTTATTTTAGGCCAGATAAAAACTTTCCTCTGTCCCCTTCCAGGGAGTGCCATCCGCTGTGGCCCAGTCTTTTCCTGGCGTGCGCAGTATTGTGCGGCAAGCCTACCTAAGACGTCAAATACCGGAGGCGTCTATTGACATCATACTAAAATTGTTATCGGGAGATACGATTAATAAGTATGATACAGGATTAAAACATTGGCTTAATTTTTGTCAAATTAATAATATTGATTAGTATGAAGGATCCGTAGCTAATAATATATATTATTCTTAACAGAAAAACTTAATGAAATTATTATGCAAGTAGCGGAACGTCAAATTGTTATAGTTCTGGTTCGTCTCTAATTATTATTGGTAAATCCCGTTGTAATGACAATTATTATTGTGTCCTAAGATTTTTTAAAATGAGTTTTTAGGAGTAAGTCCAGCTTCCCAAAGTATTCCTCTGTATGGGATTCTACTAAAGTTTTGAAATATTTAATCTAAATTTTATCCGTTAGATTGTTTCTCATGATTTATTATGATTTATGAGAGATTATATTATTGTATCTCATGGTGTTGTCGACGGGACAACGGGTGCAGACTGCAGACGTTATCACTAATAAGAAGAAGACGCTCATTACGAAAATTCACGTATCGTAATCAATATTAAAGATATAAGACTTCAATGCCGAATAGGCAAAACCCAAGACTTATTATTCCATTCTTTAGAGACAAGCCCTCAATTTGTTTTGCACTCGCGGTGCTATCGTATTTCGAAATAACTAATAAATATCGAAATCACGTAAATACAGGTAGATTAATTATTATTCTTACTTTTAAGAAGCCGGTTCACAACGCGAGTTCCCAGGCCATAAGCCGCTGGATCAAGCAGACTCTGAGCAGTAGCGGCGTGGACGTGAGCATATTACAGCACACGGCACGCTGCTACCTCATCTGCCGGCAGGGCTGGAGTGTCACTAGATCTGATTAAGAAAACGGCAGGCTGGTCACTGGCCAGGCAACTCGTTTTGTTTTGCGCGCTTTTATTATAATTAACGTCTGATTAATAATTCAGATAATAACGCTTTTGCTCAAGATGTATTAAAAAAGAATACACTTTAATAAATTAAAGATTGATATTAATGTAAAACTTAATATAGTTATTCGACTTGTTATGCACACGGGTGTTGTTATGATTATTATTACTGTTTTATTCTGCTACGAACGCTAAACATCTACCTGGTTATTATGAAGTCTCTCAGATGCAACATCGAAATAAAATTTATGGTTAAACGAACTTACCTGAAGTGAAGTTCAACCAAAATTTTGTGAGATGCTGCATCTGAGAGACTTCACTCCCTCCCAAACCCTAACACGAGGCATGCAGATGGCGCATGCTGCGTGAGGACCCCAGGAAGCAGAATAAAAGCCTCGCGGTGTCCTACTTCTCTGAAACAAATGAAGCCGAGCGGGGGTTCGGGCTCGGTCGAGTGGCGAGTGAGTGAACGAGTAGTTTTTAAATCTTTTTAAATACTTATCTAAAAATCGTGTGGCGATGTTGTAGGTCGTAAAACGGACTACCTGGTTATTATGAAGTCTCTCAGATGCAGCATCTCACAAAATTTTGGTTGAACTTCACTTCAGGTAAGTTCGTTTAACCATAAATTAACTGCAGTTTCCTTAACCGACAGTTAAAAAACAATGGTTCAAGATGGGACCCACACCGCCCGCGGCAGGTGCACACAATGTGCACTTGCGGACACCGAAATAGGGCAACTTAAATGCACACTAATATTATTTTAACCGCTAAAATGTCTGTCTGTCTTTTGCTGAAAGGTGGAGATGCTTTGAGTCCCGGGTAAGGACAAAGGATACTTTTTATCCCGGAAAATGTACGGTTCCCGCGCGATTAACGAATTTTAGCGTAAAGGAGTTGCGAGCAACATAATATTTTAGTAGTTACTAGCGACCCGCCCCGGCGTCGCACGGGTTTAAAATATATAGCCACTGAAAAAATTACTAAAATATAATAGCCTATGATCCTTCATGTGGTCTACTTCTTATCTGTGCCAAATAACATAAAAATCGCTCCAGTTGTTCGCGAGATTAAACCCTTTCAAATAATTTTTCACATTCTCCTATTAATCTTAGTGTGATTAAATATAGCCTATAGCCTCCCTCAATAAATGGGCTATCTGACACTGAAAGAATTTTTCAAATCGGACCAGTAGTTCCTAAGATTAGCGCGTTCAAGTTAGCCCTTTCGAATGATTTTCCCCGTTTTTTCCACATTTTCCTCTATTTCTTCGTCTCTTTCGCTCTTAGCGTGATAAAATATAGCCTATAACCTTCCTCGATAAATGGGCTATCTAACACTGAAAGAATCATCAAAATCCGTTGCGTAGTTTTAAAGATTAAAGGGAACAAAGGGACATGAGGGAAAAAAAGCGACTTTGTTTTATAATAAGTATAGATTAAGCATAAAGTAACTTTATGCTACTTTACTACATTAGATAGTTGACTATTTTGTTTTTTGTTTCACATTCGTAATAACCATGAGAAAAGTTTGTTACAGTTATAAAAATATTGTACAATGGGTGGCAGGTATTTTTAGAATTTTCTCAGTCTGTAACAGAAATATTTTTAGTTCAATCAGTTTTTGCTACACTACATTCTAGTACATAATTAAGTTTTTAATTGCTATAATCTTTATATTGTAAATGCTAAAATAAAGAGTGAAGCCAAACGAGCGTAATATTTTGTCAGTTGTATATATTTGATCGAAGGTTGTGAGTCGCAGAATTTCGGTTGCGTAAATATCTTTTCATACAAATATATATAAAAACACATATAATCTTAATATATATATTTCTTGTGTGCGTGTGAATGTGACTGAACTCCTCCTAAACGACTGGACCAATTTAGATGAAATTTTTTGTGTGTGTTCAAGGGGATCTGGGAATGGTTTAGATTCACAATTTTGTCCGCTGGACAATGTTTTTTTAATTAATTTTTAATTTATTATTAGTTGTTGATTTTGGAATGTTTTACATTGGATCCGACAGTCGGCTGCCATCGCAGTGTCAAATTTTAAATAATATTCGAATTCGGATTTTAATTTTAGTCTGTCCCGACAGTTAGCGCTTCGACCAAATTTAAAAAAAATACTTTATATACTTAATATGGCAAAGAAACGTTTGCCGGGACAGCTAGTATTATATAAAACTCACAAAATTACGCTCGTGTGAATCAAACAGAACTTTTGTATGAAACTGAAATCAGCAGAATTTCTGCCAGCCAAAATTCTGCTCGTTTTTTTAATTCAAATTACGCTCGTTTGACTTCACCCTAAAAAGGCTGAACTGATTGAGATGAAAGAGAGAGAGAAAGAGGGTTTGGAGATACTTTGCAAGAACGGAAAGGACATATTAGGAGAGATTTTGTTGCGGTAATATGTACGGTTCTCGCGCGATAAATGAATTTTGGAGTCATCTAATTATAATATCAAAATTCGGTTCCCAAAATCATTTTTTTTTTAATATTTTAAAATACGGTTCCTAAAAAAGGAAGAAAGTCGGTCCCGCTTTTTTTGCTCGCGACATAGATGCCACCTGTCTTAAAAGTTTGCGCTAAAGACTCACTCGGGAACACAAAAAACTCGCCCTGCACCATCCATTGCGCGTTTTTCTCCTTAGTTTTTTGGCAAATCGTATACATAATCGTCAATGGATGGTGTATGATTTTGAAAATCGTCCATATTATAAAATTATTGTATTTAAAAAGCCGTATGTCGTTGTATAATAGGGAGTCGTGACTTGGAAGTTTTTGTATAATTTGGTTGTTTAAAGCATTGTTTGTGGAATTTAGGGCATTTTTTGATAATAATAATTATTAATGGTATGCATGTCTGACTGTCTGTCAGTAATGGTACCTCCATCCTTTGAGAGACGGGACATAGGATAGCTTTTCCATGATAAAAATTATCCTGTGTCTTTCCCCGGGACTCGAAGTATCTCCATACCTTTTAGCAAAATCGGTTCCGCGGTTTGGGCGTGAAGGGGTAACAGACAGCTACACCTTTTCACATTTATAATACTAGTGTTTTTTATATAAAATAAGGGGGCAAACGAGCAAACGGGTCACCTGATGGAAAGCAACTTCCGTCGCCCGTGGACACTCGCAACATCAGAAGAGCTGCGGATGCGTTGCCGGCCTTTTAAGAGGGAATACGGTCTCTTCTTGAAGGATTGTGTGTGGATTTTTTCCTACCACCACCGTGCCTTTTACCGCAATAAAAAGTAACTTCTACATTTTGACCCATAATAAACTTTAACCACTGAGCCATAGCGGTCTTAAGGTCGGAAATAGAAGTTATTAGGTACTTATATCCGGTATGAAAACAGTTAATGGTGTGTGTCAGTAACATTGACTTTACTATTTACTGTAACTGTAAGGCGCAGATTGAAAAATTAACTAGGATTTGTAGTATTAATATTTTATTTAATAGAAGAAAATTACCACGGTAATCTTACATTTTACCGTTATAAAGAGTGACCTATCGACGCTTTAGAACCAAGACCATCTGTTTACTTCTACAAGGTTCGGCGCTGTAAAAGTAGCAGCGCTGAAAGACAACTTTTTTTCACTTTTGTATGGACAAACTCGTGACGCTGGGGCGCTTGCCCATACAGACGTGAAAAAAATTGTCTTTCAGCGCTACTACTTTCACAGTGAAGCCTTTACAAAGAACACGTACACACCCTAAAGTGTTTTCACTTAGTTTTGTTACACCCTGTTTAATGAATAATCATTGTAGATAGATGGTCTTGGTTCTTAAATGTCACTATAATATTATGTCCTATCCCATGGTCAAGTTTATGTCTATGCACAATTTCATTGAAATCGGCCTAACCGTTTTGAAGGCTTAATGCAATCAAACTAACCTTTCCACTAAATAATTATTATAAGTACTCTATACTGTACTCGCCAAAACATGGCGGTAGCGGTCATTGACTCACTGTCAAAAATTTTGACAATAAAGTGTTAGATGTTGTCATTCCCGGCTTTGTATCATAAAGTTAATATACCTATCGGAATAGAGCAACAATTTGAGACAGCTCGTGTCAAACGTAACCAAAATTGGTTTTCATATCAAAAATATGTGTACGTATACACTTACACAAGCATGATTTAACATGAATTCTATGAGATTAAATTGACAACGTGCGGCACGTGCCGACTGGACGTCAAAAAAAGAGTGCTGCTGTCATGTATCACAAGTCTCTTTTTACCACGCGGTGTTACTGATAGAGGCATCTCGCTTGCTCAGGCCTTTGTTTCTCTATTCCGCTAGGTATATTAACTTTATGCTTTGTATAGAAAATGACACAAGTTTTTGACAACGAGTCAATGATCGCTTCCGACATGTTTCGCCGAGCACAGTATAATACTACGTGACACCGGCAACTCCGTTGGCCCAAAATTAGTTTATCGCGCAGAAACCGTACATTTTTCCGGGATAAAAAGCATCCTACGTCCTTTCCCGAGTAAGTATAAGTATCCATGCCAAATTTCAGCAAAATCGGTTCAACGCTGGGACGTGAAGACACAAACATTATTGCCTAGTAAATATTAAACTTCTCATAAACATAAAAGATTTTAACTGAAGAACTCAACAATAATGACTCATTCAATAATGACATAAAGGCATTAATGATGTCAATAATTATAATGATAATATTGATAAGTAATGCAATACGCCCGTGTCGAGTCTCGGTTCTCACGCGTTGAATACGTTCATAGTTCGTCTTGGTATACAGAGTGTTATCGTAATTTCTTAGATTTTTTTTCTTTGATGATTTTGATGATATTGCGAGGTAAGTTTGTAAATGCACTTTAAAATTATAATCTGTATGAAATATGATTGAATATATTAATATTTTTTACTTTGGGGTAATATTGGGGTTTAAGAAACATAAAAATATGGTTTTGACTTTTTATGAAACATTGATTTCATGTTTTTATTAAGTTTTAAATAATAGTAGTGAATAAATAAAAAAATTTTAAATGGCAATGCTACCAATTTAAATACCACTTAACCGTACACTTAAGAAATACAATGCATATTTTTTGTTTCAATTCCGTACCATTAGATCGTAATTAAATTAAGGAATTTTTAAGAAAACCCTCCAAATTAGCTGTAGCTTGTAAGCAAGCTGATGATGAAATTTGGCATAGAACACATACAGACACACACAAAAACATCTGACATCGCCCTTTTTGGTCGAGAGTTGAAAATGAAATCTATTTTAGAACGAAATTCCAAGCTTTAAACGCATAACCCGAATTCAGGTCTAAAATAGTATTCCTAGGTCCAAATGGACCTTTAATCTGGAATTCCAGGCTTTAGTCCAGATTTATCATCAGCATTACAATATGCGGTCGCGCTCATTATTCATATGACCACCTCGCTCACTGCATCGCTAATGCCCGAATATGGAATATGGGATTTAATACTACAAATCTGTCATTTTAATTCGACCATGTTGGTTCTTGATGGACAAATATAGACGACGACGCCAAAAAATTCGTTAATCGCGCGAGAACCGTGCATTTTTGCGGGATAAAAATTATCCTATGTCCTTTCCCGGGACTCACAGTATCTCCATACCAGATTTCAGCAAAACTGGTTCAGTGGTTTGGGCGTGAAGAGGTAACAGACAGACAGACAGACAGACTGACAGACACACTTTCGCATTTATGTATTATGGAAGTGGAAGTATGGATGACGAAGATATTTGTGTAAGGTTGCCCGAACTTAGCAATCATGGTGACCTTATTGGTATTTTTAATGAAATAACATTGCGATTTATTTATTGCGCGGTACATATGTGACATTAAATTATAATTAATAGCATTATAACCGCTAGTTTGTTAAGTAATATAAGTAATTTTAAGCACATTAATCTCATCATCATTGCCTCTTTTAAGTTATTGGCATAGCTTTTTTGCGGGCTTATTGAGCGCAGCGATCGAACCTAGAAATTCCATAACGAAAAAACCTAACCTCCCCCACTCCAACACAGAATGCAAATTAAAAACTCCTATTTACAACAACAAAAAAATCATCTTATCGTCATTATAATTTTTTATAAACTCGACAGTAAACAGTAATAATCAACTCTACTTATAAATAATAAAAAAAAACAAAAACAAAACTCACCACAACTGTTAGTAACACCCCGTATACGTAACCCCAGCCGTCACAGTCTGCAGCACCCTGTGTGAGCTCCCACGGGCGGCCACTAGTGGACCCACTAGAGTTACTAATCTTACTAAATCTTGACTGAGATGATCTCGTACATTTACGAGTTTTTAAGGTGAGATTTTTATAAAGCTCGTAATTTTAATGTAAAAATGTACGGTTCCCTTAATTGTGTGAATAAATTGTAGTTGCGTGTCTTACTAATCTTACTAAATCTTATAAATGAGTATATACCAGCAGTATTTCCGGACCTATACGACCTGCAAACCTTCAAGAAGAGAGCGTATTCCCTCTTGAAAGGCAACGCACCTGCAGCTCTTCTGATGTCGCGAGTGTCCATGGGCGACGGTAGTTGCTTTCCATCAGGTGACCCGTTTGCTCGTTTGCCCCCTTATTTCATTAAAAAAAAACCTACATGGAAACGACAGCTTCAATATCAATGTATATAAAAAGTTTTAGGTGAAACTTTTCCGAAGCATGAAAAATGTACGATTTCCGCGATCTATTCATTAGACACTTCTAACGGTGCGTCCACATTTGTATCATTTGCGCGATCAGATCTCTGATCAGATTTCCGTCGCGATCATCGCTCCGTATCAAGTATGAGTATCATAGTGTGGACGCCTATTAGATCATTCTGCCGATCATGCGAGTATTTGATATGACAAGTATCAGATACGCGGTTAATAGCGATTGGGGCGCATCATGATACGCGTATTATTTTGACACGCTTCGATGATACGCGACGGAGATCTGATCGCGCAAATGATACAAATGTGGACGCACCCTAAGAGTTTCGTAGTCACGTGTCAACAAAACACCGCCGCTAAAAGTCGAGGTTTTCTTATAGCCACGGTCATCAAGCTATTAGATATTGGAAGTCCATATGTTAATCCAGCCTTTCTCAAAGTGGGCGATAACGCCCCCTTGTGGGCGCTGAAGGTCTGAAGGGAGGCGGTGTGGGACCCAGAAAAAAAAAATGGCGGCGTTGTGTAGAGGCTTTTTTTTCATCAGGATGCATTTTAAATTTCAGAAATGGGGGCTCTAAAATATAATTTGCTCGTAAAGTGGGCGGTAGACAAAATAAGTTTGGGAACCTCTGCTTTAATCCATAGTCCATAATCCTTACTTAATTTACCTTACTAATATTATAAATGCGAAAGTGTGTCTGTCTGTCTGGCCTGTCTGTCTGTCTGTCACCTCTTCACGCCCAAACCGCTGAACCGATATTGCTGAAATTAATCCTTCGATCGGGGATTCTTGGAAGTGCTATTGTATTCTATTGTTGTCGCGATCGCTGGTGCTCTTATGGGGCTTGAAGAATTAAGTATGATGATACTTTGATCCCGAGAAAGGACAAAGGTTACTTTTTAACCCGGAAAAATGTAATGATATTGATTGAAAGTTATTGTATGTTAATAATAAGCTATTTAAGCTAATGGGCATTGTCCAAAAAATCACATATACTTTTTATTTTTTTTTTCGTTAAAATAGGGTATTTTAAGAATATAAATTAAATAATTTTGAAATTCATTGACTAGTTTTTTCTCAATAAATTTTTAAAGTTTCGCTCTGACGTCATCATCGGCGGCCAATTGACCCCTGCAGTATGTTTAAATTTCCTTTCAATCTTATTATAATGGCTGGTTCGTCAAATACAAGTTCTCATTATGTGAAAACTGATACGAAAAGCTTACCAAAAGTTCGAGACGTAATATTGGTCGAATTTATTGCTAATTTAACGCCATTGAAGGTCAAACTAAGGTTAAACATATTTGTTCAAAAATGTAAGTAACTAATGGGTATTTTTTTCGTTTATATACAGAAAAATGATCACTGACCTTATTCCTCGAAATGTTTTTGTAATGAGCAAAATTAAAAAAAAATGGACAATCCCCATTGAATTAATACTTCAACCGTATAAACAGGTGAGCAAATATACTATTTGCCTAATGATGCATTAAACATTTACATATTATGAGAACACCGACTTTTTACACACATTATGCCGATAAAAAGTTGATTTGTTTACTGAAGGAAGGTGAGAACTGATTTTAACAATAAACTCATTGCTTTTTCAGCTGTTATAAACATACAGACAGACATGAGAAACTTAAAATATATACTTACTAGCTGTTGCCCGCGACAACGTCCGCGTTATCATAGTATAATAGCAAAGATGGATAGTTTTCCCCTTTTTGTGGTTCCTTATACAAAGGGTAAAAACAGGACCCTATTTAAGTAAACGTCAATAAACTTTCATGTTTCGATATCAAGAAATGACGAACTTTCATTGAAAGTTTCTACCCAAATTTCACCCCCCCCGGGGGTAGAATTACCAGAAACGCTTAAATACGTATCCATACATTTTTAATCAGCAGCACAAAAATAAAGTTTCATGTTTCTAACTCAAGAAATGACGGAATTTTATTCAAACTTTCAACCCAAATTTCACCCCCTTGGGGGTAGAATTTCCAAAAACGCTTAAACACGTGTCCACTTATTTTTAATCAGTAACCCAAAAATGAAGTTTCATGTTTCTACCTCAAGTAATGACGGACTTTCATTCAAACTTTCAACCACAATTTCACCCCCTTCGGGGTAAAATTTTCAAAATTCCTTCCTTAGCGGGTGTCTACTTAATAAAACAACCCTACTCACCAAATTTCGTGGCTGTAACCTTAACAGTTTTTGCTCAGCGATGATGAATCAGTCAGTCAGTCAATCAGGACATGTGATTTTATAAGTATAAATTTATCCATACTAATATTATAAATGCGAAAGTGTGTCTGTATTTCTGTCTGTCTATCCGTTTATCTGTAACCTCTTCACACCCAAACCGCTGAACCGATTTTGCTGAAATGTGGCATGGAGATACTTTGAGTCCCGGGAAAGGACATAGGATACTTTTTGTCACGGGAAAATGTACGGTTCCAGCGCGATAAACGAGTTTTGGCGCAACGGAGTTGCGGCCGTCATCTGGTTGTTAATATTAGCATGGATGTGATAGTGTGTGTGCCTGTAATCTCCTCAAGCTTGTGCCGCTGTAACCGATTTGTATGTTATTTATTATATAAATATTTTAAAGCCCGGAAAGGGCTTAGGAAAGTTAGGATAGTTTCAATCGGTTTAAAATGTACGGTTCCCATGCAACACAGCGAATAACTTTAAAACAAGATAATAGACAAACAGCGGAGGTAAACTGAAGGTGCCGTTCCGATCTTTACCGCGGCTAGCCGCGATCGACAAAAAATCAAATATCATTATATTTGATTTCACTTTATGGCATAAGCTATAGTCCTAAAAATTCAAATAAAATCCCACTTTATGACTTAGACTATAATAGTCTATACTCTATGAAATAAAGTGGCATTTTAATCCTTCGATCGCGGATTCCTGGTAATTCTATTGATTCTATTGTTGTCGCGGTCATGACTGGTGTCCTTACGGGGCTTGATGGGTTAATTGAATTTTTGTCGATCGCGTCTAGCCGCGGTGAAGATCGGAACGGAACCATCAGTTTATCTCCGCTGTTTGTCTATACTTTCGTATTTCTACTGTAGCCATGCTACGCGTGCTGGCACATTAGCTATATGAGTTACGACACATCACACATGACAAAACAACACTTGCCGGGTCAGCTATCTATAATGGCGTAGGAAGCGCACTAATTGTGTCCTATCCTGGGAGCCTCGGGTCTATTGTGCCATTTCCGTGTCGAAATGACCTGGTACAGGACAGGACTTAATAGCTGTAGTGTTGGCTGTCCTAGCTTGTGATTATTGTTGATAACTTGATAAGCATTCATTATGCGATATGTTTTCCCAGGAGTGGAAATGTCTCTATGTAAAGTTTCATTGAAGTTGGTACTTGGTTTAGTGGTTTAAGCGTGACAGACAGACAGACGCCAAAACATCCTGATAAAGTGCCAGATAGGCTGTACACAACTTTTTTGACAGATTCTCCATACTCTATCTGTCAAGTTAGGGCTCCTTCTACCGCGGCGCACGAAGAGACTACGCACGTGCGTCAAGCCTCGCTTTGTAAGAAAATATATGTGACTGTGTCCACTGCAACCCACGGACACGCTACGCACGAATTGACTCAAGTCAAAGTAATAAATCCGTGCGCGTGGCCGTGCTCAGCGTGCGCCGCGGTGGAATGGAGCCTTTAAGTGGTGGATAACCTATCCGACACTTATCAGAAAGTGGTGAAACGAGCCCCTATATGGCAAGATGTTGCCTACAAGTTGCAAATTCTATATATTCGTGCAGTTGCTTTTAAAGGCACTTGAGAAGAAATTTAAAATCTTCCTAATAACATTCTATTTGAAGAATTTTCCTGCCTTTCTTGTTAATCCGTTCAGAAGCTTAATTATATCCGAATATAACAAACAGACATACACACACACGATTTATAAAATAAAACTAAAAAAACCGGCCAAGTGCATATCGAGCCATGCGCAATATATTGCGCATGGCTCGATATGCACCCTATAGGGTTCCGTAGTACCGCTAGTATCTTAAAATGTGTGTATGGTTAATGAATGTACATTTATAACGTGTTTTACACTACTAACAACATCATCTCAGACCTCAGTTGCTTTCAAAGGAATTGGAACGATAAGTTCCTTTATACTTCGCCGAAAACATTTTTTTTAGTTGATCGACTATTACTTAATAACTTATGAAGTTTTCTTGGCCCTGATAGTTTTCCTTTTAAATTCACCATATTTCCTACACCCGTGAATTTTTTTACATTTCCAGAAGCTACCGTTTAGCTGGTAGAAGGGGGGGACACTGGACTCTTAACGATTTTTTCCACTTTAAAACTTAATATTTCACAAACGGATCCCTAAATCGGAAAATGATCTATGAATACTCATAATAGTTTTAAAAAACCTATCCAACGACACCCCACACGATGGTGTGGACGCGAAAAAAAATTTCATCCCCGCTTGATGTGTATGGAAGGTACCATAAAAAAAAATATTTTTAAAATTTCATGTACCATTTTGCTGCCATCATTAATGTGTACATTCATGCCAAATTACAGCTTAGTAGGTCCTACAGTCTCTGAGTAAAACCGCAGACAGACAGACAGACAGACAGACAGACAGACAGACAGACAGACGGACAGACGGACGGACAGACCGAAACTATAAGGGTTCCTTGTTGACTACGGAACCCTACCTAGTGTAGATCTTCAAAGATGTCAATTTTCTTTCGTCGACGTCACAAAATATGTGTTCGCAAAAGTTTTTGTCGTGTTTGTCTGTCGCTCACACTAAAACTAATAAACCGATTATGATAAATTTTTATGTGGAAGTAGGCTATAATATCCATTAACACAGCTACTTTTTATCCCGCAAAAATGTAGAATTTCCGCGGGATACGACAATTTCTGCTGTCTAGTTTATTATCATAAATTGTCGATTTTAATTTCATTCCTCTCCCCTGCAGGCGTAATTATGATCAATAACCGGAAATGAGCGCCTGTAGAGCCTTCTTCCGCCACTTCCGGTTCCGGTGACGTCACAAAATGGCGAATTATCTGCTAATGGCCTGCTCCTGATATTTTAATACAGTGCTGTCTGGTTTATAGAAATTATTTTAACGTCGTAAACAGTGTGTCCATACTAATATTATTATAAATGCGAAAGTGTGTCTGTCTGTCTGTCTTGTCTTACTGTACGACTGGTTTACTGTATGTCTGTATGTCATCAAGAAATTTGGCGTAGAGTTAACCTTGAGACAATGATAATTAAATTTTTGTCCCTAATTAAATACAAAACCTATTGTTACTTGTTCACGCTAAAATACTAGTAGCTTAGTACAAATTCTAGCACATAGGCTACTTTTCAACCCTTAAAATTAGCATTTCTATGTACTGTAATAGCATAAGCTAGCAAAACTCACTAGAGTGTGTCTATCAGTCTTTTATCTTCTTTCTCTTAAACGGCTGACCCCTGAACCGATTAAGATGGCATTTGGTATGAAGATACTTTGAGAGGCGGGAAACATGGACATAATATAAAAAAGGCGGACGGAGTCCCACCATACACAAAACTGTGTTCCTCAGAGTCGGCCAGCTGACTGCATGTGCACAGTCCGCACGCACGCAGTGTTACGCTAGTCGATACCATTTGACAGGCGTAAGAGTAATAAGAGCACTTTTGTGGGATGGGTAAAAACTGTGAAACTCGCGTCAGATTCTCGTGCTGATCGAAAAACCGTAAGACGGTTGGAGAGTAGTGTTGTAACATCGAAATCGATTAATCGAACAATCGATTGTTTTTTTTCGATTGTCGATATTTTTTATCGATTGTAAGGATCTCGATTACTTAATTAAAACAAACGATTTTTTAAAATTCGATTTTCATAAAAAATGGGTTAAAAAAATTATAAGGGTATCGATTAATTTAAAAAATCGATTTTCATAAAAAATGGGTTAAAAATTCAATCGATTGTAATTAAATGGGTTTATGATCATAAATAAATTGGGTTTCGATTAATTAAAAAAAACGATTTTTTAAAAATCGCTTTTCATAAAAAAATGGGTTAAAAAATAATGCACAACGTTAATAATCAAGTTTTCACTTCTGCCGGCACTCCCGGAGTGCAACCCATCTTTATTTTTTCTACGTTCATGACGGGAAACTACAAAGAATAATTTTTATTGTGGTGATCAAACCATAGTTTAAGTTCTACTTTAACACATATAGGCCTGGAGATAGTGACACAAAATTCTTGGTGATTTGTACCAGTATGGCGGTTTTACAGGGGTATAATTACGTAAAGGCAAAAAGGAAAATGATGGTCATAGCGCTTGCACTGGCAGCCCAAACGCGTGGGCGTTGATCGAACGTGTCGGATAAATAACGAGTGTCGAACGATTTGTTCCACAAAAATGCTTGTATTTTCAGATAGTCGAAAAAAAAATAAGTAGGCGAAAGCGTAATGCCATACTTGTCGGGTGCGGCTTACAGCCCGCCATACCGACGCGAATACGTTAATTTTAATAAAAAAATTGAACCATTTGTACCAGGCTAATTTTTGCATAGCTAATCATCGTCGAGTAGCCATTCACGAAAATCACCTTGCCATACTTTTCCGACAGCGCCCAATGGCCGCCATACCACTGCAAAGGTGTAAGATTTTTTTTTTTCGCCAAACGATTTGTACCACCCTGAAACTTTTTTTAACAATTCCCTGTATGATCATAAATAGGAGTCTGATAATGCCATACCTGTGGGAGGCAACGAATGTGAATAATATTTTTTTTAAAATCCTAAGATTTCATACGCAATTCAAACGGTTTTTCATGTATGGCGCCACTTTTTCCGTCTACTACAAGTATGGCAAATATAATAATGGTCACATTGTATCGCATAATTTCCAAAAATCCAAATGCCATACTGGTACAAATCGTCCAATTTTTATCATTTTTTTGCTCAAGTCCGATAGTCATCCCGCCCCATGGTTACAATATGTAACATTTTTTTTTGGTACAATTGTCAAATGTCGAGACTACAATGATGCCATGATGTAAAAAATGATTTTACGTATCTTATAGTCGTATTTTTAAAACGTGTCAAATAAATAAGTATTTCAAGTATGGCAGCACTTTTTCCGCCTACTAGAAGTATGGGAAAAATAATAACGGTCATATTTTGTCAAATACTTTCCAAAAATGTTAACGCCATACTGGCACAAATCGTTTGGCGAAAAAAAAAATTTACACCTTTGCAGTGGTATGGCGGCCATTGGGCGCTGTCGGAAAAGTATGGCAAGGTGATTTTCGTGGATGGCTACTCGACGATGATTAGCTATGCAAAAATTTGCCTGGTACAAATGGTTCAATTTTTTTATTAAAATTAACGTATTCGTGTCGGTATGGCGGGCTGTAAGCCGCACCCGACAAGTATGGCATTACGCTTTCGCCTACTTATTTTTTTTCGACTATCTGAAAATACAAGCATTGTTGTGGAACAAATCGTTCGACACTCGTTATTTATCCGACACGTTCGATCAACGCCCACGCGTTTGGGCTGCCAGTGCGAGCGCTATGACCATCATTTTCCTTTTTGCCTTTACGTAATTATACCCCTGTAAAACCGCCATACTGGTACAAATCACCAAGAATTTTGTGTCACTATCTCCAGGCCTAATAGGCTACTTTTCCACTAAAATTAGGCATTTCCACGCACTAACTAAATCAATATATGAACCAAGCTAGTACGAAAGCGCCCTAAATGTACCCCCAAGCCCTCAACCATATGTTTCTGGTTTCCAAAGCCTTAAGGGTCTCCCTATGATTAAATTAACTGGGCCCTTGCGGTTAGACGGGCCCTAAGTTCTGTACTACAGAAGGGCTTTAGTATTGAAGGTTTGTAGTCGTACTAGTCACTAGATGATGAATAATATATTCGTTTATAGCAAAGGAACCGTGGGTTTTTTTCGGGATGAAAAGTATACTATGTCCTTTTATGGGATTGGAAGTAGATGCATGCAAAATTTCAGCAAAATCGGTTTAGTCATATATGAAGAGGTTACAGTTGCATAACCATGATGATAATTAATGATGATTCTGAATAATATCAGATGATAGTGATAATAATTATGATAATAAAATGACACAACTACCACAATAAACAGCAATTATACCTAAGTTTTGATGATGATGATGGGATGATGTTGGTGATGATGATAAAAGTAGTGATGGTGACGAAGTGGTGATGATAATAATGATGTGAGTGGTGTGGGAACACTGTGATGACACCGCGTCTCGACAGGAACCTTTGCCATTTCAAATGCCGAAAGTTCAGACTCCTCTCTAAAACACACACACACACACGCACACATAATTACACATCTTATTTATACCTACGTACGTGTTACCTATATAAAAAATATGTACTGTACTCTGGAACGAACTGTCACCAGCAGTATTTCCGGACCTTCGATCACTAGTATATATTTGATCGAAGGTATTCCCTCTTAAAAGGCCGGCAACGCACCTGCAGCTCTTCTGATGTTGCGAGTGTCCATGGGCGACGGTAGTTGCTTACCATCAGGTGACCCGTTTGCTCGTTTGCCCCCTTATTTAATAAAAAAAGTGACACTCCAGGAGAGCCGTCCCTGTCGTCCGTACGAAACAACAGAGTAGGTACACATTTTCCTACAAAAAGTAAAAAGTCCTACTAATCGTGTGATCATCAGCTGTTGCACTGGGTTACGAGACTAAAGGAAGAAAAAGTGCTGCATTGCGCACACACATAGGCACTATAAAAATCCGTCCAGATTTGCCTGGTTTAACCGAAACCGAAAATCCGGCGACCGAATCCCGTGTAAGAAGCCAATCATGGTTCCTTATATTAATCATGGCCTGTATAAAGATGGGGTGAATTTGAATATCAACAAGTACTCCGTTAATCGCTTACCGCGCCCAAAATTCGTTTACGCAGGAACCGTACATTTTTCCGGGATTAAAGTACTTATATTGTGTCCTTTCCCGGGACTGACAGTACCTCCATATCAAATTTCAGCAAAATCAGCTCAGCGGTTTGGGCGTGAAGAGGTAACAGGCCGACAGACAGACATCTATAATATTAGTAGGGATGTTATAACATCGGAACATCAAGACGATAAGACCTTGGTCTTACAAAATGGGTCTTGGGGTAACCTCATCCGGTGTGCGAGCGAGAGGCACCGAGGGAAAGAGATAGAATGAGACACCTGCGTAACTAGTCTAACGACAGTCGATGTCCCACAACACTTGGGGGGGAAGTCGCATGGCTGGAATGATACTTGATAGGTTGTAAGTTGGGTATGAGTAATTATGCCTAGTTCCCAAGATTATTTTATTGAAGAGCGTTATTGATTGGTTCATTTTGGCGTCAGCCAATCAAAAACGTTACTTTACTTAGTAGTTACTAGTAAATAGAAAAACTTAAGTCAAAATCTGGGTATTAGTGTATTACTTACTTCTTATGTTTGCAAAGGCTTGCACAAGGCACAGGGTTTCTTTTACTTTTATAATTTTTGAATGTAACAAAATTTAATCAGTAATACGGTAATTCCACAGATTACTATATAGGTAGTCAATACTGATTACACAGCATTTTCTAATTACCGAAAGAAAACCGTATTATGAATTATGATTAAACTGATATTGTTCTTTGATTCTTGATCTTTGATTAACTTGATCTTGTCCAGATAAACTCATTTTAGTTTTTGCGACAAGATTTCTTGTAATTTTTAGGGTTCCGTACCCAAAGAGTAAAAACGGGACCCTATTCATGAGACTTCGATATCTGTCTATCCGTCTGTCTGTCTCCAGGCTGTATCTCAAGAACCGCTATAGCTAGAGTTCTGAAATTTTCACAGATTGTGTATTTTCGGTGCCGCTATAACAACAAGTACTAAAATAAAAATAAAATTAATATTTAAGGGGGCTACATACAACAAACATGATTTTTTTGGCCTTTTTTGCTCGTGATCAATAATGATAAGAGGTAGGCACTTGAAACTTTCACGAAGGCCTTAAATATAATTGTACTTTAATAATTAATAATAATATTTCAATAAAATAAAAAATGGAGGGGGACTCCCATACAAAAAACACAATTTTTGGTCTATTTTTGCTCTATAACGGTACGGAACCCTTAGTGCGCGAGTCCGACTCGCACTTGGCCGATTTTTTAATATTATTGTATGTATTGAACAAAATAAATAATAGAAACAAAATAAAAAATAAATTTTCATTCGATAAATATACGAATACTTCAGTATACTTTTTAGTGATTCATACTTGAGCTACTAATGACATAGGTATTGAAAATTACGTACAAGTCTATTAAACTACAAAAATGAAAGGAACTACAACTTATATGTAGGTCTTACAATTCTATAGTTCTTACAAATATGCGAAGTTTGGGAATGTATTCACAAATAAACACATATTTCCATTACGTACCTATTAATAAGACAAAAATATGTGTCTAAAAGTCGTCTGGTGTAGCGTATTTGTAAGGGCCGACGTGTGGTTACTTGCGACGTCTAAATGACTTGTATGGTATGTCGCTGTTAACAACAGTTAATATAAGGTGAAAAATAACTATCAAATAGTTTTCTTTCATATTAATTATGTAGTGGCCATAAAACTACGATGCTAGTGGACACAAAATAATAATTAGTGAAAGATTACTGTCGTTGTATTCAAAATAAATACAGCGAGTACAAAAATTAAAATAAATAAATAAAATTTAGATCTGGTTTTGATTATGTTAATTGAAATTCAAAAAGACTCGATTTTTTAATTTAAAATTTGAAAAGTATCAGGTTAGCTTTAATTCTGTATGTTTGTATTCTAATAACGCAAAAACTACTGGAATGGTTTTGGAAATCAGACACTTGAAATTTATATAAATCACCGGTGATCGCGACAACAATAGAATAACAATAGATTTCCAAGAATCCACGATCGAATGATTGTTTAAAGCATCTACTAAAGGGTTCTTCAAAATGAAAGTTATGAAACCCCTAATTTATTAAAAATAATTTAAATGACGCTCCTAAATGTGGGTAAATTTTGAAAAAAAATAATTTTTTGGGAATTAATGTATGATCCTCAGTAGTTGTTATTAGATATTATTTTAAAAGACAAAACATATTAAGGAACAACGCATTTTGTATTGTAAATGGCCTATGTCACATGTCTATCAGCGAAGTCTATTTTAGAAGCCAATCTAAATAAACTTTTTATATTGTAGTTCTTTTTCTGCACACGTACGCGTCATTAAAGCAATTTTAGTAAAATTTTATCAAAATTTTCAAGACGCCTTTTAAAACTACGCCGTTTCTTTCTAAACTATGATGTCAATTACCACGTATTGTAGTTTTGAATGGTCAAAAGTGAGTCAGGTGGAACGGGGGTCCCACGGGCACCTTGACCCCTGACTCACGTCACGCTTCAGGAGTCGACCCCTGAGTGGTTTTTGGTGTAAGTCTTATAGAATAGTCGATTTTAAGTTTGCTGGTCAAGAGGAAATTTTGAAATTCGTATTTGTAACACTATCTTGCTTAAAAGTTTCATGGTTAAAACTTAAGAGCAAATTTTTGAATTTATTTTTTCTAACACTAAGTAATAAAGACATTTTCACAGTTAATAACAGTTATATAGGATAGTTACTATCCTTACTAATAATTTATTCGTCTATATGTCTAAAATTGGCTGAAATATTTTTACCGGTTTTTCCACATTTTCCTCTGTTTCTTTGCTTTTATTGGTCAGGGTTTTATTGGTCAGAGTGATAATTAATTATAGCCTTTCTCGATAAATGAGCTATCTAACAACGACATATTTTTTTTAAATCGGACCAGTAGTTCCTGAGATTAGCGCGTTCAAACAAACAAACAAACAAACAAACAAACTCCTCCTTCAGTTGAGTGGTTTTTGTCGTGAAGATGTAATAAACAGACAGACAAAAAGACACACACTTTCACATTTATAATATCGGTATGGATTTTAAATACATAGTAAAACATTAAAATTAACACGTGTATAGAAAGAAACAGGCGATGTAAGAGCGAGACAACATTAATATTATGATGTGGGTAGTTTTGAAATTAGCAATACCTGAACCCGATTTCATTACAAGTTAAAACTTAACCATTAAAACTAACTTCGTAACTCGTTAACAGAATGTTATAGACCGAGCGGTGGGGGAGAAAAAGACTGGATATTCGGATAAGAAATAATAAATAATATAATATGTATGTATCAAGTATTTAAAAAAATAAACAAAGCTGATGTTTTTTGATTTTTGATATTTTTTTTCAAAAAAAATTAACAACTTATTGCATTGTCATTGGATCTTAATACACATTATGCAAAGTTTCGAATTAATTAGACTACTGGAGAGTTGGAGATAGGTAAAAATCGCGCTAAAAGATTCCGTGACATACATACAGCCCAAGCTAATAAAAGCGTGTTAAGAAGGGTACTTAAAAGTTGAATCTAACACTTCTTACTAAAGACAGGTTTACAGGTTTACTAAAACATGTGCCCTAAAAGCAAAATATTACTTAAGCCTATCAAAAATCCTATCAGCTCTCGGACTATAAACTGTAACATAGTTCCGGGGCCGCTAATTGGTCGAACCTGATGGATCGCCGAGTTTGTTTCGCCGGATGTGCCATGACTTGTTCAAATACAACTATAGTCTAATGATCTAATCGCGTAATGAGAGTCATCAGCGAATATACAGGGTGTAACAAAACTAAGTGATAATACTTTAGGGTGTGTACGTGTTCTTTGTAGAGAGTTCACTGTGAAAGTAGCAGCGCTAAAAGACCTTTGTGGGCAAGTACCCGAGCGTCACGAGTTTCCCCATACAAAAGTAAAAAAAAATTGAACTTTCAGCGCTGCTACTTTCACAGTGAACTGTCTACAAGGAACACGTACACACCCTAAAGTATTATCGCTTATAGTTTTGTTACTTTCTGTACAGTTACAAATTAGTGACATGACATTAGTACGACTTGTAAATTGCTTATTTTAGAGAAGTACTAGCTGTCCCGGCAAACGTTGTTTTGCCATTTAAAGTATTTCTACTTCATCAGTTGATACAAAATCTTACCCCCTCTTTTGTCTCCTATGAGGGGTGGGGGGTGATTTTTATACACCAGATTTTGAGTTGGAAGAAGACAAATATATCAGCGAAAACCGTATTCAAATCGGATCAGTAGTTTTCGTGTTAAAGCAAAAGTCTTATACAAAATCTGACCCCCTCTTTCGTCCCTTCAGAGGGGTGGGGGGAAATTTTTTTATACACCAGATTTTGAGTTGGAAGAAGACAAATATATCTGCGAAAACCGTATTCAAATCGGATCAGTAGTTTTCGTGTTAAAGCAAAAGTCTTATACAAAATCTGACCCCCTCTTTCGTCCGTTTAGAGGGGTGGGGGGAATTTTTTAATAGACCAGATGTTAATGAAAACCGCATTCAAATCGGATCAGTAGTGCGATGTAGTAACACCCCCCGCTTATTATTTTTTGAATATCTTTAATGTACAGAATTCTCATTTCTACAGTTTTATCATATTATGTATGTATGTCGCCATGGCAACGTCGATCACAATGGCCGCCGCCAGTTTCAGGTTCTAATAATTTACTATTATTTATTCAACAAATGCACTTATCAATATATAAAGTACCCAGTAGCCGATTCTCAGACCTACTGAATATACATATAAAATTTGGTAAAAATCAGTAAAGCCGTTTCGGAGGAGTTCGTGGACTAAACTTGTGACACGAGAATTTTATAAGATGGACTATGGATTTTCAAGTTTCATCCCCTGAGGGAGTAAAACTTGAAAACTTCATAATATGAAATAACACTGAAAGTATTTTTCACATTTTCAAATCGGAATTTTTGAGATAAGCGTGTTCAAGCAAACGAACAAACTCATCAGCTTTTTTATAATATTAGTACTTATAGTTAAAAGCGTGACCGGTCATCTATATGATGTACTATTTATATTATAATATACCTAAGCCCTTTCATCAGAGATTGTTCGTCCTTACCCTTTTAGACTGTCCTATTGCCATTTACATTATGTAAATATTGTGTAAATAATTGTAAATGTAAATAAACAGGATTTTATACCATCAATTTTCAAAAATTACTACCATGTTGTAAAAAAACTTGCCTTTGACGACTTCTAGTTTTTGTTAATTGAAATTTTATTCATTGTTAATTTTCAAAAACCAGCGCGACAATACAATATTGTTACTAATTTACATGTATTTGCAATTATCTAATATAAAATATGTATTATAAATGCGAAAGTGTGTCTGTCTGTCTGTTACCTCTTCGCGCTCAAGCCGCTGAACCGATTTTGCTGAAATTTGGTATGCGGATACTTTGAGACCCGAGAAAGGACATAGGATACTTTTTATGTCGGAAAAATTTACGGTTCCCGCGCGATAAACGAATTTTGACGCAACGGTGTTGCGGGCATCATTAATTAGTTTAATATAAAATTGGTAAAGTTTATCTGCCAGTCTGATCTGATGGAATTTGGAGTGAGCACACCTTAAATCCCGAAAAAATTAACGGTTCCTGCGCGTTTTAATCCTTCTATCGCGGATTCTTGGAAATGCTATTGTATTTTATTGTTGTCGAGATCACTGGTGCTCTTATGGGGCTTGAAGGATTAATATGAATTTTGACGCAGAAAAGTTTCAAAAAATTAATTCAACTTTCAAGTTTCACCTACTGAGCTAAGGGGATAAAACTTGAATATTTAAAATAAAATTTCAAATTCTGTTACAAATAAATTAAGTAAGTATGAAATGCACCATGCATGCACCATATTTATTGCTCCATTTTTAACTCATTTAAATAGTGGCATTATTCATACTGAACCCTGTCTACATTCAGATCAAAATTAAAACGATCATGAAAATGAAACTTTTAACCATATGCGGGTAAAAAAAATCAATCAACAAAAGATTAAAGAAAAAAAATGTTTACGTAACAGAATGTTCGAAATTCGAACGGGCTCCCGTTTTTTACACCAACCAGTTTTATAATTTTTTCCATAGCATTTTGTCCATCATTAATAAGTTTCTAACAATACAATGCACCTTATCTGTATGAAATTAAAGTTGAAAATAGCATGTCTAAATTTTGTAAGTGTAAATAAATTTCTTCACAGCGTCATTTGATTTCCAACCCTGTAGTTTACAGATTAGGGTTGAAATCCACATGGTTTGAGCTGGTGATGTTCATATTAGCGTTTTATGTCCATGTTTTTTGAGGCAGGTGTTTTGTTTCTATCTCTTTTTATTGTACGAGGTTTTACGAATCGGACTGCATATGAATGGCGGGAAAAGAGATCATCTAAGTAATGAGTCATCATCATCATCACCTGTTCATGCTGTCTGGCGATCGCGTTTCTAACCGACTTAGAAAGGATAAGGTTCTATATACGGCTGTGAAGTGTAATATTTTAATGTAAGATTAGACGATGCCCGTCGGTACCGTACTTACTTTTTTCGGGATAAAAAGTATCCTTTGTCATTCCCAGGGACTCAAAGTATCTCTGTACAGAATTTCAGCAAAATCGGTTCAGCGGGCGATGGGCGTGATGAGAAAACAGACGGACAGACAGACACACTGTCACATTTATAATATTAGTATGGATTAGTAAGGACTAAGGAAGGATGTATTATATCACTTCAGACTCATAAATATACATACATAGTTGATAGTTGGAAATTATTATACGAAGAGGTAACTAATACGTTTTCTAATGAAACTATAATAATCTGTTACTTTACAAGAATTCAATTTTATTGTTAAGTCAACAGAATGCAGTGCGAGCATTTCTCACATAGCTCCTAGACTAGAAAGGTCAATGACTGCTGGTGCCCCGTGCCACCTTAAGTCGTCTTGACTATAGATAGTATTTACTAGTAAGTAAACAGAACTCTTGTCAAAAATCTTAAAAACCGAGCATAAGTTAATGTTTCATTTTACTTCTTTATCACTTTATATCTTCAGCAAACTCAGTTGAAGTGTGTAACATACTAAGTTGTAACATGTTACATAGTCTCAGTAAGCTGTAAAGTGTAAGACATGCATAGTTGCTTCGATCATTTTGAGCCATTTGTGGGCCATAAAGTTACTAATGTAGATCTGTCATAATGTGAGTCCATACTAATATTATTGTAAAGTCAAAAGTCTGTCTGTCTGTCACCTCTTAATACGCCAAAACCGTTGAACCGATATGTCGAAAGGTATGGAAATACTTTGAGTTCCAGTAAAGGAATTAGTATTAACTTTTTATCTCAGAAAAAGGTACGGTTCCCCTGGTATTTAATCGCTATAATATTATAATCACCTAGTTACAAATTTAATTAATTTTAACCCATCAAGCCCCATACGAGCATCGGTGATCGCGACAACAATAGAATACAATAGCATTCATTCCAAAAATCTCCGATCGAAGGATTAATCTTAATTAAAACGAAGCCCTACATAATGCTACCAAATACCAATTTAAAATGTCACGTATTTCCGCAGCAATAAAGTTAGACATAAGTCAAACTACCCCATCGTTGGCAGTTATCTTTTATTAGTACCTTAGGTTTTTTTTAAAGAAACGATTCTGTAGGGTGCCGTACCTTAAAGGGACGTACCTATTAGTGAGACTTCCATGTGTGTCTGTCTGTCTCCATGCTGTATTTCAGGAACCGGACTTCTGTAATTATTAATAATAATTATACTTTAATAATATTATTGAAACCATGTATGGTGCCATTATTTGGTTCTTCACGCTCTCTGTTATGAGAGTTCAAGGAGAGAGGATGTTCTCATGATCTGCGCACACACTTGGGTACTTACTTTAAAAACACTTACTCATTTACTCACAGGTTGAGGTTTTCATTTTCATATATAATATCACTAGCTGTCCCGGCAAACGTTTCTTTGCCATATTATAAAGTATATCGCCCGTATTATTTTATTGAAGTGACTAAATAAAGTATGTCACCATGGCAACGTCCATCGCTATCATGGTCGTCGTTTTTCTCGAGTTGTAATAATTTACTATTATTTATTCAACAAATGCACTTATCAATATAACATGTACCGAGTAGCCGATTCTCAGACCTACTGAATATGCATATAAAATTTGGTAAAAATCAGTAAAGCCGTTTCGGAGGAGTTCGTGGACTAACATAGTGACACGAGAATTTTATATAATATAAGATTATATTTTTGACAATATTTTTTGACAGTTACTTCTTGACTCTTTTTTAAATATGGCACTTCGGTTATAAAACCATGGCCAGTGTCGTGTAAATGGCGGCAAATTCAAAAATACGACTTGTAGCAACCCAATCTATAGTCGAAATTATAGTTTTGATCTACGAAATACGAATAATAAAACTTAAAAATTTTATTACTCGCAGTTTGTAGATCAAAACTATAATTCCGGCTATAGACAGGGTTGCTATACATCGATATTTTGAATTTGCCGCCATTTACTCGACACTAGTCATGGTTGTATAGCCGAAGTGCCGTAATTAAAAAACAAAAAGAATCAAGAAACTAAGAGTGGATTGCACGAACTAACTTTAGCTTTAACTTTAACTGTGGAGTTTTGCCGGGAATACGAAAGAGTGACGTTTTGTTTTTGTATTATTTTCCTAAAATTGTGTTATTTCGGTTTTTAATGTGTAATGTTGGTAGAATATTAACCATTAAATATTCGTTGTCGTGCACAAGTGTGGGCAAGTGATACAACTTCAAGAAACGTGCCATTTTGTGTTCCCTCCAAAACTCCATCGAAAGTTTTAGTAAAGGGTCTACCACTTTACTAAAACAACTGACTTGACTCGTTGACTTTATCGACTACTTTTTAGACTTTGACTAGACTTTCGACTTGACGATAATCTGGAAAAACAACTTGAAAATTTTGTAAATTTTTTACGAAAAATTTTTTTTCCCGCCAAAACTTTACTTGACACTGGCCATGGTTTAAAAGCCGAGAGCCAAAACAAGAAAAAAAAAAAAACTTTAACTGTAACTTTAACTTTAACCTTAAGAGTGGATTGCACGAACTAACTTTGACTTTAACTTTAACTTTACCTTTAACTTCACCTTTAGCTTTAACTTTGACAACAGTGCGTAATGTCAAATCTCTGGTTAAAGTTAAATATGGCGTCCAAACACCTGTCATCTTATACGACATCTGTCAAATTTTCCGGTTAAAGTTAAAGTTAAAGTCAAAGCTAAAGCTAAAGTTAAGGACGCCATATTTAACTTTAACTTTAGCTTTAACTTTAACTTTAACCACGCCTCTAGTGCAACGCAGCCTAATTTGACAACAGTGCGAAATGTCAAATCTCTGGTTAAAGTTAAATATGGCGTCCAAACACCCTGCTCATACGACATCTGTCAAATTTTCCGGTTAAAGTTAAAGTTAAAGCTAAGGACGCCATATTTAACTTTAACCTTAACTTTACCTTTAACTTTAACCACGCCTCTGGTGCAACGCAGCCTAAATGTCAAAAGCGGATAAAAATTATTGTCATGCTTGACATATAGATTTTCAAAAGCGGAAGAAATCGAGAGACGAAAGAAACTTTTTCTCCAATGTTTTCCGGTAAAACTGTCAAAATTTAGTTTCTTTCGTTTGTCTACGACGGTATGCTAGCTACGCAGCAAACCTTCAACAAGAGAGCGTATTCCCTCTTAAAATGCCGGCAACGTACCTGCAGCTCTTCTGATGTTGCGAGTGTCCATGGGCGACGGTAGCTGCTTTCCATCAGATGACCCGTTTGCCCCCTTATATACCAATATACCAATTACTATTATAGTAAATGTAATACTGTAAAAACATATTCTAATGAAAACGGCCACCGTCACCGAAACCTGTATGGACGGTATTTAGAGGCAGGAACTAGTTAACATGATACAACAGGGACATTAAGCCTAACATACTATATTTCACCTGCAAACGACCGGCTGGCTATTCAAATGCGTCTGTAATTTATATGTTAGTATGTTGAATATTTTAGTTCATATTGATTTAAGCTACTGATAAAATGCCTGTCTGGTTACCTAATTCGATGCAGCTCAACCTATTTCGATGAGTATTAGCGATATTTTCAAGTTTGAGCCCCACAAAAGGACATGTCATATGACATTATAAAATACCTACAAAATGTATAATTTATATTTGAATGAAAGTGAAATTGTCTGTCTGGTTATCTATTCCGCTGCAGCTGCACCTATTATTTTATAGACGTGTTAAGTATTTCAAGTTTGAACACAATATTGTATTCATATTAGAATGGAAAATCACAAATTACAATTACATCTTTAACCCATCAAGCCCCATAAGCTCACCGGTGAGCGAGACACAATAGAATAACAATAGATTTCCAAGAATCCACGATCGAAGGATTAAATTGCATCATGGGGCAAAACTTCATTACAGGACATTATGGAACTGCAAAATGGGGTAACTTGAAATGCAAAATCTCCAATTTAAAATTGCACCATGGTCCATTACCGATACGAGGCAAGCCTGAAAACATCCCGAGGCAAATTACATCTCAATTCTCAAGGCTAGCTACATAAAAATGTAGGTATAGGGCTTTGTTGCAATGGAAAATTCTCCAATTTTACATTTTCAATTTGTTACCCCATCTATTTCAATAATGAGACATGCTCAATAATTATGAAACCTATATATCATGGGGTACATGGGGGTACATGGGATCACATTTTTAGGGTTCCGTACCTCAAAAGGAAAAAAACGGAACCCTTATAGGATCACTTTGTTGTCCGTCTGTCCGTCTGTCAAGACTCTTTTTCTCAGGAACGCGTGGAGGTATGAAGCTGAAATTTATATCAATTACTCAGGTCTACTGTCCCTTGAAGCTGTGAAAAAATCAAACTTCTAAGCCAACGCAATCAAAAGATACAGCCGTTTATGCCGCAAATTTTCGACACTTGCAAGGGAATCAAAACCTACAGGGTGCTTCCCGTGAACTCAGAATCTTGAAATTTGGTACGAAGCAACGTCTTATAGCATAGATAAAGGAAAAATTACGAAAACCATAAATTTTTAGTTACATCACATAATATAAGTATATTTTTTTAATAATTTTAAACTTACTACCCATTTCCTCATACTCGATTGTCGTAATGAACGAACTTTGTAAACCTTGCAGGTTTGTACGGAAACCTCGGTGCGCGAGTCCGACTCGCACTTGGCCGGTTTTTTTATGTTGCTTTGCAGGGCAAACTACTGGGGAAGCTACATCATGGAGCAAGCAGCAAGGTTCATGAGGTGAGTTGCAATGGAAAATCTGATATTAAAATTTTCAAGTTACCTTAACCATCATAATATTATTATAACATAACAATTGAATTTTTTCCCATGAATGGGGTGAAATGCAATGTTTACCCTAGATAATAGAAAATATACAATTTCTTATTATATAGTAGGCCATATATGGCCTATGCTATGGGCCATGTACGAAATCTGCCGCCTATGGACATAGTAAATGGAGGACCTCCTTGTGAGTAGGTATAGTATTCGTTGCTATGGACGCTACCGCCCCTAGGCCGCGGCCTACCTATACCTACGGCCTATTTATAAATCCCGGGCCGCCCATGGGGCTATATCCTACATTACATAATATTATACCCCGTAAACCACAAAATTATGGAACATCTTCAATTAAAACCATCACGGAGGCGGGAGGAAGCTATAATATTATAGGGCAACCCGGGCAAGCTACAGGGAGAAGCAGCAAGCTATGTAAGTTGTTAACAGTTGCGAAACTTCAATTTAAAATTTTCAAGTCAATTGAATTTCGTTCCATATTATAGCCCCATCTACCCCGCAAAACAATGAACATCTCCAATTTAAAATTTCGAATTTGGAATTGCGAACGCACGCAAGACGCTCCACGCAGGCTCCCCGGGAATCCCTCCCCCCGCGCCACTCCGCGCGCAGTCGTCGTCGCGAGCGGTCGTGTCGCTCGTCCCGGTACCACCTGTAGATACGGATTTCAGTGCTTGTGGTTGTGATTGTGTGTGTGTGTTGTGATACAAGGTAATTTTATTATTTGTGTATATTGTGGAATACGTATGTATATTTTTCATGTTTTTTCATAAGGTTCGAATGTGGATAACACGGAATTTTCATTTAGTTTGATATTCGAATTTCGAAATATATCTTAAATCAATACTGTTTTTGTAATAGATATTTTTATGTGTAGGTGTTTATTGTGTGAACACAATACGTGTTTTTCATGTCTTTGAAAGCTCTGAATGCGTACGCTGAAAAAACAACGCATAATGCGTAGTCTACTGAAAAAAACATTTGAAATGCTCATTTTGATTAGAAATTTAATAAATAACAATTAACAGTATTGATTTCAGATAAATGTGATTAAAATATTATGATTCAGATTTTCATGTTTTGAAAAATTGTGCGTAGTCACTGAAAACAAAAAATACTGATTTTCGTGTGAAACATAATGTTTAATATAACAGTCTTGATCTAAGATACAGATATAAGACCGATTTTGTGCTTACGTGCTTTAAGACAGGTTTATTTTCTTCTGTAAAATCTAGTTTTTGTTGTCAAGTAGGTTTTGAACTGGTTAAAGGATAGATAGACGTTGTATGTCCATTTTGTTATATATCTAAGATACTAGATGATTAATTTGTTGCTTAGGAACCGTACATTTTGCACAAAAACTATCAGAACTTTCCCGGGACATATTTTTCATCTAAAACCTAAATCGGTTCAACTGAACTCGGAATTTTCATCAAAATCTGTTCAGTGGTTTAAGCGTAATTTGCAACAGACAGACACAGAATAAAAATCAGGATAAAAATAAGAAATCGTGACGAAAAGTATAATAATAATATAGTAATAATAATATCTATGGACGCTTCACACCACGTCAGTCTGGCCCCGTGCTAAGTACCTGAAGGACTTGTGTTACAGGTACCAGACAACGGAAATATATTTAATACTTTGATAATAGGCATATATTTAAGATTTTTATTATATAATACACATATTTAATACACATCCAGACCCGGGAACATTGAAAAACTTTTTGTTCCGTCGGCTGGATTCGAACCCGCGACCCCCGGCTTGAGCTACCAACGTGCTCACCACTGAGCCACAGAGGTCGTCAAAGTGTATGTTTCACTTTTCTCGCTTGCTAAGCTAACATTTTCAGTTTGACTTTGAAAATGGAAAATCTGTGCTCCGGCTACCCTCACTTTTTTTGGTTGGAACATTTTATGGTTGGTTGCTCTTTGCCAGTCAGATTTTTACTAATATTATAAAATACGAAGATCTGTCTGTCTGTTACCTCTTCACGCCTAAACCGGCTGATCGATCAGGATCAAACTTGGTATGGAGATACTTTGAGAACGGGAAAAATTTCTCAAGCCTAACCTATTAGGACTCATCTTTGATTAAAAAGTACGGTTCCCAGCCTAGCCAGTTGTGGCAACATCTAGATTTGCTTTAGGCATTGTGTCTGCACACTGCAGAAAGCCTCCGGAAATCTAAGTAAGTAATCTTTAAACATATTTTTTTTTTGATTATTTTAAACTAGTTGTTGCGCGCAACGGACCAAAGCCCGTTTATCGCGCGGGAACCGTACATTTTTCCGGGATAAAAAGTATCCTATGTCCTTGCCCGGGACTCAAAGTATCTGCATACCAAATTTCAGCAAAATCGGTTCAGCGGTTTGGCCGTGAAGAGATAACAGACAGACAGACAGACACACTTTCGCATTTATAATATTAGTATGGACTAGTATGGATAATATGGATAATAGGGCAATTAGTCTTCAAAATATGTACTGTGCTAGAACTAGGCCCTAGTGCATACTGCATACCTAGTTACCTCTAACTTTCGTCAACAAACTGACAGACAGAACGACAAACACACAAGAAAGAATAGATTTGATTGTACACTCGGGGAAGTTGATTCCTATGCAAATGGGGGATCTACGTAGTTTGGTCGCATTACGTCAAACTCAGCCGACAGATCACAATTAATATTGAATTGACATAATCGACCAAATGACGTTGGTCTATCAACTGCATAGGAATCAACTTCCTCGATGGTACATTGAATATTTGTCTCAACCTAATAGTAGGTATTTGAATAAAACAGCTTTTGAAATTGCTAACAAAACATTCGTAACTTAGAAGGCACTTAGAAACTGCTAATTATAAACCTAAATTACCATTATAATGCTTAGTGTAGGTTTCAACAAAGGTCTATAAGTGTAGGTTGACCTAAAACTAGGACTCAGACATTTTATCTAATACTAGATGGCGCCCGCAACTCTGTTGCGCCGAAATTCGGTTTTCACGCGGATACCGTACATTTTTCGTGACAAAAACTATCCTATGCCATTTCCGTCTCTCAAAGTACTGAATTTTGAAATTTCATTTAAATCGGTTCAGACAGACACATTCTTTAATTATACCTCGATCGTGGGAATCGCAGACACAATAGATTCTCAATTGTTATGCGGCAGCCGCGTGCCGCTTGGGGATTGATGGGTTAAAACTAGTTTTTATTATTCGTAGGTTAAAACGCTTTTTGAAGATAATGAATGTGAGTTATTTTAGGTTTTCCATATTTTGAGAATACCATTTTGTAGTTTTATGGCCTGTTTCACCGCTTCCAGATAAGGTGCCCGATAGGGTTATTTGACAGATTTTCCATACTCCATCTGTCAAATTAAGTGGTGGATAGCCTTATCAGGAAGCGGTGAAACAGGCCCTTAGTGATCCAAGACTGCATTGATAATCCATGCTAATATTATAATATTATGTAACATATAATATGCGTGTGTGTCTGTCTGTCTGTTACCTCTTCATGCCCTGAATTTACTTTTCCCCCCGGAAAATGTACGGTTCCCGTGCGATAGACGATTTCTTGCGCAACGGACTTACGGGCATTGTCTTTGATGATAAAAAGTGTCCAATGTCCTTTCCTGGGACTCAAAGTATCCTCATACCAAATTTCAGCAAAATCGATTCAGTGTTTGGCATTTGTAATGTTAGTATGGATTTAATATTATGGAGGCTTTATGGAGCTGTATAGGTTTTTTAGGTCTTTGAATCTGAGCCCTAAACCCAGGATGTGAATCCTTATACGGGATGTAAGAGACCATACAAAATACCGTATGGTCAGATCCTATGGTGAATCTTTGAGTAAAAAAGTCTTACTTAACATTATAAAAAGCGGTAGGTTCATTATTCTTAGGGTCTGTTTCACCGCTTCCTGATAAGGCTATCCACCACTTAATTTGACAGATGGAGTATGGAAAATCTGTCAAATAACCCAATTGGGCACCTTATCAGGAAGCGGTGAAACAGGCCATTAGGGTCTGTTTCATCACTTCCTGATAAGGTGCCGGATAGTCTATCCACTACTTTAACAGATGCTCCATACTCTGTCAAGTTAAGTGGTGGATAGCCTATCCGGAACTTATCAGGAAGTGATGAAACATGCCCTTAGAAAGTTTAAAATTTGGCTATTTTATGTCTGGTTTGTATATGATGGTTTTGTGACAGTTTATCAATGGGATATCAATTAGACATGTTTTGACGCTAGAGGCAGCACCGGCACAGACAGTAAACGAAAAGTTTTGTTCGACTTTTGACAACGTTTCTGTCAATATTCTGACATGACGTGGGCCACATGTCAGATTTTGGTCAGATAGTTTATGTGCTAGTGGCGCCCCCTGCTTGAACTTTTGCGTAATATAATATTCCCTATTCAACAGTGTTTTGAATGTCCAAACATCGAAATATTTGTGTAAATTAGTGAATAATATCTAGGTCTGTACTTAATCTATGAATTGTATTAATTATTTATCTAAAAGATTTGACTTTTTTTTTTTGTTTGTAAATATTATGTAACCTACATCTAAAATGTCAGTACGTTTGTCTAATGTGCAATAAAAATAATGATAATAAATCATTTTATAATAATACTAGCTGACCCGACAGATGTTGTCCTGTCTTAACGATGATGATTTAATTCGAATTGGTATAATTAAGAAAACAATAGATTATCTTCATGCCAAATTTTATCAAAATAGAATAAATAGTTTAAGCGAAAATCATAAAAGTTTATTGTGCGGGAACCGTACATTTTCCGGGACCAAAAGTATCCCTTGTCCTTTCCCGAGACTCAAAGCATCTCCATACCAAAATTCATCAAAATCGATTGAATAGTTTACGTGCAAATCATAAAAGTATATTGTGCAGTAACCGTACATTTTTCCGGAACAAAATGTATCCTATATCCTATTCCTGGTTCTTAGCTACCTCTCCACTAATTTTCAGCCAAATCGGTTCTTGAGTTATAAGTGGCGTAACTAACAAAACTTTCTTTACATATATATATAATTTCAATTTCGAATAGGTATCTTTCACCGGAAACTAGTGTGACATGGCGACATTCTCAAATCAAATTCGTTCGGCGTTCCAAATTTAAACGTGTTCTTTAATTGAGTTAAGCACATAATAATCGTTATGTTTTTTAAATTAATTTCTTTTGGATTATTTTACGGAATATATTATCTTAAATTTTATCTTTCATTATCCCATCAAGCCCCATAATATGAGCACCGGTGATCGTGACAACATTAGAATACAATAGCATTTCCAAGAATCCGCGATCGAAGGATGAATAACTGGGTGTTATTCTGATAATTCGTTTATCACCAGAACCGTACATTTTTCCGTTATTAGAAACTATCCTATGTCCTTTTCCATAAAGCAAACCAACCAAATCCGTTCAATGGCTTAAGCGTGGTAAGGTGGACAGACATACACTTTAGCATTTAGAATGTTCTAATTTCCATACCGGCGAAACATGGCGGTAGCGGTCATTGACTCCCTGTCAAAAACTTGTCATTTTCTATACCACGATTGACTATGAAGTGTCAGATGTCAATCGCGGCTTTGTATAGAAAATGACATGTTTTTGACAGAGGGTCAATGACTTCTACCGCCATGTTTCGTCGAGTACAATATAGTGCTTATTAATTCAGTTCTGATATTAGCAGACATGATTCCCTGCCTTCTTATTAACATACTTTTGTCAACCTACATAATAAAGTGGGCGTATTCTGCTGTGTTAGATAAAGAGTATTGAATATCGGTGATAGTAAATTTGGTGTTCTGGTTGATAATATGGCATGTGTGATAATTACTAAATTATTAACGAAACTATTTTTTCGGCAATGGCTGCAATATGAAATTAATTACTAGTGGTGTTTTAGATGATTAGCCTTGCTCCTTTAAGCAGTTCCATGGTTTAGGCGTGAAAAAGAATAATAGACAGACAGATTTATCAAGCTATCCGTTCTGTGGCTTGAGACTTGAGAGTGGCAATATTCCACATTCATTTCAGCCTTCATTCATCCATTTCACCTCTTATTAGGCTTTAGGGGGTTGAAATATTTTTTGACCGACTTCCAAAAAGGAGGAGGTAATACGTTCGGCTGTATCTTTTTTTTTGTATGTTCCTCGATTACTCAGCCGTTTGTGATCCGATTTTCAAAATTATTTTTGTGTTGTATAGGGTTTGACTCGCATTTGGTACCATGTTCACAAAAGTGGTGATCTGATGATGGGATCCTTAAGGAATCGAGGGGACTCCTTGAAATTTGTATGGAAACATATAGTTATTTCGATTTTTTCTGAAGCATTCGAGGTAAATGCTACCAAAAAGTAAGACTTCGCACAAGGTTATACCCTGGATCCGAAGGTACCGAACAGAACTTTGAATGCTTATAGGTACAGGTTCGGGGATTTCGGCGTTGTTTAAACAACTGAAAGCATAAGCCAACACATCAATTTGATTAATCATCATCATCACAACTATAATTATACCATGGTCATCACACTATGACCCAATTATTGGTACTTTTCGTGATAATTTGCATCGAAGCAGATGTTTTTGACGATTATTTTACTGTTTGTGGACCGATTTTCGAAATTTTCGTGTTGTTGTATAGGATATAATATTAATTTTTTACAACAATTACGAAAGTGGTGAGCTGATGATGAGATCTATGAGCAATCAAGGGAAATCCTTGAAATTTATCAAAACGTTCATAGTGGTAAAAATGTTGTTTCTAGTAAGTTAAACATATATAACGAATAAGAGAAATTTCATACAAAGGTGTCTCTTAGTCCAAAGGCACTGAAAAGAACTCCTGAACCTTTAAAGATAAAAGTTTGGAAATTGCAGCATCGCTTAGAAAACTGCAAGCATTTGCCACAATTTTGCTTACAGTAACATAATGTACTGAATAATTAACATTCGTATTGGTTATTTACGCATAAAGCCTTATTTTGTAGACAACACTTAAAAGAGTGAAATTATTATTTTTAACAAAAAAATGAAAACCACTTCCAATGTAAAAACAATCGTAATATGAACTAAAAAGTATTAAATAACTCTTATTCTTTAATAGTGCCTTTTTCAGAATTTGTCTAAATCTCAACTATTTCTGTACATGTATTACAGTCTTCATTACTATGAAGTCGGTACCAGTCCCAAAAGTTTCAGATATTCTGTCATTACTGAACTCACGATTAAATTAGCTGGTACCGACTTCAAAGTAATGAAGACTGTAGTACGAGTATGTACAGAAATAGTTGAGATTTAGACAAATTCTGAAAAAGGCACTATTAAAGAGTTAGAGTTATTTAATGCTTTTTAGTTTATATTACGATTGTTTTTACATTGGAAGTCGGTTTTCATTTTTTTGTTAATGTTTATTAGATTTAGCTACTACATATTATTTAGTAATCTCTGACTATCCATTCAGTGGTTTGAGCGTGTGTTCATTAAGGTCCAACTACACGTTTTAATTTCTTTTTTTATCGACTCGGCCGGGCCGGATGGATAACCAGTTTGATTAATTCAAGAAACTAGTAGTAGGAGCAAAGTTCCCACGGTGGATGACCTTTTATATGATTATTCTAGTAGAATTAGTAGAATTAGTGGATAATCTAGATTCTAGACTAGTTTCAGGAGCTATTTAGATAAGGTTTTTAGTAGAACAATAAAAAAATTCGAGTGTTTTGGAGTGAAACAAATTGTAGGTTTTTGGGTGCGATTTTTTTAAGAAAGTTGTTGAGGACCGTAACCCCATTGGGCAAAATTCATTAATCGCACGGGAATGGTACAAGATAGTCTCTAGAAACTAGTCTAAAATCTAGATTATCATATCCATACAATTATATATTATACAATAATATAATACTAATTAATGCGTCATAGTATTATAAATGCGAATTTGTATGTCTATCTGTGTTACCTTTACGAGCCGAAATCGCTTAAAAATGTACGGTTTCCGCGCAATCTACAAATTTCTGTGCAATGGAGTTGCAGGCGTCATTTCCGGGACTCAAATAATCTCCCAGAACAACCTTTAAGCAAAATCGGTTCAGCAATTTGGACGTGAAGAGGTAACAAACAGACTTTTGCATTTTAAATAATATTATTATGGATTTTAAGCTCACTTTCGGTGTTATATTATGTAAAACTCGTAATCCGAGAAACATATACTAAAATAATATATTATGCGTCAAAATATATCACAAAAACTAGTCTATTATGTTCAAGGATATGTAAACCTGTCCACGCTAAATGTCATCATATATAGGTTCCCACGGTACGGGTAACTTTCTTAATTAAAGAATTAATTTATTTAACGGCTATCCAACTTGACAGATAAATAAACCTAGGCTTGGTTCATCTGGGAACCAGGGGCCGTACCACGAAACCGTCTTCAGACTCAAACAATCGAACGAAAATGCTGCGTCCTACTCTAACAAACGTGAATATAATATGAGAAGAATTATGACAGGGCCGTTTGAAAATCAAATGTCAATTCCTCTTGCTAAGTCCTTTAAATTCGAACCTACTTTCGACTAACCACTAAGCTATAGGTAATGTCTTATTGTGGTTAGAATATCAATATTATTTTACTTTCGGTTTTGTGGTATATGACTGAAATTGGAACTTATTGGACAACTACATCTATTATGTTACCGACTTTAACAGAACGGGTTATGTTTTTCGCGAGTAAACATACTTTGCCAGCAACATCTTATAAATTCTCGTGTCACAATGTTAGTCTACGAACTCCTCCGAAACGGCTTTACTGATTTTTACCAAATCTTATATGGATATTCAGTACGTCTGAGAATCGGCTACTGGGTACTTTATATATTGATAAGTGCATTTGTTGAATAAATAATAGTAAATTATTACAACCTGAGACTGGCGGCGACCACGTTTGTGCTACGGGATAGCGATCGACGTTGCCATGGCGACATACTTATTTAGTCACTTCAATAAAATAATATGGCAAATAAATTATGGCAAAGCAACGTTTGCCGGGACAGCTAGTTATTATATATATTTTTATAACATGTATTTACATTAGTGCTATGCCAGAGAGCTCACATGTGCGTTATCGGTGACAAACGACAGACAGCAGTGTGCAGACTTGTATAAATTATTATGGATTTACAATTTGTCAAACTGATGAGGCACAAAACATACGTCATATGTACTTTCGCATAAATTTATCTATATCTATATATATCTATACTTATAAAACAAAGTCGCTTTTTTTCCTCATGTCCAAAGGTACCCTTTAATCTTTAAAACTACGCAACGGATTTTGATGATTCTTTCAGTGTTAAATAGCCCATTTATCGAGGAAGGCAATATTTTTAAATCACTCTAAGTCTAATAAGAGCGAAGAAATAGAGGAAAATGTGGATAAAACGGGGGAAATTATTTGAAAGGGCTTATCTCGCGAACTACTGAAGCAATTTTTATGTTATTTGGCACAGATAAGAAGTAGACCACGTGAGGGATATGATCCTTCACGTGGTCTAATTCTGTGGTCGGCTATAGATTTTAATCATTTTTTCAGTGGCTATATATTTTATACCCGTGCGACACCGGGGCGGGTCGCTAACTAAATTATAATATTATGTATCGATATATATATGCTATGTCAGAGCTCAACTTACATTTGTGTCATCGGTGACAAACGACAGACAGACACATTTTCGCATTTATAACATTAGTATGGATAACTGTGCTACACCAGGGAGCTCGCATGTGCGGTAAACGGCACATGTCGCGCTGCGTTGGTCATTATATTTAGTAGTGTATTTCGGTGGGACGCGGGGTGCGACGAAATAGGACACCAGATGTTGCCAGTGCATAGGATTTAGGTGTTTTGATGTAATCCTAAAGCGCAATACACACTAAGCCCGCCGGGCCGCCGACAAAGCCCGGCGACACAACCCGGCGGCCTGTATGAAAAGAATGATGTCGGCGACATGCGCCCGCGCGTGTTACCCGCCAACATGTTGGCGGCTTGGGTACGCCTGCACTCAGTTGCCCGGCGACACGCGGCAATCACTGACCAATCACTGACTGCCAAATAAATTTCTCATCTCAAGTCGCCGACATGTCGCCGACCAAATTTTCCGACTTGTATTATGTGAAGCCGCCAACTAGACCGCCGAAAAAATTTGCCGACATAAGGCGGCAGCCCGGCGGGCTCAGTGTGTATTACGCTTTAGGGCTCCCGCAGACGGGTCACCGGCCACAACCACAAAACGTCGCCACCGGCATTTTTCCTGTAGTTTTCATTTTTGACGCCGGTGGCCGCCACACGCTACGTACGCTTACGATCAATAGACTAGCTTGAAACGGCGTTTGTGGCTGTCGCGTGTGGCCTGTGTGCGGCGATACTTACTAACAGTGCCGGCTTTAGCTCTCCCAGCGCCCTGGACCATATCTCTTCGGCGCCCAGGGTGCTGGCAGAGCTAAAAAAATGGGGCTTTTGTCTGCCTTCGGCACCCCTTTTTGTCCGACGCCCTGAGTGGTCGCCTAGCGTAGGAAGGCATACATACTAATATCATAAATGCGAAAGTACCCGCCTGTCTGTTTGTTACCTCTTCACGCTCAAACCGCTGTTTACCGACTTATCTGAAAGGCACACTAAGATACTCTGGAAAAAACATATCTAGATAGTTTCTATCCCGGAAAATGTACAGTTCCCGCGCGATAAACGAGTTTCGGCGCAACGGAGTTGTGGGCGTCATCTAGTTTTTGGAACGAAGTTCCTTATCGCGCGTTGCGAAAGGGGGCTAGGCGGAAAAAGTTGTAACGGCAAGACACTTTTTGCCACAGACATAGATCAAGATCGATACCGCACGTAATTCGCGGGACATGCGGTATCTATCTTGATCTATGTCTGTGCTTTTTGCTATAGTTGTAAGCCGTGCGGCGTGCGGGTTTTTCTGTTTGTCTCCATCTCTGTCTCAAAGAAAGCAAGCCAGTTATATTTTTTTATAACTTCGTTCTATCCGGGTGTCCCTTGACACCTCTCAAGTTTTTAAAGTATGCTTCGGCACGAATACGCTTGCTAATCGAAACTATATTTTGCTCGTTTACAACATAGTATATGTCCCCCAAGTAACATACAATCTGTACACCACGTGTGGAAGTTCCCACGCATAATGTTCCAACGCATGTGTTTTTTGCGATGTTTTTTTTGCGGAGCGGTTGTTGTAAGTGCGGATAGCTGCGTTTTCAGTGCGTTGGAATAATATGAAAATAACGACGCTTATAAAAATATACTAAACTAGATGAAGCCCGCAATTCATTGATCGCGCGGGAACCGTACATTTTTTTTGGGATAAAAAGTGTCATAATGAATTATTAATTGATGTTTGGATAAAAACTAAAATAATAAACATACCTTGTATTCAAGTTGTTCTATTTTTCAACACCGTATTACTTTTTATCGATTAATAACAGAAATCCTTCATAAAATTACGGAGCGCAAGCGTACACGGCTGAGGCGCCATACAAAATGGCCGCATTTGTGGAGTTAGCTGTCAAAATCGTAACGTTGCAGGTCGCGTGGAGTTGGCTGTTTTTCTTACAGCGATTTATGCAGAATATTCAAATAATATTGGACTTGTCTCTTTTGCAAATAACGCTTATTGACCGTTACGATACGAATCACACATAAAAATAATTTTGATATTAAGTGGAGTTGGCTGGTTTTCCAATTAAGGTATCGATATGTCCTTTCCCGGATATCTCAAAGTATCTCCATACCAAATTTTAGCAAAATCGATTCAGCGGTTTGGGTGTGAATAGGTGATAGACAGACAGACAGACTCACTTTCGCATTTATAATATTAGTATGGATAAAAGTGTGTTATGTTCAAAAATAGGAATAAAGATTTTATTTATGTACGTACTTATTATTCTATTTATTTTTTAAAATTAAAATGACGCCTGCAACTCCGGGGAACCGCACATTTTTGCGGGATAAAAAGTATTCTACGTCCTTTCACGGGACTCCAAGTATCTCCATACCTCGACATTTGTTTCTTTTAATGTATGCCCAATAAAGAATATTTCATTCATTCATTCAACAAAATCAGTTCAGCGGGGCTAAAATGGTCACATTTAGCAATTCCTCTCAGTGAATTCACAAAATGAATTGTCAAAACTCACGAATATCAAATTAGTACGAATTTAGACATCTGAATTACAAATATACTTTTTTAGAGAAACGAATTAAAAAAATAATAATCATATTATGATTCATAATAAGTATGATTCTCCAAAGCGACAATTTTAGCCCCGCAGCTGTTTGGGTGTCAAGAGCTAATAGACAGACAGACAGTTAGACATGGGCATAATTAAAATATGAACTTATGCATAACACCTTCTTCAAAATCGGGTAAAATACACCGGATACACGTCAAAACACGAAATACTGAATGAAATAACCAGGTCAATACCTTACTGTATAATATTATACTGTGCCACTTGTACATCCGCCGCCAACCGGTTTTTGTTTCATTCACAAAAACTTACTCGATTACGGCGAGGGAGGTAATGATTTTTAACCGACTTTAAAAAAGGAGGTTTATAAATTCGACAGTATATTTTTTATGTTGGTTCGTGAAAAACTTTGTTGTTTGTGAATCGATTTTGATTCTTTTATTGTTAGAACTTACGAGGACTTTTCAACGGTTAAAAATGTACTGTTCGCTTATTTTACCAGTTGTTCCAATACACTATACTTATAACAAAAAAAAAAGTTAAGAAATTATGAATCCCAAAAAAACTAACTGGACCAACCAAAAATGCGAGCTGATGATGATGAAGTAAGCTAAGAACATTCTCGATCAGCTTTTACACAAAAAAACTCGATCCACCCTTTTCCACCCGTTTGGACGCTAAGATGCCACGGGTAGAGAGCCAGACACAAACTTAACGGACTGACGAAAAAGGGTGTACCCTCTTTTTCGTCGGCAGATAATCCTTCGATCGCGCATTCTTGGAAATCTATTGTTATTCCATTGTTGTCACAGTCACCGGTGTCCTTTAATGGGGGTTGATAGGTTAAAACTTAAAACATAATGTAAGCGCAAGTCCAACTCGCACTTGGCCAAGTTTTATTTCGTCCGTTCGAATTTTAAACGGTGACGGTTGGGACACCTGTCTGTCTGGCTGTTGCAGGTGGCTAAAGTTTTTATGTCTACGAATATAAGTTTATTGCGGTACCAATGAAATGGACTTTAAACTGCTGGGAATGTTTGAGTAATTATAGTTAAGAAGACAGTGAATAATCCGTACATAAATACTATTGTCTATTGATCTATTCTAATCCATGCTAATATTATAAATGCGAAAGTGTTTCTGTCAGTTACCTCTTCACGCCTAAACCGCTGAACCGATTTTGCTGAAATTTCGTGTGAAGATACTTTGAGTCCCGGGAAAGGACATAGGATACTTTTTATCCCGTAAAATTGTACGGTTCCCGCGCGATAAACAAATATTTTGGTAAAACGGAGTTACCTGCGTCACCTATTATTATAAAGAGTTTGTTTGAACGCTAATCTCTAGAACTACTAGATCGATTTTGATGTAACTTAGTACAGACATAATGTAGACCACGGCAAAGCACATAGGCTACTTATTTTCGAGAAAATGTACGGTTCTCGCGGAATAACGAAGCCGCGCGTAAAGTCTAATCAAAAAACCTGTATTGCTCATTAATTTTGCCATTTGTTTACACTCTTCCCTGCGATACTGCAAAGCAAACATATTATATATATTACTAGATGCGCCAAACTTGTTTATCGCGCGGGATTCGTACATTTTTCCGGGATAAAAAGTATCCTATGTCCTTTCCCGGGACTCAAAGTATCTTCACACGAAATTTCAGCAAAATCGGTTCAGCGGTTTAGGCCTGAAGAGGTAACAGACAGACACACTTTCGCATTCATAATATTAGTATGGATTAAGTAATAGTTGAACATACATAAAAAAAATCCACAGCCAAACATAGAACCTCATGCTTTTTCGTAAGTCGGTTCAAAAACTACTTTAAACTATTATTAGTTTAGTATTTGAAAGATCCACATAAAAATAGAACAAGAGCCTTTATTTGCAAAAATATGGTCACAAATTATTATTATTTTTAACAAAAAAATAAAACCGACTTCCAAGGTTAACATTAATATGAACTAAAAAGTATTAAATAATTTTTGCTATCTAATAGTGCCTTTTTCCGAATTCGGCTAAACCTCAACTATTTCTGTACTCAATCTTCATTATTTTGAAGTCGGTACCAGATAGCTGAATCTTTAGTCCTCTGACAGAATATTTGAAACTTTTGGAACTGGCACCGACTTCAAAATTATGAAGATTGAGTACAGAAATAGTTGAGGTTTAGCCGAATTCGGAAAAAGGCACTATTAGATAGAAAATTATTTAATACTTTTTAGTATATATAGTATCGGCCAACATCTATTTTTCATACCAAAAATTATTTATATGGCAAAACAACGTTTGCCGGGACAGCTAGTAATATAATATAATATTATCATAATTATTGACAGCTGTTCTTTTAATCAAGAATTCAATTTCAAATCCATTCAAATCGATACTTAGTGCGCCATCTATCGATTAATAAATATAACTAATTAAAAAGACACTTATTGACTTTGTTTTGTTTAAATGCTCTTTTTAAAATAACTTTATTTTAATTCTATATATTGTCTATTAAAATTTTATAAAATAGTAAAGTATTCGATCTGTATATAAAGTAGTAAAGTATATTCGATCTTTCGTGCCGCCACGCGCCGCGCGGCGGCGCTGCGATGCCGTCGCCTCCGCGGCGCTGACCGCCGTGTATATTTAAACAAAGTGTTGTTATACAGTATAAAATTATTATTATTATTAGTATATCCACACCTATGCCTTGTACTATTATCTATTCTGTGCCATGAGACATTGGTGACCTTAACACGACGTGGTAATGATGAAGACGATGATGATGATGATGATGATGATTATGATGATGAATATGAGTTGCATAGTAGCATATGCTTTCTGTATGTTTCTGTTTTCTTAAAACAACGCCGAAACTCCCAAACGTGTATCTATAAGGAGTCAGGAGTTCTCTCAGCATCTTCGAAACCATGGTATACCTTGACCCAATATTTGACTTTTTGGTAGCATATTCTTAGTACACTTCATATAAAACCAAAATCATCATATGTTTCCATATAAATTTCGAGGAGTTCCCTCGATTACTCCTGGATCCCATCATCAGGTCACCACTTTTGTGAACATGGTACTAAATTGGAGTAAAACCAAATACAACAAAGCAAAAATTTCGAAAATCGGTTCACAAACGGCGGAGTAATCGTTGAACATACAAACTTAAAAAATATAAAAAAATATCCACAGCCGAACATATAACCTCCTCGTTTTTTGGAAGTCGGTTAAAAAAGATGGTGCATTATAGTTTACAATCTTTTGTAGGTATATAATTTGTGTCGTAAGAAAAGTTTGCACGATCCACAGACTTCTTAACCCAAACCAAGCTAATAAGCTTAGCTCTTAATATACAAGCGAAAATACGTACAGACAAACCCACATACGAATTTATTATGCGTCCGTTAGTCTCCCACGTGGAGTCATTGGCCTAACTGTTATAGTAAAAGTCGTGTGAGACGTCGATGTTTACTTAACTTTAATCAAGAGGTTGATATACTTAGGGTCTGTTTCACTACTTCCTGATAAGGTGCCGGATAGGCTATCCACAACTTATTTGACAGTTTCTCCATATTTTCCAACGGAGTTGCGGGCGTCATCTAGTCAATTAATAATACGTCATCTTATACTTATAAAATAACATGTCCTGACTGACTGACTGATTCATCATCGCTGAGCAAAAACTGTTAAAGTTACAGCCACGAAATTTGGTGAGTAGGGTTGTTTTATTAAGAAGACACCCACTAAGGAAGGAATTTTGAAAATTTTACCCCGAAGGGGGTGAAATAGGGGTTGAAAGTCTGAATGAAAGTCCGTCATTTCTTAAGTTAGGAACATGAAAACTTTATCTTTGGGTTACTGATTAAAAATGAATGGATACGTATTTAAGCGTTTTTGGAAATTCTTCCCCCAAGGGGGTGAAATTGGGGTTGAAAATTTCAATGGAAGTCTATCTTATAGGTATATTATGTTAACGCGGACGAAGTCGCGGGAAACAGCTAGTCTATATCTATATATATAAAAGAAAGTTGTGTTAGTTACGCCACTTATAACTCAAGAACGGATGAACCGATTTGGCTGAAAATTGGTGGAGAGGTAGCTTAGAACCAGGAATAGGACATAGGATACATTTTGTCCCGGAAAAATGTACGGTTACCGCACAATATACTTTTATGATTTGCGCGTAAACTATTCAATCGATTTTGATGAATTTTGGTATGGAGATACTTTGAGTCTCGGGAAAGGACAAGGGTTACTTTTGGTCCCGGAAAATGTACGGTTCCCGCGCAATAAACTTTTATGTCAAGAACGGATAAACCGATTTGGCTAAAAATTGGTGGAAAGGTAGCTTAGAACCAGGAAAAGGACATAGGATACATTATGTCCCGGAAAAATGTACGGTTACTGCACAATATACTTTTATGATTTGCGCGTAAACTATTCAATCGATTTTGGTATGGAGATACTTTGAGTCTCGGGAAAGGACAAGGAATACTTTTGGTCCCGGAAAATGTACGGTTCCCACACAATAAACTTTTATGATTTTCACCTAAACTATTCAGTCTATTTTTATGAAATTCGGTATGGAGATACTTTGAGTCTCGGGAAAGGACAAGGGTTACTTTTGGTCCCGGAAAATGTACGGTTCCCGCACAATAAACTTTTATGATTTTCGCCTAAACTATTCAAGTCTTTTTTATGAAATTCGGTATGGAGACACTTTGAGTCTCGGGAAAGGACAAGGGATACTTTTTGTCCCGGAAAATGTACGGTTACTGCACAATAAACTTTATGATTTTCGCTTAAACTATTTAGATGAAATTTGGCATGAAGATACTAATTTTAATCTATTGTTTTCTTAATTATACCAATTCGAATTAAATAATCATCGTTAAGACAGGACAACGTCTGTCGGGTCAGCTAGTAATATATAAAAGAAAGTTGTGTTAGTTACGCCACTTATAACTCAAGAACGAATGAACCGATTCGGCTGAAAATTGGTGGAGAGGTGGATTAGAACCAAGAATAGGACATAGGATACATTTTGTCTGTAATGCAATGCAAAAACCGTACATTTTTCTGGGACAAACTTTTACTTTTATGATTTGCACGTAAACAATTCAATCGATTTTGGTGAATTTTGGTATGGAACTTTGAGTCTCGGGAAAGGACAAGGGATACTTTTGGTCCCGGAAAATGTACGGTTCCCGCCCAATAACCTTTTATCTCAAGAACGGATGAACCGATTTGGCTGAAAATTGGTGGAGAGGTAGCTTAAAACCAGGAATAGGACATAGGATATATTTTGTCTCCGAAAAATGTACAGTTACTGCACAATATGCTTTTATGATTTGCGCGTAAACTATTCAATCTATTTTGATGAAATTTGGTATGGAGATACTTTGAGTCTCGGGAAAGGACAAGGGATACTTTTTGTCCCGGAAAATGTACGGTTGCTGCACAATAAACTTTTATGATTTTTTAATCTATTTTGATTGAATTTTGCATGAAGATACTAATTTTAATCTATTGTTTTCTTAATTATACTTACCAATAAGAATTAAATAATCATCGTTAAGACAGGACAACGTCTGTCGGGTCAGCTAGTAATTATTAAAACGAAGTGTTTAAATAACCAGTTAAAAATATCCACAGCCGAACATAATATAATAACCTCTTCCTTTTTAAGTCGGTTAAAAACTTATCAAATACAAATACAGACATACGGTAGCTTTACAGGTAACAAAAAATGTTTACTTGGGTAAAAAAAATCAATCTTGTTTATATCCAAAAAAAAGTTACCAAAACCCTTCAACATCTGGTGAGGTTTTTGTGCACGCCAGATGGATAACATACAAACATACAGACTAGACGAAATTTGTTATTAACGCCTACAATGTGCTTCGGTTTGAGTTAGGAGATGTAGCGATTTTAACGTTTTAAGTAGCGCAGGAGAGGTAGCGTTTACGCGTTAGTTACGTGGGAACCGTACATTTTTTTAGATTAACAGTATGCTATGTTCTTTTTCGAAAGTTAAGGTATCTGAGTGCTAAATTTTATCTATAAATCGGTTTAGTGGTTTAAGCGTTAAGAGGTGACAAACATACTTTTATTTCATCTCAAATCACACTGAAATAAATCTTATGGATACGAAAGTGTGTCTGTCTGTCACATATTCACGCTGAAACAGCTGGATCGATTATCATGAAATTCAAAATTATGCAGTACTACGATAATTGAACCTCCGGAAGGACATTTCAATTAAAATGTACGGTTCCCGCGCAATTTTGGCGCAACCTAACCCATCAAGCCCCATGCTCACCGGTGAGCGAGACACAATAGAATAACAATAGATTTCCAAGAATCCACGATCGAAGGATTAATTCCGGTTGGCATCAACAATATTCCAACTTCCAAAAAATAAGGTTCTATATTTCACGCTCAGTTTATAACTTGAGGCTCAAACCACTAACTAGGCTGCGTAGGTTTCAGTGTCGAAACCGTTGTGGGCCGACGTCACGTCATTCAGTTATATCATGACGAAACCATTGGTCAAGGGACTTACTTGCCCACACACGGTAGAAAAATAATTAAGGTTAAACGTTGCAATTAATAAGTGTAGGTGAAAGATGCTGAAATTTGCAGAACATCGTTGGCTGCAAACCGTACATTTTTCCAGGAAAGAAAGTATCATATGTCCTTTCCCGGGACTCAAAGTATCTCCATGCCAAATTGCCGCTAAATAGGTTCAACGGTTTAGTCGCGAAGAGATCACAGAAACAGTGGTTTGGGCGTGAAGAGGTAACAGACAGACAGACAGACACACTTTCGCATTTATAATATTAGTACATATTAGTACAAGATGTATGGAAGTATGGATTTAAATACTAAGTCAAATATTAAGTGCTAATTAAGTATAATTGCTATTAAATGCATTGCAATAATCAGGTCAAACTTTTTTTGTCAGTTTTGGCTGATGATGATGATGATGAAGTTTCGAAATAAGGAAAGCTTAATAAATGTGGCGAAAATGATGTAGGCAGTTCATACAAAGGTCATTAGAATCCAGCCCACGTACATACAAAATTAGTTTGTTCGCCCGTCCGTTTTTAATTAACTTTCCATATTTTAATACCTTTATATTAAACTAGCTGACCCGACAGACGTTGTCTTGTCTTAACGATGATTATTTAATTCAAATTAGTATAATAATTAAGAAAACAATAGATTAAAATTAGTATCTTCATGCCAAATTTCATCAAAATAGATTAATAAATAGTTTAAGCGAAAATCATAAAAGTTTATTGTGCAGTAACCATACATTTTTCCGGGACAAAAAGTATCCCTTGTCCTTTCCCGAGACTCAAAGTATCTCCATACCGAATTTCATAAAAATAGACTGAATAGTTTAGGCGAAAATCATAAAAGTTTATTGTGCGGGAACCGTACATTTTCTGGGACCAAAAGTATCCCTTGTCCTTTCCCGAGACTCAAAGTATCTCCATACCAAAATTCATCAAAATCGATTGAATAGTTTATGCGCAAATCATAAAAGTATATTGTGCAGTAACCGTACATTTTTCCTGGACAAAATTTATCCTATGTCCTTTTCCTGGTTCTAAGCTACCTCTCCACCAATTTTCAGCCAAATTGGTTTATCCGTTCTTGAGATAAAAGTTTATTGGGCGGGAACCGTACATTTTCCGAGACAAAAAGTATCCCTTGTCCTTTCCCGAGACTCAAAGTATCTCCATACCAAAATTCATCAAAACCGATTTAATAGTTTACGCGCAAATCATAAAAGTATATTGTGCATTAACCGTACATTTTTCCGGGACAAAATCTATCCTATGTCCTATTCCTGGTTCTAAGCTACCTCTTCACCAATTTTCAGCCAAATCGGTTTATTCGTTCTTGAGTTATAAGTGGCGTAACTAACACAACTTTCTTTTATATATATAGATACAGATGTTGTGTCTTTGTAGTTTGTACCCATTTTGGGTGTGAATTTTTAAAATTGGGGGTGAAAATATGTAATATACGTGACTAAGTGGTGCCCGCAACTTCGTTGCGCCAAAATTCGTTTATAACGCGGGAACAGGATATAGTTTCCAGATAAAAAGTGCTCTGTCCTTTCCGGGGACTCGAAAGTTTTTCCATACCAAATTTCAGCCAAATCGGTTCAGCGGTTTGGGCGTGAAGAGATTACAGACAGACAGACATACAATTTAAAGAAAGGCCTTTAAATAAGTGACAAAGTCTGACATAAATGTTGATGGGTTTAAAAATTTAAATCATGTCAAATGCATGACATTAAAATGTTTTATGTCGTAAAAATGATGATCACATAAAATATTTAATACAATACTAACGGCAACTGATATTAATGTATTTTAGGGATGGGACATTATTTTGTCGATAAAATGTATCGATTAATAATTTTTCAATAGTTAATGCTATATTTACAGTTCAGTTTAGTGATGGAAGTATAATATGTTGGCGACAACAATTATTGTCGAATACATATTTTGTTTGTCTCTCAATTTCCGAATAATAGTGCAGGGGTCCCCAAAAAGCTAGATACAAAACTTTATAATCAATTAATAATCGATAAAGTTTTAATATCTAGCTTTTTATTTTTAAATAATACGTAGTACTACCTATCTAAATTATAGGGTAATCTCTAGATCTACTGAAACGGCTAAATATTTTATCAATAGAAAGCCACGTTATTTGAGATCATAGCGACCTATTTGGATGCTAAGATGTTACGGTCAGACACACATAGAAATACACATACAGACAAACACGTCAAATTAATCCCACCCCTGTGTTCCGTGTCGACTAAAAACTACTTTCATGAGAAGGGATGTAAAACAAAAGCCAAATATTATCGATGTTTTATGAATTCCATTTAAAAGTTCCATTCAACACTTCCGCTACCAACTTTTTGGTGTTAAGTAGCTCAGTTTTTGAACGCTGAGTTTCAGAACGGTTTTTCGTATTTTCGGCAAAAGTTTGCCATTAAACCGCGCGGTTAAAATGTAAAATGAAATGCTAAATAAGGATTTTGTTATGCACTATTTAATTTTGTTTTATAAGCTTTTGGGATTGACAAGATTTAAATTAAGTTATCATAACTATTTAAGCTGTATTTGTCCGTCGTGTATATTTCCAAATGTGTCATTAACAGAGACAAGCAGACATATTATAGTTCTTCGCTGTGATATTTTTTATAATATTTTGTAACGTAAGTTTATCGAATAACCTTTCGAGTATTGAATATTCATATCGATTAAAAATTAAAACTATCCACATCGCACATCACTAAAGCTTACGAATGTTAAGTTTTTAATTTATAGTTTACAAAAGTGACAATCTGTTTTACTTCTAATAGTTTTTTTTTATGATCCAAAATTATTGATAAAGCTCAGTCTTTTTAAATTTTATCGATTTTGAAGCATTGATTTATGTGACAGAAGAATTATTATTGGACATTTATAATACAAGATTACGCCTGCTGGCGTAATCTAGTTATACTCCATTGCACCGAAATTCGTTTATAGTGCGGCAAACGTACATTTTTCCAGGATAAAAGAATCCTGTGTACTTTTCCGTCTCTCAAAGTATCTCCATACTAATTTTCGTCTAAATATTGTTTAAACTTTAAGGCCGTCCCCCGAGCAAACGACCTTGGCCATACATTTGCCGCGTTGCCGAGAGCGCACCAAAATCCTATTTTTTTACTTATCTTAGTTCAAAATTGACCTAAAAAAATTAAAACGGGGCATATGTAGTTCATGATATTTTTGATCTATTGGCGTGTGTTTCAAATAAAAGTTATTTGTAAATCCTAAGGAGATGCTGAATGTATGCTTGAAATTTAATAACTTGGTTTTACTTTGGAAGCTGATATCATGAGTATAATAAACAAAAATAGAAAATTTAAAACGTGGAAAGGAATGTCGATATACTGAATATTATTGCTGATAACTTTGTAGCTTTCAAATTATGAGTTTATAGGCCTTGAAATACGGTAAATTACGGTATCTCCGTAAGGAACGCCCTTAGGGCCTTATCACACTGGCGATTAGCGAGCGGTTTGAAAGCGACGCGATTGCGCAGCGTGCACGCCGCGACAGCGCAGCGTCGTCGCGGCGTGGCGTGGATGGCATTTTGTACACTCGTCTAGGGAATTCTAGACGAGTGTACAAAATTTTGTATGTAACGTCTAGGGAATTCACGTCTAGGGATTGTTGATCGCTATTTTTACGTGATAGCCCTGCTGATCTCGGGGCCCCCAAGTTTTGGTGGGCTTTTATCGAGTGAGTGCCACATATTATCCGCGCCAAGATCCTGACCCTCATCCCCCGCGGAATGAGTAAATGCATTTCTTGGTAGCGCCGTAAGGGCTACTGGCGCCTCTGTGCAAAAAAAGGATTTTGGCACCCCTTTAGGCAAAATTTTTGGGTCCTTGGTTTTGGCGCCCCTAAAGTTGGCGATTTGGCGCCCCTAGAGGATGGCGCCCGTGTGCATTACACACATTGCACATATGGTAGCGGGGGCCCTGTTTCTTGGCGTAAAAAAAAGCCTGCGCGTAGCCGGCCTAGTCCATAAATAGTCATTCCAAATCGTTCAGTTATGATCATTTGAAATTTATGGCCCTAAGGCCGTCAGGAGAAAAACGTTTAATGGCAATAAAAGTGACGTTAATTTTTTACGGTTATAGCAAAAAACGGTTAGCGCAGCGTTTATGGTTTAACGGCGCAGTTAATTTTAATGGTTAGATTTAAACAAAATAGATGTATAGCACCTGCAACTCATCTGATGTTGCGAGTGTCCATGGGCGACGGTGGTTGCTTTCCGTCAGGGAGCCTTTTGCTCGTTGGCCCTCTAATAAAAAAAAAACACTTGCATTAGTTGCAGGAAATATAATGTACTTTAAACAAGACAATCTTATATCAAAACTAGATGGCGCCAAAAAGCGTTTATCGCGTAAGAACCGTATTTTTTTGGGATACGAAGTATCCTATGTCCTTTCCCGGAACTTAAAGTATCTACACATCAAATTCCAGCAAAATCGCTCAGCGGTTTAAGCGTGAAGATTTGACAGACAGGCAGACTCTCGCATTTTTAATGTTAGTTAAAATCGTGCCAATATTAACAAAACCTCTCTTTTTCAGGTACAATGAGAAGCTAGCCCAGAGTTTTGTGAAATGTCAAAGTGGCAATGAGGTGATTTGACAGTGACAGTGATTGTGACAGCAGTGACAGTTATGACAGTTATGTGCTGACTCCCGCCAAAATGTCGAAGTTACTACTTTTGTTTGTTTGTGGTAAGTTTATAATTTTTTACTTTAGCTACTTAGTTGACAATACAATAGAAACGACTTCGGTAACGGTGGCTTTGTGCCCAAGTGTGTGCGCAATACACAAGGACACTCTCTTCCTTAAATCAGTAGGAATTAGGATGGATCATGATTCATGACATAGTATAGCTAAAAATCAGGGACTTTTTACATGTCCATTCGACGCCTAGATCATCTTGTCAGGTAATCCGGTGATCAGCCTCCATTGTCCTTTAACCAAACTTAACACAACATTATGTTTTGATTTACGGGACCCAAAGAATGTCTTAGATACCAAATTCCGTTAAAAACAGACAGGTTTAAAAACACACAGACAAACTCTCGCATAATTTTAGTATTTACTGTTCAAAATACTGTATACTTATGGCCTGTTTCACCGCTTCCTGATAAGGTGCCCGATAGGGTTATTTGACAGATTTTCCATACTCCATCTGTCAAATTAAGTGGTGGATAGCCTTATCAGGAAGCGGTGAAACAGGCCCTTATTATAATAACCCTTTCTTATTGAAATAGTATAATTTTCAAGCCGTAAAAACCTTTTACAAATACGCAGAAAATAGCTTGAAATAGCTGTTAAAAATGCTATTAGAATAAACCCTTTACGAGGAAAATAGCTTAGAATTAGTTGTTACTTGTTAAAAATGCCATTATAAGTCGGTAAGCTGTACTTATAACTTTGTGGTTTATATCACGCAATTTTTACGGTGTTTAAAGTAGAATTGCTATTAATAATTGGCAGGCACTTGGTATTGAATTGAATACGGTCTAGGCCAGTGTTTCCCAAACTTGTCGGGACCGCGACCCATCCACATGAAAGTTTAAAGTTCGCGGCCCACCTTGTATCATGAAGACAAAAAAGCAGCGGCATGTTGTTGCCGCAGCATTAACCCATTAATTCTTATCGTAGTTCACCACCATATTATCGTCATCGTCACCCTCATTACTTACAATTACGTTTGCGTTCGAATACCGCGTCTCCGTCCCGCAAGATCCCACGACGACGAACGAACGAGTAAAATGACAATCGAACAAGTACGACAATCGTCCTATAGTTTCTAATACTGGTCTAGGCATTGAAGGAGGTTTTAGCACCTTTAAGCCTTGGATCGCGGATTTTTGGAAATACTATTGTATTCTATTGTTGTCGCAATCACCGGTGCTCTTATGAGGCTTGAAGGATTGAACCATATAATATTCAGACCGAGAAAAAAAGGAAATACAATACTAAATAACGCCCGCAACTCCAATGCGGCCAAGTTTATTATTGTAAGGGAACCGTACATTTTTCCGGGATAAAAGTATCCCACGTCCTTTCCCAGGACTCAAAGCATCTCCATACCAAATTTCAGCAAAATCGGTTCAGCGGTTTGGGCGTGAAGACGTAACAAACACACTTTCGCGTAGTTATAACCTTATACATATTATATAATATCTCAAGTAATCAAATATGCATCCACTTGAGGAGGCAATAAAAAAGTGTCGAAGGATCCGCATTTTCCCGCGCAAATAAAACACCCAACTGTCAAAGTGCGCGCCAACTTGACGTTATTACTTTTTAAATACGGAGAGCTCGCCGGCAAAGATTATAATCTGCGAGGTTCGATCTTTTTATTATCTGTGGTTCTATTTTTAGATCAATATTATCTCTTTCATGTTATAATGTTATAATATTTATGTTTTTAGCTACGTTTTTAGCTTCAAAATTATCTTTTTTAAGGGAATATTGATGAGAATTAGGAATTATTAAAACGTATAGACACTTTTATGTTTTAAAGTTTCTTTAACTTGAGCTTGTTTAGTCGCAATTTTGATAAAGTAACGTTTAAAAAATGTAAAAAAACAACGCATGGAACTATAAAAAAGACTTCGAAACTGTACTTTATTACATTTTTTGCTTTTATTTAAATACTAGATGATGCTCGTTGCACTAAAATTAGTTATTGCGCGGGAGCCGTACATTTTTCTGGGATAAAAACTATCCTGTGTCCGTTCCCGGGACTCAAAGTATCTCCGTACCAAATTAAAGCAAAATCAGATCGGTATTGGTGTAAAGAGGTAACAGAAGGAGGATATACAGAAGACAAACAGACAGACAGACGGACAGACAGACTGTATACTTTCGCATTTATAATACTAACTAGCTTTTGCACGTGGCTTCGCTCGCGTTAGGAAGTATTATTATATACAATCTTTCATCCCCTATTTTATCCCCTTATGGGTGGAATTTATCAAAATCCTTTCTTAGCTGATGCTTGCATCATAACATCTACCTGCATGCCAAATTTCGGCCCGATCCGTCCAGTGGTTTGGGCTGTGCGTTGATACATCAGTATGTCAGTCAGTTAGACACCTTTGAGTTATATTTAATAAACTAGCGACCCGCCCCGGCATCGCACGGGTATAAAATATATAGCCACTGAAAAAATTATTAAATATAGCCTATAGCCTTCCTCAATAAATGTGCTATCTAACACTGAAAGAATTATAATTAAGAAGATATGGATTACTATTATGACTAAAAGTGTCTGTCTCAAGTTAATCTTCCTTCGAACTTCATTGGCCAAAACGTACGGTTCCCGGACGATGTCTACGCTTACAAAATAACGTTTGCAAGCACCCCATTAAATTTAAAAGTATTTAAAAACAATTAAAATCACCCCTTTTGAAACAACATCTGTTTTTGAATTGTTTAAAAAACAATTATCATCAAGTGGCTTTAGAAAAACTATTGTTATTAGTTGTTTTGTAAAAACAATTTCTTTTTCAAGTGTTAAGGGAATAGTTAGTTTTAATTTGTATGAGAAAATTAAAATAAGCAGAGTTTAACTGACTACCAAAACAAATGAGGTTGTATGTTGTCCTGTAGATATCTTCTTATATATAAAATTCTCGTGTCACAATGTTACTCCACGAACTCCTCCGAAACGGCTGTACTGATTTTTACCAAATTTTATATGCATATTCAGTAGGTCTGAGAATCGGCTAATCGGTACTTATTATATTGATAAGTGCATTTGTTGAATATATAATAGTAAATTATTACAACTCGAGAAAAACGACGATCATGATAGCGATAGACGTTGCCATGGTGACATACTTATTTAGTCACAAATTCAATAAAATAATACGGGCGATATACTTTATAATTATGGCAAAGAAACGTTTGCCGGGACAGCTAGTTATAATATAATATTAAAGAAAATGTTGTTTACTTTGTCGATATCGTTTTGCACGAAAAATTGTGGCTCGGGAACAGTACATTTTTTTACTAACTCTCCATGACTCAATGTGTCGCTATAATCAAATTCCGTCTGTCTGTCTGTCTGTCTCCCTGTGTCTGTCTTTTGTCTATAATCATCCTTCTGTTCTCCTTCCTCTTCACGCTTAAACCGCTGAACCAATTTTTTGAAACTTTGGTATCAAGATACTTTGAGTCCCGGGAAAGGACATAGGATATTTTTTATCCTGAAAAAATGTACGGTTGCAGCGCGATAAACGAATTTTGTTGCAACGAACTTGCGGGCGTCATCGAGTTACTGATAATAATATGTCTCCTAAGACTAACGTTGAGACAAAAACTAAAATACCGGTTGTAACCGGATAGCATGTATTGTATATTATATCGATAAACGAAAATAACATCTAAATACATGATGTTAAGATTCAGAATGCGTTGTACGGCTTTATAGTGCAAGAGACAGTGCTGTGTGCTGCTTGCTTTAAAGTTTCATGAGTGATTAGATTGAATAGTATGCCCACTGTATATAGAAATATTACTAGACTCGTTTATCCGTTATCGCCCGGGAACCGCCTTGTACTTTTTTCGGATTCAGAGTATTTACATATCAAATTTCAATAAAATCTTAAAGACGTCACAAATAAACTGCACGCACAATGCACTCACATTTTTGAATAGTACATTTTTCCGGGATAAAAAGCATCCTATGTCTTTTCCCGAGACTCAAAGTATCTCCGTACCAAATTTCAGCAAAATCGGTTCAGCGGTTTAAGCGTGAAGAGGTAACAGACAGACATACAGACACGTTCTCATTTTGTTGATATTCATTAATATAAACACTATTTTGGATATTAGACGCTGGACTACCAGCGGTTTTACCATAAAGAGGTAACAGACAGACATACACACTATTAGTATGGATAGTAGACTTTATCTAGATAATATATTGTAGCTCATAAATGTCTGGCTCCCAGACTATTACTAGATACAAACTGGATCTCGTAAGCAATTATTGATTTTGAATTTAGAAGCGGTCAGTGCAGTGCGGAAACTTATTAGGTATTTTATTCGATAGTCCCGGTATCGATACGGATAATCGATATTGGGAGTTGGGATTATCGATATTTTGTTGGGTTGGTATTGTCGATAAAGATGGGATTACCGATATCAGCTTGAGATTTTTATAGATATTTTATTCGGTAGGGTTTGTATCTATACGAATACCAATTTTATAAAGTGTTTTTGTTTGTTTGAACACGCTAATCTAAAGAACTACCGGTTAGAAAAAAACCGTTCTTTTTGTATTAGATAGTCCATTTATCGAGGAAGGTTTTAGGCTATATAACATCACGCTGCGACCAATAGAAACGAAGTATCAGGGAAAAATGTGGGAAAACGGGGAAAATTATTAATCTTTGTTATTTGTGTTGACGCGGCCAACAGCTAGATGTCGATAAAGACGAGATATTGGGATTATCGATATTTTATTCGGAATCGGTATTGGGATCCGATATTGATATCGGGATTTCCTACTCGATTTTATGATTTCCTTGGCTTTGTAGTTTGTAGTGGTATGTTTTTCTATCCATTGGCTGTTAGTTGTTACACTAAAGTATTGTAAACCATTTCGGTATTTGAAATTTTAAGAATATTGCGTTTTTTTAATGAATCACTTTAAAAATTTACATTTTCTTTTTCTTTTATTTTGGTACTTCCCTGTCATTGGCCTATGACTAATACTTTTGTTTTGAGTGTTTAAAAATGCAAAATAAGATTTCCGCTAATTAATTATCAAAAATATCAGACTAGCTTTCGCCCACGGTTTTGGTGTAAAAAGGCAGTATTTGAGTTTGACCCCTTGGGGGTGAAAGAAAAAAAACCTTTTTTATGTTGCCACTGTGTTATTTGGCAAAAATAAATGTCAATTTTTACGTGTTGGATGACCAGGCTGAATTTCTCATTGTTCATTAGCCGGACTATAGCAACAGCAAATAATTTAACATGGGGACACTATACAGAGTAATAAAATTTTTAAATCGATTACCATTGCTTGCCAAAAGAATGTCCTATTTGTTTTACCCCACTTATTTTAACTGTGCCATAGCTTACATTCATCTTTTATCTGTGCCTCTCACTCCAGTTTCGGTGACGGTGGCTGGTTTCATACTGTGCGCAGTACACAAAAACTATCTCTTACGTTACTTACCCAGTGGGACGAATGACTGACACGACTGGCGAGAGATCAGGCGTAGCACTTTTTACATCCGACGCATGGATCATTATGTCAGATAATCAGTGCACACCTCATCAAACTTGGAAACCGCATTTTTCAACGAGGATTGAACCTACAATTTCTGAGTCAAGAGCCTAAACCACTGGACCAGTTGGCGTTTTAATAAATACAATGCAAGTGAAATATACACTAGGGATGTACCAGTATCGATAAAAACCGGTACTGCGAGAATTTCGGGAAAAAATCCGATATCCGGTTTAAGTGATGTCCATTTATCGACACCAGTATTTAATATCGAACGTGACCGTTTTGATAATGTTCACACAATTTAATTACGTCCATTCTGGGAGTTGCTTTTAAAGGAGTTTTTTTTTCATTAAATGAACTGGGAAACGAGCAGACGTTTCACCTGATGGTAGGTTCAAGGCAACACCAATTGTAACTCCTCTAGTGCAGTGAGTTGGGTTCAAGGACCTTACAAAGTCCAGGTTTTTACCATCCTCTTTTAAATTTCTTAATTTATCATTATGGTAAGAATCTTGATCCGAAATCTTCTAGCAGTGAGTAGGCAAGCTGATAATGATAAAACTATGACTAACAAAAAAAAAAACTATACTGTACACGGCAAAACATGGGGGCAGCGGTCATTGACTCCCTGTCAAAAACTTGTCATTTTGTATATAAACCGCGATTGACAATGAAGTGGCGCGGCTTTAAATATAGAAAATAGCAAGTTTTTGACAGGGAGTCAATGAACGCTATCGCCATGTTTTGCCGAGTACAGTATAGATCAAAATCGTTTCCCCATTTGGAGTACCTACTATGATGCTACGGACAGACGAACACAAATAGAGGGGTCAAACTTCACCCCTTTTTTTAAAAAAAATACGCTTTTACTATTTACAGTCAGATTTTAAAATATCCGTCATAATTAAGCAGACTCGTTTGTGCCGAAGCTCTAATTGTTCTTGTTCTTTGTCAATATTAAGTTGAGTCATCGGTCGAACAAAAAAGTTGTTTTTTCTTTTCCTGTATTAGATTACTTGTTTGCGTGGTTATTCATCGATTTTAGTGATCCGTATACATAGGTAAATGGTGCCCTATTACTGAGAGTTTGATGTCTGCCCGTCTATCTGTATGTCTGTATCTCAAGAACCGCGATAGCTGGAAAGGTGATTTTTTTTTTTCAAATTAAGTTAATGCCCGATTGTTCAGTACTCGTTTTTTGCGTAAACCGTAAATTTTGCAATAAAAACTGTCCTATGTCCTTTATCGTCTCTCAAAGTGCCTATCTCCATACCAAGTTTCATCTAAACTCGTCTAACAGACAAACCCTCTATTATAATTATAAGTATAAATGCGAAAGTGTGTCTGTATGTCTGTCTGTCTGTCTGTCTGTCTGTTACCTCTTCATACCCAAGACGTTGAACTGATTTTGCTGAAATTTGGTATCCTGGTCCCGGCAAAGGACATAGGATACTTTTTTATCCCACAAAAATGTACAGTTCCCGCGTGATTAATGATTTGGCGCAACGGAGTTGCGGGTGTCACCTAGTGATTCATAAGGCTTCAGCCAAACCTACGCGTCAGTAACGCGGGACGGGAGCGTCTGCAACGCGAATCTGCCCCACTAGACAAGTGGCAGGCGATCATCGTAAACGCTAATGCTACAAAATGTATGGGATTTGACATTAGTATTCGCTAGCGAAGCGATGACTTATGTCAAATCGCATACATTTTGTGGCGTCAAAGCGTTAGCGTTTACGATAATCGCTTGCCACTTGTCTACTAGGGCTGGTGTGCACACCTACGCGAATACGCGGTGCGAACTGCAAAACGGTAGATTATTCCCGCTCTGCCGACGCGAACGTCCCACGTTGCAGACGCTCCCGCTTCCCAGCGCTTTGGTCGCGTAGGTTTGGCCGAAGCTTTATTTCACTAACATAGTATAATATACTAGCTGTTGCCCGCGACTTCGTCCACGTGGACTTCAGTTTACGTGCGATGTCAACAAAATTGGTGTCAAATTAAGCTTTTATAAAGAAAACCCTAGTACCCATTAAATCAAAACACCCAAAAACAGCTGTGCAGTGTGCACATAACTTATTTCATTTTTTTTAATTAAACTTTATTTATGACAAATAAAGTATATTTAGCCCCCCAATTACACAACTTTACCCATAAACTATTTATCATTGATAGATTTAAGGTTACGTCACTGCATAGATAAAGTACTGAGTTATTTAATAACGTAACAAAGAAACAACAACCGAAAAAATCGAAAATCTGATGTAAGATGATACCACCACTTATAGAAAGACATTTGAGCAAGCGTCATCGCGATGTAGGAGACGCACGGCGCCATCTCTTATGGAACTAACTTAATTTGAACGAATTCACGTATTTTCACCCCCTTACAACTATTTTTTCCAGTTCAAAAGTAGCCTATGTCCTTTCTCAGGCTTTAGACTGTCTGTGTACAAAATTTCATTACAATCGGTTCGGTAGTTTTGGCGTGAAAGCGAGACAGACAGACAGACAGACTGAGATACTTTCGCATTTATAATATTAGTATAGATTATTATGTTTAGAAATCACCATTACCACCATTACGTAGCTATATGCATATAACGTTTGCGAGCAAAAACATACACAATGACATAATAGTATGTAACTGTCTGTCCGTTATCTCCATAACAGTAGTTAGTGCTTAAGTCTATTCCTAGGTTGTAGATTCTAGGTATTACTTATTAAAACATACTGAACGGTTTTTAATAACTTACAGCCGCAAGGTGGATTTGATGGTTATTTAACTTCTTAATGAAGAGTTAGTGTCTAAACACATTAGGCCGAAAACACGCGGCCGAAGTTCGGCATGATTACGCCTGCAATGCGCTACGCATACAGCATAACCCGACATAATTTCGGCACGGTGGTTCGTCAGCAATTTTAAATACATAGCAGGCGTAAGCAGTTTTTTCGGACTGGTGTGTTTAGAAACTTAGAAAATTTTGGCTCTTATGGAAAACAAGATGATTTGAAATTTTGTCGAAATCGGTTCTGCCGTTTAGGCGTGAAGAAGTAACAAACATACACATTCACAAATTTTCGCCTTTATATATATATATATTTTTTTATTAAATAAGGGGGCAAACGAGCAAACGGGTCACCTGATGGTAAGCAACTACCGTCGCCCATGGACACTCGCAACATCAGAAGAGCTGCAGGTGCGTTGCCGGCCTTTTAAGAGGGAATACGCTCTTTTCTTGAAGGTTTGCAGGTCGTATAGGTTCCGGAAATACTGCTGGTGACAGTTCGTTCCAGAGTTTTACAGTGCGCGGTAGAAAGTTACGCGAGAAACGCACTGTGGAAGACTGCCACTCATCAAGGTGATGAGGATGGTATGTTTTTCGCGTGGGACGATGGCGAAAAGTTGCAGGTGGTATGATTCCGAACAATTCCTCAGAGCACTCCCCGTGATACAACCGATAGAGGATGCAGAGCGAAGCTACATCTCCGTAATTCCAAGGGGTCCAAGCTGTTTGAAACACTATTATATTATATTATTATGAAGTAGATAGTATATGACTAGATGTCGCCCGCAACTCTATTGCGCCAAAATCCATTTGTCGTACGGGAATAGTACCATAGATAGTACTTACATTTTATCGGGACTCAAAGTATCTCCATATGAAGTTTCATCAAAATCGGTTGAGCAATTTGACCGTAAAGAGATAACACAAAGACAGACAGACACATTCATATTTATAATATTAAATATATAGATATGGTAGGCTGCAAAAATCATCGCTTCTTTATACTTTTCCTATTGGCTTCGTCATTGAAATAAAACCTTCAATGAACAATGAACATTTTAAGTAACAACCAAAAAACAGTTTGTTACTTTCACGCAAAAAAGTACTTAAAAGGTCCACTTTAATTCGGAGCTCTTGCAACTCCTCTGTGGTTGCGGATAGCCGAACATTCGTTTGCTATCGAAACTTTTTTTTATCGACGTGGTACAACACTATCGAAAACAATCGATTTTTAAACAATGGACAACACTAGTGAAGGTTTTTTAAGTTGTTATACAGTTAAAATACATGATCCATACTAATATTATAAATGCGAACTTACTTTGAGTCCCGAAAAAGGACAATGGATACTTTTTATCCCGGAAAAATGTACGGTTCCCGCGCGATAAACGAATTTTTCGAGAGAGAAGGGGCGGGCGCATTCTAGTTTTTTTATACTCTGTCTCTGGACTTCCACGAAGGTTTCAAAACTAACCAAATTGGTTCAGCCGTTCTCGAGTTTTAGCGAGACTAACAAAAATTAAGTTTTTAGTGTACCGTACCAAAGGGTTTATTAGTTAAGTACTAGATAGTCCTTTCCCGTGATCCAAAGTATTTCCATACCAAACAGCAAAATTGGTTCAGCGGTTTGGGCGTAAAGAGACAGACAGACAGACACACTTTCGCATTTATAATATTAGTTTCGATAGATTTTTTTTTATGGCTCGATTCGCCGTTTGGAATTTAGTTTTTTTTTTATAGACAGTACATCACTAGTGTTTGTCGATGTTAGACACTAGTCACTGCCGTGACAATTGTAACAACAAACACGGGAGTTAATTTGTACGCCGCTTCAGCTAAGTTGAAGCGTAAACTATGTGTGGTGTGTGGTGTAAGTAGAAGAGCGAGCGTTTACGAAAAAACAAAGATGAATTTTTGGGTACATTTTAACTAACAAGAGTTTAAGAATATTCATGTTCTTTATAGCAGGCATAACAACAGCTGTAGACATGGGAAAGAATCGACATACTGACAGATTTTACTGACAAAATGGTGGATTTTCATTGTCTGTCACTTTGTCTTTTCTATCTGTCACTTGTCTATTCTTCCGTAGAAAGAAACCATTTCTATGGTGACCATGCTACGCCTGCTGTTGGATGCAGTTAATGCTTAGATATTGTAGTTTTTCGACTCTCGGGTTTTACAAGATTTAATTCAGGATTGTCTGACAAGATGATCCATTCGTTGCGCGTTGTATGGATATGTAAATTCGGTCCTGCTCCAAATGTCATTTATATTGGGAGAGAGAAAGTACGAATATTATGCAATTTTTTATGTTTTAACTCTTAGGGCAAATGTCTGCACAAAACACTGTATTTGTGTACAATACTTACTTTGTTTTGCAAATAAAGTCTAAGATTTTTTTAATGTTTTGTTGGTAATAAATAATGTTTAGTGGGTTAGTCTCGGAATTATCAAAATGAAAGGTACTTTTAACTTGCACCATATTTACATGTTTGCAGCCACCTTTAGGTCCTACACGTTCCCTATATAAGCTTGTTACTTGTACCACACGCCAGGAGCGTTCACCTCTGGAGAGCGTCGCCTCGCAAGGACCCTCGACTCGTATTAGCCTCATACAGAATATTCACTGTTATAATCCGTTCTGATCCCTTTTGATCCATTTTTGATCTGTTTTGATCCGTTTTTATCTGAATAAAAACAAAAAAAAAACTTCCTCCTTTTTTGAAAGTCGGTTAAAAACTATTGTTCGTACAGAACCGTACATTTTTCCGCGATGAAACTTTCCTATGTCGTTTCCCGGGACTTAAAGTATCTCCATACATAATTTCAGCAAAACCTGTTCTGTGGTGTAAAAGGAGAGGGTAGTAAACTTACACTTCACATTAATTATATTAGTCAAGGATAACGCCTCCGTGGTCCAGTGGTCTAGGGGTTGGACCTCATCTGGCGTCGCTCTTGACTCGGAGGTCGTGGGTTCGATTCCCGCGTTGAGAACATGTTATTTCCAAGTTTGGTTAGGACAATGCAGGCTGGTCACCTGATTGTCTGACAAGTAAGATGATCCACGCGTCGGGTGGGCATGTATAAAGTCGGTCCTGCGCCTGATCTCTCGCCGGAGTCGCCGGTCGTGTCGGTCTTCCGTCCCACTGGGTTATGAGAGTAAAGGAATAGAGAGTGCTCTTGTGTACTGCGCAAACACTTGGGCACTATAAAATTTCTCCTGCATAGCTGGCCTGGTTTCAATGAAACCGGCCACCGTCACCGAAACCGGTGTGGGGAGTATTATTATTATTAGTAAGGATACACAAAGCCAAAGATAATATCCAATATTATTGTCAAGTGACATCAAAAACAAGATGGATCCAACGACGAATATCGCTTTATTTATTCGAGTGAGAGATTAAATTTAAATAATATGTCTGAATCAAAATGGCGACGAATTCGGGAATAAATAGAGCGTGAATATCTTAGAATGGAAATTTTCATTATTTTGATACAGTGAAACCGAAATAAATTTTGGTTATATTTTATATTACACTTTTGTTTTATCTGTTTTGAATTTTGATGTAAAATGTAAACGAGAAATACGACCAAATAAATGTGTGTACACTTGTATATTATAATATAATACCTATGTAATTTGTTTATTGCGTGGTGAAAGATATATTTAAATTGGTAGTATTATGTAACCATACAAATAGCATCAGACAGGGTGTAACAAAACAAAGTGATAATACTTTAGGCTGTGTATGTTTTCCTTGTATTAACTTCGTTCCATCCGGGTGTCCCTTGACACCTCTCATGTTTTTTCTTCTAACCACCTTCTCTTCTTACAGCCGTATCCTCCACCGCGTTTCAGCAGCAATACTTCAGGGTTCCACCTCGAAGTCTGCGGGTGCAGGAGGGCTCGGAGGCGGTTCTGGAGTGCGCGGTCGCCAACTTGGCAGGACAGGTGCAGTGGGCGAAGGATGGATTTGCGCTTGGTGAGTCTTTACCTTTATTCACATTTTAAGTCAACACATTACACAACCCTATTTAAACTAGCTAAAAGCCGAGCTTTGTGAGGGCTCGCGTCGTTTTCCTGTGTGTTAATAATCTTGAAGGCAGTTTTTTTTATATTTTAATAGTATTTGACCTCGACTGGCCGATGATAACACATCTACATTTAAAATATAAAAATTACTATGTTAAAGCACAAATCAATAGTCAACACAACAAACAAATCAAAACTTTACGAAAAACTATCACAAGTTTTTCGTAAAGTTTACCATAATTATTATGTGCTTGTGGGATATAATATACTAGGGCTCGCTTTGCTCGCCCTGATAACAATATATTTTATACTACTTTAGTATTATGCTTTGTTAGACGACGACTGTAACTCAGTTGCAAAATTATCGAACCGTATGTTTTCCGGGATAAAAATTATCCAATTGTCCTTTCCCGGGACACAAAGTTCAGCGGTTCGGGCGTAAAGAGGTAACAAACAAACAGACAGACACACTTACGCATTTATAATATTATTATGGATACTACTTTAATACTAGCTGAGATGATAAACATTTTTAACCTCTGACGAAAAAAGAGGGATGTTTTAAGTTTGACGTGTGTGAGTGTATGTATGTCCAACTGCTTGTTATCTAAACGTGTATAGTAATTAGACAAATAACCTATCATGCCCCATTTAGGGTCAGTTCAGACCACAACGCGACGAGGCGAGGTGAGGCGCGGCGCGGCATAAATTTGTATGGATTTGACAGACTTCAATTGCGTGAGATGTCTTGCGAATCTGTCAAATTTATACAAATTTAGAATTAATGCATCTACGCGTCTTGTTGCGGTCTGAATCGACCCTGATCACCGGTGATCGCGACAACAATAGAATAAAAATAGATTTCCTAGAATCCGCGATCGTAGAATAGATGTTGTTAAAAGTCTCTTACTCGTCCGCTGGTAGGCGGAATGTAGTAGGTTCAAATTTCATCTAAATCGGTCAAACAGTTAAAGCTTGAAGAGTAAACAGACAGACACGAATCAATGAAAAGTGATAACTTAATACTCCTGAGTGGATTCGAACCCGCGCCCCCGTTTACCAACTGAGCTACAAAGGTCTTTCACAGCTGTTAAAATGTTTGTTTAATTTAAAGTAAAACAAAATTTTCTACGAACAATGAAAAGCGTGTTTAGTCTGGAGTGTCTAGGAGTACTTTTAAGGGTTTTTGCCCGTCTCGCCCTTTGCCTAGTACCTAGACAGGGCGACGACCTTAGTCTTAGGTGTTAGGTTTAGGGCGCGTTCAGAAGTTACTTTAGTTTTTGACCCCTTTCACCAGGGGCGTGCACAAGATTTTGACACTGGTAATGCAGCGATATCGGTTCAGTAGTTTTGGTGTGAAAGCAAAACAGACAGACAAACGGACAAAAAGAGATATTTTCGCATAAATTACATGTTACAATGTTATATACATTGAAAACTTAACTTTCGCATAAAATAATAATAATAGTGTGGATATACATTGAAAACTGTTTTCTTAACTAATTAGTATAATTACGTTCTGTTATGAAGAAATAAAAAAACACCATCTGTTGTCACGCGTTGGAACTACAATGAGAGTTTATTTCATCGATGTTTCCATGGAATTATACCAATTACCATACAACATAATATTGTGCGCTAAGCTAAAATAAATAAAAACGCCATCTATTGTTACATATTAGAAATACAATGTGAATTTATTTTCATCGATATTTCCATGGAAATTAGATAATATATCTTTGCCTCATCAAAATGTAGCCTATGGCTCTCTCAGGCTCTAGACTAACTGTGTTCAAAATTTTATTACAATCGGTTCATTAGTTTTGGCGTGAAACAAAACAAAACAAAAACTTTTTCTTTTACAACTTTTTCATTTTTATATCTAGTATATTTTAAGTACTCACCTAATCAGCTTAACTTTTGTCTTTTCACATAATCAAGGTTCCGGTTACTTGAGATCCGATCCATAATACGATGTAAATAAATGCAAAATTTCGGCCACCACAAATTATCTTATCCAAGTGAGTGATACTTTATGAATGTACGCAATTATTAAAGTTAAACTGTTAAATATTATACAAACTTTCGAATATTAAAATCTAAAATACTCTTAGAAAACTATAAAACCAAAAATAATAATATAATATAGTAACAGTTCTCGATCACATGAAAAAAGCAAATGGCCTCCCAAAACACTAAAAATTTCAGCTATGTAAAATGTAAACAAATATTATAAACCTCACAAAACAAAAATGCATAATGTACAATATTATACGTAATTAGTTAGATTAATTGCGTCTATTCATTATACTCGGATTATATCCGATTGCTCACGACTATTCACGAGTAGTTCCGATGCCAGTGATGCCAACTGTTCAAAAATTTCCCCCTTAAATTAACTTGAAAACACATTGAATTTCAACCAGAACTCCCCAACTATTATTTAAATATATTATTTATTACTTGGGGTACTTTCCACTGAGAGATCAAAACGCTGAGAATACTACTTCAGCCGACCGCAGTTATTGTGTTTGCGGCAAAAACGTCACTCATGATGTCATTATTTATATAAAAACAGTAATAAAAACCAAATATATATACATTTCTGCTTAAAAAATTTCACGCTCATGAATATAATATAATATTTTTACTCCCTAAAATACGCACTATATATTTATTTTTTCCCTATTAAAAGTGGGATATCCCCATAGTTGGCAACACTGCTGGTGTCTGCGGCAGAGCTTGCAGTACATAATCGCATTCGATATTCATGGTTGTGTGCGTTTTCGGCTGTGCACGGACACACTCACACATTCGCGCAAGGCAGGCACCTCAACACTGAGCCTATCTTGACCTTTCGTGAACCCGTTCGCAAGTGTACCTGATTACATGTTGCTAATTTATAAATTGAGGCGTTTTTAAATGTGTATATTTATTTTTTTACTATATTTTTTACTATTATGTATTATTAAAAAATTAACGTCATGACTCATGAGTCATTTAAAAAGTACGAAAGATAAATTAAAATATCTGTTATCTGTGAACGGCAAGCACTGCCTTTTTGCCTATAAAGACCGCACGCGCATGCCTTTCACCCCTTGTCTGCGTTTATAAATTGCGTCACATTTTTTACCCCCACCCTCTATCTATATAGGGCTATCCCTAGAACATTTTTTTTGTGATTACTAACCAGCAAATTTTTGTGAGACATTTCTATAAGACGAACAACATTTTTATTTTCGAAAATTCTCGAAAGTGGTAACTAACAGAGACAAGACTTTTCGAGACAAAAAGTACCCTATGTCCTTTCCTGGGACTCAAAGTATCTCCATAGCAAATTTCAGCAAAATCGGTTCAGGGGTTTAGGCGTGAAGACGTAACAGACAGATACACTTTCGCATTTATAATATTAGTATGGATTGTGAAGGTGATTGTATTTAAAACGTGTTAATCTTACGAACTGCTCGATCGATCTATATAGTAAGGCAAGTTTGTTATGCTGGCAAATGTTAGGTTCCAGCGGACTCCCTCAGAATACGCGGGCGGAGCTGTATAGTGTCTAGACTCTAGTATATGAAGATATCTTAAGATAGACAGGCGGACCGACAGACAGACGGACAGAAAAATAACGAAGTCTCACGATAGTTTCGTTTTTGTCGCTTTTGATGAAAAAGTAACTCAATCTATACTTGAAAAGTTGCATGGGTGAAAGTTGTTCAATACCTCTTAAAACCCTGCGTAAATTGTGGATGCACCCTTAGGTCTTAGGTTGTTTTTAAGTACTAGGTCTGACCTTGTCAATGATTGTTCAGAATTAGTATCCAAGGAGCGACGACAATAGTTTTTTATTGAGTGTTTTTAAAGTAAGTACGTGCTTTTAATTTTTGATTTTAGATATTAGACTAGCTGACCTGGCAAACATTGTTTTGCCATATAAATTATTTCTAGTATCAATATAAAAATTAGATAAAAACCTTATCTCAGGCCTAACGAATGTACATACAAAATTTCATTAAGATCGGTTGAGCCGTTTTGGAGGAGTTCGCGCACAAACACTGTGACACGAGAATTTTATATATAAGACTAGCTGTCCCGGCAAACGTTTTTTTCCCATATTAAGTATATAAAGTATATTAAGTATATAATTTGATCGCAGCGCTAACTGTCGGGACAGACTAAAATTAAAATTCGAATATTATTTAAAATTTGTCACTGCGATGGTAGCGCCGTCTGTCGGATCCAATGTAAAACATTCCAAAATCAACAACTACTAATAAATTAAAAATTAATTAAAAAAACATTCGGTCCAGTCGTTTCAGAGAAGTTCAGTGACATACACACTCACAGAAGAATATTATATATATATATATAGACTAGCTGTCCCGGCAAACGCTTCTTTGCCATATTAAGTATATAAAGTATTTTTTTTTTTAATTTGATCACAGCGCTAACTGTCGGGACAGACTAAAATTAAAATTCGAATTCGAATATTATTTCAAATTTGACACTGCGATGGTAGCGCCGTCTGTCGGATCCAATGTAAAACATTCCAAAATCAACAACTACTAATAAATTAAAAATTAATTAAAAAAACATTGTCCAGCGGACAAAATTGTGAATCTAAACCATTCCCAGATCCCCTTGAACACACACAAAAAAATTCATCAAAATCGGTCCAGTCGTTTGAGAGAAGTTCAGTGACATACACACTCACAGAAGAATTATATATATTAAGATTAAAAGTAAACGATGATCAGCATTCTCAAAATTCGCTCCGAGGAGTCCTGGGGTTCCGCAAAGATTTTGTAGTTTTAAACCAACTTCAAAAAAGGAGGCATGGAGACAATTCATTCTAAGATTTTCTTCTAATTCTAATCTAAATCTACATTATTTTTTGGGGGTCCGTCAAAAAGTTTAAAAACTGCTGATGTAGTATATATCTAGACTAGGCGCCCGCTAACCGTTGCTTGTAATTTAAATAAATAAAATAAATAAATAAAAGTTTATTTGACTAAATAGGACATTACACTACAACATCAACAATTAGAATTTATACAAACATTAAAACATAACAATACAACACGAATATAACCGGACACATACAGTGAGAAACAACAATAAATAGAACTTGAAATAAAGCAGTAAGTACATGTATTACAATTGTATTACATGGGAATGGTAGGTAGTGCAATGCCCTATGTGCCAAAAAGGACACCACTCAGGCGTAACTCTGTAGCGACTTACGAGCACTACAGCGCCTGCAGGGCAATCGCGCTATTTTTTTTCAACTGAACCGCAAATGAAACTCGGACGTTGATCGACTTTTGGAACGATTCGGTATCGCGCTAACGTTTTGACAGCTAGTTGAGACGTTACTGAACCTCAGCCCGAGCGCAAACGCTGTCAAAATAAAAAGTTGATACAATGCTACTTCTACTCGCACGTTTCTGAAACGTTTCTTATTTCGGTGTGTTAAATTGACGAAAATCGATAGAAAAATATAACATAAGGCATAAGCTATAATCAAATTATAATATTATAAGCATAAGCTTTACTTCAAAGCTGTAAAATAACACTTCGGACTATTTGAGTTTGTTATAAAGTGAATTGAATTTTGACATTACTTCTTTACGTAAATATGTTTTCTGAGTGGTGCCACATAAAACTTTTGTCACAAGTCACTACTCAATACTTATGGCGTTTGTAAAATATAGTAGAAATTTAACTAGGTACGTAAATTAAAAACTCCAAGTAAGTAATAATCATTCGCATTCATAACTACCAAAACAACTTCACTCGTGTAATATTTATCCACAATTTGTCAATCGACCAATTAACGCATCGGAAAAAAATTGTTCATATTAATTAAGCCAATCAAAATTAGATCAGAAGGGCGCTGATTGGTCCGCTGCAATGTCTGTCCAAAGGTCAAACGTAGCGCTGCGTTCGAGTTCCATCTAAAGTTGAGTTACGGTTGGAACGTTAGCACGATACTGAAATTTGTTCAGACGAAGCGCAACCAAACCGTAACTGAACCACAACCAAAGCAGACGTGAACCTGAATTGAAACATTAAAAAATAGCGCGATTGCCCTGCTGGTGTTCTGTGGCTCCTGCTGTTGCTGTCGTTGGACGGACAGCTAAACACTCAGCATTAAATAAGTCCAATTGTAACGCATTTACGCCACAATTAATAATAAAAATATACATTATTTACTGTTCATGCTGTCAGATTGTGGAACTCGCTCCCTCACACCATTCGCGACAGTCCCACCATTGCTGTTTTTAAAAGACGCTTGAAAGAGCATTACCTCGAATCTCAATCCACTTAAATACTAGTATTATATTTATTTATGTATTATGTATATTGTATATAATTATATTATTTTATTATTTACATTTTTTTTATATTATAGTTTTAAAGGGCATTGTCCAAAAAAAATCACATGTACTTTTTATATTTTTTTTCGTTAAAATAGGGTATTTTAAGAATATAAATTAAATAATTTTGAAATTCATTGACTAGTTTTTTCTCAATAAATTTTTAAAGTTTCGCTCTGACGTCATCATCGGCGGCCAATTGACCTCTGCGGTAAGTTTTTTTCCCTTTCAATCTTATTTATAATGACTGGTTCGTCAAATGCAAGTTCTCATTATGTGAAAGCTGATATGAGAAACTTACCAAAAGTTCGAAACGTAATGTTGGTCGAATTTATTGCTAATTTAACGCCATTGAAGGTCAAACTAAGGTTAAACATATTTGTTCAAAAATATAAGTAACTAATGGGTATTTTTTTGGTTTATATACAGAAAAACGATCACTGACCTTATTCCTCGAAATGTTTTTGTAACGAGCAAAATTAAAGAAAAATGGACAATCCCCATTCAGTGTTTAATTTGCGTAATATCAAAATATATATTATAGCCTTATCTGTTTATATTTTGTACATTGTACGTATTCATATTATTAAATATAGTGCACGTTCTACTCGTATCTGCTGTCTCAATCCTATCTCTCTCCGTAGGGCTGCTGGAAGAGATTTCTACAGAAATAAGCACCCTTTGTGTCGTTTTACTGTGTAAATTGTTATATTGTGATTGTTTCTTGTGCACAATAAAGTATTAAATGAATAATAAATAAATAAATTATTAAATATAAAATATTATATTGTACTTGGGATACTAAATAATAAATACATAATATAAAACATCGATATTAAAATGTGAAAGTGTTTATGCTGTGAACAATGATCGCGCCACCCGGACCCCCGTACCCCTCGCACTCCCCTAACGCCCGTTCCATCCCGATTCACAATTCCCGGCAGACGCGCGCGCAGAGAGCGGGCGGCGGCCGTGCGCCACCTGTTCACAGCAATAAATATAACAGCTAAGCTAAAGAATATTAATATTAATATTTACAAGTTCGTATCGTGCGGGAACCGTACATTTTTCGGAACAAAAACTATCCTCTGTCCACTCAAGGAACCTACATATGATAAAATTTTATCTATCGGTTTATTTGCTTCAGCGTGACAGACAGACAGAAACACATTTATAATATTAGTAGGTATGGGTTCGCAAAAGTTACCTACGTAACAGACATACCTACCTACTGTCGCATTTATAATATTTGCCAGGATGATGAAATGAATGCCAACAATTTAATACCTTTGTGCATTAAAAAGAATTGGAATTCCATTCTGGAATATTCCTACCAAGGATTCCATACCACAGACAATCCAATTTCGTATAATGTATACTCGTTTGTAACAAATATCGTAACATTATTACGATAGATCGTATACTGAAGTGATAAAGTATAATGTATCTTCTTATATTTATAAGAGAAGTAGATGAGGTCCGTAACTCCGCTGCGATTAAAATAAGGGGGCAAACGAGCAAACGGGTCACCTGATGGAAAGCAACTACCGTCGCCCATGGACACTCGCAACATCAGAAGAGCTGCAGGTGCGTTGCCGGCCTTGAGTTGAGGGAATACGCTCTCTCCTTGAAGGTTTGCAGGTCGTATAGGTCCGGAACCTTCAAGAAGAGAGCGTATTCCCTCTTAAAAAAGTTCGGCAACGCACCGTGATCCGTTTGTTTAACCCCTATTTTATAAAAAAAAAACTAGCGATCCGCCCCGGCGTCGCACTGTTGGAGTGTGAACGAAAACTATTTAGAATTCATATTTGGAATTTAGAAGAAAACATTTTACTTGTCAATAAAAATATTCGCCGTGTGACATAAGCATATTGTAGCTACCTACGTCCGTGTAACTATGTTATTTTGTGTTTCTTTCAATAATATAATATAATATCTTTAGTCCTCGCGTGTATCATTTCATCAGGTTATGGGCCGCACGTTTATCTTTTTCAGCTTATAATATTATATAGAAATGGCTTCAAACGCATTTTCTATTCCGAAGTTGATGGGGCGAGACAATTACTCTACCTGGAAGTTCGCGATGGAGGCGTACCTCATGCACGAGGAACTATGGGAGTGTATCTCCGGGGACTCCGAGGATCCTAAAAAGGATGTGAAAGCTAAGTCCAAGATAATACTCTCCATTGATCCGCAGCTCTACGTACATGTCCAGGACGCAACGACGGCTAAGATGGTATGGGAAAGTTTATCTAAATCGTTTGAGGACTCAGGCCTGCTCCGTAAAGTAGGATTATTGAAAGATCTGATAAACACAACCGTAGAAACAAGTACAAACGTAGAGGAGTATATAAGCAAAATAATGACAGCCGCTCACAAACTGCGGGGCATAGGCTTTAAAGTAGAGGATCAGTGGCTTGGAACACTGATGCTAGCCGGCTTGCCAGAGAACTACAAGCCGATGATTATGGGTCTGGAGAGCTCCGGAATAAAAATTAGTGCCGATCTGATTAAAACTAAATTACTACAGGAGGTTAAATCGGATGCTACTACCGTTTTTTATTCAAAATTTAACAAGTTTAAAACTCAATCCCATAATAATTCTAGCCAGTCAAACAAACCAAAAGGGCCCCGGTGCTTCAATTGTAACAAATATGGCCATGTCAGCAAGAACTGTTGGTTTAAGAATAAGAAAGAGAGCAATAACACTGAGAAGGAAACTTTTGTTGCCCTTTCAGCCTTGTCTAGCAACGATAGTACAATCTGGTATGTGGACTCTGGAGCATCGGCGCACATGACGATGAATCGCCACTGGCTCGAAGACGAGAAGGTCCCGCCTGTTGACAAAGTAAGAGTCGCTGATAATAATAGTCTGCACGTGCAGAGTTGTGGCACAGTCACCATACAAGTGCCAAATGAAGTAACTGGCGCTCTTAACAGTATTCAGGTAAAAAATGTACTATATATACCAGACTTATCAACAAATTTGTTGTCGGTAAGCGAGATTATTAGAAAAGGAAATGAAGTAAATTTCAATAATAATGGATGCACGATAATGAATAAGCGAGGAGATAAAATCGCCAATGCATTGATTGAGAATGGAAAGTATAAGCTATTGACATATTGTCATAGTGGCAAAGCGTTCTCGGCTACTACCGAAGATAGGAAAAAGGGTGAATATCAATGTAATGAGAATTATAAGATGGAAGATTGTAGTCCTCATGTAAATAGTGTAAATAAGTCAAAGAAATATGTAGAGGTGACAGATATTAGAAAACAGAGGAGAATAAATAATCTAGAGAACACAGGCACATGCAAAAATGTAAAGAGTAAAAGGAAGAAAATGTATTATGTAAATAGGAATGTAAATATGTACACTGTGGATTATGAGTATAGTAATAAAAGAAAGAGAAAAGAAGAGCTCTGTGGAGCAAGCCTTACAGGTTCTGATTTCATGAATATAAGGCAGAATACAAATAGAGGAAAAAGACATGTAAATAAAGACGATAGGAGGAGATTCTGACGCTTATCGTGCCCGCAGTAAGCACACTGACGTCAGATTTAATAACAATCCCACAATGCAACACTGGATTGCTGTTAAAAGAATTTTTCGGTACCTAAAAGGAACAATGAATATGAAGCTAACCTTTAAAAGAAATGATGAAAATATTATTGGTTACTGTGATGCTGATTGGGCCAGCGATGCTACCGATAGACGATCGTGTACGGGATATATTTTTATGTTTCAGGGAGCGTGCATAAGCTGGAACTCCAAAAAACAAAGCACAGTCGCACTTTCTAGTACTGAAGCGGAATATATGTCACTGGCTTCAGCGGTACAAGAAGCGCTCAGGCTCCAGCAGCCCGAGAATAATATTTTTCATAAAGCTTCAATGTCACCGATAATCTTATGCTGTGATAATAATCAAAGTGCTATTAGCATTTCAGGTTCTGACGCTTATCGTGCCCGCAGTAAGCACATTGGCGTCAGATATCACTTTGTTAATGAAAAGGTTGCGGCCGGGCAAGTACGAGTCAAGTACGTGCCAACCGAGGACATGGTGGCTGACGCGCTGACAAAGGGCCTCCACCGCTGCAAGCTGCAAGCCCTTGCTGCTGCCATGGGTTTACGTTCAAGGGGGGATGTTGGAGTGTGAACGAAAACTATTTAGAATTCATATTTGGAATTTAGAAGAAAACATTTTACTTGTCAATAAAAATATTCGCCGTGTGACATAAGCATATTGTAGCTACCTACGTCCGTGTAACTATGTTATTTTGTGTTTCTTTCAATAATATAATATAATATCTTTAGTCCTCGCGTGTATCATTTCATCACGCACGGGTATAAAATATATTATAGCCACTGAAAAAAATGATTAAAATCGATAGCCTATGAATTATGATCCTTCACGTGGACTACTTCTTGTCTGTGCCAAATAACATTAAAAATTCTCCTTAGTTCGCGAGATGAGCCCTTTCAAATAATTTCCCCCGTTTTTTTCCACATTCTCCTATTAGTCTTAGCGTGATAAAGTATAGCCTATAGCCTTCCTCAGTAAATGGGCTATCTAAAACTGAAACAATTTTTCAAATTGGACCAGTAGTTCCTGAGATTAGCGCGATCAAGTTAGCCCTTTCAAATAATTTTCCCCGTTTCTTCCACATTTTCCTCTATTTCTTCGCTCCTATTAATCTTAGCGTGATAAAATATAGCCTATAGCCATTCTCGATAAATGGGCTATCTAACACTGAAAGAATCATCAAATTCCGTTGCGTAGTTTTAAAGATTAAAGGGAACAAAGGGACATGAGGAAAAAAAAGTACGAGTAAGTATAGATTATAAGTATAGATTGCGCGGGATGTATTGTAAATTTTTCGTGGATAAAAAGTACTTTAATCCTACGTTCTTTCCCGGGACTCAAAGTATCTCCATACCCAGTAAATCGGCGTGAAGAGGTAACAGACACACAGCTACACATTCACATTTATATAGTAATTAATATTAGAATGGATCCACAAATAGAAGTAACGTTATTTGCTCTGAATACACACTACAAGCTTCTAATAATCATGTTAGACGGAATTCTCCATGTTGCGAACTAGTTAATACTTGATAAGTTGCATCGTTCTGGACACAGCACTTGCGTTAGGAATTAGGCCATACAGAATGTCGGGATTATATGTCCTAGATTCTAGGATTTGAAATGTTTGAGCACTGAAATGGTTTAAGCTTGTTAGGCGAAGTTAGCAAGTCTAATGCTTTTGATTAAATATTATAAATTAAGGAGTTTGAAAAAGTTCTGTTCAAATACCAATCGCACTGGTATTTTAGGATATGTGCAAACAGAAACACAAAACATGCAGTAACAAACATACATGCAAACATAGGTTCATATTATACACAGTGTAACAAGATAAAGTGATAATATTTTAGCATTTTATGGTGTGTTTAAGTCTTCTGTATTGAGTTCACTGTGAAATTAGCAGCGCTGAATTAGCAATTTTTTTGCTTAGTTTTGTTACAGGGTGCCCGCAACTAAGTTGCGATTGCGAATGCGAATTATTCGATTATCGTGCGGGAATCGTAAATTTTTCCGAACAGAAAAAGTTTCCTATGTCCCTGTCTTGGGACTTATAGTATCTCAATACCAAGCGAAATCGCTTCAGTGGTTTGGGCGGGAAGAGGTAACAGACAGACAGACAGATGAACAGACACACTTTCGCATAATATTATTATGGATATGGATACCTCTCTCACGAGTTACGGTGAATGTGGCCAATTTAATTCCAACCAGGTCACCTATTGGTAACTCTCCTCATAGTGCCCAAGTGTGTGCGCAGTACACATATGTTGAAATACTTGTAGATAGAATTTAAAATAATTATGGCCGTAATAATAAAGTTTTGAACGTTTCGAATAACTTCAGTAAAATCTGAACCGTAGTTACGTAGTTAACCGAAAAAGTTAATTCGTCGGTTAAAACGTTGGTTAAACCCGGTTTTCGGTGGTCAGCGCTGTATGTTAGGGCTGGCAAAATCCATACTAATAATATTATAAATGTCTGTCTGTTACCTCTTCACGCCCAAACCGCTGAACCGATTTTGCTTGTTATGGAGATTGTGTCCCGGGAAAGGACATAGGTTACATTTTTATCGTGAAGAATGTACGGTTCCCGCGATAAATGAATTTGTCCGCAACAGAGAAGCGGGCGTAATATGAAGTAATGCTTCGGCACTGCGGCGCTGCGGCCTCAAAGTTAGTTTTCATACTACGCTATTTCAAAATAACTGTGACTACCTTGTCAGTTTCCAGTTTATTTAGATTTTAGAAGGTGAAATACGTCACGTTTTTTAATCTCACGAACTGCTGAAACGATTTTAATGTAATTAAACACACTTGCTCCAACGCTTTTTTGGGTAAAAAAGGGTCGAAGCACGCATTAAATATTTTAACCCGAAGGAAATAGCAAGTTGATACTATTAGCTGAATCTGCATGTTTCACCTCTCTTTTCCCCGAATTTTCGGGTAAATATCGGTATTTTTTATTTGAGCCAGCCCTCGGCAAGCCGGTGTTGCGTAGTTAATAATATCTGTAGAATCTGTGTGCTTCAACTCTTTTTTGGATAAAAAAGAGTCGAAGCTCGCAAAGGGTAAAAATTTCGGGGAAACTAGTTTTTTTTTAGTTTGTGGCAGCCCTGGTCGGGTCGGCGTTGCGTGTGACGTAAGTTAGTTGCGCCATTTTAAATAGAATTTCGCGGTAAATGTTGATTTATATACGGGCTCCCCATAAAATATTTCGGCATTGGCGTTTTTGGTTTTCAATTTTATTTCCCCAATAAAAGGTGAACGCTTTATTTAATTTTGGATTGCAATAAAATATATTCTGTATTGGGAGACATGTTTTTTAAGAGCCTATGCTGTCCCACTGCTGGGCAAAGGCCTCCCCCAAAGTTTTCCAATCATCTCGATCCAACGCAGCCGTAGGCCAACCTGGCTCTTATTTGTCTAGGACTCTAGGTCATTGCGCCATCTTTATCGAGGCTGGCCACGGCGGCGACATCCATCGTCTGGTACCCATTCTGTGGTGATGTGGGAGAAGTGTTAGAGAGGATAATATTGAAATAAATTAAAACCCCCTATACAAAATTCTAACAACCGTCAGGAATCACAATGCAAAATTTTAAATCGATTAAATAACTGGAAGCTACTTAAAACCTCTCATCAAATCCATACTAATATTATAAATGCGAAAGTGTGACTGTCTGTCTGTTACCTCTTCATGCCCAAACCGCTGAACCGATTTTGCTGAAATTTGGCATGGTGATACATTGAGTCCCGGGAAAGGACATAGGATACTTTTTGTCCCAGGAAAATGTACGGTTCCCGTGCGATAACGAGTTTTTGCGGGCATCATCTAGTAGATCATAATTTTTCGTCACCAAGCAGCCTGATTGATCATCTTAGAACTTAGAACACACAACGATCATGGAGCTTAGAACACGCAAACTCTCTCTCTCTCTCTGACACACACACACACCCACATTGTATGAAATTTTATGACCGGTTTCGAAGTACTATGGCTTATTTAAAAATTCAACCCCTAATTTTTTGTTGTTAAAAATTTCACCACCCAATTTTTTTAATCTTCACCCCCTTCCAGGTTTCTCGTCGATCATCCCCGGCTACCCTCGTTACACCATGTTCGGTGACCGTCGCCATGGTGTCTACAACCTTCGGATAGTCAACGTAACCCTGGAGGATGACGCGGAATACCAGTGCCAAGTTGGACCAGCTCAGATGCACAAGGTCATCAGAGCGAACGCGAGCCTGACAGTTATATGTGAGTAATTTTTTTATTCACCTCCTTAGGATTCAACTTCAAAAAATTCAATTCTTTTTTTATTCACCCCCTAGAATTCAACCCCTTAGGTTTTATGTGTGTATTTTGCAGGAGTTTTAGTGTGTTCTAGAGTTGTTGACATCAAAAAATGTTTTCTTAGGTCATGCGAATTTTTGTAAATGACCTTTTATTCACCCTCAAAGTGAGTCAATTCACCTCTTGTGGTTAAAAGGTTTAATGCAGGAGATTTTAAAGTGTTAGCGTATTATGTACTGATATGCATTGCGTACTTATTTTTTAATTTTTACTTGAGGGGCCAATTTACGCCCTAAAAAACTTCTAAACGAAGAAAATAAGGTTTTTAACACATTTTTACGTATTTTTCCTAAGATTAAATGCCTTGTAAGTGTGTCAAAGATAATTTTATTCTTAAATATGTCAATGTTATTTTAAAACCACTTTAAAAAATACACAAGAGTTGTTCAACATTATTATCGATAAAACTGAGCTTATTAAACGAATATCGAATATTATCATTGCATAACATTATGTAGAACAAATTGAAAAGGAAATTATGATGATTGCCTCTTGTTGGTACTTTTATTTACTCTTCATATAATGAGGAAATGTATTTTAATACTTGCTTGTAAAGTGGTGATTATGTGGTTGTAGTGGGTTCGATTTTTAATAAGTATTTTTATGATATGACGATGTTATTAAAAGGAAAATAAATGTTTTAAATATAGAGTTCATCGAATAGTCGGAAGAAACTACTGAAGAAATCCAGAATCTGACAGGATATAAAGTAGAAACGGGATTTTACATTTACAGTAATGTGTAACATAATAGTAATAGTTAATTTATTAACTAACGTCTTGCTAATAAAATAATCCACACTTTTCTGTCGAGGCACTTTTAATACTTTTTTTTTTCTTTCTCTTTTCTCAGTTTTCAGACAAGAGGACCTAGACAATTAATGGCAAGCGATTATCGTAAACGTCAATAAAATGTATGCGATTTGACATAAATCATCGCTTCGCTAGCGAATACTGATGTAGTTATGTCTATTTTTTGTGTGCTAATGTAAAATCCCATGCATTTTGTTGGCGTTTACGATAATCGCTTGCCACTAATGTCTAGTAGGGCAGGGAAGAATATTGCATAGCAATAATATCACCATGCGCAACATGGACGTGTAAAAAAGGCGGACGGAGTCCCACCATACACAAAACTGTGTCCTTCAGAGTCGGCCAACTGACTGCATGTACACGGTCCGCACGCACACATTATTACGCTAGTGACTAGTCCATACCATTTAACAGGCGTAAGAATGTGTGCGTGGCCGACTCTGAAGACACAGTTCTGTGTATAATAAGACTCCGTCCGCCTTTTTTTCTACGTTCGTGATGCATAATTTAGACCATATTAAATTAGTAAGCTGTATCTATACTTATAAAATTACATGTCCTGACTGACTGACTCACTGATTCATCATCGCTGAGCAAAAACTGTTAAAGTTACAGCCACGAAATTTGGTGAGTAGGGTTGTTTTATTAAGTAGACACCCACTAAGGAAGGAATTTAGAAAATTTTACCTCGAAGGGGGTGAAATAGGGGTTGAAAGTTTGAATGAAAGTCCGTCATTTCTTGACTTAGAAACATAAAACTTTATTTTTGGGCTACTGATAAAAAATGAATGGATACGTATTTAAGCGTTTTTGGAAATTCTACCTCCAAGGGGGTGAAATAGGGGTTGAAAGTTTGAATGAAAGTCCGTCATTTCTTGACTTACAAAACATAAACCTTTATTTTTGGGCTACTGATAAAAAATTAATGGATAAGTATTTAAGCGTTTTTGGAAATTCTACACCCAAGGGGGTGAAATAGGGGTTGAAAGTTTAAATGAAAGTCCGTCATTTCTTAAGTTAGAAACATGAATATTTTTGGACTGCTGATTAAAAATGAATGGATAGGTATTTAAGCGTATTTATAAATTCTACCCCTAAGGGGCTGAAATTGGGGTTGAAAGTTTCAATGAAAGTCCGTCATTTCTTGAGTTAGAAACATGAAAGTTTTTTGACGTTTGCGTTTGACATTTGCTTAAATAGGGTCTCGTTTTTACCCTTTGTATAAGGAACCACACAGGGGAAACTATCCATCTTTGTTATTATACTATGTTAACGCGGACGAAGTCGCGGGCAACAGCTAGTAATAATATATAATAGTATGCCAGATAGATAACTATTTTAATTCCACTCAACGGCAAAAGTTTATCGCCCAATTCCACGGAAATCGTCACTCTTGATCTAATTTTCGTTCAGTGGCAATTTGCATTGGCAAGAGTGGCAAGAGTGGCAATTCCCGGGCGATTCCGTGGCGAGTGCCGCAAAGAAAACGAGTCCAAGTGTCTGGCAAGCCTCCCGGTCCTCGAGTCCACTCGCCCGGCTAAAATGTGAGCTAATTAACTGGCACTATCGATATTTTCGGTTGTTTTATCGATATTTTTTGAGTTTTTTTTTGTCGATATGATTTTGGTTTTTTATCGATATATTTTCGGTTTTTTATCGATTATTTTGTGAGTTATTTTATCGATATGTTTTTGGTTTTTATTCCGTCTTATTTTTTGGTTATTTTTTCGATGAATTTTCGTTGCTTTTTTTTTGGTGTGTTGCATCACATTTTTTTATTTATATGAGCTTTATTGAATAATTTTAGTAGCACATAAACATTATTACTACATTATAAATGCGGAAGCGTGTCTGACTGTCTATTACCTATTTACGCCTAAACCGCTGAACCGATTTTGCTGGGTAAGGATATATTTTAAGTCCCGGGATAGAACATAGGATACTTTAAGTTTCTAAACACTAAGCCGAAGTTACGCGGCGTAAATTCCGCATGATTTTACCTGCAATGTATTTTAAATTACCGATGACACACTATTCCGTCGCGTTCCGTCCGTATTTTGTGTGCGCTTGACATTGCGGACGTAATCATGCGGAATTTACGCCGCGTAACTTCGGCCTAGTGTGTTTAGACACTTAATCCCGGAAAAATGTACGGTTCCTGCGCGATCAACTAACTTCAGCGGGAGCTGCATCAGCCAGTTTTTTAATAAATAAAGTATTATTTTACTAGAAAGAAAGTTAAATTAAACCAAACACAATCCAATAAGGGAAAGGCAATATTTCGACGTCCCCAGAAAACTATCCCCGTATGAATTATTCGGGGGAATAAATCGTCAAGATAAAAGTGTTTCGATCAAAATGTATATTTCGGCTGTCAAACTATTCAATATAAGGGTTGGGTGTAAAAAATACCCGGCGAAGCGCGAGTTGGACGCGCACCGAGGGCTCCGTACGAATTTAATTTAATCCTTCAAGCCCCATAAGAGCGCCGGAGCAATATTAAAATTGCGATAGTGTATAGGTCTGTCTGTCTACAATCTATCTACAAAGAGTACTGTGAAAGTAGCAGCGCTGAAAGCATTTTTTTTTGTCATTTGTATGCGTCATAAGTTTTCAGTTTGCACATTGCTATTAGCTCTTCAACCCAACAAGCCCCGTACGAGCACCGGTGATCGTGACAACAATAGAATACAATAGCATTTCCAAGAATCCCCGATCGATAATTATACTTATTAATATGGGTAAAGAGGTAGTAAAAAGTAAGTTTAAAAATTAATATTCTTAAGTACTTAGTACTATAAATGTCAAAAATCCTTTAGCACGTACTGTCTGTTACCTCTTTAAATGGCTGAACCGTTTTGGATGAAATTGGGTATAAAGATACTTTGAGAGACGGGAAAGCAAGTAGGATAGTATTTGCTGCGGATAAATGAATTTAAAGGCAACGAAGCTTACTTTTGATTTGATATCTCCACGCGTTTTTGAGAAAATAATTCTTAATGGACTCACCGGTAACGCACATGCAATCTTCCGATGTTGCGAGTATCCATGACGGTAGTTGCCTCCCATCAGGCGAACCGTTAGCTCGTTTGCCCTCTAATTTTATGAAAGAAAGACGGACGTATGATCCTATAACAAGGCCTCAGATTTTTTCTATTATGGTACGGAACCCTAAAAATACCCCAAATAAGCAAACTGGCTAAGCGACGAAACTTGTAACTGAAAGGGAGGCGTAAAAAGGTTATATGAAAAGCTTAACCCGAATCCGGGGGTCAGATTATTGGAGTAGTGATGCGCCTTATCGATATCGAGCTATCGATATTGGGCCATCGATAATTTTAATCGATAAATCGGGTTTTTGATGTTGGGTTTTGGTCAGATCTCTTCATCGATATCTCTTTATCGATAAATCTGGCTTTTGATGTCGGTTTTTCGATTATTGAACTGTCATTCGGCACATTAATTTCGCAATGTCAAATGAAATGTGGGAAAGTTGTGTCATGTAGCATGGAATCCAAATACGAGGAATAATGTTACGTTAGTAATGATGTGAATATTAGTTATGTAAAACAATACATAACGCTAACATCATAATATTGTAGGCTGAACGTATTTAATGTGTCAGATAAAAAATCCTAATAACTTTTTGCGAATAGCGGGACTGATGTTTTAAATTATACTGACTTATGGCCGCCTTCGTTAGTTTATTAACAATGTATCAGCTTACTAGTACTTACAATTGGTGAACGTCAAAAATTTAACTAATGGACAACGCTACTGAAAAGGTAAACCTCCTGTTAAAAACATACCAAAATTAAAAACCGAAATCCTAAAATAGCGATACGCCACACTTCTTACACTATTATAATAATATTAAATATTAATTGACAATGTACATAGATTATAATTATTCTGACAATATCGACCTATCGTAATTTAATGTTCATAATATCGACTTTATCGATATATCTACGTGCACGGCACAACACTACACAATAATAGGATGGCGGGTACTTTACGAGGCCCTATTCAAATTCGGTTCCGCAGCCAATAAGTGATACTGCCACAAGTATGAATTACAGTTGACCTTGGGGCACTTTTTGGGGCCAACGGGGTAAATTGGAAGGGAAAAGATTTGTTTTTGTAAGCGAATAGAAGTAATGTAATGTTTTAGCTTTGCGCGGACAGATGTTGGGGCCGTTGAGGTAAAACAGAAATGATATTTTAAATGGATTTTCAATATGGTTAGTCTCGCTAAAACTCGAGAACGGCTGAGCCGATTTGGCTGATTTTAGTGTTGAAATATTCGTGGACGTCCAGGGAATGTTTATATTAGTAGGGAAGTGATAGGAAGCTCACCGGGTCATCTAGTCATAAAATATATATTCTTGTAAAGATTTCAGGCCGGACCACTTAAACTTGGTAACTGGGGCCATTTTTGGGTCCAACGAATCCCCAAAACAAACGACATTTTTGGCAATTCTTGGTTTGTTAGTTTTAACCGACTTCCAAACAAGTAGGTTTCACATTATCTATACTAATATTATAAAGCGGAAGAGTTTGTTAGTTTGTTTGTTTGAACGCGCTAATCTCAGGAACTACTGGTCCGATTTGAAAAATTCTTTCAGTGTTAGATTTTAGCCCATTTATCGAGCAAAGCTATAGGCTATATTTTAGCACGCTAAGACTAATAGGAACGAAGAAATAGAGGAAAATGTGGAAAAACGGGGGAAATTATGTGAAAGGGCTTATTTGAACGCGCTAATCTCAGGAACTACTGGCCCGATTTGAAAAATCTTTCAGTTTTAGATAGCTCATTTATCGAGAAAGGGTATAGGCTATATTTTATCACGCTAAGACTTATAGGAGCAAAGAAATAGAGGAAAATGTGGAAAAAATGGAGGAAATTATTTAAAATTGCTTTTTATCTTAAGAAACTACTGAAGCAATTCTTATGTTATTTGACACACATGAAGAATAGACCACGTGAAAGGACATAGGATTCTTTTTTTGCGGAAAAATGTACGGTTTCCATGACAGTGGCGAAGCCGCGCGAAACATCTATCATACCATAGAAGTATATTGTCCCACACTAGGTATATACTTACTTTTATGATTTGCGCGTTAACTATTCAATCGATGTACATAAACTATAGTCCACGCGGACGAAGTCGCGGGCAACAGCTAGTGTACTTATATTTCTTATGATAACTGCCGTAGAATACGCTTTACGAAGGAACAACAATCAGGTGTTGTACGCTCGTTTGCTGCAGGGATCACAAACAATTTATATTTATAAGGACAACCTTTCCCAACCCTTTCGCCAGGGGCGCTCAACCATACACGAATGAATTTTTATGACACCTGTCTCTTTCTAGCGTTGTCTCTTTCGCACCCAATCTCGTTCTGCTTAAAGTTGCAAAGGGCGTTCCTTTTTTAAATATTCACTCGCGAAAAGATGAAGGGTTGTACGAGCATTAAATAATTAAACTGTTAGTTTGTAAGGGTCATAGCACATTTGGACGCGAAAGCAAAGCGAAATCTTTTTTTTTTCATGAAAATAAAAGTAAATTATTGTGAGTTTTTAAATGCAAAAAGCCTGGGTATTGGTTTTTGTCCACAACATTTGTTTGTTGAGGAACCGTACATTATTCCAGGATATAGATTTACTTATATGTCCTTTCTTGGGACTAAAAATATCTTTGTATCTATCACAACCGGCTTAGACATAAAATTAAAGAAACAAACAAATAGATATTACTTAAGTATAATCTTAGTATATGGATGTTTTTCCATATATTATCATTACTGATCAGTTGCCCATTTTAAAATCTGATCACTAGTTTAGGCGCTAAACTAAAAGGGTTACACTTTTTACCTCGTCGTAGTAGGTAAAAACATAATAAATCCCGACAAAGTCTCCCTCCCTAAAGACATCTATTTTCAAACAACTTTTGTGTTACTCCCACAAAATGCTAACAATACACCACGTTTTCAAAGTCGGTAAACAAACTAGCATAGTACAGTATTGTACACATTTAAGGAGGTTAATTTTAAACTTACATAAAAGACGGTTTTGTAAAACTTGGAATAAAGGTCGTAGTGAAATATTTAGTTTGTTGTATTAGGAAAAATGTTTAGGATGTATGGAGCACTAGTAGGTAAATATATTTACATAGTGAAAAAGAGTTTGTCTGGCTGTGTCTAGCATACTGGAAACGTCACCTTGTCCATACCAATAATATAAATGCGAAAGTTTGTCTGTCTCATCTGTTACTAAATCACGCCCAAACCACGGAATCGATTTTGCTGAAATTTGGTATGGAGATACTTTGAGTCCCGGGAGAGAACATAGGATACTTTTCATCCCGAAAAAATGTACGGTTCCCGCGTGATAAACGAATTTAGCGCAACTCAATTGTCGCGCGGGAACCGTACATTTTTCCGGAATAAAACGAATCCTTTGTCCTTTTCCGGGACTAAGGGGCGATTGCATCAAAGAAATGGAACGCGTTCAATGTACACTGAACCAGTTCAAAACGTATAAATGCGATTATAACATCGAATTGCATTTTGTCAACATAAACTGAACACGTTCACAACAAATCCGAGTTTTATCTTCTGAACGCCCAAAGTCCGAAGTTTAACGTCATAAAACCCGTTCAAGCCCTGTCATGGCGGGACGAAAAACATAGACAAAAGAAATGTCAAAATAACAGTTTTGACACATGTGTTTGGTTAGTTTATGTATTGTTTCTTACTAATTTGTAGTTAAATTAACGTGAAAAGGCTTTTAAATGATGAAAACATGTAAAATAATCGCGTGACGTCACGTAAACTTAGATTTAATAATCGCGATCAATAGAATTTTGTGAAATCCATTTGAAAGTGAACGAGATTTACGTCGCTGCATGAACGCGTTCAATGGGAACTAAGTTTTATAAATCGAAGTTTTATGTGTGTTTGGTGAAATCCCACCTAAGTATCTTCATACCAAATTTCAGCAAAATCAGTTCAGCGGTTTGGGCGTGAAGAGGTAACAGACAGACAGACAAACTTTTACATATTAAGTATGGATGTAGTTCATAATCTTTAAAGCACTTACCATCAAGTGCCTCGAAGCTCGTTTGGAACTTTGAAATTTAAATTGAAATACTTGTAAGCTAAAGTCCTGTCCAGACCAAAAACTTTACGAAGTCTAAGTTTAATTAAATTTTGACAAAATATCATTACATAAAACAAATTTCCCGCTATATCTACGATCTATCTCAGAGGTTCCCAAACTTATTTTGTCTACTGCCCACTTTGAGAACAAATTATATTTTAGCATTTTTGTTTCAATTTAAAATGCATCCTGATAAAATAAATCACCACCCAGCCTCTACACAACGCCCCTAATTTTTTTCTGGGTCCCACACCGCCCCCCTTAATCAGACCTTCAGCACCCACAAGGTGCAATATCGCCCACTTTGGGAAAGGCTGATCTAAAGGAAAAAATATTTGAAATAGAAAAAACTATGGATTATATTATGTGTAGCTAGACACATTAGCTAGGTTACGAAGTAGATAAGTTACAAGCTTTATATTAAAATAATTAGGGAAAAAATGAGTTATTGTCCGAATGTTACAAAATGTTACTTGTTCGATTCTTCCACTCACGTCTTATTCATACAAAGACAAAACATAAGATTTTGGGGGTCCATCAAAAATGTCAAAAGTACTAATTGTGACTCTTTCTATGATACGGATGGTCATTGACACTTCGGATGCCCAAATAGGACACTTTTGGGACAACGCACGCCAATTAAATTAGTGCTCAAACACTGTTTAAAATAAGAGGCTCTCAAAGGGTGACACTTCACATATCTTTTTAAGGAGTGTCAAAAAGAAAAATGTCAAATTGACAATACCAAATGTAGCAATTACAATTTACAACTCTATTAGGTTCGATATGTTGATAAGTTCATTGAACTCGTGTGTTAAAAATATATTGCACTAGATAACGGCTACCGTTTATCACGCGGGAACCGTAATTTTTTCCGGGAAAAAAAGTATCCTAGATGTCCTTTCCCGGGACTTAAGAGCGGGCTGTGCAATTTTGCTGTGTTTTCTATTCTAATAAGTATTACGATCCCGGAAGACGATTGACTCAAATGAAATTGAGATTTATTTAATCATTGTATATTTATCTAATACTTAGCTAACGGAAAACACGATTCACTTATTTTGACTCGATAGTTTTTTTTTTTTTTTGTGCGAAATTATGAATATTTTTGGGCATTTCAACAAATAGTATCTGTTACACTTTTTTTTTATTTTTTTTTTATTTATTTTTTTTATTTATTAGGCATATCAACAATATAAACACACACATATACATTGATTACATTAATAACTACATTTTAGTGATTATATCAATTAAAGACATGCACGACATTATTTAATAAAAACACATCTATAACCAAATTAAATTAAAGTTAAGTATACAATTAATTCTTATTTATAAATATACAAAAATACAAAAAAGAAAGAATTAAGGAAGCACACAGTACATAATTTTATTCAATGTCATGAAAGTAATAATAATAATAAAAAAACTAATATATTATAAATGGAAAATGTCATGTTCACTTTAATGTCCGGATTAATAAATAAAATGTCAATGTAAAGTCAATAGTAAATTCATAATAAAGGGTCAATTAATATTAGATAAAAAAATAAAAAAAATGAAATGATAAGTCAAAATAAAAACTTTGTATGGGCGATAATTAATGTAACATTTTTTTCTTTAATGATATTGAGTGGTCATGATATATGTCTAAATCAAAAATTTTATAACATTCATTATAAGTCGTAGCTATTCTATAAATAGGATTGTTCATGCCAAGATTAGTTTTATGTCTGGGAGTGCTGAAAAATGGTTTCCGCCTTGTTCTTGCATGAATTCTAGGTACTACAAGTTCGACTGACTCTAACAGATCCTGAGAAGGTGTGGTACCAGTCACTATGTCTCGAAGAAATACAACATCTAGCATACGTCTGCGCTCGGAAAGCTTGTTCATTTTGAAAACTGATAGTCTTTCGTCATATGAGAGTCTGTTATTAATATGTGGGGTAGCAAAGGCCAAGTGTCTAGTAAAGGCTCTCTGAATTGACTCAATCCTTTGTGAGTGCGTTTCGTAGGAAGGACTCCAGACTACACTGCCAAACTCCAGGATGCTACGCACTAGGCTATTATAAAGTAATATCTTGGTTTCTGGAAGTTTAAAATCTTTAGAGTTACGCTTAAGAAACCCTAACATTTTGGCAGCTTTCTTTATCATTACATCGAACTGAGACGTGAAGGTAAGCCTGGAGTCAATGATAACCCCTAGATCACGGATTTCAGGTACGACCATGATAGGACAACTATTAATATGGTATCTTGTTGGCACTGTGACCTTTTTTCGCGTGAATTTTATGTGTTGGCATTTAGCAGCATTTAGTTTCATGTTGTTCGCTAAACACCACTGATAAATACGGTCTAGATCAGATTGCAGTAATAGTGAGTCAGCATGAGATTTGATTACTTTATAAATTTTCATGTCGTCAGCGAACATGGAACATTTGCAATGGTGAACACAGTTGACAATGTCGTTAATAAATAACAAAAATAGGATTGGCCCTAAGTGTGATCCCTGAGGCACACCCGAGGTTGCTGAATACCTAACAGAATCCGAGCCATTCACCACCACTGTTTGCTCACGCTCACTCAAATAAGACATGAACCAGTGAAGCAATTGACCGCTTATTCCGTACTGCTCTTTCAGTTTTTTTACCAAGATTTTGTGGTCAACCAGGTCAAAAGCACTGGCAAAGTCCGTATAAATAGAATCAACTTCGTCTCTATTATCGACTGCCTCAAAAATCGGAGTCAAATAAGAGACGAGGTTCGTTATTACCGACTTCTTTTTTTGGAAGCCATGTTGTTGAGCCGCTATTGAACTAACACAGTGGCGTGTCAAGACAGTGCAGACTAGTGCCTCAAAAATTTTCGCAAAAGAAGATATAATAGCAATAGGCCTATAATTCTTGACTTTGCTATAATCGCCTTTTTTTAGTACAGGTACAATTCTAGCTTTTTTCCATTCATTTGGAAAGACCCCAGACTGTAACGATTTGTTGAATATCATCATGAGAGGAAGAGCCAGCAATCTAGCACATCTTTTAACAAAGAGAGGTGGAATATTGTCAGGCCCAGCACCCTTGTTTTGGTCTATGACTTTAAGTTTTTTTGCTATCTCGGATTCTGATAGTACTATGCAATGAAGGTTGGAATTGGGTTGCACGCCTATACTAGCATGTGTAGTTACTTGAGGATTGATACAAGAGGAAGAGCTACTTGAGAATACAGAGCGAAAGTGAGATGCAAACAAATTTGCAATATTTAAGTTACCTGTCACTGTCGAATTGTCATCACTCATTGCAGATGGTAAGCCAGGGGAAGATTTCTTATGCTTGATATAACTCCAAAATTTCTTTGGATTCTTTTTTACACTATTTTCCACCATTCTGATATAATCATTGTAGCAAATTTTTGTAAGTTTATTACATCGTTTGCGCATTATTGCATACTCAAGTCTGTCACGAGGGTTACCGAACTTTCGCGACTTAAGTCTTAGTTTATCCTTTTCTTTTAAAAGTTTAATTAGATTTTTAGAGAACCAAACTGGGTATTTAGACCTAGAAGATCTTCTCCTGGGTACAAATTTTTCTATTATAATTCTAAGTTGCAAGTAAAAGGAGGAAACCATTTCATCAACACAATTACAATCATTAAAGGTAACACGCCAGTCAATATCTTGCAGCGCACGCTGTACACTGATATAATCGACTTTGTAAAAATTGAGATCGGTTCTCTGAGATTTGTCATTAGCAACAACCACATTATTAAAAGAAATGTCAATATCAAGCGGGGGATGATATGGGTCTATCTTGCTTATACTAGTAATGGCTTCGCTAACGACACATGGGATGTTAGTTAATACAAGATCAAGGATTTTGCCATCTTTGTTATTAATGTGGTTTCTTTGAGGTAATCCTGTTAGGGACATAAAATCCGTCAAGGCATAACCCAACTTATTTTTGTAATTCTGTGGCGTGAGATCCATATCATCCCCATCAGAGTACCAGTTTATAAAACTCATATTAAAGTCACCTATTATAAATACATTATCAAGATCATTAATTACATCAAAACTATTGTTTAGGAATTCGTCTAGCTCAGCCTGTTTCAATGAAGAAGATTGGCATAAGGTATACACCACACAAATTCCTATCTTTATATTTTCGTTGCCATTATTAAAACTAAGTTGTACCCATAAATCATCACATTTACTTTCACAAATAATTAAGCGTATATTTGCTATCGTCTTTTTAACTGCAATGAGAATATAATAATAATAATAATCCAAAATTTCAGCAAGATCGGTTTACCCAGCGATCTATAAACTTTGCGCGTACATTATATTAATTACAAAATCTTGAGTGTAACTTAAATTTAACTTACCCTTGTCATTTGTGGCTATCGATTGAGAAAGGGCTACCCACCCTATTACAATATAATATTAGTTTTCGAACCCAACTAAATCGAAAATGATTGAAATTGTTAAAGGTTTCTTGCCTCTTTGATGTATCCTTAAGTTAGTAGGCAGTTCAATAATGATATTATAACTAGCTGATCCGGCAAGCTTTGTTCTGGCATATACAGGATGTAACAAAACAAAGTCATAATACTTTAGGGCGTGTATATATCCCGTGTATAGAGTTTACTGTGAAAGTAGCACCACTGGAAAAGCAAAATATATTTTTGTCATTTGTATGGGGAAACTCGCGACGCTGAGGCGCTTCCCCATACAAAAGTGAAAAATTTTGGTCTTTGAGCGCTACTACTTTTACAGTGAACTCTCTACAAGGATCACATACACACCCTAAAGTAGTATGACTTAGCAGGGGAGGGAACAAACACATTTGTTTTGTTACATCCTGTATAGTGTTAAAAAAATCTTGAGTTCAATAAAAGTTAGTATACTACTAGTTCAATTCATCATCATCATCATCTGCTGGGCTAAAAATGGACGCTTTGGGGAGTCATATTATGAATCATAATATGATTCTATTTTTTTACAATCGCAAACTGGTCACTCTGCTTGCAATTTATGTCTAGTAAAAAAGATAATAATAATCACTTGTCTAACATTCGTCAGTTTTGACAATTCATTTGCTGAATTGATTAAGAGGAATTGCTAAATGTGACTATCTTAGCCCCGCAGTACAGTTTTAAAATGCATTTTAGCCCCGCAGATGATGATGATGAATTGAACTAGTAGTATACCTAAGATCTAGAATATTGACCTGTCTAGGCACTAATGCATTGTATGCTATTTCTGCTGCGTCGAAGCCCTAGGGGTTGAAACAAAATGGCTGCTTTCAGATGTTAATAAAATATATTGTGTGATACATGTTATACGAGTACTGTACTTGGCGAAACATGGCGGTAGCGGTCATTGACTCCCTGTCAAAAACTTGTCATTTTTAACCCCCGACAAAAAAGAGGGGTGTTATAAGTTTGACGTGTCTGTCTGTCTGTCTGTTTGTCTGTGTGTTTGTCTGTCCGTGGCATCGTAGCATCCAAACGGGTGGACCGATTTTGATCTAGTTTTTTTTTGTTTGAAAGCTGACATGTTCGGGAGTGTTCTTGGCTATAGTTCATCATCATCAGCCTGCTCAGTGCTGGACAATCAGGGTGTATGGTTCATGAAAGGCCGTTACCTACTTGTAGTCATTTGATGGGTTTTATATTTCATTCTAGTTCGTGACATTTGTGAATAATTTAATTATATACAATATAAGTATACACATAATAATGGAAAGTTGGCCTGGTGCTGCACCATCACCTGGTAATCAATAGGATATCCAACTCCTCGCCAAATTAGAGTAGGTAGAGGTTTAGACAAACAGCAAATATTTACACGCTGCTGCTGCAGCATCACCTGGATTCTATAGGAACTGAGCTTCGTATGAACCCAAAGTGGAGGTTTCATGTTTGGGCTCATATTAACAGCCTCATCGAAAAGGACATTGATAGATGGTACTTGATACTTATGATTCTGTTGATAGGAATTGTTCTGCGCTATAACCAACACAGATTTAAAAAGTATGAAATAAAATTAAATTAAGCAATTTAAAAAAACCCCCGCCAAACAACTTTAAAAAGTAATGAAATAATATTTACTGCCTTTAAGTTCAAATAATTCCTTACTTGTGTAAAGTAATATTTTAGTCCATAATTGTTGTCAAGGTGTGTCGGGGGACCGCTAATGTAGATGTTTGATTTCATTTCACAATCAATTCATAGCGAACTGAATCGAGATAGTCAACGACTTGGCGATTGTATTACATATGTTAAACATTGTATTGACAATTATGAACTAAAATATTACTTTACACAAGTAAGGAATTATTTGAACTTAAAGGCAGTAAATATTATTTCATTACTTTTTAAAGTTGTTTGGCGGGGGTTTTTTTAAATTGCTTAATCTATACAAAGCCACTATTGACAACATCTGACACTTCATTGTCAATCGCGGTTTAAATATAGAAAACGTCACCTCTCCACGCTAAAACCGCTGAACCGATTTTAACTTTTGGTATGCAGATACTTGGTGTTTCAGGACAGGACATGATCCTATTTTTGTCGTGAAAAATGTAGAGATTGGCTAGGCCAAAATTCGTTTGTCGGGCGAAAACCGTACATATTTCCGGGATAAAAATGATCTTATGTCCTTTCCCGGGACTCAAAGTATCTTCATACTAAATTTTACCAAAATCGGTTTAACGGTTTGGGTGTAAAGAGGTAACATACAAACTGACACTTGCATTTGTATACTAATATTATAAAGCTGAAGCTGAGTTTGTTTGTTTGAATGCGATAGTCTCAGGAACTATTGGACCGATTTAAAAAAATCTTTCACCAATGTATAGCTAAGATGTCCCTGAGTGCTATATGCTATGTATGTACCACGGGCGGAGCCGGGGCGGACCACTAGTACACAATATAAGTATAGATTCGGCATCTTCTATTTTCTCTAAGATAACTTTTTTCGTATCATAGTTTCTAATTTCTCGTATCGTCACAATCAATACGAAATAATGGGTTGTTCTCATCATTGTGTTGAGTTCTCAGGCCCGTAAGTTAACTGTACCTATATACCTTATGAACTCAATCATCATCATCATCATCTTTCATTATCACCATTAAACGATATGTGAGGACATACTTGTATGATTATATCCAATCTGGTCGTGTAATTAGAAGTTGAAGAAATCTGTACTTAATACTATTGTTATGAAATTGTTTGTTTGTTACCTCTTCACGCCCAAACCGCTGAACTGATGATGCTGAAATTTTGTATGGATATACTTTGAGTCCCGGGAAAGGGCGTAGAATAGATTTTTTCCCGGTAAATGTTCGAATTTGGGACGAGCGAAGCGGATATCGCAACGGAGTTTCGGTCGTCATGTAGTTATAAATAAATACGAAAGTTTGTTTGTAACATCTTCACGCGTTCATCGGTTTGAACCGATTTTGCTGAAATTTTGTATGAAGATACTTTAAGTCCCGGGAAAGGACATCGAATTTTGGCGCTACCACACCAATTCCTACAGTTATCTCTTGGATGCTACGATGCCACGGACAGACAGACAGACAGACTGACGTCAAACTTATAACCCCCTTCTTTAAAAAAAAGGGGAAAAACCCCATGAATTTTGGACAACGTTCAAAAGAACTATCTACAGTTCCACTATTATTGTAGGTCATCAATTACACCAACTATTCGCAGAGATATTCTTTAATGTGTATTGTGGTTTTTAAATTCTGTTCTCCCCGCGTTTTGTTCCGGAATTTATGGGTTTTGTGATTTATTTTTCCGGAGTTTTTGCTCTTAGATTGCGGAGTAATAGTTAAATTTTTAGTGCTTTTAATTTGAGGTTTGTTCTTGCAAGTAGATGTTAGCGATTTCTGAAAAAAAAAAACTTATAACTGTATGGGATATTTAATTATTCGATCGCGGATTCTTGGAAATCTATTGTTATTCTATTATTGTCGCGTTCACCGGTGTCCTTATTGGGCTTGATGGGTTAAAACGACTCAACAGATTTTGATTCGGGTTTTTCAGTAGGTTGAGTAATTCTAGAGTAAAGTTTTGAGGCAGCCATCAGCCGTTCTCAGTAGTTCCCGATATTAGCGCGTGCGAACAAACTCTTAAGCTTTTTAATACACTCAGTGCCTGTAGACAAGTGGAAAGCGCTAACGCTAGCGCTACAAAATGTATGCGATTTGACATAAGTCATCGCTTCGCTAGCGAATACTAATGTCAAATCCATACATTTTGTAGGGCTTGCGTTAGCCTTAGCGTTAGCGTTTTGCCAGTTGTCTAAGGGGGCAGGTCCGTATAAATAGTCAGTACTTAAGATGCGACCCGGTCTCAAGACGCGGTTAGGCTCTGTGATTGGTCCAAATTTTGACAGACAACCAATAACAGATCCTGAACCGAGTCTTGAGACCGAGATGCATCTGGAATACCTACTATTTACACGGACCTAAAATATGATGCCCGCAACTCCGTTGCGCCAAAATTAGTTTATCGCGCTGGAACCGTACATTTTTCCGGAGTAAAAAGTATCCTATGTCTTTTCCCGGGATTCATACTATCTCTATGCCGAATTTCAGCAAAATCGGTTGAGCGGTTTAGGCATGAAGAGGTAACAGACAGACACAATTTCGCACTTGTAGTATTAGTATGGATAAATTGCTGTGGAGTGGGGTAGCCCACCCCCTACTCCTCTCCAAAGGGGGGTGAAGGAGGCGCTCGCTACATTAACTTTATCAGTTAGTATAAGATTTCGTTTGTGTTCTCATCTTGGTTTTCTCGGTTTTTAATCGCGACTTTTATTACTTTATTTGTGGCTAGTGGCCGTTATGGTTTATACTTTATAGTTTAGCTACATCATAAAGGCTGCAACATAACAAAATGATAGTAATACGTGTACTCTGGGACTGCCGCGGTAAAGCTATTGCATAGCATTTTTATCAACTTATACATTTATAATTCGCATACGTCTAGTCACACGCACATAAACACCGCGCCGAAGTCTGGCAATGTCGCGTCTTTGTGCCGGTCGGTGTGGTGTTAGGTTTATTTTCGTTACGGAATTTCTTGATTCGCCGCGCTCATAGCCCGCGATAAACGCTATGCAATAGCTTAATACTTTAGGGTGTGTATGAGTACCCTGTATAGAGTTAATTGTGAAAGTAGCAGCGCTGAAAGAACTTTTATTTAACTTTGTTAGTGTAAAGTCATGACGCTATGGCGCTTGCTCATATAAATCACAAAAAAAACTGCTTGTGATGTCACGGTGTAGCCGCCAAACCGCGCGTTCGGACAGCCTAAAGGTACAATTCCGTGCATCGCGACAGTCGTAAGCCGCGCGCGGCTGATGATTGTCGTCGGCCGCTCGCGACAATAGTCATTGTATGAAAATATATGGAACCGCTTTCGAGGCCTACGACAGACGCGCGCTGCCGACGACAGTCGCGGTAGGCCTCGCGCGACTGTGTCAAAGTTATATGAAACGGCCGCGCGTGGCTTACGACAGTCGTCGGCCGCGCGCGTCTGTCGCGGGCCTCGGAAGCGGTGCCATACATTTTCATACAATGACTATTGTCGCGAGCGGCCGACGACACTCGTCAGCCGCGCGCGGCTAACGAGTTACGACTGTCGCGATGCACGGAATTGTACCATAAGGGTCAATTCAGACCGCAACGCGACGAGGCGAGGCGAGGCGCGGCGCTGCATTTTGTATGGATTTGGCAGATTTTAATTGCGTGAGACGTCTTGCGAATCTGTCAAATCCATATAAATTTAGGCCCGTATTTTTGGTCTGCACCTATGCGGCCCGGTCTCAAGACGCGGTTCGACTCTGTGATTGGTCCAAATTTTGACAGCCAACCAATCACAGAGCCTGAACCGTGTCTTGAGACCGGGTCGCATCTTAAGTGAAGTGCACCTACGCGTCGAGTTGCGGTCTGAATAAACCCTAGGCTGCGTTTCCACCGGAGATGCGTTGCGACTTGCGAGGAATGTGTTTTTGAAAACCAATAGAGTCGTTACATTGACGTGAGCTTGCCATGACATCGCTCAGCGCGGCGATGCTATTGATCTTAAAAACACATTCCTCGCAACACATCTCTGGTGGAAACACACCCTAAATCGCCATAACTTGTTGAAATATATCTGTCACGGTAACCCGGATATTACGCACTCCGTAATTATTCCGGAAAAACGGGAAAACACTTAACGCGGATATAGGGGTGACGCCCGCGACTTAATGTGCTAGGGTTGACACAATTTGATTAATGAGAAGGAATTTTGCATATTGTGGACTTATTTTAGCCTTCTTACTGCATATTTAGGTCATTTAGGGCATAATGAAGGTTATATTCAGTTAGACATTGGATTATAATATTTACGCTTCGTAATTACTCCGGAAAAACGGGAAAACACTTAAAGCGGATACTTATAGGAGTGACGCCCGCGACTATGTGCTAGGGTTGGCACATTTTGATGAATGAGAAGGAAATGTTTTTGGCATATTTGGATCATAATAGGCATTATTGTTGCATATTATTAGCATGGATACTTGTTTTATTTGTTAGTAATAATAATTATATATGTGTAGACAGCTGTATTTCGACTCTACGTAAAAAAACAAGAGTTGCTGTCAATATATTATTATATACGTTAAAAGTTATTTAAACTCAATAATATCTTTCTGAAAACAATTTATTATTTTCAAAAACAATCATTCGGTGCCGTAACTTTTTTGCTCCCATGACCTTCAAAATATTATGTTATTTGTGACAACCCTAGGAATAATTTTATTTTACCCCTACCGCGCTGTAAAATAATATCGTCAGTAGTTTCGAGCCTAAGTTATGTTACGTTACATGAGAGCAATTAGTAAAATTATAATTCATCATCACTATCACTATCATCATCATTAATCTAAGTATACAAATAAAAAATATGTGGCAGTGGGGGACTGCCGCGGCAAAGCTATTGCATAGCATTCAGCACGCACACAAACTCCGTGCCGAAGTCTGCTGAACTGAAACGACGTTAGATGATGCACTGCAACGCTGCACTCGAGTGGGGGGTGTTAGGTTTAATTTCGTTACGGATTTTCTTGATTCGGTCGTCGCGCTCAAAGCATGTATTTTTTGATATTAATATAGAAATTACGATACGAAGATACGATACGATAACGATAGAAACTCACGTAGAAATTCAAGATGAGTTTCTACGACGCGACGTCGTACGACGCCGTGTCGTGGTTTTTTACGACGCGCGTCGTGGATTCCCACGACACGGCGCCGTACGACGTCGTAGGACGTCGTGCCGTGTTTTTGTGTCCCGGCCCTTAAACGATGCACGGTAACGTCGCACCGCTGTGCTGGTCGGAGTGGGGGTGTTAGGTTTATTTTCGTTACGGAATTTCTTGATTCGGTCGCCGCGCTCGAAGTCCACGGTAAATGCTGTGCAGCTAAAAAATTAATTTCAATTTTTTAGGCTCGCTAAAACTCAAGAACGACTGAATTTTTTTTTGTCTAATTTTAGTGTTGAAACACTCGTGGAAGTCCAGGGAAGGTTTATTAAAAGCAAAGTGATACGAAGTTCACCGGTCATCCAGTAAGGGATAAATTTGTAACTCCAAGAGTTTATTTCCGTTTCCGGAACGTCTTTAAACTTTGTACATTAGAATTCGACGAAATTATCTCTATGGGGGGTGAAAAGGTCGTCCATTAATATGCGAGGGTAAAAATTTAACGTACTTTTGATGGCCGTTAAAACGTTTACTGCCTTATAAGTCGTTAAGGTAGAAACGAAACCTTAGCGAGCCTCTCAATTTCATTGTGTAATATTACGTATTGTGCAATATTATTGACCGTCTAGGGTTAATATTGAACACGCCTTTCAATCTTGTTGTCAAATAAATTGTTCAATAAAATGCAATAAAATTCTCGTGTCACAATGTTAGTTACCGTACTCCTCCGGAACGGCTTTACTGATTTTTACTAAATTTTATATGCATATTCAGTAGGTCTGAGAATCGGCTACTGGGTACTTTTATATTGATAAGTGCATTTGTTGAATAAATAATAGTGAATTATTACAACTCGAGACTGACAGCGACCATTGTTTGTGCGACGGGATAGCGATGGACGTTGCCATGGTGCCATACTTATTTAGTCACTTCAATAAAATAATAAAGAACTACATTACAACTACAAAATTATATGGCAAAACTACTACTTTATATGGCTAGTATATTTATAAAAAAATTACAAGTCTCCCACAGATTGAAAATTGTAATACGCCTAAAATATCATTTACTAGCTGTTGCCCGCGACTTCGTTCGCGTTAACATAGTAAAATAACAAAGATTGATAATTTTCCCCTTTTTGTGGTTCCTTATACAAAGGGTAAAAACGGGACCCTATTTAAGCAAACGTCAAAAAACTTTCATGTTTCTAACTCAAGAAATGACGGACTTTCATTGAAACTCTCTACCCCAATATCACCCCCTTGGGGGTAGAATTTCCAAAAACGCTTAAATACCTATCCATTCATTTTTAATCATCAGTCCAAAAATAAACTTTCATGTTTCTAACTTAAGAAATGACGGACTTTCATTTAAACTTTCAACCCCTATTTCACCCCCTTGGGGGTAGAATTTCGAAAAGCGCTTAAACACGTATCCAATCATTTTTAATCAGTAGCCCAAACATAAAATTTCAAGTTTCTAACTTAAGAAATAACGGACTTTCATTCAAACTTTCAACCCCAATTTCACCCCCTGAGTGGTAGAATTTCCAAAAACGCTTAAATACGTATCCATTCATTTTTAATCAGTAACCCAAAAATAAAGTTTCATGTTTCTTACTCAAGAAATGGCGGACTTTCATTCAAACTTTCAACACCTATTTCACCCCCTTCGGGGTAAAATTTTCGAAATTCCTTCCTTAGTGGATGTCTACTTAATAAAACAACCCTACTCACCAAATTTCGTGGCTATAACTTTAACAGTTTTTGCTCAGCGATGACGAATCAGTCAGTCAGTCAGTCAGGACATGTAATTTTATAAGTATAGATTTTAAACGTTTTACCTAAGGCGATGGAATGAAAACCGAATTCAATATTAATCTCTCGGTGAAACCTGTCAGAGCCACTGCCCTGTTAACATCGCGGACCCTTTGAAAATAGTTGAAGTATTTCTGATTTTAGATTTATAAATAGATGAAAAGAAATGTTTCATTTACTAAGTAATCTGGCAAACGATATTTTGCAGAATACGATGGAAGAATACGCAAACGAGCGTCATTTGTGAGTTGTGAGTCGCAGAATTTCGGTCGCGTAAATATCTTTTCATACAAATCATGACTCACAAAATTACGCTCGTGTGAAGCAAACAGGACTTTTGTATGAAACTGAATGCAGCAGAATTTCTGCCAGCCAAAATTCTGCGACTCACAACTCACAAATTACGCTCGTTTGGTTTCACCCTAAAAGTCTGAAAGAAACGAGGCGTTGTCTATGTCATGCCGATCTCAGAAACCTCGATAGATGCGATTTACGCTTTGCTTTTTCTAGAATAAAAATTTATAGTTATATTATGTTGACCTATTTTCGGACCCACAGGATAAACACACAAATATTTTAACAAAATCTGTTCAGCCGTTTCGGTGTCACAATAGCGCGATACGATAATAATTATTGTATAGATAATATATATATATTAATTATATTTTATAGCAAATAAGTAGAGTTACCGCGGCATTTCTTCTCGCTTTTCCACGTCTTAAAAACGGATTTAAAATGTCGAAAATATCAAATTCTAGAACTATCTTCCTTGGAGATAAATTATAAGAATATTGCCGGTATTTTTCACGTTGCATTTTTAAATTTCGAACGTCCGCCATCTTGGACGATTATTTAAGGCTCCGTCTGGGGAAAAGGAGTGGGATAGAAATAGGCAATCTAAAAATAGTACTAATATTAGAAAGGAATAATAGAGAAGTAAGAGAAATCATTGAAGCGAATATTTCTTTAGCGGCGTCGCGTTTTGCTGCGTTAGGACTCAGGACACGTGACCTGATCGAAAATTCGTAAGACGAGGGTCAGTAGATTTTCGAAGCTTGTCATAGGAGTAGTTTAGTACGTTTTTACCGTGCGGCGGTATTTTTCACTTCTACCATAAGTTCTTTTTTGTTTGCACCGAATTAGCTGTGACGGTTTTAATTAAATTTGGCTCAAATATAGGTACACTATGAGGAATGCTGCTATTGGTGCAAAAGGTACAGTTCTGTTCCACCGTTCAGTACAGTTTTAGGTTTTAGGGCTATTATGTCACACTCAAATAGTTAAAGCGCCCTTATTTTGTTTTCGGTTAAAAATAATCGAAGCTAATTTATATCGCCGGTTTTTCTCGTGTCCCTGTTCACCTACTTCCCATAGAACACTCAATAACTCCTGACAGTAATAATGTGTAATAAAGGGCATCACACAATCCCGAATAATAAAGGGCACACACCACTGTTTATGACCAACATAAATACAAAGATAATGGAATAAGAGATAAGCTACATTCATCAAGAATATTCGCTTGTTTTTGACTGACTACGAAGGGAAAGAAAGGGTTATGATTTTTGTAGTCTAAGTAATCTATGTAGTAGGTACGGCTTAACTACTGATAGGTTTTTTAAAAACGAGGTGTATTTCAACCCTTGAACCGTACATTTTCACGAAATAAAAACTATCCTACGGGTACATAAGTATTACTATGCTATTTTTTCAAAATCTCTTAAGGGGTTTAGAACTTAATAGCAATAGGAAAAATTGTGACGCTGAGGCGCTTGCCCATACGAATAGCAAAAAATAGCTTTCAGTGCTGCTACTTTCACAGTACACTCTATTTAGATATCTAGACTGTAGATAGACAGGCACACACATTTTTGACAATTTTAGAATTAATATGGATTCTGGACGAGTCGAGGTTGCGCCCCTTAAAGTTATTTACGGGAACTGTACATTTTTCTGGCTAAATAAAACTCCACCGCGGCGCTGAATCTCAGTATTCCATAAAGCTCGTATTCCCAACTCCATAAAACACATCACGGCTATTAATACGCCTCCCCCGTGTGCGATTCTGTGCGAAACACTTTTTGTGGGACCCCGATTCTCTTAACAGCATCGACGAAGTTTCGATGAAGTTACGATACATAATAACAAAAACCCAAGAAATAATGGACTAAAACTAGATTAAGGTAAATTTAAATTCATTCCCTCAAAAATTATCTAACAAAATATGTAAATGGACGAAAAGCCTGTAGAAGGGAAGAATAAAACCATGGTATCACTATAAAGGTAAAACGTCATTAGCTATTTGGTTTTATTAAAATCAAATGCAAAAATAGTAAATACATAAGAATAAAATAATGTACTTTCTGTTCGAATTTCGTTGTTACAATAATTGAAATACAAAAATATTATGTAGTATAGACATGGCAATTATGTCGTAATCCAAACGTCCTTACAGAGAATTCAACAGTATTTTAGCGATCTCTCTAAGGTCTAAGCTACACTCTCTCTACATTCTCTCTCTCTCTCTTACAATGAAACAAAATGAAACAACAATTGTTGTGTTTAATGTTTATGATTGAAACATTATCATTTTAATAAGCTATAATGTTATGTCCTAGACCTAGGAGGTAATTTGGTAGGTTACTGATATAATTGTTATTAATTTATATGGTACATGTAGGTACTGTAAGGAATTTAATTGTGTGAGCTAAATCTGCCTACAAACTGTTGTACAGTTTGGCAGATAAAATAATGTATGATAGCTGTATTTGTTTATTGAACCTTTGTTCATTTTCATTTCATAAGTTACTCTGATAAACAAAACTCAAAAAATGTGGTTTAACGTTTGCTTAATGCAGAGAATTATTTGGCTGTTTGCTAAAATCCAGACTGTATCAAAACCATATTAATGTTGAACGAAATTGAAGAATCAAGGTATTATCACCGTGGCACCTATCTAAAGGTTTATTCCTAGTTTATCGAATAAATATGTGGGCTAAACAGATTTGTGCATCCCGGGAGAACCATACTAGTTTATTGGATAAGTAGGCTGAATCTGTCTATCCCGCGGGACCGTACATATTTCCTCAACGATATGTATCGATAGTTCTGTTCGTGGGAAAATAAGACTGAATTTGTCTGTCCCATAGAATAGAATAGAATAAGCCTTTATTGCCAGTTAATACAATATTAAGGTACAATTCATTAAGCGCATCACAGACGGTGAAGATAATATAAAATATATATTATCTTAGAGCATATTTTAGAATATCGCTCACCATACAAATCCTATGAACCATCACACACGACGAAGTTAATTTATATTTTATATTTTGTATCTTAAGATATGGAAATATATATTTCGTACCTTAATATTTTATCTTAAGATACGAAATATATATTTCGTATCTTAATATGTTATCTTAAGATGCGAATTATATCTTTATGAATTGGTACAGGATGTTTTTGTGTCGAGCAGCGGGCTCATCGGTGATCGGACGCACTAGTGTTGCCAGTGATGCAGTGCAGATGCAGTGTTGCCAGTGCTGTATGTTAGAAAGTTACATACCTACTCTCATTCGAAAAGAAATATTTTGATGGAAAAAGTAACATTTCGGATAATTTTAAATAAAATTGACTTATAATTTATTGCTTTATTACTATTATTGCTTAAAAAGCTCATGAATCGAAATGAATGTTTCTCTTGAATTTCTAAAATACTCCTGAAACTTCTTCGTTGACAGATATTGATAAGGGTCTACACAGACGGACGGCATTTCAACTGCAATCCAACTGTAAATTGCAGTTCAAGTGCAGTTTGAATGCAGTTGACACGACTGCAATGCGACTACAATAGAACTGCAAACCAAACAGTTCACACGACTGCACGCCGACAGCAACTGAACTGCAATCGGACTGCGTGTTTGGTTTGCAGTTCTATTGCAGTCGCATTGCAGTCGTGTCAACTGCACTCAAACTGCAATTTGCAGTTGGATTGCAGTTGAAATGCAGTCCGTCTGTGTAGACCCTAAAGGTTAAATTCGCCGCAGGTTTTTCTCTTTTTTATGTGAGGCTCTATCCAAATGTTTCTCCTTTTGGAATTTTACACATTCTATATCAGAATCATCGTCTGAGAAGCTGTCTAACAAATCAAGAAGTAAGACAGTATCAGTTATTAGTTATCACTCATAGTCAATCATCCTGTATATAGAACTCTATCAAGGAATACGTGTGGCACCAACGCAGACTCGAAGAAAGTGAACATATTTTTAATATTATCGTATCTTAGCCGTGTGTGATAGCTTAAGATACTATAATATTTTATATTTGGGCATCTTAAGATAAAATATTATATTATCTTCACCGTGTGTGATGCGCTTTATTAATTAATTACATATTATAACATTTAACATTCAATATTTATAAATAAATTCATGATACAATAATTATTTATTATAACTTAATAAAATTTTAACAATTTTTGACTTCATTATTTTAAATTCATGCACTTTAATTTATAATATTATATTACATAAATATTAATAATAATAACCTAGTATATATTATATTTTTTAATTATTCTCCTAAATTTTTATCAGAAATACTTATTATAGGCATATTATACATTTATCTTCTATTTGCATGCAAACTTATGTTGTAATCTCTCTTTTCCTGGCTTGTCCATAGACATAGGCCTCCTCCAAGGCTTTCCATTTATCCCTATTTTGTGCTTCTCTCCTCCATAGAAAACATACAAATATTTTGCACTAGTAGATCACTCCCGCGACTCTGTTGCGCTAAAATTCGGGTGGAACTCTACATTTTTCCGGGATAAAAAGTGTCCTATGTCCTTTGTCGGGACTCAGTATTTCAATAACCAGCAAAATCGGTTCAGCGGGTTGGGCGTGAAGAGGTATTCAGACAGACAGACGGACAGACAGATAAACAGACGCACTTTCGTATTTATAATAATTATTAATAACTATTACATTATGGAAGTATGGATATAAAACCTTCAAGCCCCATAAGAGCACCGGTGATCGCGACAACAATAGAATACAATCGCATTTCCAAGAATCGCCGATCGAAGGATTAATATGGATAAACAATAAATAAATCAATTAACTTGATAATTAAACAATGTGTAATTAAATAAGTTAACTACCAATTAAATACTTAAATGATAAACAATGTAAAATAGAAGCTAATTAATTAAAATCACATTATAACGTTTGCTGCGTACATTTTGATGTAACACCGATTTCACGGTGTGCTGCGCGTGCGATATGGCGTTTAGTTAGCCAGCGGAGCGGTTAATATGATGAAACGGCTAGTTGGTTTATAATGGCTGTATTATTAAAATACTTTTTCTTTAGACTAATGTTTGAGGTAGGTAACTTATTTCTTTTTGGCATTAAAATTGTTTTGTGTCCTTAGTGAGTCAAAATTATTTCCGTAATTTTTGCTGTCTACGTGTTTTGGGAAAAAAATTATCTTAATATGTCCTTTCCCGGGATCCAAAGTTTTTCCATACACAGCAAAATCGGTTAAGCGGTATAGGCGTGAAGAAGCAACAGGCAAACAGTTCGACACATACATTTTTGCATTTAAGTATACTACTTATTAGTAATTAGAATGAGTAGGTACCTCTTAATTTTTAATGCGAGAGTATCGTACATTTTTCCGGGTGAAGCGTAACGAACGTAATTTTGTGAGTCGCGAGTCGTAGAATTTCGACTGGTAGAAATTCTGCTGCATTCAGTTTCATACAAAAGTCCTGTTTGAGTTGTGACCAAAATTCTGCGACTCACAACTCACAAATTACGTTGGTTTGGATTCACCCTCGATAATATAAGTCTATACTCAAAACATAGCCCTCCTTTTTACAGTTGGTTAAACATGTTAACACAAATGAAGTTATCTAACTAACCACGGTTACTCGGTCTGCCGCCTCCCATATCGCACGCGTCGCACCGTGTAATGTTTCATCAAAACGGGCGCAGCTAATATATGTAATTATTCAGTTGGATTTACATACAATTGGAATCCATAGTACTATTATAAATGCGAAAGCGTGTCTGACTGTCTGTCTGTCTGTTACCTCTTCACGCTCAAACTGCTGAACCGATTTTGCTGAAATTTGGCATGGAGATGCTTTGGAAATCCCCGGGAAAGAACATAGGATAGTTTTCATCCCGAAAAAAATCCCGGTTCCCGCACGATACTCGAGTTTGTTATATGGTGGTAGTTATGTTTACTTGTAGACTAAATGTTGTCTTGAACTATTACATGACCCCCTTTTTTTAAGTCAGTTAAAAACAAGACGACGCCCGCAACTTCGTTGCGCCAAAACTCGTTTATCGCGCGGAAACCGTACATTTTTCCGGGATGAAAAGTATCCTATGTCCTTTTTGGGGGCTCAAAGTATCTCCGTACCAAATTTTAGCATCTGTTCGGTGGTTTGGGCGTGACAAGGTAACTAACAGACAGACAAACACATTATCGCATTTATAATATTATTAGTATGGAAGTATGGATATTCTAGTGGGAACCGTACATTTTCTCGGGATAAAAAGAAGCAGCAAAAAGTACCTATACTTATTTTAAGTTTGGTATGGGGATACTTTGAGTCCCGGGAAAGGACATATGATACTTTTTATCCCGGAAAAATGTACGGTTCCCGCGCGATAAACGGATTGCGGGCGTATCTAGTACATAATACATAGACACTCAAAATCTTTCTTCTTTTTTCGCAGTAGTCGGATAAATAGGCTTTTACATTGCACTCCAACTAATTAGAAAATGGTCTTAAATCACAAGAAAGTACCCTAAATTGGTCTCCAATACTTTATTATGTCATTGCCCAAAAATAACCATTAATAAGAATTAATTTTATTAGCGTTATTAATAAGGCTCGAGAAAATTATGGAACGTGTACCTTAATAAGGTCGAAGTATTTTTAGCTTCGAGGTAGAAGGTAGCGGGCCTTCTCTGTTATTAAGGGTTCCGTACCCAAAGAGTAAAAACGGGACCCAGCTATTACTAAGACTTCGGTATTTGTCCGTCTGTATGTCTCAAGGTTGTATCTCAAGAACCACTATGGCTAGACTCAAGAATTTTCACAGATTGTGTATTTTTGTTGCTGGCATTTAAAACAAAATAAAATAAAATTTTAAGGTCGCCCCTTTGTTTTATAGTTTTCTGTGTATCATAATATTAATACGCGAGCGAGCGAGCACTTTTTGGAAGTCGGCTAAAATGGGGAAACGTAGGTGCATGAAATTTCGCATAGTTATGGTTTATAATATGGTGAAGGAGGGCATCGAGCTAATAATATTATTTTGAAATTATGCTTTTATCATACATTATTTTAACAAACAAAATATTATACACACTATAACACACACTAGAGAGTAGAGAGACAAGCCTATACATACGAATTGTACTCATATTTATGGTTGTTGTCAAATTGAAAATAGATTTAGCATTTTTTTGTTGAATTTTGAGCCAAAAAAAAAAATTAAGGTCGAATTTGGACCATTGGGCTATCTCTAGTTTTATTAGTTAGGTGTAAGTGCTCTTAAAGTCATGAATTATATTTTGAATTTCTTTATTTATTGACTACTTTCATTTACTGCGACCACAGACATAGATCAAGATCTTGATCTACGTCTGTGACTTCGACTATACTATGACCGTGGGCTGTGAACTCAGAATCTGCCGTAACTAATCGTATTATGTCCGTCCGTTAGCACCCGTGAAACAAAGCTTAACGCTAAAGATTGATTTGCTAACAATAATTGGGATAAGCACGCGATCTTACAGCTTGGTAAGCTAAATCTCTTAGGGTCTATACAGACGGACCGCATTTCAACTGCAAATTGCAGTTCAAGTGCAGTTTGAATGCAGTTGACACGACTGCAATAGAACTGCAAACCATTGTCAACTGCATTCAAACTGCAATGAAATGCGGTTCGTTTGTATAGACCCTTACTAGTTACAGTCTACACTATCTGATATACATATAAAATTCTCGTGTCACAGTGTTTGTGCGCGAACTCCAAATCGGCACCAACCGATTATAATGAAATTTTGTATGAACAATGTAGAAATAAACTACGATAACATGGCGCGCCCCTGTTTCAATGTGTGTAGACTGCAGTCACATCCTTATGAAAGAGTTTGTATGTAGTAAGTATTCAACCAATCAACCAGTACTCGTAATATTTCACTTAATGTCACTTATTACCAAGATTTGTTGGTCAACTAATCATAACTAGCCGACTGCGCAAGACAACGCACTTCAAACGTTTTGAATTTTGGAGAGGCGCGCCATGTTATCGTAGTTTATCTCTACATTCGTTAGGCCTGAGAATAGGTTTATACCTATTTTTATATTGATAAGTACTAGAAATAATTTATATGTTTCCCGGGTCAGCTAGTTACCTTATAATTTGAGCAAACATTGTAACTGATCTACATACACATCATATTTTATGATTTCACATCATTTTCTTGGTCATCTATATTTTATACAAAAAAGTCAGTTTTCAAAATGTTACTTACCCTCTCCATGTTTTCAACTATGACTAAGATTATGTCAGCTTTCAAACAAAAAAGCAGCAGTGGCAGGCATACATTTTAGATCATCATAGAAAGCGGGCTCTCCCTATGTCTTCAGGTCAGTCGGTTCAGTTATATAATCGCCAATCAAAATGTATGGAATTGACATTAGGCGAGTCGAACGTCAACTTTCATACTATCGAACGCTTATGTCAATGATTGTATAATATAATTTTGATCTGCGATTCTAGAAGAAGCGATGAAGAAAACGTCTTGGCTAAGGGATCAGGTCACAAAGCTATTGGTCCACGAACCAACTAAGGGATTTAGAAAATATATAATACGCCAAGGCTAAAAAACCTAATACAATTTCATCTGTGCGCGTGTAATTTTCGTAGCGTCTACGTAAATATGTGGGGGTGGGGGAACCCCCACTCCTACTCCCATATTAGACGGGCATTCCGCCGAAATCCTCCGAAATAAAAGAGTGAACGTCACGGCTTATCTGACAGATAACGCAGTAATTTATGGCCTCGTCACAGGAATATTAAATTATGAACAGCTTTTTGATTGCGCGAAGTATTGTTTTATGAATACGCGGAGTATGCGAGTGAGGAACCCATTTAGGTAAATTCAGGATCCGTTTAGGTAAAGGCTTACCCGTGTTGGCTTATGATGCAAAGCCAAGGTGGGCAAATACAAGGATTAAGAATGCATAATAATATGCAAATATTATTTGTCTACTATAATATCATGTCCTGTCTCAATATAAAACTTTCCTGAACTTTCACGAATATTTCAAGACTAAAATTAGCCAAATCCGTTAAGCCGTTCTAGCGTTATAGCGAGACCAACAACATTTAGAATTAATTTTTATTTCCATAATAGAAGATAGAAGATGATTGTCCAAGACCGTCGGTTGTCCATGCTATAAACGTTTTTGCAATCATGGTTACTTACACAACATGTAGAAGTGTCTAGACCCAGGAAGGCATAGAATGAAAACCATAAAAGATTTGACAATGTTTTATTCCCGCGGGATTTTATTAGCGTGCGGAATCCCGGAAAATATCTAGTTACTAATAAGGGATGGAATAACATTTTGGCGTAAGATAGAATTCAGAAATCATAGCTGGCTTTCGAAGCAAAACGAAGCGAATTGGATGATTTTACATTTCCTGGCATCTGCTCCGAATTTCTAAAAGGGTATTGTTTCGATCTAGGATTTAAAAACGGCAAAACTGAGTTTATCGTCTATATATATATACTCGTATAACCCCGGAGTGCTCTCATCGAAATACAGGTGGAATCATCAAAATACGTCACAGAAACCTTACAAAATACCAATTTAATTCGGTCGGCGATCAGATTTCCTTTATTGGATTTGCCATACAATCCAATCATTCGAACGAAACAAAAATGCCCGGGCAAAGAGCGTATTTGTAATTCATTGTAATATGATGAAATACGTTGTCTGCGTCGATTGTTTTGTAAAATATTCATTTCGTTTTGTGACGTTGAAAAATGCTAGGGTCGATGCTGCTAACAATAACGTCGACATCCAACAACTTCAATTATTATTTGCGATGCAAGCTAGTTTTAATAAAAGCACAAAATGGTATTCTCAAAAGATTCTGATTGCTAAACCTCCAAAAAATTTTAATGTGAAAGTGGGTCTGTCTGTTTATCTGTTATCTTTTTAAGCCCAAATCACTGTCCCAATTCTGCTGGAATTCGGTACGGGGATACTTTGAGTCCAGGGAAAGGACATAGAATACTTTTTCTCCCGGAAAAATGTACAGTTCTCGCGCGGTAAACCAATTTTGGCGCTAAGTAGTTGCGAGCGTTATCTAGTTAAACATAAAAATATATAAAATAAGAAAAAATATTAACGAAAGAATTATAACTTCGAGCAGTTTTGATATACCATATATCTTTATGTTTACTTTGGCCAGCAGCGTTAGGAATTCTGCTAAATCAGTCTATTCCAAGTTATTTTAAGTTATGATATTGCTTGCGAAGGTGATTCGTGGAAATCTCTTTTATTATTTTGTGGTATTTTTGCTATTATGTAAAACAGACTTGGTTTTTTTTTTCTGTGAAACAATAAAACAAGTATGTACTTGTTTTATTGTTTCACAGAAACTAAAAAAAATTTTTTAGTAGACCTGGCTATACATAAAATACACATTACCTAAATTTTCAAATTGTTAGTTTAAATTGTATGTCTTCAAAATCAAATGTCTATCTTTAGCTTTAACTTTAGTATTTACATTACACTTTACTTGTCTAGACGGTATCTGTTTTGACTCACATATAATTTATTGATAAAGCACTCGTAAAATGATACAGCGTAATAAATAACGAAGATGATAAATTCGTGCAAAATTTCTTGAAAATTTTGTGAACTACCCCGTGTTGAAATGTGAATTATTGCCAAGTTTCACACAAAAAGTGCAACTCCGAATCCTGTGATGTGAGAAATTTCAGGATGTGATAAAAAAGAATCAAAATTTACGAGAAATAGTAGTCTGAGTTTTAGTATTGTTATGAATGGAAGTAGAGCATCTAGTTTTTCTCGTACATAGGATGTTCTTTTTGTTTAAAAAATGTGATTGCGGTGAAATTTTCATCATTTCGTCTAGTCATTTTGGTTTATTGAACAACTAGATGATTTTTCCGGGATAAAAGTATGCTTTGTCCTTTCCAGCCGGCCTAAGATGCGCAAACGAGAAAATCTCGAGATATCTCACTCTCGTGTGTAGTTATATTGTCGAGAACGACATAATGTTGCTTTTGACGACAGATCTACACGAGAAAAAATATATGTCATGTTAGTGTCAATAGAGATGAAGAGAAAAGCCATCAAACATCGAGAAAGCGTGTAGACAAAATTTTCTCGTTGGCGTATGCTAGAGGGGCTGGGATTCAAAGTATTTCCATACCTTGGCAGCATTGGTTTAGCGCGTTAAGCGTGAAGAAGTTACAGACAGACAGACACTACACTTTCGCATTTACAATCTCAGTTAGGATCTATGCTTTTTGATCCAAAAACATATTTAATATCATAATCATTAAACATATTAGGTATTTCAACCTGTTTGAAAATTCGCTTCTCCATGCATTTTCGAGCTCAACTTGCAGTTTTTAAAGACATTTTTATGTTATAACAAGCAGTGAAGACCTGTTCTTTTTAACAATCCTCACTTAATGATACCAGATTTCATTTCAGATCAATCTCCAAAGATTCCTACGTTTGACTTCCATTTTAATATCTTTTGTTTGAGAGTTTTAGCTCGGGGATCGTATTGATTATACAAATCCTCGCTGTCTTGAGTGTTTGAGAAAAAACTTTGGAAAACAAACAGAGGAGCGGGAAGATTGATGATTTGGCCCCGATGTATGAATAGATCCGTCCGGTACACGGCGCGCTCGTGTATGGAACTTAGAGGTTTTATGTTGATGACATTTTGTGTGCATTTTGATGAGCTGGTGTCGATGTATGAAGATCGTGGTACACGGCGCGTTTGTGTAGAGAACGGAAGAGATTTCCATGTGAAAATGTAGGCAGATAATTTTAGCTTGGAAATTTTGGGGAAACAGTTACCGAATTCTTTGGCGATCTGGGAGTTTATTTGTCTACATTTTCTTCAATAAATTCTTCAATACTAAAATAAACTTTTGAATCTTTTCAGAGAATGCATTAATTTCATTTGCTTTAAAGTTTTTTACCGTATCGTACCATTTTTTTAATTGTGAAAATTCAGCCAAACATTCGCCGTTCTCGACAGCCGTGTGTCTCAAAGTTAACAAGAAAGATTCGGAACAAAAGCTCTTATGCGAAAAGTTTTTGAGAAATATCAATCAATCTATGAATTTGTTACATATAATAGCTTCCCGGATGGATCAGGGCGAGAATTACCTGCTTATTGATCGCGACAGGTGCGCCAATCCTCGAAAGCCTTCCTCTAAATAGTCTTCCTCGTTTTTTTTCTTGGAAAAAAACAAGTAAAGATTGAGATATTCGTTTTTGTTGGGAAGTCTTCCTCCTTTTTTATTGGAAAAACAATGGATTGACAGATACTTTCTTTGTTAGAAACTAGAAAGGTTTTTTCTGGTGACATACTTCAGAATTTAAGATTGACTTGCGAATGGGCCAAAATTTGCGAACCCCATTTTGATAAGAACTAAAACTGCATCAAATTATTACATTACTAGATGACGCCTGAAATTCCGCTGCGCCGAAATTCGTTTATCGCGCTGGAACCGTACATTTTTTCGGGATATAAGTATCCTATGTCCTTTCAGCAAAGTCGGAACAGCGGTTTGTACGTAAGAGGTAACAGGTGTAACAGATAGACAGACACACTTTCGAATTTATTAGTACATACTAACCCAAGCCTTACACCTTACCCAAGCCATGAAATCTTCTCGTGCTTAAGATTTTAACATGGTTTTGACATGGCGTATCTTTACTTGCATCCTACCAAACCGTACGTCGCATCAAGTCCTTTGAAGTCTAAGTTACGATCGACCGAGAGGCCTATTATGACACTACATCACTTATGACCCTTATCGCCTTGTTAATAAGGCTGGGTAACGTCTCCATTTGGCTGGCAACGGCCAATTAATATAATGGACCTCCACAGCCACTCGAGGCAGTTAGGCTAAGACCAGTAATGGATAGGGACAGTAAAGTTTAAGGACAATTTGGATATTGCCAATTTTGTTGCACGTGTCGATAAGGTGTTGTCAAATCTACAACGTGATAAATCTTATATCCTAAGATCGGTCCGTGAAATCCTGCATGGATCGTTTTTTTCGGTCAAACAATTATTTAACAGGCGTTTTTATTTTTATCCGTAGTGTCCTGTCATCCCTCAATTTTTTTTTATTATTGAATAAGGGGGCAAACGAGCAAACGGGTCAACTGATGGTAAGCAACTACCGTCGCCCATGGACACTCGCAACATCAGAAGAGCTGCAGGTGCGTTACCGGCCTTTCAATGTCATTCGTTCTTAGTTCTTACTTTTCTATAGAATACACGCAAGTTACGGGCTTTCATTTTGTTCAATTAGAGGTACTTGCGGCTACATTTGACAAGGCAACCCAACATTAATCCATTCTATACGTTCTAAAGTTTATTTTAAAATATTTTTGATCGAAAAAAACGATTCATGCAGGATTTTACGGTCGGATCATTGGATCCGACCGTAATAATATAATAGTATTGACTATTATGTGTAGATGTTTTGTCAGAAGTATTGTCACGATATAATTTAGCAATAACATGCTTGAAGGCGTTCATTGAGAGAGGCATATGTCCAGCAGTGGACGAATATAGGCTGATATGATGATGATGATGATGATGCTTGAAGGCAACTCACAACACAATTTTGTTTATCGCGCAGGAACTGTACATTTTCCTGCAACAACACTATCCCGTCGCACAAATTTCATCTTTATCGGTTTAGCCGCTTAAGCGTGACGAGGTAACAGACGGACATTTTAGCATTTGTCATATTTGTTTGTAATGATACATCTTCTTTAATGCGCTAGCTTGCGTTAAGCAGACAATCACCGATACATAAGAACCATATCTATATGAAAATCAGTTCAGTGGTTTGAGCGTTGAAAGTAACACAAACAGAATAGTGGTATGAATTTATCTGAAATATGGGATAAATTAAACAATAAAATAAACTGTTTTTAATTTGGGACCGTATTTCTCCCTTAGTATTAAGGATCCAGTACTCACAAGGTACTATAAAAACGAGTCGAGAACCGAAAACGACCTCAAAATTACCATAACAGACGGACAAGTTTACAAAAACTATGCATTTCCAGAATAAAATATGCGCCTTTAATATTCATAACTCGGCCAAGATGATTTTAAAACTATGAATATTTAGCGGGCGCAATATTTCGTACGACGGGTAGCAGATTTTTATGATCCCCTTTTCTCTTGCGAGAATTTCCACGTAGGGATGCTATCTGGGCCGTAAATTCTGGAATAAGCCTGTATTAATATTTTGAGTTATGTCGCCATTCAGATGCTGCTGAAAATTTGACTGACTCCATATGAATTGAAGAGTGGCTGAAGTGAGAACTTACATTTTTAGGCTCAATTTCGCCAACGTCTGTTAGTGTTAACAGCTCATCAAAATGTCATATCTTGTCTTTCATTCATATGAAAAATAAAAGAGTAGACGTGATACTAATTCAAGCATTAACTTTAACAGTCGTTGGTGAAATTAGACCTTAACATGAAAATTAACTACTAATCTTTTCTATTATTAATGATCCGCCAAAATATAGCAGGAATTGAGTTCTGACTGTAATGATTATTATACATTTCTCTAGTGACACATCTCTAAAACAACTGCATCAAAATCCGTCAACCAATTTTAAAGATCTAAGTATCTAAACAGATAGCTGAAAATAATAATACTCCACACACCGGTTTCAGTGACGGTGGCCGGTTCCATTGAAACCGGGCCAGCTACGCGGGATTTTATAGTGCCCAAGTGTGTGCGCAGTACACAAGAACACTGTCTATTCCTTTTTGACTGGCGAGAGATCAGGCGCAGGACCGACTTTTTGCATGCCCATCCGACGCATGCATCTTACTTGTCAATCAGATGGTCAGCCTGCATTGTCCTAACCAAACTTGGAAATAACATGTTTCCAACGCGGGAATCGAACCCATGACCTCCGAGTCAAGAGCCACGCTCTAAATCACTGGACCACGGAGACGTTATAAAGCTGAAAATGACTTTGTCTTATGCTGTTATAATATTATGTTGTTACTGTTAATGTAAAAAATACATGGAAGCACATAATATGCTATATTTAACACTACTCAAAGTATTAAGCAGCAGTTAAATAATTTAAAGGCACATGTTGCAGGAATGCTTTGAGCGTGGAGAGCCTTTGCAAGACTTCCGCGAATTTCGAGCTGTTCTTGTCTCTTTGCGTCTTTTCTAATCTTCTTTGCAATTCTTTTTTACATTTCTCTTTCCCTCTTGTATTATTATATTTTTGCAAGCCACTACATATGTCCTGCAACTTTTGCCGAGTTAAGTTTAAAGCTCAAAATCCGCACACTTTAACGCCAAAAACTGTGCTACGTCTTTTCCAAGGCTCAGCGGGGCTAAATTGGTCACATTTAGCAATTCCTCTCAATCAATTCACAAAATGAATTGTCAAAGCTGCCAAACTCACGAATGTCAAATTAGTACGAATTTAGACATCTGAATTGCAAACAGACTGTCAATTTAGCGATTTTTAAAAAGTGACTCATATTATAATTCATAATATGATTCTCCAAAGCGACAATTTTAGCCCGCTCAGTATCTCCATTTCTCCATCTATTTCATTAAAATTAGTTCTTTCCGGGAATGTCATTAGAAAATATGCAAACGTAACAGTAGAAACAGGTATGCATTCTTAGAAAGAGAGGACGATATTATTTTCTTTGCCACTTTATGGCGTCTCTCTCCCCGTCTTATGCAGGTCACGTCCTGAAACAAGCTCAAAAAGTGCATCACCAAATAAGTCTTCATTTCATAAGTCAAGAATACTGCGCGGCCGCTTGTGATCTCGCGGCGAAGACGCTAAACCGCGCGTTCGAGCGGCGTTCCAGCTATAGGTCTCTAACAAAAGGGTACGTTTACTGAAACCGCATTATCTAGATTCTGGAAGTCTAGATATATCTAGATTTAACCATTGTACTGTATCGGTTGGAGACAATTCACAAAGCGTGTCTTCTGTGTCCTTTGAAATGGAAATGCTCGGATGAGTTTGTTTGGCCGGTTTAAACTAGGACACCTCAGAAATGTGGTAGGAGGAATAATCAAGATGATAATATCCATGGTACTAATATTATAAATGTGTGTGTCTGTCTGTTACCTCTTTACGCCTTAACCGCTGAATCGATTTTGCTGAAATTTCATATGGACTTTGGTAAAGGACATGGGCTACTTTTTGTCCTGCAAAAATATACGACGCGATAAACGAGTTTTGGCGCAACGGAGAGGCGGGCGTCATCTAGTGATGAATAATTATCATCTCAGTTATTCATCATCGTTGAAGGCTATTTAAGACATCACGGTCTTAGATAAAACCGGCGCTAAATGTGATGTTCCTAATAACTCATCATCACCAAAACTGGCCGTGAAACTGGTGATGATGAAGCACCAAAAAGTCATCATCATCAGGTATATCCGTAATGTGATCAATACAGCTGACGTGAGCCAAACGATTCTGTAAGCCACGCGCTAGGGTTGACGACGACGAGAAAAAAAATCAGAAAGTTTGATGCTTTGATCTTGAAACTTGACTTTTTACTCGACAGTTGACTTTTAAACGGACTTCCATAGCCTAGGTTTCCATGTTAAATTCGTAGTGACAGTTAGCTAAGATCCTGAAACAGTTTAATAAATTTTTAACACTGCACCTAGCTGCCTGGTACCTACTTACCTTCCGAAAAATACGAGTTTTGACTTCAGGAATTACTAATAAAAATGTCATTTGTGATGTCTAAATTATGCCAAAGCTTACGAAAGTATCTTGTCTAAGATTTAAAGCTGTGTATTGTGTACTACTTGTCTTGTACGCGTTTGGCCATTTATCCCTTGCCGCCGTCACCGAGACTTCACCGACAAAAATTCTAATAAAATGCCAATTGACCTAGGCTAGGTGGCGTTTTCTACCAAAATTGGTCTAGCCAGCCATGCCGCGGCTGTTTTGTAGTGGCGTAGATCAAAATGACGACGAAATATCAAAGATTAGGTCACATTTTTTCGAATGTGGCAACCCTAGCGAAGGGTTATCGGAGGGCTTAAGATTGATCGGCGGCTCAGCTCTGAGTTACAACTGTCGATGTAGGGTCGGTGTTACGCCATGTTGTGTTATTCGATTAACTTTATGCTTTGACAGAGTGTGTTTAGTAGCCAAATTAGAAATAACGCCATTTTATAAAGTGTCACTTTACGCTTTATCTGTGTAAGCTTAGTAATTACAGTGCTAGAAGGCTGCCAGTTGTGGCCAAATTAGAATTCTAAACGCCATCTTATACACCGTTGATGAATGTTTAGGTAGCCATACCAGGCTGTATTCGCGTGTGGCCAAAGAATATATATGTCGCAGTCGACTGGTTAAAAAAGCCGTTCAATCAAACAGCTAGCCCTTTGACTGAACAACGCCATTCAATCACGGCTATACATCGTTTAGCCGACTTGTTGACTGCAACGTTCAACACTACAGCTAAACGACGCTTAGCTAACTGGTTAAATGGCAAATTAAAAATGACCATTAGTTTAGTATTATTATTATTACGCAAATGTAATGATAACAAGTAAAATAAATTATTGTTTTCTAACTCATTTTGAACAAAATTGCAATAAATACCTTGGTAATGCATTTCATAATCCCGTAATTTCTCCTCGAATATTTGTTTAAATTTTGATTCACTCGTATGTGCTCCCATAATTTCTGTCACTTTAATAACACTTGTAACGTATATTTACGAAAAATATCTTAATACGATCACAAAATACCGGCTAGTTGATGCCATATTGTAAACAAAACGCACCTAGCACCGCGGTGGTGAACGCTGAACTAATTCAATCAAACGGCTGCTTTTGAATCAGCTGTAGTGTTGAACGTTTTGAGCGACTGAAATATTCAATAAAGAAGCTAGACGTGTGATTGAATGACGTTGTTCAGTCAAAGGGCTAGCTGTTTGATTGAACGGCTATTTAAACCAGTTGGCTGCGACATATACACTACGCGAAAAGAAGCGACACTTAAACATGTGTGCTCGTAAAATCGCTCACGGCTATGTGTGCGTGTCTGGATCGACGCGGGGGCTGTGCTCGGCGCGCGGGGCGCGGGGCGCGGAGCGCTCAGTCCTGACTCCTGGACCTCCTGGTATGATTCGGTCGAGGGCTGACTAGTAGGTGGAGCGAGCGCGCTACTCTTACACGCATCGCACGCACCTGACAATTCTGATTCCCAATGTTCTATTACCAGTTTTTTCGTAAGAATGAAGCATTTTCCCGCAGTAAAAAGCACCTGTGTTTATGAGGGATAATGTCGGCTTCTAATGGTAAAATAATTTTTCAAATCGTCCAGTAGTTTCGGAGCTTATTCGTTACAAACAGACAAAAAATTAACAATAAAATCTTTCCTCTTTATAATAGTATTATAATTTATCAAATTAATAATTTTAAAATTTATTTATTTTGATTTATATTATGAATACTTAATAATTTTTATTTTTATAATTTATAAAATTTAATTTAATTTTAAGATTATCATTTTATTATTATATTATGTATTACACATAATAATATATAAAAACATCTTTGCTTTGGCACAACTCATAAGTCTAAATTCCATTTCGGTGTCAACCATAGCGGTGTACACGTTCCGTTCAAGGTCACCGGCGCGAGAGCGCTCATGTACACGGAGTGTCGCCCCTGTGGTGTGGCCAAGTTAGAATTAACGCCATCTTATAAATTATTACTGCCGATGTATAAACGTCATGTTATGTCATCTACTTTTAGTGGTCACATAACACATTGGAACAAACATCATCTTGTAAATTTGAAACGAGTGCAGGGAAAAACCGTAGTTATGTATTTAATTAACAAAAAATTAAAACCGACTTCCAGAGTAAAAACAATAATTACAACAGAACAAAAAAGTATGAAATAATTCTTACTAAGTGCCTTATGCAGAATACTCCTAAACCTCTACTATTTCTGTACACAATCTTCATTATTTCGAAGTCGATACCAGCTATTAAGAATGGTGAGTTCTTAGACAAAATATTTTTAATTTTAAAGACTGGTACCGACTTCAAAATTATGAAGATTGTGTACAGAAATAGTAGAGGTTTAGGAGTATTCTGCATAAGGCACTATTAATAGTAAAAATTATTTCATACTTTTTTTGTTCTGTTGTAATTATTGTTTTTACTCTGGAAGTTGGTTTTAATTTTTTATTAAAAGTAATAATTTCACTCTTTTTAGTAATTTATAAGGTTTTCTGAAAATACTAATGTGTTCTAGGTACTAAGTGACTTTGGAGCCAATATACACATATTTTATCATATGAGAACTATAAAGTTAATATACCTAGCGCCCTCTCGGAATAGAGAATTGCATAAGCAACTCCAAGAATATGCTCGTATTACTGTATATTTAATAATATAAGCTTGGCGTTAATCAAGCAATGATAAAATTAATGTTCATGCGCCTATCTCTAAAGGCTCTAAAGTTCTGTTCAGTGACTTTCTTTCTGTCACGACACTCCTGGTAAGTCATTAGCTCACTATAATTATTGTTCATATAATATTATGCTTAAACTACTTAGAATTACGTTAATATAACTATTTATTTTGTCCCAAGAACAAGGAGTTTCCTACATACGGACATACCTCATAATTCATAGATCTCATAATCAAATTGCTAACTTGGTAAACTGATCACCAAGTTTGAATCATTTACTTTGATATAACAATTTAACACCAATATAATTTTTGAAATAGTTCGACAAATTAAGAGTTATGATTTAATGATTCACGGTGTGGTGGTAGTGGTGATGATGATGATGAATGTAACGTGCATAGTAGCATATGCTTTGAGTTCTTAAACCAAAGCCGAAACCCCCAAACTTGTATCTATAAGGAATCCGGAGTTCTCTTAGCACCTTCGGAACCAAGGTATATCTTAGTGCCAAATTTTGCTTTTTAGCAAAATTTTGCTTAGGATACTTCTCATAAAATCGAAATCACCATATGTTTCCATATAAATTTTGAGGAGTTCCTTCGATCACTCATGGACCTTATCATCAGGTCGAAATAATATAATAAAATAATTAAAAAAAAATAGCTTAACTTTCTACAGAACAATGTTTATAGACATCCGCGATCCGTTTTGATCTAAAAATACTATGAAAAATACCTAACAATTATAATAGGGTCATAATGTGAAGGTGTATGGTGGAATAGTGGTGATGGTGATGATGATGATTAATGTAATTAGCTTAGTAGTATAATATGCTTTCAGTTCTTAAAACAACGCCGAAACCCCTAAACATGTATCTATAAGGAGTAAAGAGTTCTGTTCACCACCTTCGAACCATGGTATATCCTGGTGCAAAATCTTACTTTTTGGTAACATATGCCTGGAATACTTCATATGAAACCAAAAAAAACCATGTTTCCATTTGAATTTTGAGGAGTTCCCTCGATTACTCATGGATCCCATCATCAGGTCACCACTTTTGTGAAAATGGGACCAAATTGGAGTAAAACCTAATACAACAAAACAAAAATTTTGAAAATCGGTTCAGAAACGGCGGAGTAATCGTTGAACATACATAAAAAAAAATATCCACAGCCGAACATATAACCTCCTCGTTTTTTTGGAAGTCGGTTAAAAAGAAGTCTATGTTGACTTGAATTTGAAATACGTTAAATCCCTAAAAACGCCGACCAAAAATAAAATCTCAGCTTAAACTTTTAGTTAAATATTTAAGTTAAATTCCCCCTAGGGGGTTAAAACTTAAACCTCTAGTTAGCCGAGCACAAAACATTTTCGGTAAGTTCTCAAAGTTGAAAAGTATTACAACAAGGAAACTTTAACCGCGGCTTACAGAAGGTAATATAGGAATTACAGCTTAATACCTAGATTCTAGAGAAAACAATTTTTAAGCTAGGTTAGGTTTTGTCTTAATACCGATTTTAAAATGTTGGATACTTTACAGGTGGTCTCATGATGAGGAAAATTTTAAGTCGTTTTTAGGGTTCCGTACCCAAAGGGTAAAAACGGGACCCTTCGTGCGCGAGTCCGACTCGCACTTGGCCGATTTTTGTTGTTAAAATTATAATATCCCGAAACGTATGAATTTTGATATTTCGGACAAAGTTGCGGTAAAGATCAAGCGGCAAGTCAAAGCGATGTCGAATTCGGGCTTTCTGTTTTTTTTTTGGCCGGCCGCATACATTCGTTTTACGTATGCGATTTCCGAATCCGTTTTACGCATTCGGAAATCTGACTGCATGGAATCAGTAGAAAATACCTGCAGTAGCACAAGTTTTTCTCCGTACGGAACGAATTCCGCACGTACGTTTCAAGTGGAAACAGATGCGTTTGTTAGATATTTCATCAAAATAGCTACTCCAAATTTTATTTCCAGGAAAGAACATAGCTCTATTTTATTCCTGGATGAATTTTATTTCGGTCAGAGTCGCGGGCACAAGCGATGTCGAATATCGGAATTCCGAGTAAGCAATTTAAATAAGGAAAGTTATCCCCAAAGTATAATTACCAGACATCTATAAAATCTCAATCCAAGTTCGCGAAGATCCCGAGTTAATCTCGACTCGGTGTCAGCGACAGAACCAATTAATGTGTGGAATCTTCGGAGTTTTAATAGAATACGCGTCGGGTCGGGCGGATTTGAGGCGTCAAGTAGTCGAAAAATACTAATATTATAAAATACTAGCTGTCCCGGCAAACGTTGCAATGCCATAATATAAAGTATTTCGCCCATATTATTTTAGTGAAGTGACTAAATAAGTATGTTGCCATGGCAACATCGATCGCTATCTCGTCGCCGTCAGTCTCGAGTTGTAATAATTTACTATTATTTATTCAACAAATGCACTAAATAATATAAAAAGTACCCAGTAGCCGATTCTCAGACCCACTGAATATGCAAATAAAGTTTGGTTAAAATCAGTAAAGCCGTTTCGGAGGAGTACGCTATCTAACATTGTGACACAAGAATTTTATATATTAGAAGATATACTACATAATTTAATTATTAATCCTTCGATCGCAGATTCTTGGAAATGCTATTGTATTCTATCGTTGTCGCGATCACCGGTGCTCTTATGGGGCTTGAAGGATTAATGTCTGTTAGTCTGTCTGTTACTACTTCACGCCTAAACCGCTGAACCGATTTTGCTGAAATTCGGTATGGTATTTTGACTTTTTCAAGTAATAGATTAGAATCGTCCCTTTCGCCACAGTGAAATAATTGAAGAGTTGAGTGGAAGAACCATTTGCCTTTTTTGCAGAAATGGATGGTTTAGAGCCGGAAAAATGATTTGGAATAAAAAAACTGTGATTTTATGTGTAGCCAGATATACTAGCTATTTTAGTTAGCGGGTTCTTCCACTGAAGTCAATTTTGTTAATAACTATCGGTAATCACTGTTACCAGGGCCGTCTCTAGCCCGCATGGCGCCCGTGTGCAAATATTACCCTAGCGCCCTCTAGCAAGCACGCGGTCAAAAAAAATCGGCCAAGTGCGAGTCGGACTCGCGCGCGAAGGGTTCCGTACGATTATAAAGCAAAGATAAGCAAAAAATTATGTTTTTTATGGGAGTCCCTTAAGTGGGCGACTAACGCAAAAGTTTCGATTTTATAATTCATTTTTATACTTGAAAATAAGGCCCGAATCGTTTCATTTTCTAAAATTAGATACTACATTATATTTCAAGAATTCAATCTGAGCAAAAACACGCGCGGATTTAAAAATGTTGTATATTTATCAAGTTATTGAGAAAAAAACTAAATCGGCGATGAATCCTTGTCGTCCTTTTTCACCTGGCATATGAAAGACGGGCGTGAGTGTGAAGAGAGAAGGACGATGTTTAATTTTTTAGGTTAGTCTCTTAAGTACAAAATATACAATTAAGTATTTTGTGGATATTACCAGTGCCTATGTGTAGCCGTTATTGATATACTTAATGTAATTGAACTTTCTAGCATAGGGATTATATTGAATACCATCTATGATCTGCAGTCTATGACCAGAATAAATAAGAGGTGAGCCGTAAGACCCTGAAATTGCCTAACAGTTAATACTTTTTTTTTTAACAGACCACCTCAAATTCTAATGACTTTGAGGTGGTCTGATCTGGTAGTGGTCTGTTCTTGGCCTTCTTCTGTGGAACATCGGCTACCATTGCATCCTGCGAGCGGCCCATCTCCGTGCCAGGCTAACTTTGCCAGCTATCCAGACGACAAATAATATATGCTGGCCCACAGACTTGGCACTAAAACTGAAGAAGATGGCCATGGCCCTAAATTGTCTTCTGCAAAAATCTGACGTCCAGGGCCCACCTGCAGATAGATTTATGCAGGGGTCCTGCAGTCCTGTCTGAGCGTAACACATAGGTACCCGGAATAGACAGCTACTCAGAAGCCCGCAGCATGCTTATGCTGCGGATACTACGCTGCTATCGAACCGTTAGGTGGCGAAGCGGCGTTGGCGCTGACAAGGTCCCCTCCGTGGGATCTGGTGGCACGCGTGTTGTCGGAGGGTATATCAACACACAGCTTTACAAAGCGAGGAGAACAGGTGCTACCAGACCTGGCAAACCGAAGGCCCCACGAGGCGCATGTCATGTCAAGACCAAATAGCGTCGCCGGACGCCGAACTGTGAAAGCGATCCGGTCGATATTACAACAGTGGATAGCACATTCAAGGGGCGCCCTTACCTTCGGTCATTACCTAAACCGCAGGTGCCACCACAGCGTTTTGCACCGTCCTTGGATTGAACCTTACTACTTATTGGGAGGCAGTATCTTATACCCTCTGCGAAATTGTTATGTTGCAAACGGAGGCTGCATAAAGAGGCTGCATAAATAAATGAATACGCAGATCTCATGAGAAGGAGGAACGGAGGGCGTAAGCTGCACGGCGCCCGGTGCGACCGCAAGGGCGCCGTCAAAATACATTTGCTTGCGATCTTGTGGTTTAGCGGCGAAACCGCGTTTACGTATATAAACCCAGCCTGACGTGCGTTGCGCGGCTCTCATTTTGGCGCCCATCTTGACGACAAATATAATCTTCATTTAAGTGTTTTAAGATTTCACGATGAAAAATAAAGTTTATATTTATATTGCAAAAGCCGAGCCGCTCATGGCGAGCCTTGCTTTGTAATTCGACAAAAAACATATAATAAGAAGAGCTCCAGATGCTTCGCATAATGTATGCAAACTGGAGTTCTTTTTACGTTGGTCAATTAAGCGCGGCAGCCGGCCAACGCGGGCGCGCGCCGATTTGCGAGCGGCGCTCGGCGCCCCTAAGACCGCGGCGCCCGTGTGCAACGCACACCCTGCACCTTAGGTGCAGGGTGTGCGTTGCACACGGGTGCCGCGCCAAAGACGCCCCTGACTGTTACCATGGAAATAAAGATAGAATGACTAGATTGTAGAACATTGTGTTGAATTAATATAAACCGCCTGGGGAAAAACAGCGAGCAACAGAAATTTTGCGCAGACAAATATTTGTTTAGGTGTTTGTACAGGTGATGCTATTGTTAATAAGCTTTGTATAACACTGTATACAATAAAAAATGTATAGGAAACTAGATGAATTCTTTATCGCGTGGAACCGTACATTTTTCTATGATAAAAAGTGTCATTTGTCCCTTATTGAGAGTCAAAGTATCTGTTTACTATATTTCAGTAAAATCGGTTCAGTGGTTTGGGCGTAAAGAGGTTACAGACAGATATATATTATAATATATTATAACAAGATGACTCCGTTGCGCCGAAATTTGTTTATCGCGCCGGAACCGTACATTTTTCCGGGATAAAAACTATCCTATGACCTTTCTCAGGACTCAAAGTATCTCCGTGCCAAATTTCAGCAAAATCGGTTCAGCGGTTTAAGCGTGAAGAGGTAACAGACAGACAGACATACAGACAGACAGACACACTTTCGCGATTATAATATTAGTATGGATATGTTAGAAGGTTCTAGAGGACGCTGGAAACCGTACATTTTTCCGAGGGGGAGTCAAAGTAGGTATATCTATACCAAACAGCAAAATCGGATCAGTGGTTTAGGAGTAAAGAGGTTGTAACCTCTTTACGACTAAAATTTATTTATCGCGCCGACGAAGATTTTAAAATTTGTTTATCGCGTCGGAACCGTACAATTTTTCAATATAAAAAGTATCCTTTGTTTTTTCCCGAAACTCAAACTATCTCAATATCAAATTTCAGCAAAATCGGTTCAGCGGTTTGGGCATAAGAGTTAACAGACAGACACATTTTCGCATTTTTAATATTAGTATGGATATAAGTATTTGCAAGGGTTAAAGCATCATCCTTTTTAACCAACTTCCAAAAAGAGAATTATGTTCAGCATGTATTTTGCATGTCGATAAAAAACATTATACTTTATCACCTCGATAAATAACCGACAGTTAAACCGTCAATAAGTCGTCGTGAGTTCAAAATTGCAGTTAATTTTAAACCATTGACAGTAACGTAGTTAACGCAGTTAACGCAGTAACCGTGATTTTTGTTTAATTTATAGTTACAGTCAAAATTACAAACCTTTGAAATTAGTACGTACAAAAACATAGCCTACTTGATGACGTCCGCAACTCCATTGAGCCATATTTATAGCGCGGGGACCGTACATTTTGAAGGATTAAAAGTACCTATCCTATGTCCTTTCCCGGGACTCAAAGTATCTCTATACCAAATTCCGTTGAAATTGATTCAAGTGGGTTTGGACGTGAGGAGGTAATAGACAGCTTCTTACTAGGAATGTTAGATAGAACTTTAGAACTGGACACCTCCTAAAGTAACGTTCTTCCCTCTATAGGGGTCATATACAGTTTGTAACAAAAATAAGTGATAATACTTTAGGGTGTGTGAGTTTACTGTGAAAGTAGCAGCTCTGAAAGACGATTTTTTTTCACTTTTGTATGGGCCGAGCGTCACGAGTTCCCCCATACAAAAGTGAAAAAAAAGGTCTTTCAGAGCCGCTACTTTCACAGTGAACTCTCTACACGGAACACGTACACACACTAAAGTATTATCACTTATTTTTGTTACATCCTGTACAATGTACCATCGAGGAAGTTGATTCCTATGCAATGGGCATTGTCCAAAAAAAATCACATGTACTTTTTATATTTTTTTTCGTTAAAATAGGGTCTTTTAAGAATATTAATTAAATAATTTTGAAATCCATTGGCTAGTTTTTTGTCAATAAATTTTTAAAGTTTCGCTCTGACGTCATCATCGGCGGCCAATTGACCTCTGTAGTATGTTTTTTTTCCTTTCAATCTTATTTATAATGGCTGGTTCGTCTAATGCAAGTTATCATTATGTGAAAGCTGATACGAGAAACTTACCAAAAGTTCGAAACGTAATGTTGATCGAATTTATTGCTAATTTAACGCCATTGAAGGTCAAACTAAGGTTAAACATATTTGTTCAAAAATATAAGTAACTAATGGGTATTTTTTTCGTTTATATACAGAAAAACGATCACTGACCTTATTCCTCGAAATGTTTTTGTAATGAGCAAAATTAAAAAAAAAATGGACAATCCCCATTGGTAGGCCAACGTTATTTGGTCGAATATGTCAATTCAATGTTAATTGTGATCTGGCTGGGTTTGACGTAACCAAACTATTTAGGTCCCCGATTTGCATAGGAATCAACTTCTCTGATAGTACATACAGGCTTTCAGCTTTTATAAAATGACTCTTGGGCCTATCTACTGGTTACTATGCATCTAACCCTAACAACTTATTGCTAAGTTATGTGACTTATACTTACTCAAAATAATAAAATATAATCACACATATATAAGTATTTTATGATAATATATAACATTCTTAAGAGTATTACATTTCTGAATTATTTTTATATTATATGAAATACTATATTCTTTGATATACGACTGGTTACATTTAATCTCTTAGGTCTTAAATAATATATAACTGGGTGAAGGGGTGAAAGATATAATATGTTATATTACTAATGTATTTCATTATACATAGCCAACTTTAGTCTGCGGAATTGTCTGAGTGAATGTGGTATGAAAATAATAATGATAATATTAAATAAACCAAGATGTAAAGAAACTCTACAACAATGAAAAAAAATTAAAATCGGTTCACAGACATCGTTGGAAAAACTTTTATCCCCCAGTTTTTACCCCCTTTAAGGGTATTTTTTTATCTTTGAGGTTAGTATTATTCATATCATTAAATTAAGAAATTTAAAAAAACCCCCGCCAAAAACTTTAAAAATTATGGACTAAAATATTACTGTACACTTAGGAATTATTTAAACTTAAAGTCAGTAAATATTTCTGTACTTTTTAAAGTTTTTTGGCGGGGGTTTTTTTAAATTTCTTAATTAATTTTATTTCATGCTTTTTAAACTTATGTTGGTTATAGTGCAGAATAATATGCAAATAATACCGTCTATGAATGTCCTCTTGGATGAGCCCGTCAATATGAGCCCAAACATGAAACCTCCACTTTGGGTTCATACGGAGCTCGGCTCCTATAGAATCCAGGTGATGCTGCAGCAGTAGCTTGCAAATATTTACTGTTTATCTAGGTCTTAGTGATTGTCCCAATTAAAATGAGCCCAAACACGAAACCTCTGCTCTAAGTTGGTGAGGAGTTGGGTATCCTATTGATTACGAGGTGATGCTGCAGCACCAGGTCAACTTACTATTAATGTGTATGTTATTCATAAATATCACGAATCAGAAAGCAAAATATAATACTAATCAAACGACTGCAAGTTGCTAACGGCCTTTCACGAACCAGATAAACCGCGATATTCCAGCACTGAGCAGGCTGATGATGATGAATTATAGCTAAGAACACTCTCGATCATGTCAGCTGTCGAACAAAAACAACTAGATCAAAATCGGTCCACTCGTTTGGATGCTACGATGCCACGGACAGATACACACACAGACAGACAAACAGACAGACAGACAAGTCAAACTTATAACACCCCTCTTTTTTGTCGGGGGTTAAAAACAAGAGACTTTCAAAGCTTTTATCTTTAAAAATAAGTACTTTTTTTAACCCCCGACAAAAAACTTTTTGTGACCGGTATTCAAATCTACGACCTCCACGAGGCATTGAGCCACAGGGGTCTAAGAAAATTTCATCAGAACTCCAAAGTCCATAACAAGCTTACTTCAATTCTATTTACTAAAATACCCAGAAAAAATTCCATTGTTTCTGTTCATTAGAATTTAATTTTGTTTCTTTTGTAATTAGGTAAATCTTTTCAGGTTATTTTGACCCCTCGAAAGGGTCTCTATTATATTTCTCTCAAAGGGGTTGTAATGTTTGTTATTATTAAGTTTTAAATTTAGGAAAACGCTTGGTTTGTGAAGGAATTTCCAGAGATTTGATTCAAAGGGTTTGTTTAAAAAATGATGTGAATGTTAAATAATTTTTTAAATTGATAGCTTCATATTTGTCTAAATCGGTTCATCCATTTTATAATAATAATAATAATAATAGCTCCCACACCGGTTTCGGTGACGGTGACCGGTTTCATTGAAACCAGGCTACGCAGGAGTAATTTTATAGTGTCCTAGTGTGTGCGCAGGACACAAGAGCACTCTCTATTCCTTTACTCTCATAACCAAGTGGGACGGACGACCGACACGACAGGCGAGAGATCAGGCGCAGGACTTTTTACATGCCCATCCGACGCATGGATCATCTTACTCGTCAGACAATCAGGTGATCAGCCTGCATTGTCCTAACCAAACTTGGAAACATGTTTCCAACGCGGGAATCGAACCCACGACCTCCGAGTCAAGAGCCGCGCACGCGCTTTATACCACTAGACCACGGAGGCGTTTTTTCAGCCATTTTAGAACAATTTGGCAGTTACCATCGCGACACCAGAGAATATTATGATTGATGCCCGCCAACTCCGTTGCGCCTCAATTTGTTTATCGTGTGCAAACAGCATCCCTTGTCCTTCGGGACTCAAAGTGACTCCATAAAAAAAATCAGCAAAATCGGTTCAGTGGTTTTGCCGTGAAGCGGTAACAGGCAGACAGACACTTTCGCATTTATATAATCAGTCGTGGCTTATCCAGTATAGAATCAGTATACCTTACCACTTTTTTATACTCCACCCGCATACAGATTGGGACCAATAAAGAAGATTATTGGGACCAAATCTAATATATTCCAATGGAAACGTCGCGGATTCTACAATATTTATAATATAATAAATGTGGGTTTTTTATCCCGACCATAGCCGTAATGGTGGGTAGGCCAAGATAAATATGATGTATTATTATGTTTTATAGAAACGGGTGGAGTGTGGGGTGAGTTTGTAGCGGTAAGCGAGAGCGATAAGATGAAGCGTTTTATTGTTGGGTGGTGGTTGATTAAGGGTTTACTTAATCTGTAATTTTTTTTATTTTTATTTAATGACTATGTTTGCGTTTCTGTTTTAGTATCTCAATAGTATGTCAATTGAAGTAAAATGTGTTGCTATATATTTCACATTTCTTGTCATATTTTTGACGTGACAACGTCTTATAATTCGATATGGGCTGCGCGCACGAAAAAATATGACGCAATATGGAGCGTTACCTCGCTCTGAGGCGTTCCATTTAAGTGTCACTATGACGTTGTCACGTTCAACTATCGTCAGTAAACCGACTTTACAGACAACCGAGTTCGAGCCGAGTTCGAGTTCGACACAAAACACTTCTCTACAACCGTCTTTTTAAATGGTTTATTTGGTATCGTTTAGGGTTATTTTGACATTGTATTCGATGGCATTTTTATTCTTATGTACATAAAGCTATCCCTCTTTTTTAAATCCGTCACACCTTATTCCTAACTTTTGATGTAATTCAAACTATTATTTGAACATTATACTGTCAACTGTGTAAAGTTTTAAAGTCTCCCCGCTCCGCTCGTAGCTTGGGCCACACACCCAGCGGAATGCTCTGTATTATTTCAAGAAAAATGGTTCCGAAGAAAGTAGTATTTGCTGTTAGTGTCATGTTTGTTTTCCTTGTCTAGGCCAATCTGCCACCCCTCTGCCTGCTGCATTGTAAATTGTGCCCTGCATCAAAGCAATAAGGTTGCTTTTTATTTTGTTGCTTCTTGAGATTGCTGCTCATCACTATTAGCTGCTTTTGTGGCAAATACAAAATGGAACTGAACATAGAGACAAGTTTTGAGGTTTGATACTGCATTGCATGGCTTCATTTAGTTATATGATATCACGGTTATGTTGTGATTCGTGATTAACGCCTCCGTGGTCCAGTGGTTAAGAGCGTGCATGGCTCTTGACTCGTAGGTCGCGGGTTCGATTCCCGCGTTGGAAACATGTTATTTCCAAGTTTGGTTAGGACAATGCAGGCTGATCACCTGATTGTCTGACAAGTGAGATGATCCATGCGTCGGATGGGCATGTAAAAAGTCGGTCCTGCGCCTGATCTCTCGCCAGTCGTGTCGGTCTTCCGTCCCACTGGGTTATGGGAGTAAAGGGCTAGAGAGTGCTCAGATTGTGTCCTGCGCACACACTTGGGCACTATAAAATTACTCCTGCGTAACTTTGTTACGCAGGCACAGTAAAAATGAATTTAAAATTTTGTTAGTCTCGCTTTTTAAAACTCGAGAACAGCCGAACCGATTGGGCTAATTTTAGTCTTAAAATATTGGTGGAAGTCCAGGGAGGGTTTAGGTATATGGTGTGATACGAAGTTCACCGGTTCATCTAGCTATAAAAATATAGCATGCGCCTGTTGTTTTTAACCTTCCTAAAAACGAGAAAGTTATATTATGTTCGGCTGTGGATATATTTTTTTGCACTTCTGTTGGCGCTTTGAGACTTCAACCGTTCAACCGTTCTTTCTTCTTTTGTACATTACATACTGTAACCGTTTTTAGCTATTGCATAGCTTTTATCGCGGACTTTGAGCGCTGCGACCGAATAAAAATAAAAATCAGTAACGAAAAAAACCTAACACACCCCACTCCGACCGGCATAGCGGTGCAGCGTTGCCGACTGCCGTGCATCGTCTTGCGTCATTTCAGTTCGGCAGACTTCGGCACGGTGTTTGTGTGCCTGCGACTAGACGTATGCGAATTATAATTGCATAAGTTGATAAAATCTTATGCAATAGCTTTACCGCGGCAGTCTTCGAGTGCCACGCGTATTTTTTGTAGTTTAAATATTGAATTACCTAAAATTGTATTACACACAAAATCACCAGATAAAACAGTACACATTTTAACGGGATTAGCTATTTGTTTAATCCCGTGGGATTAGAATTTGGGACTTACGCATCCCTTCACCTAATTTACAAATACAATTTACAATCAGAAAGCCACATTAAGTACGAAATAAGGCTGTTTTGGTGAATCCTAATCGAAAACGTAAGTGGGTGACGTGGCTAACTAATAAATTAAAAATATTTTTTTTTTCATAAATTGAGGCTTTAGGTCTGGGAAAATGATTTGAAATAAAAAATTTGGATTTTAAGTGTAGCCAGATGATGAAGTAGGTAAGTTACAATGCAAGATTTTACGAAGCTTTAATATTTGACATCAGTATTGTGTATTTAAAACAATGAAATATTATGTGTACCGCAGAAGTTACTATGTTGTGGAAATTTTGCAGTAATGCAGGCTACATTTATATCCCGGCATTCCCACGGAAACGGGAACCGCCGCGCACTGTAAACTGAATTCCACGCGGACGGAGTTGCAAGCAACAGCTAGTGCTATAATATCCTAGATGATGCCCGCAACTCAGTTGCACCAAAACTCGTTTATCTGGGATAAAAAGTATCCTATGTCCTTTCCTGGGAATCAAAGTAACTCAATTTGGCAAGACTCCATGCCAAATTTCAGCAAAATCGGTTCGTGAAGAGGTGACAGACAGAGAGACAGACAGACAGACACACGCATTTATAATTTATTAAATTAGTTATCCGCTTCAACCACTGACGTCTTCAATTTACAATTAAAATCGCAAAAGCCGCATTAAGTACAAAATAGGGTTGTTTTGGTGTATCCTAATTATTTGTTGTTATTAGGTATTTATTTTTGTTGTTAGCTATTCCCTCTATTTACTCTTTGGATGTGACATTAGGAGGTATTATTAGGACTTAATTATTATTGGGACTTTTTCTGCTATTTAAATGCCATTGTTCCACGCGAAAAATAATACGATCCTCATCACCTTGACGGTCTTCCACAGTGCGTTTTTCGCGTAACTTTCTGCCGCGCCCTGTAAAACTCTGGAACGAACTTTCACCAGCAGTATATCCGGATCTATACGACCTGCAAACTCTAAAGAAAGCGTATTACCTCTTAAAAGGCCGGCAACTGTAGCTCTTCTAAGGGTGCGTCCACATTTGTATAATTTGTGCGATCAGATCCCCGATCAGATCTCCGTCGCGTATCATCGAAGCGTGTCAAAATGATACGCGTATCATGATACGCCCCGATCGCTATTAACCGCGTATCTAATACATGCCGTATCAAATACTCGCATGATCGGCAGAATGATCTAATAGGCGTCCACACTATGATACGCATACTTGATACGGCGCGATGATCGCGACGGAGATCTGATCGGTGATCTGATCGCGCAAATGATACAAATGTAATCGCACCGTACCGTAATGTTACGAGTGTCCATGGGCGATGGTAGTGGCTTTCCATCAGGTGACCTGTTTCCTTGCTTGCCCCCTTATTTTATAAAAAGTTGCTTAATTAAATCTCGATGTCTATCACGCGGGAACGCGGAAGCCGTTGTTTGTACCCCGGAAAAATTCCGGGGTATAAACAACGTTTGCCGGATTCGTTTAAGTTTAATTCGCTATCTTCATTATCCAATACACGCTCCTCATTAAAACCTGAAGGTAATTCTTGTGCATATCAAATGTCAGTATATTACGTCCTAATTAGTGGGATTAGCCCAATCCCGCGCTGGGATCCGATTGTAATCCGATATTAAACCGATGAAGGTCTAGGGATGAGCTTAATAAGGTTTTAGGGCGGTTTAGGGATGTGTAATTTAAATATTTAACGGTGTATAACTGAAGCTTATCAATGTTTGACCTCTGTGGCTCAGTGGTTGAGAGTTGAGACTGTTCAAGCCGGAGGTCGCAGATTCGTAACCTGCCGACGGGACAAAGTGTTCAATATTGCTGAGTCATGGTTGTTATTAGCTGTTTATAAAGTTTTCAAATAATCAAAGATGTCTCGTACTTAATAATTGTTCTTATTTGTAACTAATATTTGTCTTTTTGTTTCAGGTAAGTACCAGAAAGCAGAACTTTCAAGCAAGTAACCTTTAGACTTAAGTTGTTTTAATACTAGATGTTCTCACATCGTTAAAAGATAAACCCGTAGGAACCCCCTACACTAAATTATCGTGAAGTAGCCCATGTCCTACGCAAAGGGCTTTCAGGGGCTCCGCGAGAAAAACATAAATTGATTTTAGATAAATACCTTTAAACGAGCAATTCTTGTATATATATATATATATATATATATATATATATATATATATATATATATATATATATATATATATATATATATATATATATATATAATTGGTATCTCGGAATCGGCTCCAACGATTTTCTAGCTAGGAATCATTTTCATAAAATGTCTTTTTATGTGTGTTTTTTTTTAATTATTTTAATACCGAGCGAAGCTCGGTCATATAGCTAGTTGCTTTTAGAAATGTCATCAGACACCAGCATCGAGACAATTCATTAAGGTGACGCCGCGTTAAAGTAAAAAACCGTGTAGGATATGTGCAGCAAAAAATAGAAAGGGTGTAAGCGACAAGGGTATTTGTCGCGTAATTTAAAAACCATAAATACATTTCATATAAGCTATGGGCAAATTAAAGTGTATGCTTGAACCAATTTATGTACAAATTTTGGAAGCTTTAATCACTCTCCTCTATTGGCAAAATAGGAATCCCTTTTTTTTACAGGGTATTTTTGATTGATTATTCTGTGTTATATAAGTTGACCAATCGTGTTATGCTATGGGTAAATCAAAGACAATGATGAATACTGACAATGAACTTTAGTTTCTTAGCTTTAGTAATTGTTGAGAAAAATCGATATCGCTACAGCCAAATTGACAATGCGTCGCGTCGCCTTAAAATACAATACATTAATTTTTTGGGGTTCTGCCATCAAAAAAGTTTGAGAAACTGCTCTAGGTATATTTAAGTATAGCGATAATTTTTTTATATTTGTTTCAACACAGCAGGATCAAAATTCATAAAAACATATAAAAAAATCGTCCCAAACAAATCCAATTATACAAACGCTAAAAAACCGTTTATAAGTAATTGCTTTTAGGTTGGTCCCTTCGCAGGCAATAATGAACCTTAACAAAAGGGAATAGGGATTGGAATAGGATTAGTTGACGCCACGCACCCTATTTTATTGTGGTGTAAGCGAGAGGTGTTAGCGATCTTGATTTTATTTTTAAAAATTTGAACATGCTGCAACGTTTTTAAATTATTCAATAAAATATTATGTGTTTTAAGTTTTTTAGCTAATACAATATAAAAATTATATTAATGTCGCATACTTTGTATTATAGAAATACTCGAGATTTACCTATAGATGAAAAAAAATTTGCCAATTTATTATTTTTCTATGAACAAAATAATCTAAGTAAACAATAACGTAGCATTCTATTGATGAAACATTAAATAAACATATAAAAGAACTGTAATATTATCACAATAGGTCACATGTCTTTACCGTTAAAACTATTGTTGTTATTTTACACTTGTACAAACATTCAAGAGAATATTAGTGTAAAGAAAAACGCTACCGCTTCTTACCGCTGCCGCTTATGACATCCACTACCCGCTCCCGCTGCCTCCTCTCACTTGGACTTGGGCGACATTTGGATCGCTAATTGCTCTCCTTTTTAATTGCTCTCGTTAATGTAGAAACAATCGCTCATCCCCCCATTGTCACATCACACCATTGTCTGGTGTCTTCGAGAATTCGATCCTACCGACTGCGCTTAATTCTCATTTAATTCGCATTTGACTCTATTGGAGCGTGAACAAACGTCGGACAATCTTATGTCCCTCATGTTCGTAATCGCTTGCCCATCATCGTGGGCCAACAGAACTTGGAAATACATATATCGTAACGATATCATAAAGGTAATATTATTACCTAGCGGAATAGAGCAACAATCTCGAGCTGTCAAACGAAACCGAAATTGATTTACGTCTGTGTGTAACTATTTGTTTACGTATACACTTACACAAGCATCTTTCTACAACACGATCAAATTAACTAGACGCACGGTTTGATGACGTCGTTATGGAGCTCGCATGTTAATTTGACATTTCGATGCGTCAAGTTAATTTGACCGTGTTGTAAGAGATTTAATTGTCAACGTGCCGATAAGTGCCGACTGGACGTCAAATAGATGATAAAAATTCGCTCTGCTGTCATGTGTCACACGTCTCTTTACCACGCAGTGTTACTGATAGTGACATCTCGCTTGCACAGGCATTTGTTTCTCTATTCCGCTAGGTATATTAACTTTATGAAGTTCTGTATTGTTTACTAGATGTCGCCCGCGACTCCGTTGCGCCGGAACTCGTTTATCGCGCGGAAACTGTACATTTTTTCGGGATAAAAAGTATCCTATGTCCTGTCAGGAACTCAAAGTATATCCATACCAAATTTCAGCAAAATCGGTTCAGCAGTTTTGGCGTGAAGAGGTAACAGACAGACACACTTTTGAATTTATATAATACTTATTAAGTATGGATACAACTCTTACACCCGGTTTCTGAAAAGTCTGTCAAATCACTGATCAACTAACACTGCTGTTAATTTATGGATGGATGTCAAATCAATTTGAGTTTCTGATACATTGATAAGCCAAAAATTAACTAATCTATGGTCATTTTTAATTTGACTAGTGATTTGTTATTTTTCGTTAATTATTTCACTATTAACTTTCAAAAATGCCAATGTCATGTCAAAAGAAGGAATGGGCATTGTCCAAAAAAAATCAATTGTACTTTTTATATTTTTTTCGTTAAAATAGGGTATTTTAAGAATATAAATTGAATAATTTTGAAATTCATTGGCTAGTTTTTTCTCAATAAATTTTTAAAGTTTCGCTCTGACGTCATCATCGGCGGCCAATTGACCTCTGCAGTATGTTTTTTTTTCCTTTCAATCTTATTTATAATGGCTGGTTCGTCAAATGCAAGTTCTCATTATGTGAAAGCTGATACGAGAAGCTTACCAAAAGTTCGGAACGTAATGTTGGTCGACTTTATTCCTAATTTAACGTCATTGATGGTCAAACTAAGGTTAAACATATTTGTTCAAAAATATAAGTAACTAATGGGTATTTTTTTCGTTTATATACAGAAAAACGAATAATACTCCGTTACTCTGACAAATGACTTTTTTTTTTTTCTGTTCCGTTAGTATGTGCAATGTACATTTCAGTTTTCAAATTAATTATTGCTTTCTGTTTTATTAATTGTGTGGTAAATTAATTTTTTTTTCTTGTTATGGCGCTCGGCCTTTAATTCATGGCCAGATGGTAAATTAAAACAATGATAGTATTGCAATTCACAACATACAAAATTATAAGTTATTTATAGTTAGTTATTATAAGCCTGTTGGTCAGTTGGCGGGTGGTACATACATGCAAAGCTTAATAGTATTAATAATATTAGTTATTCTTTTTTAGTTTTAATATAGCAGTATTAATATTTTTTATTATTTATATTATTATTATAGTATTATATTTTTTATATATTTTATTAATTTTATTATTTTTATATAACATATATGTCCGATAGTGATTCGTTTTATTCTGCCAATGAAACAAGTTTATTGTCTAATGATGAAAGCTCTGACTTTATTAGTTACACGCTCGGCGAAATCCTACACCAGAATTTTAATGTAACACAAAGTAGTGGCGCCCTTAACATCTGTCACATAAATGCACAAAGTGTACCTAGTCACTTTAGTGACTTAATCGAAACTTTTTCTGGGAATAACGTTCATGCCATCCTGATTTCTGAGAGCTGGTTTAAACCTCACCTTCTCTCAACGTCATACGCTCTGCCTGGCTACATCCTTATTCGAAATGACCGGATCGGTAGGCGAGGCGGAGGGGTCGCCATCTACCTACGGAGTGATCTGTCACATAAAATAATAGGCGCTTCTCCATCTGACGGTTCTTCTGCTGGTGAGTACATTTTCATTGAGGTCCTTGTAAAGGGAGCTAAATTGGCTCTTGGAGTAGTTTACTGCCCCCCGTCTGTTGAATATGTTTCGGAGTTAGAACCTGTCCTGGAAGCATTGAGTTCGGAATATGCACATCATGTCATTATGGGCGATTTTAATACTAACCTTCTGAACCCGTCCTGTCCTCGTTCCCAAAAACTCTCCCATTTAATAGAATCAGTCAGTCTTCATCTTTTGCCACTCTCTGCTACTCATCATAACATTACCGGAGATGATACCTGGCTTGATTTGATCATTACCTCCAATCCATCCTTAGTTCAAACCCATGGCCAACATCCCGCTCCTGGTTTTTCCCACCATGACCTAATCTTTATCACCTATAACCTTAAACCGCCAAAACCATCGCCAAGAATTATTTTTAAGCGTTGTTATGGGAGGATTGATATGGAACAATTAAGAATCGACGCGTCTAAAATTGATTGGGAACCATTGTACGATGCGCCTAACATCGATAGGAAAGTTGTGATCTTCAACGACATCTTGAAAAAACTGTACGATTCTCACGCTCCTCTAAAGAAAGTCAAGCTCAAACATCCGCCAGCTCCTTGGTTGACTTCAGAAATTCGAGAAGTGATGAGGCGTAGGGACTGTGCATATAGGAAGTTTAAAAGAAACCGATCGATGTCCAATTGGGATAGCTTTAAGTCAGCCAGGAATCGTTGTAACCAGATGATACGTAATGCCAAACGCCGCCATATTTTCGAAAACGTAGCTTCTCTGTCCCCCCCTAATATTTGGAAATTCCTTGGAACTATTGGTGTTGGAAAGTCGCAAGAACTTTTGGAACTACCCAGTTCTATTAGCCTTGACGATTTAAACCGCCATTTTTCCTCCACAGCTACACTAGATGACAATACAAAATTCCAGACCATTAGTTACCTAAACGGTTTATCTCGTCCTAATTTAGACCCCTTTCAGTTTTCTCCAGTTGCTTTAGACGAGATCGACAAGACCATCAAGTCCATAGTATCTAAAGCAGTAGGTTGTGATGACATTAGTCGTCGCATGATCACGACCATCCAAGACGAACTTCTGCCAGCCATCTCCCACATTATAAATTTCTCCCTTATTTCCTCAGAATTCCCAAATCTATGGCGAAAAGCATATGTACGCCCGCTTCCAAAAATCCCCAATCCAACTGATCCTTCACATTTTCGTCCTATCTCCATTCTTCCATTCCTATCAAAGGTTCTCGAAGCTTGTGTCCATAAGCAGCTGTCCGGGTTTGTGTTCAGAAATAATTTGCTTTCCCCACTTCAATCGGGATTCAGACCTGGACATAGCACAACAACTGCTCTGTTAAAAGTAACAGGTGATATTAGAGCTGGTTTTGAGAACTCTTTGATTACCATTTTAGTGCTGGTAGACTTCTCTAACGCATTTAATCATGTCAATCATGACATCCTACTGGCAGCACTCTCTGGACTTCCGATTTCGTCTGAAGTACTAACTTGGATTTCCTCCTATCTTCGTGGTCGTCAGCAGTCGGTACGAACGGAGAGTTCATCGTCCGAGTGGTGCAATCTCGACGCTGGCGTTCCACAAGGCGGTATTTTATCTCCCCTACTTTTCTGTATTTTTATAAATCTACTCACTAAAAGACTTCATATTGCGTATCATCTGTATGCGGACGACCTGCAACTCTATATCCAGGCAGGATTAGATCAGTTATCAGCAGCCATCGCAGAATTAAACGAGGTTTTAAAAGCAATAAAAGACTGGTGCGATAACTTTGGATTATCAGTAAATCCCGCAAAATGCCAGGCAATGGTGTTAGGTAGTCCAAGATGCTTGTGTAAAGTGGACACGCGCGCTCTTCCACCTGTTATTTACAATGGTTCTGTTATTACTTTTAGTACAAGCGTAAAAGATCTTGGTTTACATATCGATTCCTCTCTGACTTGGCAATCCCATGTTTCTAATGTGTCCAGTAAGGTCACTAACATACTACGATCCTTTTACCGGCTCAAAAATTTCCTTCCCATCCCGGTCAAGACCTTGCTGGTCCAGTCTCTTATCTTTCCTATAATTGACTATGGTGACGTGTGCTACTTAGATCTTAATGCCGACAAACTCGATAAACTCGACCGATTGTTTAATAATTGCCTCCGATTCATATTCAACCTTCGAAAATACGACCATGTTTCTTCGTATCGCTCCAAGCTACACTGGTTACCAGTACGTCTGCGCCGCTCTGTGCGGGCACTATGCGTGCTATATTCACTGCTGCATCATCCCCATTCTCCCGAATATCTCGCGCCTCATTTTCAATACCGTTGCAGCAGGCATGATAAAAACCTCCGATCCACTTCAAATCAGCTTTTAAGTTGCCCTTCCCACAAGTCCAGTTCCGTCCACTCTTCTTTTTATGTCCAGGCTATTCTCCTCTGGAATGCTCTTCCTCCGGAAATCAGGATGATAAAAACCAGAGACACTTTTAAGCGCAGGGTACGTGACTTTTACTTGAAACAGTTGGCAGACTCTTAGTTAGTTTATGGCATAATTTAATATTTATAATGTTTTAAACAAGATCAACTATATATTATATTATATACACCTATTAAATAATATATAATATTATGTATGGTTATTGGTTTTATTTGTATAATATGATTTATGTATGATAATAATAATATGTATATTATAAGTATAGTATAATATTATGCAATATGTTAAGTATATTATATTTTATAAGTATAATTTATTTATTTATATTTGTTTTTTTTGGCAAGTTACTTAATTCCTCTTTCAACTCGACTGGCACCTATACAACTTTGTTCTTGTATCGCCCAAAGGTTGACTGGTAGATAATGCCATAAGGCATTAAGTCCACCTTTGTACCTATATGTGCATAAAGTTTTTTAAATAAATAAATAAATAAATAAAAACGATCACTGATCCTCGAAATGTTTTTGTAATGAGCAAAATTAAAAAAAAATGGACAATCCCCATTGCAGACTGTCATTGCTATCAAACATTTTCTGGGAATTTCAGGATCTGATGTTTTCTGAATCATTGATCAAACGAAAATTAACTAATCTGTGATCATTTTGATTTGACATGCGATTTGTTTATCTTCGTTCATTTGTCAGAAATTAGATTTTCAATTTTTCAGACGTTATCGATTCCTCAATTCTTCTTCATTATAGAAATGAAATTGATTATAATATACATTTTTTGAAAATAAAACGAGTATTGCAAATAAAATAGTTTATTTGCATTATCGACGTATTTATTACGAAATTTTATTAAAACTTCATAATAAATATGTTTACAAACCTTATAGTAACGTAGGTTCAAAGAGAAAATGTAGATTTACATAAAAAATCAATTGAATTCATAAGTTAATTCACCCACAATTACCGATTAGTTGCCACAGCTTTTGACAAGCGTTTACTCTATGTTCACGGCTTGACAAGCGTTTCGGAAACCCAAAATGGCGGTTGACATATAATTCTTGAGTCAAATTGAACAGCCGTGTCAACTGACGCGCTGATCAAATTAAACTAACTAATCATGCTTCTAGCAACCCAATTGGTACTTGACAAGAGATTTAACAGGCGATTAGTTAACTTTAGTGTTGATCAGCCTTTCAGGAACCGGGTGTTATACTGCAAAGCAAACTAATCAGAGTTGGAAAGTAATCGTCTCGTCTCGGAATCGCCCCCTTTTTATTTAACTTTGAAGATGAACTTCATTGCTTATGGTCACAATTTTGACGTTTAAACTTTTTGAAAGTCAATTTAAAAAGTATAAACTTCAAAATATTGACATAACAACTTTTTAAATTGTCATTTGCACGTTTTTCGAGATAAGTATAGGTAACGTGCGCAACATGCTGCCAACTGGTATCACCAAAATTTGATTTACTTGACGTGCTGCTTATCGTCTCATAATAATTGCATATTATGTTATGACCGCCTCCGTGGTCTAGGGGTTAGAGCGTGGCTCTCGACTCCGGAGGTCGTGGGTTCGAATCCCGCGTTGGAAACATGTTAATTCCAAGTTTGGTTAGAATAATGCAGGCTGATCACCTGATTGTCTGACAAGCAAGATGATCCATGCGTCGGATGGGCATGTAAAAATTCGGTCCTGCGCCTGATCTCTCGCCAGTCGTGTCGGTCGTCCGTCCCACTGCGTTATGGTGAAAGGAATGGAGAGTGCTCTTGTGTACTTCGCACACACTTGGACACTATAAAAACTAGTCCTGCGTAACAGGCCTGGTTTCAATGAAACTGGCCACGGTCACCGAAACCGGTGTTCCGGCGGAGTATCATTATTATTATATGTTACTAGCTGTCCCGGTGAACTTTAAAACCTTCCCTGGACTTCTACGATTATTTTAAGACTAAAATCAGCCCAATCCGTTCAGCCGTTATCGACTTTTAGCGCGACTAACACATTTGAAAATCCATTTTTATATATATAGATATACAATTATGGTTATATTTCCAGCCTATAGTTCCAGTACGTTCCCTATTCGACCGTGTGTGTTTTAACCACTACAAACTTAGGATATACGATCCTCACCCAGATTAAATGTACATAACTGAGCACTGTGATTTACTGAGTAATTTGCTAGTTGGATTGCATTTTGTACACGCTTCTTACGTCTTGTACTCGTATTGTGTTACCTAAGATATGTGTATTTAGACAAGTTGCATTCGATAATTTAGTCAGCCGAGATGGAAATGAGTACTAGCGCTATGTCACGGGCCTGTTTAACCACTTCCTGATAAAGTGCCGGATAGGCTATCCACAACTTATTTGACAGACGCCCTATACTTTATCTGTTAAATGAAGTTGTGGATAGAATATCCGGCACTTATTAGGAAGTGGTGAAACAGGCCCTAGGGGTTACGAATTTTAAAGTTAATTTTTAGGGTTCCGTACCCAAAGGGTCAAAACGGGACCCTATTACTAAGACTTCGATGTCTGTCCGTCTGTCTATCACGAGGCTGTAACTCAAGAACCGCTATAGCTAGACTTCTGAAATTTTCACAGATTATGTACCTATATCTGTTGCCGCTATAACAACAAATACTAAAAATAAATTAAATATTTAAGGGGGGCTCCCATACAACAAACGTGATTTTTTTTGCTATTTTTTGCTCTTAATCAATAACGGCAACACATAGGAAATTGAAATGTTTACAAAATAATTTATTATATTTATACTTTAATAATTAATAGTAACATTTGAATAAATTAAATAATTAAAGAGGGCTCCCATACAAAAAATACAATTTTTAGCCTATTTTGCTCTGTAGTGGTACGGAACCCTTCGTGCGCGAGTGCGACTCGCACTTGGCCGATTATTTTAACTCGTCCAAAAAAAGACTTTTCACTTTTAAAATTAGTAATATTACTGCAATGTTTTCACGCTAGAGGCAGCACCAGTATAGATAGTAAACAAAAAGTTTTGTTCGGCGTTTGACAACGTTTCTGTCGAGTTTTGCCGGGAATGTAAAGTGTGCTGTTGTGTTTTTATATTATTTTCCTAAAATTGTGTTAGTTGGGTTTTTAATGTGTAATATTGGTAGAATATTAACCATTAGATATTCGTGTTCATACACAAGTGTAGGAAAGTGATGTAATATCCAGAAACGTGCTATTTTGTGTTCCCTCCAAAACTCCATCGAAAGTTTCAGTAAAGCGTCTACCACTTTACTGAATCGACCGACTTGACTCCTTGACTGTATTGACTTTTACTTAGACTTTGACTAGACTTTAGACCTGACGATACATGAAAACGATGATGAAAAATATAATATGAGGAATATGGTTTTCCCGCCATATTCCTTACCTTTTTACCTTGTCTGTGGCACAACATACACATCCTTTGTGTTAAGTTGCCAAAAAAGAAGAAAAAGAAAGAAAAGAACGTTTCTGTCAATATTCTGATTTGGCGTGTGCGACATATCGGATTGTGGTCAGATTGTTTACTGTATGTGTCAGTAGCGCCCTCTACGTAATATTTCCTATACGACACTTTGTATACAGATTATCATACAATGTTTTGTCCATCCATACTACCATTATAAATGCGAAAGTGTGTCTGTCTATCTGTTACCTCCTCACACCTAAACCGCTGAACCGATTTTGCTGAAATTTCATAGAATTATAACCTTGACAGTATTGACATCGTTATGAAATTTCGTATGGAGATACTTTGAGTCCCTGGAAAGGATATAGGATACTTAAAAATGTACGGTTACCGCGCGATATTTGAATTTTTAAGCAACAGAGTTGCCATCAACTAGTTAAACATATTTTTGTGGAAATCCCTTACCATTTTTACCACCACAAACGCAAAAAAAGGTAAAATTGTGTCATTTTACTTTAAACTACATCTTGGAAATTTTAAACCTCCGAATCACATTTACGCTCCAATTCTTTCAATTACGGAGTGCTTCAGCTTAAATTATGACCTGGATTTAGGTTTTTAGTGCTCACTGCTTAGTCTTATTCTAGGTTTTTTGATGCTCCTTTAGATTCCTAGATTTTTGAAGTTCCTTTAGATTTGCGTATTTTGTTCTTATTCCAGTGCGGTTTAAATTCGTAATTAAATTTTTTGAATTAAGAATTTAATTTTTTTTTAAATTTTCTCTTATGACGGAGAAATGTTTTTAATTATGGGATAGTAATTTATTTTGGTATAGAACTCTAAATAATTTTCATAATTTCTTCAGCTTTTTATTCTTAAGTTAGAGATATCTTTTTGCATTTACCAGAATAGCTATAAGAAGGCAATATCTTTCTTATTCCTACCCTTCATCAAATTCCGCCATTTTAAATGTCGGCCATTTTGTACATAAAAGCAACATGGCTCCGCATAATACGTAGATCATCATTATACGTAATATTTACAACAGGTGAGCAAAATGGTGATGCTTTTGATAAAGTGTCACATTAGTTCGAAAGAAATTTATCAGTGACGTCCGCAACTCCGTTTATCGGGAACCGTGCATTTTTACATACGAAACTATACTATGCCCCATATCTAAAAGTATCTCCATGCTCATCTGAATCAGTTTAACGGTGCGTCCACATTTGTATCATTTGCGCGATCGGATCTCCGTCGCGTATCATCGAAGCGTGTCAAAATGATACGCGTATCATGACACGCCCCGATCGCTATTAACCGCGTATCTGATACGTGTCGTATCAAATACGCGCATGATCGGCAGAATGATCTAATAGGCGTCCACACTATGATACGCATACTTGATACGGCGCGATGATCGCGACGGAGATCTAATCGCGCAAATGATACAAATGTGGACGAGCCTTTAGCCGTTAAAGTGTGAAGAGATAACAGACAGACAGACACAGTTTCGAATTTATAACTAGACGACGGCGACGCCCGCAACTTGACGCCCGCAATTTGCGCCAAAATTCACATTTTTCCGGGATAAAAAGTATCATATCTGTCCTTTTCCGGGACTCAAAATTCTCGACACCAAATTTCAGCATAATCAGTTCGTTGGTTTGAGCGTGAAGAGGTAATAGACCGACAGACGGACACTTACATATTTATAATATTAGTAAGGACGGATAAAAAATATTTATTTAATTTATTTTTTTTGCAATAGACATCTTATTAAGAGGGACCGTTTTTGACCTTCGGGTTTGGAACATTACTAAGCGTGTTTGTCTAGGTGTGAACTGACCTTTCATAGTTTTATAGTTGTTAAAGTTAAGTCTTGTTTTCATGTTTCCGTAACATGATATCCAAGGGTAAAGACTTAACTGGAAAGTTTAAAGTACAGTCTACAAGAAAAACTTTTCGTGTTAAAAAACTTTAAGATGTAAAAACCCAGGTATTCTTCTCTATAAATTTTATAGCTTTGTGGATAAATAAGTACTTAGTAAGCGTGAATGTGTTTGAAAAACTCTTTTTGTTTCTGTTTTTTTTTTCTAAAATAAGTTTGTAAAATATTTACTTGAAATTAGATACTTTTCCTAACATTTCCAAATATTTTTTTTCTAATCGCATTAAACAGATCAAGAAATTTCAATAAAAATCGGCCAAGTGCGAGTCGGACTCGCGCACGTAGGGTTCCGTACCGGTATAGAGTGAAAGTAGACAAAAAATTGTGTTTCTTGTATGGGATTTCTTGCATGGGATGCCCCCATAAGTATTAACTTTATTTTATTTTTAGTATTTGTTGTTATAGCGGCAACACATATACACAATCTGTGAAAGTTTCAGTAGTCTAGCTATAGCGGTTCTTGAGTTACAGCCTGTAGACAGACAGATGGACAGACAGACGGACAGACAAGCGGACAGACAGACGAACAGTTAACGAAGTCTCATGAATGGGGTCCCGTTTTCACCCTTTGGGTACAGAACGCTTTCGGAAACGGAAAAATTAATTGTAATTTTTTTTGTCTCGCTAAAACTCGGGAAGGGCCGAACTGATTTAGCTAATTTTAGTGTTAAAATATTCGTAGAATTCCAGTTAGAAGGGATGTGATATTCACCGACTTCATCTTGTTTTCAACATTTTTTTTTGCTGGATCCAGTGGACCCGACAGCTACCCTGTCACCCGAGATAAAAGTTATAATTTTAATGGGAGGAATATAATTTTCATACACCCCCGTTGACGACTCGTGGACCCCCATTTTTCTTCCACGCAAGCGTAGACCCCTGTCGGACTCCCGTGGATCCCTGGGGTCCGCCTGGATCACTTTGGGAATCAATGAACTAGATGAAGCCGGAACTTATATTTCAAAATGCTATCAAAATTGTTACCGCTTTCAAGATACGATCAGTTTTTAGAAAATTGTAACATTTCGAAATATCATTGCAAAATAACTGCAATAACTGCAATATTTTAAGACGTATATAGCAATATATTTGACAGTATCATGCTCTTTTAAGAAAGTAATGACGCGTGGGCGGTATTGTAGAATTTAATGGTGGATGTGAATTATGGTATTGTATTTCTCGAGTCTTATCTTTTTAAAGCAAAGCAAGTTATGATTTTGGCCAGTACTAGATGATGTTGTGCGGGAACCGTACGTTTTCCCGGGATTAAAAGTATCCTATGTCCTTTCCCGGGACTTAGGGCATGTTTCAATACTTCCTGATATGTACCAGATAGGCTATCCACAACTTAACTTTTATTTCAGGGTCTGTTACACCACTTCCAAGTAAGTGAAGAATAAGCTATCTACCAATTAACTGGACAGATCAAGTATGGAGAATCTGTCAAAAAAGTTGTGAATAGCCTATCCGGCCTTTATCAGGAAGTGGTAAAACAGGCCCATAGTAAAAAAAAGTAGTGGATAGCCTATCCGGAACTTGATCAGAAAGTAGTGAAACAGGCGCTTAGTCGAATACCTACAGTTGTGGAATGTGGATAGCCTATACGGCACTTATCAGGAAGTGGTGAAACAGGCCCTTAAAGTCTCTGCATACCTAATTTCATCAAAATCGGTTCAGTGGTTTTGGCGTGAAGAGGTAAAAGACAGACACTTATAATATTAGTATGTATGGATATCATCTAAATTGCTTCAGCTATGTTTAAAGATATACAGACAGTCATATACACTATTATAATATAAAAAATTTGTATATTCTCGATCTGACTATACAGTATCGCTTTGGAGCTTAAAATTTTAACGTTATACAAAACACACCTCAACAAAATGAATAATGAATATTCAAACACAATTTTCGTATAATTATACAATGTTTACTTAAAGTTTTGAACGGGATTTAATATGGGGATCTTCGTATATTTTTAACCGACTTCCAAAAAACGAGGAGGTTATATGTTCGGCTGTGGATATTTTTTTTTTTTTTTTTTTTTTTTTTTTGTATGTTCAACGATTACTCCGCCGTTTGTGAACCGATTTTCGAAATTTTTGTTTTGTTGTATTAGGTTTCACTCCAATTTGGTCCCATTTTCACAAAGGTGGTGACCTGATGATGGGATCCATGAGTAATCGAGGGAACTCCTCGAAATTTATATGGAAACATATGGTGATTTTGGTTTTATGTGAAGTGTACTAAGAATATGCTACCAAAAAGTCAAATATTGGGTCAAGGTATACCATGGTTTCGAAGATGCTGAGAGAACTCCTGACTCCTTATAGATACACGTTTGGGAGTTTCGGCGTTGTTTTAAGAACAGAAAGCATATGCTACTATGCAATTAATATTCATCATCATAATCATAATCATCATCATCGTCATCATCATCATTACCACGTCGTGTTAAGGTCACCAATGTTTCATGGCACAGAATAGATAGTAGTACAAGGCATAGGTATGGATATACTCCCCCCGATGGTTGCTCGCCTTGTCGCGGCGGTGGGGCTCTAGTAACCGCGGCTTGGGCAACCGCGGTGAAGCAAAGAGGCAACCAGGGCCGGCCGGTGTCGCCGCCTGGCCCGAGGAGGGCGCTCCCAGCGGACTGGAGAAGTCCGCTGCGGATGCGCACCGAGGTGGGGCCGCAGAGGAAGAGGCAAGTAGGTATTACGGTGCGCCGCTTGCCCTATCCTCTGCGGCCGAGGTGTGGTCGGTGGCAGAGCCACAGTCCTGATCTGCCACATGGCCCCCAAGTAGCAGACTCGGGGGGCGTCTGCTACAGCCCTGGTGGGGGCCGAGGAGGAGGGCGCACGTGTTGTGCGCCCATCGTGGAGTCTTCGGGCCGCTGGCGGGGTCGCAGATGTGTGTATCGTTCCTGTGGCCCCGTCAAAAGGCGGCGAGGCGGAAGATGGGGGGGGTTTTAGTGGGTATACCGTGGTCTCATTAGCTACGGGAGTCCCACATCACCACTCGGGTCGCCCCCTGCGCCTGGGTGGTATGCGTAATGCATTTCCCCCTCCGGGAAAAAAAAAAAAAAAAAAAAAAAAAAAAAGGTATGGATATACTAACTCGTAATAATAATTTTCTATTGTTACCAACAACACCTGTTTGTTTAATACACGGCGGTCGGCGATACAGAGGCGACGGTGTCGCGCGGGCGGTGCGTGGCGGCAGATGACAGATTGAATATTTTACTACTTTATATTATACAGATCGAATACTTTACTAACTACTGTTCACTTCACTGATAATATATTATTTTGTGAGTGTGAGTTGTGACTCTTAATGTATAGAAAAGACGTCATACGCCTAAAACTGGTCTTATGGTTCTGTAGGGTTACCCTGGGACGTTAATCCCTCTGGCGTAATATCAATTAAGACAACCAGTGCGTGTGAGCGAGAAGAAAAAGTTTATTGTAGCGAATTAGTTATATCAAATGAGTCGAGTAAGCGATGCCGCGATGCAGAAGCTTAACAACGACATCTGTTGTTGAATTGCGGAACTAAATTTTCTTAGAAAATATAAAGTTTACAAATCTCAACACTTAACAAATTGTAATAAAATACGTAAAATATACACGAAGGTTTACGTACTAGTGTAACTAAAAAGAGTGAAATTATTATTATTTTTAACAAAAAATTAAAACCGACTTCCAAGGTAAAAACAATAATAACATTAATATGAACTAAAAAGTATTAAATAATTTTTACTATCTAATAGTGCCCTTTTCCGAATTCGGCTAAACCTCAACTATTTCTGTACTCACTCTTCATAATTTTGAAGTCGGTGCCAGTTCCAAAACTTTCAAATATTCTGTCAGAGGACTGAAGATTCAGCTATCTGGTACCGACTTCAAAATAATGAAGAGTGAGTACAGAAATAGTTGAGGTTTAGCCGAATTCGGAAAAGGGCACTATTAGATAGTAAAAATTATTTAATACTTTTTAGTTCATATTAATGTTATTATTGTTTTTACCTTGGAAGTCGGTTTTAATTTTTTGTTAAAAATAATAATAATTAGGTTTATTTATTGAAATCCGGAAAGGTATAGATTGTATTTAAAGTTACTAGCCGAGAGATGTTTTATCAAAAGGAACGTGTATCTGTCTGTTACCTCTGCACGCCCAAACCACTGAACCGATTTTGCTGAAATTTGGTATGGGGATACTTAGACATCGGATATTTTGTATCCCGGAAAACTGTACGATTCCCGCACGATAAACGAATTTTGGCGCACTGGAGTTACTAGTCTTCTAATATTATCAGGACGAGCGAAGCGAGCCCTAGTATATCCCACAACCTGTACATTTTGTGGTACACTTTAGGGCTCCATTCCACCGCGGCGCACGGAGAGACTACGCACGTGCGTCAAACTTTGCTTTGTAAGAAAATACATGTGACTGTGTCCACTGCAACCCACGGACACGCTACACACGAATTGACTCAAGTCAAAGAAATAAATCCGTGCACGTACACGCGTGCGTGGCCGTGCACAGCGTGCGCCGCGGTGGAATGGAGCCTTAACGGCATAATTATCACGCCTGTTGATTTGTATTTTAACAAACTAAATTTTATTTTTATATGTAGATGCGTTATCATCAGTCAGTCAAGGTTTGACGACGCCCTTACAAAACTCGGCTTTTAGATAGTAATAATCGACTTTCCACTCTTTTCCGGAATGGAATTATCTCCGTTTCTACTGCTTCCAGAGGTTCTGGACCTCTGGAATTGGCGAATTTGTAGACACTTGTACAGATATTACTGATTATCGATCGTGGTATAATCCGGCTGGCCGGCCGCCAACGTAACGAACGCATTGTGACTGCATGTGCTGGTGTAACTCATGAACTGTCGTCTAAAACGCTAGTAATTTTATACAAATACTCGTACTCGTAATACAAAGAACTAGCTTTGGCCCGCGGCTTGCCAAATTTCAGCCCTATATTCATCAGTGCCGAATTTCGTATTCCTCTTTTATAATTTCTGCTTAACCTTACCACAACCCAACTGATCAATATAAAAATATTTCAAATAATATAAAATCAGCGAGTTTTCATAAAATAAATTGCTGAGAGCAAATACAAGGTCAATAATAAATCGATGACCACTTGTCTCAATGAGCTCGACCCAGCAGAATGTTAAGGTCGGTGGAGTGGTATCGAGAAACGAGCGAGCAGATCGTCTGATGATACCATGTTTTGACCCGACTATGGCGAAGCTAAAAGGGTCAGGCAGTTGTGTGTGTATCATATAGTAGCGGCTAAACTAGGGGTATGTTTTTTCTTTCTTTATTAAATAAGGGGAAAACGAGTAAACCGGTCACCTGATGGAAAGCAACTACCGTCGCCCGTGGACACTCGCAACATCAGAAGAGCTGCAGGTGCGTTGCCGGCCTTTTAGGAGGGAATACGCTATCTTCTTGAAGGTTTGCAGGTCGTATAGATCCGGAAATACTGCTGGTGACAGTTCGTTCCAGAGTTTTTCATAAATGAGGCATCAATAGATTTAAATGATGCTAGGGCAAAGGAACAAACGGGTCACCTGATGGAAAACAACGGTCGCCCATGGACACTCGCTGCATCAGGAGAGCTGCAGATGCCTTGTCGGCCTTTAAACTTATTACTTCCTACATGACGCCCGAAACTCCGTTGCGCCAAAATTTGTTTATCGCGCGGGAACTATACATTTTTCCGGGACGAAAAGTATCCTAGTATGTCCTTTCCTGGCACTTAAAGTATCTCCATGCCACAGCAAAATCGGTTGAGCAGTTTGGGCTTGGAGAGGTAACAGACAGACAGACAGACACACTTTCGCATTTATAATATTAGTATGGATATAAAAGCGAAAGAGTGGATAGATAAAACTACTATGTGTTGACACGAACGAAATCGTATATTGTAATAGCTAGTTATGTTGGAAAATTGTTTACCCAAGTTTTTGGTAAATCGCTAGCGTTCATAACGTGGATCATACGCTATAATTTGTAGTTCCTCAGCTACCGACAGTAATTTGTACAGTGATAGAATATAAAAGTATCGGTTTTCAAATGAAATAAGCGATTTTTCAAGGATATATTGGATACTAGATGATCAAAATTCGTTTATCGTTTGGCAACCGTACATTTTTCTGGGACAAAAGTAGGTATCCTTTTTCCTTTTAGTATCTCCCTACTGGATTCCAGTAAAATCGGTTTAGCGGTTTGGGCGTGAAGAGGTAACAGACGTACAGCTAATAAATCTTATTTAAGACGGTATAATAATATGTTTTTCACTCTTATCTTAGTTCGTATAAGTTAATTTCAATTTATTATTTTAGAAGACGAAGCCATTTACCGCAGACATCAGTAATTTTTCCAGTAATGGTCTTAAAATAATGCTTAAAATTTTAAAAATGATTTAAAATTTTAAGTATCACTTCGCAGCATCTTATGACTTCACCACACGTTCTAATAAATAGAATTTTATGATGCACACAGAACATGATATAATATATTATATACTACTAGCTGTCCCGGCAAACGTTTCTTTGCCATATTATAAAGTATATCGCCCGTATTATATTATTGAAGTGACTAAATAAAGTATGTCACCATGGCAACGTCCATCGCTATCATGGTCGTCGTTTTTCTCGAGTTGTAATAATTTACTATTATTTATTCAACAAATGCACTTATCAATATAATAAGTACCGAGTAGCCGATTCTCAGACCTACTGAATATGCATATAAAATATGGTAAAAATCAGTAAAGCCGTTTCGGAGGAGTTCGTGGACTAACATTGTGACACGAGAATTTTATATATATAAAATATAGCCCAGTTTAAGCTTTACTTACCATTGGGCCAGACTGACGTGGTGAGAAGCGTCCATAGATATTATTATTATTATTGGGCAATATACGCCTGCAACTCCTTTGCGTTAAAATTCGTTTATCGCGCGAGAACCGTACTTTTTTCCGAGATAAAAAATATCCTTTGTCCTGCCTGGGCATACAATGTATCTCCATACAAAATTTCAGCGAAATCAGTTCAGCGGTTTGGGCGTGAAGATGTAACAGACAAACAGACAGACACACTTTCGCATTTACAATATTAGTATGGATTATTTTATGGACCAGATTGACGTGGTCTCATGATAAAGTATCATATCACCATAACTCATCCCACATTTTGGCGGGAACCTGGCATCTTGCCAGGCGATCGTTTGAAGCTTAGCTTCTGATCCGTCCTTATCATTTGTTACTTCTTTAGCTTGTGCACTTTGGTAAGGATGAACTTCACTCGTGAACACGTGACCTGATCAAAATTTCGTAAGACGGAGAGCCATGCGACCTCATCGAAAACTCGTAAGACGGAGAACTACGTGAGCTGATCGAAAATGCGTAAGACGGAGAGTCACGTGACTTGATTGAAAATTTGTAAGACGGAAAGAAGACAGCCGGCGCGGCGTAGAATAGGAAATATATTATCTCTTTCTACAAAAGATATGTATGCCTGCTGTTGTGTGTTGGCTTCTTCCGACAGTGTCTTGTCTGTAATCTCTTCACGCTTAAACGGCTGAACCGATTTCGATGAAATTTGGCATGGAGGTACTTTGAAGGACGGGAAAGGACATAGGATAGTTTTCGTTGCGGAAAGATGTACGGTTACCGCGTGCTATATGAATTGTAAATGTGCGACGGAGTTGCGGGAGTCATCTAGTATTTTCATCAAATGTCACTTTTTATAAAAAAAATCAATAAAAATGTGACTTCTGTGTGAAATAAAGTACTTAAGGCATAAGCTATTACAAGAAATTGAAATTCACATTTTATGTCATGAATTTAAATGTGCTGTAAGGATATAATAAGAAAATCTTATGTTACTTTATGTCTTTGTCAGAATGGAGGAATGTTTAACGATGCCAGTTAAGGCCCTTCCACACGGTTAACGAGATGTAAGATGGGTACTTAGACACTTCGCCCGCGTACATTAGGAATTTAACGGAAACCATACATTTTCCCACCAAAATAGCCTGAGTCTCTTCACGCGGTCCTCCCTATATCTGTGTCAAATAACATTAAAATTGCTCCAGTACTTCAGGAGATAAGCCCTTTCAAATAATTTTCCCTGTTTTTTTCACATTTTCCTCTGTTTCTTCGCGCATAATAGTCTTAGCGTGATAATTTATAGCCTATATCCTTCCTCGATAAACATAAGCTATCTAACACTGAAAGAATTTTTCAAATCGGACCAGTAGTTCCTGAGATTAGCGCGTTCAAATAAACAAACTCTTCCGCTTTATAATACTCGTATTAGTATAGATAATAGCTCATACTCGTAGCACAAGAATATTGCGCACCATACATAGCGTATGGCAAGTCAATAATATAATAATATATAGGTACAGTGTGAACGTGTCCATAACAATGTATGGTGCTCGATATTCTTGCGCTTATGAGCTATATACTATAATATTATAGCGTAGTTTGAAACCAGCTTTAATGCCGAATCTGCTGTCTGTCAAAAAGTCAACAATTGTTTTTGACAGACAAATTGTGTACTTAATATCTGCCAAACGTCTGTTGCTTACCTGTCGCAAAATAATTCTGCCGATATTTCCGTAACCTTTGGCCGTAGCGTTTTATGCCTCGATTCACGCCTCCACCTATACAGCCGTCCACTAACTAAAAGGACGTTAAGGCACAGTTGGCCATTTTTCACTTTTTAATGTGGTCTTGTACATCTTTCGATGCTCTATCTTTTGGTTTAAGAATAATTTTTCTACGATTAATAGTTTTAGAGATACAGAAGATTGCTGAGCAGTTATAACACATAAATTTTGTTACTTCCATAATTAAAAAGCAGCTTAGCCACAATACTTCTCTAGAACGAAGTTAAGATACTCAAGACAAATTGTTATAAATTAATTTTAAAAATTATTTAAAAATTATTAATAATAAATTAATTTTGAAGTAAATTTTTGTGCAGGAACCTAGGTAATTACTATTTTAAACTGAAAAATAACTCAAACATGTTAAATATTTTCGTATGAGAAAATGATTTTCGTATTACGTATGTATGAGAAATTCCAAGGGTACCCGGCCTCTTAATACTAAAATTCGGATTAAAGCGTTACAGGAAACTTAAAGCTGTACATGACAGTTTCGATACACTGATTTAGAACTTTAAGTGTACTTTGACTTCTTAATACATACTTAATACAGCTAGAGCTGAATAATTACTTCTAAACCGACATTATAACACTACAATATCTCTTCAACGCTCTTATACAGCTCTAAAACAGCGTTAAGTGCTATATTGGCTGCTTTTTAGGTGTTCATTACGCTTGGTTGCTCCTTGGGAGGATATTATGTAAAAATGAAAATAATTGATTAGCTTGCAGTTAGAAAATGAAATAAAATAAAATTTAATAAATAAATATGAATAAAATATATCACATATTGTGCACAAATACTATGCCTACATATATAACTTGCAACCTTGTTCCTAAGTAGCATACATTTCAAGAGACATTAATTCCCACTTATTTTGGCGTTTTCTCGAAAAATACTTTTTGGGCTTAGCTGCCTTTTAGTTAGTCGACGGCAGTATACTAAAAATGACATTAAATTTTCGTATATTCCGAAGGGTTGAAGTCCCTTTTATGTCACAAAGGGCTTATGAAGTTTAATTTAATTAATATTAAAATTATTTTTGCCCTTTAGCTTACGAGGAATCCGTACTAATAAATTATTAATTTGCAAACGCTGTCTGTCTATATTTTTGAACTGCTCAATTAAAGGTTCTATTTATGGAATTCTCGATTTTAATGACGATGTTAATTAATTATTGTGTTAGTTTAAAAAACGTATACAGGGTGTAACAAAACTAAGTGATAATACTTTAGGGTGTGTATGTGTTCCTTGTAGAGAGTTTACTGTGAAAGTAGCAGCGCTGAAAGACCAACATTTTTCATCATTTTAGTATGGGCAAGCATTCCAGCGTCACGAGTTTCCTAATATAAATGTGAAAAAATGGGTCTTTCAGCGCTGCTACTTTCACAGCGAACTACGAGGAACACGTACAGACCCTTAAATATTATCACTAGGGCCCGGATTTATATGTAAATATATATTTTTGTTTTGCGTGATTTTCGGCCTAGAATGTGTTTTTACACGAATTATCATGTTTAGACTGGGAAAAACCAAGTTTTATTTTCCATATTTTTCCATATTTTAGGGTTTTTCAAAGATAAGTACATACTTTGCAAGAAAATGTCACAATCGTCCATATTTTCACAAAAATACAAAAAAAAACGTTCCTCTCGGGCTTTATCGTAGTGTTTATTGATTTCCAAAGAAGATTAATCCTTCAGGATTCAAGCCCCATAAGAGCACCGGTGATCGCGACAACAATAGAATACAATAGCATTTCCTAGAATCCGCGATCGAAGGATTAATAAAGAAATAGAAAATAAAGTTCCAGATGCAAAAGGTCCTGTTGCTGACATGGCTAAACCAAAAACTGAATTATGTTTCGGTCTTCGAGTAAAATGAAGGATTTAAGTACGCAACACACAAAAATAAAACAAAATGCTGTGCCGATTATTAGGGTTCCGTACCCAAAGGGAAAAACGGGACCCTATTGCTAAGACTTCGATGTCTGTCCGTCTGTCTGTCACCAGGCTGTATCTCAAGAACGGCTATAGCTAGACTTATGAAATTTTCACAGAATGTGTATATCTATTGCCGCTATAACAACAAATTCTGAAAACAAAATAAAATTAATAATTAAGGGTGGCTCCCATACAACAAACGTAATTTTTTTGCTATTTTTCGCTCGATATCAATAATGGCTGCAGAAGAGCACTTGAAATTTTTACAAAACCCTTAATTATATTTGTACTTTAATATAATTGATAAAAATTTTTAAAATAAAATAAATATTTAAGGGTACATAAACAATGTTTAATAATTGTAATTTTATACTCCATATTTTTCCATATTTTCGATTTTTTAGTCCATATTTTAAGTACATATTTTGGATTTTTTAATGCATATTTTTCCGGGCCCTAATTATCACTTAGCTTTTGCTATTTGCTATACTCTATAATTCAAATGCGATATAGCGCTGTAGCCGCCACAACGCGTGTTCTCGCGTACGCATACAAATGGACCCTTACGAGTATAAGGATGAAGCCAACGAAGTTGTGAGTCGCAGAATTTCGGCTGGCAGAAGTTCTGCTGCATTCAGTTTCATACAAAATTCCTGTTTGATTCACACAAGCGGCATATAAATGGACTCATAACTTTTAAGGCAACCAAGCGTAAATTGTGAGTTGTGGTGAGACACAGAATTTCGGCTGGCAGTAATTCTGCTGCATTCAGTTACATACAAAAGTCCTGTTTGATTCACACGAGCGTAATTTTGTGAGTCATGATTTGTATGAAAATATATTAACGCGACCGAAATTCTGCGACTCACAACTCACAAATTACGCACGTTTGGCTTCACCATAAAACACCCCATAAAAACAATAATTTTGAAAATCGGCAAACGGCGGAGTTATCGTTGAAGATACAAAAAATAAATAAATAAATAAAAATAAAAAAACAGCCGAACATATAACCTCCTCGTTTTTGGAAGCCGGTTAAAAATAAGATTTCAATTTGCAACATTTTAAAATTGACGAAGCATTATAGCCATGGATTAGACGAATGTGCGAGCGACGCCAAGTGCTATAAAACTAAAAATTAAACAATACATTGTGCGGAATGCCAAGTCTTGGTCGTAACGCTTGATAAATAACAGGGACTTGGCACGCGAAATGCTCCTTTAGTTTTTGAAGATAACGACTTTATTAGAACTGTACCAGCCTGATTCGACGCTTCAATCTCTATTCTCGTGCCTCAAAAGTCTGTTGAATTGGTCGAACATAGAGTTACTATTGCAGGAAAAAAATGGTTTTCTGCCTACTTTTTGCGTCATTTATTAATGACTGGATGACTCCCGCAACTCCGTTGCGCCAAAATTAGTTTATCGCCCGGGAAATGTACATTTTTCAGGATAGGAAAATCCTATGTTCTTTCCCAGAGCTCAAAGTATCTTCATGCCTTTCAGCAAAATTGTTTCAGCGGTTTGGGCGTGAAGAGGTAACAGACAGACAGACATACTGACAGACAGACAGACTTTCGCAATTATAATATTAGTATGGAAGTATGGATTTGGGGGCAAATGAGAAAACAGGTCTCCTGATGGAAAGCTACGAATTTTTCTAGCATTAATGATCCAAAACCCTACATGTAGCACACGTTTTTAGGGTTCCGTAGTCAACAAGGAACCCTTATAGTTTCGGTCTGTCCGTCCGTCTGTCCGTCCGTCTGTCCGTCCGTCTGTCCGTCTGTCTGTCTGTCTGTCTGTCTGTCTGTCTGTCCGCGGTTTTACTCAGAGACTATAGGATAATTTGGCATGAATACACATATTAGTGATGGCAACAAAATGGTACATGAAATCGTAAAAAAATATTTTTTATGGTACCTCCCCTTCACATCAAGCGGAGATGAATATTTTTTTTCGCGCCCACTCCATCGTGTGGGGTGTCGTTGAATAGGTTTCTTAAAAATATTGCGAGTATTCATAGATCATTTTCCGATTTAGGGATCCGTTTGTGAAATATTAAGTTTTAAAGTGGAACAAATCGTTAGAGTCCAGTGTCCCCCCCTTCTACCTCTAGCTAAACGTTTGGTTCTGGAAATGTCAAAAAATTCACGGGAGTAGGAAATATGCTGAATTTAAAAGGAAAACTATCACGGCTAAGAAGACTTCATAAGTTATTGAGTAATAGTTGATTAACTAAAAAAAATGTATTCGGCGAAGTATAAAGGACCTTTTCGTTCAAATTCCTTTGAAAGTAACTGAGATGATGTTGTTAGTAGTGAAAAACACGCTTTAAATGTACGTTCATTGACCATAAAAATTATCTAAAACTTGCGGTACTACGGAACCCTATGTTGCGCGTGGCCCGACACGCACTTGGCCGGTTTTTTTTTAAATAAAATAAGGGTGCAAACGAGTAAACAGGTCACCTGGTAGAAAGCTACTACCGTCGCCCATGGACACTCGCAACATCAGAAGAGCTGCAGGTGCGTTGCCTTTCAAGAGGGAATATGCTCTCTTCTTGAGGTTTGCAGGTCGTATAGGTCCGGAAATACTGCTGGTGACAGTTCGTTCCAGAGTTTTACAGTGCGCGGCAAAAATTTACGCGAAAAACGTGCGGTGGAAGACTGTCACTCAGAATGTAAACGACTAGATTTTCCGCGCGGCTTCGCCCGCGTAATTTAGAAATTTCACGGAAACCGTACATTTTTCCGCTAAAAATGGCCTATGTCCCTTCACGTGGTCTATTCTTCATATTGTGTGCCAAATAACATAAAAATTGCTCCAATGGTTCTTAAGATAATAAGCAATTTCATATAATTTTCCCCGTTTTCCACATATTCCTCTACTTTTTCGCACCTATTAGTCTTAGCGTGATAAAATATAGCCTATAGCCTTCCTCGATAAATGAGCTATCTAAAGTAGCCCGCAAACGATCAAATTGTTTGTCAAATTTTACGAGTTTGTCAAACAGTTTGATCGTGTACAGCTTTGTTTGAAGCGTTTGTCAAACAAACTACGTGTTTGACGTGTTTGAAGACAATTTGGATTACGTAGCGTTTGACAAAAATGTTTGAACGTGTTCCGCTGTGTTTGTCAAACAAAATGTCATGATCTCAAACCGATTATAGTTAATTGTTTGACAAACGTGTTTGTTGCACGTTTGATCGTGATGATTACATCAAACATGTTTGTCAAACAAATTTGATCGTTTGCGGGGTACTTACTGAAATAATTTTTCAAATCGGACCAGTAGTTCCTAAGATTAGGGCGTTCAAACAAACTATTCCGCGTATTAGTATATAGATGTCAAAAGTCGAACTAAACTTATATCCTTTCTATTAGTATTTTAGCCATGTTTTGACATGAGAAAAGTATTTTGCTTTTAAATAAAATCCAAGATAGGATAGGAGCACCTGTGATAAAACTTACACATTAATGGATTCAAGAATCCCTTAATTTGAGGATGCTAGTCTAAACAGGTGCTTATTCTAAGAGCCCCCTATTTTGAGATGGCAGTGTATCTAGCTAGAATGTGTGTAGTATATTACGGACAATACGAATTCCCGTGTCGGGCGATCTAGAGCAGTGGTTCTTAACCTTTTAGTCATGAGGGACCATTTTACCAAATATTAGTCTAGCCGAGAACCTAGTTTACCTAAATTAAAAGTTGTTGATAAAGAAAACAATTAGGCACTAATTTATTTTTAATTAATGGCAAAAACCTAAAAGTTACAGATTTCAATTTAATGTGATTTTTGTGACTGCATACTCTTTGGTCTTTACCATTACTAACTTAATCTAAATTCTCACGTGTCATTATTCTCACATGGCTCCACTACTTGGAATGCCTCCACGGACCACCGGTTGAGAACCACTGATTTAGAGTGCAATTAGTTTTCTACTACATTCCAGTAAATTCCAGAACATTCTAGTCCATTCTATTTGGCGTTAGACGTTTAATAAACACTGTAAAGGTATTTTATTTGAAAGGAACACGGTTTTTGGGTGTATTATAAAGATTTAAATCGTCGATAAAGCCCGCAATTTTGGTGTCCCAAAATTCGTTTCTAACGCGGGAATCGTACATTTTGTCGGGATAAAATGTATCCTATATCCTCTCGTGGGGTTCAAAGTATCTTCAGACCAAAAAAATCATCTAAATCGGTTTAGTGGTTTAAGCGTGAAAAGGTTCCTATTTATATCCATTCTTCCATACTTACGAACGTATATAAAAAAAGGGCGTTTGTCTTTCTCTCGGTACCTCTCACGCCCAAACCGCTAACCCGATTTTGCTTAGATCTGGTATAGAGATACTTTGTCTCCCGAAAAAGAACATAGGCTACTTTTAATACTGGCAAAAGATGCGGTTCCCGCTATAAACGAATTTCGTCGCAACAGAGTTGTCATCTAGCAAAGATGAAACTAAATCAATAGTAGATAAATGAAATAAGTATAACAAATAAGTTATACTTAAGTCCAACTAATACTTACAAATGGCTCCAACCAAGACATTAGTAATTGTAAGAGATATAAAATATTTCTCCAAGTTAATACTGCAGCGAGAAAATTGTTTTATTAAGTTGCATAGCAATATTTATCGCAGGCTTTGAACGCGGTGAATCAAGAAATTCCGTAACGAAAAAACCTAACACACATTACTCCGACCGGCACAGGGGCGCGGCGTTGCCAGACTTCGACGCGGTGTTTGTGTGAGTGTGACTAGTATGCAAATTATAATTGTACTTGATGACGCCCGCAACTCCGTTGCGCCATAACTCGCGCGGGAACCGTACATTTTCCGAGAAAAAAGTATCCTATATCCTTTTCCGGGACTCAAAGTATCTCCATGCCAAATTTCAGCAAAATCGTTTCAGCCGTTTGGGCGTGAAGAGGTAACAGACAAATCTTTACCGCGGCAGTTCCCTTTTATTTTTATTTAGTGATAATGTATTTAAAGCTAGCGAAGGAGGGAATAATCTTATTACGTACAATAAAATCTGTAAACTGTCTTACAAACACATAGTTAATAGTGTTCAAACGAAGTTTTCTCTAACGAAAAACCGCCCGAGGGGGTACGTGAGGTAGCTAACAAGGAGTTAGGGTCAGACCACATTGTGATGCGACGCGGTGTTGTGCTATCTGACCTTTAGGTCACACATTAGGCCGAAAATACGCGGATGAATTTCGGCATGATTACGCCTGCAATGTATTTTATTTAACTGATGACACACCACGCCGAAATTACGTCGCGTTATTTTGTATGCGTAGCGCATTGCTGGCGTAATCATGCCATACTTCGGCCGCGTATTTTCGGCCTAGCATGGCCGCGCCAAAATTCGTTTATCGCGCGGGAACCGTACATTTTTTTACCTAAAAAGTATTCTATGTCCTTTCCCGGGGCTCAAGTATCTGTGTACTCATCAAAATCGTTTCAGTGGTTTGGGCGTGAAGAGGTAACAGACAGACAGACAGACAGACGGACAGACAGACAGATAGACACACTTTTGTATTTATAATACTACTAGTATGGATATGGATGTACGGTCTGATATAATGTGAAGTTGTAAATAAAATATCATTAGAAAGTTTCACTTCTTAGATCGTCCCACTGGGTTACGAGAGTACCTAGTTCCCTCGTGTATTGCGCGCACACTTCGGCACCGGGTGTAGCCATTATAAATTTACGGGTACATAAAATGTTTTAGCCCCATCGTATCTACTTTTGTTAGGGCCTTCGGGGCAAGTTAATCAGCCCTATAAAGTTAGAACTTCTTATCAGATGGAGAAAAGTCTTGACTACTCCAGTTGGTTCAGTAGAGTTTTATGAACCTTATGCTGTTGGGCATAGGGGTCAAAGTAGCGTAGCAGTCAAATTTAAAGTTATCTTAAGAGATAAAATTGAAAGTAGGTATATAAAATTTTAATAGCACTTAAATGATTCTTAAAGTTATAGAAACAAAGGATATCAAAAAAGCTAAGCTTTCTTTATAGTGTGTATGTGTCCCCTGTATAGAGTTTACTGTGAAAGCAGAAGCGCTGAAGGAGCAATTTTTGTGATTTGTGTGGAAAAGCGCCCGAGCATCATGAATTTTCCCATGAAAAAGGTACACTATACAGAGGACTCTTAACACCCTTAAGCATTATTACTCTGTTGAGTAACATCCTGTATAAGGGACACTTATACAGCCTAAACTCTAAAGTTTTAACACTCGGTTTTGTTAGATACCAAAACAACGTTTTGATGTACAGCAAAACAACGTCGGCCGGGTCAAAACTTAAATTCCACCGCAAACTAAACGTTTCAAAAACTTGGGGATGAAACTCTACAAACTCTCACAAAAGTCTTTAGTAAAAGAAACATGGCGGAATAAAAACTTCCTAAGGTTTAATTAGACCTTATCTTACTTTGGCAGGCCTCAGGGTAAGTCAATACCTTAAATAAGAGTGCGGGCTTAGAGTGGCGGAGCGATAAGCGGCGGCGAGTTCACAAGCGGTAGCGATTTTTGTTTTTGAGCATTTTTTCTAAATTAGGCTGTGTTTCCACTGAAGCGTAGCGGAGCTTAGCAGTGCCCGAATTGACCAATTGCTATTCCAGCGAAATGACAGCGAAGATTTCGAGCATGGTGATTGGTCAATTCGGCACCGCTAAGCTCCGCTCCGCTTCAGTGGAAACACAGCCTTATAGTACCTTTGGTAAGGGTGCGAACTGAGATTGGCGGGGTGATAAGCGACAGCGGTTTTATGAGCGGTAGAGATTTTGGTGTTTATCTGCATTTTTCCCAATGTTTCTTTATGATATAGCCTAAACTCTGGAACTGATTTAAAAAGTCAATACATTGTTATAGCTTACTTTATAATCTAAATGCGAGTGTGTCTTGTCTGTCTGTTACCTCTTTACGCTAAAACCACTGCACCGATTTTGATGAAATGATGTAAAGTCTACCGCAAACGATCAAACATCAAACACGTCAAACTACGTGTTTGAAGAAAATTTGGATTTACTACGTGTTTGACGTGTTTGATGTTTGATCGTTTGCGGGGGACTTAAGGAAGAACTATAAGTTTTGGAAAGGGACACAGGAAAAAAGGGTTCGATTTCCTCGATTAAGTTATTTTTTCTTTGCAACGTACAATAATAGGCTGAAAATTAAGTAATTTATGTTAACCGACTTACACTTTTGTAAGTCGGTTAACATAAATTACTTAATTTTTAATATTTGTTAACTCGTATTAAGCTAAGTGTCGTTGTACACCTAATTTGCCTTCCACTTTGTTAACCTTTTAGATTACTTTTTACGAGATGGGCATAAATTATTCGAGAAGTCCTCATTTATCTGTCTTTTATGTGAATTTTACGAAAATTGCGGTCTGGAATGCATACTAATATTACGCCTCCGTGGTCCAGTGGTTCAGAGTGTGGCTCTTGACTCGGAGGCCGTGGGTTCGATTCCCGCGATGGATACATGTTACTTCCAAGTTTGGTTAGGACAATGCAGGCTGATCACCTGATTGTCTGACAAGTAAGATGATTCATGCGTCGGATGGGCATGTAAAGTGCTGCGCCTGATCTCTCGCCAGTCGTGTCGGTCGTCCGTCCCACTGGGTTATGAGAGTAAAAGGAATAGAGAGTGCTCTTGTGTAATGCGCACACACTTGGGCACTATAAAATTACTCCTGCGTAACTGGCCTTGGTTTCAATGAGATCGGCCAACGTCACCGTAACCGGTGTGGGAGTTATTATTATTATAATATTACTAGCTGTTTCCCGCGACTTCGTCCGCGTTATCATAGTATACCTATATAGACTTTCATTTAAACTTTCAACCCCTATTTCACCCCCTTGGGGATAATATTTTCAAAAAAGCTTAAACACGTACCAATCATTTTTAATCAGTAGCCCAAACATAAAATTTCATGCTTCTAACTCAAGAAATAACGGACTTCCATTGAAACTTTCAACCCCAATTTCACCCCCTTGGGGGAAGAATTTCCAAAAACGCTTAAATACGTATCCATTCATTTTTAATCAGTAACCCAAAGATAAAGTTTCATGTTCCTAACTTAAGAAATGACGGACTTTCATTCAGACTTTCAAGCCCTATTTCACCCCCTTCGCGGTAAAATTTTCAAAATTCCTTCCTTAGTGGGTGTCTACTTAATAAAACAACTACTCATCAAATTTCATGACTGTAACTTTAACAGTTTTTGCTCAGCGATGATGAATCAGTCAGTCAGTCAGGACATGTAATTTTTTATAAGTATAGATAAATCCGACAGCTGTCTTTCTGTATGCCCGGTGCTATTATGTATTGCGCACACACTGGGGCATTTAAGCGTTATTTTAGTATGCGTCATTTGGTGACGGAGTGAACAGAAAGACAAACTCACACAAGTGTAACTTTGTAGAAATTCTTTTAACATTAAACAATTTTGCAAACTTTTTGAAGTAACAGTTTGGCGTGTAAGACAATGGATGAAATCGGATATTGTGTTCACACAATAGATTTTAGTGTTTGATATTGTATCTAGACTTCAAAGACTAGCTTTGAAAAGACTTAGTCTGTATAGATAGAGATTTCGATCTTCAAAACTTAATATTATGGCTGTAAACTTCGCATCACTTCCCTCCTATACAAACTTTCAACGAATATTTCAAGACTTAAATTAGATAAATCGGTTCAGCCGTTCCCGAGTTTTAACAAGAACGAGAAAATTTAAAATTTATTTTTATACATTATAGATAGATAATTTTCTTACAATTTATATATTAATCCTTCGATCGCAGATTCTTGGAAATGCTATTGTATTCTATTGTTGTCGCGATCACCGGTGCTCTTATGGGGCTTGAAGGATTAAATAACCACCAACCAGACATTACCTACATTTGACAATCTAAGACATAAACAAAAACTATTAAAACATGTACCAACAAACCTAAGACATTACTAATTGAAACTCCTTTTTAACTCAAAACTAGGCCAAGAAAAGGTCTATTTGTAATAACAAAAGTTCCTAGTTGACGACCCCTGGCCGCAGTGGGCGGAGGGGGGAGCGGAGAGGGGGCGCTTTGTACGGGGGCAGGGGAGCAGAACCGACGGTCGCCACAGTAATATCCTGTTAGGTTTAAGTCTTAGGAGGTGGCGATTTTTGGAAAGCTCACTCTTGTTAAGTTAACAGTGGAAAATATGCGTGGAAATAGTAATCATTTAAGAGGTAGCGATTAAATTGTATCTAGTTCATCATTTTATGTTACATTACGTTAAAGTAACTATGAATCGTGTTCGAATTACCGTACTAAAGTTAACAATTAAACCTCCTTGAGAATAAAAATATTCATACAGTATTAACAAATGTTTATAGTTTTTGCAATGTTTTGAATAGTTTATTAAATACTTTTAAATAGTTATCATTCGTATGTCAATTTTTTTTCAATAGAATGCCGATCTAAGAAAGGTACTGTATTTCAAAACTTATTATTCGGGCTTTAACGCGACTTATTTAAATAGTAGTGCTACTATGAGTAAGTACATACTTTTTCTCGACGTTTCGGCCGTGTTGCAACGGCCATGGTCACGAGTATACAGTACTCATAGTAGTACTCATATTTAAATAAGTCGCGTTAAGTCCCGAATAATAAGTTTTAATTATAATGCAACGCGAATGTTTAAAATGTTATCTAAATTACTGTATTTTAACTTTTTCCAAAATATTGATTGATTCTCTCTTACTTTATCGATCGTGGAAAAACGAGACAATATAGCCTTTCAATTGTTATTGCGAGCACCGGTGTTCGTACGGGGCTTGATGGGTTAGACTTGATGGTCTCTACGGTCTATCGTATTTTCTTTATCATGATCTTTAATTTGTATTTGAGTATTTGACACGTCTGTCTCTTTGTCCGTTACATTGTAGCATCGAAACGGATCGAAATTTATCCACTTTTAAAATTAATATAATATTTATTTGCTACATCTCATCACTTATACCACACGCTATGTTTGTTATAAGGAACACGGTATTATACCGAATTCGGTGTGTCGACAGCTAATTACGATTCAGAGAACACTCTTCATCATCATCATCATCATCACACACAAGATTAGTTTGTTAGATGTTTCCTCTCAATTTCGTTGTGTAAAAATTCGTTAATAGCGCAGAAACTGTACATTTTTCCGGGATGAAAACCATCAAAATATTATGTCCTTAGCAAGGATATACGAGGTATATTATGTCCTTGCTCGGAATTAATTACATTACACTTAAGAAATTTCATGAAAATCGGTTCAGCGGTTTTGGCGTAAAGAGACGAGTAAGAACTTTCGAATTTATCTTCTTAATGAAAATTTAGATAATTATGTAAGACTTATGTTGCAATGCCTATGTGTGTGCGCAGTACACAATAAATTTTTCATAAACCAGGAGGCTTATCCATGGTGACGCGGACGCCTTGATAATTTGGCTGCAGCGATATCGATTTTTCTCAACAATGACTAAATCTAAGAAATTAAAGTTCATTGTCAGTATTCATCATGTCTTTGTCCTTGAATTACCCATAGCATAACACGATTGGTCAACTTTTATAACACAGAATAATCAATCAAAAAGACCTCTGTAAAAAAAGGGATTCTAATTTTGCCAAGAGGGGAGTGTGGTTTAAGCTTCCAAAATTTCTACATTGATTAGTTCAAGCATACACTATAATTTGGCCATAGTTTATATGAAATATATTTATGGTTTTTAAATTACGCAACAAAAACCATTTTGTCGCTTACGCCCTTTCCATTTCTTGTAGTTCCATTTCTTGTTTTCTATGAGAGGCTCTCATAGAAAACAAGAAATGGAACTACAAGAAATGGAAAGGGCGTATTAGTTCAAGCATACACTATAATTTGGCCATAGTTTATATGAAATATATTTATGGTTTTTAAATTACGCAACAAAAACCATTTTGTCGCTTATGCCCTTTCCATTTCTTGTAGTTCCATTTCTTGTTTTCTATGAGAGGCTCTCATAGAAAACAAACGATCTAAAACATATCCAAAACGGTTTTTACTTTAACGTGGCGTTACGTTAATGATTCGTTCTCGGAACTCTTATCTAATCTAATATATATAAATCTCCTGTCTCGATGTTTGTCCGCGATGGATTCCTAAACTACTTAATCGATTTTAATGTTTGTTTTAAAAAAACAAACATTAAAATCGGTTAATCGGTTTAAAAAAATGTGTGCTTTTTTCCAACTTGAGAGATAGGATAGCTAAGATCTTTAATTATAGTCGCAATTTTATTTTTTTGCAGATTATTTGTCTATAAAGAGCGACCATTGTTTATGCGACGCGGGTCACGGGATAGCGATGGACGTTACCATGGTGACATACTTATTTAGTCACTAATTCAATAAAATAATTCGGGTGATATACTTTATATAATATGGCAAAGAAACGTTTGTCGGGACAGCTAGTGTATTATAAAAATATTTACTAGAGGACACTCATGTGCGTTTCGTTTTCAATTTAGTCGAACTATCACTTTCTGTTTGTTTAGCCACCTGGCCCGGAGTAAAAGTTAATTAAAAATCCAATTTGGTTCGCACAAATATTTATTTTGGCGAGCGAGAGGGGTGTATGTCCGTCTCTGTCACACCTGACGGTTTTTAGAATGCCGGATGTGTGATACTAATTTGTGGCACAAAAATTAGCCTTTGTCCTTTCCTGAGATAAACATAAAATAGCGAAATATCTCCATACAAAATCTATACTTCCATATCCATATCCACACTTACTAATTTAAAAATGCGAAAGTGTGCCGGTCTGTTCTCCCAACCTCTTCACGCCTAAACCGCTGAACCGATTTTTTAAAACTTGGTATGGAGATACTTTGAATCCCGGAAAAGGACATAGGATACTTTTCATCGCGGAAAAATGTACGGTTCTCGCGCAGTAAACGAATTTTCGTCTAGCTAAATAATACTATACTGTACCTACTCGGCGAAACATGGCAGTAGCGGTCATTGACTCCCTGTCAAAAACATGTCATTTTCTATACAAAGCCGTGATTGACAACATCTGACACTTCATTGACAATCGCGGACAAGTTTTTGACAGGGAGTCAATGACCGCTACCGCCATGTTTCGCCGAGTACAGTATAGTATGCATTTTAAAGCACGCTATGTTTTATCTGCATTGTTAAACAACCGAATTGCTAAAGTCCTCAGGGAGGCTAAAATTTGAACCTGCTATCAGTTTTAACTCACCATTTTCCGATTCTAATAACGGTATCGATTCCATTAGAATCGGTTCACACCACAGTGACCAGGTACCCAGTTAATGAACTAGTGAGGTTACACGAAATATTCGGTTGCGGCGTCTCGGTTTTGGTATTTCCGGTTTTCGGAATTCGGTTGCGAACATGAAAAAGTAAATTGTAAAAGATTTTTTCGCAAAATATCTATTGTAAATATCGATTCGTTGGGTGTAGACAAAATTCAGGAGTGATGGATTGTTTCTTAAATCTTTTAGATGTTGTTAAAAAGCTTAGTATTTCGCTTAATATTTATACAATAATAGTAACAGTTAAAAAAGCTTTTTCAAAGAAATGACGATTAAAATTACTAATATTTAATATGTTTTACTAATATGTTCTTCTTCTTTAGTGGCAATTTCAATGTCAGAGTGTATTATATAGACTTTGCTTGAATGTGAAGCAACCAAGGGTATGGTTACATAATTATAATAATATATATTTACAAGTTGATTCACCTGAAAAAAAAACAAGTGTTAGTAAAGACATCACAGTCTAATATTATTAACACGTATATTATATGTACATAAAATCTCAATAAACGGGGTATTTACTACTAATAATTATGTTAATCGCAACAGAAGTAAGGTACAATAGAAATATTAGAAATTTTTAGTAAAGTCTATCGGTGTCGAAACGTAAGGTCTGCGAAATACCAAATCCAAAGCTGCGTAGGCTCTACTGTAATATTGTCATACAACAAGTTATCAATAAGAAATCGAAATTGATTTATTGTAACCGTACAACAGTAAATAGTACAACAATATAATATATCTACCATGAAGGCATCATAACAAAACAACAGAACAATATACAAAAGATATTATAACAAAATAGCAGAAAATAACCCGCAAAGTCTATAGTCCCCTCCCTAGCGATCAAAAGACAATTCCAATATCCACCGTCAATTTAAATTTTCTATGTAACCGAACATAATAACTGCTTTATTGAAATTATTTTAATTAGATCCGGCTTCGGATCCGGAGAATCCCGTAATTAAAATCTATTATTTGCGGGAAATTTATTATTTGGAAAATCTGGAGCTTTCTGGTAGATATTAGAAGGGAGGGGGGAGGGAAAGAGGTGATTTTATGTCTCGCATTAGGTGAACTCTGCAATGATAGTGTGTGTGATGATTTGGAAAATCTAAAGTTTCTGCTAAGGGTCAATTTAGACCGCAACGCGACGCGTTGATGCATTTCTAAGGGTCAATTCGGACCGCAACGCGACGAGGTGAGGCGCGGCGCGGCGCGGCATAAATTTGTATGGATTTTACAGATTTGCGTGAGACGTCTGGCGAATCTGTCAAATCCATATAAATTTAGAAATGCACCTTCGCGTCGCGTTGCCGTCTGAATCAACTGACAGATTTGCAAGACGTCTCACGCAATTGAAATCTGTCAATTCAGTACAAAAAGGCATATCTACGCGTCGCTTTGCGGTCTGAATTGACCCTAATTCAATAAGAATAATTTCAAAAAGAAAACTGACGTCAAATAACGCTAGTTTTAGTAAATGTAAAATTATTTCTTAAGAAATGCGTTGGAAGCAGACTTGACTACTATGTTATTCCCCCTATATCATGAGCGAAAATGGCTACCTTTTTTTGGACTTGAAGGGGACTTGCGCGTCATGCAATGTAGAATGAAATCAAATTAAACAACAATTTTGCACCCCACAATCAAATATCAAAGAATAACCAGTATTATGGGAGCAGTAAAAATATTTTCGCGATAAAAACCTCACCCTCGGGGCAAATTTGGACGAATTGTTGTTTTAAATGGCAACACTGATATAATTTGCAGCAATTTTATTTTGTTTTCGTTTTTTTAAACCCGTAAAAGCTTTATTTTCGCTAAAATGAAGCTACCGTAATATGACAAAGATATAAAATTGTTATTTCATATCGTATCGTTTTCATCGTATAGAATTATTGTTATTTCAAAAAAAATTGTGGATGTATGTTTAAGCTATAGTATTTTATATTATACCAATCTTGCTGTGAGATATGCTTGGTGATATTGTGCCTGTTATACTGCTTAAAATATTATAATGATTGTACCTATATTATCACATTTTTTCGATTGTGTTACTGTATATTATATACTTTTGGTGTGCTAAATAAATAAATAAATAAATAGAACTGATAGCTGTCATTTAAGCACTTTCCGTTTTATCATTCCCAGAAAACTCACCCCCAATATTTTTAAATTGACTATCTGATTATTTTTATATAGTGTGGCAAGCTATTTTTGGACACTCTTACAATTCCAACATCGAAAAATACATTTAAAAAATTCACCCCTCAATTTTTTATTCACTCTCTTATTTTTTTGTTGCAGCGCCGCCCACGTCGGTGGAGATCGTCTCCCATCCCCACAACTCGAAGCTGGAGGTGCGTGAGGGGGAGGATGTGTCACTGGAGTGCCAAGTCAGAAATGCTAAGCCGGCAGCCAAGGTTGTCTGGTATAGAGGCAACCAGGAGATGAAAGGAGACAAAGGTAAGTTTATAATTTTTAGCATAAAATTATTATGATCTGTTGAAAAAATTGGTTGAAAGAGATTTTATTCAATTTTTTTTAATAAAAGCTACATTTCAACCCATTTGGGGGGTGAATTTTGCGTGAATTTTGAGTATCGTAACGTGAAGTTAAGAATGTAGTAAAAAAAATATGTAATTAATTTTTTGAACTACATACTTGGTTATTGATTATGTTTTATCATAATATTCTATTTGTAAAATTTTGAATCTTCATCCTCAGGTTGAATTTTGTACAATAATTCTAAATACATGTCAAACAAAAAAGCCTTCAAATTATTAAACCATTATCCCTAGCCTACAAAAACTGTAGCCAACTGAATAATTCACCAAGTGAAAAATACTTTAGAAATAATCTCGAGCCGATTTCCGTGATAAAAATCCATTTGCACTTACCAAAATGTAATCCGGGGGGTAAAAAATGTAAGCCAAATTTAATTACGAGGCAAAATTTGGCAACCTGCTGCATAAAGTGCGAGCTAAGCCGGGATTATGTGGTTCAGTGCTCGGACTATAATTATTTCTCGTTGTTTCTCTGTACTAAACGCGTGGATTCCCGCATCGCGATGTGTAGTAAGGGTAACAATCTACGAATAATAAAAACTAAGGAAGAGTAACTCCGTCAAAAACATGCTCCAAAATACTTGTCAAAAAAAATCGGTTGTCTGTAAAGTCGGTTTACTGACGATAGTTGAACGTGACAACTACCTTTGTTGAGTTGAACTTCATAATATTTTATAAGTAAATTTGAACTAAATTTGATAACAGATGTCGCTGTTAGGCCTCTAGATCGCGCTATCGCTTTGTCGACAACATTTGGTATATGTAATTCAATTCGTAGTAATTCAATTCAGTCTCGATTTCATAACAGATGTCGCTGTTAGGCCTCTAGATCGCGCTATCGCTTACTCGACAACATTTGGTATATGTAATTCAATGGACTAGGTTCTTGTCTTTTGACACTCACTGGTTGTTTTATTTATTATTACGCCAGAGGGATTTGCGCTCAGGGTAACCCTACATAACGGATCGGACCGTATGACGATTTACGTCACTCAAGAGTCAAGTAGGACTTAGGAGAGAGACGGATGTCGAACGCTGCCGAACGCAAAGGCCGATTGTGCTTTCTTGTCGCTGGTTCGCGCTCTCGCTTGCACTTCAAGCCTTAAATGGAACGCCTCAGAGCGAGGCAACGCCGCATGAACTGTCATGTTTTTCGGGCGCGCAGCCCATATCGAATTATAAGACGTTATCACGTCAAAAGTGTACCTTAGGTTCACTTTTTATACATTTGCAATATTTAGGTGACCTTGAGCGGTATAAAGGCTGACGTTACATGACAGTTCGAATGGAACCAAATTTAAAACTGTATTAGTATGGGAGTTACGTTTCCTTAGGTTTTATTATTCGTAGGTAACAATTGTTTTTTTACCCCTTGGGGGTGTAATTTTGAAAATCCTTCTGGAGCGGTTTCTTGTATATTTCAATATTTTTTGCCTTTTTTGGTACATCGCTTTATGATGATCGGTTAATGGATACTCGTAGTTAAGTAGTTTGTGTTAAAGCGTGACAATGTGACATTCACATTTATAATATTAGTAAGATTAGAATAGTTACTACATGCTGAATCCATCTTTATTCATCTTTATTTTAAACTTTATTAGTCTCGCTAAAACTCAAGAACCGATTTGACTAATTTTAGTGTTAAAATATTGTTGGAAGTCCAGAAGAAGTGTCTCTTTATAATTAAAGGTTTAAAATTAAGTAAACTTAAGTTTAATAGTCAAGCTTGTGGTAATCCTTACTAATATTATCAATGCGAAAGTGTGTCTGTCTGTCTGTTACCTCTTCACGCTCAAACCGCTGAACCGATTTTGCTGAAATTTGGTATGGGGATACTTTGAGACCCCAGAAAGGACATGGGATACTTTTTATCCCGGAAAAATGTACGGTTCCGCCGCAATAAACGAATTTTGGCGCAACAGAGTTGCGGGCATTATCTAGTAGGTAATAATTAAATCCTACATTCCAAAACACATTGGATTAGAAAAGGGACAGAAAACATCAGAACCGAATGGGACCTGCTTAAGCCAAAAAGGTTCATTGCGATCTCATATGTCAGTTGTAAGTTAAGAATCGCGGTAACTATAACTTGATTCAAATGGGGTTAAAGAGATATAGGAAAGTGGTAAAGAATTTTGCACTCTGGGACTGCCATAAATTGTGGAAAGGGTAGAAGCAGGCATTTTCGGGGTAGAAAGAGCGAAAGATATCATATCGAGAGAGATTGACATTTAAATGGAGACTGTTAAACATATTTTGTGTCCCACAAAAAATTTACATATTGAGTTATGAATGCACTTTATGTTCTTTAGAATTTGTATCATTAACCCATCAATCCCCAAGCGGCAGCCGGCTGCCGCATAACATTGCCGTGATACCCACGGTGTTAAGGACTCTTGTCCATTCCGCTTATGTACTAGCTAAAAAAGCCGAGCTTTGTGAGGGCTCGCGTCGTCACACCTTGACCGAGTGCAAATCAATAGGTGTGATAGTTTTTCCGTAAAGTGTATTACAAAATGTACAGGTTGTGGTTCCGTACCCAAAGGGTGAAAACGGGACCCTATTCATGAGACTTCATTGTCTGTCCGTCTGTCTGTCTCCAGGCTGTATCTCAAGAACCGCTATAGATAGAGTTCTGAAATTTTGCACAGATTGTGTATTTTCGTTGCCGCTATATTTAAAAGGGGCTCCTATACAACAAACGTGATTTTTTTGGCCTTTTTTTGCTCGATATCAATAATAGAAACAGGTAGGCACTTGATATTTTCACAAAGGCCTTCAATATTTAAGAATAATAATAAAATAAAATAAAAATTTAAGGGGGGCTCCCATACGAAAGACACAAGGGCTATATTGGCCTATTTTTGCTCTATAACGATACGGAACCCTTCGTGCGCGAGTCCGCCTCGCACTTGGCTGATTTTTAAAAATTCACCCAGGGGTGAAAATGGTTTGAATTTAATAAACTTTCAATTAGTTTTCTCTTCACGCGCTGTCGGGCCGTGAAAAACGTAATCCTGTATTGAAAACTTTGAGAGCTATTTAGTAAAAGCATTAACGGTAGTTATTTTTAACATTTTAAATATTACAGAGTTGTTTTATAGGGTTTTTAATTAAAGTTAAAAACGCACGCAACGGACAAAATTAGTTTGTCTTGCGGGAACCGTACATTTTCATAGGATAAACAGTATCCTATATCGTTTTCAGGGACTCAAAGTATCTCTATATTAAATTTCAGCAAAATCGATTCAGTGGTTTGGGCGTGAAGAGGTGACAAACTCACAGAAACACTTTTACATTTATAAGTATGGATGACTCGTGCAACTCCGTCACGCCGAAACTCGTTATTAGCGCTGGAACCGTACATTTTTAGGGTTCCGTAGTCAACAAGGAACCCTTATAGTTTCGGTCTGTCCGTCCGTCTGTCCGTCTGTCCGTCTGTCCGTCTGTCTGTCTGTCTGTCTGTCTGTCTGTCTGTCTGTCTGTCTGTCTGTCCGCGGTTTTACTCAGAGACTATAGGACCTACAAAGCTGTAATTTGGTATGAATACACATATTAACGATGGCAACAAAATGGTACATGAAAACGTAAAAATATATTTTTTTATTGTACACATGAAGAGGGGATGAAAATTTTTTTTCGCGCCCACTCCATCGTGTGGGGTGTCGTTGAATAGGTTTTTAAAATATTGCGAGTATTCATAGATCATTTTCCGATTTAGGGATCCGTTTGTTAAATATTAAGTTTTAAAGTGGAAAAAATCGTTAGAGTCCAGTGTCCCCCCCCCTTCTACCAGCTAAACGGTTGGTTCTGGAAATGTGAAAAAATTCACGGGAGTAGGAAATATGCTGAATTTAAAAGGAAAACTATCACGGCTAAGAAGACTTCATAAGTTATTGAGTAATAGTCGATCAACTAGAAAAAAATGTATTCGGCGAAGTATAAATGGAACTTTTCGTTCAAATTCCTTTGAAAGTAACTGAGATTATGTTGTTATTAGTGGAAAACACGCTATAAATATACGTTCATTGACCATAAAAAAACTGTCAAAAACTAGCGGTACTACGGAACCCTATATTGCGCGTGGCCCGACACGCACTTGGCCGGTTTTTTCGGAATAAAAACTATTCTTATATTATGTTCTTTCTCGGGACTCAAAGTTGATATGCGTAACACTGATTTTCATTTAAATTGGTTCGGTGGTTTAAGCGTGAAGAGGTGACAGACAGACAGTTTCGAATTTATATTAGTATAGATTGAATAACTTTTTAAAAACTATATCACTGAAACAAGTACACTATAAATTCTAATTAAAATAATTTAATTTGTGTAAAAATGTTTTTTTTTTCTTTTTTTCAATTGACGACGGCACATCACTAATTGGCCTCTGTATTAATTACCTTTCCGAGTGCTAACAAGCATCAGCTAGGGATGTACCAATCGATAGTGTTGGGAAAATATTGATAAAAAGTGTTGGGTTAGTTACGATATAATCTTACTACTTAATATCGATATTTCTAGTGATGCAGTATATTTTGTCGATAGTTTTAGTATTTTCCGGGTAAAATTTATGTAGGGTTACCATGGTATAAAAAGGTTAAACAACTACTTTTTAAGACAGTGGTAAAATAAGTTGTCCAGTAAAGTCCATAAAAATATTACTAATCCGAGAGTTTCTCTGTTACCTCTTAACGCCTAAACCGCTTAATCGATTTTCTTGAAATTATTATGGAGATACTTTGGGTCTCGGGACATAATATTATATGATACAGAAATATGCACGTTTTCCGGATAGTCAAACCGAACCACACAGCTTTTGGTGGCCTTTAAAGCCAGGCCAGCTAGGCTAGAGAAGAGAAGAAAGAGTCTTGTGTACTGCGCACATACTTGGGCACTATAACTACTGCCTAGCTGGCCTAGTTTCAATAAATCACAGAGACAGCATTATTAGCGATACAAGCATCATTTAAATTATTGATCCGATACAATAATTTAGCCATACGCAAGCTGAAAACACAATAACGTACAAAAGGTATATAAGTCGTGTATTATCTAAGGGCGAAATAATGCCGGCCCAAGGGCCCTCGCCCTGTTTATACAATGACCCTTAATATTAGGGTTCCCTAGGGCAATGAGAAATCCATCCTGATTAAAGATTAGGTGTAGTTTTGTTTGTATGATGTTCTTTTGACTGACTTGGGCGGAGGTAAATGGTTTGATTGTGTATGAATGTTTGATATAATTTTTTTTTTATTTATTTTATTTATTTATTTGAATTGTGATGTAGAGACCAAACCGATCGTACGCGTACAGACGCATACAGTGTGTCAAAATTGATAAATGATACTTAATACTTACTTTAGGGTGTGTATGCATCCTTCATATAGAGTTTGCTGTGAAAGTAGCAGCGATGAAAGAACAACATATATCATTTGTATGGACAAGCGCTCCAGCGTCGTGAATTTTTGCATACAAAAAAGTTACTCTTTCAACCCTGCACTTTCAAAGTGACTACACAGGGTCATACACTCCCTAAAGTTTAATACTTTCGTTACAGCCTGTATAAAACTCTAATTATGCGGAACCCGCTCCGTTTCTCGCCGACTCGCGGCGCGCCGTCAACTTGACATGGTTACAGATTTTGCATTTAAAAAATTAGAACAAGTATAATACTGCCTTTGACTTGCAAAGAATCGAGGTGAGAAATAATGAATTATGAAATGCGATAAAATAATGTTGTTTCAAGAAATATACTATAGTCTACATGTTGCATGTAAACTTTCCGGTAAAACCGTTTTCTGGGATAAAAACTATTCTCAGTTCTTTCCCGAGGCTTTAGGTATCTCCATATTATATAATTTTATAGCTGTCCCGGCAAACGTTTCTTTGCCATATTAAGTATATAAAGTATTTTTTTATTTGATCGCAGCGCTAACTGTCTGGACAGACTAAAATTAAAATTCGAATTCGAATATTATTTAAAATAGCTGTCCCGGCAAACGTTTCTTTGCCATATTAAGTATATTAAGTTTTTTTTTTAATTTGATCGCAGCGCTAACTGTCGGGACAGACTAAAATAAAATTCGAATTCGAATATTATTTAAAATTTGACACTGCGATGGTAGCGCCGTCTGTCGGATCCAATGTAAAACATTCCAAAATCAACAACTACTAATAAATTAAAAATTAATTACAAAAACATTACCCAGCGGACAAAATTGTGATTCTAAACCATTCCCAGATCCCCTTGAACACACACAAAATTTAATCAAAATCGGTCCAGTCGTTTGAGAGAAGTTCAGTGACATACACACTCACAGAAGAATTATATATATTAAGATGAAAATCGGTTTAGTGGTTTAATTAAAGCCTTGCATTCTTATTCAATAAATAATTTACAAGGAGTTCTCTTACAATTATACTAATTTGAACTTCACTACTATTTTAACTATTATTAACAAACACACTTAACACACAATTATATAATCTACCCTACCCTCTGCTCCCTAGAGTCTAGATCTCTATTTTTGCCTATAAGTATAATAATATATCTAATTATTCATCTGTGGTCACCGCCGTTGGTTTTACATTTAGGAATTCTTTTAAATGTATACCTTTCTTTAAAATATATTGTAAGACTGTTTGGAGACCCCAATAAACGTAAATAAATAAAGTGTAATAATAGACATGGTGTTTAGACACACTATTTTTTTGTTTCTAATATTACTAAATATTATTTTCTATTTTGCGTATACAGTTCTTAGCGCGGATAAAAATCTGCCCCTAAAATTATTCCTAGGTATACGAAGTTTGTGCAAAATCTGTTTAATCATGTATGCTTGAAGAGTATGCAATCACATTAGGTCCAGACTTTGTCAGATGTTTTTCTATAAAATATGTCTACGGAACCAATGATAAAATAACACATTTCTCGCTTACCTTTTGTACGTCTCGCATAATGTGTTGTAATTCTTTTTACGCTTTTTCATTGTGATTTTTATTTATTTTGCACCGTTTTTGAGGTCTTTTTCCTGTTGTGGTGTTATTTTTTAATCTATTTTAACACGCTTTTAAATAAGCTTCGGCTGTATTTATGTAAAATCTTTGAGCGCGTTTTACCTATCTCCAGTAGTCAAATTAATTCGAAACTTTGCATACGTATTAATCCTTCGATAGCGGATTCTTTGAAATCTATTGTTATTCTATTGTTGTCGCGATCACCGGTACTCTTATGGGGCTTGAAGGATTGAGAGCCAATGACAATGCTATAATTTGTTAAACATTTTGAAAAAATAAATAAAAAAGCGTGTTTTTTCGTCTTTTTTAACCAATTATTTATTTGGTTATTGCTTTGATACAATGCTTTCTTTTATAACTGACGTTCACCGAATAAGATAGTACAATCCATGTCCATACTAATATTATAAATGCGAAAGTGTGTCTGTTTGTCTGTCACCTCTTCACGCCTAAACCGCTGAACCGATTTTGCTGAAATTTAATATGGAGATACTTTGAGTCCCGAGAAAGGACATAGGATACTTTTTATTCCGGAAAAATGTACGGTTCCCGCGTGATAAATGAATTTTGGCAATGATGCCCGCAACTTCGTTGCGCCAAAATTCGTTTATCGCGCAGGAACCGTACATTTTTCCGGGATAAAAAGTCCTATGTCTTTTTCCGGTACCCAAAGTATCTCCATACCAAATTTCAGCAAAATCGGTTCAGCGGTTTAGTTCGCTTCGGTTCTAGTCCATAATAATAACTTCCACATCGGGGTACAATCCATGCTAACAATAGGAAATCATGACTATTTGTCGGTCTGTATGTTTGCTTATCTCACTACAATATACACCTTACTGTCTTTCTATCACGCTTGGTTTCCTAAAGTGGATAATTCGATTTTGTTGACATTTTGTATCGAGATACTTCGAGTCCCGGGTAAGGACACAGCATAGTTTTAACTCTGGAAAAATGTACGGCTTCCGCGCTATTAACGAAGTTACTGGATGTGGTTAAATAAATTATATCATCGTCGAAAATCCAGTGAATAATTTTGCATCGATAATTTTGTGTATCACTAAACTTAATTATGGATACACGCTTCATAACTAGCGTACTTTTTGAACGCATCCGTGGTGTAGTGGTTGAGCGCGGCTCTTGACTCGGAGGTCGTGGGTTCGATTCCCGCGTTGGAAACATGTTATTTCCAAGTTTGGTTAGGACAATGCAGGCTGATCACCTGATTGTCTGACAAGTAAGATGATCCATGCGTCGGATGGGCATGTAAAAAGTCGGTCCTGCGCCTGATCTCTCGCCAGTCGTGTCGGTCTTCCGTTTTATATTTATCAAACAAAAGTATTTTATCTAAATCTGTTCAGTGCAGCCAAAATTCGAACCTTGCCATAAAAATTTATGCTTTAGTTGAAACTAGATAACGCCCGCAACCCGGTTGCGACTTGCGTCAATATTCGATTATCAGGAACCGTACATTTTTCCAAGGTAAAAGTATCCTTTCCTGGGACTTAAAGTATCTCCATACCAAAGTTCAGCAAAATCGGTTTAGCGATTTAGGCGTGAAGAGGCAACAGATAGAAAGACTTACATTTACAATATTAGTTTGGATTTTCAGTCGCGATTGCTTGCGAAAAACGGTACCTTAACACATTCAACTGTCAATAAAAGTAAAATATTCTATTTACATTTTGGATACAAATAATTTATCTATTGACAGAAAAATTATTATAAAGATGGCGTCCGGAGATTTCGATTTAAAAGCTCTTCGCAATATCCGGCGCTGCTAGTGACAGCCGAAATTCGATTTTAATGTCAACTATTCGTGTATACCCCGAGCGGGGAAACGGGACAGAATTGTTGATAAATAATATTAAAAAATAAATAAAACAGACTTGAAAGTTATATATCTCAAAAACTAATGAACATATTTTTATGAAACTTGCGGTATTCCTTAAGTTAAACTTTCAAAAGAACAACAAAAAAAGAATAATTTAAATCGGACTTGTAGTTCCGGAGATATGCGAACACAAACATAGTAAAAACACATCGAGAATAGTTTAGGTAAAGTTTGTAGAGCTACGTTGTAGAGGTGCTACGCCGTAGACCTACGTCGTAGTCCTGCTACGAAACATACATTAGATGACTATAATTCATTTATTGCGTAAACCGTACAGTTTTCCGTAACGAAAACTATCCTATGCCCTTTGCCGGACCTTAGAGTATGTCCATACCAAATTTCGTCTTAATCGGTTGAGTCGTTTTAGGGTCAATTCAGACCGCAACGCGACATCGTCGTCGCAACGCGCACATGACGAAGCGGGAGGGGGTTTGACGGACTGCTTCGTAATAACGCTGCGTGCGTGTTGCAGGCTATGCGTCAAAAACTTTGTCCACATTGTGCCTTTTTTTTGTTCAACAAGGGCATGCTTTATAGCGCAGTCAACAGCGAAGGTGTGGCATGCCCGTGACGCGCGTCAAAATCCACCCGCGTTGAAAGAAAAGTGTCATAGCGCGCGCTACGATTTCAACGCGCGTTACGGGCATGCCTCACGTTCGCTGTTGACTGCGCTATAAGGCATGCCCTTGATGAACAGAAAAAGCCACAATGTGGACAAAGCTTTTTGTCAGCGCTGCGTCGACGCAACGCTGACGCAACGCGCCGTGTGGACTGGCTCTAACAAGATCGCTATATTATTTTAAAAGGTCAAAGTTCCTTACGAAAATACTTTACCTTTCAACTTTGACCTTTCTGTATGAACGAAACATAATTAAGGGCATATATTTTGGGGTTTTTGTGCGTGCTAGCCAAATTGAATTACATACTAGTAATAAGATAAAAAAAAAACAGCCAAATGCGATATACTAGCTAAAAGCCGAGCTTTGTGGGGGCTCGCGTCGTCACACCTTGACTGACTGATGATAACACATCTACATAATATAATTAATAACAATTACTATGTTAAAGCACAAATCTATAGGCGTGATAGTTTATCCTTAAAGTGTTTCACAAAATGTACAGGTTGTGGAATATAAGTACTAGGGCTCGCTTCGCTCGCCCTAATTAAGTTCTTGAGCTAAAACCTGATGACAGACAGACAGATAAACAGACAGACGGACAGACAGTGAAGTCATACAACTAAGACGTACCCGCGAGTCGGAACTACTCGGAAACTAAAAGCAGTTAAACGTTGAACGAGTCGTAATGTCGGCACTACAAATAGGCGAACGCGTTAGCCAACGCATTGGCCAACGCGTCGGCCAACGCGTTCGCCTATATGTAGTGCCGACAAAACGCGTCGGCCAACGTCTAAATACCTACCGCCAACGCGCGAGTCGCCCGTTCTACACATTGGGCCGATACGTTGGCCAATGCGTTGGCCAACGCGTTCGCCTATATGTAGTGCCGACATAAGACGAATTTCGTTTACAACTCTCCCGTGTGAAATCTCTCCCCGTTGTAAAACTCTCTGTGTGTTCTCTCCTTGAGAGTTGAGTATGAGTGTAATCATTGAGGTGTAGACATGGGAATTTAGTCAAATTGCAGCCGATAGCATAACGAATATAATATTATGAAGATCGTATGGGATTAGAATGACAAATTTTATTCGGGGAATGTGGTAACTTATGTAACCAAAAACCAATCTATACTTATAAAATTACATGTCCTGACTGACTGACTGATTCATCATCGCTGAGCAAAAACTGTTAAAGTTACAGCCATGAAATTTGGTGAGTAGGGTTGTTTTATTAAGTAGACACCCACTAAGGAAGGAATTTTGAAAATTTTACCCCAAAGGGGGTGAAATAGGGCTTGAAAGTCTGAATGAAAGTCCGTCATTTTTTAAGTTAGGAACATAAAACTTTATCTTTGGGTTACTGATTAAAAATGAATGGATACGTGTTTAAGCGTTTTTGAAAATATTATTTATTTCTTGAGTTAGAAGCATGAAATTTTATGTTTGGGCTACTGATTAAAAATGATTGGATACGTGTTTAAGCGTTTTTGAAAATATTACCCCCAAGGGGATGAAATAGGGGTTGAAAGTTTAAATGAAAGTCTATATAGGTATACTATGATAACGCGGACGAAGTCGCGGGAAACTAATAAAATTATACCCAATAATTAACAATAACCAATAATAATTAATAAAATATGTAATACTAATATTATAAATACGAAATTCTGTTCAGTGTGTTGCCTCTTCACGCCCAAATCGCGGAACCGATTTTGCTTAAATTTGGTACCGTGATATTTTGAGTCCCGGGAAAGGACATAGGATACTTTTCATCCCGAAAAAATGTGCGGTTCCAGCGCGATAAACTAATTTTGGCGCAATGGAATTGCGGTCATCTAGTAAGCCTATGTAGCCTGTTTTATTCGTGTTATTTCGTCTATGTAGTTTATGAAAATCAATGCCTGGTTATATGAAATTTTAATCGAATTTTATTAAACTAATGTATAAAATATGTTGTTTCAGTCGCAAATGAAGAGATTCGTGAGATCGAGAGCCCCAGCGGAAACCCCAAGTCTACCAGATACACGACTATATCCAGGTGAGTCTTGCAAGTCTCCTAGTACTGCAGATTGTGAGAATTCTAAGGGCCGATCTACACCGGCATGGCAGAGGCGAGGCGAGCAGTTTCAATGTCATATGATTTTAAACTTTATCTTCATTATTGTAATACATAGTATCGCTTGAGAAGTCTACGGCCGCCCGTGGACGCTCGTGGCCACTCGTGGCCTCTGGCGGCCGCCGGCGACGGCGATTTCTCAAACGATACTGCGTATTACGATAATGAAAATAAAGTTTAAAATCATATGACACTGAAACTGCTCGCCTCCTCTCTGCCATTCCGGTGTGTTTTGAGCCTAATCCTACCGCCTTGATAATGGGATAATATATTATTATTACTGCAATATTTTTAAGCTAGACGGCGGCACCAGCATAAAAGTTGTGTTTGACGTTTGACAAGGTTTCTGTCAATGATATGAGGTGTGCAACATGTCGACTTTGGTCGAATTTACTGTATGTGCTAATAGCTCTGCTTCTACCTATGGATTTTCACAGCGAATAACTATAAAATGACTAATATGAAAGTCAAAAATGATGTTTGGGCGAGTAACAAGTTTGTTCTATAAGTCCATTTAAAATATTTCGTGTTGACAAAAACATTGTACACTTTTGAATCACATAACTGTCGGCCATCTTGTGAATGACAACAAAATGGCGACCCGCGTCACCGTGACAGATGTAAGCGGAATTAGTTTCCGAAGTTCGCGGACAATGTGTGTCTGTGTTATAATAAATAGACAGGAACGTTGAGATGAGAAGGAATAGATAGGACATTATAAAAAAATTAAATTTTAATTTTGTTGGTCTCGCTGAAATTCGAGAACAAACCGATTTGGCTAATTTTTAATCGACGTCAAAAAACAAGGTTATCAATTCGACATGTATGTTATAATATTTCCAGAACTGTCCAGTTGTTGCCTATATCAGTGTCTGAATAAATGTGCCAAATTTCAAAAGTGTATGTAATTTGTATGTATGTTTTTATGTGTTTTTATTTTTGTGTTCGCATATCTTCGGAATCACGAACCCGACTTAAGTGATTTTTGTTGTACCTACTAGGTTATAATATTGTTTAGCTTAGGGGATACTGTACTGCAAGTTTCATGCGTTTTAGAGATAGGGAATTTTAATTTTTACATACCATTTTGAAGTTGGTTTTATCCTTATTATTATTATTTATGTTCTATACATGAACGTAGAAAAAAGGCGGACGGAGTCTTATTATACACAGAACTGTGTCTTCAGAGTCGGCCACACACACATTCTTACGCCTGTCAAATGGTATGGACTAGTCACTAGCGTAATAATGTGTGCGTGCGGACCGTGTACATGCAGTCAGCTGGCCGACTCTGAAGGACACACCTTTGTGTGTGGTGCGACTCCGTCCTCCTTTTTTTATACGTCCATGGTTCTATATGATTGATTTGAAGTCAATGACAAGTCTATTATATTTTCTTAGATCTGCGGAGGCTCTGGAATCGTAATATTGTAAAAGGGTACGCGTGGGTCTTTCATAATGACGAGATTTCAAATTATACTCATTATGACTTTGACAGATGTCACTTTTATTGCGGATATTAAAAGTGGAAGCGATTATCAACCATAAAGTTAATATACCTATCGGAATAGAGCAACAATCTCGAGCTGTCAAACGTAACCAAAATTGGTTTTCATCTGTGTGAAAAATATGTATACGTATACGTATACACTTACACAAGCATGATTGAACATGAATTCTATGAGATTATATTGACAACGTGCGGCACGTGCCGACTGGACGTCAAAAAAAGAGTGCTGCTGTCATGTATCACACGTCTCTTTTTACCACGCGGTGTTACTGATAGTGGCATCTCGCTTGCTCAGGCCTTTGTTTCTCTATTCCGCTAGGTATATTAACTTTATGTTATCAACTTGAATTTATTGGCTGAAAAAAAGGTTGTACTCTGAGAGCGCCGGCAGAATTTTACATATATTATATATGTGCCAAATTACATTAAAATCGGTCTAGTAATTCGTGAGCTTTTACCATTTACTTGATGACCCGGTGAACTTCGTGTCACTTCCCTCCTAATAAAAACCTTTTCTACGCATATTTCAAGACTAAAATTAGCCAAATAGTTCAGCCGTTCTCAAGTTTTAGCGGGACAAACAAATTGAAAATTCTTTTTTATCAAGAATATAGAGACTACTGTCTTCAGACGCTGAGTATATATGTATTGTATTTTTTACATAGTCGGTATATAGTGTTTGTAATTTATTTACTTCTAAGTTTAAGGGGTTAAAGTTAGAGTAACAAACATTCAAGATAAGTTGAGTCAGCAAATAATATTACAGCAAACTACAGTAACAAAGCAACTTGCAACAACTTACATGCAATAAGGGGGCAAACGAGCAAACGGGTCACCTGATGTAAAGCAACTTCCGTCGCCCATGGACACTCGCAGCATCAGAAGAGCTGCAGTGCGTTGCCGGCCTTTTAAGGGGTAATAGGGGAGGGTATAGGGAAGGGTAGGGAAGGGAAAAGGGTAGGGGATTGGGCCTCCGGTAAACTCACTCACTCGGCGAAACACAGCGCAAGCGCTGTTTCACGCCGGTTTTCTGTGAGGACGTGGTATTTCTCCGGTCGAGCCGGCACATTCGTGCCGAAGCATGGCTCTGCCACGTCAGTTATAAGTTTAAAAGTAAACTACTAGATCCAATGACCTAGATTTTAAGATAAGTCCTAGGTCCTTAAATAGGTGCAGCCTGTAACAAAAGTCAGTGATAATACTTTAGAGTGTGGATGTGTCTCTTGTATAGAGTTAACTGTGAAAGTAGCAGCGCTGAAAGAATTACTTTTGACCTTTTTATGAGGAACGCCCCAACGAATTTGCTCATACAAAAAAAAATTTGAGTCAAAATATTCTTTTTTTGGGGGTCCGTCCAAAATGTGATTTCTTAAAATGTTGCCGCTACCAAAAAGTTTGAGAACCGCTGCCGTAGAGTAGTATCACTCTGCTACATCCATACTTCCATACTAATATTATAAATGCGGATGTGTGTCTGTCTGTCTGTTACCTCTTCACGCCCAAACCGCAGAACCGATTTTGCTGAAATTTAGCATGGAGATACTTTGAGTCCCGGAAAAGAACATATGATACTTTTTGTCTCGGGAAAATGCAAGGTTCCCGCGCGATAAACAGGTTCTGGCGCAATGGAGTTGCGGGAGGTCTAGTCCTATATAATTGTTCTTTCATATACAATTCTCAAATTGGTAGCGTTTTAAACAAAAATGGCGACTGTTGTGTCTCTCGTTTTGAACATAAATTTCCCAACTTTTGTCAACTTCGCCGCTCACTCATATGTTTATGAAACATAAAATAATATAGACGCAGATGTTGTGTCCCTGGAAGTGCTGTTTGGGAGTTTTTAATGTCTAACATACATACTAATAGCTCCGGCATACGTTGTTTTCTATATGACGCTCGCAACTCCGTTGCGCCAAAATTAGTTACGGGAGCCGTACATTTTTCGGGATGAAAAGGCTGTATCCTATTTCCCGGAAATCAAGGTATCTCCATACCGAATTTCAGCAAAATCGGTTCAGTCGTTTGGGCGTGAAGAGGTAACAGACAGACAGACACACACTTTCGCATTTATATTATTAGTATGGATGACGGCCGCAACTCCTTTGCGCCAAAATTCGTTTTCGCGCGCGAAGTGTACAGTTTTACACAGCATATACAATAGTATATACAATAGTATATACAATAGTATATACAATACAATATACAATAGTATATTATATAATAATATAATATCTTTCCCCGTTTCTTCAAATTTCTTCTCAATCGGTTCACTCGTTTAGGCTCTTGATTCATAGGTCGTGCATTCGATTCCTGCATTGGAAAAATGGTGTTTCCAAGTTTGGTTAAGACAATTCAGGCTTACAAACTGATTATGACAAATGTTAAAATTCAGGCTGCTCATGACAAAAGGGACAATGCAGGCTGGCAAAAATGGCGAATTATTTATAAGACGGGCATAACATAATAGAGTGATGTGCACACACTGGGGCACTATTAAATTGCTCAGACTTGTATGAAACTGGCCACAGTTGCCACTTCCAGTGCGTCAATGCCCACAAAGGAAATAAGTTCAAAACATATAATTTGGGGAATTCTCCTAAAAGTTAGGCGTATGAATTGTCCCGAAAAGCGCGTATGAATTTTCCGGAAAACGGGGAAACGAGTTTCCCGGAAACATGGATTTTATCGTAAACGATGTACAGTACCCGGCGGTAAATATTGCACATCGATCTTTGGAAAGTGACAGTCGGCTAATTTCGGTTTTGTAGAGCGTTATCTCTTACGCACGAAATACAAAAAGTCCGGTATATAATTAGGAGCTGTTAAAACAATTATGGTTAGCTTCTTTTGACAATTTTATCATTCTTTGTATAAAATACACCAAATTTTCTATAAGTTATGGCTTTAGGTTCGGGTAAAATAAAATAAAAAAGGGTGTTCAAATTATGTTTACGTATTTAAAATTCGTTTGGAAAATTACAGCTGTAGCAAATTTAGGGGTGTTAGCAACTCTAGATATTTATTCTGAACTGGACGCGACTGCACTCTATTGAATTTAAACAACGACTGACATAATGTCAAATAGGTGTGTACTACAAAGATAACGCTCTATGAAACCGAAATTAGCCGAATGTCTCTTTCCAAAGGTCGATGTGCAATATTTATTGCCGGGTACTGTAAAATACGTTTAATACTTGTTAAATTGGGTGAAGAAATGTTTTAACCGACTTCCAAAAAACGAGAAGGTGGCGGCTGTGGTTTTTTTTTGTATGTTCAACGATTACTCCGCCGTTTGTGAACCGATTTTCGAAATTTTTGTTTTGTTGTATTATTAAGATACTAAGAGAACTCCGGATTCCTTATAGATACAAGTTTGGGAGTTTAGGCGCTGTTTTAAGAACTGAAAGCATATGCTACTATGCAAATTACATTCATCATCATCATCATCATTATCATCAGACAGTCTGCAGCCGGACTGACTTTCAGAAACTATAATAATACAGAAAAGTGTCACTCTCTGTCTGTTACTTCTTCACGTTCAAACGGCTGAACCGATTTTGCTGAATTTTGGTATGGAGATACTTTGAGTACCGGGAAAGGACATAGGATACTTTTTATACCGGAAAAATGTACGGTTCACGAAAGATGGCGCAATGGAGTTGCGAGCGTCATCCTAGTATTTATATATGCAAATTATACCAACATTATGTTAACATTTTTTTGGTAAATAAATATTTGTATTTTGTATATCAAATCCATATAATATTATGATTTCCACATAAACCTGATATACACCTAATCCGCTTAACCCGCGACGTATACGTTTGATCTGGTAAATATTACCCCGTCTCATTTGAGGGTTAATGTTAATTAGGACGCGAAATTAAAGGGAATTGTTGAGTATAATGGAGGAGTGATTCTATAGAAATCCATATCCACAGTCCATACTAATATTATAAACTAGATGTTCCGCGCGGCTTCGCCCGCGTGAATTAGGAATTTCACGGAAATCGTACACTTTTCCGCAAAAAATAGCCTATGTCCCTTCACGTGGTCTATTCTTCATGTCTGCCAAAAAACATAAAAATTGCTCCAGTAGTTCTTAAGATAGGTAATAAGCAATTTCATATAATTTTCCCCGTTTTTTTCACAATTTCCTCTGATCCTCGCTCCTATTAGTCTTAGCGTGACGAAATATAGCCTATATAGCCTTTCTTGATAAATGGGCTATCCAACACTGAAATAATTTTTCAAATCGGACCAGTAGTTCCTGAGATTAGCGCGTTCAAACAAACTCTTCCGCTTTATAATCTTAGTATAAATTTTGTGTCACTCCGATCTCGGAAATTTTGATAGTTTGATTTAGTATGCAGTGTTGGTATGCTATAGCGTTATTTCTCGTATGAAAATATGATGTTGGCTGATTCTTTGACCTTCAGTCATAAGCACACAAAATTTCAACAAAATCGGTCCAGCAATTCTCAAGTTTTGGCGAGTTCAAATTGCAATCAATAATTTTATGTACTTACCCGATTCCTAAAGAAAGTGTTGTGTTTTTTAAATGTTGGAACATTTTCAAAAGCATGATACTAACACTATATTGTAGTTAAATATAATTAAAATGGCTTCAGTAACATCTCCCTTTGTCTTTGTCCCGTTCTTCGGTTTAATTTCATTTATTAGATTCAATGGACAAAGAACTATACTGATTCTGCTGAACAGTACAGCTTCGATGTTGTCACGATGCAGTCTCGAAAATTAACAATGGGACAGGCAGAAATTTTTGCCTAGGTAGAATATCTTCTACTTTTATTTAAAGGGTAGTTTGAAGCTTTTGCATAGCTTTTATCGCGGGCTTTTTCTTGATTCGGGCGACCGTAAATTAAATTCCGTAACAAAAAGAACCTAACACCCCGACCGGCACAGGTATGCGAATTATAATTGCACAAGTTGCTAAGAAATGCTATGCAATATGCCGTCAGTCAGTCGGCAGTCGACTCTCTTGATACGTCTTAGGAATTTCGATCAGGTCACGTCTCCTAATTGACAGGAATCCAACAACTTTTAACCCAAACCATAACACCGCTAAAACAGTTTTCTCATCTCCGGGCGGCAAGCGTCAACTTTCTTCCCGCTGCGCTTACCGATGTTGCCGCTTTCCGCCTCCGTCGAGGAGAAAAATAGTATACGCACCACCGGGCAGTAAATAAGAAAGCCTCAGATCACAATATGTTTGTTGAGCTCGGCTTCGCCTCGGCCAACGATTACATATGATCTGAGACATTTCTTATTTTCCTGCCCTAGGTGCGTAATGTACTATTGCTTAAAAAAAATATCATAATATAAAGTTTCAACGTCAAGTGCGATCTGATTGGACAAAACCAACTGTTCTTCTGAAAGTATAGAGAAACCTATTTTGTTGTTTAATAGAATCTGCATGACATCGAAGCTGTATGAATGTTGGATTCAAAGAGGAGAATGGGGTCTCGTTTGTAGGTTTTATTTCATTATTTTGTTAAATTCAATATGGCTGGACAAAGAATGGAAAATATTTGATGTGAAATAGTGTGATTATTTTGAAGCCATGATAACTTAATATTATGATGGACCAATACGTCTTGTCATAACTTAAGAGTAGAGTGTACTTATTATATTTGTCGATAATTTACCATGTTCATAGTCTATAGCACATGGTATAGATAGATAACTCCGCAATTATAATATTTTGACTCTTAAAGGTATTTACAATGCACACGATTTTAAACCTTATGTCCTTCTCCACAGGGTCCACTTCAAAGCGGCGGCGGAGGACGACTACGCCGACTTCACATGCGAGGCGCGACACGACTCCCTACAACGAGACACGCCGATGCGCAGCACTGTACAACTCAGCGTGCTATGTAAGTATTTAAATGATATAAAAAATGCCTCCGTGGTCTAGTGGTATAGAGCGCGGCTCTTGACATGGTCGTGGGTTCGATTCCCGCGTTGGAAACATGAAATTTCCAAGTTTGGTTAGGACAATGCAGGCTGATCACCTGATTGTCTGACAAGTAAGATGATCTATGCGTCGGATGGGCATGTAAAATTTCTCGCCAGTCGTGTCGGTCTTCCGTCCCACTGGGTTATGAGAGTGAAGGAATATAGAGATTGCTCTTGTGTACTGTGCACACACTTGGGCACTATAAACTACTATTACTATATTACTCCTGCTGGCCTGGCATGGTTTCAATGAAACCGGCCACCGTCACCGAAACCGGTGTGGGAGCTATTATTGTTTTAAGTATTACATGCTAAATGCTACAAAATCTTATATTCATGCTAATTAATACAATTTGTGTAGTTTAATTTTGTAAATTCAAGCTAAATAGCAACTTAGCCTCGATATGTTTTACCAACTTAGGGTGCTGTGTTAGTAGATATGCTAAATGTCACAAATCTGAAGTGGCTTTTTGTAAATTCATGCTTTTTACAACATAGCCTCAAAACATTGCACAACTCTGCGTGCTATGTACGTATTAGAGATAAACTACGATAACATGGCGCGCCTCTCCAAAATTCAAAACGTTTGATGTGCGTTGTCAAAACGTTTGAAGTGCGTTGTCTTGCGCGGTCAGTTATGATTAGTTGACCAACAAATCTGGGTAATACTAATAAGTGACATTAATCCCATTGTATTCTTTTGGTCTCGCGATCACCGGTGCTCGCGCGGGGCCTGAAGGATTAAGTGAAATATTACGAGTACTGTTTGATTGGTCGAATACTTACTACATACAAACTCTTTCATAAAGATGTGACTACACACATTGAAACAGTAATTTGGAGGGGCGCGCCATGTTATCGTAGTTTATCTCTACATGCTAAATGTTACTACTTACTATTAAGCCTCAAAATACTTTTCAACTCAGCGTACTATGTATGTAAACTGTAAAGTCATGCTAAATGTTACAAATCGAGTAGTGTGATTTGTAAATTCACGCCAAAAATAATTACAACACCATGTTTCTACATGCTAAAACTTACAACGTTACTTCTCAACTGTAACTTACTAAGCCTACAGCCATCTGCCGTACCAAAGGACACGCAGGCGCGTGATATATGATACCGAGAAGTTTACACTATCTTTTATTTCGAGCACAATAGTGCAAATAAAGTGACAACAATGGATGCGATGAACGTGACTTCTGTGCCGCGGTCTTATAAAGTTTATAGTGGATTCCGTATATACGTTTTCGGATTTTAAGAAGCCTTTACTTAGACTGATTCTTTAACTCTAATTTTACGCCTGTTCCGACCAAACTGAATATACGCCGCCGAATGTGAGCAGGCTCACTGTGAGCCCCAGTGTGAACGTGAAAATCATACAAAATATACGGTATCGAATGTCCGCGCCTACGCCTAGAGTATTGTCGGTTAGGTGTGAACGAAAAAGTGAATATGTTTGGAAATACAATAAACTGCGTAACGTTCGCTCACATTCGGCGACTCACAGTCGGTTTCGTGTGAACACGAAGATTTTGACCAATTTAACGAAACAGCATGCATTTTGACGTGTGGTCGAAAGAGACAATTACTTCCTTCCCTAGCCGCGCCGGCGCGGCGTTCTAATATCTCCGTCTTACGAATCTTCGATCAACTCACGTGCCCTGACGAAAGTTGACTTTTCACTCATCTCAAAATACACAACGCCGCTAAAATTCACTTCACAAATGTTTCAAGTTAGGCTGGGATTGCTAGAACAATGCAGGCTGATCACCTGTTTGTCTGGTAATAAAAAAAACTGAGGGATAAGGTCTAGGTAGATTCTTTTTTGCTCGAAAAATCCTATGCTTAGACCTTAATTTTGTGAAAATATTTACAGCCATTCCTGAGAAACCGATTTTACATAAATATACAAGAATCTCTCGCTTAACATCATAAGAATATCTTTTAATCCTTCGATCGCGGATTCTTGGAAATGCTATTGTATTATATTGTTGTCGCGATCACCGGTGCTCTAATGGGGCTTGAAGGACTATAGTATAATATACAATATACATAAACGAGCTTTTGCTCGCGGCTTCGCTTGCGTCAACAGGTATTATAATATACAAACTTTCATCACCTATTTTTACCCCTTGGGGGTAGAATTGATCAAAATCCTTTAATCTTAGCGAATGCCTACGTCATGACATCTACCTGCATGCCAAATTTCAGCCCTATCCGTCCAGTGGTTTGGGCTGTGCGTTGAATAATCACTATGTTAGTCAGTGAGTCACTTTTGAGTTTTATATACGTCTTATTTAGAAGGTTTTTTTCTGGCAAGAGGTTCACGTGATGCTCATAGCTGGGATTGACACGAAGTCAGGATAATAAGCTAGCGCTAAAATAAACAAAGCAAAGTTTCGAAGTTTCTGCATCTTGTCAATTAACTGTTCCTTGTTTGTGCTTGTCAAGTTTAAATTAAACATCAGCACTTTCGTCACAGCATGCGGTTTTTAGGTACTAGCCTAGTAAACGAATGATTCTGCTTGGAAAAGTCGAAAGCAGAAATTTTGACTTTAGTTCTTTGTTTAGACTAGTTAGGAGATAAACATACTAAGGGGGGGGGACGACAGACGGACAAACAGACGGACAGATAGATGGACAGACAGACTGTCAGGAAGACGGACAGACATCAAAGTCTCAGTAACAGGGTCCCGTTTTTACACTTTGGGTACGAAACCCAAAAAAACACACTTTTGAAAATCGGCCAATTTTAGAAGCTCATAGCGAGGCAATGATTGGATATAGATACAAAGTGTAAAGGACGAAGCTGTACAGAATATAATTAGCTTTTATTATGTAGTACAAGGGAATTTCGTACGACTCACCGTTTTTGATGAGTAAGCAAAAAACGGGACCTTCTTTGACCCCCCCCCCCCCTTTTTTGGGTATTCGTTTACTAGAATGAAATTCATAATTCGTATTAGTAAAATGCGAAAGTGTGTCTGTCCGTAACCAATTCATTATTAAACTGTTGAACCGATTTTGCTGAAATTGGGTATGGAGATACTTTGGGTCCCGAGAAAGGACATAGGATACTTTTTGTCTCGGAAAAATGTACGGTTCCCGCGTGATAAACGAGTTTTGGCGCAACGGAGTTGCGGGCGTCATCTAAACTAGTTATGGATATAATTCCGTGGCTCTGTGTGTGGTAGATCCTATTCGGTGACGAAAGTTTTTATCAAAAACCGGCCAAGTGCGTGTCGGGCCACGCGCAATATAGGGTTCCGTAGTACCGCTAGTTTTTGTCAATTTTTTTTTATGATCAATGAACGTATATTTATAGCGTGTTTTTACTAACAACATCATCTCAGTTACTTTCAAAGGAATTTGAACGAAAAGTTCCATTTATGATTTATACTTCGCCGGATATATTTTTTTAGTTGATCGACTATTACTCAATAACTTATGAAGTATTCTTAGCCGTGATAGTTTTCCTTTTAAATTCAGCATAATATTTCCTACTCCCGTGAATTTTTCCACTTTTCCAGAACCAACCGTTTAGCTGGTAGAAGGGGGGGGGGGGGGGGGCACTGGACTTTAACGATTTTTCCACTTTAAAACTTAATATTTTTTAATATTTCATCCCCGCTTGATGTGTAGGGGAGGTAACATAAAAAAATTATTTTTTTTACGATTTCATGTACCATTTTGTTGCCAGCATTAATATGTGTATTCATACCAAATTACAGCTTTGTAGGTCCTATAGTCTCTGAGTAAAACCGCGGACAGACAGACAGACAGACGGACAGACGGACGGACAGACCGAAACTATAAGGGTTCCTTGTTGACTACGGAACCCTAAAACTACTCTCTAGTACTAGATGTGATACCTGCAACGGCGTTGCAATCTAGTAGTATCTAGTAAACAGACAGACACACTTTATTGAGCATTAATAATATTAGTATGGATATAATTCTATTCTGTAGCTCTGTGTGTGGTAGATATTCGGTGACGAGAGGTGACGCGACGCGGGAGCCGCGCGGGTGGTAACCTCGATATTTTGGAGCATTATTTATAGTATTTATCTATAAATAATAATATAATTGGGAATTTTTATAATTTATTTAAAAATCAGCCAAGTACGAGTTGACTCGCGCACAAAGGGTTCCGTAAGTGAAAGTAGAAAAAAACGTTGTTCTTGACATACAGAAGGGAGACAGCCAGACGGACGGACATTTAAGTCTCAGTAATAGGGTCCCGTTTTTACCCTTTGGGTACGGAACCCTTAAAAACGTAATGTTAATACTTTGTTGAATACTTCAAAATTGTACGTACGAATTAAAATTCCCTATCTCAAAAACTGCCGAACCGATTTTGATGAAACTTGCACTGTTCCATAAGTTGAACAATGCGTAGTACAACAAAATAACAACTTTTTAAATGCACATGTAGTTCCAGAGGTATGCGAACACAAACATACATACTTACATACACATTTACATTTGTTACAATTTGGTACATTTGTTCGGACGCTGATATAGACTAACATAATATACGAAAACTGGGCAGTTCTGGAAATATTACATACATACAAGGCGAATTGATAACCTACTTTTTTGAAGTCGTTTAATATCTAATAGATCTTCAAAACTTGAACCGATATAAAGGGAATTCTTAAATTCCTCTCCGGCTTTCATCGACTTATCCTGATTGTCAATTCAATCTACAAATTGACAATCTGTAAATCGAACTGACATTTTATATTATTCTATAGATTGAACATTTCTCGACAACATATAAATAGAATGAATTTTTAAAAGGCATCCGTTTCTTTGTAGCTGAGAGAGGTTTGCTCGGCGTTTAATAAAAATCAAGTCCATACTAATATTATAAATGCGAATGTGTGTCTGTATGTCTGTCAATCTGTCTATTAGCTCTCCACGCCCAAGCCAGTGAACCAATTTTGCTGCTAACAATGACAGAATTTTTCAAATCGAACCAGTAGTTCCTGACATTAGCGTATTCAAATAAGCCCTTCAAATAATTTCCCTCCGTTTTTTCCACATTTTCCACTATTTCTTCGCTCCTATTAGTCTTAGCGTGATAAAATATAGCCTATAGCCTTCCTCGATAAATGGGCTATCTAATACTGAAAGAATTTTTCAAATCGGACTAGTAGTTCATGAGATTAGCGCGTTCAAACAAAACTCTTCCGCTTTATTATATTATAGTAAGTATAGAATTATAGATAGACTATTGAGCATAAATAGTCTTTAAGTGAGTAGAAACAAGTCGTTTTCACATGACTGAACTAATATCGTCGCAAATTTCCATCCGAATGGATTCAGTAATTAAATTACTTCAAGACATCTATCGCTAATCATTCCATTCGATTCAGCGATTTCTTGTAATGAAAATGTCTTTACCAATAGGATATATTACTGTTTTTTTGCTGGAAAATGTACGGTTATGTACGGTACGAGCGGAGCCACTCGAAATGTGTAAATATTTTTATTTGATTATTTTAACAGACTCGTAATAATATGGCCAGATTTACAAAGAAATAATCAAAAAATTAAGAAAAGTATACTTTTCCAGCGTGACTTTGCACAGAAAAATAAATATAGGTGTACCAGAATCTGATGGCAAAAAGACGGTTGGAGAGTAGTATTTTGTGTCGAACTCGAACTCGAACTCCACTCGAACTCGACTCGATCTCGATCCATCAGATTCTGGTAGACCTATAGTATACTTAAAAGTTACCATGGGGCAGGCATGCCATGTACAGCCAAATCCCTTTATTCAAATAAAAATTATTAAAGAAATAGGCAACATGTACAGATTTTGCGGGATTTCGCGCGGGCGACATGTTAATAATGACTCTAACTTTTTGTTTTTGGATTTTTTAAACATCTGTACAAATATTTTTCACCCCTATACTCGTGTTACTTAGGGATGTGACATGGCTATATCGATGTTTAAGCTATCGCATAGCTTTTATCGCGAGCCTTGAGCGCGGCGACCGAATCAATAAATTCCGTAACGAAAATAGCCTAACACCCCCCTCCGACCGGCACAGCTGTGTTGCCAGACTTCGGCACGGTGTTTGTGTGCGTGCGACTAGACGTATGCGAATTATAATTGCCTAAGTTGATAAATAATGCTATGTAATCGCTTTACCGCGGCAGTCTCAGAGTGTCACGCGTATTTTTATCAAAATTATTTAGTATTAAGGATGCCGCCCGCGACTACGTTGGGCCAAAATTCGTTTATCGCGTGGGAACCGTACATTTTTCCGGGATAAAAAGTATCCTATGTCCTTTCGTGAGAGTCAAATGTGTCTCTATGCTAAATTTCAGCAAAATCGATACAGCCGTTTGGACGTGAAGAGGTAACACTTTCGCATTTATAATAATCCGTGTGGATGGCGACCTCTGTTGCTAAGTGGTTGAGCGAGTGGTAGATTAAGCCAGTACTTGCGGGTTCTATGCTAAAGTAGTGCGGTAATATCTCTATGCTAAATTTCAGCAAAATCGATTCTGCGGTTTGGGCGTAAGATAACAGACAGACAGACGGGCAGACAGATAGACAGACAGACACACTTTCGCATCGCTATTAGTAGGGATGTGTATACTATACACACAAAACACACACACACACACACACTTACTAACTCTTATTAGCCTTATAGCAAACATTTGTAATTTCAGAATGTCTGGCTCAAACCCAGTTCGGAACTAGACACAAAGTTAGTAACTGAAATTGCTGACATGCTTCCATTTAACTACCAGAAAAACAGTTAACTGAATTTAATAGTTAAATCCGAAGGTTCATGGTTTAAATTTAATCTAACGTTATTTCTCTAGAGATAAGAAAGGAATACCAATATTATACTTTTACTAGACGTTCCGCGCGGCTTCGCCCGCGTATAAATTAGATAATTCACAGACAAATTAGTCCACAAAAAATAGCCTATGATCCTTCACGCGGTCTTCTTCTTATCTGTGCCAAATAACAGAAAAATTGCTCCAGTAGTTCGTGAGATGAGCCCTTTCAAATAATTTCCACCGTTTTTTCTCTTCTTCGCTCCTATTAGTCTGCGTGATAAAATATAGCATACAGCCTTCCTCAATAAATGGACTACCTAACACTGAATTTTTTTCTAATCGGACCAGTAGTTCCTGAGATTATTAGAAAAACTCTTCAGAATTATAATAAAAACTAGATTTGACGCCAAATTCGTTATCGTGCAGGACTCGTGCATTTTTCCGGGATAAAATGTAGTATCGTATGTATCGTTTTCAGGGAGATCAATATTTTCATACTGAATTTCAGCATAATAGGTTTAGACTTTAGAGGTTAATGAAGAGGTAACAGACAGACAGACACACTTTTACGTTTATAATATTAAATATGGATTTAGTACGGAGATACTAATTTCATAGATGGGGAAGAAAAATGTACGGTTTCTCGCCACAAGAGAATTCCGTTGCAACGGAGTCCCAGGCTAAATATATAGTCTTAGGATAATAATTAATCTTATGTGTCTAAACACACTAGGCCGAAGTTACGCGGCGTAAATTACGTCCACAATGTCAAACGCATACAAAATACGGACGGAACGCGACGGAGTAGTGTGTCGTCGGCAATTTAAAATACATTGCGGGCGTAATTATGCGGAGTTTACGCTGCGTAACTTCGGCCTTGTGTGTTTAGACACTAACACTAATCTAAAATGTACATACCCCTTTGTCATATACTTAGTAATTGAAATTAACTATTACAGTTGAATGAAACTGTGCGACGTAACTGAGGACTTCTTAAATGTCGCCTACAGGATTAAGTTTCGCTTGGTAACAGGTCTTTGAGTTAAGTTTGTAGTAATACATCGGTTATAGTGTCTTACTTAACAATGCGCTTAAATTCGTTTATCGCGCGGGAACCGTATATTTTCCCGGGATAAAAGGTATCCTATGTCCCTTCAAGGGGCTCAAAGTATCTCCATGCCAAATTTTAGGAAAATCGGTGCTACGGTTTGAGCGTAACGAAGTTACAGACAGACAGACAGACAGATAGACAAACCAACAGTCACACACACTTTTAAATTTATTTTAATTATATTAAAGTATTAATAACTTAGTACTTTTGAACTAATAAGTAATAACACATGTCATCGTAAAGTTAAGAGTAAATTCGATTATTCTTAACTTTACGATGAGCCAGTATGTCTGTCTCATGCCGATTTTGATTTCAGTGTGAGGTCCTTTGAGTCCTGAGAAAAACACAGGTTTTTTCTACTGTCGCACATTCTCAAAAGCTGTATCGATATCGATGAAACTTTAGTCACATCACTATAATAAAGGGCTAAATACAAAAATAACAATCACACCACATTGAAAAGGGCTCGCCACTCGGCGCAAGTGTTAGCATTGAAAGGTCCTTTTATTGTATAGAACGGCATTCTTTATGTTTGGCTTGGGTCATGATGGATAGCCATGATGGTGATGTTTGTGGTCCCGAGAAAGGACAGTTGCAGAATTATTATTCAAGTGAAAACTTCTTTAGCGGCGTTGAGCACATATTTTGTGGGATGGGTAAAAACTGTGAAACTCGCGTCAGATTTTCGTGTTGATCGAAAAACCATAGAAAAACCGTAAGACGGTTGGAGAGTAGTGTTGTAACATCGAAATCGATTAATCGAACAATCGATTGTTTTTTTTTTCGATTGTCGATATTTTTTAATCGATTGGAAGGGTTTGGATTAATTAAAAAAAAACGATTTTTTAAAAATCGATTTTCATAAAAAATGGAAAAATGGGTTAAAAATTTGATCGATTGTAAGGGTTTCGATTAATTAAAAAAATCGATTTTCATAAAAAATGGGTTAAAAAAAAATGCACAACGTAATCAAGTTTTTACTTCTGCCTGCACTCCCGAAGTGCAACCCGTCTTTTTTTTATCTGGATAAACAAATATACGATTTTAGCCATATACGAATTTCGGTTCAACATGATTTGAGAGAGGCCTATGTCCACCAGTGGACGAATATAGGCTGATATGATGATGATGATTCCGTTATGGCGCGAAAACCATACTTTTTTCAACAATTAAAGTTATAATGTTCTGCCGCTCAAAGTAAAAGCCACCACATCTAAATCGTTTTAGCAATCTAAGTGTCTTTTAGAAACGTACTATGCCGAATTTCCGCGGCGGAAGTTCGGCATGATTACGTCAGCAATGTCAAACGCATACAATCGCGACGGAATTTCGGCCATGGTGTGTCATCGGTAATTTAAAATACATTGCAGGCGGAATCATGCCGAGCTTCCGCCGCGGAAATTCGGCACGGTGTGCTTAGAGCTTAGACACTAGACGTAGTTGGATATTTGACAGAATATATTGGACTGATTTTCATGAAGTTTTAAGACCCCTTCTATGGGTCAATTCAGACTGCAACGCGACGAGGCGAGGCGGGGCGCGGCGCGGCAAATTTGTATGGATTTGACAGATTTCAGTTGCATGAGACGTCATGCGAATCTGTCAAATCCATATAAATTTAGAAAAGCATAATATCTACGTGTCGCGTTGCGGTCTGAATCAACCCTAAGTTCTACTTAGATTAGACTGTGACATAAAGAAAAACTGCAAAATTAACAATTTGAGCAGGATTATAATATTTTGTACAACACAAAGTTATAAAACATTAATTAATACTTTAATAAACTAAAGCTACATAACAGTTACTTTATGAAAGCCGCGGTCACACCTCGGTTGAAAACTTTTCGCATTTCAATACTAATAAAGTTAAATATTTAAATAATTTTTATATACAAAATAGCTGATTCGGCAATGTTGTTTTGCAATATACGTTATAATAAATTATGCATCCATACTAGTATTATAAATGCGGAAGTGTGTCTGTCTGTCTGTTACCTCTTCACGCCCAAACCGCTGAACCGATTTTGCTGAAATTCGGCATGTAGATACTTTGAGTCCCGGGAAAGGACATAGGATACTTATTATCCCGGAAAAAGTACGATGCCTGCGGGCATCCTCAAGTATATTATCCACTAGATAATGCCCGCAACTCCGTTGCGCCAAAATTCGTTTATCGCGCGGGAACCGTACATTTTTCCGCTGGGGGGGGAGTATATTATATAAAATGTGCTTTTATTTTGATTCAGCGCTTAGATCGTGAAGAGATCATTTAAACAGATCGACACACATTCGCATTTATTATTAACGGCCCCTAGACCAACTTATTGAACAATTTTTTATTTAACAACTTATTTCACAATAGATTAGAAGTCGTTCAATAATAACCCTAGACGCTCAATAATATTGAAAAAATACGTAATATTGCACAACAAAATTGATCGTCTAGGGGCTCGCTTATGTCGATTAAAGTCTAGAAATTATATTAAAAAGTTACAAAAATATATTCGAGTAAAAACATCCCACCAAAAACATACCTGTTAAAATGGGGCCAAGTTCCTATCAGCAAATTTTTGGTCTAAGAAAAAGAGTTGAAATCCAATCCAATGCCAAGTTTAGATGCACTTCATCGATTGTTATCATTTTCATCAACAGCCTGATCCATAATACTTCTAATTTGAACGTGGCAGGTTAATTTAATTATATTATCTTATTTTACAATTAATCCAGAGTTACGTAAAGCACGAAAACCTGCCAAGTTCAAATTTAGAAGTATTATGGATCAGGCTGTTGATGAAAATGATAACAATCGATGAAGTGCATCTAAACTTGGCATTGGATTGGATTTCAACTCTTTTTCTTAGACCAAAAATTTGCTGATAGGAACTTGGCCCCATTTTAACAAGTATGTTTTTGGTGGGATTTCAGTCCTTTTTTTCAAAAAATTATACCTATTTTTTTCTTTTTGTGCCACACCCGACTTAAACTATACCTTCGATATATGGCGCTAGTTGTAAACTATCAATAGAAGCGAAATTTTCAAGTAAACAGTATTTATTTAACCTAAGTATATAAATACTGTTTACTTGAAAATTTCGCTTCTATTGATAGTTTACATTGACCGCTTGGGAGTTGTCCCAAGCGGTCGAATTCGACCGCGTAAACAATAGGTTTCCAAGAATCCGCAATCGAAGTATTAATAAGCTATACGGTATGCATTATACATGACGACAATATTTTAAACCAATTCTCGTTGTATCACTGGCGTATAAGAATTTTTACCTATAGTTCGTAGAGGAGCCGATTCACGCTTGACCGATTTCTTCTTAATTTTTTTATTAATCTACATATTATAACACACGACTTGAGTGTCAAATTTCATTACGTTAGGAAAATTGGAAGTGGTATCTAAAATTCGTAGATGAACCGATTCACGCTTGACCGATTTCTCAAATTTCTCAATTTTTTTTAATCTACTTATAACACACGACCTGTGTGCCAAATTTCATAACGCTAGGACAATCGGAAGTGGCCTCTCAGGTTTGTAGGTGAACCGACTCACGCTTGACCGATTTCTTAAATTTCTCAATTTTTTGTTAATCTACATATAACACACGACCTGTGTGTCAAATTTCATAGCGCTAGGACAATTGGAAGTGGCCTAGAGGTTTTGATTACCGGTCAGTGAGTGAGTGAGTGAATGAGTGAGTGAGTCAGTGCCAAAATTAGCTATTTTCACAGGGAGATATTTCAGGATCTACCGAAGCTATATCTATGAAATTTGGTATACTGCGTAAGTACTAGTATATAATTACGTAGGTATAATTTTATCTTTGTACTCGCAATAGGCACTGAGCTACAGGAGGGTCAAAAGTGCGTCGAAACGGTTCGTGTAAATAGTGCACGGCATGTGCGCGGCCTGCTGGAACTTGGCCGCGCACTCCGTGCGCTTTGATCACTGTGACATGCAGTCAATGAAAAAACGGAACATATTTTATGCGTCATAATAAAATAAATATTCCGTATGCGAAGATTGATGATATATATATTTTAATGTAAACAATATTTTCTTGTAAAAAATTATATTTCGATAGAGAAGAAATTTTATATTTTTTTGTGAGGAAATAATTTGCGAATATCAATTACCTATGTTTGAGTAGGAAAAGTAGAAAATTAAACTACATGTTGCTTTAGCTTTAGCATGAGGTACAGAGGGGATAAAAGGTATCCTTTGTCCTTTCACGGGACTCAAAGTATCTCCATACAAATCGGCTCTGCGGTTTGGATGTGAAAAGGTGACAGATAGACAGACTTTCGCATTAATAATTATAATAATTTAAATACATTTATAACGCCTCCGTGGTCTAGTGGTATAGAGCGCGGCTCTTGACTCAGAGATCGTGCGATTCCCGCGTTGGAAACATTTTATTTCCAAGTTTGGTTAGGACAATGCAGGCTGATCACCTGATTGTCTGACAATAAGATGATCCATGCGTCGGATGGGCATGTAAAAAGTCGGTCCTGCGCCTGATCTCTCGCCAGTCGTGTCGGTCTGCCGTCCCACTGGGTTATGAGAGTAAAGGAATAGAGTGCTCTTGTGCACTGCGCACACACTTGAGCACTATAAATTACTCCTGCGTAGCTGGCCTGGTTTCAATGATACCGGCCACCGTCACCGAAACCGGTGTGGGAGCTATTATTATTATTATAATTTATAATAATAATATCTATGGACGCTTCACACCACGTCAGTCTGGCCCCCTGAAGGACTTGTGTTACGGGTACCAGACAACGGAAATATAATATATTGAATACTTTTATAAATAAATAAATAAATAAAAATTTATTAGACACTACATACAAATCAAGTGAGGTGAAGCGCCTGCTACCCTATATAGGTTAGGAAACCTGTGGTTAGGGCTAGCAGTCTCTTTTCCCCTGAAGTACAGAACATACAATTTTTATACAATACTTATATTAGCATAGTTCCAAAATTAATTTTACAATTTGTTTTTGTATTATAAACTTATGTAAATGTTTTGTATTATAAACTTTTATACTATACATACATTTAAGATTTTTATTATATGATACACATATTTAATACACATCCATGACCCAGCTTTGAAAACTTTTTGTTCCGTCGGCGGGATTCGAACCCGCGACCCCCGGCTTGAGCCAACAGCCCACCAAGTCAGCCACAGAGGTCGTCAATTATTAAGGATGGTAACCCGCAACACCAGAGGGCAACAAGTGCGTTACAAAGTACACAACTCTTTGAAAGTTTTTATAAACGGGAATTCTTTTATGTCCGCGCTTCACTGCGCCCCAGGTCTTCATTAGCTTCAAAGTGACTGATGTCTTTGAGTGTACTTTAAAAGAATTGTTTATTTGACCAAAGAAAAGAAAAGAAACCAAAGAAAAGACGGCGAATCTCGCGAGGCTATGAGTCTAAATGCTTGTGTGTAAAGGTGGCTTTCGGATCTTTGCCGCGAGCGATCGCGACCGGTAAAAATCAAATAAAATGGTACTTTATGACTAGACATCGGATTATATGCACGATTAAAGTTCCGAAATATGCATGCAAGTATGCACGAAAAAATGGCCGAAATATGCACAAAATATGCACAGTCAAAAGTCACTTAATATCTCTCGATCACGGATTCCTTGGGGCTTGACGGGTTAAAAATTATTACTTTTTTTGAAGAGTTTTCCGGTGGTGCCGTTAATAAAAGCGTAAATTTTTACAATTTCATCAAATCTAGGATTTTTAATTTATCATACAGCACCAATGAGAATTTTCCGATTGTGATCTTAATTCGTAATGCCCATGGAAGTTTATTAAATCGTTAACTACTTTATTCAATTTTTTTGCTAATGTTGTCAACTATAATGAAAAATTTGTTTCTAGAAAGTTAATGTACCTATTGGATGTATTACATTCTTTAAATGGGGATGGAGCCACATATTTGAAGTGATTTGATCTATAATAATTGCACCTCTGTTTTGTGGTCTCGGTGTGCTAGTTTGGAGACTACAAGGCATCTACAAGGGCATAAAACTACCGAAATATGCACTATCAACGAAAAATTGCCAAAATATGCACTATCGCCTAAAAAGTGTCATTATATGCATTGGCATATGCAAGTATGCAAATGCATATAATCCGATGTCTATTTATGACAAAGAGTATAGGTATCGTTTTTTACTGACATTTGCGTGGCGTAAAAGCTAGTGATAGAGTACGAGTAAAATGAAACCTATGGGCTATGTCATAAAGTGGCATTTCGTTTGAATTTTCGTCGTTCGCGGTCGCTCGCGGCAAAGATCCGAAAGCCACCTTAAGTGTCTAAACGCACTAGGCCATACGCGGCCGAAGTTCGGCATGGCTACGCATGCAATGCGCTACAGTATAACGCGACGTAATTTCGGCATGGTGTTTTGTCAGTCATTTAAAATACGTTGCGGGCGTGTCTAAATGCACTAGGCCGAAAAACGCGGCCGACGTTCGGTTTAAGTTCGGCATGATTTCGCCTGCAATGTATTTCGAATTGCTGCGCTCCGTTGCGCCTTAATTCGTTTATTGCACTGGGACCGTACATTTTTCCGAGATAAGTCCTTTCCCAGGGGCTCTAGTATCCTCATGCTAAATTTAAGCAAAATCTGTTCAGCGGTTTGGGCAAGAAGAGGTGAGTAAACACACTTTTGCGTTTATAATATTAGTATAGAATAATACAGATTGTTTTATTCGTTGTGGGAAGTAAGACGTAACATTCTATCTCTTTCTAATTTTCAATAAGCCGTATATTTTCAATAAGTATCAATATCAATACTTTTATAATAAGAGTTATTGGTACTCGTAATATTCTCGGTATTTCTAGAATGCTTATCGAAGCGATATGTAGTCGTTATTCGTAAGATATATTACCAATACGATTCCTAAACGGAGTATAGAATTTGGCATTGTTAAAAGCTGGCCCATCACGCGTAGATAATATTATGTACTACTACTAATATTATAAAACCGAAAGTGTGCATGTTTGTCTGTCTGTTACCACTTCAAGCTCAAACCGCCGAACCAATTTTTAGAATTTGGTATAGAGGAGACGCCCGCAAATCGGTTAACTGTACATTTTGCCTGGATATAAAGTTAAGTATATCATTTTTTCGCGGGTAAAAGTATTTTATGTTCTTTCCTAGTAGGACTCAAAGTATGTCCTGGATACCAAATTTTAGCAAAATCAATTCAGCGGTTTGGGCGTGAAGTGGTAGCAAACAGACAGACACACTTTTAATATCATATAACTACGGCGTAAAATCGAACCCACGACCTCCGAGTCAAACCACGCTCTAAACCACAAAGCCTAACGTAAATAGTATCTATAATTTCTCATCAAATTTATTAAAGGTGACCTATAAAAAGGTATTTTTATGCTCAACCCTTTTTTCTAAGAACTTATCTTTATATTATTCTCAATTATGGTAATCTTCTTAAAAATGTTTTCATCAAAGGGTAAAGATTTTTATATTGAAGTTGAAAAGATCAGCATTTCTGAGAATCATTTTACTCTATAAGGCAAACTATTATTATCTTGGCAGTGTCTGTAAATGTATGTGCCGTCGTAACGCCTAAACTACTACTCCGACTTTATCATCCATACTAATATTATAAATGGGGAAGTGTGTCTGTCTGTTATCACTTCACGCCTAAACTGCTGAGCCGATTTTGCTGAAATTTGGTATGGAGATACTTTGAGTCCTGGGAAAGGACAAAGAATACTTTTTACCCCGGAAAAATGTACGGCCTAACGCCAATTTTCGCGCAACGGAGTCGCAAGCTCCAACTACATAAAATTTATGTTATTAGTTATTACATACTATGTAATAACTAATAACATACTAACTACGCTATATTTCCTCTTAATATCCAATTATAGACGTATAACATAGTATGTATTTAATATACAATGCGGAGGTCACATACTGAACTCTGCATTATATGCTGTAACATATTATGACACGCTATTAATAAAAGGTAACAAATTAAGTGTTAGTTCTTCAGCGTGTATGGGTAATGTATAGAGTTCGCTGTGAAAGTGGCAGCGCTGAAAGATTATTTTTTTTTACATTTGTATGGGAAAATTTATGACGCTCGGATAGGTTTGCCTATACAAATCAGAATAAAAATTACTGCTACTTTTACAGTGAACTCTAGGGACACAAACGAACCCTAAATTATTATCGCTTAGTATTGCTACAATCCTGTATAAGGCTGCGTTTCCACTGAAGCGGAGCGGAGCGGAGCTTAGCGGTGCCGAATTGACCAATGACCATGCTCGAAATCTTCGCTCCGCTTCGCTGTCATTCCGCTGGAATAGCACGATTGGTCAATTCTGGCACCGCTAAGCTCCGCTCCGCTTCAGTGGAAACGCAGCCTAATCATCACATGACTAACTAGATGTTACTCGTTTCGTTAATACAGACATTCGTCGCGAAAACCGTACATTTTTCGAGGACAAAAACCTTCCTAATAAATTGTATGTGACCCGGAGTTCTAAGTAAACACTTAAGTTTATCAAAAGTGGTTTAGAGGTTTCAGCGTAATAGTTAAAACAGACAGATATTATCTAAATCGGTTCAGTTGCTTAGGCTTTAAAAGGTGACAGAAAGACACGGTGAAAATTATGATATTAGAAAGGAAAATAAGGATTTTCTTAGGGTAAGGATTTTTTAGATCAGTGGTTTGACGGTGAAGAGGTAACAGACAGACAGACACACTTTAGCATTTATAATATTAGTATGGAAAGTATCTCTATACCAAATTTTTGCAAAATCAGCTCTGTGGTTTGAGCGTGAAGAGTTTTAAACAGACATATTAAGGGCGTTCCGTCCGGAGATTCCGTAATTGACCGTATTTAAAACCTTATAAACTCATAATCTGAAAGCTACAAAGTTATAATAAAAATACAGCAATAATCTTCAGTATATCAACATTACTTTTGCCGTTTTAAATTTTCTATTTTTGTTTCTTATACTCATGATATCAGCTTCCAAAGTAATAACAATTTGTTAAAATTCAAGCATACATTCAGCATCTCCTTTGCATTTACATATTACTTTTATTTGAAACTCACGCCAATAGATCGACAATATCATAAACTACATATTCGCCATTTTAAATTTTTTTAGGACAATTTTTAACTAAGTTAAGTAAAAATAATAGGGTTTTGGCGCGATCTCGGCAACGCGGCAAATGTATGGCCAAGGTCGTTTGCTCGGGGGACGGCCTTAAGACAGACAGAGAGACACACTGTCGCATTAGTTATAATATAATTAATGGAAGTATGGATATCAAAATGATAATATAATATGTGCCCTATATGATGATGATGGGAGTTTTGAGGGGGTTAATAAGGAGATATGGGGGTAATAAACTTAATGAAAGGGGTTATGGGGGCGTAAATTTTAATAGCACATAATTACATGCGTACTCCCTTGCGTTTCTGTCGATTTACGTCACGACTTAAAGGCCGCACGTTTTCGAAAATCGAATACGGATTTGATTTCCGAATTCATTTTCCTTCCAATTGATGGAAAATACATTACGTTTTTCGTATGCGTTTTTCGATTTTTTTCCGTAATCGAAAATCCGAATGCATGGAATCAGTAGAAAATAAATTAACTGCCGCACATTATCGTTTCATTCGTTTTTCTCCGTACGGAACGAATTCGGCATGCGAGTTTCAAGTGCAAACCGGCGCGTTCGCGCGTGAAGAAAACGAACGTATGTGCTTGTCTCACGGAATTTCGAATCGTAATTCCACATTAAGAAAACGTATGTATGCGGCCTATATTGAGGCTTCACCCCACGTCACTCTGGCCCCGTGCGAAGTACCTGAAGGACTTGTGTTATAGGAACCAGACAACGGAAATATATTTAACACTTTTAAACTTTAATTATATTTAAGGTTTTTATTATATATAATGATACAAATATTTATTACACATCCATGACCCAGGAACATTGAAATCTTTTTGTTTCGTCGGCGGGATTTGAACCCGCGACCTCCGGCTAGAGCGTCACACACAGCACACTTAACCGCTGAGCCACAGAGTTCATATCAGTTAGAGTATGTAAGTAACTTTTGATCATTGGGTCAAAGTAGTAGTTTAATATTACTAATAGCGTACCAAGTACAAATTGAGTTTAACCATGGGTTTAACCGCGTTTTGAAGTTTAAGTGGCATCGGTTAAAATAATTAGGTTACAGTTTATGTATGTAGTATCATACATTACAACTCTTCGAAGATTATCTCACGGATCGATCCCAAAGCGTGAAAATTGGAAATGTAGTAAGTGATGATTTGCCTGTGAGCTACGGCGTTCCTCAGGGAAGTATATTGGGTCCAACCTTATTTTTGATATACTTAAACGACCTTTGTAATCTTAGTTTATTGGGTGGTAGAATTATTTCTTATGCGGATGATACAGTCCTTCTATTTTCTGCTCATAGCAAAAATATATTATTCAAGCTTGCTCAACGAGGTCTCAACTTTGTCACCCACTGGTTGCAGAATAACTTACTAACTCTCAATGCAAATAAAACACAATACATAAGTTTCTCTATGCGAAAACAAAAAGAATTAGATACCACCTTTAATTTAACTGCCCATGCTTGCTGCAATGAGACAAAGTGTTTGTGCTCTCCCCTAAACCAGGTATCATCTGTTAAGTATTTAGGTGTCATTATCGACAAAGCATTGTCTTTTAGTGACCATATTGATATGCTCACATCAAGAATTAGAAAATTAACCTATGTTTTTAAAAATCTTCGACATATAGCGGATAAAAGTCTAATGAAGCATGTTTATCAAGCACTAGGGCAGTCGATAATCCAATACTGCATCACGATCTGGGGAGGCACCTTTAAAACAAAGATGAAGCCTCTTGAAGTTGCTCAGAGATCGCTTTTAAAGGTGAGCAGCTTTCGTCCCTTTTTGTATCCTACTTCCGTACTATACCAGTCTTCCGAAGTCCTGTCAGTCCGCCAGCTGTACATCATGCAGACAATCTTGAGGCAACACACTAAACAACATCTACATAAAGACCTATACGCTAAAAAACGAAACAAGGCTATAGCAGAATGCCCAAAACATAGACATGCTTTTGTCAATAAACATTATTGCTTCCTAGGACCATTCCTGTATAATAAAATGAATAAAGAAATAAATATACACCCTCTGAGCAAATCAAGATGCAAACAAAAACTATTTAAATATCTACACCAACTCACGTATGACGAGACGGAAAAACTGCTAATAATTATGAAATAACTCGTAAATTATTTTAAATTAAAGCCAATTATTTTTATTCTTAATTATTGATAAGTATTATTTTTCAATGTTAATTTTATTTGTGATAACTGATAATTTACAATATTTTATTTACTTAAGTCCTTAATTTTGTAAATTCTTTAAGATTTTAAACTATACTTAATCTTTAATCTGTAAAGATAATATTCATTATTGTAGTAATATATTTTTAGAAAATTAATTAATATGATTTAAATAATGTCGATATTTGTATGATTTAAATCATATTAATTAATTTTCTAAAAATATATTACTACAATAATGAATATTATCTTTACAGATTAAAGATTAAGTATAGTTCGTTTCTACTTAAATATAGAGTCACTGCAAACTGAAGAGCACTGTGGTCCGAAATACAGATTTATCTAGTTCGGACACAGAAGAATTATATTAAGTGTACATTATTAAATATCAAAATTATATTTGTCAAACATATACCTGTAAGTTATCTTATGAGCAATGTACTGTAATTAATTTTGATGATAAATAAATTATTATTATTATTATTATTATTATACTAATACTATGTAAAATGCGCAAGTGTGTATGTTTGTTACCTTTACACGTCCCAAACCTCTGAACCGATTTTGCTGAGCTCCTAAACAAATAGCTACGCAATCCACACTTTCATACTAATACTAGCTGTCCCGGCAAACGTTTCTTTGCCATATTAAGTATATAAAGTTTTTTTTTTAAATTTGGTCGAAGCGCTAACTGTCGGACAGACTAAAATTAAAATCCGAATTCGAATATTATTTAAAATTTGACACTGCGATGGCAGCCGACTGTCGGATCCAATGTAAAACATTCCAAAATCAACAACTACTAATAAATTAAAAATTAATTAAAAAAACATTGTCCAGCGGACAAAATTGTGAATCTAAACCATTCCCAGATCCCCTTGAACACACACAAATATATATATATATATATATATATATATATATATATATATATATATATATATATATATATATATATATATTAAGATAATAAATGCGAAAGTGTGTCTGTCTGTCTGTTACCTTTTCACGCCCAAACCGCTGAACTGATTTTGCTGAAATTTGGTACGGGGATCCCGGAAAGGACATGGGATACTTTTTGTCCCGGAAAAATCTACGGTTCCCGCGCGATAAACGAGTTTTGGCGCAACGTAGTCGCGGACGTCTATAAATAAAGGTGCACACATCTTACTCGATTCTATAGAAAATAATGAAAATATATTTTATTCTTTCTTTTAATGATCCTTCCGTTGAGGACATTTTCTACACTTCCTTTAATTACTTTTGTATTTTCCAATAAGAAATGAAGAATGTTACGAAGCTATGTCAGATAATTATTATTACTAGAGCTTTATTTTTTAACGACTTCCAAAAAGGAGGGTATCGATTCGACTTATATGTATGTAATATTTTCAGAAACGCCCATTTTTCGTATGTCTATATCAGCGTCTGAACCTTAAAGTTAATATACCTAGCGGAATAGAGAAACAAAGGCCTGAGCAAGCGAGATGCCACTATCAGTAACACCGCGTGGTAAAAAGAGACGTGTGATACATGACAGCAGCACTCTTTTTTTGACGTCCAGTCGGCACGTGCCGCACGTTGTCAATATAATCTCATAGAATTCATGTTCAATCATGCTTGTGTAAGTGTATACGTACACATATTTTTCACACAGATGAAAACCAATTTTGGTTACGTTTGACAGCTCGAGATTGTTGCTCTATTCCGATAGGTATATTAACTTTATGGTCTGAACAAATGTGCTGTTAGTATGTTTTTATATTTGTGTTCGCATATCTCCGGAACTACAAGTCCGATTTAAATGATTCTTGTTTTGTTTTACATTGTATTGTTTGACTTAGGGAATACTGCTAGTTTCATAAAAACAGTTCAGTAGTTTTTGTGATAGGGAATTTTAATTCTAAATACGTACAATTTATCTTTTATCTTTTTAAAATACTGTTATCTTTGTATTTACCTTCTAATATTATAAATGCGAAAGGTTTTTTTATGCTTAAGTACTTACTCTGGGTGTCTCTATAGTAAAAATCCAAAAACGTTCAGTAGTTTTAGCGTAAGAGGCAACAGACTTTCTGAAAGCTGAAACAACAAAGAGACGGACAGACGGATAGACACTTATAGACAGTAGATATTGTCCCACACTTTATACTATCTATATGAGAACCAGTTTTTGCAACGGAACTTAAGTACTTATTAAGACATACAAAACATTAATTTTAATCATTAAAATTATAAACATGGAATCCTTCATTTTCTAATTATTATTCTTTAAATGAATTCTTTGAAATCACTTTTATATTTTCTTTGAAACCGCAGGGCACAAAGTCTTTGCAAAGAACTTTGCTATGTGTCTCAGCAACAGTTATTAAGTACGCAAGCATATTTTAAATTCTGAGAAAAATTAACTTAGAAACGATATTATACTTTTAATAGTGTCGTGAGTTGTATGTATTGTCCATTTTTTACATTACATGTTTACATTTGAAAACAATCTAAAGGGCGAAGCCAAACGAACGTAATTTGTGAGTTGTGAGTCGCAGAATTTCGGCTGGCAGAAATTCTGTTGCATTCAGTTTCATACAAAAGTCCTGTTTGATTCACATGAGCGTAATTTTGTGAGTCATGATTTGTACGAAAAGATATTTACGCGGCAGAAATTCTGTGACTTACAAGTCACAACTCACAAATTACGCTCGTTTGGCTTCACCCCAGTGTCTAAACACACTAGGCCGAAGTTACGCGGCGTAAATCCCGCATGATTCCTGCAATGTATTTAAATTACCGATGACACACTATTCCGTCGCGTTCTGTCCGTATTTTGTATGCGTTTGACATTGCGGACGTAATGGCCTGTTTCACCGCTTCCTGATAAGGCTTATCCACCACTTAACTTGACACATAGAGTATGGAGAATCTGTCAAATAAGCCTATCGGGCACCTTATCAGGAAGCGGTGAAACGGGCCCTTAGTGTTTTTCCATCGCTCAAAGTATCTCCAAACCAAATTTCATTTAAATAGGTTTAGCCGTTTGAGCGTGAAGGGATAATATACAGACATTTCACATTCTTACTATATACGAAAGTGTGTCTGTCTATCACCTCTTCACGCTTAAACCACTGAACCAATTTTGATGAAATTCAGCATGAAGATACTTTGATTCCGCGGGAGAGCCGTCCTTCGACACGAATGGGCCGGCTCGACCGGAGAAATGCCACGGGCTCACAGAAAACCGGCGTGGAACCGCGCTTGCGCTGTGTTTCGCCGAGTGAGTGAGTTTACCGGAGGCCTAATCCCCATAGGATGCTTATATTCCGAAAAAATGCACGGTTCCCGCGCTATAAACGGATTTGGGGGCAACGGAGTTGCAGCACTGCTTACTTATGTATTTCTCTCCTCTACAGGTATTATTCTCTTCTAACGTCTCTTCTTCTCCACAGATCCCCCCGGGGCACCGTACATCGAGGGTTACGCTGACGGGGAGACGGTCAGACGTGGCCAGAGCCTGGAGCTGGTCTGCCGGAGTCGAGGAGGGAATCCGCCAGCTCAGCTGATATGGTACAAGAATGGAGAGCAGATTAGGATGGCTTACAGGTTAGTGATTAGGAGTTTTTTTTTTATTACAAAATAAGGGGGCAAACGAGCAAACGAGTCACCTGATGGTAAGCAACTACCGTCCGCCCACTGACACTCGCAACATCAGAAGAGCTGCAGGTGCGTTGCCGGCCTTTTAAGAGGGAATACGCTCTTTTCTTAAAGGTTTTAAGTGGGTAATTTTTTGCGATTTTCGTGATGCAATTTTTGTTTCTGAGTGTAATTCTAGAATTGAATTTTGGCCATGGTAAGTACCATCGAGGAGATTCCTAGGCACTTGACGGACCTACGTCATGTGGTCGGATCATGTCAATTCAATGTTAGCTGTGATTGGTCTGATGGGTTTGACATAACGCGACCAAAATATGTAGGTCCCCATCTGCCTAGGAATCAACTTCTCTTATAGTAGTATATTTTGTACTGAATACAATTTTTTAGTCTCAAAACTGTAGTAGGACGCTTGGCTTTTACGACAGTATGAATTTCAGAATAAAAGTGAAAATAATAAATACTGCTTAATATAAATGGCCCCAAATATTATTTTAGTCAGTAATTTACATTTAAAATATAGTGCAGGAGCCAAGTGAGAAAAATTGGACATGAAATTGAATGTAGTTAATTGTAGCATAATGCTCAAAATGTAAATTTGAGCATATGCTACACTTACATTATAGCCACTGCCCTAAATATCAGATCATAGTCCAAGATCAAACTGAAAATCACAAAAAGTGTATGCATATTATAGTATAAGATCCAAAGCGGAAAAAAGTAACGAATAGGGAAGTTGCCGATTCTCTCAAATATTTACAAATGGCCCTAATAAAGGCCGCAAGCCATGTTCCCTCGGAAAATACCTGACACGAATTCGATTGGACTTTTGTTTCGGTGATTTCGTGTTTACGATTGACTCTCGCTGAGTATGGCGGAAGCTATTTGTGACTATAAGTATTTAAGCTATTTGTGACTATAAGTATTATGTACAAGAATTAAAAGATTTGAAAAAAACAAAACAAATTGAAAAAATGCCGTATCTCCAGTAATTATAATCATACTAATCCATACTAATATTATAAATGCGAAAGTGTGTCTGTCTGTGTGTCTGTTACCTCTTCACGCTCGAACCGTTGAACCGATTTTGCTGAAATTTGGCATGGAGATACTTTGAGTCCCGAAAAAGGACATAGGATAGTTTTTATCCCGGAAAAATGTACGGTTCCCGCGCGATAAACGAATTTTGGCGCAACGGAGTTGCGGGCGTCATCTAGTATTATAAATGCAAAAGTGTATCTGTCTGTCTGTCTGTCTGTCTGTCTGTCTGTTAGCTCTTCACGCCCAAACCGCTGAACCAATTTTGCTGAAATTTGGCATGGAGATACTTCGATTCCCGGGAAAGGACATAGGATACTTTTTGTACCAGGAAAATGTACGGTTCCTGCGCGATAAACGAGTTTTGGCGCAACGGAGTTGCGGGCTTTATCTAGTATTATATAATTCTTTGACGTATTATGACGTAAGTCTTAAATAACTTACTCCTTCGGATGTTTCGAGTATCCATAAGCGACGGTAGTTGCTTACTGTCAGGTGACCTGTTTGCTTATTTGCCCCCTAATTTCATAAAAAATATATTAGTAAAAAGTATACATTATGACGTAAAAATAAGACAATTAGCAACTTCGATTGGCCATATAAAAAACCTTCTATGAAACGTAATTTTCCCCTAAAATCTGTACATTTTCCTCAATAAAAAAGTTATAAAATACGAATATGGAATCGAACCGAACACTCGACGGAGTCGAACCTACACCCTATTACACAAATAACATTTCGAGATGAACTAATAATAATATAATAAAAAGTTACCGGTGTCAATAGGAAAAATAACGTAAAAACAGGGTCTTTGTCTATTTGGAAAAATATTGTGAACGGCTTTTAGACTATATTAAATAGCTTATAATATTATAGGTATTGATTAAAAAAAAGACAAACGTTTTCTAGATGATGCGCGCAACGCCGTTACGCCTAAATTAGGAATAAAAGCCGTATATTTTTCGGGATAAAAAGTATTCTAATAATATGTCCTTTTCCGGAACTCAAAGCATCCCTATGCCAAATTTCAGCAAAATCGGTTCAGTGGTTTGGGCGTGAGAAGATAATAGACAGACAATATACGGAAAAATGTGCGGTTCCCGCACGATTAACAAATTTTGACGGAGTTGCCGGTGTCATCAAGTTGTGACTACATGGCAAATAATCTCGTCAGCTCCCAGCCTATAAATATTTAAATAGCTAAAGAATTCTCAATTTTCCTCCAACTCCCGGTCTATAAGCTCCTGGTCTATAACGTTAAAAACTTCCGTCTCCCGGCCTACAGCCCCTATCGTATTAAACTCACAGATAGGGCGTATGTCTCCATGATTTATCGCGATAGTGTTGTGCCACTGTCGATAAAATTCCCGGGAAAATGTCGATATCGATGAAAAAGTCCGGGATTTTGCTTGTTTATGATTATGTAAATTTTTGCATTTTTTATCGATTATAATATTTGCTCTGGAAATCGATTATCGATATCGATGAAAAACCCGTTTTTTTTTACCTAGACAACCAATAATAAAAATATTTATGCAACGAATAACTACACATGGTCTGCTTGTCTCTGTCTGCCACATTAGTAAAGTGACAAAATGTAAACAGATTAACATATAACCTCCCCTTTTTGGAAGTCGGTTAGTGACTGACAAAGACTTCTGAAGCTGTAAGCCTACTACGAAACCGTTTTGAGACTCAAACAATCGAATGAGAATGCTGCATCCTGCTCTAACAACGACATTTCACGTTTGTTAGAGTAGGACGCGGCATTATCGTTCGATTGTTTGAGTCTCAAAACGGATTCGTGGTACGGCACCAGCCCCCCTAGATAAGTGGCTAACGCTAACGGTACAAAATGTATGGATTTGACATTAGTAGACGCTAGCGAAGCGATGACTTATGTCAAATCGCATACATTTCGTAGCGTTAGCGTTTTGCCACTTGTCTAGGGGGGCTGATTAGAAATATTTATTAGTAAAAGTGTACAAACATACATACAAAACTTCGGCACAACATTCTATATATTCCAATGTATATTTTATGTTGCCCATAAAATATGTCACATGAAGACATGAATCTCTAAATATTTATAAGAAATTGACAGCTTGATTATGAGGGAGTATATTTTACTCCGCATGATTTCGTCTGGCGAAAGATAAAATATGACGAAAGATAAAATATGACAAAAATGAAAAAAGTATTTGTTTGTTTTTGCCTCTGAAACTACCGAAATGATTTTGATAGAATTTTACCAGGACAATAGAGTTGTGGGCGTCAAAAAATGTACAGTTTCCGGCAGCAAAACTATCCTGTGTCGTTTGTTGATACTCAACGTACCTTCATACAAAATTTCATCAAAACCGTAAGGCGTGATTTGGTTATTGATAAACACAATTTCGCTGTATATACTTTTTATCGCGGCAATATGTATGGTTCTCATAAATATTTACTACATAATTCTATACACCTTTGTCCAATAAAAATTAAATAACAAAACAAAATGTTTGTAACTTTGTCAGTTAGCGTTTTATCGTAACTTTATGTTGAATTTGTAAAGTCATATTATAATAACTTAACAGAAGTTTGCATGTAAAGTTTTAGTTTCTTCGCTACTTTTCTCCTAAACTTCACTACGGGCGGTACAGCTGACAATTATAGTAATTTATGAATACTTAAAGGAGCCTACGTTGTGGCAAAACGTAGTACGTTGTGGCAAAAAGTAGCCTATGGCATTTATTGGGCAAATTACTAAGATAAATTTTGTCTCGGTATCAAAACTCGTTTATCGCGTGGAAACTGTACATTTTTTCGAGATAAAAAGTATCCTTCGTCCTTTCGCGTGACTCAAAGTATATCTATACCTTTCGCGAAAAAATGGTTCATCGGTTTGGGAATTGGGAGTAAAAATGTAACCGACAGACAGACAGACGCACTTTCGCATTTATAATGTTAGTATGGATAACCTATAATTATTAATCCCCGATTTTTTTCCCGGGATCGTGAAAAGATTCGGGAGAAAACGTCGATAAGCGCACATCACTAATTTTATTAAGACGTACCGGAAGTTGATTTATGAATAGTGTTGTTCCAATATCGATACAAAGTGATGTCCTATCGATTAATCCTTATTAGCTGTGTAACATTTGCATACGTCAGTCCGTGTTAAACGTAAAATTGCTCGTTAACATATTACAGGAAAAACACGTTTATTGTGGAGCTAAATTGTGGTGAAAATTCATTATTAGCCAGTAGTAGGTAACCGTACATATTTTAAAAAATTGTTTAAATAATTTTCAAGTTAATATTAGCTTCATTGTATATGTGCGTCCATGGGAACCGTACTTTGCGATACCTATTCATCTAGGGTTGAAAGAAATGCTTGCGTTAGAAATACTGAGATATCAAGTATTAGTAAGTCCTTAAAGGCCTATTTATAATGCTCTGTTTTATTGACAATGAATTTGGTATTTTTAATCATTATCACAATAATTATTAGTTAAAATATTTTTTCAGCTGTACCACCAAACAAAGTTAGCTAGTTATATATAACATCGTTTAGTTTAAAACATAAATAATATGTTGCGTCGTGCAAAAACCACTCCTCTAAAGGGTTTATGAAAACTTGTGTAATATTTCATCTTGATACGTTTATCCCGTATCCTTGTTTAACAAAACATTCTCAAAACGCGATAAGATCAGCATTCATAACGTCCCCTTTTTAAGTGCTCCACTGGTGCCCTACTATATTCAATAATAATTAAAGGTACTTAATTAGGTATATGAACTACTTGTATGAAAAACAAAAGAGTGCGATTTTATCGTATTTTGTGAGGCAGATGGTTGTAAGCAATTTATTTTGCGCTGGTTTTCTATGAAGCTGTTGTATTTATCCGGTCAATCCTAAGCATGATTCTCTTCAATTATAAATTAGTTTGTTTTAACTGTAGTGTAATTTGCTATAGTTATGACTAATGAATGTAAATATATTGTAATAATTTAGGTGTTAGTTTTGTCCCTTTAGCTAAAATTAGTTTATTGTGCAGAAACTGTACACTTTTCTGAGATAATAATTATCCCAAGTCCTTTTGTGTTACTCTTATGTATCTTCATACTAAATTTTATTAAAATCGAATCACCAGTTTAGACGTGAGGAGTTTCCATACAAACACACTTTCCGTCCATACATATACGTATGGTCCATACGTTTAGACGTATACGAGTATTAATGCATTCTCTCAATAAAGATATCGATATTTTTTTACTGTCGATGCATCCTCGTGTATCGATACTCGATAGAATTTACCGATACTTTCTATCGACAGACCACATCCCTAGCTACCTGTCCCTTTATATTGATGTCATCTGTCAAGCGTTAGAGTTATTATTGGCAATTTTTAATCCCCCCAAATGTCGTGATTCCGAAATGAAAGAATTTTTTCTTTGATGTCCAGAAATGATTAAAATATTCAAAGTAATGAATCCACTGGAATGGAGTTGTTTTTTTAATCTATATTTCTCTGTAGGTGGTAGAATTTTGACGACCTTCTTGTGTCAATGGTTGAGTGCGTAACTCGAGCCAGGAGTCGTGGGTTCGAATCCCGCCGACATAGATGTATCTTCTTGAATATATGTGTAGAATTAAAGTATTGAATTTATTTCCGTTTTTGTATATGTTTGAAAAATTATACTTTTTTGGATAGATCGAAACTGTTGAACTTATCTTACGGAGGAAGTGTAAACAGATCTTACGGAGGAAGCGTAGACTGCCAGCACAACATAAGAGAGGAAGTAATATTATATAATATTAAAAAAAAATAATAGTAATTTTAAATAATTATAATAAAAGGTGCTTATATATTTGTCACGTTATTTCATAAAATTTTCTTTCATAAAAACCTATAAAATATATTAGCAAATACATTAGGGTATACAAAAGAATCAGCGACTTCGGTTCAACTGATTTCGAGGTTAGCAACACATTCATTTTAATACTATAGTTATATTATCTTTTGTCAATAAGTATAAGAAACGTAGCCTAAGTCCAACGATTAACCGATGACACCAGATAAGCTCGATCAAAGGACTTAGGCGGGATTATGCGGGCGGGAAAACTTCGCCAAGTTGGTCACTGTTTTTCTTCAAGTTATCGACTTACGGGATTTTCCCGGGATGCCGATAATTTCGATATAAGGGACATCACTATTTTTTTGGGAATTAATTTTTTGGGTAATTTTATCTGCTTTGTGGAGCATCATCATATTTTCTGATCTCAAGTACACCCATACGCTCATACGGTGAAGGAAAACGTTGTGAGGAAACCCGCAAATTGTCGGTCCCAGACGTATTAACTAGTTCTTTCCTCTGGACTAGGCCGACTATGTTGCGAGAATGCCGTATGTGCTTGGGCAACCATACAGACATTTAAATCTTGTCCCAGGCACTACAGTATTTGAGGAGTGGTTACTTCGCTCTGAAAATACTGTATAAATCATCCACAACGGATGCAAAGGCCTTTATTTTATTTTGGTAATTGAAGACGCAAGTTAGTTACTAACATTTTATGAGGACATTTACTTATTTTTCCTTACAATTTGAACAAACCTTATAACTTACCTACTACATCCGGCTAATACACCGGGCCGTACATAAAAACCCAATTTTTTGATTTCATATAATTTTTCCGGTCCTAAACCCTCCATTTATGCAAAAACGAACATTTTCAGATATTTATCCACTTACATCATCAATTCACAGAAATATACGATTACATAATATACAAAAGCAATATAATAAGGCAATATTATTGTAAAAGCCATTACGGAAACCAATATCCTCCCTCAAATATAGCGAATAATTTCTTATATTCTAATAGCTGATATTATGTAACAAATGTTGGAAAGATTTTACTTACTATTAACTTTTTTTTGCGTGATGTAGCAAAAAATGGGTAGGGTTGTGACATGTCGATAAAAATATCGATGGAATATTATTTTGGGTGTTTTGTGATATTTTTATTTTTTTTAATGATGCCCCTAACTCCGCTCGTTTATCGCGCGGGAACCGTACATTTTTCCGGGATAAAAATACGTGTGGCTTTCGGGGACCGCGGTAAAGCTTTGTATAACATTTTTTATCAACTTATGCAATTATAATCCGCATACGTCTAGTCGCACTCACACAAACACCGAGCCGAAGTCTGGCAACCGCATGTGCCGGTCGGAGTGGGGGGTGTTAAGTTTTTTCGTTACGGAATTTCTTGATTCGGTCACCTAGCCCGCGTTAAAAGCAATGCAATAGCTAAAAAATATCCTATATCCTTTCCCGAGACTCAAAGTAACTCTATACCAAATTTCAGCAAAATCGGTTCAGCGATTTGGGCGTAAAAAGGTAACAGACAGACAGAAACACTTACACTTATAATAATATTAGTATGGATTTAATTTTTCGAGTTTTTCACGTTATCAAGTTACCGAGTTTTCGAGTTTCTCGACTTTTTGAGTTGTGGAGAGGCGCGTTAAACTTGTAATTACGCTTTCATTTAATTCCTGTGTGGTTTAAATTACTTTTTTAAGGGCTTCCTTTTACTCGAGGACGGCTGCTAAAAGTTGAACTCTTAAGCTTAGGGTACGTTAGGCGGATCGTAAAACGCCAGGTTATTTAGCCAAGACTTTATCGTTATAGTTTCGCCGATAAAAATGTATGGGATTGACGAAGAGTTCGTTGATATGACGTCGACGTTTGACTCGACTTATGTCTATTCCATACATTTTGTACGGCGACTCTTTAAAGATGCAATAAAGATCTTGGCTCACCCCCCAGTATCTGACAAAGCCGCTAGCTTCGATATTGAAGTTAAATGTTATAAATGTATGGGATTATCATGGCGCTTGTTTACTATAAATAAATAAATAAACGTTTATTCACCCTTTTTGACCATTACACCACAAGAATAATACAAATTAAAAACAAAAACAAAATAGAACGTACATACGCACAAGATTACAAATAGTACAAAACACTCCAAAATAAAATATGTTACAAGCAAAGTAAACGAAAATACAAACAATAATGTGCTTATTTACTAATGGCATAACAAAATTTCAAAGTTCAGCGGAGTAAGGTAGGGAGTGTAATGATCAAAAACTGAATTGGCATCCACTCAGGTAATGACCACACAAGTCACCAGTCCTATTTTAATAAATATATACAAAAGAATACACATATATATATATATATATATATATATATATATATATATAAAACGATGAAAATGAAAAACCTGCTATTGTGAAATGTGAAGTACTGCAAGCCGTCGACTCACAGTAAACATGCGCTGACGCGCTGTACCCCATAGACATGATAAATAATATAAGTGTATAAGTACTTTACTTTATGTAATAACTTCAATAACTTAATCACGAGTCACGACGCGAACCCGGAGGAGACCACGCGCCGCGCTGTACTCTGCGCGAGGGCTTTGCGCTGCACGATAGTCCCTTTTATGGTTTGTCCATTTTGCAATAACAATAATAATACTTGGCTGATTCAATAGAAGATTAGAACACGATGTATATTTAACTGAGGATAATAAGGGTAATATAAACTAGTTGTTGCCCGCGACTCCGTCCGCGTGGACTTCAGCTTATAGCGCGCGGTAGTTCCCGTTTCCATATAGGCTACATTGCTGCAAAATTTCCACGATATAGTTGCTTCCGCGGTACGCTCACTTCAAACTTCATTGTTTACAGACAGACAAAAACCCCCCTCTTGTATCGGGGGTTAATAACTGGGGTCAAATATCAACTCTTCTTAAAACCCCATTTACCAGTTAAAGCCTTGTCCTTTAGACTATATGTGTACAAAATTTATATTTCAATCGGTTCAGTAGTTTTGGCGTGAAAGCAAGACAGACAGACAGAGATACTTTCGCATTTATAATATTATTATAGAGTATAGATAGTATAGATTCGATGACGCCATCATAATGTAAGGTTCCTTGTAACTGCACCCACCATTTAACTCTGAAATTATTTGTCGCCAGCGGTGTGACAGTTACGGACCAATATACCTCTGCGAACCTTCAAGAACAGAGCGTATTCCCTCTTTTAAAAGGCCGGCGACGCACCTGCAGCTCTTCTGATGTTGCGAGTGTACATGGGCGGTAGTTGCTTTCCATCGGGTGATCCGTTTGTTCGTTTGCACTCTAATTTTGTAAAAAAAGCAAAGGTGTCAAAGATAGCTACTATAAACCAAATAAACTCAATTTCAAATGTTAAATTACGAATGCTCATTTATCACTAGTGTTGTCCGTTTATCGATACTTTTTATCGACAGTCGACCCCCTTTATCGACTGTCGATAAACGCCACGTTGACAGTTTTACGAGTTTTCCCCGTCGTCGATTCATTTATTTAAATTCTAAAGATCGAGTCGATATTTATTTCCCCACCCTACGTTCTAACAATGGTGGAAAATAAATGTTATACTAGAAGACGCCCGCAACTCCGCTGCGCCAAAATTAGTTTATCGCGCAGTAACCGTACATTTTTCCGGGAAAAAAAGTATCCTATGTCCTTTCCCGGGGCTCTAAGTAACTGCATACCAAAGAGCAAAATCGGTTCAGTGGTTTGGGCGTAAAGAGGTAACAGTCAGACACACTTTTTGTATTTATAATATTAAGGGCCTGTTTCACCGCTTCCTGATAAGGCTATCCACCACTTAATTTGACAGATGGAGTATGGAAAATCTGTCAAATAACCCTATCGGGCACCTTATCAGGAAGCGGTGAAACAGGCCATAAGTGTAAAGAGCCGATTCGGATAATTTTATTCAAAAATGTCCCTGTTGGCTTTGAAGTCGCTTAAAAAGTGCGTTAGATATTTGTTAAAGTCTTGTCGAACAAAAACCACTTGTTGCCTAATCTGGACCCTGTTAAAATGTTTGAAATTGTATTAGACGGTATAGAAAAGGGGATGATAAATGGGGATAGATTTTATTCCGGGGTTTTTCGGGTTATTCCAGGGCTATTCAGGGGTCAAATGTCCCGGGGAATCCCGGAAAAGGTTAAAGTTTGATCTGTCTTTAGGAATTTTGCAGTTATTTTTGTGATTCTTTGATCTCAAAGGAAGAATATAGTTTTGAAATGTATAAATCGTCATAATATATTCGAAGCAAAAACTGTTAAGGAATTTAAGAAGTCACTTTGATCCAAAATTAACGAGACATTTTTACTATATTTTATGCAAAAAGTATGTAAAAAATCTATAATAGGTTTAGCAGTTTGTAGGTAAAATTTTCTGAGATTGGGCGTGCAGAGTAATGTGAACTTCGGTACAGAGTGACTTTATGGGAATTTATTTATCGCGCGTGAAACGTAAATGTTTATGGGATTAAAACTATCCTAAGTCCTTTCCCAGGACTTAAAGTATATCCACAACAGATCCCACTAAAATCTGTTTGACTATATTTTAATCCTTCGATCGCGGATTCTTGGAAATGCTATTGTATTCTATTGTTGTCGCGTTCATCGGTGCTCTTATGGGGCTTGAAGGATTAAGAGCGATGAGGTAAATTACTGACAGACAAACATCAGTATAATATTATGTTGGCTACACACCTGCAGCTCCTCTGATGTTGCGAGTGTCTATGGGCGACGGTAGTTGCTATCCATCGGGTGACCCGTTTGCTCGTTTGCCCCTTTACTTTATCCATACTAATATTATAAACTCGTAAGTGTGTCTATCTGTCCGTCTGTGAACCGATTATGCTGAAATTTGGCATGGAGATACTTTGAGTCCCGAGAAAGGACATAGGATACTTTTTATCCCGGAAAAATGTACGGTTCCCGTGCGATTAACAAATTTTGGCGCAACGGCGTTGCGGCCGTCATCTAGTTAAATCTATTATATATAAATCTCCTGTCACGATGTTTGTCCGCGATGGATTCCTAAACTACTTAACCGATTTTAATGTTTGTTTTTTCTAAATGTGTGCTTTTTTCCGACTTGAGAGATAGGATAGCTTAGATCTTTAATTATAGTCGCCATTTTATTTTATTGCAAATTATTTGTCTATAAAGAGCGACCATTGTTTATGCGACGCGGGTCACGGGATAGCGATGGACGTTGCCATGGTAACATACTTATTTATAGTTACTAAGTCAATAAAATAATACGGGCGATCTACTTTATGTAATATGGCAAAGAAACGTTTGCCGGGACAGCTAGTAATAACATAAGTAACTCCAAGTTAAATACTAGAATGTAAGTATAAAGCTACAGCCAGACCTGTACAGCAATTTTCCCTCGGTGTGGCCCATTATATGCAATATTGAGACTAAAATAACTTCCCCTGGCTGGTATTGCCTTATAAAAAATCTATTACTGCAATAGAAGGCATATTAAAGGAGATAGCTTTGAAGTTTGTACGTTTGGTCCAAGTTGCGAGCGATAGCGGGTTGAATAATATTAAAGTTGAGAATATTTTTATTAATGTTGAAAATGATCATAAGATTATGTTAAAGAAAATAAACTATTGAAAGAGCATATCCCTATTCTAGTCGGTATGAAAAACATCATAATATTATGTAAGTTATTACAGCTACATTAATTTTTCCGACTTTTTTGGTAAAAAGCGTGCCCGTGCGAGTTTTTGACGCCGGTTATTCTCGTCGGATTAGTTCCCGAACCGGTGGTTGGCACCATGCAGACTTTCTGAAAATATATTATCTTACAATTTCGTAATAAAACCATTTTTATTTTATATCTTTTATTTTACTCAGCGTCATAACCACATCTACAATTTTATAGTTATAAAACATAAAGTGTCTGGACTTTGACATATATTTCTCTATAAGTACAGCCGTTGGACAGTTAAAAAGTGTTTTGGTTGCTTCTAATTTGTTCTAAAACTAAGTACTCGGCCGATTTTTATTACCGATTAGGACAACTGATGTAGTTTACGGAAAAAGAAGATAAAGCTGTAAAACATAATAAATGCTATTATAAAGCATTATATGCATAATAAAGCTAGTTTTATTGTTTTATTAACTAGTTTTTATTGTGAGGAAACGATCAATATTATAATTTAGTACCATCAGGACGACGGGAAACATCTACAATTACATAATATCTTGTCATAATATACAATTTATGACGACCTCTGTGGCTCAGTTGGTGGGCTGTTGGTAGCTCAAGCCGGGGGTCGCGGGTTCGAATCCCGCCGACGGAACAAAAAGTTTTCAAAGTTCCTGGGTCATGGATGTGTATTAAATATGTGTATCATATAATAAAAATCTTAAATATATGTATAGTAAGTATAAAAGTATTAAATATATTTCCGTTGTCTGGTACCTGTAACACAAGTCCTTCAGGTAAGTACTTACCACTAGGCCAGATTGACGTGGTGTGAAGCGTCCATATAGATATATTATATTAAAATTTCCTTTTTTCGTAGTCGATAAAAACGCAAATACTTTCCGCTTGTAACTTGCGACCTCAGAAAACTCTTTGAAAGTCCACACCGATGTTAGAGCGAAATTTCTGAACAACTGAAGCAGGTTAATATAGCTTTGGATTCTTAAACGCGTTTTGTTCATCATCATCAACATTCGCAGACAAGGGTTCTTCCAATCGTGCGTGGTCGGTCTCAGTAGATCTCAAACTTAACTTCAATAAGTTCTCAAACTTTTCTGGTCGCGGAAATCTTTTGAGAAAACGGATCCCCAAATATCAGAATATTGACCGAAACGTTGTCAAACGTCGAACAGAAACTTTTCGTTTACTGTACTGGGGCTGCCTCTAGCATGAAAACATTGCAGCAATATATCTTATTTCCATAAGCGCCTTTGCCCGTATATTACGTTAAAGTATATGAAACAATGTACTTAGTATAAACGACGCGCACATCCATTTAAGGGCTTATCAAAATTGCAATGAAACGCCATTATATTGAGTAACAATAAGCCCTTGAGTGCCCTAAGGACATAAAGCTTTGAATTATGTAGGGCATCTTACCCATCATCAGCGGTGAAGGAAAATATCATGGAGAATAGTTAGGAAAATGAAATTCGTAAGTTTTTCGCGTAACTTTCTGCCGCGCACTGTAAAACTCTGGAACGAACTGTCACCAGCAGTATTTCCGGACCAATACGACCTGCAAACCTCAAGAAGAAAGCGTATTCCCTCTTAAAAGGCCGGCAACGCACCTGCAGCTCTTCTGATGTTGCGAGTGTCCCGCTTTGCATCAGATGACCCGTTTCCCCCCTTATTTAAAAAAAAAATTTGAACATGTTAAAATGTTTTTGATAGTACTTTAAGACCCAGAAAAGGACAATAAGTATAGTTTTTTCGGAAAAGATATTTAGTTTCCCATCGTTGTATCTGATGTCCAAAAGCTATGGAGATATAAAATTATATTTTAAAAAAATCTAATTTACTAAAGACGCCATAAATAAAATATTTAACTATAACATAAATTGTATCTTCCTGTGAAATCCCGAATTTACACAGGGCAGATTCCGAGCATAACGCTAAAAGATTAAAGGGAATACAGATTACAGACTTGAAACATTGTTAGTGAAATTTTCGACGAAAAACAAGTTAAATATGATTGTGAGGTGCTTTTTTATCTCTTTCACCAGACGGTGGAGGCAAAAATATATTTTGGTAGTCTGTATTTTAGCTTTGTAAAAATGTCCCTAACTACAATTTGCTTACTTGGGTTTTGTGCATATAAAAGATTTTTCCTAACTATTCTCAACTACATTACTCTTTCTTAATTTAACCGACCTCAAAATAAGGAGGTTATCAATTTGACCCGTATGTATGTAATATTTTCAGAACTGCTCAGTTCTTGTATAATATGTTAGTCTATACTCTATATCAGCGTCTGAACAAGTATGCCTTTCATTATTATTTTCAACAAAAAATTAAAACCGACTTCCAAGGTAAAAACAATAATAACCTAAAAAGTATTAAATAATTTTTACTATCTAATAGTGTCTTTTTCCGAATTCGGCTAAACCTCAACTATTTCTGTACTCAATCTTCATTATTTTGAAATCGGTACCAGATAGCTGAATCTTCAGTCCTCTGACAGAATATTTGAAACTTTTGGAACTGGCACCGACTTCAAAATTATGAAGATTGAGTACAGAAATAGTTGAGGTTTAGCCGAATTCGGAAAAAGGCACTATTAGATAGTAAAAATTATTTAATACTTTTTAGTTTATATTAATGTTATTATTGTTTTTACCTTGGAAGTCGGTTTTAATTTTTTGTTAAAAATAATAATAATTTCACTCTTTAGTTACACTAGTAGGTAAACCTTCGCGTATATTTTACGTATCTTATTACAATTTGTTAAGAGTCACAATTCACACTCACAAAATAATATATTACTTATCAGTGAAGTGAACATATTGTGCTAAGTAATTTAACAATTTTAATGCTTCAAGCCCCAAGCGGTCACCGGCGATTGCGATAACAATAGAAATGCTATTGTGTCTCGTTTTTCCACGATCGAAGGATCTATCAGATAAAAAATTGTATAAACTTGCAAAGGATGTAGCGTAGCTACTCATAATATATAATATTATCATAATTATTGACAGCTGTTCTTGTAAATTGTAATCAAGAATTCAATTTCAAATCGATACTTAGTGCGCCATCTATCGATTAATAAGTATAACTAATTAAAAAGACACATAATGACTTTGTTTTGTTTAAATACTCTTTTTAAAATAACTTTGTCTATTAAAATTTTATAAAGTAGTTAGTAAAGTATTCGATCTGTATATTATATAGTAGTAAAGTATATTCGATCTGTCGTCTACCGCCACGTGCCGCGCGGCGCTGACCGCCGTGTATTAAACAAACAGCAGGGCAATCGCGTTATTTTTAAACGTTTCAATTCAGGTTCACATCAACTTTGGTTGTGGTTCAGTTACGGTTCGGTTCCGCTGCGTCTGAACAAATTTCAGTATCGTGCTAACGTTTCAACAGTAACTCAACCTTAGATGGAACTCGAACAAAGCGCAACGTTTGACCTTTAGACAGACATTGCAGCGGACCAATCAGCGCCCTTCTGATTTAATTTTGATTGGCTTAAATATGAACAAATTTTTTCCGATGCGTTAATTGGTCAATTGACAAATTGTTTATTTACATAAGGATGGATATGACACGAGTGAAGTTGTTCTGGTACCTAGTTATGAATGCGAATGATTATTACTTGGAGTTTTTAATTTACGTAGTTAAAATATACTATAATAATTTACAAACGCGGAACGCCATAGCCCATAAGTGTTGAGTTATAGTGACAAGTGACTTGTGACAAAAGTTTTATGTCGTGCAGAAAACATATTTACGTAAAGAAGTAATGTCAAAATTCAATTCACTAATTAACAATCTCAAATAGTCCGTAGTGTTATTTTACAGCTTTGAAATTAAACAGAAGCTTATATTATAATTTGATTATAGCTTATGTTATATTTTTCATCGATTTTCGTCAATTTAACACACCAAAATAAGAAACGTTTCAGAAACGTGCGAGTAAAAGTAGCTTTGTATCAACTTTTTGTTTTGACAGCGTTTGCGCTTCAACTGAGGTTCAGTAACGTCTCAACTGGCTGTCAAAACGTTAGCGCGATATCAAATCGTTCAAAAAGTCGACCAGCGTCCGAGTTTCATTTGCGGTTCAGTTGAAAAAAATTAGCGCGATTGCCCTGCTGGTGTTGTTATACAGTACATAATAATAATTATTATTATTAGTATATCCATACCTATGCCTTGTACTATTATCTATTCTGTGCCATGAGACATTGTTGACCTTAATACGACGTGGTAATGATGATGACGATGATGATGATGATGATTATGATGATGAATATGAATTGCATAGTAGCATATGCTTTCTGTTCTTAAAACAACGCCGAAACTCCCAAACGTGTATCTATAAGGAGTCAGGAGTTCTCTAAGCATCTTCGAAACCATGATATATCTTGACCCAATATTTGACTTTTTGGTAGCATATTCTTAGTACACTTCACATAAAACCAAAATCACCATATGTTTCCATATAAATTTCGAGGAGTTCCCTCGATTACTCCTGGATCCCATCATCAGGTCACCACTTTTGTGAACATGGTACCAAATTGGAGTGAAACCAAATACAACAAAACAAAAATTTCGAAAATTGGTTAACAAACGGCGGAGTAATCGTTGAACATACAAAAAAAACCACAGCCGAACATATATCCTCCTCATTTTTTGGAAGTCAGTTAAAAATGTATGTTTTTATGTTTGTGTTCGCATATCTCCGGAACTACAAGTCCGATTTACGTGATTCTTTTTTTTATGTTACTAGGTATTGTTCAACTTAGGAAATACTGACAATTTCATCAAAATCGGTTCGGTACTTTTTGAGATATGGATTTGTGAAGTCAGTTTTTTTTCATTGATTTTTTGTTTTATAATAAGAAAATTATGAATTATCCAAAACATCACATCATTAAGATCAAATACTAACGATCATGGAGTGAGGATGATACTTGAATCTTCAAGATTTCCGTGAAATTTGAAATTCAAATAAATCTTCATAGAACTTGGACCGTAAATTCAGCTTTTTATGTACAAACTTCGGATCGCATCGCATTTTAGTTGTCTAAGAGGAAAAAAGTAATTTTGTGCTAAATTGAGGCTTTGGTTTTCGCTTCAAAGATTCGAAGAGTCAGGTGATATGGAGAAGAAACGAAAAATTAACAATATAATAATAATAATATCTATGGATTCTTCACACCACCTCAGTCTGGCCCCGTGCTAAGTACCTAACGTGTTACAGGTCTAACGGAAATATATTTCATACTTTTATAATAAACGTATACTTAAGAGCTTTATTATATGATACACATATTTAATACACATCCAGACCCGGGAACAATGAAAACATTTTGTTCCGTCGGCGGAATACGAACCCGCGACCCCCGGCTTGAGCGCTTGAGGTCGTTAATAGTAATAACTATATTCTACAATATAATTTATACGCCAAATTCTCCAGCAGCGTGCGAGCTGATGATGAAAACCACATCAAAATCGATCTACCCGTTTAAAAGCTACGATGCCACGGACACACAGACAGATCAAACATATAACACAAATCTACCGTTGTTAATAAATGCGAAAGTGTGTCTGTCTGTCACCTCTTCACGCTCAAACGGCTGAACCGATTTTGCTGAAATGTAGTATGGAGATACTTTGAGTCCCGGGAAAGGACAAAGGCAATTTTTATCCCGGAAAAATGTACAGTTCCTACGCAATAAACTAATTTCATCGTCGTCTCCTCCAATCATCATATCTCCTAAATCTAAAAGTCTTTCGCACCTGCGAAGTGGTGACCTGGTAGTGCAGATTGCCGTCGTATTATTCAGCTTTGTATCTTGTTGTGAAGCATCCGACGCGAGATTAAGTAATAAATAACGTCGCGGAAAATTTCAAAGGAAATTTGTCGATGCAAGTCATAAGCGGAAGCGATTTTGTGTTTTTAGCGATTTAGAAAAAAATGTTGTGTGCATTGGAAGGCCGCTTAGAAGAGTTCTCAAGCCGGCTTAATCCAATTATTCAATCGAATCGCAGATTGAACCAGATGACTTCGATACCTGTATGTCTGTTTTTAGAATGTGACCAGCCATTTAGTTGAATGACGTGCCGTCGATATAAATGATGAAAACTTTACAAGAGATAATTCTCTGTAGAAATCATTAAAAGAAATATAAACATAATAATAGACACGATAATGAGATGAAAGGAAATCGATACTATAATAGTCATTCGCTGCAATAAAAATAATAATATAATAATAGTATCATGATTCTTTATTTGAGTGCAATCTTAAAATATAATTAAAACAATTTAAATAAACCGACAGACAAAATGCAATTGTTTGTGAATAAATGAATCTTTTCAAATTAAAATAATTTACACATAAAATCTAAACTGAGTAATTGGTGATGATTACTTATTTAAGTTTCATAAGTCTAAGACGAGGACTCCAATTATTATTGAAATGTGTTACTTTTTTATGAAATACTAAGTAAAAACGCATTATAAGTTAAGTGAATAAGTGTATGTCCGTCAAAAAATTGGTGATTTGAGAGAAATAACATTATAATATGAATTATCATTAATTTTATGAAAAAATGAACGGTTGTATGAAACATCAATTGTATTTTTTTTCTGCCCGCTGCACGCTTTGCTGTCCGCTACACATTGTACCACACACCAATTCCTTAGCATAGTCTTCGCTATGCAGTTGTTAGCTGAAATGAGAACATCGGTGTCAAGACTTAAAAACTCCATTTATTTCCACTCTATTATCTAGGTACTCGTCCTTTTCTCTCATTATCAAGTCTACTATCTATCTCTTTCTTTTATTAAATTGAAAATTGTCAAGTTCTGTTATTATCAAGTTACTTTAATGATCATTTTCTCGTTATAAGGGTCAGTTCTCATTGTCGGGCTGCCTGTTATTAATTGATTAAAAATGAATCGCAATGTCTACTGACCCTGTTATAACTTTCTAACGAAATAAATGATGATCATGATGATTGTTGATAACTTGATGAAAACTCGTTCCGCTGCAATGTGAAGTGACCCTTACAGGCATACGACGCCGCTGCGTTTTAAATGAAACCTTATTTTGCAGTAAATAAAGTCCAATTTTCAATAGCAATAACGCAGCGCTTCCTCCCGTCGCCTTTTCAAATGATCTGTCTAGTATTTCATACTCCAGTTATCTGACTAACGAGTTTACTAACTCCACTAAAACTATAATTGATTCCACTTCGATTCCTAGTTCCGTTATTCAGGGTCCGATTCTCGGGAATCGAATTTCGATTTTCATGCTGGATTGTTCACAAATATTTCAATTAATAATAATAATAATAAACATTTATTCAGGAACTTTGGGCATTACACCACGCTACTTTACAAAATAAAACGTTAACACACAGTTAAAATGAAGTTGACATGAAAATACCAAGCAGTATGAAATGTAACTAGCCTAACTAAGAATTAACAACAAACAAAAAAATAAAAATAGGTAACAGGTAACAAACAGGTAAAAAAGATAAGTTAGCAAGAGTATCATGGGAAGGCAGGAGGTGTAATGCTCAAGCCACTGAAATGGAGTCCACTCAGGTAAAACGACTATGGATAAACCACAGTCCCTGATATTCTGTGGATCCAATTTCTTCTGTGGTGTAAAAAAATTCTGTGGTGGTAAATTATGTAGCTAAAATTTTAGCTTATTTTAGTTTTATTTATTGAACAGATGATATTATTATTCATTATACAACTAAATGACGCCCGCAACTCTGATGCGCCAAAATTCGTTCGCGGGAACCGTAGGTACATTCCGGGACTTAAAGTATTATCCATATCAAATTTCAGCAAAATCGGTTTAGCGATTTGGGCGTAATACTTGTCCGTCATCACTACGTCGCGTAAGTACAGTTTCTTCTCAATGTCAATACTTTCAATTTTCTTAGATATTTATCTTCCAAACAACCAGAGCTTTGATTCTCAAAACACATGGCCCCTAATTTATAATGTCAATTAAAAACAAAACGACTCCCACGGTAAAAACCAGGGCCCGTGACGTTAGATGGCGGTTTCCCAAGATGGCGCGTCTTGGGATGTTGGCGCAATTAAATGTGAGTCTTAATGTCGGGGATTAGAAATCATATTGCGTTGGTGGCATGTTCATTGACAGAAGTGTCTTGTTTTGGAACACTCGAAATATAAATTTTTTGAAGGGGTCCGTTCTCAAAGGTTAAGGCTGCCTTTACATTACGTCGCCAATGGTGCGGCAGCCGCGCGACTTCCATACTAAAACGAGCCGCGCTGCAGCCGCGCGACTCTCTTTTGTATGAAGTCGCGCGGCTGTCGCACTGCTTGCGACGTAATGTGAAGGCGCTCTAAAAACGTGTAAATTACTATCCTTCGATCGCGGATTGTTGGAAATCTATTGTTATTCTGTTGTTGTCGCGGTCACCAGTGTCCTTATGGGGCTTGATGGGTTAAATTCGCAGTTCATCCGTCCGTCTGTCACTAGGCCGTATCTCAATTACTACAGCTTATTAAGCTTACTAAGCTACAGCTTATTAAAAAGGAGCCAAAGCAAAACTTATAAATGCCAAGAATCAGAATGCAAAATATTGAACCAATCAAGTCACTGGACATTGACAATATTTCAATAAATATAGATAAGTCATAAAAAGTCGCGTACGAAAGGTTCCGTACCGTTTAGAGCAAAAATAGGAAAAAAAATATTTTGTATGGGGGGCTTAAATATTATTTGTTTTTAGTATTTGTTGTTATAGCGGCAACAGATATACACATTCTGTGAAAAAAAAAGTATAGCTCTAGCGGTTCTTGAGTGAGCCTGGTGCTAGACAGACGGACAGACTGTCATCGAAGTCTCAGTAAAATAGGGAACGTTTTCACCCTTTGGGTACGGAACCCTAAAACTAGATCAAAACACACAGACATACGCGTCAAACTTATAACATCTTGTGAAACTTTCGTAGTCGGTCAAATATTGAAGCCAATCTCAAAGATATAACAAACTTTTGATATAATTAATTTTAGATTTCGCCCGACCTTTATAATTTCAGCCCTTTTACAAACTCATCAGGTGCCCAAGGGACGAGAAGGGATAAAGTCCTTTAATGGGATAAACATGAGTCCTGTAATGGGATAACGAAATAGATTGTATAATGATTGACACTGTATTTTGGATGTGGAAAATCTATTTTTCTCACCACCGGGCGGAAAGCGTCAACTTTCTTCCCGCTGCGCTTACCGATGTTGCCGTTTTCCGCCTCCGTCGATGAGAAAAATAGTATACGCACCACGGGCAGTAAATAAGAACGCCTCAGATCACATGTTTGTTGACAATTACATGTGATCTGAGACATTTCTTATTTTCCTGCCCTAAGTAGGTACGTAATGTACTATTTAACCGACTTAAAAAAGGAGGAGAGCTAATGTTCAGCTGTACATATTTGAAGGGCTATTTTTGTTCTTAACAAAACTGTTTAATATCCTTTCTCGGGATTGAAGTATATCTACATACCTTCGATCAAATATATACTAGTGATCGAAGCTACATACTGAATATCATCAAATATATACTAGTGATCGAAGCTACATATTGAATATCATCAAATTTGGTTCAGCAACTCAATTTTGTCTGTATTTCTGTCTGTCTGTAAAGTTCAAATGGACAGACATAATATAAACCACTTACTTCGCACAGACATACAGACAGACATTTTTTTTATAGTATAGAATATTAATAAAGATGTAATTAGCTAACAATTTGTTAAAACATTTAAGGACATCTTAAAAATATTTCAATTATAACCTAAAAACACACGCCCTAGCGTCTAACACGGTAGGATGAGCAACTGCTATTAAAATACGACGCGCCATTCTCATCTCTATTTCAAGAACAAAGAGACTATAATGGAATAACCTAATAACGCTTAATACGTTCCAACCGAGTGATTTTTCTCAGGGTACACGAAAAAATTGAATTTTTATGTCTTAAGTACTTTGTGATACTTTATTAACCGACTGCGTTAAAAGAAGTGTTATTTAAAGCTATTGTATAGCTTTTATCGCGGCGACCGAATCAAGAAATTATGTAACGAAAAATACCTAACATCTCCCACAAGGCGTTGCCAGATTTCGGCACGGTGTTTTTGTGCGTGTGACTAGACGTGTGCGAATTATAATTGCATAAATTGATAAAAATGCTATGCAATAAGTTTTACCGCGGCACTCCCCGAGTGCTACACTGTTAATAATATTTATTTTGCTTATACCTAAAAACCTACTATATCGACGAATGCACGTCCCTCTTAATCGACTCGCACTTGACCGATATTAACTCTATCTCTATTGGACAATTTTAGAATGCCCCAGTGTGTGCGCAATACCATGTGCTCCTATTAACTCTCACAACAAATATAAGAGCAGATATAACAAACTTTAGTTAACACCACTCTCTCTCTCTTACAAATACTATTCTCTCTCTCATCAATATTAAGGTGATAAATTGCATAAATTGATAAAAATGCTATGCAATAAGTTTTACCGCGGCACTCCCCGAGTGCTACACTGTTAATAATATTTATTATGCTTATACCTAAAAACCTACTCTATCGACGAATGCACGTCCCTCTTAATCGACTCGCACTTGACCGATATTAACTCTATCTCTATTGGACAATTTTAGAATGCCCCAGTGTGTGCGCAATACCATGTGCTCCTATTAACTCTCACAACAAATATAAGAGCAGATATAACAAACTTTAGTTAACACCACTCTCTCTCTCTTACAAATACTATTCTCTCTCTCATCAATATTAAGGTGACGCCGCGTTAACCGATTCGTTGCCACCTTCATTTTCCCGAATTCTTACCACAGGCCAACTAGTTTGTTCGATGACGCGCCATGAGCGGCATCGGCCCTGCTAAACGATGATGCGCCAGGCGCGGCATTGGCCACGAATCGGTTAAATTAAAAAACCATGTTGGATATGTTTTATATTGCTTGTTTTCTATGAGAGGCCGGGCCGGCCTCTCATAGAAAATAAGCAATGGACCAGCAACAAATGGAAAGGGTAAAGCGACAAAACGGTTTTTCTCGCGTAATTTAATAACCATACATTAATTTCATATAAGCTATGGGCAAATTAAAGTGTATGCTTGAACCAATATATGTACAAATTTTGGAAACTTAAATCACTCTCCTCTGTTAGCAAAATATTAATCCCTTTTTTACAGAGGTCTTTTTGATTGATTATTCTGTGTTATAAAAGTTGACAAATCGTGTTATGCTATGGGTAATTCAAAGACAAAGACATGATGAATATTGAATACTGACAATGAACTTTTTATTTCTTAGCTTTAGTCATTGCTGAGAAAAATCGATATCGCTACAGCCAAATTATCAAGGCGGCGCCTTAACACCACTCTCTCTTACCAATACTATTCTTTCTCTCACCAATATTAACTATCTCTATCTCTCTTCCAGGACGAGCGGGCGCATGTCAGAGAACGTACTCTCCTTCAAGGCGGAAGCATCAGACAACAAGGCGAGGTATACCTGCGAGGCCAAGAACGTGATGATCAGCAACACCCTGAAAGCGGAGATAGACCTGACCGTCCTCTGTGAGTATACCTTTATAGTGCCGAGGTGTGCGCGCAATACACATAATGCCCCAGTGTGTGCGCAATACACGAAACTTATTATTGATGGCGGTGATCGACCTGACTGTCCCCTGTGAATATATCTTTACTAGATGTTCCGTGCGGCTCCGCCCGCACAAAATAACCTCGCGGGAACCGTACATTTTCCCGCACAAAAGTATCTTGTGCTTCCCCGTGGTCTACTCTATAGCTGTGACAAGTAACATGAAAATCGGTCCAGTCGTGAGATTAGCGTGTCTAAATAATTTTGCCCGTTTTTTCCCACATTTTAGTAGCGCATTGAAACAAACGAACAAATTATTCAGCTTTATAATATTAGAGATCTAGCCGAAAGTTAATGCGTTTAAAAATACTAGATTTGTTAATAAAAATAATAATAATAAACTTTATTTGCAACTACGTACATGGTACCGATTTACTTACGAGTAATATAACATAGTAAGTTATTAATATTAATAGCTTAGTTGTTAGGTCAATGATCACTGGTGCCTCGTCTACGCATTTTGACTACACGACGGCCATAGAAACTGCGATCATCCCGAAGTTATCTAGGTTTCCCCAGGGGACCCTGTATCTTTTCTTTGCGGGAAATTGACGAGAAAACATTCTGAGCGTACCCCAGGGTGCGAAGTTTGGCCACAAAAAATATTAATTAAACTGCGTGAAGAAAGTACGAGGCATAAAGTGTGTTGAATAAATAAAATACTTACGTTTATTTCTTTACAAGACGATGCCCGCAACTCCGTTGCGTCAAAAATCGTTTATCGCGTGGGAACTGTACATTTTTCCAAGATAAAAAATATCCTGTGTCCTTTCCCGGGACTCAAAGTATCTACATGCCGAATTTCAGCAAAATCTCTTCAGCTGTTTGAGCGTGAAGAGGTAACAGACAGACAGACACAACTTTGTATCAATAATATTAGTATGGAAGTAGTAGAAGTACGCTGATAATGATGATCAATAAAAAATATCAGCTGAAAAGTTTTTAAAGTTATTACTTTATCTTGGCTTGAAACAGGGTTTACGAATCTCTAAAATTGCTCTATCTATCGCTACGCGTTTTTCCACTACGTCCAAACTTTCTGACAACCCTATATATTAATAGGGATGGGAATGTCGATATGTCGATAAGGATTAAGCTATCCATCGCATTTATCCGTCATTTTTCATCGCTTTGTTTGTTTTTAGTTGGCCTAAATATTTGTAGAGCAAATATATATTTTTTATTACAAAGTACTTAACAGACTGAGGTTCCTGAAATTGAACTATTTTAAAAAAGTTAAAAAGGTGTTTTGAGCTGTATGTAACAAGGGAATAATAATAATAAAATATATTGCTGTAAGTTGTACCTAATATGCATTATTAAAAATATTATATTAAATTACAAATAATTTTAGGGGCTTCACTCACTTCAAAATCTGTTTTACATGGTACAGCATCCTTCTATAATTCTGCATTTTAAGCGCAAATAATTAACAGCCGGACATACTTTCACATTTGATATAATACGTTTATCGATAGTTTACGTCAACATAAAGTCCCAAAAAGAAATTGCATCGATAATATCATCGACATGGTCCCGCCACTATCCAAGTATTTTGCTTAAAGAGCGTTTCCAAAGTTACCGCGACAATGGCGAAGTGTTGAGCGAGGGATAACTTTTCGATATCCAAACGTTATATTCCGTTTAAATTTATTTGATCCCGAGTTTGGGAGACTAGATATTGCCGACTTTTGAATTGCGAACGAAGAATGGAAAAAAAATCGGACACCTGTGATATGAAATTAACACGATGTCCTTTGTGGCTGGTATGCAATCCATACTAATATTATAAATGCGAAAGTGTGTCACTGCCCGTCTTTTATTTCTTCACGCTCAAACCGCTGAACCGATTTTGCTGGGCATAGAGATACTTTGAGTCCCGGGAAAGGACATAGGATACTTTTTGTCCCGGAAAAATGTCCGCGATAAACGAATTTTGGCGCAACGGATGAGCAAGAAATCTTTTTTGTAGTTGTCGCGTAGATGACGACTCCAACTTCTTCGCGCAAAAATTTGTCTATCGTGCGAAAACCGTACATTTTTCCAGGATACAAATTATGCTATGTCCTTACCCGGGACTCAATATATCTCTGCGCCAAACAGCAAAATCGGTTTAGCGGTTTGGGCGTGATAAGGTCTCTTCACACTTGCACAAAAATACCGCATCACAGTACGCGTGGAATATTTAAATTGCGAGTGACAGAAAAAAGCAGGCCAATGACCGAATTCCACAGTTCTGCGATTGAACTATAGTTAACTACAGTTAGTTAAAATGTAGATCGATCAGTTAATAACCTGTGGTTAACATGTGACAGCTTGGTAATTCAGATATAGACATGTGTCTAGGTGTCCTAGCGTGTCTAGAGATATCTAGATGCACTAAATTCGGTTAACATTGAGTGCATTTACATGAACACACAGTACTCAGTAGTTATGCTACTAAAGTTAAACCAAAATTTCACTTATTGCTTAATGCAAAAAAATAACAGTTTAATTTTGCAGTGTTGCATTATTGACGGTTAATTTTTCATCTCGCCAGGAGATCTTTGTGCCAAATAATCTCCAATGTGTTATGTTTTCGATGCTGTCTCAATCTTATAAAAACGCCGAAATTTGTTAAACGCGCGGGGAACCGTACATTCTTGCGGGATAAAAAGTATCCCATGTTCTTTCCTGAGTCTCAAAGTATATCTATAACAAATTTCAGCAAAATCAGTTCAGCGATTTAGGCGTGACATGGTAACAGATAGACACACGTCTTTCGCATTTATAATATTATGTATTAGTATTTTCAATACGACGTTGGTGTAAAAGTACATATTTTGTACTTTTGTATACACTTTTACATATTATAAGAATCTGAAAAGAGTAATCGCGTTTTCCTTCAACTTAAACCTTATAGCGGCCGTATAAAACAGTTTAAAACCATTCGCTTTAAGAATTTGTAACGTATAGCACCAATATAAACTTTGCTATTGACGGCTAAACTTCTGCCTCAAGTTCGCATTACGCGTCGAGACACATACAATAAGGGTGAAGGCACATTGCGTTGCGTTGCGTTGTGTCGTCGGAACGCAGTATGTCATCCTTACTAATATTATAAATGCCAAACTGTGTCTATCTGTCTGTTACTTCTTCCCGCCTGAACCGCAGAACCGATTATGCTGAAATTGAAACTGAAAAACACATTAGGTTAAAATTATAAAAGTAAATTGTTCAACGTTACTTATAAGAATACAATTTTACCGTTAAACAAACAGCATAGCAAGTCGCAACTGGATCAAAGCTATATTAATATCAAATCATGGTATTGTAATATGATTGATTTGTCTGTTACAAAATTTTTAAGCTCCTCAAACCGCCCGGAAGAATTGAAAAACAAAATCTTAGCAATCCTCTTTCCGTATTAATTTCTGCGAGTTAGTTTCTGATTTTAAGCTGTCGATGGATTTGATTCTGTTATTATTTTTCCAATAGGGATTACGGGGAATTTGAAATCGCAATAAAATATCGGACATAATTGCTGGTAGATTGATAAGCGATTACCATATTATTTTAATATAAAGTGATATAAAGTTTACACATTTTTATAACTCAAAGGTCAAATGTACCCAAGCCGGGCCGGATCCGTTCTCAAATTTTAACTTAAGACGCCCTTTACCGGGCTTATTATAAGTAAGGATTCTATCCTTACTAATATCTGTAGGTAAGGTATGTCTGTATGCTACCACTTCACGCTTAACCCGTGCGCCGACTTAGATGAAATTTTAAGACACCGGAAAGAACATAGAAGGTTCTAGTTTCCGATCCATTACTATTAGCTTCTTTTAAATTACTTTACGTGCTAAATCCAACCATCTCTTTCAGTTGCCCCCGCTCACGTCACCATCTCCGGTCCAACTGAAGCGAGGGTCGGGGATCCAGTTCCTCTCACCTGCAGCACAGCACCGTCCAACCCCGCGGCAGACATCAAGTGGATGGTGCTGGGGAAACACCACAAGGAGGCCAGCAATCGGACGGTGATATCGCCTGAAGGTAAGAGATTAGAGGATGTTTAAAGCAAGTTTGTCGCAAAAGAACTTGTGTTAAGGGTACCAGACAACGGAAATATATTTATAACTTCGACACTTTATTAAAATATAATAAGATTTTGGTTACATTTTTCTATCAATCGAAAACGTTTGTCCCCTGGCCTCGGCGGGATTCGAAACCGCAATATCCGGCTTCTACTGAGCCATCGCGGTCGCTATAACTTAAACTTGTACCTATTTCTACCTGACTGCGCCAGAAGAGAGCGTATTCCCTCTTAAAAGGCCGTCAACGCACCTGCAGCTCGCCTAATATTGCGAGTCCATAGGCGACGGTAGTTGCTTTCCATCAGTTGACCCGTTTGCTGGTTTGTCACCTTATTTTATAAAAAAAATGAAGATACAGGAGTTATTATTCCCAAATCTCAATAATTTTCTGTTCCCAGGTGGTTGGATTACCACATCCAACATTACAGTCATCGTGGTACCCGATCGACGTTCCATCGTGGTGACGTGTCACGGTATCAACGCGCAGCTCACAGAAAACATGGTCACAACACACACCATCAATGTACTATGTAAGTATATAGTATACTAAATTGTTAAGAGGAAAATACTTGAGATTATTGGAATTAAATACTCCAAGATAACAGATTTTTTAAACTGACTTCCAAAAAATAAGGTTCTAGGTAGGTATATTCAGCTGTGGATTTTATTAAATGTAACATGTCACAGAATATATTATATTAGTAGCACCCATGTCTATATAACAGAGCCAAAATTAACATAGGCCACGTTGCATCGCGGGAAAAAACACAACATTCATTAGTTTGCATCATAGTCTTTTTTTATCGGTTGTTTGCCTACTACATATTCCCGCCTATCTCCTGTGTCGTCAGGATCGACAGCGGTATCCACGAAAACTCTTTGATATGATCTCAGGGAGCCCGAGGGACATGCTAAAACTGTCTTGGGACCCGTAATAATTGCATCATAGTCTGTAAAAACTGTTTCTGCTCTCATACATTTTTCTCCATCATTCAAAGCCTGTAAAAGCAATGTAACTCCATACTAATATTAAAATGTAAAAGTAAGTCTGTCTGTCTGTCCGTTTGTCTGTTACCTCTGCACAACCCAATCGCCGATTGTGCTGAAATTATGTATGGAGATACATTGAGTACAAGGGCACATAATACTTTCACCCCGCAAAGAATATACGGTTCCCGCGCGGTAAATTAATGTTTTGCACAACGGAGATCCGGGCATCAACCAGTCATAATTATAAAAGTCTAATTCCCTCAAAATCCACCCCAGCGGTACGTCATCACAGGCTGGCGTTAATAAGATAATATTTATCAAGGTATTATAATGGAATTAAAAATTACGAGCGATCAGAACGGTGTAAACTGTCAGACGGGAATACTAGAGCACTCCATAAATTTGACCCGGGGCTGAAATAAACCGCTATATAATTTATTCATTAAAAAGCCTTGTCCTAATTTTCCGAGAAATTATGATAAAGGATTTCATCTATAAATAAAGCGGAGCCTTTCGTCGATCTGTTTTTCGCTCATTAAAATTCCTAATTTCGTGTCTATAAAAAGTTTGCTGAAATAATTTAGGATAAGTATTTGAATTGTGCTTTAAATTGTGGTAATTTTTGTGTGGGTAAGTGTCTACAGACACTAGGCTGAATTACGCCGGCGTAAATTCCGACACCAAGAGATGATGTGTGTAAAGTGTGACCGAAAAAAAACAGGATCATTAGTGTCTAACACACTAGGCCGAAGTTATGCCGGCGTAAACTCCGCATGATTACGCCCGTAATGTATTTTAAATTGCCGATGATACTATTCCGTCGCATCCGTATTTTGTATGCGTCTGAGATTGCGGACGTAATTTACGCCGCGTAATTTCGGCCTAGTGTGTTTAGACTCTTAATAGATATTATATCCGCTATCTTACTATAATTATTTCACAAGTTCTTGTTTTATTTTTAGTCCCATTTGGAAATGAAGTTTGCAGTTTGCACTAAGAAAGAATTCAACACGAACAAAGCCACAAGTTACTTTCGCATTACCGAGATACAATTTTATTTATTTACAGCCATCTGTGGGTATACATCACCATTACAAAGTAACAAGTGTAACATACTTGAGATTTATATTTTTAATCTTGACCAAGGAATTCTTATCTCTATTCCCACGTTATAAAGTCGTTCGACTTTTTACGAGCAGCGAGGCATTCTCACCTCTATGCCCCCGCGATAAAGGCGGACGTAGTGTTGGTATATCGTCAAATCTTTATTGCCTAGCCTTTTGCCCACTTCAACGGATTTTTGTCTTTATTCCTCTGGAAATAAAGTTGTTTTAGACGGTGATAGGGTAGTTCCAAGTTAGAGTTTCCAAGCACGTCCTCGATAATGTAAGTTCAGCGGTCATCCGAGATGATGCGACGCTGAATTGAGTATATTAATGTCTTCAGTATATAATTGGATGATATACTCCCCGGGTGACGTGGAACGGATGTGTGGGCCAAGATTTTAGTGGTGATTTTTCGGTGCCTTTATAAGCAATAGTAAGTACGTCTAAGGAAAAGTACTGTTGTACATTTTCACTACTAGGGAAATAAAACAGGTAACATTAAACGTACGATTTTGTATACGAACGTAAATTAAGAAAATAAAATGTTACACCAATATTATAATTTATGCGAAAGTTTTAGAGTATGTTTATGACATTTTTAAGCAAAAACTACACGCGGGTTTTCGCTAGTTTAGTCTCGAAAACTTTAGTGTTCCTATAATGAAGTAATGTCTAAAATATATCGCGCATTTTTAAGAATTTCTTCCTATTTGTTAGACATAGATATAGGCACAAAATACTGTGATCAACGAAGCTAGGAACACGAGTTTGAGAATTGAAAGACACATTTTTTGCAAAATCTCACCGCCTCTGCAACCTTTCAATACGTATCGAATTTTTCGATAACTCTGACCTCTATGCCGTACGGGATAAGGATTACTTTGCGGCGGTACTGCTCAAAGCGTTTGTTTCGCATCTGAAAGGATTGGTCGGGATTTTTTCAGAATACCCGCAAAGACTTCACTTAGCTGATTGCTGTGTCAATCTAGATTGTGTTTTCATCATTCGGCTCAACAGAGTTTTGCAGAAAGTGTATCATCGATGCCTTGATGGCATCCTATATCGCATGGAAACCGTACATTATGAAACAAATAATATCTTCTTCTCTTCTCAAATTTCACTTGTATTTCTGATAACTAGATCTAAAACTTCCATTGACATTATTCAGTTGGAAATTTTTCATATAAAAAAACCAGCCAGACAGACACACTTTAGCATCCATACTTACTAATAATTATTATAAATGCGAAAGTGTGTCTGTCGTACTGTCTGTCTGTGTGCCCGTCTGTCTGTCTGTTACCTCTTCACGCTTGAACCGCTGAAACGATTTTGCTGAAATTTGGCATGGAGATTCTTTGAGTCCCGAGAAAGGATATAGAAGAGTTTTTATCCCGGCAAAATGTACGGTTCCCGCGCGATAAACGAATTTTGGCGCGACGGAGTTGCGGGCATAATCTAGTTTATAATGAAGTATGATTTATAAACTACGAATAATAAAACCTAAGGAAACGTAACTCCCATACTAATACAGTTTTAAATTTGGTTCCATTCGAACTGTCATGTAACGTCAGCCTTTATACCGCTCAAGGTCACCTAAATATTGCAAATGTATGAAAAGTGAACCTAAGGTACACTCTTTTGACAAGTATTTTGGAGCATGTTTTTTGACGGAGTTACTCTTCCTTAGTTTTTTATTATTCGTAGTTTATAAATTACAAAATACGTATTTCTTTCTTAATAAACCGCTAAACGTAATTATTTAAGATAGTTAAGAGATAGTCCAAATCGGATTGTAAGATAGTATTTAATTTATCATAAAAAATGTAAGGTTTCCACACATTAAACAACTAACACAACATCTAATCCTGACTTCCTTTCTAAATATAAAGTTATAGTGTGTCCGTCGTATAGCATTTATAATATTAGTATGGATTTAAGGAACCGCCTAGACTTCCAATTGGCTGCCCAACATAATTTCCCCCAGCAACATATACCATTATAGAACAAACATACCACATCAAAGCGTCCCTATATTAGGAAATAGTTATCCCGGTTTCATTATATCTGTCCCATTCCGAAAACGTTTGCGGTGTACCCACATTCTGCTTAAATCTATATTAATATTATAATGCGAAAGTGTATCTGTCTGTAGCCTTTTTACGCCCAAACCGCTGAACTGATTTTGCTAAGTATATTTTATCCCATCGTCTTGTTATTATATACCTACTAAATATAGCCCGCAAATCATGTTCTTAATTATTATTATAGTTTACATTAAATTCTTTGTTAGCCAGTTAATTGAACACCTGAGCCCTGTATTAATTGTATTTTAAAATTACATTTACGTATATTATTTGGCATTAAAACATCACGTCTTGCAATTAAATCCTTATCTACATTTTTGTCGTAACTAAACAACGCAGTATCACATCGCTTACATTACATATTAATACCTTAGTTAATTACATAGCTGAGTTATACTACTTATCATTTATTATACTATGCGAATACTTTGGATCATTTCTTCATTGCATATTTAATCGTCGTTATATTTTAAACACCTGTCTTCTATTTGACAGCTAACCTCTCTAAATTTACCCTCGTAATTATTTAAATTTCGAATCTGTCACCCCGCAGTCAGCAATTTTCGCACTTGGCTACTTTAAAAATCTTGATATTATGATCAGATGAATGTGTTTCTAAAAGTTAATCTCGAGAACATTTCATTTTATTTTATAATTCATATATTATAATTCATTTTTATGCAATGTTCACGTATGTCGGAAAGTTCTTATGGTTAAATACCTTTATGCTACTGGAATTATTTTGATGAAATTTAGCAAAGACGTTCAGTTTGTTGGCCACGGGAAAGACATAACGATTTTGATAACATTTAGCGCCGACAAAGTAGTCACGAGGATGAACGAAGGCAACTTTTCGTCTCGGAAAAATGTACGGTTCCCGCAAGTATCTTTTACGCTCATGACTAAATCTAGTCTTCATATACAACAATTTTCGACAAAACGTACGAAAATGTTCTTCCTTTTTGATTCCGCCGTTCTTCCTTCGAGCCACGGTATCCAACGACGTACACACCTCAATTATTTCGACCTGTCATTGAACTGTCAACACCCCCTTGCCCCCCTCTCTCCCCTGGCGGCCATTTTGCATGAGCATGAATGGTCTTTCAGCGCTTAAAGCAACATTTAAGCATATTGTAGCAAGTTGTTATCTGGGCGTCATTTATCATGTAATTAGTGTGTGGTCTAAGGTGGTAGCGTTTGGCGGAAAGCGATTCCGCTAGGCTCATATGCTTGTTTACTAGTGAGTTTCAAGAGACCTTCATAATATTATAATTTTGTGTGCTACATTAAAATATTAAAATTTGAATGCAGTGAAAAAAATACTTATTTATAGGCACTAAACTAATGGTCACCTTAGTTAATTTGCCATTTAACTAGTTAGCTAAGCGTCGTCTAGCTGTAGTGTTGAACGTTGCAGTCAACAAGTCGGCTAAACTACGTATAGCCGTGTGATTGAATGGCGTTGTTCAGTCAAAGGGCTAGCTGTTTGATTGAACGGCTTTTTTAACCAGTGGACTGCGACAGATACATCATATTCTTTATTTTCTACACAATTAGTATTCATACACACATGGGTGTTATGATAATATAGTTGATATTATGTCACACATAACAATGTTTAGCCAAAACCCAAACTTATATTTGCCAGCTTACGTTCCTTTCAAGAACTTGACTATTTTGGTGTAAGAAAAAAATGTCAATTTCTTAATTGTGTATTAAGAAGTTGACATTTTCTTACACCAAAATAGTCAAGTTAGTCAAAATAGTAAAACGCTGTCTCTTATGCACAATCGCTGCCGCTTATGCCTTACCCACCATCATTAGAGTCGGCAAAAACGTGAAGATATGAATAGGAAGATACTTCCTATCTGCGCTATGTATACAAAAAGTTGTCCGTCCGTTCGTTATGTAATGATAGCGAAAAACACTCGTCTTCCGCGTTTTCTCGCGAATGAGATGGCAAATCACCTGATGGTAATGCCATGTACAATAAGAAATACAAAGGACGCCCACGAAGATTCGTTTATCGCGCGGGAACCGTACACTTCTGGAATAAAAAGTATCCTGTGTTCTTTCTCGGGACTCAAAGTATCTCTATACCAAATTTTAGCAAAATTAGTTCAGCGGTTTGGGCGTGACAAGGTAAAAAACAGACACACATTCGCATTTACAAGTATGATATCCTTGTGTTCAAATCATCCCACTTAAGGCCGTCCCCCGAGCAAACGACCTTGGCCATACATTTGCCGCGTTGCCGAGATCGCGCCAAAACCCTATTATTTTTATTTATCTTAGTTCAAAATTGTCCTAAAAAAAATTTAAAACGGCGAATATTTAGTTTTATGACATTGTCGATCTATTGGCGTGAGTTTTAAATAAAAGTAATTTGTAAATCTTAAGGAGATACTGAATGTATTCTTGAATTTTAACAAATTGGTATTAATTTGGAAGCTGATATCATGAGTATAAGAAACAAAAATAGAAAATTTAAAACGACAAAAGGAATGTTGATATACTGAAGATTATTGCCATATTTTTATTATAACTTTGTAGCTTTCAGATTATGAGTTTATAAGGTTTTAAATTCGGTCAATTACGGAATCTCCGGACGGAACGCCCTTAATATATTATCAATATTTATTTTTTTACTTGAATCATTTCCTCAACCTTTGGCGATCCCTTACGGAATATTTGTGACCCATAGGTTGAAAAACACTGATAAAACATCTGCAACCCCCTTGTCTCCCATGTGCGGTTATTACAAGGTAAAAACGAACATCGTGTTCATGCATAATTCATTGTAATTTGTCGGTTATTCAAATAAGGCGCTCGACATACAGGTTAGGTTCGGACTGCACTGAATAGAGGGCCAGACAGACGTTGTTCTGTCCGAAATAGAGAGTTTTTGAAATAGTCTATCTTAGGGCTCTCGCACACCGGCCACCGGCCACAAAACGCCGCCACGGGCATATTTCCTGTAGTTTTCATACATTTTATATGGACTCGCCGCACACGGTTGCCGCCCCACACGCTACAATAGTCCAATCGTCGTGCTACTTGTGAGTTGTGGCGGCGTTTGTGGCTGTTGCGTGTGGCCCGTGTGCAGTGACACTAAAGGTACAATCCATACTAATATTGTAAATGTGAAAGTGTGTCTGTAACGTCTTCACGCTTAAACCGCTGAATCGATTTTGATAAAAATTAGAATGGAAATACATTGAGTCTCGGGAAAGGACATTGGATACTTTTTATCTCAGAAAAATGTACAGTTCCGTGAAATAATAGAATAAATTCTGCGCATCTCTTTATATTACATTGAAAGTTGAATACTGGGGAGCTAAAATGGTCGCTTTGGAGAGAAATATTATGAATCATAATATGATTCATTTTTTAAAAATCGCAAAATTTACACTCTGTTTGCAATTCAGATGTCTAAATTCGTACTAATTTGACATTCGGGATTTTGACAGTTTTACAATCCATTTTGTGAATTGATTGAGAGGAATTGCTAAATTTCACCATTTAGCCCCGCTGATCTTGCTTTACGTAAGGGCTGGTTTACACGTATTAAGTAGATTAGTAGATGAGAGTAGATACTTAGAAGTAGTTAACTAAATTTTATCTTAATTTTAAGTTGTGAATTGCATGTAAACACAAAATTTAGTAGCAAGTAGCAAGTTAAAATTTAGTTAATACTATACAAGGAAATTAGAATTTTGACTATTTTCTGTTAAGTTGGCAGGAGGGGCTTGTCACTTGACACATTTCGGGCAGGCACTTCAAATTAAGTTAAAATTTAGTTACTACTTATCTACTTAATACGTGTAAACCAGCCATAAATTACCTTCCACGAGACGATAATTGTGCTCATTTTATAATATAAATATAATATCTATGGACGCTTCACACCACGTCAGTCTGGCCCCGTGCTAAGTACCTGAAGGACTTGTGTTACAGGTACCAGACAACGGAAATATATTTAATACTTTTTATACTATACATATTTATAAGATTTTTATTATATGATACACATATTTAATATACATCCATGACCCAGGAACTTTATAAACTTTTTGTTCCGTCGGCGGGACTCGAACCCGCGACCCCCGGCTTGAGCTACCAACGCGCTCACCACTGCGCCACGGAGGTCGTCAATTATATTTAAATCGTTATAAAATTGTTAATTAGTTCTTTCTTGGGATTATCATAATACCCTGAAGCGATTTCAACCTGAAAGTATGGAAATTATATCTAAATATTTTCTTTAATACTGTTAGAAAGAATACAAAGGAAAATGAACTTTATTTAGTCAATATAAAGCTTATTAGCTGCCTACGTAGCTTGTATCATGAAAGGTATTATTTTCTCTATCCTAGACACTAATACTATAAATTCAATAGTGTGTCTGTCTGTCTGTTATCTCTTAATCCTAAAACCGCTGAATATATCTTATATATAAAAAATAAAAATGGATTTTCAAATGTGTTAATCGCGATAAACCTCAAAAACGGCTGAACGTATTGGGCTGATTTTAGTCTTAAAATATTCGTAGAAGTCCAGGGAAGGTTTTAAAGTGACACGAAGTTCACCGGGACATCTAGTATTTAGATGAAAATTTGATAGGAAGATAGTGAGAAAGACGAGAAAGGATATCGTAGGATAATTATTCTTGCTGAAAAATGTACGTTTTCCGTGGGCGGCGCGGTGGGACAAACAAACGGCGTTTCGGGTGTTATCTAATAATGTTTTTATTAGTGAGGAGGTCGAACAAAAAAACTTAAATCGCAGTAAAATGTAACTACGGTAGTTAATGGAATCAGGCGTTACTTTGCGGAAATCCATAGCTTAAAATTCAGCTTGTTATTATTTTTAGCAGTTATTATTTTGCGGAATATTGCTAAAAATAATAACAAGCTGAATTGTAACTACGGTTCCCACAACGTAGCAACGTCCAGTAATTCTCCATACCAAATTTCACCAAAATCAGTTCAGCGGTTTGGGCGTGAAGTGGTCACGAGAGACACATTTTCTCATCCATACTAATATTATAAAAGCGAAAGTGTGTCTGTCTGTCTGTCTGTTACCTCTTCACGGCGAAACCGCTGAACCGATTTTGCTGAAATTTGTTATAGAGATACTTTGAGTCCCGGGAAAGGACATAAGATACTTTTTGTCCCGAAAAAATGTACAGTTCCTTCGGAATAAACTAATTTAGACGCTATGGAGTTGCGGGCGACATCTAGATTCTAGATTATAATATTAGGATCCAGAAAATGTTCGGTTCTCAGTTCCCACGTCTCAACGTCCACTAAATAAATCAACTCATGCCCCCGTACTAAAAATTTTTGCTATACTAGTTAAAACTTTAGGGCTGGCAAACTTTAGTTAGTTGGACAATTATTTCGATGTTCATCCCCTAACGAGCGGCACGTGACGGCAGCCCTGGGTGCTTAGACAAGTTGCACTCAATAGTGTCTAGATAACAAGAATCCGCGCGGCCTCGTTCGTGAAATTAAGAAATGCGGAATTAAAACATTTTCCTGCAAAAAAAAACAGAATAGGGGTGTTTATTTCCTGTGGTCTACTCTGTATCTTTTATATTATTAATATTTAGCGTATTATTATATTTCAATCATATTTATTTACTTACCTATTTAATGTTTATATATGTACTTACCTATTTGACGACCTCTGTGGCTCAGTGGTAAGCGCGTTGGACGCTCAAGCCGGGGGTCGCGGGTTCGAATCCCGCCGACGGAACAAAAAAGTTTTTCAATGTTCCCGGGTCTGGATGTATATTAAATATGTGTATGTTATAATAAAAATCTTAAATCTATGTATAATATAAAAGTATTAAATATGTTTCCGTTGTCTGGTACCTGTAACACAAGTCCTTAAGGTACTTAGCACGGGGCCAGACTGACGTGGTGTGAAGCGTCCATAGATATTATTATTATATTATATTATTTAATGTTTATATATTATGTAAAATACTGCGTGTTGTCTGTCAACCGCCTGACAATATCTATATAGGATCCACAGAATACCAGGGATCACGGTACAGGTATCCTATACCGTGATCACAGCCTGAGTGGAATCCTTTTCGACAATGTGTTCGCATCGCACTTGCATCAGGGTACCTAGTCCATCAATTTTAAAAAAGTCTATTATGTTCTTTTATTTTTTTTACTGATGTTTTTTTACTGCTTGTTTTTTATTTGTTTTGTTTTTGTACCTTGTATCTGTGTAATATGTGTGTTTAAGTGCAGCGTGGTGTGAATATGTATTTGTTGAATAAATGTTTATTATTATTATTATTATTATTATTAGCTGTGTAAATAAAAGTCGATCTAGGAGCTTATGAGTAATCTCATACTCACGCTAATGCGTGTTCAAACAAAGAAAGTTCCATGTTCATACAAAATTCTTAAAAAAAATCCGAACCGATGGTAGGTAGGTCTTGACGTTATAAAAGTGTATTCATAATACCTTTTTTGAAAAAAAAATATTTCAGATTTACAATATTAGTGTAGTATATTATATTATACTATACTCTATAGTCTATAGAATATAGATGTATGTTATTTGACGCATGACGCATGACAATGACAATGGCGCTTGTGATACGTTATATTAACCCATCAAGCCCCATCAGGACACCGGTGACCGCGATACCAATAGAATAACAATAGATTTCCAAGAATCCGCGATCGAATGATTAAATTCTTTACATTTTTTAAGTCTAAGGTCGCTCTTGGATAATCGAATGCAAGTGGACTAAGCACCCTATTTAGGCCGGAGGCACACTAACATAATTTTAGATATTAAGTTGCGATTGTGGAAGTCTTAACTGTAGTATGGTATAATATTAGTATAGATAGGCCAGCCATTCTGTAAGGCCTTGTAAAGGCTCCGTGGGCGACACATAAAGGTGTGTCCACGACATTTGTATCATTTGCGCGATCAGCTGATCTCCGATCAGAGCTCCGTCGCGATCATCGCGCCGCGCGCCGTATCAAGTATGCGTATCATAGTGTGGACGCCTATTAGATCATTCTGCCGATCATGCGCGTATTTTATACGACACGTATCAGATACGCAGTTAGTAGCGATCGGGGCGTACATGATACGCGTATCATTTTGATACGCTTGGATCGGAGATCTGATCGCGCAAATGAAATGTCATCAGATACCAGCATGGAGACAATTCATTATAAGACAAGACGTTCTTCTTTTTGAGGGTCCGTCAAAAATGTCACTTCTTAAAAGGCTTCGGCCGGCAAAAAAGTTTGAGAACCGCTGATATGGGCTTATTCATGACGTTGAGGCATTTGTCATAGAAACATCGAAGCCAAAAAATTCTTTCAGCGCTGCTTACTTTCACGGTGAACCGTGCATTTTTACGCATCAAAATCTTGTCATCTTTTGTCTTTCTTAATATCCATACCAAACAACTTAATCGGTTCAGTGGTTTGAGCTTGTGGAGACAGATAGTCACACTCACGCATTAACAATATTAGTAAGGATATAAGGCGAATGAAAAACAAAAATGTGGGTATTTGTTTACTTAGAAGCATTTTTGAAAAAAAAATATTCGAACGTTTTTCAAATTACTCCACTCGAAAATGGAAATCCGGCTCGGAGGACCATTTGCCGAATCCGGCTCGCAGGACCATTTTTGTTTGAATTTCATCATGGCCGTATGAAATGTTTGCGCGGCTCGGAACAACAGACAACTCAAACATGACATGTCCATCTGCATCCCATCACAGGACTCAGAGCTAGAGCTTAGAGATACAGACATGGCAACATTGTTTATGGAGCAATTTTGGTACAGACGGTAAAATGTTTTAAAAATATAATTTAACTAACTGTCCCGGCAAACGTTTCTTTGCCATAATATTATATAAAGTATATCGCCCGTGTTGAGGACAGCGGCCTCGCTCCCAAAAAACGTATAGTGAGTGCATATAAACTAATTAAAGTGATATGTGAGAAATAGACTCAGTGCAAATTAGTGTTTTTACGAATAGACTTTAAAAAGTAAATTACGATAAATCTGTGGCTCCCTAAGAGGTAAAATGTGATTGATTTAATGGATTAATAAATTGTCTAATAGATGCAGGAAAAATTAGTAATGTAGCCTAAATAGTTTGGAAAATATAAAGAAAAGTTGTGTGAAAATGTACGTAAATTGTGTTAACTTTTAGATTCTCTTAGCTGTAATTTCGTAAAATATAAGTTGTGATACTTAGATTAAGCTAAACATTGTGGAAAATTGAATAAAGAATCTTCCGAAATGCGTTTTAATTACCTGGCTCACGGAAAATGGGGAAAATGGGGGAAAAATAGCCGTCTCCGATAGCAAAAGTGAGACAGAAAAAACAGTCTCAAACTGCGAATCGGAGCGGCTCTCTATACGGCATTCTCCTGAGCCAGGTAAGCGAGGCGCGTTTCGGGAGCAATGTTCTCCTCGACTCTCGTGTGTGTTATTTACGCCCCCGCTCTGCAAGATTACCGGTGTAGCCTTGGTCTTCGAGTCCGATCCGAGCCAGCGGCGAAAAAACCTATGGATGAATACAGTCTCGAACAGCCCGTATTATTTTATTGAATTAGTGACAAAATAAGTATGTCACCATGGCAACGTCCATCGCTATCCCGTGACCCGCGTCGCATAAACAATGGTCGCGTCGCATAAATAAGACAAATAATTTGAAATAAAATAAAATTGCGACTATAATTAAAGATCTAAGCGTTGTTTAATAAAATATTATTCAATATTGTAGGTCTAGGTGCCCGCTTGGACTAATCGATAGAAAAAATTCTAGAAAAAATTCCGAATAAGTATAATATTATAAAAAAATCATTTTGACCTGTGTCGTCGCTCGTCGTCGTGTGTGTGTCGCTTGGTAACTTTTTTCATCCCACCAGCGTCGACTAACAAGTATGTATTTTTTGCAATATACTATGTTAGTCGTAACTTTATTCGCGCATAAACTCGTATATCGCACAAGAAACCGTACATTTTTTCGCACCTAAAACTATCCTATTTCCTTTAACCTCTCAAACTATCTCTATACCACAATTTATCTAAATCGGTTTAGTGGTTTGAACGTGAAGAGGTTTACCTGGGAGAGCCATGCTTTGGCACGAATGGGCCGGCTCGACCGGACAAATACCACGTTCTCACAGAAAACCGGCGTGAAACAACGCTTGCGCTGTATTTTCGCCGAGTGAGTGAGTTTACCGGAGGCCCAATCCCCTACCCTATTCCCTTCCCTACCCTATTACCCTATTCCCTCTTAAAAGGCCGGCAACGCACCTGCAGCTCTTCTGATGCTGCGAGTGTCCATGGGCGACGGAAGTTGCTTTCCATCAGGTGACCCGTTTGCTCGTTTGCCCCCTTATTTCATAAAAAAAAAGTATTATACATACTTCCGCATGTAGAATATAGATGGACACACTATACTAATAAAATAACTAAGCCTACTAAATCCTACCTTCTTTATGAATTTCCGAAAAAAATGGACTCCAAAATGCTAAATCTCTTCTGGATTTTGCAGAATATTTCATTTTAGCGTTTGCAGTGCAAAATTTCCGAAAGTCCAGCTTAAATGGTTGCACGCTTTTGCCTTAGTTATTAGATTTCAACTAAGAAGATATTTTTGAAAGCTTTTTAATTGTTAAATAAAGTTGCTGAATCAATTTTGATTGATTTTGATTAGATGACATCCGCAAATTCGTTTATTTCGCGGGAATCGTACATTTTTCCGGGATATTATTTGTTATTTCCCGGGACTCAAAGTATCCCTATACCAAATTTCAGCAAAATCGGTTCAGTGGTTTAGGCGTGAAGAGGTAACAGACAGACATACAGACACACATACTGTAACTCCACTGCGTCAAAATTCGTTTGTTGCGCAGTAACTGTTAATTTTTCCAAGATAACAGAGGAGAAGATAACATAGGAGTTTTACTCCTATGTTATTTCCCGTGATTCAAAGTATCCCCATACCAAATTTCAGTAAAATCGGTTCAGTGGTTTAGGCGTGAAGAGGTAACAGACAGACACAATTTCGCATTTATAATATTAGTATGGGTGTGCAATTTGGAGTTTAATTAGAGTGACATTTGAATGAGTAGCATTATACTTGTGTAGTTTAGATCAAAGTGAAACGTAGTCATACAAGCTAGCGTTTTGTCATACAATATACTTCAAAGCGTTATAGGAAATCGATATACCTCATGTATTGTCCTCATACAAAGGACATACAATATGTTTATTAACTTGTTACAGTATATTAATCTGTACCAATATTATTTCGTCGCTGCTATATTCATAAAATCATAATATTTCATTTCATTTCATCCTATTGTCGCAGAACATAAAACACAAAATAAAAAAAACTATGCTGTATTATTTTGTATTTTATTAATCCTTCGATCGGGGATTCTTGGAAATGCTATTGTATTCTATTGCTGTCGCGGTCACCGGTGTCCTTACGGGGCTTGATGGGTTAAATGTGATTCTGTTGGTGAATCAATAAATAAATGAAACCCACAATTATTTTGTTGAATTAAGTATGATTACAGTCTTGTTTTAAATTACCTAAAAACATGAAGTGTAACTCAATACGTAATTTTAAGCATAGCTTTTATCGCGGGATTTTTAAGAAATTCCATAACGAAAAAAATCTAACACCGCCATTTCGGCACGGTGTTTGTGTGCGTGCGACTTGAAGTATGTGAATTATAATTGCATAAGTTGATAAAAAATGCTATGCAATAGTTTTATTGCGGCAGTCCACGAGTGCCATTCGTAATTTTTTAATATCTTAATAATTTATACTTATGATGAGGTAGATGTATTTCTCTGTTCTTTCGACGTATTTGGCATACACTTCCTCTTTTAGCAGTCAGGTAAATACATTGATATTTGATACTATTCAAAGAACATATTTATCATCTTAATTCGCACACTAACCAACTTACAACTGCAACTTACCATAACTTGCCGCAACTTACCGCAACTCGGTAAGTCTTGCCAGGGGTAAATTGAAACCTAGGTGTAGAGAAAGTTTAGTTGTGGAATAATTGTTAATGTTGAATGTATTCACGATATGTATCGAGCTACGACGTGTCTGTCTGTCTGTCTGTCTATGTGTATAGACACTTGGAGTGAGTTATCAATTCGTATCGAATTGATAACTCACTCCAAGTGTCTACACAAGTGTCTACTGCCGTTGCGGCAAAACTCGTTATCGAGAAACCGTAAATTTTTCCGGGATTCCAAATTTCAGCAAAATCGGTTCAGCCGTTTGGGCACGAAGAGATAACAGACAGACACACTTTCGCATTTATAATATTAGTACGTAATTTGATAGTGAGATTCGTATTTTGATAGTGAGATATCAGCGTTTGAAAAAAATCCAAAAGTGTATGTATGTTTTTATGTTGTTCGCATATCTCCGAAACTACAAGTCCGATTTACTTAAGGCAGGGATCAATCTCAATCCGAAACGATAATCTTGCACACAACCAAAGACCAAGCGTATACGCATCGCAATAAGATTCATTTTAGCTTAGCATAAAACTGTAGTTACTAGGGGCGGATCTTCTCTATTTTTCATGTTTTTTTTTAATATCTTTGGAAATAAATATTAAGAAACAAAATTGTTCGGTTAAAGATATTTTAATATAGATTTACTAACAATTTATTCAAATAAAGTGTATAATTTTCCTAGTTAATACCTATGTTTCGATGAATTAGATTCTTTTTGGAGGTGAGTTTGTAAATTAATTACAGCCAAAGTATTACGTTTCATAAAAAGGTTTATGGTTAAACGTCTTTTAAATATTGTGTTTTGTATCTCATATTTTTTACATTTCGTTATTATATTGGAACTAGGTAAACTGGGAGTCACGGAATAATAAATTGGCGTTGATCCTCGCCTTAAGTAATTCTTTAGGTTGTAGACTGTAGCAGATATTGCTCCACTGCCAGTTTCGCCAAAATCGGTTCATTAGTTTTTGAGATATAATTTGAAGTACAATTTTGAAATCGGTTAAATTTTTGAAGTGAAAACTTCTTTAGCGGCGTTGAGCACTTTTGTGGGATGGGTAAAAACTGTGAAACTCGTGTCAGATTCTCGTGCTGATCGAAAAACCTCGGAAAAACCGTAAGACGGTTGGAGAGTAGTGTTTTGTGTCGAACTTGAACTCGAGTTGATTGTAAGGGTTTCGATTACCGTAATTAAAAAAATCGATTTTTTAACAATCGATTTTCGTAAAAAATGGGTTAAACAAATGCACAACGTTAATAATCAAGTTTTCACTTCTGCCGGCACTCCCGGAGTGCAACCCGTCTTTTTTTTAGGGTTCCGTACTCAAAGGGTAAAAATGGGACTCTATTACTGAGACTTCGATGTCTGTCTGTCTGTCCGTCTATCCGTCTGTCCGTCTGTCCGTCTGTCTGTCTGTCCGTCTGTCTCCGGGCTGTAACTCAAGAACCGCTATAGCTAGGCTTCTGAAATTTTCACAGATTATGTATGTCTGTTGCCGCTATACCAACAAATGATAAAAACTAAATAAAATTAATATTTAAGGGGGGGTCCCATACAACAAACGTGATTTTTTTGGCCTTTTTTGCTCTATATCAAAAATGGCAACAGGTAGGTACTTGAATTTTTCTCGAAGTCCTTAGTTATATTATGTGTAATTTAATATTCAATAATAATATTAAAATAAAATAAATAATTAAGGGGGGCTCCCATACAAAAAACACATTTTTTTGCCTAATTTTCCTCTATAATGGTACGGAACCCTTCGTGTGCGAGTCCGACTTGCACTTGGCCGATTATTTCAATACAACTTGTTAGCATTATGTATTTTTATGTAGTGCCATCTATTGTAAAGTGAGAAGATAATACAAAGTAATTTTGTTATCAAAGCGATAATGAACAAGAACATAAACAACATTCTGTTCGCAGTGTTTAATTAAAATAATGGATAAGGCTGTCTACTGACAATTGACAGAAAATCTTTAAATAAATGTAAAAAAATATATAAAATACTTGTGACACTCGAGGACTGCCGCGGTAAAGCTATTGCATATAATTTTTAATACGTTTAGTTGCACGCACACAAACACCGTGCCGTAGCTTAGACGACGCACGGCAACGCCGCCGGAGTGGGGACTATTAGGTCTTTTCGTTACGAAAATTAAATAGCTTAAAAATACTAAAATTTTCAATCAGTGATCAAGATGATGAAGGCTTAAAATCAAGTCAGCTTTCAAACAAAAACTAGATCAAAATCGTCCCATCCAAAAATGCATTGGACGTACAAACTCACAGACAAATATGTCAAACCTAACCTGCTGTTTTCTTTGGGGGTTAAAATAGCCAATAGCAGTATTTCCGGACCTATACGACCTGCAAACCTTCAGCAGAGAGCGTATTCCCTATTAAAAGGCCGGCAACGCACCTGCAGCTCTTCTAATGTTGCGAGTGTCCATGGGCGACGGTAGTTCCTTTCCATCAGGTGACCCGTTCGCTCGTTTGCCCTCTTATTTTATAAAAAAAGTCTAAACTATCATGTAACATTTCCAATGTGATAAGAAAGACAAGCTTGCCAAAGTGACAGAGAAAGACAACCTTTCAAATGTGACAAAGACAAGTTTCCCAAAGTGACAGATAAAAGCTTTTCAAAGTGACAGAGAAATACAAGCTTTCCAAAGTAGCAGACAAAGGCAAGATTTCCAAAGTGCCAGACAAAAGCTTTTAAAAGTAACAATGACATGCTTTCCAAAGTGACAGACTCAGACCCTCCCTACTATACTGTACTCGGCGAAACATGTCGGTAGCGGTCATTGACTGCCTATCAAAAACTTGTCATTTTCTATACATAGCCGCGGCACGCGACTACAAAAATCTGACACTTTATTGTCAATCGCGGGGTATATAGAAAATTAAAAGGTTTTGACAGGGAGTCAATGACCTCTACCGCCATGTTTCGCCGACTACAGGCCTCTGATTCGCAAAGTTGCCCACGTATAACCACCCTTAACGTAATATTAGGCGCTATAACGCGCTTTACGGTCTTACGTCTACGTTATATAAAACCGTCATTAAACGTAGATCACATCTAATCTTTGGCGATTCGTTACTTTAACACTTACAAAAGTCAGATAAATGTAATTTATCTCGTTGATATAAACATTGAGAAGTTACGGCTACTTTAACACTAGTTATTATACAGGGCGTAACAAAACTAAGTGATAATACGAGTACTTTAGGGTGTGTATAAGTACCCTATAAGGAGTACGCTGTAAAAGTAGCAGCTCTGAAATAGCAACTTTTTTCACCTTTGTATAGAAAAATTCATGACGCGGGTCTTGCCCATACAAATGACAAAAAAAAATGCTTTTTCAGCGCTGCACTTTCACAGAGAACTCTATATTGTAAGGGACACATACACACCCTAAAGTATTGTCACTTAGCTGTGTTACACCCTGTATATTAATAAGCGTACATTACATAAGCAGAGGCAGTTCTCATGTTAGTACATTAAAATTAGTACAATTTTAATGTTATAACACGTTATTACAAAACTTTTTGCTTCTGTTTTCGCAGAGATATAAAATGAAACGATGTAATAATGAAATTACTTTTTCCCGTATTTTCTAGTACATTAAATAACCGCCTCCGTGGTCCAGTAGTTCAGAGCGTGGCTCTTGACTCGAAGTCGTGGGTTCGATTCCCGTGAGCGAAACATGTTATTTCCAAGTTTGGTTAGGACAATGTAGGCTGATCTCCTGATTGTCTGACAAGTAAGATGATCCATGCGTCGGATGGGCATGTAAAAAGTCGGTCCTGCGCCTGATCTCTCGCCGGTCGTGTCGGTCGTCCGTCCCACTGGGTTTTGAGAGTAAAGGAATAGAGAGTACTCTTGTGTACTGCGCACACACTTGGGCATTATAAAATAATTACTCCTGCGTCACTGGCCTGGTTTTAATGAAATCGGCCATCGTCACCGAAACCAGTGTGGGAGTTTTATATAGTACATTAAATAACTAGGTTCGTCCAGAAAAATTGAGCGGAAACTTTACATTTTTTCACCAATTAAAAGTATCAGCTATAAAAGTAGCTGTTAGCCGCGACATGATACGCGCGAAATGAAATCCCGCAAGAATTGTGTATTTTTCAGTTATAACAAGTAGCCTATGTCCATCCCCGTGGTCTGTTTTATATTTTATCCAAAAATCATTAAAGTTGGTTCAGCGGTTTTAGCGTAAAGAGATTACATACAAACACACTTTCGCTATAATAAAAATAATAATATAGTTGGACTTTGTATTTTGTATTTCTTCATTAAAAAAAAATCATGGCTTCCGTAACAAAAAACACCTAACATTCGTCTAACGTCGTTTCAGTTCGGCAGACTTCGGCTCAGTGTAGTGCTCGCCGCACCGACCGGCATATCGGACTTCGGCAGGGTGTTTGTGTGCGTGTGACTAGACGTACAATTGATAAAAATGCTATGTAATAGCTTTACGGCGGCAGTCTTCGAGTGCCACACGTATTTTTTTTTGTTCTTAATAATAATATAGGTGGATGTTTTTTGTATTTCTTCTTTTTGATTGTTTTTTTTTATTTGTCTCCAGACCCCCCGTCGGCCCCCATCATCACGGGCTATGTCCCCGGCACCACCTTAGCCGCGGGAACCGTACAGAAGATATCCTGTATGTCGACAGGTGGCAACCCGCTAGCTACGCTGACTTGGTTCAAGAACGATAAGAAGGTATTGCATTTTACCCCTGTATTTTAAGAACTGATATTCTTACACTGGCTGGAGGTTGGCAACGCACCTGCAACTCTCCTGATGTTGGCAGTGTCCATGGACGACGGTAATAGCTTTTCATCTGGTGACCTGTTTGCTCGTTTGCCCCCTAACTTTGTAAAAAAGCAGAAATTTTTACACCGAATGCCGCGCTTAGAGGCATTTAGTCATTACCTACGAATAATAAAAGTCATTACTGACCTTTCATTTAATGAACAGTTTGACGGAAAGTGTATGGAGCTTATGTCATAATCTTTTTTAATTTAAGTTATCATTAATTTAGTCTCCTAATTTAATGAAGATTGTGAAGTTTCATTACATTTAAGTCAACTATGTTATAAGTAGACTTTAATTAAGTGAACAGTTTGACACAAAATGCTTATATCAAATGAATATTTGGAGAATATAATATCTTATCTTAATTACAATCACGGTGTTAAATCTATTGACAATCTTGGTCGCAATTATGGACCAACTGTGATTGTGATTTCTTCTCTCATTCGTTGTTTCTCTCTAATCTCGCCTTCCATTTCAGATCCACTCCACCACGAAGACATCAGACAAGGCGGTGACAGCAGAGATCTCCATCCTCACGAATGTGACTGACAACCAGGCTCAGTACCGCTGCGAAGCTACCAACAGTGCGACTGAAATACCCCTGTTTGAGACTGTCACGCTGAATGTTCACTGTAAGTAATAGCACGAAATTACACACAAGCTAGTGGCAGAAATCTGACTGACTTACCTACGTACTTGACCAAAATCTGACTGAAAATCCTACATATTTTTTAAAATCTAACTGACAGAAAAGCACAGCACAGCTGCGAAGCCACCAACAGCGCGACTGAAATACCCTTGTTTGAGACTGTCACGCTCAATGTTCACTGTAAGTAATAGCATGAAATTACACTCAAGCTAGTGGCAGAAATCTGACTGACATACGTATATACTTGACCAACATCTGACTGAAAATCCTACATACTTTACTAAAATCTGACTGAGCTCAGTACCGCTGTGAAGCGACAAATAGCGCGACTGAAATACCCCTCTTCGAGACTGTCACGCTGAATGTTCACTGTAAGTAATAGCACGAAATTACGCACAAGCTAGTGGCAGAAATCTGACTGATTTACTTACATACTTGACCAAAATCTGACTGAAAATCCTACATACTTTTACTAAAATCTGACTGACCTCAGTACCGCTGCGAAGCTACCAACAGTGCGACTGAAATACTTCTCTTCGAGACTGTCACGCTGAATGTTCACTGTAAGTAATAGCACGAAATGACACACAAGCTAGGGGCAGAAATCGAACTGACTTACCTACAGACTGGACCAAAATCTGACTGAAAGTCCTACATACTCTATTAAAATCTGACTGACAACAAACCGCTGCAAGGCGACCACTATGTTTGCAATCAATTTTTACGATCCAACACAAAAGAACTTATTTAAATTGCATTCTATACTTTCGATGTCGAAATTGGAAATAATTAAAAAATGTGAGATGATTTGGCCCATGTCATTATCAAGTGACATTTCGCTTGCTATAGAACTTTGCTCTATAATATCGAATGCAACAATTTGGCTAAATGCCCAGATAAGAATCATTACACTGCAAAAACAAAACCCTTTTGGTTTCCTAGCCCAGTAATAAATCATATTCCTAAGAGTTAAATTTAATTTAATTTAACCCCATCAGGATAGTAATGGCCAGTATTTTTCACCATTTAATTAGCTAAACTCACCCATTCAAAGTCTTTTAAAAGCTTTAAAAGATTTCAATTAAAGTTTTAGCTTTCATCTACACGTCCTTTCATTACACTATGAAAGAAATCAAAAAATGTGCTCCAAAGACTTTCATTTAACTAGTTTCGAGGGATGGGAAAATGTTGTCGATATCGACAATTTTTATGAGCAATAAAAACATAAAATCATGGTAAATAAATAAGATTGGATCTTTAAAATGAGGGTCATACATTTGCCTTACAATCTAAAAAATTTATAAACACCACGGCCTCATAGAAAACCGGCGTATAACAATGTTTATGTTATCATTCGCCAAGTGATTGCGAGATTAAAGCGCACCTTTTACCTTACCTATTATGGAACGTTCGAAGAAATGTCCACTTTAGTAAAATACTACCTTAGAAAATATAATGTTGTATATTATGTTACTTTGTATGTACTCCGTTCAAAAGTAGTCTTTGCGTGAAGATATAATAATAATATGATTTTCCTCTATGAAGTTGTTACTGACTTATTTAAATTTTTATAAATTTTTAAATTTTAACACATGCTTCACTAAAATGTAGTTTAATAATAAAATTAGCATTATATCTATGACTCAAACACTATTAATAATAATAATAATAATAATAGACATTTATTCGACATCAAATTCACAATACACTACAGTTATACACAAAGCACACATAAAGACGAAAACAAAGAAAAAGAACCATACTAGGCCTACCACATAATATAACAGAAAAAAAGCATAAATAGTTGAAAAGTAAACAAATAGTTGAATTTAATTTCTGTGGTGCATATTCCACAGTAACTAATTAAATTAAAATTTTTGTGGCACGGCGCGACTTACATGCGGCATTACAGGCAGCGCGAAAAGCTGTCGAATAGGACTCCACTCAGGTAAATGATCACGGTACAGGACACTGTACCATGATCCCTGGTATTATGTGGATCCTCGTGATTGTCAGGCATTAGACAGAAATACAACACACAGCATAATAATAATATACAATAAATCTTATAAGAGTTTCGCAAGATAAATAAATATTATATTATAAGTAATAAACTAGTTGAAAAATGTACATACTTATATATATATGTATTACCTACTTATAATTATTAATAGTTTCTAAATAAAGAAGTGAAAGTGTAATAATAAAATAAACGATATGGATAATAGTTATATATCATAAAAACAGTAATTACTAGATGTCCAGTCTCTGGGCCATAACAGGTAGCAACACCCTAATAATATTACCTATATTCTGATAAGCGGCTGCCTATTAAGTATATCATCTAATTTCCATCGATATATCGATAAAAAATGTCCCCTCCCTATTCCCCACCCTATGTGCAAATAAAAAACGCACCAAACGGGTTAAAGTCCGAACAGTTTGCGGCTAAATACAGCCTATGTCTGGACTTTTATATGTCGACTATTTTTTAACTGACATCTAGAAAAGAGGAGGCTCTTTTATGATTATTTAAATGGGCTAGATGACGCGTGCAACTCCGTTGCGCCAAACTTAGCTTATCGCGGGGGAACCGTACATTTGTCCAAAACAAAAACGTTTTCAATGTCGTTTCCTGGGACTCAAAGTATCTACATACCACAGCCAATCGGTTGAGCGGTTCGGGCATGAAGAGGTAATAGACAGACAGACAGACAGACAGACAGACACACTTTCGCATTTATACTTAAGTAGATGGCGCCCGCAAGTCGCAACTCAGTTGCACCAAAACTCGTTTATCGCTCGGGAACCGTCGAAAAAGTACCTATCCTATGTCTATTCCCAGAACTTAAAGTATCTACATACCTTTTAGCAAAATCGGTTCAGTGGTTTGATCGTGAAGAGGTGTTAATCCAGACAGACAGTCAAACTTTCGCATTTATAATAATAATAATTATGAATGTTTCTTCCCCAGTCGCACCAGAAGCGGTCAAGGTTCGTGCAGAACCCGAGGAATTGAAGCCAGGTCTCGAAGCGACGCTGTACTGCGACGCCGCGTCCAGCAACCCACCAGCAACGCTGTCGTGGTGGAGGGACGGCATCCCGGTCAAAGGTGAGATTTTTTACAGATTTAGTACAGTTTTAACGAATAAAATAGTTTTGTACCTTTTTTAATGAATAAGATACGGCTTTGTACCTCTTTTAATGAATAAGATACAGTTTTGTACCTTATGTTAACGAATGAGATACAGTTTTGTACCTTTTAAAAAAATGAGATATAGTTATGTACGTTTTTTAACAAATAAGATACAGGTTTGTAGAGCTTGTATAATTTGAAATGACGCGCTCCACCACTGCACTAGTTAATACAAATGACACAATGTTGTACTGAGAATACGAGGGAGGGGCGCGTTATTTTAAGTTAGACAAGCTCTACATCTTTTAACGAATAAATACAGTTTTGTACCTCTTTTAACTAATGAAATACAGTTTTTTACCTTTCTTAACGAATAGGATACATATGTGTACCTTTTTAACAAGCTGTAGCATACAATTTGTTAAAAATAAAGGGTTTGTATCTTTCTTACCGAGTATAAAGTTTTGTCTTTGTCTTAACGATTATTATCATCCAATTTCGTTCCTTTCTTACCTAATAAGAAACTGCTTTGTCTTTTTTTAACGGAATCGATTCAGTTTCTTACCTCAATTAACAATATTTAATGTCTAATCAAACTTTCTATCCAGGTCTACCGATGCAGCTGAAGAAGGGACTCCACGGAGGCACAGTCTCCAGCATAGAACTCAAGCTCAACATCACCAAGGATCTAAACGGAGCCGTCTATACCTGTGAGGCTATGAACGAAGCGCTACAGAGGAGCGTCCATGATGCCCTACCCCTGAAAGTGCTGTGTGAGTATGGGGGAATGTATCATAAATGGGGCAAAGTTTACAAAAGTGGGGTATTCTGATGGGGAATAATCTGTCACACAAGGAGCCCGTAAAGTGTTGTGTTAGTTTGGGGGAATATATCAAAAGTGGGGCAAAATGTACAAAAGTGGGGGATTCTGATAGGCGATAGTTTGTCACACACGCCTTCCCCTTAAAATGTTGTGTTAGTATGGGGAATATATCAAAAGTGGGGTAGAATGATCAAAAGCAGATGGAGCTAACGGTTGAGTGGCAAATTTGTTAAAATTTAAGGTACTAGAAGTTAAATCATTGTTGTAAAATGTTAGGAAAATCAGGAATAATAAAAAAAAACACACTAAAATAGCTTTAACGAGTAAATTTTATTCTAAAAACTGTGAGCTATTTTTACATGACCTGTAACAATTTTATACATGCCAATTTTAAAACTGTCAGCTATTTTAAACACGAAATTTAAATCACCGAATCATTTTGCATAATAAATAATAATCTCTTCGTAAATTACAATTTCAGGGTATCCTTTTGTTTACTTGTTATAATTAGTAACCAAAAGGAAGCGTACCTTATAAAAATAATTAAATTTCAAAATAATTACTCTGTATTGCCATGCCAAAATATTCATGAAATTAATTAATAAGTTGCCAAAAAAATAATTAAAAATTGATGGAACATCTAATTGAGTTGGCAAATTAATTAACAGATTTTATCGGCCGTAAATTCGAAAAATGATGGAGCACAAACAATCTTTTTGCCATTTTACCTGAATCAACACGTGTATATAAAATTGAGATTTTGGATTAAAACGTTCCACCTGACAACAGTTGCAGTTAAGCCTGTCTGTTACCTTACCTTTGCTTTAATCGCTGTATTTAATTTATTTGAATACCTGAGATTAGCGCGTTCCACATTTTTCTCTATTTCTTCGCTCCTTTTAGTCTTAGCGTGATAAAATATAGCCTATAGCCTTCTTCGATAAATGGGCTATCCAACAGTAAAAGAATTTTTCAAATCGGACCAGAAGTTCCTGAGATTAGCGCGTTCAAACAAACAAACAAACAAACTCTGCAGAATTATAATATTATAGTATAGATTTTTATGGAAAAAACTTTTAAATCCGGGTAAACAAATACACTATCATATTGTCCTTTCCCATCTCTCAAAAAATCTCTATAGCAATTTTCATCTAAATCGTTTCAGCCGTTTATGCGTTAAGAGAGAACAGACCGACCGACCGACAGTTTTGCATTTATAATATTAGTAAGCAAATAAGAATGGTATGACATAATAATATACAGGGTGTAACAAAAATAAGTGATAATACTTTAGGGTGTGTACGTGTTCCTTGTAGAGTTCACTGTGAAAGTAGCAGCGCTGAAAGACCTTATTTTTCACTTTTGTATGGAGAAATTCGTGACGCTCGGGCCCTTGCCCATACAAAAGTGAAAAAAAAATCGTCTTTCAGAGCTGCTACTTTCACAGTGAACTCTACAAGGAATACGTACACACCCTAAAGCATTATCACTTATTTTTGTTACACACTATATTATAGATTATCTAAGATGATACTTACTAACTTCCTTGTTGTACTATCAGAGATGTTGATTCCTAGGCAGATCCATGGCGGACCTAAGTGATTTGGTCGCGTTATGTCAAACCGATCAGACCGATCACAGCCAACGCCCAACATAGAATTGACATAAGCCGACCGCATGACGTAGGTCCGTCAATTGTCTAGGCATCAATTTCCTCGATCAAACCCCTTTCAACTTACCCCCATCTTCCAGACGCCCCCATCTTTGACGAGACCCCACTTACCGCTGCTGGCGTCGAAAACGAACCCCTGGTGATCATGCTAAGAGCCGACGGCAACCCCAGTGCCGTCACTTACACCTGGACGAAGGACGGACTCCCCATCACGCAGTCGTCGTATAGCACATCGAGTGAGTATTGCGCACACACACGGGCAGTATAGAATAACTCAGATTTTTACGCGAGCTGTCATATTATGCATGAATGACGGACTCCCCATCACGCAGTCGTCATATAGCACGTCGAGTGAGTATCGCGCACACACACGGGCAGTATAGAATAACTCAGATTTTTACGTGAGCTGTCATATTATGCATGAATGACGGACTTCCCATCACGCAGTCGTCGTATAGCACATCGAGTGCGCACACACACGGGCAGTATAGAATAACTCAGATTTTTACGCGAGCTGTCATATTATGCATGAATGACGGACTTCCCATCACGCAGTCGTCGTATAGCACATCGAGTGAGTATTGCGCACACACACGGGCAGTATAGAATAACTCAGATTTTTACGCGAGCTGTCATATTATGCATGAATGACGGACTCCCCATCACGCAGTCGTCATATAGCACGTCGAGAGAGTATTGCGCACACACACGGGCAGTATAGAATAACTCAGATTTTTACGCGAGCTGTCATATTATGCATGAATGACGGACTCCCCATCACGCAGTCGTCGTATAGCACATCGAGTGAGTATTGCGCACACACACGGGCAGTATAGAATAACTCAGATTTTTACGCGAGCTGTCATATTATGCATGAATGACGGACTCCCCATCACGCTGTCGTCGTATAGCACATCGAGTGAGTATTGCGCACACACACGGGCAGTATAGAATAACTCAGATTTTTACGCGAGCTGTCATATTATGCATGAATGACGGACTCCCCATCACGCAGTCGTCATATAGCACGTCGAGAGAGTATTGCGCACACACACGGGCAGTATAGAATAACTCAGATTTTTACGCGAGCTGTCATATTATGCATGAATGACGGACTCCCCATCACGCAGTCGTCGTATAGCACATCGAGTGAGTATTGCGCACACACACGGGCAGTATAGAATAACTCAGATTTTTACGCGAGCTGTCATATTATGCATGAATGACGGACTCCCCATCACGCAGTCGTCGTATAGCACATGGAGTGAGTATTGCGCACACACACGGGCAGTATAGAGTAACTCAGATTTTTACGCGAGCTGACATATGCATGAATGACGGACTCCCCATCACGCAGTCGTCATATAGCACGTCGAGAGAGTATTGCGCACACACAGCGGCAGTATAGGAAATCCAGTTTATTTTTTACGCGAGTTTTTATATAGACGTAAAACGGACTTTCCATCACGCACTCGTCGTATAGCACGTCGATTGAGTAATAAGTATTGCGCACACACACGGGAAATATAGGAAAACCGGGTTTAATATCACACGAGATGTTCGATTAGTATACTGCCATTAAGGCGCGTCAAACTAAGGCCGTGTATTGCGCACACACAAGGACAGCAAAAGATAACCCGGTTTAATATCACACGAATTGTTCGTGTTACAGACTATCATTATTAAAGGCAAATGGATAAGGCTGTGTATTCCGCACAAACTTAGGCAGTATAAGATCATGTTTAGTGTCATGGTAGTTTGGATATTAATATAAGTTAATAAATATTTTTTTTTACGCAGGGGAAACCCATCATGGGTGCCCCGGGTTGGGTACCCCGGGGGTATGTGAGACTCCTACTCACTAAAACCACCTGCGGTTCGTCTTCAGCCGTAGGGGGGAGGGATATCTCGGATCTAACAAACGAAAAAGGGCTGTGTAATGTGTATTGACCACACACAAGATCAATAGAGCCCGGTTGCTGCGAATTACTATTCGGCGTTTAAACATTATATTAACACATAAAATAAGATGCTCTTAAAAGTTTACTGTAACGTTATTTACTTAGAAATATTATCTCTCTTTTCTCGAAATCTCTCGATTGTCGAAGAAACATACCTCGTTATGAAAGCTAGAGAGAGAATAAATAAAAGTCTACGGACTACGCGTATAATGTACAAAAGAAATTGTCCTAACTTGTAAAACTCAATTTCAAAGTTTATAAGTACGATTTGTATGAAGGTCATAATGATACCATGATATAAATTATAAATAGCAGACTACTGTTTTAAAAACTCAATAATTGTAGTATAAATTAACTTTTAAACGTGTATGTTTGTTTGTTCATCATGCCTGACTTATATGAAACTAGATGCTGCCCGCAACACCGTTGCGCCAAAATTAGTTTATCGCGCGGGAACCGTACATTTTTCCGGGATGAATAGTATCCTATGTCCTTTCCCGGAACTCAAGGTATCTTCATACCAAATTTCAGCAAAATCGGTTCAGCGGTTTGGGCGTGAAGAGATAACAGACAGACAAACAGACAGACAGACAGACAGACAGACGGACAGACACACTTTCGCATTTATAATATTATAGTATAATAATAATATAATAATAATATCTATGGACGCTTCACACCACGTCAGTCTGGCCCCGTGCTAAGTACCTAAAGGACTTGTGTTACAGGTACCAGACAACGGAAATATATTTAATACTTTTATACTATACATATATTTAAGATTTTTATTATAACATACACATATTTAATACACATCCAGACCCGGGAACATTGAAAACTTTTTGTTCCGTCGGCGGGATTCGAACCCGCGACCCCCGGCTTGAGCGTCCGACGCGCTTACCACTGAGCCACAGAGGTCGTCAAAGTATAGTATATAGTATGGAAGTTTGAAAGTATGGATATGGATTTGGCATGGTGATTTTTTGAGTTTAAGAAACGTCATAAGAAAATTACGGCTTAATGTAAAGTTCCCGGAAGATTCGCGAATTCTGCGGGCAACATCTTTTTTTATAAAATAAGGGGGCAAACGAGCCAACGGGTCACCTGATGGAAAGCAACTACCGTCGCCCATGGACACTCGCAACATCACAAGAGCTGCAGGTGCGTTGCCTTTCAAGAAGGAATACGCACTCTTCTTGAAGGTTTGCAGGTCGTATAGGTCCGGAAATACTGCTGGTGACAGTTCGTTCCAGAGTTTAATAGTGCGCGGAAGAAAGTTACGCCAAAAACATCTTGTATAAAATAACAATTTTAGCCAATATTCTACCAAAAAAGACGGTTGGAGAGTAGTGTTTTGTGTCGAACTCGAACTCGACTCGAACTCGGTTGTCTGTAAAGTCGGTTTACTGACGATAGTTGAACGTGACAACGTCATTGCCTTAAATGGAACGCCTCAGGGCTCAGAGCGAGGTAACGCCGCATATTGCGTCATGTTTTTCGTGCGCGCAGCCCACATCGAATTATAAGACGTTGTCACGTCAAAAATGATAAATGCGAGTCAAAAACAACGCGTGTATAATGTATATCCTACTTAAATATTTTTATATCTTTGAAGAAATTTTAACACATATTATCAACATAATATTGTTTGAGCTCACAAGGACTTAGCCTACATATTTCCCGGCAGAATGTATATTTTCCGCGGCCTTTTCGTTCTCACAAGTCTTCATTTGTTTATCCTGAAGCCTCATCTTTTCCTGGCATTGAAAATGGAAGATAATTTTTCTCTTTGTAAAATATATTTTCCGTTTAGACCACAGACATAGACATGATAGATACAGCATGTGTATGTACTTCGCGTGCCATATCGCGTTCCCAAACGACGAGCAATGCTCGTCTTTCGAAAGTCTGTTCTTTAGTCTGCTGTCGGAATCGGACGTTAATCGGAAATTTAAAAGTGCCGTATTGAGCTGTAGAAATTCAAATAGAAACGTTGGCCTTGATAATGGACACGTTTCTTATCATCAGTACGTCACAGTGGTAGGAAAAAAGTGACACGCTCGTTTTCATACAAATGGAGCGACATGCAGTATCTATCTTGATCTATGTCTGTGGTTTAGACACATATATACACTTTTAATCAAGTATAATTTGAGATGAAAGCAACAATTTTCGACTCAGATGAATTTTTTATAGCTTGTACAACGTTCAAAGACAATCAGATCGTATCCAACGAAGGGCCGCTCGAATTGTTGACTGCCATAGTGTTTCAAACAGCTTGGACCCCTTGGAATTACGCCGAGATGTAGCTTCACTCTGCACCCTCTATCGGTTGTATCACGGGGAGTGTTCTGAGGAATTGTTCGGAATCATACCACCTGCAACTTTTCGCCATCGTCCCACGCGAAAAACATACCATCCTCATCACCTTGATGAGTGGCAGTCTTCCACAGTGCGTTTTTCGCGTAACTTTCTGCCGCGCACTGTAAAACTCTGGAACGAACTGTCACCAGCAGTATTTCCGGACCTATACGACCTGCAAACCTTCAAGAGGAGAGCGTATTCCCTATTAAAAGGCCGGTAACGCACCTGCAGCTCTTCTGCTGTTGCAAGTGTCCATGGGCGACGGTAGTTGCTTACCATCAGGTGACCCGTTTGCTCGTTTGCCCCCTTATTCAATAAAAAAAAAAGACTTACCCGACTATGGTGAAAGAGGGGTAAAGATTTTGGTAGTCTATTTTTTAGAGCGCCTAAACTACTGATTTTTGTATTTAAGTTTTGATTCAGAACGCAACGCGATGCGTAGATGCATTTCTAAAATATGGATTTGACAGATCCGCAAGACGTCTGAAATCCATACAAAATGCCGCGCCGCGCCTCGCCTCGCCTCGTTGCATTGCGGTCTGAATTGACCCTAAGTGTGTGTATGTTATAATGGTTTAAGGTCTATTCTACTAAACTAAATGTTGCCGGGTCGACGCAATACAAAATAATGTTTATGATTCACTAAAGTTTTCTCTATGTTATTGCGAAGTTACATCAGAATTGATCCAGTACTTTCAGTGCATATTCAAAACACACGCACTAAATTCTATTCCTATATTAAGTTATGTTTAATACATCTGAATTATGGACATATTAATTTCAATAATTGTGATATATCTGTTGAAATTGAACGTATATTTAGTAGCTTAATATAAGCTATGATCATGTTACATAACATATTATTAGTTTATATTTAGATGTAACATTCAATAGATAAAATTATTATTACTCTGAAATACGCTTCTATTTCCTGCAGTCTTTGCCACGAACCTTATTATTTTTCAAAAAAAAGTTTCATATGATATAATAGATAATTCAGAGTTTAAACCAGTACTATATACCCATTAAAATCGTTTTGACAGTGGTTGTATCACAAAAAACCGAAATGTAGTAAACAAGATATCTTCCATTGCAAATAGTCATAAACGGAAATTATATCTGTCTTTACATACGCATAATATAAACGCGAAAATTTGTCAGGCTGTCTGTTTTCTATTAACTCCTTTCCCGGGACTCTAAGTATCTCCATACCAAATTTCAGCAAAATCGGTTCAGAGGTTTGGGTGTGAATACAAACAGATCGACACACCTTTGCTTCTGCAAATTATAGTGACAAATTAGCTGGTTAGGGTTCTGTTTTAGGGTACAGCAGTCAACCAAGTTTTGTGGATTACAGAACCCTAAAACGGAACCCTAACTAGCAGATTTTTTATATATTGGTAGGTTAATAGTTACATATTTTAAGAGTAACCTTGTCCTACAAATAAAACAATCCATATTTTAGGACCATCAAGTCAAAGTATGAAATCCTTTCTATCTCTGTTTTCGAAATTCTTCGAAAATAAAAATGTTGTTCGCCTTATCAAAATTTAGGTATTCACAAAAAATTAGCTTGTTAGTAATCACTAATCACAAAAAAAATGTTCTAGGGCTCCCGTACTATTAGTATAGAGAGTATGGATTGTAAAATATGTTACCTTATCTAACCTAACGTTATTGTTACAGACGACAGAATAATATCGGAAGGGGGTATTCTGAATATGACGCGGCTCTCGCGTCATGACGCCGGAGTGTATACCTGCGAGGCTGTCAACTCCCAGGGAGCGGTCACTGTCAACATCACTGTCAATGTCCACTGTGAGTGTAGTGTCAATGTCAAAATATTTCCTACCTAAGGCCGTGTTTCCACCTGCAAGCAAACTCGCGGAAGTCTTGCGTGAGTTTCTTGCAATATTGTTTACATTTCATACTAATTCCTGCAATTTATTGATGAAATAAATGTCGTGCGAGAAGCTCGCGGATAAATGCCATACGAAACTAGACCGTATATCTGCGGTGACCCGCAGCGAAATCTGTCGCGAGTCCTGACGTGTAGACATGCTGTCGCAACTACTCGCAGGAAGCGCTTGACAAATTGTCACGACAGCACTTACTACGGGGTTTACACTTGCAAGCTGCTGTCAGACAGACTGTCAGACACTTCTCGCGACAGTTGTCTTGCAGGTGGAAACACGGCCTAAGAAAAAATATGTCCCACCTAGTTTTAGGTCGACCTCCAACTAGGTGGGACGACGGATTCCATTTAGTTGACGAGTTGCATCCATGTTGGATGCGAGTTGCTCAGAAGATCGGCCATCTTGGCGTTCATTGAGAGAGGCCTATGTCAAACAGTGGATGATAAAGGCAGATAAAAAAAGCTCATTAAAAAAATTAAGTACGCCGAATTGAGGCAAAGCACCCAATTATTAAAGAGTTCATGCTATTAAAACTTCTATTATTAGCGTTTAATATATTATTATTATTATTTTGAAACAGAATTTAAAGGTGCCAATAATGGAATAACTAACTGCTAACGATATAATAGTTTCCACTGTTTTGTAACAGTTGGTAATTTCGCGAAATAACAAAAGTTAACACAACCCATCAAGCCCCATAAGCTCACCGGTAAGCACACAATAGAATAACAATAGATTTCCAAGAATCGACGATCGAAGGATTAAGCTGATGATATGCTGATTTGATGATGACGACGGTAGTTGCGATGATAATGTGAGAACTAATAATACTCCTCTTTCAGATGCCGCGGGCATTAAGTCGGTTGTTCAGCAAGGGATAGTGGCACCGAACGAAGACGCGGTACTGGCTTGTACTGCTACAGGTAAAAACGACTAAAGCTGGGTCCATACGAGTGTAACGTGTAATGTAAAGCCGGCTGTACACTCTCGCCGAGACACAGCGAGGCGGCCCGAGTGCGAGAGTGTAAATGGGTGCGCTCGCCTCGTCTCGCCTTTCTCGGACCCTCTCGGTCCGTTGTCGATATTTTGCGCCCGAGACAAAGGGTCTCGCGAAGAAAACGAGCGCACCACTGTACAGTCTCGCGTCTTTCAGTACTAGTCCCGCCGTTGGACAGTGTAGAACAGAAAAATAACAATATTAAACGACATTATGAGTCATTATCTGTGAGAAATAAAATTAAATATGATTATAAGGGCCTGTTTCACCGCTTCCTGATAAGGCTATCCACCACTTAATTTGACAGATGGAGTATGGAAAATCTGTCAAATAACCCTATCGAGCACCTTATCAGGAAGCGGTGAAACAGGCTATAAATCTTTGGATTACAATGATATCTTTTAATGCATGGTGAATGATGAATGGTCGTTTTCGTCCATCTTGTCTGAGTTCTTAACTGCGATTGAACTAAGCGAGAATGTACATGATCCCACTCGGGCAAGGGGCTCTCGCACGAGACTCTCGCCCGAGAGCTCTCGGCGAGAGTGTACAGCGGGCATAAGAGTACGTGTAATTTAGCGTCAACAGTGTGGACGGCACACGAACTCAAAGCGAATTGTCCAAACGAGCCTTTGTGCTCGCGCGAAATCCAACAGCCGATGAATAAACCCCGAGCGTTACATGTAATGTTCGTAGTGCCGTCCACACGTAGAATTCGTGTTACATTACACGGTGAATTACATTACACGTTACACTCGTCTGGACCCGGCTTAAAATACTTTGTAACGAGACTCGAATTAAATTCAGTGTTGCAATTGTTAACTTATTTTCTGTTTTATAAATGAATACTCCATAGGATTGGAATAATACGCAGGCAAAAAAGTTCGATGTTACCCAGTTATGTTACTATTGTAAAATCAACAATGAAATATTAGAGTTTAACAATATTTCACATGATAAAAAAGCTTTTGAATGATTGCAATATTTGATTCGAATTTTATTAAAAATATCTATTACAATTAAAAATTGATCAAATAAATTCTCAATTACAATATAGAAATAATGAACACAGCTGTTGTCTCATGTACAAACAAAGCCTTCCATACCACAAGTTTTAACGAATTAAGTAATGAACCATGTTAAATTATAACAAAACGAAGTAACATTTCAGAACGCACGTAATTGTAAGATGATACGCACAGATAATTAAGGAGTTAGGTACACGAAATTAGGTGTTTTGAGTTAATGTGCCTCTGGGCTTCTTCCTCAGGGTTAGTTCCGTCTCAGGGTTATGTAATCAACAAAACTTGGTTGACTACGGTACCCTAAAACGGAACCCTAAACAGCTGATTTTTTGTATATTAGTAGGTTAATAGTTATATAATTTAAGAGTGACATTGTCCTACAAATTACGCCGGTTCTTCTCGCCGGGTTAGTTCCCGAACCGGTGGTAGGCAACATGTAGCTCAACGTTCTGAAAACATTTGATTCAAATTTATTCAGAAATAAAACGATTTTTTTTTATTTTAAATAAAACAATCCATATTTTAGGACCATCAAATCAAAGTATGAAATCCTTTCTATCTCTGTTAGCTACCACTTTCAAGATTTTTCGCAAATAAAAAAGTTGTTTGTCTTATCAAAATGAAGCTACTCACAAAAAATTAGCTTGTTAGTAGTCAAAAAAAATTCTAGGGCTGACTATGATTATTTTGAAAACAAAATTAGCTCTATGTAATTTGATGGCTTATTTTTTAAGTCTTTTACATTCTAACTTACTTATTTTCCCAGGAATATATTATACCACCTTATATCATACTTCTCTGTTCCAGGAAACCCCCTAACTTCAGACCACATTAGCTGGGAACGTCTGGACTACGATCTATCAACCCACACCATAACCTTCGAGCCCAGGAACCAAACCAGCTTCCTCCTCATCGAGAGGGCTACCAGGGAAGATGTGGGGAACTTCGAATGCGTGGTCAACAACGGAATAGGAGGGGAGAGTAGACAGGAAGTGACTTTAGTGGTGAAGTTCAAACCGGAAATGGACACGTCGTCGATCCTGGCTAAATCTGCGAGCAATGCTGGGCAAGTGGGCAGATTGACTTGCAAGTGAGTAACTATTTGAGAAAAAACACCCATTAGACATACTACTTTATTATCAAACCAGATGACGCCCCTACGTTGCGCCAAAATTCGTTTATCGCACGGGAACCATTCATTTTTTCGGGATAAAAAGTATCCTATGTCCTTTCCCGGGACTCAAAGTATCTCCATGCCAAATTTCAGCGAAATCGGCCCAGTGGATAGAGCGTGAAGAGGACAGACAGACAGACACACTTTCGCATTTATAATATTAATATGGATTCAAATTATAAAATGACCGTTTTTGAGTTGCGTTACAGCATGCTATTTGTTGCTAATGTCGTATGATATGGTTATATCTAAGTACTCGAATAAGATAATTAATTTAAAATGAACCCTCTTTTTTCTTGTCGTTTAACAACATTTTTTATTAAATTATCGATATCGTTATAACGTATAAAAATACAAACGAAAAAAATATGATATCAATTCTTGTGCATGTAAATTTCGCGAATTTGATAGTGTGTATTTGAATATAAATACTGAATGAATATATCAATGTTTTTAATATTAAAACTTTTGCGTTATTTGAAAACAAATTGATAAACGTGTGAGTAATATAGATATTATTTGCGCCTAAATTAGTTAATCGCCCAGTACGTTTCTGAATTAAAGGTTTCCTAGTAGGTTCTCGAGCTTACAGTATTTTCAAACCAGATTTCATCTAAATCAGTTCAGCCATTTTGACGTGAAGTGGTAATAGACATATTCGCATTCAAAACATATTAATATTAATTACATCTCCCTCATTTTATCATTTTTATGCATACTCTTAAGAGGGCGGGTACCCTTGGAATTTCTCATACATACGTAATACCAAAATCATTTTCTCATATGAAACTATTTAACATGTTTGAGTTGTTTTTCAGTTTAAAATAGTAATTACCTAGGTTCCTGCACAAAAAATAACTTCAAAATATTTAAACACAGAAAAAAATTTTTTTGTTAAATTTTTTTTTTAATGTTTAAATATTTTGAAGTCAATTTTTGTGCAGGAACCTAGATAATTACTAATTTAAGCTGAAAAATAACTCAAACATGTTAAATATTTTCGTATGAGAAAATGATTTCGGTATTACGTATGTATGAGAATTTCGAGGGTACCCGGCCCCTTAATTCTTATCTCTTAAATTATAATCATGATGTATTTTTAACCGACTTCCAAAAAGGAGGAGGTTATACGTTCGGTTGTGGATATATTTTTTTAATTAACATCTATCTTTTTCATTTTCCTACCTCTTTATACATATTCATCTCTCCCACCAGATGCAAGTCCGCACCCGCTCCCAACTTCACCTGGTCGAAGTCCGGCATGAAGCTACCCGTGAACACTTCGACGAAATACTACGCTGAGACTCGTCGGATCGACGCCGTGACGTACACTTCGACGCTGCTAGTGTCCGACGTGGGCAGCGATGACTATGGAGCTTACGAGTGCGGCGCAAGGAACGAAATGGGACACTCTGTGACTACCGTGACACTGGATGTTACTGCTGCGCCAGGTATGTTTGAGATGTGGTGTGACCTTTATATACTATTAAGGGTTGATTCAGACCCAGTGTGACGCGTAGATGTGTTTCTAAATTTGTATTGAATAGACAGATTTGCATGACGTCTCGCGCAATTTAAATCTGTCAAATCCATACTTAAGGCCGTGTTCCCATGCTCGAAATCTTCGCTGTCATTCCGCTGGAATAGCACGATTGGTCAATTCGGGCACCGCTAAGCTCCGCTATGCCGCCTCGCCTCGTCGCGTTGCGGTCTGAATTGACCCTTAGTGTAGTTTCACCTTAGACTAGCCACAGACAGACCGCAATTTGTCGATCGGTCGGTTCGATCAAGTCGGTTTCGACTGCAAAATGCGGTAGATGCGTTCGGTCTATGGCCGACCTTAGGTTTATTGAGATCACAACGCGACGCGTAGATACATTTCAAAATTTATATGTATTTGACAGATTCGCAAGACGTCTCACGCAATTCAAATCTGTCAAATCCATACATCCATCTACGCGTTGCGTTGCGGTCTGAATTAACCCTAACAAGACCATAATAATATAACGTTGGTACGCAATCTGAATTCTCAGACAATACAAATATGCTACATTCTTTAATATCAACGAAAAGACTCTCACAATTTTATTTCATACAAAATATGAAGTTGACGATGATTTTATGATGATCTACAAACTGTTTTTTGATGCAAATCCGCGCCTCAATTCGCAACTGTATTTTCGCGACAACACACTAAATCCCATCTCAATACTATCTCTTTATATATGTATGTATGTATATTGTCTCAAGACGCAATACAATACGTGCCCGCCATACTCACATTTAAATTATCATTTTTATAACATTCTGCTTTATTTATTCAACGGTGTGTCAAAAAACGGAGGTTTCGTTGATTAAAAGAGAAAATGGCTCACGGATATAACCTATTATTTAATTCTCTTATGCAGAGAGATTTTATATAATTATTATAATTACTTAACTTTAATTCTTCGATCGCGGATTCTTGGAAACCTATTATTATTCTATTGTTGTCGCGGTCGCCGGTGTCCTTATGGGGGTTGTATTGGATTTGTTAATATTATGTAACAAGGAGTATGTCTAAAACATTAATATACATTTTACAGTAATTTATAATTTTCGCATAACTTAAATTTACAATTAACCTCTTAAAAAGAATCCCTGTCTGCTAACAGATGTTGTAGTTGTTTTCTCCACGTATTATTTTCAGTAATGCTGACACAGTTTTAGTATAAACACTGATTACTATTTGATACGATTTATGAGATAGTGATTAGTGATTACTGATACCAGATACACACACGTTTAGTAATGACACTAATCACATTACGTTGGCAGGGATGCTAACGCAGTTTTAGCAGTATTACTGATTACTAACACATAAACGACTTACAGATCCGGTGCAGTCGATCGCCGTGACGAACGTCACGTACAACTCTGTCACGCTGAGCTGGACTGCCGGTTTCGATGGGGGACTCTTCACGTGGTTCAGGATTAGATACAGGTAAATATATATCAATTTTAGTCGAAACCGTGAGATATGACAAGATCTTCATTTTGCCTAGATGAAGTTTTTGGCCACATCTCACATTAATCTATAAGTATAAATTCCGTTAGTCTCGCTAAAACTCGAGAAGAGCTGAACTGGTTTGGTTCATTTTAGTCCTATTCGTGGAATTTCAGGATAGGTATATTAGGAGAAAAGTAATAAGTATCTACGAAGTTTATTGGGTCGTATATAAAAGTTTCTCATTTAAATCTTCAAGTAAAACTTATAGCATAGACGAATTATACGTAAATAAGACTACTAAACCCTAATAGCAGTGAAGTATAAATATATTGTATTAAAGCAGATATTTATGTTTTTCCGTTGCTCCGCTGAATTTGAAATCAAAGTTTCGGTTCCGCGGCCTCTTGGGATATCAATGTTGAATCATATCTGAGCCGTCGTCATATTTGCATTTCAACTATTTGATCTGTTCAGAGACTTAGTAAAAGCTTGTTTATAGTAGACTAGCTGTTTCCCGCGACTTCGTCCGCGTTAACATATAGTATACCTATATAGACTTCCATTTAAACTTTCAACTCCTATCACCCCCTTGGGGGTAAAATTTTCAAAAACGCTTAAACACGTATCCAATCATTTTTAATCAGTAGCCCAAACATAAAATTTCATGCTTCTAACTCAAGAAATAACGGACTTCTATTGAAACTTTCAACCCCAATTTCACCCCCTTGGGAAAAGAATTACCAAAAACGCTTAAATACATATCCATTCAATTTTAATCAGTAACCCAAAGATAAAGTTTCATGTTCCTAACTTAAGAAATGACGGACTTTCATTCAGACTTTCAACCCCTATTTCACCCCCTTCGGGGTAAAATTTTCAAAATTCCTTCCTTAGTGGGTGTCTACTTAATAAAACAACCCTACTCACCAAATTTCGTGGCTGTGACTTTAAGTTTTTGCTCAGCGATGATGAATCAGTCAGTCAGTCAGGACATGTTATTTTATAAGTATAGATGTTGACGCGCTGAAATTAGATTAGCTCGGCAACCCTACATTTTTTAGATAAAAGTTGGATAATATGTTATTCACGGGAATTTGAAGTATCTGCCTACCAAATTTCAGCAAAATCGGTTCAGCGGTTTGGACGTGAAGAGGTAACAGACAGACAGACAGACACACTTTCGCATTTATAATATTAGTGTAGATGTTGGCGCGCTGAAATAAGTTTAAGGCGCGGTAACCGTACATTTTTTGGGATAAAACGGGATATTATGTTCTTTACGGGAATTTGAAGTGTCTGCATACTGTATTTTATCAAAATTCGTTCAGAGATTGGAACGGGATGGGTTACAGACATACGGAAGTATAAATAATATTAAAATGTACCTAGAAAATATATTTTACATAATATTATACTAAACGTACCGTATGTAACTACTTTCATAACAATTTACATACTTTGCATGTCATTATATAGTTTGAACGCGCAAAAGACAAAAGTTCGATTCACATCAATTTGTTACTTATTACTTAAGTTATATGGCTATCGCGCTCGCACTCGAACCCCAGCGGACATAAGTGCCTCTCGCTCTGTCTGATTGATGACTACCCTCAATGAATGATGGATTGTCAAAGTTAAAAGTGTTCGTATTTTTATAAAGTTGGCAGATAGATGGAATATTTAAGGTCTCTTAGTGGGTTAGAAACGACTTGGAATGATAAGCGAGTATTTATACTTTGAGTTGGTTGAAATTTTATCATTTTTATGAGTTTCAAAATATATGGTACCTAACTAAGGTTTTACGAATTAGTAAGTATAAGTGGTTATTTACTGTGCGAAGCAACGGGGCTTTCGTTCTTGACTTGAAAAAAGGAAAGATTAAAACAAATTACTTTGAAAAAGCTGATTCTACAATATAATCATAATATTATGAACTATTCTTGATGTGTCACTCTCACGGCTGTGTTGAATATTATGAAACATGTCATTTGGAAATACCAACCATGAAGTGAAGAAGTAATATACACTCACTCGAACAAAAAAGGTTTACATGGTTTTCAAAGGTAAAACAACACTAATTTTATAAATGCGAATGGGTGTCTGTATTTTACCTCTTTATTCTCAAACGGCTGAACTTATCTTGATAAAATTTGGTATGGACATACTTAGAGTGACAGGAAAATGAATAGTTGCTGCTGCGGCAAAAAGTACGGTTCCATACACGTCATCTAGAATTAAATATGCATTTAAGCTGTCTTTGTTCTTTATTTCATTTCAAAAGCATTCAGCTTAGTCTGTTAAATAATATCACTAAAACCTCCACCCATTCCAGGAAAATCTACGAAGATACCTACCGTTACGAGGACGTGGTGCCGCGTAACGCCACTACGTTCACCGTCCGAGGGCTGGAGCGCAGCACCGACTATGTGTTCTCAGTGATGGCTATCAACAAGATGGGCCAGAGCAAGTACCGGCCGGACGACACGAAGGCGACTACGCTGAGTGAGTATTCAGTGAGACTGTCGAGTCAGTAAGACTGTTAAGTCAGTAAGACCGTCAAGTCAGTAATACTGTTAAGTCAGTAAGACTGTCAAGTCAGTAATACTGTTAAGTCAGCGTGACTGTCGAGTCAGTAGGACTGCTAAAGTCAAGACAGTTTGATTGCTAAAGTCAAATCAGCGTGACTGTAATTGATTGTCATAATGTCAGCGTGAGTGTGATTGACCGTCAATTGCATTCACTCTCTTCTTAATGCAAATGGTAGTACTTCTGCAGTGTTTAATGATGTCCATGTTAACGACAATATGTTTTTTTCATAAAATTTTCTGTAATTACAAAATACATGCTTGTTGTTTTTCGAAAAATGAAAATGTCCTTTTTGCTTGTATTATTATATTATGCAAGGGCATTACAGAAGTACTTGTAACATCAACATTATATTAAAAACTATAATTACTATATCTACCACAAATATGAATTAAAACAGCACTCAATTAAAATTCTTAATTACATTTACAATAGCGAAAATATAACATAAAAAGCTGTTAAGTCAATTTTCCCTTAACAAAAACAGTAGCCATTTAATAATGATTTATTCAACACAATTAAGTCCGATACGTTCAGAACGAGGGAAATTTTAGGTTCACGTAACTCCATTATTATAATTAAGGACCACTCGGCAGTTTAAAATAGCCTGTTAATACTTTGAGCTCTGATTATGACTTGCTAGAAGCGTAAAATAGTGTATTGGAATCGTAAATTCCGCATAAATACTTGTGGCACTCGAGGATGAAAGCATTTTTATCAACTTATGCAATTATAATTTGCACCTAGTCGCACGCACACAAACACCGTGCCGAAGTCTGGCGCACCACCGGCACAGCGGTGTATTGGAGTGGGTTGTGTTAGGTTTTTTTCGTTACGAAATTTCTTGATTCGGTAATCGCGCTCAAAGCCCGCTATAAAGACTATGCAATCGCTTAAAATTTCATGTGGAAAATTCCTGATTGTGAATTACTAACACCTGACGAAGTGGGGTATGTTAGGTTATTTTCGTTACGGAATTTATTGATTAATCGCGCTCAAAGCCCGCTATAAAGACTATGCAATAGCTTAAATGTCCTTTCTTGTGGACTATTTTTCTTGATTGTCAATTACTAGATTTGTTTAATGCAATACTGAAATAAGAAAAATTACTTAAGAGCGCACCTGACCCTAACTTGACTACATACTTAAACCTAGATCTCAAAATCTGTATGGTCTAGGAAACTGATTTTTTGACACAAGTAACTTCAGTTCATGAAGATTAAATGCTCAAGACGAAAACACGATTACTGAAAAATGCTCGATACTTTCTTTTTTACAAAAAACCTTGTTTTAGACACATTTTTGTTTGGATCTTCGAAGTTTGCTGTCTTTTCTTTAATATTTTTTAATATCTAAAAAGGCATTGATAAAACCTAAATTTGCTCAAAACACTTTTTTCATAATCATTATAGTTCGTCTTTTATTCAAGTAAAACTAACTTTGCGATGATTTCGCGCCGTCCTTTTTCACCTGGCATATGAAAGACGGGCGTGAGTGTGAAGAGAGAAGGACGATGTTTGATTTTTTGAGTCAGGAGAGCTCTTAAAGATCGAAGCATAAGGCGCTACTAGCACATAAATAATCTGACCAAAATCCGACAGGTTGCAAATGTCATATCAGAATATTGACAGAAACGTTGTCAAACGTCGAACAAAGCTTTTTGTGTCCTATATGTGTTGGTGATATCTATGGCGTTGAAACAATGCAGTAATATCCCTATTGTACTTACTTTGTTATTTTCGCCATAAATCTAGTTATATAATTATTATCACATCGAAATTGGTTGGTAGTTTTTTACTATTTCATGTGGGTCTCTTTGTTATTTTAATTCCGGAACGCGTAAATTATTTGAGATCAAAAGTAGCTGAGGACTTTCCTGTCTCGTTTTACGATTTTTACTATATAGAAAAACAAAGATTTTTATAGATAATATTAAAAGTAAAATTATAATCACAAAGAGAACTGTCTTAATATACAGAAATATCTTATTTAGCATAACATTACTGAGCGTCTTCATGGCTTAATAGAAGAATAATTTAGCTTTTTAATAAAACATTGAAAGAGTCTGAAACAAAACGCTTTGAAAGTGCTTTATAAGAACTGACTGCAAATAAATTCAAAACGTAGTTCATGTAAATAGGGTGGCGCAGACCGGCTACAAATATTATTTGAAAGCAGCGACAAAAGTTGTTATGTGTGTTATGGAAAATGCTGGAGGCATGCAGCAAAGCATACTATGTTCATATTAATTAATAATTTATTATAAAAGTCCTCAAATCTATTAATTGACTGCCAAATAAATAGTCACAAATTTACCATGCACTATATATAAAATAAATATTATAACAACTACTTTATTTGGTTAAATATATTTCGAGTGCAGACAATTTATTTTTTTATTGGCTTAAAGGTAGGTAAATTGTACGTACAAATTAATTTATTTTGAGCAAAGTCTCCCGTCTGCGCTTACCCGAAATTGAATTTTAAAACGGACTACAAATAAATTATTACCGCAAAATGCTAAATAGTAGATAACATCATTACAATTAGAACAGAAATTCGTTATTGAATAAACCGAATACCGAACATAATATATTATGTAAATCGTTGCATTGCAATTGAAGACATGAGGGGATGAAGTTAATAACAAAAAAATGCGTGTGGCTCTCGGGGACTGCCGCGGTAAACCGTAGCATAATATGTTTATCAAACTATGCAATTTGCATACGTCTAGTCGCAGGCACACAAACACCGTGCCACACGTGCCACAAAAATCACGTTTGTCGTATTGTTATATATTATAGTTGTTATGGTGGCACAAGAAATACACAATATGTGAAAATTTCAGAAGTCTATAGCGGAGTCAGATAGACGGACAGACAGACAGGCAGACGGACAGACATCGAAGTCTCAGTAATAGGGTCCCGTTTTTTACCCTTTGGGCACTAATATTTGTAATTGTAAAATTTTAGTTACCCACTTCATACATGAGTCTACAATATATTATGCAAATCGCTGCATTGCAATTAATTATTCATAATTCAACGATTTATACGTCGCCGACGATTTTTGTTCAAACATTTGAATTGTGAAATGTGAATACTGAATTTTTGAACAACGCTGAATTGAATATTTTTTGGTATTACATTTTAAATTTTTCGATTTCGAACAATAATTTTATTCGGGGCATAGTATTTATTTAAAATGTGAAAGCTAAGTAGTTTAATTCGGTTAATTTTAAAAATCAATTTAAAAATATATATATGAGAATATGATGTTTTATTTAATGCCAGCTTTTGAAGGCTTTACTTTCAAAATTAGCTGTTCAGTTTTCCACTGGAACGCTCCTTTTTGGCATAAAAATAGTCTGAGTATTAATCTAGAGCTGAAAGTACTACCATGCTAAAGATCCAAAACTATGTTTTAGTAGTTTCGTTAAGAAGTTACATACACACCAAATTTCGCTCTCGCTTTAAAACAAATAATAAAAAAAAAATCTTCTATTCAATTAAACTGTTTTTTTAGCAATTCTGAAACCAGCTTGTATAAATAACAAAGGCAAAAGTTTCTGTGTATATTTGTTATTCAATTAATATATTTGCTGACAACAAATAATATAATATAATATTAGTTGGTTTAATTCGAAATAAATAATATCAGCTGATATGTTTTACGCTGCCAGACATTATCCCATCGTCAGTACAGTCAAGTTCAGAAGAGTACAGCTCGTACCACGTGCCCGGGGTTCTCATTATAACCGGCACTATAGTGGGAACAGCACTTATCCTCTTGAATGTACTGTTGGTCGGGTTCTGTCTACACAGACGGACGAACAAGCGGATAAGAGGTTTGAGTGTTAAGTGTTGTTATACGAGCGTACGGATGGATTTTTAACGCTGTGATTTTGTTATGTCAGTCACTTATAAAAAGTATGACTGCGAATAACAATAGTGCTGATAGCGTAGATCAGTGTGATTAATTTTGTACTTGTACAAAAACTGCTAAGCTTGATGTGAAATTTACAGTCGTACTGATAGTGTAGTGTACAGTAAATCAGCATGACTGTAATTTTCTACAGCACGTGTCAATGACATGTTTAAAAACTGCTAAGCAAACTAACAGTCGTGCTGATGCGTAGCGTGCAGTAGTTCAGCATGACTGTAAATTTCTACAGCACGTGTCAGTGCCTTTAAAAAAACTGCTAAGCCTGCCTGCGAATTTACAGATACGATGACATATAGCGTACTATCAGCACGACTATAATTTTCGAGTTTTTACAGTTAACGTTAAAGATTCATTCAGCTCTATATGTGTAGTAGTAGATTTTTATTTTTCTTTTCTCTTTTATTTCTAGCTTCGTCTGAAGTAGGGGAACTGAATGTAGTGTCCACTGAATACGTAGAGAATGGGGACTCCTCGAAATCGATGGTGGTGTACGCGTGTGTCGCGGGCGCCATTTTGGTTGTCGTGAATGTTGCTATTGTTGCTTATTTTATTTTGAAGCGGCGCTCCCGTTTGAAAGGTGGGTTTTTGTTGCTATTTTTCATTTACTTTTTATATGTATTTTTTAATGTCTTTAGATAATTTAATCTACCTCTAGATACTAGTTCTCATAGTAAGATATGTATTTACACAGCTTATAACTTAAAGTAATATGAATTAACAACAATTTATAATATAATAATAATAATAATTCAATGTTAGCTGTATTCGTCTGTCCTGTGACTTTTTTAATGTGTCTAACAAGGACAAGCAGACTTTTTATAGCTATTTTATAGCTATATTATTCGCTGTGTAAATATATTTATAAGATCTTAACTACAGTATTTAAAATTACAATCAAATTGGCAATGGATCAGGTATATTATTGTAAAATACTTCACAACTACAAACAGTTCTTTCATCTTAATTTCATGCAAACGAACCTGCAAAAAAATAAGATAAAATGTCAGGTAATATAACGGTTATTTCACGATTCGTTGCGGAATAAAATAATTCCTTTACACGGAGAAGTTGAAATATTAATTCAGAAAGTCTGGGATTTTTATTTCATGTAGAAATTTACTTTATTATTACTCGTTTGTTTTATTGCACGAGAAAATTTAAAGAACTTTACTTACCTTGTTACATGTGCCTCCTATATAAAATTACAGTTGCTATAAGCACAACAAATTTTAAACATTAGGAATACGTTTAGTTTATTTACTATTTGCGATTAAAGTACACCTTTTGGATAAAAATATATTTTATAAATTCTATTTCTCAAAACTGTTGTAATATTCAACAATAATATCCATTATTTTGAGAAGATAGTTAAACTGTTAAGAGTTTTCTCAGAATATCTGTTTATAAAATATCTTAACAATGTAGTTGTTTGAGAACAATTATTATTCTCAAGAGAAGCGAATTGTGCTTCGGTTTGCCAATTAATTGAAAATATCAATTTTGATATTTGATTGTAATTTTAAGAGCTACGAGAGATTTTGAACAATGGTATTGATCTTAAATATTTGATTATTACTAAAATAGATAGGGTTCTTTGACAACTTGTATTCGATGAATTGGATAGTATAGCGTAGACTTTATAATTAAAAACGTATATGGTGTGACATAAGGCCAGGTTTACACGGGATTATCCTGCAGATTTTTTTTGTATTCGTTTGGCGATGGCTTGTAGTGGACTTGCTGGTACACGATTTGTTGCAGTACAATCGACGTGTGAATGGTTCTATTACATACATTGATGCGCCACTATATATTCTTTAAGACGTATGTCATATACTGCAAAAAATGTGTAGGATTGTGCCATGTGAATGAAGCCTTACACTTTGCTAAATATCGTAGTTTTGCGATGACTTACGACAGATTCCATACTTTTTGATTTCTAAGTATCAAAAATATCGAATGCGATTTGACTAATCTCCCATGTAGACAGGACGTGAAAAGACAAAGTGAAAATACTTTACGTGAATTTGTGTGTTATGACATTTAAGGGCGGCAACGCATCTGCAGCTCTTCTGATGTTGCGAGTGTCCATAGGCGACGGTAGTTGCTTTCCATCAGGTGACTCGTTTGCTCGTTTGCCCCTTATTTTATAAAAAATAACCTTAAGTATTATCACTATGTTTTGTTAGAGATAAACTACGATAACATGGCGCGCCCCTCCAAATTACTGTTTCAATGTATGTAGTCACATCCTTATAAAAGAGTTTGTATGTAGTAAGTATTCAACCAATCAACCAGTACTCGTAATATTTCACTTAATGTCACTTATTACCAAGATTTGTTGGTCAACTAATCATAACTTGCCGACCGCGCAAGACAACGCACTTCAAAAGTTCTAAATTTTGGAGGTGCGCGCCATGTTATCGTAGTTTATCTCTAAATCCGGTCGATTAAAGATCTATATCCAATCATCGACTCATCGTCTTATCCGGTCACTGACCTGTCATATACGCTCATCAGTCTTTCTCCCCAGCAGAACAAGCGGGCCAGTCCTCAAAGTCCGCCACAATAGAAATGTACGCGCCGTCGTCTTACAACGATACCATGACAGGAGAGACACTTAGCTCTGTCAGCGAAAAGTCGGAGACGTATTCCCAAGATGGCGACCAGCCACCCCCTATACCGGAGGTGCCGAGTATGCCGCGGCATATGATTAACCAGGTATGTAACAGGGATGGCATATTTTAGTAGCCTGAAGTATGCCACGGCATATTAATCAAGTATGAAGTGTTACATGTACACATACTCTATTAGCCTGAAGTATGCCACGGCATATGATTAAAGGTTTGTAACAGGGTAATAGGGGTGACAAATTTGATAAGCCTGAAGTATCCCACGGCATATAATTCAGGTATGAAGGGTTACTAGTACACAATATGTTTTATTAAACTGATGTATGCCACGGTATATCCATGAAGTGAGACAGGCTTCGCAAGATGGCCTTTTCGCCAATTATGCCGCGGCATATGATTAATCAGGTATAGGGTTACAAGGATGACATATTTTAGTAACCTGAAGTATGCCACGGCATATCTAAATCGGGTGGAACAGGCTTAGCAAGATTGCCTTTTCGCCAAGTATGCCAAGGTACATGTTAAATCAAGTATTATAGGGTTACAAGGATGACATATTTTATGAACCTGAAGTATGCCACGGCGTATCTAAATCAGATGAAACAGGCTTAGCAAGATAGCCTTTTCGCCAAATAAGTTAAGTTTATTTAAGAAGATGGCGGTATTTTGGCCTATTAAATGTTCTTTGCGACTTTTTGTGCTAAAAATACATAAATTTATTATATTCATATTATTATTTTTTGATTTTATTTATATAATATTATGTTTTATATTATAGTCTTAGTATAAATTATTATTAGTTTCGATATTGTTGTATAATATGGTTAATTTAGTTTAATTAGTTAACAACTATTGATTGTGCACGTCCTATCTGTTATCTTTTACACTGTATCTCTTAGTAGGGCTGCTGTAAGAGATTTCTTTTAGAAATAAGCAGTCCCTTTGTGTCGTCTTTCCGTGTTAATTGTATCTTTATATTGTGTTTCTTGTGTACAATAAAGAGTTAAATAAATAAATAAATAAAAAATGTCAAAATGTTTTAAAAAAAAATAATCAAAATCGTTTCAGTAGTTTCAAATCCCATTCGATACAAACAAACAAACTTATCTTTTTAACTATGCAGATACTTTTAACATACCTTTATTTTCCAGACGGACGCGTACCTGTTGGACGAGCAAGGGCTATCAGTACCCCCACTGGACTACCCGCCCCCTAACTACGCGCCCTACGATCCCCCATACTCCACTCTCCCCCATCCGCGACATACGAGAGAAGTAGGGGGGCACAACACACTCGGACGCAGTTCTGGTGAGTATTACAAAATATTACAGTTGACTTAGGTAATATTACAATGGACTAAGGTAATGTTACAGTCGACTTAGGTAAACTTACAATTATTGACTACTACATTTAGATTCATTTTGATCCCAACATAAATGCTTTCATTAATTGAAATGTTACGTTTTAATCGCGCAAAAGAAGTATAGATTTGGTTTTACTATTTTGTTTAAGAAATAAATGAATCAAAACGAAGTAAAGTTAGGTCAGCATTACAGTCTACTAATATAATACGGCTGTTGACTGTGAGGCTAATGAAACACTTTAATTTCTGTAAGCATTAGTTAATCGAGTGGTACAGTCTACTAACTAAATAATAATATTACAATCGACTTAGCAATTACATCCTTTAGATAATTACGAATTTGTGCGTAACGAAGTTTAGTGCTAAGTTGACTGTATACTAATATCTATTATTCAGTAATACAGTCAACTTCGTTACTCACAAAATCGTTTATCGCGCGGGAACCGTACATTTTTTGTGATAAAAACTGGCCTAGTTCCTTTTCCGAGCGAAGGATACACACTTTTTTATTTATAAGTATAATTACATGATAAAAACGCGCCTGTCGAAAGAATTATTAGATATAATAAAGCAAAAACATCGGACGATACCTGCACGTGTCGTGCCAAGGGCAGGGGACCGTCGTTATGGCAATAAAATGATTTTATATTTTGAGGAAGATAAAAATAAAGATTTTGCCTCGTGGGAAGGAAGTACCTACTTGATATTATGACATAAGTCATAGGGCCTGTTTCACCACTTCCTGATAAAGTGCCGGATAGGCTATCCACAAGCTTTTTTGACAGATTCTCCATACTTTATCTTTAAAGGTATGTAGTGGATAGCCTATCCGGCACTTATCAGGAAGTGGTGAAACAGTCCCTAAGCCTCTTGAATTATTACTGGTAATGAAGTATATTTAAATATACTAGATGACATAGGATAAAAAGTATGCTATGTCCTTTCCCCGGGATTCAAAGTATGTATGTAGTGACAACAGACAGACGGACGGACAGACAGACAGACACACATTCGCATTATAATATTAGTACAGAAGTATAAATATCAGTCGTTCTATTTGCTCATTTATTATCATTTTTAGGGTTCCGTACCTCAAATGGAAAAAACGGAACCCTTATAGGATCACTTTGTTGTCCGTCTGTCCGTCCGTCTGTCAAGACCCTTTTTCTCAGGAACGCGTGGAGGTATGAAGCTGAAATTTATATCAATTACTCAGGTCTACTGTCCCTTGAAGCTGTGAAAAAATCAAACTTCTAAGCCGACGCAATCAAAAGATACAGCCGTTTATGCCGCAAATTTTCGACACTTGCAAGGGAATCAAAACCTACAGGGTGCTTCCCGTGAACTCAGAATCTTGAAATTTGGTACGAAGCAACGTCTTATAGCATAGATAAAGGAAAAATTACGAAAACCATAAATTTTTAGTTACATCACATAATATATATTTTTTTTATAATTTTAAACTTACTACCCATTTCCTCATAAACGCGTAGAGGTATTAAATTGAAATTCATACCAAATACTCAGGTCTATAATACCTTTAAGCTGTAACAAAATCAAACTTCTATGTTAACTCAATCAAAAGAAACAGCAATTTAAGCTGCATATTTTGAAACTCGCAAGTACTCGCAAGGGAATCAAAACCTAAAGGGTACTTCCAGTCGACCTAGAATCTTGAAATTTGGCATGAAGCAACGTTTTATAGCACACATAAAGGAAAAATTCCGAAAACCTTAAATTTTTAGTTACATTACAAAATATATATTTTTTAATAAATATAAATTTATTACTTTTTTCCTCATGAACGCCTAGAGCTATCAAGTTGAAATTCATATCAAACGAACTTTGTAAACCTTGCAGGTTTGTACGGAACCCTCGGTGCGCGAGTCCGACTCGCACTTGGCCGGTTTTTTTTATTATTAGAATGAAGTATAAAATGCTAATGGAAATAAAAAGACTTGTATTGCTACATATTTCGTAGAGCGTCTACGAATGCTAGCTACGCCGTAGACCTTCGTAGAGCGTCTACGAATGCTAGCTACGCCGTAGACCTTCGTAGAGCGTCTACGAATGCTAGCTACGCCGTAGACCTTCGTAGCAGGTCTACGAAATTCTACTTTATTTCTACCAAATTAGTTTGTCACGTAGAAACTGTACATTTTTCCGGCATAAAAACTATCCCATGTCCTTCTATAGGATTCAGATCATCTATGTATACCAATTTTTAGCAAGTTTCAATATTAATGCGAATAAGTGTGTCTGTCTGTTACCTCGTCACGCCCAAACCGCTGAACCGATTCTGCTGAAATTTGTCACGGAGATACTTCAAGTCTCGGGAAAGGACATAGGATACTTTTTTCCCGGAAAAAGTACGGTTCCCGCGCGATAAACGAATTTTGCTAGTTTTAAATATAAGTTCCTTTTAAAAGAGTATGTATATTTAATTTAAAACGCAATTTTCTTCTTCGTATCTATAATACTCGTAACATATCTTACATGATCTATAAAGTATAAAAGCAAATTACTTCCCGACACAATATAATGTTATTCAGTAGACCACCTTCATACTAAACCATCGTTTGCATACATTAGCGTGATGAGATTACTTGCCGTAGCAAAGCAATACAATATATCATTGCAAGTCAAACGTGTGTTTCTATTATATGTATTTGTTATAAACACAGCTAATTGACTTTACTATGAAGAATTTATATAACTTGTTTATATTATATTAAAATAGAATATATGGACACAGTTACTTTGCTGTGAGATAGCAAAACAATTCAATATCACGGTTTATATGTTTATCATTTGTATATGTTTATCATTTGGTTTCAAACTGAGTTACTCTTCCTTATGTTAACATTACACTTTGATGTATCTAAAATAATAAAAAAACCATGTTTGATTTAAATCTGAGTTAGTCTACCGTGTGTTTACATTGTACTGTAAGTTGTATCTAAAATAAAAACTCTCAAGTAATAACGTATTTTCCCCGGCTTTAATGTATGCGAGGAAACCGCGCGGTCGGCACGTACGCGCTTAACGAAACGCAGCGGTAGGGGGAGGTGTGGTGTAGCCTTATGTTTGAGTACGGAAAATATGAGGTGTTGAGAAGTGTTTTAGATATAAGTAATGTAACCAAACAAGGTTATAATACTTTAGGATATTGTGTATCATGTGGATGTGTGTTACATAACACTGTTATAATTATAACAATACTAGCGACCCGCCCCGGCGTCGCACGGGTATAAATTATATAGCCACTGAAAAAATGATTAAAATCGATAGCCTATGATCCTTCACGTGGTCTACTTCTTATCTGTGCCAAATAACATAAAAATTACTCCAGTAGTTCGCGAGATAAGCCCTTTCAGATAATTTCCCCCGTTTTTTCCACATTATCCTATTAGTATTAGCGTGATAAATAGCCTATTATCGCCTTCCTCAATAAAGGGGCTATCTAACACTGAAAGATTTTTTCAAATCGGACCAGTAGTTCCTGAGATTAGCGCGTTCAAGTAATTTTTTCCACATTTTCCTCTATTTCTTTGCTCCTATAAGTCTTAGCGTGATAAAATATAGCCTATGCCTATGTCTATGCCTTCCTCGATAAATGGGCTATCTAACACTGAGAGAATCATCAAAACCTGTTGCGTAGTTTTAAAGATTAAAGGGAACAAAGGGGCATGAGGGAAAAAAACGACTTTGTTCATAAAACACAAATGCTTAATTGTATCTCTATACATAATATAGAGATACTATTAAGCATTTGTGTACCTATTAACTATTAACCCACATTTTTGTTGAGTTATGAATGCAATCTCGTATTAAATGATCTAAAGAACAGGACTGCTTTCATAACTCAATACGTATTTTTTGTGGGATGATACACAATGCTTAACAGCGTCCAATTATAGAGTTCACTGTGAAAGTAGGCTCTCTGAAAGAGTTACTTTTGACTTCTATGTTTCTAGGGACACTTTCTCATACAAAATGAAAAAATGGTAACTCTATTTATCGCTGCCCTTTTACAGTGAAGTCTATACAACTCACATACTCACTCTAAAGCATTACTTTGTTTTGTTACATCCTGTACAGAAGGTGTGCTTCGGCATAAATAAGCCAGCTTTAACGAAGTAGAAATAACAATCATTACAATCTGGTCTGTGTATCCTAACAAATTGATAAAACTGATTTGGATTGTACTTCTTTATCTAATATATAAAATTCTCGTGTCACAGTGTTTGTGCGCGAACTCCTCCAAAACGGCTGAACCGATTTAAATGAAATTTGTATTCACATACGTTAGGCCTGAGAATAGGTTTTTATACTCTACTAGAAATATTTTTATAGCAAAACAACGTTTGCCGGGTCAGCTAGTATCAGTATATTTTGGACTTGTAAGTACCTTATATAAGACCAGCAAACCTTCAAGAAACGTGTAATAACGTATACCCTCTTAAAAGGCCGGCAACGCAGTTGCGCGACAACGCAACGCAGCTCGTCTGATGTTGCGAGTTTCAATGGGCAGTGTAGTTCCTTCCCTTCAGGTGACCCGTTTGCTCGTTTGCCCTTTTTTATGTGAAATAAACTTGAGAAGTGTCAAGGGACACCCTAATGGAACGAAGTTATTTCTTAGCTTAAAATAATCTGTTACATAATACATATACTCAAAAAAAATATTAAAATAACGCCATCTATTGACGCCCAGCAATACCAACAACGCGTCGCTGTTTATTTTTAAAAAAACGCCATCTTGTTGACGCACAGGAATACTATCAAAGCGCAACGCCCTCTGCCCCTAACATGCAGGTACTAATTAAAAAGTGTCGAAGTGTCGTTACAACTTTTTCGGTCTAGCCTCCTTTCGCAACGCGCAATTAGGAACTCCGTTCCAAAAGATTGTCGGTGTCGTTGGCGATGGACAAACATAATTTCTTAGATATCAAAGAGATCCACGCGCAATTTCGTTTGTTTGTTCTTGAATTAATTAACAAAGTTTTGGGACTCAACGAAAAACGATTTCATAACAGCCTGAGAAATTGCTCGGAAGAAATTAATTTTGATTTAAGAAGTTATTGAGTGTTAGAAACGATGATACTTGTTGCAAACAGTGGAGAATCATCTTTCTATTTATTAATAAACTTTCCAAAAATGAATTACTAAAATAGTCTAGTACAGGTAAAAGTGAAAACATTCGTTTTAATCTTAAAGATTTTTTTAGTTTTATGGCCTGTTTCACCGCTTCCTGATGAGGTGCCCGATAGGGTTATTTGACAGATTTTCCATACTCCATCTATCAAATTAAGTGGTGGATAGCCTTATCAGGAAGCGGTGAAACAGGCCCTTAATCTCTTATTAAAAAAACCCTTTCAAAATACGTTAAGCAACTTTAAAGACTTAATACATGGGACCGAAAAAAATGCTACTTTGTTTTATACCTATCTGTGTATTGTTATTAATAGGATAGTTATTAATAGAATAGTTATTAATACATACATACATACATACATAACATTATACATACTTACACTAATATTGACTACTTTTTATTAAATTGCTTAAACCATGATTAGTAGATCCAATGTGAGAAAAAATGTATTTAAGTTTTCTCAGTTTGTTTTTTAGCCTGATTAACTTCACAATATTTTTTTTGTACTTTCATTTTTTACTATTTGTGAAAACTTTTAAATGGCTTATAGTTACAATTTAGTTAAGTGAATTTGTTATTTGATAGCTGTAAGTTTTCCGAAGAAATAAAAATAAATAAATAAAATATTTTTAACTGATGTATCAAAAATTCTACATATAAGTAGTATCAAATTAGATTAATATTTTGTATATTTGTCACCAGGAAAACAATATATGCCGGCGCCCAGCCCGATGCCGCCGCTCGACGGGTCATACTACAACATGAGCTCCGACCGCTATCTCTCCTACCCGCCGCTGATCGGGGAATACCTGCAACAGGTAAGCGATAATAAACAGCAGGTAGTCCGTAATAAACAGCAGGTAAGCTGTATTAAACAGCAGATAGTCTGTAATAAACAGCAAGTAAACTATAATAAACAGCAAGTAGTCCAGTAGTATATAGTAAAGAACAGGTAAGCGGTAATAAACAGCAGGTATTAGCGTAATACAGCATGAGCTCTGACCTACCTCTCCTATCTGTCGCTCATCGGGTAATACATGCAGCAGGTAAGCAGTAATAATAGCACCTTTTTGCTTTATAAGTTGGTACCAAACAGCACCTAAAAGCGCCTTGTCGTTACATAAATTTACTATAATATTGTGCCAAAATTAGTAGTACTCACGAATGTCAAATTTAGATCAATTCAATTGGTCTAAATTCGTACTAATTTGACATTCGTGACTTTGTCAGTTTTGACAATTCATTTTGTGAATAGATTGAGAGGAATTGCTATACGACCATTTTAGCCCCGCTGATACTCAGTACTCACTAATTATTTTCTTCTACCTCGTACGCAGATTCATCGCGACAACGTTTATTATTTGAATTTCAAACCAACGTTTAACTTAATCCTCTGTACATACAGTTTAACCCAACGTCTAACTTAACCCTCTGTATATACAGTTTAACCCAACGTATAACTTAACCCTCTGTATATACAGTTTAACCCAACGTCTAACTTAACCCTCTGTATATACAGTTTAACCCAACGTATAACTTAACCCTCTGTATATGAAATTTAACCCAACATCTAATTTAACCTATATCTTACAGCAGGCCGGCCGTACGCCGACGCCGCCGCAGCAATTCGCCGCGCCGCTGCCCGCACCGCTGCCGATGCACGATGGTGAGCAACACTATAATAATAACTCCCACACCGATTTCGGTGACGGTGGCCGATTTCATTGAAACCCGGCCGGTTACGCAGGTGTAATTTTATAGTGCCCAAGTGTGTGCGCAGTACACAAGAGCACTTTCTATTCCATTTTCTCTTATAACCCAATGAGACGGGAGACCGACACGACCGGCGAGAGATCAGGCGCAGGAGCGACTTTTTACATGCCCATCCGACGCATGGATCATCTTACTTGTCAGACAATCAGGTGATCAGCCTGCATCGTCCTAACCAAACTTGGAACGCTCTAAACCACTAGACCACGGAGGCGAGGCGAATACATTGCTTTATTACTTGCAACATGATGTAGCAACATCACTTTATATTAGCAACCAGATTATGCCCACAACTCCGTTGCGCCAAAATTCGTTTATCGCGCAGGATCCGTGCGTTTTTTCGCAATGAAAAGTGCCCTATGTCCTTTCCCAGGACCCCAAAGTATCTCTATACCAAATTTCAGCAAAATCGATTCAGCCGTTTGGGCGTGAAGAGGTCAAACGATTATATGGTACGCGAGTGGGAAAACAAGTACTAAATTGTTAGAAAGTAATAAAAACGATACATAAGAATGATAACATAACTTTAATTATTATTATTTTTAACTTTATGGCATTTAAAATAACATTTTTAAAGCATCACAAGCCTAGCTTGAAGGCAATCACCGGTGCTCCTATAGAATAGCACCGGTGATCGCAACAACAATAAAATACAATAGCATTTCCAAGAATCCGAGATCGAAGGATTAAATAAAACTAAGTACTTGAAGTAAGTTTATAAATCATACTACTAAAATTTGTTCACAAAAACTATATTAAAAGATAATCCTAAAACTGTCAGATAAAACCCGATATTATAGAATATCCAGGCATTCCCAAACTAAATTCAAACTTGGCAAGCTCCGCGATTGGGTTTTTCCAATTCAGTAGGCGATATTTTAAATATGTATACGATGCTATTTTCGTTTTATATTATATTTAACGTGAATATTATATTATTATAAGTCCTTCTTGATGGTAATTTTGATGATAATTTTGTTTTATATTTGGATTCAATTTACTCATATAGATTATTATAATATAAGATGATTTTTAATGGTGTAAATGCGAGCACGACAATGGATTATAAATTAAGTAATTTATATAATCCATTCACGTTAAGTTTTTATTAGTACAAATGGCAAAACTAAGTATTGAAACCAATGATATTGTATGTTACTAACGTAACTAGATTGGCAGTCTACGACAGAAACGCGTCACCACTTTGAAGATGCCTGCAGGCATATCTGCCATACATAATGACTTAATAACATTATGAAGTGACATTGTCTTTTGGGCTATCAAGTGGTTACGCATTTCTGAGAATCGTTTGTAAGACATTGCCACTCTAGTATTTTAGAAACTCATTGATTGAAACATTAACTTTCCTTATGTACAAATAGACTTTCGATTACAGACATAGATCAGGATAGATGCCGCATATTGTGTATGTACTTCGCGTGCCATATCGCATTCCCAAACGACGAGCAATGCTCGTCTTTCGAAAGTCTGTTCTTTAGTCTGCTATCGGAATCGAACGTCAATCGGAATTTTAAAAATGCCTAAATGCCTAAAAGGGCCGTATTGAGCTGTAGAAATTCAAATAGAAACGCTGGCCTTGATAATGGACACGTTTCTTATCATCGGATTTAAATCCATTCGATTGTACGACGCATCTCTAACAATTAATCTGCCTATGAAAATCACCCAAATATCTCCTTACATCCTTTTTAATTCGAAGGGACTTTTCTGAGTTGTGGAAAAACATTTGCGAATTATTGTCTAAACACACCGAAGCCGAAGTTCCGCGGCGGAAGTTCGGCATGATTACGCCTGCAATGTATTTTAAATTACCGATGACACACCATGCCGAAATTCCGTCGCGTTATATTGTATGCGTTTGACATCGCTGACGTAATCATGCCGAACTTCCGCCGCGGAACTTCGGAATGGTGTATTTAGACACTTATTTAAACCACTATTTCCTCGACTACGCCGTATTCATAAAATGTAAATTTGTCACAATTGCATTTAAAAACACTTATTTTTGTCAACAGACCGAGCGGGCGGCACGTTGCGTCGACAGCGACTGGACAAGCTGGCGGTGCCACCACCAGACGTCACCGTGCTGCATCAGGGGAACTGCTCACAGGTATACTACCTGCATAATTACAACATTACTTCCTAATGGTCAACTCAGACCGCAACGCGACGTAGATGCATTTCTAAATTTGTACTGAATTGACAGATTCCAATTGCGCGAGAAGTCTTGCAAATCTGTTAAATCCGTAAAAAATTAGAAATGTATCTACGCGTCGCGTTGCGGTCTGAGTTGACCCCTACACTAACGTCGCAACGCCTACACTTAATTTCCAATCAACACGTCTTGCCTGTTCATATCTTACCTGATTAAACTTATTTTTCCTCTCAAACATTCTACGTCTAACACTTCACCTACTTACGACCTTTCCTTTCCTCCTATACTTACTGCAAAATGTTTACACTTAATACATGTTCGAAGTACTTAACGTCATTAATATAATGTATTGTGTATTTTATGTTGTAAGACAAGTCACAACAAAGATTCCAGAACATTTCTTCATATAACAAATTCTAACCTCCAATTTTGTTTCAGCACGCGCCAACCACACCCACCGTGAAGCAACCTCAGTCCATACTCAAGGACCCCTCCCGTCACAAGTATGGCAACCAGTACGGAAGCCCAGTCTCATCCAGCACACCACAAAACCAGATCTTGACAGTCCAGAACCTGACGAATGATGTACCGCAGTACGGAACTATTAAGAAGGAGAAGAAACCAAACGTCACGATAGACGAGTCGTACAACAAGCGGGAAACGCACGTCGTGTAAGTTGGAAGTGAGGAAATAGACTTACCGTTGAAAGTGAAGTGTGGAAATCGTTGAAAGTGACTGATAAGTGTTGAAGGTGACTTAGAAGCGTTGAAAGTGACTTATAAGTGTTGAAAGTGACGTTGAAAGTAAAGTGTTGATTGTAAAAGTGATTGTTGAAATCAATTGTTACAAAACAATGTTGAAACGGACAAACAAATGTACAATGTGTAAATAATTAGATAGTTTTGACAATTTCACTGATTGTGATACGGTGCCGTGTCAGGTAGACGTTAATTTTGACCGGAGCACCGAGGCAAGGACGTTTTCTGTATGGCTTCTTTATACCCGATGGAAATGTATGGAACTGGTAGGCGAGTCGAACGTCACCTTCATAATAGAACGCTTATGTCAATTCCATTTTACTCGCTGATTCTATAAGCAATAACGAAAACGTCTTGGCTAAACGGCCGGGTGGTTGTAAATGACTGAGGTTCGTTGACGAACACGTCCGATAGTTTTTATCGTACTTAAAATATTTTTAATAAGTAATATACTAGGTGTAATTCTAATTTGCCAAGTCCAAACGGCGATGGCACGGAACTTAATGGAGTGCCAAGTCTCGTCATTTCGATTATAATGTTTTTGATCGCGGGCGTGTGTTGGGGTGAGGCATTTTTTGGGTAATGTACGCATGATTGGCTTTTGAGGCCATGATGGATAACTAAACGAAGCTAAGGGCAATCATTGACGAATAAAGTCCTTTGTAATCGCTTCTAATTCTCCAAACAAATGGCAATCATTGGCGAATATGCATTGTAATCACTATATTTGTCCATCATGGAAACAAATCAAACGCCAATCTGCGTACGTCCTAAAATGCCTGGTGAGTTTAACTCGATGCGCTCATGTTATTCCCGATTCGATCTCTAAATAGATTTTAATGATTGTTATAGGGTAAGTTCCTAAATATTACCCAGTATACTGGTTGGCTCATGACGTCTAGAATCAATGACGTCATACTGTTGATTAGTTCCGAAATATACCTAGTGTATTCGAATTTGTTGGTATGTCATTACAGGGAGTACAAAACAAGTGATAATACTTAAGAGTGTATATGAGTCCTCTATGTAATAGAATTCACTGTGAAAGTAGCAGCGCTGACAGAGCAAATGTTTTTGTGATTTGAAAGCTTAAAAAAGTTACTCTTTCAGTGCTGCTTATTTCACAGTGAACTATACTGGGGACTTCTATGCATCCTAAAGTATTATCTCTTAGTTTGGTTACACTTGTAATACCAGTACAATATGGCGGCAAATATATGACGTCACGACCGCTAGACAGTGTACTGGGTTGAGTTTCGGAACTCGCGCAAAGTAAATTCGATTTACATATTGTTTATCGTTGACGATTTGTTCCAAACTTTTCATTGTCAATTTATAATAAAATTTAAATCTTAAAATCACAAAATGTGTTCTATTTTTTTAGATTTTTAATGCTCAATTCGGCTGTTTTATCCAACTTTTATATAGTTTTGGTATAATAAACGTTAAACCATCCACCAAGTTGTGTAAGTTGATGACTAAAAACGTTGAAAGTGAAGTGTTGAATGTGACTTATAAATGTTGAAAGTGACTTTAAATATAGTTTGACATTTTTAAGTCACTTTCAACTTGAATCGCTTTTTGATCGGTCAAAAATAACAAAATGTCGTATATGAAAATACTTTTTGCTGTTTGATAAAATGCGGATTGGATCAAAACTGTATTTTTATTGGATTAAAATGGCAGAATAGGTAAACTCGATTCGAAGATTTTTTTGTATTTTAATTATTTTTTTATTTGCTGGCAAAATCATTGTAAATAACATCGAACTGACAATAAAATACTCTTATTTTATCTGTGGCTATGGCCCCAATTTTAGGCTCGGCCCCAATGGCTTTGGGGCCAATATGCTGATTTGGCCTAATTTGTGGATTTTTAACCTACGAAATTAGTGGAATCCCTAAAACTTGTTTTAGTGGGCCTTAATAACCTGGACGCTTAGCCAAGTTGCTTTCATTAATTGAATTGTTGGAAATCAAAAATCCATTTCATCACGTGCACCTTGGCTAAGGGCCCATAACCTTATATAACCCACCCTTTTGCCCATTGTCGGGCAAAAACTGCCACATTTTCAATGTAAATACCATTTGTATAATATTTAGCTTTTTTACACCCAAATTTAAATCGGTTTAAATTCAGATACCAAAGTTTTATTAATTTTAATTTATTAAGATTATTTTTTATTCAATTTTTATTTCTTTCTTCTTTCGATATCGACTGATTTTGTAATATGAATGTTACATTTCAAAATAAAAAGAAAGAATTTATTTTTTTGTTTTATTTATTTGCCTTTTTTTGTTTTCTTACATAAAAAACATATCAATTTCGTTTAGTATTGGATTTGTAGTAAATGTGCCAAATTTTTCATATTCTTAGTGTTGGGCTGTAAGTTATAGGATAATCTTTGCTCTTACTCTTACAGTATAGGAGGAAGCGAGAGGCAAAACATTTTGACGAAATGGAAATTGGAAATATGAAAATATAATGTATTATGTAATATAAAGTAAGTATAAAAATATTTAAAATATATATCAAATTCTATAAAGAAGTCAGTTACTTTGATTTGGGAAATATGATGTTACTTAAAAATCCTTTACCACGGTACGTAGCAAAGTGAACGCCAAAACTTTGACATTGCCAATTGTCTCCGCCAAATTTTTGACATTGTCAATATTGTTCCATCCCTCTCGCTTCCTCGCAAAAGAGACAGCCATAGTGTAGCATTCGTCCTTCTATTTATAAATGTGGGTAAATTAAAAATGACCGTGCCTTATTATTTTACGCCATTTTAATATAAGATACACCATAACCGAAGTCTAGACTAAATTGTTTTTAGCTTTTAAGTCAATTTTTAGTCTGAGTTTACGCGCACATTAGGACGGAGTGAGCCGCATCTTCTTTGCAGGAGAAAAATCTGATATTTGGAAAACAATGCGGCCCGCTGCGTTTGTCATAATGTGTGCGTATTTTTATAGATTCCTTCATAAAAAATACAGAATTCTAAACCTCTTGAAAAATACTGCACCGTCAATCTATCGATGAATTTTGGCTACGTCCTATATAGCATATGAAAGAAATATATATATATATATATATATATATATATATATATATATATATATATATATATATATATATATATATATATGGTGGACCCAGAATCGTGATCCAGAACCAGCGAAAACACACTACTAGGATGTCTGTCTGTCTACAGCTCCACATTATGCAATTTCATCTTCAATTTTCGTCATCTTTTCTTATTCAACTTTCGTTTGGCATATTCAATAATTGAATGCGTCAAATCCACCCGCGTTGAAAGAAAAGTGTCATAGCGAGCGCTACCATTTCAACGCGCGTCACGGGCATGCCTCACATTCGCTGTTGACTGCGCTATAACGCATGTCCTTGATGAACAAAAAAAGGCCGAGTGTGGACAAAGCTTATCCGTCTATTAATTACCTCTTCACGCTACAACCGCTAAACACTAAACAGATTTAGATAAAATTTGGAATAGATGTACTTTTAATATATCGTGAAAAGACATAATAATATATCGAGGAAAAAGTACGGTTCCTGCTGTAATCAAATAGCTGGCAAAATCTTCTATCAAACATCAAAAACTACGTTCTTCCTCTTTTAAATTCTAAAATATATCTATCTGGTTTGAAGCTAATTTTGTTAACTTAAATAAACTTTATCACCATGTGGTACAGTTCGAAATACCACGTCAAGGATGTGAGGACATCAAGAGATCTTGTCTCTAACAAGGTGGCTCTTGAGATGCCTCATAACTTGAGACGCTCTCAGAAAAATAAAAGTTTAACTATGATCCGACTACGAAAAACTTTTAAGGCGACGTCTTGATAATTTGGCTACAGCGATATCGATTTTTCTCAGCAATGACTAAAGCTAAGAAATTAAAGTTCATTGTCAGTATTCATCTTTGAATTATTCATAGCATAACACGATTGGTCAACTTTTATAACACAGAATAATCAATCAAAAAGACCTCTGTAAAAACAGGGATTCTAATTTTGCGAACAGAGGAGAGTGATTAAAGCTTCCAAAATTTGTACATAGATTAGTTCAAGCATACACTTTAATTTGCCCATAGCTTATATTATGAAATATATTTATGGTTTTTAAATTACGCGACAAAAACCATTTTGTCACTTACGCCTTTTCCATTTCTTGTTTTCTATGAGAGGCCGGTGCGCTTTCTCATAGAAAACAAAAACGTCACGTTTCTTCATTAAAAACTTGTCTCGACTTACTCCGACCTATAAAGGACTAAAAAGATATTTTATCAAATGAAAGGGTCCTACCCAATCTCGCCCTAAAAACTGTACAATACGGCTATAGAATAAGCCGCGAGTCGAGTCATTGTCTTAATAATGTCACCGTTATAATTATTTATTACTTTAATTGTTATAAATGCGAATGTGTGTCTATCTGTTAGCTTCACGCTCAAACGGCAGAACCGATTATGATGAAATTTGATATGCAGATACTTCGAGAGACGGGCAAAGACATGAGAAAGTTTTTGTTGGGGAAAAATGTACGGTTCACGCGCAACAATTATAACAAACTAATTTCGGGGCAATGGATGTTATCAACTCCGTTGCGCCAAAAACTCGTTTATCGCGTGGAAACCGTACTTTTTTCCGGGATAAGAACAAGCCTATGTCCATTCTCAGGACTCAAAGTATCTTCATACCAAATTTCAGCGAAATTGGTTTTGCGGTTTATGCGTGACCAGATAATCAGACAGACAGATTTTCGCATTTATAATATTAGTATGAATGTGACTCATCTCAATGCTCTGTCTATAGTTTCACCCTGAACACCTCTGGGGGTAGTTATACCAAGTTAAACAATTTAATATTTAATTATATTACATTTATTTAAGCGTACCTCCAGTGTACTAAAGTTGCTTTTGGGGCAGATATTAAAATATTTATAGTAAAGTTCCAGTTTTGTTAACCGACTTACCAAAAAAGGAGTTCTATGATTGACTATCTATTATACTAGTCCATACTAATTTTATAAATGCGAAAGTTTGTCTGTCTCTTACCTCTTCACACCAAAACCACTAAACCGATTTTGCTGAAATTTGGTACGGAGACACTTTCAGTCTCGGGAAAGGACTATCACACTTTTATCCCGGAAAAATGTACGGTTCCCACACGATAAACGAATTATGGCGCAACGGGGTTGTTGATCCTGTATTTTAGAAACCCAATATTTTTATGAATTACTACATAATAATATTTAGTTATTTACTTTTCTTTCGACGTTTCATAAGAAAATATTAGCAATACTTATTGAATTAGATGAAGTAATGTTTGTTCAATAAATGTTGCTTTTAGTCTCTTATGTCAATGGCTAATAAAATATTATAGACTAGTTGATATATAGACAATTTGTTTATCGCAGGGGACCGTACATTTTTCCGGTATGAACAGTAATATTAGCTATGTCACATCCCGGGACTCAAAGTTATTATTCATCTCAACTTACCTCACCTTACAAAATATTTTTTATCTCGGAAAAATGTACAGTACCCGCTTAATAATCGAATCTCGTAACGTATATTTATTATTTACTAGACATTCCGCGCGGATTCGCCCGCGTAAATAAGATATTTCACAGACAAGTCCACAAAAATACCCTATGATCCTTCACGTGGTCTACTTCTTATCTGTGACAAATAACATAATTATTATTTTTAACAAAAAATTAAAACCGACTTCCAGAGTAAAAACAATAATTATTATTATATTGAACAAAAAAGTATGAAATAATTCTTACTATTAATAGTGCCTTATGCAGAATACTCCTAAGCCTCTACTATTTCTGTACACAATCTTCATTATTTTGAAGTCGATACCAGCTAATAATGGTAATTCTTAGACAAAATATTTTTAATTTTAAAGACTGGTGCCGACTTCAAAATTATGAAGATTGTGTACAGAAATAGTAGAGGTTTAGGAGTATTCTGCATAAGGCACTATTAATAGTAAGAATTATTTCATACTTTTTTGTTCATTATAATAATAATTATTGTTTTTACTCTGGAAGTCGGTTTTAATTTTTTGTTAAAAATAATAATTTCACTCTTTTTAGTAATTTAATTAATTTATAAGGTTTTCTGTAAATACTAATGTGTTCTACTAAGTACTAACAAAATATGAGTCTATGTAACTCGACTTAATAAAGTATTTCATTTCATTTCATTTCAATATAACACCAATATAATTTTTGAAATAGTTCGACAAATTAAGAGTTATGATTTTATGATTCATGGTGTGGTGGTAGTGGTGATGATGATGATGATGAATGTAATTTGCATAGTAGCATATGCTTTGAGTTCTTAAACCAAAGCCGAAACCCCCAAACTTGTATCTATAAGGAATCCGGAGTTCTCTTAGCACCTTCGGAACCAAGGTATATCTTAGAGCAAAATTTTGCTTTTCGGTAGCATATGCTTAGTATACTTCTCATAAAATCGAAATCACCATATGTTTCCATATAAATTTTGAGGAGTTCCCTCGATCACTCGTGGACCTTATCATCAGGTCGAAATGATAAAATAATTTTCAAAAAATAGCTTAACTTTCTACAGAACAATGTTTAAAGACATCCGTGATCCGTTTTGATCTAAAAATACTATGAAAAATACCTACCAATTATAATAGGATCATAATGTGAAGGTGTATGGTGGAATGGTGGTGATGATGATGATGATGATTAGCTTAGTAGTATTTGCTTTCAGTTCTTAAAACAACGCCGAAACCTTCGAACCATGGTATATCCTGGTGCAAAATCTTACTTTTTGGTAACATAATATGCTTGGAATACTTCATATGAAACCAAAAAAACTATATGTTTCCATTTGAATTTTGAGGAGTTCCCTCGATTACTCATGGATCTCATCATCAGGTCACTTTTGTGAAAATGGGACCAAATTGGAGTGAAACCTAATACAACAAAACAAAAATTTTGAAAATCGGTTCACAAACGGCGGAGTAATCGTTGAACATACATAAAAAAAATATATATCCACAGCCGAACATATAATCTCCTCGTTTTTTTGGAAGTCGGTTAAAAATTGCTCCAGTAGTTCGCGAGATAAGCCCTTTCAAATAATTTCCCCCGTTTTTCCACATTTTCCACTGTTTCTTCGCTTCTATTAGTCTTAGCGTGAAAAAATATAGCGCAATTCTCATAGCCTTTCTCGATAAAATGAGCTATCTAACACTGAAAGGATTTTTCAAATCGGACCAGTAGTTCCTTAGATTAGCGCTTTCAAACAAACAATCTCTTCCGCTTTATAACATTAGTATAGATTTAATAACTAGTACCAAGGAATCAATAAAATAGATTGAACAAATAAACGAGACTCCAGGGAAAAATTGGTATTTTCCTGCTATTACCAGGAAAGAAGAAATATTCCAGGAAAAACACAAATTGAGAATTAATAATGCATTCCCAAGAGTAATTAAATCAAAGAGTGATTCAATTTAAAGTGCTAAAGAGCGAAGTGACGTTTTGGGACTTTTAAATTTTATTAGCTGGTTTAAATTTAATTATTTTAAAGAATTCAATGTTCAAAGTTTACGTTTTTAATACGATTTAAGAATATTGAAGTTTGGTTAAGAAATTCTTTAATTTTTTAAAGGATTTTGAGGTTTTATTTTATGTTTTACAAACTTTGTTAATGCATCTAAAGTTGAATGTTTCGGACAACAAAAGAAATCCCACGGGAGGTATACATTTTTCGGCGATAAAATACATAGATTGTTATTTCCATGTTCTGTAGGTGTTAGTAGAAGTTTTGGAGACTGTAATGCCGTGAGTGTCTAAACACACCTTGCCGAAATTCCGCGGCGGAAGTTCGGCATGATAACGTCAGCAATGTCGAACGCATACCAACAATATATTATAACACAACGGAATTTCGGCATTGTAAATTAAAATACATTGCAGGCGGAATCATGCCGAACTTCGCCGCGGAACTTCGCCATGGTGTATTTAGACACTGAATCTCAAAGTGTGCTGCGGAGGCCTGGGGCTCCGCAAAAGACCTTGTAAGCGATACATAAATAATTGTTTTTACAAATACCACCAGATATCAGCATGGAGACAATAATTCATTCAAAGACAAAACATTATTTTTGGGGGCCGTCTTAGTGTCTAAACACACTAGGGTGAATTACGCCGGCGTAAATTCCGCCGCAAATGTCTAACGCATACAAAATACGGGCGGAACGCGACGGAATAGTGTGTCGTCTCTCGCGTTCCGCTCGTATTTTTATGAGTTTGAAACGCGGTAGAATTTACGCCGGCGTAATTCGACCTAATGTGTTTCGACACTAAAATGACACTTCTTAAAAGGGTTCCATCAGCGAAAAAAGTTTGAGAACCGCTGGTGTTCTTTGAATGAATCAAAAATATTCATAAAATAAATCATTTTTCAAGAGGTTTGGATTCAGTCTTAATTTTCGCTTCCAAGTATTAATTCTTCCATTTTGTTGAACTTTTAATAGTATGAAATAGTTTATTTAGAATGCCTAATGTTTTCTAGATATTTTTTGTGATTGCTCAAAATTTGTTAGATTATTGATATATAATATCATATTTATACAGAGTGTTCCTGAAACCGAAAATTGATAGATTAAGCATCACCGTCCTTACTTAGTGTAATTGTGATTAAAATTAATTTACACCTAAATAATTTATTTTATTATTTGTTACGTTTCTTTTCAATCTAAAAAAAATATAGTAAAATTATAAATAAATTTAAAAAATCTTTCGAACGGAAATTTAGGCGCACTCTGTATATAAATTATAAATAAATTGTATATTTAATTGTTAATAATTCATAATTATCAGTTGCTATTAATGTTGACGAAACTTTGAGAGCTTGTCATGTAGTTATAAGATTCGAACGTTCAAACATATTGTCAATATTTCTAAATTTAAATGTCGATGTCGAATTTTTAAGGATTTTTTTCATTTTCAACCCCATATTTTCAACCCCTTTCCTAAAAATGTTGAAAAGGGGTAAAAATGGAGGGGTTGAAGTTGAAAAAATCAACTATAAATGTAACAGTGTACACTTTTAATTACTTTTTGAAGTGTACACTTTTTTTGACAAATTTATTTTTATTCTCTGTTTTAGGAATAAATTAAGCCTAATTAATATACGTAATAATAGTTCATTTTTACTAGTTACACTTCATTGACATGCTAAGTTTTATTCTTAAATATGTCTTATTTATTTTATTCATTCTTTCAAACCTAAACATTAAATATTATTCTGCATTTTATTTAAGTTACTAAAAATATCTTAACTCTTTTGTCATTTAAACTTTACAACATAACATACGTAATATTAATCGTCTATCATTATATTAATATTTAAAAAAATGTTAAATCTAATGAAAAACCTTAACATTTAACATCAACAAAATAAAATTAAAAACCATCGATAAAACAACTTTAAACCACTTTATATTCGAGAGCAGCGGCCTTATTCCCGAAACTGATATCAATCTGATATCAGATTTTTGACACTGTAGACATCTGAAATAGCGCACGATCGTGCTGCGGATCGATTTGGAACTAATTCGATCTCAACAATTTTGCTACTCCTGACAGCTATACTAGCGCACGATCGAGCTGCGACTCAATTTGGAACTACCCAGCATCAAAACATTCGATATCATCGAATTTTAGGCACTCGCGACAAAATCAAATCGTCTGATAATCGAATGCGGATCGTCTACAAACGTCAAATTACACGATAGCTCATGAGGTATCGACTATTGGATTGAGGTCGATTGGTGTGGTATCGTTTTATTTTTTGTCAATTATTATTATTATTTTAACGTAATATTTATGGCTCGGCTGCAAGCATTTTTTAATGTGATTGAAGCGGCAAATAGGCGGGATATAAGGCAAAGGCGGCTGTTAGCTCGTCACAATAATGTATTGATGGACGTGCAAAATTTAAGCGAGGAAGAATTCCGCCGAAATTATCGGATCACCAAGGATTTATTGGAGGTATTGGTCGCTGATTTAACGCCGTATATGAAAAGACCTACTCGCCGAAGTGATATAGCTATTAAATGTAAAGTAAGTACATTTAAAGCGACATCGCTATAAATTAGTTAAGTATATTTTACATGTTTTTTTTTGTTTTATGACATGGAGGCTAACAAAGGACAGAGGATATTTTTATCACAGCCAAATGTATGGCTGTAGTAAGTAGCATGGTTCCCGCATGATAAACAAATTTCTTCGCAACATAGTTGCGGGCGTTATCCACTTATTTACAAATATTCTTAACATTTGCCTAATTCTAAATGTTATTTAAGTAAAAACAAATTGTTGCAGATTTTGATAGCATTATCTTTCTATGCTACCGGAAGCTACCAAAGGATAATTGGCAGAATTAGTGGGACCACCGTTTCACAGCCGTCAGTCTCGAAAGCTATTAGAGATGTGACTAAGGCCTTAAATTCACGGGAAATTTTATTAAAATATATAAAATTTCCCAATTCATTCGAAGAAAGAAATGTTATTAAAAGAAAGTAAGTATAATTATTATAAATTATCCTTACTACCACCCCCAACCCCGAGGCATCGATGAATATCGGTGCCTCGGGGTTGGGGGATAAATGAATATATATCGCCAAAAATTGTACATTTTTCAGGGATAAAAACTATCCTTTGTCCTTACCCGGGACACCTATAGTATCTGCATACCAAATTTCCTCAACATCAGTTCAGTGGTTAAAGCGTGATGAGATAACAGACATACAGACACGCTTTCGCATTTATAATATTTTTCATAAAATTATTTAAAAGCTTTCATATACCCACAGGTTTTATGAAAAATATCAAATCCCAAATTGTATTGGGTGCATAGATGGGACTCAAATAGCTCTCATAAGGCCCAAAATTAACGAAGAGCGTTATTTTAATCGAAAATATTTCCATTCCCTCAATGTTCAAATTGTGAGTACCTTAACAGTATACATTAATACATAATATTATAGTAATATTATACTTCACTACATAGTATAAAACAAAGTCGCTTTCTCTGTCCCTATAATAATAATAATAATAATTTATTTTGCAGAAGGAGGTACAAAAAAAGTTGTTTCGAATTATTAAACATGGTTCACTCTTTCTACCTATAGTTTTAGGCATGCAATAACATTAATTTATGTAAAATTGAATTTAAGACATTATTTCGAAAGTACTCAATCACATAATTAAGTTAAAATAGTCATTAAAAAGTCAATAATCAATTCACATACAAATTACATGTCCCTTTGTTCCCAAAACTACGCAACGGATTTTGATGCGGTTTGTTTTTAATAAATAGGTTTAAAAGTATAATAACATCCATTAAATAGTACATTTTGTTATTTTAAGGTTTCGTGATGTCGTTATTGTGTGTCGTATTTTGTTCATGGCTTAATTATTTTCAGATATGTGATAGTGAAATGAACATTCTAAATGTAGACGCTGCATTTGGTGGTGCTACACATGATTCCTTTATTTTTAATCAACACCCAGTAAAAGATTTTCTCATGAGTTTGCAGAGCCGTGAAACATCATTTTTACTAGGTAGGAAATGTAATTCTTAATAGAGCTAGATACTTAATTTTAATTTAAAAAAATATAATATAGCCTTATTAAACATAATAATATTTTACCTAAATAACATTTTAAGATGTTTTACTTTCAGGTGATTCCGGATATCCTCTAAGGGAATATCTATTGACACCGATTTTAAATGCCGCAACCGGAAGCCCCGACGAGTATTATACTAATAAACATTGCTCTGCACGCAATGTGGTAGAGAGGACAATAGGCCTTCTAAAATCTAGATGGAGGTGCCTGCTGAAGCACCGGGTGCTCCATTACGATCCACACACAGCAGCAGAAATTGTAAATGCATGCTGTGTGTTGCACAATTTATGTAATTGGAGCAATGTCCCTCTACTGGAAAATACAAGGGAAGAAGTCATAATGCAGGATGTCGCTGTTCCTGCGGAGCCACCACCTCTATCCCAATTTAATGATGAGTTGCGGCGAGGGCAAGAGGCACGTCAACGTCTTGTCCAAAGCATTTGGGTAGCACGAAGGCATTGACGATCCTTTTGTATTTTATTTTAATTTTATTATTAATTGTTTATTAAAGTATACGTATAATAAAGAATTTTGTGAAAATTTCAAATACCTACCTGCTGCTATTTTTGATAAAAAAGGCCAATAAATCACGTTTGTTGTAAGCGTGTTTACACACGACGCCGCGGCGGCAGCGTTTTTCGCCTCCGCGGCGGCGCCGTGTGAAAAGGGCCCATAGAAATGTATGCAGACGCGGTGCCGCTGCCGCTGCGGCGCGTGTGTAAACACGCTAAGAGAGCCCCCTCAAATATTATTTTATTTTTAGTATTTGTTGTTATTGCGGCAATAGAAATATACAATCTGTAAAATGTTTAGAAGTCTAACTAGAATGGTTTTTGAGACAGACAGACAGATATCGCAGTCTTAGTAATAACTGGTAAGCCCCTTTTTTACCCTTTGGTTTTATTTAATTTTAGTCATGTCAATTTATAATTTTAGTTGCTTAATTCTTCTTATCATTCTATTTAAAATAAATAAAACGTTTTAAAGTTTAAATTTTAATAATCATAAACAAAACTACTAAGAATTTTTAGCAGCAGCAGCTGTCATGATAGCGTCAGCAATCGCCTGGAGTCCCTTCTCCATTTTTTCTCCCGCTACCCTGACGGAATCTGCTAAAGATTGCAGTCCTCCCGCTACACTCTCCCAGCCCGCAGCAGCTTTCAATTCAGCCTCGACCCTCTTTTCTTCTATGCGCACAAGACGCTCTTTCTCTTTTTCGAGACGTTGAGTACGACGTCGGCGTGGGCTTCGAGTAGGACCTAAAAAAATATAAAATCAAAGATTGTAGTGCTATATTATAGTAAATATAAAAGATCATGTTAATAAAGTATATTGTATTTAATGATTTCTTAAGTTTTCGCGAGTATCACTCATAATATTATAAGTTTAAACTTACTAGGGATTAATAAAAGTGCTCCGCGGCAAAATCCGTAAGTGTTTAAACTTATAATATTATATATTGTATTTATTGACTTAATTACAATTATTTTTTGACGGCCGCAACTCCGTTGCGCTAAGACTCGTTTATCGCGCACGAACCGTACATTTTTCCGGGATAAAAAGTATCCGGGACTCAAAAATCCGTTCAGCGGTTTGGGCGTGAAGAGGTAACAGACAGACAGACAGACAGACAGACGGACAGACACACATACAGACAGACACACTTTCGCATTTATAATATTAATATGGATGTTGTTATATTTTCTGGTAGATACAATTTTATACTTGTCAACTTACTAGACTGAATTTCCTGAGCGTGAGCGTTTACTTGGGGTTCTTGAATGAAAGCGTCTTCTTGTGGACCTTCTTTAAGTTCCTGTAAATTCAAGTATTATTACAAGGAGACACAAAATTTAGTTATAATAATAATAATAATTAACAATGCACTTACAATAGGAACACTCAATGGGACGCTTACGTCGCTATTTCCCAGTGCGAAACTTGTTCCACCGAGTATTCCAAGTAATTTTTCATCTAACTCTGTTAGAGGTGGAACAATATCCACCCCTCCACCAGTGTGTCTGGCTGAGCTATTTCTTCTGGCGATTATTTTTTTTAGGGTATATTTTTTATCAGTCCAAACCTGAAAATTTATTATTTCAACTATTTGGTATATAATTAAAAGCAGGGCGATAAAAGGCATACCTAATATATTTTTTGGGTTTCTACTCTTCAAGTGGTTAAATTAAAGGAAAATAAAGTACCGTAAGTCATTACTTACTTTCGCCCAAGCTTTGCCGTCTTTAATGGCACCTCCAATGGAGTTAAGCTCTACAGCTATACGGTCCCATTTAATTTTGGTCTCGTGCTTTGCTTGGCTCGTCCGCATGTACCCTTTTGCGATTCCTGGATTTTCTTCCAGGAATCTCAGCAACATCTCCATTTGTAGGTGCGTCGGACGGACCATTATTTTTCAAATAAAAACTAACTTTCGTCAGCACGCAAGGATATAAAATTTTTCAAATAATACTAGATATTATAATAATATGATAATATAAAGTGTCAACACAATGTTAATTGTACGTTGCTATGACGACGTTGACAAGACGCCATGTCAAGATCTCGATTTTGATACGATTTTGTTCGGGAATTCCTATGCATTACGATGACATCAAAAACGAAATCGAAATCAGAATCGTATCAGATTGATATCAGTTTCGGGAATAAGGCAACAGGTTTGAAATACAAATATTCTACTCTGGAGCGAACCGTCACACACGGCAGATGCAATTAAATTTTGACAGTTACATGACAGAGCGTTGACAGTTTTGCAGTGCGGTTTACAAGACTGATATCAGGTGAAACACTCAATTATTGGCACAGAAAGTCTTATTGTTGCATTCATAGTATTTTGTTATAATAATATATTTTATAATTAGATATGTAAATAAATGCAGTCCAATCTTTGCTAGTTTTTCGTGTTATTTTTTTATGACGAAGAAAAGAAGTAGAGAATAAGTTTTCCCAAGACTCAAAATAATAATTACAAAATTTATATAATTTTTTATCTGAAATCAAGCTTTCTCTTTTAATAATACGTAAAATAAGAAAACATGACGTTCATTCAACGGCTAAAGGTTTTTAAAATTCAACAGGCTAATTTTAGAATTAAAATTCAAGAAATTTTGAAAAAAAATATTGAAATATGCTTTTATTAATTATCATTACTTTGAAATCTATTTGTAATTAATTGTAATGTAGGTTATTGTATTCACACACTAATTCACAATTTACGCTTAGTTTTGTAAAAAACTGTCTCAGAATCTAAATACAATTATTTAGATTCAAACTCAATAAGTGATGAATTATTTGCTGAAACCGTGTGTGTAGACTGTAGTACAATATGCACTGCATAGTAATGCAGTCAATTCAAAACTGAGCGTCGCTTGCATTCTAATGTACGGATAGCAGAGAATGAAAATTATTAACTGTGCTTCGACTTTTAATAAATATGATTTCGGACGCTTCGGTGGTGTTTTTAATAATTAGAAAAAAATACCAAAATCGGCTTCCCAGTAAAAAAATATGGTCGTACAAAAATATAATACATATATTTTATACGTAGATTTCTCTGGTTTTTGTGGTTTAAAAACTACAGTTATATTATACGTCACTGTCCTTACGGAACGTATATTTTGATACTTTAGCTATAACTTATAAGTAACTAAATCTCGATATTGCTATATTATGTATTTATCATCATTTTCTATTTTTTAAGACAGTCAATTTGAATAAAATTTATGTTTATTTTCTATTAATTACAAATTTTATGAACGAATAAAAAAATCCGCTTCGTCGGCGAAGCGGACTTCCCAAAAAACATCGCATGTCAATAAGGTCGTAACGTATTATTTTGATCATTGTAAAATATAATTATCCAATGACTATGATGATAAGGTTGTAAATTGTTTGATTCCAAATGTGACTTTGATATTTAATGCTCATGTGTAATCAGCATACATTGAATTAAAGCATATATGTTACATATACGTTTTATTTACCGCTCCTAAACAAATCTTCTTCGCATAGAACAAAATCGCTAAAATAAAGTGATAAGTTTAGTATGTGTGTGTGTCCCCTGTACTGCCGTGCAATCACTAAAGTAGTAAGGCGCATTTTTGTGATTTTTCGTTTTTGATATATTCTAAATTTACATTTTTTTCTCTTTATTTCTGGCTTACTCACATTATCCTACGTTAAATGGAAGTATTTTATTTTTATGATGAAATGGATAACGTCAAAACCTAATATTTCTGACATGATTCTAAATTTATTTTTATTGTAATAAATCATTAACATAATATACATTATAATTAACATTTGACATTATTAAATATTCCTTAATTGGACATTTTTTTAAAAGAAATATAGTTAATTAATTAAAATTGAATGACATAGAAAAATTATTATAATAACAATGACAATATTTGCACACTATGATAATAGAAGAATTTTAATTAATTAACTACATTTCTTTAAAAAAAAATGTCTGAACTCATAAAAATGTAAACATCTACTGTACCATATTCTTAAAAAATAAATAAATTTGATTTGATTTACGTTTTTACGTATACTACGTTTTATAAGTGCTAAAGTCATCAAAATTTGCCTAACGAAATTCATGAAATACGTAAGCCCTAGTGAAATCAATACACGAGTGGAGCTAAAATCCAGTTCTAATACCAAATATGCTAAATACAGGTCTTAAGTCAAATGCAGAACTCATAACTTGCGCGTGGCACAAGTCACAAGTGTGCGCGGTTTTAGTGAGAGTCACAGTGCCCAAGTAAATCTACTAGACTTACGAAATAGTTAATTTATCTATTAGTAATTGTGGTTTACTTCCATTTATATTGAGCCCAAAGAGTTTGTTGAGCTTTTCTCATTTTGATTTCGTTCCTTTTACATACATACGAAAGTGGCCTTTTTGCAGATCCTTTTTTTTACGCAGCTACGTGTCTTACTATTTATTACTTATAATCAGTCAATGCTTACTGTATGTATGCTGAATGCATCAACCGATTTTTTGTTTGGAAAAATACTGGAACATACTGATTGATGACAGAAAAAATAGCAATGCAAACAAAGAAAAAGTCAGAAATAATATGAAATCCCAATTAAACCGAATTATCAGGGCGAGTGAAGCGAGCCCCAGGTATATCCCACAACCTGAACATTTTGTGGTACACTTTACGGAAAAACTATCACGCCTATTGATTTGTGCTTTAACATAGTAGTTTTTATTTATATGTAGATGTGTTATCATCAGTCAGTCAAGGTGTCACGACGCGATCCCTCACAAAGCTCGGCTTTTAGCTAGTTAATATGCAGTTTAAAATCGCAGATCCTTTCTTTAAGTGTTTTCTGTGCTGTAGTTGCCGCTTATAACTTATACCACACACGCACGGATACGATGGAGTTCATATTGATATGTTAATGGTAGAGGAAGTGGGGGGGATTGTGTGGAATGGGGGGGTTGTTGTGATCAGCTGATCATCCCCCCGATCAGGTATTGAAGTTTAAATAGAACAGATTAGCTTGTTATAGTATTAATAAAACTCATAAACAAATACGTACTTATCCTTACTAATAATGCGAAAGTACTCATGTTTGTCTGTTACCTCTTCACCTCGATACTGATGAACCGATTTTGCTGAAATTTGGTTAGAGTCCCACCTTATACGCCCTGTCGAACCTTATACGCAGATGCTTCGAGTCCTGGAAAAGGACATAAGAAAGTTTTTATTGCACAAAAAAGGTACGGTTCCCGCGCAATAAACGAATATCGCAACGGAGTCGCAGGCGCCATCTAGCTTATAAAAGTACTACAGTGTGTTTGTGTGAACACCGTTATCCTTGAAACCATCAAATGAGCCCGTCAAAATGAACAACTCTATGAGAACAATGCTGGGAACTCAAAAAAATGCCGTCTTCATACCCATTACGGATGCCCGTGTGGGAATAATGCGTAGTGGCCGCAAAGGAAGATCTTCCGACCGAGCGAGGTGGTATGCCCGGTCAGGCCGAAGCCCACTTGATACATTTCAGCTGTCGTATATATACCGACGCGCTCAGAAAACTTCGATAGCGCGATGCAGGTATGTTAGGCGAATTGTGGGTACCGGCAATTTGTATGGGTATGAAAAAAATTTTTTTTATTTCCCAGCATTGTTCTCATAGAAAAAGTTGTTCATTTTGATTGGCTCATTTGATAGTTTCAAGGACAACGGTGTTTACACAAACATCTTGTATACGCGCGACAGCTTTAAGCGCGACTCTCGTAGCATACTCGTAGCCACTACTCGTAGCATACTAAATGTATGCTACGAGAGTCGCGCTTAAAGCGGTCGCCCTTTAGTAACTAGACGATCCGGTGAGCTTTGTATCACTTCTCTCCAAATATTAACCTTCCCTGGACTTCCACAAATGTTTCAAGACTAAAATTATCCAAAGCGGCTAATAAGCTACAAAATAAGCAGTTTTCTAGTTTCGAACCGCTCTCCTAAAGTATTTTCGCTTTATTTTTTTACACCCTTATTATTTTTTAACATTATAAAGCCCATAATTCGTACTCCGCAATTTCTTGACCCCCTGACTCCTGTCTATCCTATCATGGTTGACCTCCAACAAATTGAAAAGTCGGGTCCCAACTGGCTTTCCCAACTGCGTGCAAAGTTGGAGAAAACTTGGGGAAAAGTTGGGGAAAAAACTATTTATGATCGCTGCGAAACACCCCGGGGGCTCATCCATCAAGTCCGAAATTCCGGAATAAATACTAAAGCTGGAATTTTGGGAAGGGTTTTTGTTCGGAATATTGGTATAGTTGGTAGGTAGGTACTACAAAATACTGAGTCTGTCCATAATAATATTACAAATGCGAATGTATGTCTGTTAGCTCTTCACGCCCAAACCGGAACTACGTAGCGCTAAAATTATTTTATAGTGCGGAAACCGTACATCTTTCCGGGAAAAAAAATTATCCTACGTCCATTCCCGGATTTCTAAGTATCTCTATACCAAATTTCAGCATTTCGGTTCAGCGGTTTGGGCGTGAGGAGGTAACAGACAGACAGACAGACAGACAGACAGATAGACAGACGATCACACCTTCGCATTTATAATATTTTTCCAGGATAAAAATATCCTATGTCCTTTGCGGAACTCAAAGTATCCCCGTTCAAAATTTCAGCAAAATCGGTTAAGCTGTTTGGGCGTGACGAGGTATACACGGCCATACACGTTCACATTCACAATATTAGTACTTAAGTATACATCGTGAGAATAAGTAATACGTAGCAATGCTTCACAACAAGTAGTCAAAAAGATTTTTTACCAAAATGATTGATGTTTTAAAAATTAATTCCAAACTTTCGTGATTGTTGTTCAAATAAATTATCTTCAAGTTTTTGATTAATTTCAGAATAAACTTTGAGAAGAATCCGTTGTTGATTTGATTTGAAATGAAATCTGACTTAAGTTGCACAATTTTCACCTTATCTATACTAATATTATAAATGCGAAAGTGTGTCTGTCTGTCTGTCCGTCTGTCTATCTGTCTGTCTGTCTGTTACCTCTTCACGCCCAAACCGCTGAACTAATTTTGCTGAAATTTATTATGGAGATACTTTCAGTATCGGGAAAGTCTTAGGATTCTTTTTATTCTGTAATTTGTAAAAATGTACGGTTCCCGCGCGATAAACGAGTTTTGGCGCAACGGAGTTGCGGGCGTCATCTAGTAAATAAATAATTCAATTACCCAATACTACTATGAGTCGCGGGAAAGGAAAAATGTACGGTTCCCGCACGATAAGCCTTCCCTAGTAAGTATCAACTAATTCCTGGTAATTTCCACGAATCAAGAATATGCCATCTTAGAATTGGCCATAATAGCATAATAAAAAGTTAATGGCGGTATAAAATTTAATTGTCGAGCTTACGACAGTAGAGAAGATAATTTTGATGATGGAAATAAAAGCTGTTTTCATTATGCCGCGGCGCGAATGTGCTGGCATTAAAAATTCTAAATATTATGACCTTAGTGCAATTACAATCGATTTTAGATGTTTGCATTAGAGCCTGCTGTCAGGAATATCAAAGCACGCTAGCCCTGCCTACACACCCCGCTATCTATTAACTCATCAAGTCATCACGCCCAAACCACTGAACCGATTGTGCTTAAATTTGGCATGGAGATACTTTGAGTCCCGGGAAAGGACATAGAATACTTTTTGTCCCGGAAAAATGTACGGTTCTCTTGATAAACGAGCGTTGGCACCGGAGTTGCAGGTGTCATCTATAGTATAACATTATAAATGCGAAAGTCTGTCTGTCTGTTACCTCTTCACGTCCAAACCGCTGAACCGATTTTGCTGAAATTTGTTATGGAGATCCTTTGAGTCCCGGGAAAGGACATAGGATACTTTTTATATCGGAAAAATGTTCGATTCCCCGCAATAATCTGGCTCAACGGATTTGCGGACGTCAACTAAAGCAAAATCATTTTCCAAATGACAGAGCTATGTTACAGCTATTCCAACTTGCAAATTCTTTAATTCTTACATTAAACAAAACTTCGGTTCTTGTCTGAAAGATTCATACTTACAACATTTTAAATTCAAATTGTTTAAGATATGCTAAGACTTAGCGGGGAAAGTTTTTTACACTTGGTAGCTTTTATTCTTATGCTGATCCGGCAGGCGTTGTTTCACTATGTTTTTGACAACTTAGGCAGTAGGCACACTGTAGACGACCTCTGTGGCTCAATTGGTTGAGTTCAGCTCAAGCCGTTCAAGGGTTCGTATCCCGCCTGTTGGCGACGCGACCGTCGCCGTACTGCACCTTGCCACATTTTAGATATGTAAAAGTTAATGTCTATGTTTCTCTCAGGAAAAGGTTTTTATGTTTTTGTCTATGGCGAAGAGACGCCTCGAGGTTCAATTGTCTTTTGTTCAGTTGTTTTTTAAAAAATAATAAGGGAGGAATGTCGGCGGACGGATAAAATTTAGTTTTAGTTTATAAAAGTGTATTTTGAGTTTTCCGTGAATATATGGACTTTCTCGTGCATTCAAGAATTTAATTCTAAAATTCCTCCTCCTGTAGCCTACAATTATAGTTCATCTATACTTATAAAATTACATGGCCTGACTGACTGACTGACTCACTGATTCATCATCGCTGAGCAAAAACTGTTAAAGTTACAGCCACGAAATTTGGTGAGTAGGTTTGTTTTATTAAGTAGCGGCGGCGTCGAGTAATAAGAGAAATCGGTACGAGTGACACTGATTAAAGATTTGGATACAGCAAGGATTTTTCTGGCGGTGACGGTGACGCAAGATGGCGGTGACGCAAGATGGCGGTGACGCAAGATAACAAGATGTCGGCCTTCATAATAGCGATGACGTCTTGCGTCACCGCTATTTAGCGGTGCCGCAAGATAGCCGTGACGCAAGATAGCGGTGACTCAAGATGACGGTGCCGCAAGATAGCGGTGACGCAAGATAGCGGTGAAGCAAGATAGCGGTGACGCAAGATGGCGGTGCCGCAAGATAGCGGTGCCGCAAGATAGCGGTGACGCAAGATGGCGGTGCCGCAAGATAGCGGTGCCGCAAGATAGCGGTGACGCAAGATGGCGGTGCCGCAAGACGGCGGTGCCGCAAGATAGCGGTGACGCAAGATAGCGGTGACGCAAGATGGCGGTGCCGTAAGATGGCGGTGCCGCAAGATAACAAGATGTCGGCCTTCATTATAGCGATGACGTCTTGCGACGGTGACGCAAGATAGCGGTGACGCAAGATAGCGGTGCCGCAAGATGGCGGTGACGCAAGATGGTGGTGACGCAAGATGGCGGTGACGCAAGATAGCGTTGACTCAAGATGGCGGTGACGCAAGATAGCGGTGCCGCAAGATAGCGGTGACGCAAGATAGCGGTGACGCAAGAGGGCGGTGACGAAAGATAGCGGTGACGCAAGATGACGGTGACGCAAGATAGCGGTGACGCAAGATGACGGTGACGCAAGATGGCGGTGACGCAAGATGGCGGTGACGCAAGATAACAAGATGTCGGCCTTCATTATAGCGATAGCGGTGACGCAAGATAGCGGTGACTCAAGATGGCGGTGCCGCAAGATAGCGGTGACGCAAGATAGCGGTGACTCAAGATGGCGGTGACGCAAGATGGCGGTGACGCAAGATAGTGGTGACGCAAGATAGCGGTGACGCTAGATGGTGGTGACGCAAGATAGCGGTGACGCAAGAGGGCGGTGACGAAAGATAGCGGTGCCGCAAGATAGCGGTGACGCAAGATGGTGGTGACGCAAGATGGCGGTGACTCAAGATAGCGTTGACTCAAGATAGCGGTGACGCAAGATAGCGGTGACGCAAGATAGCGGTGACGCAAGATGACGGTGACGCAAGATGGCGGTGACGGTGACGCAAGATGGCGGTGACGCAAGATGGCGGTGACGCAAGATAACAAGATGTCGGCCTTCATAATAGCGATGACGTCTTGCGTCACCGCTATTTAGCGGTGCCGCAAGATAGCCGTGACGCAAGATAGCGGTGACTCAAGATGACGGTGCCGCAAGATAGCGGTGACGCAAGATAGCGGTGACGCAAGATGACGGTGACGCAAGATGGCGGTGCCGCAAGATGGCGGTGACGGTGAGGCAAGATGGCGGTGACGTAAGATGGCGGTGATGCAAGATAGCCGTGACGCAAGATGGCGGTAACGCAAGATAGCGGTGATGCAAGATAGCCGTGACGCAAGATGGCGGTAACGCAAGATAGCGGTGCCGCAAGATAGCGGTGACGCAAGATAGCGGTGACGCAAGATGGCGGTAACGCAAGATAGCGGTGATGCAAGATAGCCGTGACGCAAGATGGCGGTAACGCAAGATAGCGGTGCCGCAAGATAGCGGTGACGCAAGATAGCGGTGACGCAAGATGGCGGAGCCGCAAGATAGCGGTGACGCAAGATGGCGGTGCCACAAGATGGCGGTGCCGCAAGATAGCGGTGACGCAAGATGGCGGTGCCGCAAGATAGCGGTGACGCAAGATGGCGGTGCCGCAAAATGGCGTTGCCGCAAGATGGCGGTGCCGCAAGATAGCGGTGACGCAACATGGCAGTGACGCAAGATGGCGGTGCCGCAAGATAGCAGTGACGCAAGATAGCGGTGACGCAAGATGGCGGTGCCGCAAGATAGCGGTGCCGCAAGATAGCGGTGACGCAAGATGGCAGTGACGCAAGATAGCGGTGACGCAAGATGGCGGTGCCACAAGATGGCGGTGACGCAAGATAGCGGTGACGCAAGATGGCGGTGACGCAAGATAACAAGATGTCGGCCTTCATTATAGCGATGACGTCTTGCGTCACCGCTATTTAGCGGTGCCGCAAGATAGCGGTGCCGCAAGATAGTGGTGACTCAAGATGGCGGTGCCGCAAGATGGCGGGGCCGCAAGATGGCGGTGCCGCAAGATAGCGGTACCGCAAGATAGCGGTGACGCAAGATAGCGGTGACGCAAGATGGCGGTGACGCAAGATAGCCGTGACGCAAGATAGCGGTGACGCAAGATGGTGGTGACGCAAGATGGCGGTGACGCAAGATAGCGTTGACGCAAGATGGCGGTGACGCAAGATAGCCGTGACGCAAGATAGCGGTGACGCTAGATGGTGGTGACGCAAGATAGCGGTGACGCAAGAGGGCGGTGACGAAAGATAGCGGTGCCGCAAGATAGCGGTGACGCAAGATGGTGGTGACGCAAGATGGCGGTGACTCAAGATAGCGTTGACTCAAGATGGCGGTGACGCAAGATAGCGGTGCCGCAAGATAGCGGTGACGCAAGATAGCGGTGACGCAAGATAGCGGTGACGCAAGATAGCGGTGACGCAAGATAGCGGTGACGCAAGATAGCGGTGACGCAAGATGACGGTGACGCAAGATGGCGGTGACGGTGACGCAAGATGGCGGTGACGCAAGATGGCGGTGACGCAAGATAACAAGATGTCGGCCTTCATAATAGCGATGACGTCTTGCGTCACCGCTATTTAGCGGTGCCGCAAGATAGCCGTGACGCAAGATAGCGGTGACTCAAGATGACGGTGCCGCAAGATAGCGGTGACGCAAGATAGCGGTGAAGCAAGATAGCGGTGACGCAAGATGGCGGTGCCGCAAGATAGCGGTGCCGCAAGATAGCGGTGACGCAAGATGGCGGTGCCGCAAGATAGCGGTGCCGCAAGATAGCGGTGACGCAAGATGGCGGTGCCGCAAGACGGCGGTGCCGCAAGATAGCGGTGACGCAAGATAGCGGTGACGCAAGATGGCGGTGCCGCAAGATAACAAGATGTCGGCCTTCATTATAGCGATGACGTCTTGCGACGGTGACGCAAGATAGCGGTGACGCAAGATAGCGGTGCCGCAAGATGGCGGTGACGCAAGATGGTGGTGACGCAAGATGGCGGTGACGCAAGATAGCGTTGACTCAAGATGGCGGTGACGCAAGATAGCGGTGCCGCAAGATAGCGGTGACGCAAGATAGCGGTGACGCAAGAGGGCGGTGACGAAAGATAGCGGTGACGCAAGATGACGGTGACGAAAGATAGCGGTGACGCAAGATGACGGTGACGCAAGATGGCGGTGACGCAAGATGGCGGTGACGCAAGATAACAAGATGTCGGCCTTCATTATAGCGATAGCGGTGACGCAAGATAGCGGTGACTCAAGATGGCGGTGCCGCAAGATAGCGGTGACGCAAGATAGCGGTGACTCAAGATGGCGGTGACGCAAGATGGCGGTGACGCAAGATAGTGGTGACGCAAGATAGCGGTGACGCTAGATGGTGGTGACGCAAGATAGCGGTGACGCAAGAGGGCGGTGACGAAAGATAGCGGTGCCGCAAGATAGCGGTGACGCAAGATGGTGGTGACGCAAGATGGCGGTGACTCAAGATAGCGTTGACTCAAGATAGCGGTGACTCAAGATAGCGGTGACGCAAGAGGGCGGTGACGAAAGAGAGCGGTGACGCAAGATGACGGTGACGCAAGATGGCGGTGACGGTGACTCAAGATGGCGGTGACGCAAGATGGCGGTGACGCAAGATAACAAGATGTCGGCCTTCATTATAGCGATGACGTCTTGCGTCACCGCTATTTAGCGGTGACGCAAGATGGCGGTGACGCAAGATAGCGGTGACTCAAGATGGCGGTGACGCAAGATAGCGGTGCCGCAAGATAGCGGTGACGCAAGATAGCGGTGACGCAAGATGGCGGTGACGCAAGATGGCGGTGACGCAAGATAGCGGTGACTCAAGATGGCGGTGACGCAAGATGGCGGTGACGCAAGATAACAAGATGTCGGCCTTCATTATAGCGATGACGTCTTGCGTCACCGCTATTTAGCGGTGCCGCAAGATAGCGGTGAAGCAAGATAGCGGTGACTCAAGATGGCGGTGACGCAAGATAGCGGTGCCGCAAGATAGCGGTGCCGCAAGATAGCGGTGACGCAAGATAGCGGTGACGCAAGATAGCGGTGACGCAAGATAGCGGTGACGCAAGATAGCGGTGACGCAAGATAGCGGTGACGCAAGATGACGGTGACGCAAGATGGCGGTGACGGTGACGCAAGATGGCGGTGACGCAAGATGGCGGTGACGCAAGATAACAAGATGTCGGCCTTCATAATAGCGATGACGTCTTGCGTCACCGCTATTTAGCGGTGCCGCAAGATAGCGGTGCCGCAAGATAGCGGTGACGCAAGATGGCGGTGCCGCAAGACGGCGGTGCCGCAAGATAGCGGTGACGCAAGATAGCGGTGACGCAAGATGGCGGTGCCGTAAGATGGCGGTGCCGCAAGATAACAAGATGTCGGCCTTCATTATAGCGATGACGTCTTGCGACGGTGACGCAAGATAGCGGTGACGCAAGATAGCGGTGCCGCAAGATGGCGGTGACGCAAGATGGTGGTGACGCAAGATGGCGGTGACGCAAGATAGCGTTGACTCAAGATGGCGGTGACGCAAGATAGCGGTGCCGCAAGATAGCGGTGACGCAAGATAGCGGTGACGCAAGAGGGCGGTGACGAAAGATAGCGGTGACGCAAGATGACGGTGACGCAAGATAGCGGTGACGCAAGATGACGGTGACGCAAGATGGCGGTGACGCAAGATGGCGGTGACGCAAGATAACAAGATTTCGGCCTTCATTATAGCGATAGCGGTGACGCAAGATAGCGGTGACGCAAGAGGGCGGTGACGAAAGATAGCGGTGCCGCAAGATAGCGGTGACGCAAGATGGTGGTGACGCAAGATGGCGGTGACTCAAGATAGCGTTGACTCAAGATAGCGGTGACGCAAGATAGCGGTGACGCAAGATAGCGGTGACGCAAGATGACGGTGACGCAAGATGGCGGTGACGGTGACGCAAGATGGCGGTGACGCAAGATGGCGGTGACGCAAGATAACAAGATGTCGGCCTTCATAATAGCGATGACGTCTTGCGTCACCGCTATTTAGCGGTGCCGCAAGATAGCCGTGACGCAAGATAGCGGTGACTCAAGATGACGGTGCCGCAAGATAGCGGTGACGCAAGATAGCGGTGACGCAAGATGGCGGTGACGCAAGATGGCGGTGACGCATCACCGCTATTTAGCGGTGCCGCAAGATGGCGGTGCCGCAAGATAGCCGTGACGCAAGATGGTGGTGACTCAAGATAGCGGTGACGCAAGAGGGCGGTGACGAAAGAGAGCGGTGACGCAAGATGACGGTGACGCAAGATGGCGGTGACGGTGACTCAAGATGGCGGTGACGCAAGATGGCGGTGACGCAAGATAACAAGATGTCGGCCTTCATTATAGCGATGACGTCTTGCGACGGTGACGCAAGATAGCGGTGACGCAAGATAGCGGTGCCGCAAGATGGCGGTGACGCAAGATAGCGGTGACGCTAGATGGTGGTGACGCAAGATAGCGGTGACGCAAGAGGGCGGTGACGAAAGATAGCGGTGCCGCAAGATAGCGGTGACGCAAGATGGTGGTGACGCAAGATGGCGGTGACTCAAGATAGCGTTGACTCAAGATAGCGGTGACGCAAGATAGCGGTGACGCAAGATAGCGGTGACGCAAGATGACGGTGACGCAAGATGGCGGTGACGGTGACGCAAGATGGCGGTGACGCAAGATGGCGGTGACGCAAGATAACAAGATGTCGGCCTTCATAATAGCGATGACGTCTTGCGTCACCGCTATTTACCACTATTTAGCGGTCCCGCAAGATAGCGGTGACGCAAGATAGCGGTGACGCAAGATAGCGGTGCCGCAAGATAGCGGTGACGCAAGATAGCGGTGACGCAAGATGACGGTGACGCAAGATGGCGGTGACGCAAGATGGCGGTGACGCATCACCGCTATTTAGCGGTGCCGCAAGATAGCCGTGACGCAAGATGGTGGTGACTCAAGATAGCGGTGACGCAAGAGGGCGGTGACGAAAGAGAGCGGTGACGCAAGATGACGGTGACGCAAGATGGCGGTGACGGTGACTCAAGATGGCGGTGACGCAAGATGGCGGTGACGCAAGATAACAAGATGTCGGCCTTCATTATAGCGATGACGTCTTGCGTCACCGCTATTTAGCGGTGACGCAAGATGGCGGTGACGCAAGATAGCGGTGACTCAAGATGGCGGTGACGCAAGATAGCGGTGACGCAAGATGGCGGTGACGCAAGATGGCGAAGACGCAAGATAGCGGTGACTCAAGATGGCGGTGACGGTGACTCAAGATGGCGGTGACGCAAGATAACAAGATGTCGGCCTTCATTATAGCGATGACGCAAGATAGCGGTGACTCAAGATGGCGGTGACGCAAGATAGCGGTGACGCAAGATAACAAGATGTCGGCCTTCATTATAGCGATGACGTCTTGCGTCACCGCTATTTAGCGGTGACGGAAGATGGCGGTGACGCAAGATAGCGGTGACTCAAGATGGCGGTGACGCAAGATAGCAGTGCCGCAAGATAGCGGTGACGCAAGATAGCGGTGACGCAAGATGGCGGTGACGCAAGATAGCGGTGACTCAAGATGGCGGTGACGCAAGATGGCGGTGACGCAAGATAACAAGATGTCGGCCTTCATTATAGCGATGACGTCTTGCGTCACCGCTATTTAGCGGTGCCGCAAGATAGCGGTGCCGCAAGATAGCGGTGACGCAAGATAGCGGTGCCGCAAGATAGCGGTGACGCAAGATAGCCGTGACGCAAGATAGCGGTGACTCAAGATGGCGGTGACGCAAGATAGCGGTGCCGCAAGATAGCGGTGACTCAAGATGGCGGTGACGCAAGATAGCGGTGCCGCAAGATAGCGGTGACGCAAGATGGCGGTGACGCAAGATAGCGGTGCCGCAAGATAGCGGTGACTCAAGATGGCGGTGACGCAAGATAGCGGTGCCGCAAGATAGCGGTGACGCAAGATGGCGGTGACGCAAGATAGCGGTGACTCAAGATGGCGGTGACGCAAGATGGCGGTGACGGTGACTCAAGATGGCGGTGACGCAAGATGGCGGTGACGCAAGATAACAAGATGTCGGCCTTCATTATAGCGATGACGTCTTGCGTCACCGCTATTTAGCGGTGCCGCAAGATAGCGGTGACGAAAGATAGCGGTGACGCAAGATGGTGGTGACGCAAGATGACGGTGCCGCAAGATGGCGGTGACGGTGACTCAAGATGGCGGTGACGCAAGATAACAAGATGTCGGCCTTCATTATAGCGATGACGGTGTCGGCCTTCATTATAGCGATGACGTCTTGCGTCACCGCTATTTAGCGGTGCCGCAAGATGGCGGTGCCGCAAGATAGCCGTGACGCAAGATGGTGGTGACTCAAGATAGCGGTGACGCAAGAGGGCGGTGACGAAAGAGAGCGGTGACGCAAGATGACGGTGACGCAAGATGGCGGTGACGGTGACTCAAGATGGCGGTGACGCAAGATGGCGGTGACGCAAGATAACAAGATGTCGGCCTTCATTATAGCGATGACGTCTTGCGTCACCGCTATTTAGCGGTGACGCAAGATGGCGGTGCCGCAAGATGGCGGTGCCGCAAGATGGCGTTGCCGCAAGATGGCGGTGACGCAAGATAGCGGTGACGCAAGATAGCGGTGCCGCAAGATAGCGGTGACGCAAGATAGCGGTGACGCAAGAGGGCGGTGACGAAAGATAGCGGTGACGCAAGATGACGGTGACGCAAGATAGCCGTGACGCAAGATGGTGGTGACTCAAGATAGCGGTGACGCAAGAGGGCGGTGACGAAAGAGAGCGGTGACGCAAGATGACGGTGATGCAAGATGGCGGTGACGGTGACTCAAGATGGCGGTGACGCAAGATGGCGGTGACGCAAGATAACAAGATGTCGGCCTTCATTATAGCGATGACGTCTTGCGTCACCGCTATTTAGCGGTGACGCAAGATGGCGGTGACGCAAGATAGCGGTGACTCAAGATGGCGGTGACGCAAGATAGCGGTGCCGCAAGATAGCGGTGACGCAAGATAGCGGTGACGCAAGATGGCGGTGACGCAAGATGGCGGTGACGCAAGATAACAAGATGTCGGCCTTCATTATAGCGATGACGTCTTGCGTCACCGCTATTTAGCGGTGCCGCAAGATAGCGGTGACGCAAGATAGCGGTGCCGCAAGATAGCGGTGACGCAAGATAGCCGTGACGCAAGATAGCGGTGACGCAAGATAGCGGTGACGCAAGATAGCGGTGACGCAAGATGGCGGTGACGCAAGATAACAAGATGTCGGCCTTCATTATAGCGATAGCGGTGACGCAAGATAGCGGTGCCGCAAGATTGCGGTGCCGCAAGATAGCGGTGACGCAAGATGGCGGTGCCGCAAGACGGCGGTGCCGCAAGATAGCGGTGACGCAAGATAGCGGTGACGCAAGATGGCGGTGCCGTAAGATGGCGGTGCCGCAAGATAACAAGATGTCGGCCTTCATTATAGCGATGACGTCTTGCGACGGTGCCGCAACATAGCGGTGACGCAAGATAGCGGTGCCGCAAGATAGCGGTGACGCAAGATAGCCGTGACGCAAGATAGCGGTGACGCAAGATGGCGGTGACGCAAGATGGCGGTGCCGCAAGACAGCGGTGCCGCAAGATAGCGGTGACGCAAGATAGCGGTGACGCAAGATGGCGGTGCCGTAAGATGGCGGTGCCGCAAGATAACAAGATGTCGGCCTTCATTATAGCGATGACGCAAGATAGCGGTGACTCAAGATGGCGGTGACGCAAGATAGCGGTGCCGCAAGATAGCGGTGACGCAAGATAGCGGTGACGCAAGATGGCGGTGACGCAAGATAGCGGTGACTCAAGATGGCGGTGACGCAAGATGGCGGTGACGCAAGATAGCGGTGCCACAAGATGGCGGTGACGCAAGATGGCGGTGACGCAAGATAACAAGATGTCGGCCTTCATTATAGCGATGACGCAAGATAGCGGTGACGCAAGATAGCGGTGACGCAAGATGGCGGTGACGCAAGATAGCGGTGACTCAAGATGGCGGTGACGCAAGATGGCGATGACGCAAGATAGCGGTGCCGCAAGATGGCGGTGACGCAAGATGGCGGTGACGCAAGATAACAAGATGTCGGCCTTCATTATAGCGGTGACTCAAGATGGCGGTGACGCAAGATAGTGGTGCCGCAAGATAGCGGTGACGCAAGATGGTGGTGACGCAAGATGACGGTGCCGCAAGATAGCGGTGACGCAAGATAGCGGTGACGCAAGATGACGGTGACGCAAGATAGCGGTGACTCAAGATGGCGGTGACGTAAGATAGTGGTGCCGCAAGATAGCGGTGACGCAAGATGGCGGTGACGCAAGATAGCGGTGCCGCAAGATAGCGGTGACTCAAGATGGCGGTGACGCAAGATAGCGGTGACTCAAGATGGCGGTGACGCAAGATGGCGGTGACGGTGACTCAAGATGGCGGTGACGCAAGATGGCGGTGACGCAAGATAACAAGATGTCGGCCTTCATTATAGCGATGACGTCTTGCGTCACCGCTATTTAGCGGTGCCGCAAGATAGCGGTGACGAAAGATAGCGGTGACGCAAGATGGTGGTGACGCAAGATGACGGTGCCGCAAGATGGCGGTGACGGTGACTCAAGATGGCGGTGACGCAAGATAACAAGATGTCGGCCTTCATTATAGCGATGACGGTGTCGGCCTTCATTATAGCGATGACGTCTTGCGTCACCGCTATTTAGCGGTGCCGCAAGATGGCGGTGCCGCAAGATAGCCGTGACGCAAGATGGTGGTGACTCAAGATAGCGGTGACGCAAGAGGGCGGTGACGAAAGAGAGCGGTGACGCAAGATGACGGTGACGCAAGATGGCGGTGACGGTGACTCAAGATGGCGGTGACGCAAGATGGCGGTGACGCAAGATAACAAGATGTCGGCCTTCATTATAGCGATGACGTCTTGCGTCACCGCTATTTAGCGGTGACGCAAGATGGCGGTGCCGCAAGATGGCGGTGCCGCAAGATGGCGTTGCCGCAAGATGGCGGTGACGCAAGATAGCGGTGACGCAAGATAGCGGTGCCGCAAGATAGCGGTGACGCAAGAGGGCGGTGACGAAAGATAGCGGTGACGCAAGATGACGGTGACGCAAGATAGCCGTGACGCAAGATGGTGGTGACTCAAGATAGCGGTGACGCAAGATAGCGGTGCCGCAAGATAGCGGTGACGCAAGATAGCCGTGACGCAAGATAGCGGTGACGCAAGATAGCGGTGACGCAAGATAGCGGTGACGCAAGATGGCGGTGACGCAAGATAACAAGATGTCGGCCTTCATTATAGCGATAGCGGTGACGCAAGATAGCGGTGCCGCAAGATTGCGGTGCCGCAAGATAGCGGTGACGCAAGATGGCGGTGCCGCAAGACGGCGGTGCCGCAAGATAGCGGTGACGCAAGATAGCGGTGACGCAAGATGGCGGTGCCGTAAGATGGCGGTGCCGCAAGATAACAAGATGTCGGCCTTCATTATAGCGATGACGTCTTGCGACGGTGCCGCAACATAGCGGTGACGCAAGATAGCGGTGCCGCAAGATAGCGGTGACGCAAGATAGCCGTGACGCAAGATAGCGGTGACGCAAGATGGCGGTGACGCAAGATGGCGGTGCCGCAAGACAGCGGTGCCGCAAGATAGCGGTGACGCAAGATAGCGGTGACGCAAGATGGCGGTGCCGTAAGATGGCGGTGCCGCAAGATAACAAGATGTCGGCCTTCATTATAGCGATGACGCAAGATAGCGGTGACTCAAGATGGCGGTGACGCAAGATAGCGGTGCCGCAAGATAGCGGTGACGCAAGATAGCGGTGACGCAAGATGGCGGTGACGCAAGATAGCGGTGACTCAAGATGGCGGTGACGCAAGATGGCGGTGACGCAAGATGGCGGTGACGCAAGATAGCGGTGACTCAAGATGGCGGTGACGCAAGATGGCGGTGACGCAAGATAGCGGTGCCGCAAGATGGCGGTGACGCAAGATGGCGGTGACGCAAGATAACAAGATGTCGGCCTTCATTATAGCGGTGACTCAAGATGGCGGTGACGCAAGATAGTGGTGCCGCAAGATAGCGGTGACGCAAGATGGTGGTGACGCAAGATGACGGTGCCGCAAGATAGCGGTGACGCAAGATAGCGGTGACGCAAGATGACGGTGACGCAAGATAGCGGTGACTCAAGATGGCGGTGACGTAAGATAGTGGTGCCGCAAGATAGCGGTGACGCAAGATGGCGGTGACGCAAGATGGCGGTGACGGTGACTCAAGATGGCGGTGACGCAAGATGGCGGTGACGCAAGATAACAAGATGTCGGCCTTCATTATAGCGATGACGCAAGATAGCGGTGACTCAAGATGGCGGTGACGCAAGATAGCGGTGCCGCAAGATAGCGGTGACGCAAGATAGCGGTGACGCAAGATGGCGGTGACGCAAGATAGCCGTGACGCAAGATAGCGGTGACTCAAGATGGCGGTGACGCAAGATGGCGGTGACGCAAGATAACAAGATGTCGGCCTTCATTATAGCGATGACGTCTTGCGTCACCGCTATTTAGCGGTGCCGCAAGATAGCGGTGACGCAAGATGACGGTGCCGCAAGATAGCGGTGACGCAAGATAGCGGTGACGCAAGATGACGGTGACGCAAGATAGCGGTGACTCAAGATGGCGGTGACGCAAGATGGCGGTGACGGTGACTCAAGATGGCGGTGACGCAAGATAACAAGATGTCGGCCTTCATTATAGCGATGACGCAAGATAGCGGTGACTCAAGATGGCGGTGACGCAAGATAGCGGTGACGCAAGATAACAAGATGTCAGCCTTCATTATAGCGATGACGTCTTGCGTCAACGCTATTTAGCGGTGACGGAAGATGGCGGTGACGCAAGATAGCGGTGACTCAAGATGGCGGTGACGCAAGATAGCAGTGCCGCAAGATAGCGGTGACGCAAGATAGCGGTGACGCAAGATGGCGGTGACGCAAGATGGCGGTGACGCAAGATAACAAGATGTCGGCCTTCATTATAGCGATGACGTCTTGCGTCACCGCTATTTAGCGGTGCCGCAAGATAGCGGTGCCACAAGATAGCGGTGACGCAAGATAGCGGTGCCGCAAGATAGCGGTGACGCAAGATAGCCGTGACGCAAGATAGCGGTGACTCAAGATGGCGGTGACGCAAGATAGCGGTGCCGCAAGATAGCGGTGACTCAAGATGGCGGTGACGCAAGATAGCGGTGCCGCAAGATAGCGGTGACGCAAGATGGCGGTGACGCAAGATAGCGGTGCCGCAAGATAGCGGTGACTCAAGATGGCGGTGACGCAAGATAGCGGTGCCGCAAGATAGCGGTGACGCAAGATGGCGGTGACGCAAGATAGCGGTGACTCAAGATGGCGGTGACGCAAGATGGCGGTGACGGTGACTCAAGATGGCGGTGACGCAAGATGGCGGTGACGCAAGATAACAAGATGTCGGCCTTCATTATAGCGATGACGTCTTGCGTCACCGCTATTTAGCGGTGCCGCAAGATAGCGGTGACGAAAGATAGCGGTGACGCAAGATGGTGGTGACGCAAGATGACGGTGCCGCAAGATGGCGGTGACGGTGACTCAAGATGGCGGTGACGCAAGATAACAAGATGTCGGCCTTCATTATAGCGATGACGGTGTCGGCCTTCATTATAGCGATGACGTCTTGCGTCACCGCTATTTAGCGGTGACGCAAGAGGGCGGTGACGAAAGAGAGCGGTGACGCAAGATGACGGTGACGCAAGATGGCGGTGACGGTGACTCAAGATGGCGGTGACGCAAGATGGCGGTGACGCAAGATAACAAGATGTCGGCCTTCATTATAGCGATGACGTCTTGCGTCACCGCTATTTAGCGGTGACGCAAGATGGCGGTGCCGCAAGATGGCGGTGCCGCAAGATGGCGTTGCCGCAAGATGGCGGTGACGCAAGATAGCGGTGACGCAAGATAGCGGTGCCGCAAGATAGCGGTGACGCAAGATAGCGGTGACGCAAGAGGGCGGTGACGAAAGATAGCGGTGACGCAAGATGACGGTGACGCAAGATAGCCGTGACGCAAGATGGTGGTGACTCAAGATAGCGGTGACGCAAGAGGGCGGTGACGAAAGAGAGCGGTGACGCAAGATGACGGTGATGCAAGATGGCGGTGACGGTGACTCAAGATGGCGGTGACGCAAGATGGCGGTGACGCAAGATAACAAGATGTCGGCCTTCATTATAGCGATGACGTCTTGCGTCACCGCTATTTAGCGGTGACGCAAGATGGCGGTGACGCAAGATAGCGGTGACTCAAGATGGCGGTGACGCAAGATAGCGGTGCCGCAAGATAGCGGTGACGCAAGATAGCGGTGACGCAAGATGGCGGTGACGCAAGATAGCGGTGACTCAAGATGGCGGTGACGCAAGATGGCGGTGCCGCAAGATAGCGGTGCCGCAAGATAGCGGTGACGCAAGATGGCGGTGCCGCAAGACGGCGGTGCCGCAAGATAGCGGTGACGCAAGATAGCGGTGACGCAAGATGGCGGTGCCGTAAGATGGCGGTGCCGCAAGATAACAAGATGTCGGCCTTCATTATAGCGATGACGTCTTGCGACGGTGCCGCAAGATAGCGGTGCCGCAAGATAGCGGTGCCGCAAGATAGCGGTGACGCAAGATAGCGGTGACGCAAGATGGCGGTGCCGCAAGATAGCGGTGCCGCAAGATAGCGGTGCCGCAAGATAGCGGTGCCGCAAGATGGCGGTGCCGCAAGACGGCGGTGCCGCAAGATGGCGGTGCCGCAAGACGGCGGTGCCGCAAGATAGCGGTGACGCAAGATAGCGGTGACGCAAGATGGCGGTGCCGTAAGATGGCGGTGACGCAAGATAGCCGTGACGCAAGATAGCGGTGACTCAAGATGGCGGTGACGCAAGATAGCGGTGACGCAAGATGACGGTGCCGCAAGATAGCGGTGACGCAAGATAGCGGTGACGCAAGATGACGGTGACGCAAGATAGCGGTGACTCAAGATGGCGGTGACGCAAGATGGCGGTGACGGTGACTCAAGATGGCGGTGACGCAAGATAACAAGATGTCGGCCTTCATTATAGCGATGACGCAAGATAGCGGTGACTCAAGATGGCGGTGACGCAAGATAGCGGTGCCGCAAGATAGCGGTGACGCAAGATAGCGGTGACGCAAGATAGCGGTGACTCAAGATGGCGGTGACGCAAGATGGCGGTGCCACAAGATGGCGGTGACGCAAGATGGCGGTGACGCAAGATAACAAGATGTCGGCCTTCATTATAGCGATGACGCAAGATAGCGGTGACTCAAGATGGCGGTGACGGTGACTCAAGATGGCGGTGACGCAAGATAACAAGATGTCGGCCTTCATTATAGCGATGACGCAAGATAGCGGTGCCGCAAGATAGCGGTGACGCAAGATAGCGGTGACGCAAGATAGCGGTGACTCAAGATGGCGGTGACGCAAGATGGCGGTGACGCAAGATAGCGGTGCCACAAGATGGCGGTGACGCAAGATGGCGGTGACGCAAGATAACAAGATGTCGGCCTTCATTATAGCGATGACGCAAGATAGCGGTGACTCAAGATGGCGGTGACGCAAGATAGCGGTGCCGCAAGATAGCGGTGACGCAAGATAGCGGTGACGCAAGATGGCGGTGACGCAAGATAGCGGTGACTCAAGATGGCGGTGACGCAAGATGGCGGTGACGCAAGATAGCGGTGCCGCAAGATGGCGGTGACGCAAGATGGCGGTGACGCAAGATAACAAGATGTCGGCCTTCATTATAGCGGTGACTCAAGATGGCGGTGACGCAAGATAGTGGTGCCGCAAGATAGCGGTGACGCAAGATGGTGGTGACGCAAGATGACGGTGCCGCAAGATAGCGGTGACGCAAGATAGCGGTGACGCAAGATGACGGTGACGCAAGATAGCGGTGACTCAAGATGGCGGTGACGTAAGATAGTGGTGCCGCAAGATAGCGGTGACGCAAGATGGCGGTGACGCAAGATGGCGGTGACGGTGACTCAAGATGGCGGTGACGCAAGATGGCGGTGACGCAAGATAACAAGATGTCGGCCTTCATTATAGCGATGACGCAAGATAGCGGTGACTCAAGATGGCGGTGACGCAAGATAGCGGTGCCGCAAGATAGCGGTGACGCAAGATAGCGGTGACGCAAGATGGCGGTGACGCAAGATAGCCGTGACGCAAGATAGCGGTGACTCAAGATGGCGGTGACGCAAGATGGCGGTGACGCAAGATAGTGGTGACGCAAGATAGCGGTGACGCAAGATAGCGGTGACACAAGATAACAAGATGTCGGCCTTCATTATAGCGATGACGTCTTGCGTCACCGCTATTTAGCGGTGCCGCAAGATAGCGGTGACGCAAGATGACGGTGCCGCAAGATAGCGGTGACGCAAGATAGCGGTGACGCAAGATGACGGTGACGCAAGATAGCGGTGACTCAAGATGGCGGTGACGCAAGATGGCGGTGACGGTGACTCAAGATGGCGGTGACGCAAGATAACAAGATGTCGGCCTTCATTATAGCGATGACGCAAGATAGCGGTGACTCAAGATGGCGGTGACGCAAGATAGCGGTGCCGCAAGATAGCGGTGACGCAAGATAGCGGTGACGCAAGATAGCGGTGACTCAAGATGGCGGTGACGCAAGATGGCGGTGACGCAAGATAGCGGTGCCACAAGATGGCGGTGACGCAAGATGGCGGTGACGCAAGATAACAAGATGTCGGCCTTCATTATAGCGATGACGCAAGATAGCGGTGACTCAAGATGGCGGTGACGCAAGATAGCGGTGCCGCAAGATAGCGGTGACGCAAGATAGCGGTGACGCAAGATGGCGGTGACGCAAGATAGCGGTGACTCAAGATGGCGGTGACGCAAGATGGCGGTGACGCAAGATAGCGGTGCCGCAAGATGGCGGTGACGCAAGATGGCGGTGACGCAAGATAACAAGATGTCGGCCTTCATTATAGCGGTGACTCAAGATGGCGGTGACGCAAGATAGTGGTGCCGCAAGATAGCGGTGACGCAAGATGGTGGTGACGCAAGATGACGGTGCCGCAAGATAGCGGTGACGCAAGATAGCGGTGACGCAAGATGACGGTGACGCAAGATAGCGGTGACTCAAGATGGCGGTGACGTAAGATAGTGGTGCCGCAAGATAGCGGTGACGCAAGATGGCGGTGACGCAAGATGGCGGTGACGGTGACTCAAGATGGCGGTGACGCAAGATGGCGGTGACGCAAGATGGCGGTGACGCAAGATAACAAGATGTCGGCCTTCATTATAGCGATGACGCAAGATAGCGGTGACTCAAGATGGCGGTGACGCAAGATAGCGGTGCCGCAAGATAGCGGTGACGCAAGATAGCGGTGACGCAAGATGGCGGTGACGCAAGATAGCCGTGACGCAAGATAGCGGTGACTCAAGATGGCGGTGACGCAAGATGGCGGTGACGCAAGATAGTGGTGACGCAAGATAGCGGTGACGCAAGATAGCGGTGACACAAGATAACAAGATGTCGGCCTTCATTATAGCGATGACGTCTTGCGTCACCGCTATTTAGCGGTGCCGCAAGATAGCGGTGACGCAAGATGACGGTGCCGCAAGATAGCGGTGACGCAAGATAGCGGTGACGCAAGATGACGGTGACGCAAGATAGCGGTGACTCAAGATGGCGGTGACGCAAGATGGCGGTGACGGTGACTCAAGATGGCGGTGACGCAAGATAACAAGATGTCGGCCTTCATTATAGCGATGACGGTGTCGGCCTTCATTATAGCGATGACGTCTTGCGTCACCGCTATTTAGCGGTGCCGCAAGATGGCGGTGCCGCAAGATAGCCGTGACGCAAGATGGTGGTGACTCAAGATAGCGGTGACGCAAGAGGGCGGTGACGAAAGAGAGCGGTGACGCAAGATGGCGGTGACGTAAGATAACAAGATGTCGGCCTTCATTATAGCGATGACGTCTTGCGTCACCGCTATTTAGCGGTGACGGAAGATGGCGGTGACGCAAGATAGCGGTGACTCAAGATGGCGGTGACGCAAGATAGCGGTGCCGCAAGATAGCGGTGACGCAAGATAGCGGTGACGCAAGATGGCGGTGACGCAAGATAGCGGTGACTCAAGATGGCGGTGACGCAAGATGGCGGTGACGCAAGATAACAAGATGTCGGCCTTCATTATAGCGATGACGTCTTGCGTCACCGCTATTTAGCGGTGCCGCAAGATAGCGGTGCCGCAAGATAGCGGTGACGCAAGATAGCGGTGCCGCAAGATAGCGGTGACGCAAGATAGCCGTGACGCAAGATAGCGGTGACTCAAGATGGCGGTGACGCAAGATAGCGGTGCCGCAAGATAGCGGTGACTCAAGATGGCGGTGACGCAAGATAGCGGTGCCGCAAGATAGCGGTGACGCAAGATGGCGGTGACGCAAGATAGCGGTGCCGCAAGATAGCGGTGACTCAAGATGGCGGTGACGCAAGATGGCGGTGACGGTGACTCAAGATGGCGGTGACGCAAGATGGCGGTGACGCAAGATAACAAGATGTCGGCCTTCATTATAGCGATGACGTCTTGCGTCACCGCTATTTAGCGGTGCCGCAAGATAGCGGTGACGAAAGATAGCGGTGACGCAAGATGGTGGTGACGCAAGATGACGGTGACGCAAGATAGCGGTGACTCAAGATGGCGGTGACGTAAGATAGTGGTGCCGCAAGATAGCGGTGACGCAAGATGGCGGTGACGCAAGATGGCGGTGACGGTGACTCAAGATGGCGGTGACGCAAGATGGCGGTGACGCAAGATAACAAGATGTCGGCCTTCATTATAGCGATGACGCAAGATAGCGGTGACTCAAGATGGCGGTGACGCAAGATAGCGGTGCCGCAAGATAGCGGTGACGCAAGATAGCGGTGACGCAAGATGGCGGTGACGCAAGATAGCCGTGACGCAAGATAGCGGTGACTCAAGATGGCGGTGACGCAAGATGGCGGTGACGCAAGATAGTGGTGACGCAAGATAGCGGTGACGCAAGATAGCGGTGACACAAGATAACAAGATGTCGGCCTTCATTATAGCGATGACGTCTTGCGTCACCGCTATTTAGCGGTGCCGCAAGATAGCGGTGACGCAAGATGACGGTGCCGCAAGATAGCGGTGACGCAAGATAGCGGTGACGCAAGATGACGGTGACGCAAGATAGCGGTGACTCAAGATGGCGGTGACGCAAGATGGCGGTGACGGTGACTCAAGATGGCGGTGACGCAAGATAACAAGATGTCGGCCTTCATTATAGCGATGACGCAAGATAGCGGTGACTCAAGATGGCGGTGACGCAAGATAGCGGTGCCGCAAGATAGCGGTGACGCAAGATAGCGGTGACGCAAGATAGCGGTGACTCAAGATGGCGGTGACGCAAGATGGCGGTGACGCAAGATAGCGGTGCCACAAGATGGCGGTGACGCAAGATGGCGGTGACGCAAGATAACAAGATGTCGGCCTTCATTATAGCGATGACGCAAGATAGCGGTGACTCAAGATGGCGGTGACGCAAGATAGCGGTGCCGCAAGATAGCGGTGACGCAAGATAGCGGTGACGCAAGATGGCGGTGACGCAAGATAGCGGTGACTCAAGATGGCGGTGACGCAAGATGGCGGTGACGCAAGATAGCGGTGACGCAAGATGGCGGTGACGCAAGATGGCGGTGACGCAAGATAACAAGATGTCGGCCTTCATTATAGCGGTGACTCAAGATGGCGGTGACGCAAGATAGTGGTGCCGCAAGATAGCGGTGACGCAAGATGGTGGTGACGCAAGATGACGGTGCCGCAAGATAGCGGTGACGCAAGATAGCGGTGACGCAAGATGACGGTGACGCAAGATAGCGGTGACTCAAGATGGCGGTGACGTAAGATAGTGGTGCCGCAAGATAGCGGTGACGCAAGATGGCGGTGACGCAAGATGGCGGTGACGGTGACTCAAGATGGCGGTGACGCAAGATGGCGGTGACGCAAGATGGCGGTGACGCAAGATAACAAGATGTCGGCCTTCATTATAGCGATGACGCAAGATAGCGGTGACTCAAGATGGCGGTGACGCAAGATAGCGGTGCCGCAAGATAGCGGTGACGCAAGATAGCGGTGACGCAAGATGGCGGTGACGCAAGATAGCCGTGACGCAAGATAGCGGTGACGCAAGATGGCGGTGACGCAAGATGGCGGTGACGCAAGATAGTGGTGACGCAAGATAGCGGTGACGCAAGATAGCGGTGACACAAGATAACAAGATGTCGGCCTTCATTATAGCGATGACGTCTTGCGTCACCGCTATTTAGCGGTGCCGCAAGATAGCGGTGACGCAAGATGACGGTGCCGCAAGATAGCGGTGACGCAAGATAGCGGTGACGCAAGATGACGGTGACGCAAGATAGCGGTGACTCAAGATGGCGGTGACGCAAGATGGCGGTGACGGTGACTCAAGATGGCGGTGACGCAAGATAACAAGATGTCGGCCTTCATTATAGCGATGACGGTGTCGGCCTTCATTATAGCGATGACGTCTTGCGTCACCGCTATTTAGCGGTGCCGCAAGATGGCGGTGCCGCAAGATAGCCGTGACGCAAGATGGTGGTGACTCAAGATAGCGGTGACGCAAGAGGGCGGTGACGAAAGAGAGCGGTGACGCAAGATGGCGGTGACGTAAGATAACAAGATGTCGGCCTTCATTATAGCGATGACGTCTTGCGTCACCGCTATTTAGCGGTGACGGAAGATGGCGGTGACGCAAGATAGCGGTGACTCAAGATGGCGGTGACGCAAGATAGCGGTGCCGCAAGATAGCGGTGACGCAAGATAGCGGTGACGCAAGATGGCGGTGACGCAAGATAGCGGTGACTCAAGATGGCGGTGACGCAAGATGGCGGTGACGCAAGATAACAAGATGTCGGCCTTCATTATAGCGATGACGTCTTGCGTCACCGCTATTTAGCGGTGCCGCAAGATAGCGGTGCCGCAAGATAGCGGTGACGCAAGATAGCGGTGCCGCAAGATAGCGGTGACGCAAGATAGCCGTGACGCAAGATAGCGGTGACTCAAGATGGCGGTGACGCAAGATAGCGGTGCCGCAAGATAGCGGTGACGCAAGAGGGCGGTGACGAAAGAGAGCGGTGACGCAAGATGACGGTGACGCAAGATGGCGGTGACGGTGACTCAAGATGGCGGTGACGCAAGATGGCGGTGACGCAAGATAACAAGATGTCGGCCTTCATTATAGCGATGACGTCTTGCGTCACCGCTATTTAGCGGTGACGCAAGATGGCGGTGACGCAAGATAGCGGTGACTCAAGATGGCGGTGACGCAAGATAGCGTTGCCGCAAGATGGCGGTGACGCAAGATAGCGGTGACGCAAGATAGCGGTGCCGCAAGATAGCGGTGACGCAAGATAGCGGTGACGCAAGAGGGCGGTGACGAAAGATAGCGGTGACGCAAGATGACGGTGACGCAAGATAGCGGTGACGCAAGATGGCGGTGATGGGGTTGCAACGTCGTTATCGTTGCACAACACTTTGTGCAACGATAACGACGTCACCGTGTCGGAGTGTCACAATCCTCTCGTGCCACTTGATCACCACAAGGCACTCTGGATTGACATGAATTCTTCTGAAAGCTACTCTTTAAAATTGTCTCAGTTTCAAAGGCGCATGTTTCATAATTGTTACTACGACGATGTCAATAATGATATTAATTCTGTTCGTTGGGAGACAGAATTATCTAAGCGATCTTGTGAGAATGCACATGACTACTTTTACGATTCTATTAATGCTATTATAAATGACCGAATACCTTTAAAAGTATCTCACAATAATACCTACCCTATCTGGTTTACATCCGCATTAACAAAGCTCCTTAGGGAAAAACACAAACACTTAAGACGGTATAAAAAGTACCACAACTTGTCAGATTTTAATACATTTAAACTATTGCGCGATCGCGCTAAACGTTTAGAAGCTACTTGTTATAAACAATATCTTGGTAACGTAGAAAACTCAATTGAGCGTAATCCCAAACAATTTTGGACTTACATAAAAAGTAAATCAAGTAAGAGTTCACTGCCTAATATAATTAATTATAATAATGTAAGGGCTAACTCATCCGTATCTATATGCGAGGTTTTTTCCGACTTTTTTCAATCTAATTTTCTGGCACCCGACGCAAATGATGTCCCTAACCCTGGCGATGTCTATGGTACGTCTGTAGGCAACATATCTACTATTATTATTGAATATGACACAGTTGTTAAACTTTTAAAAGATCTCGACCCACACAAATCAGCAGGACCAGATGGTATACCCGCTATATTTCTGATAAAATGTGCCAAATCTATTGCAGTGCCACTTACACTTATTTATCAAAAATCATTAAACGAATGTATTGTACCGGAAATTTGGAAAAGAGCTTACATCACCCCGGTCCATAAAAAGGGGTCTAAAACTGATGCGTGTAATTACCGCCCGATATCTAAATTATGTATTGCTGCGAAGTTATTCGAGAAATTAATTTATGGACAACTATTCTCAGCAGTTAAAAACTCATTTGGGAATTACCAACACGGATTTCTGCCGGGCAGATCCACGGGCAGATCTAATATGGTCCAACTTAATGACTTTTTGACCGACGCCATGGATCAAGGTGCCCAGGTCGACGTCGTCTACACCGACTATAGTAAATGTTTCGACAGAATTGACCACAAAAAACTTTTACAAAAATTAGCGGAGACCGGTGTACATGGTGATTTACTCAGATGGTTTGCGTCGTATATTACCAATCGCAGTCAAGCAGTAGCAATCAATAACTGCACCTCGAGGTGGCGTTGGATCCCGAGCGGTGTACCGCAGGGATCCCTACTTGGACCCCTGTTATTCGTCATATTTGTTAACGATATTGACCAATGTTTTAGCTCGTCCCAATTATTGTGCTTTGCTGACGACATGAAAATCTACAAGCGCATAACGTGTCTCGATGACGCTCATCGTCTTCAGGCTGATCTTCAAGCACTTGAAGTCTATTGTGTGAATAACCGTTTAGAACTTAACCCGTTAAAATGTTCCGTTGTTACCTTTACGCGAAAGAAAAATAATATTACTTACGATTATCATCTCAAGAATCATCCGTTGCCCAGAACTACCACTATAAATAAAATAAATAATAAATAAATAAATAAACGTTTATTCAACAAAAAATTTGAACATTACACAAAGTACCTACATTTAAAATATAAGAAGAAAGATACGACACAATACATCAAGATTTTTAAAACAATGTTACAGGATACAAACAAATACTATGATGGTAGGTAAAACAAAAAAGCCCAAAAAAAACAACAAATTGAAAAACAAAAACAGAAAAAGCACAAGGCGCATTTAGAGATAAATTGGTAGGTAGTGTAATGCTCAAACCGTCGAAATGGAATCCGCTCAGGTTCATGACCGTGGGTTTCACAGCCCCTGATATTCTGTGGACCCATTTTTGTCAGCGTAGGACAGACTACTTCAGGCACACTGTGTGAATAATTATTATCATAATATTGATAAAAAAAAATAAATTAAAATACATAATAAATAATAATATAGTAAAATATTAGAATATTATGTAATAATATAATATGATTTATATTTGCATACTTATATATTTTATAATGTGTGTAATTTAAATAAAACAATAATAATATCGACGAAACAAACAAATAAAAAATATAAAGTGATAGCTTGTAAATTGGTTTAAGTGATGTCAGAATCAATAATTCAGAACTCGACATTCTTAATTACTGTTTGTTACATGTTTGTTGCTTTGCAAACAAAGATAATTAGGAAAGTACATAACAACAATATTACCATGTCAACCACAATATTCATAATATTTATTAACTAGCACAATGTTTTAGGTCAATTTTATTAATAGCAGCTGAACCCCAATAACAAAATAAATTAAACAACTATGTACGAACAAGGAAAAGAAGATTGTAATATTATAGGTACGGTCTCTGGCATGCGCCTGTTGAACAACCATAGTATCCCTATGTTACGGATCGAAAAAACGATGGGTAAGTAAATACATTGTTTAAGTATAGAAATCAAAATTTATTAAATACCATAAAATAATAATAAATAATACTTAATATACAACCACATAAAAATGCAAGTAATCGGAAACGTGTGGCGACTGGCGAGACGGTTTCTTACAACTATGCGATTTGTTGACGAAATAAGAGATCCTTTTTGTTTTTAAAATTATAAACTGTTTTCAGATCGCGAAGAGCAGGAGGCAACAGGTTGTTCCAGATTTTGCTAGCCATATATTTGAAGCAACCTCTGAAGGCAGACGAGTAATGTCGTGGAGTAACCATGAGATAGGCGGATCCCCTAGTTATGATGGTCAGCTGTTTATTGCCAGCCCACTGTAGCTTATCATGGAGGTAGGATGGTGTTTTAAATTTCACCACACCAAACAACAGGGTAGCGAAGTGTAGTTGCCTACGACTATCCATTCTGAGCCACCCCAATTCGTTAATGTATGGCGACACATGGGCGCGTGGAGGCACATTACAGCAAAATCTTGCGCACGCATTTTGCACTTTTTGTATATGATGTTTGGAACGTGCAAGAAGACAGGGACCGATTACAGCATCCGCGTAATTTAAATTAGAGAGGACTAGTGTTTCACAAAGAGTAGCTCGTAGATTTTTTGAAATGAAATTTCTTATTTTGTAAAGGATCTTTAGGCGATAGAAGCACCTACTGACGATTTTTACTACATGCTTCTCAAACCTAAGCCCTTCATCCATTAGCACTCCTAGATTCCGTGCTTCCGTTACTCTGTTTATATTTACGCCCGTAATACAAACAGAGGGCATATTGATCTCCGTTTTATGTATTTGTGATTTGGTTCCCAAGATCATATATTTGGTTTTATTTGGGTTTAGCACCAAAGAATTATTTTTTGACCACAGACTGATCCGTTCAAGATCCTCGTTCAACTTTTTTATTGCCTCTATGACGATACACGGTTTAAACGTTATGTAAAGTTGAATATCGTCGGCGTAAATATGAAACCTACAATGTCGGATACACTTAACTATATCTGCGCAAAACAAAGAAAATACTACTGGCCCAATCACTGAACCTTGCGGCACCCCTCTGTTAACCCTCTTAGGATGCGACCGCAAAGGAGACCCATCGTCCGAGATAATTTCAGTTACCTGCGACCGATTTAACAGATAAGCAGAAAACCAGGCTATAGCTTTGTCGTCGAAACCATAATATTTAAGTTTTGATAATAGTAAAGATATATTTATTGTTTCAAACGCACGTGAGTAATCAAGCAAAACTAATACTGTTACCTCTCCCCCATCCTGTGCAGAGATAATATTATCGACGACATCGAGCAAAGCCGTTGTCGTACTATGCTGCTTACGATAACCCGACTGTACCGAGGGTAATATATTGTTGTCGTCCATATATTTGACGGTCTGGGCACTTATTACCTTCTCAAGTACCTTAGACAAGCAGGGCAATATACTGATCGGTCGTAAGTCTTTTAGTTCCGACAAATCATCATTTTTAGGTATAGGTCTAACGATAGCCGTATGCCACACTTCGGGGAAGGTACCAAATTCTATAGACGAGTTGATAATATTAGTAATAGCACTTAGACAATTAGGGCTTCGACTCAACATCAATAACATGTCCAAATTTATATTGTCAATTCCAATCGCCTTAGATTTTAATGACTTAAGAATTTTAATGACATCGGAATCACCGACCAATTTAAAGTGGAAAGTAGACGAATCAAAAGTATGAGAATCAAAATAAGCCTGCAATGAGGGGGATACAATGTTATTACCCGGTATGTCCAGAAAATTATCGTTAATGATATTAGGGTCGCGTAAGTATGTGGGTAAGGCAAATTCCATTTTATTATTATTTAAGTTATCTTTTAGATGTTTCCACATAATTTTTGGATACTTAATATGAGCATATATATACTATAAGAGACCTTGGAGTTATTCATGACTCGAAACTATCGTTTAACTCTCATATTGATCATGTCATATCAAAGGCATCTAAAGCTCTTGGCTTCTTAAAGCGAAATTCTAAAGAATTTGTTCGCGCTAAAACCATCAAGGTTCTATAAGGCTCTCTAGTTAGAAGTCACCTCGAGTATGCCTCCCAAATTTGGAAGCCTAGGTATAAAATTCACATTAATAGAATAGAGAATATCCAAAGAAAATTTATACGTTACCTGTGTTTTAAGACTAATCAACGGTTTAGTAGTTCCAATTATAAGTCCCCAACCTATTATCTAAGTTGTCTTTTAAAATTCCTACTAAGTCCTATCGTCGTCATGTCCCTATCTTCTTACCCACTACCCACACCTACTACAGACAGAACTCTTTCATGTATCGTGCAAGCAAGCAACTAAATTCAGTTTGTTCTAATATGGATTTAGATATTTTCAATTGTAATATTTCAACTCTAAAGAGATCATTATGCAAGCATTTTGTTGATTTAATTAATTAATTGTTTGTTGATGTTTAGCTCTTCTGTACGTTACGGTACGGTATTGTAATGTTAGAAATAAGCAAACACTAACTAAAAAAATCAGTGTATCAATTCATAATGAATATCAGTTATTATATATATATATATATATATATATATATATATATATATATATATATATATATATATATGCATATATATATATATATACATATATATATATATATATATATATATATATATATATATATATATATATATATATATATATATATATATATATATATATATATATATATATATATATATATATATATATATATGTGCATATATATATATATATACATATATATATATATATATATATATATATATATATATATATATATATATATATATATATAAATAACTGATATATATAAATATATAAATAACTGATATTCTTGTTTAAAATAACTGATATTTGATTTTAATACTATAATTGAGTTTAAAATTATAATACTATAATTTTATAATTTACTATAAAGACCTCAAACGTGAGGTGGCATTAGCATTAGATAGGGAGAAGAAGGCATACTTCGACAATTATATTAATACCAATACAAAGTCCCCCCGTGTAATGTGGAAGCATCTCAAGGAGCAAACTAACGTGTGCAAATCAAGTTCTGATTTTGTCTTACCACCTCATCTGTTAGACCCTGACCTCCTCAACAATTTTTTCCTCGATATCCCGAGTCCTAATTCCGTACCTTCATCTACCTTGCCCCTACCGGATTCCCAGCCATTTTGCTCATCTACTTTTAAATTCTCTACAGTTAACGACAGTGATATATTAAAAATAATTAAATCTTTAAAATCTAATGCGGTAGGTACTGACGGTATCAGCTTGGATATGCTTGTACTTCTTTCTCGTCTTCCAGTGTGCATAAGCGTTATAACCAAAATAGTAAATACATCTCTTACTACAAGCACTTTTCCTAGGTCATGGAAGACGGCTATAGTCAAGCCGTTGCCTAAAAAGGATTCTGTATCTGAACCCAAGGATCTCAGACCTATTAGCATATTACCATGCATGTCAAAAATACTGGAGAAAGTAGTATGTGGTCAAATTAGTAATTATTTAGAAGAAAACAGCATATTGCCTACTTTTCAATCTGGTTTCCGTAAAAAACACAGTACAACGACTGCATTAATTGACGTAATAGATAACATTTTGACGGCTCAAGATTCAGGGGAGGTTACCATTCTGGTTCTACTGGACTATTTACGAGCGTTCGACACCATAAATATACCTTTGCTCTTATCCAAATTAAAATATTACGGTTTTGATGACAGTGTAATAGAATGGATTTCAAGTTTTTTACTCAATCGTTCACAAATGGTTGAAATAACTGACAATAATGGAGAGCCATTACGTTCAGTTCCACGTCAAGTAGATATAGGCGTCCCACAGGGATCAGTAGCTGGGCCTCAAATGTTTTCTATTTATGGTGCTGATATCACTCGCCACATACATAATTCAAAACATCATTTATATGCGGATGACTTGCAAATGTATATATCTTTTAAGCCCTGTGATGCTCGCGCGGCCATATCCAAGCTTAATGAAGATCTAGCGAGTATAAGTGAGTGGTCAGAGTCAAATGCACTGGTACTAAACCCGGACAAGAGCAAATTCATGGTACTAGGAACCAAAAATCAAATCAAAAAGGTCAATGCCCTTTCTCCTGTAGTGCATATTAAAAACAAAAATATTGAGAGAGTCAGTGAAGCTCGTAATTTGGGACTTTTATTAGATGAGGAGCTAAAATTTGAAAAACACATAATAAAAACTGCAAGTCGATGCTTTTACCGCCTAAAAGTCTTATATAATATCAGAAGCTTCATATCTGAAAATTTGCGTAACAGTCTGTGCGAATCCTTGATACTGTCTAACTTGAATTACGCGGACGTAGTCACAGGGCCCTGCCTCCTATCGAGGTCTAAACGAGTTGTGCAGAAGGTACAGAATGCTTGCGCTAGGTTCTGTTGTGACATACCACCTCGTGCACATGTCACTCCCTATATTAATAAATTGCGTTGGCTTAAGATGGATGGTCGCAGGCAGGTACATTTCGCCACTCTTTTATTCGGGGTGATTAAATTTAGAATACCGACCTACCTCTTTGACAAGTTACAATGGGCTAGTGATAATAAGTTGACTGTCACTACCAGAGGTTCGTCCTTTTTGCTAAACACGCCGTTACATCACTCTTCTGGTTTCAGGGGTAGTTTCCGTTATCTTGCTAGCAAAATTTGGAACAATCTCCCACCACCACTTCGTGCTCTAAAAACAATAAACAGCTTTAAGCATAACTATAAAACACATTTACTTAGAGCACAAATTGTATCGTAGGTTAATATAATAGTTACTATAATACTAGGTAACAATATATATATATATGTATATATATATATATATATATATATATATATATATATATATATATATATATATATATATATATATATATATATATATATTATTATTATTAGTATTATTTTTTATTAATTTTATGTTATGCGCATTTATAATAATTTAAGTATCAATTATAGTTTATATTCAAATTTATTTCAACATGACTTTAGAAAAAGAAAGATTAATTCAATGATTTAGATAATATTATATGTAATAATAGATTAATTAAAAAAAATGATTAATTGAATTATATTATATTACATTGAAAGACATTATTATTATATCGTATTATATTTATTTATGTAAGTTACATTAAAATTTATTTTACAGACAATATATAAATAAGTAGGTGCATACAATTTGTTTCTTTGTTATAGGTGTAGAACAATTATTATTATTAGTATTATGACGTGTATAATTACCATATAGGTATAGGTGGTACATGATGTCCGAGCTTGGTCGTTTTTCTTTTACTCGAGCCACAGAGTTGACACACAACCTTTATTTGGGTCATTTTGAAACAAATTTATAAGCCAAATAAAGCTCTGCTCTGCGCGAGGGCCACACTGAACTCTGAAGTGAAGTGTGACATGATGGCGCCAGCCTTTTATCCCTGGATTATCCCTATTATAAATTATTATATTTATTGTTTATGTATTATAATTATTATTTTTTTATCTAGTTTATGTAGACTTAGCTGTGTGTTGTATGTAGACTGTCAAACGCCTGGCAAGCACGAGGGTCCACATAATACCAGGGATCGTGGTATAGGATCCTGTACCATGATCACACACCTGAGTGGATCCTATTCGACAATTTTTTTTTCGCACTACACTGCCCCATTATTATCGAAGCACAATCCGTGCCGCACCACAAAAAATACAGTACATGATAAAATGTAAAACATGAGCGTTTTTTTTTTATTTTATGTATTTAATTTGTTTTTTCTCTTTTTCTGATATAATATTATGTGGTTAGGCTTAGTATTTACTTATGTTTGTCTTTTTCTTTTTTTTTCCTTCATTGTTGTGTGTTTTGTTTTATCGTAGTGTACTGTGAATTGTATGTCGAATAAATGTCTATTATTATTATTATTATTATTAAAATGTTTAAAAATTTTTTGTAGCAGTACTAAGTATTCATACGGTAATATTTAAGTCAATATTTTGTAAACTATTACTATCAGTGAAAACTTCTCATTGGCTCCTTATTATGTATTCTGTCTTATAATTTAATTGTAACAATAGCTGTAAGTTTTCCAAGTATCATAAAATAAAATAAAAGCGTTTTTAATATACATATCATCCCATTCGACTTTCGATATAACTACCAATGTTCTTTAAATTAGAATGTGGAAGTTTACAAAGAGTTTTATTAATTTTATTTTGTTCGCAACAATCATCTAATAAAATATTAAAATTATACATTATAATGTTACAAATATACATTTGTAACATTACCGAGCGACGTTTCGTCGACTGCGGTGAACTGCAAGGTTTTATAAAATAATTTACAGTGTTTCGGTAAGGTCAAAATACCAGTACCGAATAAAATTACATCTAAATTAACGTCAGATTTTTCACAGGTAATATGACATTTTCCTGGCTCTGATTGTACAAACATCCAACGGTTAAAACTTAATTTATGAAATACATCTATAGAACCATGAACAATTTTGGTTACACAAGAGTCTGGGAGTTTAGTTACCACTTCAGTCAATAACGTCGTTTCACGTAGGATTGGCAACGACTGAAAACAAGTCGGCGAGCACACACACATAACATGCGATCACCTGTTACTACTACATACGAGTATGAGCTAGTCGGCTCTATTAAAATGTCTGGTTTCAATATATAGTATGGGACAGGTAATGGTATTATATACTAAAGATTATAAGTTTGAGGTAGGACTAAAGGAATGTGAAGGACAAATATTATTTTATTTTGATGATAATAGCAAACTAATTTAGAAATATCGGTTAATTCCTGTATATTTTGTAGCGTTAATGGTATAGGCAAATAGTAATGGCTAGGGAGTTTATTTCTATGCTTATCTAATTCATTATATAACTGATAGGGACTAAGTACAGTCGGGTGTAAAATATTAAGTTTCGCAAATAAAATAGCATTATATAAGTCGTCGATATCGAATGACGACGTCAGGATTATAGCTTCCAAAGAGTTACATAAAGAATTAATTTGAGTTTTTAAAGTGAGCTTATCATTAGTATTTGAAACTGAATCTAGTATTTTATGTATTGTTTCCATATTTTCCAAAAGATGCTTTTCATTTAAATTTACTTTTCATATAGAATTATTAAACGATGAAATAGTGGATTGTATGACATGAATATTATCTTTCTTAAGATGAGCGAGATGTTTCTCGTCTGTCTAGACACTATTGATAGCCTCTGAATATTTGACAGCATCTTCGGCATCCAATGTACCGAAGACAGTTTTCAAGATAGAACCTCCTAAGTCTGAAAGACCTCTTTTAAAACGCTGTTTTGCGTTATCATTTTGAAGCAAATATGAAACCGAAAAAAACTTATTAACATTAATAAGGTGCTGATTTTTCAGCGCCGTGAGTGAATTTATGCAATCCGACTGTATCTTTGACGACGTAAGAAAATTACAGAATACACTTAATTTTTGTAATAAAAATTCTATCTTATCTAGATTCGGTTGAACATGACTTATATCTAAATATGCCAAGACTTTCCAATCGTTATTAGTAAACTTAACATCTAAGAGCTTATCGAAATAAAGGCCCGGACTACTAATGATGGGCGATACGTAATCTGATATAGCTAGCGGCGACAGCGCGCATCTGAAATAGAACGAAAGGACTTATGTTACGATTACCTATGTTATAATTATTACCTGTATAGTTACTACTAACTTACTGACCTAGGCACTATGACGTGTCGTCACTTGCCGGCTTTATTTCATCGAAATGATGACGTACGTGCTTACGATTAATTAACAACGTAGCTGTATGATTGCCATTGAGCTTTATTATTTTATAAGGGCCTTTCCACACTGGGGATAAGGCTTTATATTGTTTATGGTGGCAACGGACATACACCATATCTCCAGCATTATAAATAATAGGTTTTGTTCGTATATCATAATAATTTTTCGACTTTTCTTTAGACGCTTGAATATTTTGTAAAGCCTTTTGACGGCTATAATAAAGGCGATGATTTAATGCTCGAATATAATTTGTATATGTATTATTATCTAGGACATCTACGAGTATGCTAGATGGTATGTAGGGCTTAAAACCAAATAAAAGTTCTAGAGGGGAATAACCCGTTGTACTATGCACATTTGGATAGGGATGATGACAAGGTCAAAGATTAGCGAATTTTGTTAATAAAATAAAGAAAGCACGGTAAAAAATAAGCGTTACCAAAATTTCAGCTCGATAGCATTTGTATTTTTTTTGTTAGGCGCCTTCAAAGTTGGATAATCAAGTCGATTTTTTTTCAATTAAATTTCTTAATATTTGTATACCATTCGATAAGTTATGCAATTAAAAGCAACTTTTGGTATGAAACCACTTTCATAAACACAATATTTAATATACCTATCGAACAAAGTTCTCTCCCGATCCGTACTAACTAAGAAAGACTGACGTCAGTCTTTCGTAGCATTTTGTATGGAGCGTTTCGGGCAGGTCTATTTTATGAGATGTTTGAATTGTTCATATCTTGGTGAATTTTTAAGCTGTGAGAGTCATTCTTTCAGCAATGTTTCTATTTTTTAAGGGTCTTTCAATTACCAATAAGAAAAAAAATTAGTCATCAAGCCTATTATAAGCTATCATGGCGCTCGGGGTGTAAAGGTCCCAAGTATTTTGATTTTCGCCTATGTAGGATCTTAAATATTCTTTGAGGGTGGAGTGGCTCCTTTCGAGAGCTCCATAAGTTTGAGGATGAGAAGGATGAAGCGAAAATATGCTTAATACTGAATAATTTGTTTAAAGAGATCTGAACAAAAGTTTGTGCCTTGGTCTGAAATTATCATTTTAGGTATTCCCATGTGAGCAATATAATTAACGAGAGTTCTAGCTGTTTCTTCAGCTGAATATGATTGCATAGGATAAGCCTGTGAAAATTTTGTGAGATCATCCTGTACGGTAAGTAAAAATTTATATTTATATTCATATGTTTCAGGTAACGGACCGACAAGATCCAAATATATTTTTTCATTAGGCGGCGATGCTGTGGAGGTAATTATCATTGGAGCCCGATTGGTTTGACGTAAGGGCTTATTAATTTGACAGGAGCGACAATTTTTAACATAATCTTCGATGTCTTGCCTCATGTTTTTCCACCAAAATTGAGATTTTATTCTTTCCAGCATACGCGAAATACCGGGGTGTCCGACTACAGGTGAGTCATGATTATCTTTTAATATTTGCTTAATTTCACTAGGTGTAGGATATTTTATACAATTATGATAGATATGATTTTAATACTAGAGTTATGAAAAAGAAACGAAATAATATGATATATTTTTGTAAATTAAAGTTTAGAGATGGGATCTGTGAAGTCTGATATTGCTATCTCCTTTTCTTCGGAATACCAGTATTTTATCATGTCTCGGTATTCACGAAGGACATTAAATATATCTTTGTAAGTCATTTCATCAAAATGATTTAATTTAATAAACAAATGAGTAAATACATGATTATCGTTAGGTGTTGAATAATATGAATGAAGTTCGCGTTCAATATTTCGGATATTAGGCTCACTAGTAGATGCGTCTATAATTTCGCTGCAATAAGGAATAGAATCGTCTAAATCGACTGATGTAGGATACGCAATTAATTTTATTTTAGTTTTTAATAGGCTTTCATTATGTTCTTGAATTACGATGTCGAATGTAACACCGGTTTGTTTTGAGATTTGAAGAAATTGTTCGTAAGTTTCAGATATTGACGGAAGGTTATGAGAGTCGATGTCACTTCCGGTTGACAGTGTAGGATTACATAATATTGAATTATCAGTTGCATTTTCATCTAAGGCGAGTACTGGATAGCGAGACAATGCGTCAGCGTTAGCGTTTAATTTTCCTTTTTTTATATACAGTTTCATAGTCATACTCTTCTAATTTAAGGCGCCATCTAATGAGTCTGGATCCGGGATCTTTGACACTAAACAGCCACACTAAAGGTTTGTGGTCTGTTATTATTTTAAACTTACGGCCATATAGATAGGGACGGAATGTTTTTACACCGAATAAAATCGCTAAGAGTTCTTTCTCTATGGTAGAGTAATTGCCTTCGGCATTATTTAGGGTTCGTGACGCATATGAGATAGGTTTATCTTTGCCTATGTCTCCTTGTGATAGTACAGCACCTATTTTTTATATTATCTTTAAGGTTATTAAAAGCTAATTCTTGCGCATGAGACCAATTAAATATTGCATCCTTTTTTAATAGAGATGTCAAAGGTTTTGTGAGTTGTGAAAAGTTATTTATAAATCGTCGATAGTATCCGACGACTCAAAGTATCTCCATCCCAAATTTCAGCAAAATCGCTTCAGTGGTTTAAGCGTGAAGAGGTTTAAACAGACAGACGGACCAAAATACTTTTGCATTTGTTATATAAATTATAAAGTATGGAATTAGCAAAACTGGTTCAAACCGGTGTTTAACCGGCTCAATCTGGTTTTATAAAACCGGTAATGTATACCAGTTCCGTTTTGTGGTTAAGAAGTAATTATTGCAGGGGTTCCAGATAGGTAAATTTATATGGGTATAACTCGAAAGGCAGCAGCTTTGAAGGAATCTTAAATTATTGTTTGCGATCGAGGGTAGATTGGAAAGATTACGCACGTAACATCATCATCATTATTATCATATTTATTGCGTTTATTGCGCGGCAGTCGTACATTTTCCCAGGATAAATTCGAAAGTGTTTCTGTCTGTATGTCTGTCTTCCTCTTCTTGTAAAAAAATCACTAATTCGATCTAGCAGTTCGGGAGATCAGTATGTGCCACCAATTAAAAATAATTTTATCCGTTTTTCCACACATTCCTCAGATTCTTCGCACCTATTGGTCGCACCGTGATTTTATGTTGCCTAATTTGATGTGATCGATTTCGCTTATTCCTTTATTTTACTTTTTGCTATTATAGTTTTCTTCTTTTGTAGCGCAATTTATATATTTAAAAAAATAAGTTTATCATGCAGGAACCGTACATTTTCCCGGGTTAAAAAGTGTCCTACGTCCTTTCCCAGGACTCAAAGTATCTCCATACCAAATTTCAGCAAAATTGATTCAGTGGTTTTGGTGTGATGAGGTACCCGACAAGACAGACAGTCGACTGACACACTTTCGCATTTATAAATAGTACTGATATGGATTTGCTATATCCTCTATAATAAAATATCCAACAATAGCGAAACAACCGGCTCAAACCGGCGCAACCTTTGTACAGCTTATCCGGTCTGGGGCGGTTTGATCCGGTTTTTATCCGGTTTGCTTGTTTCTTTGTGGACTATTCGCAACGATATATTACATGCATGCGATATATACATGCTGTGTAGTCCTTTTATACTATTACTAGCTGAAAAGAGCGGATTGTGAACGCCAACTTATATATCATCCAAAGAAAAGTCTCTTTTTTCGGTCACCTACAAAGAGGATCCCAATACGAATTTATACGGTTGATCATAGATGGTAGATTGCCGGGCAAGAGACCACCTGGTAGACCAAGAAGAAAATGGATCGATGACATAAAAGAATGGACCAGATGTAGCTAGCTACCCACAATTAAAGAAATTAGCCCAAGACCGGAAGAAATTCAACCAGGTGACCGCCGAACTTCGATATGATGATGATAGCTGATCTGGTATTATTTTACCATCCATACTAATATTATTAATTGATTGTACTGTTGATTCTTGGTGGAAATTAATGTTGAACACGAATAAAAACACAATTTTTCGTGCACTTTTTCCATTATATTTAATATTGTGCTATAGTGGAAAAAGTATACGAAAAATTGTGTTTTATTAGTGTTTAATATTATAAATATGAAAGTGTGTAAGTCTGTCTCCTCTCTCTCTCTCTCTCTCTCCTCCGAAAATACGCGGCCGAAGTTCGGCATGATTACGCCTGCAATGTATAACTTACCGATAACACACCATGCCGAAATTACGTCGCGTTATAGCGTATGCGTTGCAGGCGTAATCATGCCGAACTTCGGACGCGTATTTTCGGCCTAGTGTGTTTAGACACTAAGGGTCTAAACACACTAGGCTGAATTACACCGACGTGAATTCCGCCGCGTTTCAAATCCATACAAAATATGGGCGGAACGGGACAGACGACACACTATGCCGAAATTCCGTCGTGAGACGAATTTCCGTCGAGCCGAGTCGAGCGTAAAGTTCGGCAGCGATTCGGCGGTAATGTTTTGTATAGCAATATACGCGACGGAATGATCAAAACCGAACATAGGAACTCCAACCTTATCTCCAAAGCGTTAACGCACACATTACATCTGAGAATCTTAAATACTCCGCGCGCGTTCCGCAACGGAAATTACGCCGCGAAATTTCGGCTCTTCGCGTAATAAAATTTATAGTGTGTCGCATCAGACGTAAGCGGCTGAACGTAATTTCGGCCACGTAAATTACGCCGGCGTAATTCAGCCTAGTGTGTTTTAGACACTAAGGGGTAACCCTTTCAATCATTTGATATAGAATATTATGTATCAAAACATGCAGCAAAATGCACGACATATCGACGCGTCCAAATGGAAGGAGAATGATTGATGATATTATGTTGTAAAGAGATATCATAATATTATGTAACGAATATGGAGTTTGGAGATAGCAATATTGGCAGAATAAATCCATAATCCATACTTATATCAATTCGAAAGTGTGTCTGTCTGTCTGTCTGTGACCTTATAATATATAAGAGGGCAAACGAGCAGTCGGGTCACCTGATGAAAAGCAACTACCGTCGCATATGGACACTTTCAACATCAGAAGAACTGCAGGGAATACGCTCGCTTCTTGAAGGTTTGCAGGTCGTATATGTCCGGAAATACTGCTGGTGACAGTTCGTTCCAGAGTTTTACAGTGCGCGGCGGAAAGCTACGCGAAAAACGCACTGTGGAAGACTGATACTCATCAAGGTGATGAGGATGGTATATTTTCACCCATAAACCACTGAATGCAGATATTATTTTTAGAGTCCCACATAAGATTTTGTAGAGGAAAAACGTACGGTTCCCGCATGCAAATATTTTGGCGCAACCGAGTTGCGGGCGTCATCTAGTTAATATAATAAACGCGAAAGTGTGTCTGTACGTCTGCTACCTCTTCACGCCCAAACCACTGAACCGATTTTTCTGGGTATGACGACTACGTCATACTATAAACTATCGACCAGTCCAGACCATACCCGTCATACTAATGACGGGTATGACTTCGAGTCCCGGGAAAGGACTTATTTTATCCCGGAAAAATGGAAGGCGCAACGGAGTTGCGGCCGTCATCTGGTTATATTATTAAGATATTTCACAGCTTTTATCGCGGGCTTTGAGGGCGACGACCGAATCAAAATATTCCAAGAAATAAACCTAACACCCCTCCTGCCGGCACGGTGTGCGGCAGTGTGCCGGTCGCAGCGGCGTTGCCATGCATCGTTCGTCATTTTGACAGACTTCGGCACGCTGTTTGTGTGCATACAACTAGACGTAAACGAATTATACATGAAGGTTGTTTAAATTCCGCGAAGTTTCGCGAATCGCGATGTACCCGTCAGGTCTATCGTGTCAAATACATATTATCGTGACACATGACTGCTATATCGCGACATATGACAGCAGTTTGACACGAAAGACATGGCTACATCGCAGCACCAGTAGGCCTAGCATAACAACAGTAGAAATGGGTAAGAATCGACATACTGACAGATTTAATCGACAAAATGGCGGATTTTCATTATCTAACTGTCACTTTGTCTATTCTTCCGTAGAAAGAAACCGTTTCTACGGCGACCATGCTACGCCTGCTGGTGGCAAATAGAATTTCAACAACCCTCATTGCGTTGATAAACAATGCTATACAATTTTACCGCGGCACTCAGCGAGTTTTTTTTTTATATGAGTACCACACGTATTTTCAGCACTTGACAACTTCCTTAGCAGTGAAGCTTGACTTGTGTATGACGTGTTAGAGACTAGAGTATGTCACGTCAAACATAAAGCCACCGTGACCCTTTTTGTGCGAACGTGACGTATGGTGCGTGAGTCCATTGTTCGGCCCGTCACGGTAGGACTTTGGCGTAAATTACGTCCGCTATGTCAAACGCATACAAAAAAAATACATACAGTCGAACGTATTACCTCCTCCTTTTTGGAAGTCGGTCAAAAATACGTACGGAACGCGACGGAATAGTGTATCGTCGGTAATTTAAAATATATTGCGTGCGTAATCATGCCGAATTTACGCCGGCGTCACTTCGGCATAGCGTGCTTAGACACTTAGACTACAACAGCTCTGGATTTATATGTAGGCAGGTAGTCCTAGGGGAAGCGGCAGCGTCCTAGGATGGCGGCCAAGTTTAAAATGGCCTACCTAGGGGCGGCAAAATTAAAATGGCCTATACTCAAAATATAAATGGGCTCTGTCTAGAAGACGTTTAATATGTATTGTAGTCAGGGCCTATTTATATTTTTAACCGACATCAAAAAAGGAGATAACATTTTAAACTTTCGCGTTCCATTATAATTAAAACTTGTTATTCGGGACTTAACGCAACTTATTTCAATAGTAGTGCTACTATGAGTACATACTTATTCTCGACGTTTCGGCCGTGTTGCGACGGCCGTGGTCACGAGGGGACTGCAGGAGCGCGTATGTACTCATAGTAGCACTACTATTGAAATAAGTCGCGTTAAGTCCCGAATAACAAGTTTTAATCAAAAAAGGAGGTTATCAATTCGACGCGTGTATGTAATATTTCCAGAACGCCCGTTTCGTATAAAATATTAGTCTATTTCAATTTCAAAAGTGTATGTATGTATGTTTTTATGTTTGTGCATATCTCCGGAACAACAAGTTCGATTTCAGTAATTCTTTTTTTGTTGTACTAGGTATTGTTCAACTTAGGGAATACTACAAGTTTCATCAAAATCGGTTCTGTAGTTTTTGAGATAGCAATTTTAATTATCGATTACGTAAAATTTTGAAGTCGGTTTTATCTTTTTATTATTAACGAGCTTTTGCCCGCGGCTTCGCTCGCGTTAAGAAGTATTATAATATAAAAACTTTCATCCCCTATTTTAACCCCTTGGGGTTGGAATTTATCAAAATCCTTTCTTAGCGGATACCTACATCATAACATTTACCTGCATGCCAAATTTCAGCCCGATCCGTCCAGTGGTTTGGGCTGTGCGTTGATAGATCACCTTTGAGTTTTATATATTTAGACTCATGAACGTAGAAAAAAAGGCGGACGGAGTCTTGTCATATAGAAAACTGTGTCTTCACTTTTCTTCTGAGTCGGCCACGCACACGTTCTGACGCCTGTCAAATGGTATGGACTAGCGCAAGAATGTGTGCGTGCGGACCGTGTACATACAGCAAGCTGGCCGACTCAGAGCGACACAGTTTTGTGTATGGTGGGACTCCGTCCGCCTTTTTTTATACGTCCATGTTTACACTAAAATATTATTATTTTAACATTATTTAAGCTTCGGTCTTAACTTGTTGCCGTGTTACTATGGAAACGCGCCGCGTCTCGCGCTTGACGTTCGCAGTATTATGGGGTTTATAGTATCTGCCTTACCCGAGGATCTTCGTGAGCACACCACATCAGTAAAATGGCTGATCATTTGGAGACTCATTACTGGAAATGCGTTCTTAAGTTTGGGTTTTTTTTGTTCAAGTAAAAACTAGGTAGCTAGAGTGGTTAATAATAAATTAGTAACTATAAGACGCCCGCAAATACGTTTAGCTAAAATTCGTTTATAGCACGAGAACCGTACATTTTTCCGGGATGAAAAATATCCTGTCTTTTCCCGGGACTCAAAGTATTTCCACACCAAACAGCAAAATCAGTTTAGTGGTTTAGACAAGAAGAAGTAACAGACAGACAGCCAGACAGGCAGACCAGAATAGACAGATCGGACAGACACACAGACACTTTCGCATTTATATTAGTTAGTATCTCTCACATATTATTATTATAACGTCTCTTTTTATTGGCAAAATAATATTCAAAATCGTTTCAGTAGTTACAAAGATTTTTAAGACCCCCTTAGGTCCACCATACGTCTGTTAGTGTTAACAGCTTGTTAAAGTGACATGTCTTCTCTTTCATTCATATGAAAAACGATAGAGTTAATACAACGAAATAAATAATAAAACCTAAGGAAACGTAACTCCCATACTAATACAGTTTTAAATTTGGTTCCATTCGAACTGTCATGTAACGTCAGCCTTTATACCGCTCAAGGTCACCTAAATATTGCAAATGTATGAAAAGTGAACCTAAGGTACACTTTTTTGACAAGTATTTTGGAGCATGTTTTTTGACGGAGTTACTCTTCCTTATTTTTTATTATTCGTAGAGTTAATATGATAATAAATCAAGCATTAACATTTAACAGTCGTTGGTCAAATTGGGTAAAACTAATATAAACTCACAGGCACTTATTTCGTATAGAATTAACGTTTCTATCGAGCACATTTTGATGAAAATTTGTTAGTATCTACAGTCAATATTAACGTTTCTATCGAGCACATTTTGATGAAAATTTGTTAGTATCTGCAGTCAATTGGTAGAACAAGCTGTATGTGCCGGGTCAGCTATTGTTCATACATTCCAGCTGAATTTATGGCGCACAAGCTTGAAAGCACACGGGTGATAATTCGAGCTATATTCTAGCATTTCTAGCTACTAGCAAATAGGGCAGCCATCGTTACTTTATAAAATCTAAAATACCAGAATAAATAAAGAAGACGCCAGGCTTATAGCCAAGGCGTTTCCTTTATCGCTTCTTTATAGAATCGCCGATCAAAATGTATGGAATAATTGACATATAAGCGTTCGTTTTAAATATGACGTTGACGTTCGACTCGTATAATGACAATTCCATTATTCACGCGGGAACCGTAAATTTTTCCGGGATAAGTTATATTATGCCGTTCAATCATTGAAAATTGTATGTATCAGTCGTTTCTCATCTAAACTCATTTCATCTCGTCTCATTTTCAATAATACATAAAAATTAAACATTCGACCTCGGAATAACTCGCATAGAGCTGAAAATTGGTATAGACGTTAAATACACCATTACAAATAAAACCTCAAAAGTCCCCGGGGATCCTCCTTGTGCAAAACATTTTATTCAAGGTCAAAGGTATGAAAATGAGGTTTTTCCTGTTTTTTCCCCAACTGTACATTTGATCACAAAAGTAGAATATATAGATAACATAAAATGCTTCAGCCGTTTGTGATATAAGCTCTTTCAAATAATTTTTCCCGTTTTTCTCCATTTTCCTCAGTTTCTTTGCTCCTATAGGTGCCGACGTGATGTTATATTGCTCAAATCTTCCTCGATAAATAAGACTATCCAACAAAAACGATTTCCTCAATTCAAAGCAGTAGTTCCACAAATTCTTTAGCATTATAATATAAGCATAGATATGATTTTCCCAAACTTTAAGCCTGCCATTCATAAGAAATGGTAAGTCGTATGAAAAAAGTGTCGGAATATTTTTTGTACAGAATTCTATGATCTACACTCTTGCCTTACCTATTTTTGTGATAAAATGTACAGTTTGGGAAAAAACAGGAGAAACCTCATTTTGGTACCTTTGACCTTGAATAAAAATTTTTGCACAAGGAGGATCCCCGGGGACTTATGAGGTTTTATTTGTAATGATGTATTTAACGTCCCTACCAATTTTCAGCTCTATGCGAGTTATTCCGAGGTTACCATTTTTTTGCGTCTAATTAGACCGGACTATAAATAATTTCTTTGTCGCCATTGCGTGCTGCATTTCACCTGTCATTGGAAGTCATCTAACCTATACCATTGTTTGTCTTTTATTTTAATATACCACATGATATTCTGTTGGTGAATCGTACTAAATAAATAAATGAGAAGTATCCTATGTCCTTTCCCAAGACTCAAAGTATCCCCATACCAGCAAAATCGATTTAGACTTTAGCGGATTGAACGTGAAAGTAAAATACGGACACTTTCGTATTAATAATTATTATTAGTATGTACTATAATATGTATAAGATTAATTACTCGTTCTTTGCTTTTTCTTCTCTAATTTTGCTGGGTATGTGAGCTTTGAGTCCCAAGAAAGGACATCAAATACTTTTTGTCCCGGAAAATGTACGGTTCCCGCGCGATAAACGAATTTTGGTGCAACAGAGTTGCAGGCGTCATGAAGTTAAATTTCCGTTTTCTGGTACCCGTATCACAAGTCCTTCTACTACTTACCACGGGGCCGGACTGACGTGCTGTAATGCGCCCATAGATAGATAAATCTACCCTAATATAAAATATTATAAAGCGGAAGAGTTTGTTTGTTTGAACGCGCTAATCTTAGGTCCGATTTGAAAAATTATTACCATGTTATAGGTAGCCCATTTATCGAGGAAGGCTATAAGCTACATTTTGTAACGCTAAGACGAACTAGTGGAGCAATTTTTCTGTTATTTGGCACAGATAAGAACTAAGCCACGTGAAGGATCATAGGCTATTTTTTTGTGGAACAATTTGTCTTTGAAATATCTAATTTACGCGGGCGAAGCCGCGCGGAACGTCTAGACTCTAGTAGATATTAAATAGGAGCAGTGTTGTCTTTATTGACAAAATATCAGCCCGTGTGTCCCCTCTTATCCCTACACTGTGTCACGTAAGCTCTTTCAACCGGCTTCACCCCACTAGCACATCCGTTCATACTGATTTTATATTAACTGTATTTCTTGGCCCGATTTATAACGCCCGAACGCGCGGTTTGACGGCTACAACGCGATATCCATAGAGAATAAGGCTTCGTTCAAACCTACGCGACCAAGCGTCTGCGAAGCGGGAGCGTCAAGTTGCGTCAAGTTGTCAAATGTGTGTTTTGTATTGACGCTTCCGCTTCGCAGTCACTTGGTCGCGTAGGTTTGAACGAATCATTAATATAAACATACATGGCGATATCACAAGCAAATGGCGCTATGCAGCCGTTTGTTGTCATGTCAAATAGCTGTCATATGTCACGAGAACGCCTCAGTGGTCTAGTGGTACAGAGCGCGGCTCTTGACTCGGAAGCCGTGGGTTCGATTCCCGCGTTGGAAACATGATCTTTCCAAGTTTGGTTAGGACAATGCAGGCTGATCACCTGATTGTCGTAAGATGATCCATACGTCGGATGGGCATGTAAAAAGTCGGTCATGCGCCTGATCTCTCGCCAGTCATGTCAGTCTGCCGTCCCACTGGGTTATGAGAGTGCTCTTGTGAACTGCGCACACACTTGGGCACTATAAAATTACTCCTGCGTAGCTGGCCTGGTTTCAATGAAAGCGGCCACCGTCACCGAAATCGGTGTGGGAGTTATTATGTTATTATTGAAGTGAAAACTTCTTTAGCGGCGTTGAGCACTTTTGTGGGATGGGTAAAAACTGTGAAACTCGCGTCAGATTCTCGTGCTGATCGAAAAACCTTGGAAAAACCGTAAGACGGTTGGAGAGTAGTGTTTTGTGTCGAACTCGAACTCGAACTCGAATTGATTGTAAGGGTTTCGATTAAATAATTAATAAAATCGTTTTTTTTTTTAAATCGATTTTCATAAAAATGGGTTAAAATAATCGGCTAAGTGCGAGTCAGACTCGCGCGCGAAAGGTTCCGTACCATTATCGATTAATTAATTACCGCCCTTAATTTTATTTTATTTTAATATTATTATTAAATATTAAAGAAGACATATAACTAAGGACTTTGAGAAAAAATCAAGTACCTACCTGTTGCCATTATTGATATAGAGCAAAAAAAAGCCAAAAAAAATCACGTTTCTTGTATGGGAGCCCCCCTCAAATATTAATTTTCTTTTGTTTTTAGTATTTGTTGTTATAGCGGCAACAGATATACATAATCTCTGAAAATTTCAACTCTCTAGCAATTACCGTTATTGAGTTACAGCCTGGAGACAGACGGACAGACAGACAGACAGACAGACAGACAGACGGACAGACGGACAGACAGACAGACAACGAAGTCTTAGTAATAGGGTCCCGTTTTTACCCTTTAGGTACGGAACTAATCAAGTTTTAGTTAATAATCAAGTTTTCACTTCTGCCGGCACTCCCGGAGTGCAACCCGTCCTTTTTTATTATTATATTTCACGAAATACCTATAGCTTCCACAATTCACAATATGTCGCGATATAGCTGTCATATGTCTGTCTAGTGTCTGACACGACATTTGACACGAAAAACCCTCCCGTCCCTATGATGGCAAATGATACATCGTAATCCCTCATTGTATGACAGCACCGCTATTTCAATAAATCGTTACATACTCGTACTTATTACGTTATTGCTTGTGATTTCGTGGTGTAGCGGCCAAATCGCGCGTTTGCGCCGCCGCATTTTAATTCTTTTATAGTTGAGATCAAAGAAACTACGCAACCCAACTGCGACCGAATCGTGACTGAATTTTGTCTGAATTGTTACTGAAATGTGACCAAAGGTACACATAGGAAATGAGCGACACGCGACAACCACAGTCTATGTGTCGTCGCGACACTACTGGTTTCGTGTCGCTAGCTGTCCGGGGGGTATTTCATAGAAATATATACATAGAAACCAGTAGTTAGCAGAGTAGACAAAATTTGTGCCTACAGTGTCGCGAAGACATGTCGTCTGCTGCCGTTTTATGTAGCGGGCCTCCAACTTGTACCTTAATCCTTCGATCGGAGATTCTTGGAAATCCATTGTTTTTCTATTGTTGTCGCAGTCACCGGTGTCCTTATGGGGCTTGATGGGTTAAATTGCGATCTAGTTACGATGTAATTGCAACTAATTTGCGACTGAATTGGGAACGAATTGTGACTAAAATGCAATTCAATTGCGACGGTACTGTGAATGAACTGCGATTTATTTTGAACTAAATCGCGATTTGCGACTAAATTACTACTCAATTGAGTTCTAGAGATACAGACTGGTGACGAACAGACAGACAACTAAGTCCTCAATCCTTATTAACGCTTCAAACGGTCGAATTCGACCACGTAAATAATAGATTTCCAAGAATACGCAATCGAATGATTAAGACCGAGTATTACAGGGTCCCGTTTTTTCCCATTTGGATATGGAACCCTAAAAATGTCCATTAAAAGAAGACCGTATAAAAATTAAACGCGCAGAGAATTCATTAAAATGAAAAATGTCTTGAAAACTAATTGGTTCTTATTGGAGTATTCAGAATCGAGTTAGCTGGAAGTTAAGAATCGAGAATTAACATTAATTTACTGTTATATAAAGTTTTATTAACTTACAAGACAAAGAGTTAGGATTTAGGCGTTATTGTATGTTGAGTTGTAAACTTGACTCTTGACTCGGAGGTCGTGGGTTCGATTCCCACGTTGGAAACATGTTATTTCCAAGTTTGGTTAGGACAATGCAGGCTGATCACCTGATTGTCTGACAAGTAAGATGATCCATGCTTCGGATGGGCATGTAAAAAGTCGCTCCTGCGCCTGATCTCTCGCCGGTCATGTCTGTCGTCCATCCCACGGGGTGATAAGAGTGAAAAGAAAGAGAGGGGGGTGTCCTTGTGCGCACACACTTGGGCATTGTAATAAAATATCACGAACCAGAATGCAAAATATAAAACTCATCAACTGCAAGTTACTAACGGCCTTTCACGAACCAGATAAACCGCTATTTTCCAGCAATGAGCAGGCTGATGATGATGAACTATGGCTAAGAACACTCTCGATCATGTCAGCTTTCAAACAAAAAAATATAGATCATTATTATTATTTTTAACAAAAAATTAAAACCGACTTCCAAGGTAAAAACAATAATAACATTAATATGAACTAAAAAGTATTAAATAATTTTTACTATCTAATAGTGCCTTTTTCCGAATTCGGCTAAACCTCAACTATTTCTGTACTCAATCTTCATTATTTTGAAGTCGGTACCAGATAGCTGAATCTTCAGTCCTCTGACAGAATATTTAAAATTTTTGGAACTGGCACCGACTTCAAAATTATTAAGATTGAGTACAGAAATAGTTGAGGTTTAGCCGAATTCGGAAAAAGGCACTATTAGATAGTAAAAATTATTTAATACTTTTTAGTTCATATTAATGTTATTATTGTTTTTACCTTGGAAGTCGGTTTTAATTTTTTGTTAAAAATAATAATAATTTCACTCTTTTTAGTTACACTAGTAGATAAATCTTCGCGTATATTTTACGTATCTTATTACAATTTGTTTAGAGTCACAACTCACACTCACAAAATAATATATTATCAGTGAAGTGAACATATTGTGCTAAGAAATTTAACAATTTTAATACTTCAAGCCCGAAGCGGTCACCGGCGATTGCGATAACAATAGAAAGGCTATTGTGTCTCGTTTTTCCACGATCGAAGGATCTATCAGATAAAAAAATCTACAAACTTGCATAGGATGTAGCGTAGCATAATATTTAATATTATCATAATTATTGACAGCTGTTCTTGTTATCAAGAATTCAAATCGATAGGTACTTAGTGCACCATCTATCGATTAATAAGTATAACTAATTAAAAAGACACTTAATGACTTTGTTTTGTTTAAATGCTCTTTTTAAAATAACTTTATTTTAATTCTATTTGTCTATTAAAATTTTATAAAGTAGTAACTTTACTACGAATACTTATTCGATCTGTATATAAAGTAGTTAGTAAAGTATTCGATATTCTGTCTTCGACGCCGACCGCCGTGTATTAAAAACAAACAGGTGTTGTTAATTGTTATACAGTACATAATTATTACTATTAGTATATCCATACCTATGCCTTGTACTATTATCTATTCTGTGCCATGAGACATTGGTGGCCTTAACACGACGTGGTAATAATGATGATGACGATGATGATGATGATGATGATTATGATGATGAATATGAATTGCGTAGTAGTTTATGCTTTCTGTTCTTAAAACAACGCCGAAACTCCCAAACGTGTATCTATAAGGAATCAGGAGTTCTCTCAGCATCATCGAAACCATGCTATACCTTGACCCAATATTTGACTTTTTGGTAGCGTATTCTTAGTACACTTCACATAAAACCCAAATCACCATATGCTTCCATATAAATTTCGAGTAGTTCCCTCGATTACTCATGGATCCCATCATCAGGTCACCACCTTTGTGAAAATGGGACCAAATTGGAGTGAAACCTAATACAACAAAACAAAAATTTCGAAAATCGGTTCACAAACGGCGGAGTAATCGTTGAACATACAAAAATAAAAAAAAAAAAAAAAAAAAAAAAAATATCCACAGCCGAACATATAACCTCCTCGTTTTTTGGAAGTCGGTTAAAAATCGGTCCACCCGTTTGGATGCTACGATGCGCACAGACAAACAGACAGACAAACAGACAGACAGACAGACAGACACGTCAAACTTATAACACCCTTCTTTTTTGGGGGGGTTTTGGGAGGTTTCAATGAAACCGGCCACCATTACGGTAACCGGTGTGGGAGTTATTATTGTGCTCTGAATACCGAAATATGACTAAAGACTCCCTACGGAAGCAATATTGCATCCAAAAAGGTTTTAATGCATTTACACAGAGTATTTATGTTAATGCGTTTGCGGAAATTCAAATTTGGAATTCCATTTTTAAACATTATTTTTATAACAAGAACACTCCGCGCGATTTGTAATTCGAATACCCGACTTCGAATTTCAAACAGTTTTTATAACGACGTTAGGCCGTGTATCCACTGTCGCCAACAATGACAAAAAAATAAACTTGTGGTTTGGAGACTGCCGCGATAAAACTATTGCATAACATTTATCAACTAATGCAATTATAAATCGCATACGTCTAGTCGCACGCGCACAAACACGGTGTCGAAGTGCTGGTCGGAGTGGGGGGTGTTAGGTTTATTTTCGTTACGGAATTCCTTGATTAGGTCGTCGCGCTCAAAGCCCGCCATAAAAGCTATGCATTTAGCTTCAAATTCAAAAGAAATTTTACTTTATGACCTTGGCAATAGTTTATTTTTTTGTAAGGTAGTTTATTTTACTCTATTTTGTATAATATGCGTCCGCCCGAATGCATTTTGCGGGAACACCACGAAGAATACAAGCAAATGTATGTAACGATTTACATATTTTGACGACCTCTGTGGCTCAGTTGGTGGGCTGTTGGTAGCTCAAGCCGACCGTCGCGGGTTCGAATAACGCCGACGGAACAAAAAGTTTTTCAATGTTCCCGGGACTGAATGTGTATTAAATATATGTATAGTATAAAAGTATTAAGTAAATATATTTCCGTTGTCTGGTACCTGTAACACAAGTCCTTCAGGTACTTAGCACGGGGCCAGACTGACGTGGTGTGAAGCGTCCATAGATATTATTATTATTATGATTATTATTATTTAAATAGCGGTGTATTTATTTAAAGTTAGTTGATTCAGTAAAGTGGTAGACGCTTACTGACACTTTTGATGGAGTTTTGGGGGGAACACAAAATAGCACGTTTCTGGATATTGTATCACTTTCCTATATTTGTGCACAATAACGAATATGTAATGGTTAATATCCTACCAATATTACACATTAAAAACCCAGTGAACACAATTCCAGGAAAATAATACAAAAACACAACATCACTCTGGCATTTTATTTGAATTTTTGTCGGTGACGTCCCCGAGACGGCATTGGATAAACGCCCTTAGAATCAGTGTTGCTATTATTTTTAAAGGGTTTTTTTCGAGTGAATTTTTTCAGAAGTCGTCGAAGCGAAAATTTGTTATGCTGGCAAAATAAAGGTCTGTAAATTATTATTTGTAACATTATAATGTTTTACAAAGGGGCGTTATCTACACACACCGGCAAAATTAGCAGAACATAGGTAAAAAGGGCCACAACTTGAATTCAAGTGGGTCGGGCTGTGTGAAATCTTTTTTTATAGTTTCTAAGCTCATTTAAGAAATAAAATATTGAACACAACTGGAAAGCTAACACATTTTTATTGCAATTATGCCCTACTAAGTGTTTTTCGATGATTGACGTTGTAAGTGTTTCTGATAAGAATGGCGTTTTTAGCGGGGTGCAAGGTATGCCAGCTCATTTGATTGTTTGGTTTTTGGAAGAACACATTGCTTAGATACAAAATTAGTGATTTTCCAGCATCTACAACTGCTAGAGCTGTAACCACGATAGAGAAAGGTCACACCTACCGTTCGGTCAGTCAGGCCTTAGGTGTGTCGGCTTTCGTGGTCCATGGTTTGGAGACGAGAACAAGGCAGATTTCGTATGGCAATGGTTCAGGATGACCGTTTTGTAAGGGTACAAGCCTTAAGAAATCGACCTCAAACTGCTTTGCAGAGACGAAACCTGTCGGAACAGGTCCGAGATGGACGTGTAAGTGATTGTACAGTAAGAAGAAGAATCAAAGAAGTTAAATTAAACTGAAAAGTGCCAGCAAGGGCACCAAAACTTGAGACAGGACCGCAAAGAGCCAGGCTAAGATTTGCGCGTGAACATCAAAATTTAACAAGTGAGTGAAATCGTGTGCTGTACAGTGATGGGAACAAACTCTGTGTAAATTTTGTTGACAGGCGATAAAGAATGTGGATAAATAAGGAACGCTATAGACCATCAAATTTAACGGACACAGTGGCCTATCATGCAGGCTTCGTAATGGTTTGGGGTGGCATATGATTTGGAGCCCGCACGGAGCTGATGATTGTTATTGATGGTACTTTGACAGTACAGGGCTATAGCACAAACATCCTAGAACTGCATGTTGTGCCTTTTACACAGTTTTAGGCAGTAACTTCAATTTTATGCGCGTCCATAGAGTAAAACAATCGGGTATTATTACCTAAATGATGCTGGCGTAGCCCAGGTGGAGAGGTCAGCACGGTCTACGGACGTGGATCCGATTGAGGACGTGTGGCACATCAATGGGTGAACGGTACGAGTTAAAACTCCAGCTCCAAAATGTGATCAGAAGCTCGAGTTGGCGCTACTGGAGGAGTAGAAGAATATCCCACAGGAAATGATCGACAATCAAAATGCAAGCGGAGTTTAGGCGGGCGTGTGAAAGAGTGCTGTTGTGTTTTTATATTATTTTCCTAAAATTGTGTTAGCTGGGTTTTTAATGTGTAATATTGGTAGAATTATATTAACCATTAGATATTCGTGTTCATGCACAAGTGTAGGAAAGTGATGTAATATCCAGAGACGTGCTATTTTGTGTTCCCTCCAAAACTCCATCGAAAGTTTCAGTAAAGCGTCTACCACTTTACTGAATCGACCGACTTGACTCCTTGACTGTATTGACTTTTACTTAGACTTTGACTAGACTTTAGACCTGACGATACATGAAAACGATGATGAAAATTATAATAGGAGGAATATGGTTTTCCCGCCATATTCCTTACCTTTTTACCTTGTCTGTGGCACAACATACACATCCTTTGTGTTAAGTTGCCAAAAAAGAAGAAAAAGAAAGAAAGAAAATGCAAGCATGGAATGGCGTATCCAGACCCTCTTGAGATCCATAGAAGGCATTACACGCTTTAAACATGGCATTTCTTAAGTAAAAATGAAGAATTTAACTTGAAAACTTACTACTGAAATTTCAAAGATTTTTCTTAATTTTTGATTTTTGCAGATTTTTTCTATTTTACACGTTTTTATGCCCTAAATTTATATAAGTTTTATTTTTTAATCGTCAAATATTTAATAAATAAATAAATATATAAAAAACAGCGAATAATTAAAAAAAAAATTTGTTATGTTCCTCTAATTTTGCCGGTATGTTTAGTATATATTTTTATATTATATACTAGATTACGCCCGCGACTCCGTTGCGCCGGAACTCGTTTATCGCGTGGGAACTGTTCATTTTTTCGGGATAAAAAGTATCATATGTCCTTTCCCGGGACTCAAAGTATGTCCATACCAAATTTCAGCAAAATCGGTTCAGCGGTTTGGGCGTGAAGAGGTAACAGACAGACAGACGGACACACTTTCGCATTTATTAGTATGAATGTAACAAAACTAAGTGATAATACTTTAGGGTGTGTACGTGTTCCTTGTAGAGAGTTCACTGGGAAAGCAGCAGCGCTGAAAGACTATTTTTTGTGATTTGTATGGACAAGTGCCGCAGCGTCACGAGTTTCCCCATACAAAAGTAAAAAAAAATGGTTTTTCAGCGCTGCCACTTTCACAGTAAACTCTCTACAAAGAACACATAATACACACCCTTAAGTTTTATCACTTAGTTATATTGCGTAAATTATAATTTATATTTATTAATAAATGATTGAAACGGGTAAATTGAATTCACTCGAATCAATAAACGCGTCGCCATTTTTAAGTTTACCTCAATTTGCTTGTGGTTTTTCGCGGGAACTCAATAATTAAAGGTGTAAAATGTATTGTCGTTTATTTCAATTTATTATACAAAAGATTTAATGTATAATTATCCTCGAAATCGAAAGTGTGTCTGTCTGTCTGTCTGTTACCTCTTCTTGCCCAAACCGCTGAACCGATTTTGTTGAAATTTGGTATGGACCATAGATATCAGAAACAACAGTTAACAGTTAACTGGTTTATTAACTCTGTGGTATGGAGACACTTTGAGTCCCGGGAAAGGACATAGGATACTTTTCATTCCACAGCACAGGCGTTGCCAGACTTCGGCACGGTGTTTGTGTGCGTGCGACTAGACGTATGTGAATGATAATTGCATAAATTGATAAAAAATATGCTATCAATTATAGAGCTTTTTACCGCGGCAGTTCCGAGAGCCACACGTATTTTTTTAACTTTGTATGGTCAAATGAGTCTTATCTCATAACATAATTACTCATAGCGCTGGAACTCTTGCCCATACAAAAATCACAAAAAATACTATTTCAGCGCTGCTACTTTCACAGTGAACTCTAAACAGAGGACTATTCGAGTTGAACAATTATTTAATCCTTCGATCGTGGATTCTTGGAAATATATTGTTATTCTATTGTGTCTCGATCACCGGTGAGCTTATGGGGCTTGATGGGTTAATAGCGGTATTGTGCATTTTTTGTGCGATGGGTATAAAATGTTGATTCGCGTCAAAACCGGCGACCTGATCGAATAATCGTAAGACGTAAACCGCCGTCGCGGCGTAGGAGAGGAATTTCCCGGTGAAACCTCAAATTTTTTGTCTGGTACCTGTAACACAAGTCCTTCAGGTACTTATCATGGGGCCAGACTGGCGTGGTGTGAAGCGTCCATAGATATTATTATTATTATTATATATTATTTTTACACGAAAAACATCCCCTACACAATATCGATTTTGAAAATCTGTTCCACATCGCTAAAAGCACGGGCACGTAAAATTTTTACATCCTTCGTTTTATACCGCAAGCATTCTCGCTTTATTCGCGTTTTATTGGGGGTATAAAGTTTACTGTGTTTATTGATTTGCTTTTTGATTTTGTGGAGAGTGCGAAAAGAATATGGTAATGTAAAAGAAGACGGATACTTCCAATAGGATATAAAAAAATTGAGAGGTGTCAAAGGACACCCGAAAGGAACCGAGTTATTTCTTATGTTAAAAAAATATGTACATAATACATATACTCAAAAAAAATATTAAAATAAACACCATCTATTGACGCCCAGGAATACTATCAACGCGCAACGCCTCTGCCCCTAACATGCAGACTACTAATAAAAAAGTGTCGTTACAATTTTTCGGCCTAGCCCCCTTTCGCAACGCGCGAAAAGGAACTCCGTTCCAATATTACTGCAATTTTTTCACGCTAGAGGCATATAATAACTCCCACACCGGTTCCGGAGACGGTGGCCGGTTTCATGAAACCAGGCAGGAGTAATTTTATAGTGCCCAAGTGTGGGCGCAGTACACAAGAGCACTCTCTATTCCTTTAATCATAACCCAGTGGGACGGACGACTGACACGACTGACGAGAGATCAGGCGCAGGACCGACTTTTTACATGCCCATCCGACGCATGGATCATCTTACTTGTCAGACAATCAGGTGACCAGCCTGCATTGTCCTAACCAAACTTGGATGTTACACGTTTCCAACGCGAGAATCGAACCCACGACCTCCGAGTCAAAAGCCACGCTCTTAACCACTGGACCACGGAGGCACGCTAGAGGCAGCACCAACATAGACAGTAAAGAAATAAAATACGTGTGGCACTTGGGACATTTGTCAATTTATGCAATTATAATTCGCATACGTCTAGTCGCACGTTCACAAACACTGTGCCGAAGTATGCCGAACTGAAACGACGCCGCACCGCTGTGCCGGTCGGAGTGGGGGGTCTTAGGTTTATTTCGTTATGGAATTTCTTGAATCTTGAAAATAGCCCGCGTTAAAAGCTATGCAATAGCTTAAAAACCTACAAGTCCTAAAAAAACGACAAAAAAAACTGTCCATTTACACCGCTCCAAAAATAGAACTGTTTATCCTGTGGCACGTCCAAAATGGCGGAAAAAAGGCGCGAAAAATGAAGATGGAACGTCCGTGTTTAATTTAAATTCTCTTAATTACGAAGTTAATCTATCATACCGTCGACTTGATTAGAGCTAAAGCGATGTAACAGCACCCTTAATCCGATGAAATATGGTTCAAAATGGAGAATCCAGAGGCAAAATATAAATGAACGAATGTACAAACGTCAAGTTGATTACTGTTTGTTAATTTCCCGCCATTTTTCCCGCCGAAAATGTTTTTTTTTATGCTAGTGATATTTCTTTAGGGTAACTCCTAGAAAGTTGTGGACTAAATTGCTTTGAGAGCTAAATTAAGCTTTGTTTTAACTTAGATCTTAGACAGGTACCCGGTTGCGTCAAAATTCGTTAATTGCGTAATTTTTTCCGGGATAAAAAATATTATATGTCCTATCCCGGGACTTAAAGTATGTGCATACCAAATTTTACCAAATCGGTTCAGCAGTTTAGGCGTGAAGAGGTAACAGACAGATCCACTTTCGCATTTATAATATTTGTATGGATATGTTTTGACTAAGTGTCAAAACGCATCCATAATAACTCCCACACCGATTTCGGTGAGGGTGGCCGGTTTCATTGCAACCAGGCCAGTTACGCAGGACTAATTTTATAGTGCCCTAGTGTGTGCGCAGTACACAAGAGTACTCTCTATAATTCCTCACTCTCATAACCCAGTGGGAGGTAATTAGGCTGGGATACTCCCTCTTGATCTCAGAATACTCGAAGCATCGATACTTTATGAGATCAAGAAGGGAGTATCATACCCGGTAGTGAGGGACAGGGAGGTGGAAAGAATGGCTTCTGCGATTGAGGACCCACATCCAGCAGAGCAGGTAGAGCTGAGGTTCGGGATGGTAGATGAGGACTCGTATGCCGACGTGGTTAGCAGCCACATCCATAGGATCTGTACGGAAGGCAGCAAGATTGAGGGTCGAGTCGGAGCTGCACTCTCTATATGGAAGGGTGAAGCCGAGACCAAGGCCGTCAAGCTTGTATTGCACCGTCCACCAAGCCGAACTTCTAGCGCTCCAAAGAGCAGTAAGTATAGCCTGCAAGAGTGGAATGGCGAAGGTCGGTATCCTGAGCGATTCCAGATCTTTAAGTTCAAATAATTCCTAACTTGTGTAAAGTAATATTTTAGTTCATAATTGTTGTCAAGGTGTGTCGGGGGACCGCTAATGTAGATGTTTGATTTCATTTCACAATCAATTCATAGCGAACAATCGAGATAGTCAGCGACTTGGCGGTTGTATGTTGTAGTTCACTTGGCGGTCCCCCGACACACCGTGACAACAATTATGGACTAAAATATTACTCTACACAAGTTAGGAATTATTTGAACTTAAAGGCAGTAAATATTATATCATTACTTTTTAAAGTTGTTTGGCGTTATTTTTTTAAATTTCTTAATTTTATTTTATTAATTTTGACATTTATAATTATTTTTATCGGAATTTTATTTAAGGTTAATCGTTAGTCGTAGTTAATTAAATTGGAATTATTTTATAAGAATTTTATATCTAGGAATATTTTAATGTAAGGATATTTAACTTGTCAGACAAGTAGGTAATCAGCTTGCATTGTCCTAGTTACCAAACTTGGAAATAACATGTTTCCAACGCGGGAATCGAACCCACGACCTCCGAGTCAAGAGCTGCGCTCAAAACCATTGGACCACGGAAGCGTTATACGCATCCTGGATACTAATATTATGCAGCTACTGTATATAAATCATCAACTCTGCCATTTATCTGTTAATTTACTGCCCGAAATCAATTTGCCGCGTTTAAATCAATAATAAATTATTGTCATAATGTATTGCCATAAAACTAGCTAATTTATACAGAGTTTCAAATAATGAAAATATCGTTTTAACTATGTTGAAATGCGTTTAAAATTTCATTGAATAAATAAAGCCCGCAGATCCGTTGTGCCGAAATAATTGCGCAGGGATCGTAAATTTGTCAGGAAAAAAACTATCCTTAGATGTCCTTTCCCGGGACTCGAAATATCTGCATACCGAATTTTTAGCGAGAGGGCGACTATCACAAAAAATCAAACATCGTCCTTCTCTCTTCACACTCACACCCAACTTTCATATGCCAGGCGAAAAAGGACGACGCGGATTCATCGCCAAATTAGTTTTTTCTCAATAACTCGATAAATAGGTATACAACATTTTAAAAATCCTCTAGGTTAGTTTCTCAAGGATAGTATTTTATACAATGTGTTAAAATATCAACTTAGTTTAATGCACGGTTATGGAAATATATAAAAAATTCGTGAAAATTAGACGCATCTTTGTGGTATTTTTTATCGAGAAAATTTTAAGCTATCTTGTTTCCGCTAGGTTGGATCCTCGGTATGAATGTAGTATAGCTATGTATAGAAAATGAAACAATTCGGGGCTTATTTTCAATTATAAAAATTAATTAAGTATAAAATCGCCAATTTCGGGTTAGTCGCCCCCTTAAGCATGGAGAGGTTATAGATAGACAGACAGACACACTTAAACATTTAAACGTGTCTAACACACTAGGCAGAAGTTACGCGGCGTAAATTCCGCATAATTACGCCCGCAATGTATTTTAAATTGCCGACGACACACTATTCGGTCGCGTTTCGTCCGTATTTTGTATGCGTTTGACATTGTGGACGTAATTTACGCCGCGTAACTTCAGCCTAGTGTGTTTAAATAGTGGACGGATGCTGCACGCTAATCTCGCGGTATAGCGACCAAGCCGCTCATTTGCGCGGACCACTGACCTCTATAATACACTGGACAGGCGATCGCTATCAATAAAATGTTCCTATTTGAAAATCGCCATATTGGCGCTGATTGCTATGTGAAAGCAGTAGTGAGTGTACTTGGAACTAATATTTTGCAAATGGCGGTTGCAATTTTCTATGTAATGGGATGTTTTCTTTTTATCATCTCCACCAGACGGCGCGACGGTAGACACTCACTAATTTTCTATTGGTTCCCCACCGATTTGAAATTATCTGCAGGTTGGCATTACTGACTACATGTTGGTCGTGTTTCTAAAAAATATCAGTGTACTGTCAAGTGTAATATCAATCAAAATATCATACTCCTAAGCGATCATTGGCTTAAGCAATTAGGCCAGTATACTGGTAACAGCTTAGGAACACGCTTGCACTTGTCAAACTGAAAACATGATAACTGAAAGAGTTTTCTACTTCTACTTTTTATTGTCGGTGTGGTTTTTATTATTTTTCCCCAAATTGTGTTATTTGGATTTTTGATATTCATTATTGGTAAAATATTAGCCACTAAATATCTGTTATCTTGCACAAGTGCAGGTAAGATGTTGTCAAAACCAAAATGTATTATTCCTGTGACATTTGGTGTGAACAACGGTAAATAGGGCTATTTCTTCCGCGATTTAACTAAAACATCGTTATTATAACTTTATTATCCTATTCATTGGAATATTATTGTGTCTTTTTCAAATTGAAATGTATCAAGTTTTACATGCTTTTGCCCAGTTATGTAGCAATTATTGATGGTATTCCCTGGTATTACCGATAGTTGTCTACCCATACGCCATCTAGTTACTAAAATGGAAGCTGTTTGACAATCAAATTAAAAAGCTAAGAAAATTCCTCATTAGTTCACAGTACACTCACTGCGGCGCTTCAAATCGGCACAAGAAATAGCTGTCATTTTGTACGGCATAGCCAGTCCAGTGTATTATAATAGCGTTCAGTGGCGCGGACACATAGAAATTGATCCTCAGAAGAATGACTGTTTAAACTTTTAAACTATTGCATAGCTTTTATAGCGGGCTATGAGCTTGGTGACCGAATCAAGAAATTCAGTAACGAAAAAAACCTAACACACCCCACTCTGACCAGCGGGGCTAGCAAGTGGCAAGCGATTATTGTAAACGCTACGCTAACGCTACAAAATGTATATGGATAATGGATTTGACATTAGTATTCGCTAGCGAAGCGATGACTTATGTCAAATCGCATACATTTTGTAGCGTAGCGTTTACGATAATCGCTTGCCACTTGTCTAGATCCGCCGGTTAGTGCAGCGTTACTAGACTTCGGCACGTTGTTTGTGTGCGTCCGACTAGACGTATGCGAATTTTTATTGCATGAGTGGACAAAAAATGCTATGCTTTACCGCGGCATTTCCCGAGTGCCGCACGTATCTTTAATAAGTCAGTGACGAATTCAGTCAGCCGTGAAAAGGTCATGTCGGTTCATTGTTATATTAAATGTGGCCAGCCGACCCGAAGCGCTCAAGGTATAAGCGCTAGCGATTATGTTATAGGCCACGCGCAAGTTTAAGATTGCTCGATGATATAATTTAGGTATCTTTGGTGTGTTTCGAACATAAAGTTAATACACCTAGCGGAATTGAAACAAAGGCCTGAGCAAGCGAGATGTCACTATCAGTAACTGCGTGGTAAAAAGAGACGTATGATACATGATGACAACAGAACGAATTTTTTCATTCTGTTGTCATGACAATTTAATTGTGTAATTGTATACGTATACACTTACACAATTCGTTTGACAGCTTGAGATTTATATTTACTTTATGGTTTCGAAGTGTTTGTGGCGGACACACGCTGTTGGTAGATCAATGACAGACGGGACGGTATTGGTACATCGCGAGACGGTCACACATACTATACTGTACTCGGCGAAACATGGCGGTAGTGATTATTGACTCCCTCTTAAAAACTTGTCATTTTCTATACAGTGGTGTAAACACCGCTGCCGATCCGGGCAATTTGTATGGGTATGAAGACGGCATTTTTTTTTGAGGTCCCAGCATAGTTCTCATAGAAAAAGTTGTTCATTTTGACGGGCTCATTTGATGGTTTCAAGGATAACGGTGTTTACACTAACACACTGTATAAACCGCGATTGACAATGAAGTAAGTGTCAGATGTTGTCAATCGCGGCTTTCTATAGAAAATGACAAGTTGTTGACAGGGAGTTAATGACCGCTACCGCCATGTTTCGCGGAGTACAGTATAGTAAGCAGAATATGTTTTGGACTAGAATAATATGTTATCCGCTCTCGCTTACCGCTTGGACCAACACACATATTTATGAAGGTCCAATGATTTTTGAAGCTTATATCTGTCTGACAATTTTAAACGTTTCATCCGACTTTTAATCCGACCTCCGGTTTTTAATTCGGTGAAAAATCGCCGAAAGAACGCTTTTATATCGTTTAGTTCAGTGTTTTCAACCTATAGGTCGCTAATCTTCTGTAGATCGTTGAGACCAGAGACCAGAGGTTGAGAGATAAGATAAGATAAATATTATTTATTGTGAACACGTCATATTTACAATTAGAACTAGCAATTGAAGTCCCGGGTGGCAAAATATTTCACTGGGGGTCGCATCATAAAAAAACCGGCCAAGTGCGAGTCGGACTCGCGCACCGAGGGTTCCGTACAAACCTGCAAGGTTTACAAAGTTCGTTTGATATGAATTTCAACTTGATAGCTCTACGCGTTCATGAGGAAAAAAGTAATAAGTTTATATTTATTAAAAAATATATATTTTGTAATGTAACTAAAAATTTAAGGTTTTCGGAATTTTTCCTTTATGTGTGCTATAAAACGTTGCTTCATGCCAAATTTCAAGATTCTAGGTCGACTGGAAGTACCCTTTAGGTTTTGATTCCCTTGCGAGTACTTGCGAGTTTCAAAATATGCAGCTTAAATTGCTGTTTCTTTTGATTGCGTTGACATAGAAGTTTGATTTTGTTACAGCTTAAAGGTATTATAGACCTGAGTATTTGGTATGAATTTCAATTTAATACCTCTACGCGTTTATGAGGAAATGGGTAGTAAGTTTAAAATTATAAAAAAAAAATATATTATGTGATGTAACTAAAAATTTATGGTTTTCGTAATTTTTCCTTTATCTATGCTATAAGACGTTGCTTCGTACCAAATTTCAAGATTCTGAGTTCACGGGAAGCACCCTGTAGGTTTTGATTCCCTTGCAAGTGTCGAAAATTTGCGGCATAAACGGCTGTATCTTTTGATTGCGTTGGCTTAGAAGTTTGATTTTTTCACAGCTTCAAGGGACAGTAGACCTGAGTAATTGATATAAATTTCAGCTTCATACCTCCACGCGTTCCTGAGAAAAAGGGTCTTGACAGACGGACGGACGGACAGACGGACAACAAAGTGATCCTATAAGGGTTCCGTTTTTTCCATTTGAGGTACGTTTTTTCCATTTGAGGTACGGAACCCTAAAAAGGTTGAAAAACACTGTTTTAGTTGATCAATGGATGAATACACGCATATAAGGATGATTTTATTCAAAATTAGATCAAACGCCTATTTATTTTAAAACAAGATGACGCCCGCAACTCCGTCACGCCAAAATCCGTTTATCGCGCGGGAACCGTACATTTTCCGGGATAAAAAGTATCCTATGTCCTTTACCGGGACTCAAAGTATCTCCATACCCAGCAAAATCGGTTCAGCGGTTTGGGCGTGAAGAGGTAACAGACAGACAGACAGACACACTTTCGCATTTATTTTAATAAGTATGTATCAATAGTTAGTTACATTCTCGTACATATACAGTAAAACTCACCTGAAACTCTCCAGGTACAGCGGATGATGCTGGACTCCAGATTGAAGGTGCCCCTCGGGAGTTATCCTATAACGGGAAAGAATAGACCAGGCGCTGAATGTGATTAGATATAGGTTATGTAAGCTCTCTAAAGAAATCAAAGTTAGGTACAAAATAAAACTAAATAATTTTAATTTTTTCGGGGAATTTCTCATAGAAACGTAGAAGTCAAAAGTTATTATTTCACTGCTGCTACTTTTAAAGTAAACTTTATGCAAGCTTAAACTTAATATGTGTCACAAACTAAAGTATCATCACTTGTTTGTGTTAGTGTATAAAATAAATAAATAAACGCTATATTTTTTGCACAATTTTGCAAAAAAAAAACAGTAAATTGTCACAAGAACTGCGCCAGTAATCCGCCGATCAACGAGGCAATTAGCAACAAATTGAGAATCGCACTGCGGACAATTTGGTGAAAAAGGTGAAAAAGTTATTTTTTTTAATGGCACAATATATCCGTGTAAAAATATTAATGAACATACAGCTTAATATTGAAAGAAGGGCATGCAAAAAGTTTTAAAAACAATATTTTACGTTGGGAAATATTGAAATTTTTGAACACAAATCATTCAGCCGAATCCATACTGTATGTCTCTCGGTTTGTCTGTCTGTATTTTTTCTCTTCACGCCCAAACCGCACAACCGATTTAGTTGAAATTTCGATAAACGGAAACGTTCGGCAATTTTTATCCTGAAAAAATTGTACGGTTCTCGCGTGATAAGCCAATTTCTGTACAACTGTTTTTCAAGCATTAAGTAGTTAAGTAGTAATTTAAAAAACAAAAGAAATATATAAACATATAGTATGAAGTACTTTTCTCATCCACCTCCCTGCCTATAATGTTAGTGACGTCATAAAAGTATACGACAGACCACCGGACTTGTCCATTCAGTATCTTTATTATTTACTCACACTATTGACTATAGTGACTGAACAGTTCGGCTTTCGGCCAAAATGTATGGCTTGAATATTCGGCGTGTATCAATGCCGAAATTTTATTGCCTAGAAAACAGGATAATATTATTATTATTATTATTATTATAGTTAAGGCTCCTCTCGCGAAAAAAGCGTGCAGATGAAACCACTTTTCATCGGCATTAACAGAGAAATTATATCTGAAAAAAATAATTAGTAATTTACATGAAATGATACGTAACGTGGTTTTGCCATATTTTTTCTATCGGTATCACATAATAAAGAAATAAAAAACCAAATCACCTCCAAATCGTTGAATGAAACCACTTTACTCCTTCATTATTTATCAAAAGAATATATAAAAAATACCTACTGCTTTGCAATACATAAGTTGATAATTTGGTTTTTTAACTTTTTTGAAATATGTATTATTTTAAGCCTTATAAAGGTTTTTTTCTCCTATTTCGCCCTATCATGGACGCGGCGAGCGTCGTAACCGCCACCGTACAAGGCGCGCTGTTATGAATGTTATTTTAACGTCATTCACGTCGATATTCGCACTGACAGACAATGATCAAGGTTATTGGCGGTCGGCGGATATAGAGGCCTATCCGAACAAATTGATTAACATTCGGAAAATAGTTTTTTTTCGGTTGGTTAAGTTAAGCCGTTTGGCGTTTGGTCCCTCTTGCAATGGTCGTAATAACTGGACCGATTTTCATGAAGCTAGAGTAGACCACGGAGAAGAACATAGGCTACTTTTTACGAGACAATGTATGGTTCTTTTGGATTTTTTCGCAGACAAAGTCGAGTACAGTTGCTCTTATAAAACGTAATTTCCGTATTAGATTTAATAATGTGAAATTCCGTGAGACTAGCGCCAACATTCGTCTTTCTTCACTCGTGAACGCGCCGGCTTGTACTCGAAACGTATGTGCATAATTCTTTCCGTTCGAAAAAAAGCTAACATATGCGTCACTGTATTTTCTATTGATTTTATTTATTCGGATATCCGACTACGGAAAACGAATTCGAAAATCGAATTCCGAAAACTTTGCGGCTGGCCTTATAACCTTAGTTTGGTTTCGGCTTCGTTAGAAAACCGAACTTCTGTCATTCACTATCTGTTACCCACGATTTTCACATCACATCCCCGTGGAACCGTGCTTTCACTAAACCAGCTTAACACCTCTATCGACGCATAAGGGTCTTCTAGACACGATGCACTTTTAGACCAAAGATTTGAAAGGCTTAAATAACTACAATATGAAAATATGAAGAATGTAACCGTACATTTTCCATATATACCAAACATAAAAGCATGAAAAAGTTCCAGACAGACAGACAGACAGACAGACAGACAGACAGACAGACAGACAACCTTTCGAATTAATAATATTACACTAGATGACGCCCCCAAATTCGTTGCGCCAAAATTCGCTGGGAAAAAAATAAACTATGTCCTTTCCTGGGACTCAAAGCCATACCATACCAAGTTTTAGCAAAATCGATGAGGTAACAGTCAGACAGACACACTTCGGGCGGGACCTGTACATTTTTCCGGGATAATTAGTATCCTATGACCTGTCCCGGGACTTAAAGTATATCCATACCAAGTTTTCGCAAAATCGGTGAGGTAACAGACAGACAGACACAAATAATATTAGTATAGAAGTATAGATGGATGTAACCGTTCATTTTTCATATTTTCCTACAAGCGCGATAAACGAATTTTTGGTACAAAAGCGTGAAGAAGCGACAGACAGACTGACAACCTTTCGCATTAATATTATTACACGACTTGAATAATAAATAATAAACCTATCCATAATATTATGATAAATGTGAAATTGAGACGTGGGTGAGCCATGCTTCGGCACGAATGGGTCGGCTCGACCGGAGAAATACCACGTCCTCACACAGAAAACCGGCGTGAAACGGCGCTTGCGCTGTGTTTCGCCGAGTGAGTGAGTTTACCGGAGGCCCAATCCCCTACCCTTTTCCCTTCCCTATTTCCTTCCCCACCCTCCCCTATTACCCCTTAAAAGGCCGGCAACGCACCTGCAGCTCTTCTGATGCTGCGAGTGTCCATGGGCAACGGAAGTTGCTTTCCATCAGGTGACCCGTTTGCTCGTTTGCCCCCTTATTGCATTAAAAAAAAATGTGTCTGTCTGTCACCTCTTCACTCCCAAACCGTTGAACCGATATTGCTGAAACTTTGAGTCCCGGAACGGAATAGGATACTTTTTATCCCGGAAAATGTACGGTTCCCGCTCGATTATCGAATTTGGACGCAACGGAGTTGCGGGCATTATCTAGTAGCCAGATAAAAACAAAATATTCCAAATAAACCTCAGAAGATATCACATTATACTGATAACCCGCGAAATCAAAACGAATAGCGCGCGGAATCTCTGACAGCTGTCACATGAAACTGACGTTATGTTTTTTTTATTCGGATGCCATTATACAAAGAAATGTGCTATCCATCCGCGATATGAGGTACCCCGTACCCGTATAAATTCTACGCAGATCTTGACAGAGATTCCTATTTTAGATTGGATTAATATTTATTTTACCTTTATGTGGAATCGTAAAGTTTTATTCGTCCATTTTGTGGGATATAATAATATTTTTTCGCGTAAAATGCGTATCAACTTCCAAAAATCCCATATGATTTCTAACATTCGCTCTTTTTATCGAATACAAGTTGACTAAGTCCTTCCGTTACCCATAAATCATAATGCATATTAATTATTAATATTATAATTGCGAAAGTGTGTCTATCTGTCTGTCCCAATCCGCTGAACCGATTTTGCTGAAATTCGGTATGGAGATACTTTGAGCCCCAGAAAAAGACATGGGATACTTTTTATCCCGGAAAAATGTACGGTTCCCGCGCGATAAACATATGGCGCAACGTGGTTGCGAGCGTCATAATATAGTCAGTTTATAATCATCTATATTTATCGAATTTTAGTTGGCTAAGTACTTTTCAGAGTTGTTAGGGGTGCTACACCTCTGTGTCTGTGTGTGTGGTTAGCTAATTTCATCTAAATCAAACGTTTAAAAGGTTACAGGTACAGGAACATTTCCATCGGCGGGATTCGTCATTCGAACCCGCTACCCCCGGCATGAGCCGCTCTCGCTCAACCACTGGGCCATAGAGTTCGTCATATTAGTAAAGCGCCTGTTTTTTCGCCGTTATTGTGTTATGAACGGCGCATCCATTTTTCCTGCAGCAAAAATGGGCAATAAATTCGTTAGGTCTAAGCGGGCACTAAGTCAATTAGGGCATACGATGATCTAGCGCTTTCAACGTGAGCTAGATCGCCTAGATCATTGTGTAATAGCTTCTAATAATGTTGGCCATAGCACCTTTAACACAGATTGACATGTGTATTTGCGTAAGGTTGTCACTGTCTGTCTGTTTGTTACCACTTATCCTGAAACGGCTGAATCGGTTTCAGTAAAATTTGGTATGGAGATGTACATTGAGTCCTGGGAAAGGACATAGTTTACTTTTTTTCTAAAAAATGTACGACTTCTACACGGAAAACGTATAGTTTCACCTCCGTTTCACCGGAACCGTACATTTTTCGCAGCAAAAATTATCCTATGTCCTTTCCCGTCTCTCAAAGTATTTCCATACAAAATTTCAGCAAAATCGGTTCAGCGGTTTTGGCGTGAAGAGGTGACAAACAAACAGACACACTTTCGTATAATGTTAGTAAGGATTCGTAACAACAGCGCGCTGTTAGCGTTATCATACATCGGTTTTCACTGAAGCCACGTTATCTGTTTACTCGATTGGCATCACTCATCATTTTAAGTATCTAGTATACTCGTCATCAGTACTCTGGTAAAACATACAACCACAGTATAATAATGTACAGTAGGCCATCTTCATAATTAAAGCCACGCACGCACACATTACCGTTATTTCAGGTAACTTGAAATACAAGACAATGTAGTATATAAACATGACGTGTCATATGGTGTCCCGTGCCGTGCGCCTCTGTAGTCCAATGGTTTAGAACGTGGCTCGCGACTTAAAGGTCGTGGGTGCGATTCCCGCGTTAGAAACATGTTATTTTCAAGTTTGGTTAGGACAATGCAGGCTGATCACCTGATTGTCTGACAAGTAAGATGATCCATGCGTCGGATAGGCATATAAAAACTCGGTCCTGTGCCTGATCTCTCACCAGTCATGTCGGTCATCTGTACCACTGTTATAAGAGCAAAGGAAGAGGGAGTACTCTTGTGTATTGCGCACACACTTTGTCACTGTAACACGTGCGTAGCTGAATCAATAAAACCGACCACCGAAATCAGTATCATGCTAATATCACGTATGAACTCGGTGTGTAGGTAGGTTTGTCCGTTTGTACTGACTTACAATACCGTTATCACATTATACTGTGGCACAGCAGCAAGTGTACCGTTAATTATAATCTGTACGTCCATTGTGTGGAGTGCTGTTGTTTCATTAGGGATGGGATTTATCGATATTTTGTGCTCGAGTGTCCAAATAGGGATGGGAAAATCGATTGTCGATAAAATTGAAGAACAATTGAGTGCTAGCAAGTATAAACGAAGCAGCAGGCGTAGGGATATATTTTTGTAGAAAGAAATGGTTAGGAACTTCCTCCAGGTCTGTTCTCCGTCTTACGTATGTTTGATCGGAACTCGTGTTCTGACGTGAATACAACATTTATTACCCATTCTAAAAATTTATACAACGCCGCTCAAGAAGTTTTTAAATAAAAAAAGAGATTACAAAAATTGTTTTACGAAACAATTACCGCGGTGGCCTATAAAATTATTCATATTAATTTGTGACATTGTGTGAGTTGTGACAACAGCTGTTGTCATCAGCTTAAGTTCATTCATTATTAGCCGCGTACTGACCATGCGAGCCGCCTTGCCGCGGCAGCCTCGCGCGCAGTTGCTCGGTCGGTCAGTACGTGTTAGTGCGCGGCAAACGTCCGAGGCGCCTTTGAGCATCGACCAAAAACCGACAACTTTTGGCTCGGCCGCGACACGCTCGGGCGAGGCAGCGAGGCGGCTCGCTTGGTCAGTACGCGGCTATTATCTTCCCAAAAATATCAATTGTGTGCATAAAAGGAACTAATATTAAGACGGTAGATATAAGAGAGCTACTTATTCGTGGGGCACTATTTCTCAACGTCCCACCCCCCAACTCCAAAATAACCTTAAGCTTTTAGCAGGCACATATCGATAAAACTGCGCACATCACTATCAAAATCGATATCTCGTAAAGAAAACAAGGGACACTCGAGACAATCGCGATCAGCTTCATAGCTCGCTGGATACGTCAAAACTCCTCCTTTTTATTTCAAAACAGGTAAATTGTTTTGCCACTAAGGCTCGATTGTATGCGTCCGTTGGAACGCGCGGTTTGGCTACAACGCGAAATCACAAGTAATCCACTTCAATCAATGATATTCAACTAAATACAGATCTGTTACGTTCATACTATTTTCCGGCTTAAATTGCTTCCGAACAATTTTCAAATTCAATTGTCAAATTTGACAGATAAGTGAAACAAAAGATACGAAATGACATTTACATAAAAGAGACAGACTATATAAAAGACGGGTCAATTGGCCCGTATTTAATGGCTTCACAACGCGCGCGGTAGTAACATATCTGCTTTGAGTTTTTTTTTATATAATATCATTGACTTCAATACTAATATTCGTCTGTATGTCTGTCTGTCGAGGGCGCTACTAGCACGTACACTATACAATCTGACCGAAATCCGACAAATTGCACACGTCATGTCTGAATTGACAGAAACGTTGTCAAACGTCGAACAAAACTTTTTGTTTACTGTAGACGCAGGTGCTGCCTCTAGCGTGTAAACATTGCACTAATATAATATCTTAAATTCCTGCCTTTAATGCACCTGTTCTATCATTCTTCTTTATTGAGACCAATTGCCTGTTTCACCACTTCCTGATAAGCGCTGGATAGGCTATCCACCACTGAACTTGACAGATGAAATATAAAGAATCTGTCAAAGAAGCGGTGATTATAGCCTATTAGGCACTTTATTAGAATGTGGTGAAACAGGCCCTTAAAATAAACATTTAAAAGTTAGTATAACAATATTTGTATCCAATACAAGCTAGAAGAAAGCCGCTTTGGAAAGTTCATCAGAACCCCTGAAAACACAATGCCATTCGATTCTTTTTGCTTCATTTCCCCCGCCTCAGGGGTGCGATTCTGAACACATGAATGCCGCTTCGAGTGCTGTCTGAGACAGGACAGCATGTTGCCTCAGGCACTTAATAAAGCAATAGTCTGTCTTAAGACTGTCGTGTCTGTCGATAGTATCCTTTCCTGGGACGCAATCCATACTAAACAGCAAAATCAGTTCAGCGGTTTAAGCGTGAAGAAGCGGCAGACAGACACACTTTTTTATAATCTTAGTGTGGATTGTACCATCAAGGAAGTTGATTCCTATGCAATTGACAGGCCAACGTTATTTGGTCGAATATGTCAATTCAATGTTAATTGTGATCTGTCGGCTGGGTTTGGCGTAACGCAACCAAACTACAGTACCCGGCGATAAATATTGCACATCGACCTTTGGAAAGTGACAATCGGCTAATTTCGGTTTTGTAGAGCGTTATCTCTTACGCACGAAATACAAAAAGTCCGGTATATATTAGGAGCTGTTAAAAAAAAACCATAATTATTATGGTTTGCTTCTTTTGAAAATTTTATTATTCTTTGTATAAAATACACCAAGTTTTCTTTAAATTATGGATTTAGGTTCAGGTAAAATAAAATAAAAAGCGTGTTCAAATTATGTTTACGTATATTTTAATTCTTTTGAAAAATTACAGCTGTAGCAAATTTAGGGGTGTTAACAACTCTAGATATATATTTTGACCTGGACGCGACTGCACTCCATTGAATTTGGACAACGACTGACATAATGTCAAATGGGTGTGTGCTACAAAGATAACGCTCTATGAAACCGAAATTAGCCGATTGTCTCTTTCCAAAGGTCGATGTGCAATATTTATTGCCGGGTATTGTACGTAGGTCCCCGATTTGCATAGGAATCAACTTCTCTGATAGTACATGCCGATCTTAAAATTGTGCGTAACCTTACCAGACAAGATGACGCCCGCAACTCTGTTGCGCCGAAATCTGTTTATCGTGCGGGAACCGTACATTTTTTTTGGGATAAAGAGTATCTTATGTCCTTTTCCAGGACTCAAAGTATCTCTATACCAAATTCCATCTACACCGGTTCAACCGTTAAAGAGTAAAGAGATGACAGACTTTCTTATAATCTTAGTATATCTATGCCTATAGTTATAAATTGCCGATTGTTAGCGGATGTCAATAGACAAGCTACATAGTATTATAATTATTATATTTAAATCTGTATATTATGTTAGTCACTATATATAAGTTTAATTAGTGATTATTATATTTTGAATAGTAATAAGTAAGGTAATTGATTTTGACAAATAGTTAGTTATAAATGGACAGGAGGATTATTTACTTCCGTTATAACTTCCTCTTCTCATATTTAAGTAAATAATTATATTTAATATGAGAAGTATATTAATTAATATTTAGAATTATATACCCACTTATTCTTAGCCATTCTTAATTTTTAATGTATTCTTTAATGATTTTACTATATTTGAATTGTCAACGGAAGTTAGTTTCTTTTGTGTAAAATGGTATAAAAGCCAGCCATATTGCATTGATGGGGGCATTCTGTAAATAACTTTGAAACGTGTAAGGTGAAACTCTGCTCGAATAAATACCGCTCAATGTATAATTATTCAAGACTTTTACTACTCCCTAATACGATTTTAAAATTGTGTGTAACCAGATGTTCCGCGTATGTCGGCACTACAAATAGGCGAACGCGTTAGCCAACGCATTGGCCAACGCGTCGGCCAACGCGTTCGCCTATATGTAGTGCCGACAAAACGCGTCGGCCAACGTCTAAATACCTACCGCCAACGCGCGACTCGCCCGTTCTACACATTGTGCCGACACGTTGGCCAACGCGTTCGCCTATATGTAGTGCCGACATTAGGCTTCGGCCAAACCTACGCGTCAGTAGCGCGGGACGCGGGACGGGAGCGTCTGCAACGCGAAACTGGTGTTAATATAGTAGTAGGCGAAATAGTCTACGATCATGAAAAATTACGTAAAAATTACTAAATGTTAATGAATTGCTATTTTTCACACGATGCGAAATAATATTCGCGAGCGGTGCGATGCGAACCGATAATTCACGATGCCGCGTTTTTAGCAAATAGCAAAGCGTACGTAGCATGCTGTGACATCGAAATTAGCATCTTAAGGCGATGTCCACATCGGTATCATGATCGCGTATCGATCTCCGTCACGTAGCATCGAAGCGTATCATGATCGCTAGTGTGGACGCAAAATGATCGCGATCATCGCGTAAATTTCTAGCGATCATGATACGCTTCGATGCTACGCGACGGAGATCTGATACGCGATCATGATACATATGTGGACAAAGCCTTATGAAATTAATAGAAAATAGCATTAATTCAGATTACTACTTCGCATTCGCTTGGGTTTTGCCGAAGCTGTTCTATCTCGCTTCAACACTCGAAGTATGAGAATCCGACCCCTAGGGACGTCTCAGATGCGAGCGATTTTAAACCGATCTGTCACACCCGGGCAGACATAATAGATCGCAATGCAGGTAGATTGAAGTATGGGTGGCGCAAATCTTTTGGATCGCCCGCCGAAACTGGAGAAGCTGTCGGAGCATGAAATTAATAACTCCCACGCCGGTTTCGGTGACGGTGGCTGGTTTCATTGAAACCAGGCCAGTTATGCAGGAGTAATTTTATAGTGCCCAAGTGTACAAGAGCACTCTCTATTCCTTTACAGTTTACTCTCATAACCCAGTGGGACGGAAGACCGACACGACCGGCTAGAGATGACCGACTTTTTACATGCCCATCCGACGCATGCATCATCTTACTTGTCAGACAATCAGGTGATCAGCCTGCATCGTCCTAACCAAACTTAGAAATAACATATTTCCAACGCGGGAATCGAACCCAAGACCTCCGAGTCAATATCGACCTCCGAACCGTTAAAAGAGGCGATAGCATTCACAGCATGAAATAAATGTAAACATAGATTGCGACTTTTCACCAGCTGTATTCAAGCTTAATCATTTTTCTGACTGTGCAGACTCTTGAACTCACATTTCCCTGACTGTAAAACGCTAAGCGCACATTTTCCCTCACTGTACCATCTATTATTGTTAAGTAATTATTATTTTTTAACAAAAAATTTAAACCGACTTCCAAGGTAAAAACAATAAGAATATTAACTAAAAAGTATTAAATAAGTCTTTTTCTTTAATAGTGCCATTTTCTAGAATTCGTCAAAAGCCCAATTATTTCTGTACATAAAGTCTTCACTATTTTGAAGTCGGTACCAGCTAATTAAATTATGCCTTCAGACAATGTCAGGATCTGAAATATTTGGGACTGGTACCGACTTCAATGTAATGAAGACTTTATGTACAGAAATAATTGGGGTTTTGACGAATTCTAGAAAATGGCACTATTAAATAAAAAGACTTATTTTATACTTTTTAATTAATATTCTTATTGTTTTTACCTTGGAAGTCGGTTTAAATTTTTTGTTAAAAAGAATAATTTTGTGGAATAAATGCGTGGTGGCCACAAAGGAAGATCTTCCGACCGAGCGAGATAGTATGCTCAGTCAGGCCGAAGCCCACGTGATACATTTCAGCTGTCGTATATATACCGACGCGCTCAGAAAACTTCGATAGCGCGATGCAGGAATGTTAGGCGAATTGTGGGTACCGCCACATCACTCCCCCCCGAAGACCGGAGGTCGAATTTTGAAGTCTTGTCGCTTAAGTCGCCGGTGCCAGTGAGTTCCAGTGAGTCGGAACTGTTGCAGTGAGTCCCAGTGAGTCGGAACTGTAAGCTGCTGCACGGGATCCAGTGAGTCGGATAAGCTGCCGTGCGGGGCTGATGCTACGTGCTGACCAGGAGAGATGTGCTCTGCTTGCTGACCGGTCGGTGTAGTGAGAAAGCCCGATGATGCCGATGCGGAGTCGCCCAGGCCGCGGTACATTGCGGCTAGTGGACGATGTACCCGATGAGGCGATGCTGGCTGGCGCGGTGCGGAGGGGCGGGGAGTGATGATGATGAAGGGGGCGTGTTCTGTCGAGGGTCACCAATGTGGAATAAATGCGTGGTGGCCACAAAGGAAGATCTTCCGACCGAGCGAGATAGTATGCTCAGTCAGGCCGAAGCCCACGTGATACATTTCAGCTGTCGTATATATACCGACGCGCTCAGAAAACTTCGATAGCGCGATGCAGGAATGTTAGGCGAATTGTGGGTACCGCCACAATTTCATTCTTTTTAGTTATTTATATGTATTAATATGGTAAACACATAAGTGTCAGTTGCAAATAGATATATATTATGATCTCGTCTCAATCTAAAAGATTATGAAAAGTACTTATAATACTCTAGAGCCATAATGTGCCGATGCATGCCATAGTGTAATGGTAGTGATGATGATGATGATGAATATAAATTAAACGGTAGCATATGCTTTCTGTTCTTAAAACAACTCCAAATCTTCCAAACGTGTATCTATAAGGAGTTAGGAGTTCTCTCAGCACCTTCGGAACCATTGTACACCTTGATGCAGAATCTTACTTTTTGGTAGCTTATGCTTAGAATACATCTCATAAAACCAAAATCACCATATTATGTTTCCATATAAATTTCGACGAGTTCCCTCGATTACTCATGGTTCATGGATCCCATCATCAGATCACCACTTTATGAACATGGAACTAAAGAGTTAAACCCTTTACAACATAAATAACGCTCAAAAACCTCATCTCAATCTTAAAGATTATGAAAAGTACTAATAATAGGGCCATAATGTGATGATGCATGGTGTAATGGTAGTGATGATGATGAATATAAATTGCACAGTAGCATATGCTTTCTGTTCTTAAAACAACGCCTAAACTTCCAAACGTGTATCTATAAGGAGTTAGGAGTTCTCTCAGCACCTTCGGAACCATTGTACACCTTGATGCGAAATCTTACTTTTTGGTAGCAAATGCTTGGTATACCTCTAATAAAACCAAAATCACCATATGTTTCCATATAAATTTTGAGGAGTTCCCTCGATTACTCATAGATCCCATCATCAAGTCACCACTTTTATGAACATGGTACCAAATTGGAGTCAAACCCTATACAAGACAAAAATAATTTTGAAAATCGGACCACAAACGGCTGAGTAATCGGTGAACATACATTAAAAAAAATACATACAGCCGAACGTATTACCTCCTCCTTTTTGGAAGTCGGTCAAAAACAAGTTTACTTAAAACTTGAGTTTCTTTCATCAAGCTAAATATTACAGATCCCCGACCGTGCAAACCGCTAACCTTACATTTCCCCTGCTTCGTGTTTGCCGAAAGCTGACATGATCGAGAGTGTTCTAAACAATAGTTCATCATCATCAGCTCGCTCGCTGCTAGCTGATAATCTCCGAAGTCCGAAGTTCCGAACGTACAAACCGCTAAGCACTAATTTCCCCGGACGTAAGTATAACTACCCAGGTTCTACAGATTTTGCAGAATTAACTTTTTCGTCAGCTACATTCAACATTATATTTCCCCGCTGTACAAATTGATAATCACTCATTTCCCTGACCGTACAAACCGCTAAGCGTATATTTTCCCCGGACGTACTGAAATTTACCTGTAGGTTCTACAGTTTTTGAAGAATTAACTTTTTCGCCCGCTATGTTCAACATTACATTTCCGCTGCCGTACAAACCACTAAGCGCTCATTTCCCCTGTCGTATGCGTATTCGTCGATGAAGACGGCAACACAGCGAGGTGGACGGCTAATGTCCGTTTTATTGCGAGCCGCGGTCATGTACGGGACAGAGGGTTGGAGAGGGTTGCTTGTTTGTTTAACCCCAACAAAGAGGGGTTTTATTGCTAGCACTGATTGAGTTGATGATGAACTATTGCTAAGAATACTATCAGTCAGTCAGCTTATAAACAAATAAAAACGAAATCAAAATCGATCTATCCGTTTATATGCTACGTTGCATTGCGTTTGCACACACGAACAGAAAGACTGAAACTTCAAACTTATAACCATGGACGTATAAAAAAGGCGGACTGAGTCCCACCATACACAAAACTGTGTCGCTCTGAGTCGGCCAGCTGGCTGTATGTACACGGTCCGCACGCACACATTCTTGCGCTAGTCCATACCATTTGACAGGCGTCAGAACGTGTGCGTGGCCGACTCAGAAGAAAAGTGAAGACACAGTTTTGTATATGACAAGACTCCGTCCGCCTTTTTTTCTACGTTCATGCTTATAACCTTTTTTTCTACGTTCTTGTTACCACAACAAGAGCGGTGATATAAGCTTCATTTGTCTTGCTCTTGTTGCTATTTGTTCCTTTCTTCAACATTAATCAGGGCGAGCGAAGCGAGCCCTAGTATATCCCACATCCTGAGCACTTTTGTGGTACACTTTACGGAAAAACTATCACGCCTATTGATTTGTGCTTTATCATACAAATTTTTATTTAAAATATGCAATGTGTTATCATCGGTCAGTCAAGGTTTGGTCACCATATTTTAAAATATAAAAAACTGCCTTAAAGATTACCAAGCAGAAAAACGACGCGAGCCCTCACAAAGCTCGGCTTTTAGCTAGTTTAGTAGTTAGATGTTTTTATTTTATTTTAAGCGACTCTACAGTTTTCTCTGTCCGTAAATATCGACACGTATATTACCTTCGCGTGAGGGACTGCACTTGACCGCATGTTGGCTTACTGACTTTATCGCGTACTGTGGCTACAGGGTACTTAGTCAAGTTGCGGTCGATAATATCGACAGCCTTTGTTTGTATGACTTTGGCAGCTTCAGGGCATCGCGATGGAGAGTTTGGAGTTTTATGTAATGGGTATATTAAGTAATAAGCACATAAAATGTTATCACAATCGGTCCAGCCGTTTCAGAAGAGCAACGGTCATCGGGAGACAAAAATTTTACACAGGATGTAACAAAATTAAATGATAATACTTTTAAACATATAAGATGTCTCTGCTCTGAAAGAGGTACTTTTGACTTCTATCTTTACGTGAGAAATACCCCAACGCGACGTCATGAATTTTTCCCATTATAATAATTTTAAAAAAGAGCAACCTTTTCAGCGCTACCACTTTCACAATGAACTCACGAGTATTATACATACCCTTTGTTTTGTTTTACACTGTACAGAGAATTTAACAATATAATTATTGTTAAATTCTCTGTACAGTGTAAACCCTTATTTTCGTAGTCGGACAAAAAGCCAATTACAATTAAAAAGTCCCAGACAACATATTAAACACTTTGTATTGCGAAAGGATTATTTAATTTCTCTTTAAGCCCTCACTTGAGGCGCTAAATCTGGTTTGAACCGGAAAAATCCGGTTTCGTCCGCCTTAAACCGGAAAAATCCTCTTTGAACCGGGTTTAAGCGGTCCAATATTAACGGATACATTGTGGATATGGTTTGTTTAAGAATGAACTGTACTGTACTTTAACTGTATAGTAATTATTATATGATGGGCACATATATTATGTGCACGTTTAACGCCTCCGTGGTCCAGTGGTTCAGAGCTCGGCTCTTGACTCGGTGGTCTTGGGTTCAATTCCCGCGTTGGAAACATGTTATTTCCAAGTTTGGTTAGGACAATGCAGGCTGATCACCTGATTGTCTGACAAGTAAGATGATCCATGCGTCGGATGGGCATGTAAAAAGTCGCTCCTGCGCCTGATCTCTCGCCAATCGTGTCGGTCGTCCGTCCCACTGGGTTGTGCGAGTAAAAGGAATAGAGAGTGCTCTTATGTACTGCGCACACACCTGGGCACTATAAAATCACTCCTGCGTAACTGGCCTTGGTTTCCATGGCCATCGTCACCGAAACCGGTATGAGAGTTAATATAAGCACGTGGTCTGATCGAAAATTAGTAAGACGGGTGGGAGAGTATAATAATATGATAAGGACATAGACTCCTTGTTTGCGCAAAATGTACGGTACTCGCGGAGTTTTAAATATAAGACTAGATGATGCCCGCAACTCCGTTGCGCCAAAACTCATTTATCGCGCGGGACCGTACATTTTCTGGGATAAAAAATATCCTATGTAAAGGACATAAGTAAAGTGTAAACAAAAGTTTACTTGAGAGACAACGTGCTATTTACCTCATGGTTAAATTTTGTTCAGGATTTACTTTAACCCAGATCAAGTGGACCCATTTAAGCCGAAGCATGGTCCTCGTTAATGAACTGCCCAACTACCTGTGGCCCTGTGTGTTTGTTTGTTCGGTTTTAATTGCAACTCCTAAACTTGTAACATACATTATTCATGAAAACCGCTACTAAACGAAAACTAAAGCTTCGGGTTCTAACGTAGATTGATTTTCCTAAATATGCTTACATCTGTACTAATATTATAAATGCGAACGTGTGTTTGTCTGTCTGTTACCTCTTTACGATCAAACCGCTCAATCGATTTTGCTGGAATTTGGTATGGAGATACTTTGAGTCCCGGGAAAAGACATCTAAGACGAATTTCGACGCAATTGACTTGCGGTTGTCATCTAGATTAATAATATAAATGCGAAAGTGTATCTTTCTGTCTGTTACCTTCTCACGCCCAAACTGCTAAGCCGATTTTGCTGAAACTTGTAATGGAAATACTTTGAGCCCCCGCGCGATAAAAAACATTCGGCGCAGAGGAGTCTTCTAGTTAATAACATGAATAAAGTTACGAATACGCAGCTATAATTGTTCCTGATTGTGATACCTCGTAATGAAATTAGTTGTAAAACACAGTGCAGACTCGTCATTTCGAAGTAAAAGGTATTCTTCGAACTAGACTGGCGCAGAGATGTGTGGTATACTAGATGTGACAGTAAAATAAGGCCATCTCTACTAATACTACCTAACAACCGAGTAAGGCTGTGTTTCCACTGAAGCGAATGACAACGAAGCGGATCGAAGATTTCGAGCATGGTTATTGGTAAAGCGGAGCGGAGCTTAGCGGTGCCGATTTGACCAATCACCTTGCTCGAAATCTTCGCTCCGCTTCGCTGTCATTCCGCTGGAATAGCACGATTGGTCAATTCGGGCACCGCTAAGTCCCGCTACGCTTCAGTGGAAAAAGATCCTATCCATCAAACTGTTGCTAAGAACACCGTTGACAATCTCAGCTTTTAATTAAAAAAAAACTTTATCAAAATAGGTCACCCGTTTGGATGCTACGATTTCACGGACGGACAGACATACACGTGAAACCTATATTCACCCTTCTTTCGTCGGGGGCTTAAAATACCAAATAAACGCTTTACAAGTCTACAATAATATGTTCAATCCTGGGACCTACATCTTTGTCGGCAGTATAAAAGATGAATCAGAAGTTTCATCTAAATCCGTTCAGCCGTTTTAGCTAGAAGAGGTAATAAACAGACAGACTTTCGCATAAAATATTTAAAATGTTAATAAGAATAAAGATAAAATAATATCGTCTATGATAAGATAACAAGATAGCTATATACTATCTAGAGAAAGTATAAGATACAAAACAACAAACAAAAGCCTTTCAAGTCTATATGTCCCATCCTGGGACCTAGATCTTTGTGCTCAGTACAAAAGGTGGCTGTGTCAGAGGTACGGTCGGCAAAAACGTCTGCTGCATCGCTTTCAACGGTGAACTTGTACCGATAGCAAATACGGCTTGGTTTTAAACTAGCTAAAAAGTAAAAGCCGAACTTTGTGAGGGCTCGCGTCGTTTTTCTTCTTCTTCTTCTTTTTCTATTTTAATAGTAACCAAACTTTGGCTGACCTATGATAATTGTTAAGTGATAAAATATCTAGTATCTTCATATAAATGAAAATTACTATGTTAAAGCACAAATCAATAGGCGTAATAGTTTTTCCGTAAAGTGTACCACAAAATGTATACTAGGAATCGCTTCGCTCGCCCTGATAATTGTTAAGGATAATTATAATATTATAGATTTCCGTCCAACTCCGATTAAAAATCTAATCGCAGATATAGGCTTAAGTTTAATGCGACAAAAGTACGGTTTCTGGTGGATCATTTATTTAACAATCTTTTGAATTTCTATTACATATTACATTAGGAAAAAAATAGACATCAAAAAGTAAAAAAAAAAACTTTTTTGCATACCCTACCTCTAATAATTTGCGCCAAGCGGAGCGTCACTTTTAATCTCAATATTGAGATGAGGACAACGCGGTCTTCCGTCTCACTCGCACTCACACTATATCTACCTCTGTCCCGCTCTAGCTATGTATATGACGTGTGACAACGAGAAATCGCGTGTTTGTAGTGACAGAAATGATACTTCTTTTAGGAGGGGGGGAAAGATACATCTCATTTTAGGGGGGGTTAATTCCCCCTGTTTTGGCTTAGATAGTCTATAGCTTAGTGGAGAAGGTGTAGGTTCGATCCCAAATGGCACCAATGACACATTTCCATGTCTCAAAAGGAGCCAAGCGTGAGTCGGCTCGCGTATAAGTTACTTAGTAATAGAATATTTTTACCCTTTGGGTACATAACCCTAAAAACTTGTCTAACTAAAAAAATATTCAGGCAACCTCTACCTTTACAGTTTCTTTCATATTATGACGTTTCCAAAAACACTTTTACGGGATTTACGGACAACATTTTACGGGAAACTCTGATAAAATCGTTTTCATAAGTCATCCATGCTTTCACGGTAATCATTTAAAAGACTTTCCCCATAAAAATACCATAAAATTCTTCCTGATACAGGTAAATAGATATTTATTATCGGGCTTTTTAGAAAATTGAGAAATATTGAGTTTTTGCCGACGTCTTTATAATGTTCGTGTGTTTTTTTAGGGATTTTTCCTTATTCTTAGATACTTTATTATGCGTCGTACAAATAAAATTATATACGCAATCCATGCTGATATTATGAATACGAAAGTGTGTCTGTCTGTAACCTCCTCACGCCCAAACCACTGAACCGATTTTGCTGATTATATACTTTGAGCCCCGGGAAAGGACATAGGATTCTTTTTATCCCGGAAAAATTTGCGGTTCCCACGTGATCCATAATATTTCCATCCATACAAGTATGGATTTGGCATGGAATTTGACATAGGTCACATTTTGTGCTGAAATAGAGTGAATCGGGCAAAGTTTTGTTCTGAAAAAACAAGGTCGACTTTTTGTGCTTTTTATTAATATTTCTGAATATTTCCTCCGAAAAACTTATAAAAATCATCCTCGTTCATTTTGGCTCCCTTAAAAAGTGAAAGACGGTCTCGTGAAAAATCGCCGCGATATATCACGTGCACAAAAACACTACAAGTAATTGACCAAATCAGAAATATTCAGACCCCTATAGAGTTTGGAAAGCGTACAAAATGGCGGACAAACGAAAAAACGTTGTGACGTCATTATCGGTTATTGCTACCAAAAGATATTTTGTCATATTATAAGTAATTTAATATTATGAATTTATTCTTCCATACTAATATTACAAATGCGAAAATGTGTCTGTCTGTCTGCACGTCTTTCTGTCTATTACCTCTTCACGCCCAAACTACAGTACGGATTTGGAGATACTTTGAGTACCATAGTAAACTCTTTATACAGAAAAAAGTACGTTCATCTAATGTCATCTAATATAATATAATACTAGTTAGCTGTCCCGGCAAACGTTGCTTTGCCATAATATATTTGGCATATTATTTTATTGAAGTGACTAAATAAGTATGTCACCATGGCAACGTCGATCGCTATGCCGTCGCACAAAGGTCGCCGACCGCCGTCAGTCTCAGGTTGTAATAATTTACTATAATTATTTATTCAAGAAATGCACTAATCAATATATAAAATACCCTATAGCTCCGATTCTCAGACCTACTGAATATGCATATAAAATTTGGTAAAAATCAGTAAAGCCGTTTCCGAGGAGTTCGCTATCTAACATTGTGACACGAGAATTTTATATTTAAGACTAGCTGTCCCGGCAAACGTTTCTTTGCCATATTAAGTATATAAAGTATTTTTTTTTTATTTGACCGCAGCGCTAACTGTCGGGACAGACTAAAATTAAAATTCGAATTCGAATATTATTTAAAATTTGACACTGCGATCCAATGTAAAACATTCCAAAATCAACAACTACTAATAAATTAAAAATTAATTAAAAAAACATTGTCCAGCGGACAAAATTGTGAATCTAAACCATTCCCAGATCCCCTTGAACACACACAAAAAATTTCATCAAAATCGGTCCAGTCGTTTGACATACACACTCACAGAAGAATTATATATATTAAGATAGTAATATAATATCATATTATTATAAATTTAATATGATCTCAGAAACTGGTTATATTCGTCAATTATTTTGACACCTCTACGATTAAAAGGTCTATGGTTTAGGTCTTTTTATAGTTATCTAACATCTCATACCCTTTATTAATAAAAACGTAAACTAGACAAAAGGGGAATAAAAATGCAATAAATAAAGGGATTTAAGCCCTTACAGGTGTAGTTTTTGTCTAACCTTCATCTATTCGATGTCCGAACTAATAATTTTTGTTTCTGGGTCTTGCAGAAAAACGGCGGATATATATTGCTTATTAAAAGACATTTGCTATTATAGAGTAAGAGCCTGCGATAGCCAGACGTTCCTCAGTTTCGTAAAGCTGAAAGTTTACCTGTTGGTGGTATTTAGAGAGGTAAGAACGATTAGCAACTTTAATATGGAGTTTCGGTCGCGGTTACTTTATGCGGTATCTAGTTCTGAAGGTCTACCTGACCTTCCAGAAAGAGTAATGCTTAGCACAAACCTACGCGACCACGCGACTGCGAAGCGGCAGCGTCAATACAAAACACACATTTGACAACTATCACAAATCGAGACCGGGTTTTCCCGAAACCCGAAAACCCGGAAAAACCCGGGTTTTGGTGCTCATGAACAAACCCGGATTTCAAAAATGGAATCCGGGTTTTTCGAGCTTTTCGGGTTTTTCGTTTTTTTGATAATTATGAAAGGCCAGGCCTGATAAAATGTATTTATAACAAACTAACATACCAAATATTTATTTTTATAACATATTGTTTAGGTTTAATTATTTATATTGGTCATAGTTAAATAAAATATAATATTTTAAAGGAAAAGTTTCGCTTTAAGAGCATTAAAGACTAATTGTCATAAAAATATTTATGAATAATAATTAATTATACGTATTTTAAAAATCCTACCAAAAAGTATGATACGGCCGTGCCCGTTCACGTTCGAGACTTGGTTGGGCACTGCCATGACCGCACACTATGGTATTTAAATAGTATTTTACTGGAAAGGTGCTGGCAATTGCTGAAAATCATATTTAAAGTATTTTGGCATCGTTAATCATTGAATTTTAAGAAAACCCGAAAAAAACCGAAAAACCCGAGTACCCGGGTTTTCATTTTAAAAAACCCGAAAACCCGGGTTTTGAAAATTGGGTCCGGGTTTCGATGCCCTAATCACAAACCTACGCGAGCGTCAATACAAAACACACATTTGACAACTAGCACAAACCTACGCGACCACGCGACCGCGAAGCGGCAGCGTCAATACAAAACACACAAATGTGTGTTTTGTATTGTACAAAACACACATTTGACAACTTGTCAAATGACAAGTTGTCAAATGTGTGTTTTGTATTAACGCTTCTGCTTCGCAGTCGCGTGGTCGCGTAGGTTTGTGCTAAGCATTAAGCTCAATATTTTTGACAGCTGCCAAACCGTTAGTGTCTAAACACACTAGGCCGAAAAAACGCGGCCGAAGTTCGCCTGCAAAAAGCCTGTCCGACATCTTGGGGAGGCCGCCATATTGGATTTGTAAGGACGTTTCTTAGCTAGTCATGTTCTGTCATCAGAACTCAGAGCGTGTACTAAAATTTCATCCTGAAGACCGGGAAGTGGGTAAAATAAGATTCCAAGATTTTCTTACATACATAGTTACAAGTGAAGCTAATAAAAGCGTGCTAAAAAAGCCTATGTCCGCGTAACGACAAACCATAACCAAATCAACCCTTCCTTTCGACTTCGCTGTAAGGTCCTTATTAATCAAAGGCCAAAAGTCAATTTAAAAGTCTACTTTTCAGCCATAATATAATTTACATTGTAAGTTTGTTACCAATCAAGAAGCCACTGATTTGCCTTGGAAAATACTCCTTTGATACAACCTCTTTACAACTAGACTTTGACGTTTTGTTTTTTTCACAACTTTATTTTCAAGGAAAGGAATTGTTAAGACGTCTTTTTACGCTGAGCTGTATATTGAAAGAAATGCTAGATTTTTATGCAAGACTTGCCGCATACATTTTTCCTTGGAGCTTGCTAATATAAATGTTTATTTTTTAGTCTTTTCATAACTTTAGTTATTCAGATTTTTTAGCTTCCAAAACTTGTCAGCATAACAAAAAATAAAGTAATGAAAAAATAATTTTTTATCAACATATGCAATTATAATTCGCATACGTCTAGTCACTAGTGACTAGTGGGAGACTTAGACGTGGGAGAGCCATGCTTCGGCACGAATGGGCCGGCTCGACCGGAGAAATACCACGTCCTCACAGAAAACCGGCGTGAAATAGCGCTTGCGTTGTGTTTCGCCGAGTGAGTGAGTTTACCGGATGCCCAATCCCCTACCCTTTTCCCTTCCCTATTCTTCCCTATTTCCTTCCCCACCCTCCCCTTTTACCCCTTAAAAGGCCGGCAACGCACCTGCAGCTCTTCTGATGCTGCGAGTGTCCATGGGCGACGGAAGTTGCTTTCCATCAGGTGACCCGTTTGCTCGTTTGCCCCCTTATTGCATTAAAAAAAAAAAGTCGCACACAAACACCGTGCCGAAGTCTGGCAACGCAGTGGGACGTGCTAAGGTTTTTCGTTACGTAATTTCTTAATTCGGTCGCCCGACTCAAAGCCTGCAATAAAAGCTATGCAATAGCTTAACAGTTTTGTTAGACGTTTAACATTATTCTGATATGACGTGTGTAACGTGTCGGATTTGGTCGGATTATTTCCTGTATGTGCCAGTAGTGCCCCCTACCAGTTTTGACGAACGATCTTATAGCTGTACGCAGAGTAATATGTTAATCCATACTATCCATACTAATATTTTAAATGCGAAAGCGTGTCTGTCGATCTGTGTGTCTGTTACCTCTTCACGCCCAAACCACTGAACCGATTTTGCTGAAATTTGGCATGGAGATACTTTGAGTCCCGGGAAAGGACATAGGATACTTTTGTCCCGGAAAAATGTACGGCTCCCGCGCGATAAACGAGTTTTGGCGCAACGGAGTTGCGGGCATCATCTATGCAGTTCTTTATAAAACTGAAAGTTCAGCATTTAAATTTCAAATGATACCTTGCTAAATACAGTTTGTTTTACAAAAACCGTACGCCAGTTTTCTCTAATGTGCTTTTAAATTTGTTTTTCATAACTTTGCTTGCGCCATTTTGTTATGAACTTTTGGCGGGCATTTTTTGTTGCACTTCAAATAGAATAATTTAAAATCTGACTGAAATGTTAAGTTCAAAGTAATGAGCTTAGCAAAGAGACCCTGCTAATGTCATGTTTATATTATGCGTATAAAATCCATCTCTACACCAATATTCTCAAATTGCTGAATTCTGTCCGTAGCGGTCATTGACCCCCTGAAAAAAAACTTGTAATATTTTATCGTTTTCTATATAAACCGCGATTGACAACGAAGTGAAATATGTTTCTAGTGTTAGGCTGTGTTCCACAAGAGATGTGTTGCGAGGAATGTGTTTTTGAGAACCAATAGAGTCGCTTCATTTGCCTGACAACATTCAGATCTTAAAAACACATTCCTAGCAACACATCTCTGGTGGAAACACAGCCTAAGGGCGATATCGTAATTTGCATACTTGATGTGAACTGGGTATGAATTATTCTTTCAAATTCATTAAATTCTTTCTAATAATTATATCACTTCAAACTCAAAAATATTTGGAGATTATTATTCTTAAGAGTTACCAAGAGGTTTTCCGATTAATCTATAATGGCCTGTGTCTTTACATAACTTCCATTTTTTCATAGAATACAGCGAGAGCATTTTTCACATAGCACCTAGACTAGAAAGTTCAATGACCGCTGGTGCCACCTTAAATAATTTTGACTATAGTGCGGTTTCACCTTTATCGGCTTAATGATTATAAAACATACCTAAATAATAATTAGCTATTGTAAATAACCGCATCAAATTATTCCGCCATTTTGAAAACATTGAAAGTCACCACATATCTGCTAATAACAATGATTTAATTGACATTTAATTATTCACTAAACTGCATTGGTTAAAATGTGATAAATATTCCAATGTATAATTTTGTACTAGAGTGTGTGTATCTTAATATATATATATTTCTTGTGTGCGTGTGTATGTGACTGAACTCCTCCTAAACGACTGGACCAATTTTGATGAAATTTTTTTTGTGTGTTCAAGGGGATCTGGGAATGGTTTAGATTCACAATTTTGTCCGCTGGACAATGTTTTTTTAATTAATTTTTAATTTATTAGTAGTTGTTGATTTTGGAATGTTTTACATTGGATCCGACAGTCGGCTGCCATCGCAGTGTCAAATTTTAAATAATATTCGAATTCGGATTTTAATTTTAGTCTGTCCGACAGTTAGCGCTTCGACCAAATTTAAAAAAAATACTTTATATACTTAATATGGCAAAGAAACGTTTGCCGGGACAGCTAGTGTACGTATAATTTTGTGCCGTATTATGGGGCCGGGTGCCATTTTGGTATTACGACGTATGTATGAGAATTTCGATAGCACCCGGCCTCTATGCACGCAACTCCACTGCGTCGAAATTCGTCTATACAGTGAAAGTAGCAGCGCTGAAAGACCATTTTTTTTTTTTGGGGAAACTCGTGACGCTGGGGCGCTGGCCCATGCAAAAGTGAAAAAAATTGGTGTTTCAGCTACTACTACTGTGCTTGTACTACGGTGCTACTTTCACTGTGAACTATCTGTAAGGAACACGTACACACCCTAAAGTATTATCACTAGGTATTGTTACACCCTGTGTAGCGCGGGAAATGTACGTTTTACGTGATAAAAAATTATCTCCCAAGTATAAGAGTAAGTAAGAGAAAGAGTAAGTATCTCCCAAACCAGCCAAAACCAGTTCAGCGGTTTGGGCGTGAAGAAGCAACAGATACACACACTGTTTGATAATTATTGATATTACTATAGATTCTATAAAGTAAAAATAAAAGAAAACTAAATTTTCAAAACACATAATATGAAACTAACTGACATCAAAAACATCCCTTTTTCGTCGAGGGTAAAATTTCAAAAATACCGTCTCACTAGAGAAAAGTTATTCTTACCCGCACAGTACACACACACACACACACACACACACACACACACATACAATAAACTATAAAGTTTTAAAATACTTTATCACCGAAGAAAAGTTATTCCTACCGGCTGGTCTTATTACGAAATAATGCACTGATAGAATATAAGGGTCGGGCCATACTGTGCCGTAAACAAAATAGGGATAACAATAAACCAGCGACGCGGCAAATGAGGGTAGATAGGCTATCACACGAAAGCACGGATCGGTGCGGTACGTAAATATTGAGACTTGCGTTTGTTTTTGAGATTTAGTTGTTACATAACTTAATAAAATAAATTTAACTTTTAAAAATAAATAGTCAAGTAAGCATTAAAATATGTCATTTTAATGAAGACGTAATATAGATATGTAATAAAAAAAGTAATTCGTTCTATTTTATCGTTTCAGCTCTAAATGGCTGAATGTAAAAAATGTCTCTGGACGGACAGCTGTTTTATAATTTCCTCAGATATTTGAAATACCTTTTTTTTTATTCCCAAGTGCATACGAATAAGTCTTAAATGATATACATCTCTGATTAATAACTCGTATTATGGTTAGAAAAACAAATTAATTTCACTAAATATTCTTGATATTACCAAACCAAAGCGCCTAAACTACTGATCCTATTGTATTATAGTAGTTTCCCGAGAAACCTTTTATAATTTAAACAATCTTATATTTTAAAATTACAAAATTTTATGGTTTCTTACCCTATTTTTCAAATCAAATCAAATCATTTATTTTTATATTTTTCAACGCAACTGCGACGTCATGCTTCAGTGTGCAAGCCCATAATAATGAAAGCCATAATAAATATATAAGAAAGAAATAAAGCTATTTGTCTTGTACCGCCTCGGTGGATATCGCGAAATACACGGACTTGAGCCATATTTTTAGCCGACTTTCAAAAAAGTAGTATGTAATAGAGTAGTGTTTTTTTTATTTTATTTAAAATAATACTAAATGACGCTCGCAACTCCATCGCACCATAATTCGTTGATCGCGTGAAAACCGTACATTTTTCCGGGATACAAAGTATACTGAATGTTTAAATATGAATAGAACTGTCACCACTAGTATTTCCGGACCAATACGACCTGCAAACCTTCAAGAAGAGAGCGTATTCCCTCTACAATTCCGGCAACGCACCTGAAGCTCTTCTGATGTTGCGAGTGTCCACGGGCGACGGCAGTTGCTTACCATCAGGTGACCCGTTTGCTCCTTTGTCCCCTTATTTTATATAAAAAATGAAATACATAAATTAATATTACACCCTTTCCCGGAACTCAAAGTGTTGGGATTGTGCGAAATAACACAATGATTACTGAAATAAACTGAGATTTATTCGGACAATTTTAGACACAATATTACAAGATGCAGCTCAGATGACAAAAAGGAACCATAGATCAGTAATCACGCATAGACAACAGAATGTATACTTTTAAAAGTTAAAACATAAAGCACAGACGCACGGCATAGAGTATAGACATTGACTCCAAATACATTGTTTAGTTTATACTAATATAATAATTTGTTCTAACACAAAGTTTCTCCATACCCAGCAAAATCGTTGCAGCTTCATTTATTATATAAGTGTCTAAGCACACCTTGCCGAAATTCTGCGGCGGATGTTCGGCATGATTACGTCAGCAATATCAAACGCATACAATATGACGCGACGTAATTTGGGCATGGTGTCTCATCGGTAATTTAAAATACATTTCAGGCGTAATCATGCGAGCTTCCGCCGCGGATATTCGGCATAGTGTGTTGCACACTTAGTATGGATAGATGCAGCCGCCATTCGTGTCAGAGAAATCAAAATATTAATATACAAGTTGGTCTCATTTATCGGGCAAGACCACAGAAATAAATCAATTTATTTCTGTGGGCAAAACAGATCATCTTTATCCAAAGTCCGTAGTTTTCGTATTTGCCCGGTTACAAATGATTCAGGTCCCGCTGTGAAAATATTAATTAATTTCCCGGACAAAGAGACACGCCTATCTTCATCTTCATAATCATCATCACCACCACAATCATCATTATCAGGTTACAGAGCACATGACACGAGTTTTCCGAAAAGCAGTCAATTTTGGCGTGAACCGAAAATTGCTGCACTTTAATAAAGATTTTGACATAATTCCCAGACATTATCTTTCTTTCTTTTTCTTCTTTTTTGGCAACTTGACACAAAGGATGTGTATGTTGTGCCACAGACAAGGTAAAAAGGTAAGGAATATGGCGGGAAAACCATATTCCTCCTATTATAATTTTCATCATCGTTTTCATGTATCGTCAGGTCTAAAGTCTAGTCAAAGTCTAAGTAAAAGTCAATACAGTCAAGGAGTCAAGTCGGTCGATTCAGTAAAGTGGTAGACGCTTTACTGAAACTTTCGATGGAGTTTTGGAGGGAACACAAAATAGCACGTTTCTGGATATTACATCACTTTCATCCGATATTAATTTAAATCTCTTGAATAGTCATTTTGCAAACCCCGCACATGTCTACGATGCCCACAAAAAAGCTCACACTAGTCACACTTTATCTAGCTTACCCATACCAGATCATCCTTCATTTTCCTTCAAAGATCTATCTGTCAGTGACGTTAAAAAGGCGGTCATGTCAATTTCATCTAAGGCTGTGGGTAGCGACAGCATTGGGCGTAACATGATATTTCCGTTGCTTGACACATTATCTCCAGTCCTCGTCCATATCTTTAATTTTTCACTAAAGACTTCTGCCTATCCAAATTCCTGGAAAGCCGCTTATATAATTCCTCTGCCTAAGAAATCTAGTCCCCAATCTTTTGCTGATTACCGCCCAATTTCGATACTTCCTTTCCTCTCAAAAATCCTAGAACGTTTAGTACAGCAACAACTTTGCTCTTATCTTAACTTAAATAATTTGTTAAATCCTCTGCAATCAGGTTTTCGCCCCGGCCATAGTACTTCCACAGCCTTAGTTAAAATTACTGATGACATTCGCCACGGTATGGATAACCAAAATTTAACTATTCTTATTCTTTTAGATTTTAGCAATGCTTTTAATACAGTTGATCATGACATTTTATTACTCCTTCTTAGATCGCTCAATCTTTCCCCTGAGGCAGTTAAATGGTTTCGCAGCTTCCTTGGAGGACGCCGGCAGCGTGTTAAAATTGACAATAAATTTTCCTCGTGGTGTAATATATTTGCTGGCGTGCCCCAAGGTAGCGTGCTATCCCCTCTTCTATTTTCCATTTTCATAAACTCTGTTTCCCAAATAATATCCTCCTTCTATCACATGTATGCAGACGACTTACAAATTTATAGACAGGCCTTACTTTCCTCACTCTCTAACGTGATTGCTCAACTTAATTCTGACTTGTCAGAAATACTTAAGTGGAGCAATTACTACGGTCTAGAACTTAACCCGAAAAAAACCCAATGCATCATCATTGGTAGCAGGCAGCTGATTGCTAAAGTCGACTGGGCTAATTTACCTGAAATAAATCTTGACGGGTCTATCATTCCCTATAGCCCCTCCGTTCGCAACCTCGGTATATACATTGACCGCACTCTTTCATGGAACACCCAAACTCAAGAACTCCGCAAGAAGCTGTTCGCTGCCACTGCCTCTCTCAGACGCCTCAGTTACTTCCTTCCTGTATCAACTAAAATCACACTAGTTCACGCTCTTCTTTTTCCCATCTTAGACTACGCAGATGTCAGCTACAGTGACCTCAACGAACAACTTCTTTCTTCCCTAGAACGCCTGCAAAATCTTTGCATCCGATTTATTTTCGGCCTACGAAAATATGATCACATATCTAACTACCGGACAGAGCTAAAGTGGCTACCTGTGAAGTTGCGTCGGAATACACACATTCTCCATCTTCTTTACAATATTTTATTTAATCCAAAATCTCCCGCTTACCTCAAACAAAACTTTACCTTTCTTGGACACAAACATCCTACACTTCGCTCTGCTAATAAACTAACTCTTGCCTTCCCTTCTCACAACACTAACTTCTATGACTCTTCCTTCACCGTCTCTGCTATCCGTCTGTGGAATGCTCTACCCGAAAGCATACAAAATTCCAAATCTATAAATACTTTCAAGAAAAGACTTAAGCAACACTACTTAGATCTATCTGCGAACTCTTAAAACTCTGAATTCTTTTATTTTCTTCTTCGTATCATTATATGTTTATTTTGTTTATTAATATAAGTTGTATCCATTATATTTATTTATCTTATTATAAATTATATATTGTATCTCATTTTATCATTTCGTTATTTGTTATCTTTGTTTTTAAATAATATTTTCTGTTATTTGTTTTGTTAATTAAGTTTATGGTTGCCTGGAAGAAACTGCTTCCAGCAGTAAGGCCGCCATTTCAAACTGTTTTCATTCTTTGTAACTTTTGTAAACTGACTTTTTTAATTAGCGGTTTGAATAAAGAGTTTTTTATTTTTATTTTATTATTTTCCTACACTTGTGCATGAACACGAATATCTAATGGTTAATATTCTACCAATATTACACATTAAAAACCCAGCTAACACAATTTTAGGAAAATAATATAAAAACACAACAGCACACTTTAATATTCCCGGCAAAACTCCCAGAGACATTATCTGTCAAAGTCTTTATTATATTGTAAAGTAGCCCGCAAACGATCAAACATCAAACACGTCAAACAAGTAGTTTTTTTGACAAACTACGTGTTTGACGTGTTTGAAGAAAATTTGGATTACGTAGCGTTTGACAAACGTGTTCCGCTGTGTTTGTCAAACAAAATCTCATGATCTCAAACCGATTCTAGCTAATTGTTTGACAAACGTGTTTGATGCACGTTTGATCGTCTGCGCTGCTGTTTGTCAAACAAACTACGTGTTTGACGGTTTGATGTTTGATCGTTCGCGGGCTACTTAAGTACCATCGAGGAAGTTGATTCATATGCAATTGACAGACCAACGTTATTTGTCTGTCAATGGGGATAGTCCATTTTTTTTAAATTTTGCTCATTACAAAAACATTTCGAGGAATAAGGTCTGTTGAGGACAGCGGCCTCGCTCCCAAAAAACGTATAGTGAGTGCATATAAACTAATTAAAGTGATATGTGAGAAATAGACTCAGTGCAAATCAGTGTTTTTACAAATAGACTTTAGAAAGTGAATTACGATAAAACTGTGGCTCCCTAAGAGGTAAAATGTGATTGATTTAATGGATTAATAAATTGTCTAATAGATGCAGGAAAAATTAGTAATGTAGCCTAAATAGTTTGGAAAATATAAAGAAAAGTTGCGTGAAAATGTACGTAAGTTGTGTTAACTTTTAGATTTACTTTGCTATAATTTCGCAGAATATAAGTTGTGATACTTAGATTAAGCTAAACATTGTGGAAAACTGAATAAAGAATCTTCCGAAATGCGTTTTAATTGCCTGGCTCACGGAAAATGGGGAAAATGGGGGAAAAATAGCCGTCTCCGATAGCAAAAGTGAGACAGAAAAAACAGTCTCAAACTGCGAATCGGAGCGGCTCTCTATACGGCATTCTCCCGAGCCAGGTAAGCGAGGCGCGTTTCGGGAGCAATGTTCTCCTCGACTCTCGTGTGTTTTATTTACGCCCCCGCTCTGCGAGATTACCGGTGTAGCCTTGGTCTTCGAGTCCGATCCGAGCCAGCGGCGAAAAAACCTATGGATGAATACAGTCTCGAACAGTGAACTTGGTCCTTTGCGATCCGGATCTGAAGACGACACTTAGAAGAATTTCAAGAGCCAGCTGGACTTAGAAAAATCCACTGAAGGCGACACTTAGAAAATTTTCAAGAGCAAGCTGGACTTAGAAAAATCCACTGAAGGCGACACTTAGAAAATTTTCAAGAGCAAGCTGGACTTAGAAAAATTCACTGAAGGCGACACTTAGAAAATTTTCAAGAGCAAGCTGGACTTAGAAAAATTCACTGAAGGCGACACTTAGAAAATTTTCAAGAGCAAGCTGGACTTAGAAAAATCCACTGAAGGCGACACTTAGAAAATTTTCAAGAGCAAGCTGGACTTAGAAATTTGGGAAGACCGGACCCGAAGAAGATTGGACTCGAAGACTGGACTCGAAGATACAGGTCTACACCACCAAGGGGAAGCAAGGATTCGTAGATTTTGTCATAAAACCTACTGAAGTTCCTTGAAGATTGAAGATTGAAGATTGAACATTGAACATTGAACATTGAAGATTGAAGATTTAACATTGAATATTGAAGATTGAACATTGAACATTGAAGATTGAAGATTTAACATTGAACATTGAAGATTTAACATTGAACATAGAAGATTGAAGATTCAATATAGAAGATTGAAGATTCAATATAGAAGATTGAAGATTCAATATAGAAGATTGAAGACTCAATATAGAAGATTTAACCATTGAAGATGGTCATCACGAGGAGTCAGAGCGGGGCTGAGGAGAACCAGCAACCAAAGATATTCTCGGATCCGCCCAGGTCGCCGTCTGCAGCCGCAACCAGCCAGCCGCCGACCGAGGGGAGGGCGGATCTGCTTCAAACCGTGTTGAAGCCGAGGCCGGGCACTAGCAAGACACCCGCGCCATCGGTACCTGTAGCCAGGGAGAAGGCTATTTCAATTGGGTCGCGTCGATCGACAGCAAGTGTCGTCGCGCGCCTCCGTTACGAGGCGGAAGAGAAGCTTGCCGCACTCCGTAAAAAGGAACTGCAGATCGAAGCAGAACTTATCAAGAAGAAGCTCATCGCTGATGTCGCCACTGCTGAGGAAACCAGCAATCCCGACGACGACGAGCCTTCAGAACAGGTGGAGCAACGGGTCCGAGCCTGGCTAAGCGAACATGGTCCTGACAACGAAGAGACGACCGAGGAACGGGTCGTGCCAGAGGAAGGAGGGGACGCGCCGAAGCCAGAAGACATACCACCTGCGGGAAAGGGACGCGAGCCGCAGAGATCGAGGTTCGAGCGGCCGATACAAAGCCGTCTTCGTTCACCTACGCCGCCTGCAGCCGGGATCAACGGGGTGGAACAACTTGCCGACACCCTGGACAAGCTGTTGAATCAACGACAGCCGCGCCATCAGACGGAGTTGCCTATATTCACGGGCTCTCCTTTGGAATGGCTGCCGTTCAAAGCAGCCATGGAAGATACCACCGCATTCTACAAGCTGAAGCCGATCGAGAACCTGGCGCGCCTGAGAAGCTGTCTACGGGGGGAAGCACGAGAAGCAGTGGCACCGTTGCTGAGCATCGCAACACCACCCGAACAGATCATGAAGACTCTGGAGCAATGCTTCGGCCGGCCCGAGGTGATGGTCGACCGCATGATGGAAGATTTGAAGAAGCTTCCGAGGCTCGGAGGCACGGCGGCAGAGCTCAACCACTTCGCGGTGAAGATCCAGAACATGGTGGCCATCCTGAGGAAGTTGAAGCACGGGTACCTCTTTAATCCGTTGCTTGTGAGAGACATCCTGGAGAAGCTCAGCCCGTTCGAGAAGAGCAAATGGTACGACTACGCAGAAGAGACATCGCGCTACCGGAACGAGCCCGATGTCGTCCTTCTCTCTGAATTCTTAATGAGAGAAGCGGACAGAGCGCTGCGCTACGGATTCACCACGGCTCCGGCTGCAAGAAAGGAAACATCGCGTCCACCTCCCAGCAAGAACGAAGTTAGAACGAGAAGACCAGTCTTCGCGATAGCAGAAGAGGGCCAAGGCGCACCGAGCCACAGCCAGCCAAAGAGAATGCGCGAAGAACCAACGAAGTGTCCGATGTGCACCGACCGCCACGCTCTGTTTCGCTGCGCTGCTTTCAAGAAACTGAGTGTGCAGAAGAGATGGGACACAGTCAAACAAGAAGGGCTGTGTTTCCTGTGCCTATCGAGCCGACACAGAAGATACAACTGCAGAGCGAAGCAGTGTGGTATCCAGGGATGCAAGCGGCCTCACCACCCACTACTACACGAAGAGAGGTCCGACGGCGCTCCACCGATCGAGGACGCCGTAATCACCGCATCGGTTGCCTCCGACCGTGCAGTGAAGCTGAAGATGAGAAGAATTCAAGTCATTGGGCCACGGGGCGAAGCCGACATCTTCGCGCTGTTCGATGAGGGCTCGACGGTGACTCTGCTGGATGAAGACGTCGCTAAGGCTATCGGCGCGGACGGTCCACCGAAGATGCTGCGCATGCACGGGATCAACGCCGAGAGAAGGGAAGAGAGAAGCCGCCTCGTACAACTGGGCGTACGAGGTCGCGACGGTACCAGACACGACATCACCGCGAGGACTGTGAACGGGTTGAATCTCTTAACTCAATCCGTTCCGGAATCCCTTCTGCAACTCGCTCACCTGCGCGATCTCAAGAACGAAGAGATGTGCTACGAGAACGAGAAACCCCAACTTCTCATCGGCACGGACAATTGGCAGCTCATCGTGTCTCGGGAGCTGAGAATCGGGAAGAGGAACCAGCCTGCAGCCTCTAAGACGAAGCTTGGATGGGTGATACATGGCAGCATCCCCAAGCGCATCATAAGGCAGGACGAGAACGAAAACATCCTGCACATATCTACGGTGGAAACCAGAAATGATCGTCTGGAAGAAATGGTGAAGAAACACTTCGACATAGACGCTTTGGGAATAGCGGCTAAGGCGAAGCTGAGCAACGAGGAACAGCGAGCCATCGACCTGTTTGGCAGAACGGCCAAGAGAACGGAAGACGGTCGATTCGAAGTGGGACTCCTGTGGCGCAAGGATGGCGTCAAACTGCCCCTCAGCTACAACAACGCGCTGAGGAGGCTCAAGAACTTAGAACGCAAGCTCGACAGAAACCCCCAAGATGCGGTGCAGTATCGTGGGCAGATGGAGAACCTGTTACGAAAAGGATATGCAGAGAAATGTGACGGGACAGAGGCCGGAAGCGAGAACACATGGTACCTGCCGCACTTCCCGGTCAAGAACCCAAACAAGCCGGGCAAGCTGCGCTTGGTCTTCGACGCGGCGGCCAGAACGAACGGCGTGAGCCTCAACGATCACTTACTGGAGGGGCCCGATCTACTGACATCCCTGCCGAGAATATTGTTCCGGTTCAGGGAGGAAGCCGTAGCCGTGAAAGCAGACATAGAAGAGATGTTCCTACGCGTGAAGATCAGAAAAGAGGACCAGCCGGCGCAGATGTTCCTGTGGAGAGAGGGCCGAGAGGAGCCGCCCTCTAAGTACAAGATGACGGTCATGATATTTGGGGCATCGTGTTCACCGTACCTGGCACATTCAGTACGGAATCGAAATGCAGAAGAACACGCAGAATCGTGCCCAGAAGCCTACCGCGCCATCACCGAAGCCCACTACATGGACGATTATGTGGACAGCTATCCAGACCATGAGAAGGCCAAGCAGGTCGTGGAACAAGTGGACCGGGTGCACAAGATGGGCGGATTCCACTTGCGAGGATGGACGAGTAACGATCGACGAGCGCTGAAGGGGCTACCAGTGGACCGCCTGGCCGATGATGTGGCGCAGCCGGTCACCAAGGACGAGCAGAAGACCCTGGGGATACTGTGGGACTCTCGAGGGGACACGTTGAAATTTAACACGTCTCTATCGAGAGTCCCTGAAGAGGTCCGAGAGCTGCAGCGTGCACCGACCAAGAGAGAGGCCCTTAGCACGGTGATGAGCATCTACGATCCGCTGGGGCTACTGAGCTGCTACACAATCACCGCCAAAGTCATCCTACAAGGTCTGTGGCGTCAGAAGCTGGACTGGGATGAGCCGCTGCCGGCGGAGTCAGCCGAAGACTTCACTCGATGGCTGAGAGACATGGAGCACATCAGCCACCTCGCGCTACCCCGGAGCTACAACGGGGGGAGCCCCACAAGAAACCGGCAGCTGCACGTGTTCTGTGACGCGAGCAAAGACGCGTACGCGGCGGCCGTCTACTGGAGGCTGGAGCAAGAAGATGGAGAAATTCGAGTGAAGCTGGCCGCAGCCAAGGCTAAGGTGGCGCCACTGAAGACACAGACGATACCACGACTGGAGCTGCAAGCCGCTCTGGTGGGGGCGAGGCTCGGGAACGCCGTCGCAGCTGAACACAGATGGAAGACAGATACGATTTTCTACTGGACCGACGCTCAGGTGGTTCTGTGGTGGATACAGAACGGAAGCAGAAAATACACACCATACGTCGCACACCGATTGGGAGAGATCGCCGAGCTGACTTCCGTGCACCAGTGGAGGTGGGTGAGCACGAAAAATAATATCGCCGACATGGCCACCCGAACGGGCTATGTCACGAAGAGCGAAGAGGATCCGTGGTTCAATGGACCAGACTTCCTGCGCAGGCCTGTGAACGAGTGGCCCGCGGAGAGTCCCGTTCAAGCCGAGGACCGAGAGGAGCACGTCGCCTTCCAGACCACGGAGGCGAGCGAAATGGACTGTCTGCCAGAGGTTAGTCGCTTTTCAAAGTACGAGCGCCTCGTGAGATGTACGGCGATGGTTCTACTATTCGTCGAGAAGTGTCGTGATCGTCGGGCCAGTCTCGACGTGCGGCACCTGGAGAAGGCGGAGAAGTTATGGTACCGAAAATCACAGCACGATAGCTTCGCACGGGAAATAGAGAAGATGAAAAACGGAGGGACGGCGCCAAGGTGGAGCTCCTTGTACCGGCTCAACCCGGTGTACAGGGACGGCCTGCTCACTCTGGACGGGAGGATCGGAGCAGCGCAGGTGCCGGACGAGACGAAGAACCCAATTATCCTGGACGGAAGACACCCGTTCACGAGACTGCTGGTGGCCAGGGAGCATGCCAGAGCCGGACATGGGAGCCGCGAGAGAGTAGTGAACGATCTAAGACAGAAATTCTGGATCCTGAAGCTACGGCCGACGGTGAGGAGCGTCATCCACAACTGCGCCTTCTGTCGGATGAGGAGGGCGCGCCCAAGAATCCCGCAACCTGGAGACCTGCCACCGGAGCGCCTGGGGGCGTTCCAGAGACCATTTTCCTACTGTGGTCTCGATTGTTTCGGCCCAATGATCGTTACCATCGGCCGACGTCACGAGAAGAGATGGGGAGCGCTGTTCACCTGTTTGACGACGCGAGCGGTTCACCTGGAACTGGTGGCCTCGCTGTCGACCGATTCAGCATTGATGGCGATGAGAAGAATGGCCGCTCGGCGAGGATGGCCGGCGGTCATGTACAGTGACAATGGGACAAACTTCAGAGGCGCAGACGTCGAGCTGCGACAAGCGTACGCCGAGTGGATGCCGGCCATGACCGAGCTGGGCCTCGTACACCGCATGAAATGGAAGTTCACTCCGCCAGGGGCGCCGAGCCAAGGAGGCGCCTGGGAGAGACTGGTGAGGTCAGTGAAAACCGCCCTACTCGCCACACTGAACGAGAAATCACCGAAGGAAGAGGTGCTCCAGACCCTGATGACCGAGGCGGAGTACTCCGTGAACGCTCGACCGCTCGTTCACGTTTCCGTGGACCCCGACGACCCAGAGGCGATCACACCTAACCATTTCCTCATAGGGTCATCCACAGGACAACCATACGTCGGGCCGTGCGTGCAGGCCGACAAGAAGACGTGGAGGGTCGCACAAGCCTTGGCGGACGAGTTCTGGAGGCGATGGGTGAGAGAGTACCTGCCGACGCTCACGCCCCGTTGCGGGGCCCCGAGGAGCGGCCGCAACCTGGCCCCGGGGGACTTAGTGATCGTCGTGGACCCCGCGCTGCCGCGTAATACATGGCCGCGCGGAGTCGTACACCGTGTCTACCCGGGCCCGGACGGACGAGTGCGTTGCGCGGACGTGCGTACTCGCAGCGGAGTGTTCCGCCGGCCAACATCAAAGCTGGCGGTAATAGAAGAATCGCCGCCGGAGGAGCGGCCGGCGCCAGGAGAAGAGCCAGCGGGCCTAGTCAGCCCGCAGTCGCCAGAACGAGTCGCGACGGGCTCAAACAGCTCGTGCTCAGCCGGGCAGTCACCAGCTCAGCCGGGCAATCACCAGCTCAGCCGGGCAGTCAGCGGCGGGCCGAGTCAGCCCGCAGTCGCCGGAACGAGTCGCGACGGGCCTAACCAGCTCGTGCTCAGCCGGGCAGTCAGCGGCGGGCCAAGTCAGCCCGCAGTCGCCAGAACGAGTTGCGACGGGCTCAGCCAGCCCGTGCTCAGCGGGGCAGTCATCGGCGGGCCGAGTCAGCCCGCAGTCGCCGGAACGAGTCGCGACGAGCTCAGCCAGCTCGTGCACACCGAGGCAGCCGACAGCGAGACCAGCGAGCCCGCAGTCACCGGAGAAGGCTGCGTAGACCCTGGCTACTGCACCGGGGGGAGGATGTTGAGGACAGCGGCCTCGCTCCCAAAAAACGTATAGTGAGTGCATATAAACTAATTAAAGTGATATGTGAGAAATAGACTCAGTGCAAATCAGTGTTTTTACAAATAGACTTTAGAAAGTGAATTACGATAAAACTGTGGCTCCCTAAGAGGTAAAATGTGATTGATTTAATGGATTAATAAATTGTCTAATAGATGCAGGAAAAATTAGTAATGTAGCCTAAATAGTTTGGAAAATATAAAGAAAAGTTGCGTGAAAATGTACGTAAGTTGTGTTAACTTTTAGATTTACTTTGCTATAATTTCGCAGAATATAAGTTGTGATACTTAGATTAAGCTAAACATTGTGGAAAACTGAATAAAGAATCTTCCGAAATGCGTTTTAATTGCCTGGCTCACGGAAAATGGGGAAAATGGGGGAAAAATAGCCGTCTCCGATAGCAAAAGTGAGACAGAAAAAACAGTCTCAAACTGCGAATCGGAGCGGCTCTCTATACGGCATTCTCCCGAGCCAGGTAAGCGAGGCGCGTTTCGGGAGCAATGTTCTCCTCGACTCTCGTGTGTTTTATTTACGCCCCCGCTCTGCAAGATTACCGGTGTAGCCTTGGTCTTCGAGTCCGATCCGAGCCAGCGGCGAAAAAACCTATGGATGAATACAGTCTCGAACAAGGTCAGTGATCGTTTTTCTGTATATAAACCAAAAAAATACCCATTAGTTACTTATATTTTTGAACAAATATGTTTAACCTTAGTTTGACCTTCAATGGCGTTAAATTAGCAATAAATTCGATCAACATTACGTTTCGAACTTTTGGTAAGTTTCTCGTATCAGCTATCACATAATGATAACTTGCATTAGACGAGCCAGCCATTAAAAATAAGATTGAAAGGAAAAAAAAACATACTACAGAGGTCAATTGGGCGCCGATGATGACGTCAGAGCGAAACTTTAAAAATTTATTGAGAAAAAACTAGCCAATGGATTTCAAAATTATTTAATTTATATTCTTAAAATACCCTATTTTAACGAAAAAAATTATAAAAAGTACATGTGATTTTTTTTGGACAATGCCCATTGCATAGGAATGCTGTCGGCTGGGTTTGACGTAACGCGACCAAACTACGTAGGTCCCCGATCTGCATAGGAATCAACTTCTCTGATAGTACAAAGTTTAATCGTCATTAAATCTCTCAGTGAGGCAGTTAAACAGTATATATATTGTATAATAAAAAGTTATTACAAGCTAAATCTGGCGTGTTCACTTTTTGTCTTAAGGGCTCCGTTTTTAAAGGGTATTTTTTCTTATTCCCCTTTTTTATGGGTTCTTTTTCTTTTTCTAGAAACATCAAACAATGGGTAGCTGGCGCTACCCTACAGACATGTCCAGGTACAGGTAGTACCTTCAGTGTAAAAGTTTACTGTTTAGGCAGAAACTTAATATATTATTGGTCTCGAGAGCCATTACACTAGATAATTTTTTGTACTTTCAGTACTATGATAACCATCCGTTACTATCCATACTAATATTGTAAATGTGAAAGTGTGTCTGTCTGTCACCTCTTCACGCCCAAACCGCTGAACCGATTTTGGTGAAATTCGGCATGGAGATACTTTGAGTACCGGAAAAGGACATAGAATACTTTTTTATTCCGAAATATTTTTTTTTTCATTCCGAAAAAATATACGATTCCCGTGCGATAAACGAGTTTTGGCGCAACGGAGTTGCGGGCATCAATTAAGGCCGTCCCCCGAGCAAACGACCTTGGCCATACATTTGCCGCGTTGCCGAGATCGCGCCAAAACCCTTACTTACTTATCTTAGTTCAAAATTGTCCTAAAAAAATTTAAAACGGCGAATAATATGTAGTTTATGATATTGTCGATCTATTGGCGTGAGTTTGAAATAAAAGTAATTTGTAAATCCTAAGGAGATGCTGAATGTATGCTTGAATTTTAACAAATTGGTATTACTTTGGAAGCTGATATCATGAGTATAAGAAACAAAAATAGAAAATTTAAAACGACAAAAGGAATGTTGATATACTAAAGATTATTGCTGTATTTTTATTATAACTTTGTAGCTTTCAGATTATGAGTTTATAAGGTTTTAAATACGGTCAATTACGGAATCTCCGGACGGAACGCCCTTAATCTACTGTTTCAATAAAATATACCTACGTCATTCATTTTACTACACCTTATATAATTTCGTTTTTAGCTTTTCATTACTAAGGGCCCTAACAGACTTGACGAAACTACGTCTAAAGGCACTTAAGGGCGGAAATAAGGTCACCTTCCTTAACAAACATTATCTCTCAAATTGTATTGAAGGGCACTCTTATGACATTACTAGCCCTTAGAATAGGGCTGCCAAGGCTCAGGCTGTAATATAACAACTATGGACGCTTCACACCACGTCAACCTGGCCTCTTAAATTGTGTTACGGGATACCATACAATGGAATCCATCCATACTGTCTGTCCTGCCTGTCTGTCTTTTACCTCTTGACGCCCAAACCGCTGAACCGATTAACACATTTTTGGTATGGAGTTACTTTGAGTCCCGGGAAAGGACATAGGATGTATTTTATCCCGGAAAAATGTACGGTTCCCGCGCGATAAACGATTTGTCCGTTGCGGTTTTTGTTTATAAAATAAGAAGGCTAATGAGCAATCGGGTCACCTGACGGAAAGCAACTACCGCCCATTGACACTCGCAACATCAGAAGAGCTGCAGATACGTTGCCGGTCTTTTAAGATTACGCTTTCTTGTTGCAGATTTGCAGGTCATATAGGTTCGGAAATACTGCTGGTGACAGATCCTTTAAGAATCTTGTATCACTTGAACAGAAATACAAAACCCTCTTTTTAAAGCCGGTTAAAAGGTCCTAGGGCAACCCTATACTCCTCAAAGGGCCCTCACCTTGAAACTGTGAAATATTAATGTCAATTTCACCCGTAGAATTCCATTTGGTACATTTTATTAGTTTCTGCGCCCTAAAAGGGAATGATAATTGTATTATGACATTTCGGGAATATCGATGGAGGTTTTCAGCATTTCCACAGTAAGGCTGCGTTTCCACCAGAGATGTGTTGCGAGGGATGTGTTTTTGACAACCAATAGAATCGCTTCATTAGCCGCGTACTGACCGAGCGAGCAGTCTCGCTGCCTCGCCCGAGCGTGCCGCGGCCGAGCCAAAAGTTGTCGGTTTTTGTCGATGCTCAAAGGCACCTCGGACGTTTGCCGCGCACTAACACGTACTGACCGACCGAGCAACTGCGCGCGAGGCTGCCGCGGCGAGGCGGCTCGCTTGGTCAGTACGCGGCTATTGGATCTTGACGCCGCGTTAAAGGAAAAAACCGTGTTGGATATGTTTTAGATTGGCTGCAGCGATATCAATTTTTCTCAACAATGACTAAAGCTAAGAAATTAAAGTTCATTGTCAATATTCATCATGTCTTTATCTTTGAATTACCCATAGCATAACACGATTGGTCAACTTTTATAACACAGAATAATTAATCAAAAAGACCTCTATAAAAACAGGGATTCTAATTTTGCCGACAGAAGAGAGTGATTTAAGCTTCCAAAATTTGTACATAGATTAGTACAAACATGCACTATAATTAGCCCACAGATTATATGAAATATATTTATGGTTTTTAAATTACGCGACAACAACTATTTTGTCGCTTACGCCCTTTCCATTTCTTGCTGTTCCATCGCTTGTATTCTATGAGAGGCCGGCCCGGCCTCTCATAGAATACAAGCGATCTAAAACATATCCAAATCGATTTTTTACTTTAACGCGGCGTCACCTTAAGGTTTCTGAACTAGGAATATTAGAAAGAATAATCTGATTATCAAATACTCTGGTAGTGTGATCTCTGGCAATTGGCATGAAGAAAGAACTGATATTATAAACATTAAACAGCCTCCAAAGTGATTTTAGGCCCCCAGGGTCATATAATTTGAGGTGTCTACGAGAACCGTAGAGGTGTCTACGAGAACCGTAGAGGTGTCTACGAGAACTGTAGAGGTGTCTACGAGAACCGTAGAGGTGCCTACGATAAACGTAGAGGTGTCTACGAGAACTGTAGAGGTGTCTACGAGAACCGTAGAGGTGACTACGAGAATCGTAGAGGTCACTACGAGAATCGTAGAGGTCACTACGAGAATCGTAGAGGTGACTACGAGAACTGTATAGTAGGAGATACGGCCATAGAATGACCTTCACCCATCGTATTACGGGATGAAAATGATTTTTTTATAAAATTAAATATGTTAAAAAATTTATTTACAGGAGGTTGTCTGAAAAATTTGGTGCAAAGTGTAATTAATTAATAATTAAAAAATGATTTTTTTTTAAACATTACACTCATTCCCTTACGCAAAAAACTGTATACTAATCGAAAGTATGTAGCTCATAGAATATGCAAACGCTGGGTTGACTTTTTTTTTCCGGTGCAATTATCAGGTAGGCAGCTATATACAGGTAAATCGATACTAGTAATTTGCAACGATCCAGTTACGCGATAAACCTTATATCAAAATAAAGATAATTTTATTATGAATATAATGACATAAGGTTGGCTGCAAAAAGTTGGTGCTAAATCCCGGTTGTCGATTTTTGAAAAACGTAATATTCGTGCGGTTGAATACGTGCGAAAGAGAGGTCCGAGGAACGTATCCAGTGCGATAGAAAAGGACGCAGCATTGCAGCTGTGTGTCGCTCAATCGTCAAAAGAAAGAGAGTGCGCATGCTCTTTGTTTGTGAAATTGAGGAAGATAGCGATAGACTACAGTAAGTGTTGAGCATTATTTCGGAGCAACTGTTGCTGCTACGTATCGATATTATTTTTTGATAATATATTGTTGTCCGTAGTTTTGACTCAAATACTATACCACCGTGCTGGATATCACTGCAACAAAAATTTTTAAGAACAATTTTTGTCAATTCTATGTGGCTTCATGCGACGGATCCTCAATCTGTTAAATTACAACCTGAAAATTGTGGTTGGTATCTTGATGGTTATCTACAACCAATAGGATTCATTGGGGACCAAACGCCTTTAACAGTACAAGATATTGCTGAAATGACAGAAGACGAAAACAGTGACGAATATTGTGAACTTGAAGATACAAGTTTTATTTCCGATGAATCAGACCTTGAATAATGTAAATTAATTAAAAAAAAATAATCAAAATATTGTATTTATAATAAAATTAAATTTTTATACAAAATTATAGCTTTGTATTTCATGTTTGTAATTTATGTTTTATTTAATCCGCACGAATATTACGTTTTTCAAAAATCGACAACCGGGATTTAGCACCAACTTTTTGCAGCCAACCTTATGTCATTATATTCATAATAAAATTATCTTTATTTTGATATAAGGTTTATCGCGTAACTGGATCGTTGCAAATTACTAGTATCGATTTACCTGTATATAGCTGCCTACCTGATAATTGCACCGGAAAAAAAAAGTCAACCCAGCGTTTGCATATTCTATGAGCTACATACTTTCGATTAGTATACAGTTTTCTGCGTAAGGGAATGAGTGTAATGTTTAAAAAAAAAAACATTTTTTAATTATTAATTAATTACACTTTGCACCAAATTTTTCAGACAACCTCCTGTAAATAAATTTTTTAACATATTTAATTTTATAAAAAAATCATTTTCATCCCGTAATACGATGGGTGAAGGTCATTCTATGGCCGGATCTTAGACTAGTAGAGGTGTCTACGAAAATATAAATGCTCTGCAACTGCTATCCCCAACCCGCAGCCCGCGGGCCGCGGGCCGCGTACGGCCCGCCGGGACTTTATATTTTGTGGCCCGCGTGATGTTAAACAATTTTGAAATTCACGCCCATGACTGCGCCGTACCGGCAAAATAACGTAACAAGACAAAAAAACGAGGAATACGGCTTTTGCTGAACCAAAGATTTCCTTTGGTAGAATTGATCTTTATAGCGGTTTTTAGCTTTAACAAGGTATGAGGTCAATAACTGCGTGGGATTTAGGTACATAGGCGTGTTTGGTATCATTTTAGATTGAATAAAATGTTTAAATGCCAGTTTTTGAATAATATTTAGATAAAATATAGTAAAAATAAAATAAAAAATTAGAATATATGATTTTCAACCAACGAAAACACGTTGCCAGAGCTTAATTAATATAAGGAGGCTGATAGCCGCATTATTCTGCATGCCAAAGACATGGCGATGAATGGAGCAATAAACATATTAATATTACTAGACGTACCGCGCGGCTTCGTCCGCGTAAATCTGAAATTTCACGGAAACCGTATATTTTTCACAAATTAATAACCCATATCTCACGTAGTCTACTTAGATATGTTCGTGTCAAATAACATAAAAATTGCTCCAGTAGTCTGTGTGATATTAGCCTTTTCAAATCATTTTCCCCGTTTTTTTATATTTTCCTCTGTATCTTTGCTCTTATTGGTCTTAGCATGATAAAATATAGCTTATAGCCTTCCTCGATAAATAGGCTATCAAACACTGAAAGATTTTTTCAAATCGGACCAGTAGTTCTTGAGATTAGCGCGTTCAAACAAACAAACTAACAAACAAACTCTTCAGCTTTATTTTCACATATTCCTCTGTATCTTTGCTCCTATTGGTCTTAGCGTGATAAATATACGCTATAGCTTTCTTCGATAAATAGGCTATCAAACACTGAAAGATTCTTTTAAATCGGATGAGTAGCTCCTGAGATTAGCGCGTTCAAAAAAACAAACTCTTCAGCTTTATAATATTACTAGATGTTCCGTGCTGCTTCGCCCGCGTAAATTAGATATTTCACAGACAAATTAGTCCACAATAAATAGCCTATGATTCTTCACGTTCCTACTTTTTATCTGTGCCAAATAACAGAAAAATTGCTGAAAAAATCGTGAAATAAGCCCTTTCAAATAATTTCCTCCGTTTTTTCACATTTTCCTCTATTTCTTCGCTTATATTAGTCTTAGCGTAATAAAATTTAGCCTATAGCCTTTCTCAATAAATGGGCTATCTAACACTGAAAGAATTTTTCAAATCGGACCAGTAATTACTGACTCATACTAAGATTAGCGCGTTTAAATAATGCTTCTTCTTCTTCTTCTTTTTACGTTGTTTAACATCTTTATCGTGCAAATATGAGTCCTAAAATGAGTTAAGCATTCTTAAGTCATCCGAATACCATATTCGGATGACTTAAGAATGCTTAACTCACTTGGAACCGAACTTGGAATAGTACCATAATTAATGCCTCTATACAGATTGAGACTATTTTCCTCCAGAGCAGAAGCTGCTAAAATAAAAAAAAACTAACATCAAAAATCGCGGTGGCTCCACATCTTAAATCCATCCTTGGACCATAAGGACCAATCCTACCAAAGGAAATCTTTGATACATTAATAGCCGTATAATTCACCGTACACACGCAACTATAAAGACGTCTACGTTAATTAACGTTGTAAAATTTTTTCCACTTTTAAATCGTTCAGCCCGCGACACCAAGACCAAAACATGTTTGTGGCCTGCATGAAAAAAGGTTGGGGACCACTGCTCTAAAGTCTAAAACGAGGCACCTAAATTTATTTTTATTTGAGACGAATGAATTTACAAAGCTTCAGACACAATCCTTATGAATGTTATAAAATATGTAAAAGTGCCTGTCTGTCTGTCTGTCCAAATCAAAATAATTGACTAATCAAAGTCAGTAAAGTACAGACAGTAAACAAAAAGTTTGGTTCGACGTTAATTATTGACACCGTTTCTGTCAATATTCTGATATGACGTGTAGACGTAGAGCCACGGAGGTAATATTATAAAGTGTGGAACTATAATATCTGATGGCAAAAGTGAGAAAAGAAATTAACTCTAGCAATACCGGGGTAATTGGAATAAAACATTTTGATCCTTTTTCCCTTATAGCGGCTGATTCTGTGTGTGAAACTAGCAAATATAAAAATTTATCCAATGATCAAGGATATTTTTTGAAAATCTGCCATCAAAATTTGTGTAGCGCTTCTCACTTTTTATAATATTCCCTACTCTTAAATCATACGAGACCAAAATATTAAGGGGCCGGGTACCCCTTGAAATTCTCATACATACGTAATACCAAAATCATTTTCTCATACGAAAATATTTAACATGTTTGAGTTATTTTTCAGCTTAAAATAGTAATTATCTAGGTTCCTACACAAAAATTTACTTCAAAATATTTAAACACTAAAAAAATTTTTTTTGTTTAAATTTTTTTTTAGTAAATTTACTACTAAATATTTAAACACTAAAAAATAGAGTAAAATACTAAAAAATATATAAATAAATAGTAAATTTACTACAAAATATTTAAACTTAGAAATATTTCTTAGTATTTAAATATTATGTAGTAAATTTAATATTTTTTTATATATTTTTTAGTGTTCTACTCTATTTTTTAGTGTTTAAAAATTTAGTAGTAAATTTACTAAAAAAAATTTTAAACAAAAAAAATTTTTTTAGTGTTTCAATATTTTGAAGTAAATTTTTGTGCAGGAACCTAGGTAATTACTATTTTAAACTGAAAAACAACTCAAACATGTTAAATATTTTCGTATGAGAAAATGATTTTGGTATTACGTATGTATGAGAAATTCCAAGAGTACCCGGCCTCTTAATATTATATTTTTATTTGTCGGTGTTTATTTTAAAAAGCGCCATCTATCAGTTACTCCTAAAAATGTAAAGAGCTGTGGCGACATCTAGCGATATTATGTATAACCATTGGTAGCTTACGGCAGCCATAGAGAAAATATTATACACTTTTCTACTACGAATAATAATAGTTTTTATTATTCGTAGCTTTTCTATATATTTTCCTTAGTCTATGCCAGGGCGGTGCAACTTTCAGACATATTTGGAAATCACTAAAAAATGTTACGAAAAGCGCCATCTTACTTTTGGTTTTGCAGTTTTCAAACATAGTAAGCGTTTACTGGGCCTAGATGGCGTTACTGTTGTAAAAGTTGCAATGGACATAATATTTAGATTCTACAGCCTAGATACATTAGGTATTTTAAATATTGGTTGTAATTGAATGCACGAAGATTTCATAGAAACCCTAATCATATTTTTAATATTCGTGAAGCATGTCCCTAAGGGCCGATTCACACCGGATCGGCAGCGGCCGGCAGCGGTCGGCAGAGGCGCGATCGGCAGCGGCCGGCAGCGGCGCGAAGAGCACTTTTAGTGTGAAATGATTTTAAACTTTATTTAGATACTTATAACTACTAGTATCGCTTGAAAACTTCTAAAAGGGCTCGAGGCGCCGACGGCTGCCGACGGCTGCCTGCTGCATGAATTCACCAAGAACACGAAGAAAGTTACGGTACGTTCGATATCATATATGTAAATAAAGTTTAAAATTATTTCACACTAAAAGTGCTCTTCGCGCCGCTGCCGGCCGATGCCGATCCGGTGTGAATCGGCCCTAATTATGCTGGATAGTTTCCACGCTATCTAGTGGAGGATGAAAAAACTAGTTGGGTTGTGCGAGGCATGACCTCGCGCGCCATCTTTGTTTTAGGCGTAAGAACTAAAAATCTGAACCATAGCTCTTCGCATATATATATATATATATATATATATATATATATATATATATATATATATATATATATATATATATATATATATATATATATATCTCTCCAATATATTATTATTTATTAGTGTATAATATATGGTCTATGCAGTAGCCAATATAACCATGCTTAGCCAAAATTTGCTTACCTTTACCTAGCAATGGTCAGTTCTTCAAAGGTTCATTTCTTCGAAAACAAACGTCGAATAGGGCCCGTGCAGAAACTACAGATGGCAGCACCTATAGAGTAAATTAATTGAAATTTCGTTTTTGTGACGCCTTTTTACCGACTTTAAAAAGCATAGGTTGTCAATTCGACACGTATGCAGTATAATATTTCCATAATTGCGGAGTTTTTGTCTGATTTATGTATATCAGCGTCTGAGGAAATGTGGCTTTCAAATGTGTATGTATGGTTTTATGTTACAAGTCAGATTTAAGTAATACAATTTTCTTTTGTTGTACTATGTACTATTATACTAAGGAAATACTGCAAGTTTCATCAAAATCGCTTCAGTTGTTTTTGAGATATGGAATTTTAAGTACAATTTTGAAGTCGGTTTTATTTTTATCACAATAGGCTTGATGACTAATTTTTTTTCTTATTGGTAATTGAAAGACCCTTAAAAAATAGAAACATTGCTTAAAGAATGACTCTCATAGCTTAAAAATTCACCAAGATATGAACAATTCAAACATCTCATAAAATAGGCCTGCCCGAAACGCCCCATACAAAGTGCTACGAAAGACTGACGTCAGTCTTTTTTAGTTTGTACGGATCGGGAGAGAACTTTGTTCGATAGGTATATTAAATATTGCGTTTATGAAAGTGGTTTCATATCAAAAGTTGCTTTTAATTGCATAAGTTATCGAATGGTATACAAATATTAAGAAATTTAATTTGAAAAAAAAATCGACTTGATTATCCAACTTTGAAGGCACCTAACAAAAAAAATACAAATGCTATCGAGCTGATATTTTGGTAACGCTTATTTTTTGCCGTGCTTTCTTTATTTTATTAACAAAATTCGCTAATCTTTGACCTTGTCATCATCCCTATTGTTATTGTTTGCATTGTAATTAATGTTTTCATTTCTTGAAATTTGTTTTCAACATTTCTTGAAATTTTTAACTTTTAACTTGAAGTTTGTGATGATAATAATAGCCTAGGAAGATAAATAATAAAATATAAAGTAGCTTAAAATAATTTATTACTTATTTACATACTCTATTCCATTACCCCATACTTAAAAACTATTTAGGCGCACTTATATTAACCTATCAACCCCTATACACCGGTGACCGCGACAACAATAGAATAACAATAAATTTCCAAGAATCCGCGGTCAAAGGATTCAGTAATAAACTAATGTAGTGTAAGACACACTATAATTTATAATCTTAGATGACGCCTGCAACTCCGTTACGCCAAAACTCGTTTATCGCGCGGGAACCGTACATTTTTTCGGGACAAAAAGTATCCTATGTCCTTTCTCGGGACTCAAAGGATCTCCATGCCAAATCTCAGTAAAATCGATTCAGCGGTTTGAGCGTGAAGAGGTAACAGACAGACAGACAGACTCGCATTTATAATATTAGTATGGATAAAGAACTTAAATACAGTATTTTTTTAAAGTATAATGTTTCAATTTTATACAGAATACAGATCCTGCTAAAATTTGTTGTTTTGCCATAATATCACTATTAAAATATATGCATTATTTTGAGTATTATGGTGCTCCCAGACAGAAGTTACATAACGTTAGATAACATTTTTTAACAAGTCATAACAAAATACACATTTATTTTTTGACATGTTGTAGCGTATGTTACACGACGTTATAAAATGTTATCGTGTTACACAATGTTTTATAACGTTATATAACTTCTGTCTGGGAGCACTTTACAAATAGATTTTGTCGATTCTCGACGCGATAATTGCACAAAACATCATAGAAAGCGGTCCAGCCGTTTCAGAGGTGTTTCTCAACATATCTCGAGACAAAAGACATTTTTTATATCAGTATAGTCATGAAACAAATTTGAAAAACACTGTTCTGATCATGAACGTAGAAAAAAAGGCGGACGGAGTCTTATTATACACAGCACTGTGTCTTCAGAGTCGGCCATGCACACATTCTGACGTAAGTCAAATGGTATGGACTAGCGTAATAATGTGTGCGTGCGGACCGTGTACATGCAGTCAGCTGGCCGACTTTGAAGGACACAGTTTTGTGTGTGGTGGGACTCCGTCCGCCTTTTTTTATACGTTTTATACGTATAAAAAGTAATATAGGTACTTATGTAATAAAGATCGTTTAGTCATTATAATTATTTTGTTGTACTATCAGAGAAGTTGATTCCTATGCAAATCGGGGACCTAAGTAGTTTGGTTGCGTTACGCCAAACCCAGCCGACAGATCACAATTAACATTGAATTGACATATTCGACCAAATAACGTTGGTCTATCAATTGCAAAGGAATCAACTTCCTCGATGGTACATACATAATATTCACTACAATATTATATTAGAGGACAATATTCTATTTGCTACTTAATCTATATTTTATTATCTACCCTCGAGGTAGACTAACTTGTTGAAATTATCTAAAATAATATAAAGAATTTTGTACACATTATTATTTGATCCACATTATAAATCTTAACAAAAGCTTAAAGACAGAGTTCGAAAAATGTTGCTTCATAATATTTTGATCCCAAGTTGCAAGCTTAATATTGATAAATATTTTACTGAAATATAACTTAATACTGGCCAAATACTGACATCAAGAAGCGAAGTCATACTATAATAGGCTACTTGACCTAATTTTTTTCTTCATGCTATACGCTTCATAATCATTCATTTTTACAAAAAAAAATAATATTTTAATATTTTACACAGTAGAAACCCATAAAAATGTTTATTGAAAAATATGCCTCTTACATGGCGCCGAAAACACTGTCCGCCATAGTGTGACGTCATACGCTTTGTATTTTAAACTCTCTTTATTGAAATTTTTTTAATGTGCTAAACGTACGAGGCTAAAAGTGCCCAAAAATTATAAAATAATTATATTAGAAATTAGAAATCATTTGTAATGTTGAAAACTTTTGGCCATTTCATTTCCCGTCTACAATAAATGGAGATAATATATATAAAACTGATGTTTTATTTGAATTATTGAAGAAAATATATAATAGGCTTATTCTTATTATTTATGTACAAATAAACTTACATATAGCGAGCGCGATAAATAAAATATATTAAATTAGTATGAGGATGACGTCACATCCCAATCGGAAGTACCGCAAAAGCGTTTTCGTCAGTACAATTCCTATTTTCATAAAATCATATTTTCAAATCGACTTTATTTAGCAATCATAAGCTTTTATTTGATAATAAGGGTGAAATACGGTTTCCTAGGCCAAGTTCTACTAGAAATATGCATTTGTTCAATGAAATTGAATATAGGTCAAGTAGCCTATTGTACTGTTTTGTATATCTGTATAGTAGATATAGTAGATATAATAGTGTGTACAAAACTCTATGTATATTTATGTGTCCTAACATATAGCAGCAATATAAAGCAACATACACCAACTACGGCAACATCTCCAGTTCAGCTGGCAATGGTATGCTCTTCATGATGGCAAACCGTTTGAGGGCATCGTATTTGCTGCGGAGAGCCTCGATCTCCTCCCGGATGCGAGTGTTCTCGTCCTGCATCGCTTCCATGTCGTGCCATTCCTGGAAATTTATTTATTGAGGGATCAATAATTAACAGCTTATACAAAATATTTCTTTAACTAGGTAAACAACAAAAATATATTTTGTATAGCCAACAACATTAGTCGCTTATTTATATACAACTATAGCAATAATTCTCTAATAGGCTACTTGACCTATATTCAATTTCATTGAACAAATGCATATTTCTAGTAGAACTTGGCCTAGGAAAACGGATTTCACCCTTATTATCAAATAAAAGCTTATGATTGATAAATAAAGTCGATTTTAAAATATGATTTTATGAAAATAGGAATTGTACTGACGAAAACGCTTTTGCGGTACTTCCGATTGGGATGTGACGTCATCCTCATACTAATTTAATATCTTTTATTTATCGCGCATGTGAATATGAATGATTATGAAGCGATTAGCTTGAAGAAAAAAATTAGGTCAAGTAGCCTATTAAGAGTTGTGCGTGGGTATGCGTGTGTGTGTGTGTGCGTGTGTGTGTGTGTGTGTGTGTGTGTGTGTGTGTGTGTGTGTGTGTGTGTGTGTGTGTGTGTGTGTGTGTGTGTGTGTGTGTGTGTGTGTGTGTGTGTGTGTGTGTGTGCGTGCGTGCGTGCGTGCGTGCGTGCGTGCGTGCGTGCGCGCGCGTGTGTGTGTGTGTGTGTTTGACGTGTCTGTCTGTCTGTCTGTCTGTGGACCGATTTTGATCTAGTTTTTTTTGCTTAAAAGCTGACATGATCGAGAGTGTTCTTAGCTATAGTTCATCATCATCAGCCTGCTCAGTGCTGGACAATCAGGGTTTATCTGGTTCATGTCCGTGGCATCGTAGCATCCAAACGGGTGGACCGATTTTGATCTAGTTTCCTTTGTTTGAAAGCTGACATGTTCGGGAGTGTTCTTAGCTATAGTTCATCATCATCAGCCTGCTCAGTGCTGGACAATCAGGGTTTACCTGGTTCATGAAAGGCCGTTAGCAACTTGTAGTCATTTGATGGGTTTTATGTTTCATTCTAGTTCGTGACATTTGTGAATATATAATATATAAGTATACACATAATAATGGAAAGTTGACCTGGTGCTGCACCATCACCTGGTAATCAATAGGATATCCAACTCCTCGCCAACTTAGAGCAGAGGTTTCGTGTTTGGGCTCATTTTAATTGCGACAACCAGTAATAAGTAGACAAAAAGTAAATATTTACATGCTGCTGCTGCAGCATCACCTGGATTCTATAGGAACCGAGCTTCGTATGAACCCAAAGTGGAAGTTTAATATTTGGGCTCATATTAACAGCCTCATCGAAAAGGACATTGATAGATGGTAATCATGAGAATACTTAGGATTCTGTTGATAGGAATTATTCTGCACTATAACCAACACAAGTTTAAAAAGTATGAAATAAAATTAAATTAAGAAATTAAAAAAAAAACCCCGCCAAACAACTTTAAAAAGGAATGAAATAATATTTACTGCCTTTAAGTTCAAATAATTCCTAACTTGTGTAAAGTAATATTTTAGTCCATAATTGTTGTCAAGGTGTGTCGGGGGACCGCTAATGTAGATGTTTGATTTCATTTCACAATCAATTCATGGCGGTTGTATGTTGTAGTTTACTTGGCGGTCCCCCGACACACCGTGACAACAATAATTATTATAGACTAAAATATTACTTTACACAAGTAAGGAATTAATTGAACTTAAAGGCAGTAAATATTATTTCATTCCTTTTTAAAGTTGTTTGGCGGGGTTTTTTTTTTTAATTTCTTAATTTAATTTTATTGTAATGTAATGCTCAAAAACGAAACTATAGTGTTACGTTACACGTGAATATTCCCGGTGTGGGTGCACCTAAATGTTTTCTTAGCTGTATGGTTTCTTTCCAGATAAGTCATTTCAGTTTATCTATTATAATGTCTATGGACGCTTCACACCACGTCAGTCTGGCCCCGTGCTAAGTACCTGAAGGACTTGTGTTACAGGTACCAGACAACGGAAATATATTTAATACTTTTATACTATACATATATTTAAGATTTTTATTATATGATACACATATTTACTACACATCCATGACCCAGGAATATTGAAAAACTTTTGTTCCGTCGGCGGGATTCGAACCCGCGACCCCCGGCTTGAGTTGCCACCATAAAGTTAATATACCTATCGGAATAGAGCAACAATCTCGAGCTGTCAAACGTAACCAAAATTGGTTTTCATCTGTGTGAAAAATATGTGTACGTATACACTTACACAAGCATGATTGAACGTGAATTCTATGAGATTATATTGACAACGTGCGGCACGTGCCGACTGGACGTCAAAAAAAGAGTGCTGCTGTCATGTATCACACGTCTCTTTTTACCACGCGGTGTTACTGATAGTGGCATCTCGCTTGCTCAGGCCTTTGTTTCTCTATTCCGCTAGGTATATTAACTTTATGGTTGCCACACACTCTAACCATTGAGCCACGGAGGTCGACATAATCATATTCAATACGTATTATAATTTACCTGGCTCTTCTCAGTCTCCAACTCATCTTTCTGCTCAATCCGCTTGATGCGACACGAAGCGGCGTACCCTCGATTCTTGAGCGTACGTCGGCGTTGCTTCATCCTGAAAAATATTGCGTTCTCGTTAATATCGGTTGTTGGGGTAGCAGTGTACATATTAGAGTTTGGGAAACAATGCGACCTTGTGGCACATGGCGGAGTCTACGTAATTTGGTAGTCTTGGGCCAGTATAAATAGTCAGTACTCAAGATGCGTCTCGGTCTCAAGACACGGTTCAGGCTCTGTGATTGGTTGGCTGTCAAAATTTGGACCAATCACAGAGCCGAACCGCGTCTTGAGACCGATATGAATCTTGAGTACTGACTATTTATACCAGCCTTAGAGTCGCGCTACATCGGAATGGCAGCGGCGAGGCGAGCACTTTGAGTGTCATATGATTTTAAACTTTATTTATATAATTAAATACTTTTCTTGCACTTATTCCACTTTATTTTATATTATTTATCACAAAATTGTTATTTACACGACCGGTTTCGAATAAATCATCATCAGGTGTCTGACACCTGACGATGATTTATTCGAAATCAATTATATAATTGAACATGAATTTCCACCAAGAAGTGACAGTACATTCAATATCATATTTTAAACTTTATCTTCGTTGTTGTAATACATACGGACGCTCGTGGCCGCTCGGTGTCGCTCGCGGCTGCCGGCGGTTCTCAAGCGATACTATGTGTTACAATAATGAAGACAGAGGCGGCGCGGCGCAAGGCGTGGGCGGTGTGGGCGACCGGACCGCCCCGGGCCTCGCGGTCTAAGGGGCCTCGCGCCCCTTAGATACTTTTATACTTAAATAAAACTGAGTATCAAAAAAATATTTCTCTCAACAAATCTTTTCTTTAGCGTCATCCATCACAAAAATCATCGCAAAATATATTTTAGGGGGCCTCGCAAGATATATCTTGCCCACATCAAATTTTGGTCTTGCCCCGCCACTACACTGAAAGTGCTCGCCTCGCCGCTGCCATTCCGGTGTGTCGCGTTATGTCAAACCCAGCCGACAGATCAAGGCTATTCACATAACCCGACCGAATGACATAGGGTAAAATCTATAGAGCGATCTTAGACTTAACTCAGACTTTACTTCAAACTTTACTTTAAAAAATCTTAGCTAAGCTTAAGCTTACCAAATATTAAGTGAATAGAAGGACGCAACATCCATTGTTAGGTCCTCCTATTCACTTAAGATTTTGCTAGGCTTAAGCTTAACTAAGATTTTTTAAAGTAAAGTTTGAAGTAAAGTCTGAGTTAAGTCTAAGATCGCTCTATAGATTTCACCCATAGATCCATCATCCGCCTATGAATCAACTTCTCTAATAGTATATAATAAAGTCATTTTTAGGGTTCCGTACCTCAAAAGGAAAAAAACGGAACCCTTATAGGATCACTTTGTTGTCCGTCTGTCCGTCTGTCAAGACCCTTTTTCTCAGGAACGCGTGGAGGTATGAAGCTGAAATTTATATCAATTACTCAGGTCTACTGTCCCTTGAAGCTGTGAAAAAAACAAACTTCTAAGCCAACGCAATCAAAAGATACAGCCGTTTATGCCGCAAATTTTCGACACTTGCAAGGGAATCAAAACCTACAGGGTGCTTCCCGTGAACTCAGAATCTTGAAATTTGGTACGAAGCAACGTCTTATAGCATAGATAAAGGAAAAATTACGAAAACCATAAATTTTTAGTTACATCACATAATATATTTTTTTTTAATAATTTTAAACTTACTACCCATTTCCTCATACTCGATTGTCGTAATGAACGAACTTTGTAAACCTTGCAGGTTTGTACGGAACCCTCGGTGCGCGAGTCCGACTCGCACTTGGTCGGTTTTTTATGTATGTTTATAATTTTAAAACTATAATTATACAGAGGATTTTGAAATGCTTTTCTGAAATAATAACAATTAGAGTGATTCAACGCAGGTCAGCTAGTCATTTTAAAAAATTTAGAGCGCTTACAGACGAACGGCAAATGTCGACGGCACGCGTCGACGGCAGTCGACAAGTGTCGTTCATCTGTAAGCAGAGCTTTAAGGTGATCGCACATATTTTATCAGCACGCACGCGCCGAACGTGCCGCATTATAGAAATAGGCTACTTGACCTAATTTTTTTCTTCATGCTAATCGCTTCATAATCATTCATTTTTACAAAAAAAACTAATATTTTAATATTTTACACAGTAGAAACCCATAAAAATGTTTATTGAAAAATATGCCTCTTAAATGGCGCCGAAAACACTGTCTGCCATAGTGTGACGTCATACGCTTTGTATTTTAAACTCTCTTTATTGAAATTTTTTTTATGTGCTAAATGTACGAGTCTAAAAGTGCCCAAAAATTTTAAAATAATTATATAAGAAATTAGAAATCATTTGTAATGTTGAAAACTTTTGGAGAAAAGTTTTGGCCATTTCATTTCCCGTCTACAATAAATGGAGATAATATATATAAAACTGATGTTTTATTTGAATTATTCAAGAAAATATATTATAGGCTTATTCTTATTATTTATGTACAAATAAACTTACATATAGCGAGCGCGATAAACAAAAGATTTAAATTAGTATGAGGATGACGTCACATCCAAATCGGAAGTACCGCAAAAGCGTTTTCGTCAGTACAATTCCTATTTTCATAAAATCATATTTTCAAATCGACTTTATTTATCAATCATAAGCTTTTATTTGATAATAAGGGTGAAATACGGTTTCCTAGGCCAAGTTCTACTAGAAATATGCATTTGTTCAATGAAATTGAATATAGGTCATGTAGCCTATTGTTGTATGAAATGATGTGAAACCTAGCACATTCGTCCGCACCGTACGTGCCGCATTTCGTGAACTATGCTGACAAATGTGAGGTGTCAAGGGACACCAGAATGGAACGAAATTATATCATATGTTCAAAAAACCTGTATACAATATGTTGGCGACGCGACCGCCGCCGTACTGCACCTTGCCACATTTTAGATATGTAAAACAGTTAATGTCTATGTTTCTCAGGAAAAGGAAGTTATGTTTTTTGTCTATGGCGAAGCGACGCCTCGAGGTTCAATTGTCTTTTGTTCAGTTGTTTAAAAATAAGAAAGAAATGTCGGCGGATAAAATTTAGATTTAGTTTATAAAAGTGTATTTTGAGTTTTCCGTAAATATATGGACTTTCTCGTGCATTCAAGAATTTTATTCTGAAAATTCCTCCTCCTGTAGCCTACACAATAATTATTATTATACATACAGGTTTTTTGAACATTTATGTTCAATGAAATCACTGTATGTTTTCCTGATATAATAAAAATAAAATAATACATAATATAAGTACACTCAAATAAAATATTTTAATAAAACGCCCAGTAATACTAAGAACGCGTCGCTGCAGTTTATTCTCTATAAACGCCATCTAGTTGACGCACAGGAATACTATCAACGCCCTCTGCCCCTACCATGCAGGTGCTAATAAAAAAGAGTCGAGGTCAAAATATATCGTTCTGTCTAGCCCCCTTTACGCCGAACGCGCGATGAAGAATTTCGTTCCAAAAGCCTCTGTTTTCTGAGAACCAACAAGTATCATTTTGTAAGAAATTTAGTCATTGACCTATTGGCTATCAAGTTATGAATATCACTTGTCATTAAGTTATAGAAAGTGACTGAGGGTGCATTTTTTGGCTGCCTTCACACTAGCGTTTGTCCAGCGTTTGCGCAGCGCAGACGCCGCTACAACGCGGCGCGTACGTACTGATTGTGCCAGTAGAGAAGCGGCGACAACGCGACGTAGGCGCCGCGTTGTCGCGGCGTCTGCGCTGCGCATACGTTCATCGAACGCCTACGCTGGACAAACGCTAGAGTGAATGTAGCCATATTACTATTGACACATTTTTTATGATTTTGAGTCTGTTTGCCAAAAAATTTCATTGTAATATATTTTGGCACTGTGTCTTTCTCTACTTCCTGAAATGTCTAGGATTTCATACTTGAACAATCTTACATATAAAAATAACTACAATAACTATATTATCTGCTTTCTTTCTTTGGCATATTGGTAACATCACATTTTTAATTTGATTTAATAAGACTTTTATACTACATAAGTGATTTCAAAATTATGCTCTTCATATTATATTCTTTTCTGACACACTTTAGTCACCAATGATATTCTACTAAATAATTCCTGCTTAAATTGCTTCCGAACAATTTTCAAATTCAATTGTCAAATTTGACAGATAAGTGAAACAAAAGATACAAAATGACATTTACATAAAAGAGACAGACTATACAAAAGACGGGTCAATTGGCCCGTATTTAATGTTTTCACAACGCGCGCGGTAGTAACATATCTGCTTTGAGTTTTTTTATATAATATCATTGTTAGTCACTAAACACACCATGCGGAAGTTCCGCGGCTGAAGTTCGGCATGATTACGTCAGCAATGTCACATGCGTACAATATAACGCAACGTAACTTTGAGATGGTGTCATTGATAATTTAAAATACATTGCATGCGGAATGTTTCGACACTCACACCCATATTCTTAATTGTTTCGTCAAGCCCGCCTAGACTCAATCTCAACGAAGGTGTCCCTAAAGAACTCCTCGAAGAACAATGGCCAAATCGTACCAGGTGGGTGGTGGCATCCCGATATGCCATTAGTAGCAAAAAATCCCTAATATTTTAAGGCATCAAAAATCATTAGAAATGTGACTATAAATAGCCACAAAAAAAAGATCAATATATTTTAGTTTCGTTATGTTCTGACAGCTGGCGATCATTCGCATTCGTTCTATTTTTTGGGCAATACTCTAGGAAAAATTGAAATAATTAGAAACGAGATTGCCGAATATACACTTGTAGGCTATACCGTAGTCGGGAAAAAGGTAGTTCTTAAGTCTAACCTCAAAATAATTGTAAACGTTATTAATTATTATAAAAAATCGTGGCTATTTAGATATAATTCTCAAACGGAATTATGTTTAGAGCACAAGAACAACCAAATCTAACTATAGTTTATTTTGGGACATCAAAAATAAAAGTCGAGTCCAGCTCCTATACAAATTTGGCCATGATTCTTTGGTATTCTTAGTCACTAGTGCAGTAGAACCCACCTCACAATCTGATCTCGAGTGAGCCCTCTCATCTTGAGCTGCCGGTTGAGGTCGCGCACGGAGATGGAGACCAGCTCATCATCGCTGATCTCCGCACACGGGGTAGGCGATAGGGGAGCCTGAAATTGAGAAATATCCAAATGAGGGTTCGTTCTAATTTTGTAAAGTCTTTACATCCTTACTAATATTATAAATGTGAATGTGTGTCTGTCTGTTACCTATTCTAGACCAAACCGCTGAACTGATTTCCCTGAAATTTGGTGTGAATATACTTTGAGTCCCAGGAAAGGACATAGGATACTTTATATTCCAGAAAAATGAATGGTTCCCGCGCTAAACAAATTTAGGTGCAACGGAGTTGCAGGCATCATCTAGTAAATCATTATTAAATGCGAAAGTATGTCAAGTTTAAGCTATGGATTTCTGCAAAGTAACATCTGATTCTATAAAATGTACTAGTATTGCCCGATCCTAACAAGTTTCCATTTAATCTATTTTTATCTTAATGTAAATAATGCACAGTATGGGCTAGCAATTTATTTATTTGTTAATACATAGCGACCTATAAATTGGTAGCTTGACCAAAGTCAAGTAAGTATACATTTTTGTTTACATGTAGGTCTAAATTACAGAGTATACACTTATAAATCCTGTACCAGCAACAAGTCATTAATCTTGATGACATTTATGTGGTCATGATTATCGTAAATGTTAGTCATTATCAGGGCTTTGATCATGCTTTGATAAAAAAAAATATGTTGGATCCTATACTTACCTACTAGGAATGATGACTCATTGAAGTGAAAAACAAGTGAAAATTCTTACCATTATCGCTTTCCTTACACCCAGTCCTTTTAAATCATGAGGCATAATAAGTTTTGTGGACACGAAATAATAAAAATCCCGTTACTTGCTTTGAATAACACAAAACTGAAAACAGTACAATCTTGTGACAAGTAGGAAGATAGGATAAGGTTGGTAGGCACGGCACGCGTTGCGTATTTTCTTATCAGTTGTTCGTATTATCTAATTTAACACCAAAATACACAAATTGCGTAGAAATTGCTAGATTTATTTGTTTGGAAATTGAGAAGCGAAAAGTGAAAACAAGACAATTCACAATATAGCTGTCAATGTCAAATTAAATTTATCTTCTTCTTCGACGATTATTATAGCAACATTCTGGGAAATAATAAAATAAAACAAAAATGAATTTTACCAGAACAAGCAGTGATTACATACTTTCTTATTTTTATTCCATTATGCAACCAACTACCGAATATATTTTTGTTATAATTACGATTTTAATGGCCTGTTTCACCGCTTCCTGATAAGGTGTCCAATAGGGTTATTTGACAGATTTTCCATACTCCATCTGTCAAAATAAGTGGTGGATACTGGATACTTGGATAGCCTTATCAGGAAGCGGTGAACTGTGTTGCCAACTCTTCAAAGCATTTTCCCCCTAAAGCAACTTCAAAACCCATTAAATTTCAACCAAAACTTCCCAAAAAATCAAAAAATTTAAAAGTTTGTTGGGGTGTGTTCTACTGAGCGCTCAAAACGCTAAAATACACCTTCAGCTGGTTTAAATGGCGATCGCGATCGTTTTGATCACGGTAAAAACGAAAAAAAGGAAGTCAATTGTTTATTTAAAATTCAACCGACATACAAATAACGATATATTTTTATATTGTAGGAATGAAAAAACAATTCAACATTCCAGAAAACAAAGAATCAGTAAGCATTGATTATTAAAATGTTAATTTTAATAATAAATGCTTTTTTTTTCAATAAAATCAATAAACATATTTTTTATTTTTAAAATATTATTAAATTCAACGGTTAAACTATAGAGACATGTGTTTTGTGCGGCAGTTCCATCTAGTATCTGCTTTTGCAGTAATTTTCTTTATAAATTTTATTTAAATCGATACCAAACGCTAAGGTTGTTATTAAAAAAAACCATTCTTCAAAAATTTTACCCCCAAAATATCCCCAAGATATTTTACCCCCTAAAAAACCCACTAAATTTAGTGGGAAATCCCCATAGTTGGCAACACTGGCGGTGAACAGACCCCTAAAATCGTTTACTAGAAGTGTAATGATTGAAAAAAATATTTTTTGTACTTGCAACATTCACTAGTGAGGTGTTTATCATCTTTTAACATGCTTATTTTCTTTTTCTGATCGACTCGATTAATGAGATTATATTATAATCTCATTAATCGAGTATACTATAATAGTTAAGAATACTCGAAAGTTTAAACTTGAAAGTCGAAGCACTTATAAGTTGGTGAAATGTGAATGTAGTGATAAATAAAGATGACACGCCTACTTGGGTAGGTAGTGGGGAGAGTAATAATGGTTGCTCGACTTCGGTCTGACGATCACTTCTTCTATCATCCACGCTGCCATTCCGGTGTGAATCGGCCCTAACTACAGAGCGTATCGCATACCTTACATAATATCTATGTAAGGCCCATCAGTGTTGGTCGGGCGCATTTTTGTGTATTTTTTTTCTTTGTATTTTCATAGAGAACGCTTACTTCATTTTAAATATTGTCATCTAGCACATTTTTATCTCGAATTAATAAAGTTCTCATATTTTTTATTTCATTTAAAAAATTTCCCGCCTGTCATGACTTTCTTGACCTGACACCAAATGACACAGCCGAATTTGATAAAGGTAGTACGCTTGTCGCAGTTTAAATAATATTATTATTTTTAATAAGTTAAAAGTTACTACAGTTTCTCAACCAAAAAAAGATTTATTTGATAATTAATGCGCGTTGATTTCTATTATATTGTATTGTAAATTGTATTAATATTTGTTTGTCATCTTCAAGCTAAACTTATTTTAACTTAATAAAAGAAATCGATTCATTTTCAGAATCGATTCCAATCGAACTTTGTAAGCAGTTAGCAACAGCAGGTGCAAGTACAACACTAGTTTGTGGTTGTACGCTCAGCAAGCGATACGTTACGTGAAAATATTTTTCGTAACGTATTTTATTTCTAGTTCAACATGGCTAAAAGGAAAAATAAACCCCTGATTGACTCCGACTCCAGCAGCGATTGCTCAGATTTGGACTCTGTAAGTACAAAATTGACGAAAATCTGAGGTTATATTCTTGAGCTTGGTTTTCACAACGACATTCCATTTATATTTTTAATGCGTATATAGGCCAAGATCAATGTTTCAGGGATATAATTACTTGCTGTACCCACTACACACCTTCTTCTAGCGTTGAAATGCAATTAGAACGCATTTTATCGTATGTTTTGCTGACTCGATAAAATCGCGACGTACTTTCGAACATTTGGAAGAATAGCATAGTCATGACTCATATTATAGAAAATACAAACATATAGTGTTCACTCCAGTACTTTCATTCTAGAATTTTCGATTTCACACACCCTGATGCTGTAATTATCTCGCTCAATGCAAAACTGAGCTTTAGAGCTCAGTTTTTGCCAATGCTGTCTTATGTTTCGTATTTTGCTACATAACTATGGGTAAATTGTATAAAAATATGAAGACTATTAACTGTTAAGCCCTAAAATCGACAAAAATCAATAGTACACCTGTAAAAAATTAGCAAAAAAGCTTAACCTCAATTCAAAGTTTTTTGCTAGTGATGCAATGCAGTCATTTTTTAACTTTTTTTGCTATCTAAGATAAAACCTGAATACTTTTTTATTATTTACCATTCTATTGATAAAGAAAACTAATTAAACCCATGGGTATATTAATAATTTTTAATGTCTGGCACTTAAAAGTTAATAAATATCTAGGAACAAAAATGTTAGCAAAAAATTTAGTCTGTTTGTGAATATATTAGAAAGTTTAAAGATTTACTGTAAACTTACATCTGATAAAACTTATATCAACATTAGTTAGTGTGTCTTATGAAATTTTATTTACTAATTTTATGTACTATAAAATAGATCAAAACCAACTTTATTATTTCAGCAATTTTTAAATTTGGCCAAAAAGAAGAAGAAAACGGATGAGTCTCCACAACAGAAGCCCAAAAGCAAAGCCTCTGGAAGTGAATCGGACTGGGATAATGACGATAAGAAGCAAAGTAAGTTTTTTCACCAGATGTTTCCTGTAAACTGATTATTACATTATTATGTCGAAGCTGATTGTTTCACCTTAAAAAAATATATCCTATGTCATATAAAGATGATAGTGGAAGAACCAGATAACTAGTATTTTATAACATAAGGACAATTGCTCAATTTTTCTCATAGAATTCAAACAAACCTTGTTACTTACCTACTTTATCATCTGGCTGTCAAGATATTCGAATGATAACATTCCCTAGGCACGATATATAAAATTTAGAGCACACTGCTAGTAAGAAACCTAGTACTAAAAATTATTTTACTAAAAATGAAGGTTATAAATGTACCTTTACATATTTTTGAATGGCATGTTTATGACTTCTTCAGAAGTAGGGCACAGTGATACAAAAAGGTTTGCCATCCCTGCATTATGCCATAAGGCTTACTTCAATTTCAGGTAAATCATCATCATCCTCCTCATCATCAGACTCAAATAGTGATTCAGACAGTGACACATCCAAGAAGAAAGAACCGGCTAAAACTAATCGGAAGAACTCATCCGACAAAGACACAGAAGAAAAGAAAAAGCCGGAGAAGAAAGAAGCTTCTAAACCTGCAGAAGGAAAGAAAGATGTTTACAGTGAACCCGAAGAAGGTATTATTTTCTGTTCTAGACCATGTCCATTCTGTTGTGCCAAAATGGTCGCTTTGGAGATTCATAATATCAAATATGATTCATTTTTTAAAAATCGCAAAATTGATACTGTTTGCAATTCAGATGTCATTCGTACTAATTTGACATTTGTGAGTTTGACAGTTTTGACAATTGATTTAGAGGCATTGCTAAAATATGTGACCATTTTAGCCCCACTGTTGTGCCAAAATTCGTTTATTGCACGGGCACCATATATTTTTCTGTGATAAAAAGTATCTTTTTGAATTTTAGAGATTTAGGTCCTGTTTCACCACTTCCTGATAAGTGCCGGATACACAACTTATCTGACAGATGGAGTATATGTCAGATAAGTTGTGGATAGCCTATCTGGCCCTTATCGGGAAGTAGTAAAACAGGTCCTTAGGAATTCATAATTATTTACCTAATGTAGGGTAATAATTCTTGTTTTTTTTTTTCAGGTGAAGTGTCATCACATTCTTCGGACAATGATTCTATAGACTCAGAGGAAGAGTTTGATGATGGGTAAGAAAAAATACATTTAATATTAATATGTACTAGCGACCCGCCCCGGCGTCGCACGGGTATAAAATATATAGCCACTAAAAAAAATTATGCCTATAGCCTTTCTCAATAAATGGGCTATCTAGCACTGAAAGAATTTTTCAAATCGGACCAGTAGTTCCTGAGATTAGCGCATCCAAGTTAGCCCTTTCAAATAATTTCCCCCGTTTTTTCCACATTTTCCTCTATTTCTTCGTTCCTATTAGTCTTAGCGTGATTAAATATAGCCTATAACCTTCCTCGATAAATGGGCTATCTAACACTGAAAGAATCATCAAAATCCGTTGCGTAGTTTTAAAGATTAAAGGGTACAAAGGGACATGAGGGAAAAAAAAGCGACTTTGTTTTATAATAAGTATAGATAAGCCGTAGATAACTTAAAGATTGCTTAGCAAAAACAGAAGAGAAAGGCGCAGCGTTTTATTGGCCCAGATGTGGAGTGTTTGGTGCACACTATTGGTAAATAATAAATATCATAGTCGTGCGCTGATTTCCTTATGTTGTGTGCAGCTCATACTTAAAATAACATAAGTTACTACTCTACTATAAGTACAAATAAAAAAAAAGACGGGTTGCACTCAGTGCCGTGTGCCGGCAGAAGTGAAAACTTGATTATTAATATTGTGCATTTTTTTTAACCCATTTTTTATGAAAATCGATTTTTAAAAAATCGTTTTTTTTTAATTAATCGAAACCCTTACAATCAATTAAATTTTTAACCTATTTTTTAAAAATCGATTTTTAAAAAATCGATTATTTTAATTTATTGAAACCCTTTCAATCAATTCGAGTTCGACACAAAACACTACTCTCCAACCGTCTTACGGGTTTTTCCAAGGTTTTTCGATCAGCACGAGAATCTGACGCGAGTTTCACAGTTTTTACCCATCCCACAAAAGTGCTCAACGCCGCTAAAGAAGTTTTCACTTCAAAAACTGTTTAGACTTTCTTACTCTGTGGAATCCTATCAGTAAAGTTAGTTATATATATAGCATAGCATAAATAATTTACTATTGCTTGACATAAAAGGTTTAAAAAATACTTCAGCACTATTAAAAAGAAGACTGAAATATTTTTTAAATATCTATGCAATGTATTAGAAATACATTCTTTTAAATATTGCAGTTACGATGAAAACCTCATGGGTGATGAGGAAGACCGCGCGAGGCTCGCAGCCATGTCAGAGAAGGAGAGGGAACAGGAGATATTCAAGAGGATAGAGAGGAGAGATTTGATGAAGACTAGGTGAGTTTCATAAAGCTGTAGGCTGGTTTTATCGTTAGACCGCGTGGACGGCAGTTGACACCTTCGCCCAGGAGGTTATGGCTGCTAAGGAGGAGGCCGAACGCATCGGGGAAAGGGAGGCGGTCGACCCCTCGAGACGGCTAAGGCGGAGACGTGTGCGACGCCAGCACAATGATCCACCCTAACCGGGGTAGTCGTGGTGGCGGCGTGGGGACGCCGTCATCAAATTCGAGTCCCAGAGTGAGTCACGATGCACCAAACGCTCAATGCATCGTGGCACCAGAGAAGGCGGGCCCAAGCAAGACCAAAGTGGGGCCTCTGTCGGCCTGCGGGGCGAGAAGCGCCCCCGAATGAGTGTGGTCTGACAAAGGTCGGACGGCCACTGACGGAGTTGCGGTGGGTGTGTCGTGCCCGTGGCTTCGTCTTGGTTGGCGAGAGGAGCGTCGCAGAGTTTTAGTGGGTAGGGCAATGAGTTTGGGTAGGATCGCGGCACATACCATCTTCGCCGCGATGAGCCCCACATATCCGCAGCGGGAGTCCCCATCCCCTGCGTCGAATGCGTAATGCATTTCTCTGCGTGAAAAAAAAAAGGCTGGTTTTATCGTAATCGCCGGTTCTTCTCGCCGGGTTAGTTCCCGAACCGGTGGTAGGCATCATGTGGACTTTCAGAAAATATTTGCAAAAGTTTATTCTGAATAAAAAAAAATTGAGTTTGAGTTAAGCGTCTCAGCTGCGTCGTTGGAGCGCGCGCGTTCGAATATGTATGGGGGTAGTAGTAGCATTTTATAACGCTTAACGATAAAACTACCTGAAGAGTTTGTGTGTTTGAACGCGCTAATCTCACAAAATAATAGACCGATTTTTATGTAATTTGGCACAGATATAGAGTAGACTATGTGGATGGACAGAATACGCTAGTTTTGCGGGAAAATGTATGGTTTCTAAAAAAATCCTATTATTATTCGGGTGATGTCGCGCGTATTGTTTAGTGTTTTATAATGTATCTTTTTATTTTCGTTCTATCTATGTACTCATAGACTTTGATTTAATTACGATTTCAATTTATTGTCTGTCACTCTTCATTTATTTATTTTAAAAGGACACCAGCAGTATATTTATTGAACATTCCAATTAAATAACAAAGGGAAATAAATAGTACAATCCCGATATATGCACTTTTATAGGTGACACAACATTAAATTTATAGCGTCAAAAAAAAAGTGTAGACGCTGCACTCAATTTTGATAGCACATAAAATATATGAAAACCTTTTAAAATCGAGATAAAAATGTGCAAGATGATAATATTTTAAGTGTATAAGTGTTCTCTGCAGTCTGCAGTGGAAATACAAATAGAAAATAAAAAAAACCGGCCAAGTGCGAGTTGGACTCGCCCATGAAGGGTTCCGCAGCAGCAATAAGAATTATTTCTATGAAATTATAAAGTTTTTGATTTATTTTAATATTTCATTTTTGATATAATGAAAGTTAAAATATTAAGGTTTATCATTTATGACGTATAAAAAAACTACTGGCTAGATGTCGTTCAAACCAATTTACGTTGGTAGTTTTTATAGTAATATACATCATATATTTTATCCATAGATACCCCACACGCATAGGCCCGAGGATTTTTCTATCTACTTACCAAGTTTCAATAGTATAGCTCTTATAGTTTCGGAGAAAAGTGGCTGTGACATACGGACGGACAGACAGACACTAGACAGACAGACAGACAGACAGACAGACATGACGAATCTGTAAGGGTTCCGTTTTTTGCCATTTTGGCTACGGAACCCTAAAAAATTTGAAAATTGTGTACTGTGTCTACTATTTCTTGACAGACTGTAAGTTATCATTAAATGTTTCTGCAAAACCATCCGCAGATGGGAGATAGAACGCAAGCTGCGTCTCGCGCGTCGCTCGGCCGCAGAGCGCGGGGCGTCGCCCGGGGAGCTGTCGCGGCGGCGGGAGGCGCGCCGGCGGCGGCGGCAGCAGAAGATGATGAGACAGAAGCCCCCGCCTGCCGGTGAGTACGCCACTGAGTGGTGTTAGTACGCCACTGAGAGAGGTGTTAGTATGCCCCTGAGAGGAGTGTTAGTACGCCACTGGGAGGTGTTAGTACGCCACTGAGAGAGGTGTTAGTACGGCACTGAGAGAGGTGTTAGTACGCCACTGAGAGAGGTGTTAGTACGCCACTGAGAGGTGTTAGTACGCCATTGAGAGAAGTGTCAGTACGCCACTGAGTGAAGTGTTGGGAGGTGTTAGTATGCCACTGAGAGAAGTGTTAGTACGCCACTGAGTGAAGTGTTAGTACGCCACTGAGAGAGGTGTTATAGTATGCCACTGAGAGAGGTGTTAGTACGCCACTGAGAGAGGTGTTAGTACGCCACTGAGAGAGGTATTAGTATGCCCCTGAGAGGAGTGTTAGTACGCCTCTGGGAGGTGTTAGTATGCCACTGAGAGAAGTGTTAGTACGCCACTGAGTGAAGTGTTAGTACGCCACTGAGAGAGGTGTTATAGTACGCCACTGGGAGAAATGTTATACTTAGTACGTTACTGGGAGGTGTTCGTACACCACTGATAAATGAGTACGCATCTCAGAAAGGGGCAATACCGGAAAAATTAGGCAGAAGCGAATAAGGCTAAGAGTGGGTTGCACGAACTAACTTTGACTTTAACTTTAACTTTACCTTTAACTTTAACTTTTACCCCAATGCAAAATGTCAAATCTTTGGTTAAAGTTAAAAATGGACGCCATTAAGACGCCATGTTTAACCATAACCATAGAGCTCGACAAAGTTTTAAATGCAGGTGGCGAAAAAAGGAACTAACGCTGTCATCATACAAAAACGCCATTTTTTACAGTTCTCCTTTACCAGCAGCGCCCCCGCCCACCTTCATTTATAACCTTTGTTGGACCAGCTGTCATCTGTCAATTTCTCCGGTCAAAGTTAAGGTTAAAGTTAAGGACGCCATATTTAACTTTAACCTTAACTTTAACCACGCCTTTGGTGCAACGCAGCCTAAGTACAATACTGACATAGGAGTACGCTCCTGAGAAGGGGTAACGCTGAGATGAATATGGGAAAAAAGTCCAGCAAGTAAGTACGCCTTGGATAGGAGTGTTAGTACGCTTCTAGTAAATGGGCGACAAGAATAAGGATAATGGAAAAGCCGCCACTGATAAATCAAGAACCCACTCTCAAAACCAATTTCGCTTTCGAGTCAATGCTCGCAGCTTTACTAACTCGGCTAGCATATTTTCTCCAACGTCATTGAAAAGACAGCAACAAGCTAAAATTTTTGACATCTTATGGAGACACTTCACATGGCTATTTGTATTTGCGTATTTAAATAAATAAATAAAATAAATAAATAAAAGTTTATTTGACTAAATAGGACATTACACTACAACATCAACAATTAGAATTTATACAAACATTAAAACATAACAATACTACACGAATATAACCGGAAACATACAATGAGAAACAATAATAAATAGAACTAAAAAAAAAAATTATAATAAAACTAAAAAAAAATATTTGATGTATTCGCCAAACAATCACCATGTGTAGACGGTATGTTTGACAAAGTATTGGCCTTATTTGCCTATTTGACAAATATGACCAATACCAAATACACTTATCCGTACCTTTGTCGGTTTTTGACGCACATCAAAGGAGTCAAGTAGGCAAGTAAAGAAAATCAAGTAAAAGTTCAGTATTTGACGTATAATTTTGCCAAATGCAACAAATAGCCAATAGCAAATACAAATAGCCATGTGAAGTGCCTCCATTAGTTTTAATCACAACATAATAGGCATTGCACAAATATACCAATATTATTTAAATTTAACTTTTACTAATATAATAGAAAGAGATTACATGGTTACCCAGGTAAACTTCAAAATAGCCCTTTGCCAGGTCATCCTATTAAATATAGAATTTAAAAATATGATAAGTGATAACTTAGGTTAACTTCAACATACACTACTATCCTTTCAATTTTTTTAAATGTAAACAATGGCGTTACTAAGTTCCTTTAAATATTACAGAGAAACCATCAGAAGAACCTAAGGAACCAGAAAAAGAGAAGGAAAAAACCCCCCCTAGCCCCGGTGAAATTAACGACGACTCTAAGGAGACAGGTATGTTGTTTCATACTTTAATTCCTACTTAAAACCAAGTTTTATTCTACAGTCTGGTCGCCACACGAAGTTAATATACCTAGCGGAATAGAGCAACAATCTCGAGCTGTCAAACAAAACCGAAATTGATTTACGTCTGTGTGTAAAAATTTGTTTACGTCCGTACAGCACGTACGTACGTACTTACACACTTATATAACACACGTACATACTTACACAAGCATTATGATATTGAATTGTCAACGTGCCGATAAGTGGCGACTGAACGTCAAACAGATGAAAAAAATTGGTTCTGCTGTCTTGTATCACGCGTCTCTTTTTACCACGCAAAGACAAGACAAAGAAATATTTATTGCTCAAAACTGTGTTACAAAGGTGTTACAGATTTGTTTGTTTCAACAGTTTGGGTAAACTGTTGAAACAATTCTAATGCCCGGACGGGTGTTCGGGCATGCAATATTTGTATGAAAGGGAAAACATGTTAGCAGTGTTACTGATAGTGACATCTCGCTTGCTCAGGCCTTTGTTTCAATTCCACTAGGTATATTAACTTTATGGGTCGCCAGGTAGATAGAAATTCGATCTCTGGCATTTCATATCTACTAGTCTTTTTCACGCGCACGAAAATTTTGTTATTGTAGAATTTTAGTGGTTACTACAATTCAAGCTTAATACCTTTTGACTTTTAACAGCCAACTTGGTGATACAGAATAGGTAGAAAAAAGTACATCAAGGTATGTGCTTATTGTGATGTAAAAAGAAAAACAGATAATGGAAAAGTTACTTTAAAAAAGACGCCTACTTTATTATCAAATCAAATCATCTTTATCTTTATAATAATGGACTATAGTGCTCTCAGCCTATCCTGTCTCTAGCGTTTCCTATTAATTTAGGTAGGATCAAATAGGTAAATGTATTGTGGTTTTAATTTAAAAATATCCCTATAATTATAGCCAAAAAAAAATGAATGTGGTATACAATAATATGTAAGAAGTGAAAATTCGTTATGACATTAATAATAATAATATCTATGGACGCTTCACACCACGTCAGTCTGGCCCCATGCTAAGTACCTGAAGGACTTGTGTTACGGGTACCAGACAACGGAAATATATTTAATACGTATTTTATACCTACTATACATATATTTAAAAATTTTTTTATAAGATTCACATATTTAATACACATCCATGACCCAGGAACTTTGAAAATTTTTTGTTCCGTCGGCGGGATTCGAACCCGCGACCCCCGGCTTCAGCTACCAACAGCCCACCAACTGAGCCACAGAGGTCGTCATTTTATTTTTATATTATATTTACAACTTCAATGAAATTAGGTAGCCAAGGCATAAAGAAAAAAAAAATATAAAAGCCGAATAATTGAGTTCTTACGAAATCTTTATTGGACTGCTCCTTTGTTTTGTTCTAGAACATTCTACACATCAAGATTCAAGTTTGCAGAAGATTTCACAATAATAATAAATCTACATATATAAAAGAAAGTTGTGTTAGTTACGCCACTTATAACTCAAGAACGGATGAACCGATTTGGCTGAAAATTGGTGAAGATGTAGCTTAGAACCAGGAATAGGAAATAGGATACATTTTGTCCCGGAAAAATGTACGGTTCCCGCATAATAAACTTTTATCTCAAGAACGGATAAACCGATTTGGCTGAAAATTGGTGGAGAGGTAGCTTAGAACCAGGAAAAGGACATAAGATACACTTTGTCCAGAAAAAATGTACGGTTACTGCACAATATACTTTAATGATTTGCGCGTAAATTATTCAATCGATTTTGATGAATTTTGGTATGGAGATACTTCGAGTCTCGGGAAAGGACAAGGGATACTTTTGGTCCCAGAAAATGTACGGTTCCATCACAAAAACTTTTATGATTTTCGCCTAAACTATTCAGTCTATTTTTATGAAATTTGGCATGAAGATAATCTATTGTTTTCTTAATTATACCATTTCGAATTAAATAATCATCGTTAAGACAGGACAACGTCTGTCGGGTCAGCTAGTAATAATTATTTTCACGACCTTCAAAGGAGTATTTAAACGAGATGGTGATATTTTGCACAAAAAACAATATACTTAGTGTAAACAAAAAACATCACGTTTTTCACATTGCTTCGTTTCTCTCATATATAAATAAAATATAAAAAGCTCTACTTCATTATATATTTTCTCTTCCCCTCTCGAATAAAGGTTAGTTTTATATAATATTATCCTCTAAACAGGCAAAGGTAATCGCGCAGGAGCAGCCTTTTCACCGATTTCATATACTTACATTTTGATATCTAATTAATTAATACAAAATTTGTTTTTCTTATCGAGTAGCAAAATCTTGTTGTGTCACAAAAAACGTCTTCGCTGACTTTTTATTTCACTGTATACTTTTAGTTATTTATAAATTAGAAACTAGGAGTAGATGAAACCTAGTATTTGTTCAAATCATTAGCTGGAGAATTATAAAATAATAGTAATAATAGAAATATATTAGTTTCCCAATGAAATAAGTGATAACTGATAACCCAGCCCCTTTCATACTCCACACAAAATAAAAAATAATGTTTTATATTATGTGTGTTTAGGTCTCCATCATTTTAAAAATATAAAATGGCCCCTACAAAAATAACCATTGTAAAATGTAAATTATGCTTCGTCGTGGGGTAAATGTCTTATATTTGTATGTTAGTGTTATACCTCATCCGTTACAGTCTACAATATTATATACTAGTAATCTGTGTCCGTTAGTTTATATTATTGAATACAGTGAACTTTAAACTACAGGAAGAGTAACTCCGTCCAAAAAAGTGCACCAAATGGCTACAAAATGTGACCCGAATACATGCACATTTATGCATGTGTTCGGTACACATTTTTCGTGTATATATACTTGAGTGACGTTCAACCAGGTTGACATGATAATTATTGTCAAACACATTTTACAATTTGTTTACTTTTGGTTTACTTACTTTTTACGTAGCTTTTTACAAAATTTTCGTTATTAAAATGCCTAAATGCCCTGTGAAATGGTGTAGAAGTCACACAGATACGACTTTTAATACAGGAATAACCTTTCAAGTTTCATCAGTAAGTGATTTTTTTTAAATTATGCTTAGGTAAAGTTCTTGTATTTTTTCCGACCCAAAAACATGCCCAAAAAGATGGTTTATTTAAGTTGGATGCCAGGGTATTTGCGTAAAATTAAGCTGGTCTCTTTGTGTTTGTCTTATTAAGTTTACATGTTATTGTAAAAGTGCAATAATCAAAAAATAATATAATTACAAAATTTTTACAAAGTCGCCATGGACAGTGTTATGCAAGATGTAACAATTTAATCATAATTCATAACCGGGGGTCTGACTGACATCAGTATGGAGTATCTTATTTTTATAATGCCGTTCGTACTTCGTTTAGTAAGAAACGAACTGAATTGGATGCCGAGCCAGATTACTCGTTTATGTAGCATACACTTTAATAGTCATGATTAGGGAATGTGTTTAAACACGAATTATCATATTTAGACTTTGAAATCCCAAGTTTTATTTTCCATATTTTTCCATATTTTAGGGTTTTACAAAGATAAGTCCATATTTTGCAAGAAAATGTCACAATCGTCCATATTTTCACTAAAATACAAAAAAAAAATACGTTCCCGCCACCATGCGGCTGCGTATTTCGTTCCTCTCGCGTTTTATATTATTATTTATTATATTTTTTCGGTATTATACACAGAAGATTATTGAAGAAATAGAAAATAAAGTTTCGGCTATGCTGAAGGTCATGTTACTGACATGGCTAAACAAAAACTGAAGTAAAAAAATATCGTGAATTGTGAGTGGTGACGTACAGGGATCATTTAGCCAATGTTAAGCGAACCCAAGACGATCATTTTTTTTAATGAAATAAGGGGGCAAACGAGCAAACGGGTCACCTGATGGAAAGCAACTTCCGTCGCCCACGGATACTCGCAGCATCAGAAGAGCTGCAGGTGCGTTGCCGGCCTTTTAAGAGGGAAGGACAGGGAAAGGAAAATGGTAGGGGATTGGGCCTTCAGTAAACTCAATCACTCGGCGAAGCACAGCGCAAGCGCTATTTCACGCCGGTTTTCTGTGAGCCCGTGGTATTTCTCCGGTCGAGCCGGCCCATTCGTGCCGAAGCACGGCTCTCCCACGTCAAATCATGCAGCATGCGTGCGTTACGTGCTGTCATGGTTACAATATTATGATCAGCATGTCATGCAAGTTGTACAGTTAATACTGTCACATATGTTTATTCCCAAACCATTTATGCATAGGCACAGCCAGTATAGCATATTTCTGGCCTACCAAATATGCAAAGGCAAAGCCAGCATAGCATATTTCTGGCCTCTATCTCTTTGTTAACTGTCACGAGTGACTCTTTTCTTACCTATAACACTAAAACAACGTTTAATTTTTGGAATTTTATACTCCATATTTTTTCCATATTTCTATTTAATAGTCCATATTTTTCCATATTTTCGATTTTTTAGTCCATATTTTATGTACATATTTTGGATTTTTTGTACATATTTTTCCGGGCACTAGTCATGATATATTTTGTATGAGTAATGACCGAAAATTAAAGAGATTACGAAAATCTGCATTTGTACCGTAAGTTTTTTATTTCAGTTCTGTAATAATCTTTGCTAATATTTTAAATGCGAAAGTGTCTTTGTCTGTCTGTCTGCCTGTCTCGCTTTCACGCCAAAACTACTGAACCAATTGTAATGAAATTTTGTACACAGATAGTCTAAAGCCTGAGAAAGGACATAGGCTACTTTTTAACCGGAAAAAGGGGTTGTAAGGGGGTGAAAATGCGTAAATTTGTTCAAATTAAGTTATCATAATAGATGGCGCCGTGCGTCTCCTACATCGCGATATCGCTTGCTCGTGCATCTTTCTATAAGAGGTGGTACCAAGTTAAGTACCGTTTTTCGATTTTTGCGATTGTTATGCACGTCTATAAATAATGAATAACTCACTACTCTACTTAGTATTCAGTACTCAGTACTTTATCTACGCTGTGATGAGTGACGAAACCTTAAACCTACCAATGCTAAATAGTTTATAGGTAAAGCTAAAGTTGTGTAATGGGGGGCTAAATAAGCTTTAGGTATAATATAAAAAAATGAAATATTATGTGCGCACTGCACAGCTGTTTTTAGATATTTTGATTTGAGGGGTACCAGGGTTTTAAAAAGCTTTTAAATTTGACACCAATTTTGTTGACACCGCGTGCTATAAACTGAAGTCCACGCGGACGAAGTCGCGCTAGTTCTGTAATAATTTAGCACATATATTTTTGTAGTCTGAAAACGTCTTGTCTAGGTGCTCTGGATAGTTTTAAATTCGTCCGAGTCGTACACGGTTTGTTCTAAATTATTATATATTATTATTATCGACGATTTAAGGATCAGAGGAAAATGTTTGATTTTAAAATAATAATTACGAGTATGTACTCCTTTCTTCGTGATAGTAGATATGTTTGGTGTATACTGCATAATGCCATCCGCTTTGTTTCATAACTGTGACATTGATAATAACCGCGCAGGCTGTCTTCCAGCGCGCAATATTATGATACGTTACCTGGGAAACGACCTTGGCGAGAATCTAAATTGTCATATTTTAGTGTTCGAAAAGGAGCCAAATTTAAAACGGTTGAAGTATGGGAGTTACATTTCCTGTAGTTTTGTTATTCGTTGATTGAATAGCTAATGCTCGTATCGTTCTAATTTTTTTTTTGCAATTTTGACAACCGTTGTTTAAGGTCTACCTTCCGTGAATTTAGTTTAGTTAAGGTACAATCAATTTTTGAATATTATCTAGTGGTAAGCTTTTATTTGTATGTTTCTATCGCATTGGGGTAAACCTGTAATGGTAGAAATAAGTATGGAAATAAATAAATAAATAAATATCTATATTGATTCATGCATAAGCTTAGTTTAAAGAAGCAACATTCTGCAGTCACCAAATAAGAAGCTGACATAGAATATAATATAATAATAATATATTATTTTTTGCTCTAAAACATGAGTTGCTTAAAGCATAATTTAATTGATAACAATTAAAAAAAAATAACAAAATAAGTTATTTAAAATAAATGATATAATATTAATAGCTTCATAATTTCTCCAAAATTATTTCGTAAGAAAAAAAGGTTCGTGATACATGGCGGGGTCACGCTTCCTCCTGCTTGCTCTACCACGAAACTCGCGCTCATTTGAATTTAGAAACTTTTCGACAATTATGTCATACAGACGATGCGATAGATATCGCTACATCTGTAAAATTAGAATACAATGGTAGACGAGATGCCGATAACCGCTAGAGACAGGACTGAGCGTTGGAACCCTATGGTTCAGTCACTAGATGATGCCCGCAACTCCGTTTCGCCAAGATTCGTTTATCGAGCGGGAAACGTACATTTTCCGGAATAAAAGTATCCTATGTCCTTTCTCGTGACTCTAAGTATATCCACGCCTTTCAGCAAAATGGGTTCAGCGTTTTACCCTCTATCTCTCTCTCTCTCATCTCAATTCATAAACACATCTTTTATTCACAGAAGACGCCGAAGTTGAGCGATCAGCGTCCCCGCTGTTTGGAGCGAAAACCGAACGTAAACGCAACGTGGACGACCGTAGACTGACAGCAATGGCGGCGCTGCGAGCTCAGCGCGACGCCAGAGCAGTGAGAGTTGAGAACCAGCAGAAGATGCAGCAGAAACAGAAGGGGGATGAGGATGTGAGTATAGTGTCCGAGTGTGTGCGCAGTTGAGTAGTGAGTATACACAGGCGACTGAAAATGAGAAGCAAAGCCGCACTATGCCTTCACAGTGAACTCTGTTACTATTTTAGGGTGTGTATGTGAAGGTCGAAGGAACACATACACACCCTAAACTCTAAAGTATTACCACTTAGTTTTGTTAGGCCGCGTTTCCACTGACGCGGAGCGGAGCGGAGCTTAGCGGTGCCGAATTGACCAATCACCATGCTCGAAATCTTCGCTCCGCTTCGCTGTCTTTCCGCTGGAAAATCACGATTGGTCAATTCGAGCACTGCTAAGCTCCGCTCCGCTTCAGTGTAAAAAGCGGCCTTACACTATTGTATGATGTTAACACTTTTCATTCATTCATTCACAGGATGGAGAGGAAGACATAATAGGTGGGACGAGTAAACAGAGTGTCAAGTTGAAGGCCTCAGACATATACTCCGATGACTCCGGCTCGGACTCCGATGATAATAAGAGCACAGGTATGTTAATAATAAAATTATTATTGTAATTTTTTACACAAGTCTGCCACAGAAGAAGCCTGGCTTACCTTTTAACCATAATATTATGGTTTTGCATAGCCATAAGTCATAACTGGACGCTGTTAAGCATTTGTGTACTGACCCACAAAAAATTACGAATTGACTTATGAATGCAGTTATGTTCTTTAGATCATTTAGAACAAGACTGCATTCATAACTTAAAGAAAAAATGTGGTTTAGTACACAAATGCTTACCAGCGACCATTTTGTGAATGTCATATCTGCAATTTTTAACCAGCATTCGAAAAGGAGGTTACAAAAATATTGTACTTTAAGGTTTGTATGGGTCTCCTATATAGAGTTCGCTATGAAAGTAGCGTCACTGAAAGAGTAATTTTTTTTAAACTTTTGTATGGTAAAATCCATGACGCGCGTGTGCTTGCCCATACAAATCACAAAAGGTTTTACTCTTTCAGCGCTGCCACTTTCACAGTTTCACAGTTCTCCCCATACAGGGAACTAATAAACGCTCTTAAGAGGCCGGGGTACCCTCGAAATTCTCATACATACGTAATACCAAAATCATTTTCTCATACGAAAATATTTAACATAACTCAAACGAGTTATTTTTCAGTTTACTTTATAGTTATTACCTAGGTTCCTGCACAAAAATTTACTTCAAATATTTAAACACTAATTTTTTTTTTTTGTTTTTAATTTTTTTTAGTAAATTTACTACTAAATATTTAAACACTAAAAAATAGAGTATAACACTAAAAAATATATAAATAAATAGTAAATTTACTACAAAATATTTACTCTAAAAATATTTTTTGGTATTTAAATATTTTGTAGTAAATTTACTATTCATTTATATATTTTTTAGTGTTTAAATATTTAGTAGTAAATTTACTAAAAAAAATTATACTCAAAAAAAAATGTGTTTAAATATTTTGAAGTAAATTTTTGTGCAGGAACCTAGATAATCACTATTTTAAGCTGAGAAATAACTCAAACATTTTAAATATTTTCGTATGAGAAAATGATTTTGGTATTACGCATGTATGAGAATTTCGAGGGTACCCGGCCCCTTAAGTATTATCATTATAATGTTTTGTTACAACCTGTATGTTCGTCTGTTTATACTTTCAATTTTTTAATGTTTAAATAATTCTCTCGTCCAGGTCGTCGCAGCTCGACCAGCTCATCATCATCATCAACGGAGGAGCCGAGGGAGAGAAGAGAGAGGGAGAGGGAGAGAGAGAGAGAGGTGGAGGTGAAGTACGCCGACACCGCCGACCAGATGAACAAAATACGGTTGAGCAGGTGAATGGTGATGATGATTATTCTGTCAAAGAGCGAGTATGCACCACAAATATTACTGAAATATGCACTTAGGGTGGGTTGCACCAGAGGCGTGGTTAAAGTTAAAGTTAAGGTTAAAGTTATGGTTATAGTTAAATATGGCGTACTTTAGCTTTAACCTTAACTTTAACCGGAGAAATTCACAGATGTCTGTTGCGTTTATTTTTTATTGAAGCTACAGGTTACGGGAGTAGTAGGGGAGGGTATAAAAATTTGAATTATCCTTAAAAATCGACAGTAAAATATAACACTGTAAAACATAGTAAATTTTCACGAAAAATATTATATAATATACGTATGAGCGGTTATGGTTATGGACGCCATATTTAACTTTAACCAAAGATTTGACATTTTGCACTGTAGTTATAGTTAAAGTTATCGTTAAAATTACAGTTATATTTAAAGTTAGTTGGTGCAACCCAACCTTAATGGCCGAAATTTGAACTATAAAGTGCATTTAATATTGGGTTCATTGAACAAAATAGGTTGCTCAGGTGATGATGATTATTATGATGATAATAAATATCGAGCCTTGAATACATACTGTGGCGGCACCCACAAACAGCGCTCAATTCTGCATCGCGCTATCGAAGTTTGACATTGGCAAGATGTATACAGTATAGAACACTAGAAGACGCCCGAAACTCCGTTGCGCTAAAATTCATTTATCGCGCGGAAACCGTACATTTTTCCGGAATAAAAAGTATCCTATGCCCTTTCCCGGACTCAAAGTGTCTCCATACCAAATTTCAGCAATATCGGTTCAGCGGTTTGGGCGTGATGAGGTGACAGACAGACAGACAGACAGACTTTCGCATTTATAAACCTCAGTGGGGTATCGGCCTGACCGAGCATGCCATCTTGCTTGGTCTAAAGATCATACTTCGTAATGGCCACCTATGTATTTCCACTGTAGTCTATAGTATATACTAATATTAAGTTTACTTATACTTGCTACTAGCTGTCCCGGCAAACGTTTCTTTGCCATATTAAGTATATAAAGTATTTTTTTTAAATTTGATCGCAGCGCTGTCGGGACAGACTAAAATTAAAATTCGAATTCGAATATTATTTAAAATTTGACACTGCGATGGTAGCGCCGTCTGTCGGATCCAATGTGAAACATTCCAAAATCAACAACTACTAATAAATTAAAAATTAAATAAAAAAACATTGTCCAGCGGACAAAATTGTGAATCTAAACCATTCCCAGATCCCCTTGAACACACACAAAAAAATTCATCAAAATCGGTCCAGTCGTTTGAGAGAAGTTCAGTGACATACACACTCACAGAAGAATTATATATATTAAGATAAATGCGAAAGTGTGTCTGTCTGTCGACGAAGATTCCTGCGCAATAAATAATTTCGCCGTGACAAATTCACAAGCAACAGTACTATACAAATATCCAAGATCGTGTCATTAAAAATACTGATATTTCAGGTTCAAACTAGAGAAGCTAGTTCACCTGCCGTTCTTCGCTCGCGTCGTTAAAGGCTGCTTCGTCCGCATTGGCATTGGGAATAATAACGGCAATCCTGTTTATAGGGTAAGTTGACTATAGTGTACGCGGCGATTCGAGGCGGTGGCGGTCGTTGACCTCCTGTCAAGCTACATTTAATGACAGTTAAGTCATTATTATTCGTCTCTTAGTGCGTTTGTGCACTACACGGAATTTTACCGTCCGGCGTTCCGATTTCTTACAAAGTGGTTTCACGTTAGTGAAAGTTATGAACGCCGGACGGTAAAATTCCATGTAGTACACAAACGTCTATTTTTTTATAAAGTAAGGGGTCAAACGAGCAAACGGATCCACCTGATGGAAAGCAACTACCGTCGCCCATGGACACTCGCAACATCAGAAGAGCTGCAGGTGCGTTGCCGGCCTTTTAAGAGGGAATACGCTCTCTTCTTGAAGGTTTGCAGGTCGTATAGGTCCGGAGTCCGGAAATACTGCTGGTGACAGTTCGTTCCAGAGTTTTACAGTGCGCGGCAGAAAGTTACGCGAGAAACGCACCGTGAAAGGCTGCTACTCATCAAGGTGATGAGGATGGTATATTTTTCGCGTGGGACGATGGCGAAAAGTTGCAGGTGGTATGATTCCAAACAATTCCTCAGAGCACTCCCCGTGATATAGCCGATAGAGGATGCAGAGTGAAGCAACATCCAAGGAGTCCAAGCTGTTTGAAACACTGTGGCAGTCAACAGTTCGAGCGGCCCGTAGACGTAGGTTACACGTCAAGTTTCTCATCAATCTGATCCTTCAATCTAGTAAAGATTGTTTTGAAACTGAACGTCTAACCCACAGATTGATGGACTGATCATTTCATTATTAGAACTTTTCGGTCATCAGTCTGGCGTCAATCACAGATTGATGGACTGAACTGATGTCAGATTGACTGTGTAATCCTAGTCTAACACTTGATCTTCACAGAATTTTTATAATACCCTAGAAGATCAATTTTATTGGGCAATATCACGTATTACGTAATATTATTGACCAATGACCGCCTAGGGTTGATATTGAACATCGCGCGCCTTCAATCTAATTGTCAAATAAACTGTTCAATAAAATTGAAGCGTGATATTGCACAATACAAGTGATCGTCTTGGGGCCTGCTAAGACTTCTTGTGCGTCATTTCACGATTTTAACTACATAATTAACTGTAATTTCAGGTAGCGGAAATAATTGACGTATACGAGACTGCTAAAGTCTACAACCTGGGTAATACGCGCACCAACCGCGGACTGAAGCTGCGGCACGGCGCGCAGGATCGAGTGTTCAGATTGGAGTTTGTTAGCAATCAGGTATATTATTTACTGGTATATCCTTACTAATATTATAAAGGCAAAATTGAATCTGTCTATCTGTTCTTATACCTCCTCCTGGTTTAGCGAATTAAGCCGCTGAAAAAGAATCCTATATGTGTAAATGCGAAATTTGGTCTGTCTGTCTGTTACCTCTTTGCGCCCAAATCACTGAACTCAATTGCTGCTTTGGTGTGGAGATGCTTCGAGTCCCGAGGCCCGAGTGTGAGTTTTTGTTTCACATTCGATCGTGGACGCGTTTGGCGTTTACTAAGATTTTGTACGGGATTTGTACAGCGCCACCTGGCGATGCTCACGGGAGTGAGCCCCGCTCCCATACAAAATCTTAGTAAACGCCAAACGCGTTCACGATCGAATGTCAAACGAAAAATCGGAGTGAAACCTAATACAACAAAACAAAAATTTTGAAAATCGCTTCACAAACGGCGGAGTAATCGTTGAACATACAAAAATAAAATCTCCACAGCCAAACATATAACCTCCTCCTTTTTGAAAGTCGGTTAAAAACTCGGCACACCGTAAAAGGACAGAGCATAGTTTTTGTTGCGGCAAAATGTACGCTTCTCGAGCAATAAACAAATTTTGGCGTAACGGTGTTGCGGGCGTAAAATAATGCAATACTAGTGTAAAATAATGCTATTACTAATAATATAATTTGCATAAATTCACATTATATTATATTATTAATAATATAATATAAGTAATGAAAAAAAACCCATGACACTTGTTTTATTCATATGTAAAATCAAAGAATTCAATACTTATGTTTCAAACTCTTTATTATTTTATATTACATACAAAATGCTGTTACTATTTCATAATCATGCATTTAAGACTTTTGTGTTTCTTGAATATTGATTTTAGCCTGCCATCTTTTCCGTACGTCAACGGCATCTGCCTTAATTTTCCCCGACCGGATGTATTCTATACAATTGTATAACTAGAATTAATCTCCCGGAAATCAAAACATTTATCATTATATTTTACATTTTGTAATCACGAAATATTTATTGATACCGAGATAATTAAATATATAAATAAGGTTTAACGTAAATTATTATTATATTCTAAAAATAAAGCTTACACATGGCGCCATAGAATGCTTGCAGTAGTCATGTGGGTTTTTTTTTAATTCTTTGAGCACATTTTCAGTATAAAACTTTTTGTATTTTCAGGAGTTCACAGAGAGCGAATTTCAGAAATGGTACAAAGCGATCAAGGACGCGAATAAGAAACCGCCCACTATGGACTTCGTACGGTCCAAGAACAATGAAGTTAAAGAGGCGCTGTTGTATGAGTTTAAGGTTAGTGGTTACTACTATACTTGAAGATAAGTTGAATTATTAGTGATACAAAAAACGCCCAAACCAAACCGCTTAACCAATTTCGCTAAAATATATTATGGAGATACTTTGAATTCCGGGAAAGGACATGGGATACTTTATATCCCGGAAAAATGTATGGTTTCTGCGCGATAAACGAATTTTGGTGCCACGGAGTTGTGGGTAGTTTATAATGGAGGCACTTCACATGGCTATTTGTATTTGCTATTGGCTATTTGTTGTATTTGGCAAAATTATTGACGAATACACAAACAAGCAAATATAGGCAAATACGGCCCTCCACACATGGACGTCAAATATCAAACTTTTACTTGATTTTCTTTACTTGCCTATTTGATATTATTTGGTATTGGTATTGGTCATATTTGTCAAATAGACAAATAAGGCCAATATTTGTCAAACATACCCTCTACACATGGTGATTGTTTGGCGAATACATCAAATACGCAAATACAAATAGCCATGTGAAGTGCCACCATTATAAACTAGCGACCCGCCCCGGCGTCGCACGGGTATAAAATATAAAGCCACTGAAAAAATTATTTAAATCGATAACCTATGATCCTTCACGTGGTCTACTTCTTATCTGTGCCAAATAACATATAAAAATGCTCCTAAAGAGAGTTTTACGTGTACAATCTATACATATTATAAAACAAAGTCGCTTTTTCTCTCATGTCCCTTTGTTCCCTTTATCTTTAAAACTACGCAACGGATTTTGATGATTCTTTCAGTGTTAGATAGCCCATTTATCGAGGAAGGCTATACGCTATATTTTATCACGCTAAGACTAATAAATGTGGAAAAAACGGGAAAATTATTTGAAAGGGCTAACTTGAACGCGCTAATCTCAGGAACTACTGGTTCGATTAGAAAAATTCTTTCAGTGTTAGATAGCCCATTTATTGAGGAAGGCTATAGGCTATATTTAATCACGCTAAGACTAATAGGAGAATGTGGTAAAAACGGGGAAATTATTTTAAAGGGTTAACTACTGGAGCAATTTTTATGTTATTTGGCACAGATAAGAAGTAGACCTCGTGAAGGATCATAGGCTATCGATTTTAATCATTTTTTCATTTTATACCCGTGCGACGCCGAGGCGGGTCGCTAGTAAGTATTATAAAAATATTTTATATTACAGGAAGAAGATATAGAAAAAATAGTAGCAGAGAAGGATAGATTTAGATCGCATCCCACAAACTACGCCATGAAGAAAACACAACTCATGAAGGAGAGAGATGTAGCACAGCTGAGGTAACTCTCACTTACTCAATTTGGGTAGAAAGTTATTGAAATGTTGAAAAAAAATATTTAAAGAAAATTAGGTGCTTAGATAATTCAAGACGTGAGTGAAAGAATAAGGTAAGTAATATGCAAAAACTTCCCATTTTTTTTGCTTAAATGAAGGCTTCAGGGCCGGAAAAATCTAGGTTATGAAGAAGATAAGTTACAAATTTTATTAAAATAATTAGGGAAAAAATTAGTTATTGTCCGAATGTTACGAAATGTAACTTGTTCGATTCTTCCACTCACGTCTTCAATTATTAAGGTTACAAAAACATGACATATTATCATGGTGTGGAAATAACCGGCATAGCTTTTTGTTTAATGAAATACAAAACATTTCATACTGAAAGAGAAATATAACGCATCATTTCTTATTAGTGTGCCTCTAGACCAGTGGTCCCCAACCTTTTTTTCATGCGGGCCACAAACATGTTTTGGTCTTGATGTCGCGGGCCGCAACAAAAATTTTTTAGGGTTAAAAAATAACATTCTTCAAAATTAACGATTTAAAAGTGGAAAAAATATAACGACTATCACGTAGACTACGTTATTTTGCCGATGGGCGTGAATTTCAAAACATCACGCTGGTCACAAATAAAGTCCCGGCGGGCCGCGGGTTGGGGATAGCGGCTCTAGACGAGCAATGAGGAAGTTGATAGTATTCCTGTGCGTCAACTAGATGGCGTTTTTGAGAATAAATAGCGACGCGTTGTTAGTATTCCTGGGCGTCAATAGATGGCGCTATTTTTTTTTTAGTAGACTAACTTTTTTTAGAGACTAAACAGCGACGACGCGAGAGTCAATAGATGGCGTTTTTTTAAAATATGAATATTTTAGAGTATATTATGTAATGTACAGATTTTTTTGAACATAAGAGATAAGTTCGTTCCATTCGGGTGTCCCTTGACACCCTCTCAAGTTGAAAATCTGAGCTGATGACCTTTATAGCTTAAAAGTTAAAATGCATATTTTGTGGGAATATGCGTGGCCGCCACATAGGAAGATCTTCCGACCGAGCGAGGTGGTATGCTCGGTGAGGCCGAAGCCCTAGTGATACATTTCAGCTGTCGTATATTATATTATATACCGACGCGCTCAGAAAACTTCGATAGCGCGATGCAGGAATGTTAGGCGAATTGAGGGTACCGCCACACATTTTATCTAATATATAAAATTCTCGTGTCACAGTTTTCGTTGCCATACTCCTCCGAAACGGCTTGACCGATTCTCATGAAATTTTGTGAGCATATTGAGTAGGTCTGAGAATCGGCCAACATCTATTTTTCATACCAAAAATTATTTATATAGCAAAACAACGTTTGCCGGGACAGCTAGTTCTTAAAAAAATGTATAGGCAACATCATAATATTCGTTTGTCCAATATCGCAATTCGTAAATAACTTACAGAGGTGACGAGGAACTGGTGATGGATCTCAACAGCAAAATCCAAGAGTTGGAAGACCGAGCGAGTCAGCTCGACAAGACTCGGACGTCATCGATACAGAGCATTTCGTACATCAACAACCGGAACCGGAAGTTGAACGTGGAGACCGCTGAGAAGGCGATTATGGAGGAGGTTAGTGGCGTCATATTTATTTCTTGTAGCTGGTTATTCATTTATATTTCCGGACCAATACGACCTGCAAACCTTCAAGAAGAGAGCGTATTCCCTCTTAAAAGGCAACGCATCTGCAGCTCTTCTGATGTTGCGAGTGTCCATGGTGACGGTAGCTGCTATCCATCAGGTGACCCGTTTGCTCGTTTGCCCCCCTATTGTATAAAAAAAATTTACAAATCCGTGCCCGAGTTGCGCGATCTAATAATTAGTATTGTAATAATCTCGCTAAAATATACAGGGCGTATCGAGGCGGTAGCGGTCATTGACCAAATCAAAAAGCTTGTCATATTTCACCATCAATACTTTAATATTATAATGCGGAAGAGTTTGTTTGTTTGAGCGCGCTAATCTCAGAAACTACTGATCCGATTTGAAAAATTCTTTCAGTGTTAGATAGCCCATTTATCGAGGATGGCTATAGGCTATATTTTATCACGCTAAGACTAATAGGAGCGAAGAAATAGAGGAAAATGTGGAAAAAACGGGGAAAAAATATTTGAAAGTGCTTATTATCTTAAGAACTACTGGAGCAATTTTTAAGTTATTTAGCACATATTATGAAGAATAGAATAGAATAGTCCCACATGAAGGGACATAGACTATTTTTTCGGATAAATATCTATTTTTAACCCCCGACGAAAAAGAGGGATGTTATCTACACAAACCATTGATACAACCATGATTGACAATAAAGGAAGATAAGGGTTGGATTGGACCTCATCTGGCAGCACGGAATCGCCTTTTTCCGTCGCCCTTTCTCTTTCTGTCGCTTAGAACTGCCATTTGCAAGACCGAGACAGAAAGCATAATGCGATAGCCTCGAGGATGATGCGGTGCGTTCGACGCGTACGGTGCTGACAAGTGTGCGATCATCTTAACTATTCTAATCGTGTTTTCTTCCTCAGGTGAAGGCGATGAAAGGCAAAAAGATAGACGATCCGTTCACCCGCCGACACACGAAGCCCGTCATGAACTTCAAATCCCACCAGGGGACGCGCTCGCAGGTATGCCTCGGCACTAATGGGTCAGCTATATGACTGTCCTATATTCTTACTAGATTAAGGCGAATAAGGGTACTTCGAGTCCCACCAGGGGACGCGCTCTTAGGTATGCCTCGGCACTAATGGGTCAGCTATATGACTGTCCTATATTCTTACTAGATTACGGCGATGTAGGGGTAGTGATTTAACTTCAAGTCCCACCAGGGGACTCGCTCGCATGTATGCATTGGCAGTTGGCACTAATGGGCCGGTTATATAACCCCTGTATATTTTCTCCACACCACGGCAAGTAAGGACAATGAATTAACAATTTAATAAAAAATGTCCCACCACGGTACTTGCTCGCAGGTATGCCTCGGCACTAATGAGCCGGTTATACTCATCTTTAGACCATCTAAACAGGAGAATGTTGTAACCAAGTACTGTCAATAACTAGCTGTCTCGGGCAGGAACAATTTTATAATGCCCAAGTGTGTGTAGAGATAAACTTTGATAACATGGCGCGCCCCTCCAAAGTCCAAATTACTGTTTCAATGTGTGTAGTCACATCCTTATGAAAGAGTTTGTATGTAGCATGTATTAAACCAATCAAAGATTTATTGGTCAATTACTAATCATAACTAGCCGACCGCGCAAGACATCGCACTTCAAACGTTTTGAATTTTGGAGGGGCGCGCCATGTTATCGTAGTTTATCTCTACTACACAAAAGTCGCGCCATGTTATCGTAGTTTATCTCTACTACACAAAAGTCGCGCCATGTTATCGTAGTTTATCTCTACTACACAAAAGTCGCGCCATGTTATCGTAGTTTATCTCTGACTACACAAAAGTCACGCCATGTTATCGTAGTTTATCTCTACTACACAAAAGTCGCGCCATGTTATGGTAGTTTATCTCTACTACACAAAAGTCGCGCCATGTTATCGTAGTTTATCTCTACTACACAAAAGTCGCGCCATGTTATGGTAGTTTATCTCTACTACACAAAAGTCGCGCCATGTTATGGTAGTTTATCTCTACTACACAAAAGTCGCGCCATGTTATCGTAGTTTATCTCTACTACACAAAAGTCGCGCCATGTTATGGTAGTTTATCTCTACTACACAAAAGTCGCGCCATGTTATCGTAGTTTATCTCTACTACACAAAAGTATCAATTATTATTACCTTTCTTGTGAATCAGTTGATTTGTGGCATTCGATTTCATAATTCATAATTCATAATTCATATCATAATTCATATCCTTTATTTCCAAGAAATTGATACAATGGTGTTCTTATGTCTATATACGTTTTACAATTTCTACCTCGATGAGGTGTGGAAATATTAAGAGTTTATGTCCCTCCTGGTGACATACCTACAATTTCTTAAAACTAATACTTAAATTAAATAATTTCAGTCAATCAATTATCAAATAATATTAGTTATTAAGTTAATCACAAAGCTTCCCTAAAAAATATTTAGTCATTTAGTAAATTTTTCCCATTTCAATTAGTACTAATGTCAGTTTATTATAGTAAATTAAGTCTAAGATTTGATGCAAATGTTTGTTGTTAAAATTATTATTAAATATTTTTAAGAGAATATTGTTTTGTAAGAGATTATGAATTTATCCAAAGGTTTTTAATGAATTTCTTTTAGGAATTACAAAAGAACGAAGAAGCAGCCGCAGAGGAACAGAAGAAGAAAGAAGAAGAAGAGAAAGCAGATAAAGAGAGACAGGAGATGCAGAGATTGATTGTGAGTATTCTGTTATCACATTCATATCAATTAGGACATAACTTTTATATAAAACTAGCTGTCCCGGTGAACTTTGTGTCACTTTAAAACCTTCCCTGGACTTCCAGGATTATTTTAAGACTAAAATTAGCCAAATCGGTTCAGCCGTTATCGAGTTATAGCGTTACTAACACAATTGAAGATTCATTTTTATATATACAGATTAAAATTAATTAAATTATTCAAGTCCCATCTTTGGGGGGCTCCCATACGAAAAACACAAATTTTTGCTCTATTATAGTACGGAACCGGAAAAAAACGGAACCCTGCGTGCGCGAGTCCACCTCGACTTGGCACATTTTTATTAAATAGACTTTTAAAAAGTTAAAACGTCAAAATTATAGTTATCTTAGGCAATGAAGTTCATTTTCATCAAAGTTACATAAGCAGCTTGAAAAAATGTAGTTCTGTTCTGTTTCTGTATATTTTATATTTCGACAGCAAAGCGACAGCGCGCCCAGCGAGCCGAAGTCCACAGACAACACCAGCCTGTACTCGCTGCACGACTTTGACATCAACATCGACATCGACCTGCCTATACCTAGTGAGTATGTTGTGTATCGGCAGAGAAGCGCCAGCAAATCGACAGGAGAGTGACTGCAAATCGACAGCAATGCGACAGTGGAACGACAGCAGGGAGACAGCAGAGCGACAGTGTAGCGAGCCGAAGCCAACCAACCAATGGGCCACAGAAGTCGTGAATCTTTGTCTTGAAAAGCTGTTTATTTACAACTAGTGTCTGACTGGAGGTAGAATTTTAGCCTAATTGGACAATTACAAAAATATTTTGACGAAATTCTCTTATATTTTTCTCATTCAACGTCCAGCCAACACTTACATAAACGTATGTCTCCCTTGTTTGCGTTTTTAACATCCAGATTAATCCTTCGATCGCGGATTCTTGGAAATGCTATTTTATTCTATTGTTGTCGCGATCTACGGTGCTCTTATGGGGCTTAAAGAATTAAGGGCCTTTCCACACGACGTATTTTTTGCGCACTGACGACGCGCGTTGCTGATGCGCTCGTCTCCTGCGCGTTTTCATTGCGTTTTGGCAGATATGAAGTTTAAAACGCGTTAAGAGCGTTCAACTTGCGTTTGTATCGATACAATGGAGCGTAATAAACGTCGTGTGGAAGGGCCCTAAGACGTGTCTAAACACACTAGGCCGAAGTTACGCGGCGTAAATTCCGCATGATAACGCCCGCAATGTATTTTAAATTACCGACGACACGCTATTCCGTCGCGTTCCGTCCGTATTTTGTGTGCGCTTGACATTGCGGACGTAATCATGCGGAATTTACGCCGCGTAACTTCGGCCTAGTGTGTTTAGACACCTAAACTTTCTCTTTTTAACCGACTTCAAAAAAAGGAGATTATCAATTCGACGCGTATGTATGTAATATTACCAGAACTGCCCAGTTATTGTATGTGTTAATCTATAACAGCTTCTGAACAAATGTGCCAAATTTCAAAAGTGTATGTATGTATGTATGTTTTTATGTTTGTGCACGCATATCTCCGGAACTACGAGTCCGATTTAAGTGATTCTTTTTTTATTGTACTAGGTATTGTTCAACTTAGGGAATACTGCAAGTTTCATCAAAATCGGTTCTGTAGTTTCGGAGATAGGGAGTTTTAATTCTCAATTACGTACAATTTTGAAGGCGGTTTTATCTTTTTAAAATCCAGCTAATACATAAATTTTCCTTACAGAAGCTGTATCCAGCCAGCCAAAGCAGCTTAACGTGAAAGTGAAAGACACCGGCCCCAAACGGTCACTCAATTTAGAAGAGTACAAAAAACGCCACGGACTCATATGAGTGTTACTGGAAGTGAAGTGACTATAGTAAAAATAATGTAAGGTGGCACCAGCGGTCATTGCCCTTTTTGGTCTAGGTATGTGAAAAATGTGTATATTCGGTTGACTTAAGAAAATATTCAAATCTAAGGGCCTGTTTCACCGCTTCCTGATAAGGCTATCCACCACTTAATTTGACAGACAGAGTATGGAAAATCTGTGAAATAACCCTATCGGTAACCTTATCAGGAAGCGGTGAAACAGGCCATAAGTGTCTTAAAACTAGGCCGAAAATACGCGGCTGAAGTTCGGCATGATTCCTATGCAATGTATTTTAAATTACCGATGATACACCATGCCGAAATTACGTACTATATTGTATGCGTAGCGCATTGCAAGCGTGATTATGCCGAACTTCGGGCGCGTATTTTCGGCCTACTGTGTTTAGACAGTTATAAAAAAAGACTATTATAGATTAATCGGAAAACCTTTTGGTAACTCTTAGAATGATAATCAACTATTTATGAGTTCGAAGTGATATAATTCGTAATCAGTTCACACAGTATGCAAAATACGATATCGCCCTTAGTGTCTAAACACACACTAGGCTGAATTACGCCGGCGTAAATTCTGCCGCAAATGTCAAACGCATACAAATGTGCGACCCGTATTTTGTATGAGTTTGAAACGCGGCGGATTTTAAAGCCGGCGTAATTCAGCCTAGTGTGTTTAGAGCCATAGACTAAAAACATGTGTCACTTGATTGTCAATCGCGGTTTGTATAACAATGAAATAGGACAAGTATTTGACAGAGGGTCAATGACCGCCACGGACAGAATTCAGCAATTTGAAAATAAGTGAAGTGTGTATAACAATGAAATAGGACAAGTATTTGACAGAGGGTCAATGACCGCCACGGACAGAATTCAGCAATTTAAAAATAAGTGACGTGTATATGAAGTGTGAACAAAGCGAAGTGTTCTTGCTTATGGTGTACTAAGCTTATGTATTTAGTATTTACTATTTTGGTAATGTGTCTCGGCATTTTGTTATTTTGATGATCTATGAATAATAATTTGTCTAATGCTAAGTACTGACATACGGTTTTGCTCGATAGTTTTACTCCAAATCGAATAATAATTACTCTGTGGACCGCAAAACTGACAGCTCGAAGGCTCGCATCGAGCCGCTCGAAGGATTGATGGAACCGGATCGAGCCGGATTGATGGAATGAAATATATCGATTTAGAATAAAACTATCGAGCAATGCTGAATGTGTAGACGAAAGCCCGAGCCGCAGGTTTTGCTCGACGTTATTGCTCTTAGCAATGGTTGATACCATTGGACTCAAAAATCTGGAACAGGAAAACGTTATCAATTTGAAAGGTAACTTAGCTATGTAATAAAATCGTGATTCCAATATCATGAATACACAATCTGAGGAAATAACAGTCTTTTGGCTATGCTATAATAAGTCTTTACTCTGGGATTAATCCTTCGATCGCGGATTCTTGGAAATCTATTGTTATTCTATTGTTGTCACGTTGCCGGTGTCCTTATGAGGTTAATGTCTTTTAAGGATTTTTAAAGCAATGTACCGGGACACATTCAGTTACGCTAAAATCATGTTTTAGCTTACAAATTGTATATTTGTGATATTCATCATTTATACTATGTCACAATCACTTTCCATCTAAATATAAACAAAACTATAATCCTACCAACTTAAATGCCACGTAATATAAACACTAGTATATTGATTTGGTTGCTTTTAAAGTTGTTGTTTATGTTTATTACAAAATGAATTGAAACAGAATATAAAACATTTTCACACTTTTCTTGTTAATAAAAAGATCTATACTATACCTTATAGTTTTTGTCCTGTCTGTCAAGCTTTATAATAAAATATGACCAAGATATTAGATAGAACTCTAAGGGCCTGTTTCACCACTTCCTGATAAGTGCCGAATAGGCTATCCACCACTTAACTTGACAGATGAAGTATGGAGAATCTGTCAAAAAAGCTGTGAATAGCCTATTCAGCGCTTTATCAGAAAGTGGTGAAACAGGCCCTAAGGTTCGGCTCTGTGATTGGTCCAAATTTTGACAGCCAACCAATCACAGAGCCTGAACCGTGTCTTGAGACCGAGATGCATCTTGAGTACTGATTATTTATACCAGCCTAAGTAAGTCTGTAAGGCCGTGCGCCCACTGCGACTTTTTGTAGCGATGCCGTCGCGATACTGTCGCATATTTTCATCGATATAGTCGCGATACAGTCGCTAGCTGTATGCCTGCCCCCCTAGATAAGTGGCAAGCGATTATCGTAAACGCTAACGCCACGAAATGTATGCGATTTGACATAAGTCATCGCTTCGCTAGCGTATACTAATGTCAAGTCCCTTACATTCTGTGGCGTTAGCGTTAGCGTTTACGTTGATCGCTTGCCGCTTGTCTAGGTGGGCAGTATGGCGTTGCAAATACGACCAACGCGCGTTAGATATCTTCTTTTTTAATGGCTAGCTCAGTGAGTTGCCAATGTCAGAGTGGTTTAGAAAGACCTTGATCTATATTGTAGGTCTGGTAAAGCAACAAGGGTACAGTTACGCTACCAAGAGTCGCAGTGGGCGAAGGCCTAGTATGGATCTTTTTATTAGTAAGAAATATAATGCGAACAAATAACATTGATAAAATATAACTCTTGGCATCTTTACGTAGATAGTATACAGGAAGGTTTTATTGAAACCAGGGGTTTGATTCGCAGTCATACGATCTGTGGTCCGATTTTCATGCGTCGAATGTCGTTTCGATTGCCGGCCGTCGTGCGTTAGACGTGTACGCTCGCTAATAAGATAGTCTGTAGTCGAAATATTGTATACTTCCTACTCCTATCTTCTGATTAAATTCGTTGCGGGTCCCAAGAAGGCTTTAGCATGTCCCTCGGGCTCCCTGAGATCATATCAAAGGGTTTTCGTGGTTGGTTGGAAACCGCTGTCGATCCTGGCGACAGGAGATACAGTGTGGTGGTGGGCCAAAGCCAAAGCGTGATATAAAAAAAAACTCGAAATGACATTCGACGCTTGAAAATCGGTCCCAACTCCCAAGGTTTCGTCAACTTACCGCTCAACCGAAAATTGGGCGATTTTCGAATCGAATAGTTAAAGTGAATCAATGCGGTCAACTCAGCTATTTCATGGTGCCCAAGTGTGTGCGCAGTACACTCGGGCACTCACTCTTTACAATATGCAATTATCAGCTCAAAACGTTACTTTTGTCAGTACTAAAATATTATGACTATCATAGGCTAATGTGCCAATACGACGTTAGGGTGAAGCCACATTGCTCCGCGTTTCGTTGTATCACTGCAGTGAAGCTGTACATAATATATCCTTGTCTTGTCTAGGTAAATACATCACAGATAAAAGTTTTGTATCGAACATTAAATAGTTATAAGTTTCGTAAATATTATCTTTATTACTAAGAGGATACGAACTAAATTAATTCGTTGTTTGTTTGAACGTTTAAATCTCATAAACTACTGGTTCCTATTGAAAAGATTGTTTTTGTGTTGGATTGTCCATTTATCGAGGAAGGCTGGCTTCACATCACGTTGCCACCAATAGGAGCGAAGAATTTGTAGAAAATGTGAAAAAAACGTGGAAATTCATCTTTGTTGTGTTTTGACGCGGACGATGTCGTAGACAACAGCTAGTGTGGCATACAACGTTGTGACAACGCACCTAAGCAGTGTGGCTTCACCCTTACTAGGAGTATACTAATAGCAATACCGTACTTTTGATAGAGAAACTATTTAATTTTTAGTAGCCTTAAAAGTGCAAGGTTGTCAAGAAAATTAATGCATAATATATTTTTTAATACATTTGTAGTTGGTAAACCTGCCTTTTTGGTCGGGTTATATCAATTCTGGTGACCTGTTGATTGGACTTGACATGACTACCAAATTGCAATATTATGTATTAATTTCTGCCGCCGGAATCCGCCATTTTGTAAAGTGTCACTATATATAGACAATCCCATAAAGTTAATATACCTAGCGGAATAGAGAAACAAAGGCCTGAGCAAGCGAGATGCCACTATCAGTAACACCGCGTGGTAAAAAGAGACGTGTGATACATGACAGCAGCACTCTTTTTTTGACGTCCAGTCGGCACGTGCCGCACGTTGTCAATATAATCTCATAGAATTCATGTTCAATCATGCTTGTGTAAGTGTATACGTACACATATTTTTCACACAGATGAAAACCAATTTTGGTTACGTTTGACAGCTCGAGATTGTTGCTCTATTCCGATAGGTATATTAACTTTATGGACATTCCACATTAAAAATACTGTCAATTTCATACAAGAATTTTTTCTTATGTAGCCCAACTATGAATTATTAAGGTGCATGTTGGAACCGAACGACACGTCGCAACTGCAGACGACGTTTCGTTGCGACACTTACTGGTTTGTATGTATTTCTATGAAATACCCTCCGCAGCTAGCGACACGAAGCTAGCGACACTTATTCATAGAAATACATAGAAACCAGTAGTGTCGCGACGACACGTCGCGCGTCGTCTGCAGTTGTCGCGTGTCGCTCGGTTCCAAACTGTACCTTTATTATTGCTGGTGTCATCTGAGTGACAGTTTTGGCAGCTTTGTATGAAAAAAGCTATTAAATAGTTTCTTTATTGTGAAATGATTGTAAATATTAGAGATAATGTTTAGTTTAGTATTTGTTTACGTTTAATACTTATTTATATAGTTGTAGAATTTAATATTATTATAGTTCATAATGTCTTGAATCTTTGACCTAGGGAGTTGCACTATAACATGTATGTTATTGCTTAGTGAATAAAGTTCATTTTCGAATGGCATCGCTGAGATGACTTATGACTGAAATAAAATTGGCCTTCAATGCTTTAGGTTTGTCGCAGTAATATTGTAAATGCCGTTAGATTATAATGTGACTGGTATTATAAAATATCAACAGAGTTTACACGCAACAAGGTGAATTGAAGAATATACTTTATATCAAACTGACATAGTTAATTATGGCATTGTCTATGATGGCAATTGATGTGTAGTGTGATGAGGTGTGTAGTGGATTTAATTCTTTAACTATAGTGTGTAAATTCCACCTAAGTTTTAGAGTTGTAGTTTTTTTTTACTTAATAAACAAATATATTGCAAGGCCGTTCGTATTCCTACAATCTGTCAACATTTTTGTAATATTACCAGTCATATTACAATGTAACTGTTTTTACAATTTTACGGTAATATATTGCGCATTTTGAGGCGAAAAATAAAAAAAAATCATAATATTATGTCTGCTATACTATGTTTAGCGAAATGTTTGGTGAAATCCAAACTACATACTGTTGTAAATCATTATTATCATAATGGAAATAAAGATTATTATCTTATTAATGATTGTTTTATGTCCCACAAGAACTGTAGATTTTGGATTACACATTGGTGTATAGCATGCAGATAACTATTGAGTTATCGGCATGCTATTTTTTGTTGCTCTCTTAATGCTCGCTCGCTTGCGATTCGCGCCGTGAACACGATTCGAATGCGGGCTCTACACTCGCGGCGCGAAAGTCCGCGAAGGCCGCGAACCGCGAGTGTGGAGGGTTTCGCGGCTCGCGGAATCGCGGCCACAATTCGCGCCGCGAGTGTAGAGCCTGCAGATCAAATACGAAAACGCGACGCGTGAACACGAATCCGCGAAACCCTCCACACTCGCGGTTCGCGGACCTTAACGCCGCGAGTGTAGAGCCCGCATAACATGTAGGATTGTGGTCCGACCTTTGCGTTATATTCCTTTTTTACGGGATTGTAATTTGTAGCCGTTACTATATTTTACTCCTTTTTAAAAGAACGAGTACTAGCAACAAAATTCGCTTAGCAGGCAACAGCAATACTAAAAAATAGGTATGTAATAAAAACTAGATTAGAATCATAAAAACTTTAATGTTTGTTTTATATGCAAATGTTTTTATATCTAATACCGACTAATAGTATAAAATATGTAACATAAAACTGTATTACAATCGCTTAGATAAGAAAGCAGTGAGTCAGGCACACAAATTTCATAATGCCGTGATACATGTAAAAGAATACATGTGATATGTACTGTTGACAAAATTGACGTTATATTAAACATTTTATTGCGCAATATCACGATTATTGATGAGGAGGAACATCGATACACCCACGAATCATTATTTTTTTAACCGACTTCAAAAAATGAGGTTTTTCATTTCGACCGCTTTTTTGTATGTTCGCGGACAACTTAGTCGTTTATGAACCTATTTTAATGATTCTTTTTTTGTTACAAACGAGATATTTCAGAGGTGGTACCATGGTAAAGAAATACTGTTTTAAGTCGGTTTTTTCATGAAAAATTATTAACTGCACTAAACAAAGCACTGCGTCGAAATACGCGCGTATAAATCGAACATGAAAATCGATAGTACGTATGATTCACTGCCTTGTTAACTTAAACAACTTCTATAGGCTTCATCATGAGTGCCCCGCTGTCATCTTCAACAATAACTTGGCCACCATAATTATAATCCACATACACATATTGTGTACCAACTATAACGCTTGGCAAACGCACCATATTCAAATACTCGTTGACATCAAAAACTCTACCACTGAATGGTATAAAGAAGATGGCATATTGACAATAAATATCTCCAGCAAGCATAGCAGCATATTCTATGCTTACATCCAAACGGGCGCGTATAGCTTGCATAGTTATGGTAGCATTCTGACCAGGTTGTAAGATTAGTTCGACGTCAGAAGTTGTAGACATTGTTCGGGCTTTTACCTCCTTCTCTTCTGTGTCCCAACGAGTGATATAATTCATGCGGTTGGAGAAGTTTATGTTTAAATCTCTACCAACAGATAAATCTTCGTTTGCAGACCAACGGACGCTCATTCGCTCTACGATGTCCTCTCGTAAACCCATTTTGAACGTAGCAGGTACGGAACTGTTATTGATAAGTTCCTTATAATACATAACCACGGTTTTCTTCTTAAAACCGATTACTTTAGCTGCGGTTGGCTTCAGAATTGTGTAAATATCACGGTATCCATAATACGATGTGCGTTTTACATGTACGTAATCCGGTGGTGTTATATCTGCGATGGATAACCTGCATTTTATTTCGGAATCCGTCAAACGGAACGTTTCGATTTCTAAATCCGACACTAGCGCCATCTCTGAGCCGAAAGCGACAACTGTCGCGTTCTGATGTTTACTCTGTGGCACGATTTGAACGTGAATTTTGCATTGCACCGCGAGAAATTGCACTAAAAATATAAGCAACATGTCGCGACGATGCTCTGAACCCAACTGAGGGTCTAAATTGGTGTATCCGCAATTGCAAGTGTTGATAAGTGATAAATTGCAGTTCAATAAACACTTAGGGCCTGTCCGCACTGCGAATTCCCATCAATCCCCAAGCGGCCACATAACAATTGAAAATCTATTTATTGTGTCTGCGATTCCCACGATCGAGATACCGCGTGGATTTTTTTTGCAATTCTGTAAAACATTGTTAATTTGAGAGTATTCGCACGGCGGATAAAACATTTCAAAGTCAAAATTAAAATTAGTAGTGTCCACAGGCCCTTAGAGACAAATCCATCTCTATACCAAATTTCATCAAAATCGAGCAGGCAATTTTACCGTAAAGGAGCAACAGATAGAAAAACTTGTACACCTATGTTTAGTAGATATATCAGTTGTATGTCTGGTCTCTGGTTATAATACATTGCAAATTAATGTCACTCTATAACTGTTAATAAAATATCTATTGATTGTAAACAATACGAGTAGTTAAGGCTGCTCTCTCGAAAAAAGCGTGTAGATGAAACAACTTTTCATCGGCATTAACAGAGAAATTATATCTGAAAAAAATAATTAGTAATCTACATGATATGATACGTAATTTGGTTTTGCCATATTTTTTTCTATCGGTATCATATAATAAAGAAATAAAAAAACCAAATCACCTCTAATCGTTGAATGAAACCACTTTACTCCTTCATTATTTATCAAAAGAATATATAAAAAATATCTACTGCTTTGCAATACATAAGTTAATAATTTGGTTTGGTTAATTTTTTGAAATACATATGTATTATATTAAACCTTAAAAAGGTTTTTTCTCCTATTTCGCCCTATCATGGACGCGGCGAGCGTCGTAACCGCCACCGTACAAGGCGCGCTGTTATGAATGTTATTTTAATGTCATTTACGTCGATATTCGCACTGACAGACAATCGACCTGCTAATTTAGGAAGAGAGGGCCCTTAATGGCAGTTTTTTTATGTTTATTTTCAAGTTTAGGTAAAAAATAAAACAACATTGTTAACAACACACTTTTAAAAATACTTATAATAATATTTAAGTGCTTCTACATTACATTAGTTAGTCTATAATAATATAATAATAATAATTACACTTATTTCTAATTTACTTTTAACGCCATCTGTGTTTTGTATTGAAAATGCATGTTTTAAATTACAATAAAAATATTTTGAACTTAGTATGAATAGAATAATATGTCAAAAAATTCTTAACTTTTTCTTACAAAAATCCTAGAAAATCTGAGAAAGAATATAAATAAGTTTTACCGTTCAACATACAGATGGCGCTGTATAAATACTTAATACTTGGCGAATATTAAAAACATCGATGACTATAATATAAAACTATGGACAAAAGTTACTTCCATAAAATTAATAACTACCCCCGTTACTCATAAATCATAATCTATATTAAGAGTTAAATTATAAGTAGTATAAATAATTATCTAGCTATTAAATTATCAAAGATGTTTTGGCGCGTGGCGCTTCTTCTAAATTAGGTACGCCACGCACCAAAACCTAATTGTAAGATTGTACTAATAGCTTACTAAGGAACACAGGTTATGGAATCTAGTGGCTATTAAAAATATTAATTAATTATTTATAGATATTATGAATAAAGGGGGCAACATTTTCATAGGTAGAAATCGTAAATTTTATGTACAAAAATAATATAAATATGAAAAAGAAAATGATTATGATTTATATTTTAACAAAAAGTATAAAGCCTACATATTACTATTTTATGCACTTTTTAAAATCTTTCTACACCAAATGCACAAAAAAACACGTAAGAAGCATTTTTAATATTAGGTACCTAATTCTCCATATTATAATATTATGGAGAATTAGGTAAGATTAAAAATGCTTCTTACGTGGTTTTAAATAATTAAAATATTATATTTCGGAAACATTCCACAGAAATCGAATGTTCTCGATTTTGTATTCAAAGAGGAGAGGAACAAAAAATAAATGCTATAGCAAATTATTATTGAATTTAGGTTGGTGATTAACATTAGTTTAATATGTTCCTAACTACAATTAGTATAATTATTTATGTATAAACGTAAAAAGATTTAATTTGTAAAATAAAATAACAGAATATTTTATAATTTCACAGTTTTTAAGTTTATTGATGTTGCCTATATATTAATCGATTGTATTACTATCTATAAGACAATATTTAAATGTTAAACAATAATCTTTTTAGATACGTATTTGGATTTTGGGCTGTTACAAAACTATTATAATAATATTATTGTTAGTTATTGATATTGAAAAAAACTAATACGTCTTATTATTATGTTTGTTTGAACTTAAATTACAAAATATTGTATTGGAGACGGTTGGATAGAGAAAAAAGATGGTTGTTTGAGGTCATGTGAAATATTTTAGTTTTGAAAATATGCTACAGGATATGGTAGAAGTTACGGCCCCCTTTTTATGTAGGTAATTTGATGAACATGTACTTCACAGTTCACTGCTATGGTCACAATTTCGACGTTATAACTTTTCTAAGAGATTAAATAATTGTCAACGTGACGATATGTGCCCATTGCCGTAAATAGGGCAGTGCCATCGGCGCCCAGGCACAGGGCGTAGACTCTGGGGGGCGCAAACATGACCAAACCAGGCAGGACTATTATTTTTTCTGTTTTCTCTCGATAAGTTCCCACTGCGCTCCTATAGTGCTCTAATTATAATTGAAGATTGGCACTTAGACCAATTACAATAATTATTGTAATTGGTCTACCAACACCAAGTTTTGTTTTATCATCTTGAATGGAAGAAATTAATAGGCCTAAACATAGCGTTGCTCTCGGTACCTATAATAGGGGAAGGGAGGGCAAGATGGAAGGTGCGGGCAAAATGGAAACAACCTACAAAAACAAATCAGGTGATCTATGTCAAGCGTCGCCACGCACACAGACACACTCGGCCGTGGCGCTTTTATGAGCGAACTTCAGTCGGGTTCACAGCAGCCATTGAACTGTGCGCGTCTTTTGTTTATTTTACTGTCAAATATTACAAAAACCACATATTTTTGCAGTGAGATTGTTTGAAAAAGGTAAGAAATAAGATTTTTTTGTTTTATGTGTTGTAATCTACTATAAATCAAGTATTTGAATCAATGCGCTTACTAAAATAAAACTGGTTGTAGAAATTCGATTTGTCAAATTATTATTACAGTTAGTGTAAGGGCAAGATGGAAATTCTGAATTTAGGGCAAGATGGAAATGTTTCCATCTTGCCTGCGTGTTTGTGATTGTTTTATTTTATTTTAATTTCACGGTTTAATTGAGCAATTTTTTTCCAGATGGTCTACAAATATAAAAGAAAGACTAGTAGAGGATCTTGGTCAGAAGTAACAATGCGGAAGGCCATGGATGAAGCACAAAAATCAACAATAAGTTCAGCATCAAAGAAGTATGGAATTCCCATCGGTACATTACATCGTCACATAAAAAAATGTGACCCGTCCAAAAAATTAGGCAGGTTTCAGCCTGTTTTCTCAAAAGAGCTTGAGCAGAAGATTTGTGACCTTGCTATTGAACGTGACACACTGTTTTATGGGTTAACGAAAAATAGCCTGCAAGAATTAGCATACGAAGTGGCGAAATTAAATAATATTTCGCATCCTTTTTCGAACAAAAAGGCTGGAAGAGCATGGGTTGACGGCTTTATGAAAAGATACCCCCAATTAACTTTCCGAACGCCAGAACCCACTGCTTTAGCTCGCTGCTCTGCTTTTAATCGCACTCAGGTAGAACGCTTCTATGACAACCTATGGGAGGTTCTGTCACAACATCAATTTCTGACGAGACCCGACGATATATACAATATGGATGAGACTGGTGTCAAAACGAGCGCTTCTCGACCCCCACGAGTAATTTCTGTAAAAGGCAAAAGGCAAGTCGGGGTTATTACTACAGCAGAAAAGGGGCAACTTACTACTGTGATTTGCGCATGCAGTGCTACCGGTCGATTTATTCCACCTTGTTTTATATTTGGACAAAGAAAAAGGATGAATGAGCGTCTTTTGGACGGTGCTCCCAACGGCTCTCAAGCATGGTGCTCTGATTCCGGCTGGATAAATAATAGCACTTTTAACAATTGGTTGCAAATGTTTATTGAGAAAACAAGACCAACAGCAGATAAACCAGTTTTATTGATTTTAGATAATCACACTACTCATCAGAACCTGGAAGCCTTAAACTTAGCGAGGGAAAAAAATGTGATTATGGTCAGCATTCCTCCACACACAAGCCACAGGCTTCAGCCCTTAGACGTGTCAGTCTATCGCTCATTTAAAGTAGCTTTTGAACAGACGATTGACACTTTCCAAAAAAATCATCCTGGAAGAAGAGTAACCCAGTTTGATGTTGCCAGGTTGGTATGCACTGCTTATGAAAAAAGTGCCACCGTGCAAAATGCAACCAGCGGCTTTAAGAAAGCTGGAATTTTCCCATATGATAGAAATTTATTTTCTGATTTGGATTTTGCGCCTGCCTCCGTTTATGAAAACGCCCCAGTTTCCGAAACAATCGACGCAGACATTGCAGAAGATGATTCGGTCATGATTAGAGAGAACCCTGCAGTGACAGAAAGCTGTGAATCAAATGCTGTAGATATCGAGACCAACGACATTACAGTAAACACTACTGAGCCAGAAATAAACAACGTTACCGAACAACTATGTAATGAAGAGATAGATGGAAATGAAAAAGCCGGCATGACTGGAGAAAAAGAAACTACTTTGGAGAAGGAAGTAGATTGCCTTATGTTTGAACAGCCATCGACATCTGGCCTTAGTTTTGAACAGCCATCCACATCTGGCCTTAGTTTTGAACAGCCATCCACATCTGGCCTCAGTTTTGAACAGGCATCCGCTTCTAGCGTAATATCTCCAAAAAAAATACTGCCTTCTCCTAAAGTCACTCCTACTTTAAAACAGCGTAGAAATAGATGTCAAAAGTCAGAGATCTTAACTAGCTCGCCCTTCAAAGCAATGGTTGAGCAGAGAAAAGCTGAGAATGAGTTGAAGAAGAAACCAAAATTAGATTTAAAACAAGACATCAAGGGAAAAGAAAATAAATGTTCTCAAAAAAAACTAAAATCTGTCAGTAAAGGCAAGGGGAAAGGAATAGGAAAAGGGAAAGGAAAACAGAAAAGCACTAAAATAACTGATGAAGCAAATAATAAGAATGAAACTGGAGAAGAAGATGCATTTTGCCTATTATGTGGAGAAAAGTACGAGCATCCACCCATTGAAGACTGGGTACAATGTCCTTCGTGTTGTGGATGGGCGCATGAAATGTGCACTGATGCAGAAGATGGTTGTTTCTTATGTGTTAATTGCCAAACTTAATCTTATCTTATATATTCCATTTTGCCCACATAAGCTTTCCATTTTGCCTACAACGTGAGGGCAAAATGGAAAATCTCAGGGTCTGTGTTTATGGGTCGTAACTGATTTTCTACCAAATATTACCAATTAAAGTTTAGAAGTTTATTTTTGTTATTGAATTATATTTCAAAACTGATTAAAATAAAAGATTCAATCTTAATAGTTTTTTTACTATTTCCACTCAAAATTAGACCTTCCATCTTGCCCTCCCTTCCCCTATCTAAAAAAAAACTAAGGGCGTTGTTATAGAAGCCCGCACAGGGCGCAGTTTAGAGCCTCGCACAGGGCGCAAAAATGTCTATTTACGGCACTGTATGTGCCGACTCGACGTCAAACAGATGAAAAAAATTGGTTCTGCTGTCTTGTATCACACGTTATACCACGCAGTGTTACTGATGACACAGAATACATATTATTCTAAGTACCTACTGACGGTTGCTCGATAGTTTTACTCCAAATCGAGCAATAACCGCCGTGTGCGCAAAAAACTGACAGCTCGAAGGCTCGCTTCAAGCCGGCTCGATGGAATTAAATATGTAATTTCCAAGATGCTTATAATAGCACATAATTTCCTTCGATTTAGAGTAAAACTATGTAGCAAAACCGAATATGAGTACTTAGCATTAGTTTAAACTTTAACCTGATAGTGACATCTCGCTTGCTCAGGCCTTTGTTTCTTTATTCCGCTAGAGTCTAGACCGTATGTAGAATTATATTAACTTTATGGTCTGGCCCCGTGGTAAGCACCTGAACGACTTGTGTTACAGGTTCCAGACAACGGAAATATATTTAATACTTTTGTACTATACATATTATATTTAAGATTTTTATTATATCATACACATATTTAATACACATTCATGACCCGGGAACATTGAAAACTTTTTTGTTCCCACTGCGGGATTCGAACCCACGACCCGCGGCTTGATTCGCCACTCGCCATTGAGCCACAGAGGCTTGACATAGGTCGTCAATAGCCGCGTACTGACCAAGCGAGCCGCCTCGCCGCGGCGCGGCAGCCTCGCGCGCATTTGCTCGGTCGGTCAGTACGTGTTAGTGCGCGGCAAACGTCCGAGGCGCCTTTGAGCATCGACAAAAAACCGACAACTTTTGGCTCGACCGCGGCACGCTCGGGCGAGGCAGCGCGGCGGCTCGCTTGGTCAGTACGCGGCTAATGAAGTTCATGTTCATCAAATCACATAATAAGGGGATTATGTAACGTACTTTTTCCACATTTTAATCGATTTGTTCAAATGTCAAATAAGGCAATGAAGTTCGTATTCATCAAAGTTACCAAAAACGGTTATGTTCAGTGCGACAAGGCTTTAAATGAACGTCGGCGGTGGAGCTCGTAAAGGAGAACTGTCAAAAACTGTCAAAAATGACATTTTTGTATGATGGCAGCGTTGGTTCCTTTTTTCGCCACGTTCATTTAAAGCCTTGTCGAGCTGTAGCGTACTTTTTCACATATTATTTATCTGTAGTCATGTCACGTGTGATGATACTGTAGATGTGCTAGGGGGTGTTCGTACAGCGGGTACAGGGGTTGGGCGTGAGGCGCGGGGTGCGGGGCGTCGCTGTCGTCGTCTGTGGATGAGTCGAGCTGCTTGTCGCCACCGCCGCTGGAATAGAGAAAATGCTGTTAGAACATTATTAGGTACACTACTATACAGGGGTCGTACCCGTTTTGAGACTCAAACAATCGTACGAGAATAGCCGCGTACTGACCAAACGAGCCGCCTCGCCGCGGCAGCCTAGCGCGCATTTGCTCGGTCGGTCAATACGTGTTAGTGCGGGGCAAATGTCCGAGGCGCCTTTGAGCATCGACAAAAACCGACAACTTTTGGCTCGGCCGCGGCACGCTCGGGCGAGGCAGCGAGGCGGCTCGCTTGGTCAGTACTCCTACTCTAACAAATGAGAAATAATAATAATAATAATAAGAATACTTTTATTTCCAGCATCACACGAAACATCATAATAATAAACAGTATTGAGTGGTACACTTATTGTGATCTAGTTACCTATCGTAATATTATAATGCTGTGTGATGCCAAAAATTGGCCCCAGCTCAGCAAACGCAGCAAGCGAGCCCGCTGCACTGATATTCTGCGGGGGCCAATGAGTGGCTTCACAACACTAATAAACAAAACACTAAACATAATATACGGAATGAAAAACATAAAAATAATAATGACAAGAAACTGTATACATATTTTATAAAATACAACTAAATGATCAGATATAATTATATCGACTAACTTTTTATGTGCAGTTGGCTTTTACAATTAAGAGAGAAGAAAAAAAAAAAAACAGATTTGACAGGACGTAAAAAAAAAAAAAAAATAATCATGGTGGTTTGACGTCTGCATAAAACGTGGTTTGACGTGGCATTAGAAAATAATAATATAGCTACATAATACAGTATATAATACTTAACTATAAGTGTGGAAGTATTTAAAATAATTTTATATGGACTTCAGCAGTTACGACTTACGAGTATTGGAGTAACATAATATACAGGACACCGAGTAAAAGCGACTGGCCATTATGGGATAGGTATAGCTGTTATGTGCCTCACGCAGTTCGACAACATTCACTACAAGCAAGTGGTGCATACACCTCAGGTATTTAACAATGTACGTTGAATAGAAAGTAAGTGACGTCTGTAATGTAGACTGAAGGTTTTTTTGGTTTTCAGCGCCCGGAGAGGAGGTGGGAGGTTGTTCCAACAGCGAGAGGCCACATACTTAAAAGAACCTCGAAATTTGGCCGTTCTATGCTGCGGTGTCAAAATGCGGTACCGGGAGGCTCTTGTACGAGTGTTAACCTCACTTGCCCAGGACAATTTCTCATACAAATAGGAAGGAGTTTGGGTGCTTATGATCTCAAAAAGGAGTACGGCAAAATGCAGTTTTCTTCGCGCTTTCATTTTAAGGAGGTCAGCATTATTAATAAAAGGTGTAACATGGGCACGAGGAGGAACAGTGAAGCAGAAACGCACACACGCATTCTGGACTCTTTGGACAAGTTTCTCTGTTCTGGTTAACAGATTATTACCTATGACAGTGTCTGCGTAGTTCAGCTTTGACAGTACTAATGTTTCGCATAGCCTAATTCTGAGCTCCTCAGACAGGTAAGGCCGGTACTTATACAGCATTTTGAGTCGGTAAAAACAGCCCCTAGTAACCTCTAACATGTGTTGCTCAAATGTAAGGTGCGAGTCAATTACCACTCCCAAATTACGTGCTGTACTTACCTGCTCAATCTGTTGTCCAGAGACCACAACAGTTGGACGCTTAGCCAAGATGTCAGCAACTTGTTTTTTTGAGCCCAGAACTATAAACTTAGATTTTACAGGATTTAAGACTAGCCCACTAGAGTTGGACCATTCTGCAATAAGTTGAAGGTCATCATTTAGTTTTTTTAAGGCTTCAAGCATGTCCTTTGGAAAAAAACTGATGTAGATTTGGGTGTCATCTGCGTACATGTGGTACCTGCAGTGAGCTATGTTTTTGGATAGGTTGGCACTAAAAAGTATGAAAAGTAATGGGCCTAGGATCGATCCCTGTGGAACTCCTCTAGGAACATCTCGACATTCTGAGTATACCTTGCTACCATTGCTGTCAGTTATTTCTACCATTTGTAATCTATTAGTCAGGTAACTGCGGAACCAATCGATCACAGAGGGCTCAAAACCATAGTAAGACAGCTTAGATATGAGAAGAGGAATACTAATTGTTTCAAATGCCCTGGAGTAGTCTAGCAAAACTAAGATGGTACCCATGCCTTGGTCTTGAGCAGTGATGATATTGTCCAGAACGTCCAACAAAGCTGTCACAGTGCTGTGCTTACGTCGAAAACCAGACTGATACTTCGGTAAAATTTGGTTAGTCTCAAGATAGTTCATGACTTGGTTGTATACTGCCTTTTCAACTATTTTTGACAGACAGGGCAAAATGCTAATTGGGCGGAGATCTTGGGGTGAGGAAGGATTGGGACTTTTAGGGATAGGTTTAATTAAAGCTGTTTTCCAGCTCGAGGGAAATGTGGAGGATTGCAGGGACTTATTCACAATGTAGGTGATAGTTTTCAAGGTATATGGAAGTGTTAAGTTTAGCATCTGCAATGAAATGTTATCTGTACCAGTGGCATTGGACTTGATACTTTGAATGATTTTTAAGACTGCATTTTCAGTTACAGGAGTAAAACAAAATTTGGATTCACTAGCCGAATGAGATTCAAAGTAGGATTGTAGAGAAGAGCATTCTAAGGGTTGTCTAGGAATATTAAGAAAATGTTGATTGAGAGTATTAGGATCATTGCACAAGTTAGGTAAAAAATTATCATTGGTTTTAGCTAAGTTTAAATTATTTTTAATATTTTTCCACAAAACTTTTGGCTTATTAATATTACTGTTAATATTTTTATTAAAATAAGCACGCTTTTCATAATGTATGGCCGAAATAACTAAAGATTTTAAGTCTTTATAAGCTTTTTTGTGGACAGTATTTTTAGTTGCCTTCCATTTTGTAAAACTTCTATCTCTTAACTCCATCATTTTTTTACAGTCTCAGTCAGCCATGGTGTAGATGGCCTTTTAATTTTAACTTGTTTTAAAGGAGCATGCAGGTCAAAAAGTAAGGTGAGCAGTCTGTTGAATTCCCTAACTATCTCATCTACATCATTCATACCTTCTAAGTATGCCCAGTCAATTCTTTCCAAATCTTGAGTAAAAACGTCCAACAGAATGTCCTTGAATGGTCTATAAGAGCTAATAAAAGGCGAAAACTTAGGCTTCTTGAAGCTGAACTGTGCTGTGACAACTGCGTGATTTCCCAGATCAGGTATGTGACTGACCATTACAGTACGTGCCGCTGCATTAGTACAAATAACGTCAATTAGGGATTCTGAGTGATCTGTAAAATGAGTAGGTTCAGTGACAACTTGTTCAATGTGTAGAGAGTCCAAGAACTGTGAGAGCAGTTTAGATTTACTGTCTAACGGGCTAAGCATATTGATGTTAAAATCCCCTAATAATATGATATGATCATACAACGCTAGAGAGCACCAGGATTGTGTTATAGCATCAATAAACATGTTAGCATCCATCCATGGTGGTCTATATGCCGTACCTACTGCAATTTTATGCTTATTTATAGTGAGGCTAAGCCACATTTGCTCCACGGAAGGCGTTTCGGGATTGGGAATTAGTCGCGCATTGATACCCTGCCTGACAAAAAACCCAACACCACCTCCACGACCATCCCTTATGTTAGTAGGTCTTGGACGATGACGAAGACGATACCCAGGGACTATTGGCGCTCTGCCAGCTTCCCCCTGCCTTAGCCAGGTTTCGTTTATGGCCATAATATCTACCGATAGACGGCCCATCATGCCAATAAATTCATCGTGTTTGGTTCCCAATGATCCTGCATTAAAAAGGCCTACTGTGAAAAATTTGTTATTCTTCACTACCATTTATGCTAAGAAAAATAAATAATAATAAGTATATATATTAGAGGGTGTAAAAATATAAAAATATGTGACAAAATTATAATTATTATGTATTTTTATAAAAGAATAGATGTTAAATAATAATATAAATAAGAATATAATAAAATTTACATGACATATTAATACTAGTATATAAAATAGTATTAGATTATAAGTGTTCAAAGTATGCAATCTAACTACATAAATAAGATAATATATAATATGTAAAATATATAAAGTAGCATTACTGTTAGCCTCACAAATCTTTAAACCACCAGACCTCAAAACAAACCACATTCTGAAGTAAAACTTAAAATCTAGTATATAAAAAATAAAACCTAAAAAATAATTTATTACAGAATTACACATCTGAACAACCAAAGACACGGGTAAAGTCCGAGTCAGAACGAAACTGATGGACCGGACTCCCATCCGCCTGTCGAGCACAGACGCGCCCACGTCTCGTCCAGCAGTAGCGCCATTTCTTCTCGCTGCACGCCTCCCGTACCCGCCGATACAACAGGCGGTTGTGGCGGGTGAGCCGCTCGTTAACAAAAACGCGCGCACCGCCATCCGTGGTGAGGCCACGACGTATGCGGGCCGCCTTCAGCAGCTCATCCCTGAGGTCGCGACGAGCCAGGCGCACCACCACACGGCGCGGGCGCCCGCCCTGGGCCGGTGGCACTCCCACGCGCTCCGCGAACACCACGTCACGCGCCTCCAGGGCCACACCCAGGCGCGTCGCCAGCACCGAGACTGTGTGCGTCACATTCTCGCCTTTCTCCTCCGGCAAGTGTCCGATGTCGAGGTCCGCAAGGAGCGCATCTTGATCTCGCTCGTTTAGGTCAAGTTTTAGCTCGGCCACGGTACACTCCAGCTTACTAATTTTTTCCGTGCCCGCACCGCCGACGCCGCCCTGCTCCAGCGCGTCGAGTCTCTTTTCGGCGCTGGTCAACCGTGAGTTCAAGTCGGTTATAGTTTCTCTCAGAAGCGCCATCTCTTGACGGCAGCCTCGAAGCTCGGTAACGAGATCAGCAAACTCACGTCGAAACTCCGCCAGGTTGTTAAGACTAATATCGTCCGTGCCTTCTGAAGCTGATCTCATGCGATCCTGGGGCGAGCAGCTAGATTGCCTGTCTACGACATCAGCCAGAGTGGAAAGACCAGGGTCCGCAACAAGGCCTCTGACCGGCGTATGGTCACCACGTCTGTCACTCTTTTTGCAATTTGGACAGACCCAGTCCACTCCTACGTTCGCCTTTGCTGGTAAGGCTAGACACCCCTTGTGATACTTGGTATTACAGGCGCTACAAGCAACTACCGTAATCGAAGACTTCCCCAAAGACCTCTCGCAGCCGCCGCATATTTTTGATGTCTTATCCATCTCTTCTGTATAGTGCGAAAAGCTTCTAAAAGATGGCGCTTATCCGGATGCAGTTCACAACCACTTCGATAGGTGGCGCTGCACAAATCGATGAGACGTCTTGTAGCCAACGAGTGATCGACGTGATACCGGCACTCGACGCTAGATGTCGCCCCCTGTCTCGAAATACGGCAATACGATGATTTGTGATTGCAAAACACTACCCTCACCGTGTGTGTAAACGTACGTACGTGCTGTGACGAAAAACTGATTTTCAAGGAGATGCGCACTTGTACAGCCTCACAAACACTCACACAACGGCAACGGAATACCACGATCACAATTCACAACACCAACTGAATAAAGACGAATTTTTACTACAAAAAACAAATAAAAATACGGACAAGTAATTTAGTTGCTTTGACGTTTGTGACGTCACTCCAGTTATGAAGTGACGTCACAAACGTCACAAACAAACAAATGACGTTGTTTGAGCAGGATGTAGCGTTCTCATACGATGTTTGTCTCAAAACGGTTTCGTAGTAGGCCTACAGGGTGTAACAAAACCTAGTGATAATACTTTAGAGCAGTGGTCCCCAACCTTTTTTTCATGCGGGCCACAAATATGTTTTGATCTTGTTGTCGCGGGCCGCAACAAAAATTTTTAGGGTTAAAAAATAACATTCTTCAAAATTAACGATTTGAAACTATCACGTAGACTACGTTATTTTGCCGGTGGGCGAGAATTTCAAAATTGTTTAACATCACGCGGGGCACAAAATATAAAGTCCTGGCGGGCACCATGCGGCCCGCGGGCCGCGGGTTGGGGATAGCGGCTTTAGAGTGTGTATGTGGAGTGTGGACTCATATAGAGTTGACTGTAAAAGTATCAGCGCTGAATCAGTGCCGTGCTTTGATAATAATAAAAAATACGGGGCAAAAAACATTCTATTTTTAAATACGTTGCCCAAATAATGACGTCACATCAATGAAAAGAGACAACAAGCCCCTCGCGCCAGGTAAAAGCATATCGGGTTTCGCTGTCAGAGCGAATACATCATATTGTGCTCCCAGCCCTAAGGACTATCCCCATGTTGACCGAATATCCTGTCGGGAAGGCAAATAAGTCGAAGGCGCACCAAAACTTCTCCTTCTTCGTTGTTTGAGAGTAATGTAATTTTTGCCATTTTTCACACAAAAGTGGTGAGCTCATGAGGAAATTTATCCTTAGATATTTGACATAGAACTTAGCCAGTACCAACTTGAAAAGAATGAAAATTGAGTACTTACATAATAATTCGTTGAGATTTAGTAAAATTTTGAAAAAGGGAACAAAATATGAAGAATAACAATTATTTCATACTTTTTAGGTCATTTTAAGAATATTGTTTGACTAATACTTAACTTATTTATATCAAAAACCCACTGAATCCCTGGGCATAGAAGTGATAATCACGCATCTACAAACTCTAAATCTCTGCTTGTATAAGTTTTCGGCCAGTTTTTAAACTGTAGCCACTTTTGCTCCTAAACCAGTGAACATAATATCGTCTAAATTTATTTTACCTCCTATATGACATTATTATGATCCACATAGGGATTAATATTTAAACTATAGGTAAATCAGACTAACACGATATGACGTCACTTTTTGCTTCAAATCCATTCAAGCAATATTTCTGCTTCATTGAGCAATCTAGAAAAAAGATGGCGCCAACAATCAGACAATAAACATAATTGCAAATTGTTATTACCTCTGTTTTTGCTCTAAGAAATAATCAATATGAATTAAGGAATGAAAAAAACGTAATTTTCCAGCAGTGAGCAAGCTCATGTTGATGAATTATGGCTAAGAAGTAAGAACACTCTATCTGCTATCATATTATCAGCTTTCAAACAAGAAAACTAGATCAAAATCGGTCTACCCGTTTGGTTGCTACGATGCCACAGACAGACACAAATAGACAGAAATGTCAAACTTGTAACACCCCTCTTTTGTCGTAGGGGGTTAAACATATTAACCCACATTCCACAGTAGGTAACTGTTTCTGGTTCAAAAATGCCAATCATCAAAATATGCCTTTCTTCAAAATAGTTTAGGAGTTTTGTACATACATCTCAATGGATAACATGACATAATATTTCGAAATGAGCAGCTAGATGGCCTGATGGAAAGCAATTACTACTGCTTAATATCAAGTACTTAGTGTTTTAGTTCTAAAATAACAATAGATAGGTACCTAAAGATCTGAAATATTATGTACCAGCGTCCAGCTACGATGCACCTTAAATTGTAATGCTTTTCCTAGTGCGGCGCCGTGTCGTTGCGGATAACACGTAATAATAAGGGCCTGTTTCACCACTTCCTGATAAGTGCCGAAAAGGCACTTAACTTGACCGATTAAGCATGGAGAATCTGTCAAAAAAGCAGTGAATAGTTGGTGAATAGCTTATTGGGTACTTTATCAGAAATTGGTAAAACGGAGAATCTGTCAAAAAAGCAGTGAATAGTTGGTAAATAGTAGTATTGGGCACTTTATCAGAAAGTGGTGAAACAGGCCCTAAGTAAATTGGTTGACAGATCCCTCATGGTATTTTCGCTCTACCTAGAGTATTTTCTAAAGACGTATAAGTATAACTTGTATGAATTGTTTCTTATTTGAATTAGGTCCTGAAATTACTCAATCGATTTTGATGAAACGCAATATATTGTAGATATAGGTAATAGGGGATAACATTTTTATCCACAAAGTTGCAACATCATTTCTAACACTTATTTATGACCGACTTCCAAAAATTAAGGTTTCACATTCGGCTTTGGATTTTTTATTACTATTAAAATTCAAGGAAGAAACAACTTAATTTTTATCTAGATTTATTCTAGAGGTCAAAAATTGCAACAATAAAATTGACGAAGCGTGACTTTTACTAGGTATGCACCTTATCGTTTAGGTAATAAAGTTCAAATTAACTTGAATTTAACAGCGCTATCAGTGCGAAAGAGACGGGTGCGTCATTCCAGCGTATGAGTGAACGAGACGGCGTTATGTAACTTGATACCCGACCATCTGCAGTGTAAAAGCAACTCGCGACTAAAGTACAAATCCAATATTATACCAACATTAAAAACTGTGTAGCTTATTATTTTACTTGATGACGCTTTCAATAAGAAACCGTACATTTTTCCGCAACGAAAACTATCATATGTCCTTTCCCGGCTCTCAAAGTATCTCCACGCCAAATTTCATCAAAATCGGCTTAGCCGTTTATTCATGAAGACTGAATAGGTGCAAATAGACACACCTTAGCTTTTATCAATAGTAAGGAATAAGGATTCTAACAGTATCCTAAGTGAATAGGTAAGTCATAGATTAATGATAGGTCTCGCGAAACACCAATCATTAATCTATGAGGTAAGTAGGTACAGGTTTTTCGGGATAGAATGTGGAGTGTATAATTGGCCGTACCGATCAATATTCGTTCACTAGTTTTAGCATTCGAAGAAACAATATATTTATAAGCACACTCACAAACTTTCGTTTCAGTTAATAAGCGTAAACAAAATATCGTACTATGCATAATGCTACCAATTTTAATTACTTACTAATTATTGACGGTATATTTTACAATAATATTGTATAATTGGGTCGGTTACTTTTTAATTATTGTACAGGCAAATTCATGACGTTGGGCCATTTCTAATAGAAACATAGAATTGAATAGTCAATCAGCGCTGCTACTTTCACAGTGAACTCATAGACACATACACACCCTAAAGTATAATTACTTTGTTTCATTAAACACTGCATAACTTCTAACAGTTATAAAGAACTTAAATATAAGTTAAACTATAAATTAAAAAAAAAAACTTACCTATCTTTGTGCTCAGCTTGCCTGTCCCTCTGTCTCCTATTTTTGAACCAATTGGAAACCTGAAAAAAAAACATAAATTCTTGATATTATTTTTTTGCAAAGTAGATTAAAATATTTAAGGTTTCTTCTATCTTCTGCTTGAGAAAATTGTCCCTCTTATTTTAAACCAGAAAAGTGATGTACTGACTAATAGTTAATTAAAATGTTGATTAAATATTTTGTGGACCTTAAACTTTGAGTTAACCCAGAGTTTTACTTCGTTTTTTTATAAAATAAGGGGACAAACGAGCAAACGGGTCACCTGATGGAAAGCAACTACCGTCGCCAATGGACACTCGCAACATCAGAAGAGCTGCAGGTGCGTTGCCTTTTAAGAGGAAATACGCTCTCTTCTTGAAGGTTTGCAGGTCGTATAGGTCCGGAAATGCTGCTGGTGACAGTTCGCTCCAGAGTTTTACAGTGCGCGGCGGAAAGTTACGCGAGAAACGCACGGTGGAAGGGAAGACTAGCTGCCACTCATCAAGTTGATGAGGATGGAATATTTTTCGCGTTTTCGTGTCCCTAATATTTTTGTCCCACCATTTTGAACCCTGTAGGATCAGCGAGTTGTAACATAACCCGTTGTGTTTGAGGAAGCGGTAGTGGGTTCATATTACAACCGCACTGACCGGAGCAATGTGAAAGACTTGTCATGTGTGTGTAAGATTTTATATTAATACATATTTTTTACATACTAATATCGTGGATGACAAAGTTTGTCTGTCTGTTACCCTTTCACGGCTTATTCATTAGTAGAGACGGGAGACCGGATTATATGCAACATAAAAAGCTTGTTATATGCATGCAAATATGCATGAAAAATGCTTGAAATATGCACGAAAATTGGCAAAATATGCAAAATTATATGACAATATGCAAATTCAAAATCTGCTTACAATTAGTAATTTATTTTTTGATAGTCGATAATAGACCGTACAGTAGCATTATAACATGACATTAAAAATTTAAAATTTTTGTAAAGGTAAGCGATGAAATATTTTTCTAAATTTTCAGTATTAAGATTGTGTCTACGATAATTTAGAATATTTTTGTAAATAAGAAAGGTTCGGTCCACATTCACTGAGGAAACTGAGCAGAATTAGAACTTGGGTGCTATGTAGCACTTACAGTTTCTGGCAAAAGTTCTGCCGTTTAATTTGTAGTTAGCGAGCGCAACTTTCTTCTATCTCTTTCATTTTATTATCGTAACTGTCAAAATAAAAGATGCGCACGGCTACAGACTGCATTCGAAATGCAGTAAAAAGTCACAACTATTACTCGATAGCCCTGTTTTGTAACTGTTATTGTTATTTTTGGTTGCATTTCGGAACACAGATTCAGTGAAAAATTTTGTAAATGTACAATAATATGCATCATAATTCATAAGTAGATTTTAGGTAAAATATGCTATTACTGCTGAGAATGGCTAAAATATGCAAATGCATATGCAAATATGCAAATGCGTATAATCCGGTCTTTGCGTTATATCTAATGAATAGATTAGATATAACGCAAAAAAGTGTTAGTCTTCGTGATCTGTCCGTCTGTCTGTCTGTATCCAGGCTGTATCACAAGAACCGCTATAGCTAAACTTCTGAAACTTTCACAGATTGTGTATTTCTGTTGCCGCTGTATCAACAAATACCTACTTACTAAGAATAAAATAAATATGGAAGGCTCCCAAAAACCACAATAATAATTGGCCTATTTTTGCTCTACAAAAGACTAAAAAGGTGCGGAACCCTTCGTGCGCGAGTTCGACTCGCACTTGGCCGATTCTTATTTACCTTCAAAATGAAATCACCGTTTTAAGCATAAAGGTAATAGACAGACCATCACACTAATCAACATCAATCGTCTAATTTATAAAATTCTCGTCAGCTAGTGGTCTTGTAAATTTAAGCACGGACTTATGTGGCCTTTCCCAAAGTGGGCGATAACGCCTCCTTGTGGGCGCTGCAGGTCTAAAGGGGGGCGGTGTGGAACCCAGAAAACGTTGGGACGGGGACGTTGTGTAGAGGCTTGGGGGGTGATTTGTATTCATCTGAATGCATTTTCAATTGAAACAGTGGGGGTGCTAGAACTTAGGCCCGTATTTTTGGTCAGTACTTAAGATGCGACCCGGTCTCAAGACGCGGTTTGGCTCTGTGATTGGTCCAAATTTTGACAGCCAACCAATCACAGAGCCTGAACTTGAGACCGAAATGCATCTTGAGTACTGACCAAAAATACGGGCCATAGTTTGTTCTCAATGTGGACAAAATAATTTTGGGAAGCCTCTAGTCTGTGGTCTTCTGGTTTTACCTGTACAGTAGTCAGTCCGGTGGTCTCAGCCAGTTCCCTCTTCTCCCGCGGCGAAGGGTAGGGGTTGTGGAGGTACCAGTCACGGAGTACTGTTCTGGACTTCTCCTGTGGAGAAAGAATATCTTGAGCATAGACTTATAATATACTGTCGTATAGACCACCTGATAACCCGAAATGCGTGTCGATTTTCGATCTGTCAATGTGTGCGTGTGCTAGTGATGTAGCACACGCAAACATACATAATATATAATATATCGATAGTAGGTTTGAGTTTTTTTACCTGAGTCTCTATGAGAAATAAATAATAATTATTATGCAACGTTGACTGATGTTTTATTTCAAATTACTAATTAGGTATCGTATACATATTTTATTTGGCAGAACAAAGGCGACGATTGAAAAGTAGATACACATTTTGGTTTGGGGTGATTTTTCAAACATCGGATACCTATGTTATGTCTCATACCGTATCTGTTGCTCTTTATCCCACTCCCAAAAAGGAGGAGCTTATTTACAACCGGTCTTTTCTGAGACCATATTAAGTAGTAGCGGAAGTAGTGTCATGTACCCTCTATCTACTTTTTAACCGACTACCTTATGGACGATGTTATTGTTGTCAGTTTTCTCTAAAACCGCTCTATCACTCACTATAGGGTAGGGAGAACTTGCAGGTTGCATCTCACTCTGTATCTGTTACTCTATCGTCTTCCAAGAAGGAGGATGTCATTATTGTCAATCTTCTTCAAGACCACTCTTACCTTAAAACAATATTATGACGATTCTTCACCATCCTAAATAGTCCTGGGCAGGGTGAACTTACATCTGACTCTGTATCTACCTCTTATAACCGACTTCCGAAAAGGAGGAGGTTATTTACAACTGGTCTTCTCTAAGACAATTTTACCACTCACCTTAAAACAATAAGACGTTTCTTCACCATCCCATATAGTCCTGGGTAGTGGGAACTTGCGTCTGACTCTGTATTTGCCGACGGCACCGAGCGGCCTGCCTCGTAGCCGCTCCGCTTCCATGTAGTGGGCTGTGGGAGAGGGAGATGGTTAGGAGAGAGAGTTAAATATAGATAAGTAAGACGTCATCACGTGATATTATGTTATGGAAGAGAGAAAAATAATCTATGAAAATTTCAGAAGTCTCGCTATAGCGGGTCTTGACTTACAGCCTGGAGACAGACGTCAGACATACAGACGGACAGACATCGAAGTCTCAGTAATAGGGTCCCGTTCTTACCCTTTGGGTACGGAACCCTAAAAACGAAAGTAATGTGTCTAAATTCTAAACACACCGAACTTCCGCCCCGGAACTTCGGCATGATTACGTCAGCAATGTTAAAATAACGCGACGTATTTTCGGCTGGGTGTGTCATCGGTAATTTAAAATACATTGCAGGAGGAATCATGCCGAACCTCCGCCGCGGAACTTCGGCGTGGTGTGTTTAGGCACTAAGGAAGAGACAACGGAGGAATTCTCGTTTTAAAACTATTTTAATTTCTTCGTCTTTATCTCCCTCTTCGTCTTGCGGATAAGATATACCGCGTGACAAACAGAAGACACCTTAATATTATATTGACACTAGATATTGCCTGCAACTATTTTTTGCGACAAAAACTATCCTCAGGTGACCTTTTTCGTCTCTCAAAACATCTGATACTTACAAATTTTTTCAAGATATGTTAAAAATTTTAAAATTATAACTAGAGACCGGATTATATGCAACATAAAAAGCTTGTTATATGCATGCAAATATATATGAAAAATGCTTGAAATATGCACGAAAATTGGAAGAATATGCAAAATGATATGACAATATGCAAATTCAAAATCTGCATACAATTAGTAAATTATTTTTTGATAGGCAATAATAGACCGTACAGTATACTTTATAATATGTAAAATTATTTAAATTTGCAAAGGTAAGCAATCAAATATTTTTCTAAATTTTAAGTACCTAGTTTGATTGTGTATATTATGATAATTTAGAATATTTTTGTAAATAGAAAAGGTTCGCTCCACATTCACAGAGGAAACTGAGCAGAATTTGAACTTGGGTGCTCTGTTAGCACGTCTTTGTAGTTAGCGAGCGCGACTTTCTTCTGTCTCTTTCATTTTACTATCGTAACTGTCAAAACAAAAGATGCGCATGGCTACAGACTGCATTCGAAATGCAGTAAAAAGTAACAACTATTACTCGATAGCATGTCGATGGCTCTTATGTTTTGTAAAGTTTCTGTTATTGTTAATTTTGATCGCATATTTCGAAACGCAGCATTAGTGAAACATGTTGCAAATGTACCGATTAGGGAATGCAATACCGGGATACCGGGATCTCGAAATACCGGAATCCCGCATGCATTATGCGGGACTAATCCCGGTCGAAAATTTTGCGGGATCCCGCGGGACTGGCGGGATTACAAAGAAATGTGATTCATATGCGTAACTTTGCGCTCGGGGATGCGTGAACTGGCTACAGTTTAACTTCAATTCACCTATAATTCACTTTAAATGACAAACGAACTAACCAGTGTGGATGATGCTGAGCGAGCATTTCCAGCTGCTACCTACCTTGTGTCGAATATCAGGAATCTTTGGGCACAATTTTTACCTATATTTAGAAAAAAGTTTCGACAAAAGATGGATATAAACAAGCGAATTTTTTAACTATTTAATTATTACGAAGCCATTTCTAAAAAAATGATTAGTTTTGTTTTCATTTTTTTATAAAGTCTGAAGTATGGAGGTGTTAATAATTAAACCCTTGAAAAAAGTGTCCGACAAAGTTTGTTTTATTTGAGATTCTAAGAATAAAACGGGGTCTATCAAGTAAAGTCATTATAACGATTTATTTTAAAAGTTTAAATCCACCCAGCGGCATCCCGCAAATACCGGGATCCAGGGGGATTGTGATGGTTCAATCCCGCAAACACCGTGATTGAAATTCTCTTGCGGGATTGCATTCCCTAGATAATATGCATCATAACTAGATTTTAGGTAAAATATGCTATTACTGCTAAAATGGCTGGAATATGCAAATGCATATGCAAATATGCAAATACATATAATCCGGTCTCTAATTATAACATACAATATAACATTATATTATTACAAACATGAAGGCAAATACTGCTGTAAGTTGTAACATTACACCTACGTTATAGTTCTTGCAATCTACGAGTGCGCGTCGCCCTTAGTTGTGTGAGTGACCATATTATCTATACACGCGTACATGGCTCGCTCGCTACTGACTGCTCCGTCGGGTACGCACACTAACGAAAATGTCTATTCACATTTCCAATTTTTTTTTGCTTGCACATTTTGCCACTTTGGAAGAGTCTCTCTCGCAAACTATTCAGGTTAGAAAAAAATTATATTAGAAACCTCAATATGATTTTTGAAGACCTATCCATAGATACCCCACACGCATAGGCCAGATGAAAAAAAAAAATGTTTCAGTTGTACCCAGCGACCACATTGGGTTATGTGGTCGCTGGTTGTACCTATGGGGACCCCTAAAATTTTTAATATTTTTTCCATTTTTGTATCAAAATCTTAATGCGGTTCACAGACTACATCTATACTTACCAAGTTTCAATAGTATAGCTCTTATAGTTTCGGAGAAAACTGGCTGTGACATACGGACGGACAGACAAACAGACAGACACGACGAATCTATAAGGGTTCCGTATTTTGCCATTTTGGCTATGGAACCCTAAAAACCGCGGACAGACAGACGGACAGACCGTAAGTAGGATTCCTTGTTGACTACGGAACCCTAAAAACGTAAATTTTCCAAGTCGTTATTAACCCTTTCGTCCACTTATTTCTTCAACAATCATTATTGTAAGTAATATGTAAGTAAGGATCATTGTACTTGAAGGCTTCCTAACGCTAAAACCGCCTTTAAGGCCGTGCCCAGACCAAACTGACTAAACGCCGCTGAATGTGAGCAGGCTCACTGTGAGCCCCAGTGTGAACGTGAAAATATACGGCACCGAGTGTCCGCGCCTACGCCTAGCGTAATGGCATATTGTCGGTTAGGTGTGAACGAAAAAGTGACTATGTATGGAAATACAATAAACTGCGTAACGCTCGCTCACATTTAACGGCGTATAGTCAGTTTGGTGTGAACACGGCCTAAGTCTCACCTTTCAACCACAAATTTTGCAGCTTCGCATGGTTGTGTGCGCTGAAGTTGTGCGACTCCAGCAGTCTGTACAGCTCCTTGAAGTTCCCCCGGTGGAAGGCGACCATGGCCTTGGCCTTCAGCACCGACTCGTGCGCCTGGAGACGCTCGCAGGCTGGTAACGACCAGAGGAACCGGCCCAGGCGCTCGATGTTGCCGGCTTGTTGCAGCACCTGGGGAGAAGAAACTCGGTTGAATGAAATTCAGTTGAGTTTTCAATTCATTTCATTTATTTCAGATTTTCATCCATAGGTCAACAATAGGTCCTTATTCTAGTGTTAGTACAAATATAAAAGAAATTGGAATTACATTACATATTATTAAAAAATTTAATATAATATGGGAACCGTGCTACCGGAGCATGAAGCTGCACCCAATGCTTCAGCAACACGAAATCCCACCTGCTACCCAACACGTTCAGTGGCTCTAGACAAGTGGCAAGCGATTATCGTAAACGATAACGCTACAAAATGTATGCGATTCGACATAAGTCATCGCTTCGCTAGCGAATACTAATGTCAAATCCCATACATTTTGTGGCGTTAGCGTTAGCGTTTATGATAATCGCTTGCCACTTTGCTGCCCCGCTTTTAGTCTTTTTGGACTGTTTTGCACACGCGACCAGCGAGGCACATCTCTTTCTAATAATTGTCTGAAAACAGTCAGTAATCTGTATGTGCCTCAGCGAACATAGATAAGGCGCTACAACAACGAAAGCTTTTTTTTGCTCGACTGCTGGGGCGACTGAAAGTTGGTTGAGTCTTTTGCCAGATTGCTGGAGAAAATGAAAATCGACTTAGTAATTGTGGCAGATTGTGAGGGAAGTATCAAAATCGGTTGAATCGTTTTGTATCAGATTGTTGAAGCACCTGGATGGAAATCGGTTGAGTATTTTTGGCAGATTGTTGGGAAGAATGAAAGTCCTTTGAGACTTCTTGACAGATTGCTGGGGAGCATCAAAATCAAAAACCGTTTTGCTAGAAAAGCACCTGGATGATGGAATCGGTTTAGTAATTGAGGCAGATTATGAGGGAGTGTCGAATTGGTTGAGGCGCTTGAGGCTTTTTACTGTGTTGCTGAGGGAGGATCGAAATTGGTTTAATCCTTCGATCGTGGATTCTTGAAAATCGATTGTTATTATTGCTGTCGCGTTCACCGGTGTCCTTATGGGGCTTGATGGGTTAATCGTTTTACTAGATGTTTTTTATTGGTGGAGTAGATTTTGCGCAACGAAAACATCCTATGTGCTTTCCCGTCTCTCAAAGCGTATCCAGCCATCTAAGGCTGCCTTCACACTAGCGTTTGTCCAGCGTAGGCGTTCGATGAACGTATGCGCAGCGCAGACGCCGCAACAACGCGGCGCGTACGTCGCGTTGTCGCCGCTTCTCTACTGGAACAATTAGTACGCTGAGCTGGCGCTGCGTACCGATTACACACACTTTCGCGTTTAATATTAAGAATAAAAGTATAGATTACACACACAACCCTACTCATTATTTTAAAGTCCATTTTATTGTTAAGTATAAAACAGATTAGCAACTCCACAACTCACCCCTGCTCTTTTTACCCCACGGGGTTCCGAATTTAATAGGATTCTACCTGTCTACATACTCGTAATTATTGAATAATTTGTACAGTAATTAAACTAAAAGTATATTATTTTACATTACATTCGTACTAATATTATAAATGCAAAAGTGTGCTATTTGTATGTCTGATACCTCTTCAATCCAAAACCGCTTAAGGTGCAGTGGTTGTTGCAACTACGTAAAATGGGTTTTTTAAATAACGTTTTTTGTAAAGTAAATGTCATTATTTAAGTATAAAAAAGTACCCTGTTAAAATTGAGAAAATTTCCTATACGCAAAGGTATATCAGTACACAATTTGAAAAATTCTGCTCGATAGAAAAAAATCTCAAAGATGACTATTATAACGCTGTTTTTCATAATTAAATCATTTTATGGCTAAATTACACACTTTCTAGAAAAAACAAAAATTGTAGTACATTTGTCATAACCTAACCTAAACGATTTGATATATTTGATTTGTGTAATACTAAAAACAAAAGGTTTTTTCTCCTATTTTCTATTATCAAGGCACGCGGCGAGCGCGTAACCGCCACTGTACAAGGCGCGCTGATATGAATGTTATTATAATGTCCTTTAGGTCGATATTCGTACTGACAGACATCGACCTGCTAATTTTCGGGACTACTGGGCCTTAAGGGCGTTCCGTCCGGAGATTCCGTAATTAACCGTATTTAAAACCTTATAAACTCATAATCTGAAAGCTACAAAGTTATAATAAAAATACAGCAATAATCTTCAGTATATCGACATTCCTTTCGCCGTTTTAAATTTTCTATTTTTGTTTATTATACTCATGATATCAGCTTCCAAAGTAATACCAATTTGTTAAAATTCGAGCATACATTCAGCATCTCCTCATCATTTACAAATTACTTTTATTTGAAATTCACGCCAATAGATCGACAATATCATAAACTACATATTCGCCGTTTTAAATTTTTTTAGGACACTTTTGAACTAAGATAAGTAAAAATAATAGGGTTTTGGCGCGATCTCGGCAACGCGGCAAATGTATGGCCAAGGTCGTTTGCTCGGGGGATGGCCTTAACCGATTTTGCAGAAATTTGGTATAGATTCTTTGAGTCGTAGGACAGGACATAGAATACTTTTTATCCCGAAAAATGTGCGGTTTCCACGCGATGAAAATATTTTCGCGCAACGGAGTTGCATTCGTCGTCTAGCCTTCTATACTATAATAATATTAGGTATAAAGCGGAAGAGTTTGTTTGTTTGAACGCACTAATCTCAGGAACTACCGTACTGGTCCGATTTGAAAAATTATTTCAGTGTTAGATAGCCCATTTATCGAGGCAGGTTATCACTATCACTTATCTTTATTTTATCACTGACCAATAATAGCGAAGAAATAAAGGAAAATGTGGAAAAAACGGCTGAAGAAATTTTTACGTTATTTGGCACACGTGAAGAATAGACCACGTGAAAGGACATAGGTTTCTTATTTTTGCGGAAAATGTACAGTTTCCGAGACATTCTTATCTAGATTCTAGTACCTAATAAATTTTTAAAGCGTTGGTTTGTAACATTTGCCAAAATCAAAACGTTTTTAAGCCAAAAACATCCCACATATGGTAGTAATGGGTTATTTTTTTGCAAAATTCGCACTATTTATATAGGATGTTGCCATATTGACTTAGGTTCCGGATGTGCGTGTTTGCGACCACCCCCTAGTTTAAAAAAACAAACTTTCAAACGCATCTTTGATACAGGCGGCTCAAACTAGTGAACAGAGAGCCAAAACTATGCTATGTCATATCCTACGTACACTCGGGGAAGTTGATTCCTATGCAAATGGGGGATCTACGTAGTTTGGTCGCATTACGTCAAACTCAGCCGACAGATCACAATTAATATTGAATTGACATAATCGACCAAATGACGTTGGTCTCTCAACTGCATAGGAATCAACTTCCTCGATGGTACATCCGAGGAAATTGATTCCTTTGCAGTTAACAGACCAACGTCATTTGGTCGGATCATGTCAATTTAGTGTGTTTGACGTAATGCGACCAAACTATGTAGGTCCCCCATCTGCCTAGGAATCAACTTCTCTTATAGTACTTCATGTAAGCAACATCCAGTAGCTTAATCGGCCCAATGGGATTCCTATAATACAGATTACAGAGGTTCCCAAACTTATTTTGTCAACGCCTACTTTAAGAACAAATTATACTTAAGCGCCCCCATTGTTTTAATTCAGCATCGCATAGCATCAACACAACGCCGCCATTTTTTTTCTGGGTGCCACACCCAGGCCTTCAGCGCCCACAAGGGGGCTTTATCGCCCACTTTGGGAAAGGCTACTTTAATACATATATTACATAGTGTTTTCAATCGGAAATTGTTTTAATTTTTTGAATTTAACATTATCTTCACAAATTACAATTCATTATGCAGAGCTTTTCGCCGCCGACCCATTACTGCCGAAGCACAATAACATCTCGTTATCTAATAACAAATAATACAGGGTTTCCCCGAACCTAACCCTCTAATAGAGTATCAGTTACGGTGGGGTGTTTTATACCCCAAGTGCATAATGAAGGTGACGTCAGGGTTAACTCGTTATGTGCGATACTGGGTGGTGTAGAGGTGCGTTTTTGTTTTAACTATTAAGTCAAAACAAAAATCTATTCTTCCATACTAATACATATAAATAATCCTTTGATCGCGAATTCTTAGAAATCCATTGTTATTCTATTGTTGTCGCGATCACCGGTGATCTTATGGGGCTTGATAGGTTAATGCGAAAGTTCATCTGTCTGTTACCTCTTCACGCCAAAACCGCTGAACCGATTTTGCTGAAATTCGGTAAGGAGATACTTTGAGTTCCGGGAAAGTCCGACTAAGGACAAATTTTGGCGCATAGGAGTTACGGGTGCCATTTAGTTTGAGATTTTGTTATTATTATTAAAAACTGGATCTTTTCGTATTAAATTGCGGGCACCATCAAGCTAAAGGACCCGTTAATAATAATATATCTATGGACGCTTCACACCACGTCAGTCTGGCCCCGTGCTAAGTACCTGAAAGATTTGTGTTACAGGTACCAGACAACGGAAATATTATATATTTAATACTTTAATACTATACATATATTTAAGATTTTTATTATATCATACACATATTTAATACACATCCAGACCCGGGAACATTGAAAAATTTTTTGTTCCGTCGCGTCGGCGGGATTCGAACCCGCGACCCCCGGCTTGAGCTGCCACACACTCAACCAATTGAGCCACAGAGGTCGTCGAATCGGAAAAGATCACAAACTCACAGTTCCCCTGACGATTTTGTTGATTTTGTATCGACGGTCAATGACTGTTAGGCAGTCTGCCGACCAGAGCCTGCAGGTGGACTGTTAATGGACCCTTAAGAGTTTTAAGCTTTAGCTTTTATCGTGGGCTCGTATCTCCGGCGTTGCCGTGCATCGTCCTATTGTGTGTTAGGCCGTGTTTCCACCTGCAAGACAACTGTCACAGAAGTGTCTGATAGTCTGTCTGACAGCAGCTTGCAAGTGAAAACCCCGTAGCAAGTGCTCTGTGCTGTCGCGACAATTTGTCAAGCGCCTCTTGCGAGTAGTTGCGAAAGCATGTCTGCATGGACTCGCGACAGATCTCGCTGCTATATCTCGCAGCAAGTTATCGGACAGGTTGTGTTTGTGTCTAAAATAATGATATATATATATAGTTCCTATCGCGACATTCGTAAGCTCTCGTGTGTAAACACCTCCCTTCTCGCAAGACATTTATTGCAGCAATAAATTGCAGGAATTAGTACGAAATGTAAACAATATCACGCAACTCACGCAACTCGCAAGACTTCCGCGAGTTGCTTGCAGGTGGAATCGCGGCCTTAGACTAGAGTCTAGACGTATGCGAATTAAAATTACTTAGTTGTTAAAAAATTGATAAAAAAAGTGCCACACGTATTAAAGCTGGATCTTTTCGTACTTACGGGCATCTTGCTATCTATGTAGACCCCGCCTTGAAACCCGATACCTTCCAGAGAGTTCTCCCGTTGCTAAGAGACTTGTTTGCGCAGACAAAATGGCGGACGAGCTTATGCCGGCGAAAAGTATAATGATAAATTGTGAAATTTAAAAACCCCCGTTTAAAAACACTAAGCAGTGCCGTTTTTGAAGTGAAAACTTCTTTAGCGGCGTTGAGCACTTTTGTGGGATGGGAAAAAACTGAAACTCGCGTCAGATTCTCGTGCTGATCGAAAAACCTTGGAAAAACCGTAAGACGGTTGAAGAATAGTGTTGTAACATCGAAATTGATTAATCGAACAATCGATTGTTTTTTTTATTGTCGATTTTTTTATATTTAAATATTAAATATATTCCAGGATTTTTTTCACTTTTACCTAGATACGCTGTCCACAAGTTCTATGCCCAAAGCAGCCTAAGACTCGTCATCGTCAAAGTCTAACTATTGTAACAACTCTTAAATCCTTTCTGGGCTATTTGTCAATTATATTCTCCTTTAAAACGTAAAAAATAAGGCAAAACAATATTTGAATACTAATAAAAGTTAGTCACGAAAATACTACACCGACGATGACGCCGGGTCATAATGACCTGTTTTAACTTGACGCACAAGTATATTGCTAGGTATGGCTCTAGCCGTAACTGCTAACTGCTTGGCGGATGGAAGGGGGTTGTATCTCCAGCTATACGAAGATTGGAAAACATTCCATTGGGAAAAGACAAAATATATCTAATTAAACATGGCTCGGGTCAATATGACCCGGCGTCATTGTCGCCGGGTTAAGTCGGTTAAAAATGTACGGGATTTGAAATACCACATTGGTGATTAACATAGACTCTAGTCTCTATGTCCTAGAGCTTGCGATTAGACGCTATGTCCACACACTATGCGCTTTCGTCTTCAATTTTCGTCATCTTCTTTGTATTCAACTTTCGTTTGGCGCTTTCAATAATGGGGATTGTCCATTTTTTTTTAATTTTGCTCATTACAAAAACATTTCGAGGAATAAGGTCAGTGATCGTTTTTCTGTATATAGATGAAAAAAATACCCATTAGTTACTTATATTTTTGAACAAATATGTTTAACCTTAGTTTGACCTTCAATGGCGTTAAATTCGCAATAAATTCGACCAGCATTACTTTTCGAACTTTTGGTAAGCTTCTCGTATCTGCTTTCACATAATGATTTGACGAGCATTTGACGAACCGGCCATTAAAATTAAGATTGAAAGGAAAAAAAACATACTGCAGAGGTCATTTGGCCGCCGATGATGACGTCAGAGCGAAACTTTAAAAATTTATTGAGAAAAAACTAGCCAATGAATTTCAAAATTATTTAATTTATATTCTTAAAATACCCTATTTTAACGAAAAAAAAATTAAAAAGTACATGTGATTTTTTTTTGGACAATGCCCATTGAATGCGTCAACGAACGCAACGCCAACATTGTCATTTTTGTTCAGGTGCAGTGTCTGTCAGCTTTGTAACATGTGCGACGAGAACGTTTTACTGGGTGGAATATGTGCGGCTTATTTGGTCATAAGCAATTCCAGAAAAAATAAAACTAAGCGAAAGTTTTGGATCCGGTCAGAGCGCATGCGTTGCGGGAATGCCTCACGTATGACTGCGGTATGACACATGCCCTTGATGAACAAAAAAGGTACAGTGTGGCAATTAAAGCTATTGTCATGTCCAATGCATATCGTATGCAACTGCTTCCTTAACTTTAATTTCATGAAGATTTTAACTTAAACTTTATACTTTGTCTGTCGATCTCCTCATTAAATTAAAGTAAAGTTGTCATTAAATTGCTTAAGTACAGCCGTAACTGGCTTTTACCAAATCAGCTGACAAACCAAAGTACTAGACATAACAACCGCTCTGTAGTGTTTATGTTATGATTCTTAGAATATGAATGGGAATTGATATACAGAGTGATAATACTTTAGGGTGTATATGAGTCTCCTGCGTAGAGTTCACTGCGAAAGTAACAGCGCTGAAAGACCAATTTTTCACTTTTGTATGGGCAAGCGGCGACGTCACGAGTTTCCCGGTACAAAAGTGAAAAAAATAGTCTTTCAGCATTGCTACTTTCACAGTGAACAGTTTGTCTACGAAGAACACATACACACCCTAAAGTAATATTACTTAGTTTTATTACACCCTGTACAGTCTAGTTATTACCATGTGCTGACTAAAAACGATGTACACACAGAAGGCGAAAGATGATGAAGTGGATATGAAAAATTTTATAACATAAGGGCAATTAGTCAGTCTTCTCCCGTATAATTTGATCAAACCTTGTAACTTACCTACTTCATCTAGTTTTAATATGTCTGGCCAACTATCCATATTATTTGATTTCAAACTATTTTCCCGGGCCTTAAGCCTCCATTTATGCAAAAAACTACAGTTTTCAAATGTTCATCCACTATCTTCAAATATTGGAGCATGTCAAAGAGGTTATTTTCTTTAAAAAAATAACAGATTGAGTGACCTTAATTTTTATCCGGCTCTAAGGACCGAAACTTAGAACTCTTTATTTTGCTCTACATAGCGCATTACGGACATAGTACCATTCTAAATGAAAGCAGTGTTTACACCTGTCTATTTCTTTTAAGTTGCTAACTTAGAAATGTATTCGATGCTCTTCTCATCTAAGACGATCACAGACCGAGGACTCGATTCAACTCTAGAACTTTTTTGACTCTCTAAGATCTCCTCACAATCATAAACGAATAAGGAGAGAAGATCATAGTCGCTTCAAATTTAGAACTCTAGTCCCCTAATCACAGGTAATCAGAGACCAAAGACTTGATTCAAATCTAGAACTATTTTTGATGCTCTCCTCACATACATCCATAGACAAAACAGCAATTTCAAATTTAGAACTCTACTCACAGGCGATCATAGACTAAAGACTCGCTTCAAATTTAGAACTCACCTCGCAGACGCAGGCCACTTGCTCCTGCGTGAAGCCGAAACTCGGCAGGGGGGCGTTCCTTGGGGGGGTCGACTCCCGCTGCGCCCACTCCGGACCCCCCAACATATCCAGATGCTCGTCTCCGGCCACCTTGTCACACTTTTATCCACTTGCCAACACTGGCCACTAAGACGTGGACATTCGAGTTCTTTATTTGATTTTTAAAAACAAACAGAACGTTCAGAGATTCATTTTTAAAACGATTACTTGTTTGTCAAAGGTAAAGTTGTTTGCATTCGATGTTTGTTAAACTTTTTAAGTAGGTAATAAATGCTTCTTCTGAGCCGATTATCTGGTTTTTCTCTTCTTTCTCATTTTAGTTTTGTACCTGAAACAAAAAGCATAAATTTAATGATTTTTAATAAACTTACAAGGTTATTTAATTAAATATTGAAAAAAAGCTATTTACTAAATTAAATTATGTTTTAGCCTTTAAGTGCGGGGACTTAAGTATTTACTTGAAATTAATTATTTAACCAACGCAAATTCGTATTCGGCTATTTCCATAGTCACATGTTTTAATAATGATTAGATTTTGACAAATAACGTATTGGGCTTATGTGAAAATATCCATTTATATAATAATGGGCTTTTTTATGAAACAAGGGGGCAAACGAGCAAACGGGTCGCCTGATGGAAAGCAACTACCGTCGCCCATGGACAGTCGTAACATCAGGAGAACTGCAGGTGCGTTGCCGGCCTTTTAAGAGGGAATACGCTCTTTTCTTGAAGGTTTGCAGGTCATATAGGTCCGGAAATATTGCTGGTGACAGTGTGTTCCAGAGCTGGCTGACTAGCTGGCTGTGTTCCAGAGAGGACTGGGGTATATGCTGATATGATGATGATGAATTAATTATTATTATTCGTCTCTAAGTGTGGCAGCTAGTTAGAGATCTTACCTATAGCATCTCATTTAGCTAGCTCTAAGGGTTAGGCTTAGGCGTTTGTCTGTCAGCCAATCAGCTTACAAAATACATAATAAGCTAAGATAGATTGAGGATGAAAACGAAATTCTTTCTCTTTGTTATAAACTCCCAAGTCCCAACGGTAAGAGTGTCATCCTTTCTTTATTATGCTGTCAGCATGTGGTAGCGCTTTTATAAATCATTGACCTCATTGAAAAAAAAAATCATTTCGAATTCCAAAATCAAATTCAAACGCGACAATTAATAAAATTTATCTTGTAAATTCACTCACGTAGTTTAAAAGATTGACAAGACAACAAAAGATTTAGTGTGCTTTATTATTTTATCGGAAATTACACTTTAAATCAAAACAATAACAATCAAATTCCCTCCTTGAGCGCGTGGACATCTGTCTCTTTCTATTGTATGCCATTGTTTTAGTGCGAGAGGGATGGAGAAAGAGGCCAAATGTTAAATGTTTGGTGTTTTAAGTAATTTTTATCGACGACACGATCGCGGGGGCCTCCTTGATATATTATGGAGTCGACGGGTTAATAGGGATGTGACATGAAACTATCGATAAATTACATTATTTAATCGACATGTCGATAAAATTTGACAGTTCAAAAGTGTAATAGAAATTCTTATTATTGTTACTGCTTGTAACTGCTTGCAAATCCTTTCTTTTCCGTGTGGTATGTATTTTAGTGACTATTTGCGGTAAAATGTGTTTCTATGTATCTCTACATTGTTCTGCTCTACTTCATAAGTCATAACTTTACTCCAATCTTTCTGTTTATTCCCATTTAATATTTGCCGAATTTCCTTTCTAGCAGAAGAAAACAAGAAAAGTTCTTATTAGAATATCAAAAATATATTTATCTGCAGTACTACGTTTTATTGTAAACACACATACTAAAATACTATAGGGCCACTATTAGGGCGGATCTTATAATACTTTCTCATTTTATTTTACTCAATTTTCATTGTAATTTTCTTAGATAACCTTTAAGGGTGGGTTGCACCAGAGGCGTGGTTAGAGTTAAGGTTAAAGTTATGGTTTAATAGTTAAGGCTATCTTAGCTTTAACCTTAACTTTGACCACAGAAATTGAATGATGTCTGTTGCGTTTATTTTTAAAGCTACAGGTAATGAGATTGAGAGAATAAAAATAGAATTATCCGTAAAAGTCGACAGGAAAAATATAACACTGTGAAACATAGTAAATTTTCACAAAAAAATGTAAATATAAGTATGAGCGGTTATGGTTAAATATGGTATCGGACGCCATATTTAATGGTAACCAAAGATTTGACATTTTGCACTGTAGTTCTAGTTAAAGTTTTAGTTAAAGTTACAGTTAAAGTTACAGTTATAGTTAAAGTAAGTTAGTGCAACCCACCCAACGAATACACTTTAAAAACGTTGTTTGGTCAACGGAGCCAAATGCACTAACAAACCAATGTAAAACAACTAAAATTGAAACGGGAAGTTATAAGATATTTTGAGTGTCATAGTGTGTTTGTTGGAAATGTCACATTTGGATAACATCCAAATTCACACGGAGGGAATATTTTTGATCCATTTATTGCCCACTCATGTTATCAACCTATATTAAATCGCTTGCCTGATCTAAAATAAAATAGAAAATAATATTTAAAATAGACTACTTTCACGCGTAGGCATTTTATTAACAACTAGACGTTCCGCGCGGCTTCGCCCGCGTAAATCAGATATTTCACAGACAAATTAGTCCATAAAAAATAGCCTATGATCCTTTACGTGGTCTACGTCTTAGCCAAATAACATAAAAATTGCTCTAGTAGTTCGTGAGATAAGCCCTTTCAAATAATTTCCCCCGTTTTTTCCACATTTTCCTATATTTCTTCGCTCCTATTAGTCTTAGCGTGATAAAATATAGCCTATAGCCTTCCTCGATAAATGGCCTATCTAACACTGAAAGAATTTTTCAAATCGGACCAGTAGTTCTTGATATTAACGCGTTCAAACAAACAAACAAACAAACTCTTCAGAATTAGAATATTTAGTATAGATATTAAATAAATTATTAGAGTCTAGTATTTTTGTCGCATAAGCACCAAATGACATAATTTGGCCCATAATAAATTGAAAATAAACGTGGATTTGTCTAAAAATATAAAGCTTATAAAAACTGAAATTAGTTGTAGACTTCGTAAACTTTAAGATATTATGAGTAATTTAGCTAAGAACACTTTTTATGTCAGCTTTCAAATAACATGAATTAGATCAAAATTGGAAAACATAATAATTATATAATATAAGTCACACATATTACTTATATATTAAATCGATAAAGTCACAAGAATAGCTTTGTCCGAATTCGGAAGCTGAATCTTCAGTCCTCTGACAGAATATTTGAAACTTTTGGAACTGGCACCGACTTCAAAATTATGAAGATTGAGTAGAGAAATAGTTGAGGTTTAGCCGAATTCGAAAAAATGCACTATTGTATAGTAAAAATTATTTAATACTTTTTAGTTCATATTAATATTATTATTGTTTTTACCTTGGAAGTCGGTTTTAATTTTTTGTTAAAAATAATAATAATTTCACTCTTTTTAGTTACACTAGTACGTAAACCTTCGCGTATATTTTACGTATTTTATTACAATTTGTTAAGTGTTGAGATTTGTAAACTTTATATTTTCTAAGAAAATTTAGTTCCGCAATTCAACAACAGATGTCGTTGTTAAGCATCTGCATCGCGGTATCGCTTACTCGACAGCATTTGGTATAACTAATTCGCTACAAAAATTTACATTAAGAGTCACAACTCACACTCACAAAATAATATATTATCAGTGAAGTGAACATATTGTGCTAAGTAATTTAACAATTTTAATGCTTCAAGCCCCAAGCGGTCACCGGCGATTGCGATAACAATAGAAAGCCTATTGTGTCTCGTTTTTCTACGATCGAAGGATCTATCAGATAAAAAATTGTATAAACTTGCATAGTATGTAGCGTAGCTACTCATAATATTTAATATTATCATAATAATTATTGACAGCTGTTCTTGTAATCAAGAATACAAACCGATACTTAGTGCGCCATCTATCGATTAATAAGTATAACTAATTAAAAAGACACTTAATGACTTTGTTTTGTTTAAATGCTCTTTTTAAAATAACTTTATTTTAATTCTATTTGTCTATTAAAATTTTATAAAGTATTTAGTAAAGTATTCGATCTGTATATAAAGTAGTAAAGTATAATCGATCTATCGTCTGCCGAGCGACGGCGGCGCGGCAATGCCGTCGCCTCCGCGGCGCTGACCACCGTGTATTAAACAAACAGGTGTTGTTATACAGTACATAATTATTATTATTAGTATATCCATACCTATGCCTTGTACTATATCTATTCTGTGCCATGAGACATTGGTGACCTTAATACGACGTGGTAATGATGATGACGATGATGATGATGATGATAATGATGATGAATATGAATTGCATAGTAGCATATGCTTTCTGTTCTTAAAACAACGCCGAAACTCCCAAACGTGTATCTATAAGGAGTCAGGAGTTCTCTCAGCATCTTCGAAACCATGGTATACCTTGACCCAATATTTGACTGTTTGGTAGCATATTCTTAGTACACTTCACATAAAACCAAAATCACCATATGTTTCCATATAAATTTCGAGGAGTTCCCTCGATTACTCATGGATCCCATCATCAGGTCACCACTTTTGTGAACATGGTACCAAATTGGTGTAAAACCTAATACAACAAAACAAAAATTTCGAAAATCGGGTCACAAACGGCGGAGTAATTGTAAAACATACAAAAATAAAAAATAAAAAAATATCCACAGCCGAACATATAACCTCCTCGTTTTTTGGAAGTCGGTTAAAAATAGCCTATGATCCTTCACGTGGTCTACTTCTTATCTGACCCAAATAACAGAAAATTATAGTTCGTGGGATAAGCCCTTTCAAATAATTTCCCCCGTTTTTTCCACATTTTCTTTTATTTCTTCGCTTTTATTAGTGTTAGCGTAATATGATATTATAGTTTATAGCCTTTCTCGATAAATGGGCTATCTAACACTGAAAGAATTTTTCAAATCTGACCAGTAATTCCTGAGATTAGCGCGTTCAAATAAGCCCTTTCAAATAATTTCTCCCCGTTTTTTCCACATTTTCCTCTATTTCTTCGCTCCTAGTAATCTTAACGTGATAAAATATAACCTATAGCCTTCCTCGATAAATGGACTATCTAACACTGAAAGAATTTTTCGAATCGGACCAGTAGGTCCTGAGATTAGCGCGTTCAAACAAACAAACTCTTCCGCTTTATAATATTAAGTATAGATTCCTGAGATTAGCGCGTTCAAACAAACAAACAAACAAAGTAACAAACCCTTCTGCTTTTGTATAGATTATAGATAAGTAATCTTAATATTGTCCAATTTGTATTTTTCGCTAAAACATGACGTGCTTCAGACATGATTTAATTTTATCGTCGTATAATTAAAATTTTAATGAAATATTATAATAGCTGTGTTTATCTGTATAAAATTACGAAACCATATAAAATATTTTTTATATTCTCAAAGTGATAAAAAATATATTCGGATACAGCTAAGTATTTCTGGGGTAATTTTTGACTGCAAACAAAATTATATTACTATGCTATGAATTATGATGTATGCTATGATTACATTATGCTATAGAAAATAATATGTTTAATTTTAGATTTTACCGGCAATTTCAAAGCGTCGAAATTCTTTTATGGCACAGAAACTATACTATTCCGATTTAAAAATTACGCTACGTTCTTTCCCGCCTCTCAAAGAATATTCATACCAAAATGCATCAAAAACAGTCCAGCGCTTTAAGCGAGAGGAGGTATAACAGACATATCTATACTAATATTGTATTATAAAGCGGAAGAGTTTGTTTGTTTGTTGGAACGCGCTAATCTCAGGAACTACTGGTCCGTTTAGAAAAATTCTTTCAGTGTTAGATAGTCCATTTATCGAGAAAGGCTATAGGCTATATTTTATCACGCTAAGACTAATAGGAGCGAAGAAATACAGGAAAATGTGGAAAAAACGGGGGGAAATTATTTGAAAGGGCTTATTTTAACGCGCTAATCTCAGGAACTACTAGTCCGATTTGAAAAAAATTTCAGTGTTAGATAGCCCAGTTATCGAGGAAGGCTATAGGCTATATTTTATCACGCTAAAACTAATAGGAACTAAGAAATAGAGGAAAGTGTTAAAAAAACGGGGGAAATTATTTGAAGGGGCTTATTTGAACGCGCTAATCTCAGGAACTACTCCGATTAGAAAAATTCTTTCAGTGTTATATAGCCCATTTATCGAAGAAGGCTATAAACTAGATTTTATTACGCCAAGACTAATATGAGCTCAGAAATAGAGGAAAATGTGGAAAAAACGGCTAGAGCAATTTTTATGTTATTTGGCACACGTGAAGAATAGACCACGTGAAAGACATAGGTTTCTTTTGTTGCGGAAAAATGTACGGTTTCCGCGACATTCCTAAATTACGCGGGCGAAGCCGCGCGGAACATCTAGTAGTATATAACTTTTTATCACATAAAAAGTAAATTAAAAGGTAAGTTTTGGGCATGACGTGTCCAACATCATCTTATATACTTAACAAAATTCTCGTGTCACAATGTTAGTCAGCGAACTCCTCCGAAACGGCTTTACTGGTTTTTACCAAATTTTATATGCACAATCAGTAGGTCTGAGAATCGGCTACTGGGTACTTTATATATTGATAAGTGCATTTGTTGAATAAATAATAGTAAATTATTACAACCTGTGACCGACGGCGACCATTGTTTGTGCGACGGGATAGCGATCGACGTTGCCATGGCGACATACTTATTTAGTCACTTCAATAAAATAATATGGGCGAAATACTTTATATTATGGCAAAGCAACGTTTGCCGGGACAGCTAGTATATTATGTAAAAGTTTATCACATCAATGTAATCGACAAAATCTACAGGGTGTAACAAAACTGAGTGATGATTAATGATTATATAATATGAAATAGGTACTTTTTGCTGTGAAAATAACAGCGTACAGTACGTAGAAAGAGTAACTTTTTTCATCTTTGTATGGAACATTTCATGACGCGCGGGCGCTGCCCATTGGCCATTACAAATCACTCAAAAATTTTGCTCTTTCAGCGCTGCCACTTTCACAGTGAACTCTATATAAGAGAGTAGGGACACAACACACCCTAAAGTATCCTCACGTTTTGTTACACCTTGTAGATACAACTGCAATAATATTAAGCTCCATCGATGTTAAAACTTTTATCGATACCCCAGCCCTACACCCCACGTGGTCCGATGTTTATCGCACACGGGCTGTAAAACACAGAATTTATCGACAGATCACCGCCACGATAATGGTACAAATCACCTCACTATTACTCACTAGTGGTTTTTTTTTCATATAAAATAAGAGGACAAACGAGCAAACGGGTCACCTGATGTAAAGCAACTACTGTCGCCCATGGACAGTCGCAACGTTAGAAGAGCTGCAGGTGCGTTGACGGCCTTTAAGTGTGATCAAAATGTTTTTCAGTCTTTCCATCTTTCTGTCATTTTGTCTTCCTATCTTTCTGTCCTATGTCTATCTCTGTCTTTTTTCTGTCTCGCTATATCTCTGTTCGCCGTAAATCGTCTGACACAGACGTAAAGGCCATGTACATATCTCTGTCTGTCTGTTTATCACCTACACCGGCTGTTAATCCGGGTCTCTGGGACCCGACACGACCACAAATGTGTAAGCCCGGGGCGTCCGAATTTTTCTGATCAGAAATATCGGATAATGTGCGGCCGGGCTTAACTTTTAGTAATAAATGCAAAAGTGTATATCAGAAGGTACTCAGTATATCTTTCTGTCGTTCTATCTGCCCCTCTGCACCGCTCTATATTATGTCCTTTCCTTCTGACTTTCTTATTTAAGAATTTAAAAAAAACTGACTTTTTATTTTCTGTTTTTCCGTCTTTATATGTTTTTACTTTTTGACCGACTTCCAAAAAGGAGGAGGTAATACGTTCGGCTGTATGTATCTTTTTTTTTTGTATGTTCCTCGATTACTCAGACGTTTGTGGTCCGATTTTCAAAATTATTTTTGTGTTGTATAGGGTTCAACTCGAATTTGGTACCATGTTCACAAAAGTTGTGATCTGATGATGGGATCCTTGAGGAATCGAGGGGACTTCTCGAAATTTGTATGAAAACATATAGTGATTTCGATTTTTTCTGAAGCATTCGAGGTAAATGCTACCAAAAAGTAAGACTTCGCATCAGGTTATACCCTGGATCCATAGGTACCAAGCAGAACTTTTGAATGCTTAAAGGTACAGGTTCGGGGATTTCGGCGTTGTTTAAACAACTGAAAGCATAAACCAACACATCAATTTGATAAATCATCATCATCACAATCATAATTATACCATGGTCATCACACTATGACCCAATTATTGGCTTTTCATGATATTTTGCATCGAAACAGATGTTTTTGACGATGATTTCACTGTTTGTGGACCGATTTTCGAAATGTTTGTTTTGTTGTACAAGATATAATCTTCATTTTGTATAACAATTACGAAAGTGGTGAGCTGATGATGGGATTTATGAGCAATTGAGGGAAATCCTTGAAATTTATCAAAACTAAAATTTAAATTAAAATGTTGTTTCTAGTATGTTAAACATAAATTACGAATAAGAGAAATTTCATACAAAGGTGTCTCTTGGTCCAAAGGCACTGAACAGAACTCCTGAACCTTTAAGGCCGTCCCCCGAGCAAACGACCTTGGCCATACATTTACCGCGTTGCCGAGATCGCGCCAAAATCCTATTATTTTTACTTATCTTAGTTCAAAATTGTCCTAAAAAAATTTGAAACGGCGAATATGTAGTTTATGATATTGTCGATCTATTTGCGTGAGTTTCAAATAAAAGTAATTTGTAAATCCTAAGGAGATGCTGAATGTATGCTTGAATTTTAACAAATTGGTATTACTTTGGAAACTGATATCATGAGTGAAAGAAACAAAAATAGAAAATTTAAAACGACAAAAGGAATGTTGATATACTGAAGATTATTGCTGTATTTTTATTATAACTTTGTAGCTTTCAGATTATGAGTTTATAAGGTTTTAAATACGGTCAATTACGGAATCTCCGGACGGAACGCCCTTAAAGATAAAAGTTTGGAAATTGCAGCATCGCTTAGATAACTGCAAGCATTTACCACAATTTCGCTTACAGTAAAATAATGTGAGTAGTTAACATTCGTATTGGTTATTTACGCATAAAGCCTTATTTTGTAGACAACACTAAAAAGAGTGAAATTATTATTTTTTAACAAAAAAATGAAAACCGACTTCCAAGGTAAAAACAATAGTAATATGAACTAAAAAGTATTAAAACTCTTACTCTTTAATAGTGCCTTTTTCAGAATTCGTCTAAATCTCAACAATTTATGTACATACCTACTACAGTCTTCATTACTTTGAAGTTAGTACCAGCTAATTTAATCATGAGTTCAGTAATGACAGAATATCTGAAACTTTTGGGACTGGTACCGACTTCATAGTAATGAAGACTGTAATATATGTACAGAAATAGTTGAGATTTAGACGAATTCTGAAAAAGGCACTATTAAAGAAAATGGGACCAAATTGGAGTGAAACCTAATACAACAAAACAAAAATTTCGAAAATCGGTTCTCAAACGGCGGAGTAATCGTTGAACATACAAAAATAAAAAAAAATAAAAAAAAAATAAAAAAATATCCACAGCCGAACATATAACCTCCTCGTTTTTTGGAAGTCGGTTAAAAATGAAAACCGACTTCCAAGGTAAAAACAATAGTAATATGAACTAAAAAGTATTAAATAATTTTTACTATCTAATAGTGCCTTTTTCCGAATTCGGCTAAACCTCAACTATTTCTGTACTTAATCTTCATAATTTTGAAGTCGGTGCCAGTTCCAAAAATTTTAAATATTCTGTCAGAGGACTGAAGATTCAGCTATCTGGTACCGACTTCAAAATAATGAAGATTAAGTACAGAAATAGTTGAGGTTTAGCCGAATTCGGAAAAAGGCACTATTAGATAGTAAAAATTATTTAATACTTTTTAGTTCATATTAATGTTATTATTGTTTTTACCTTGGAAGTCGGTTTTAATTTTTTGTTAAAAATAATAATAATTTTGTTAAATTTTATCCTTGTCCTTCCTTCTGTATTGTGTCTTTTTGTCTGTGTTACTTCTTTACATGCACCGCATCAAAATCTGAAAATATCTCCATATTCATCGAAATATTTTCAGTCCCATCATCCCAAGAAAGGATTTAGGATTGTTTTATCTGTGAAAGTATCACTCCCATCACCCATGTTTTTAACCTATTTTAAACGCACCAAAACAACATCTATCACATAATATTTGTAAAAGCTTCGGCACGATTGAGCCATATCACCATGACAATTCCTGCAAGCTTAGCATGGTCACATAAATAGAAATGGTTTCTTTCTATGGAAGAATAGACAAATTTCGTTACTAAAATCTCATCAGTATGTCTATTCTTTCCCGTTTTTAATGTAGTCATGCTAAATGCCTGCTGAAGAGTCCCACCAAACTTAAAATTATTAATCTGTTTTTAGCATAATAGTATAATAATCAATGACATAGCTATTGTTAATAAAAAAAAAAAACAAGAATCAAAGTTGTAACAATTTATGCCTAGACTTCTATCACGGTTCATAAGATACAGCATGGACACACTGAAGGCCAACGAACGGACAGCGTTGAAATAGGATCCTTATATTTGTATCTACTTAAAATACTATGTTAAAGCTATATAAACAAAATAAATTAATAACAGTTTAATAAAAATCTCTTAACACTGATTAAAAACCTTAGCATTATCTGTAGTGATCATAGACAATATTAATACGTCAAATTCCAAAATTAAATTTTTGGAATTATGATTGTGCTTCCGATGTTATCCGGAATTTTTACGACGGCGCTCAGTGGGATTTAATTAATGTCTCTGTTTGATCATATTTTTAAGTAAATTATAGTTATTATTTTATTTAAATAAACTTTAGGATATCTCATAGTTAAAAGTATGTGCTTAGTCTTATTTTTTATACAAAAAAAAAACTTTTGAAAACGGAAAGCACTAAATGTACAAACATAGTATAAACATAAATTAAAGTTCTTTTTTTGGTAGGTAATATTCTTTACATATTTTATTGTTTTTTTACTAAAACTAAATTTGAAAATGATTCACCAAAAGTAATTCTGCTATCTGTACGCATTTTGTTGCGAATAAAAAGAACAATAAAATATTTAACTACTTATGAACATTGAAATATGTAAATATACTAATTTTTAACTGTCCGAATCATTAGGTACTTACATTGTTTCAGTTCAAAAATGATAAAGATCAACTTTATCATTTTTGAACTGAAATTGAACTGAAGTTATCCATACCTACTTCCATACTAATATTATAAATGCGAAAGTGTGTTTGACTGTCAGTCTGTTACCTCTTCACGCCCAAACCGCTAAACTGATTTTGCTGGGTATGGAGATACTTTTTTTTTTTTTTTTTATTTATTTATTTTACCACCTCCCTAACATTATTAGGGCTTGTTGTCTGCAATATTATAAATAACACTTACTTATATAACAATATTTTCTACAGCCAATTTTAAAAATTCAATACAATAAAATACAATTCAATAATAAAATACAATACAATAAAATACACTAATAAAAACCAATACTAATAAAACTACGGCACAAACATTCAACTAACCCTAATATCACAGCATCTTACTTAAGACTATTATCAATTTATCACACTAAAATATCACAGTTTCTTTTGTTTACTGCTTTAACTATTTTTGTACAGAAAGAGAGGAACATATCCCTCTTCTTACCCCCCAGGATCGAAGGCAGGTTCTCACCCGTCATCGATGTGCCCAATTTCTGCTCAATATCATACCTATTGCTAGCAAAAATTGGGCACTCGAGTAACAGGTGAGGTACAGTCTCCTCTACTCCGGGCTGACACAGGCACGACGGATCCTCCTTCAGCTTGAATCTGTTCAAGTAGAAGGCGAATCCACCGTGACCAGTCAGTATCTGTGTTGTGTGATGTGTTATATCTATTTATGGAGATACTTTGAGATGCTCCCGGGAAAGGATACTTTTTATCCCGGAAAAGTGTACGGTTCCCGCGCAATTAACTAATTAATAGCATAAGTGTTAATCCAGAAACTATAAAACTATGTACTAGCATAAAATTATTGTTTTTAGTTTTTACACGAATTACAGTGAAAGCGTACCTAAAATAATTATAGTAAGTATTGGATAAGATCTAGATTCTAGGCACTAAGCAATGTGTTTAGCCAAGTTACTGACTTTGATAGAAGAGTTGCTTGTGCAACGAGAGCCAGGAAAATCTTAATATATATATTTCTTGTGTGCGTGTGTATGTGACTGAACTCCTCCTAAACGACTGGACCAATTTTGATGAAATTTTTTGTGTGTGATCAAGAGGATCTGGGAATGGTTTAGATTCACAATTTTGTCCGCTGGACAATGTTTTTTTAATTAATTTTTAATTTATTAGTAGTTGTTGATTTTGGAATGTTTTACATTGGATCCGACAGTCGGCTGCCATCGCAGTGTCAAATTTTAAATAATATTCGAATTCGGATTTTAATTTTAGTCTGTCCGACAGTTAGCGCTTCGACCAAATTTTAAAAAAATACTTTATATACTTAATATGGCAAAGAAACGTTTGCCGGGACAGCTAGTAATTCTATAAAGATATTGTTATCTTTATAGAATTATTTTCCTTGATACTTGGTAAACGCATGAGGTTATAAATTTTCTTTCTCAGTAAACTGTACTTAACATAAACTCTTGATTTTTAAGTAGTCATTAATTTTGATCATCAATCTATCTCAGAAACAATCAAGAAAACCGGATCGGTATTTCTACGTAAAATAACTAATTATGCATAATATGATAATTATGATTTATATTTTATTATTATATTTGAATTTAAATTAGTTTACACTTTACATCAATCAATACCGGTATTTTGAGTATTATTAATTGATTAATCCTGTTGTAGATGGCGATGTCTGATAAAAATCTATACTTATTATAAAATGAAGTCACTTTTTTTCCCTCATGTCCCTTTGTTCCCTTTAATCTTTAAAACTACGCAACGGATTTTGATGATTGTTTCAGTGTTAGATATCCCATTTATCGAGGCTATATTTTATCATGCTAAGATTAATAGAAGCGAAGAAATAGAGGAAAATGTGGAAAAACGGGGGAAATTATTTGAAAGGGCTAACTTGAACTTACTAATCTCAGGAACTACTGGTCCGATTTGAAAAATTATTTCAGTGTTAGATAGCCCATTTATTGAGAAAGGCTATAAGCTATATTTTATCATGCTAATATTAATAGGAGAATGTAGAAAATTATTTGAAAGGGTTTAATCTCGCGAACTACTAGAGCAATTTTTATGTTATTTGGAGATAAGAAGTAGACCACATGAAGGATCGTGATGGGCTATCGATTTTAATCATTTTTCAGTGGCTATATATTTTATTCCCGTGCGACGCCGTTGCGGGTCGCTAGTATAAAATAAAACGATAGGCTAGGTTTAGCTAGTGCTAAAGTAACATAAATTTCTTAGAACTTTAGAACTAAAAAAAACCAGAAACATTTGGCCATAAAAATAAGTAAAGTTTTCATTAATTTATCTATGTATTTTATTTATTTACTTAATTACAGTTATTCGCGTATTTTCAGTACAGCTGGCCGATTCTTATCGTACATTTGTAAGTTAATAACTGAGTTAGTAACGAAACGGAGGAGTGAGTAACGGAAAGTGGCACTTTTTGTATTCACTTGCATACAAAAGTGAGAATTTCCGTTGCTCACTGCTCCGTTTCGTTACTAACTCAGTGATTAACTCACAAATGTACGATACAGAATCGGCCAGCTGATTAGATACAGTAATATTATTATGTTATTATAATGATGTATCAGCGCTGAAAAATATAAAAAGTAAAGGAACTAAAGTGCTACCATGAGGTAGACCATAAAACAGGCTTTGAAACGACGCAAACGCCCTAATAATTGTTTTATTGATTGTGCGCTAAAATCAGTTCTTATAGTTATATAAAAAGTTATTTTGTCAACGGTTTTCGGGATAGGTATTTTTGGATAAAATATTATTAATAACAATTAAATCAAATGGCTATACAAAGTCTATTGAACGGTTACTTACGGCCGCACTCAGAGACATATTTTAATGATTTATACTTTAGTTATTAGTACCTAATTTTTTTTAATGTAATGAATATTATGTTGACATTGGTAATAGGTTCCTAGATACGTTTTCTGCCAGGTCCTTCAAAAAATTACAGATACCTAATAATTAAATGTCTCATCGTGGGACAGTAAGATTAGGCCAAATACTTCACCACAAAATAAGAAAAGGGATGAAAAATAACTAAAGGTCATATCTAGAAAGTATGTAGTATGTTCGACTCTACCTAGAGCCAATATTACAATATTTACGTATTTATTGTAAGCGCTTTCAATAAGAGACGCTTGCAAGTTTTTTTTAAGCTATACTTAGATTTAATTAATTGTTAGTAAGTACTTGAATTTTTCAGATCTTTCTGGAAAAAGGGTGAAATATCTTTTAACAAATCCAATCGAGTTTGCTCAAATTTAGTCCCTATTTTCGATTACTTACCTAAGATTTAAATGGAATATAAATTGTATTAAAAAAAAACGTCAAAGATTAAGTGGCCGTCGGAAAACAAAAATAAAAAACAACACAGACCGTGCTATACTCACACTCATATGCTAAATTAAGACCAACTCACATCACAGCTTGTTAAAGCTAAACTAAAAATAAATCCTATGACGAAACACAACCCATTTACAACAAACGCGCTAAAATCACTTTACTTTGCCTCTAAACACTGGCTGAATACAAAAAACACTGGCCACCACGTATCCAGATATTAGATTATTAAAAAAAATAACAATAAAAAGTCCGCACGTGCACGCGAGCCGAATTCAAAAATGGAACTAGTTTGATTCGAACTTTTGCTCTTGCCCGTGATTGGTCAACGAATTTTACAGGAATTGAAACGACCAATCGCGTTATTTAGGGCCTTTCTTCGGTCCCGCCTCCCATTGGTTGCTGAGTCGCCATTTCCGGATTATGAAACAATTGGCATAATTATAGTAGGCGTATGCTGGTCTGCCGAATTTCCGAAAACAAGATATTTCCGTCTCGTGCAACAGCAGACAACAGCTGACACAAAATGTGATTCGGTTTACAGATACGGGTCAAATTTTGCTTTATTATAAAAGGATTTTAGATTGTTTGGATGATTGCAACATTTTATCGGGATAATTTTAAAGTAAACAGCTTTACCTTGATTTTTTTTATTTTATTTATGTGAAACCTATTTTATTTTGTCTTAATTACTTATTATGAGTGTTGCTACCGCACTCAGAATTATATAGGTATAGTATACAGTATAAATACTAGTACCTTCTCTTTTTTAGGGTTCCGTACCCAAAGGGTAAAACCGGGTCCCTATTACAAAGACTTCGTTGTCTGTCCTTCTGTCTGTCTCCAGATTCCAGGCTGTATCTCAAGAACCGCTATAGCTAGACTTCTGAATTTTTCACAGATTACCTATGTATTTCTGTTGATGCTATAATAATACTATAAAATATAAATAAAATAAAGTAAATAATTAAGGGGAGCTCCCGTACCTACAAAAACACATTTTTTAACTAAAAGTCATTACCTACTCCTTTGCATTACCAGCCCTGCTGCTCATAAATTGAACAATTTTATTTTTTTAAAGGTTCTGGTGCTACTCTCTGTAGGTACCAAGTAATAGGTTATTCCTATTATATATATTCGTAGTGCATAAGTCCCAAGGTACAACTTGTATTAAAATGTATTTGATTTCTGTGACTGAAGTTCAGTCTCTAGTCTCTACATGCATAGCTTTTAACTAGGACTCTAACCATCTTTTTTCTGAGAATATTTTCTAGAAAGTAAAACAAGTCTAAATTACCGCACCTTAGTTAATTTAAAATTCGAATTCCATTAAGACATTACACATGTTCAAATATCGAACATGCCGCCATTTGCTCATTTCGACTCTATTCTTTATGCTAAACATTACTTTGGCGCCGTCTTATGGATTTTAAACTCTATCTCTATTGGTATAAGGGCGAGTACGTGTGTATTATGTTTGTTAATAATAATGGGCTGGAATTATTCGGTTGTTTGCACCCTTTGTGACTATTGTATGGTATTGTTAGATTATACACATTGATGTATTGCTGTAGATTCTCCAAATTATTATTTTTGTGAGCTTTAAGAGCTTTGCTGGAGAATTTTAGTTTGTTGTTGAAGTTAGAATGTTGTTATGATAAGAAGGGACAAAAATATTATATTTTTTGTCCACTTCTCGCTTCGACTAGATTGCCGTATTTAACGACACCTACTAGAGAGTAGAGACATGCCCCCTAATCTCCCAGCAGGCTTATGACGCATTTTCACTGGTCGATAGGGCCCGCATGCGGGGTGCGGGAGATTTCTGAAACGCCTGCGACGACCAATGACAATGCGCCATTAGTTGTCAATTAGTTGTCAAAGACTCCCCGCATGCTGTATACCGTACGAGTTAACGACTAATGAAAATGCGCCCTTAGAATAACAAGAGTAGACATGGGAAAGAAATAAGAATCGACATACTGACAGATTTTATCGAGAAAATGACGGATTTCCATTATCTAACTGTCACTTTGTCTATTTTTCCGTAGAAAGAAACCGTTTCTATGGTGATCATGCCAAGCCTGCTGATCCGTTTTCTTCTCTCCTAAATTGCATTTTACTGTTAGTATTGGAGTTACAACACATACTAAGCTATCAGCACTCAGCTGATTTTGTTTCTCATGTGGCTTTCCCATTAAGGTCTAAGCCAGTCAAGGACAAGAAGTTAGTTGTTCGCAGTGTATTTTTACTAGTAAGGGGGATACTGTTCCATGTACCTTCGAGGAAATTGGTTCCCAGGCAGATGACGGTTCTACAATAATTGGTCGGTCTATGTCAATTCAATGTTCATCTGTCATCATCATATCAGCCTATATTCGTCCACTGCTGGACATAGGCCTCTCTCTCATTGAACGCCAAGATGATCGATCTCCTGCTACTCGCATCCAACATGGACCCGCAACTAAACGGAGATCGTCGTCCCACCTAGTTGGAGGTCAACTTACACCCTGATTTCCCAGCCTTGGTCTCCATTCCAGAGTAAGTTTTCTCCAGCTATCGTATGTTCTTCGAGTTACGTGATCAGTCCAGTTCCACTTCAGCGTACTGATTCTTTCGGATGGATTTGACATAGCGCGACCAAATTACTTAGGTCCGCAATCTGCCTAGGGATCAAATTCTCTGATAGCACATTGTACCATCGAAGAAGTTGATTCCTATGCAATTGACAGACCAACGTTATTTGGTCGAATATGTCAATTCAATATTAATTGTGATCTGTCGGCTGGGTTTGACGTAACGCAACCAAACTACTTAGGTCCCCGATTTGCATAGGAATCAACTTCTCTGATAGTACAATCTATGTATTATGTAACATCTATGGTCACATTGTTCCTGATTGAAGACATCTTTTTTAAGTCCGGAATCTATGTTTAGAGATCCCTTGGGCTTACAGAAAAACCCTTAAATATTTACTTAAAAAATTCGCAATTTTTAACACATATTGTAAGGTAGACGTGTCATCTCTTCAAAATGGATAAATCGTTTTTGATTGTGTGAATCGATATGAGTGGTTAGAAGAATCGCGAAAGCAAAAAAGCGAAATATAAATTAAAATAAAATATTAGGAATACTCCCATAACACATGTGATTTTAGGACGATTCTTGAACGTCAAAAACGGCATCGACGCTTAGTACAATATATTCACAAAAAATTTCAGTTGTGTTACTTAATAATGAAAAACCGGCCAAGTGCGAGTCGGACTCGCGCACCGAGGGTTCCGTACAAACCTGCAAGGTTTACAAAGTTCGTTCATTACGACAATCGAGTATGAGGAAATGGGTAGTAAGTGTAAAATTATTAAAAAAATATATATTATGTGATGTAACTAAAAATTTATGGTTTTCGTAATTTTTCCTTTATCTATGCTATAAGACGTTGCTTCGTACCAAATTTCAAGATTCTGAGTTCACGGGAAGCACCCTGTAGGTTTTGATTCCCTTGCAAGTGTCGAAAATTTGCGGCATAAACGGCTGTATCTTTTGATTGCGTTGGCTTAGAAGTTTGATTTTTTCACAGCTTCAAGGGACAGTAGACCTGAGTAATTGATATAAATTTCAGCTTCATACCTCCACGCGTTCCTGAGAAAAAGGGTCTTGACAGACGGACGGACGGACAGACGGACAACAAAGTGATCCTATAAGGGTTCCGTTTTTTTCCTTTTGAGGTACGGAACCCTAAAAATAAATGAATTATATTAAGGGGACTTCGATACCAAAAAAAACAATTTTTGTCTATTTTGTCTCGATGTTACGGAACCGTTCGCTTGCCTGTCCGACTCGTACTTAGCCGGTTTTTTCTGTCCGTCAGTCAAGTACCAACAATGGCTTTTAATAGATTTTAAACAAGACTAAGTTCTACCTTACATAATTGCGACATGGGGATTTAAGATAGGCAAAAAGTGATGTTTTTTTGCGCACAGGTAAATCACAAAGGTAGGTCGTATTCGGAACTACTGAGCTGTGTAACGGCTCCACCGGTTTTGATGGTAATCTGATATTTTGAAACCTATTAGATAGGATTGGCTTTATTTCTGTTTTAAGTCTCTAGAGCTCATGAGCTGTGTCTTAAGAGTTTAGAACTTAGAACTATTCAGTTAAAAATATTTTTACGTTCCTATAATCCCATACATTACATAAATTCACATCTCTTTTTTTTTGCTTCGCTAAATAACTATTCGGTTAAAAATGTTTTTGTCCTACGCCGGCGGAGCGGCAGAGAGGTGGGATCGTTCTCTCTGTCTCGCTCCGTGGCCTCTTTCTGCGATATAACAAATTCGCAGAAAGAGACCGCCGCCTGCCAGGCCTCATCGCTCTCGAGCATGCAGCGCACCATGCTCGGGAGTGAGAGGTCTCCACCTAGCACCGCCACGAGATCGTGGCGCTGCACGGCCCAACGATCGCACACCTCAAGGGTATGCTGGGCCGTGTCCTCCGCAGCGCCACATTCATGGCAGGCTGGCGTTGGCTCTCTCCTGGCAACCCTACACAGGTACTCACCGAAGCACCCGTGCCCGGTGAGTACCCGTGTAAGGCGGAAGGTGAGGGGTTTCTTCTTGCGGCACATCCACGCCACAAGAACTGGGCGCAGTGCCTCAGCGGTACGTTTACCGTACCGGGTCTGCGCCAGATCCTCTTCCCACCTCCTCAGCAGTGCATTAAGTCAAACCCAGCCGACCTATCACAGCTATGACCTAACATTGAATTGACATAAGCCGACCAATTAATGACGTATAGGTCCGTCAACTGCCTAGGAATCAATTTCCTCCATGGTACATCAAAATTACTGAGCTCCTTTTGATGCAACTAATGGTTATTTCAACTCCCCATTAAACTATTACTCAGCCACTCTTGTAACCACTAACTAAATGGTTTTCTACTCACTCCCCATGATTCATGGGGTCTTTTGTGTGGGGTGCTAACAATATGCTCGATAATGACATAATAGGGGTGCTTATGTACCCCACAAGGGCCCTTCAGATGTGACTTTGAAAACAAGAAAATAAACTTTAAACTTTAGTGAATAGTAGCTTTTGCCCACGGCTTCGCTCGTGTTAGGAAGTATTGTTATTATTAATTTATTAACTAGACTTCGCCCGCGTAAATTAGGAATTTCACAGACAAATCAGCCCACAAAAATAGCCTATAATCCTTCACATGGCCAAATAACATTTTTGTCTTCAGTGTCAAATAACATAAAAATTGCTCCAGTAGGTAGTTGTTAAACAAATATGTTATATTCTGTGCGAGTAGTTTGTGCGATTAGCCCTTTCAAATGTTTTTCCCCGTTTTTTCCACATTTTCCTCTATTTCTTCGCTCCTATTAAAGTTGACAAACTTTCATCCCCTATTTTATCCCCTTGGGGGAAGAATTAATCAGAATCCTTTCTTAGCGGATCCCCAACCCGCGGCCCGCGGGCCGCATGCGGCCCGCCGGGACTTTATATGTGGCCCACGTGATGTTAAACAATTTTGAAAATCAACGCCCACCGAGCAAAATAATGTAAAGTCGTCTTTAAAGTCGTGAATTTCTTTCCACTTTTAAACCGTTAATTTTGAAGAACGTTATTTTTAACCCTAAATTTTTTTGTTGCGGCCCACGACACCAAGATTTTGATCTTGATGGCATGTTTGTGGCCCGTGTGGAAAAAAGGTTGGGGACCACTGTCATAAATCATATCAATTACCTACCCTGCACGTCAAATTTAAGCCCGATTTGCATGTCGATATCAAGTCAATTATTCAACCACCTGTTTTTCTACACACAAACCTATCTATATGGAAATCGGAAAATGGTACCTGACACCATTTGGCAAGTGAGTCACAATTCACAAAATTGCATATTGTTGTTTGCAGTTCATTGTAGAATTATTTTAGTCTTGTTACACCCTGTACTGTATAGGTACCTAATAATATCTATACACTAGCTGTGCCCCGCGGTGTTACCCGCGATTCAAGTGATATAAGTATAATAAAACACTATGAAAAGTACCAATAATGGTACTTTCATGGTTTGTGGTAGTGATGATGATGATGATGAATGTAATTTGCATAGTAGCATATGCTTTCCGTTCTTAAAACAACTTCGAATCTCCCAAACTTATATCTAAAGAGAACATAACACCTCCTCTATTTTGAAAGTCGGTTTAAATTATAGCCTATGTGTTATTCTGATGTATAAGCTGTATTATTGTACAGTTTCATTAAAATCCGTTCAGTAGTTTTTGCGTGAAAGAGTAACAAACATCCATACATCCAAACTTTCGCCTTTATAATATTAGTAGGATTACTAACATACACAAAATACATTTACATTATACATAATATTATAAATCCTACATTTAAATGCGAAATTGAGACTGTCTTAAGAGGCCGGGTACCCTCGAAATTCTCATACATACGTAATACCAAAATCATTTTCTCATACGAAAATATTTAACATGTTTGTGTTATTTTTCAGCTTAAAATAGTAATTACCTAGGTTCCTACACAAACAAAATATTTAAAACACTAAAAAATAAAGTGAAACACTAAAAAATATGTGAATAAATAGTAAATTTACTACAAAATATTTAAACTGAAAAATATTTTTAGTATTTAAATATTTTGTAGTAAATTTTTGTGCAGGAACCCAGGGATTACTATTTTAAGCTGGAAAATAACTCAAAAATGTTAAATATTTTCGTTCGGGAAAATGATTTTGGTATTACGTACGTCTATGTATGAGAATTTCGATGGCACCCGGCCTCTTAACCCTCTTCACGCCCAAACCACTGAACCGATTTAACGGAGTTGCGGGCGTCATTTACTTTATTAAATTAGTATGGAAGTATGGATTTATTGCATTTTATCTTCGCAAGAATACATATTAGTTTATATTCTGTGGCAATACTAAGGTGATGATGATGAATAAAAATGTTGACACAGGTGCTTTGGGCCGCCTTTGGGGCGTAGCCACGCCCATCTCCTGTCCCGCTCAGCAGTCAGCGTGAAAGCCTCCGCCGGAGGACTGTTCTCACGACTTGTTTAGCTTAGTTTTAAAAGTGGGAGGAATATGCCTCGGCACGAATGGGCCGGCCCGACCGGAGAAATACCACGTGCTCACAGAAAACCGGCGTGAAACAGCGCTTGCGCCATGTTTCACCAATCCCCTACCCTATTCCCTTCCCTACCCTATTCCCTATCTTAAAAGGCCGGCAACGCACCTGCAGCTCTTCCTTTTTGCTTTCCATCAGGTGACCAGTATGCCCGTTTGCCCACTTATTTCATAAAGAAAACTCGAAAACCTCGAGCGCAGGCAGGCCGCGAAGTACATATATACCTAATTCGAGAAATGAGAATAAGGCTCTAGCTACTCAGTACAAAGTGGGAAGTCTACTTTTGTTTGACCATGATTTTTTATATGAAATTAGGGGCCAAACGAGCAAACGGGCCACCTGATGGAAAACTACCCTCACCCATGGACACGTCTCACACAGACGAGTTGCAGGTGCGTGGCCGGGCTTTTGATATGAATGTACATAATTATATATTATGTAAGTTTAGCTCGGGCCGCTATTCGCTAACCCATCAATCTCCAAGCGGCAATATCTATTGTGTCTGCGATACCCACGATGGTGGTGATAATGCTGCCAATTTAAATGTCACATTGCAGCATTGACGCTTGGTACAATAAAGAAATAAACATTATTTTGGTCGAGTAACGACTGACGAGTGACGAGTCACACGTCAGCTGCTAGGTATAGAATATTGGCAGCTCTGTGACTCAGTTTGAGCCATAGTAATTAGTAAATTTTTACGAAAAAATTTTGATATTTAAGTAATTATGAGGGGTTATGTTATCGTTAGATAATATGGCGTCCTTAACCAAATATCATTTTGCACTGTAGTTATAGTTAAAGTAAGTTGGTGCAACATGGTGCAACCCACCCTTAATCCTTCAAGCCCCATAAGACCCCCCGCGCATTAGGCGGCCAGGTCGCTGCGGCCAATTAATTCTTCTACGATATATGTAGGTGCGCGCATGCGACCAGCGGCCAGCTGTCACGCGCGAAGAATTAGTTCGCGCGTGACAGCTGGCCGCGCGACCTGGCCGCCTAATGCGCGGGGGGTCTAAGGGCACCGGTGATCGTGACAACAATAGAAAACAATAGCGTTTCCAAGAATCCCCGATCGAAGGATTTATGAAGAAACTCTATATTTCTAGAGCCAGACTTAAAATACTTTTGAATAGGTAGTCGTGTTCAGACATCATTATTTGACTAGACTCTAAAATTACATAGTATACGGAGTATACCTACGTTATACGTATTATATTTTATTACTATGTTAATATTACTCTATCCTCATCTCAACAAGAGACTAGTCAACAAAAATCTCATATTTAACACACCAATTAAACCATATCAAAAAGTATTAGTTACCATTACAATAAAAAACATTGTAATAAGTCGTAAACATATTTCGTAAGCGACGTTAAAAAAATAAAACAAATATGGCCGCGAGAGCTGTCAATAAAACATGACATTTAATCGTTTTCCCGCGCTACAATGACAGATAAAGCGGGATTCCTCGAATTCCTGTACCTTGTTTGTATTATAGGGACACTTTAGGGGGGTCTCAAAGTTTCACACACTTTTCAACGTTTTGATAAAGGACAATGGTCTAGAATTGTCATAAAATCGGAGCTTATAGATATTTAGGTAGGTATTTACACAGTTACCTAATATAGACGTACAAGGTATTCATGTCGTTGCCTAGACTCTGGCATATGGCCGGTTTTTCTATAATATTATAGAAAAACCGGCCAAGCGCGTGTCGTGCCACGCGCAATATGTATAGGGTTCCGTCGGTAGTACGTAGTGCCACTAGCTTTTGATATTTTTTGTATGGTCAATGAATGGCAATGGTGTTTTATTCCACTAACAACATCATTTCTACTATTTAATTTTTTTAGTTGATCGACTATTACTCAATAACTTAGGTATGAAGTCTTCTTAGCCGTGATAGTTTTCCTTTTAAATTCAGCATATTTTCTACTCCCGTGAATTTTTTCACATTTCCAGAAGCAACCGTTTAGCTGTTAGAAGGGACTGGACTCTAACTATTTTTTCCACTTTAAAACTTCATACTTCACAAATGGAACCTTAATCTTAAAATGATCTAAGTTCTAAGAATACTCATAATATTATATTTTAAAAACCTATCCAACGATATCCCACACGGTGGGGTGGACACGAAAAAAAATCACCCCCGCATTGATGTGTAGAGTGCGTTTCATCAAATAGTTGTTGTAATCACAGTCACTATAGTTGTTGTAGTCACGAAATCACAGTAAAACTTAGAAAACTCGCAGAGCATGTCTACCTTGTTTACGTTATTGACAGACAGGAATGCCAACATGACGGCAAAGGAACTATTCGATGAAACGCACTTTAAGGGAGGTACGCGGGACCGTAATTTTTTTTTTAAGATTTTATATACCATTTTGCCGGCATCAATAAGATGTGTACCTATTCATGCCGAATTCCAGCTTTGTAGGCCTTATAGCCTCTGAGCAAAACCGCGGACAGACAGACGGAAGACCGAAACTATAAGGGTTCCTTGTTGACTACGCAACCCTAAAGTTACTTGATCAGAAATATTGACCAATTTACTAGATGACGCCCGCATCTAAATTGCGCCAAATTCCGTTTTAAATCGGACAGACGTACATATTTCTGAATTCTGGGATGAAAATTATCTATGTCCTTTCTCTATGTCCTATGCGTCCTATGAAAAGTATCTATGTCCTTTCCGGAACTCAAAGTATGTCTGTACCAAATTTCAACAAAATCGGTTTAGTAGTTTAGATGTGAAGAGGTAACAGACGGACAGACAGACAGGTAGACAGACAGCTACTCACTTCGCATTTATAATATTAGTAACATGTATGGATATACGGCGGATCTTGAATAGATCTAGCTGCGTAAATATTTTTTGTAAGTTCCATACTAAAAACTAGTCTCTTTCTACCTAAAAAAAACTATTTCTCAAACTTCTCAGAGTATGGACTGGGGAAAGACTATCATGATAATAGATTTTAGATTCACAAGTAAAGAGGAACTCTAAATTACTTTAATATAATTATTTAAGGTCTCATTTATACAATATATACTAGAATATAAACTATGCATAACATAAACATCTATTCCTTTGCTACTCAACATTGTATGTGAAAAAAATTTTTTTTTTTTCGTCCGCGGCGAACCGCGACGGAGAGACGGGGCCCACCGCGACGTAATCCGACACCGGCCACTCGTCACGCCGGAGTTATAGCCAGCCCTACACCTAGGGCTGGCGCGACGTAGAAAATCTTATATATATATAAAATTCTCGTCTCACAAGGTTAGTCCACGAACTCCTCCGAAACGGCTTTACTGATTTTTACCAAATTTTATATGCATATTCAGTAGGTCTGAGAATCGGCTACTGGGTACTTTATATATTGATAAGTGCATTTGTTGAATAAATAATAGTAAATTATTACAACCTGAGACTGACGGCGACCATTGTTTGTGCGACGAGATAGCGATCGACGTTGCCATGGCGACATACTTATTTAGTCACTTCAATAAAATAATATGGGCGAAATACTATGGCAAAGCAACGTTTGCCGGGACAGCTAGTATATATTATAAAAAATAAAGTGTTTCTTTGTCTGTCTGTTACCTCGTCACTCGGCGTGGCGACGAAGTTATAGCCAGCAGTTGAGTGTTGACGCAACGCATAAAATATAATAAAATTACCAAGTAATCCTTATCAATATAACTAGGTGATGCCCGCAACTCCGTTGCGCCAAAATTCATTTATCGCGCGGGAACCGTACATTATTCCGGGATAAAAAGTATCGTATGTCCTTTCCCGGGGCTCAAAATATCTACATACCTTTCAGCAAAATCGGTTCAGCCGTCAGCAGTTTGGGCGTGAAGAGGTAACAGTCAACAGACAGACAGACACACTTTCGCATTTATAATATTAATACATACATATTATGAATTATAAATTCGAAACTACGAGTATGTGGCTGCAAAGCGCGTGTCATAGCGCTTGCGATGCGTTAAATTCAATACATTCTTGATATATTTAAAACTTTGCTATCGAAATTAGCGAATACATTTTGACTAAGCACTCTGGACCAGGAGTTTTATAGGTCATAGACGTACGAACTTAAAGCACACGGGTTTTAAGTTCGCTAACTTACTCGGCTCGCGTCGGTGACACACGAGAATCGCTCACACTGAATTACCATGCCCCCAGGCTCGCAGCTCGCGGCCCTTTGCTCTCACAAAGGAGTGACAGACGTACGAACTTAAAGTACGCGGGTTTTAAGTTCGCTAACTTACTCGGCTCGCGTCGGTGACACATACGAGAATCGCTCACACTGAATTACCATGCCCCCAGGCTCGCGGCTCGCGGCTCTTTGCTGACACCATTGACCATAAGAAAGTAGAGGACACGAAATAACCACGAAAGAAACGAGCCAGCCTTCAAAATTTGCAAAACAAAAATGGCGGATTTTACTAGAGACGTCACTGAATAATAAAAAAATATCGATATCGATACTTTTCCAAAATATAAAAGTAAAGGTGACTATAACGAACTAAAAGCCGAGCTTTGTGAGGGCTCGCGTCGTCACACCTTGGCTGACTGATAAGTGATAACTGATAACACATCTTCTTACAACATCTATAACATTTAAATAAAAATTACTATGTTAAAGCACAAATCAATAGGTGTAGTAGTTTATAACTAATAATTAGATGCAGTAAACTGATATTTTTTCAAAATTTGATATTTATATAATATTATGTAGTTAAAATAAAATACTGTCAAAAAGAAACAAGCCTTTTATTTACATTAATAATAAACATAATTAAGTATGAGTTATTTGTGGATGAAATTTTTACATTTTGAAGAAACTTCACTCCACCTACCTTAGGAGGTAGGCAGGAAATGGGATCGATTTTAAAGGCTGAGTTATGAGTATATATTTTGTTACTATTAGGGGAAAACGTAAGACAGAATAAATTATAGCTACGTGTGCAACCTCACATAGTGGCAATTACCCATAGCCAATGCACAATGGGCCCACTGACTTCAAATATCACATTTTATCTCAATGTATCATGTAGGTGGTCACACCACTTGGAAATTGGAATATGTATTATGCACTGAGTTTGGAAAATAGGAAAAGGGTGAAATTAAATTCAAATCTGTACTTAATGTAATATAAACTTTTTATTCATAAAATTATAACTTTTAATACAATATTATCTACTAGTATTACCAAAAATACCTGACAGATCCTCCAAAGTAGGTGAAGGCGTGATAAATGATAATATGTAATATGACTATAATATTCATGCAAAATTTGATTTGATTCGAATGATGAATTTGCTGTACTGTATTTTTACAAAAAAAAAACTATATTAGCAATACATCAGGGTCTCACGTATGTACTTAACCGTTAACGGTTTTAATCCTCAAGCGGCAGCCTGATGCCGCATAGCAATTGAAAATCTATTGTGTTATTTTCTAACAATATAATTTTGTTAATATTTTCTGCACTAATGACATCCAGATTCCAGTCAGACTTTCCGTCTTTTTTCATAATAAGGCAATCTAAAAGTAGAAATAAACACATAAATTCTAGTGACGAAATTAGGTAAATAAATCTTTGAATAAACAAATATCGATAAAGTCAAGCACTATTGTTCATACAAACGTATTTCCACATATTTTATACAGATATTGTCGAAAATATATTGAATCAGGTGGCTTAATTAATAGAACTTTTTGTAATATATCATTCTTATGAAACACAACCATCTGGATTTAGAAATCTGGTGTATATTGAAGTAAAATACTAAACTTGCAAAAGCCAAGGCAAATCCTCCTTTTTCTCTTAATTTTAGGGCTGCATCCAACTATACTGCACGCAGTCATATTTTAGCACGCCAAATTTAACTTTCTATCACATTTTTATCCAATAATAACTGAAATATTGCCGAAATTATGAAAATAATTGATGTTTGTTTACGTACTTTGACAGATTAGCTACCAAAAATATTGCAAAACAAAAATGGCGAACGTAAATAAATTTGGTCGCATATAGGCATTTTGACAAATATTTCTTTCAAAACGGTAAACATTCAAACTTACAGTTAACTTTTTTCACTTACGTAAAAAAGCATATGCAAAAGGGAGATAGATATATGATTATAATTTTCTCTATGATTTGACGTAATCAATTCTATACATAGACAATTACTTCGGATCCACTACTGTTTAAAGATCTTTGGCTGACACACAGGCGATTTAGATTGTCGAGCCATAAGTGTCTGTCACCCCCTACACAGGCGATTAACCGATTCAGTGCGTATGACTGTCCGTGTCATACATGTTTTTAACGTGTGGCGTATGACACGTGAGCCGTGTAATTTGAAAAACGATTGTATCTCCCTCAAATTTTTTTCTAACTTTGAAACCTACAAAAGGTTTGCAACATCTGAATAAAAAAATAGGTTACCTGCCATTTTAAGGTTAACACTTAGTAAAGCTACTCGAAATCAACTCAAAACAATGTAGCCTTCCATTAACATCAATGATTTGGTCTCAACCAAATAAATCAAGTTAATACAAGCGAAAAAAGAAACAACAAAAAAACCCTAAACCTTTTTGAACGTGGCGAGTGACACGGCAGCCGTGTCATCTACTTCTATGGCGTATGACACGGCTAACGTGTCACGAGAAAATTGTATGGCGCCACGACTGAAAGTCTTCAAAAATGTGCGCCGCATTGAATCGGTTTAAGATCGTCGAGCCATAAGTCCGCGTACATACTCGCACGTCTGTCACCCCTTTAACATTCACCAGTCTCAAAATATAGTCACTAATTGAAGAAGTTTCCTCTTTGTGTGCCAGCCCTGGCGGTTTGAACAGTCAACAGACGCAGGGAAACGCAGTGTTATTATTTTTCATAATTAATATGACGTCTTGTGATAAGAATCTTCGATTGAATCTTTTGTATTAGGACAGGTAGTTTTAGGTAGTCATCAATACTTTCTACTGTAGGGTATTTGAAAGTACCATCGAGGAAATTGATTCCTAGGCAGTTGACGGAGCTAAGTCATTTGGTCGGCTTATGTCAATTCAATGTTAGCGGTCGGCAATTACTGTATAGGCCAGTCATTAAAGCCAAAACCCGGAAAAATTTTAGGGGGTTGTTAAAGAAAGTAAAATAACTTACCGTGTGATTTTGCAGCGTTCTGGGGTGTTTATGTTAATAACATTGCGTAAAAAATTAGTAACACGCTGCAAATTTGGAATTAGGTTGTTCTTACCGTTTTCTAACGTGTATTAAATTTGCAGCGCTTTGCAACATACGGAACATTGTTTATTGTTAAAAAATAATGAAATTTGTTATTAACAAGGGTTAAAAAATGTAGTAACACGCAGCAAATTTATAATTAAGTTGTTTTTACCGTTTTCTAACGTATATCAAATTTACAGCAATTTAGTAATAAACAATGTTCCGTATGTCACAAAGCGCTGCAAAATTAATACACTTTACAAAACGGTAAGAACAACTTACCTAATTCTAAAACACCGATTTACTAATTTTTTTTTTACCCCTGTTATTAACAAATTTTATTGTTTTTTAATAATAAACAATGTTCCGTATGTTGAAAAACGCTGCAAATTTAATACACGTTACAAAACGGTAAGAACAACCTAATTCCAAATTTGCAGCGTGTAACTAATTTTTTACGCAATGGTATTAACAAAAAACCTTTTTCATCCCTTTTCAACCCTTTCCGTACAGAACGCTGCAAAATCACACGGTAAGTTATTTTGCCTTCTTTAACAACCCCCTAAAATTTTATCAAGTTTCTATCGGGTTTTGGCTTTAATGACTGGCCTAGTAAGCGAAATTGTGGTAAATGCTTGCAGTTATCTAAGCAATGCTGAAATTTCCAAACTCTTATGTTTAAACTTTAAAGGTTCAGGAGTTCTGTTCAGTGCATTTGGATCCAGAGGGCAGAGACACCTTCGTATGAAATTTCACTTATTTGTAACACAATTAATAGGTACAGTGTGTTAGTGTTAACACCGTTATACTTCAAACCATCGAATGAGCCGTCTTCATACCCATACGGATGCCCGGATCGGCAATTGGGTATGAAGACGGATTTTTTTGAGTTCCCAACATTGTTCTCATAGAAAAAGTTGTTCATTTTGACGGGCTCATTTGATGGTTTCAAGGATAACGGTGTTTACACATCTTGTATGGTCCACAAACAGCGGAGTAATGACCAAAGATGTCTGTATATAAAAATAAAAAAAACTATGAAAAACACTAATATGTAATACTAATAATAGTCATAAATCATAATGTGATGTTGCAAGATGTAAGTACAAAGACGATGATAATGATTAATCTAATGTACCATTAGCATGTGCCTTCAATTCTTAAAACAACGTCGAAACCCCCAAATGTGTATCTATTTAAAGGAGGCCGGAGATCTGTTCACCACCTTCGAACCATGGTACATCTTGATTCTTGGTGCAAAATCTGATTTTTGGTAAGAGTTACTTGGAAAACTTCATTATTTATCAAAAATCACTATAAATTTCCATTTGATATAAGTACTTCAGATTATGAATCGAAATCACAATATCATCCAGATAAATGGGGTTTTAGTATACCTAAATAGCGAAGATTTCCCTCGATAACTTATAGATCCCATCATCAAGTCACCTTTTTTATGAACATGGTACCAAATTCGGATTAAACCCGATACAATAGCGAAAAAATCTTGAAAATCGGTCCACATACGGCGAAGTGATCGTTGAACATACAAAAAATATCTATATACTAGCTGTCCCGGTGAACTTCGTGTCACTTTAAAACCTTCCCTGGACTTCTACGAATATTTTAAGACCAAAATCAGCCCAATCCGTTCAGCCGTTTTCGAGTTTTAGCGCGACTAACACATTTGAAAATCCATTTTTATATAATACTAGCTGTCCCGGTGAACTTCGTGTCACTTTAAAACCTTCCTTGGACTTCTACGAATATTTTAAGACCAAAATCAGCCCAATCCGTTCAGCCGTTTTCGAGTTTTAGCGCGACTAACACATTTGAAAATCCATTTTTATATATAAGAAGATAGATAAGATATATACAGACGAACATAATAATATAAGCTCCTCCTTTTTGGAAGTCGTCGGAATTAGACACAGGGGTAGTCGGTTAATGAAATAGTAGAGTAAAAACCATCTTGGCCATTAATTTCATTACATCGTGCACTTTGGCGTGGTAAACAATAGGAATACAGTTATAAAATTATATAATTGGAGTTAAAATCTACAAGATCATAATAATGTACTTCTCAAAAAACATGATACTCGTATCTATGTAACTTCCCACAATAACATTTTTTGGTTGTCGAAGTTTGAATGCGATTTTATCGATAACACCTTTTACGACTTTCGAGTTTCAACTTTCTAGGGTTCCGTACCCAAAGGGTAAAAACGGGACCCTATTACTGAGACTTCGATGTCTGTCCGTCTGTCTGTCTGTCTCCAGGCTGTAACTCAAGAACGGTAATAGCTAGAAAATTGAAATTTTCACAAATTGTGTATATCTGTTGCCGCTATAACAACAAATACTAAAAACAAAATAAAATTAATATTTAAGGGGGACTCCCATACAACAAACGTGATTTTTTTGGCCTTTTTGGCTCTATATTCATAATGGCCACAGATAGGTACTTGAATTTTACTCAAGATCCTTAGTTTTATGTGCACTTTAATATTTAATAATAATATTAAAATAAAATAAAAAATTAAGGGGGGCTCCCATACAAAAAACACAATATTTGGGCAAATTTTGCTCTATAAATGGTACGGAACCCTTAGTGCGCGAGTCCAACTCGCACTTGGCCGATTATTATTTTTTTATATTTTCCTGACCTACACGCATGATATTTACATCGTTCGATAGCCCATAAATTAAATGTAGATTATGGGCATACTAATAAGTAATAACTCAATAACGACAGTAAACGCTGATTTACATTGAATATTGATACAGTAGCTGGCGCCAGAAACACTGGACTCCGTCGCTGCACTGGTACTGGTACTTGATCGCATCGTTTACACGCGTCCAGTAGTCAATTCTACTTTTTTGTGGTGACTATGTCGCAGGCGGATTATATATATATATATTTAGCCGTATTACATTACGGCTAGCCGTTTTAAAAAACGGCGCCGTTTTGTTATGCGGCGTGTCGACGTTTAGCCGGATTGTAATTGCGATACGTTCTTCAATAAGTGGGACCCCGGCGAGTTTCTTACGCCGGTTCTTCTCGCCGGGATAGTTCCCGAACCGGTGGTAGGCACCAGTAGTATCAACATTCTGAAAGCATTTGCTACAAATCTTTTCGGAAATAAAACAATTTTTATTTTTATTATTTATTTTTAATAAGGCGGCCCACGTTTAGCCGCATCGTACTCCTACTAATGGCGCATTTTCACTGGTCGATAGGGCCCGCATGCGGGGTGCGGGAGATTTCTAAAATGCATGCCACGACCAATGCGCCATTGCCCATTACTTGTCATAGACTCCCCGTATGCTGTATACCGCACGAGTTAACGACTAATGAAAATACGCCCTTAAGTTATAAGGTGACCATGATTGCAAAATAAAACAACGTTGAAAATGAAAATCAATTTTACTAATTCTTAGAAAAATCTAATAGATATTTCTTGATTGTTTTCACGATATTCCTTACCAATCAAATATTATTATAATAGTTACTTACTAGCTAAATAAAATATTTGGCATAAGACATTTTAATGCTCAATATTATAAATCACAATTCACAAGGTACTGCCTAGTATACGTAAGTATTTACGATTAGGTAAGTATATTATATTAATCTGTGACACGGGCAGCGCCACGAGTGTTAAGAAACAAAACTAAAACTGTCAAAAAGGCGACTAGTATCTAGCCTTATTAGTTATTACGGCTAGCCGTATTGAATGACGAATAGCGCCGAATACATTCCGGCGGTTTTTTATTCAGCCGCATTCAATCCGGCTAAACGTCGACACGCCGCATTACAAAACGGCGCCGTTTCTTAAAACGGCTAGCCGTAATGAAATACGGCTAAATATACAATTCGCCTGCGACAACTACACGTTTGCATTCTCAAAAAAATGAGTGTGTTTCACAAAAATGAAGGAAATTGAAAACATTGTCTAAAAATCTAGAATATGACCACTTTTTAAACAACGTTTTCGATATGTTGATTGTTGAATAAACAAAACGCGTGGTAATTGTATGATTGAGCGCCAGCGACTGGCGTTCACTGGCAAGTGGCATGTAGTGTTTATACAGAGCCAGTGCCACTGGCACGGGCTGCGCGACGTGCGTTCGCTGGATCGAAAAAAAGGTAGCCGGTCTGTTTCGGTCCAGTGCTGGATACTGGACTGGATTGAAACATGTTTACATTGATACAGTGCTGATCCAGCGACGGGATCCAGTGATAAATAAATAATAAATAAATAAATAAATCTTTATTTCCTTCAAGTAATACACGTTATCTTAAATAAACAAAACACTGCTCCCCACACTAGGATTCCCTGTGTCGTGAGGAGCAGTCTCTTCAATCATGCACAATTATAACCACAAGATAAATCTATTACAATTAATCTTATCCAGCTAATGACATAGTGTTTGTAAGTTAACGGACTATATATATATATATATATTTTTTTAAAGTAGGTGACTAAAAATTGTACCTATACAAAATACACATAATAACATTACAAGATCATTACCAGAGCCACCGAAACCAGCTACAGTACGTGTAAGTTAGTGATGAGGTGAGTTACTTCTACAGAGACCTGACCTATATTGCAATTTTTATTAACTATATTTTATTATTAAAATATTAAATAATTAATATATATCAAGTAATTAATATATAATATTAAAATATTATATATTAATTATTATTGCTGGCACCAGCTACTGTATCAATGTAAATCAGCCTTTCACGCTGATAATAATTCATACTAATATTGTCCGTACTAATATTATAAATACGAAAGTATCTGTGACTGTCTGTCTGTCTGTTACCTCTTCACGCTCACAGCTGTACCGATTAAGCTGAAATTGGGCATGGAGATATTTTGAGACCCGGGAAAGGACATAGGATACTTTTTATCCCGAAAAAATGTACGGTTCCCGCGCGATAAACAGATTTTGGCGCACCGGAGTTGCGGGCATCATCTCGTGCCAAAATATTTCCACTGAGTGGCACGGAATACATTAGTATTATTCTTGACTAGCTGTTGCCCGCGACTTAGTCCGCGTGGACTTCAGTTTATAGCGCGCGGTGTCAACAAAATTGGTGTCAAATTTAAAAGCTTTTAAAAACCCGGGTACCCCTTAAATCAAAATACCCGAAAACAGCTGTGCAGTGTGCACATATTTGATTTTTGTTAACTTTATTTATGCCTTTTAAAGCTTATTTAGCTTTAAAGCCATTACACAACTTTGCCCATAAACTATATTAATCATTGATAGGTTCAAGGTTACGTCAGCGGTCACTGCATAGATAAAGTATTAAGTACCGAGTAGTGAGTTATAAGTTATTTAAAGCGTGTGTAACAATCGAAAGAATCGAAAAAGGTAACTCAAGATGGTATCCCCTCTTATAGAAAGACATATGAGTAAGCGATAGCGCGATGTAGGCTACTCTTGGCGCCATCTGCTATGAACTTTTGGAACTAAATTAATTTGAACAAATTTACGCATAAACACCCCCTTTTTCAGTTAAAAAGTAGCCTATGTCTTTTCTCAGGCTTTAGACTATCTGTGTACAAAATTTCATTACAATTGGTACAGTAGTTTTGGCGTGAAAGCGAGACAGACAGATAGTCAGACACACTTTCGCATTTATAATATTAGTATGGATATCTTTGAATCTATATTTTAACATAGATATACCTTTCTAGGACTAAAAACTTGAAAATTAATTGTTAAGAAAGAATATGAACTCAAGTTAAGTTAGTAGTCCTTTTTTTTACATTGGGAAATGCTTTACGCATCCCCGGCAAATTGGAGATATCGGCCGGGGTATCTGGGAATCCTGCGTAGTCTACCCACTAAAACCCCATGGTGCTCCACTCATCGCTTAATGCTAAGTATTGACATACGGTTTTGCTCGATAGTTTTACTCCAAATCGAGCAATAACCACCGTGTGGACCGCAAAACCGACAGCTCGAAGGCTCGCTTCAAGACGGGCTCAATAGAATTAAATATGTCAAATATGTCATTTCCTTCGATTTGGAGTAAAACCATAAAGTTAATATACCTAGCGGAATAGAGAAACAAAGGCCTGAGCAAGCGAGATGCCACTATCAGTAACACCGCGTGGTAAAAAGAGACGTGTGATACATGACAGCAGCACTCTTTTTTTGACGTCCAGTCGGCACGTGCCGCACGTTGTCAATATAATCTCATAGAATTCATGTTCAATCATGCTTGTGTAAGTGTATACGTATACGTATACATATTTTTCACACAGATGAAAACCAATTTTGGTTGTTATACAGCTCGAGATTGTTGCTCTATTCCGATAGGTATATTAACTTTATGAGTAAAACTATCGAGCAAAACCGTATGTGAGTACTTAGCATAAGGCAGAGTTGCGGGTACAGTTCTAGGGAGTGTCGAAATAAATGCAGTTATATACATCTCAATGCAGATTTATGGTTTCTCACAGTATGCATTACGACTCCATTACGAAGTGTTTTTAAGATACTCTTGAATTTGAATTTCTTTTGACATATATCACAGTTATTATTATGGTTTCTCACCAGTATGAATGAATAAGTGTTGTTTTAACTCCCCTCTTAAGAATTTTTTTTGACATATGTCACAGTTGTATGCTTTCTCACCAGTATGAATTAGCATGTGTTCTTTTAAGTTGTTTTTTCTTCCGAATTTCTTTTGACATGTATCGCAGTTATATGGTTTCTCTCCAGTATGAATGAATAAGTGTTTTTTTAACTCCCATATTGTAAAGAATTTCTTTTGACACATGTCACAGTTATATAGTTTCTCTCCAGTATGAAATCGCATGTGTCCTTTTAAGTTGCCTTTTGTTCTGAATTTCTTTTGGCATATATCGCAGATATATGGTTTCTCACCAGTATGAATGAACAAATGTGCTTTCAAGTCGCCTTTTCTTCTAAATTTTATCTGACAAATATTGCAGTTAAATGGCCTGTCACCACTATGAATTAGCATGTGTTTTTTTAAGATGCTTTTTGTTCTGAATTTCTTTTGGCATATATCGCAGTTAAATGGTTTCTCTACAGTATGAATGAATAAGTGTTTTTTTAACTCCCCTCTTCTTGAGAATTTTTTTTGACATATGTCACAGTTATATGCTTTCTCACCAGTATGAATTAGCATGTGTTCTTTTAAGCTGCCTTTTGTTCTGAATTTCTTTCGACATACATCGCAGTTATATGGTTTCTCACCAGTATGAATTAACATGTGTCTTTTCAATTCGCTTTTTCTTCTAAATTTTTTTTGACAAATATTGCAGTTAAATGGTCTTTCATCAGTATGAACTACCATGTGTCCTTTTAATTCGCCTTTTGTTCCGAATTTCCTTTGGCATATATCGCAGTTAAATGGTTTATCTTCAGTATGAATGAATAAGTGTTTTTCTAACCCCCCTCTTCTTAAGAATTTTTTTTGACATATGTCACAGTTGTATGCTTTCTCACCAGTATGAATTAGCATGTGGCTTTTTAAATCGCTTCTTCTTATAAATTTTTTTTGACAAATATTGCAGTCAAATGGCTTCTCACCAGTATGAACTACTAAGTGTTTTCTTAAGGTCCTTTTGAATGTGAATTTCTTTTGACATACATCGCAGTTATATGGTTTCTCACCAGTATGAAGTAGCATGTGTCCTTGTAATTGGCTTTCTGTTCCGAATTTCTTTTGGCATATATCGCAGTTATATGGTTTCCCTCCAGTATGAATGAATAAGTGATTTCTTAACTCACCTCTTCTTAAGAATTTGATTTGACATATGTCACAGTTATATGCTTTCTCACGAGTATGAATTAGCATGTGGCTTTTCAAGCCACTTTTAACTTTAAATTTTTTTTGACATATATTGCAGTCAAATGGCTTCTCACTAGTATGCATTACGAAGTGTTTTTTTAAGATACTTTTGAATTTGAATTTCTTTTGGCATATATCACAGTTATATGGTTTCTCACCAGTATGAACTACCATGTGTCCTTTTAATAGGCGTTTTGTTTCGAACTTATTTTGGCATATATTGCAGTTAAATGGTTTCTCACCAGTATGAATGAATAAGTGTTTTTTTAATTCCCATCTCCTTAAGAATTTTATTTGACATATGTCACAGTTATATAGTTTCTCACGACTATGAATTAGCATGTGTTCTTTTAAGTGGCCTTTTATTCTGAATTTCTTTTGGCATATATCGCAGTTATATGGTTTCTCACCAGTATGAATTAGCATGTGTCCTTTCAAATCGCCCTTTCTTCTAAATTTTTTTTGACAAATATTGCAGTTAAATGGCTTGTCACCAGTATGAACTACCATGTGTCCTTTTAAAAGGCGTTTTGTTTCGAACTTATTTTGGCATATATCGCAGTTAAATGGTTTCTCACCAGTATGAACGAATAAGTGTTTTTTTAATTCCCATCTCCTTAAGAATTTTATTTGACATATGTCACAGTTATATGCTTTCTCACCAGTATGAATTAGCATGTGTTCTTTTAAGCTGCATTTTATTCTGAATTTCTTTTGACATATATCGCAGTTATATGGTTCCTCACCAGTATGAATTAGCATGTGTTCTTTTAAGTGGTTTTTTCTATTAAATTTCTTTTTACAAATGTCACAGTTATATGGTCTCTCACCAGTATGAATTACTAAGTGATTTTTTAAGTAGACTTTCATTGTGAATTTGTTGTTACAAATATCACAGGTAAATCGTTTCTCAGCAGTATGTCTTTTGATATGTATTTTCAAATATCCTTTATCTCCGAACTTTTTCAGACAAATATTACAGCTAAACGTTTTTCCAGAATGTGTCTGGATGTGCCTTACCAACTTCTTTTTAGTCGGAAACATTTTTAAGCAAACATCACAGATGAGTTGTTCCTTGTGAATCTTGTACTGTGCCTTTTTGTCGTCATTTTCTACGCTCTGTTCACCAGCGCACTTCCCCCTGCCCCCAATATGTTCTTCTGTGGCTGTGTGTTGCGTGGTGGGACTTCGGCGTACATACTTGGCAATGACACTTTGACTCAACTTTACTAATTTCAATTCAAGCACCTTTGAGCCTTGCCGAGTATCAATGCAGTCAACGTTCAATGATTCCTGTTTGCAGACATCACTATCTGACACATCATCATCTTCAAATTCTAACACGGGTGCATAATCCTCACCATACTCAGATGTATTTTCTACAGCTGGTTCTTCTTTTACACCTATAAAAATAATTTTCAACTTAAAAAACCTAAACACTTGACACTTTGTGAAATTAAATTTAAATTAATTTGTGAAATTAAAGGTACAATTCTGTGCATCGCGATCGATCGCGGTCGCGCACGATCTACGACTGTCATCGGCCGCTCGCGACCATAGTCAGCGTATGAAAATGTATGGCACCGCTTCCGAGGCCCGCGGCTGACGCGCGCGGCCTACGACTGTAGTAAGCCGCGCGCGACCGTGCCATATAACTTTGACACGGTCGCGCGGGGCCTACGACTGTCGTCGGTCGCGCGCGTCTGTCGTAGGCCCCGCGCGACCGTGTCAAAGTTATATGGCACGTGTCACGGTGCCGCGTACGGTGTGTCCCTATTCAGTCGAAATTTGCGCTCGAACGAGAGTGCTTGTCTGGATATGGATCGCGAAAGAATAGGCTACTTGACCTACTTTTTTTCTTCATGCTAATCGCTTCTTAATCATTCATTATCATTTTTCACAAAAAAAAAATATATTTTAATATTTTACACAGTAGAAACCCATAAAAATAATTATTGAAAAATACGCCTCTTAAATGGCGCCGAAACACTGTCCGCCATAGTGTGACGTCATACGCTTTGTATTTTAAACTCTCTTTATTGAAATTTTTTTTATGTGCTAAATGTACGAGTCTAAAAGTGCCCAAAAATTATAAAAGAATTATTAAGAATTAATAAGAAATTAGAAAATATCAATTGTAATGTTGAAAACTTTTGGAGAAAAGTTTTGGCCATTTCATTTCCCGTCTACAATAAATGGAGTTAATATATAAAACTGATGTTTTAAGTTAATTATTCAATAAAATATATTTTACAAATCTTTCTTGGCTTATTCTTATTATTTATGTACAGATAAACTTACATATAACGAGCGCGATAAATAAAAGAAATTAAATTACTATGGGGATGACGTCACATCCAAATCGGAAGTACCGTAAAAGCGTTTTCGTCAGTACAAATCATATTTTCAAATCGACTATTTATCAATCATAAGCTTTTATTTGATGATAATTTGAAATACGGTTTCCTAGGCCAAGTTATACTAGAAATATGCATTTGTTCAATGAAATTGAATATAGGTCAAGTAGCCTATTATTCTCGTTGTTACTAAGACGAAGATTGAAAAAGAAAAAGAAACAGAGGAAATTTTGGGTAAATCCATATATTTATACAATGAACCAAGACGGAAATCTTTTTTTTTTTTAAGAAGGCAGGTCGCTATAGCCCTGACGTCACTGCGACCGATGAGGATCTATTGTGACTAAGACGGAAATCATTTCAGAAGGAAATATGCAGCGCTAAAATTTCCTCGGTATATATTTGCATTACGCGACTTTGATATGTATTTATATATGCCTTGTTTAAGTTTGGACACAATTTTTGTTCGGAAGTTACACCAGAATAGTTTACGGCACCGTGTCACGGTGCGGCGCCGTACCGTATCACGGTGGCGGCGTCGTGCCGTGTCTGATGGGGACGCAGCCTAAATGTGACCTATCTGGAATATGAATACATACAGTACAGTACAGTAGGTATACATTACCGTCTTCAATGTATTGTTCAGTCTTTATGTCCGGCTCCTCTTTTATATTATCTGCGGTAGGAGGTATTGTAGAAATATTTTTCTTCTTATAGATTGATAGTTCTAACAAAGATCCAATTGCTCCAATGTCAATATCAGTCTGTAAATTTATATAATATTATGTTTTGTGAGTCACCCAAAAATTATTTTTATATACAAATAATATTATAAGTATAAATAATAAATATACTACAAATATGTTGTCTTGTAGGAACCATATTATACTTATAAGCAACAAATACTATGTCCATTTCTGTGTTATTTTAAGGGATGGCCTTAAAATCAAAATAAGTACCCAAAAACTGCTATTTACTGCTTATTTTAATTTTTATACAATATTTAAGCCAAATTTCAAAGCCGTAGCCGTTGGCCCATGCCAAAAAAAAATATTTCATATAAACTTTGACCCCTAACAACCCTTTTTCCAGTTAAAAAGTAGCCTATGTCCTTTTTCGTGCTCCAGAATATCTATGTACAAAATTTCATTAAAATCTGTTCAGTTCTTTCGGTGTGAAAGCGAGATATAGAGACAGAATTACTTTCGCATTTATAATATTAGTGATTTAACTGCAAATATAATAAGGATTTTGTGAATATATTTCAAGTGCCTACCTGTTGCCATTGTTACGGATACGGACATACAGAGCCATCTAGCGTCAAACCAGCGCAACTTTAGAGCTTTAGAAAGCTAATTTTTTTGCCCATCTTGCTATTTCAGTTATATTTAATTGCTACCAAAGGTTTTTATTTAATTAAGCAAAACGCAACTTATCGTTCTGGAGTAGGTCAAGCTCTGATCATTATTGTCTATTGCATGATTATTCGGGTAATTTTGCATTTCGACTGTAATAAAATGCACATATAACATCTCATTGCAATATTATTCAGGGAAATTGTTTAGGATAAGGATATTGGTAAATACCTATTATTTGACTATTCGGTGATTAAAAAACATTGTACACTTTATGATTATATTCATTGTCGTTTATTCCAATGAATAAACGACAATGAATATAAATATATAGAATACACACAACATATATAGAAAAAAAATTTCTACTATAGGTAAAATAAAAATAATATGCATTTTTGTTTTAAAACATACATTATTTGATGACATAAATGACGTTCTTGCAATCGAAACAGCTCTAGGTTCGAAAAAAGTAATTCTGGAGACTTTCTCTATCATTTTTAGAATTTATAATCATTGCAGTTATTTAAAATGTTAATCATAACCCTCATCGCCACCTGAGTTGGTGTAACATTAATCAATATCATATTATGTTCTAATAAAATGAATGACAATGGCAGGAAATTGCTTTAGAGTCTAAAGCGCATCACAGACGGTGAAGATAATATAAAATATATATTATCTTAGAGCATATTTTAGAATATCGCTCACCATACAAATCCTATGAACCATCACACACGACGAAGTTAATTTATATTTTATATTTTGTATCTTAAGATATGGAAATATATATTTCGTACCTTAATATTTTATCTTAAGATACGAAATATATATTTCGTATCTTAATATGTTATCTTAAGATGCGAAATATATATTTATGAATAGGTACAGGGTGTTTTTTTGTCGAGCAGCGGGCTCATCGGTGATCGGACGCACTAGTAGATGCAGTGTTGCCAGTGCTGTATGTTAGAAAGTTACATACCTACTCTCATTCGAAAAGTAACATTTTGATGGAAAAAGTAACATTTCAGATAATTTTTAATAAAATTGACTTATAATTATTTATTGCTTAAAAAGCTCATGAATCGAAATGAATGTTTCTCTTGAATTTCTAAAATACTCCTGAAACTTCTTCGTTGACAGATATTAATAAGGGTCTACACAGACGGACTGCATTTCAACTGCAATCCAACTGTAAATTGCAGTTCAAGTGCAGTTTGAATGCAGTTGACACGACTGCAATGCGACTACAATAGAACTGCAAACCAAACAGTTCACACGACTGCACGCCGACAGCAACTGAACTGCAATCCGACTGCGTGTTTGGTTTGCAGTTCTATTGCAGTCGCATTGCAGTCGTGTCAACTGCATTCAAACTGCAATTTGCAGTTGGATTGCAGTTGAAATGCAGTCCGTCTGTGTAGACCCTAAAGGTTAAATTCGCCGCAGGTTTTTCTCTTTTTTATGTAAGGCTCTATCCAAATGTTTCTCCTTTTGGAATGTGCTACTGCAATCTGCATTTTACATTCTATATCAGAATCATCGTCTGAGGAGCTGTCTAACAAATCAAGAAGTAAGACAGTATCAGTTATTAGTTATCCTTATCACTCATAGTCAATCACCCTGTATATAGAACTCTAACAAGGAATACGTGTGGCACCAACGAAGACTCGTAAGGAAATGAACATATTTTTAATATTATCGTATCTTAGCCGTGTGTGATAGCTTAAGATACTATAATATTTTATATTTGGGCATCTTAAGATAAAATATTATATTATCTTCACCGTGTGTGATGCGCTTAAAGCAATTAGACAGTCTTCCGAGAGCATCATAGGCCTTTCTTATATGACGGTGGCTTAATCGTCGACTTCTATCTATATTGTGATACAGTTCAATGCAATCAGGATTAAAACTATGTTAAAAACTTCTCAAGTTACAAATTACAATACATTACAATATTCACACAACACACTTTAACAGCACATCTTATAGTAGCTAGGAATCGCATTCCTAATTAAATTCTGAATTGGGTCCCGTTAGGACCTGCAGGGCAACTTCCACGAATAACGTTTGACTGTCTGATAGCAGTTGCTTGCAGGCATGAAACTGGTTACAGTTTCATGCCTGCAAGCAACTGCTGTCACGACAGCAGTTGTTAAAGTGCTGTCGTGACAGTGTTAAGCATGTCTTCTTAGGAGAATAGGCTTGATGACTAATTTTTTTTCTTATTGGTAATTGAAAGACCCTTAAAAAATAGAAACATTGCTGAAAGAATGACTCTCATAGCTTAAAAATTCACCAATATATGAACAATTCAAACATCTCATAAAATAGACCTGCGCGAAACGCCCCATACAAAGTGTTACGAAAGACTGACGTCAGTCTTTCTTAGTTTGTACGGATCGGGAGAGAACTTTGTTCGATAGGTATATTAAATATTGCGTTTATGAAAGTGGTTTCATATCAAAAGTTGCTTTTAATTGCATAAGTTATCGAATGGTATACAAATATTAAGAAATTTAATTGAAAAAAAAAATCGACTTGATTATCCAACTTTGAAGGCGCCTAACAAAAAAAATACAAATGCTATCGAGCTGAAATTTTGGTAACGCTTATTTTTTGACGTGCTTTCTTTATTTTATTAACAAAAGTCGCTAATCTTTGACCTTGTCATCATCCCTATTTGCGAAATAAGAAAATATCTAAATACGATCTCGTTAATTTCTAACAGATCTCGCTGCTTGTCGGTCACATTTAGTTTATTTTGTAGCAAGTATTGCCCATACATTTTTGTTTGTGAGAAAACCCGCATGTTCATTACATTATATCCTGAAAACTGCACAAGAAGACGCATCCCTACAATTACCGTAAATCATAAAAAAAATATGAGCAATGTAACGAATTTAACTAATGATAGGAAGGGCTTTACCACTTAATGTCTTCCAAAATGACCGCTGGTCGTTCTTACGTCTATGACGACTTAAGACATTCAAAAAAGCTAGCCAGGGACAGTCATTCTTATTTTTTATGAAGAAAGTCTGACTATTCTTGACTCTTGGGTCCTGTGTAAACATCTGCGATGACTGATCTGATGCTGGTCTGAGACTGGAGGCTGGAGGTGAGTGGACTGAGATGATCAACACAATATTATGATGGTCGTTTGACTCAGATTATACAAGTTGTCCAAAATAAACTCCAAAGTGTAAAGAGTATAAACTCCAAAGGACCCACCCTCAGGATGCACCCTCTATAGGTTAGTGAATCACATAAGAAGGAAGAGAGAAGGAGAAAATTTCTGTTGTGGTATCGCTGGACCCAGAGGGTCAACAATGCTTGGTGGTCAGCCGTAAAGATTCGATTAGCTGAAGTTAGGTCTCCAGGGAACCTGAGGCGGGTGATCAGCGGCTACCTGAGTGGAAGGAGTGTGAAAGTGAGATGTGCAGGGGTGGAAGTGTGCAGTAAGCAGCAATGTATTTACCCAAATAATCGACTATTTAACTATAAACAACTATTGCATAGTCGTTTATCTTCAAATCATTTTGACATATTTTTTCGCAATAGCCTATTGCCCAGTTTTTGGTGTAAAATACAATTTTAAGTATTGTTATCGAATAAACACATAATTTTTTATATCTTTGTAAATATCCATAGAAAAATTCGGAAAAAAATTCACAATATGTATTTTGACTTCTAGATGCCAAAAAACGCATAACAGCAAAAACCCCACAATAGCACATTGTCCGATTATTCGGTGGGGTGTCGATTTGTAAAAATTTAGGCTGCTAGAAAATTTAAATTTTCTCACTAATGTTGTACCCAAGCAGTTCTTGACATTTAGCCTGGAAACGTACAACAAAGTGTTAGTATTAGGGTGCCCTATACCTCATTCCGGCAAAGATCATCAGCAAGGCCCCGTGTCTGTACGGCCAACTGCTGCAGCCGGTGACACTGCTGCAGTCTCGTCCGGCAGATGTAACACATCCAGCACTCGCTGTCCCTAACCTATTATTGAAAAAAAAAACAAATCTAACTATGTGTGACATAGAAAATATGTTACATTTAACATCCGTTACTGTAATGTACTTACTGCTGTTGGCTAACAATAGTACTGGGCCTCATTATTATGATATGTTGTAGTTTCACCATCCAGTATCTTAGTTTGACTCACACATGGATAAAAACCGACCTCCCTTTATGTCTGTGAAACTATTTCCCAGCTTTTTATTTAGTCTGAGGGATCAGTGGGGTTCTTTATTTTTGATATTCGATTTATAGATAATGAAACTTCGGGCGAACCTTATGCTTTGGCCAACAGTTACGACCGGACCAGAGCCTCAGAAAACAATTTATCCATACATTAGCACTACGAGCAATAGGATATTTCGTTAACGTACCTTATAATTTGCCAGTTGCTCATAAAAGTAAAGCAGATCCGTTCTATAAATGTTAACAGTTCTTTTATTTCTTGATAAACATATACAGCAACAAGTTTTCTTTAGCATTTTTAAATCTTTTCGTCACAGCTTTCACAGACTACTAGATACTACCTACGTATTTCTTTTATATCTTGTTAAACATAATATAAAGCAACAAGTTTTCGTTAGACTTTAGCATTTTTAAATCTTTTCGTCACAGCTTTTCACAGGTGGACGAAACTTTCCGAACAAAAAAAATTGGGTTCCAAATTTAAACGTAGCAACTGGACCCAATAACATAATCTGTGCTTGATCTTTGCAAGATCGACTGTGATTGGCTGATAAAAAAGACCATAAAGAATTTAAACTACATGAGAAAAAAGACGAAGAAGGAGTTTAAAACTCAAAGTTCGATTTTCATTTTGTGAAAATTATTTGTAGCAACTCATACAAAAATTGTAAATTATGTGGATTAATTATTGAAAAACGAAAGGTAAGCCATTGTAAAATGTAAATGTAACCGTAAATTGATAAATTGAAGCAAAACATAACGGTATCATACCATGTTCTAATACAAAGTATGTCGTAGTATTATTTGCATAATTGTACAAAAATTTACAACTTAAACTTTATTAATATAAAAAAGATAGATTATTATTTCATAGAAATTATTATAATGTATATCAGTATGCAGTTAATTTGGAAAATGATGAAATGTGTATCATGTGTATATTGTTTTATTGTAACTATACATAAGGTTATTAATTACTATACTTACTATTATTTATGTAAACTGTATGGAAATATTGTAGTAAATGAAAAATGTTTCATTAATTTCAGATTTTTAGGTCCCTATACAGCTAGTTTGCAACATTTTAGTCTGCAAGCAATAGCTGTTAACTCGATCGCGGATTCTAGGAAATCTTTTGTTCTCGCGGTCGCATGCGACCGCTTGGGAACGAAAGCAGCAAAGAGATTCAAAGCAAGGAGATTTTAGGAGAAGGAAGGTATGGGAATATGAGTGGTACGGCTACCAAGGAAAAATCCTCTGATCAAGTGAGGTGGTATGCAGCTGGCCTGAACCCGCACGATAGATTTCAGCTGTCGTATACAGGGTGTAACAAAACAAAGTGTGTATGTATAAAGGCGCGGTCCACTGGATCGGAATCGGAGCGCAGGTACTCAGTGGACGGATTTGTTGCTTTGTATGTATGGTACTAACTACTATGAACTGCACTAGAAGTACTGGAACGTCATTCTGCGCCTGACAAGTATATGACGACACGTGGTACTACCGTCCGCACCGTACGTCCCGATTCCAACCTGGTGGACGCGCAGCTTCAATCCCCTCCCTATATACAGTTTACTGTATAAAGCGCTTATTCCACTTATCCTAGCTAGGTTTCTAGATCCTAAATCGTTTCCGATTTAGTCAAGACGTGGAACAACATTTAGAAGCTAGGATCCTACCTAGGAACCTAGCTAGCCGCTAGGATAAGTGGAATAATGGCTTAAGCCAATCAAGTAGTTAGTAGAGTAGCATAGACAGCTATTCTATCATATTTATAAATAAAATACATAAAACTGTACTGTAATAATATTATAATATTTAATAATAGAAATCAACAAAAACTTGTGGATTAAATCTGTTTTATTGTTTAATTTACCTTATTAGCCTATTTATTTAGCCATGTACAATAATTTTTATTGAAATAAAACATTTTTCTGAGCTCATTTCTTTTTATTTATTTTTTTTAATTTTTGGTATGTTTAGAGTGAAAGGTTTTGCACTTAAAATTTTTTCGTTTAGTTTCAAATTAAAAAAATAACGAATGTTTATTTTTTTCTTCGAAGTCGGACCTCTTGTTACGTAGTATACAGTTTACATCCTCCATATACTAGTAATCTGTGACATCCTCTTTGCCCATAGGTTCATGCACAGAGTATATTAGTGATCGAAGTGCACAGATTACTATTATATATTTGTAGTGATTATATTCTCTTTGGTTAGTTCTTCTAAGTAGTCTGTGAGAGTAACCCATAGGTTCATGAATGATTCATATTTCATCACGAAAAGATTTAAAAATGCTAAAGAAAACTTGTTGCTGTATATGTTTATCAAGAAATAAAAGAACTGTTAACATTTATAGAACGGATCTGCTTTACTTTTATGAGCAACTGGCAAATTATAAGGTACGTTAACAAAATATCCTATTGCTCGTAGTGCTAATGTACGGATAAATTGTTTTCTGAGGCTCTGGTCCGGTCGTAACTGTTGGCCAAAGCATAAGGTTCGCCCGAAGTTTCATTATCTATAAATCGAATATCAAAATTAAAAGAACCCCACTGATCTCTCAGACTAAATAAAAAGCTGGGAAATAGTTTCACAGACATAGGGAGGTCGGTTTTTATCCATGTGTGAGTCAAACTAAGATACTGGATGGTGAAACTACAACATATCATAATAATGAGGCCCAGTACTATTGTTAGCCAACAGTAGTACATTACAGTAACGGATGTTAAATGTAACATATTTTCTATGTCATTGTTGCCGAAGAAAATGCTCGCAACAATAAGAAATCTTTATTCCAAAACAAATATTATATTAATTCAGACACATTCATTGAACTCTCACAATTTTTCTTGTCATTCGATTTCGTTCAATATTGACTTTTTTCAGCAATTGACATTAATAAACAAATCCTCTAAAATATCTATTGTGCCAATTTGTAACACACTCCGGGGGGAGGCAACAGGTGCACAATATCTATATCCTGTAATACTCGTAACACAATAATCATCAAAACCTATTTTAAAAATGCTTCATAAAAATAAACATATTCAATAAGTAATAAGTCTTGTCTTCTAAATTGCAAAATTATAAAAATTCCCGGTGACTCTGCTGTAATTTTCGCCGGTAAATTTGTCATGATCTTCTTCGCCCTTTGAGTCCTGCAAGATGACGTCTCATAATTTATCGTCCAGTCTTGCCGGTTCAGCCAGCTTCCGACGATAAAAATTACAAATCGGCATCTTCTACATAATTATTACCGATATCATGCGTGGTACTAAAAGTAGTCCTATTTGAGACCTCAGTTTCTTCTATTAAATTAATAACCTCAATCTCATCTCGTATCGTACTTTTCTAATATATTACCACACACGGTTGCCTCTTTTGGTCACGACAACTCAATAGCTTTTGCCTGGAGGAACTCCAAATCGGCATCCTGTATCACATCACTTTTGCCGATTCGTGTAGCGTGCCTGTTAAAAATACGTCTCAATTGAGACCTCTGCTTCTCCCAAACTAATATACTCATTCTGAAATCTCAATTTTTTCACGTATTATTCTCTAATGGTTTCTCGCCTCACGGTCGCCACTATTTGTTGCCGAAGAAAATGCTCGCAACAATAAGAAATCTTTATTCCAAAACAAATATTATATTAATTCAGACACATTCATTGAACTCTCACAATTTTTCTTGTCATTCGATTTTGTTCAATATTGACTTTTTTCGGCAATTGACATTAATAAACAAATCCTCTAAAATATCTATTGTGCCAATTTGTAACAGTCATAGTTTTTTTTTCAATAATAGGTTAGGGACAGCGAGTGCTGGATGTGTTACATCTGCCAGACGAGACTGCAGCAGTGTCACCGGCTGCAGCAGTTGGCCGTACAGACACGGGGCCTTGTTGATGATCTCTGCCGGAATGAGGTATAGGGCACCCTAATACACTTTGTTGTATGTTTCCAGGCTAAATCTCAAGAACTGCTTGGGTACAACATTAGTGAACATTTAAGTTGTCTTGCAGCCTACATTTTTACAAATATTGTACTTTTGTTGCATGTCTCTCGTAATATAAATTAATATTGCAGAGAGGCTCCTATACAGCAAATGGTGTCTCCCTTTTTAGGGTTCTGTACCCAAAGGGTAAAAATGAGATGCTAATGTGTCTGTCCGTCTGTCTATCTCCATGCTGTGTCTCAAGAATGCTAGATTTCTGAAATTTTCACAGACTGTGTATATCTGTTGGCGGTATAACAATAAATACTAAAAATAAAATAATACTATTAATATTTAAGGGGGCTCCCATACAACAATACAAATTATTTTTTGGCAATTTTTGCTCGTAGTCAATAATGGCAACAGGTGGGCACTTGAAATATATTCACAAAATTCTTATTATATTGGCAGTTAAATAATCCACACTAATATTATAAATGACAAAGTATCTCTGTGTCTATATCTCGCTTTCACACCGAAAGAACTGAACCGATTGTAATGAAATTTCGTACACTGATATTTTAGAGCCTGAAAAAGGACATAGGCTACTTTTTAACTGGAAAATGTGCTGTTAGGGGTCAAAGTTTATATGAAATTTTTTTTGGAATGTGCTATGGGCTACGGCTTAGAAATTTTTTGACTTAAATATTGTATACTAGCTGTTGCCCGCGACTTCGTCCGCGTTAGCACAGTATAATAATAAAGATGGATAGTTTTCCCCTTTTTGTGGTTCCTTATACAAAGGGTAAAAACGGGACCCTATTTAAGCAAACGTCAAACGCAAATGTCAATAAACTTCCATGTTTCTAACTCAAGAAATGATGGAGTTTCATTGAAACTTTCTACCCCAATTTCACCCCCTTGGGGGTGGGATGACCAGAAACGCTTCAATACGTATCCATTCATTTTTAATCAGTAACCCTTAAATAAAGTTTCATATTTCTAACTCAAGAAATAACGGACTTTCATTCAAATCTTCAACCCCAATTTCACCCCTTTGGGGGTAGAATTTCCAAAAACTCTTAAATACGTATCCATTTATTTTTAATCAGTAACCCTTAAATAAAGTTTCATATTTCTAACTCACGAAATGACGGACTTTCATTCAAACTTTCAACCCCTATTTCACCCCCTTCGGGGTAAAATTTTCAAAATTCCTTCCTTAGTGGGTGTCTACTTAATAAAACAACCTTGTGCCCACGACTTCGTCCGCGTTATCATAGTATATCTATATGGATTTTCATTTAAACTTTCAACCCCTATTTCACCTCCTTGGGGTAGAATTTTCAAAAACGCTTAAACATGTATCCAATCATTTTTAATCTGTAGCCCAAACATAAAATTTCATGCTTCTGACTCAAGAAATAACGGACTTCCATTGAAACTTTCAACCCCAATTTCACCCCCTTGGGGGAAGAATTTCCAAAAACGCTTAAATACGTACCCATTCATTTTTAATCAGTAACTCAAAGATAAAGTTTTGTGTTCCTAACTTAAGAAATGACGGACTTTCATTCAGACTTTCAACCCCTATTTCACACCCTTTGGAGTAAACTTTTCAAAATTCCTTCCTTAGTGGGTGTCTACTTAATAAAACAACCCTACTCACCAAATTTCGTGGCTGTAACTTTAACAGTTTTTGCTCAGCGATGATGAATCAGTCAGTCAGTCAGGACATGTAATTTTATAAGTATAGATAAGTGCATTTGTTGAATAAATAATAGTAAATTATTACAACCTGAGACTGACGGCGACCATTGTTTGTGCGACGTGATTTGGACAGGGTAGCGATCGACGTTGCCATGGTGACATACTTATTTAGTCACTTTAATAAAATAATAAGGCAAATATATTATGGCAAAGCAACGTTTGCCGGGACAGCTAGTATTAGTTTAGATTTGCAGGTAGAAAATATTTTTTTTGTGACTCATAAAACATAATATTATATAAATTTACAGACTGATATTGATATTGGAGCAATTGGATCCTTGTTAGAACTATCAATCTATAAGAAGAAAAATATTTCCACAACACCTCCTACCGAAGATAATATAAAAGAGGAGCCGAACATAAAGACTGAACAATACATTGAAGACGGTAATGTATACCTACTGTACTGTACTGTATTTATTCATATTCCATCTGGAATATGAATGGAATATGAACATACTACTATATGTATATGTGACCTAGATAGGTACTACTGTACTGTATGTATTCATATTGCATCTGGAATGTCACATATACATATAGTAGTATGTTTGCTACTTAACTCCTCTGCCCTTTCATATTTGTGAAATTAAATATAATATATTTTATAGTGTCAAGTGTTTAGGTTTGTTAAGTTGAAAATTATTTTTATAGGTATAGAGGGAGAACCAACTGTAGAAAATACAAATGAGTATGGTGAGGATTATGCACCCGTGTTAGAATTTGAAGTTGACGATGTGGCAGATAATGATATCTGCGAACAGGAATTATTGAACGTTGACTGTATTGATACTCGGCAAGGCTCAAGGGTGCTTGAACTGAAATTAGTAAAGTTGAGTCAAAGTGTCATTGACAAGTATGTACTCCGAAGTCTCACCACGCAGCACACAGCCACAGAAGAACATGTTGGGGGCAGGGGGAAGTGCGCTGGTGAACAGAGCGTAGAAAATGACGACAAAAAGGCACAGTACAAAAGTTATAAGGAACAACTCATCTGTGATGTTTGCTTAAAAATGTTTCCGACTAAAAGGAAGTTGGTAAGGCACATCCAGACACATTCTGGAAAAACGTTTAGCTGTAATATGTGTTTGAAAAAGTTCGGAAATAAAAGATGTTTGAAAATACATATAAAAAGACATAGTACTGAGAAAAGATTTATCTGTGATATTTGTAACAACAAATTCACAATAAAAGACGACTTAAAAAAACACTTAGTAATTCATACTGGTGAGAAACCATATAACTGTGACATATGTCAAAAGAAATTCTTCAAAAGAAGGGAGTTAAAAATACACTTATTCATTCATACTGGAGAGAAACCACATAACTGTGACATATGTCAAAAGAAATTCTCTACAAGAGGGGAGTTAAAAAGACACTTATTCATTCATACTGGAGAGAAACCACATAACTGCGATATATGCCAAAAGAAATTTGGAAGAAAAAGCCGCTTAAAAGAACACATGCTAATTCATACTGGTGAGAAACCATATAACTGTGACATATGTCAAAAGAAATTCACAAGAGGGGAGTTAAAAAGACACTTATTAATTCATACTGGAGAGAAAGCATATAACTGTGACAAATGTCAAAAGAAATTCTTTACAAAAGGGGAGTTAAACAAACACTTATTCATTCATACTGGTGAGAAGCCATTTAACTGTGATATATGCCAAAAGAAATTCAGAACAAAATACTACTTAAAAAGACACATGCTGATTCATACTGGTGAGAAGCCATTTAACTGCAATATATGTCAAAAAAAATTTGAAAAAAAAAGCGTCTTAAAACAACACATGCAAATTCATACTGGTGAGAAACCATATTACTGCGATATATGCCAAATGAAATTCAGAACAAAAGGCAACATAAAAGAACACAATATGCTAGTTCATACTGGTGAGAAAGGATAATACAACTGTTTACTGTGACATATGTCAAAAGAAATTCTTTACAAGAGGGGATTTTAAAAAAACACTCATTTATTCATACTGAAGAGAAACCATTCAACTGCGATATATGCCAAATGAAATTCGGAACAAAAGGCGAATTAAAAGGACACATGCTACTTCATACTGGTGAGAAACCATATAACTGCAATATATGTCAAAAAAAATTTGGAAGCAAAAGCATCTTAAAAGGACACACGCTAATTCACACTGGTGAGAAACCGTATTATAATATTTTGGCACTAGACGACGCCCGCAACTCCGTTGCGCCAAAATCCGTTTATCGCGCGGGAACCGTACATTTTTCCAAGATAAAAACCATCCTATGTCCTTTCCCGGGTCTAAAAATATCTCCATGCCAAATTTCAGCTTATTCGGTACACCGTGTTCAGTCGAAGTATGTTACCTATTTAGGGTTTAAAAAGATACACATGACAAGTAGATACCATCGAGGAAGTTGATTCCTATGCAATTGATAGACCAACGTTATTTGGTCGAATATGTCAATTCAATGTTAATTGTGATCTGTCGGCTGGGTTTGACGTAACGCAACCAAACTACTTAGGTCCCCGCTTTGCATAGGAATCAACTCTGATAGTACATTGGGTCATATAGTTATTAACTAATGACCTAACAGCATAATTATGCAAATACCTTTAAATCATTGCTAATCACCACATAATATATAAATTTTCACTCTGAAAATTACAATTGTGAAGAAGACGCCAGTCAGGGCATATTGAATATACAGTCGCTTTTTGAGAATGTAAACACTGCACCATCATAGGATTCAGTATTGGCGACTGGTACAACAATAACCGATCCTGAATCCATGAGCATTGAATTTGAGGAAAATCTTCAACAGCAGGCGTAATACATTCTCGAGCATATACGGCAGGATGGGTAACCACTAACCAGGAAAATTCTTACAAAAATTAAATGCAAATGGTGCAAAAATAATTTGCTGTCACAAGTAGATAGCAGCACACATGAATTTATCAAACAAAAAGAATACAAAACAAAAACTAAAAAAAAACATGGTATACCCATCCGAACATGTTGTCTCAAGTTTTGGCAATATAATCACGTATACAAATGAATACTTAGAACAGCACGGACATAAAACTAATATAAGTGATACAATCAAACAAAAAATATGTTCCAAACACAGATTAAGGATATAGGTAGATGGCTTCTTAGCCCGCCAGCGCGTGGCCATTTTATGCTTGTGTGCATTGCCGGCATTGATGGGCGTATATCATGCTTGTATATCGATAAAAATTCAAAATAAAATTAGGCTATCGACGAAGAGTAGACCACTTTTATGTTTTAGATTTCTTACTAAGCGACAAAAAAAGGAGGCTATAAATGCAACCCGATTGTTCAATATAGGATAATATAGTCAAGAAGTCGCTTTCTTATTTTATTTTTATAAATCACACAAATACCTAGTTAAAAATATACATATAAGTCACGAAGGCTTGTCCGGAGTGTCATATCAATAAAATCAACCATTTTTTATATTAAAACACATTACACAACAGAAGAACAAAATGTATACTTTATTATATATAACTATTAACAATAAAAATAGACAACAATAATTTTTATTTAATAACAATAATTATTATTAACAAAGAAATATTAAGTACTTACCCCGCAAACGATCAAATTTGTTTGACAAACATGTTTGATGTAATTTACGTTTTCATCAAACAGCAGCGCAGACGAACAAACGTGCATCAAACAAGTTTGTCATACAATTAGCTAGAATCGGTTTGAGATCATGAGATCTTGTTTGACAAATACATCGGAACACGTTCAAACACGTTTGTCAAACGCTACGCCAGTGCAAATTTTCTTCAAACACGTAGTTTGTTTGACAAACGCTTCAAACAAAGCTGTACACTATCAAACTGTTTGACAAACACGTAAAATTTGACAAACAATTTGATCGTTTGCGGGGTACTTTAGAATTAATCTCAGTCCTACTCAATTAAGTAATTTCAAAAACGCTTAGATGCAATATTTTATTGTACATAACATTGTTACACACATAGTTATTAAAAATTAGAAATTAATTGAAAATTATTTAAACATTTAAGGTTTTATTGAATATTATGTTCTTGATTGCAGCTTTTGAAGGAAATATAACATTAACTTCCAAATGGAGGGTCTCCTGAGGGTGGGAGTGGTACTGGGGGGTTTTCCTCATCCAACTCATTCCTCCTCAACCCATCTCACCACCAAAATCGTTGGGCATGATTCTAAGCTTTAGCCTTACAGAACCCTAACCAGCCGATTTTTTGTAACATCGACCTACAAATAGAACAATACATATTTTAGGACCATCAAATCAAGGTATGAAATCCTTTCTATATCTGATAGTTATTCACTTTCGAGATTTTCATTACAAACATGTTTCAAAATATAAAATATAAACCCTCAAATAGAATATCAGTAACCAATAATCACTAATAGCAGCAGCTCACAAAAGTTTGCTCAAAGTTAACTTTTTAGTAGTTCGTAATGTATAACTTCACTTAAAAAAATTGAATCTATCTTTAATATTGAAGTTGCCCGCTATGTATTTTCAGAGTCGCTCGGATAGAATAATTTTAATACCGTATCTGAAATAGATTAATCACAATCCACTTTTTGTAAGCTCGTTTTGGATTTTATTATAAATCAATATTAGTCGTTTGGTTAGTTTATTTTTCGCTTACTCAAATTCATACCGCTCAAGTTATTAAAACAGTATGTTTTATTTATTATCTTCATTAAAGGTCTCTCCGTCACCACCATATTGAACTCTTCTTTAGGACTATTCCAATAACCTAAAAAAATTGTTGGTTTAGTGTCATTAAATGTACTCATTACTATAAAATATATATGTACATATCATATTATACGGGGCAATATGCTTTATGTAAATTTTTCATGCTTAACCTATCAAGCCGACTAACAACTGAATACTTATCTATTGTGTCTGAAATTCGATGTTCGAGGTATTAAATTTATTTTATTAAATGATTATGACTTTGGCCTTATTAAATTTGTACATTTTACATATTAAAAATGAGTAATGCCAGGATAAAATTTCAAAAAGTAGATCTAAATAACGAACTGAGTACTTACAGGGGGGAGGTGTGAGAGCTGTTGATCATGCAATTATTTTGCTCTCCGTTGGAACCTTAAAATTTCAATAAAATCATTGTTTCAAACTTACGTTTGAAATGATAATCCCAATATTGTGATGTCTTCATGAGGGAGTAAGAATTAAAAACTTGCATGAAACTTGCGTCTAAATATTTCTGTTCGTCGCAATGATCTTCTACAAAATACAGATCTGTTACGTTCATACTATTTTCCGGCTTAAATTGCTTTCGAACAATTTTCAAATTCAATTGTCAAATTTGACAGATAAGTGAAACAAAAGATACGAAATGCCATTTACATAAAAGAGACAGACTAAATAAAAGACGAGCCAATTGGCCCGTATTTGAGGCTTCACAACGCGCGCGGTAGTAACATATCTGCTTTGAGTTTTTTTATATAATATCATTGGTTCGTCGTCTATTTTGAAGCATTTTCAAATCCTGAAAACAAAATCATTTAGTCCATGACAATATTTTTATCGATAAACTATACTTCAAGTAAAGTGCATCCCTAAAGTACACGTAAAAAGCTATGCAATATTTGAAGCCACTGACATAGTATGTACTACGTACTAGACTCGACAACGCAACGCAGTGCTCGGTCACATTCAACATAATCTATATAGCAGCAGTGCACTTAGTCGCCCGCGAGCTCTTCTGCGCGCCAGACGTACAACAATTAAAAACGAAACCAAAAAAAGTCGCGAAAATGCCTAGTTGTGGGTTATGATACTCGTACTGCAAAAATTATTCCAGTAACACTTCCAAATGCAACGAAATAACATTTCATCGGTATTAGCATTCTTATTTAATTATTTTCAATTAAAATACGAACATTCAATAACTAGGCGAAGACGCGCGCCATTTTGCATTATCATAGAGTAGTAGAGTCAGAGGGGAATGTAGGCAGAATACAGATCTAAGATAAGACGACGATGAATGAAGTACATACTCACGTACAGATGAGTTTGTATTTTGGTAATATTTAAAATATTACGTACATTATACATACGTACATGATAATAATTTTATTATGGTACATATTTGAAAATCTTTAAGTAATTTAAATAAGGTAATTAGCTATAGTGGACTATGGATCCATACTTAATTATAATTTTTATAAAAAAAGTTAATTTTTATTTTTATTTTATCCACTTACTCAAATAGATTCTGCATTAATTCGAGTGTAGGCACAAAACTGTGTCACATCTGCGGTACTGATCTATAGCAATCACCGCCCCGCCTCCCACCCCGCTCATGCCTCAAGTGCGACATGTTTTTTTTTGTTTGCAATAACTGCTCTAGTACGTAGTACTTACTACCTCAGTGTTTGAAGCCAAATTATTACTTGATGAGACATTTTTATCACTAATGCCTTAAATAGCATGATTATGGGATTATTAAACTTATAAATTTTCTTTTTAGCTTATAAAAATTACCGATTGATAAGCCTAAAAAACGTTGTTGAAAACTTGCGTATGTTATCTTAAATCCCCGTGTTTGAGGCATTCCTTGGCCGTTTTTATGGTTTATTATATAGCGGAACCACAAAATCCACAAGATATTGCATTTAACGTTCACTAAACACTTTTATTAGCACTTTTTAAACATGAATTATTGCAGACCGACTCTCCTTTGTTATGTCCGATTAGCATAGAGTAACTTATATATAGGGGCACCGATTAGGTAGGACAACATTACAAACTTTTTAACCGACTTCCAAAAAACGAGGAGGTTATATGTTCGGCTGTGGATATTTTTTTTTTTTTTTTTTTTTTTTTGTATGTTCAACGATTACTCCGCCGTTTGTGAACCGATTTTCGAAATTTTTGTTTTGTTGTATTAGGTTGCACTCCAATTTGGTCCCATTTTCACAAAGGTGGTGGGTTCACCTGATGATGGGATCCATGAGTAATCGAGGGAACTCCTCGAAATTTATATGGAAACATATTATGGTGATTTTGGTTTTATGTGAAGTGTACTAAGAATACGCTACCAAAAAGTCAAATATTGGGTCAAGGTATACCATGGTTTCGATGATGCTGAGAGAACTCCTGATTCCTTATAGATACACGTTTGGGAGTTTCGGCGTTGTTTTAAGAACAGAAAGCATAAACTACTATGCAATTCATATTCATCATCATAATCATCATCATCATCGTCATCATCATCATTACCACGTCGTGTTAAGGTCACCAATGTCTCATGGCACAGAATAGATAATAGAACAAGGTATAGGTATGGATATACTAATAATAATAATTATGTACTGTATAACAATTAACAACACCTGTTTGTTTTTAATAAACGGCGGTCGGCGTCGCCGTGAATTAAAAACAAACCGCAGACGACAGAATATCGAATACTTTACTAACTACTTTATATACAGATCGAATACTTTACTACTTTATAAAATTTTAATAGACAAATAGAATTAAAATAAAGTTATTTTAAAAAGAGCATTTAAACAAAACAAAGTCATTAAGTGTCTTTTTAATTAGTTATACTTATTAATCGATAGATGGTGCACTAAGTACCTATCGATTTGAATTCTTGATAACAAGAACAGCTGTCAATAATTATGATAATATTAAATATTATGCTACGCTACATCCTATGTAAGTTTGTACAATTTTTTATCTGATAGATCCTTCGATCGTGAAAAACGAGACACAATAGCCTTTCTATTGTTATCGCAATCGCCGGTGACCGCTTCGGGCTTGAAGTATTAAAATTGTTAAATTACTTAGCACAATTATTTTGTGAGTGTGAGTTGTGACTCTTAATAAATTGTAATAAGATACGTAAAATATACGCGAAGATTTATCTACTAGTGTAACTAAAAAGAGTGAAATTATTATTATTTTTAACAAAAAATTAAAACCGACTTCCAAGGTAAAAACAATAATAACATTAATATGAACTAAAAAGTATTAAATAATTTTTACTATCTAATAGTGCCTTTTTCCGAATTCGGCTAAACCTCAACTATTTCTGTACTCAATCTTCATAATTTTGAAGTCGGTGCCAGTTCCAAAAATTTTAAATATTCTGTCAAAGGACTGAAGATTCAGCTATCTGCTACCGACTTCAAAATAATGAAGATTGAGTACAGAAATAGTTGAGGTTTAGCCGAATTCGGAAAAAGGCACTATTAGATAGTAAAAATTATTTAATACTTTTTAGTTCATATTAATGTTATTATCGTTTTTACCTTGGAAGTCGGTTTTAATTTTTTGTTAAAAATAATGATGTTTACACACCGATATGAGCTTTCTCTTTCACTCAACTTACTGAATAGTTAGTTAGAAAGAGTAACATTATCAACTGTCAAAATTAAAGGCGCCCTCCAATAGTATATACCTTCATGGTTCCAAATATTCATTTGTATTTCTAAATTGCCAATCAGACACAGAAATCGTTCTCGACCAATTGTTGAAAATTTCAATCAAAGTATGCATATTTAACTGGTGCAATGTTATCAATAAAATATTAAAAAGGGCTGATATACAAAGGGCTGAGAAATGTAACTTGCATCCAATCCAAAAGAAGGCTCTTCTTAAATATAAGAAAAATTAAAAAAATAAAAAACTATTTAAATAATCATTTTGTTTTATTTGTATCTTCCTTATTGTATTTATTTTTGAATTAACAAGGGCCGTATTTTCAATCGCCGGACAGCACATTTATTTCTAGCAATAAATGTCTGGCGATTGGAAATATTGGCCTTATGAAAAACGTCCAATATTATTGTTTCAAACGAAGCATCCTAATGAGGAATTTTCTTAGCTTTTTAATTTGATTGTCAAACAGCTTCCATTTTAGTAACTAGATGGCGTTTGGGTAGACAACTATCGGTAATACCAGGGAATACCATCAATAATTGCTACATAACTGGGCAAAAGCATGTAAAACTTGATACATTTCAATTTGAAAAAGACACAATAATATTCCAATGAATAGGATAATAAAGTTATAATAACGATGTTTTAGTTAAAACTCGCGGAAGAAATAGCCCTATTTACCGTTGTTCACACCAAATGTCACAGGAATAATACATTTTGGTTTTGACAACATCTTACCTGCACTTGTGCAAGATAACAGATATTTAGTGGCTAATATTTTACCAATAATGAACATCAAAAACCCAAATAACACAATTTGGGGAAAAATAATAAAAACCACACCGACAATAAAAAGTAGAAGTAGAAAACTCTTTCAGTTATCATGTTTTCAGTTTGACAAGTGCAAGCGTGTTCCTAAGCTGTTACCAGTATACTGGCCTAATGAGGGATTTTCTTAGCTTTTTAATTTGATTGTCAAACAGCTTCCATTTTAGTAACTAGATGGCGTACGGGTAGACAACTATCGGTAATACCAGGGAATACCATCAATACTTGCTACAAAACTGGGCAAAAGAATATAAAACTTGATACATTTCAATTTGAAAAAGACGCAATAATATTTCAATGAATAGGATAATAGAGTTATTAAAACGATGTTTTAGTTAAAACTCACGGAAGAAATAGCCCTGTTTACTGATATTCACACCAAATGTCACAGGAAATATACATTTTGATTTTGACAACATCTTACCTGTACTTGTGCAAGATAACGGATATTTAGTGGCTAATATTTTACCAATAATGAACATCAAAAACACAAATAACACAATTTGGGAAAAAATAATAAAAACCACACCAACAATAAAAAGTAGAAGAAGTTTTGAAAGTGACATGCCCGCCAAAACTCTGTCAGTTGTCAGTTTTCAGTTTGATAATTTGCGTGTTCCTAAACTGTTACCAGTATACTGGCCTAATCGCTTAGGCCAATGATGGCTTAGATTTAAGATATTTTGATTAACGTCACACTTGACAGTACACTGATATTTTTTGAAACACTGTCAGTGATGCCAACCTGCAGATTATTTTAGATGGGTGGGGAACCAATAGAAAATCTAGAAGTGTCTACCGTCGCGCCGTCTGGTGGAGATTTAAAAAAGAAAACTTCCCATTGCTTAAGCCAATGATCGCTTAGGAGTATGATATTTTGATTGATATTACACTTGACAGTACACTGATATTTTTTAGAAACACGACCAACATGTAGTCAGTAATGCCAACCTGCAGATAATTTCAAATCGGTGGGGAACCAATAGAAAATTAGTGAGTGTCTACCGTCGCGCCGTCTGGTGGAGACAGCGACCACTTATCCCAATAGACGCCTAATGTTTTGATTTCTCTTAACAAATAATTGTGTCAATGCGCTGAGGTAAGCGACGCGCGGGGTGAGGGAAGAAATGCATTACGATTGGCCAATTCAAATTCACGGCATGTCATAAATCATAACTAGTGATGGGAAGTACGAGAAGCGCTGGCCAACAGAAAAAAAACAGTACATAATATTTATTTTATTTTTAAGTGTAGAATGAAGAAAAGACTTTTATAAATTAATATTTAATCATTTTTAAAATGAATTAACTTCGTATAAATTCTCCGAACTGCAGGTTTCTGAACCGAAGATTTTGTAAGAAATACCAATCTTGTAGTTATGTATTTATACATCACACTATTTGCTAAATCCACCACATGATTGGTTTCTTCATAATGAAATTGATGGAAACTTATTTCTGAAAAAAGTTGTTCACCAATAAAGCTGCTTGAAGTTTTATTGACTAAAAACTCTGCTTGGTTCACTTTTCTTTACGCCTCCAATATACAATTTCATGATAACTTCACAGCGACGGCAAATTTTAACAACACTTTGTGATGGGTAGATTAAGCCACCCATGTCTCTGTAAGCTATAAAACTGTTAGCATTTTCGTTTAAAGTAATCAATGCCCCTATGCAGGTTTTACATTTCAAATGCTTTATTAAAGAGCTAGCAACAAAACCTGCTATGTACTCAATAGTATTTTCAGCAAACTGAGATAAGCAAATTGATTCTATGGCACTGTCTAAATCTTGATGACTTTCGGTGCCGAACTGAATTTCGCTCTTATTTTCTGCCGTTGTAGTCAAATTTATTCTTTGCAGTGCAGATGAGCAGTTTAGAATTGATATATTCTCTAAAGGTATGCAGTTACCCGTAGATACTTCAACCAGTTCTGTGTGTATCAATATTTTTTTAACACGACGTGATAATGATGATGATGACGATGATGATGATGATGAATTTGAATTGCGTGGTAGCATATGCTTTCTGTACTTAAAACAACGCCGAAACTCCCAAACGTGTATCTATAAGGAGTCAGGAGTTCTCTCAGCATCTTCGAAACCATGGTATACCTTGACCCAATATTTGAATTTTTGGTAGCATATTCTTAGTACACTTCACATAAAACCAAAATCACCATATGTTTCCATATAAATTTCGAGGAGTTCCCTCGATTACTCCTGGATCCCATCAGGTCACCGCTTTTGTGAATATGGTACCAAATTGGAGTGAAACCTAATACAACAAAACAAAAATTTCGAAAATCGGTTCACAAACGGCGGAGTAATCGTTGAACACACAAAAAAAAAATATCCACAGCCGAACATATAACCTCCTCGTTTTTTGGAAGTCGGTTAAAAATTTAAAAACACATACTTACACACGTTTACAAAAACAATTCATAAAATATTACTCTTTTTCAACAACATGAAAAAAAAACAATTTGTTTAACTGATAAAAAGTCAATCATCGCATCACTAGTGACGCTTGACTCGGCTTGACAGTAATGAAAGAAAGGATAAGGATTACTAGTTTGTGTATGATAGAAAGGGAAATACTTATAAACAAACGTTTTCCTTGACGTATTCGTACCAGCGTAAGTTGAGCTCTGAAGAAATTGATTCCTGACAATATAAATCTTAAAATTGGCTTACCTATGAAAAGTTATGCCGTCTTTGCTAAAATTAGACGATTGGCTACATTTTCCACACCATTTTACTGTACAGGGAGCCATATTTCGCCTTTATCGTATTTTATTTAGTAGTAGACGCATGAGATGTACATAGGTCACGGAAGTGGTCGTTAATGAGACAGATTTCGATGTCATTGTCTCAAGTAAGACCTATTAGTCTTACATGTTGCCAGACAGTATTTGCCTTGCATTAGGCGTCTATTGGGTTATGTGGTCGCTGGGTGGAGATGATAAAAAGAAAACATCCCATTAAGGCTGAACATTTTGATTCCTCAGCCAAATTAAAAAAAAATTCAAGGCTGAACAGTGGTTTGATTCCTCAACAAAAAAAAAGAAATGTCATGTTCAATTCTTGCAATGCTTCAAGGACAAAGTAGGGGACATGGCGGTCTGAATGTTAGTTCTTCTAAGTCCGCTATCCCCAACCCGCGGCCCGCGGGCCGCATGCAGCCCGCCGAGACTTTATTTGTGGCCCGCGTGATGTTAAGGCCTGTGTATCTTGATCATTGTCTGTCAGTGCGAATATCGACGTAAATGACATTAAAATAACATTCATAACAGCGCGCCTTGTACGGTGGCGGTTACGACGCTCGCCGCGTCCATGATAGGGTGAAATAGGAGAAAAAACCTTTTTAAGGCTTAATATAATACATATTTCAAAAAAGTAAAAAAACCAAATTATCAACTTATGTATTCCAAAGCAGTAGATATTTTTTATATATTCTTTTGATAAATAATGAAGGAGTAAAGTAGTTTCATTCAACGATTAGGAGGTGATTTGGTTTTTTATTTCTGTATTATGTGATACCGATCGAAAAAATATGGCAAAACCACGTTACGTATCATATCATGTAGATTACTAATTATTTTTTTCAGTTATAATTTCTCTGTATTAACAGAGAAATTTTCCTGTAGTTTTGTTATTCGTTGGCATTAGCACTGGTTAATGCCGATGAAAAGTTGTTTCATCTGCACGCTTTTTTCGCGAGAGGAGCCTTAAACAATTTTGAAATTCACGCCCACCGGTAAAATAACGACTGAAGGACACCAGAAACTATCCAGCCTAGTTTCGTATTTTGAATGTACGGACCATTGTCGAGGCGAATTTTGCCATCGATCAATAGATCCCAAAACAAATCTGCACCTAACAACAAATCGATATCTTGGCGTTCATAGAAAGTAGGATCTGCTAAAAATAAATTATGAGGAATATTAAAATGTTTTAAATTTTGCGTAATCGTAGGCAACTTGGAAGTTATTTGTGGCAACACTAAACATTGAACCCGGGCATTAAAGCTCCCGTTGCGCGATTTTAATTCAATGTTACACGATTGCGAACATAGCGTAATAGAATTACCTACACCGTGAATATGCTGAGTGGACTGTAATATGCGTATTTTTAATTTATTGCATAACGATTGTGAGATAAAGGAACGCTCGCTGCCGCTATCTAAAACTGCACGAGCTCGGTAATACTCGCCCGATTGTCCGCATACCTCGACCATAGCCGTTGACAACATGACGAGTTCATCAGAGTGAAATATCGCATCTCCCATATCATATAAATCGCCGTGTGCGTGCATAATATTATTGTGTGGCTGCAATTGACAACAGCTGTTCACACTGGGATCGCTAACTGAAACGGGAGGAAGAAGTTTGCTTATACCGTGTCCATACGTACTCGTAGTTACAGTATTATTTTTCGACTGAACAGCATCACAAATCAAACTGTTATGTTTTTGATCGCATTTCCTACATGGCCCAAAGAGTCAAGTTTCCACTGAATGGCCAAAACGCATACAATTAATGCAAAGTTTTTTATCTTTAATAAAATTAAATTTATCTTGTGCACTAAGATCGAGAAATTTTTGACATGAGTACAACGGATGCTGCGCGTTACAGAAAAGACACAACTTAACAAACTGCGAGCGTACTTTTTTGTTTTGCGACTTACTATTTGCGTTATTATTTTTAGCTGTAAAATTGCAATTAACTTTAGATGCGTTATGATTATAGTTAGATTTTTTATTAAGGTTAGAATGACTAATTTTACTCGAGTGGCTAACACTAAGTGTAGTTAATAAGTCAGCCTTCTCCTTAAGAAAATCTAGCAAGTCTTTTAAATGTATTTTAGCCTCTGTATTTAATTTATAAAATGTATTTTTATACTGTTCCCACTCACGTTCTGAGGCGGGATCCAGCTTCGACACGACAATGAAAATAATCAAAGCGTCCCAGAACTCAGTCCGTTCGCCTAAAATCTTTAGAGCACGAATGTTTTTTAAGATAGTGTCATTTAGTTTATTTAATTCAGCAGAATACTCCTTTGTTATAGGTGGAATAGAAAAAATAGATCTAATGTGACTTTGTATAATCAACCTAATATTGTTAATTTTTTGTAACAAAACATGAGACTCCCATGCTACTTGATAGTTACTAGACGAAAACTCGACATTTTCAATAACCTCTTTAGCATCACCTTTTAAACTAGCCTTTAGATAGTGAAACTTTTGAATTTCAGGTATTGTTTTAGAGTTATGAATGAGAGACATAAATGTGTCGCGAAATTCTATCCAGTGTTCATTCGAACCGTCAAAGCTAGGAATAGATATAGTAGGTAATTTAACAGACTCACCACTATGCGCATTACATTCAGGTACCAAGAAGCACTCAAAAGACCTATTGACCGACCTTTCACTAAGGGTTTCGGGATTTACCATGCAATCTAACATACCAAGAACGACAATATTCTTTTTCGAATTCTGCGCGTGATTCGATCAATTTTTCGAATTCGGAAGACGGGGCAAGATCCTCGAGCTTATTTTGAACTTGATTGAAATCATTCAACAAATTCTGAGCTCCCGGAATACGTAATTTTAATTCTGCTCGCTGATGAACAGATAACTCGACGTTTTCAAAGGAGGAAACATATTTCTTAAAGTTAGTTAACCTACACTTTATGAAACCTCGTTTTTTCTTTATATCTTTTAAAATATCCTCAACTTTTAGTTCACTAGTCATGATTACACTGTAGTAAAAAGCTGTAAGTACTTACAATTTGCCAATGAAGCGGAAATAAGAAACCTTTAGCCGGTGTTTCGAAATTGCAAGTCAGCAGACAGTAGGCAGGTTCAATCGAAAGCACTGAAATTGAGAAAAATGCGGAATCACTAAGGCGAAAAGGTAAAGGTTTAGGAGATTTTAGCTAGCACGTCTTACCGAAGATGCACTGTATTCTCCACCAAATAGCGTCTCTCAAATAATTGGCTTCTCCAAATGTCCGGCGAACGTAGGACCACAAAATTATGTTTGCGCGTTTGGCTGGCTTGATTTGGCCTTTTACTCGAGGAGTGAAGAAAACAGCTGGATTGACTTCTTGCGTATATTATTCCAAAATCTTTACAATTATAGTTAGTGAAAATTTTAAGGGGTTACAATGCGTATTTTTAAAAATGGAGAATGCAAAGTCAACCTAGGTGCGTATGAGGGGTGACACGACTGCGTATCACGTCATCGGCGGAAAATCGCTGCAATTATCGCGTGATAGGTGACCAATGGGCTGCTGCAGGCATGATACGTCAGCTAGGAACAGGATAGCAGATATATCCTATCTTGTGCGTGAACAGGAGTCTAGACAAATGCACTTTTTAATTGATTCGCTTGTATTAAAAATGAATGATATATTTTATATTAATTCTGTTATTATTATTCTGAATTGATAAAATATGTATGTACAACATTTTAATGCAATTTTATTTTATTAGATTTTAAATGTATTTGGTCTAGGTTAATTAAATTTGATTTATTTAAGGTTGATTTCATTTTATCTAATTTTTATGTTTATTATTTTTTATGTTTAATTTAATGTAATTTGGCATGACTTGATATTTCTTTTATTTGAATTTGATTTATATTTGGTCTAGGTTAATTTAATTGGATTTATTTTAGGTTGATTTCATTTTATGTAATTTTTATTTTATTATTATTTGTATGTTGAATTTAATGTAATTTAGTTTAATCTTAATTTAATTTTATTAACAATTTTTATTATCTTTACATTTTTTAACATTTATCATTTTTTAACATTTTAAAACAATTTTTTAATTTTTTGTAGCCGATTTAATAACAAGATTTAATTGAAAGTGCAATAACCATGATCAATGTTTAAACCTTGTTAATATAATGTATGTAACTTTTGTTGACTGTTCATAGCAAATAAATAAATAAATAAATTCTGCAATAGTCTATACTCTTTATTGAAATAATTAGTCTATAATATTATTAAATTAAACACTAGCTAAAAATTGTAGGTACACTAGCCAATTCGTAAGTGTATGACTGTACTCGATGTTGCCATGATCATAGTTCATTAAGCGCCCTGATGCGCTATGAAAATTGACTTTTATTAATCTGACTGCAAAGATATTTTGTTTCCAACACGTCATTTTGCGCAAAGTACGTAACATGTTTTTAATTCCCACTTGCCAGGAAAATTGACGTTTATTTAATCTTCTAGGGAGGGGGTAGCTGTCACCCCTGCCCCTACCTGGGTACGCCCATGTTGACATACATATCGCAGTTAAATGGTTTTTCTCCAGTATGAATGAATGAGTGTTTTTTTAACTCCCCTTTTCTTAAGAATTTTTTTTGACATATGTCACAGTTATATGCTTTCTTACCAGTATGAATTAGCATGTGTACTTTTATGTATCTTTTTCTTCCAAATTTCTTTTGGCATATATCGCAGTTATATGGTTTCTCTCCAGAATGAATGAATGAGTGTTTATTTAACTCCCCTCTTCTTACGAATTTTTTTTGACATATGTCACAGTTATATGCTTTCTTACCAGTATGAATTAGCATGTGTACTTTTAATGCGATTTTTGTTCGGAATTTCTGTTGGCATATATCGCAGTCATAATATGCTTTCTCACCAGTATGAATTAGCGTGTGTACTTTTGATGCGATTTTTGTTCTGAATCGTCATATATCGCAGTTAAATGGTTTCTCTCCAGTATGAATTAATAAGTGTTGTTTTAACTGCCCTTTTGTTAAGAATTTTTTTTGACATACTTCACAGATATATGGTTTCTTACCAGTATGAGTTAGCACGTGTGCTTTGAAATAGCCTTTTGATCCGAATTTCTTTTGGCATATATCGCAGTTATATGGTTTCTCTCCGGTATGAAGGAATAAGTGTTTTTTTAAGTCCCCTCTTGTAAAGAATTTCTTTTGACATATGTCACAGTTATATGCTTTCTTACCAGAATGAATTAGCATGTGTCTTTTGAAAATGCTTTTTGTTCGGAATTTCTTTTGGCATATATCGCAGTTATATGGTCTCTCAGCACCAGCAGTATGAATTAACATGTGTCTTTTCAATTCGCTTTTTCTTCTAAATTGTTTTTGACAAATATTGCAGTTAAATGGCTTCTCACCAGTATGAATTAGCATGTGTCCTTTTAATTTGCTTTTCGTTCCGAATTTCTTTTGGCATATATCGCAGTTATATGGTTTCTCACCAGTATGAATTAGCATGTGTCTTTTTAATTCGCTTTTTGTTCCGAATTTCTTTTGGCATATATCGCAGTTATATGGTTTCTCACCAGTATGAATTAGCATGTGTCCTTTAAAATTGCTTTTTGTTTCGAATTTCTTTTGGCATATATAGCACTTATATGGTTTCTCACCAGTATGAATAAGCATGTGTCTTTTTAAGATGCTTTTTGTTCTGAATTTATTTTGGCATATATCACAGTTATATGGTTTCTCACCAGTATAAATGAATGAGTGTTTTTTTAACTCACCTCTTCTTAAGAATTTCTTTTGACATATAATGTCACAGTTATATGCTTTCTCACCAGTTACATGAATTAGCATGTGTTTTTTTAAGTTGCCTTTTCTTTCAAATTTTTTTTGACAAATATTGCAGTTAAATGGCTTCTCATCAGTATGAATTACTAAATGTCTTTTTAAGTTGCTTTTTGTTGTGAATTTGTTGTTACAAATATCACAGGTAAATAGTTTCTCAGCAGTATGTCTTTTGATATGTATTTTCAAATATCCTTTATCTCCGAACTTTTTCAGACAAATATTACAGCTAAACGTTTTTCCAGAATGTGTCTGGATGTGCCTTACCAACTTCCTTTTAGTCGGAAACATTTTTAAGCAAACATCACAGATGAGTTGTTCCTTATAACTCTTGTACTGTGCCTTTTTGTCGTCATTTTCTACGCTCTGTTCACCAGCGCACTTCCCCCTGCCCCCAACATGTTCTTCTGTGGCTGTGTGCTGCGTGGTGAGACTTCGGAGTACATACTTGTCAATGACACTTTGACTCAACTTTACTAATTTCAGTTCAAGCACCCTTGAGCCTTGCCAAGTATCAATGCGGTCAACATTAAATGATTCCTGTTTGCAGACATCACTATCTGACACATCATCAACTTCAAATTTTAACACAGGTGCATAATCCTCACCATACTCATTTGTATTTTCTACAGTTGGTTCTTCCTCTATACCTATAAAAATAATTTTCAACTTAACAAACCTAAACACTTGACACTATAAAATACAGGGTGCAATTAAACCTTCCTGACAATTTTTTTCCACGTCTTAGGTATCATTAGGAGAGTCCATTTAACCAAAAACAATTGGGTGTTATTTTTTTAATGACATTTTTTATCCCATTTAAAATCTTTGCAGAACGGTCACTCACGGCGCGGGGGAATGAGCGGGGGTGACGCGTGGGGAGACGCGCGCGCGGGGGCATGTCACGCGCAAGCGACACGTCGTGTCCATTAATGGGCATTGTCCAAAAAAAATCACATGTACTTTTTATAATTTTTTTTCGTTAAAATAGGATATTTTAAGAATATAAATTAAATAATTTTGAAATTCATTGGCTAGTTTTTTCTCAATAAATTTTGAAAGTTTCGCTCTGACGTCATCATCGGCGGCCAATTGACCTCTGCAGTATGTTTAAATTTCCTTTCAATATTATTATAATGGCTGGTTCGTCAAATGCAAGTTCTCATTATGAGAAAACTGATACGAGAAGCTTACCAAAAGTTCGAAACGTAATGTTGGTCGAATTTATTGCTAATTTAACGCCATTGAAGGTCAAACTAAGGTTAAACATATTTGTTCAAAAATATAAGTAACTAGCGTATTTTTTTCGTTTATATACAGAAAAACGATCACTGACCTAATTCCTCGAATTGTTTTTGTAATGAGCAAAATTTAAAAAAAATGGACATTGTAGTGTTTTTTAGGATAACTTTCGGAAGCTATTTATCAACATTTTAGTACTGGGTGATTATAAAAGAAAAAATACGTGTATTTTTATTTTTAACACGGATCAACATATCAAAATTTGGCAGGAAGGTTTAATTTCACCCTGTATATTATATTTAATTTCACAAATATGAAAGGGCAGAGGAGTTAAGTAGCAAACAGACCACTATGTGACCTATCTGGAATATGAATACATACAGTACAGTAGGTATACATTACCGTCTTCAATGTATTGTTCAGTCTTTATGTCCGGCTCCTCTTTTATATTATCTGCGGTAGGAGGTGTTGTGGAAATATTTTTCTTCTTATAGATTGATAGTTCTAACAAAGATCCAATTGCTCCAATGTCAATATCAGTCTGTAAATTTATATAATAATATTATGTTTTATGAGCCACACAAAAAATATTTTTATACATATACATTAAAAGTATAAATAATAAATATACTACAAATATGTTGTCTTGTAGGAACCATATACTTTTAAGCAACAAATACTATGTCCATTTCTGTGTTATTTTAATGGATGGCCTTAAAATCAAAATACCCAAAAACTGCTGTGCACATATTTAATTATTTTAAATATTATACTAAATTTAAGCCAAATTTCAAAGCTGTAGCCCATAGCCCATGCCAAAAAAAAATATTTCATATAAACTTTGACCAATAACAACCCTTTTTCCAGTTAAAAAGTAGCCTATGTCCTTTTCCGGGCTCTAGAATGTCTGTGTACAAAATTTCATTACAATCGGTTCAGTTCTTTCGGTGTGAAAGCGAGATATAGAGACAGAGATACTTTCGCATTTATAATATTAGTGTGGAATATTTAACTGCAAATATAATGAGGATTTTGTGAATATATTTCAAGTGCCTACCTGTTGCCATTAGTCACTACAAGCAAAACTGCTAAAAAAATAATCATTGTTGTATGGGTGCCCCCTTAAATATTAATATTATTTTATTTTTAGTATTTGTTATAATACCAACAACAGATACATACAATCTGTAAAAATTTCAGAAATCTAGCGTTCTTGAGACACAGCATGGAGATGGACAGACACATTAGCATCTCATTTTTACCCTTTGGGTACGAACCCTAAAAAGGGAGACACCATTTGCTGTATAGGAGCCTCTCTGAAATATTAATTTTATTTATATTACGAGAGACATGCAACTGAAGTACAGCACTCCAAAATTAATAATGTGCATGTACATCTCAATGTGTGCATGAGTGACCGTGAATAATGACCGTGTTACAAAAGGTACAGGAATGTCACAACGAACTTTGACTGATACATGTATCTTAAACGCAATGCAAATAGAAGATGCAATATTATCGCTCGGGAAATACTACCGTTGCCGACAAATTTCGAAAACTTCTATGCGCATTAGGGGGCGTCCACAAATTACGTGAGGTGTTTTTTTGAATTTTTTGACCCCCCATCCCGAGATATCGTGAGATTTTATTCAACTCCCCCTACCCCCACAAATCTCACGTGAGATTTTTCAAAATGTGGGTTTCTTACATAAACATTTGGTTTGACAGTCAGTAGATTTTCTTTCGAACGAATTTGTGAATGATCTTAATCGTATAATGATTACGCTTACGATTAAATCCTAAGCATACATACAATCTGGATGAAATGGACCAAAATAATACTTTTTTGTTGAGAAAAAATTAGTGAAAGAAAGTGAGATTTGCCGAGACCCCCCTCTCCCCAACGTGAGATTAAATGAGATTTGCCTCGACCCCCTACCCCCCCTAAACACCTCACGTAATTTGTTGACGCCCCTTATCACTTTTGGAGTACTGTACAACATTTGTAAAAATTTAGGCTGCTAGACAACTTAAATTTTCACTAATGTTGTACCCAAGCATTTCTTGAGATTTAGCCTGGAAACGTACAACAAAGTGTTAGTATTAGGGTGCCCTATACCTCATTCCGGCAGAGATCATCAACAAGGCCCCGTGTCTGTACGGCCAACTGCTGCAGCCGGTGACACTGCTGCAGTCTTGTCTGGCAGATGTAACACATCCAGCACTCGCTGTCCCTAACCTATTATTGAAAAAAAAAACAAATCTAACTATGAGTGACATAGAAAATATGTTACATTTAACATCCGTTAACTGTAAAGTACTGCTGTTGACTAACAATAGGTCTGGGCCTCATTATTATGATATGTTTTAGTTTCACCATCCAGTATCTTAGTTTGACTCACACATGGATAAAAACCGACCTCCCTTTAGTCCCTTTATGTCTGTGAAACTATTTCCCAGCTTTTTATTTAGTCTGAGAGATCAGTGGGGTTCTTTTAATTTTGATATATTCAATTTCTAGATAATGAAACTTCGCAAACCTTATGCTTTGGCCAACAGTTACGACAGGTCACCAAAGCCTCAGAAAACATATTTTATCAGACCATTAGCACTACCAGCATTTAATTACGTACCTTATAATTTGCCAGTTGCTCATAAAAGTAAAGCAGATCCGTTCTATAAATGTTAACAGTTCTTTTATTTCTTAATAAACATATACAGCAACAAGTTTTCTTTAGCATTTTTAAATCTTTTCGTCACAGCTTTTTGGTTTGCTTTTCGTGATGAAAATTTACGTAGTTATTGAGTGTTTTCACAAAATGATGTACTTGGCCAAATTTGAGGACGGTTTTTTAAAGTGTGATATTTTTTGGATAATGTGGTAATAATGTTCTGTGTGCAATTAACTATCATTTTATATGAAAAACACTTTAAAATACTTCTTAATTACGAAAATATTGAAGAAAATATGAGAGATAGTCCATAAAGTTAATATACCTAGCGGAAGGTATATTCCGATAGGTATATTAACTTTATGGAGATAGTCACAAAAGACTTGTCTAGATGTAAAACACGGTCAAATAACCACAGACTACTAAGGGCACAGAACACTTTTCGGCCATTCTACGAAGCCAATTAAAAAAATAAATAAAAACAAAATTAATAATTCGGTGGTTTTATTGAGGTAGGACGAATTAAAATATATCTTAATTAAATCTAAAAATACTTTTAGAGATCATTAATCACAATATGACCATTTATGGCACTTTTGAGCTTTTTGCCTGTCGACAGGCGTGATGCCATTGTCGACAGAAAAGACAATATTACAAAAATAACGAAAATGAATACAATCCTTTTTTAAAAAAAGTAATACTATTGAAAAATATATTGCTTTATCACTTTCAAGAACATAATCAACATGAAAATAGCCAACGGTTACACAATAAAAAATGTAATAACTATGTCTACAGATGTGACTTCGCCTCTGTAGACATTATAATATAATAGCAATTAAAAAAATATATAATAAGAAATAAATCAGTCAAGTAGGATAACCAATGATTTAGAAAATATCTTAATTATAAATATCTATAGTTTGTTCTTTAATCGTCTTGATCTCTCTTGATGTTTTTTTCTTTTGGTGTCTTTCCCTGTCTTTTCTGTGCCTTTTCTCTAATTCAGCTTCCGATATTTTCTGTCTTTTTTTTGTATATATCTCCTTTTCTGTTCTTTGTGACGCTCCTTTTTTCTTCTTCAGTCATTTTTTTTATTCCTCGCCATTCTTGTGGAAAAAAATGAAAGCGTCAAATCACACACAGGTGTGATTTCTGACAGACAGACAGATGTCATTTCTGTAGACAAATATTGCTAAGCATATTTTTCGCACAAAATCGTATTAATTAAGTATTAATAATGCTTCAAGTACACGATAAATATACAAACATATGAATAAGGGTTTAGTTAAAAATAAATTTGTGATAACAATTAAGAAAAAACAAAACAACATCACATCTGTCGAAATATGTCACTTCTGTATACAATTTTTTATTTTGTACTTAACCAAGCTAAAAAACGCGTATTGAGCTAAAAAATAAATTATTTACACAGCAAAGGTTTTCTAAAAATGAATTTAAATCCATATTAAATAGCAATAAGATATAAATTTCTTAAAAGCCTCACATCTGTAGGCATTCATCACATCTGTAGACAACCCTTTCTACAGAAGTGAGTTCGACAGATGTGATGTACAAACACTTTAGTCCATGCCGAAGCGAATATTTGAGGTTATAAGCCGCGGCCTCAATCACGTTCTGTCATTTTACATCTAATTAACAAGACTAAATGAAAATTATAATTTGGGATTAAGGACTTACTGTTTATTGGCCACTTTAGAAGTGACGCAGTAACTTTTACATTTCGTAGAATCACTCAATCTTATTAAAAAACTGGATAATTAACTTTTCTCTGCCAGCGAAAACGGTTACACAATGACAACTACTGTTCCAGTGTTACTAGCAACACAAAACAGTGTTGTTTTTGAAAATATTTATAAAAATATCAGTATTTTTATGTATGTCTACAGGTGTGATTAGTTTTTTAAGAACACCGTAGAATATTTTGTAACTTGTAATAACGAAATTAGTTTTTTTTTTTTAATTACATGAAAATTTACTTTATTATATTTGTAATATGACAGATGCACATTAAATACTTCAAACATAGGAGAGCATTTTTAAAAGATATCAGGATCTGGCAGCCTATGCCGCGAACAGTCGACAGACAGTACAGGAAAAGCGCAAAATTTGAATAAATAAGAGAGATTAGATATTAGTTGAATCATGTGGTGATAGGAAACTGAAAATAAAGCAAAATACACACTATTGTTAAAATGTGATTATGTTTAAAAAGAAGATAAATAAAGCGAACAGGATTTTGGCCACTTCGTAGAATGGCCCTTTTATGACTAAGGGATACTATCACAGAACACTTTTACTCCTATCGCCTCCGATAGGAGTAAAAGTGTTCTGTGATAGTATCCCTATAGTAGTTATTTGCATAGTATCCTCATACTATGCAAATAACTAGACAGGTGGATGAAAGTTCCGAACAAAAAAAAATTGGGTTCCAAATTTAAACGTAGCTACTAGACCTAATCGCATAATCTGTACAATTTTTAAGCACGGTCGACTGTGATTGGCTGATAAAAAAGACCATAGAGAATATAAACTACATGAGAAAAAAGAGGAAGAAGAAGTTTAAAACTCAAAGTTCGAATTTCATTTTGTGAAAATTATTTTATAGCAACTCATACAAAAATTGTAAAATGAGTGGATTAACTATTGAAAAACGAAAGGTAAGCCATTGTAAAATGTAAAAGTAACCGTAAATTGATAAATTAAAGCAAAACATAACGATATCATACCATGTTCTAATACAAAGTATGTGGTAGTATTATTTTCATATATTTTGTACAATAATTTACAAAACTATATTAATATGAAAAAGATAGATTATTATTTCATAGAAAATATTATAATGTACATCAGTATGCAGTTAATTTGGAAAATAATGAAATGTGTATCATGTGTATATTGTTTTATTGTAACAATACATAAGGTTATTAACTATACTTAATAATTTATGTGAACTGTATGGAAATATTTGAAATGAAAAATATTTCATTAGTTTCAGATTTTTAGCTCCCTAAACAGCTAGTTTGCAACATTTTAGTCTGCAAGCAATAGCTGTTACCTCGATCGCGGATTCTAGGAAATCTTCTGTTCTCGCGGTTTCATGCGACCGCTTGAGAACGAAAGCAGCAAAGAGATTCAAAGCAAGGAGATTTTAGGAGAAGGAAGGTATGGGATTATGAGTGTTACGGCCACCAAGAAAAAATCCTTTGATCAAGTGAGGTGGTATGCAGCTGGCCTGAGCCCGCGTGATAGATTTCAGCTGTCCTTTGTATGTATGGTAGTGACTACTATGAACTGCACTAGAAGTACTGGAACGTCATTCTGCGCCTGACAAGTATATGACGACACGACGCACGTGCCGTCCGCACCGTACGTCCCGATTCCAACCTGGTGGACGCGCAGCTTTAATCCCGTCCCTATAATATAGAGTTTACTGTATAAGCCAATCAAGTAGTTAGTAGAGTAGCATAGACAGCTATTCTATTATATTTATAAATAAAATACATAAAACTGTACTGTAATATTATAATATTTAGTAATAGAAATCAACAAAAGCTAGTGGATTAAATCTGTTTTATTGTTTAATTTACCTTATTAGCCTATTTATTAAGTTATGTACAATAATTTTTATTGAAGTAAAACATTTATTTGAGCTCATTTCTTTTTTATTTTTATTTTTTTTTAATTTTTGGTATGTTTAGAGTGAAAGGTTTTGCACTTAAAAATTTTAACTTCAGTTTCAAATTAAAAAAATAATGGATGTTTGTTTTTTTTTTTCTAAGTCCGACCTCTTGTTACGTAGTATACAGTTTACATACTCTTTGTAACTAGACGCACGGTTTGATGACGTCATTACGGAGATCCCACGTTAATTTGACATTTCGATGCGTCAAGTTAATTTGACCGTGTTGTAGTATCCCTTAGTAGTCTGTGCTATTAGGGCCCCCGCGCACGAGCAACTTAGTTGCACGGCGATTTATTTGTCTCTTTCGAAAAAATTGCGGCCATGTCGCAGGGGTGCGCGCACGAGAGCGACAGCAACGCAACTTTTTTCCGATTTTTCTAGATAGTCATCAACATGGATTTGGTCGAGACGGCTGTGGTTGTTGCACTCGCAATAAAAAACCGAAGAAAGCGTCGCAAAATAGAATATTGGGTGCATCCATTATGGAGCGATCGCCTGACTCTTGGGAAATTTCATACTGTGTTTATGAAATTGAGAGCATACCCAGAAAAATTTTACGTTTTCTTTAGAATGAGTGTCGAAAGTTTTGATGAACTGTGCAGAATCTTACGACCTGGCCTCGTTCATGAAAATCTAGGGGAAAACCCGATATTTTGCGACTATTTTGCCCCTATCTTGGACGAAAGCTCCCTAAATCTAGGGGGAAATCCCCTGATCTGGCAACACTGGGCCGGTCGGCGACTTTATTGTTGCCTGTGCGCGCACTTGCATAGAAACCAATAGGGAAGGAGACAGTTGCGTTGTAACTAAAAAAGTTGCACAGAGTTGCGTCGCGTCGCGTCGCTACGTGCGCGCACTTCCATACTAGCTCCTAGACTTGATCAAGAGACAAATAAATCGCCATGCAACTAAGTTGCTCGTGCGCGGGGGCCCTTATGTTACCACATTTTCTAGATGTTATTCCACTTGACTAAATTTAGTCACTAAATCATTTAGATATCTAAATTTAGTGAAATGGAATAAGCGCTTAAGGGCCTGTTTCACCGCTTCCTGATAAGGCTATCCACCACTAAATTTGACAGATGGAGTATGGAAAATCTGTCAAATAACCCTATCGGGCACCTTATCAGGAAGCGGTGAAACAATGGGTGAAACAGGCCATAATTTTATTAATTTTAACTGCTATTCATTAAAAAATATAGTATTCCTTTTTTTCATTAACCCTGATTTAATGTCAATTTTGTTACCAAGTATGTTGAGACCATAAAGTTAATATACCTAGCGGAATAGAGAAACAAAGGCCTGAGCAAGCGAGATGCCACTATCAGTAACACCGCGTGGTAGAAAGAGACGTGTGATACATGACAGCAGCACTCTTTTTTTGACGTACACATATTTTTCACACAGATGAAAACCAATTTTGGTTACGTTTGACAGCTCGAGATTGTTGCTCTATTCCGATAGGTATATTAACTTTATGGTTGAGACATTATATTTTTTTATTTGTGTCGTGCATTCCCTTGAGAATTGGCTTTAAATTTATTTATTTAGAAAAATAAACTATTTTATAAATAATTCAAACCCCCAAAACCTCTGTGTTTCTGCACAAATCACAAATATAATGGATTGATTGAGAAAAGGGTAACATAAGCATAACTGACAGTAACATAATCATAAAGGTAAAACGTGGCTGGATGATTTGATTCCTCTACAAAAAAAAAAGAAATGTCATGTTCAATTCTTGCAATGCTTCAAGGACAAAGTAGGCGACATGGCAGTCTGAAAGTTCTTCTAAGTCAGTTCTACAAATATATACTAGTAATCTGTGTTCTAAGTAGTCTGCACCATAAAGTTATTATACTATATTACCTTTATGGTCTGCACAGAGTACTTTATTATATATGTAGTCTGTGAGAGTAACCCATAGGTTCATGAATGATTCTTCATCACGAAAATATTTAAAAATGCTAAAGAAAACTTGTTGCTGTATATGTTTATCAAGAAATAAAAGAACTATTAACATTTATAGAACGGATCTGCTTTACTTTTATGAGCAACTGGCAAATTATAAGGTACGTTAACAAAATATGCTATTGCTCGTAGTGCTAATGTACGGATAAATTGTTTTCTGAGGCTCTGGTCCGGTCGTAACTGTTGGTCAAAGCATAAGGTTCGCCCGAAGTTTCATTATCTATAAATCGAATATCAAAATTAAAAGAACCCCACTGATCTCTCAGACTAAATAAAAAGCTGGGAAATAGTGTCACAGACATAAAGGGAGGTCGGTTTTTATCCATGTGTGAGTCAAACTAAGATACTGGATGGTGAAACTACAACATATCATAATAATGAGGCCCAGTACTATTGTTAGCCAACAGCAATACTTTACAGTAACAGATGTTAAATGTAACATATTTTCTATGTCATAGTTTTTTTTTTCAATAATAGGTTAGGGACAGCGAGTGCTGGATGTGTTACATCTGCCAGACGAGACTGCAGCAGTGTCACCGGCTGCAGCAGTTGGCCGTACAGACACGGGGCCTTGTTGATGATCTCTGCCGGAATGAGGTATAGGGCACCTCAATACTAACACTTTGTTGTACGTTTCCAGGCTAAATCTCAAGAACTGCTTGGGTACAACATTAGTGAAAATATAAGTTGTCTAGCAGCCTTAATTTTTACAAATGTAATTTTGTTGCATGTCTCTCGTAATATAAATTAATATTGCAGAGAGGCTCCTATGCAGCAAATGGTGTCTCCCTTTTTAGGGTTCTGTACCCAAAGGATAAAAATGAGATGCTAATGTGTCTGTCCGTCTGTCTATCTCCATGCTGTATCTCAAGAACGCTAGATTTCTGAAATTTTCACAGACTGTATCTGTTGCCAGTACAACAACAGATACTTAAAACAAAATAATACTATTAATATTTAAGGGGGCTCCCATACAACACTACAAATTATTTTTTGGCAGTTTTTGCTCGTAGTCAATAATGGCAACAGGTGGGCACTTGAAATATATTCACAAAATTCTTATTATATTTGCAGTTAAATAATCCACACTAATATTATAAATGACAAAGTATCTCTGTGTCTATAAAATGCGGTAATGTTTTATATAGCAACACACTATACGCGACGGAATTATCAAAACCGAACATAGCAAATCCAACCTTAAGGGTCAAATGTAAGGGTCTATACAGATGGATTGCATTTCAACTGCAATCCAACCGCAAATCGCAGTCGCGAACTGCAACCGAACTGCAACCAAACGACGCTCGACTCGGCTCGACGGAAATTCGGCTCGCGCCGGAATTTCGGATAGTGTGTCGTCCATCGCATTCCACCCGTATTTTGTGTGCATTTAAAACGCGGCGGCGTTATTGAGCCTAGTGTGTTTAGACACATAATATTATATTACTTGTAGATAAAAATATTTTTTGTGACTCATAAAACATAATATTATATAAATTTACAGACTGATATTGATATTGGAGCAATTGGATCTTTGTTAGAACTATCAATCTATAAGAAGAAAAATATTTCCACAACACCTCCTACCGCAGATAATATAAAAGAAGAGCCGGACTTAAAGACTGAACAATACATTGAAGACGGTAATGTATACCTACTGTACTGTACTGTATGTATTCATATTCCAGATAGGTCACATAGTGGTCTGTTTGCTACTTAACTCCTCTGCCCTTTCATATTTGTGAAATTAAATATAATGTACATTATACAGAGTGAAATTAAACCTTCCTGCCAAATTTTGATATGTTGATCCATGTTAAAAATAAAAATACAAGTATTTTTTCTTTTATAATCACTCAGTACTAAAATGTTTAGAAATAGTTTCCGAAATTTATCCTAAAAAACACTCCGTCAACACTCGTAGCCCGCGCGTGACGTGTCGCCGCGCGCGCGTCTCCCCACGCGCCACCCCCGCTCATTCCCCCGCGCCGCGAGTGACCGTTCTGCAAAGATTTTAAATGGGATAAAATATGTCATTAACAAAAATTACACCCAATTGTTTTTGGTTAAATGGACTCTCCTAATGATACCTAAGCCGTGGAAAAAAATTGGCAGGAAGGTTTAATTGCACCCTGTGTTTTATAGTGTCAAGTGTTTAGGTTTGTTAAGTTAAAAATTATTTTTATAGGTATAGAGGAAGAACCAAATGCAGAAAATACAATTGAGTATGGTGAGGATTATGCACCTGTTTTAGAATTTGAAGATGATGATGTGTCAGATAGTGATGTCTGCAAACAGGAATCATTTAATGTTGACCGCATTGATACTTGGCAAGGCTCAAGGGTGCTTGAACTGAAATTAGTAAAGTTGAGTCAAAGTGTCATTGACAAGTATGTACTCCGAAGTCTCACCACGCAGCACACAGCCACAGAAGAACATGTTGGGGACAAAGGAAAGTGCGCTGGTGAACAGAGCGTAGAAAATGACGACAAAAAGACACAGTACAAGAGTTATAAGGAACAACTCATCTGTGATGTTTGCTTAAAAATGTTTCCGACTAAAAGGAAGTTGGTAAGGCACATCCAGACACATTCTGGAAAAACGTTTAGCTGTAATATTTGTCTGAAAAAGTTCGGAGATAAAGGATATTTGAAAATACATATAAAAAGACATACTGCTGAGAAACGATTTACCTGTGATATTTGTAACAACAAATTCACAACAAAAAGCAACTTAAAAAGACATTTAGTAATTCATACTGATGAGAAGCCATTTAACTGCAATATTTGTCGAAAAAAATTTGAAAGAAAAGGCAACTTAAAAAAACACATGCTAATTCATGTAACTGGTGAGAAAGCATATAACTGTGACATAATATGTCAAAAGAAATTCTTAAGAAGAGGTGAGTTAAAAAAACACTCATTCATTTATACTGGTGAGAAACCATATAACTGTGATATATGCCAAAATAAATTCAGAACAAAAAGCATCTTAAAAAGACACATGCTTATTCATACTGGTGAGAAACCATATATGTGCTATATATGCCAAAAGAAATTCGAAACAAAAAGCAATTTTAAAGGACACATGCTAATTCATACTGGTGAGAAACCATATAACTGCGATATATGCCAAAAGAAATTCGGAACAAAAAGCGAATTAAAAAGACACATGCTAATTCATACTGGTGAGAAACCATATAACTGCGATATATGCCAAAAGAAATTCGGAACGAAAAGCAAATTAAAAGGACACATGCTAATTCATACTGGTGAGAAGCCATTTAACTGCAATATTTGTCAAAAACAATTTAGAAGAAAAAGCGAATTGAAAAGACACATGTTAATTCATACTGCTGGTGCTGAGAGACCATATAACTGCGATATATGCCAAAAGAAATTCAGATTAAAAAGCATTTTCAAAAGACACATGCTAATTCATTCTGGTAAGAAAGCATATAACTGTGACATATGTCAAAAGAAATTCTTTACAAGAGGGGACTTGAATAAACACTTATTCATTCATACTGGAGAGAAACCATATAACTGCGATATATGCCAAAAGAAATTTAGAAGTAAAGGCAACTTAAAAGAACATATGCTATTTCATACTGGTGAGAAAGCATATAACTGTGACATATGTCAAAAAAAATTCTTAAGAAGAGGGGATTTAAATAAACACTTATTCATTCATACTGGAGAGAAACCATTTAACTGCGATATATGCCAAAAGAAATTCGGAACAAAAGGCGAATTAAAAAGACACATGCTTATTCATACTGGTGAGAAACCATATAACTGCGATATATGCCAAAAGAAATTTGTAAGAAAAGGATATATAAACGAACACATGCTAATTCATACTGGTGAGAAACCAAATAACTGTGATATATGCCAAAAGAAATTCAGAACAAAAAGAAAATTAAAATTTCACATGCTAATTCATTTTGATGAGAAAGCATATAACTGTGACATATGTCAAAAGAAATTCTTAACAAGAGGGGACTTAAAAAAACACTTATTCCTTCATACCAGTGAGAAACCATATAACTGCGATATATGCCAAAAGAAATTCGGATCAAAAGGCTATTTCAAAGCACACGTGCTAACTCATACTGCTGAGAAACCATATAACTGTGAAGTATGTGAAAAAAAATTCTTAACAAACGGGCAGTTAAAACAACACTTATTAATTCATACTGGAGAGAAACCATTTAACTGCGATATATGCCAAAAGAAATTCAGAACAAAAATCGCATTAAAAGTACACACGCTAATTCATACTGGTGAGAAAGCATATTATGACTGTGATATATGCCAACAGAAATTCAGAACAAAAATTGCATCAAAAGTACACATGCTAATTCATAGTGGTAAGAAAGCATATAACTGTGACATATGTCAAAAAAAATTCGTAAGAAGAGGGGAATTAAATAAACACTCATTCATTCATTCTGGAGAGAAACCATATAACTGCGATATATGCCAAAAGAAATTTGGAAGAAAAATATACATAAAAGAACACATGCTAATTCATACTGGTGAGAAAGCATATAACTGTGACATATGTCAAAAAAAATTCTTAAGAAAAGCGGAGTTAAAAATACACTCATTCATTCATACTGAAGAAAAACCATTTAACTGCGATGCCAACAAGGGCATACCCAGGTAGGGGCAGGGCAGCTACCCCCTCCCTAGAAGATAAAATAAACGTAAATTTTCCTGGCAAGTGGGAAATAAAAACGTACCTAACGTACTTTGCGCAAAATGAAGTGTTGGAAACAAAATATCTTTGCAGTCAGATTAATAAAAGTCAATTTTCATGGCGCATCAGGGCGCTAAATGAACTATGAACATGGCAACATCGAGTACAGCCATACACTTACGAATTGGCTAGTGTACCTACAATTTTTAGCTAGTATTTAATTTAATAATATTATAGACTAATTATTTCAATAAAGAGTATATACTATTGCAGAATTAATATTTGAAAGGGCTAACTTGAACGGGCTAATCTCAGGAACTACTGATCCGATCTGAAAAATTCTTTCAGTGTTAGATAGCCCATTTATTGAGGAATGCTATAGGCTATATTTTATCACGCTAAGATTAATAGGAGAATGTGGAAAAAATGGGGGAAATTATTTGAAAGGGCTTATCTCGCGAACTACTGGAGCAATTTTTATGTTATTTGGCACAGATAAGAAGAAGGCTATCGATTTTGATTTTTTTCAGTGGCTATATATTTTATATCCGTGCGACGCCGGGGCGGGTCGCTAGTAAATTATAAAGTATATCATTTATGTATATTGTATAGTAAGTATCGCGAAATAAACTCCCATAATAGTAAAACTATAGGCAGTTTAAAAAATATAACTATAATTTCATTATTAGTTTTTATTTAAGTGATTCGTCAAACTCAGAATCTAAATATTCAACAGATTCATATAATATTTAGGTACTTCATGATCTTCATGGTCAGATTGAAGGGGTTCAATGTCATATCTCTAACTCATTCTTCTTTCATTATTCTTAGGTGTAGAAAATAAAACTGAGTTCTGACCTTCTCTTCGTATTTTCATTACAGACGATCAGTATACACCTAAAAAAACAATTGAATTAAATTAGTGACAAATTAGCCACACACTATTATGAAATGAAATAGTTTATTAACTATTATGAGGTACCTACCGGTCATGTTGACAACAAAGTCCGTGATGTTATTTAGAGGAATTGAGTCGATCCCTTCAGACCTTCTTTTCGACAAGTAATTATTCATATTAGAAATAACTTTTCATAGCTTTTAATAGTTTTCGACATTTTAATCCTTCGATCGTGTAAAAACGAGTCACAATACCTTTCTATTGTTATCGCGGCCCTCTTGGGCTACGTACGGGAGTTGAAGCGTTAACGCGTAAATGAGAGTTTTCAAAATAAAGTGTATAGTCTACGAATAATAAAAACTAAGGAAACGTAAGGACTTGCGCGCACCACGATTTTATTTTTTGCGACACGATTTGCACTGCGATAAATAAATAGTGATCTTTGCTCACTTTCACCATGGATTTCGTACAAGTTGCTTGTCTTTATTTACTACTTCGGAGAATAAGAAGAAAAAAAAAGGAAAATTCGTCAATACTGGACTCACCTTTTACAGTGGATAGAATTATCAAAGGTTTCTTTTATCAGAAATACCATGAACTTCGGATGTGTCCCAAAAATTCTTTGGCTATTATAGAAAATCAAATTTCTATCACTATAGGTCCACCAGAATCTGATGGCAAAAAGTGAGAAATTAAATTGACTCTAGCTATACCGGCGTAATTGGAATATAACATTTTGATCCGTTTTTTCTAAATAGGGGCTGATGTGTGTTAAACATGCAAATATAAAAATAAATCCAATGATCAAGGATATTTATTTTAAAATCTGCTGTCAAAAATTGCCATCAGATTCTGGTAGACCTATACTCGTATATTCTTTGGAAACTTTATTCCACAATGGTGGTCTTTCTTGTACTGCGATTATCAAATGTTCCACGTCTAACTTCATATCGTTTGGAGACGGACACTCCATTGGAGATACAGGCGCCGACATGTTTAACAAAGAGTATAATATAAACCACTACGATGTTTATTGTTGGACAGAAGATATGTATTAATAGTCTGAGTAACAAGTGCCATTTTCCTCAAAACCTGATCTAACGCACCGAAAATTATGATTTTGGTCTCATTCGATTCGGAATAGCAACGGAGATTTCAACGGGGATCTCTTATAAGGCCTTTTAAGATTAGCTCAAAACAATAATAAAAAAAATCTGGATTTCTTGTTTTGAAATAATCAGCATTTTATGTTAGAATTAAAATGGTGACTATTAACAAATTAAGAAAAGCATATTAATTAAACGAATTGTGATAATTGATTTTTGTTAACGGATTATTGTTTATTGTTATGTTTACTTAGTACCCAATTTTTTTTATTCCTTAATATTATTATTTAGTCACTTAAAATATTTTTTTTAGTTCACGTAGCAGATTGCGGCAAATCACGCGAAACCCGAACCACGCGGTTTTATCGCTACTTTCGCCGCTCAATTACAGCTTATAAGGATTATTGGTAAGGTTCCAGGATGTAGGATTTTTTTTTAGGAAAGGCGACGGGTCATTTGTGATCTAGGCCCGACAGAAACGAGACATATACCATTTTTTTCGCTGTATTATGGGTATCCAAGATATGTAATTTTTATATTCAAAATCAATGGCTAACATGTTATTTTATTGCTTTCTTTTTTTCTTTTGGCGCAGTATGAAAAGTGCTAAAAAGAAAAATAAGAATCATTATTTGCATGTAATTATATTCAATATCAGTGGAACACTTAGAAATATATTATATAAAAACACAAAACCATAATAAATATTATTTTGTTTACCTAGGTAGGTACAGTAGGTAAGACAGTACTTCAGTCCGGACCAACGCCTACAACTGTACAAGGCCGCAGGGCCGGCCTCATATGGAATATTGTTCTCATCTCTGGGCAGGGGCGCCAAAATACCAACTGCTCCCTCTGGATCGTATCCAACGAAGGGCCGCTCGAGTTGTTGACTGCCATAGTGTTTCAAACAGCCTGGACCCCTTGGAATTACGCCGAGATGTAGCTTCACTCTGCATCCTCTATCGGTTGTATCACGGGGAGTGCTCTGAGGAATTGTTCGGAATCATACCACCTGCAACTTTTCGCCATCGTCCCACGCGAAAAACATACCATCCTCATCACCTTGATGAGTGGCAGTCTACCACAGTGCGTTTTTCGCGTAACTTTCTGCCGTGCACTGTAAAACTTTGGAACCAACTGTCACCAGCAGTTTTTCCGGACCTATACGACATGCAAACCTTCAAGAAAAGAGCGTATTCCCTCTTAAAAGGCCGGCAACGCACCTGCAGCTCTTCTGATGTTGCAAGTGTCCATGGGCGACGGTAGTTACCATCAGGTGACCCGTTTGCTCATTTGCCCCCTTATTTAATAAAAAAAAAAAAACAATTAAAAAAAATATTTTTTCACTAGGTACCTTCTAGTATGTTTCAAACATGTTATATTTTATCACGCGTGATAATTATTATAACACTGAGGGCGAAATAAATCTATATAGATACCTAACATAAGTTTTTCTTTAGCTAATAAACATGAAAACGAGATGTCTAGTCCATCCTAGGTTATAATAATAGCACTTATCACGTGTGCACAACTTCCTAATGTTCGCTTTCCGTGATAACATGTAATATGTCAGTAATACTCATTAATAAAAAATCTTCTATCAATGGTGGGATTGTACTATCAGAGAAGTTGATTCCTAGGCAGATGAGGGTCCTACGTAGTTTGGTCGCGTTGCGTCAAACCGAGCCGACAGATCACAGAGCCTAACATTGAATTGACATAAGCCGGCCAAATGACGTTGATCCGACAACTGCCTAGGATTCAATTTCCTCGATGGTACATTACTATGTTTTATATTTATATATTATACGTTTTTGAAGAAACATGTCGTGATTGCATTTTACATTTAAAAAGTGGATTTACATGTTAGCCAGTGATATTGAATAAAGTGGCTTAATATTTGCACTTTTCATACTGCGCCTGAAGAAAAAAGAAAGCAATAAAATAACATGTTAGCCACTGATATTGGATATAAAAATTACATATACTGGATACCCATAACATGATGAAAACAATGGGATACGTTTCTTTCGTGTCTGGCATGGGTAAATTTTGTATGGTCCGTGACCAGTCTTCTTTCCTGCTCTTTAATGATCCATTTTCAAATTTTGATTATCTCAAATAGTTTTCGAAATATTAAAAAAAACCAAACCCTTCTTTTTATGTTTACTTAATTGTTTATAACTTTTGCATTTTTTTTTCAGCCCCTCTTGGAATTTTGATAGAATGTTCGAGATGGTATTCCGAATCGAATGAGACCAAAATCATAATTTTCGGTGCATGAGATCAGGTTTTGACGAAAATGGCACTTGTTAACCAGAGTATAATCGTGTGCGTTACGATTGCTCCGCCAAGTTATCTAAACAGAAAAAAAACTTCGCCAAAAAATTTGTCGAAATTTGTCGAAATCGAAGGGAACAAACCAAAAATTTGTCAATGTTTAAACAAAAAAGTTACAAGGACTTTAAGTTGGCCGCGCGAACGTAACGTGGAGGATTGCGCGGCCATGAATATCTCAGGAATCACATGGGTCAGAGATCTAATTCCTTTTGTCATATGAAGACTGAATTTGTCAAAATTTGTCAAAAAACGAATTATAAACTGTAGTAAAATGTTTTAAGAAATATTTACCTTAGAAGTTATGGCCGCGCAATCCTTCACTTGTATTTTTTTAATGTTGATTATTTCTTTATAACTTAAGACTTAGTACAAAAAACTGTTACAGGAAGAAAGGTCTTAATTTGTCGAAACTAGTGAAAGCAATAAATACTACATAAAGCTTGTTTAAACAGACATATCAGTCCGAAACAAAAAATACATGGCCGCGCAGTCGTAACGTTACTTTATACGCTGATATCTCATTATCTGTAATTACTAGGATTTCGGTGTGAATATCCATTTATTCGACATATTATCCTGATTAGAATGATATATCGTTTTACCCTCAGAACAATTTTCAACGCGTGTAATCTCGAAAAATATGTTCTCTCATATAATGTTTGAGCAGGGTAACCATAATTTCGATTTGATTTGGGAATAGCTCTAACTGGAGACTTGCAATTATATTGAACAACATCTAACTCAGTTTGCAAAAGTGTTAGTATTAAATAAAATAAAACGTGTATATTTCAATAATTAGATATATTTATTCATCTGCACAGCTTGAAAAATAAACAAAAATATAAACATGTTACAAAAAATCAACAAACAAAATAAAATTATTTAAAAACCACTACAGGACAATTTTAAAGAAAATAAAAAATCAGTAATATAACAAAAATAATAACTTTGGTTACACATAGCTACAAACCATAATAATTATGTTAGAAAATAATAATAATAATAATAATATCTATGGACGCTTCACACCACGTCAGTCTGGCCCCGTGCTAAGTACCTGAAGGACTTGTGTTACAGGTACCAGACAACGGAAATATATTTAATACTTTTATACTATACATACATTTAAGATTTTTATTATATCATACACATATTTAATATACATCCAGACCCGGGAACATTGAAAACTTTTTGTTCCGTCGGTGGGATTCGAACCCGCGACCCCCGGCTTGAGCTACCAACGCGCTCACCGCTGAGCCACAGAGGTCGTCAAAATGGATGTAAACAGGGTCTTTTGTACTGTCACTTAATTTACTTATTAAGGCCTTCCCTACGGAGATTCCGTAATTTACCGCATTTAAAGCCTTATAAACTCATAATTTGAAAGCTACAAAGTTATAATAAAAATACATCAATAATCTTCAGTATATCATCATTCCTTTCCCCGTTTTAAATTTTCTATTTTTGTTTATTATACTCATGATATTAGCTTCCAAAGTAATACCAATTTATTAAAATTGAAACATACTTTCAGCATCTCCGTATTTACAAATTACGTTTATTTGAAACACACGACAATAGATAGACAATTTCATTAACTACATATTCCCCGTTTATATTTTTTTTAGATCAATTTTGAACTAAGATAAGTAAAATTATTTTTAACAAAAAATTAAAACCGACTTCCAAGGTAAAAACAATAATAACATTAATATGAACTAAAAAGTATTAAATAATTTTTACTATCTAATAGTGCCTTTTTCCGAATTCGGCTAAACCTCAACTATTTCTGTACTCAATCTTCATTATTTTGAAGTCGGTACCAGATAGCTGAATCTTCAGTCCTCTGACAGAATATTTAAAATTTTTGGAACTGGCACCGACTTCAAAATTATGAAGATTGAGTACAGAAATAGTTGAGGTTTAGCCGAATTCGGAAAAAGGCACTATTAGATAGTAAAAATTATTTAATACTTTTTAGTTCATATTAATGTTATTATTGTTTTTACCTTGGAAGTCGGTTTTAATTTTTTGTTAAAAATAATAATAATTTCACTCTTTTTAGTTACACTAGTAAATAAATCTTCGCGTATATTTTACGTATCTTATTACAATTTGTTAAGAGTCACAACTCACACTCACAAAATAATATAATATTATCAGTGAAGTGAACATATTGTGCTAAGTAATTTAACAATTTTAATACTTCAAGCCCGAAGCGGTCACCGGCGATTGCGATAACAATAGAAAGGTTATTGTGTCTCGTTTTTCCACGATCGAAGGATCTATCAGATAAAAAATTGTACAAACTTGCATAGGATGTAGCGTAGCATAATATATAATATTATCATAATTATTGACAGCTGTTCTTGTTATCAAGAATTCAAATCGATAGGTACTTATATAGGTACTTATATAGGATAGGGCAAGCGATAAACACCTGACGATGACCACCAGGGGATCTAACTATCGGATGATCACTCCGCTTCACCGCACTTCCAAGTTCCAAGGCAGCTTCAAATACCTCGCAAGCAAAGTCTGGAACAATCTTCTGCCGCCGCAAATTCGAACTCTGCAAACAGTAAAGAATTTTAAATTAAGACTCAAATCCTATCTACTAACTGAACAACTTGCAGTAATTTAACTATAAATTATAAATATAATTATTGACTAATGATATGCTCAAATGTATTAACATTATTATTATTTATTTACAATTGGTTTTATACAATTATTATTATTATTATTAATATTTTATGAACTTATATTGTTACGATGAAATTACCTATTATCATTGTCTGGTCGTTATCTCAGCTGTACTTACCGATAAAGTTGTAAGCCGGCGCAAGGCCGTTTACGGATGTTCCAGAGTCGCTTGCAAAGTCAAACACTATCCTTCAAGCCCGATCCCCCATGCCTCGGGTTGTTAGGTAATAACAAAAAATTAAAACCGACTTCCAAGGTAAAAACAATAATAACATTAATATGAACTAAAAAGTATTAAATAATTTTTACTATCTAATAGTGCCCTTTTCCGAATTCGGCTAAACCTCAACTATTTCTGTACTCACTCTTCATTATTTTGAAGTCGGTACCAGATAGCTGAATCTTCAGTCCTCTGACAGAATATTTGAAACTTTTGGAACTGGCACCGACTTCAAAATTACGAAGAGTGAGTACAGAAATAGTTGAGGTTTAGCCGAATTCGGAAAAGGGTACTATTAGATAGTAAAAATTATTTAATACTTTTTAGTTCATATTAATGTTATTATTGTTTTTACCTTGGAAGTCGGTTTTAATTTTTTGTTAAAAATAATAATAATTTCACTATTTTTAGTTACACTAGTACGTAAACCTTCGCGTATATTTTACGTATTTTATTACAATTTGTTAAGTGTTGAGATTTGTAAACTTTATATTTTCTAAGAAAATTTAGTTCCGCAATTCAACTACAGATGTCGTTGTTAAGCTTCTGCATCGCGGTATCGCTTACTCGACTCATTTGATATAACTAATTCGCTACAATAAACTATTTCTTCTCGCTCACACTCACTGGTTGTCTTAATTGATATTACGCCAGAGGGATTAACGTCACAGGGTAACCCTACAGAACCATAAGACCAGTTTTAGGCGTATGACGTCTTTTCTTTACATTAAGAGTCACAACTCAATCACATGAAGTAAACAGTAGTTAGTAAAGTATTCGATCTGTATAATATAAAGTAGTAAAATATTCGATCTGTCATCTGCTGCCACGCGCCGCCCGCGCGACACCGTCGCCTCTGTATCGCCGACCGCCGTGTATTAAACAAACAGGTGTTGTTGGTAACAATAGAAAATTATTATTACGAGTTAGTATATCCATACCTATGCCTTGTACTACTATCTATTCTGTGCCATGAGACATTGGTGACCTTAACACGACGTGGTAATGATGATGATGACGATGATGATGATTATGATTATGATGATGAATATTAATTGCATAGTAGCATATGCTTTCTGTTCTTAAAACAACGCCGAAACTCCCAAACGTGTATCTATAAGGAGTCAGGAGTTCTCTCAGCATCTTCGAAACCATGGTATACCTTGACCCAATATTTGACTTTTTGGTAGCATATTCTTAGTACACTTCACATAAAACCAAAATCACCATATGTTTCCATATAAATTTCGAGGAGTTCCCTCGATTACTCATGGATCCCATCATCAGGTCACCACCTTTTTGAAAATGGGACCAAATTGGAGTGAAACCTAATACAACAAAACAAAAATTTCGAAAATCGGTTCACAAACGGCGGAGTAATCGTTGAACATACAAAAATAAAAAAAATAAAAAAAAAAAAAAAAAAAAAAATATCCACAGCCGAACATATAACCTCCTCGTTTTTTGGAAGTCGGTTAAAAAATAGAAAGGCACTGTTTTTACAAGCGTTGTAGACGTATCATATCCATACTCCCTGCAAATTATAATATTATATTATCTATTAATTAGTCTACACATTGAAAGGATTAATTTTGAAAAATCTAGTTATTATTTATCCAATTTTCAGTGTAATTTATGTATGAATTATAACAAATATATCAAGTACACATAATATTTTAAATACCTTTAAAAATTATAACAAACTCACAACTTACCTGAATCCTGCACTGCGATGATAATATATTATTATACAAGTAGTAGGTATATCTCGTTGTACCATAAGTCATTACCATACATAATATTATTATTATTATTACTGTTTATGTATTACGTAAGTATATCGCTCATTGCTACGGTCAGGTGTATAGCGGTGGCCGTAGTCCTGCGCGCGCGGCGCTCCTACTCCATGGGACAACCGTTTGCGTTATGGTGAGAGCACGGATTTTACGAGGGGCGCGGGCGGCAGGTGGAAGGGTCCGCCGCATAACCATTCCATAGCATTGAGATTTGAGTCACTCACACAACTCATAATATTATAGTACTTATTTTATAGTATATTTTCATATTAATTAACGTATCTTGTAACTTGTAGAATTCCATATATTTTATATAAAAAATAATATTTTGTATGTTATAATGTATTGCTGAGTGCTTATCTGTTCCTGTTTCCAGATGACGGTTTACTAGGAACCACATAATACCAGGCACTGTGGTGTACGTCACGGTGATACGCCTGAGTGGTGTCCTTTTTGGCAGTAGACATGACAATGCACTACTTGTACCGTCCCTCATGCTATTATAATGCTATTATTTTTGTAATTACATATTTTTCTTTTACTTTTTCTTTACGAATTGTAATGTGTATTGTAATGTGTATGTGTATTGTAGTGTAATGTGATGTCTTATTGTTAAATAAACGTTATTATTATTATTATTATTATTATTACTTAGTGCACCATCTATCGATTAATAAGTATAACTAATTAAAAAGACACTTAATGACTTTGTTTTGTTTAAATGCTCTTTTTAAAATAACTTTATTTTAATTCTATTTGTCTATTAAAATTTTATAAAGTGTTAAAGTATTCGATCTGTATATAAAGTAGTTAGTAAATTATTCGATATTCTGTCTTCTGCCGCCACGCGGCAGAAGACGGAACTGAACGGACGGACTGGGCGGCGACGCCGACCGCCGTGTATTAAAAACAAACAGGTGTTGTTAATTGTTATACAGTACATAATTATTATTATTAGTATATCCATACCTATGCCTTGTACTATTGTCTATTCTGTGCCATGAGACATTGGTGGCCTTAACACGACGTGGTAATGATGATGATGACGATGATGATGATGATGATTATGATGATGAATATAAATTGCATAGTAGTTTATGCTTTCTGTTCATAAAACAACGCCGAAACTCCCAAACGTGTATCTATAAGGAATCAGGAGTTCTCTCAGCATCATCGAAACCATGGTATACCTTGACCCAATATTTGACTTTTTGGTAGCGTATTCTTAGTACACTTCACATAAAACCAAAATCACCATATGTTTCCATATAAATTTTGAGGAGTTCCCTCGATTACTCATGGATCCCATCATCAGGTCACCACCTTTGTGAAAATGGGACCAAATTGGAGTGAAACCTAATACAACAAAACAAAAATTTCGAAAATCGGTTCACAAACGGCGGAGTAATCGTTGAACATACAAAAATAAAAAAAAATAAAAAAAAAAAAAAAAATATCCACAGCCGAACATATAACCTCCTCGTTTTTTGGAAGTCGGTTAAAAATAGGATTTTTGTGCGATCTCGGCAACGCGTCAAATGTATGGTCAAGGTCGTTTGCTCGGGGGATGGCCTTAAATTAAATGACAGTACAAAAGACCCTGTTAACATCCATTTTCTAACACATGGTTTTGTAGATGTGTAACCAAAATTATTATTTGTGTTATTTGATTTTTTGATTTTGTTGAATAATTACTGATTTTTAACCGACTTCCAAAAAACGAGGAGGTTATATGTTCGGCTGTGGATTTTTTTTTTTTTTTTTTTTTTTTTTTTTTTTTTTTTTTTTTTTTTTTTTTTTTTGTATGTTCAACGATTACTCCGCCGTTTGTGAACCGATTTTCGAAATTTTTGTTTTGTTGTATTAGATTTCACTCCAATTTGGTACCATGTTCACAAAAGTGGTGACCTGATGATGGGATCCATGAGTAATCGAGGGAACTCCTCGAAATTTATATGGAAACATATGGTGATTTTGGTTTTATGTGAAGTGTACTAAGAATATGCTACCAAAAAGTCAAATATTGGGTCAAGGTATACCATGGTTTCGAAGATGCTGAGAGAACTCCTGACTCCTTATAGATACACGTTTGGGAGTTTCGGCGTTGTTTTAAGAACAGAAAGCATATGCTACTATGCAATTAATATTCATCATCATAATCATAATCATCATCATCGTCATCATCATCATTACCACGTCGTGTTAAGGTCACCAATGTCTCATGGCACAGAATAGATAGTAGTACAAGGCATAGGTATGGATATACTAACTCGTAATAATAATTTTCTATTGTTACATAACAACACCTGTTTGTTTAATACACGGCGGTCGGCGATACAGAGGCGACGGTGTCGCGCGGGCGGCGCGTGGCGGCAGATGACAGATCGAATATTTTACTACTTTATATTATACAGATCGAATACTTTACTAACTACTGTTCACTTCACTGATAATATATTATTTTGTGAGTGTGAGTTGTGACTCTTAATGTAAAGAAAAGACGTCATACGCCTAAAACTGGTCTTATGGTTCTGTAGGGTTACCCTGGGACGTTAATCCCTCTGGCGTAATATCAATTAAGACAACCAGTGAGTGTGAGCGAAAAGAAAAAGTTTATTGTAGCGAATTAGTTATATCAAATGAGTCGAGTAAGCGATACCGCGATGCAGATACTTAACAACGACATCTGTTGTTGAATTGCGGAACTAAATTTTCTTAGAAAATATAAAGTTTACAAATCTCAACACTTAACAAATTGTAATAAAATACGTAAAATATACGCGAAGGTTTACGTACTAGTGTAACTAAAAAGAGTGAAATTATTATTATTTTTAACAAAAAATTCAAACCGACTTCCAAGGTAAAAACAATAATAACATTAATATGAACTAAAAAGTATTAAATAATTTTTACTATCTAATAGTGCCCTTTTCCGAATTCGGCTAAACCTCAACTATTTCTGTACTCAATCTTCATAATTTTGAAGTCGGTGCCAGTTCCAAAAGTTTCAAATATTCTGTCAGAGGACTGAAGATTCAGCTATCTGGTACCGACTTCAATATTAAATTGTTCTGTAGTGGTTTTTAAATATTTTTATTTTGTTTCTTGATTTTTGTAATACTTAATATGTTTTTTGATCATTTTTCAAGCTGTGACGAATAAATATATCTAATTATTGAAATATACAGGTTTTATTTTATTTAATACGACATCTGAGGCTCAGTGGGTGCAGGGTGAGCGCGTTGGTATCGCAAGCCGGGGGTCGCGGGTTCGAATCCCCCCGATGGAACAAAAAGTTTTCAAAGTTCCTGGGTCATGGATGTGTATTAAATATGTGTATTGTGTATCATATAATAAAAATCTTAAATATACATAATATATTGTATAGTATCAAAGTATTTAATATATTTCTGTTGTCTGGTACCTGTAACACAAGACCTTCAGGTACTTAGCACGAGGCCAGACCAACGTGGTGTGATTTGTGAAGCGTCCATAGATATTATATTACTATGTTTGTGTAAAGCACTCCTTGCTCACGGGCAATTAAATCCCGGACCGGATTTGGAAGGCATGCGTGGAGGCTAGGGCATGCACCCGGTTCCGAAATACCCGGGTATACCCAGATATTTGAATGAGTCTGTGGAACCGGTTCTAAGCACTGGAACCGGGTCGACCCGGTTCTGATAAGATTTTTATAATTTTGCATTAATTACTAATTTAAATTACGCGCGTCGAAGTATCGTGGAGCTTTTGATTTTTATCGAGCTGGCAACGCCACGCGAGCACGCTATTTTCGCGGGTACACCTACATGCACACTACCCCACCGCCCGCGCCAGCAGGGTGACCATATGTGGCAGGTTCCTGCCATTTTGGCAGGATTGGCGTCTTATTTTGGGCTATAGCATGATCGGTTGACGTTTTAAAAACTTGGCAGGTTTTGGCAGGATTGGGGTATGAAAAATAAATTTTATTATTGCATCTCAAATTTCTGACAATGGCAACCCTGGATACTTTACGGGGGATTTCCCTGTCAGGGTGACCATATGTGGCAGGTTCCTGCCATTTTGGCAGGTTTGGCGTCTTATTCTAGCCTATGGCATGATAGGTTGACGTTTTAAAAACTTGGCAGGTTTTGGCAGAATTGGGGTAAGTATGAAAAATAAATTTTATTATTGCATCTCAAATTTCCGACAATGGCAACCCTGGATACTTTACGGAGGATTTCCCTGTACTTGTTATGTTCGTGTATTCTGTGTGTGTGTAATCTTGAGTTTGTGGTCGATATTATCATTTATCAATTATTATCAGTCCTAGTAATTGCTTGATGCTTGGCTTGTGAGTCTAATTATTGATCAGAGTTTCATTGACAACATCTTGTGTGGTATCGTGGGTGATAGTTTTATTGGTGATGGCACTAACAAGTCCCTGGTGGTGGCTTTATTCCTCTATCTATATACTATAATTCAGTATTATATTATAATTATAGTGTATAGCTGATAGAGTCTTAGCCCATCATCGCGTGGCCATTTTGTGCTTATTTTCATACAAGTAGTGTGCGTGTATTTTCTTGAATATTTCTATTTGTCGATCATTTCGAAGCACATTATAATCCAGAAAAGAAAGTCATTTAGTTCATGGTATCGATAAACTATATGTTCAGGCCTACAGGCTACAATACCTGACAGGATTTAGAAGACAGCAAAAATATGCAAGATTGCTATTTTATTTCACCAGGCGTTTCAATTTATTCGTAATGTCCTTTTTCAATGTCATTCCTTCAGATTGCATTATATCGAATACACGCAACATTGTATTACGGGCTTTCATTTTGCTCTCCAAAGGTAAAAAAAGCTCCAGTCCAGTCCTAAAACTGAACACTATAGTTCAAGTAATATGCATCCCTATAACACACGTAAAAAGCTATGCAATTTTTGTAGTCTAATTATTACTTGATGTGACTTTTAGCACTAATGCCTTATATTATAGCATGAAGGGATTGCTAAACTTGTAAATCATCTTTTTAGTTTTTAGCATACAAAAATACCGATTGAAAAGCCCAAAAAACGTTGTTTAAAAATTAACATAGTTAATCAAATCAAAACCTACGTGTTTGAGGCATTCGTTGGCCGTTCTTATGGTTTATTATTTAGCGGAACCACAAAACTCAACAAAATCTAGCTCACTAAAAACCTTAACACTTTTATTACATGAAATATGCAGACCGACTCCTTTGTTGTGACCAATAATAGTGTAATCAATAATAGTTCCAAGTTACTAGTTAGTCTGTTCATTACAATGATGATTTAATAAACGTTGATTTCACGCCCCTATTCACTTTTTTTATTAATATCTCATTACATTACAATTTCCTACTTAACCAAACTCTCAATTATCATTTACACAAAAAAATATAAAAAATACAATTTGGTCGCTAGGAACCGGGTAGCACCGGGTGACCCGGTTATGACTACCACTGGAACCGGGTACGCAAAATCTGGAACCGGACCCGGTTCTGCATGCCCTAGTGGAGGCCGTGGGGCCGAAGCCAACACGTAGAGGCCCCGTTACATATTTTTAATTGTAATCTATAATAAATGTAATGTGACACTAGCCGGTGACTCTCCCTGTCCGCACTATCCAAGTAGAGCCAGCGGCCTAGCAACTATTGTAGAGAATTGATACTAGAAACGATACAGGGCTATGGGGGTGGGATGCTAGTGGACTGGATAACTGGGACTATGGAAGGACTATGGCGTCTGGCGTTACAACGTGGTAACATGTATCATAAAGTTGGCAGACGGTGACTCGCCAACTTTTTGAATGGGCCCTTCAAAATGGTCGCACGCTTGGTGCACCGAGGCGGCAACATTTACAGAGCGGCTTGAGGCAGGAGAGGTGTCGCTGGACTTTAAACGCCGATCATTTGCTCCCTCAGAGGGTCCCATCACATCGCCCACTCGCTATTTACGCTTCATATCCTCCCTCCGATCCGAAGCTCTTGCGACTCCACTCAAACCGGCGGGTTAAGGCAAGGCAGAGGTAGGGCCTGATTCTTCGTTAGTGTTCACTCCGGCCAGCCGGTGAAGGCAAGCCGAAGATGGAGAATAGGGGCTTCCCGCGGAGCACTCGGGTACGTGGGGTCGTTACTCCCCAACAGCTCGCCACAAGCTGCCCTGCGGGCTTATTATTATTATAATACTAATACTTTTTCAAATTGAGTTAGATGTTGTTCAATATAATTGCAAGTCTCCAGTTAGAGGTATTCCCAAATCAAATCGAAATTATGGTTACCCTGCTCAAACATTGTATGAGAGAACATATTTTTCGAGATTACACGCGTTGAAAATTGTTCTGAGGGTAAAACGATATATCATTCTAATGAGGATAATATGTCGAATAAATGGATATTCACACCGAAATCCTAGTAATTACAGATAATGAGATATCAGCGTATATAAAGTAACGTTACGACTGCGCGGCCATGTATTTTTTGTTTCGGACTGATATGTCTGTTTAAACAAGCTTTATGTAGTATTTATTGCTTTCACTAGTTTCGACGACAAATTAAGACCTTTTGTTATGATTAATGTAATTTAGAACCTAGTTTGTTTTTAGAATACTAAAAATTATTATAACTTAACTATTTTTGAGTAAATTTGATAATAGTTTTAATATTTAATACTGGCCACACTGACAACGTGCAATCCCTTCTACGATCACGTGATTTGGAGTGGGGTTGACGGGTAAAAATTGGGTATAAATACCCCAAGAGCTTAGTATGGTGTGGATTTGGACGGAGGAACAACTGTAAGAGGAACCTCTGCCCGAAAGTGTACAAGTTGTATAATAATGTATAATAAAAGTAGATATTACAATTAATATGGAGCTTTATAATTTTAACATCTCAGAAGAGGGAGAAAAATCCAGGTACGCTCACTTTAAATTACTTATTATTAAATTATTATTAAGTGAGATATGAATATATTTATTTCTAAGAAATCGTACAAACGAGTTATCAGCATACAATAACGATTTTATAATTCACATAAAATAAATATGAAAAGAATGTAGGGTAATTTTAAATTATTTTTCAAAAGTGTTAATAGTTGAAAGTATCACGAATTAAGGTGTAATAATATTAGCTGTGTTTTGAAAATTGATGTAGATGTTGCTTATTTATTGTTTGTGGTAAATCGTTTTGAAGTGCAGCATCTTCGTACAACAAACTTCTTTTTCAATAGTAATTACTAATAACTATTAGTGTGCGCCGTGCGGCGAGTATAATTATTATTGGTATGTCCTGTCTATTTTTCTTTTGTGTAGTTGATGTTTCTTTCTAAAGTGTATTCATTGAAATTGATTCGATAATTGTTAATGATTATGAAACGGACGGGTAACTTTTCAAATACCCACATACGCCTTTAAAAAAAAAACGCGATTGCCTAGCAGATAAGCAAAGTTACTACTTTTGGTCCTAACCAATGTTGTATTATATCGAAGAATGAAGAGAAGAAATATAATTGAAATAGATTCGATAATTATTAATTGTGAAACGATTTTTACCGTAATGAAAGACTTTGTTTTCTATAATTTTAGATTTGATGAATATGCAGTCTTTCTATAATGTGACATTTTTATATGAACATTTATTTTGTACATTCGAGACTTATAAATTATAATGATAATGAAGATGTACATTGTACGTATATGGTTAATTTTAAAATATATTAAAAAGAAAAATGAGTATTAAGAGTATATTCTGGGCTTTTTACAAGAATTTTATATAACTTTGCAACAAGAGGTATTCAAAAAATACGTTGCGGAGTAGAAAGAACTCCAGTACACATAACAATCATGCTCCACACACATAATACCTTTCACTTGGTCGAGGCTACTCTTCGACAGTGAATTCAACATTACATTTTAACATCATTATACATTTCACTTGGTCGAGGCTACTCTTCGACAGTGAATTCAACATTACATTTTAACATCATTATACATTTCACTTGGTCGAGGCTACTCTTCGACAGTGAATTCAACATTACATTTTAACATTATACATTTCACTTGGTCGAGGCTACTCTTCGACAGTGTACACCACACACCACATTGTAGTTCACATTTGGACAGCTTATAGCTGTTATACACAATTCATTATTACACTACTTCAATTATACAACTTTCATTTTTATGAATAGCAAAAAGCCTACATGGAAGTTGATAAAATATCATTTTTATTACAAAGTATTATACATAAGTATTTTTAGTGCAAAGTGCAAACGGTAAATTATTCAAACTTGGTAACTAATGTATTATATTTTTGGTATTATATGTTTGGTATAGAATTACTTAGTTACTTTACTAAAATAATTATTTATTCAATACAAGAAATAAAATTAATATTGACCTCCTGTTGGACATTCATCAAACATAAACTATGCTTGGAAAAATACCCAAACCAGTAATATAAATAAATCGAAATGGTTTATTCTAATATAATGATAGTATGAGATCTCATTTTATTGCAGTTTATAGTTAATATTTAATAAGTTAACTTTTTATAGTTAATTTCAGAGTGTCGATTCAATAACAATATCATTTTTATTTTTTGTTTTCATGAAACTGCTGTGGAGTGAACCATTGATCAGTTGCTGTGGAGTGAACCATTGATCAGTTGCTGTGGAGTGAACCATTGATCAAAGTTGCTGTGGAGTGAACCACTGATCAAAGTTGCTGTGGAGTGAACCACTGATCAAAGTTGCTGTGGAGTGAACCACTGATCAAAGTTGCTGTGGAGTGAACCATTGATCAAAGTTAAAGGTATGTGAACTGAAAATTTTAAACTCAATTTCAACAGTATCGATTTTGAGGACTGTGAAGTGAACTCCTGAGTAAAGTAACTGTGGGATTGACTACTGTAAAGTTTCTATATAAAGTAAGACCCTATAGATGCAAAAGTACATGAAACTGTTTTCTCGTTTAAAGTTTACCTTTTGTATAAAAGGTGGAGATGAAAAGGTATTAAATAAAATTTGGATTAAATGAAATTTGGATTAAATGAAATTTGGATTAAATGAAATTTGGATTAAATGAAATTTGGATTAAATGAAATTTGGATTAAATGAAATTTGGATTAAATGAAACTTGGGTTAAATGAAACTTGGATTAAATGAAACTTGGATTAAATGAAATATGGATTAAATGAAATTTAGCGAATTAGATTAAATGATATTTTGTGAATTAGATTAAATGAAATTTAATGGAATCGATTAAATGAAATTTAATGAAATCGATTAAATTAAATTAAGTGAAATATTATATTAAATCTAATGATTTGTAAATAAAAATATGAAAGTAAGTGAAATATTGAATTGAGATTTTAGACTGAAATGGAGTTTTAGGCCGAAATGGAAAAACTGTCTTAGATACATTCTGCCTTTCTAGAGACGTACAAAAGTAAAAATGGTTTGAAAGTCAAAATCAGTAAAGGTAGTAGCTATCATTAGTTTAATCTATTGTCGAAAAGTCAATACAAGAGTTATGATTTCTAAATGAGATTCAGATGAAAATATTTTTCACTATGTACATATAATTCTAAATCCTAAAATATATAATGTAAATGATTAATCGAAATTCGACTCGTGTTTCTTAATATTGTATTTTTAATAATTAGCAATAGATAGGGAAGCGATGAAGAAAACTTCTTGGCTACTGGACCATGTAAAGGTTCTTAAATTCGTTTATAGATGTTACGGAACTTAAATAATTTGAATTTATTTCCTGGAAGAGCGGTTCGTGCATTTGCTCTTAGTAAAAAGTATTCAGAATGCTGTTGTTATAGAAATCAAGAAACGCTACAGTGAATATTAGTACCTACTGCAGTTAAACTTTGTAACTGATTTAATAACAAGATGTAATAGCCTCCAATTAAAAGTGCAATAATCATGGTCAATATTTAATCCTTGTTAATATTATGTATGTATAATTGTAACTATTGTTGGTTGTTCATAGCAAATATAAAAATAAATATCCAAAATTATTAATCCTGAAAGGTCATCATTCAGTCCATGTCAATATTTGTATTATAAAATTTTAAATCGAGATCAACTTCAACCATATTGTTAAGTTTTCGAAAAAAATATTTTACAAAGCCGAGCTTCGCGAGGGCTCGTGTCGTCACACCTTGACTGACTGATTATAATACATCTACATATATGTAAATAAAAATTACTATGTTAGAGCACAAATCAATAGGCATGATAGTTTATCCGTATATCCGTAAAGTGTATGATTCATCACAAAATGTAAAGGTTGTAGGATATTATACTATGTACTAAGTACTATGATTATTGCTGCCAAAGTTTTGACATCCACAAATAACACTGCTTTGTGATTGATAGCGCTAGGAAGATAAGTTAATATAATATTATATTATGTAAAACTTTCTCGTGTCAGTGTTTGCGCACGAGCTCCTCCAGAGCGGCTCAACCGATTTTAATGAAAATTTGTATGTACATTTGTTGGACCTGAGAATAGGTTTTTATCTAAGTACCTTTTATATTAATACTAGAAATAATTTATACGGCAAAACGTTTGCCGGGTCAGCTAGTAGTTTCGATTAAGAATTATAACGTTTTTGAATTTTAGATATTTATTGGATGAACAATTTTTAAGCGAACTCTTTGCTTTACCTCGTAAACGGTAGTTGTTAAACTTGAAAGCAATCAGTTTTGCGATGTACAAAGTCAAATGTATTTTTTGTCATATCCAGAAAAATGGCTACCTACCACAAGATTCCTATCATCGATAGATCAAAGCACTGTACAATGTACTCGTAGTATTGCTGTTCTTATAAAACAAACTGTTGGCTACTATTCGATGGTATATAAAAAATCGTATAGGTAGGTACTCGTAAGGCAAATCGTTTAGGATAGCTATTTTAAAAACTTTAAAATATTATGTTACGATTACGATCAATACGGTAACAATGAGATAAGACAATTCTACTGCTACTGATGTGAACAAATAAGTCTTAAGTTTATCAAGAAGTTTAGGGGTTGGATTATATTTTTGCTCCATACGATTGTCAAATTCTACTAAGTATATAATTATTTATCTTAAAGTTTAAATAATATTGTTTTTCATTTATAATTGTCGGTTTTAGCATTTTGGTTATTATTCGTTGAAGTAGAATTAACATAGCTGCTATCGAAGTAGAATTTATTATGATTTATCAATGGGACGTTTAAGTTAAAGTTCCACGTGGTCGATATATTGAGTATTTGGTAGACAACAATCGATGATCCCAAATGTAAAACTAGACTCATTTATATTTTTATGAATATTGACTTTCGAAATCTCATGTTTTACTTGTAACTATATTTTTCATGTTTAATGGTTAATATTCTACTAATACGACCCAATAAAAACGATAGCGATAACACAATTCTAAAAATAAAAAATGTTACATATTATAAAAAATATTATACTTCATCTGACACAGGTGTCAAAATATTACTCATCTCTCTTTGTGTATAATATTATACAGTAACAAAATTGTGATGAAATAAGAGAATAAATTATTATTATTTTATGTAAGTATATTATAGATAATCACTTAGGTCAAAACTCCTTTATTAAATTATTATTAATAGTGCCAGTTTGACAATTGACATAATATTTATCTGTATATGCTCAAACTAATATTACCTACTAAACTGGCCTGAGGTATTTAGGGTCCTGTGGGATTTAAATTAGAGACGAAGCAAAAACGTAGAAATATGACTTAAGTTTTATGCTTGATCTTGAGCTAGTGGAATCTAGATTTAAAATACATGTTATGATTTATAAAATACCTGTTATGATTTATGTTACATTGAACAGTGTTATGATAATATGATTAGAAATATAACCCATGTGAGTTGGTCTCGAATTATTTGAGAACCGATAGAAAATCTAGGTATGTATCACGTCACTCTGGTTTCGATGATTAGAAGAAAGTCATCCTTAATAATAATTAAAATATGACTCATGACAATGAATATTCCGGTAATTTCTGGGTACTATTTAAACATGTATCGATGCCATTCTGTGTGATTTAAGGTCACAGATTTTTTTTATATATCCCAGTGATCCCACATTACTTCTGTTTTTGATTATTTATAGTTAAGTTATGTTTTTGTAATGAATCTTACTATTTGTCCTTGAACCTTTGCCTTTTGATTACCATAAGTTTATGTTAAGAGCGGGCTGCCAAATTTTGCTGTTTTCTAATAAGTATTACGATCCCGGAAGACGATTGACTCAAATGAAATTGGTATTTATTTAATCATTGTATATTTATCTGATATTTGGCTAACGGAAAATACGATTAACTTTGTTTAACTCGTAAGCTATATTTTTCGAAATTATTAATATTTCTGGGCTCTTCAACAAATACCTGTTACACTTATTGAGTTAATATCATTAAATAACTTGCACTACTACAATCACTTTATAAAATAGCTAAAGGAAATATTAGTATTGTATTTAATTTTTAAGTAATCATCAAAAGCATTTTTGGGACTTACGACTTTTACTTTCGTGCTATAATGCAGAAATCGTTGTCACGCGATATTGTTCACTATTAGCTGCAGCGTAAAGCACATCGCCCGGAAGCACGATTCATGGAATCATTATAATATGATCACGATTGGAGGTTAGCGGTATGTGTAGACGGGGCTAGTGTTTTGACAGTAGGTCCTTAAATAAGATTTTCTTTTAGAAAGCTCAGGAAAGCGTAGTTTATGAAGCAGTAAACAATTGTTTCGTAAAATGTGAAAATAAGTATGCTCTTTGCTGCAGAAAAGCTTAACTTAGACATGCATGTAGATAATAATAATAATAATAAATATTCTTTATTGTGCACACGTAAAAGTAAAATTACAACATTAGTTAATTACTAAATACAGTGTACCACAATGGCGGCCTTATTACTAATTAGTAATTTCTTCCAGGCAACCAGGTAAAGGACAGTATATTATAGATATTATAATATGAGTGTGCAATATTATAATTTATATTAGATAAGATTTTATAATTTTTAATAATACATACACAAATACATACATACCTACATTATTATAATACATATTTAATAAATAGGTAACTTAAAAAGTACAGAAACAAATTAGAGGTTGGAACTTGAGACTACAATAATATTTGATGATCAATTTTGAATTTTAATTATACCATGAATGTCAATTTATAATATGGATTGAGTATTATCAATTTTATTTTTATTTTATTTTTTATTTTATTTGTTAACCCATTCCATGCGGCAATAAAAACTACACTTATTACCCAGGTGCGGGGACGATTTTCGTCGTGACGCCGATGGGCGTCTTCCGCACCTCAAAGGGTAACAATAAGACGCCGATCGGCGTTTTCAGCACACTAATAAGAAATTAATCATTATTACGTTAAATTCATTGGAAAATCTTCAGTTACGTCAAACGTGTGGTGTGTTCAAGAGCGTATTTGGCGTAAAAATTAATCTTACGGCATAAATTATTATTTGTGTGCAGTTATTGGCCTTCAATTGTTATATGGTGAAAATTGGTTGAATATGGCGAGAAATGGTAAGTAAATTGTATTAATTAAATAAATTATGCCCCCTTTCGACTAACATCTCATATATTTTAGTTTTTAGTGATAATAATAGCAAAATTATCAGTATAAATTAATAACAAATTAATAACAGGGGTGGCAAACCTTTTCGTAATTTCCGTAAGCGTATTATGCATATTTTCAAGAATATTTTTAATAAGTAACCTGAAAATAAACTATGATAACATTATGATATTTTTTTTGGAGATTTGAGATAGTAGGGAATATATATGCATATTTTTTTGTTTCTATCTTTTACATATCGTATAACATCATTAATTTAGAGATAAGCGCAAGCGCTGTTTTACGCCGGTTTTCTGTGAGCCCGTGGTATTTCTCCGGTCGAGCCGGCCCATTCGTGCCGAAGCATGGCTCTCCCACGGTAGAAAATTTTTATATACTTACCCAGTGGCGGGGCAAGACCTAAATTTGATGTGGGCAATATTATATCTTGCGAGGCCCCCTAAAATATATTTTGCGAGGCCCCTGATGGATGACGCAAGAGGACTGATTTGTTGAGAGAAATAATTTTTGATACTTTTATTTATGAATATTTGGGTAACCAAACTCATAAATTCTAATGCCCGCTGTACACTCTCGCCGAGAGCTCTCGGGCGAGAGTCTCGTGCGAGAGCCCCTTGCCCGAGTGCGATCATGTACATTCTCGCTTACTTCAATCGCAGTTAAGAACTCAGACAAGATGGACGAAAACGACCATTCACCATTCACCATGCATCGAAAGATATCATTGTAATCCAAAGATTTATAATCATATTTAATTTTATTTCTCACAGATAATGACTGATAATGTCGTTTATTATTGTTATTTTTCTGTTCTACACTGTCCAACGGCAAAACTAGCACTGAAAGACGCGAGAGTGTACAGTAGTGCGCTCGTTTTCCTCGCGAGACCCTTTGTCTCGGGCGCAAAATACCGACAACGGACCGAGAGGGTCCGAGACAGGTGAGACGAGGCGAGCGCACCCATTTACACTCTCGCACTCGGGCCGCCTCGCTGTGTCTCGGCGAGAGTGTACAGCCGGCTTTAAAAAAACCTCTCGGTCCTAGGGGCGCGAGGCCCCTTAGAGCGCGAGGCCGTGGGCGGTCGCCCACGTCGCCTACGCCTTGCGCCGCCTCTGTACTTACCCCAAAATCAATTAAATAATTATATTTATTTAATTGATTTTGGGGTAATTTGAATAACATGGCAACACAAGCCCGGGCACCACATACATAAAACCTGCTTCACGCGCGTTGTTTGAAGCAATCTGAATTAGAATGTAGATAATAATATTATTATAGATGTTTATGGTATTACAGTTGGCTGAAAAGTTGAAGAAAAATTTATTAAAACCAAAGGTTGTCAATAGCTGGAAAACGCCTTTAGGCGTCTTCCGCATCTAAAAAGGAATTGGCCATTTTGCAGAAAGTTGAATTTATTGAAACGGCGTGCACTACGTTATTGTATTTTCAAAATTTGAGCATATATTGCACGTATAAACTTTTATAATTTGTTTTAGCCAAAATATAAGCTACTAAAAAAAGACGCCGATGGGCGTATGCCGCATCTGAATGTGACGTCCAAAGACGCCGATGGGCGTCCGCCGCAGCGAATGGGTTAAATACAGTAACAGGCTACAGACTATAACAGACATAACATAATATTTTTGAACACTAAACTTATATAAATCTGCAGTCCAATTCTAACTGTATACAACTATATATAACTGAAAATTTAATACATTTACAATTATTGCTACATGCTACCAAACACTTTTTTATTAAACAAAACAAACACTTTTTTAATTATCATTAATAGAAAGAAAATGTTCTTTTACCAGCAACTTAAACCGATAATGTGTCGCCGTCATTCTTATATGGGTTGGCAATGAATTCCACAGCCTTATTCCCGTAGCAGCAAAAGAACGGTTGTAGTATTTTGTATGTTGTACAGGCACATATAATAGGTGATTTGAAACAGAACGTAACTCTTTATCTGCTTGTCGAAACGAAAAGTTATCCTTAAGTAAGATGGCAGATACGGATCGTGAATTATGGAGAATACAAGTGACAGAATGCGAGCATCACGATTTCATCGATCACGATAGATGTTTGGTTTTAGCAAATTTGTTAATTTTGGGTAGTCTTGTAAGTTAAAAAAGTGTTTAAATTTGAATTTATGGAATAATCCATAAATTTAAATTATTTGATATTTAAAATATATATTATACTTGAAGTTACTATTTGAAGTTATATAGATAATATTGTTAGTTTTTCTGGGAATACCAGATGATCACAGATCTATAGCTAGATACAAAATAAAATTAGAATCGGCTGAAGTGGAAGTTCCATATTTACTAGTACCTTTAAAAGTAAAATTGGAAGACCAATAATTATTGTTAAAACTTCCAGAGGTCTGTAATGTTTATTGTTTATTATTTCTAATTTTTATCACCAGCGACATTTGATAAGGTATCTAATATTTACTTAACTTTATTTTGTTGTGTATTATGTTAGAAAAGTTACTTTTTGTACCACTGCAATCGTTAAAGGTATTGTGTGAGAAGTTATTATTTTCAGGCTTATTTTTTCAGTTTGTTTTTATTAAGTTTTTTGTGATATTTTATTTTATTTTGACACTCGGAGTTATGTATCTCTATTAAATGAGTCGCAAAAAATATATTTAATTAGCCTAATGATTTGATTGATAGATTGTTGTATAGAAATACTGTAATTTCTGTTCTACATTGAAAGATATTATATAGATTACTTATACCACATTTTAGTGTTAGAACTTATTTTTTAATTCAATTAATGTTGTAACATTAAGACTCAAGAGAGTAATACACAAGGATTTTTATCTTAATAATGTCAATGTTGGTTGTTGCAAAGCAATGATTGTACAAAAATCTTATATTAAGTTTAATTAAGTAATGTTTGTAAGTATAGGTAGATATATTATTTCATTCTACACGGTTTGTAACACAATACAACAAATGAATTGTTTTTTTTAAATGTGAAATTTAATTTGATCAGTGTATTTATTAACAATAGGTACTTACTAGTTTATAGTGAAAATGTATAGATTACTAAAATATTTTTTGTATTGCACCATTGATGATTAGTTAAGTATGTTTTTAGAGTGCATCGGGACGCTGCACGTTGTCGGATGGCCGAATGTTATGATTAATGTAATTTAGAACCTAGTTTGTTTTTAGAATACTAAAAATTATTATAACTTAACTATTTTTGAGTAAATTTGATAATAGTTTTAATATTTAATACTGGCCACACTGACAACGTGCAATCCCTTCTACGATCACGTGATTTGGAGTGGGGTTGACGGGTAAAAATTGGGTATAAATACCCCAAGAGCTTAGTATGGTGTGGATTTGGACGGAGGAACAACTGTAAGAGGAACCTCTGCCCGAAAGTGTACAAGTTGTATAATAATGTATAATAAAAGTAGATATTACAATTAATATGGAGTTTTATAATTTTAACACTTTCTTCCTGTAACAGTTTTTTGCACTAAGTCTTAAGTTATAAAGAAATAATCAACATTAAAAAAATACAAGTGAAGGATTGCGCGGCCATAACTTCTAAGGTAAATATTTCTTAAAACATTTTACTACAGTTTATAATTCGTTTTTTGACAAATTTTGACAAATTCAGTCTTCATATGACAAAAGGAATTAGATCTCTGACCCATGTGATTCCTGAATCCTGAGATATTCATGGCCGCGCAATCCTCCACGTTACGTTCGCGCGGCCAACTTAAAATCCTTGTAACTTTTTTGTTTAAACATTGACAAATTTTTGGTTTGTTCCCTTCGATTTCGACAAATTTCGACAATTTTTTTGGCGAAGTTTTTTTCTGTTTAGATCATAAAGTTAATATACCTAGCGGAATAGAGAAACAAAGGCCTGAGCAAGAGAGATGCCACTATCAGTAACACTGCGTGGTAAAAAGAGACGTGTGATACATGACAGCAGCACTCTTTTTTTTGACGTCCAGTCGGCACGTGCCGCAACGTTGACAATTTAATCTCATAGAATTCATGTTCAATCATGCTTGTGTAAGTGTATACGTACACATATTTTTCACACTGATGAAAACCAATTTTGGTTTCGTTTGACAGCTCGAGATTGTTGCTCTATTCCGATAGGTATATTAACTTTATGGTTTAGATAACTTGGCGGAGCAATCGTAACGCACACAGTATAATCTGTAGACAGAGGAAACACAAATGAAGTGCCGGCCGGCCCAAGTGTGCGATTTTTTTATCACAGTGCGCGCGGTACCACACAATTTCATATTCTGCATTTTATTTTCGCGACAATCGCGTCGCGAGCAGTCGCAGCAAAATGTGACAAATCACAATTTTAAAATCGCTGCGATTATTTACTCGCATGTGCGCGCACTGTCATACACTCATACGTTGTATTTCTGCGATAAAATAATCGCGCTGCATAAAGTCGTGGTGCGCGCTAGGCCTTAGTATGACAGTGCGCGCACATGCGAGTAAATAATCGCAGCGATTTTAAAATTGTGATTTGTCACATTTTACTGCGACTGCTCGCGACGCGATCGTCGCGAACAGGATCATATCTCAATGAACACCATACTCTATTAATGTCATCTTGGATGAGGCAGTCAATATGAGTCCAAACATGAATCCTCCGCTTTGGGCTCATATGGAACTCGGCTCTTATAGAATCCAGGTGATGCTGCAGCAGCAGCATGCAAATATTTACTGTTTATCTACGTCTTACTAGTTGTTATAATTAAAAAATGAGCCCAAACACGAAACCTCTGCTCTAAGTTGGTGAGGAGTTGGGTATCCTATTGATTACCAGGTGATGCTGCAGCACCAGGTCAACTTTCCATTAATGTGTATGTACTTATTCATCAATGTCACAAACTAGAATGCAAAATATAAAGCCCACCAAACGACTGCAAGTTGCTAATCGGCCCTTCACGAACCAGATGAACCGCGATTTTCCAGCACTGAGCAGGCTGATGATGATGAACTAAAGCTAAGAACACTCTCGATCATGTCAGCTTTCAAACAAAAATAAACTAGATCAAAATCGGTCCACCCGTTTGGATGCACAGACAGACACACACGCAGACAGACAAACAGACAGTCAGACAGGTCAAACTTATAACACCCCTCTTTTTTGTCGGGTGTTAAAAAGTGAGTAGGTACGGTAATGTTATTGAAATCTTACAACAAAGTGTTCTAGAAACATGATAGTTTCAGGAAAGGTCGTGGTAGGCCCCCTGCAAGCGTCATAAACTGTCAACGGCTGCCGTCGTCTGCCGCCGAGTGCCGACACGTGCCGTTCGTCTGTAAGAAGCCTTGTCAACACAACACAATGTCTGACATTGTGTCATATAGTTATTTATTTAGTATTTGTGTCAACTCATAAGTAACATGGCTTGTAATAGCAACATCTAGGAGTAAATAAATACAGTTATTATATTTAAGCTTTACAGCCTTTAAGTAAGGCTTCTTACAGACGAACGGCACGTGTCGGCGGCAGTCGACGGCAGCCGTTGACAGTTTATGTACATGTGATAACAAGTGTATCTTTTTAAACGCTAAATAGGTAACATACCGACTAAGCTGAAATTTGGCATGGAGATATTTTGAGAGTTCGCACGCGAGTGGGGATGGGGCTTTAAGGAATGGACTCTATTCCTCTAAATAACATCACGGACCTGTTGTCAACATGACTGGTAGGTACCTCATATAGTGTGTGCAATTTGAATTGGCTAATTTGTGATTAGTTTAATTTAAAAATTCTGTTTTTAGGTGTATCCCGATCGTCCGTAATGAAAATACGAAGAGAAGGTCAGACTTCAGTTGTATTTTCTACACCAAAGAAAAATAAACCGAAAACAAAACAGAAAATTAATCTGGATGATTTCGATCTCTGTGCAATTAGGCATAAAATACAAGAATTTTATACCGTCCGAAAAGAAGTACCGAGTTTGAAGCGGTTGCTTGCAGCTCTGAAAGAATCCATAAATTTTGTTGGTGGCAGAGAGTCTCTTCGTTTACTCTTGCACAAATTAGGTTATAAATTTAAAAAATGTAGAAACCAAAGGAAAATATGGAGCGGTATGATATAGTAGCTTGGAGGGATAAATATCAAACACAAGAAATCAAAGATGTAAAGGAGAGTGGTATGCCAGTTGTATACCTCGATGAAAGCTATATTCATACTTCTCTCAATCATGCATAATGCTGGCAAAGTGAAAATGAACCTGGTGTGTCTAAATCTGTTGCTAAAGGCAAAAGATATGTGATTTTCCATTGTGGCGGCAAGACTGGGTTCGTCCCGAATGCTTTATTAATTTACAATCACAATGAAAAAAAAGAAGATTTCCACGAAGCCATGAATAAAGTTAATTTTAAAAAATGGGTATTGGATAAATTAATATCCAATTTACATGAACCAACCTGTATAGTCATGGACAATGCTAGATATCATTCTAGCCAATTAACAAGCCACCAAACATGAATAATAGAAAACATGAAATTGCAGAATGGCTTACATCAAATGATATTGCCTACCCTGCTTATGCCACCAAAAGTATGCTAATGGTTATAGTCAATCAAAACAAACCTGACCCGATATATGAAATTGATAGTTTAGTACAGGATTATATAGTTCACAAAATATTAAGACTGCCTCCTTATCATTGTGACCTCAATCTTATTGAGATGATATGGGGTATTGTAAAAGGGAAGGTTGCCACAAAGAATATTGGTTTAGAGTTTAGACAATATCACATTCATGCAGCTTGTAAAAAACTGTTTTGAGGTAAATATCACATATTTCGACAAAAATAAAATTAAATATTTTGTTTACCATTACTGATTTTAAATTATTCTTATAGGATATTACTGCTGATACATGGAGTAATTGTTGTGATCATACAAATAAAATAGAAGAAGAATATAGACAAAGGGGACCAGTAATTGATGGAGAAATTGAACAATTTATCATAAATGTTTGCGGCAATGACAGTGAAACATCCACAAGTGGCAATGAGTCAGAGATATCTGACATTAAACCACTACAATCTGACCATGAAGATGAAATAATATATGAATGTGTTGAATATTATTTAGATTCTGAGTTTGATGAATAATTTAAATAAAAGTTTAATAATGAAATTATGAAGTTGTACTTTTTTAAACTGCCTATATACTTTAAAACTATACATAAATGCTATGGTTTTGTATAGTCTATATTAAACACTAGCTAAAAATTGTACACTAGCCAATTCGCAAGTGTATCACTGTACTAGATGTTGCCATATTCATAGTTCATTTAGCGCCCTCAGGGCAGGTTTTCTATTTTTTTGGTCAGGCTTTAAATGGCTTTTCACCAGTATGAATCAGCATGTGTCTTTTTAAGTGGTATTTTGTTCTGAATTCCTTTTGGCATATATCGCAGTTATATGGTTTCTCTCCAGTATGAATTACTAAATGTCTTTTTAAGCTAGCACGTGATGTGAATTTCTTTTGACATATGTCACATTTGTATGCTTTCTCACCAGTATGAACTAGCATGTGTACTTTTAAATTGCTTTTTCTTCCAAATTTCATTTGGCATATATCGCAGTTAAATGGCTTCTCACCAGTATGAATTAGCATGTGTTGTTTTAAGACACTTTTTCTTCCAAATTTTTTTTTACATATAGTGCAGTTAAATGGCTTCTCACCAGTATGAATTACTAAATGTCTTTTCAAGTAGCTTTTTGTTATGAATTTATCACAAATATCACAGGTAAATCGTTTCTCAGCAGTATGTCTTTTTATATGTATTTTCAAATATCCTTTATCTCCGAACTTTTTCAGACAAATATTACAGCTAAACGTTTTTCTAGTATGTGCCTGGATGTGTCTTAGCAGCCTGCTTTTAGTCGGAAACATTTTGAAGCAAACATCACAGATGAGTTGTTCCTTGTGACTCTCGTACTCATTTTCTACGCTCTGTTCACCAGCGCACTTCCCCCTGTCCCCAACATGTTCTTCTGTGGCTGTGTGCTGCGTGGTGAGACTTCGGAGTACATACTTGTCAATGACACTTTGACTCAACTTTACTAATTTCAATTCAAGCACCCTTGAGCCTTCCCAAGTATCAATGCGGTCAACGTTCAATGATTCCTGTTTGCAGACGTCATCACAATTACTATATGTGTTATCATCATCTTCAAATTCTAACACGGGTGCATAATCCTCACCATACTTATTTGTATTTTCTACAGTTGGTTCTTCTTTTATACCTATAAAAATAATTTTCAACTTTACAAACCTAAACACTTGATATTATATACAGTATATTATATTTAATTTCACAAATATGAAAGGGCAGAGGAGTTAAGTAGCAAACAGGCCACTATGTAACCTATCTGGAATATGAATACATACAGTACAGTAGGTATACATTACCGTCTTCAATGTATTGTTCAGTCTTTATGTCCGGCTCCTCTTTTATATTATCTTCGGTAGGAGGTATTGTAGAAATGTTTTTCTTCTTATAGATCGATAGTTCTAACAAAGATCCAATTGCTCCAATGTCATCATCAGTCTGTAAATTTATATAATACTTATTATGTTTTATGAGTCACACAAAAATTATTTTTATATACAAATAATAATATTATGAGTATAAATAATAAACATACTACAAATATGTTGTCTTGTAGGAACCATATACTTTTAACTTTTAAGCAACAAATAATATTATGTCCATTTCTGTGTTATTTTAAGGGATGGCCTTAAAATCAAAATACCCAAAAACCGCTGTGCACATATTTAATTATTTTAAATATACAATATTGTTGCGTGCTAGGGTTCGAAGAATTTGGAAAGAAAGACCTGGTGACTCTCTTGAAGACTTTATTCACTGACTAGCTCACACAAATCACTAAGTCCAAACACTAAGCACTAGATCCAAATCACTAAGCACTATTACTGTCCTAGGTCGTAGCCGAGTCGTAGGTTCACTGGTTCACTCACTATTGATCACTTGTTTTCACTTCGAAGTCGCCTCGAAGATCGCTCAGACGAAACTGAACTATCGGCCTGACTGTCTGCGACTGTCAGGCCGGATCGAATCTTAGAATATTCCGGAACATCCCAGAATAAACCCGATATGCGTAAACAATTATGAGATATTTCTAGAAATTACTCGTAATCCAAAGATTTATAATCATATTTAATTTTATTTCTCACAGATAATGACTGATAATGTCGTTTATTATTGTTATTTTTCTGTTCTACACTGTCCAACGGCGAAACTAGTACTGAAAGACGCGAGAGTGTACAGTAGTGCGCTCGTTTTCCTCGCGAGACCCTTTGTTTCGGGCGCAATATACCGACAACGGACCGAGAGGGTCCGAGACAGGCGAGACGAGGCGAGCGCACCCATTTACACTCTCGCACTCGGGCCGCCTCGTTGTGTCTCGGCGAGAGTGTACAGCCGGCTTTACCGTTTTACCTTGTCTGTGGCACAACATACACATGTTCTTCTTTTTTGGCAACTTGACACAAAGGTGTGTCAAGTTGCCAAAAAAGAAGAACACAGATATCATAGTATCTCTTAATAGTCTGTGACAGATATGTAGTATAATATTGAAGAAGAAAAAGAAAAGAAAAGAAAATATTAAAAAATGCTAAAGAAAACTTGTTGCTGTATATGTTTATCAAGAAATAAAAGAACTGTTAACATTTATAGAACGGATCTGCTTTACTTTTATGAGCAACTGGCAAATTATAAGGTACGTTATCAAATGCTATTATTGCTCGTAGTGCTAATGTACGGTTATATTGTTTTCTGAGGCTCTGGTGACCGGTCGTAACTGTTGGCCAAAGCATAAGGTTCGCCCGATGTTTCATTATCTAGAAATCGAATATATCTAAATTAAAAGAACCCCATTATCTGATCTCTCAGACTAAATAAAAAACTGGGAAATAGTTTCACAGACATAAAGGGAGGTCGGTTTTTATCCATGTGTGAGTCAAACTAAGATACTGGATGGTGAAACTACAACATATAATAATGAGGCCCAGTACTATTGTTAGCCAACAGCAGTCTTTACAGTAACGGATGTTAAATGTAACATATTTTCTATGTCACACATAGTTAGATTTGTTTTTTTTTTCAATAATAGGTTAGGGACAGCGAGTGCTGGATGTGTTACATCTGCCAGACGAGACTGCAGCAGTGTCACCGGCTGCAGCAGTTGGCCATACAGACACGGGGCCTTGTTGATGATCTCTGCCGGAATGAGGTATAGGGCACCTCAATACTAACACTTTATTGTATGTTTCCAGGCTTAATCTCAAGAACTGCTTGGGTACAACATTAGTGAAAATTTAAGTTGTCTAGCAGCCTTAATTTTTACAAATGTAATTTTGTTGCATGTCTCTCGTAATATAAATTAATATTGCAGAGAGGCTCCTATACAACAAATGGTGTCTCCCTTTTTAGGGTTCTGTACCCAAAGGGTAAGAATGAGATGCTAATGTGTCTGTCTGTCTGTCTATCTCCATGCTGTGTCTCAAGAACGCTAGATTTATGAAATTTTCACAGACTGTGTGAAAATTTCACACAGTCAGTGAAAATTTCTTGTTACTATTACCGGTATTACAACAAATACTAAAAACAAAATAATATAAATATTTAAGGGGGCTCCCATACAACAATACAAATTATTTTTTGGCAGTTTTTGCTCGTAGTCAATAATGGCAACAGGTGGGCACTTGAAATATATTCACAAAATTCTTATTATATTGGCAGTTAAATAATCCACACTAATATTATAAATGCGAAAGTATCTCTGTCTCTATATCTCGCTTTCACACCGAGAGAACTGAACCGATTGTAATGAAATTTCGTACACTGATATTCTAGAGCCTGAATTATTATTTTTAACAAAAAAATTAAAACCGACTTCCAAGGTAAAAACAATAGTAATATGAACTAAAAAGTATTAAATTATTTTTAACAAAAAATTAAAACCGACTTCCAGAGTAAAAACAATAACTAGGTATTATTATAATGAACAAAAAAGTATGAAATAATTCTTACTATTAATAACGCCTTATGCAGAATACTTCTAAACCTCTACTATTTCTGTACGCAATCTTCATTATTTTGAAGTCGATACCAGCTAAGAATGGTGAGTTCTAAGACAAAATATTTTTAATTTTAAAGACTGGTACCGACTTCAAAATAATGAAGATTGCGTACAGAAATAGTAGAAGTTTAGGAGTATTCTGCATAAGGCATTATTAATAGTAAGAATTATTTCATACTTTTTTGTTCATTATAATAATACCTAATTATTGTTTTTACTCTGGAAGTCGGTTTTAATTTTTTGTTAAAAATAATAATTTCACTTCTGTAAATACTAGTGTGTTCTACTAAGTGACTTTCGAGCCAGGATACACATTTATGATATGAGAACTATAAAGTTAATAACCTAGCGCCCTCTCGGAATAGAGAATTGCAAAAGCAACTCCAAAAATATACTCGTACGAGGGCTGCTATTTATGTATCCGGAACTGGCCACTCACAAGTACAATATTTAAAAAGTAATTACAACATTTGAAAATAGAACTCTTTGGTTGAAGAATACATTTTGTTTCATGTGACTGTCAATTATTTTTCCATTGTGGCGTCATTTTGAAAATTGCGTGTCTTCATTTGCCATGGATTTAACGCGTGAACATTTTCGTGCAATGATTTACTACGATTTTCGGCGTGGGCTAAATCAACAACAGTGCTTTATTCAACTCACCGCAACTTTTGGAGATGAAGCACCATCAAAAACCACTGTTTATCACTGGTACAGTGAGTTTAATCGTGGGCGGTCTATGCTCACGGATGAAAATAAAGAAGGTCGCCCAAAAACAGCTGTTGTCCCACAAAATATAGATGCTGTGCGGGAACTAATAATGCGTGATCGTCATGTTACATATCGCGAGATAGAGGCGTCCTTAGGCATATAAGTATGACAAGCATACATAAGATATTACACGGCTGTAAAAAAAATATGTTCGCGTTGGATTCCGCACAACTTGACAATCGATCAAAAACGGGCTCGTGTCGATTGGTGCAAAAAAATGATAAAAAAATACAACCGTGGTACGTCAAAAGCCGTTTGTAATATCTACACAGGTGATGAATCTTGGATCTATGCATATGACCCCGAAACTAAACAACAGTCAACGGTGTGGGTGTTCCAAGATGAGCCGAAACCAACAAAAGTTACTCGTGCAAAAAGTACTTTGAAGCAAATGGTCGCCTGTTTTTTTGGAATTAATGGACATGTGGCTACAGTGTTATTAGAGAATCGTAAAACGGTTAATTCTGAATGGTATACGACCATTTGTTTACCAGAAGTCTTTGAAGAAATAAGAAAGGACAACCGACAACGCAGAATCATATTACATCACGACAATGCTAGCTGTCACACCTCAGCTGAAACAACTCAGTTTTTGGAGGGTCAAAAGATCGAATTGACTGGTCATCCGCCGTACAGCCCTGATTTAGCACCTAACGATTTCTTTTTATTTCCATACGCGAAGAACAAATTACGTGGTCAACGTTTTTCGAGCCGCGAAGAGGCTGTTGATGCGTTCAAAATGCACGTTTTGGAGATACCTCAATCAGAATGGAAAAAGTGCTATGAAAATTGGTTCCAGCGTGTGTCGATCATCGCGGCGAATATTTTGAAAAGCAATAAAACCATATTAAATGATATATGTTTGTTTCTTTTTTTAATTCCGGATACATAAATAGCAGCCCTCGTAAGCAGTAAATATTTGCATGCTACTGCTATAGCATCACCTGGATTCTGGAGCCGAGCTCCGTATTAACCCAAATTGGAGGTTTCATATTGACGGGCTCATCCAAGAGGACATTCATAGACGGTATTCTTCGCACAATAATATTGTGCACTTCCAACAAAAGTTTAAAAAGCATGAAATAAAATTAAATTAAGAAATTTAAAAAAACCCCCGCCAAAAAACTTTAAAAAGTAATGAAATAATATTTACTGACTTTAAGTTTATTCCTAAGAGTAGTAATATTTTAGTCCATAACTGTTGTCAAGGTGTGTCGGGGGACCGCTAAAGTACAATAATATATTAGATTTCACATAACGTTAGATATAGTTTAAGGGTTAGTTCACAGCGAACTGAATCGAGACAATCAGCGACTTGGCGATACTAAAGCAAAAGTCGCTGTTATCGTAGTTTACTTGGCGGTCCCCCGACATACCGTGACAACAGTTATGGACTAAAATATTACTACTCTTAGGAATAAACTTAAAGTCAGTAAATATTATTTCATTACTTTTTAAAGTTTTTGGCGGGGGTTTTTTTATTAATTCATATTACTATTGTTTTTACCTTGGAAGTCGGTTTTAATTTTTTTATTAAAAATAATAATTTCCCTTTTTTTAGTTATCTACAAAATAAGGCTTTATGCGTAAATAACCAAGACCAATGTCAACTATTCACATTATGTTACTGTAAGCTAAATTGTGGTAAATGCTTGCAGTTATCTAAACGATGCTGCAATTACCAAGCTTTTATCTTTAAAGGTTCAGGAGTTCTATTCAGTGCCTTTGGACCAAGAGACGCCTTCGTATGAAATTTCTCTTATTCGTAACATAATTATGTTTAAGTTACTAGAAACAACATTTTAACCACTATGAGTGTTTTGATAAATTTCAAGGATTTCCCTCGATTGAGCAATCGAGGGAAATCCTTGAAATGATGGGATCTATGAGCATAGATCCCATCATCAGTTCACCACTTTTATAATTGTTATACAAAATTAAGATTATATCCTATACAAAAACACAAGAATTTTGAAAATCGGTGCACAAACAGCGAAACAATCATCAAAAACATCTGCTTCGATGAAAAATATCACGAAAAGTACCAATAATTTGGTCATAGTATGATAACCCATGGTATAATTATGGTTGTGATGATGATGATCAATCAAATTGATGCGTTGGCTTATGCTTTCAGTTGTTTAAACAACGCCGAAATCCCCGAACCTGTATCTATAAGGATTCAAAAGTTCTGTTCGGTACCTTCAGATCCAGGGTATCCTGGTGCGAACTCTTACTTTTTGGTAGCATTTACCTCGAACGCTTTAGAAAAAATCGAAATCACTATATGTTTCCATACAAATTTCAAAGAGTTCCCTCGATTCCTCATGGATCCCATCATCAGATCACCACTTTTGTGAACATGGTACCAAATTCGGATTCAACCCTGTACAACAACAAAAGAATCATGAAAATCGGTCCACAAACGGCGAAGTTATGGTTGAACATACAAAAAAATATATATATACAGACGAACATATAACCTCCTCCTTTTTGGAAGTCGGTTAAAAAGGACATAGGCTACTTTTTAACTGGAAAATGTGCTGTTAGGGGTCAAAGTTTATATGATTTTTTTTTTGGAATGGGCTATGGGCTACGGCTTTGAAATTTGACTTTAAATATTGTATACTAGCTGTTGCCCGCGACTTCGTCCGCGTTAACATAGTATAATAATAAAGATGGATAGTTTTCCCCTTTTTGTGGTTCCTTATACAAAGGGTAAAAACGGGACCATATTTAAGCAAACGTCAAACGCAAATGTCAATAAACTTTCATGTTTCTAACTCAAGAAATGATGGAGTTTCATTGAAACTTTCTACCCCAATTTCACCCCCTTGGGGGTAGGATGACCAGCAACGCTTCAATACGTATCCATTCATTTTTAATCAGTAGCAGAAAAATAAAGTTTCATGTTTCTAACTCAAGAAATGACGGGTTTTTCATTCAAACTTTCAACCCCAATTTCACTCCTTGGGGGTAGAATTTCCAAAAACGCTTAAATATCCATTCATTTTTAATCAGCAGTCCAAAAATAAATTTTCATGTTTCTAACTTAAGAAATGACGGACTTTCATTTAAACTTTCAACCCCTATTTCACCCCCTTGGGGGTAGAGTTTCCAAAAACGCTTAAACACGTATCCAATCATTTTTAATCAGTAGCCAAACATAAAATTTCATGTTTCTAACTCAAGAAATAACGGACTGTCATTCAAATCTTCAACCCCAATTTCACCCCTTTGGAGGTAGAATTTCCAAAAACGCTTAAATACGTATCCATTTATTTTTAATCAGTAACCCTTAAATAAAGTTTCATATTTCTAACTCAAGAAATGACGGACTTTCATTCAAACTTTCAACCCCTATTTCACCCCCTTCGGGGTAACATTTTCAAAATTCCTTCCTTAGTGGGTGTCTACTTAATAAAATAACCCTACTCACCAAATTTCGTGGCTGTAACTTTAACAGTTTTTGCTCAGCGATGGTGAATCAGTCAGTGAGTCAGTCAGTCAGTCAGTCAGGAACTCAGGACATGTAATTTTATAAGTATAGATTTAAAATAATTAAATATGTGCACAGCGGTTTTTGGGTATTTTGATTTTAAGGCCATCCCCTATATTAACACAGAAATGGTCATAGTGTTTGTTGCTTAATCCTTCAGGCCCCGCGCGAGCACCGGTGATCGCGAGAACAAAAGAATACAATGGGAATTCCTAGAACCTCCGATCGAAGGATATATGGTTCCTTCAAGACAACTTATTTGTAGTGTATTATTTATACTCATAATATTATATTACTATCTGTTGCCCGCGACTTCGTCCGCTTTAGCATAGTAGATCACGTCCAAAGTATTATTGTACAAAAATATTCAATGTACAGAATTGACCTTCTTACGATTTTATTATAATATCTAAGATTTTATTATAATAGATGACGCCCGCAACTCCGTTGCGCCAAAACTTGTTTATCGCGGGGGAACCGTACATTTTTCCGGGACAAAAACTATCCTATATCCTTTCCCGGGACTCAAAGTATCTCCATGCCAAATTTCAGCAAAATCGGTTCAGCGGTTTGGGCGTGAAGAGGTAACAGACAGACAGACGGACAGACAGACACTTTCGCATTTATAATATTAGTATGGATTTAAATGTTCCGCGCGGCTTCGACCGCGTAATTTTGGAATTTCACGCAACCGTACATTTTTCCGCAAAAAATGGCCTATGTCACGTGGTTCTATTCTTCATGTTTGCTAAATAACATAAATATTGCTCCAGTAAGTCATAATATGATAATTAGCAGTTTCATATAATTTCCCCCGTTTTTTCCACATTTTCCTCTATTTCTTCGCTCCTATTATTCTTAGCCTGTAGCCTTTCTCGATAAATGGACTATCTAACAATGAAACAATTTTTAAAATTGGACCAGTAGTTCCTGAGATTAGCGCGTTCAAATAAGCCCTTTCAAATAATTTCCCCCCGTTTTTTCCACACTTTTCTCTATTTCTTCACTCCTATTAGTATTAGCGTAATTAAAATATGTAGCCTGTAGCCTTCCTTAATAAATGGGCTATCTAACACTGAAATTTTTTTTCAAATCGGACCAGTAGTTCCTGAGATTATCGCGTTCAAATAAGCCCTTTCACATAATTTCCCCCGTTTTTTCCACATTTTCCTCTATTTCTTCGCTCTTATAGCATGATATAATGCTATAGGCGATAGCCTATAGCCTTCCTCGATAAATGGGCTATCTAACACTGAAAGAATTTTTCAAATCGGACCAGTAGTTCCTGAGATTAGTGCATTCAAACTATTACTAAATAAGCATTTCATATAATTTTCCCCGTTTTTTCCACACTTTCCTCTATTTCTTCGCTCCCATTAGTTTTAGCGTGATAAAATATAGCCTTCCTCGATTAATGGGCTATCTAGCACTGAAATAATTTTTCAAATCGGACCAGTAGTTCCTGAGATTAGCGCGTTCAAACAAACAAACAAACTCTTCCGCTTTATAATCTTATATATAAAATTCTCGTGTTACAATGTTAGTCCACGAACTCCTCCGAAACGGCTTTACTGATTTTTACCAAATTTTATATGCATATTCAGTAGGTCTGAGAATCGGCTACTCGGTACTTTATATTGTTGATAAGTGCATTTGTTGAATAAATAATAGTAAATTATTACAACCTGAATCCCGCTTGCTCCACTGCGGGCAAGCGGGATTTAGAAGCAGTTTCTCGACGATAGACCATATCCACTCTCTGGAAATTGTAATAGAGAAATATCAAGAAATGAAGAGGCCGCTCTACCTAGCATTCATAGACTACGCCAAAGCATTCGACTCTATTTCCCATGACAGCATATGGAGAGCCTTAAATGAATGCGAAGTCCCATCAGAAATCATAAATCTTATCAAAGATATATACCAAAAGAGCAAGAGTAAGGTAATACTAGATAGAGCCGGACCAGAAATTGATATACAGAGAGGTGTTCGTCAAGGTGACCCCCTGTCGCCAAGAATTTTTATAACTGTACTTCAAAATATAATGAAATCACTGAAATGGGAGAAAAAAGGTATAAACATAAATGGAAAAAATTTGAACAACCTAAGGTTTGCCTACAACAGGTTTGCCTTAACTACAGGAAATGTTAAAAGAGATCCACTCGGTGAGCTATACTATTGGATTAGAATTAAATACTTCAAAAACAAAAATTATGACGAACTCTATAGAAATACCCATAAAAGTTAACAATGCTCCAATAGAATATGTGAAAGACTATGTTTACCTCGGAAAACAAATATCCTTCAAAAAAACCAAACATCAAGAAGAACTTAACAGACGAATAAACATGGCCTGGAAGAAATTTTGGAGCCTAAAAGAAATCCTAAAGTCAAATGCACCAATTAAACTAAAGAAAAAGGTTATGGACTCTTGCATCCTACCGTCTCTTACTTATGCATCGCAAACATGGATCTATAACAAATTCACAAAAAATAAAATAATTACAACTCAGAGAGCCATGGAGAGGAGTGTGCTGAGACTGAGACTGAAAGACAAAAAGAAAAGCACAGATATAAGAAACATCACAAATGTAATAGACGCTCTAACACACTGCAAGAAACTTAAATGGAAATGGGCTGGACACGTAGCACGCATGAACGAGAACCGTTGGACAAAAATTGTAACCCTGTGGCAAGGACCTATGGGAAAGAGAAACAGAGGCAGACCAGCTGACCGATGGCTTGACGAAATACTGAAAATAGCAGGGAAAAACTGGACTGAAAAAGCAAAAGATAGAAAGGTGTGGACCAGCATGGAGGAGGCCTTCACTCTGTAGAGAGGTCCTTATAAAGATATAAATACTAGAAAACTGAACCAAAAATTGCATGAAAAGATAGTAAATAAATATTGTGATAATTGTAAATGTAATATAGTAAAGTATTGTATAATATTAAGACTTGGCATCAAATGTAAATAAATCATGCTAAAATATAAATTAATGAAAATTAAATAAATATTATATCTAATAAGTAGGTAGTCAAACTTTGGGGAGCGGAAAATGCCTTTTTAAAAACTATTAAAATTTATTCAAATTAACTTAATACTAATTACAACTATTACACGTCCGAGCAGAGTTGTATGCTCTCAACGAATGCCCAAAGACCTCCTGGCTTCCTCTAACGATCCCTGGTAACAGATACCTATGGGATCCTTAAAGTGCTTACGTTTGATTACTACATAGATACATTAAGGGCCGATTTTTCAATCCTCAGATAAACAGTCAGATAGTATTTATTCGACATATAGCAAGATATTGAATTTTTCAATCGTCAGATAGGACTTAACCGACGAATAACCCCGTTAACTGAGGAACAAAACTATCCGTCGCGTGAACCACCGAATAACCGCTATTAGACAGATATTTTATGTTGACATTGGTAACTGGTATTTGGCTTGAGGTTGTAATAATTTACGTTTATTTTAATAACCAAGGATATTTTCGATTAAATTGATGATCTGGCAATTGAAGAAGAGGCCATAATAAACGAATATATGAATCGAATGAATCCTTTGGAAAGAAAAGAAAGAATCATCAGATCGAAGCCTTATCATTAGGTATACTTAATTTATAACATGTGGGTTCCAAAAGAGATTCAGCGACGATTCAGACTTATAAAAGAATGTGCTACATTTTTAGAATTTAAAATTGAGCACGAAACACCAACACAAAACATAGTCAATAAATAGATAGGTTCAGGTCAGGTACCTAATAGAGTTGGTGCGGTTCAAAAAGTCTTTGTTCTTCACAGCATCTGTCTTTTTATTTTCAATAACAATAGTAAAGCAATGTGTGCACAAGGGTCCGCGTCCGAAACAGACAAATAACCTAAAAACAATGAGACGGAGTCTGTCTTGCTCTAACAATAGAGTATCCAATATATTTGTTTCAACTGTGTAAAGTGCGAGTTGCCAGACTTCAAAAATTCGGTCAGATAGTTATCTATGGAATAAATGACATTTGAAAAATTGACTATAACTTATTCGACAGTTAAACCACCTAATACCTTTATTCTTCAGTTAACTATCCGACCTTTTATCTCAGGATTGAACAATCGGCCCTTAGTTATAATTCTAAACTGTGGGTGGCCAGAGCCCAACATGACTCCTCCCCCCTTAAGTTCGAAACCATCAGACGAATTTTTTGAGTTCTGAGGGTTTCGATTTTTAAGAAAGAATAACTTATTTCTAAATTTATATAACGCTAGGGATACACAGAAACACAAAATTATAGCATACAATATAAGGGTTGCAACACTGACACTATTGACTTTTATTATTTGCACTTCATCACTATCACTGAACTTTTGCGATTTGATTATTGTTGACAGATGTTTCAGGTCGTCCAGGTTAACTCCTTTTATGTCCAACGGCAGGTTCTCAGAAATTTCATTCTTTGGTTTTGGAAAATGAAGCTGTGGCATCATCTGATAATTTATTTCTCTTAAAGCGTGTTGCTCGCTACGCAGATGAATCTTCCCAATAATAATTTCACATCCAGTCTCTATTCTTATAATATAAGTACCAATTACAGGCGTCTTGTTTATTTCATTTCCACACCTTTCGGAAATTACGATCTTATTTCTGGAATACATAATATATCGGGATGACGGAAGTTTCTGTAACTTTAAGTCTTCTATTTGTACGGCCCTTGGTATACAAAGAGACGTATCTTTGCTGTACTCCATCATCTGCTCCGCACACGTTGTAGAGACATAGGGAACTATTTCCTTTTCGGTGCATAGGTACTGATCATTCTCCGAAATTTGCTGGCAAGGTGATATTAGTGATATGTACTTTGAACTTTTCACCATTAGGAAAGGGTATTCAGGAATAATTATATATGTTTTATTTTTTTGCTCATCATACATCGGTAAAGAAAACATTTTATAGAAATCGTAAGTTTCATTACTAATGAGCGGAACCTCCAATATGAACGTGATCTGGTTTCCCTTAATAAAAGCTTTAACAGTAATAGTTCTTTCTATTTTAACTAAATTGTTCATAGATACAGGATAAACTAAATTATGAACTTTTTCAACTTGTGACAATATTTCAAATAATTCTGTGGAATTAACTATACATTGATGTAATACATCAACCTTACTTAATGCTAGAGCAGTTTCTATTTCATTAATAGTAACATATAAAATGCGAAAACTGTTAATAAAAGTAGTATACATACCTAAAACATATGTGGAATAAATTGAATTATTTTCTTTAGTATTTATTTCTTTTAACATTCTTTCGATCCTCTTTAGACGCTCATTAAAAATTAAAGTATTATTATACAGTACCTCAGTGCTATTAATATGATGATCGATAATTTTGGTAATGAAAGTGATTTTATTTTGTATAGAACTTTGTTTTTTATATAAATTTTCAATAAGACTGTCATAACGAAGTGCATCTTCATGATCTAAATTGCCCGTAATTGATTTAATGACGGATCCAAGGGGATTCAAAAGTCCGCGTTTGGATTTTTGTAAAGGGAAAATTTGCTTAATCTTATTTATTGTCGAATCACGAATATATTCTACTTGATCTTTCATATTACTAAATTCATTAGGATACGGCTTACTTGTATTTATTAACATACTAAATTCGTTATAACTATTTATGTAATATACTAAATTATCTGCTATTCTTTCTAAATTTAATATCTTAACTATAATCCACTTATCTGTCTGCATGTACGCGTTCCCTATTTTAAGTGGTAGTAGCCCCGAATTTTCTTCTATTTTCTTAACTTGAAGAGCCTGATTTTCCTGCATCATCGCCAGGACTACGACGCACCACCTGTGGAGGTCGTTTTATATTTTTAATAGGAACTTTTGTATTTCTATCTCCTACTTGAATAGGAACTACGTTCCGTTCTATTCTACCACTAACTTTCGCTTTTTGAAATAATGGTTTATCTTTACTCTTCCTAGTATTAACTGCTTTTGCATAAATAGAATCTCCTGTCTCAAATTCAATTTCCTTTTCACCACCCTTCTTTGATCTTTCTTTTTCCTTAGAGTCTAATAATTTATTTGAAATATACTGATACAAATATTTTGTTCTTTTTGCATGATCTTTGAGTAATTGTTGCATATAGTATTTATTAAAATCTACGTCAAATGTGCTATTGGAATCAGTGTGCCCAAAAACTACTTCAAAAGGTGTATACTTAGTGACACTATGGATTGTATTATTGTAAGCCATTATAGCGTATGTCATGACAGAAGCAGCATCTGTAAATTTTTGCTCGTACTTAGCCAATCTATATATTTCTATTAAAGTGGAATGGAACCTTTCTATCACACCTGTAGAATTTGGATTATTTGGTGTAGAAATATGAAGCTCTATTTTGTACATGTCGGTTAATTCTCTCATTAATGTATTGTTAAATTCGGTACCCGGGTCACTAGAAATTTTCTTCGGTATGCCATAAAATGAAAAATATTTAATTAAAGCACGCACTACTTCAGGTGTGGAGCGATTACTAATTTCAATTGCTTGTCCGAGTTTACTAAAAGCATCTATAATAGTAAGGTAATATTTTCCTTCAATACTGAATAAATCTATAAAAATTTCTTGAAAAGGTGCCTCTTGTGTTTGAGTTAACTGTATTAAGGGTTTAAGTGGTTTCCTATCGTACTTCATCTTTTTACAAAGTTCACAAGCATTTATTATAGCTGCTACGGTTTCTTGTAAATTATCCCAAAAATAGTTGCGCTTTATCCTAACTGTAGTTTCTTTGATACCACGATGGCATGTTTTGCCTTCATGATATTTTTTTATAATGGCTTTTTGTTCATTTTCATCATCTATAAAAATTACTCTTTCTGTACACTCTATCAGATTAATTGAATCCTTTTTAAATAATTTAATTACGGTGTTGGCAAAATCTGCCCTATGTTCCATATTTTCAAAGTAGATAAAATATTTAATTTTCGGACGGATATATTCTTTTAGAAAATCTTTAACTAATTCGGTATTTTTAAGGGGTAAAAATACTTCCAATATTTTACGTTTAGGGGTAGATAAGTTTTTAACGCATAATTCATTTTTAAACCACGAGAAGACTAAAATTTGGTTTGGTTTTGTATCTATTGCTTCTTTCAAAATTGGTATTCCAGCACTATCTGTCTCTATATCAGAATGTATAGTATCTGTATGACTGGATATGGAAGGTATGGGGTACTGTTCTAATTGATCTAATTCCCTAGGACTAACTGAAATAGTTTTAGACGTATCAGATATAGTTAAAGTTCTGCTATCGCTATCGGAACCAATTGATATAATTTCATCTTCTTCACTAACCTTCTTTCTTGCTAATTTTGCTATATCACCAGTAACTTCATCAATATATTTTTGCAATTTCGAATTTTTTGAATCTTTATCATTAACATTAACTTTCATTGAAACGTCGCTATCATCTGAATCAGAGCCTAAAGCATTTAACTGAATACGTGATAATGCGTCTGCATTAGTATTTTGTTTTCCCTTTTTGTATATTACTTCAAAATCATATTCTTGTAGCCTTAGCCGCCATCTAGTGAGTTTACTATTGGGTTCTTTTATAGAGTACAACCATGCTAATGGACGATGGTCGGTATATATTGTAAATTTCGTTCCAAGAATATAAGGCCTAAAGTGTTTGACAGCCCACACAATGGCTAACAACTCGCGTTCTATAGTACTATATTTTTTTTCTGTATCACTGAGGGTCCTACTAGCAAATGCAACTGGACGATCGCTACCAAGAGGGCCTTGTGACAACACTGCTCCTAAAGCAACGCCTGATGCATCAGTTGTTAATATGAAAGGCTTTTCGAAATCTGGATATTGTAAAATGGGTGCATTTACTAAAAGTTCTTTACATTTTTGAAACGCTCGTATATAATTTTCATTAATTTCAATTTTATTACGTTTTTTTAAGCATGATGTTAATGGTTCAGTAACTTTCGAAAAGTCTTTGATGAACCTCCTATAATAACCGATTAAGCCAAGGAAACTTTTGATTTCGGTAACCGTCTTGGGAATAGGATAATTTAATACGGCTTTAATTTTATCATTATTTGGCTCAAGTCCATCCTTTGTGATGGTGTGACCTAAGTACAGTACATCCTTCCTTAAAAACTCGGATTTATCTAATTGGACTTTAAAATTAGTGGCTCTCAATCTATCAAAAACCTTTCTTAAACTATCTATGTGCTCTGCTAAACTTTTTGAATAAATTATTATGTCATCAATATATACCATACAGTGAATGCCTTGAAGTCCTCTCAGGACATTATTCATAGTGCGTTGAAATGTAGCTGGGGCAGTTTTTAAGCCAAACGGCATCCTACTAAATTCGTAATGTCCAGATTGGGTACTAAATGCAGTTTTTTGACGGTCGCTTTCATTGATCTCAATTTGGTGATAGCCACTTGCTAAATCTATGGTTGAAAAATAAATACTTTTGCCTAATTTGTCAAATAAATCTGTTATATGTGGTAGAGGGTACTTGTCATCTATGGTAATCTCGTTAAGCCGTCTATAATCAATAACCATTCGATATTTAGGCTCGCCTGAAGCGTCCATTTTTTTTGGAACCAGGTGAACAGGCGCGCTCCATGGAGAAAAAGATTCCTGAATAACGTTGTCTTTTAAGAGTTTTTGTACTTGCCTTTCTATTTCTTCGGATTGTGCAAAACCATGCCTATAAGGCTTGACATATATAGGGTCTTCGTTTTTAGTTCTTATGAAATGTTTAACATCATTAGTAAATGTAAGGGGTAAACTATTGCAATAAAATATGTCCTTATATTCTTTACATAACTCATGAATTTTCTCTTTTTCCTCTTTATTCATATGTTCTAATCTTAATTTATTTAAATTTTGTTCTAATAGCTTATCTATTTCTATATTACTATTTAATTCACCTGTACTATTTATTATATTAACTTCACAATTAGTGCCTTCGTATTTAGCTACTACAAAAGGAGATTTTATTGTTAAAGTCATTTCTTCATCACATAAATTTTGAATAACTGTTTTAGCATAACCATTTATGCATCTAACTATTGCACTTGGCATGCGTACACCTTCACAAAATTCTGTAAAATTAATTAAAGCATCTCCTGAATATTGAGTGGTAGGTAAAGATACTCTTAGTTCTGAACGTGAGGGTAACTGTATTTTATATTGCGAGTCGTTATATATAATGGGAATTTCTGCGTTTTTAATTTTAAGTATTTTATTTCTTAGATCTATAACTGCTTCTAATTGTTTTAACAGGTCATTGCCTATTAACCCGTCATATCTAGAATCAACATTATAAATGTAAAATTTTTGTAAGGTATTAGATTTAAGTGTAGGTAACGGTGGTATTTGAATAACTTCGTTATGCTTACTGGATGCATGTGTGCTAACAACCTCGAATGGTTCATTGAATATATACTGTTCAAAATGGTGATATGCTAATTCTGGCTTCATAAAAGATTTTGTGCTTCCAGTGTCAATCATAAATTTTCCATTAATTTCTGGGATAAAAATATACGGTAATTTTAAATTAGGGTCACAATTTATTTCTATTTTTTCTGTTGGCAACTTGAGGCTATTATGTGAAAATTTTCTACACTATCATTATTGTTCTGGATTTCATTAAAATCTTCCTGGTTAGACTCTGTATTTTCTTCGCTAACATAATCAGTAAAATTTTGATCGTAATTTATATCATAATTTTCGTTATACGTATTGGAATCATAATTATTTAACTCGTTATTAAAATATGGATTCTGGTCTTCGCTAAAATGAATTTCATTTAGTTGATGTTTATTAAAAGGTGCTGTTCTCATTGACACATCTGTATCCTGAGGATTTGTTGCAGATCTAAAACCATAATTCATTTGAGGCCTATTGCCAAATGGCTGTTGCGGTCTAAAACCAAATTGCTGCTGTGGTCTAAAGCCAAACGGTTGTGGTGGTCTTTGACCAAACTGCTGTGGTGCCATTTTGGGTGTAGGGAACGAACCGCCCTTATTAAAACTGCCTAAATTCGGCTTATATCCAAATTGGTTGTTCGTATTAAAACTAGGCCTATATCCAAATTGAGATGGGCCAGGCTGAGCCCCAAAGCTATTAAATTGTGGCTTATTAAAATTATTCTGAGGTATACCAAAATTAAATTTAGGAATCTGCTGCTGCGATTTATTTTGATTAAAAGGAAAATTAACAGCATTATAATTTTTAAAATTAAAATTTTGGAACTGCGGCTTTGTACTAGCGTTTTTATTTTTCGCACTGTACTGCTCGTTAAAATTAACTTCCTCTAAAACTATACTTAATGCCTTTTCTAATGTATCTGGACACTTTAAACGAACTATTCTCACCATGTACTCGGGTAAATTATAAAGAAATACATTTAATGCAGTATGGTTATATATAGTGATTTTACTCTGCTTAATTTCGGCATTTGTAATTTGATTTACCTTGGATATTAATACTGAACGCACGGATTGAATCCTATTGCAAAAATCAAGAAAACTTTCCCCTTGTTTAATTTTCAAATTTTCTAACTCTATAGCAATGCACTCTTCGTTCCTAGGATCACCAAAATGTTGTGTTAATATTTCTTTAAACTGAGACCATGTAACTATATCCTCACGCTCGCTAATCAGTGCAGCTGCACTGTCTATTAAGCGGCTCATAATACATTGCATTATATAGAGGTTCTGAGCCTCGCTGCCTTGAAACTTATCTATAACGTATTCGCATTTTCTTAAATAAAGGTTAAGGTGACGTTTATCACCGTTAAAAAGCGGAATTATTTTAAGAAAATCACCGGGAATTAAAGTAATTTGCTCCATTGTTATAAAAAGAAATGTAAAAAGAAAATACGAAAACGATTTTTAACACACACAAAATTCACACAATATTAAAATATAAAATTCACAAAGCTTATTTTATAAAATGTGACGATATGTAGTGGCACAATTTAATTACAATTATAATTATTAAATTAAATTACTTACTAATCTTTACATAACACTAATTTTAACAAAGAATGATTTTTAATTCAATGTTAATATTTATTAATTGAACTTTTAAATTATTTCTCAATAATTAACACAATTATTATATTTATTACTTCATATTCATTTATTTAATTTTTATTTATTTAATTACGTTCTTATATCACTTAAAATCTAAAATTTTAAACCAGATAACGTTATACGGACAAGGTTCGATTCCGAAAATAACGAAAGGAAAGGAAGGTGAAAAGTTGTACTCACCAACCCGCCGCTGCAATCATCGCTTTCGGTTCCCGCTGCTCACTTTGACAAAATTTATTTTTATGGTTCCGGATTTTCCCGATGCCGTCCTGATTTTGAAGGTCGTACTTTTTAAGGAAAATCCGCTCCGGCTGCGCCAGTCAAACTTTGGGGAGCGGAAAATGCCTTTTTAAAAACTATTAAAATTTATTCAAATTAACTTAATACTAATTACAACTATTACACGTCCGAGCAGAGTTGTATGCTCTCAACGAATGCCCAAAGACCTCCTGGCTTCCTCTAACGATCCCTGGTAACAGATACCTATGGGATCCTTAAAGTGCTTACGTTTGATTACTACATAGATACATTAAGTTATAATTCTAAACTGTGGGTGGCCAGAGCCCAACATGACTAGGTAGTACATGTAAATATAAAAATTACAAAATAAAATTGACATACACAGAACAATAATAATAAAAATAAATGAATAATAATAATAGAAAAGTACAGAAATAATAACTGAAATGTATATTGTATATAATATTATTTGAATATAAGAATAAAAATGTAAAATTAATAAAATCTAGCATGAATATACCATAGTCCATACTGTATTGATATGTTTATTGTTAAAAAAAAAATGTGACAACATTAAAAATACAGTGTTTTTTTTTTAAATGACATTAGACTGGTTTATGTACTATCATTAAATTTTTAGAATTATAGATTAAAAACTGTGAATAGCTATTGTAATTGTAATAATAATTATTATGTAGTGATACTAGTAAATCAAACTTATTATATATTCTGTACACAAATGTAAATAAATCATGTTGTAAATGTTTAAAATATAGAAAAATGAAATGACTATTTAGAAATATGAATGTTGTAGCTACCTATCATTATTTTATAGCAATAATATTGTATAGTACCAAATATTAAGTAATACCAAATATATTGTATAGTACCAAAAATTATAATAGTAGTAGGTATATTGCAAAAAGAAAATGTAAATTATTTAAAAAAAATGACTATTTAGAAATGTAAATATTGTGTTACTTAATAATGACATAAGAAATAAAAACTAAGATATTATATACAAAAAAATTTAAACCATGAATGTAATGTATAATATTGTTATAAAATAATCATAATATAAATACTTAAATAAAAATATCTGTAACGCTATGCAAACTATCATAGTATTGTATCTAGATATTATTGTAATGTAATGTAAAATAATCTTTGTAAGGAAGTAATAAAGGCTTATTATTATTATTACAACCTGAGACTGACGGCGACCATTGTTTGTGCGACGGGATTTGGACAGGGTAGCGATCGACGTTGCCATGGTGACATACTTATTTTGTCACTTTAATAAAATAATATGGCAAATATATTATGGCAAAGCAACGTTTGCCGGGACAGTTTATTAGTATAGATTTGCAGATAAAAAATATTTTTTGTGTGACTCATAAAACATAATATTATATAAATTACAGACTGATATTGATATTGGAGCAATTGGATCTTTGTTAGAACTATCGATCTATAAGAAGAAAAACATTTCCACAACTACCGCAGATAATATAAAAGAGGAGCCGGACATAAAGACTGAACAATGCAATGACGACGGTAATGTATACCTACTGTACTGTACTGTATTTATTCATATTCCATCTGGAATATGAATAAATACAGTACAGTAGTACCTATCTAGGTCACATATACATATAGTACTCGTAGTATGTTTCCTTCTTAACTCCTCTGCCCTTTCATATTTGTGAAATTAAATATAATATATTTTATAGTGTCAAGTGTTTAGGTTTGATATGTTGAAAATTATTTTTATAGGTATAGAGGGAGAACCAACTGTAGAAAAAACAAATGAATATGGTGAGGATTATGCACCCGTGTTAGAATTTGAAGATGATAATGTGGCAGATAGTGATATCTGCGAACAGGAATTATTGAACATTGACCGCATTGATACTCGGCAAGGCTCAAGGGTGCTTGAATTGAAATTAGTAAAGTTGAGTCAAAGTGTCATTGCCAAGTATGTACGCCGAAGTCCCACCACGCAGCACACAGCCACAGAAGAACTTGTTGGGGGCAGTGGGACGTGCGCTGGTGAACAGAGCGTAGAAAATGACGAAAAAAAGGAACATTACAAGAGTCATAAGGAACAACTCATTGGTGATGTTTGCTTAAAAATATTTCCGACTAAAAGGAAGTTGGTAAGGCACATCCAGACACATTCTGGAAAAGCGTTTAGCTGTAATATTTGTCTGAAAAAGTTCGGAAATAAACCATGTTTAAAAATACATATAAAAAGACATAATACTGAGAAACGATTTATCTGTGATATTTGTAACAATAAATTCACAATAAAAGACGACTTAAAAAGACATTTAGTAATTCATACTGGTGAGAAGCCATTTAACTGCAATATATGTAAAAAAAAATTTGGAAGAAAAAGCCTCTTAAAACAACACATGCTAATTCATACTGGTGAGAAACCATATAACTGTGACATATGTCAAAAGAAATTCTTTACAAGAGGGAAGTTAAAACAACACTTATTCATTCATACTGATGAGAAACCGCATAAATGCGATATATGCCAAAAAAATTTTGGAAGCAAAAGCCGCTTAAAAGAACACATGCTAATTCATACTGGTGAGAAACCATATAACTGTGACATATGTCAAAAGAAATTCACAAGAAGTGAGTTAAAAAGACACTTATTAATTCATACTGGAGAGAAAGCATATAACTGTGACAAATGTCAAAAGAAATTCTTTACAAAAGGGGAGTTAAACAAACACTTATTCATTCATACTGCTGAGAAGCCATTTAACTGCGATATATGCCAAAAGAAATTCAAAACAAAATACCACTTAAAAAGACACATGCTGATTCATACTGGTGAGAAGCCATTTAACTGCAATATATGTCAAAAAAAATTTGAAAAAAAAAGCATCTTAAAACAACACATGCAAATTCATACTGGTGAGAAACCATATTACTGCGACATATGCCAAATGAAATTCAGAACAAAAGGCAACATAAAAGAACACAATATGCTAGTTCATACTGGTGAGAAAGGATAATACAACTGTTTACTGTGACTTATGTCAAAATAAATTCTTTACAAGAGGGAATATAAAAAAAACACTTATTTATTCATACTGAAGAGAAACCATTCAACTGCGATATATGCCAAAAGAAATTCGGAACAAAAGGCGAATTAAAAGGACACATGCTACTTCATACTGGTGAAAGACCATTTAACTGCAATATTTGTCCAAAAAAATTTAGAAGGCATTGAATGTATGGAGTTGCTATTGCCAACAAAAAACATGTCGCACTTGAAGAATGAGCGGGGTGAGAGGCGGGGCGGTGATGGCTATAGATCAGTATCGCAGAACTCAGAAGTGACAAAGTTTTGTGCCTACACTCAAATGAACTTAGACTCTATTTGAAAGTGGATAAAATAAAACAAAGATTTTTACTAAACATTATTAATAGCTTTTATTTAACTTGCTCTGTATATTATTATTTAGTTATTTACATTATTATGTAAGTTCGGGTGGAATTTTTGAACTCAATTTCGAAGTAAGTATGTATGTAGTATGTACATAATATAATATTTTAACCGATTGAGCTGAAATTTTGTATACTTACACGTTTGGCTTGAATGACAATGCACGATACAGTATGTGACGTCACTATAAATAAAAATATATAAAATGGCCGACCATCCAAGATAGCGGAATAGTTATTTTCTATGCCGTCCTATAATAACAGTATGGACAGAGTAGACAGATTTATATTAAATGAAAGAACTTTTTGAGAATAATTCGAAAACGAATGTAATGTCATTCTACATCCAATATGGCGGCTCATCTAAGATAGGGGAATACAAACAAAGTTTCGTTTCTTTCTGCATGACTAGAGAATTGGATTTCAGTTGAAAATAGTTAAGTGAAATCCAACTTTTAAGTCATGCGGAAATAAACGAAATAATAATATAACAAGTCGCTAAATATAGGCACGGTTTTTTCACTAATCAACATCAAGTACAATTTCTCAAGGACATAGAAGTTAATTAGATTTTTTAATTTTTATATAAAATAACGGGGCAAACGGGTCATCTGATGGAAAGCAACAACCGTCGCCCATTGGCACTCGTAACGTCAGAAGAGCTGCAGATGCGTGGGAATATGCCTTCTTCTTAAAATGCTTCTGGCGATAGTTCGTTCCACAGTTTTGCAGTGCGCGGAAGAAAATGACACGAAAAATTCACGGTGGAGTACCGCCACTTATCAAGGTGATGGGATGATCCTTAGAGCACTCCCCGGACCCCGTGATACAACTGATAGAGGATGCATACAGCCAAACGTATTACCTCTTTTTTGGAAGTCGGTCAAAAACTAAAGTATTACATATAACATACCAAAATTTTGCAAAGCCGTTACAGAGGCGTAGGCGTGAAGAGTTAACAGACACAGAGAGAGACAGACAGATAGACGGACGGTCAGACAGACGGATAGACAGACAGATGGACGGACAAACAGACAGACGGACGGATAGACAGACAGACACGCTTTCGCATTTATAATAATTATATTAAAATAAGTATGGATACAAAGTCCACTACATACTTGCTAAATTCAAATCTTAATATATATATTTCTTGTGTGCGTGTGTATGTGACTGAACTCCTCCTTTTTGATGAAATTTTTTGTGTGTGTTCAAGGGGATCTGGGAATGGTTTAGATTCACAATTTTGTCCGCTGGACAATGTTTTTTTAATTAATTTTTAATTTATTAGTAGTTGTTGATTTTGGAATGTTTTACATTGGATCCGACAGTCGGCTGCCATCGCAGTGTCAAATTTTAAATAATATTCGAATTCGGATTTTAATTTTAGTCTGTCCGACAGTTAGCGCTTCGACCAAATTTAAAAAATCGCCGCCCCCACCGAATAAAATCGTAATCAAAAAATCTAAATTTTACAGGAAAAAATAAAAACGGTTTTTGGCTCATAACTTTTTAACAGGTTCACACAGGAAAATTATTTTTATACCAAAAGAAAGCTAATTTTTTTTGCGATATCTTAATGTTTTTAAAAAAATATAATGATATTTCTTACTGAGATTATAAGTCAAAAAGTTTAATACCGAAATTTAAATAGAATTTTTGTCCGTAACACATCAATACGATATTATTCGGGTAAGTTGTCGACAACGAACTACACAGTAATAGTTGGATGCGATCCTATTGGCTATCTTACAGACATGTTTACTGGCTCTGTAATCGACTGTTACCAATATATTCGACGCTAAGAGTAAGTCACATGTTAATCGTAAAATATATTAACTTTATTATTCCATGGCAAGCGAAACATACTTTATATATGTCAAAATATAATACAGAATTTAAAAAACTTAAAATATATTGTAATAATTAACTGGATTCTTAAATAAAACCATTTATTATTTTTATTTTATAGGTATTTTAATAATTTTATAACAAAAGGTAAGTATATAAAATTTTACAGTAATATAACAATCAGTTATCCTTTTTTTATACCTCCGAAGCAGAGTAGACAGAATGATAGAGTATGCCGACTTAGAACTGATGTAAAAAAATTTAAGTTTGACGTATTATGACAAAAGTCGTCGCTAGGGTCGTTACCTACAAATTTAGTTGTTTATATTTTGGCACATGCAAAGAAAACTGTCAGAATTCAATTTCAAAATCTTATTTTTAAAAATAAATTATACCAGCCAGCGCGCCAGCCTCTAACTTATCACCCCCAAACCCGACGAATTTGACAGATATTGAAACCTGTTCATTTCTTTGCAGTCGAACTACTGGTAGTTATGTCTATTGTGTCCGAAGCCTCATCTAGGTTTAATAACTAAAAAGGTCCAAACACCGAAAACAACATTTAAAAACTTTTTTAACTAATAGTCTTATTAACAAGTGCCATTTTCCTCAAAACCTGATCTAATGCACCGAAAATTATGATTTTGGTCGCATTCGATTTGGAATACCATGTAGAACATTTTATGAAAATTCCAAGAGGGGCTGAAAAAAATGCAAAAGTTATAAACAATTAAGTAAACATAAAAAGAAGGGTTTAGTTTTCTTTTTATATTTCGAAAACTATTTGAGTTAATCAAAATTTAAAAATAGATCCTTAAAGAGCAGGTAATTTCCTAAAAAAAATCTTAGATCCTGGAACCTTATCAACAATCCTTATAACTTTAATAATTGAGCGGCGAAAGTACGGTAAAAACGCGTAGTTCGGGTTTCGGGTGAATTGCCGCAGTCGCCACGTGAACTAAAAAATATATTTTAACTGATTAAATATTAATATAAAGAAATAAAAAAAATTGGGTACTAAGTAGACATATTAATAAACAATAATCCATCAACAAAAATAAATTATCATAATTTGTTTAATTGTTATGCTTTTGTTCATTTGTTTATTAGTCACCATTTTAATGTTAACATAAAAACGCTGATTATTTCAAAACAAGAAATCTATAAATTTTTATTATTCTTTTGAGCTAATTTTAAAATGGCTTAGAAGAGATATCCGGTGGAAAAATTCAACAATTTTGATTTTTCACTTTTTTATGAACAATCAAAGGCATTCATTAAATTTTCATGTAAATATAGAAATTAGGGGTTATTCATCAATAAAAATGATTATTTAAATTTTATTAGTTATAAATAAAAAAAATATATATTGTTATCTGGCTTCTAACAGTAACAAAACAAAATAGTAACAATAATTGGATATAAAAGTACCGTAATTGCTTTATTTACATGAATAATTTTGGAATGACTTTGATTGTTAATAAAAAAGTGAAAAATAAAAAAAAAATTTTTTCAACGGGAATCCCTTATATGGCCTATTAAGATTAGTTCTAAAGAATAATAAAAAAATCTAGATTTCTTGTTTTGAAATAATCAGCGTTTTTATGTTAACATTAAAATGGTGACTATTAACAAATGAACAAAAGCATAATAATTAAACAAATTGTGATAATTTATTTTTGTTAACGGATTATTGTTTATTCATAATATGTCTACTTAGTACCCAAATTTTTTAATCCTTAATATCAATATTTAATCACTTAAAATATTTTTGTAGTTCACGTAGCAGATTGCGGCAAATCACGCGAAACCCGAACCACGCGGTTTTACCGTTACTTTCGCCGCTCAATTAAAGCCATAAGGATTATTGGTAAGGTTCCAAAATCTAGGATTTTTTTTAGGAAATTTCCTGCTCTTTAAGGATCTATTTTTAAATTTTGATTATCTCAAATAGTTTTCGAAATATTAAAAAAATCCAAGCCCTTCTTTTTATGTTTACTTAATTGTTTATAACTTTTGCATTTTTTTTCGCACTTCCGTAAACAAAATCACAAATGAAGATAATGTAAACAATTATTATTGCTTGACCTTTTTATATGCGGACAAAGCGAGAGCAATGTATAGTACTTTTTGATGTAAGCATTAGCAAATTGTCGCAACCTGTAAAGTAAACCCTTGTCGCAATGTACGCAAAGTACTATCGTGAGATGCATTACTACATTTATGTAGGTCCGCTTTAGACAGTATTCTATAATAACCATTATTACTTTTAGAACATAAAATCGCAATATATAATTACTAAAAATATGAAATGTACTTTTTACCCGAATAATATGGTAATGTCCTGACTGACATCTGTTTTAGCCGCCTTTTGTTTTTTGGTACCGGAATAAGATCGCGATATCAGTTAGCCATATTAGTTTGGTCATTCAGAAAATAGTAATATTTTATTGTCATAGTGTTCGTCGTAAAGTTTGTTGCTTATGCGTAGGCGAATAATACATGTATGTTTATTACAAAATATCTATCTCAAAAACTATCAGTCCGACCGCTATGAAAAAAATTCACGAGGTGGAATTGGCCTTCAAAAGCAATAATCCGTTATAAAAGCACTTCTATAGTAATAGTCGATTACGATACTATTCGGTGGGGGCGGCGAAATATACTTTATATACTTAATATGGCAAAGAAACGTTTGCCGGGACAGCTAGTTACTTATATATTTATAGTCACAATTATAATATACGCATGTATAATGTACACGTCAAACCGTGTTTATATTATTTCCAAAATACAAACTCGTCTACGTGAATACTTCATTCATCGTCGTTTCATCATAGATCATAACATCTGTATTCTGCCTACATTCCCCTCTGAATCTACTACTCTATGACAATGCGAAATGGCGCGCGTCTTCGCCTAGGAATTGAATGTTCGTATTTTAATTTAAAATAATTAAATAAGAATACTAACCGATGAAATGTTATGCCGTCGCATTTGGAAGTGTTTTTGGAATTATTTTTACAATATCCTAAGACACATTAAGGCATTTTTGTGACTTTTATTTAGTTTTTTTATAATTGTCATACGTCATGTGCGCAGAAGAGCTCGCGGCCGACTAAGTGCACTGCGGCTATATAGCGTCTCTTGAATGTGACCAAGCACTGCGTTGCGGTGTCAACTCCATACATCTCAATGTTAGAAGGCGACTTGAAAGGGCACATGCTAATTCAGTGTGCGTCCCCCCAGAAAGCCCAATCGAGATAGGTGTATTTTCAATATATCAGAAATTAGAGCAAAAATGGAGCACCTCTACAGTCAAGTAAATAAATTGGAGCATTAATACGAACGACGCTGCGAGCTAAAAACCGTGGGCTTGCTGGCGTCCTGTCCCGTCAGCACGCCCAAGCTAGATCTCGGGAACCGTTGAGAGTACTATCGTGTATTGTGGTTCAAATTTTCGAGCAAAATTGTAGCCGTGAAATCAACTTCGAAACTAGAATGTGAAAGGAGTTAGACGTGATTAACCGGTGGGCTTGCTGGCGTCCTGTCCCGTCAGCAAGCCCACGCAGATCTCTGAAACGGTAATGATTTGGATTATGATTAAAAACTCTACAATAGAGCCCTATTTAGAGCACTCTGCTCCAAAATAAATATTAATGTAGCTTCAATAGTTCTCGAGTTATAGGCCTTTGAAAACGGGCTTGCTGGCGTCGCGTCCCGTCAGCAAGCCTATTTGGAGCGTGGAAACTACTGAACGGAGAGTCGTCAAAAATATCTCAAATCGTAGCTTAGAATGAGAGAACTATGCTCCAAATAAATCAAAATCCTAGGTTCTACGGTTTTCGCGCTATCAGCGAAAAACACGTAAGCCGCCAGAATTTGTCGATTTTCACAAACGCGCGACGTTGCCGTTCCGTGCAACAAGCAAATGAACGCTTCATTTGTCGTTGGTGTACACGAGAATGAACCTTCCGATGGTTTATTTAAGAGTCTCTTTACTTGCAATCCTAAGATGGCTTGTAGTTTATGTCTGAAATAATAGACCTGCAGCTATCGTTGCTAATTCGACACTTGTAATCTTCTTGTAAGTTCATGTAAAAATAAGCTTGTTTACCTACTCCCTATATTGAAATGTTACCTAATAATATTTCATTTGATGTGATGTGAGTCAGAACAGCATGATTAAGGGCCTACACGAGCCAAAATAAAGTAAAAATAATTACTCACGTAAGTAGTACCTACTTTTAAACGAAAACTCAGTTTTCAAGTTAGGTATTTATTTAGAAACAATCAATCGGCAAAATATAGAAAGCTGTGTAAGATTTATTATTTTAACTGAGAAATTATTTATTTAAATTATATATTTTAACTGATGGCGGCGCCACTTAGGCTTGTGAAGTTGTGATCTTAATAGAAGTGTTGAAATAAAACAAGAAACATACAAATGTGTAAATATTATAATTGTTACAAATCAGTCTTGTTTATAAATAAGAATAGGTAAGGTGCCTGAAGGTACCTTTCGCACCTTTGCTGCTTATAAAACAGTCTTAATCATCATTTGGTTTCTTATGTTACTTTACTACGATTATGATTAAATAAATATAGCGTTTCATTTATTGTAGTGTTCCTATTACGTTTTTTCCAAACATGTTGAAATCTTATACATAAAAATGGATTTTCAAACGTGTTAGTCGCGCTAAAACTCGAAAACGGCTGAACTTAAAATATTCGTAGAAGTCCAGGTAAGGTTTTTAAGTGACCTGTAACACGAAGTTCACCGGGACAGTTAGTAAAGTTTAAAATAAACTAACAGACAATATAAGTAGGTAAACATCGTAACAATAGGTAGGTATAGTGCTTAAGCCAATGATATTCTACATACAGATCTGTTACGTTCATACTATTTTCCAGCTGAAATCGAAGCCGAGCCAATAACACAAATACACAATTGCATACATTGACGACAGACAATACGAAATGCCATTTGCATAAAAGAGATAGTTATATTTTTAATCGTCGAACTGACGTCACAGACTCGCCACATGACTGTTAAGGTGCTCCCACACAGCAGTTAATAACGTTATAAAAATATGTAACACGATAACATTTTATAACAGCGTATAACATTCGCTACAACACGTCAAGAAATAAACGTGTTTTTGTTATAATTTGTTTAAGTTAGACAACAAACAGAGATGTACAAAATAGTTTTAAAAAAGCATTGAAATACATTATTATTTTTAACAAAAAATTAAAATCGACTTCCAAGGTAAAAACAATAATAACATTAATATGAACTAAAAAGTATTAAATAATTTTTAGTATCTAATAGTGCCTTTTTCCGAATTCGGCTACACCTCAGCTATTTCTGTACTCAATCTTCATTATTTTGAAGTCGGTACCAGATAGCTGTATCTTCAGTCCTCTGACAGAATATTTAAAATTTTTGGAACTGGCACCGACTTCAAAATTATGAAGATTGAGTACAGAAATAGTTGAGGCTTAGCCGAATTCGGAAAAAGGCACTATTAGATAGTAAAAATTATTTAATACTTTTTAGTTCATATTAATGTTATTATTGTTTTTACCTTGGAAGTCGGTTTTAATTTTTTGTTAAAAATAATAATAATTTCACTCCTTTTAGTTACACTAGTAGATAAATCTTCGCGTATATTTTACGTATCTTATTACAATTTGTTAAGAGTCACAACTCACACTCACAAAATAATATAATATTATCAGTGAAGTGAACATATTGTGCTAAGTAATTTAACAATTTTAATACTTCAAGCCCGAAGCGGTCACCGGCGATTGCGATAACAATAGAAAGGCTATTGTGTCTCGTTTTACCACGATCGAAGGATCTATCAGATAAAAAATTGTACAAACTTGCATAGGATATAGCGTAGCATAATATTTAATATTATCATAATTATTGACAGCTCTTCTTGTTAACAAGAATTCAAATCGATAGGTACTTAGTGCACCATCTATCGATTAATAAGTATAACTAATTAAAAAGACACTTAATGACTTTGTTTTGTTTAAATGCTCTTTTTAAAATAACTTTATTTTAATTCTATTTGTCTATTAAAATTTTATAAAGTAGTAAAGTATTCGATCTGTATATAAAGTAGTTAGTAAAGTATTCGATATTCTGTATATATATGCGCTGGGCGGCGACGCCGACCGCCGTGTATTAAAAACAAACAGGTGTTGTTAATTGTTATACAGTACATAATTATTATTATTAGTATATCCATACCTATGCCTTGTACTATTATCTATTCTGTGCCATGAGACATTGGTGGCCTTAACACGACGTGGTAATGATGATGATGACTATGATGATGATGATGATTATGATGATGAATATGAATTGCATAGTAGTTTATGCTTTCTGTTCTTAAAACAACGCCGAAACTCCCAAACGTATAAGGAATCAGGAGTTCTCTCAGCATCATCGAAACCATGGTATACCTTGACCCAATATTTGACTTTTTGGTAGCGTATTCTTAGTACACTTCACATAAAACCAAAATCACCATATGTTTTCATATAAATTTCGAGGAGTTCCCTCGATTACTCATGGATCCCATCATCAGGTCACCACCTTTGTGAAAATGGGACCAAATTGGAGTGAAACCTAATACAACAAAACAAAAATTTCGAAAATCGGTTCACAAACGGCGGAGTAATTGTTGAACATACAAAAATAAAAAAAAAAAAAAAAAAAATATCCACAGCCGAACATATAACCTCCTCGTTTTTTGGAAGTCGGTTAAAAATGCAAATACTTTTCAGATTTCCTACTTCAAATGCAAAATGCCAAATAGTTTTACGTTTTGTATTTCAAATGCTAAATGCAAAATAGGTATTTTCAAAATATTTTTTCAAAATAAAATACCTTTTGACCAAATTGAACATTTTTATTTATTTTAGGTATTCATCATGTGAAATGGAATAGAGATACAATGCCGAGCCAAATAGCACCTTATGCGTGTCATTTTGGTAATATTTATCAGTATAATTCTGTTGTTATAATTAATACTCACTTAAAATAATGTAAATGTAAAAAACTAAAAACTAGACTAGTTTTTTACATTATAGTTAGTTTAGTCTAGTCTAGTCTGGTTTTTTAGAAGAGAAATGAGTGATGATCTATTCGAACAATGACTGTTTAGTCGAAACATCAATTATTTTTATTTAATACGCTTTTTAACCATACCAGTTGTTCAAATAGATCATCACTCATTTTTCTTCTGTGAGGTCTCATAATCATCCCACCATACGAAAAAAGTATTTCTAGTGGTAATGAACTAGGTAGGGATGTGTTGTTTAAAAATACTTTTTTAGCTGTAGGATATACGTTTAGCATCTCCAGACTTGTGCACTGATCCTTCAAATATTGTAAGGCTTTTAGGTCTACTGTAGTATTGCCTGTATTGGCACTACCACCCTCACTGGTTGCAGAGGAGTCTGAATCCTGAAACATGTAGTAAGACTCACTTTTTTCTTTTTTTCTTTCTGGTGTCTGTGATTGGAGGCCACATTTTAAATTTTCATTTTTAAATTTCCTGACTTCTGTGATAAACACATTTATTGGTCAGATTTTTTTTAGGTGTATACTGATCGTCTGTAATGAAAATACGAAGAGAAAGTCAGAACCCAGTTTTATTTTCTACACCTAAGAATAATGAAAGAATGAGTTAGAGATATGACATTGAACCCCTTCAATCTCACCATGAAGATAATGAAGTGCCTAAATCTATACTAATATTATAAATGCGAAAGTATCTCTGTCTGTCTCGCTTTCACGCCAAAACTACTGAACCGATTGTAATGAAATTTTGTACACATATAGTCTAAAGCCTGAGAAAGGACATAGGCTACTTTTTCACTAGAAAAAGGGGTTATAAGGGGGTGACATTTTTTTTTTTTTACTCACTAAAACCACTTGCGGTTCGCCTTCAGCCGTATAACGGAGGGATATCCCGGATCTAACAAACACAGGACTCCCTCCACGACTGGCCGGTCTATCTCGGACCGGACTTCCACCAAAGTAAGGGAACGCTTAGGCGAACTAAAGCGTTCCCCTCGGCGCAGGGACTGACAAAGCCGGGCAGGTTCCCATCCTGACCCGGAGCCCCGTTAGACAAGAGTTTGGAGGTTCGCGTAGCGACGCCTCCGCACTCCCGTCCTACGCCGGCGGAGCGGCAGAGAGGTGGGGTCATTCTCTCTGTCCCGCTCCGTGGCCTCTTTCTGCGACATGACAAATTCGCAGAAAGAGACCAAGGGGGTGAAAATGCGTAAATTTGTTCAAATTAAGCTAGTTCCAAAATTCATAACAGATGGCGCTAAGAGTCGCCTACATCTCGCTATCTCTTGCTCATAAGTCTTTCTATAAGAGGTGGCACCATATTGTGTTAGGTTTTTCGATTCTTTCGATTGATATAGACGTTATTGAATTAGTCACTACCCAGTACTAAATGCAGTGACGTAACCTTAAACCTACCAATGATAAATAGTTTATGGGTAAAGCTCATGCTAAGGTTGTGTAACGGGGGGCTAAATAAGCTTTAAATTTGGTATAAATAAAGTTTACTTAATTAAAAAAATTGAATATTATGTGCACACTGTACAGCTGTTTTTGGGTATTTTGATTTACTTAGCTTTTAAATTTGACACCAATTTTGCTGACACCGCGCGCTATAAACTGAAGTCCACGCGGACGAAGTCGCGGGCAACAGCTAGTATTATATGAATCTGTTGAATATTTAGATTCTGTGTTTGACGAATAACTTAAAAACTACTAATGAAATTATAGTTGTATTTTTAAAACTGCCTATAGTTTTACTATTATGGGAGTTTATTTCATGATACTTACTATACATAAATGATATAGGTACTTTATATTAATTCTGCAATAGTCTATACTCTTTATTGAAATAGTTAGTCTATAATATTATTAAAATTAAACACTAGCTTAAAATTGTAGGTACACAAGCCAATTCGTAAGTGTATGGCTGTACTCGATGTTGCCCTGATCATAGTTCATTTAGCGCCCTGATACGCCATGAAAATTGACTTATTAATCTGACTGCAAAGATATTTTGTTTCCAACATTTCATTTTGCGCAAAGTATGTAACACGTTTTTAATTCCCACTTGCCAGGAAAATTGACGTTTATTTTATATTCTAGGTAGCTGTCCCCCCTGCCCCTACCTGGGTACGCCCATGTTGGCATACATATCGCAGTTAAATGGTTTTTCTTCAGTATGAATGAATGAGTGTATTTTTAACTCCACTTTTCTGAAGAATTTTTTTTGACATATGTCACAGTTATATGCTTTCTCACCAGTATGAATTAGCATGTGTTGTTTTATGTATATTTTTCTTCCAAATTTCTTTTGGCATATATCGCAGTTATATGGTTTCTTTCCAGAATGAATGAATGAGTGTTTATTTAACTCCCCTCTTCTTACGAATTTTTTTTGACATATGTCACAGTTATATGCTTTCTTACCAGTATGAATTAGCATGTGTAATTTTAATGCGATTCGAGTTCTGAATTTCTGTTGGCATATATCGCAGTCATAATATGCTTTCTCACCAGTATGACTGAATAAGTGTCGTTTTAAATTCCATTTTGTTAAGAATTTTTTTTGACATATGTCACAGTTATATGGTTTCTCGCCAGTATGAATTAGCATGTGTGCTTCGAAAAAGCCTTTTGTTCCGAATTTTTTTTGGCATATATCGCAGTTATATGGTTTCTCTCCAGTATGAATGAATAAGTGTTTATTTAAATCCCCTCTTCTTAAGAATTTTTTTTTACATATGTCACAGTTATATGCCTTCTTACCAGAATGAATTAGCATGTGTTCTTTAAAAATGCTTTTTATTCTGAATTTCTTTTGGCATATATCGCAGTTATATGGTCTCTCGGCACCAGCAGTATGAATTAAGATGTGTCTTTTCAATTCGCTTTTTATTCTAAATTGTTTTTGACAAATATTACAGTTAAATGGCTTCTCACCAGTATGAATTAGCATGTGTCGTTTTAATTTTCTTTTAGTTCCGAATTTCTTTTGGCATATATCGCAGTTATATGGTTTCTCATCAATATGAATTAGCATGTGTCCTTGTAATTCGCTTTTTGTCCCGATTTTATTTTGGCATATATCGCAGTTATATGGTTTCTCACCAATATGAATTAGCATGTGTCCTTTAAAATTGCTTTTTGTTTCGAATTTCTTTTGGCATATATAGCAGTTATATGGTTTCTCACCAGTATGAATTAGCATGTGTCTGTCGCAATTGCTTTTTGTTCCGAATTTCTTTTGGCATATATAGCAGCTATATGGTTTCTCACCAGTATGAATTAGCATGTGTCTATTTAAGATGCTTTTTGTTCTGAATTTATTTTGGCATATATCGCAGTTAAATGGTTTCTCACCAGTATGAATGAATGAGTGTTTTTTTAATTCGCCTCTTCTTAAGAATTTCTTTTGACATATTATGTCAAAGTTATATGCTTTCTCAGCAGTATGAATTAGCATGTGTTTTTTTAAGTTGCCTTTTCTTACAAATTTTTTATGACAAATATTGCAGTAAATTGGCTTCTCATCAGTATGAATTACTAAATGTCTTTTTAAGTTGCTTTTTGTTGTGAATTTGTTGTTACAAATATCACAGGTAAATCGTTTCTCAGCAGTATGTCTTTTTATATGTAGTTTCAAATATCCTTTATCTCCGAACTTTTTCAGACAAATATTACAGCTAAAAGTTTTTCCAGAATGTGTCTGGATGTGCCTTACCAACTTTCTTTTAGTCGGAAACATTTTTAAGCAAACATCACAGATGAGTTGTTCCTTATAACTCTGGTACTGTGCCTTTTTGTCCTCATTTTCTACGCTCTGTTCACCAGCGCACTTCCCCCTGTCCCCAACATGTTCTTCTGTGGATGTGTGCTGCGTGGTGAGACTTCGGAGTAGATTCTTATCAATGACACTTTGACTCAACTTTACTAATTTCAGTTCAAGCACCCTTGAGCCTTGCCAAGTATCAATGCGGTCAACATTAAATGATTCCTGTTTGCAGACATCACTATCTGACACATCATCATCTTCAAATTCTAAAACAGGTGCATAATCCTCACCATACTCATTTGTATTTTTTACAGTTGGTTCTCCCTCTATACCTATAAAAATAATTTTCAACTTAACAAACCTAAACACTTGACACTATAAAATACAGGGTGCAATTAAACCTTCCTGCCAATTTTTTCCACGGCTTAGGTATCATTAGGAGAGTCCATTTAACCAAAAACAATTGGGTGTTATTTTTTTTAATGACATATTTTATCCCATTTAAAATCTTTGCAGAACGGTCACTCGCGACGCGGGGGAATGAGCGGGGGTGACGCGGGGGGAGACGCGCGCGCGGGGGCACGTCACGCGCGGGCGACGCGTCGTGTCCATTAATTGTAGTATTTTTTAGTATAACTTTCGGAAGCTATTTCTCAACATTTTAGTACTGAGTGATTATAAAAGAAAAAATACGTGTATTTTTATTTTTAACACGGTCAACATATCAAAATTTGGCAGGAAGGTTTAATTTCACCCTGTATATTATATTTAATTTCACAAATATGAAAGGGCAGGGGAGTTAAGTAGCAAACAGACCACTATGTGACCTATCTGGAATATGAATACATACAGTACAGTAGGTATACATTACCGTCTTCAATGTATTGTTCAGTCTTTATGTCCGGCTCCTCTTTTATATTATCTGCGGTAGGAGGTGTTGTGGAAATATTTTTCTTCTTATAGATTGATAGTTCTAACAAAGATCCAATTGCTCCAATATCAATATCAGTCTGTAAATTTATATAATAATATTATGTTTTATGAGTCACACAAAAAATATTTTTAAATACAAATAACTTTTGTGTGACTATAATATTAAAAGTACAAATCTATACTAATATTATAAATGCGAAAATATCTCTGTCTGTCTGTCTGTCTTTCTGTCTGTCTGTCTCGCTTTCACGCCAAAACTACTGAACCGATTGTAATGAAATTTTGTACACAGATAATCTAAAGTCTGAGAAAGGACATAGGCTACTTTTTAACTAGACAAAGGGGTTGTAAGGGGGTGAAAATGCGTAAATTTGTTCAAATTAAGCTAGTTCCAAAAATTCATAATAGATGGCGCTGTGCGGCTCTTACATCGCGCTATTGCTTACACAAACGTCTTTTTTTGAGAGGTGGTATCATCCTATATCAGATTTTCGATTTTTTCGATTGTTATAATGTACTCTTTTACGCTATTAGATAACTCAGTACTTTATCTATGCAGTGACGTAACCTTAAACCTATCGGCTATCAAATAGTTTATGGATAAAGTTGTGTAATTGGGGGCTAAATATACTTTAACTCCTTCGATCGCAGGTTCTAGGAATTCCCATTGTATTCTTTTGTTCTCGCGATCACCGGTGCTCGCGCGGGGCCTGAAGGATTGAAATATGGCATAAATAAAGTGAAATAAGTTATGTATTAAGTAGTGCACACTGCACAGCTGTTTTTGGATGTTTTGATTTAAGGGGTACCAGGATTGTTTTATAAAAGCTTTTGACACCAATTTTGTTGACATCGCGCGCTATAAACTGAAGTCCACGCGGACGAAGTCGCGGGCAACAGCTAGTAATAAATATACTACAAAATATTATATTATGTTGTCTTGTAGGAACCATTGTATATAGCAGGTGTCCAGTGGAAAATTTTCAACTTTGAAATTTCTCATAAAAAAAACTACATAGATTTTATTTATTTTTATTTCAACTAAATGTGCTACATTAATGCGGATTTCATTTCTTAAACACTATATCATCTAAATGATGGCCGTTTTTTTGTACGCACTCCTGTAGTCAGATCCTTACATTAATGCAATCACGCGACGGCAAAGCTCTGGAGTAATGTCTTTTATTTCACGGCGAATATTGGCCTGCAGGGCATGAATTGTCCGGGGATTGTTCTCATAAACCTTCGATTTAAGGTAACCCCATAGAAAAAAAATCGAAGGGCGTGAGGTCGGGTGACCTGGGCGGCCATGAGATGTCTCCGTACTTGCTGATGAGTTTATTTGGAAAAATTGTTCTTAAGAGCCAGTTCGCAAAAATCTGTGGATATCTGCGCAATAGCTTAATTTTGGAGACGAAAATCTCAGCATTTAATGCAAAAATTTGAATTTTATTACTTGTATATGATATTGATTTATTACTTGTATATATTTTATTACTTGTATATGACCTTTGAATTTGAATCATAATGAATTGAAATTTTGATTTATTTCTTGCGTTAACATATATTAATGTTTTCCTTAGCCGTGTTTTTCATGAAATGATCGAAATGAACAGTTTGAAGCCCTAATTCTCCGTAACCAAATGCTTGAACTTACTGGAAAAAATTTCGTGACACGTCAAATATGTTCTTGTTGAATCATAGTGAAGAATTTTTTCCATAAATATGTCCGTTGAGCCTTAATAAAATTTTAAAATTACGATTTTTTTTCAAAAAACAACAATTTTTAGAGTGTTGTTTTTCATTAAAAGCTAAGAAATTACGGGAATCTATTTATACCATAATAATTTTACATTATTTGGGAACCTATAAAAAAATAATTGAAAATTGTAAATTTTTCCGTTACAAGCTTATAAATAAAATAAATCGTAGTATATAATACCGCGCACCGAAGAAAGAAATCAGTCGCTCGGAAGAGCTCTTCGAGGTTAGACCTTTGTCAAATTTTGCGTCTGCAGCTGTCTCTTTCTTTCATATCGGTCTGTCGCTCTCACGCGCATATACAGTGTTGGTATAGTGCGGCACACGGAATTTGATACTTTCACGTAAGTTGCACAAATATTTAATATGTTTTGAATTGTTTAAGTACATGTATTACATGTAGTACATGTATTTTATATATTGTATTATGTTTTTAGGTAATGGGTCGAAACAAGTCAAGCGTTGCTCCAACTCAGTGTGCAAGAAAACATTCACATAAATAAATGTGGTTTATTTATCCACAAAGACTACTGCTTTTTGGGAGCTACGCCAGACGGAGTTTTCGACAACGGCATAGTTGAAATTAAATGCCCAAGCTCTGCATTTGGGGTAGATCCTGAAACTGCGTTGAAACAAAAAAAACTTAAATGCTTTAAATTAAATGAAAAAAATGAATATATTCTAAACCCTAACAATGACTGGTTTTACCAAGTCCAGGGACAATTAAATGTAGCAGATAAACATGTCTGTTTATTTGCTGTGTGGACTGGTGCCGAGTTTCCTCTTAAAGTTGTAAAGCCGGCTGTACACTCTCGCCGAGACACAGCGAGGCGGCCCGAGTGCGAGAGTGTAAATGGGTGCGCTCGCCTCGCCTCGCCTGTCTCGGACCCTCTCGGTCCGTTGTCGGTATTTTGCGCCCGAGACAAAGGGTCTCGCGAGGAAAACGAGCGCACTACTGTACACTCTCGCGTTTTTCAGTACTAGTCCCGCCGTTGGACAGTGTAGAACAGAAAAATAACAATATTAAACGACATTATGAGTCATTATCTGTGAGAAATAAAATTTAATATGATTATAAATCTTTGGATTACAATGATATCTTTCGATGCATGGTGAATGGTGAATGGTCGTTTTCGTCCATCTTGTCTGAGTTCTTAACTGCGATTGAACTAAGCGAGAATGTACATGATCCCACTCGGGCAAGGGGCTCTCGCACGAGACTTTCGCCCGAGAGCTCTCGGCGAGAGTGTACAGCGGGCATAAGACGAGGAATTTTGGAGGCAAAAAATGTTGCCAAAATTAATTCAGTTTTATGATAAATGTATATTACCTGAATTGATTGACCCACGAAAAGCAAGATCATTGCAGCTTAGAGAATTTTTTTTGTAAAACTCGGACGCAATTAGCCTGTTTTAGCTCGTTAACGCAATTATCTGAGTATAATAAGTTCGTTATTTTAATGAATAACCCATTAATTATCTATCTATCTATCTAGTTGTCTAAGACGAACGGCAGCTCCAGTACCACTTTTCATTTCAATTGGCTGTAATATAAAAAATTGTTATTTTTTATATGTATAATAATGTAAAAAATGTTCATAAAAATGTCTAAATATTAATGCGAAATAATAAAATGATCAATATAAGAAACGTTGTATTATTTAAAATCATTATTTTCATTGTACCAATCACTCACATTTAAAATAAAATCGTAACAGTACATTTATTTATAAAAGGATCAAGATGATTTGTTATGCTTACGCACTATACTGACCAGCACGGATCACGCCGCGCGTCTTGCGCGCTACACAAATTTACCTAAACTTGAGTAGCGCAAAAATGTGAAATGGCTCTTAACTTTTCCATCGACCCTAGCCTACTCGTAGCTGTATGCGGAGTGGCACCGTTGCTGAAATTGTGTCCTATTGTTGTAACCTGAATACAGCTGCCATTGCTGTACCAGAAATTCGTCTATCATGCGGCAATACACCGGAGCAGTAACTGTTTCTCCTTGGTTAAAAAAATAGGGCCAAATTACACCGCTAGCCGAAATGGCACACCAAACTTTCGGGCGTTGCTGCTGATGTTGATGGTCCTGGAGGAATTCTGTTGAGCGTTGTCCCTTCTTCCCTAAATCTTTCTGACCGCGACAAAATAAGTTGCGTTCTTGGCCCATCACTTAAACGCCGAATATTAAAATGAGTACAAAATGTTCGACTCGCGCGAACCAACGATTCACCATTCGTTAGATATTGCTCAACCGCGAACGAGCGGTGCGCTCTTGTCCAGTGACTCATAGCTACTAACAAATCCGCACGTACAGCGCTTTCAATGGTCCCGCTCACCTCACCTTGCTATTATTTCGATAATTTCAGTTTGAAGTTGAAAAATTTCCGCTGGACACCCTTTACTTTTAAGCAACAAAAATACTATGTCCATTTCTGTGTTATTTTAAGGGATGGCATTAAAATCAAAATACCCAAAAACCGCTGTGCACATATTTAATTATTTTAAATATACCTACACGGTCTTACTACATAAGATTTAAGCACCTGTTGTACAGTTCATTAGAGAAATTATTTTTTAACAAAAAATTTAACCCGACTTCCAAGGTAAAAACAATATTCTTAAAATGATCTAAAAAGTATAAAATAATTCTTATTCTAGATTAATAGTGCCTTTAGTTCTTCGACTAAATCTCAACGAATTCTGTACTCAATTTTCATTCGTTTGATGTCGGTACCAGCCCAGAACTGAGATACTTGACGTCGAACTTAGCCAGTACCGACTTCAAAAGAATGAAATTGAGTAAAGAATTCGTTGAGATTTAGTCGAAGAACTAAAGGCACTATTAATCTAGAATAAGAATTATTTTATACTTTTTAGATCATTTTAAGAATATTGTTTTTACCTTGGAAGTCGGGTTCAATTTTTTGTTAAAAAATAATAATTTTACCCTTTTTAGTTATATACAAGAGAAGGCTTTATGTGTAGATAACCAATACAAATATTAACTATCCATATTATATTACTGTAATCGAAATCGTGGTAAATGCTTGCAGCTATCTAAGCGATGCTGCAATTTCCAAACTTTTATCTTTAAAGGTTCAGGAGTTCTGTTCAGTGCCTTTGGACCAAGAGACACCTTCGTATGAAATTTCTCTTATTCGTGACATATGTTTAAATTACTAGAAACAATATTTTAACCACTATGAGTGTTTTGATAAATTTCAAGGATTTCCCATAATCAGTTCACCACTTTCATAATTGTTATACCAAATTAAGATTATATCCTATACAAAAACACAAGAATTTTAAAAAATCCACAAACAGCGAAATAATCTTCAAAAACATCTGCTTCGATGCAAAATATCACGAAAAGTACCAATAATTGGGTCATAATGTGATGACCCATAGTATAATTATGGTTGTAATTAGGTCATAATGTGATGACCCATAGTATAATTATGGTTGTGATGATGATGATCAATCAAATTGATGTGTTGGCTTATGCTTTCAGTTGTTTAAACAACGCCGAAATCCCCGAACCTGTATCTATAAGGATTCAAAAGTTCTGTTCGGTGCCTTCGGATCCAGGTTAACCTGGTGCAAAGTTTTACTTTTTGGTAGCATCTACCTCGAACACTTCTGAAAAATCGAAATCCCTATATCTTTCCATACAAATTTCAAGGAGTCCCCTCGATTCCTCATGGTTCGTCTATATATATATATATAGAGACGAACCATGAGGGACGAACATATAACCTCCTCCTTTTTGGAAGTATATATATATAGACGAACATATAACCTCCTCCTTTTTGGAAGTCGGTTAAAAAATTCTGTACAAAATGGTCTCAAAACAACTGTTCAACTAAACAGATGCTTAGTTTTTTGTGGTAAGAATAACGATATTTAAGCCTTTTAAAGCCGTAGCCCGTAGCCCATTCCAAAAAAAATATATATTTCTTATGAACTTTGACCCCTAACAACCCTTTTTCCAGTTAAAAAGTAGCCTTAGATGTCCTTTTTAACCAACTTACAAAAAACGAGGAGGTTATATGTTCGGCTGTGGATTTTTTTTTGTATGTTCAACGATTACTCCGTCGTTTGTGAACCGATTTTCTAAATTTTTGTTTTGTTGTATTAGGTTTCACTCCAATTTGGTACCATGTTCACAAAAGTGGTGACCTGATGATGGGATCCAGGAGTAATCGAGGGAACTCCTCAAAATTTATATGGAAACATATGGTAATTTTAGTTTTATGTGAAGTGTACTAAGAATAAAATAAATAAATAAAAATAAAAAATAAAAAAATAAAAAATAAAAAAGCCTTATTCCTTGCAAATTTACAATTTTTTTTTTTTTTTTTTTAGTTTAACATTACTTACACCTATTAATATCTAATGCAGAAGAGAACTAATAAAGTTAACAAAACAGAATAACAATTCTAACATGTAAGTAAGTATTAAAATTATTCTAACATCTAACTTTTTTAATTAAAGTAAAGTAAGCTTTGAGTTTAGTTCTCTCTTGTTTGGCTTGCAAGGACCCCTCCGCAGGTGAAGGCCTCCTCCAAAGAATGCCACTTTTCTCTATCTTTAGCTATTTCCATCCATTTTGGTCCAGCCGTTTTTATCAACTCGTCCGCCCATCTTGTTAGTGGTCTCCCCCTGTGTCGTTTACCACTTGGACCGTTCCACTTTGTCACTCTTACTGTCCAGCGATCGTCTTTTAATCTTGCCACGTGTCCCGCCCATTTCCACTTTTGTTTTTGAGCATGTAATAGAGCATCAGGAGCTTTAGTTATGCTTCTAATTTTCGTATGACGAACTCTTTTAGTTCTTCTGATATTCAGCATACTACGTTCTAGTCCTCGTTGACAAGTAATAATTTTTCTTTTTACTCTACTTGTGTACTTCCATGTCTGGCAGGCATATGTAAGACATGGTAGGAGACAACTTGACATGACTTTAGTTTTTAAATTTGTTGGCATATTGCTTTTAAAGATTTCTTTTAAGCTCCAGTATTTGTTCCAAGTATTTTGAATTCTCCTCTCTACTTCAGTTTAGTTACTGTCTTTATCGAAGCTAATCTCTTTACCTAAATATATGTACTTGTTTGTATATCTTAATGGTTCATCATCTATTGAAATAGTATTTTTTATGCTGTTAGTCATTATCATTGTCTTTGTGAGATTCATCTCGAGTCCTACATTTTTACTGGCCACGTTAAGCGATTGAATCATTTCTTGTAACTGTGAGCATGATTCAGACAAGAGTACCAAATCGTCAGCAAATCGGAGATGACTTATAAAGTTGCCGTCTATGCACAAGCCACAAGTTTTCCAGTCTAACTCTCTGATTATAGATTCTAAGATGGCTATGAAGAGCTTTGGGGAGGTCGGGTCCCCTTGTCTCACCCCTCTTTCGATAGGGAAGCTGGGTCCGACTCTATCTAGTTTAACTCTGGCCGTATTGCAGCTATAAATGCTTCTTAATACCTGGATGTATTCGTTCTCTACTCCTTGCTCTCGTAGCGCCCTCCAGATGCTCGAATGTGAGACAGTGTCGAATGCTTTTTTGTAATCGATGTAAGCTATATATAGAGCTCTTTGTTTTTCCTGATATTTTTCAGTCAGTAATTCTAAAGTGTGAATATGATCGACCGTCGAGAAACTCTTCCTGAACCCAGCTTGTTCTATTGGTTGTTTTTTTTCCAATGTACTGCTAATTCTTTGGTTTAGTAGAGACGAGAATAGTTTGTAGAGACAGGGCAGTAAACTGATTGGTCTATAATTGGCAATGTCGTAAGGATCTCCTTTCTTATAAATTAAAATAATATTCGATTCCGACCACTTTTTAGGTGTCTGAAGTTTCCAGGATGCGGTTAAATAAATGAGCTAATGGTAGCGCCAATAGAGTTTGTACTGACTTTATACATTCGTTCGTGATGTTGTCTGAGCCCGGGCTTTTGTTGGTTTTTAATCTTTTTATTGCTTGAATTACCTCTGATGCAGTGAAAGGTATATAATTTCTTATTTGTGTATCGTCTGGCTGGTCTTTGTTTTCGATGAACTTTTCGTGTTCTTGGGAGCTATAAAGTTTTTTGTAGAAGTCTGTGGCCACATCTACAATATCTTTACGGTTATTAAGTGTAATTCCATCAGCCTTCAGTCCGTCAATCCATGATTTATGTGTCTTCAGTTCTTTATATGCTCTTTTTGAACTTCCTGAGTGAGTAAGATATTTCTTTAGTGTTTCTGATCTGTATTGTGTATAGTCGCTTTTTATGTATTTCTTCACTAGCTTATAAAGCGCTGAAAGCTCGCTTTTCAATTGTCTAGTTTTTCCTTTAACGTTTTGCAGAGTGTGTCTTCTTTTCAAAAGTAATAAAGTACGCTCCGATAAGATTTTATGTCCAGTGGGCTTTTTAATAGTGATTCTAGCATTTTGGAGACTTTGTGTGATAGCTTTCAGTATCTCATCGTGGTAGAGTTGAACTGACATATTTTCACTATGTTCCAGTAAGTTTGGCAGGAGCGCTGTTATGCTCTCAGTGTATCTCTTTATTTCTTCTTCATTCTTTAGTGTGGCATTTTGAGTATTTCGGAATCCAGATCGGTTCTTTTTCATTTTTGAGAATGTTACTATAGCTCTGACTGGACGATGGTCTGATGAGAAATTTATATTAAGAGCACTGACATCTTGTACTATATATGGCTTGTTTGAAAGAATATAGTCTATTTCATTTTTGTAGTCTCCGCTTGGCGAGCGCCATGTCCATTTTTGGTTCGGTTTTTTCTTAAAGAACGTGTTTAAAATTGCGATCCTATTTTCTAGTGCAAAGTCAATGAGTCGTTGTCCTCTAGCATTTCTTGTGCCATATCCGTTTGGTTTCATTATCAGATATTCATTTGCTCTAGGTTGGCCTATTTTTGCATTTAGATCGCCCATAATTAGGTATGTATTGTGTGCAAGGGTCATGGCTTTATATAAATTTGAATAAAATAGTTCTATGTCTTCTTCCTTTGCTGCTTCTGTAGGAGCATAGACCTGTATTAATGACATTTTTGTATTGTGTAAATTTAGATTCAGAAGTGCTACTCTATCAGAAATTCCAATAAAGCTTTCAATGTTTTTCTTTAGGCGTAGATTGATCAGGAATCCAATGCCATATTGTCCTTGTGTATGACCGGTGTAGCAAAGTATACAATTATCATATTCTTCTATTTTTGTACCCTGTCGTCGTGTTTCTGATAGTCCAATTACATCATACTTTATATTTTTCAGTGATTCTATTAGCTCCAGCAAGTGTCCATAAGAAGATAAGGTCCTAACATTATATGTCAGGATGTAGAGTTTTGTGGCTCTACATGTAGAGTAAGATGGTTGTGCGTTACTTGTATTCCTTGGAGGGTTATGGTCGTAATCTTCCACGGTGACCAGCCGGGTTGGAAGATAGTTTTTGTTGGTTGTTGCAGTTTGATTGTTTCTATAGTCTATGCGAGAGGGGGGCCTTGATTGTTATAAGTTGCTGTTCATACTCACGGTCTCATAATCTAATGTATTGGACTGTGGCTTTTTGCTTACAACAAAATTTAACATACTTGGCTTGAGTACTCCTTCAGAGAGGCTGTTCGATTTTTGCGTCGAGGAGTGAGTTTTTAACATTTTGTTCTTTTTAGCAGCTTGTTTCGTTTCGTTTTGTGGGTTGGAATCGTTTGTAGGCGAAGAGTGGAGCTGTCTTTTCTGGCTAGGTTTTATTATAACTAGTTTATCATACTTTATTTTTACTATATTTCCTTTTTCTTTCTCTAATTTGGCTTGCTCTTGTAATTCTCTTCTCTTCTCTAATACTTGCTTAGGATAGTCTTCTTTGTAGTAATAATGTGTATTTCTTAGTGCATCTTTTTGTTTCATTATTTTAATTTTAACTCCAAGTGTAGAGAAGGTTACAACTATTGGGCGTTGTCTGTCACACTTCTTCCCTATTCTTTTAACATCTTCAATGTCGTTACAGGTAAGTTTGACAGAGAAATATTGTTCTATCCATTCAATGATAACGTTTTCTAGACTTTCATATGATGTTTCTGTCTCTTCTATACCAAAAAACACCAAATTCTTGCGCCGTACTTGTTTTTCCAGAAAGTAGATTCTTTTTTCCTGGCTTTCCACGATTTCGTTTAGTTTTTCATGTTTTTGTTCCCACACTGAAATTTTTTCTTCCAAAATACTGTTAATATTTTTGGTTACTTGTTCTGTAATAGTTAAGCCGATTTCTCGGATTTCCCGCCTTTGATCGTCTAGGTCAATCTTAATATTTTTCAGCGCCTTCAATACTTCATCCATGTCTGTAAATTATTTTTTCTATGTTCCGGTCAGTATAATTGCCCTCTAACGGCGTAAGCGTGAACTATTATCGATCAATCATCAATGGTGAGCGCCATCTAGCGATGTATGCGTGGACTAGAACGATCGATCAGTCATCAATGTTGATGTTCCTAGTTTTTGTATTCCTTTACATAGATGGCGGTTTTTCTTTTTGCCTGTATTGTTGACCTTTGGACCCAATTTCTGTTGCAAGTCATCAAATTTTAGGTTATGTGACGATAAATATAGTTTTTTTAGTAACACTGTTTGCTATATTTTGTTTTATAGCACGTATTTTAGTGCCCGGTTGGCGAATAACTGTCTTTAAATACGTAAAAATTCACTAATTTTTCAAAAATTGATGGTTTGTTTACACATTGCACTTTGGTTCAAAACACTGATAATTTGGGAGTTTTTCTTGTGTCTTTTTTATCACTCACTCACAGGTCACTTTATCTCGTTGTGTGAATAGTTTTTACTGTTCTTTTAGCACTTAATAAAACTTTGAGGATTATTTTATACGGAGCCGATGTGAACCGTGTCTCGGTGGCGCCCTCTCTCTACTAAGAATATGCTACCAAAAAGTCGAATATTGGGTCAAGGTATACCATGGTTTCGAACTTTCGAAGATGCTGAGAGAACTCCTGACTCCTTATAGATACACGTTTGGGAGTTTCGGCGTTGTTTTAAGAACAGAAAGCATAAACTACTATGCAATTCATATTCATCATCATAATCATCATCATCGTCATCATCATCATTACCACGTCGTGTTAAGGCCACCAATGTCTCATGGCACAGAATAGATAATAGTACAAGGCATAGGTATGGATATACTAATAATAATAATTATGTACTGTATAACAACACCTGTTTGTTTTTAATACACGGCGGTCGGCGTCGCCGCGCCGCGCCGCCGCGCGGCGCGTGGCGGCAGAAGACAGAATATCGAATACTTTACTAACTACTTTATATACAGATCGAATACTTTACAACTTTATAAAATTTTAATAGACAAATAGAATTAAAATAAAGTTATTTTAAAAAGAGCATTTAAACAAAACAAAGTCATTAAGTGTCTTTTTAATTAGTTATACTTATTAATCGATAGATGGTGCACTAAGTACCTATCGATTTGAATTCTTGATTACAAGAACAGCTGTCAATAATTATGATAATATTCAATATTATGCTACGCTACATCCTATGCAAGTTTGTACAATTTTTTATCTGATAGATCCTTCGATCGTAGAAAAACGAGACACAATAGCCTTTCTATTGTTATCGCAATCGCCGGTGACCGCTTCGGGCTTGAAGTATTAAAATTGTTAAATTACTTAGCACAATATGTTCACTTCACTGATAATATTATATTATTTTGTGAGTGTGAGTTGTGACTCTTAACAAATTGTAATAAGATACGTAAAATATACGCGAAGATTTACCTACCAGTATAACTAAAAAGAGTGAAATTATTATTATTTTTAACAAAAAATTAAAACTGACTTCCAAGGTAAAAACAATAATAACATTAATATGAACTAAAAAGTATTAAATAATTTTTACTATCTAATAGTGCCTTTTTCCGAATTCGGCTAAACCTCAACTATTTCTGTACTCAATCTTCATCATTTTGAAGTCGATGCCAGTTCCAAAAATTTTAAATATTCTGTCAGAGGACTGAAGATTCAGCTATCTGGTACCGACTTCAAAATAATGAAGATTGAGTACAGAAATAGTTGAGGTTTAGCCGAATTCGGAAAAAGGCACTATTAGATAGTAAAAATTATTTAATACTTTTTAGTTCATATTAATGTTATCGTTTTAAATTTTCTATTTTTGTTTCTTATACTCATGATATCAGCTTCCAAAGTATTACCAATTTGTTAAAATTCAAGCATACATTCAGCATCTGCTTAGGATTTACAAATTACTTTTATTTGAAACTCACGCCAATAGATCGACAATATCATAAACTACATATTCGCCGTTTTAAATTTTTTTTAGGACAATTTTGAACTAAGATAAGTAAAAATAATAGGGTTTTGGCGCGATCTCGGCAACGCGGCAAATGTATGGCCAAGGTCGTTTGCTCGGGGGACGGCCTTAATATAATTGGTGTTGTTATGTACTTAATTATTATTATTGTATCCATACCTATGCCTCGTAAGTTGTACTATTATCTATTTTGTGCCATGAGACATTGGTGACCTTAACACGACGTGGTAATGATGGTGATGACGATGATGATGATGAATTTAAATTGCGTGGTAGCATATGCTTTCTGTTCTTAATACAACGCCGAAACTCCCAAACGTGTATCTATAAGGAGTCAGGAGTTCTCTGAGCAACTTCGAAACCATGGTATACCTTGACCCAATATTTGACTTTTTGGTAGCATATTCTTAGTACACTTCACATGAAACCAAAATCACCATATGTTTCCATATAAATTTCGAGGAGTTCCCTTGATTACTCCTGGATCCCATCATCAGGTCACCACTTTTGTGAACATGGTACCAAATTGGAGTGAAACCTAATACAACAAAACAAAAATTTAGAAAATCGGTTCACAAACGACGGAGTAATCGCTGAACATACAAAAAAAACCGAACATATATAAACATATATATAGAACCACAGCCGAACATATAACCCTCGTTTTTTGGAAGTCGGTTAAAAATCATATGACAACAATAACATTCCGGGAACAGGGCGACGCCGCGCCGTTGCGTCTGCGGCGCCGACCGCCGTGTATAAACAGCCTATAATAATAATAATTGGTGTTGTTATGTACATAATTATTATATTATTGTATACCTAAGCCTTGTATTATTATGTATTTTGTGCCATGGGACATTGGTGACCTTAACATGACGTGGTAATGATGATGATGATGAATTTAAATTGCATGGTAGCATAATAATTCACAACTAATAGTGACGTCATATCTGATATCGAAATCTTTGGGGTGGTGGACACTCCATACGCAGCGTGATTCTTGTCGGACAAGTTGACCACAGTTTTTAAATCAAATTTATTTAAAAAAATCCACAAAATGAAAGTTGTATGCACGAGGAGCCATGGTGACGTCATATCGACAATTCCAGGAGTCAAGCATTCAAAAACGCAGCAGCGCCGAAACTTTTCACATAGAAAAGTTTGTCGGACTCATCGTAAACAAAGCACTCACAAAGTGGTAAAGTATGTATCAAAAAAAAGTTAGTTAGGGGGGGCTAAGCTTGAGATACAGCATGGAGATAGACAGACGCACAGGAGCCCATTTTATCCTTTGTGTACAGACCCCTAAAAGGGGAAAAATAAACCACTTGCTGTATATGAGCCTTTCTGCAATATTTAATAATAATAATATCTATGGACGCTTCACACCGTCACACACGTCAGTCTGGCCCCGTGCGTGCGTACTTATACCTAAAGGACTTGTGTTACAGGTTCCAGACAACGTGAATATATTTAATACTTTTTTACTATAAGTAAAGTACATAATTATATTTAAGATTTTTATTATATCATACGCAATATATTTAATACACATGCAGACCCAGGAACATTGAAAACTTTTTGTTCCATCGGCAGGATTCGAACCCGCGACCCCCGGCTTGAGCTACCAACGCGCTCACCACTGAGCCACAGAGGCCGTCAAATTTATTTATACTACGAGACTAGATGATGCCCGCGACTACGTTGCGCCAAAACTCGTTTATCGCGCGGGAACCGTACATTTTCCCGGGATAAAAAGTATTATATTATGTCCTTTCCCGGGACTACCAAATTTCAGCAAAATCGGTTCAGCGGTTTGGCCGTGAAGAGGTAACAGACAGACACACTTTCGGATTTATAATATTAGTATGGATACATGCAACAGCTGAAGTACAACATTTGTAAAAATTAAGGCTGCTAAACAACTTAAATTTTCACTAATGTTGTACCCAAGCAGTTCTTGAGATTTAGCCTGGAAACATTCAACAAAGTGTTAGTATTGAGGTGCCCTATACCTCATTCCGGCAGAGATCATCAGCAAGGCCCCGTGTCTGTACGGCCAACTGCTGCAGCCGGTGACACTGCTGCAGTCTCGTCTGGCAGATGTAACACATCCAGCACTCGCTGTCCCTAACCTATTATTGAAAAAAAAAAACAAATCAAACTATGAGTGACATAGAAAATATGTTAAATTTTACATCTGGCCTCATTATTATGACTAGCTATTTGACGAGCTTTGCTTGGTATTCGATAAAACATGAATATAATGACATTTTCTAAAAATGATTCCTAGCTAGATCGATTTATCGCCCCCGAAACCCCATATATCAGGGGTTTCCCAACTACGCCGCGGCAAGACAGGCGCCGATATCCACAATTTGCCGGGCATGCATAAAGCATTTCCCCGTGTTAAAAAGAAGGTAGAGTAGGGTGCCGTGACAAAATATCGAGTTGTAAGTGCGCCGCAGGCTGAAAAAGAATCCCTGCCCTATATACAAAATTTCATGAGTCGATTCCAAGATTCCAATAATACTGTAGGGTGTGTACATGTTCCTTGTAGAGAGTTCACTGTGAAAGTAGCAGCTCTGAAAGACAAATTTTTTTTTTCACTTTTGTATAGGCAAGGGCCCGAACGTCACGAGTTTCCCCACTTGCTTCTTTCACAGTGAACTCTCTACAAGAAACATGTACACACCCTAAAGTATTATCACTTATTTTTGTTACACCCTCTATATGTTGCCAGGTCGCTAAGCCAAAAAGCCGGACAAAATAGGCAGCTTGGCCGGACATTCATATGAAAAAGCTGAAAACTCTTTATTCAATCTATATTCACAGTAAAGCAATACGTTCCTGTACAAATTTTCTGTTTTATTCAATCAATTTAACATCTGATTGACAAAATATTAAATCTCGTTAGATGTAAAACCGTCTGACATTAGTAGGATTTTCATATAAATTTCCGGCTCTACAAAAGCCGGACACCTATTAATTTTGGCTGGACACGCAACCAAAAAGCCTGACTGTGTCCAGCTTTATCCGGACGCCTGGCATTTATATACAAGAATTGCTCATTTAATATAAGATATTATGTTTTAGTCTTACCAAACAGTGTCTTAGTCACAGATTAGGAATATATTATATAGTAGAAAGGTTTAGAAACCTAGTGAACCTACCCCAAGATAGATGGGGAGCAGGGGTGAGGGGGGGTACCGGGGGTGGAAGTGGCACGAGGAGGTTTTTCTGACCCAAAACTTCCTTCCTCAACCCATGTCAAAATTGTAGTAGGTTTCTAAACCTTAGCCTTGATAATTGATATACGTTTTCTAGACAATGAAACACTTCGCGCGAACCTTATGCTTTGGCCAACAGTTACGACCGATCACCAGAGCCTCAGAAAACAATTTATCCGTACATTAGCACTACCAGCATTTGTTTACGTACCTTATAATTTGCCAGGTGCTCATAAAAGTAAAGCAGATCCGTTTTAATAGATATGTTAACAGTTCTTTTATTTCTTGATAAACATATACAGCAACAAGTTTTCTTTAACATTTTTATCTTTTCGTGATCCCCACAGCACAGATCAGGTGGACGAAACTTTTCGAACAAAAAAAAATTGGGTTCCAAATTTAAACGTAGCAACTGGACCCAATAACATAATCTGTGCTTGATCTTTGCAAAATCGACTGTGATTGGCTGATAAAAAAGACCATAAAGAATTTAAACTACATGAGAAAAAAGACGAAGGGGAGTTTTGCCGGGTATACGAAAGAGTGACGTTTTGTTTTTGTATTATTTTCCTAAAATTGTGTTATTTCGGTTTTTAATGTGTAATGTTGGTAGAATATTAACCATTAAATATTCGTTGTCGTGCACAAGTGTGGGCAAGTGATACAACTTCAAGAAACGTGCCATTTTGTGTTCCCTCCAAAACTCCATCGAAAGTTTTAGTAAAGGGTCTACCACTTTACTAAAACAACTGACTTGACTCGTTGACTTTACCGACTACTTTTTAGACTTTGACTAGACTTTCGACTTGACGATAATCTGGAAAAACAACTTGAAAATTTTGTAAATTTTTTACGAAAATTGTTTTCTCCCGCCAAAACTTTACTTGACACTGGCCATGGTTTACAAGCCGAGAGCCATAACAAGAAAAAAAAAAAAAAAGACGAAGAAGGAGTTTAAAACTCAAAGTTCGATTTTCATTTTGTGAAAATTATTTGTAACAACTCATACAAAAATTGTAAATTATGTGGATTAATTATTGAAAAACGAAAGGTAAGCCATTGTAAAATGTAAATGTAACCGTAAATTGATAAATTGAAGCAAAACATAACGGTATCATACCATGTTCTAATACAAAGTATGTCGTAGTATTATTTGCATAATTGTACAAAAATTTACAACTTAAACTATATTAATATAAAAAAGATAGATTATTATTTCATAGAAATTATTATAATGTATATCAGTATGCAATTAATTTGGAAAATGATGAAATGTGTATCATGTGTATATTGTTTTATTGTAACTATACATAAGGTTATTAATTACTATACTTACTATTATTTATGTAAACTGTATGGAAATATTGTAGTAAATGAAAAATGTTTCATTAATTTCAGATTTTTAGGTCCCTATACAGCTAGTTTGCAACATTTTAGTCTGCAAGCAATAGCTGTTAACTCGATCGCGGATTCTAGGAAATCTTTTGTTCTCGCGGTCGCATGCAACCGCTTGGGAACGAAAGCAGCAAAGAGATTCAAAGCAAGGAGATTTTAGGAGAAGGAAGGTATGGGATTATGAGTGGTACGGCTACCAAGGAAAAATCCTCTGATCAAGTGAGGTGGTATGCAGCTGGCCTGAACCCGCGCGATAGATTTCAGCTGTCGTATACAGGTTGTAACAAAACAAAGTGTGTATATATAAAGGCGCGGTCCACTGGATCGGAATCGGAGCGCAGGTGCGCAGTGGACGGATTTGTTGCTTTGTATGTATGGTACTGACTACTATGAACTGCACTAGAAGTACTGGAACGTCATTCTGCGCCTGACAAGTATATGACGACACGTGGTACTACCGTCCGCACCGTACGTCCCGATTCCAACCTGGTGGACGCGCAGCTTTCATCCCCTCCCTATATACAGTTTACTGTATAAAGCGCTTATTCCACTTATCCTAGCTAGGTTTCTAGATCCTAAATCGTTTCCGATTTAGTCAAGACGTGGAACAACATTTAGAAGCTAGGATCCTACCTGGGAACCTAGCTAGCCGCTAGGATAAGTGGAATAATGGCTTAAGCCAATCAAGTAGTTAGTAGAGTAGCATAGACAGCTATTCTATCATATTTATAAATAAAATACATAAAACTGTACTGTAATAATATTATAATATTTAATAATAGAAATCAACAAAAACTTGTGGATTAAATCTGTTTTATTGTTTAATTTACCTTATTAGCCTATTTATTTAGCCATGTACAATAATTTTTATTGAAATAAAACATTTATTTGAGCTCATTTCTTTTTTTTTTTGACGTGACAACGTCTTAAATTAGGTTGCGGCTGGGAGTCACTTATGAAAAAGTGTAACGCTCGGTAACGTTACGATGAGTCACCGAACGAGAGAGAGGCCCGCCGAATGCCTTGCGTCTCTCTCCCACACGTTGTCACGTAAAATCTTCGCCCGTAAAACCGACTTTACAGGCAACCATTTTTTTTTTTAATTTTTGGTATGTTTAGAGTGAAAGGTTTTGCACTTTAAATTTTTTCGTTTAGTTTCAAATTAAAAAAATAACGAATGTTTATTTTTTTTCTTCTAAGTCCGACCTCTTGTTACGTAGTATACAGTTTACATCATAAACGTATGATGCTAAAGACCAACAAAGAGTGCGAGAGAGAAGAAAATCCTTTATGGAATTATAACAAGATGAAAAGAGAGAGGCAGTCTAATGAAAACTTTAACCACTTTCATTTGACAGGTCGTCACCAAGTCGTCACCCGTTTTTATGCCCTTTCGGTATTTGCAATTTATTGTTTAAATCCTTTATTATTTTCGACAAATACTATTACATATGACAATGGTAACTTGTTCTGTGAGTGATTGCAGTGTAAATCGTAGGAGTAATCCTGAAAAATATACATTTCACAGGTAATTAATCTTCATGTCCTAATTGCTACGATGTGTTTATTTTAGCTATATTCTGTCTATATTTCTCTATTTCAAATAAAATATTGTTAATCCTCCCCTTTACTTTCATATTTTGCATAACTAAAGGTTCTATTGTTCTTAAATTACACAATTTTTAAAGAAAAATTTTTCATTAAAATTGTTTACATATACGCTAGGGCTTGAATCAAATTTATCGATATGCCTATCGGTATTTAACAAGAACATAAAACTAATCTAAAAATGTAATAGGGGTGTAAGGGTATTATGATATGTATTTAATTTAAGAATAAATAATATACTATGTTTGTCGTTTACTTTCAACTTTATATTTGCATTTCTATTAATGTAAGAGCTGATTTTTCAGATAGTTTTTACCTGAATAACAACTTTAAAATGTGTATATTATTTAAAGTTATAAGAACCTCATGTTATAACATATCCGACGCTTGAAAAAAAGACGGGTTGCACTCCAGGAGTGCCGGCAGAAGTGAAAACTTGATTATTAGCGTTATGCATTTTTTAACCCATTTTTTATGAAAATCGATTATTAAAAAATCGATTTTTTTATTTAATCGAAACCCTTACAATCTATTCAAGTTCGAGTTCGACACAAAACACTACTCTCCAACCGTCTTACGGTTTTTCCAAGGTTTTTCGATCAGCACGAGAATCTGACGCGAGTTTCACAGTTTTTACCCATCCCACAAAAGTGCTCATGTGCCGCTAAAGAAGTTTTCACTTCACCCCAACGGAAAATGTGTATCTACTTTTCAATCGTCCCCTTTTTACTGCCTAATAAAATATATGATACCTAATTTGAATTACAAAATCTGTCAAAGTTGCATATTATTTATTTCTCATAGAAACGCAGGTAAAATAACTCGATCGGACAATATTATCGATAGTAAAATATACATCACTAGCACACGCACACATTGACAGATCAAAAATCGTCACGCATTTTCGGGTTGTCAGGTGGTCTATACGACAGTATAATATATTATAAGTCTATGGTTTACATCCTCTTTGGCACAGATATGTCATAAGTAGGTAGTTTAAATTATAATCAGGTGGATGCAAGTTTCGAACAAAAAAAAATTGGGTTCCAAATTTAAACGTAGCTACTAAATTAAATCGCATAATCTGTACAATTTTTAAGCACGGTCGACTGTGATTGGTTGATAAAAAAGACCATAGAGAATATAAACTACATAAGAAAATAAAGGAAGAAGAAGTTTAAAACTCAAAGTTCGAATTTTATTTTGTGAAAATTATTTATTACAGAAATACAAAAATTGTAAATTAAGTGGACTAATTAATGAAAAACGAAAGGTAAGTCATTGTAAAATGTAAATGTAACCGTAAATTGATAAATTGAAGCAAAACATAACGATATCATACCATGTTCTAATACAAAGTATGTCGTAGTACTATTTGCATATTTGTACAATAATTTACAACTTTAGCTATAATATTAATATGGAAAAGATAGATTATTATTTCATAGAAAATATTATAATGTATATCAGTATTCAGTATACAGTTAATTTGGAAAATGATGAAATGTGTATCATGTGTATATTGTTTTATTGTAACAATACAAAAGGTTATTAACTATACTAAATAATTTATGTAAACTGTATGGAAATGTAGTAAATGAAAAATTTTTCATTAATTTCAGATTTTTAGGTCCACAGCACAGCTACTTTACAACATTTTAGTCTGTAAGCAATAGCTGTTACCTCGATCGCGGATTCCAAAGAGGATGTAAACTGTATGCGGATTCTAGGAAGTATTTTGTTCTCGCGGTCGCATGCGACCGCTTGGGAACGAAAGCAGCAAAGAGATTCAAAGCAAGGAGATTTTAGGAGAAGGAAGGTATGGGATTATGAGTGGTAACTGGTACGGCCACCAAGGAAAAATCCTCTGATCAAGTGAGGTGGTATGCAGCTGGCCTGACCCCGCGCGATAGATTTCAGCTGTCGTATACAGGGTATAAGAAAACAAAGTGTGTATGTATAAAGGTGCGGTCCACTGGATCGGAATCGGAGCGTAGGTACGCAGTGGACGGATTTGTTGCTTTGTATGTATGGTACTGACTACTATGAACTGCACTAGAAGTACTGGAACGTCATTCTGCACCTGACAAGTATATGACGCCACGACGTGCCGTCCGCACCGTACGTCCCGATTCGGTCCTGGTGAACGCGCAGCTTTAATCCCCTCCCTATATAGAGTTAACTGTATAAGTGTATAAGCCAATCAAGTAGTTAGTAGAGTAGCATATACAGCTATTCTATTATATTTATAAATAAAATACAGAAAACTGTACGGTACTGTAATATTATAATATTTAATAATAGAAATCAACAAAAGCTTGTGGATTAAATCTTTTTTATTGTTTAATTTACCTTATTAGCATATTTATTAAGTTATGTACAATATTTTTATTGAAATAAAACATTTATTTGAGCTCATTTCTTTTTTATTTTTATTTTTTTTAATTTTCGGTATGTTTAGAGTGAAAGGTTTTGCACTTAAAAATTTTAACTTCAGTTTCAAATTAAAAAAATAACGGATGTTAATTTTTTTTCTTCTAAGTCCGATCTCTTGTTACGTAGTATACAGTTTACATCCTCTTTGATTATAATATTCACAGATTACTAGTAAGTATATATTTGAATATTGTAGACCCCACAGTCAAAGAAAGCCCACCGCACCATTGCCCACAGAACACAATAATATTTTATTAAAGCGCTTATTCCATTTCACTAAATTTAGATATTTATATGATTTAGTGACTAAATTTAAGCGCTTATTCCATTTCACTGAATTTAGATATCTAAATGATTTAGTGACAAAATTTAGTCAAGTGGAATAACATTTAGAAAGTTACTAAATTTTATTCCACTTAACTAAATTTAGTCACTAAATCATTTAGATATCTAAATTTAGTGAAATGGAATAAGCGCTTTAGTCAAGTGGAATTCAAAAAAAGAAAGTCAAAGAAAGCCCACCGCACCATTGCCCACAATACACAGAACACAATAATATTTTATTTACTCGGCACTCCACAGATTATTAATAGGAAAATTGTTAAGCGCTTATTCATTTCACTAAAGAACAAAGGCCATCCGCCTAACATGCTTGGACTATAAAAATCTTATAAAACGTAACTTGATGAAACATCTGTAATTTCAATTGCCTATTTAAATGTAACATAGCACGGCATTCAATATATTTTTAAAAGCTGGGAGTTTCAAGTAATAGTGTATTAAGTTTTTGAATTTTGAGGTTATAAATATAGTTAATAATAAGCTGTACTATCATTTTGTTTTATGGTTTTAGTTTAAATTATATGAAACACACGTCAGATTTTTTAAAAATAAAAGTAGGAGGCAAACGAGCAAACAGGTCACCTGATAGGAAGCAACTACCGTCGCTCATAGACACTCGCAAAATCGGTATACGCTCTCTTCTCGAAATCCTCAAGAAGAGAGCGTATTTAAGCAGGTTGTATGGGTCCCGATGAATGACAGAATATGCGTTAAATATAAAAAAAACATTATCCTGCGTTAAAAAAACAAATTCAATGTTCATATTTTTAGAGACGATTATCTTTGTTTTCCCAGCTTCTAAAAATCAACTGTTTTTATTTAATTATAGCATTTTACCTAAACTACATTTTAGTAATAGTTCCACCTAGGTAACAAGAACCTTGTTTTTTTAGTCCATTTTGGCCATTGTTCTTTAGATATCTAAATAATTTAGTGACTAAATTTAGTCAAGTGGAATAACATTTAGAAAGTTAGTAAATGTTGTTCCACTTGACTAAATTTAGTCACTAAATCATTTAGATATCTAAATTTAGTGAAATGGAATAAGCGCTTTAATTCTTGATACTCAAAGATACTCTGCTATTACAATCTGTCATGTGTCAAAGTGCAACAATTTTATTGGCTTAATCAGACAATAATAAAACTTACCGGCCAATCACAAAACCGCTTTTACGCTTTTTGACATGTCGGTTACGCCAGCGCCCTCTAATCATAAATTGATTATGATATTTTGTATCTGTGCCCTGTGGCGCGGTAGCCCAAGCGTCAAGCGAAGCGAAGTCTGTTGAAAGTTAAAACGTCATCTCAATCATTTTAGTGAAAAATACTGAATAGTACGCTAAATCTTAATAAACTGGATTATTAATTCTTATAATAATTATACAGTAAGTATAGTTCACATGTGCAGTTGCTCATTCTGACGTAAATGAGCTGTTTGTTCCGTGTGTATATACAAACGCATATTATAACCTATTTGCAAATTGCATCCGTAAATCTATGGACTTCTATGGAGCAGGAGCCTTCTAAAGCGTGCAAATACACTACAGTTGATGTGGAAAATAACGCTAATTCGATTAAATAACTGTGAAAACGTCATCAGTGTGATCGCAGCATACCGTGTATCATTTGCCGCGCTTACTGCGAGTGTTTTTGACGCGTCTATTACAATATTGCAGGCAAAATGCCGGCCGCGCGAGGCGTAAAACGGTCAGCGTCGAAAGCTTCGACATCTGCGGCGGCGACGGAGCCCAAAAATAAGAAAAAACGCGGGGGTGAGTACATTAATTATTGTAAAAAATGGCTCTTGTTTTCTTTACATTTTTAAGACGTCATTGACCTGTCAAATTATAATGGCGGGAAATCGAACGCCATACAGAAACATTGCCGCCTTTTGCTATAAAATGATTCATTCCTGATTCCACTATTGATATTAAAATTACTTCGAAATGAGGTAAATTATATGTAGGTATCTTTTTATGTCAATGCGCGTTGCGTAAGCAATGATAATACCGCGAAAACTTTTTGAGGTTATAAGTTTTATTAGCTCTGGCCTAAATCTAATGCTATTAATTAAGTATTGTATTTTGTTTACTTAGTTCATTGAATTAAATATTTATTGTAACCCGAATGTATGACATAATAATAAAATATAATAATATGATAAGCTATAACTATGATAAAAACAATCAAATATTATGGAAAATCACAACTTCTCCGTAGTAACAAAGTTGCATGTCAATCTTTATCTTTATAGATCAAGGTTAACAATATTATGCAGACTTTTATTGTCAAAAACATTAACTACTATTGTATTAAAGAAACTGAGGTCAGACTGTTGTATTTAAACTTTCTAAAAGAACTAAAATTAATATTATATTATATACCTACATAATTATGTTGATGCTTATAACACCGTCACATTAACTTGACGCACGGTTTGATGACGTCATTATGGAGCTAGCATGCAATTGCATTCCAGTGATGCATCAAGTTAATGTGACCATGTTGTATAGTAAAAGCAGTATTTTGCAAAAAAAAATGCAAAATGCCTGCAATACCCACGATCGAGGTATTAAATTACAACTTTATAACTTAAATTATTTTTTTATTGTATGTTAGTACTATTAGAAATTGATTCTGTATAATTTGGTTGAGTCGGGTCAAGTATATGTTAGTTGTGATCCGTATACATATGCTAGCTGTCCTAGTGAACTTCGTGTCACTCAAAAACCTTCTCTTGACTTCAAGGATAACTTTAAGGCTAAAATTAGCAGAAACGGTTCAGCCGTGATTGAGTTATAGCGTTACTAAGACAATTGGAATTTCATTTTTATATACAAACTAGCTGTCCCGGTGAACTTCGTGTCACTTTAAAACCTTCCCTGGACTTCTACAAATATTTTAAGACTAAAATTAGCCCAATCCGTTCAGCCGTTTTCGAGTTTTAGCACGACTAACACATTTGAAAATCCATTTTTATATATAAGATAGCTATTTCGCGCGGCTTCGCCCGCGTAATTTAGGAATTTCATGCAACCGTACATTTTTCCGCAAAAATAGCGTATGTCCCTTCATATGGTCTATTCTTCAAGTTTGCCAAATAACATAAAAATAGCTCCAGTAGGTAAGATAATAAGCAATTTCATATAATTTTCCATGTTTTCCTCTATTGCTTCGCTCCTCTTATTCTTAGTGTAATAAAATATAGCCTATAGCCTTCCTTGATAAATGAGCTATCTAAGACTGAAATAATTTTTCAAATCGGACCAGTAGTTCCTGATTAGCGCGTTCAAATAAATAAACATTTATTCCCCTTTTTTGACCATTACACCACAAGACATAATAACTAAAAAAAATAGTAAGTATAATAACAACAAAAACTAAAAAAAAACCAAAGACGTAGAACGTACAAGGTTACAAACAATTTTGACAAAAATTTTGACAAATAAGCCCTTTCATATAATTTCCCCCGTTTTTTTTACATTTTCCTCTATTTCTTCGCTCCTATTATTTGTAGCGTAATAAAATATAGCCTTTCTCGATAAATAAACTATCTAAAGCTGAAAGAATTTTTCAAATCGGGCCAGTAGTTCCTGAGATTAGCTTGTTCAAATAAGCCCTTTCATATAATTTCCTCCGTTATTTCTACATTTTCCTCTATTTATTCGCTCCTATTATTTAGGGCGTGATAAAATATAGCCTATAGCCTTTCTCGATAAATGGGCTATCTATCACTGAAAGAATTTTTCAAATCTGACCAGTAGTTCCTGAGATTAGCGCGTTCAAACAAACAAACTAACAAACTCTTGAACTGAAGACTAGCTGTCCCAGTGAACTTTGTGTCACTTTAAAACCTTCCCTGGACTGCTACGAATATTTTAAGACTAAAATCAGCCTAATCCGTTCAGCCGTTTTTGAGTTTTAGCGCGACTAACACATTTGGAAATTCATTTTTATATACAAATCAGGTGTCCCGGTGAACTTCGTGTCACTTTAAAACCTTCCCTGGACTTCTACGAATATTTTAAGCCTGAAATCAGCCCAATTTGTTCAGCCATTTTCCAGTTTTAGCGTGACTAGCACATTTGAAAATCCATTTTTATATATAAGATGCAAAGAATGAAATAGTTTACAGTGAAGTATATAGTTGACCTAACCTAACCAATTATGTAGATCCACTATCTGGCTATGAATCAACGTCTCTGATGGTACATAAAAACCGTCTTTGGTTTGTCAGCCTGTTTTACACGAAGCATACTATAATTTATTTACAAAATACATTTCCTAATACCGTATAATAAGCCATAAATCCTAGAAATAGAGCAACAACACTAGAAATTGTGATTTGAAAACCGTAGGAGGCAAATTATAAAAGCCGAAACATCTAAGACTTTGTAAGGGAGATTGCAGACGTCACACTTTTTGTGTGATCGAGTCTGCGGCTTTCATACAGTCCACATGGCGCGCACCATCAGACTGTATGTAAGCCGCAGCCGAGAACCCTTAGGGAGATCCCTAAGGGTTCTGTAATCAACAAAACTGGTTGACTACTGTACCCTAAAACAGAACCCTAACAAGCAGATTTTTTGTATATTGATAGGTTAATAGTTATATAATTTTTTTTATTTTTTTTTATTATACTTTTTGCACACATAAAGGTACAGAGGCGGGCTTAATTTAAGAGTAACATTGTCCTACAAATAAAACAATCCATATTTTAGGACCATCAAGTCAAAGTATGTAATTCTTTCTATCTCTGTTAGCTACCACTTTCGAGATTTTTCGAAAATAAAAATATTGTCCGTCTTATCAAAATGAAGCTACTCACAAAAAAATTAGCTTATTAGTAGTTACAAAAAAATTTGTTCTAGGGCTCCTGTACTGTGAAGGGTGCAATTAAAAAACTATTCAATATTACCCCCGAATGGTCAATATGTGGTGCACAATACATGATATTGAGCAATAAAATTGATTGTCTAGGACCCTGCAATATCTCAAGTCAAGTCAATATAATACAGTAGAGCCTCGTTAATCCGGAGAGGCAAAAACAAGATCCTTTCCGAATTATCGAGGCGTCCGGATTATAGTATGCAATATATTTTAATGTTAATAAAACACATGTTTAACCCTAGTTTCTTTAACCAATTTTTAAATTATAGCATAAAGACAAAATGTACATGTTCATAATGATTACAACCATGTAAGAAATAAGTAAGTTAAAATAAAGCATTAGTTGAGTAATTATTTTTGAAAAAGTCTGATTACAGACTTAACTTAAAGAGTATTAACTCTTCTGTTTATGATTTTCGCACTTTATTTCAAAAGCTCGGCATGTAAGTTGACAGAGAAACATAACTTCGTGGCTATCAAATTCGTTCGTAGAAAAAATATAAGTAAATTTAAAACTAAAAGTGACATTCACTGTAGGAACACCAGAAATAAGCACAAGCTGGATTTGCTGATGATCAGACTTAGTAAAGTTAGTAAATCTTTTAAAGGTCAATGTATACGCCTGTACAATAAAATCCCAAAAAACGTTCAAAATCTTTCGATTAATAAATTTAAAAAAGTAGTCAAAGTACGTTTGTGTGCCAAAGCCTATTATAAGGTCAATGATTTCATAAACGATGGCACATCTACCAAGATGTGCCATCGTTGTCTTGCAAGCAGCCATCCTACTACCAAGTAGGATGGCTGCTTGCAAGGCCACTTCTACATGTTATATGACTTACAATTATGTATGGATATTGACATTGTATAATTTTAAGTTACAATTGTAAATTTTATTTTAAACGATTAATTTTTTTCTCACTTTTTTGGTATAAAGTGGGACCCCGGCGAGTTTCTTACGCCGGTTCTTCTCGCCGGGATAGTTCCCGAACCGGTGGTAGGCACCAGTAGTACAACTACATTCTGAAAGCATTTGCTACAAATCTATTCGGAAATAAAACAATTTTTATTTATTATTTATTTATTTATTATGTTACCTTCAGTCTTCAGCCCGTTTTAAAGCATTACTTAAATCTCCAGCCGGCCGGATTACAGCGATCTCCGAACAAGCGCGAGTCCGGATTACCGAGGCCCTATTGTAGTATGATGTGACAATCTGTTTTCAGTGATCCAACTGGAGATTCCGAGTGCGCCAAAGCGGAGGGGGTGTGTCTACACGTGCGGCCAGGGGGATGTGGGCCAGTTGGGCCTTGGCGAAGACGTGATGGAGACTACCAAGTAAGTAGCTTTTTAACCGACTTCCAAAAAAGGAGGTTATCAATTCGACGCGTATGTCCATACTAATATTATAAATGCGAAAGTGTGTCTGTCTGTCCGTCTGTCTGTCTGTCTGTCTATTACCTCTTCAAACCGCTGAACTGATTTTGCTGAAATTTGGCATGAAGATACTTTGAGTCCCGGGAAAGGACATAGGATACTTTTTGTCCCGGAAAATGTACCTTTCCCGCGCGATAAACGAGTTGCGGGCGTCATCAAGTATGTAATATTTCCAGAACTGCCCAGTTATTGTATATAATATGTAACATCTATAACAGCTTCTGAACAAATGTAAAAAATTTCAAAAGTGTATGTATGTATTGTATGTTTTTATGTTTGTGCACGCATATCTCCGGAACTACAAGTCCGATCTAAATGATTCTTTTTTTATTGTACTAGGTATTGTTCAACTTAGGGAATACTGCAAGTTTCATAAAAATCGGTTCAGTAGTTTTTGAGATACTGAATTTTAATTCTCAATATAAAATATATAATAATTACATACAATTTTGAAGTCGGTTTTATATCTTTTTAAAATACAGTTATTAATAAAATTATTTATTTAACTACAACAACCAGATGGGCAGTATGGTGTACTACACAACAAAAGTAACAAAAAAAAAACTATTTACAAAATATGTAATAATATTTTGTTATTAATTATTTGAGAATTTAAAAATTTTAAACAATCTGGCACTACATGCTGATGTAAGAATATGTATTCTTACATCAGCATAATATAGGAATACTGAAATTTACAGTGAAACAGTATTGGATACTAATACCTTTTCATGTCCTAACAATATAATAATAATTATGCAGAAATTTGGAGAGAGAAAAGGACATAGGTTACTTATTCCCCAGAAAAATGTACGGTTCCCGCGCAATAAACTAATTTTGGCGCCATCTAGTTTGTTATACATTTTTTATTAGTAAGGGGTTTAAGGGGCCCCATACAAGGTAAGATTAATCTGTATGATCTGTCGCGTCAAACCGATCGAAACGACGAATCGATGGTGTATGTCAAGATCGTTAACGATTTACTTAATCGACTATGAGCGGCATTTTTGATGCGATCAATTGTCACGATCGATTGTATAGACGAATCGTACAGTATATGGGGCGCTTAATGTTTATTTATAATAATTAATCAACCTTTTATTCTCAAATAATTATAGATTCAAACAAGTGACGAAGTTGCCAAACAAAATAGTGGAGGTTATTGCTGGTGGTATGCACACACTTGCGTTGGACAGTGATGGAAAGGTAAGAATAATAAATTCGGCTAAGTGCGAGTGGGACTCGCGCACGAAGGGTTCCGTACCGTTAGAGCGAAAGTAGAGGGGACAAAATGTTTTTGTATGGGATCCCCCATTGATTATTTAATATTTTATTGTAATACTAGCTGTCCCGGCAAACGTTGCTTTGCCATAATATATTTGCCATATTATTTTATTGAAGTATGTCACCATGGCAACGTCGATCGCTATCCCGTCGCACAAACAATGGTCGCCGTCAGTCTCAGGTTGTAATAATTTATTCAACAAATGCACTTATCAATATATAAAGTACCGAGTAGCCGATTCTCAGACCTACTGAATGACTAATAAGCATATAAAATTTGGTAAAAATCAGTAAAGCCGTTTCGGAGGAGTTCGTGGACTAACATTGTGACACGAGAATTTTATATATAAGATTAATAATAGCTATCGCGGTTCTTGAGATACAGCCTGAAGATTTTGATGATAAAATTGCAATGTAATACTAACTGGTTTCGGTGCAGTGGCTGGTTTCATTGAAACCAGGCCAGTTACGCAGGAGTCATTTTGTAGTGCCCAAGTGTGTGCGCAGTATACTAGAGCACTTTCCATTCTTTTACCCTCATAACCCAGTGGGACGGACGACCGACACAACTGGCGAGAGATCAAGCGCAGGACCGACTTTTCTGACATCCGATCATCCTAACCAACTTGGAAATAACATGTTTCCAACGCGGGAATCGAACCCGCAACCTCCGAGCCACGTGCTCTTAACCGCTAGCTTTTTCCACATTGTGCCTCTTTTTATTCATCAAGGGCATGCGTTATAGCGCAGTCAACAGCGAACGTGAGGCATGCCCGTGACGCGCGCTGAAATCGTAGCGCTCGCTATGACACTTTTCTTTCAACGCGTGTAGATTTTGACGCATTCAATTATTGAATATGCCAAATGAAAGTTGAATAAAAAGAAGATGACGAAAATTAAGTATAGTTTTCGCAGAGCTAATACTGGCTGCCAATAAGACTGACAGCCAGTATTGGCTTGGTATACGCCGCGTGTGAACAATTTTTCAAGCCAGGACAAACTGTTCACACGCGGCATATGCCAAGCCAATACTGGCTGCCAGCCTTATTGGCATAAAATTGCATAATGTGGACATAGCTACTGGACCACATAGGCATTACAATTTACTGTGTTTCAGGTGTGGTCGTGGGGCTGCAACGACGAGGGTGCTCTGGGACGGGCTACAAGCGGGGACACCGAGGAGGGCACACCGGGACAGGTGTCCCTCCCGAGTCCCGCTGTGGCCCTGTCGGCCGGGGACAGCCACTCGGCAGCACTGTTGAGCGATGGACAGGTATGTGGTATAATACATGGTTTATTAAGGTACAATTCCGTGCATCGCGACAGTCGTAAGCCACGCGCGGCCTACGACTGTTGTCGGCCGCTCGCGACAATAGTCAGTGTATGAAAATGTATGGCACCGCTTCCGAGGCCCGCGACAGACGCGCGCGGCTGAACGACTGTCGTGAGCCGCGCGCGGCCCTGTCTTGAAGTTATCATTACATATTATAAAACATAGTCGCTTTTTTTCCCCTCATGTCCTTTTGTTCCCTTTAATCTTGAAAACTACGCAACGGATTTTGATGATTCTTTCAGTGTTAGATAGCCCATTTATCGGAAGGAAGGAAGGATAGGAGCGAAGAAATAGAGGAAAATGTGGTAAAAACGGGGGAAATTATTTTAAAGGGCTTATCTCGCGACTCGCGAACTACTGGAGCAATTTCTATGTTATTTGGCACAGATAAGAAGTAGACCACGTGAAGGATCACAGGCTATCGATTTTAATAATTTTTTCAGTGGCTATGTATTTTATACCCTTGCGACGCCGGGGCGGGTCGCTAGTAAATTATAATATGACTTCAACACGGCCGCGCGCGGCCAACGACAGTCGTAACTCGTAGGCCGCGCGCGACCGTCACTATAACTTCAAGACACGTATTAACTTCAAGACACGATGCACACACATACTAACATCGATCGCGATGCACGGAATTGTACCTTTAGGTATATTGACTAGAGTTACACGAGTGGCGAGGAGGGCACACCGGGACAAGTGTCCCTCCTGAGTCTCGCTCAGCGGCGTAGCTACTAAGGGGCTAGGCGGGGCAGTGCTCCGGGGCCCTCGAGCTCAGGGGGCCCTCGAATCCTTACCAGAAATCTCGATCGAACCATATCGAACTGAACTTTTGGAAATTTCCCCCATTTTTTAAATAAATTTATGACAGGTGTGAGAATTCGAAAGCTATGCCAAGGGAAAAAAGAGAAGACTAGAATATGGTCCAGTAGGGTCAATACGTTATCTGAAATAAAATTTTCATATTATTAAAAAAGAGTCTTTATAAAGAAAATACTAAAATCTACTTTGGAAGTTTGGACAAGTTGATGTAAAAAATATATAAAACCAACTATAAAGGCTTATTTTTTCCGTTATATCTCTCTTTGATTAAAATAATAATTATTAATTACAGATTGATTCTGACAACTTACTTTATCATCTTAATAACTGAGAAGGTCGCCTGCTCGCGCTCAACCTGCAATAGTTTTAATTTTATATTTATTTTCCAGGTGTGGGCGTGGGGTTCCTTCCGCGACTCCCACGGCTCCATGGGTCTCGTAGTCCAGGGGCGTGAGGGCAAGCCGTGCCGGGAGCCGGTACCGTTGCCGCTGCCGCCGGCCGCCGCGCTGGCGTCAGGCGGCGACCATCTTGTAGTGTTGGACGTGAGTTGAGGGGGGGAGACGGTTAATTGACGATATATGACGATTGGACAGACATACATACAGATGTTTTTAGTATGTAGATATAACCTAGAGGTTGCCCGCGACTGCGCACAGAGGTTTTTAACGTGGTAACCGTACATTCTGCCATCCGGTGGCGATCATCAGAATATAATGGTTTGCCGTGCGGTAAGCAAATTTCTACATATACCATGTTGCGAGAAATATGATAGTGAGTTTAGCCCTCGAACATTTTTTTTTGTGATTACTAACAAGCTAATTTATTATTTTTTGTGAGTAGCTACATTTTGATAAGACGTACTTAACATTTTTAGTGAATCATGAAAAGTGTACAGAAAAAATCTTGGAAGTGGTAGCTAACAAAGATAGAAAGGATTAAAGGTTCCGTTTTAGGGTTCTGTAATAATTAACAAAACTTAGTTTTGTTGATTGTTGATTACAGAACCCTAAAACGGAACCCTAACCAGCAGATTTTTTGTATATTGGTAGGTTAATCTAAATATATAAAACTCAAAGGTGACTGACTGACATGGTGATCTATCAACGCACAGCCCAAACCACTGGATGGATCGGGCTAAAATTTGGCGTGCAGGTAGATGTTATGACGTAGGCATCCGCTAAGAAAGGATTTTGATCGCTTCTACCCCCTAGGGGTTAAAATAGGGGATGAAAGTTTGTATAATATAATATTTATAGGGCAAATATAGGGCAAAAGCTCGTAGTTATATAATTTAAGAGTAACCTTGTCCTACAAATGAAACAATCCATATTTTAGGACCATCAAGTCAAAGTATGAAATCCTTTCTAACTCTGTTAGCTACCACTTTCGAGATTGTTCGAAAATAAAAATGTTCTTCGTCTTAATAATGTAGCTACTCACAAAAAATTAGCTTGTTAGTAATCACAAAAAAAATTGTTCTAAGGCTCCCGTACTATAAAGTATCTTTTACTTTATGTTTGCAAAAAGCTTGTGTACTCTCCAAAAATGTTTTTCTGGTTTGATAAATCTATATAAAAATGGATTTTCAATAGGCTACTTGACCTATATTCAATTTCATTGAACAAATGCATATTTCTAGTAGAACTTGGCCTAGGAAACCGTATTTCACCCTTATTATCAAATAAAAGCTTATGATTGATAAATAAAGTCGATTTGAAAATATGATTTTATGAAAATAGGAATTGTACTGACGAAAACGCTTTTGCGGTACTTCCGATTTGGATGTGACGTCATCCTCATACTAATTTAATATCTTTTATTTATCGCGCTCGCTATATGTAAGTTTATTTGTACATAAATAAGAGAGAATAAGATAAGAATAAGCCTATTATATATTTTCTTCAATAATTCAAATAAAACATCAGTTTTATATATATTATCTCCATTTATTGTAGACGGGAAATGAAATGGCCAAAACTTTTCTCCAAAAGTTTTCAACATTACAAATGATTTCTAATTTCTTATGTAATTATTTTATAATTTTTGGGCACTTTTAGACTCGTACATTTAGCACATTAAAAAAATTTCAATAAAGAGAGTTTAAAATGCAAAGCGTATGACGTCACACTATGGCGGACAGTGTTTTCGGCGCCATTTAAGAGGCATATTTTTCAATAAACATTTTTATGGGTTTCTACTGTGTAAAATATTAAAATATTAGTTTTTTTTTGTAAAAATGAATGATTATGAAGCGATTAGCATGAAGAAAAAAATTAGGTCAAGTAGCCTATTATGTTAGTAACGCTATAACTCGATAACGGCTCGACTGATTTGGCTAATTTTAGTCTTAATCCTTCAGGCCCCGCGCGAGCACCGGTGATCGCGAGAACAATAGAATACAATGAGAATTCCTAGAACCTCTGATCGAAGGATTAAAATGATCGTGGAAGTCCAGGGAAAGTTTATAAGTGACACGAAGTTCACCGGGACATCTAGTAAATCTATATTTTTTGTCAAAAAGCTATGTCCTTACACAGGACTCAAAGTAATGTTGTCCACAGCTCTCCGGTAATGTCTACACGATGGGTTGCGGCGAACAAGGACAGTTGGGGCGGTTGACGCAGCGGTCCGCATCGCGTGGATCTCGACAGGGCTTCGGTACGTTGTTGGTGTTAGTACATTCGAGCGGTCAGTCACACGGGAGGAATTCTGACGCGGTCTCTGTGTGAGAATCTCTATAACTGAATACAACAAGGAACGCAAAACTGACCTCTTGAACTCTCTCTGATACTGAACTGAACTATGTCTGATAGGCCCCTAAATTGTCAAATGCAGTAAGGTTACATCAAATAGTACAAAACTCACAAAAAATAAGTGAAATCGGTTTCAGCTGTTCTCGATATTAGCGCTTATCATTTTTATGATGCAGATAATTGTCACGTAAACAAAAAAAATCAGTATCTCATTAACTTAACAAAAAGTTACAAGCTTATTGTTTGTTACTATTATTATAAATTACCTTTTTATTTCCAGGCGCGTTGCTAGTCCCAGCTAAGGTGACAGTCAAGGGGGGTGGGGTGGGCGTGTCCGCCGTGTGGGCGGGGTCGCACGCTACGTTCGCGGTGACAGGGGGCAAAGTGCTGGCTTGGGGCCTCAATAACTACGGACAGTTGGGTGAGTACGCCACTGAGACAATACTTGTAATAGCTAGGCTAGGTAGGTTGGGGCGGTGTGGGCGCCAGACTAAGGGTCTACACAGACGGACCGCATTTCAACTGCAATCCAACCGCAAATTGCAGTTCAAGTGCAGTTTGAATGCAGTTGACACGACTGCAATAGGACTGCAAACCAAACGCGCAGTCGGATTGCAGTTCAGTTGCAGTTGGCGTGCAGTCGTGTGAACTGTTTGGTTTGCAGTTCTATTGCAGTCGTGTCAACTGCATTCAAACTGCAACTTGCGGTTGGATTGCAGTTGAAATGCGGTCCGTCTGTGTAGACCCTTAAGGCGTGTTTCCACCGAAGCGAAGTGGAGCTTAGCGGTGCCCGAATTGACCAATCGTGCTATTCCAGCGGAATGACAGCGAAGCGGAGCGAAGATTTCGAGCATGGTGATTGGTCAATTCGGCACCGCTAAGCTCCGCTCCGCGTCAGTGGAAACGCGGCCTTAAGTGTCTAAACACGTACTGTGTACACGAACGTAGCTTGGCGTCTTACGGTCTTACTACAAAAGATTTAAACACCTGTTGAACAGTTGATTAGAGAAAAATTCAGTACAAAATGGTCTCAAAACAACTGTTCAACAGATGTTTATGCTTAGCACAAACCTACTCGACCACGCGACTGCGAAGCGGCAGCGTCAATACAAAACACACATTTGACAAGTTGTCAAATGTGTGTTTTGTATTGAGGCTGCCGCTTCGCAGTCGCGTGGTCGCGTAGGTTTGTGCTAAGCATTAATCTTTTGTGGTAAGACCGTTAGTGTCTAAACACACTAGGCCGAAGTTACGCGGCGTAAATTCCGCATGATTACGTCCGCAATGTCAAACGCATACAAAATACGGACGGAACGCGAATGAATAGTGTATATATGCTATTACTGTAAGACAAAAAGGACGGTAATATTTTCACGATACACATTTTGCATGCAAAAACATTGTTACAGTTTTGATGGCGTATGCCATATCCAAGTATTGACGTCGTTGTCCATTTCCAGGTATAACGGGTGAAAAGCGCAAGACGGCACTATTCGCGCCTACAGAATGCGACGCGTTGCCCGCTGATGAGTGGAAGTGTTTCTCTGCGGGCCAGCACCACACAATAGCGTTGAACGCCGAGGGCAAGGTGTATGCTATTGGCCGCTGTGAATATGGCAGGTGAGACATACAGACAGAAGTGAGGGCCAACGCTAAAACACGGGCGGATGCGGGCGCGGGCGTACGCGTTGGAAGACCGCCGCGGGCCACGAATCCGCGAGCGGGCACCCGTCGCGTGCGCCCATCTCATTTAGTGCTGCTAGTATAATTTTTATCTCGATCGTGTACAGTTGTGTCGAGTAGAATACCATGGACTATTTACTAATTTATTATTTGGCAAAAAGATGTCAACGGAAACATCGTCGATTGAGAAAAGCGTGCGCCCGCGACGTGTGCGCGCCGTCCGCCGCGCGTGTGACAGTGCGTCGCCCGCGTCCGTGCTGCCCATACTATTTTTCATTATAGGGCCGATTCATACCGGAATGGCAGAGGCGAGGCGAGCAGTTTCAGTGTCATATGATTTTAAACTTTATCTTCATTTTTGTAATACGTAGTATCGCTTGAGAAATCTACGGCCGCCCGTGGACGCTCGTGGCCGCTCGTGGTCTCTGGCGGCCGCCGGCGGCGGCGATTTCTCAAGCGATACTATGTATTACAATAATGAAGATAAAGTTTAAAATCATATGACACTGAAACTGCTCGCCTCGCCTCTGCCATTCCGGTGTGAATCGGCCCATACACCCTTTTTTTCGGCCCTGAAAAATGAAGACAATAAGTGATGAACTAGGGAAAAAGTATGCGATTGGCCACTGTGAATGTGGTGAGACAGACAGACAGATAAATAACGTGGTTTTCTATTAGCGAAATAATATTTAAAAACAGTTCATCGTCTTTATCTATTTTTTTTTATTATTTTAGTATTTATTTAAGGTCGTTTTCAACATCAAGGTCATTAAACGACCACCTTAAATACAAATAATTTTAGCTCAAATACATTTATACATTATTGATTAATTTCAAATAGTCTTTATCTATTATCTATCTATCTAATATGAAAAAATCAGTCGGGTTTTCCTGCCTGACGCGACTCCAGAACGCATGAACCTATTTCCACGGTTTTGCATATGTTGGAAATGTCTTTGGCTCCGTGAGGTCTATAGAAAAAAAAACTTAGAGAGAAAAGCTATAAAACAGGCAAAACAATGTTTGCCGAGACAGCTTGTATCTTCTATGATAACTCTTTATAATAATAGAATAGTATAGATTAGAATACATGTCTAAAATAACAATCTCCTTTCAGGTTAGGTCTCGGAGACCGAGTGGGTGATGCGGAGACACCAGAAATAGTCCCGAAGTTGCAGAACAAGAAATGTGTCAGTATCAGCACGGGGACGAGTAATAGTTTCGCTGTTACTGATACAGGTGAATATTTATTTATTTTGGCACATCAAAAGCTTTTAGGAATTTACATTTATTCTTAAAAATAATTAACAAAATTAGATTCTATCCTATTTGCTAAGAACAGATGTGAAACAGCATTTTTGTACCTATTATGTGACACATATTACACTATACCAGCGGTTCTCAAACTCTTTCAGTGGTGGATCTCTTTTAAGAAGTAACATTCTTGATAACCCCAATAAGTCGCAGTGCAGACGTGTGCGTTACTGCATACAATTGCATAGGTTCTGTTTCCATAGACTAAAAAGTGCGTCATGGATAGTCTGTCATCTGCGCTGCTCCTAAGATAATGTTTTGTGTAATCGAAATGTTGTAATCGACGCTTACTAGTTCTGTATTAGTTGTTTTTTTTAACGAAGTTCCACATCGTGCGTTGCGAAAGGGGGCTAGACGGAAAAAGTTGTAACGACACTTTTTTTAAGTATCTGCGAAGTAGGGGCAGAGGGCGTCGATAGTATTCCTGGGCGTCAACTAGATGGCGTTTTTGAAAATAAACAGCGACATCTACCGGACGTTAAAATAAACTTTATTACAATTCCACTAAAGTGTCGTTGTTAGTATTCCTGGGTGTCAACTAGATAGCGTTTTTTTTATTTTTATAACTACGTTCCATCCGGGTGTCCTTGACACCTCTCGAATTTTTTTTTAATTTTATCATTTTTTCTATTTACAGGCGAAGTATACGGCTGGGGTATGGGCAGCGAAGGTCAACTCGGAACCGGGAAATCCAACGACGAGAATGCGCCGTGCCCCGCCGTACTGGCGGCGGTGAGCGGCCGCGTGCCCATCCGCGTCGCCGCCGGCGGACAGCACACGGTGCTGCTGGCGGTGAGTGATACACACACAGGGGCAGTATAGCGACGACGAGGACGCGCCGTGCTGGCGGCGGTGAGCGGCCGCGTGCCCATCCGCGTCGCCGCCGGCGGACAGCACACGGTGCTGCTGGCGGTGAGTGACACACACAGGGGCAGTATAGCGACGACGAGGACGTGCCGTGCCCCGCCGTGCTGGCGGCGGTGAGCGGCCGCGTGCCCATCCGCGTCGCCGCCGGCGGACAGCACACGGTGCTGCTGGCGGTGAGTGACACACACAGGGGCAGTATAGCGACGACGAGGACGTGCCGTGCCCCGCCGTGCTGGCGGCGGTGAGCGGCCGCGTGCCCATCCGCGTCGCCGCCGGCGGACAGCACACGGTGCTGCTGGCGGTGAGTGACACACACACAGGGGCAGTATAGCGACGACGAGGACGTGCCGTGCCCCGCCGTGCTGGCGGCGGTGAGCGGCCGCGTGCCCATCCGCGTCGCCGCCGGCGGACAGCACACGGTGCTGCTGGCGGTGAGTGACACACACACAGGGGCAGTATAGCGACAACGAGGACGCGCCGTGCTGGCAGCGGTGAGCGGCCGCGTGCCCATCCGCGGACAGCACTGCTGGCAGGGAGTGACACACAGGAGCAGTATAGCGACAACACACGCACACCCAGGTATCAGCAACAGCGTCGTAAACAGCACACAGAGCTGCTAGCGGTGACACATACTCAAACGAAGGGGGAGAGAGACAATAGCATCGACACGAACGAGATGTACAGCACAGTTGCTAGCAGTGAGTGACACACAAATTCACACGCACACAAACACGCGAAATAGCCAAACGAAGACTACTCATCAGTGTTGATCGGATCAATATCGGTTCAGCGGTTTAGACGTGAAGAGGTAACATACAAACAGACAGCATCGCATTTATAATATTAGTATGGATGAATGCAGGTTCGTTGTCTGTTAAGTTTATTCTAATGATACAAAATGACATGGATTGCTATTATATTGCAGGAGGATCCAAACGCACCCAAAGACCCGTCTCCGGAACCGGAGAAGCAGAAAGAAGATGAAAAAATAGAGGAAGAAGAAGAAAAAGAGGAAAAAGTGGAAACGAAGAAACCCAGGCCGAACAAGAGACAGAAGAAACAGGAGCAGGATGAGGAGATAACTTCAACGTCCAGCGCTCAACCGTCTACAGATGAGCCTGAGGTAAATATCGGATATAATGACTGTCGGGTATAGTGACACAAATCGGATATTATTATGACTTACACGGTTTTATATAGTAAAATAAAATCACATAAAACGGATACTTTAACATACTGGGTATTACAAAATACCGGATATAACGACTTAAGGTGATCGCACATATATCAGTTCGTACGCGGCGAACGCGCAAACTATGCGTTGCATTCGACGCGTACGGTGATGACTAATGTGCGATCGCCTTACCGCGTATAATGACATTGCGGATATAGCGACCGAATAATATTACATTTAAAGCGAATACATACCGACCTAAGTCGGACATAACGACTTTAAAACCAACTTATCTTATAAGTTATAACTCATGAGTCGTTTTAATGTTGTTTACAAATTAGATGTTGCCCGCAACTTTAGTTAAAATTTAACAAGTTGACGAGTGTCTTGTCTGTATGTTCTTTATGCTCAAATCACTTGAAAGATTCCAATCAGGTATGGAAATACTTTTGGTTCCGGAAAAAAGACATAAGATAGATTTTACCCTAAAAAATGTGCAGTTACCACGCGATTTACTAAGTTGTGTGCAACATCTATTTACCTGCCTATAATCCCTTTATTCTATTTTCATTTTTGAATGTTTGAAAGTCGTTAAAATTTATGCTTATTTTAATAATTTGCACTTCTTTTCAACAGCTTCTTTGCTTTCACTAAAATATTTTTTTATTCTGTGTGTAACACTTTTTATATAACTTTTTTATTTGCGCTTAGGCGAAAAAGACGAAGGCATCAAAGACAAAGACTAAGAAGGCACCGGTTAGACGCACCGCAAGTTTAGTAGATCCGCTTTTGTAATGTTGATCAGACTGACACGGAACCGATAAACGCACTTGCGACCACTCTGGTCATGCGGATGTCGGTTCTAAGACGTAAATGTGACACTAACATCGGACCTCCAAGGCTATTTTTTGCGGCTAAGCTAGCCCCTAGACTAACAATTTTATTGTGCAATATTATTGACCGTCTAGAATTTAGACCAGCGGTAGGCAAAAGGCGGACCGATGTCCGACAATATTGTAATGTATTTTATACCAAGTATCAATTAATACATAGATAAGGTATACGTATACCTTTATTAATTAAAGTATTTTTTTAAGCTATCAGTACAGGACACTTTTTTTTCTTGTACCTACTCGTAAAAAAATCTCACAGTATCTGGACTGCACCAAAAATTACTTGCCGACCCCTGGTCTAGACTCTAGGGTTAATATTGAACGCGCCCGCCGTTCAATCTTATTGTAGAATAAATTGTTCAATGATATTGCACAATAAAATTGATCGTCTGGGGCCCACTAATAGGCTTACTGATTCTTTACTCCACTTTCTACTCATCTTTCGCATTCATCCCTATAATAATGGCGACGCGCCAAAATATCCTTGCAGGTCTGTAATTTTTGACATAAGACTTATGTCAGTCTGAGTTTGATGACAAAAAACTGAAGTTAGCCCATAAAGTTAATATACCTAGCGGAATAGAGAAACAAATGCCTGAGTAAGCGAGATGTCACTATCAGTAACACTGCGTGGTAAAAAGAGACGCGTGATACATGGCATATAGCTCTTTTTTGACGTCCAGTCGGCACTTATCGGCACGTTGACAATTTAATCTAATAATAAAAATATGTATACGTACACATATTTTTACACACAGATGTAAATCAATTTCGGTTTCGTTTGACAGCTCGAGATTGTTGCTCTATTCCGCTAGGTATATTAACTTTATGAGTTAGCCAATAACGCTGACTTCAGTTTTGCACTTTACAGAGCTAGTTATGTAATAGTAGCTTGTATAGATAGTATGTAGATTACCAGCTAGATTTTTGTATGTAAATAGAATTTGAACATGTCGTGTAGTAGTTTTATGTGTATTATCGTGACGTCTTGTTAGTTGTAGTTAATATTAAGGCTGTGTTTCCACTGAAGTGGAGCGGAGCTTAGCGGTGCCCGAATTGACCAATCGTGCTATTCCAGCGGAATTACAGCGAAGCGGAGCGAAGATTTCGAGCATGGTGATTGGTCAATTCGGCACCGCTAAGCTCCGCTTCGCTTCAGTGGAACTAAGGCTACTAAGGCTACTATTTACAAATAAAAAGATCCAAGATACTTCATTACTATGTTTTGTTATTGTCTGGTACAGTAGAAAAGTAGTTAGCAGGAAAAAAACAATGTATAATTATTTTGTAGGTATACAATACCTATATATGGATATTTTTATTAGTAAGGAGATAACTTTTAAATAAATACTAACTATAGAATATACATTTTAGTCTCCTTACTAATAAAAATATTTACAGCAATTATAACTGTTCAAGATCTGCTTGTCTGAAATCTGAGACACTGAAAAAGTCAAAAGCAGATCTTGTAAAGTTATTTGCTGTCTAAGGGCCTGTTTTACCACGTCCTGATAAGTGCCGGATAGGCTATCTACCACTTAACTTGACAGAGTATGGAGAATCTGTCAAAAAAGTTGGGGGTAGACTATCCGGCACTTGTTCAGGAAGTGGTGAAACAGGCCCTAAATGTCTTTATTAATAGGAGAATAGTAATTTAGAATAATTTAACATGGGGATATGGTTTTTAAACATTACTAAACAATTTTTAATAATGTTGTATTTAATTTACAGAAAGTAAATGGGGATAAGAAGAAAGAGATGGCTATGGAGGTTGATGAGACTGGTGAGATATGTTTTAATCTGTTTAAGTTTGTAGTGAGTCATCTCTGCTAAGGTCAAAATGGCTTACTTTTATTAGCTATTTAGATATTTGGGTCACCACACACTCAATCTGTATTTATATATTGTTTAAGTGTAACTATTAGCTTTTAAACACAGTACCGATTTTAATGATATATATGTTACCCGTACCAAAATTCGTTTGTCTCGCGGATTCTAAGTTTTATCAAAATGGGCTCAGCAACTTAAAATTGATGAGATAAAAGATGGACACTTTTGACTTTGTAAAATAAGTAATAAGTAAGCATTTTAAGCTAATATTTACTCATTGCTTAAAAATTCCAGATTCAGCAAAACCAGAAGATAAACCAGAAAACAAAGAAGACAAACCGACAGAAACACAACCAGAGAAACCGGAACCGGAACAGAAATCCGAATCAGAAAACATGGACACATCGAGTCAAGATACAACTGACAGTGAGAAACCTGAAGACAAAGACGTTGAGATGAAACCGGAAGTCAACGGGATGGAACAAGACAGCAAACCGGAGACGGACAGCAAACCGGAGAAGCCAGACAGCAAACCGGAAAAGCCGGACAGCAAAGAAACCAAACCGGAAGCGATAAGTGAGACCGCCTCAGCGTGATGGTAATTGGGATCTTGACTGTAAAGTAGGTAATGAACGTAGATGTAAGCGTTTTTGGTGTGAAGGTTAGACCTCAAAAGCGACGCGACACGGCTAAATATTATTTGTATGAAATCGTAAGAGCTAAGCCCACTGACATCTCTAAATACTGGACTGGCTATGCCGTACAAAATGACAGCTATCTTTTGTGCCGATTTGAAGCGCCACCGGTGAGCGTACTGTGAACTAATCACATAGAAAATTGCAACCGCCATTTGCAAAATAGTAGTTCCATGTACACTCACTACTACTTTCACATAGCAATCAGCGCCAATATGGCGACTTTCAGATAGGAACATTTTATTGATAGCGATCGCCTGTCCAGTGTATTATAGAGGTCAGTGGCTAAGCCACACTAGTGTTAGCTACGCAACACTCCAGCCTTAGCCAACACCTTTTCTATACTTATTGCTTTTTTTATATGTATAAATTTATAACGGGTTCGATAATAATATAAAGTCCACATTCGACTTATGTTATGTCAATTTCGTACATTTTGATAAGCGATTTTACAGGCTGTAACAAAACGAAGTGATTATAATTTACCATATTGTGTCTTTGAAAGCGCGCTAAAAGAGCATTTTTTTTATTTGTATGGTCCACTGAGTCATGAACTTGCCCATACAAAAGTTCAAAAAACAAGTTTCCCTATCGGCGATGCTACTTTCATAGTAAACTCCAAACAACTCACACACGTCTTAAACTATTATCACTTTGTTTTGTTACACCTTGTATACAGAAGCGATAAAGAAACTGTGTTGGCTGGGCCCCCTTTCATGCTGCATAGTGTAGTTTAGCCACTGACCTCCATTACAAGTACGCTGAACAGATGATACCCAGCTGTTTTTTGTGCCTATTTGAAGCGGAATCAGCGCCCCCAATGCGGGGGAAGAGAACTAAATCTGACGTAACTTGCAAATGGCCGCTCAATCGCTATTGGTTGTTGAAACCAAAGAGAATATAATCACTACGGTGCATAAAGTTAATATACCTATCGGAATAGAGCAACAATCTCGAGCTGTCAAACGTAACCAAAATTGGTTTTCATCTGTGTGAAAAATATGTGTACGTATACACTTACACAAGCATGATTGAACATGAATTCTATGAGATTATATTGACAACGTGCGGCACGTGCCGACTGGACGTCAAAAAAAGAGTGCTGCTGTCATGTATCACACGTCTCTTTTTACCACGCGGTGTTACTGATAGTGGCATCTCGCTTGCTCAGGCCTTTGTTTCTCTATTCCGCTAGGTATATTAACTTTATGCTACGGTGGTAGAAACTAGTATTAGTTCCAAGTACTCCCACTACTGCTATCAGCGCCAATATGGCGACTTAAACGTCATGTTTACGTCAGATTTAGTTCTCTTCCCCCGATTTTGGGGGCGCTGATTCCGCTTCAAATAGGCACAAAAAGCAGCTGTCATTTCAAAGCGTATCATAGGTCAAGCGTACTTGTATAATGGAGGTCAGTGAGTTTAGCTCATACGATATCATACAAAGAATATTTGGCCGTGTCGAAGATTATATTGTAGTTAAGCCTAGTGTGGTCTCACCTTTATATTTTAATGAGGATTGCCTTTTTTATTAACTTTGTCTTCCTTACTAATAAAAGTTATACAATGAGGTTTTAACACTTCCATCGATAGCAGACACAATAGATTTTCAATTGTTATGCGGCAGACTCGTGTTTTTAAAAACTGTCAATAAGAATTTTGCGACATTTAGTAGTGATAGGAATGAGATTTTTCGATATTGAATTTTTTTATTAGTAAGGAAGATAATGTTAAAAAGCGGGCTGTGTCATTCATGATATTAATAAAAACGCTTTCTGCGTTTATCTTAATGACGTAAAGTCACGGATACCGTACATCTTGCGACGGTCTTATCGCGGTATCTGCCAGGAACTGTACATTTTGCAGTAAAATGCGTTGACACGTCAACTTATTTTATCGTCGAAAAACCGTCAAGGTTTGCATCTAGGTTGACTTAGGTTGAAATATAGATCCACAATTTATAGAAACCAAAAAAAAACGATAAAATTGGAATATTTATTTTTTACAAAAAATTGTAAATTAGTTTTAGGTGAGAGATTAGCTGAATCGGTTATGATGCGACCACACTACAGGTTTATAATTTTAAACTACTGCCACGGTCTTTCAGAGAATTGGTGCAAAATATGCTTCGTTTCGTCGAACGAAGATACCGTAAATTGAAGTGTTCTAGAAAAATTTGTTATTTCCAGTAAAAAACGCATTATTGGCCCACTGTGTCCCACTGCTGTGAAAAGGCCTCCCCTCTTTTCTTCCACAATTCGCGATCTTTTGCTGTTACTGGCCAAAAAACTCATAAAAACTTAAAAGTCATTCTAAAAGCAAAGCTATTTGTTTCACAAATCATTAAATGCAAAAACCGTAAGAGTAAAAGAGAAAGATGCTTGCTTCTCCACCTTTTTCTAAGGTTATCCCAGTTTTGGAGTCCAAAAATACTACTGCTACCAAGTATCTTATTCATAATGCAATAAAGTCGTAATTCGATTCGAAAAAAGTAGTAATTTGACGACCTCTGTGGCTCAATTGGTTGAGTGTGGCAGCCGGGGTCGCGGGTTCGAATCCCGCCGACGGAACAAAAAGTTTTCAATGTTCCCGGGTCATGGATGTGCATTAAATATGTGTATTATATAATAAAAAATTTAAATATATTATGTATAGTATAAAAGTATTAAATATATTTCCGTTGTTTGGTACCTGTAACACAAGTCCTTCATGTACTTAGCACGGGGCCAGACTGACGTGGTGTGAAGCGTCCATAGATGAAGACCACCCGGGAAAAACAAGGAATGTCACCTTTTTTGTGAAACTGACTTTTTAATGCCATCTGTTAGCTTTTTAGGGAAAGATTCTATTACAAAAATCAGAATTGGGTAAAATCATCGCAGTCAACTGTTATAGTTCAATTTGTATTTGTTCGTCCATGGCAAGAAACGGTTATGTCCGCGCGTCAAACGTTAAAAACCGTCGTTGTCATTTGACACTTTGTTTGTTTTAAAGAAATTAAGGCCAAAATATTTAAAAAATGCTAAATATATATGTTTAATATATTATTATTATTATTTATTATAAAAGTAACATAGAAATGTTAAATATTTCTAATGTTATTTTTATAATTGTGAATGTCAATGCAATGCAAAAACCAGGAATGTCAATTGACATCGATGGTTTTAGCTATAGAACGTAGTCACTAATTTCAGATTCTGAACCATAACTTAAAACTTATTTAAACAAATCAAGTTTTAGAAGTACATGTAAAGCATTTGTTAACCTAGTAATAAGTTGCTTCAATATTTCACTTAAAAACGTCTAAAATGAAAGAAATGTAGACTTTCAAAACTTTAAAAACTGTTTTTCTCTTAATTCTACTTTTTTGACATTCCTTATTTTTCCCGTGTGGTCTTCAGATATTATTCCAACGTCGTAAAATTGAACTCCAAGTCCATACATCTGAGGACACAGTATTTATATCTATTGTTTAAATATTTTCTGAGTTTGTTATACAGTAATATGAATAACTATAATACGAATAAATAGTGCGAGTGACGTTTTGTAGATTGTCTTTCTCTTTCTATCCTAATATAACTCCATTAAGTATTATTTTCTTTCTTTGTTCGACGTTATTATAGGTTTGTGGTGTGGACACATCATAATTAAAATCAGTAAACTATAAGTGTACTTATAAAGTTCATAGTTGTGTATCTATATTTTTTAATTGGTTTCATGGTGATTTGTTTAAAAATCTACCTATAGTATTAGTTGGAGGTTGAAAAACGAAATTTATAATTGACACAACATTTTAAGCGATTATTAACCGACAAAATTAAATAGTGACTACAGGGTGTAACAAAATTAAGTGATAATACTTTAGGATGTGTATGTTTTTGTAGAGATAGAGCGCTGCTACTTTTAATGAACTGTAAAAGTAGCAGCGCTGAAAGCCAAGACCAGTTTTTTGTGATTTGTATGGGCCAGCACATAAAAGTGAATAAAATTTTCTTTCAGCGCTGCCACTTTCCCAGTAAGTATACACGGGACTCATACACACCCTTAAGTATTATCATTTAGTTTTGTTACATCCTAATGACCTAGGGCCTACCTACGGTGAAAATGAAACCTATCGCCTAGGTCCTAGGCCCGCTATCCCCAACCCGCGGCCCGCCGGGACTTTATTTGTGGCCCGCGTGATGTTTTGAAATACACACCCACCGGCAAAATATCGTAGTCTACGTGATAGTGGTTAAATTTTTTCCACTTTTAAATCTTTAATTTTGAAAAATGTTATGTTTAAAACCTAAAAAATTTTTGGTTGCGGCCCGCGACACCAAGACCAAAACATGTTTGTGGCCCGCATGAAAAAAAGGTTGAGGACCACTGTCCTAGGCGATAGGCAGGATAGGATAGAATCGCTAGAACAATGTCGGTAGATAATGAAATCTACCGACATTGTCATAGCGACCCATGCCGCTGCTTCGGGCGTATAGCCTAATGAAAAGTAGACTATGTCATAAAGTGTCATTTTATTTGAATTTTAGTCGATCGTGGTCGCTTGCAAAAATCGGAAAGCCTATAGACTGGCCAATTCTTATTGACTTGTAATATGACTATTTGCTTATAAAAGTATTTACACAGATATAAACTGTAGAAATCGTTGTCTGGCACATTGAAACGTGACAGATATATGCCAGAAAGATAGCAGAAATAGTTATACGCTGAATCCTACGAATAATAAAAACTAAAGAAGAGTAACTCCGTCAAAAAACATGCTCCAAAATACTTGTCAAATACAAAATACATTTGCAATATTTAGGTGACCTTGAGCGGTATAAAGGCTGACGTTACATGACAGTTCGAATGGAACCAAATTTAAAACTGTATTAGTATGGGAGTTACGTTTTCTTAGGTTTTATTAATCGTAGGCTGAATCAATATCTTTATATGTAATACATAGTGTAACAAAACTAAAGGATAATACTTTAGGGTGTGTCCCATAGAGTCACTGTGAAAGAAGCAGCGCTGTGAGAGGATTTTTTTTGTAATTTGTATGGTAAAGCGCCGCGGCAATTTTTCTATAAAAAGGTAAAAAAAATACTCTTCCAGTGCTGCTACTTTCACAGTTAACTATATGAGGAACACATACACACCCTAAAATATTGTCACTTTATTTGTTACACCCTGTATATAAATACAGTTTTATAACATATCTTTCAGGCTATTTAAAACTGAAATCTTCAATATTTTATTTGTGTGAATTGGATATGCACTTGTAAGTTCTCTAGAAATCCATCTGCTCGTTTTTTATTCCCCCAATAGAAATATGTAAGCAACATATAACTAATGTAAATGACTTGTAGATTGGAAAATACCAGTCATTGGAAAAAGCACAAAAACACAATTTTAAAAAATTTCCTGTTTTGAAAGTAAAAGAACTCCTGTTTTTAAAGAAAAACAGTCAGTTTTTAAAGCAACATTAATAAATATGGTGTTTTTCTGCTTTTTCCAATGACTGGTACTGTCCAATATACTAGTCATTTACCCTATTTAAGTTCTGCTATCTTTATCATGTGACATCCATAATAATTTTATAAATGCGAAAGTGTGTCTGTCTGTAACCTCTTCACGCCCAAACCGCTGAACCGATTTTGCTGAAATTTGGTTTGAAGATACTTTGAGTCCCGGGATAGGACATAGCATACCTATTATCTCTGGAAAATGTACGGTTCCCGCGCGATACACTGATTTTGGCGCAACGGAGTTGCGAGCGTCATCTATTTTCCAATATGTCAGAAAAAACTAGTGCCAGACCTTTTATTCTTTGTGTAAATATTTTTCTAAGGCGGTAAGTCCTTTTCGAATAAATTCACGTTGATTTTAAAGTGTTAATGGCCAAAAGTTGTGTGTTTGAGGGCCTGTTTCACCACTTCCTGATAAGTGCCGGATAGGCTCCCCACCACTTAACTTGACAGACAGAGTATGGAGAATCTGTCAAAAAATTTGTGGATAGCCTATCTGGCACCTTATCAGGAAATGGTGAAACAGAGGCCGTACCACGAAACTGTTTTGAGACTCAAACAATCGTACGAGAATGCCGCGTCCTACTCTAACAAACGAGAAATGACGTTGTTAGAGCAGGACGCGGCATTCTCATTCGATTGATTGAGTCTCAAAACGGTTTCGTAGTATGCATACAGGCCCTAAATCTATCAAACCAATCGTTTTAATAATATAAAATTTAATTTAATATAATTTTCGTTTTTCATATTCTGTGGTATTCGCTGTCTGTTCGGTAGGGATTATGTAAATAATATGAAAAATATAAAGATTTAAATGCATAAAATTATTTTAATTTCAATATAAGTGGTGTGATTAAAGCTATCGAATGAAATCTTAAAACTAGACCTAAACTACCGTCTAGATATCTTGTTTATTAGCTCGTCCGACAACGTTGTTTTGCTTTTTATACAGGATGTAACAAAAACTAAGTGGTAATCATCAGGGCTCGTTACATATTTGTATGTAGACAGTAGAGATAAACTACGATAACATGGCGCGCCCCTCCAAAATTCAAAACGTTTGAAGTGCGTTGTCAAAACGTTTGAAGTGCGTTGTCTTGCGCGGTCGGCTAGTTATGATTAGTTGACCAACAAAGCTTGGTAATAAGTGACATTAAGTGAAATATTACGAGTACTGGTTGATTGGTTGAATACTTACTACATACAAACTCTTTCATAAGGATGTGACTACACACATTGAAACAGTCATTTGGAGGGGCGCGCCGTGTTATCGTAGTTTATCTCTAAAGAGCAATTTTTGTGATTTGTATGGGCAAGCGCCCGTCATGAATTTTCCCATACCAAAGTAAGAAAAAATTACTCTTTCAACGCTGCACAGCGAATTCTTCGTAGGCGACCCATACACATTACACACCCTAAAGTATTATCACTTAGTTTTGTAACACCCTGTATATTAGATGTTGCCAAAGCATTATATTCAGTGGCACAGTAAAATTTCTTGAGACTGAAGATTGACCATCATATCAATTTAGTCTAAAATAATTTAAAACTAACTCTCTTACTATACTGTACTCTGCGAAATATGGCGGCAGCGGTCATTGACTCCCTGTCAAAAACTTGCCATTTTGTATACAGGATGTAACAAAAATAAGTGATAATACTTTAGTATGTGTACGTGTTCCTTGTAGAGAGTTCACTGTGAAAGTAGCAGCTCTGAAAGAAGTTTTTTTTTTCACTTTTGTATGGGGAAACTCGTGACGCTCGGGCCCTTGCCCATACAAAAGTGAAAAAAAAATCATACTACTACTTTCACAGTGAACTCTCTACAAGGAACACGTACACACCCCAAAGTATTATCACTTATTTTTGTTACAGCCTGTATAGAAAATGGCAAGTTTTTAACAGGGAGTCAATGACCGCTACCGCCATGTCTCGCAGAGTACAGTATAGTTACAATATTTACACAGCGAATAACTATACAAGTACACTCTCTGTCTGGCGTATTAGAAACATCATACTACAGAGAAAGACAGTGGACTTTGAATAGTTAGCTGTTAAGCATTTGTGTACTAATCCAGAAACATTTTTTTTTGTTGAATTTTAAATGCAGTCTTGTTCTAAATCAGTGGTTCTTAACCGGTGGTCCGCGAACCATGGTGGTCCCTGGAGGCATTCCAATTGGTCCGCGAAGCCATCCTAATAATATTTGAGAATTCAGAAGTTAGTAAAGAGTATGGACTATGCAGTCACAAAAATCACATTAAATTTAATTTTGTTACTTTTCGATTTTTGCCAAATAAAAAACATAGAGCTAATTATAAAGTTGTTCTTCTTTATCAAAAAATCCTTAGCTTGGTTAAACCAACAGGGTGGTCCCCGGCTAGACAAACATTTGGTAAAATGGTCCCTCATGACTATAAGGTTAAGAACCACTGTTCTAAATCATCTAAAGAACATAGTTGCATTCATAACTCAATGCATATTTTTGTGGGTTAGTACACGAATGCTTGACAGCGTCCAGTTGCATAAAATATATTTATTAGTAAAGAGGGTTAGGTTACATTTAGGAAATTAATATGTTGACGAAAAGTTTTGTTAATGATGATTTTATATTATTTAAATGATCCCGCATTTGCGTAGTCACGTGGTTTCTTGTTATTTAATGTGAAATATTGAAATATGCCAAAAAAATGCCACTTTTCTTTCGTAAAAATCGCCTGTACAAAATTACACTTTCGGTCTCGCAATATTTTCAATATACGAAAGTTCTTAGAGATTGTAAGGGAAAATTTTTAACACTTTTTATTTTTATTTCTCACTAAATGTGCAAAAGAGATATCGTCGTCCTTTTCTGATTATGTCAGTCGGTTCTAGAAGTTTCACTTGTTATATTTATATTTAAAATAAACATCAGCATTAAGTCATTCTCCGATTGAAAATAGCCAGTTATAAATGGACGCTGTTATGAATTTGTGTATCATCCCACGAAAAAATTAGGTATTGAGTTATGAATACAGCTTTGTTCTTTAGATCATTACTGCATTCATAATTCAACAAAAAAAAGACGGGTTGCACTCTGGGAGTGCCGGCAGAAGTGAAAACTTGATTATTAACGCGGTGCATTATTTTTTTTCCATTTTTTTTTTAAATAACCGAAACCCTTACAATCGATTAAAAAATATCCACAATCGAAAAAAAACAATCGATTGTTCGATTAATCGATTTCGATATTACAACACTACTCTCCAACCGTCTTACGGTTTTTCGATCAGCACGAGAATCTGACGCGAGTTTCACAGTTTTTACCCATCCCACAAAAGTGCTCAACGCCGCTAAAGAAGTTTTCACTTCAAAAAAATGTGGGTTGATACACGAATGCTTAACAATGTAATGTGTAGACGCGTTATTTCTAGCTGATGACTCATTCCAAAACTTAACGAATGGATTATGAAAAAGTTAATTTGTTTGTCATATTCTTCACAAATGTAATACTTAAGGCCTGTTTCACCACTTCCTGATAAAGTGCCGGATAGGCTATCCACAACTTTTTTGACAGATTCTCTATATTCTGGGCCTGTATCTTTACTTTCTGATAAAGTGCCGAATAGGCTATCCACCAATTAACTTGACAGATCAAGTATGGAGAATCTGTCAAAAAAGTTGTGAATAGCCTATTCGGCACTTTATCAGAAAGTGGTGAAACAGGCCCTCTATCTGTCAAGTTATGTGGTGGATAGTCTATCCGGCACTTATCAAGAAGTGAAACAGGACCTTACTAATTAAAATATTTATACAGCGAATAGCTACGCGTAAACAGTGTCTGGCCTTTGTCTGGCATGTAGAAAAAATGGTATACAGGCGAAGGCAACAGACCTTAAGCTAAAGGTTGCATAAATATTTATTAGTAAAAGGGTAACTGTTTAGTGTAAAGGTTTTCTTCTGAAGTCATAATGTAAAATAGTAATATATATGTCGTAGGGAAAAGAAGATATCAGGGATATCCCGAAATCCCTAGGGATATCACGAAATCGCGGAAGATACCGAATATTCTTGTTTCTTACGTCTTCTTACTAAACAAATTCAAATTCAAATTTATTTATTTGCATGAATGTACATAAAATAAAGGTCTTAAAAGTAATAATATTAGCGCGATACATTCTGCCAGTAATGTGGCGTGCAAAGTCATAATTATTATTTCTAATTCTTTCTCTTAAGTCTAGTGATATGTCATTTCACTAAACTAAATCTAGTGAAATGTCAGAAAAACGGATACCGCCGAATAAAGTTCGAGCTACGCATTTCTCTCGCTCGCTCTAGTACCCACACGGGCACTAGACGTGTTTCTCTACTGGTGCTGGGTACAAACTCTTCTTCATTCATTGTCACAGTCACCTTGTATACTAATAAACTCAAAATAGTCAACAAAATATTATAATCTATATGAAACGGGCACGCGATGCGACGTGCGCGCGTGCTACCTGTAGCGTAATAATTCAACGACTAAAATCACACGAGCCGCGCCAGCTCGAGCGACGCATTTGTTTCACTTCCACTAGTGCCCGTGTGGGTACTAGAGCGAGCGAGAGAAATGCGTAGCTCGATTTTTATTCGGCGGTATCCGCTTTTCTGGCATTTCACTAAATTTAGTTTAGTGAAATGACATATTACTAGATTTGTTTAGTAAGAAGACGTAAGAAACAAGAATATTCGGTATCTTCCGCGATTTCGTGATATCTCTAGGGATTTCGGGCTATCCCTGATATCTTCTTTTCCCTGCGACATATATACATAGCACAATTTGTCAAGATCGCATTTGACTTTGAATATTCCAGGAATTTTCTTACCTGGGATTTTAAGAATGTATAAATAAAACATTTTTAAGCATATTTCAGTGGTAAAATGTATGAACATAGTTGAATGCGATCTGAAGGTATAAATTTTATCTCACTGGTTGTGTTTTTCAATATACTTATTAAGAATGTTTCTGCGTTGATCAAATTCTTTTAAGAATACAAAAATTACTACAAGGTAAACATTTGACCAAAATAGGAATGTATTCAATATTCTTCATCGAATTTGACCAAAGTATAGTAAATAGTTGAATCATATTAGAATCATAATGACTATGTTATAAAACTTAAAAGTGACTTGTCTATGTTTTTATTATTATTATTTCTTAAATTTATTTATAAGTTACATTTTTGCATAATTTTATTTATGAAAGTGAAAATGAAATTTTTGTTGCATTGCTTGAAAAAACATGGATTGAAATTGCATAAGTACTATAGTTTTAAGCTAAGAAAATTTTGGAAATTAAATCTTTGGATGATATTTTTGATATGGCGTTATTATGCAGCTAAGTTATAAAGGTTTAGAAGGAGAACATTTATCTTTGATAAAAAGTTTAGATTTTATAGTGAACATGGAATTTAAAGTTAAGTAATTGTTGTAAATGTTCTATCGTACTAATAGCGAATATTTTCTCTGTAATTAGAATTTTAGCATATTGTATGAGCTAAAAATCAAATAATCATTAAACATTTAATATTGATTATAAAAGATTTGAAAATTATTCACACATAAAAATTGCCAGTATAATTTAAAGTTCACATATTTGCTAGTTGAACATAAAACTTTTCTTAAGAATTTTTAGCCTCGAAAATTAAAAACTTATTGATCCAATAGTTAACTGTAAATACGCACACCACGTGGCTATGTTGTATATTTGTTACTATATGTAACGTTTTATTCTAAGGAGTTTAATAGTTATAAATAGTATTAAGTTAAAACTATATTAAGCGAAATGCCGTGTGAGCGTCGCGCGTTTGCATATCCAGTGAATTCCAGTGGTAAAAAAAAACGTCACTTTTGATTTAAAAAAATGGAATTGGCAGTATTTCTATATTTAAAATTAATATACTGTATATTTTTGAGTTCTAATTTTTTTTTATTGCTTGTAAAATGTAGATAAAAAACATTTTCAAGTTTTTTTGTATATTACGCGCGACGCTAACTATGCCTCTAGTACAAATGTACAATACACGGCGTTCTTTATTGTTAAAATAAATAAAGTATGTATTGTGTTTTCCTAATAAAACTGTAGTGTACACTGTACGCATTTGGTTTTATTTGACTACCCGCAATAAGTAATAATTTAGCGAATTCAGATTGAAAATTCTTTATTTGAACAAATATTGCGTTCAATTTTTTCGATCTACCCACTAATTCTAAAATTTTTCTTGTGGCTACCCCCCAATTTCAATTCTTGTGAATTTACAAATTAATAGGGGTAGCCCATTTGTTTTAAACTATGAAGTACCAGGAGCGCATAACGTATGAAGAGGTGTTTGCGTTCAAGTTTTTCGACCTGCCCACTAATTATAAGATTTTTCTTTTGACTACTCCCAATATTTTGTTTTAATTCTTGTGAATTGACAAATTGAGGGTTAATAGCTCATTTGTTTTAAACTGAAGTACCAGGAGCGCATAACGTATGAAGAGGTGTTTGCGTTCAATGTTTTCGACCTACCCACTAATTCTAAAAATTTTCTTGTGAGGGATCGTTCAACAATTACGTGGTCATTTTTGGCCGTTTTTTTAACTGTGAATTTACAAATTATTAGGGGTAGCCCATTTGTTTTAAACTACGAAGTACCAGGAGCGCATAACATATGAAGAGGTGTTTTGCGTACAATTATTTCGACCTACCACCAATTCTAAGACTTTTCTTTTGACTACCCTCAGTAATTTGTTTTAATTGCGTTCAAATTTTTCGACCTACCTGCTAATTATAAGATTTTTGTTATGACTACCCCCAATATTTGTTAAAATTTCATAACGCGTGAAGTTACGTATAAAGAGGTGTTTGCGTTGATTTTTTCGACCTACCCACTATCTATAAGAAATAAGATTTTTTTCATTTGATTAACATTTAAAAATAAAACAAATTCACTTATATTAGTACCTATTTATTAAAAACTTACAAAGATACTCCTTACACTGGGAGATACAAACAAAAATTCTTATTATATATCCAACATTTACTCCTTGCTATAATTTATACTAAACAATAAGCATCAGGAATAAACAACCTTATTACAATAATACAAAAACCAAGTTTTCTATTGAGAAAACAATTTTGGCAAATTTTCAATAAACAGATCCAAAAGAATCGGAGGCTTGTGATCTAGAGTCAGAACATTATATTATAGCATGTGCTTGGCTTAACGAACACTCAAACCTTACTTAAATACTTCGATTGGAGGTTCTAGGAATTCCCATTGTATTCTTTTGTTCTCGAGATCACCGGTGCTCGCGCGGGGCCTGAAGGATTAAGAGTTAAACTTATTAAATTACTGTCAGTAATCTTATATATAAAAATGGATTTTCAAATATTGTGTTAGTCGCGCAAAAACGGCTGAACGGATTGGGCTGATTTTAGTCTTAAAATATTCGTAGAAGTCCAGAGAAGGTTTTAAAGTGACACGAAGTTCACCGGGACAGCTAGTTTTTAACCGACTTCCAAAAAACGAGGAGGTTATATGTTCGGCTGTGGATATATATATATTTTTTCTTTTTGTATGTTCAACGATTCCTCCGCCGTTTGTGAACAGATTTTCGAAATTTTTGTTTTGTTGTATTAGGTTTCACTCCAATTTGGTCCCATTTTCACAAAAGTGGTGACCTGATGATGGGATCCAGGAGTAATCGAGGGAACTCCTCGAAATTTATATGGAAACATATGGTAATTTTCGTTTTATGTGAAGTGTACTAAGAATATGCTACCAAAAAGTCAAATATTGGGCCAAGGTATACCATGGTTTCGAAGATGCTGAGAGAACTCCTGACTCCTTATAGATACACGTTTGGGAGTTTCGGCGTTGTTTTAAGAACAGAAAGCATATTATACTACCACGCAATTAAAATTCATCATCATCATCATCATCGTCATCATCATCATTACCACGTCGTGATAAGGTCACCAATATCTCATGGCACAAAATAGGTAATAGTACAACTTACAAGGCATAGGTATGGATACAATAATAATAATTATGTACATAACAACACCAATTATTAATATAGGCTGTTTATACACGGCGGTCAGTGCGGCGTCGCCGCACGCCGCCGCGCGGCGTGTGCGTAAACATCGCGGCATTGCGTCGTACCTATTCAAGTTCTAATGTCAGGGCATACCGCGCTGCGAGCATTTTGAGTGTCATAATATGATTTTAAACTTTATCTTCATTAATGTAGTACAATATAGTATCGCTTGAGAAAGGCGCAGGCAGCCGCGAGGCCGGCTTTCCAAGTTTCTCATGCGATAGTACTATGTATTACAATAATGAAGGTAAAGATTAATATCATAATATTATTATGACACTGAAAATATACTCGCCGCGCCGCTGGGTGTGATTCGGCTCATCCTTCGATCGCGGATTCTTGGAAATCCATTGTTCTGGCGGCCGCTTGGGAGTTGAAGCGTTAAATTGTTAAATTACCTAGCACGCATAGAGTTGTGTTCACTTAGATTTTTTTTAATGTATTATTTAAATTTATTTACCTGATATTTGGGCCTTGGGGTATGACTCATAACAGTCTTAACAAATTGTAATAAGATACGTAGAATAAACACAGTAATTCGACGCGTAGGGTGGTATGGTCACTAAGTCACTAGTCACTAGTTCACTACCACCGACGACCACTTATAAACTCGCGGACTATAACGTAGGTCATCTTGGAGGGTTAATTAATATTTCTAATAACAATACGAGATCAATAATTACCACTCAAAATGTTGACAATTCAAATTTCAATGCTCACTGCTCACACCAATGGTGACACATTTCTGATTTCACACAGCCAATACAACTATATAAAACTCCTACAAACAAGCGATACTGCGATTCAGGAGCACCTCAGCGAAATCTAATGAATACATCGTGTAACTAAAACTATATGAACAACAATCGGAGTTCGGACAAGCGATAGCGCCGACAGAGCGCCTCAATGACATATAGTGAAGACAATATAAAACTATTTTTTATACAATTTAAATTGGCACTAATTATAGTTTATCTACTAGGTAACTAAAAAGAGTGAAATTATTATTTTTAACAAAAAATTAAAACCGACTTCCAAGGTAAAAACAGTAATAACATTCTTATAATAATTATGAACTAAAAACTAAAAAGTATTAAATAATTTTCCTCTCTAAATGTGCCTTTTTCCGAATTCAGCTAAACCTCAACTATTTCTGTACTCAACCTTCATAATTTTGAAGTCGGTGCCAGTTCCATAAGTTTCAAATTTTCTGTCAAAGAAAATATAAAGATTCAGCTATATCTGGTACCGACTTCAAAATGATGAAGATTGAGAACAGAAATAGTTGAGGTTTAGCTGAATTCGGAAAAAGGCACATTTAGAGAGGAAAATTATTTAATACTTTTTAGTTTTTAGTTCATAATTATTATAAGAATATTATTACTGTTTTTACCTTGGAAGTCGGTTTTTTAATAAAATTATTTTTGCGAGTTGAATTTGAGAGTTTGAGTATTTGTTTGACATTCACAATAAAGCCCGTCACAGACCTAGCTATAATATATATTAATATGTTTATAGCTAGGCATATTAATATATATTTTCTATACTAATTTTCGCGTGACCACACACTCAGCTATAATATATATTTCTGTGACATGTGGATTTAGTATAGAATAATATGCCTTGCTATAAATATATTAATAATATATATTATAGCTAAGTCTATGACGGGCTTTAAACTAGAAAATGGTATTCTTATGAATTTCGTGTTTGACGTTGTAAATTAGTTCCGGCTTCCGTGTGATGAGTGTGAGTTTTTTGTTTGACATTCGATCGTGAACGCGTTGGCGTTTACTAAGATTTTGTATGGAATTTGTACAGCGCCACCTAGCGATGCTCACGGTAGTGAGCCCAGCTCTCATACAAAATCTTAGTAAACGCCAAACGCGTTCACTATCGAATGTCAAACAAAAAACTCACACTCGTCACACGAAAGCCGGAACTTATTTACAACGTCAAACACGAAATTCATAATAATACCATTTTCTAGTTTTATTGTATTGAGAATGCATCGAAACGACATTGAAACTTATTGTAAAATGCCTTGGCAAATATTTTTGAATACGAATTTTTGACTGAACTCTTTAATCATTCCTAAATCAAATTTAAGAGCTTCTCAATTTAAGTAAAGTTTGAGTATTCAACCGTTAGAGCTGCAACAGAGGAAGAAATTATCCACATCTCTCTTTCACTTGTAGACCAATAATATATTATGCTATCATGTATTTAGATATCATTACCTATGAGTTATGTGCGTAAAAGAGACAAGAATCGATATTACGAATTTCTACCTGGGTACTTAGTCAAGTTGCATTCGACTGTTTACAGCGAAGTCAAAAATTAAAAAAAAATTGTAAGGAATTTGACACAAGGTGTTTTATGACAAATCCCATACATCCTTTACACACGGCGCCGCAGCGGCAGTGTTAGGCCGTGTTTCCACTGAAGCGGAGCTTAGCGGTGCCGAATTGACTAATCACCATGCTCGAAATCTTCGCTCCGCTTCGCTGTCATTCCGCTGGAATAGCACGATTGGTCAATTCGGGCACCGCTAAGCTCCGCTCCGCTTCAGTGGAAACACGGCCTACCGCCTAAGGGCCCTTTCCGCCCATAGAAATACAAGGATCGCGGTGGCGATGCCGCTGCGGCGCCGTGTGTAAACAACCTTATATTTTTTTGCTGACGAATACAATTTGACTAAAAGCCTCTGCGTTTAGTATTTCACATTCACGCATAGTGTAACAATTAAAGCTTGAAAAAACTTGTGTATAGACCAAAGCCTTTATATTGAGTTGGAGCGATAGGATAAGATTCACTCTTCGTTTGCTTCAGTATCGTCGCAGTCTGAAAAAAAAATACACAATATATTATTAATCAATCAAATATTCTTTATTGTGCACACAGTACAGAGAGGATACAAACAAATATAAACAAGTTATTACATAGGTGTCGCAAATTATTAATACAGTAAGCAGAAAAAATATTTCTAATGGAGGCACTTCACATGGCTATTAATTGTATTTGCGTATTTGATGTATTCGCCAAATACGCAAATACAAATTCTATCTTGGATCTAGGGCCCGTATTTTTGGTCAGTACTCAAGATGCAAGATGGTCTGTGTGTACCTTCAAATTGCAGTCCATTGACACCATTGGCGTTCTCGAGCCGCATCTGTCGGAGTCGCGCGGCCGCCTCCTCAGCCGAACCACTTTCCTCAGCGTCTTCAAACTCTTCGTCTGAAATTATTGAATTCATGATCAGAATATGGGAGATCGCAGACGACAGACTATCCGTGACGCACTTTTTATTCTGTGGAAATATAACCTATGCAATTATATGCAGAAACGCACATATGACGCGCAATAAGTCCGACGCACAAAAAAACGTTTGCTTCAACACGCGCTAACGCAGACGGCGCATAATTTTAGTCTACAATCTGCATTTGTAGTGACGTAACGTACGCGATCTATTTAATCAACATGGCGGCAGATATCGATGTAACGATGTTAACTCATGAAATACAAAACAGACCAGTAATTTATGATACCTCTGTCCTCTAAGGCAGAATAATGCAGAATTGAATGTTTACTATTGAACTGTCCCTTCAATAATATGTCCGAAATTATTGGATGTACCCAAAATTTTCAATTTTTTCTCCTTTTTCTGTACTTCAAGTACAAAATAATACTTCGCGATGTTTGCACGATTTCCATAGCGTCTACGTCCCTACAGTTCAGCGGACAGAATGATCGAAGATGTGCGTCGTGACTCGTGTGCGTTAAGTCTGTGAAAAATCCGCCAACGACATTTGTGCGTCGCAGACTCGATCACACAAAAAGTGTGACGTGAGCGATCTTCCTAAATGTGTTAAAATCAACAGGTATTTTAGGCTACTGCTTAAAAACATATTCAATAGGGCAGACAAAGAATTGTCATTTTCCTTTATAATTATTATAGGTGTGGAAATAAGCGTGGGAGCCGCAAAGGAAGATCTTCCGACCGCGCAAGGTGTTATGCTCGGTCAGGCCTGTTAGGGAGATCGCAGACGACAGACTTTTGTGCGATCAAAGTACAAATGGCGCGCGCCATGCGGAATGTATGTAAGCCGCAGAATTTGATCGCACAAAAGTCTGTCGTCTGCGATCTCCCCTATTATGCTCAAAATGCAATCCAAATATATACTCACATTTGCGTTTTACAACAGAGCCACAAGCATACTAATTACTAGTAAAATATCACTAACCATCTTCAAAAGCCTCATCAAAGTCTTCCCCGTCCATGTAGTTCTCATCGTCAACATCGTCAGCCGGGTCCGGATGGAGGGACTGGCCTTGACTCATCGCGGAGTACATCGGGCTGAGGTCCGCCTCGTTCTGGGGGATGAACCTGAAAAAATAATAAAATCGTTTCTTTTTTTTACCACAAACATTTGCTGTGACATTTCGCAGAACTCAAAGCATTTGTAAATTAAATATTCTTATTGTTATACACTAGCTATTTGACCGTGCTTTGCTCGGTATTTGATAAAATACGAATAAAATGACATTTTCTAAAAATGATTCCTAGCTAGATTGATTTATCGCCCCCGAAACCCCCTATATAAGTTTCATGAAAATCGTTGGAGCTGATTCCGAGATTCCAATTATATACAAGAATTGCTCGTTTAAAGATATAAGATACTTATTTCTTACTAGAAACCTGCTACAACTTTGACTGTGGCAAAACTTGTTTAATGTGAGGGAACCATACATTTTCAATGGGATCAATTAACACATCCATAATGGGTATCGCAGACACAATAGATTTTCAATTGTTATGCGGCAGCCGGCTGCCACTTCGGGCCAAATTTTATCCAAATTGGTTCAGTGGTTCAGTTCAGTTCAAATTATAAAATACTGTTCTAAACATTCTGCCATCCAGGTGGTTTATAATATTAGCATGTCTTACCTAAGCTGTGTGATGGGATGGTCGTCAGCATCAAACTCCTCGTCATCGTCCTGTTGATCCGCCTGCTGTTGGAGGCCCGGTAATCTGAAAGCAATAATGTAATGCTATTATTATGTGTTTCTAATAATTGCATTTGTGACAGCACCCGATCCAGCTATTTCGCCGCTCCGGGCAACATAATAATTGCCGCCCCAAAAACCGGCCAAGTGCGAGTTGGACTCGCGTACGAAGCGCCCCGGTCAATTGCCCGGTTTGCCCCCCCCCCACTCCCCCACCCTTAGTTCGGGCCCTGATTGGTGATAAATTATAATTTGTGCTTTAAATAATACATAATACTACTAGCTGTCCCGGCAAACGTTGCTTTGCCATAATATATTATGAATTTGCCATATTATTTTATTGAAGTGACTAAATATGTCTATACAGGGTGCAATTAAACCTTCCTGCCAAATGTGTTGTTAAAAGTAAATAAGATAAATTATGTAAGACTTAAAGGTTTTGATTTTTAATTAGTTGTAAGTACCATCGAGGAAATTGATTCCTAGGCAGTTGACAGACCAACGTCATTTGGTCGGATAATGTCAATTCAATGATAACTGTGATCTGTCGGCTGGGTTTGATGTAACGCGACCAAACTACTTAGGTCCCCCATCTGACTAGGAATCAACTTCTCTGATAATAAGTACATAAGTTGATTATGTACATTTTTAAATACGCACAATTAATGCAAAGGTGTGGTTTAGATAAATTACTATTCATTTCTAAAGTGCTATACGTAATTAACTAGAAAGTTGTAATTTTTCCATTATTTTGATGAGAGTCAAATAATTCTTACTAAACGTACCTACGCGCTTTACATTTTGACGGTCCTAAGCCCGTTAAAGTATGAAGGGAAAATTCGCAACTTATGATAATGTAGGATCGTGGGAATCCTGGATTAGGTAAGAGTACACGGTTTTTTAATGTTGTTTTTGAGTTTTGGATTTTGAGAATTACTTTTTACTAGCCAATGTCTATTGTTGCCGTGTTCTTAGAAGTAGCAGCAAGATGTAAACAGGGTCATAAATAATAAGTAATTGTTTTTAGAATAGAGCCGACTTGAAGAATTGAAATAATAGTTATTTACCTAACATCACATAAAGTATCAACCACTATCTACACCGATACTACAATAATAACAAAAATTATTATTGTTATCAATGAAATACGTTTATGTGGGAGGGCGGGCGGCGCGCGGGCGTCCATATTTAGTAGTGTTTTCTAGGATAACTTTCGGAAGCTATTTCTCAACATTTTAGTACTGAGTGATTATAAAAGAAAAAAATACGTGTATTTTTATTTTTAACAAGGATTAATGTATCCAAATTTGGCAGGAAGGCTTAATTGCACCCTGTATGACTAAACATCGATCGCTATCCCGTCGCACAAGCAATGGTCGCCGTCAGTCTCAGGTTGTAATAATCTATATATATAAAAATGGATTTCCAATTGTGTTAGTCGCGCTAAAACTCGAAAACGGCTAAACGGATTGGGCTGATTTTAGTCATTTGTAGAAGTCCAGGGAAGGTTTTAAAGTGACACGAAGTTCACCGGGACAGCTAGTTTACTATTATTTATCCAACAAATGCACCTATCAATATATAAAGTACCCAGTAGCCGTTACTTACTCAATCCAGTCGAAAAGTATCGACATCTGTTGGAATCTTTTGGAGTTAACAGATAATTGTGACTGACAATTAATTATAGACAAATAATTTGCAATAAAATAAAATTGCGACTATAATTAAAGATCTAAGCTATCCTATCTCTCAAGTTGGAAAAAGCACACAATATTTAAAAAAAAAACATTAAAATCAGTTAGAGCGTTTTCACACGAGACCCGACCCGACACGACAAACTGCGGTGACGATTCCGTGCGCCATACATTTCTATGTACCGTTTTCACACGGAACGACACCGCACAGCACGACACACGATTTTGAGACGACAATCCGCTATGTCGTCCCGTTTTTTAGCACAGATAAAAAAATTACAAAGATATTATGAAAGTTGTCTGTGGTTCATTGATTCAGTTTGAATTTTGAACCAGGCCACTAAAATTACTGCCTTAAATAATACAATATGCCCCGCGTACCACTTGACGTTAGAAAGGATCATCGAACTATCTTTTAAAATTATATTGTACAAGACCCAACAGTAGATGACATAATATTTTTAAGTACTAATGGCTGGTTTACACGTACTAAGTTGATAAGTAGTTAACTTAATTTTAAATTTGTAAATTGTAAACACAAAATTTAGTAGCCAATAGCAAGTTAAAATTTAGTTAAGTAAGTATAGGGTCATAAGTTAAAATTTAGTTGACCATTTATCTACTTATCACGTGTAAACCAGCCATAAGTGAATGCGGTGTCGTCGCAGAAATCGTCGCTCGTGTGAAAACGTTCAAACGACACGGTTCATAGACAATTTATATTTGTCTATGAACCGTGTCGTGTCGTGTCTCGTGTGAAAACGCCGTTAAGTAGTTTAGGAGTCCATAGACAAACATCGTGACAGGAGATTTATATATATTAGATGATGCAAAGAGGAGTACTAAAGTTGACCATAGTAAGATCAAGGCCACAATAAGATCAAAACTTGCTATGATCCAAAAATGCGAAACCATCAAATTATCTTATTATCTTTTTCATTGTAAATGCATATTATTACTACCTCGATCTTGAAAAAACCAGACACAATAGCTTATCTATTGTTATCGCGGCTGCATGTGGCCACTTAGAATTTGAAGCATTTTTGACGTGACAACATCTCATAATTCGATATGGGCTGCGCGCACGAAAAAACATGACGCAATATGTGGTGTTACCTGGCTCTGAGGCGTACCATTTAAGACTATGACATTGTCACGTTCAACTATCGTCAGTAAACCGACTTTACAGACAACCGAGTTTGAGTCTAGTTAGAGTTTGAGTTAGACACAAAACACTACTCTCCAATTTACTTCATGAAGAAACCGTACTCGATACATAAAAATGACGCAATACATTTTTTTTTTATTAAATTTCCCCCGTACATGTACAGGCCAATTTCTACAATGTTAAACCTTATTACATAATAACATGATGTTTATTTTTACAAATATTAGTTTACATTACTTGATCTACGTTATACTTTCTTTCCTTTGAAAATCTATTTACATTTACTAATTACTGTTATTTTACTTCATTATAACTTAGTCATACCCAGTTACAATGCATGTTCACATTCCGTACTTAATAGTTATTTAGTTAAAGCATTACCTACTATTGATATTGTAGTATGTAGTATGTATATTGTAGTACTTAAGTAATAAAAAGAATGATATTTTCTAATCCTATTTACATTATTAGGTGTTGATGAATTAGGGAAACGTGTTCGTGACTGGTCTTATGATTTGAATTGATAGCTCACCTCAACTCATAATTCAACACCATGTATAAAGCCGGAGATGGGTCTCTTTGGATGGCATGTAGGGAGATACTCGGATACAACAGCGAGATGTTGGGAGACGGTCCCCCGGCCACGCTGGTGCCTCCACCCCACATCACATTGCTAGAAATTGCAAAAAAAAAGGAATACTTTTATGAAAGTTCTTTCATAGTAGACATGCTTTTGTTTTAGGCTAATGCGGTTAGACATACTTCTCTGTGATGTATAGGGTCGCGGTGCCCAGTTCTTGGTCGTTTACAACTAATTTTGTGCCCGGGGTTTGTAATAGAACACCTTGGTCGGGTGCAGCAAATGTCGAAGATACCACAACCATTTTTGTTTTTGGATCACGAGTTTTATGTTGCAAAAAAAAAAGGCGAATATTAGTTTTACTTATTATAAGAGATAAGGCATGAATTATACTTAGAAATGCGACAACAAACAAAATAATTCGGCAAAACACGTTTTGAGAGCAAATCGCAACAAAAATTGACAATCACAGATTACTAGTCTGTTTTTTTTTTTTTTTTTTTCAATTTATTCTTGACTATGGATACAGGTCCTTCAGTCGAATACATTATAACAGTATAATGAACTTACATTAGAGTACAATTACATTAAATAACAAAAAGAAAACCTACAAACTTTAAAAAAGACACAAGTTACAACCAATCAACATTTTACATTTCATAAAGACATATCACTTATGTACCTATTTAAAACTTAAAAGCATAAAAAAAACAAAACCATTGATATTGTCATATGTCATCTCTAAAAAAAAGAAATACAAAACAAAAACATAACCTAAAAAACCTAAATATTTTGTACAGTATTTACAATATATTTGAAAATAGAGTCAAAGTAAACAGAATTTGCTAATAGGTCTTGACTGTGGCGGGGGACACTTAAAGAGTTCTCTTGAGCAATTTCCTTAATATTATTATCAAATATGGATCTTTGTATGGCAAAGACTGGACACTTAAAAAGCACATGCTCTATGTCTGCATTTTCTTCTGAACAATGAGAACAGGTACTATTGTCTATTACATTTATTCTCCTAAGATGTGATGGGACCAGGCAATGACCAAAGCGCAAACGATTAATTGTTGTGATTAATTTCCTGTTTACATAAACTATCTTGTTGTACCATGGTATCGTCGGTAAGTCTTTTTGAATTTCCGCGTACCATTTTCCTTTAGTTTCTATTATCTTCGCCCAATAGTCTTTCCATAAACTTTTAATTGAACTTTTAATTTGTGGGTATATATCAGTAAATGGTACCTTAACACTTTCTGAAAGGTCTACATTGTGTTCCCTACGGGTCACCTGGTCTACAATTTCATTGCCTAATATGCCACTGTGGGAGGGAACCCAAACTAGTTCTATTTTCTTTTCCACCAATTTTGTTAACATATATCTAATTCTAAATATAATATAATTTTGTTTAAAAGACATACTTTGGTTACTTAAACTATATAACACACTTTTAGAATCAGTAATTATTAAAATATTTACATTATTTACATCAGTAAAAACATATTTTAAAGCTGCTAATATAGCCCAGGCCTCTGCTGTAAAAATACTGCAACTTTGTGGCATTTTAAAACATTTACTTAACTTACATTGTGGGTCATAGTATGCAGCTTTAACTTCCTCACTTTTAGAACCATCTGTATATATTGTGTAAAAATCCCTTTTATCCTGTAGAAATTGTGAAAAGTCAAATTTATTTGTAACAGAATCTAAATGACACTTAATATTAAAAATTGTAGTCTCATATGGATATTGATAAATTGGCCATTTGTTACTAGTGTACATATTTTTAGAATAATTTTTTGTTAATAACATAATTCTTGGTATTTCAGGTAAAGAAGCAGAAATGAGATCATTAGATGTGATAGTTGGTAAAGCTGACTGTACAATTTCTATAGGATGCAACAATTTATTCACTAGAAAATTGTTATTACAGGATAACTCTTTAAGACAAAATCTCTCAGCCAATTGTAAACGGCGCAGAGACAATGGAGGTATACAATTTTCAATTTCCATAGACACGATAGGGGTGCTACGCATGGCACCGCTTATTATTCTTAAACCTATATTCTGTACAACATCTAATTTCCTTAGTAATGTTATATTTGCATTCATGTAAGCTAATGAACTATAATCAAAATGACTTCTGACTATGCTTTTGTACAACATATTAAGAGTTTTTGGGTCTGAACCCCAAAATGTTCCTGCCAAACTTCTCATTACATTTATGCTTCTCATAGCATTCTGACATACATAGTTAATGTGTTTATCAAATTTAAGTTTATTATCTACAATAACTCCTAAGAATTTGTGGTGATTCACAATGGGAATTCTGTTGTTATTATAAATTATATTTACAGAATGTGCAGGTACATCTTTACTAAATATTAGCACTGAACTTTTCTCTGAACTTATTTCTAATTTTAAAATATTCTTATAATAATTTTGTAATTGAGCTAAAGCTCTATTTATAAGATCGATAGCCGTATTTAAGTTTTTATTTACACTGTACAAAAGCAAGTCATCAGCAAATTGCAATACTTTTACTCCAAGAATATTTACAAATTTAAGGATTTGAGATGTATAAAAATTATAAAATGATGGCGATGTCGTAGCCCCTTGCATTGTGCCTTTATTGGCCGTCTTAGGCCCATGCAATTTATTATTGAATTTTACATAAACTTTTCTGTTACTTAAAAATTTATGAATCCATTTTAAAGTTTTTACCGGAAATCCCAGTTCCTGTAAAACTTTAATTAACACTTCAATGTTAACACTATCAAAGGCAGCTTTTACATCTAAAAATACACAAACAACACTGCAGTGACTAAGTTTTGCCTTTTTTAAATCTTGTATAAATGATACAAAGCTTCCAGAACAACTTTTTCCTTTCCTAAATCCAAACTGAATATCCGGTAAAATGTTTTGTGATTCAGCAAAATAATCTAATCTCATTTTTAACATGTTTTCAAAAAGCTTACCTAAACATGATGATAGGGAAATTGGCCTGTAGGAAGATGGGTTACTAGCTGGTTTATTTGGTTTTAAAATAGGAATGACACATTGAGTTTTCCATGACTCCGGTATGACTAAACCATCCCATAACCTATTATAAATCTTCAAAAGAATTTCTATTGCATTAGGGTGTAGTTTTTTAATTAAAATATATGGTATACTATCCAAGCCTGGCGTTGTGTCTTTTCTACTTTTTAAAGATATGTACAACTCGCTCAGTGTAAATGACTTATTGAGAAATGAATTACTTTCATCTTCAACGGCTTGATCATAAATAGTCTTTAAATTGCTTTCATTTACTTGAGACTGATCTGAAATTTTATTTAAAAAGGATGGTACCCAATCATCATTTAAAAACCTATCATGGGAAGTACCTATTCTCTTGAATCTTTTAATATATCCCCATATTCTAGAGACTGGTGTCATTCTATTAAAACTACTACACAGATCTTGCCATGATTTAACCCTTTCATCCTTTAATAACCTTTTCTTTTGAGCATCAAATTTTTTATAAGTAATAAAGTTATCAATGCTGGGCAAAGCTCTATAATTTTTTAAAGCTTCCTTGGACTTTCGAACTGCATCTTCACATTTTTGGTTCCACCAAGGAGCTGGTTTTCTCAATGTCTTCGAAACTGGCTTTGGATTTTGTTTTGGTACTGTTATTGATCTTAAATTACATAAAATACTGACAAAACTATTGTATAACTGAAGTGGTTCTAAATTATTATTATCTACATTTAATTCTGAAAAAGATGTCTCTGATAACTTAAAATATTTATTCCAATCTGTTTTACTATAAATATATTTTTCTTCCACAGGACGAACTTCATATATTGAGGGCTGTACATTAATAGTTACCTGAGTTGGATAGTGGTAGCTGCCCATTGGATCACTGTGGACAAGCCATTCGCAAAGAGGAGCTAAAGAAGGACTAACAAGAGCTAAATCAATTGCAGATTGATTTCTATTTGGTGCCTGAACTGTTGTGACACTGCCATCGTTCAATATGCACATGTCAAATTCATCTATGATGTTAAACACACTGTTACCTCTGTTATTGTTGGAGTGGCATCCGAATAAAATGTGGTGTGCGTTAAAGTCTCCCATGATGAGACATGGTTTAGGAGTTTCAAGTAATACTTTTTTTAATTTATTTGTATCAAACCTGTTATTAGGTGGGCAGTACACACATAAAATGTGTATTGTTCCTATTGTAGTTTCTAATGATATACAAATATTTTGAATACTTTCATAAAAAGTTGTATTTACAATTTTATATTTGAGGTTTTGTTTAATGAGTATACCTACTCCATTATGTGAATTTAATGAATCCTTACGTATGAAATTATAAGGTGTAAAATCTGGAATTATACTTGAACTCTTAAGCCATGTTTCATTTAACAGACATATGTCTATATTATGATCAAAAAGAAATGTTTTTAATAAGACTCTTTTATTCTGCAAGCTTTGTATATTAAATTGTGCTATATTTAAATATGTATCCATTATGTGATTAAATTAGATAGTAATATATCTTTAATTCTTTTATTTGTGACTGGAGTATTGTTATTACCGAGGATTACAAGAGACTTAACTAAGGCATTCATTATAATGTCATTGTTCAAAATTTGTTCTACATCGAAATTTGTTTTAGTGTTACCAACAGTATTTACATTGATAGGTTTAGAAATAGCTGGAAAAGATTTAGGGTCAGTGAGCAACGGAACACTACTCACCACAGTGGCATAGCTATGGTTAAAATTCTGATATTTGGACTTCTTTTCCTGCATTTTCTTCTGTTTCACTGGACAGTCTCGTGAGATGGCCAAGTGATTTCCGCTACAGTTGAGGCATACAATTTCTTCTACATCACATTCTTTGTATGAGTGCCGTCCAGCGCATGAGGAGCACATTTGCTCTCCTCGGCAAACTTTGGCAGAGTGGTTGAACTTGAGGCATTTGAAGCATTGCAATAATGGTGGTATGTATAAATGTACTGGATACCTGAACATTTGTATGTAGGCGTATTGAGGTAAAATTGTACCAGCGAAGGTAACTGCTATTGTGCCCAATGGAGTAAGTTTCCCTTCAACTTTCTTAAAAAATCTTTTGATTGAAATTACTTCTGTGTCGCATGCAATGTTTTTGTATATAGCTTCATTGGACAGATCCTTAGGCACATATTTTATAACACCAGTGATCTCGGACTGGTGGGCCGGTACAAAGGCTTTCAGTTTATTTCTTATTAGAAAATGGTCCATTTTCAGGAAGTTATTCGCTGGTGCGGGCTTTTTAAAAGTGACACCAACTTTATAAGCGTTCACTCTATGTACACCTACAATTCCCTTAACATTTTCCGTGAATAATTTTGTTAAAGCAATAGGGTTTTTGTTTCCCAATTTTTCATTGTTTATCGATTGAACATAAACGACGCAATCGCTACTATAATTCTCTGGGAATTGTCTCTTATAATTTGTTTTTGTGAACATTCTATAGTCCACAGCACTATCGTCCAATTTTCTTTTCTTAGAAGTATCTGCGGGGGCCGGACCCCCGTCGCTATCTACACTCATCTTATTTATATATTATTTATCACTATTGAAAAAGTAGTATTTACAACTAAATTACAGTAATATTACTGGAAAATAAATTTTTATAAAGCAGAGAAAATTTTGAACACCCGCTCTTTTCGACTTCCCGCCAAAAGTCCTTACTAGTCTGTGTTACTTAGGTGTTACTAGTATATTGTTGACAATTGACAAAAAAATTTGTGTCAAATGTCAATCAAAGAGGATGTAAACTGTATACTACGTAACAAGAGGTCGGACTTAGAAGAAAAAAAATTAACATCCGTAATTTTTTTTATTTGAAACTGAAGTTAAAATTTTTAAGTGCAAAACCTTTCACTCTAAACATACCAAAAAATAAAAAAATAAATAAAAAAGAAATGAGCTCAAATAAATGTTTTATTTCATTAAAAATTATTGTACATAGCTAAATAAATAGGCTAATAAGGTAAATTAAACAATAAAACAGATTTAATCCATAAGCTTTTGTTGATTTCTATTATTCAGTATTATAATATTACAGTACAGTTTTATGAGTTTTATTTATAAATATAATAGAATAGCTGTCTATGCTACTCTACTAACTACTTGATTGGCTTATACAGTAAACTCTATATAGGGAGGGGATTAAAGCTGCGCGTCCACCAGGTCGGAATCGGGACGTACGCGTCATCATATATTTGTCAGGCGCAGAATGACGTTCCAGTACTTCTAGTGCAGTTCACAGTAGTCAGTACCATACATACAAAGCAACAAATCCGTCCGCTGCGTACCTACGCTCCGATTCCGATCCAGTGGACGCCCACCTTTATATATACACACTTAAGTATCATTACTTTGTTCTGTTACACCGTGTATACGACAGCTAATTGCTGAAATCTATCACGCGGGCTCAGGCCAGCTGCATACCACCTCACTTGATCAGAGAATTTTTCCTTGGTGGCCGTACCACTCATAATCCCATAACTTCCTTCTCCTCCTAAAATCTCCTTAACAGCTATTGCTTGCTGACTAAAATGTTGCAAACTAGTATAGGGACCTAAAAATCTGAAATAAATTAAACATTTTTCATTTACTACATTTCCATACAGTTCACATAAATTATTAAAGTATAGTTAATATAACCTCATGTATTATTACGATAAAACAATATACACATTTCAACATTTTCCAAATTAACTGCATACTGATATACATTATAATATTTTCTATGAAATAATAATGTATCTTTTTCATATAATAAAGTTTAAGTTGTAAATTAATGTACAAATATGCAAACACTACTACGACATACTTTGTATTAAAACATGGTATGATAATATAGTTATGTTTTGCTTCAATTTATCAATTTACGGTTACATTTACATTTTACAATAGCTTACCTTTCGTTTTTCAATAATTAATCCACTTAATTTACAATTTTTGTATGAGTTGCTACAAATAATTTTCACAAAATGAAAATCGAACTTTGAGTTTTAAACTCCTTCTTCGTCTTTTTTCTCATGTAGTTTATTTTCTTTATGGTCTTTTTTATCAGCCAATCACAGTTGACCTTGCACAAATCAAGCACAGAATAGGTGATTGGGTACAGTTGCTACGTTTAAATTTGGAATTCAATTTTTTTTTGTTCGGAACTTTCGTCCACCGATGTCAATGTTGATTATTTTTTCTTAATTTTTTAATGGCAATGGAATATAGATACAAGTCTTCTAGCTTTAAAAAAATGTGTAGGGCTAGACCGATTTTGTTTTTTTTTTTATTTATTCTTAACTATGGATACAGGTCCTTCAGTCGAATACATTATAACAGTATGATGAACTTACATTAGAATACGATTACATTAAATAACAAAAAGAAAACCTACAAACTTTAAGAAAGATACAAGTTACAACCAATCAACCTTTTACATTTCATAAAGACTTATGTCTTATGTACCTATTTTAACTTAAAAGCTTAAAAAAAAAACCAAACCATTGCCACCATATTGACACATGACATCTCTAAAAAAAAATACAAAACACAAATATAACCTAAAAAACCTAAATTTTTTGTACAGTATTTACAATATATTTGAAGATAGAGTCAAAGTAAACAGAATTTGCTAATAGGTCTTGACTGTGGCGGGGGACACTTAAAGAGTTCTCTTGAGCAATTTCCTTAATATTATTATCAATTATGGATCTTTGTATGGCAAAGACTGGACACATAAAAAGCACATGATCTATGTCTGCATTTTCTTCTGAACAATGAGAACAGGTACTATTGTCTATTACATTTATTATCCTAAGATGTGATGGGACCAGGCAATGACCAAAGCGCAAACGATTAATCGTTGTGATTAATTTCCTGTTTACATAAACTAATTTGTTGTACCATGGTATCGTCGGTAAGTCTTTTTGAATTTCCGCGTACCATTTTCCTTTAGTTTCTATTATCTTCGCCCAATAGTCTTTCCATAAACTTTTAATTTGTGGGTATATATCAGTAAATGGTACCTTAACACTTTCTGAAAGGTCTACATTGTGTTCCCTACGGGTCACCTGGTCTACAATCCACTGTGGGAGGGAACCCAAACTAGTTCTATTTTCTTTTCCACCAATTTTGTTAACATAAATCTAATTCTAAATATAATATAATTTTGTTTAAAAGACATACTACTATATACTACAAACTATATAACACACTTTTAGAATCAGTAATTATTAAAATATTTACATTATTTACATCAGTAAAAACATATTTTAAAGCTGCTAATATAGCCCAGGCCTCTGCTGTAAAAATACTGCAACTTTGTGGCATTTTAAAACATTTACTTAACTTACATTGTGGGTCATAGTATGCAGCTTTAACTTCCTCACTTTTGGAACCATCTGTATATATTGTGTACAAATCCCTTTTATCCTGTACAAATTGTGAAAAGTCAAATTTATTTGTAACAGAATCTAAATGACACTTAATATTAAAAATTGTAGTCTCATATGGATATTGATAAATTGGCCATTTGTTACTAGTGTACATATTTTTAGAATAATTTTTTGTTAATAACATAATTCTTGGTATTTCAGGTAAAGAAGCAGAAATGAGATCATTAGATGTGATAGTTGGTAAAGCTGACTGTACAATTTCTATAAGATGCAACAATTTATTCACTAGAAAATTGTTATTACAGGATAACTCTTTAAGACAAAATCTCTCAGCCAATTGTAAACGGCGCAGAGTCAATGGAGGTATACAATTTTCAATTTCCATAGACACAATAGGGGTGCTACGCATGGCACCACTTATTATTCTTAAACCTATTTGCAATTTATTATTGAATTTTACATAAACTTTTCTGTTACTTAAAAATTTATGAATCCATTTTAAAGTTTTCACCGGAAATCCCAGTTCCTGTAAAACTTTAATTAACACTTCAATGTTAACACTATCAAAGGCAGCTTTTACATCTAATAATACACAAACAACACTGCAGTGACTAAGTTTTGCCTTTTTTAAATCTTGTATAAATTATACAAAGCTTCCAGAACAACTTTTTCCTTTCCTAAATCCAAACTGAATATACGGTAAAATGTTTTGTGATTCAGCAAAATAATCTAATCTCATGTTTTAATATGTTTTCAAAAAGCTTACCTAAACATGATGATAGGGAAATGGGCCTGTAGGAAGATGGGTTACTAGCTGGTTTATTTGGTTTTAAAATAGGAATGACACATTGAGTTTTCCATGACTCCGGTATGACTAAACTATCCCATAACCTATTATAAATCTTCAAGAGAATTTCTTTTGCATTAGGGTGTAGTTTTTTAATTAAAATATATGGTATACTATCCAAGCCTGGCGTTGTGTCTTTTCTACTTTTTAAAGATATGTACAACTCGCTCAGTGTAAATGGCTTATTGAGAAACGAATTACTTTCATCTTCAACGGCTTGATCATAAATAGTTTTTAAATTGCTTTCATTTACCTGAGACTGATCTGAAATTTTATTTAAAAAGGATGGTACCCAATCATCATTTAAAAACCTATCATGGGAAGTACCTATTCTCTTGAATCTTTTAATATATCCCCATATTCTAGAGACTGGTGTCATTCTATTAAAACTACTACACAGATCTTGCCATGATTTAACCCTTTCATCCTTTAATATCCTTTTCTTTTGAGCATCAAATTTTTTATAAGTAATAAAGTTATCAATGCTGGGCAAAGCTCTATAATTTTTTAAAGCTTCCTTGGACTTTCGAACTGCATCTTCACATTTTTGGTTCCACCAAGGAGCTGGTTTTCTCAATGTCTTCGAAACTGGCTTTGGATTTTGTTTTGGTACTGTTATTGATCTTAAATTACATAAAATACTGACAAAACTATTGTATAACTGAAGTGGTTCTAAATTATTATTATCTACATTTAATTCTGAAAAAGATGTCTCTGATAACTTAAAATATTTATTCCAATCTGTTTTACTATAAATATATTTTTCTTCCACAGGACGAACTTCATATATTGAGGGCTGTACATTAATAGTTACCTGAGTTGGATAGTGGTAGCTGCCCATTGGATCACTGTGGACAAGCCATTCGCAAAGAGGAGCTAAAGTAGGACTAGCAAGATCAATTGCAGATGGATTTCTATTTGGTGCCTGAACTGTTGTGACACTGCCATCGTTCAATATGCACATGTCAAATTCATCTATAATGATAAACAAACTGTTACCTCTGTTGTTGTTCGAGTGGCATCCGAACAAAATGTGGTGTGCGTTAAAGTCTCCCATGATGAGACATGGTTTAGGAGTTTCAAGTAATACCTTTTTTAATTTATTTGTATCAAACCTGTTATTAGGTGGGCAGTACACACGTAAAATGTGTATTGTTCCTATTGTAGTTTCTAATGATATACAAACATTTTGGATACTTTCGTAAAAAGTTGTATTTAAAATTTAATATTTGAGGTTTTGTTTAATGAGTATACCTACTCCATTATGTGAATTTAATGAATCTTTACGTATGAAATTATAAGGTGTAAAATCTGGAATTATACTTGAACTCTTAAGCCATGTTTCATTTAACAGACATATGTCTATATAATGATCAAAAAGAAATGTTTTTAATAAGGTTCTTTTATTATGCAAGCTTTGTATATTAAATTGTGCTATATTTAAATATGTATCCATTATGTGATTAAATTAGATAATAATATATATTTAATTCTTTTATTTGTGACTGGAGTATTGTTATTACCGAGGGTTACAAGAGACTTAACTAAGGCATTCATTATAATGTCATTATTCAAAATTTGTTCTACATCGAAATTTGTTTTGGTGTTACAATCAGTTTTAACATTAATAGGTTTAGAAATAGCTGGAAAAGATTTAGGGTCAGTGAGCAACGGAGCACTACTCACCACAGTGGCATAGCTACGGTTAAAATTCTGATATTTGGACTTCTTTTCCTGCATTTTCTTCTGTTTCACTGGACAGTCTCGTGAGATGGCCAAGTGATTTCCGCTACAGTTGAGGCATACAATTTCTTCTATATCACATTCTTTGTATGAGTGCCGTCCAGCGCATGAGGAGCACATTTGCTCTCCTCGGCAAACTTTGGCAGAGTGGTTGAACCATAAAGTTAATATACCTATCGGAATAGAGCAACAATCTCGAGCTGTCAAACGTAACCAAAATTGGTTTTCATCTGTGTGAAAAATATGTGTACGTATACACTTACACAAGCATGATTGAACATGAATTCTATGAGATTATATTGACAACGTGCGGCACGTGCCGACTGGACGTCAAAAAAAGAGTGCTGCTGTCATGTATCACACGTCTCTTTTTACCACGCGGTGTTACTGATAGTGGCATCTCGCTTGCTCAGGCCTTTGTTTCTCTATTCCGCTAGGTATATTAACTTTATGGGTTGAACCATAAAGGTAATATACCTATCGGAATAGAGAAACAATCCCGAGCTGTCAAGCTTAACCAAAATTTGATTTACATCTGTGTGTACAATTATGTTTACGTGTGCGTGTCAGTGATGTGCAAACATCTTGTAATTCGACAAAATATCGATCATGGAATAATAATTGTAAGATTGTAAACATAATGCCGGCTGTACATTCTCGCCGAGACACAGCGAGGCGGCCCGAGTGCGAGAGTGTAAATGGGTGCGCTCGCCTCGTCTCGCCTGTCTCGGACCCTCTCGGTCCGTTGTCGGTATTTTGCGCCCGAGACAAAGGGTCTCGCGAGGAAAACGAGCGCACTACTGTACACTCTCGCGTCTTTCACTACTAGTCCCGCCGTTGTTGGACAGTGTAGAACAGAAAAATAACAATAATAAACGTCATTATCAGTCATCATAATATATGAGAAATAAAATTAAATATGATTATAAATCTTTGGATTACAATGATATCTTTCGATGCATGGTGAATGGTGAATGGTCATTTTCCTCCATCTTCTCTGAGTTCTTATCTGCGATTGAACTAAGCAATAATGAACATGATCGCACTCGGGCAAGGGGCTCTCGCACGAGACTCGCCCGAGAGCTCTCGGCGAGAGTGTACAGCGGGCATTATAAAATGGGATAAAATAAAACTGCATATATATAATATAATAAAATTGTAATTTTGAAGTAAAATGTGACTTTTCTTCAAAATGCTTGCTGCATAATTAAGTACTCGTATGCATGATTTTTTCTTCGGAGTCCAGTTTGGACGGTTAATTATTTTAAGTCATGAATTTCTGGTATCCAGGTCAGCAGGAAATCTGAAAAATTGGCCAAGTGTAAGTCGGACTCGCGCATGAAGGGTGACCGGTTTCAACCGGGCATTTTCTAAAACCCGGTACGATAAGCCACGACATGTCATGATACGATTCGACACGACAGGTTACGTCACGTGACATCAGTACCTACACGACACGACACGACTTCACTAGACCCTATTAATTTTCAATTCACTCTCAATGAGCCTACTGAGCCCTTTTATTTGATGCCCATCTTGCAGAAGTGCTTTCAACTATTTCCCTGTCTTGGATGAGCAGCCGTATTGGATGTAGAATGACATTACATCTGTGGAAATTTCAGAAGTCTATTACTATAGTGTTTCTTGTTATACAGCCTGAAGACAGACAGACGGACGGACGGATGGACAGACGGACAGGCAACGAAGTCTTAGTAGTAAAGCGGGCTGCGGGACCCCACTACTAGGACTTAATTTTTACCCTTTGGGTGCGGAACCTTAAAAATGATAAATTATGCATGATAGTATAATATAAACTAATTATAAACTACGGATGAGTATGTTATCATTTCAACATTCCTAATAATTAGTATACTTAACTAAAAATATTTTCATATCGACACAACTTATCGATAACTTGATGCAGCCCTAGTGTAAAATAGATGAAAATTGTTTACACAAAATATCTTTAAATTGTGCACCATGGCAAGTCAAGTTATGTTTTCCATATAATTAAACATATACAGAAGTGAACACGGACGTAAAAATACCAATAACTCGTAGGGAATTGGCAAAAATAAACTTAAAACTAGGTCCTGTCGATGTAGAATAATTCACCTGTGAAATGAATATTTGTCCGGGTTTTTTCGATGTGTGGATCCAGAATCATTCCACAAACACTTAACCATGTTTCTAGAGCAGTATTTCTTAAAATTATTCATTATTTAACTTAAAATCACAATTTTTCTGAGAGCCCAAATTGACAACTATCGGCCCAGGGGCAGACAGACTGTCAAACAGATGAAAAAAAAGCTATGCAACCTCAAATCACGCTTCTCTTTCTACCACGCAGTGTTACTGATAGTGACATCTCGCTTGCTCAGGCCTTTGTTTCTCTATTCCGATAGGTATATTAACTTTATGGGTTGAACTTGAGGCATTTGAAGCATTGCAATAATGGTGGAATGTATAAATGTACTGGATACCTGAACATTTGTATGTAGGCGTATTGAGGTAAAGTTGTACCAGCGAATGTAACTGCAATTGTACCCAATAGAGTAAGTTTCCCTTCAACTTTCTTAAAAAATCTTTTAATTGAAATCACTTCTGTGTCGCATGCAATGTTTTTGTATATAACTTCATTGGACAGATCCTTAGGTACCTACCTAATAACACCAGTGATCTCTGACTGGTGGGCCGGTACAAAAGCTTTCAGTTTATTTTTTGCTAAAAAATGGTCCATTTTAAGGAAATTATTCGCCGGTGCGGGCTTCTTAAAGGTGACACCAACTTTATAAGCGTTAAAGCCATGGGATTTTTGTTTTCCAATTTTTCATTGTTTATCGATTCTACGTAAACAACGCAATCGCTACTGTAATAATTCTCCGGGAATTGTCTTTTGTAATTTGTTTTTATATACATTCTATAATCCACTGTACAGCTGGTATCGTCCAATTTTCTTTTCTTAGAAGAATCTGCGGGGGCCGGGCCCCCGTCGCTATCTACACTCATCTTCTTTATCACTATTGAAAAATTACTATTTACAACTAAATTACTCTAATATTACTGGAAAATTAATTTTTATATAGCAGAGAAAATTTTAAAAACCCGCTCTTTTCGACTTCCCGCCAAAAAGTCAGACCGATTTTGATAAAATTTGGTGTGGGTGTATTTTAAAGACACGAAATAATAAAGGATAATTTTTGTTACGGAAAATCGTATGGTTCCCGCGCGATAATCTAATTTCAAAGCAATGGAGTTCTCTAGTAATCTAGCTGTTGTAACCTGTGTTTCTTATAATCATTGGTTGTAAGTTGTAACATATTTTTGTAATTTTAAGGGCCTTATCACACTGGCGATTAGCGAGCGATTTGAGAGCGACGCGACTGCGCAACGCACACGCCGCGACAGCGCAACGTCGTCGCGGCGTGGCGTGCATGCCATTTTGTACACTAGTCTAGGGAATTCCCTAGACGACCACCTAGGCGTCCACGCCACTCGTCTAGGGAATTCCCTAGACGAGTCGCTTCGCTTTCAAATTGCTCGCTAATCTGGCGATTAGCGAGCAATTTGAAAGCCTCCTGATACGCCTGTTTCGCCACTTCCTGATAAGGCTATCTACCACTTTACTTGACAGATAGAGTATGGAGAATCTGTCAAATAAGCATAATATCTGGCACCTTATCAGGAAGTGGTGAAAACAGGCCCCTAGACTCCTAATATTATTCTCAGATTTTATACCAATTTTAGTGTTAGCAGAGATTTAAACAAAACTTCAATTAAACAACGACATTTTGATATCATTTATTTCATCACAGGTCCTCTGTACTCCACTTATAAGCCTCTTCCTCTTGAGCTTTCCTCTTGCTTTGATGCTGGAAATATTTGGACTCGTAACCGTTGGAGCGATCAACACCGTCCCAACGATAGCCCGGACGTATGTTGAATCTGTTCGGTGGGAAGTTACCTTTGTACATTGGTTTTTCTGAAAAAAAAAACAGGCTTTAGATTTTTTTTTTGAAACAGGTTTTAAAATGTAAATGAAGTTCGAAACTTCAAGTTTCGCTATTTAAAATATGTTATTGCAAATGAAAAGATCCAGTCAGCCATAGTGATACAATGTCAGATAGTCAAACGACACTTTTCTGAGATAAACTACGATAACATGGCGCGCCCCTCCAAAATTAAAAACGTTTGAAGTGCGTTGTCTTGCGCGTCGGCTAGTTATGATTAGTTGACCAACAAATCTTGGTAATAAGTGACATTAAGTGAAATATTACGAGTACTGGTTAATTGGTTGAATACTTACCACATACAAACTCTTTCATAACTCATAAGGGCGCGCCATGTTATCGTAGTATTATCTCTATCAGATAATCCTCTGACCCCCTAACTATTAAAAATATTTAAACAGCACATATCTATAAGGTGTGATATCTATATTATGGTGATTGGTCAATTCGGCACCGCTAAGCTCCGCTTCGCTTCAGTGGAAACACAGCCTTAAAGGTCTGACTGTCTGGTATATTAAAAAGTCACATGACCGACAAAAAACAGTAAACCATAAAATATAGCGTTTTAGTATTAGCATAGGTATTTTATTTTTTTAAATTAGACTATAGTGTCCCACTGCTAGGCAAAGGCCTCCCCCAGGATCTTCCACTGTTCTCGCTCCTGCACCACCGATAGCCAGCCTGGCTGGTATGCCTCCAGCTCGTCACGCCACCTTTTTCTAGGCCGGCCTCGGCGGCGGCGTCCATCTTCGGGTGCCCACTCTGTTGAGACCCTTGCCCAGCGGTCCCGTGACCCGCCCACTCCCAATTCAGCTTGGCCGCCTTGACACCTACGCCCTTGATGCCCGTTTGGGAGCGCAGTATGGTGTTTCTTATTTTATCGAGAAGCTTTACTCCTAACATACTGCGCTCCATTGCTCTTTGGCATACCCCGCAGGTATTAGTAAAAGCTAATACGCTATTTATATGCTGCTTTTAATTATTATTAGTAAGAAGAGTGGATTTTTTTAGTACTATGTAAAAAATCTAAAGGCTCCAACACATAGCTGCGAATTCGGGTCGCATCGCAAATATCTGCGACAAAATTCATAATAAAAATGAGATTACGATGCGATGCGGATTCGCAGTTTTGTGTGGGAGCCACAGACATAGATCAAGATAGATAACACATGTCGCTCCATGTGACCACCACTGTGACTTATCGATGATAAGAAACGTGTCCATTATCAAGGCCAACGTTTCTATTTGAATTTCTACAGCTCAATAGTCACTTTTAGGCATTTTGGCATTTTTCAAATTCCGATTGATGTCCGATTCCGATAGCAGACCAAAGAACAGACTTTCGAAAGACGAGTATTACTCGTCGTTTGGGAACGCGGTATGGCACACGAAGTACTATCAGAGAAATTGATTCCTATGCAGATCGGGGACCTAAGTAGTTTGGTTGCGTTACGTCAAACCCAGCCGACAGAGCACAATTAACATTGAATTGACATATTCGACCAAATAACGTTGCATTGGTCTATCAATTGTATAGGAATCAACTTCCTTAATGGTACATACACATGCGTTATCTATCTTGATGTATGTCTGTGGTGGGAGCCCTAAATACTGTGTAAATAGAGGTTCTCTCTAAACCCACCAGGTCCCATCTCTCCTCGCTCCCTTTTTCTCTCTCTCACGTACTGCAGCATGGGATCCCCGTCTCTCTCCTCATCTCTCAGACGGGCCTCAAGGTCTCTGTCATCCCGGTACCTCGCCAGCGGCTTGGAGGCTTCGTGAAGAAAGTCCTGTACTCGCTCCTGTTGGGCCTCCACTTGTTTCAAGCTGGAAGTCCAAAAAAAGTATATTTAGGTTAGGAAAAGTGAAATATCCAGAAATTAAGTTGGACTTGCTTCAAACTCTTGAACTTCTGAATTGATTTTGTTTAAATTTGATATGGAGATTCCTTGAGTCCTGGGAGAGGACATAGAATACTTTATATCCCGGAAAAATGTACGGTTCGGCGCAATAAACGAATTTTGGTGCAAGTAGTTGCGCCCGTTATCTAGTACTTTATAAAATTGAAATTATTCAATTGAAATAACTGTGCATTTACAATAACATCCTTATGGTTATACAAGGTGTAACAAAACGAAGTGATAATACTTTAGGGTGTGTATGTGTTCCGCTGTGGAAATAGCAGCGCTGAATGAGCAAAAAATTTTTGTGATTTGTATGGGCAAGCGCCCGCGCGTCGTGATTTTTTCCATACAAAGGTGAAAAAATAGTTATCTTTCATAACTGCTACTTTCACAGCGAACTCTATATAGGGGTCTCATACACACCTTAAAGTATTATCACTTAGTTTTGTTACACCCTGTATGAAGAACAAAAATACAATACCCTCTGCTCCATTTCTTGTATTTCTCATCTAGCTCCTTCTGCCTTTCAGCTTTCTCTTTCAACTTCTGCCTCTCTTCTGACGTCTCCCGTTTGCCTAAACAGAAAAACAATAAGCTAAAAGTTAAAGCTAAAAATTACAGTTACAACTTGTAATATGGTCTTAAACAGTAAAAAATCTATGGCAATGTGCATAGGAAACAAAGAAAGCATAACAATTTTAAAAATTAAGGTGTTAACCAAGCCACATGAGTCATGACTCATGACATACAATTAAATAATAAATAAATAAATAATAAATAATTTATTTTCTTTTTACACAATTTTGTTACATAGTATACATAAAAGAGATGAGATCCACCTAGTAAGTATCTTGAGACACTTGTGTCAGGTGGACTCGCCCTTCCATAACTAATTACAGTGTTACATTACAGGAAAGAAAGAGATATTTTAACAAAAAACAAGTTATAGCAATTAACAATATTATTTAAGTTTATGTGTGTTTGTATGTGTTTGGTGTGTGTGTGTTTGGTGTGTGTGTGTTTGTGTGTGGTGTGTGTGTGTGTTTGTGTGTGCGCGTGTGTGCGTGTGTGAATATGTGAATAAGAAAAATAAATTAAATTTAGTTAAATTAACATACCAGGTATTTGAGTAATGCCTCAGTTTCATTAAACGTTTTAGTAATTAACCAAGTTTGTACCATTTTTTTACAGATTTGATAAGAGACCGGATAAATTTCAAGAATATTATTTACTTTATTATATATGTGGACTGAGATTGATTTGTACTGTCTTTGAGCAAAGGTTGTGTTTGTTTTAATGGTAGCTGCGACTTTTCCTTTTTTTCGTCGTGTGTTATTGGCTGAAGATTCAAGAGGTAAGTATTTGTGACATCTTAGGACTAAAGACAGCACATAGAGTTTTCTCACAGATAAAAGTTTGCACAAGGAGTAGAGTTCTTCTGTTGGAAACCGATACGGCTTACGGTACATTATTTTCAGCAAGCAACGTTGGCTTCTTTCGATTTTTATAAATTTATCTTTACTAGCACCGCCCCAAGCCGTAATACAGTATCCAATTATTGACTGTCCCAAAGAAATATAAATTTGATTTAATAGTTTTATGTTTGTGACATATCGTAGATTTTTAAATATCCAATTAAGTTTCCGAATACGACTACAGGTGTACTCAATATGAGAATTCCATCGTAGAGCCTGATCCAGCATAACTCCAAGATATTTAACAAACTTGACTCTCGTTATTCTACTGCAAGTACAGTCATTATTCAAATAGTTAGTTTGTCCGCAATCATGAATGGCTAGAGAGAAGTTAACATATTTTGGTTGGGATTTTTCGGTTATGCTAAAACATATATAATTTGTTTTTGAAATATTTAGTGTGAGAAGATTGAGGCGCAACCAATCAGCTACCCTAGACAGACCAACACTAGCTGCTTCGAATGTTGATTCCCAAGAAGCACCGGTAAAGACTAGTGCTGTGTCATCCGCATATGAAACAATACGCCCATTCTTTAAATTCATATTAGTTAGAGAATTAATATATATGAGAAAGAAGGTAGGCCCTAAAACACTGCCCTGTGGTACACCGTAAGTAATATCAGCTGCATTACTAACATGGTTGCCTATTTTTACCATCTGTACGCGATCCTGTAAGTAGTTGGCTAGTAATTTAAGGCTAGTACCACGTATACCAATCGCCTCTAATTTCTTAACGAGGATAGGCACCGAAACAGTATCAAAAGCTTTTTTTAGATCGAGGAATACTGTAAGGCATTTTAGATTACTATCCAATTGTTCAGTTATAAGAGAAGTCAAAGTCAATACAGCATCCTCTGTAGATTTGTTCCGTCTAAAGCCAAACTGCGAACTAGATATAATGTTAAATTCATCAAGGTAATTGAGTATTCGTCTATTTATAAGTTTTTCAATAACCTTAGATATACAAGGCAGAACAGATATAGGCCTGTAATTCTCGACGTCATCTCTTCTCCCGCTCTTATACACTGGAGTAATGAGAGCTTTTTTAAGAGGACGAGGAAAGACACCCTCTTTAAAACATAAATTTGCAAGATGGCTGATAACAGGAGAAAGAGTGGGTAAACATTCTTTTAATAATTTAGTCGTGATATTATCCCAGCCCGGTGCACTGTCGGATTTTAAGCTTAATATCGTTTGTCTAACTTCATCTGGGTCAGTATCGAGCAGCGCAAAAGAAGAAGAGTGGGAGCAAGAAAGTGGGGTGTAATTATGGTTTTGTATTTTTTCTGCTAATGTTCTTCCTATGCTTGCAAAGTATTCGTTAACGTAGTCCGCTGATTCTTTAGCCGAGGGTTTTATATTTAGTAGGTCTATGTTGGGAGTTTTATTAGTATTTAGATTAGTTACGTTTTTGATAATGTTCCAAAGTTTTTTCGTATTTTTTATATTTTCATTTATTTTGTTTTTATCATATTTATTTTTGAGTTTCTTTATTAATTTGTTGCAAAAATTACGATATCTTAAAAAGGTTATTTTTAAAATTTCATTATGAGGATCTTGTTTTAAATTAAGTTGCATTTTGTTGCGAGTTTTTATACAGCGAAGTAACCCTGGGGTTATCCATGGCTTGATATTGCGTAGTTTTCTAGGTTTTTTCTTAATTACAGTTCCTTCACCAATACATTCATTGAGTAAGAGAATTAGTCGATCAGTCAGGATATTTGGGTCGTTCAGAGTAAGTAATTGCTCAATATTTTTAGCACGTAGGCTATTATATACTAAATCATAATCAATTTTTTTTACTACACTTGAACTATGGTTACTGTCTTTTTTGTAAGATAAGCCGAGAAATATTGTGTAGTGATCTGTAGTAGACGTTTCTAATATCGCGATTTTAGCTGGTGGGTAGTGAGGAGCCATCTTAAGCATGACATGGTCCAGGCAGTTTGTCTGTCTCGTTGGAAGACAGTGACCAGGAAGTATACCATGAGACGACAGCATATTCAAATAGTCAGTTCTGTTGTGGCTATCAATGGAGGTTTCATTTGGGCTTGGGATGATGTTGATGTTTAAGTCTCCGGTTATTATTGTGTTACGACTTGTTTTAATGGTGTCTAGATACTGATTAAGCGAATTAATAAAAGTGCTAGCATTAGAATGTGAAGGAGATCTGTAAACACACAGTATAGTATAGCCACAAAGACATATTTCCAAACAAGTGGCGTGTGATATTTTGATCTCTTTGAATTTAAATTGTAAATTATTTTTTATATAAACCGCAACACCATCACTTTTATTACTATTATATTTAGTTGAAATATGTGTGTAGTTGGAAAGAGACGGGATTGGTTTATCAGAATTCAGCCAGCACTCAGTAAGCATTAATACATCAACATCAATCCCTAACTGAGTGAGAGTAACTTGGTTATCCTCAAAATTGCGATAGATGCTTCTAATATTTTGGACTATGATAGAGATATTGTTAACTTTTATAATATTTAGTAAATCTTGTAAGTTACCGTCAATTATTTGGGCGAACTCAGTACGGTCGATTTCATTAATGGTTTTGAGTGTATTATCCATTAGAAAGTTTAATAATTATATAAATGATGTGGCATGTTTTATGGTTGTATAGAATAATATTAATTTTCAATTTAGTAATAAGATACCTGGTTTCAAATAAAGTATTAATAATTATTATGTCATGTAATTTATGTCTATTTACTATTGTTATTTTGTATGGTTTTAGTATAAGAGGGGTGTGTGTTCTGTATAGTGTTATGTTTGTTTTAGTATGACTTTTATACAATAAGATAGTAAGCACAATAAAAAACTTTAACTGATTATATATACACTTAAATAGTCATTTTTCATTTAGCAATTGTTGCACTTGTGCCTCGTTAGTTATTAATATTATTTTAGAGTTGTCTTCCTTTCTGACATAAACTTTTCCATATGCAGTCCAGCAAAATTTATATGAGCGTGTCTTAACCAAGTCTCGTGCCAAGAAGTAGAGTCTAGAAGCTTTTGGTGTGAGCTGTTCTGATACAAAAATCGGGTTATCTATTTCAGTGGTGCAGCCTAGGTGTTTTGCGCTGAGTTTGTTTTTATTTTTAATATTGAATGTCTTTGACATTTTTAAAAATTGCGTTTTTAATAGAGTTGAAGATGTTTCTATTATTACGGGGGAGTTACGTTTATCATCTCGTTTGTTGGCAACTCTATAAATATCTTTTATGTCCGACTTGTTAGCATCACATCCAATAGTCTTAGATAGGTGTAGGAACATATCGACGAGGTCTTCCTTACTCTCTCCAGTTTTTTTTGGAACATTTTTCAGCTCTATGTTCGTCTTGCGGCTATTTCTTTGCATATCCTCAATTTTGTCCTCAAGAACGGTAATGTATTTTTTGTCCTCCTTGATCTGTTGTTCCAGTTGAATTATCTTATCTTGAAATTCTTTATTTTGTGTTGTTAGAAATGTAATTGAGTTTTCAATATTTTGATTAGTTTTTTGAATATTCTTTAAAGTACTTTCAAATCTTTGAAAATCCTGATTTTGTGAAGATAATAAGGATGCAAACATGCTTTTCATCTCTTCTCTCAAACCAGAAACCTCGGCGCTGAAGTCCAGTTCCATCCTTTTATTACGCCTGGTAGTCACATATACATTTGGCGGAGTCACCTGTGGCGCCATCTGCATCGAAACATCTAGCTCTGTATCGGAGAGTGACTTGTTTAATCCTTCCATTGTACCAGGGTAATATAAACGGGCAGGGATAGCTTGTGACGTCCTTTACGTCACCCAAGATGGCAGTTTTAGGGGTGGCCAATCGCAAGCAGAGGGTGGTTCCGGATTGTTGTGGGAGGAGTCTTCTTGAAGATGGCTGCTTGCGCAAGCGCTGGTATTGGTAATGTAGTAGTGACGTCAGCCAAGATGGTGGAGCAATGGCTGCTTGCGCAGTACCAGGGTCTCAGGTGTACAGGAGTTATAGAGTAAAGGTAAACTCACGTTGCGCGTTGTGATAGCTCCTTCTTATTTCTGCTGTCCTATTATTTCACTTGTATTTATTTTGATTCTTGATTTAAAAATTAATTTAAAAATAAAACTAGCGTGGATTCGATACGTCTATGTCTTTCGACGATCCGGGGGGAAGAGCATGCTACTGATCACAAAATTATTATAATCTATATTATAGTGAATATTCTACAAATGCGCCAAGTTAGGCTAGGGGCATTATACTTTTAAATATTTCGCGTCAGGATTACACAGAAGAATATTATTTGATAGCACAACCACTTTGGGAATCACTGATGTAAAGTAAATTAGTAAAATATGGTCGTAAGCTGTTGTAAAAAATGTTTTACAACTTGTATGTAGGAAGTAAGCATATTATTAGTTTTTTTTTTTTATTACAAAAATTGGGGCCGTCTATGGGCTGTTCGCCCATATATATATATATATATATATATAAAGTATGGCGGCCAGTAGATCTGACATTTTCTGATTTCCTTAGATATTATGCTGCTAGACCCTTTGCCTTTAGATGTTGTGGCATTGGGTGGAGTTTCTAGGGTGTTAAAAAGATATCGTTCTGTGCCGAATCCACCAGATGCCAGCCAGTGGAGTCTGGGGTTCACACTTGGATTTTAACAATCTATTTAGGGCTAATATTACAGTTTAAATCATAACTTACTCTTTCTAGAAACAACTTGGGCATTCCTTCCGGAGACTTCATGTGACATGTTCCGGAAAGCTTCATCTTCTTTCTGCCTGAAATCTTCATTCTCTCGCTTAAGAGCCTTAGCGTCTTGTAACCCTGCCATTTTGCCCTCAAGGGTCCGCGCCATTTTCTTATTACTTGGCGGAGGACTATCAGAAATCCTTCTATTCCTTCTTGGCGGGGACGAATCGGAGTCGTTTCTTGATCTTTTCTTGTTACTTCCTTGTTCTTGTCTTCTTGGAGGGGATGCGTCGGAGTCAGGTATGTTCTGCCTTAAATCTTTCCTTCGTGGTGGTGAGGCATCAGAATCATTCCTTGTGTGTTTACTAGATTTCGGCTCTTCAAAATCGCCCCATCTTGATGGCTTTCGTACTTTCTCTTTGGGCTTTTCTCTCTTTCTTGGTGGAGAAGCATCTGAATCGGAATTTCTATTCTTTTTCCTTCTAGGGGGACTTGTGTCACTGTCATAGGTTTTTCTAGATCTGTTTTCCTTACTTTTTCTTGGAGGGGATGCGTCGGAATCATACTTCTTGGAATGCTTTCTGGGAGGACTAGCATCACTGTCATATTTATTTCTAGACTTTGCGTCTTTTCTTCTTGGAGGAGACGTGTCAGAATCTTGCTTTGTGCTCTTTCTGTGATGACTATCATTCTTACTTCTAGATTTACTTTCTTTACTTTTCCTTGGTGGAGAAACATCTGAGTCGTATTGCTTTGATGTTTTTCTGGGAGGTCTTGCATCGCTGTCACTTTTGTGACTATCTTTTCTTGATCTATGTTTATTTCTGGATTCCCCATTCTCCCGTCTTGTCGATTTTCTAGGAGGACTAGAATCACTATCATTTTGTTCTTTTCTGGATCCTTGTGTTTTATTTCTAGATGATTCCCCTCTGCCTTTTTTGTCTGACTTTCTGGGTGGACTAAAATCACTGTCACTGTTGTTTTGGGGTTTATTTGTTGTTTTAGAGTTTTTACTTTTACTCTCTGTTTTCCTCGGAGGAGATGCATGTGAATCATTTTTATTCTCATCCTCCGAGTCACTGTACATTTTACCAAATACAATTTCATTTTCTTTTTCAACTTCTTTTATGTCCCTCTTCACTTCTTCTACTTTTAGTCTACTGTTGAAACCATCATCCTGGAAAGCAACATTTATATTTTAGTTACCAAATATTCAATAACAAAAATCATTCAATCATTGGAGAAAAAACTGAATTTAAACTCTATACTTGATGATACACAATATGATTTAAATTCAATGGCAAGGAACATGATTTTTAGCATTTTTTTAAATACAAACAAAATCACAATTGAACTACATACTCATTTTATAACCATACCAAATTTTACCAAAATTGGTTGCTTGGTTGTAAGGTTTTTTACATGCAACAAACAAAGTTACAATTGACTTTTTTCTATCAGATTATAATATTTAAATATAGAACATAGTATCCGTACCATAACCAAAATTGGTATGTTTTTTTAGGGTATTCAATGGAAACCAACATACAATCGAATCTTTCCTCCTTATTTAATATATTTAAAAATTCTTGTGTCACAACTCACAGTGTTTCTGCGCAAACACCTTCAGATGGCTCAATTGATTTTAATGAAATTTTGCATGTACATTTGTTAGGCCTGAGAATAGGTTCTTATATTGATCTACTTTTTATATTGATACAAGCAATAATTTATATGACAAAACAACGTTTGTCGGGTCAGCTAGTTATATTATAAACAGAAGTACCTGGTTTATTACTCTCCATTTTGAGGTAGTTTTGAACTCTTCCAACTTCTTAATTTCTTCCGGCCTCTCATCTATAATACCAGCAATCTGCGGAGCGTCTTCCCCCTGATCCAGGATATCCAACTCATCACCTTCCAACGACCGCAGCTTTGAGAAGTCTAAATCATCGTCTATTATCTTCAATCTGTAAGATATTTGATGAACATTTACATTGTAACCTATAAAACTTAGTATACAGCAATTTATAAGTATATATAGCTATTGTTTTACGCGAATTTTGCATTCAACAGGTACTATAACCGATGACTACGCAATATTTTTTTAGAAATAAGCTATATAATGGCGTTTAAAGTTTAATTAATTGCTTTATAAAGGGTTAGATTTCTCTTGTGTTAAACCTAACTAAAAATTTCCATACCACATTAAATTCTAATTTATTATATTGGAAAGATGAAATAAATATAATTTACAAGTACAAACCCTGTTCCTTTAGAAGCTTTCTTTTTCTTTTTCTTTTTTTCACCCGATGAACCAGTCAAATACTTTTGAAGATAAGCTTTTTGATCGATACCAGCAGACATCTTAAGATTTAGGCTTGGAGTGAGTTATACAAATGTAATATGCAATAAAAATAGGATTTCTTAGTTAAAAAATAAGATTATTTCCTTACAAATTATAAAAAACGCTAATAAAAACACAATTTGGAATTTGTGAATAATAATTGTGCACAGAAACTGACCAAAAGTCAATGTCTGGAGTGACATTGACAAATAACAACTGTCTTTTTTTAAAAGCATAGACTATAAAGGATTTTTTTCTTTTATAAGTCGTGTTCGTTTGGTTTTCTAACTGCGCATGCGCGGCTTTTTTGTGTGTCAGTGGGAGTGTCATATTCAAGAAGTTTATAGGTAAATTTTTCATATAAACTTCTTGGTCATATTCTAAAATACAAAGATATTCAATATCTTTGATCTCAAAACATATAGCTATCCTTTTCTATATCATTCGTTACGTACATGACGTCACGTAAACTTAGATTTAATAATCGCGATGAATAGAATTTTGTGAAATCCATTTGAAAGAGAACGAGATTTACGTCGCTGCATGAACGCGTTCAATGGGAACTAAGTTTTATAAAACGAAGTTTTATGTGTGATTGGTGAAATCCCACCTTAGGAACATAGCCAAAATCCTCTGTGGATGGATCATGGAACTACGCAAAACAAGCTGTCTTATCTGTAGCTTCACTACATATAATGGCGCATTTTCTTTTTTTTTAATTTGATTGTCAAACAGCTTCTATTTTAGTAACTAGATGGCGTATGGGTAGACAACTATCGGTAATACCAGGGAATACCATCAATAATTGCTACAAAACCGGGCAAAAGAATGTAAAACTTGATACATTTCAATTTGAAAAAGACACAATGATATTCCAATGAATAGGATAATAAAGTTATTATAACGATGTTTTAGTTAAAACTCACGGAAGAAATAGCCCTATTTATCGTTATTCACACCAAATGTCACAGGAATTATAAATTTTGGTTTTGACAACATTTTACCTGCACTTGTGCACGATAACGGATATTTAATGGCCAATATTTTACCAATAATGAACATCAAAAACCCAAATAACACAATTTGGGAAAAAATAATAAAACCACACCAACAATAAAAAGTAGAAGAAGTTTGAAAGTAACATGGCCGCTTCAAGGCCGTTCAGTTGTCAGCAATGATTGTTAGTTTTCAGTTTGACAAGTTTTTATTTTAACAGCATGTTCCTAAACTATTACCAGTATAGTAGCCTAATCGCTTAGGCCAATGATCGCTTAGGTTTAAGATTTTTTTATTTATGTCATACTTGACACTACACTGATATTTTTTAGAAACACAACTAATATGTAGTCAGTGATGCCAACCTGCAGATAATTTCAGATCCGGTGGGGAACCAATAGAAAATCTAGAAGTGTCTACCGTCGCGCCGTCTGATGGATATTTAAAAAAGAAAACAACCCATTAATCTGCCTTTGCCTGTCCCGACCGGGACGAATAAAATTAACGATCAAACGAACTTACCTGTACGTGAAGTTCGATCGTAATTATACGAGTGTTTCGTCCGAAGAGATTAGTATAATTAGAATATGAACACATTTGTAGAAACGCCAGTGACTCCACTCCAAATGTGTTCATATTCTAATTATACTAATCTTGAGGACGAAACACGAGTATAATTAACGATCAAACGAACTTACCTGTACGTGAAGTTCGATCGTAATTATACGAGTGTTTCGTCCGAAGAGATTAGTATAATTAGAATATGAACACATTTGGAGTGGAGTCACTGGCGTTTCTACAAATGTGTTCATATTCTAATTATACTAATCTCGAGGACGAAACACGAGTATAATTCTCGTGTCACAATGTTAGTCCACGAACTCCTCCGAAACGGCTTTACTGATTTTTACCAAATTTTATATGCATATTCAGTAGCTCTGAGAATCGGCTACTGGGTACTTTATATATTGATAAGTGCATTTGTTGGATAAATAATAGTAAATTATTACAACTCGAGACTGAGGGCAACCATTGTTTGTGCGACGGGATAGCGATAGACGTTGCTGTGGTAACATACTTATTTAGTTACTTCAAAAAAATAATATGGGCGAAATAGGTACTTTATATTATGGCAAAGCAACGTTTGCCGGGACAGCTAGTATATATATATATATAATAATAGGCTATTTGACCTATATTCAATTTCATTGAACAAATGCATATTTCTAGTAGAACTTGGCCTAGGAAACCGTATTTCACCCTTATTATCAAATAAAAGCTTATGATTGATAAATAAAGTCGATTTGAAAATATGATTTTATGAAAATAGGAATTGTACTGACGAAAACGCTTTTGCAGTACTTCCGATTTGGATGTGACGTCATCCTCCTATTAATTTAATATCTTTTATTTATCGCGCTCGCTATATGTAAGTTTATTTGTACATAAATAATAAGAATAAGCCTATTATATATTTTCTTGAATAATTCAAATAAAACATCAGTTTTATATATATTATCTCCATTTATTGTAGACGGGAAATGAAATGGCCAAAACTTTTCTCCAAAAGTTTTCAACATTACAAATGATTTCTAATTTCTTATATAATTATTTTATAATTTTTGGGCACTTTTAGATTCGTACATTTAGCACATCAAAAAAAATTCAATAAAGAGAGTTTAAAATGCAAAGCGTATGACGTCACACTATGGCGGACAGTATTTTCGGCGCCATTTAAGAGGCATATTTTTCAATAAACATTTTTATGGGTTTCTACTGTGTAAAATATTAAAATATTAGTTTTTTTTGTAAAAATGAATGATTATGAAGCGATTAGCATGAAGAAAAAAATTAGGTCAAGTAGCCTATTAATTTGTGGAGTGTGATACCAAATGAATACCTTTTTTTTCTAAAGCGCTTAAGCGCTTATTCCGTTTCACAAAATTTAGATATCAAAATGATTTAGTGACTAAATTAAGTCAAGTGGAATAACATTAAGTAACTTTCTAAATGTTATTCCACTTGACTAAATTTAGTCACTAAATCATTTAGATATCTAAATTTAGTGAAATGGAATAAGCGCTTTTATCCTTGCTAGGTTCTTAGATCCTAAATCGTTTCCGATTTAGTCAAGTGGAATAACATATTTTAGAAAGCCTAGCTTTCTAAATGTTATTCCACTTGACTAAATTTAGTCACTATCATTTAGATCACAGATCAAGAACTAGTTTTAGATATCTAAATTTAGTGAAATGGAATAAGCGCTTTAAGTATATACTAGTAATCTGTGGCTTTAAGTTTGGAAAGCTTTCGATTTCGAAAATATTATTAGTTTACAAAATATCTGTGTTTACCAGAGTTTACCTCCCACAATATGTTACAAAAAACTTGCTGCTCTTTATGCCTGTCTATAAATAAAAGGACTATCAACATTTACGGTACACATCTGCAAAATGTTTATGAGAAACTAGCTGAATTTAAGGTTATACTTATTTTAAACCAAAACTGTAGATTGTGACAAATACAGTAAAATCCGGATCAATCAAAACTCCTTGTTTTCTTTTTACTATTTCGGATACGTTTCAATCCGAAATAGTAAAAAGTTATCATCGGAAGTTCGTCTACCGTACGAGGCACCAAACACCACATTTACGGACTTTTTCGCTGGATGTATCGGCTACTTACCAGAAGTTTTGATTCATTCTGATGATCGAAATACGATCTATTAAATACACGGTATATTAGTGTAACTGTTACTTTTAACCTCAGCAATATGTACAGCTCTCACAATATTACAGTCACGGGCTACATCTTGTATTATCTGGTGCTGTTTAAATACACCATTGCCTGAAAAGTGCATAACATTAGAGTGATGAATAAAATCATTATATAGCAATCCTAACTTCATATCAGACTTTATCTATCTTGTTATTGTTATCGAACAGGCGAAAGCTGAGTTATGTTTTCTATGCTACATATGTTGTGCGAGACTACGACAAGTTGCCAACCTTCAGAACGCAGTTACAAGCAGTAGTCAGGTACCTTATTATTTTAAGTTGATGTATTTAGATTTATTTCAATTCACCTTTAAAATTGCTATTGAATATTATTTTTACAGTCACCAAAAACTTTAGTCCGCCTCGTCACACAGAATATTGAAAATGAAACTATACCATATCATGTTGTGCTAACAAAAAAGGAACCTTCGGAATTTGATGTTCAGGAGAGACACTTGGAACATGATGATGTGACTGTAAAACCTGAAATTGAGAACTCTGAGTGTGAGTATATTTATACCCTACGAATAACAAAACTACAGGAAACGTAACTCCCATACTTCAACCGTTTTAAAGTTGGCTCCTTTTCAAACACTAAAATATGACAATTCAGATTCTCGCCAAGGTCTTTTCCCAGGTAACGTATCATAATATTGCGCGCTGGACGACAGCCTGCGCAGTTATTATCAATGTCACAGTTATGAAACAAAGCCGTGGACAATAATTGTCAGAAGCGGATGGCATTAATGCAGTATACACCAAACATATCTACTATCACGAAGAAAGGAGTAGAGATTGCCTAAACTGAAATCACGCGCCCCACTACTTAATTAGTCTATTTAAATGTGTGAGTGCAAATATTAACAACAACACTTCATCTGTGTGGGAGCATCGATTTATTAGTAAACTATGATCTCTGAGTGTACAAGACGGTTGACTAGTCGGGCAATAAATCCGATAACGCTCGCGCTATCGAGCAGCGCCGTGTCATTGTATGAAACAATACGTCCTCTCCTCTCGCGCGTTTAACATTAACTAAACTAGTTGGACAACAAATCCGAGAATAACCGGCAACTGAGCGACCAATTATAATAGCATGTTTATGTGTATTGCGTCCATATTTGAGTTGGGCTTGTGTGTGTAAATGCAGAGGTGGGGCGCGTCATTTCGGCTTAGACGAACTCTACATAATTATTATTTTAAAATCAAACATTTTCCTCTGATCCTTAAGTCATCGATAATAATAATATATAATAATTTTGAACAAACCTTGTACGACTCGGACGAATTTAAAACTATTCAGAGCACCTAGACAAGACGTTTTTAGATTACAAAAATGTATGTGCTAAATTATTACAGAATTATTACAGAATTGAAATAAAAAACTTACTATGCAAATGCAGATTTTTGTAATCTCTTTAATTTTCGGTCATTACTCATACAAAATATATCATGACTATTAAGGGCCGGTTGTTTGATCGCTAGTTAAGGTTACTAATAGTTAAAATCGGTTAGTTAAACTAACTATTGGTTAAAAATTACAAAATGTTGTCTTTCAATCGATAGTTAAGCTAACTTTAGTTAAAGTTTCTGACAAATTGTTAAATAATTTGACTACACTCGGACTGCGTAGTTAACATTGACCATTAGTTTGATTTGTTTGTTGCGGATGACATCTAGACTCTAGTCGAGTTGAAAACATATTTTACTGTCCAATAAGAGTGCTTTTATAAAAAAAATGGATTTAAATGTACATTTCAATGACTCGGAAAGTTCTTTTGATGAAGAAATAGTTCTAGAATCATTATTAAATTTATACTTATTTTAACTTTTGTTTTGTTCTATAGACAATACTACTGGTACTACTACTGTTGAACTCATCAGTCAATTATTGACCATGCCTCGTCTTTTTGTTTACTTTGGTTAGTGCTTCTTTCTCTGTAAATAAAATGTCATTATATTGTAAAATAAGTCATTCTTATGGCTGTAATCATAGCATTGACGAAAACACCACATTCTTGCTTGTTTTATTTACCATGTTACTGCAATAATATTATGTAAGTATGTACCTATTTATTATATTATGTAAGTATGTACTTATTTTAAGAACACGTTTAAAGAGGTCCTCTTTTAATGTGTTCTGTGCAATTAACCATTAAATACCACGAGGCATGAACCCCGAAAACACCGACCATGTGGTCGGTGCCCGAAAACAATAAAAACCATAAAGTTATACCTAGCGGAATAGAAAAAAAAAGGCCTGAGCAAGCGAGATGTCACTATCAGTAACACTGCGTGGTAAAAAGAGACGTGTGGTTTCTCCATGTTCCTTCAAATAGCTAGTAGCAACACATCTTTTGACGATTGTTACTTTTAACTAAAGTCAAAAATCAGTTGAAACAACGTATTTCTACTTTAACAACTGGTCAAGGTTTTAACTACAGTCAACTAACTAATGGTTACGGAGAATATTAGTAATTTTTTACTAGCGATCAAACAACCGGCCCTAAAGTGTATGCTACATTAACGAGTAATCTGGCTCGGCATCCAATTCGGTTCGTTTCTTACTAAACGAAGTACGAACGGCATTATAAATTAGGCATTTTAACAACGAAAATTTTGTAAAAAGCTACGTAAAAAGTAAGTAAATAAATTGTACAGTACCCGGCGATAAATATTGCACATCGACCTTTGGAAAGTGACAGTGGGCTAATTTCGGTTTTGTAGAGCGTTATCTCTTACGCACGAAATACAAAAAGTCCGGTATATATTAGGAGCTGTTAAAACAATTATGGTTTGCTCCTTTTGACAATTTTATTATTCTTTGTATAAAATACACCAAATTTTCTATAAGTTATGGCTTTAGGTTCGGGTAAAATAAAATAAAAAAGGGTGTTCAAATTATGTTTATATATTTAAAATTCGTTTGGAAAATTACAGCTGTAGCAAATTTAGGGGTGTTAACAACTCTAGATATATATTTTGAACTGGACGCGACTGCACTCTATTGAATTTGAACAACGACTGACATAATGTCAAATAGGCGTGTGCTACAAAGATAACGCTCTATGAAACCGAAATTAGCCGAATGTCTCTTTCCAAAGGTCGATGTGCAATATTTATTGCCGGGTACTGTAAAATGAGTTTGACAATAATTATCATGTCAACCTGGTGGAATGTCACTCGTGTATATATACACGAAAAATGTGTACCGAACACATATGCATAAATGTGCATGTATTTGGGTCACATTTTGTTGCCTTTTGGTGCACTTTTTTTGACGGAGTTACTCTTCCTGTAGTTTAAAGTTCACTGTTTATACCTGACTTTGTTTGGTGGGTGAGGGGGGAGGGAAGTAAAACATCATTAAACATGCTATATCTTAAATTATGTTTTACTTTTGTATTGCGTTTTAATATTTTATTTTTTACATAAAATCTCTAGTTTTTGCACAAGAGTTAAACATCCATCCATCTGTCTTCACATACTTTATCATTAAGTAGTAGTAGGATGTAGAGTCTGCTGATTCACTAACATATTGGCAAATTTTAGATATTGATAAGATTGAAATAGAAAACAGTATTGACAATGGAGAAGAGGAAGAAACTGCCATTCAATCCGAAAATACAGTTGATGGAACCACGCAAGACTCACAGGTTGTGGATAGTGTCTATACACAGCAAAAACAAAAGGTTCCTAGAGTAGTCATAGTGCGACTAAGTCAAAGTGATATTAACAAATATGTCCAACGAAGCCCAACAACACACCTGGTTGTAGAAGATCCCAAGGACAGTGGGGGTCAGAAGAGAAATAAAGGTATGTATAAATAATGTTTATTACTAACCAGCTGATTTTTTGCATAGTGATAGGTTTCAATCAAAGTATAAAATCCTTTCTATATCTATTAGCTACCAATTTCAGGATCTTTCACAGATAAAAATGATGTTCGTCTTATCAAAATGAAGCTACTCACAAAAAATTTGCTTGATAATAATAAAAAAAAAAATGTTCTAGGGAAACCTGTCTATAATGGATGAAAAGTATTTATTCAACAAACACCTTTACATTATAACAATATTTTTGGAGTTTACTCCTTAAGAATCGATTTTCATATATAAGGCGCCCGGTATGAGAAAAATACGAGGAGTAAAACCTATTAAACAAGTAACGAAAAAATGTGTCACGTTTTTTGGAATCATTGGACATCGGAATATTATATTATATTATTATATAATTATTTAATTATATTATTATATCATTATATTTATATGAATATATATATTCTTTATTTATTTTTTTTCATTTTTTTTTATTTTTTTTGTTATAAATATCAATAATTAATATTGTTAGATCCGATAGATCCGTTAGATCCGACTCATTGTTTCCCAGGTTGCCGTCCCTCCCTGCTTGATCTTATCATAGTCTCCTCTCCTAATCTTGTCGCTAAGCATGGGCAGTCTTCGGCTGAGATATTTTCGTACCATGACCTCGTCTATGTTGCATATAATGTTCGCCCTCCCAAGGCCAAGGTTAAAACTCTAATGCTACGCAACTTTTCAGCTATGATCGTTGAGAGCCTTAGGGAGGATGCATCTAACATTGACTGGTCGGATTTAATAAAATCTAAATCTATCGACGAAAAAGTTGCCGAGTTCAATGTAAAAATAAAATCTCTCTACGACAAACACGCCCCTGTTAAGCCTGTAAAGATCAAACATCTTCCTGCTCCTTGGCTCTCAGACGAGCTTAAAGCAATGATTAGTGCTAAACATGCAGCGAAGGCTAAATTAAAAAAAAATAAAACAGAAGAATGTCGAAACAAATATATTAAAATACGCAACCGCTGCAACACAATGTGCCGTGATGCCCAGCGGCGCCACATTCACAGCTCGATAGAAAACGGAGATCCAGCAAAAACGTGGAAATTCCTAAAGACACTGGGTGTGGGGCGCCCTGAATCGGAAATGGATCGTAATACCATTGATGTTAACCTTTTAAATAAGCACTTTACCTCTTCCTCTATCCTTGATCCTAATATTAAATTAAGAACCTTGCAGTGTATATCCTCACTCCCTTCTCCTAATTTTGATCCTTTCCTTATTGACCCTGTCACCGAGACCGAGATTAAAAGGCACATAATGTCTATAACGTCGAATGCAGTCGGGGACGACGGCATTAGCCGTAGTATGGTCATCCCAATTTTAGACATTATTTTACCTATTCTCTCACACATTTTTAATTCCTGTCTAGAGTCCCTTTCCTTTCCTGATGCCTGGAAAACTGCTTATATTATTCCCTTACCTAAGTCTTCCTGTCCCAAAACTCCGTCTGATTTTCGTCCTATTTCGATCCTACCCTATTTATCCAAAGTCCTGGAGAAAATTATACATCAACAGCTCACAAAGTATGTCTTGCACAATAATCTGCTAACTCCATTGCAATCTGGATTTCGCACTGGTCACAGTACGACCACGGCTTTAATCAAGGTAGCGGATGATGTGCGATTAGGCATGGACCAAAAGAAACTTACTCTTCTCATATTACTGGATTTTAGCAACGCCTTTAACTGTATTGATCACGATATCCTTTTAGGCAGATTAGCGTCCTGTAACATCTCGCCAACAGTAATTGGGTTGCTTCGTAGCTACCTTGTAGGAAGGCGACAGAGAGTCAAATCGTCCGATAGCTATTCTGACTGGAGTAATATACTTGCCGGCGTACCACAGGGAGGAGTATTGTCACCACTTTTATTTTCCTTATTTCTCAACTCTATTGTAACTTCAATTATATCTTTTTATCACTTGTATGCTGACGATCTGCAAGTATACATCCAGTCAGAACTAGGCGGCCTTCATTCAGCTATTGGTAAATTAAACAACGATTTGTTGAAGATCAGCGAATGGAGTAAGAATCATGGTCTTGTTATTAATCCCAAAAAAACACAATTAATATTAATTGGCAGCCCGGGGCTGGTCTCCAGGATTGACTGTAACTCCTTACCTCCCGTCCTCATCAATGGTATTACAATCCCATTTAGTAAAGTGGTAAAAAATCTCGGTGTGTCTTTCGATGATAACTTATCTTGGAAGCCACAATTACAAGAAATCAGTAGGAAGGTATTTTCATCTTGGCATTCCTTAAAACGCCTTCGATATGTTCTGCCTACACGAACTAAAGTAGTCTTAGCACAGTCTTTGTTTCTTTCCCTACTTGATTATGCCGATGCTTGTTTTATTAATTTAACTGAGGATCAACTGAATAAGCTCGAGCGTCTACAAAATCTCTCAATAAGGTTTATTTTTGGTTTACGAAAATTTGACCATATCACCGAATACCGCACCAAGCTTAAGTGGCTCCCAATCCGATATCGTCGTGATTTCCGCGTACTCTCCCTACTCTACAACATTTTATTTGACTCCCGGTATCCTTCTTATTTAAAAAACAACTTTGTCTTTCACAATTACGATAGAAAAGAGCTCCGTTCCTACTCAAAACTTCTCCTTAACGTTCCCGCCCATAAAACTAAATATTTCAATTCCTCATTTACTGTTAAGTCTATTTTACTCTGGAATTCCTTACCAGATCATATTAGGCAAGCTGAAACGTTAAATCGCTTTAAGTCGTTAGTATTTAATCATTATTTCAATATATCCGTCAACCAATAATATTTACAGGATATACACATTGTAGTAATAGTAAGTATGTATTATTATTTATTATTAGAATTTATATTGTATATTATTATTTATTAATATATGTATATATATGTATGTGTAGATATATAAGTATGTATATATATATGTGTATTTATGTGTATATATGTATGTATATATGTATATAATATGTATACTTTTGCACATCACCATTTTCCTAAATTCATAATCTCATAAAATTTGTTAAAGGGTTGCCTGGAAGAAATTGCTTTCAAGTAATAAGGCCGCCCTTGTGTACATGTCTCATTTATAAATGTTTGTTAATGTAAATTTTACTGTTATGTTTGTGCACAATAAAGTATATTTGATTTGATTTGATTTGATTTGTTATTGTGAAGTTATAATTTTTATCATTATACTGGCTAAAGTGAACTAAAAGTATTTTAAAATAACTATGGCAGAAAGGGGTACACGGTACATAAATTTCATAATTATTATGATATTAATCTTTTTTCAGTTGAATAAACTCTTTTTGCGTATGGTTAGATACTCGTACTTAAGGAGTAAACTCCAGTCGTGCGTCGGAGCTGACACACTTTTCTCACTTTTTTTTTAACATTTCACTGGTTTGGTTAATAGACAAATTCCATATCAATTGAAAGTATGAAGCCTATAGAATATGCTAAGGAGTATATTTTTTAATGTATGGAGTCTGGTCCAAATTTCCACCACTAGCGAGACCTATATAGTAAAATTGTCTACTAAATACTGAATCATTATAACCAGACCGCAATCAAAAATACCCTGTCAGCGAAAAGTTATGGCTGAATGAAAAGTTGTTGTTTACCATTTTGTATGAAAAATATTGTAGATGTAATAAAAATGTATTGAGTTTGGTGCAAATGTCCACAACCAATAACACTTGCGTAATGGTCTGCTACATACGGAGTCATTATAACTGGACCGCAACCAAAAATATCCTGTAAGTAAAAAGTTATGACGGAATGAAAAAGTTTTCTACCATTTTATTCCATAAAATGGTAGTAATATGATCCATTGCACTTTTTAACTACTCAATCTATGTTATGTCATGTCGCTTGGCATTTCCTATTAGGTTTTCACTGAAATACATAATATCAATATTTTTACTCAAAAAATATTGTTTCATATGGTCAAAACTTTTTACTGACAGCTTATTTTTAATTTGTCTCATAATGAAAGTTACTCTATATTAATTAATGGACAATAAGTCAATATGGGTCTCGTTAGGTAGTGGTGGAAATTTGGACCACTTTAATCATTCTCTAATCATTTCTTTTCTTTAATCATTCTTCTCAAGAGAAAAAAAAAAACGATACTAGTACCAGTCTGTTTCATGCTTAATGCATATTCTAGGGGCTATAGTTACAAAAGAACGGTTGTCTGTAAAGTCGGTTTAATGACGATAGTTGAACGTGACAACGTGCCTCTTTGTCGCTCGTTCCGCGCCCTCGCTTGCACTTCAAGCCTTAAATAGAACGCCTCAGAGCGAGGTAACGCCGCATGAATCATGTTTTTTCGCGCGTGCAGCCGGCTACATCGAATTATAAGACGTTGTCACGTCAAAACTCATTTCCCCGACTGTACATTTCTGCTAAACAACTCATTTCCCCGACTGTACATTTCTGCTAAACAACTCATTTCCCCGACTGTACATTTCTGCTTAGCACAATTTTCCCCGACTGTACGGTGCTCTGTGCGGTGTATAGATCGCCAAACACAGATAAAATCGGTTGTCTGTAAAGTCGGTTTACTGACGATAGTTGAACGTGACAACGTCATAGCCTTAAATGGGGCAGGCGGTGGTCTCTTTCTGCGAATTTGTTATATCGCAGAAAGAGGCCACGGAGCGGGACAGAGAGAATGATCCCACCTCTCTGCCGCTCCGCCGGCGTAGGACGGGAGTGCGGAGGCGTCGCTATGCGAACCTCCTATCCCTCGTCTAACGGGGCTCCGGGAGAGGATGGGAACCTCCCCGGCTTAGCCAGCCCCGGCGCCGAGGGGAACGCTTTAGTTTGCCTAAGCGTTCCCTTACTTTTGGTGGATGTCCGGTCCCAGGTAGACCGGCCGGTCGTGGAGGGAGTCCCGTGTTTGTTAGATCCGGGATATCCCTCCTTATACGGCTGAAGGCGAACCGCAGGTGGTTTTAGTGAGTAGGAGTCTCACATATCCCCGGGGTACCCAACCCGGGGCACCCATGATGGGTTTCCCCTGCGACATCAAAAAAAATAGCCTTAAATGGAACGCCTCAGAGCGAGGTAACGCCGCATATTGCGTCATGTTTTTTCGTGCGTGCAGTCGGCCCCATCGAATTATAAGACGTTCTCACATCAAAAATGTTCTACGGAACTCTGACTATTAACCAGTTCGGTGAAGGTTGTTGTATGGTGGGATCTCAGGGCCGAATCACACCGGAATGGCAGCGGCGCGGCGCGGCGAGCATTTTCAGTTGCATGTATTACATTTAATTTTTAAATAAAGACAAAGATTAAAATCATAAACTTTATCTTTATTTATTTGTGATACATAGTATCGTTTGAGAAACTTGAAAAGTCTAGCCGCCGCGGGCGGCCGCGATCCTCAAGCGATACTATACATATTATACTATAGTCGGGGCATTTTAATAGGCCACATTTGACAGTTCATCAAAATTGCACCACGTAACCTTGTAGCGACGTGCGTAAAAAATAAATATTTTCGTTTTGTTATAACTGCACAATTGATTAACTTTTTTCAATTACGATTACATATTTATTGTAAACATGACCGATACGAATTATTTAACGATTTGCTTTTACTGATAAACAACTCTAAACGTAATAAACAAATTCTGATCTTAATAATTGCACGTCGTTACAATGTTACGTCAGCTGACCTTTTTTCTTTTCAAACTCTAGGGATGTTACTCTAAAAATCGAAAGCTAATTAATAGTATCGATGCATTTATTACTTGTAACGAAATATCCCCATAAATCAATAACCACGTTGTGAAAAGTAACACATATTTATGGGAAATGAATAATGATAATACTAAATTTAACAATTTTTATAATTCAAGCGAATAAATGCAATGTTTTTTGTAAATTATGTACTTGTCTTATTTTGGTCCTTGAATTTGCAAAGAAAAAGTAATAAAGGGACAGGAATTTGTTTTTGGTTTTACAAATAACGTATAAAATTCAAATATTTTATTTCAAGTCCGTATCGATTTATTCGTTTTGGTCGATGTTTTTACGCAGTTCACCTCACTATGGAGATTAATCTGACAGATGTCAAATGTGGCCTATTAAAATGCCCCGACTGTAATGAAGATTAAGTTTAAAATCACATGACACTGAAAATGCTCGCCGCACCGCTGCCATTCCAGTGTGATTCGGCCCTTAGACCAATACTGTTTCCCTGATTAATACGCTACTTAAATGTGTAAATTGTAATGTTGTTTAAAATATTCTGTAAGAGTATTATACATGCGGACCAATAGTTATTATGAGAAATATTTACATTTCATTATTTCTCGTAATATTTTACAAATAATAAATCACATGAGAATATTTGTTCAGGTATCAAACACGAGGAGCGACCCAACACAGATGACTGCGAGGGGCGAGGCCATGCCAGCGCACCACAGTCCAGCAAGACACCCCACACTTGTCATGTTTGTTTGAAGAACTATTTAACAAGAAGACATTTACTGAGGCACATGCAAACTCATACACGCTCAATTAACTCATTTAGCTGTGACACATGCTCAAAGAATTTTTGTAAAAAAGAAGGATTAATTGTACACATAAAAATGCGTACAGGCGAGAAACCATTTGGTTGCGACATTTGTCCAAAGAAATTTTCTACAAAACAAGATTTAACTAGACACTCTATAGTTTATACAGGCGAGAAACCATTTAGTTGTGACATATGTTCAAAGAATTTTTCACAGAAAAGCCAATTGACTGCACACACTAGAGTTCATACAGGAGAGAAACCATTTAGTTGTGACAGTTGTCCTAGTAAATTTACTACAAAAACAAATTTGACAGTACACACAAGAAAACATACAGGCGAGAAACCATTTGGTTGCGACATTTGTCCAAAGAAATTTTCTACAAAACAAGATTTAACTAGACACACTATAGTTCATACAGGTGAGAAACCATTTGTTTGCGACATTTGTCCAAAGAAATTTTCTACAAAACAATATTTGACTGTACACACTAGAGTTCATACAGGAGAGAAACCATTTAGTTGTGACGTATGTTCAAAGAAATTTTCAAGTAAAAGCCTTTTGAATAGACACACTAGAGTTCATATAGGTGAGAAACCATTTAGTTGCGACATTTGTCCAAAGAAATTTTCTACTAAAGAAGTTTTGACTAGACACACTAGAGTTCATACAGGCGAGAAACCATTTAGTTGTGACATATGTTCAAAGAATTTTTCACAGAAAAGCCAATTGACTGCACACACTAGAGTTCATACAGGAGAGAAACCATTTAGTTGTGACAGTTGTCCTAGTAAATTTACTACAAAAACACATTTGACAGTACACACAAGAAAACATACAGGCGAGAAACCATTTAGTTGTGACAGTTGTCCTAGTAATTTTACTACAAAAACACATTTGACTGCACACACTAGAGTTCATACAGGAGAGAAACCATTTAGTTGTGACAGTTGTCCTAGTAAATTTACTACAAAAACACATTTGACAGTACACACAAGAAAACATATAGGCGAGAAACCATTTAGTTGTGACAGCTGTCCTAGTAAATTTACTACAAAAACACATTTGACAGTACACACAAGAAAACATATAGGCGAGAAACCATTTAGTTGTGTCATATGTTCAAAGAAATTTTCACAGAAAAGCAAATTGACTACACACACTAGAGTTCATACAGGCGAGAAACAATTTAGTTGTGACATTTGTCCAAGTAACTTTACTTCAAAACAAGCTTTGACTTTACACACTAGAGTTCATACAGGAGAGAAACCATTTAGTTGTGACATATGTTCAAAGAAATTTTTATACAAAAGCAATATGAATGCACACACTAGAGTTCATACAGGCGAGAAACAATTTGGTTGTGACATTTGTTCGAAGATATTTACGTTAAAGAAAAATCTAGTCCAACACTTAAAAATTCATTTGAGCTAGAAACTATATATTTTTATATCTGTAAATTTGAAAAAAAAATCATTTTGGAAATCGAACACATGACCCCCTACAATAAGTTAAGAGCCAAGCTCTAAGCCCCTGGATCACGGAGACACAACATAGCAATGTTGTGTTTTATCATGTCCAACCGAAATATCGGTTTCCGGTTTCCGGCCTTTAATAAGTTTACAAAGTAAAGTTTTATATTAGATGGATCATGGAAGTATGTAGTTAAGACTAATGTTTCTTTGAATTATTCTTTGATTTTAATGTGTCTCCAATATAATTTATTATGTAACAACAAACAGAACATGCATATAACATAATATTGCCTTAGATGCATAATATTTACTTAGGTACTTAGGTTAGGTACTATATATATATATATATATATATATATATATATATATATATATATATATATATATATATATATATATATATATATATATATATATCAATATTATTAGTAAATTGAAGTTTAATTTAGTGTTAGGATTAGGAATGTATCCAAGTAAATCTATCTATATATATAAAACTCAAAGGTGACTGACTGACATGGTGATCTATCAACGCACGATGTTATGACGTAGGCATCCGCTAAGAAAGGATTTTGATCAATTCTACCTCCAAGGGGTTAAAATACGGGATCAAAGTTTGTATATAATAATATTAATAATACTTTTTAAGGCGAGCGAAGCCGCGGGCAAAACCTCGTAGTCTATAAAGTTGTTACTTTGTTAATAATTAACAATTAATAGCTGTATTCTGTTTTGTATTCCTATTATATTAGGGGGCGTCCACAAATTACGTGAGGTGTTTAGGGGGGGAAGGGGTCGAGTCAAATCTCATCTAATCTCATGTTGGGGAGAGGGGGGGTCTCGGCAAATCTCACGTAATTTTTTTCTCAACAAAATAATACTAAGTATTTTGATGAGAAATATAGATTGTACCTACGTATGCTTAAGATTTAATCGTAATCGTTACATGATTATGATCATTCACAAATTCGTTCGAAAGAAAATGTACTGACTGTGAAACCAAACGTTTACCTAATGGTGGCATTTCACATGGCTATTGGTATTTGCTATCAACTGGAAACTTGTATTTGCCTTCAACTTGGACGCGAAGGGCGCTGTAGGCCCTTTGCATATATGCTGCCCAGAGGCTGCAAGTGTAGAAGGATGTACTATCAGAGAAGTTGATTCCTATGCAAATCGAGGACCTAAGTAGTTTGGTTGCGTTACGCCAAACCCAGCCGACAGATCACAATTAACATTGAATTGACATATTCGACCAAATAACGTTGGTCTATCAATTGCATAGAAATCAACTTCCTCGATGGTACAAAAAGCTCTAAACAACGTCATTTTTACTTCTAACGAGCATCTTGCAAACCATGTTTGCCCTAACCGCCAGCGCCCTTCGCTCCCTTTCGATATCAGTGTCGTCTTCAAAGTGGACGTCACAATGTGTCCTAGATATTTAAACTCCTCTACTCTAACCAAAGGAACATCATTTAGTAAAATAGTCGGTACCATAGATAATACAGTATATATACTGAGAAGGGCGCTGTAGGCCCTTTGCGTATATGCTGCCCAGAGGCTGCAAGTACTGTATCCACCTTTCTGGTTCCACTGTGAAAGACCATGTACTGACTCTTTTTACTATTGTATATCAGCCCATGCTCCGCTGCGTAACGCTCACAAACATCAAGTAGCTTTTTGAGACCACAGACTGAGGCACTCAGCAAGACCATGTCGTCCGCATAATTTATGTTATTGAAACATACTCCATCTACATGGCAACCAATATGCTGCTTGCTGAGCTCCTCAATCAGTAGTAAACTATCGCGTACAGCTACTATGTACGTAGAATAATACACCTGTATAATATTATTCTACGTATCTTGTTACAAGCTCACCAGTGAGCGAGACACAATAGAATAACAATAGATTTCCAAGAATCCACGATCGAAGGATACAAACTAGGTATTAATAATAATAATATTTATTAGCAACAAATTATAAGTATCATGCAGGAAACCGGTCTCGAACGCTTCAACTCCCAAGCGGCCACATTGTGGTGTTATATTATATAAATTCGGACATCTATTAATAACTATTACATAGGAATAATTATTTAATACTTTTTAGTTCATATTATAAGGATGCTATTATTGTTTTTACCTTGGAAGTCGGCTTTAATTTTTTGTTAAAAATAATAATTTCACTCTTTTTAGTTACCTAGTAAGCCATCGCGTATTATACGTAGAATAATACACCTGTTGTATAATATTATCTTATTACAGTCACACTTACAAAATATAATATCAGCTGCAGCCTGCAGATAATTTTAAACAATACATTAAAAAAAATCGAAGTGAACACGTGTGACGTGCTAATGTAGCCGGTCACCGGACTAGTTTCAATAGGGTTCTCCCTCGACTTGTCGCACACGCGGCACGCCTCGCACTGTATAGTACGGTACCCGGCAGACGACAGTTATTGTACTGTGAACGTTAAACGCAATGCAAAAGGTTGAAATTAGGTTGTTTTACAGAATATCTCGGCGAAGTGAGACAGAATGTTACATGATCAAAGCAACTGTAATTTCTCAGAAGTAATATCAAATGTGTGCCTTATGATCTGGAGATAAGGTTGAATTTGGTGACATTGGTGACCCTGACTTGGTAATGATGATGATGATGATGAATGCAATTTGCATAGTAGCATAATATGCTTTCAGTTCTTAAAACAGCGCCTAAACTCCCAAACTTGTATCTAAAAGGAATCCGGAGTTCTCTTAGTATCTTCGGAACCATAGTATACCTTGGTGAAAAATCTTGCGTTTTGGTAGCATGTGCTCAGGATGCTTCTCATAAAACCAAAATCACCATATGTTTCCATATAAATTTCGAGGAGTTCCCTCGATTACTCATGGATCCCATCATCAGGTCACCACTTTTGTGAACATGGTACCAAATTGGAGTGAAACCTAATACCTACAACAAAACAAAAATTTCGAACATCGGTTCACAAACGGCGGAGTAATCGTGGAACATACAAAAATAAAAAAATAAAAATATCCACAGTCGAACATATAACCTCCTCGTTTTTTGGAAGTCGGTTAAAAAAAACAATAATTTGTATTATATTTCGTTTACTGTCTAGTGTCTACACCCCTATTGAGGATTTTGTGAAAATTTCAAGTGTCTACATATTATGGATTATTATGAGCCATAAAGGCCAAAAAATCTCGTTTGTTGTATGGGAACCCCTTAAGGGTACCCCTTGAAATTCTCATACATACGTAATACCAAAATCATTTTCTCATACGAAAATATTTAACATGTCTGAGTTATTTTTCAGCTTAAAATAGTAATTATCTAGGTTCCTACACAAAAATTTACTTCAAAATATTTAAACACTAAAAAAATTTTTTTTGTTTAAAATTTTTTTTAGTAAATTTACTTTATTTTTTATGCAATAAGGGGGCAAACGAGCAAACGGGTCACCTGATGGAAAGCAACTTCCGTCGCCCATGGACACTCGCAGCATCAGAAGAGCTGCAGGTGCGTTACCGGCCTTTTAAGGGGTAATAGGGGAGGGTAGGGAAGGAAATAGGAAAGGGTAGGGAAGAGAAAAGGGTAGGGGATTGGGCCTCCGGTAAACTCACTCACTCGGCGAAACACAGCGCAAGCGCTGTTTCACGCCGGTTTTCTGTGAGGACGTGGTATTTCTCCGGTCGAGCCGGCCCATTCGTGCCGAAGCATGGCTCTCCCACGTCACTACTTAATATTTATACACTAAAAAATAGAGTAAAATACTAAAAAATATATAAATAAATAGTAAATTTCCTACAAAATATTTAAACTAAAAAATATTTCTTAGTATTTAAATATTTTGTAGTAAATTTAATATTTATTTATATTTTTTTTAGTGTTTAAATATATTGAAGTAAATTTTTGTGCAGGAACCTAGGTAATTACTATTGTAAACTGAAAAACAACTCAAACATGTTAAATATTTTCGTATGAGAAAATGATTTTGGTATTACGTATGTATGAGAAATTCCAAGGGTACCCGGCCTCTTAAATATTAACTTTATATTGTTTTTAGTATTTGTTGTTAGCGGCAACAGATATACACAATCTGTGAAAATTTCAGAAGTCTAGCTATAGCAGTTCTTGAGATACAGCCTGGAGACAGACCGACAGACGGACAGACATCGAAGTCTTAGTAATAGGGTCCCGTTTTTAGCCTTTGGGTACGGAACCCTAAAAAAAATAATAATAATAGCGCGGGCGGTGTGTCGTTGCATCGACGCAACGTTGTGGTTGCGATGTGGTCGGTATTTTACAAGTGGTCGACAACGACTGCAAAATGTGGTACTTGTGAATGGTCCAGTTCATTTACAATACGAAACATACGCCCGACCACGTCGTGTGGTTGCGGTTGTCGTGTGGTTATGGTACGTGTGGGTTGGCCCTTAGTAGGTTACTATTATTTAATTCACTTTATCTTAATAATAATAACTCATGTAAATCTAACTTTAAGCTACTGAATTTAATGTTCCTTTATAAATAACTACCTGTTGTTGTTTGGGTAAGCGATAGCGACATGTAGGCGACTGTTAGCGCCATCTGTTATGAATTTTTGGAACTAACTTAATTTGAACCAATTTCCGCATTAACACCCCCTTACTACCCCTTTTTCCAGTTAAAAAGTAGCCTATGTCCTTTCTCAGGCTTGAGACTATCTGTGTACAAAATTTCATTACAATCGGTTCAGTAGTTTTGGCGTGAAAGCGAGACAGACAGATAGACAGAGATACTTTCGCATTTATAATATTAGTCTATATGTATTACAATTTTACAACAAGCACATTCAACAGCTCGGTTCCCGCATTCGAATCGTGCGACTTCAGCTTTGTCATAACTAGCACTTAGGTCTTAGGGTCTAAACACACTAGGCTGAATTACACCGGCGTCGCCGCGTTTCAAACTCATACAAAATACGGGTGGAACGCGAGAGACGACACACTATTCCGTCGCGTATTTGTATGCGTTTGACATTTGTGGCGGAATTTACGCCGGAGTAATTCAGCCTAGTTTAGACACTTACAACACGGGCAAATTAACTAGACGCACGGTTTGATGACGTCATTACGGAGGTCCCATGTTAATTTGACATTTCGATGCGTCAAGTTAATTTGACCGTGTTGTAGGGGATTAAGATACTATGTTGTTCAATAGGAAAATAAAAGAGTAATATAATCGAATGCATTTATTACTATTATTAAAACGAGTGTATACAAGTATAATTATCAATATTAGTCATGAAATTGGTGGCTAAAATAAACTGTATTCAAAGTTAACAATATTTTGTATATTGCAAATATATATGATATATATTAATATATAAGCTTATTTATTAATAATTATTGCTTTACGGTACTTTCTCACACTAAAGGTACATAAAAATGCACAATATTTGAACGGTAGAATGGAAGCCATTTTTTATGTTTTGTTAAATATCATATTATTATAATGTTAAATGTATACTCGTTTATTATTAAATATTTTGAGATCGAATACATTAAGAAAACTCATGTTTTCGGATTCCCGAAAACGAAAAAAAAATAGAGATTAATTCCAAATATTAAGCAAACGAAAATAAATAAAATAACTTACAATGTCTTGTAAAAAAATTAAACTGCTGACAAGCACATTGGCCACTGTATAAAAAATTATCTGTTGTCTATGGTTGAGCTTACAGAAAAAAATGGCGGCTATTTTATCTTCAGTATAGGGCTATAGATCGCGACTCTCGAACTTTAAGATCGGTCTGAAAATGAAGGAGAAGGCACAGTGTTGGAGTTTTAGGTCTCTTTGGTGGGGCGAGGAGTGTTTGTGGCGCGCGGGGACACGCGTTATTGGTAGATCAGTGATCAGACGGGGCGGTATTGGTACCATCGAAGAAATTGATTCATAGGCAGTTGAAAGACCTACATAATTTGGGCGGATTATGTCAATTTAATATAATATTACGATCACTGACCTCCATTATACAAGTACGTTGGACAGATGATACCCAGCTGTTTTTTGTGCCTATTTGAAGCGGAATCAGCGCCCCCGATGCGGGAGAAGAGAACTAAATCTGAAGTAACTTGCAAATCGCTATTGGTTGTAGAAACCACAGATAATAGTATACCTCCATGGTAGAAACTAGTATTAGTTCCAAGTACTCCCACTACTGCTATCAGCGCCAATATGGCGACTTTCAAACATAATTTTTACGTCAATTTAGTTCTCTTCCCCCGCATTGGGGCGCTAATTCCGCTTCAAATAGGCACAAAAAACAGCTGTCATTTCAAAGGGTCCAGCGTACTTGTCTATTGGAAGTCAGTGATTACGATCTGTCAGCTAGGTTTGACAAAACGCGACCAAAATACGTAGATCCGCCATATCTGTCTATGAATCAACTTCTCTGATAGTATCATCACAGAAATTGTTACAGATGACGCATCGTAATTTGGTCCGGTTATTTCAAACTCTGTCGACAGGTCACAAACAAAATTATTACTTGAGATACTCCGACCAAATAACGTAGGTGCCCGAACTGCCCATAAATATTTTCTCTGATGGTACATAATAATTGGTAACTGTAATGCCCGGCACACACGAGACTAGTTTTTCAAGCTAGGATAGCAAGCTAGTTTTTTACCAAACTGTCCTGGCTTGCTGACCTAGCTTGGAGCATGCTAGTTCTGTTTTACAAATGAAGATAATTTTGTCTACACGAAGTCAGAAGTCCTGGCTTGAAAAACTAGCCTCGTGAGTCCCGGGCATTAGGGTCAATTTATATTAGAGCAGAGTCGAAGCGCATCGGTGCGAATTAACAAAACTGAACATAACAAATTCAACCTTAAATCCAAAGTATTAACGCACATATTACTTCTGAGAATTTAAAAACGCGAATCTGCTCGACCGACGCTTTTTGGCGCACCCACAAGCGAATTTACGCGTCATCAATAGCACTGCAGTTGTTGACGCCCCTTATTACAAAAAGAATGCACAAGAATGCGCGCACATTCTGGCGAATCTGCGCGCATTCGTTCGACTTGTTGCGAATTTGACGCTTCGACGCGCTTCGCTGCGCTTCGACTCTGCTCTAATATAAATTGACCCTAAAGCTCCGTTTAGACCAAACGAGCGAATGCTCATTCTAGTAAAGCTCTTTTGATGTAAACTAACAACGAGCATACTTTCGTTGTTCTAGTGTGTTCGCCACGTGTTCGGCGGTAAATAGGTAGAATGCTCTAAGAATCTCGCTCGTTTGGTGTAAACGACGCAAGAGCGCCCGAGCAATTGCCTAGAGCGTTCTTTCGTGTTCGGGCGTGCTCTTCGAGGCGGTCTCTTCAAAGGAATTCTAGTGTTCTTGAAATATTTTACTTTTTGGCGGGTTTTTTAAATTATCGAGTATTCTTCTTTTATTAAATTCGTCACCTACCAACGTCTTTTCCTTCTTTTCTTTTTCATTAATTGCGTTATAACAATAAATACAGCACTTGAAATCACAATACCGCTATTACAGTCAGACATAGTGTAGTTGTTACGTAGTTTATATACTCATTGAGTGTAGTGTGAACCCTACTACTTATCGTTGACGAATGAGTAATGAGCATTCGTTCGTTTGGTCTAAACGGAGCTATATGATTCTCATCTATAGAGCAAAAATTCTTATTCTTGATGTTCTTGTTGATTCGATTGGTGTAAACGATCTAAAGTATGTTGTAACGAATTATAGTTTACACTAAACGAATACGAAAGAATGTTCTTGTGCTGTTCTTGCTCTATGTTCTTTTGGTGTAAACCCACCTTTACAAACTTCAGTTTGACCGATCTTAAAGTTCCACACAACCTATATACACTACTTATCATGTCAACGTCTCTGGTACCCGCCTCTGCCTCGTCTATTGTCCGTCCTGTCGTCATGTTCGTTTTGGTACCGGCTGTACCCGCTCTGGTACCCCTGGCTGCCTTGGTTGCTTTGGTACCCGCTGGTGTAGCCGCCGCCTCCTATAAAATGAAAAAATAAATAGCTTTTTACTAAAGATATTTATGCAGCTATTATCACTATTTAAGTAACTGCTATTAGATAAAATTATCCAATATTAGGCTGCGTTTCCACTGAAGCGGAGCGGAGCTTAGCGGTGCCGAATTGACCAATCACCATGCTCGAAATCTTCGCTCCGCTTCGCTGTCATACCGCTGGAATAGCACGATTGGTCAATTCGGGCACCGCTAAGCCACGCTCCGCTTCAGTGGAACACAGCCTTAGTCGTGATTCGTCGGCTGGTTTGACATAATAATAATTATTATAACAACTTGAAATTACGTAGGTCAACTTCGATATATTATAATTTATACTAGATTACGCCGGCAACTCCGTTGCGCCAAAACTCGTTTATCGCGCAGCAACCGTACATTTTTCCGGGACAAAAAGTACCCTATGTCCTTTCCCGGGACTCAAAGTATCTCCATGCCAAATTTCAGCAAAATCGGTTCAGCGGTTTGAGCGTGAAGAGGTTACAGACAGACAGACAGACATACTTTCGCATTTATAATATTAGTATGGATTTTTGCAAATAAAAAATCTTATAATTTATGTTCTAGGTCTCCTATCTCTGTCTGCTATGTGACTTTTCCAATATGCCAGATAAAAACAAGCAGAACTTGTATGTTGTATAATTATTTGCTGTGAAAATATTTTTATCAGTAACGGGGTGGGAATAATAATATTATGTTGAATCCATACTGTCTTATATATAAAATTCTCGTGTCACAATGTTAGTCCACGAACTCCTCCGAAACGGCTTTACTGATTTTAACCAAATTTTATATGCTTATTAGTTATTCAGTAGGTCTGAGAATCGGCCACTGACTACTTTTTATATTTATAAGTGCATTTGTTGAATAAATAATAGTAAATTATTACAACCTGAGACTGACGGCGACCATTGTTGTTGACCAATGTTGCCATGGCGACATACTTATTTAGTCACTTCAATAAAATAATACGGGCGAAATACCTTCTTTATATGGCAAATAAACGTTTGCCGGGACAGCTAGTACTTATATACTAATACAAACTTACTTACTAATATAATAAATGCGAGAGTGTGTCCGTCTGTCTGTTACCTCTTCACGCTCAAACCACTGAACAGCTTCGAGTCCCGGTAAAGGACATAGGATACTTTTTACCCCGGAAAAATGTACGGTTCCCGCGCATTAAACGAATTTTGGCGCAACAAAGTTGCGGGCGTCATCTAGTAAGTATAATAATTAATACCTTGGCCTTGGTAGTTCTGTTGTTGGTACTGGTTATAGTTTTGGTTGGTGTAATTATTCTGACTATAACCACCAGGGGGCACCTCATACGTTTGGTAGTTCCGCTGTTGTGATTGTGGTCTGAAACATTGTTTAGTTATATAATATTGTTGAAAAACATTTATTTATTACAAATACTTAAGGGGCTTAGAAGAGCTAATCGAAATTGACCGAAAATTGCATACTTTCACAACGCACACGCGTAGGGCTAAGTCTACTCTGATAGTGGAAAATACTTGATCACTGCTAATTAAGGATTTATTTTTAAAAAATAAAACTCTATAGCAGTAGTACACTGTTAGTCAAATATTGTCCATAAATTAAATAATTATTGAGTGCAATTTACTATACATACCGAGCATTTTAAGATTTTATTAGAGGTATGTTTGCGATTTTTTTCTATCGAGAAAAGTAAGTTGCATCGTGTTTTGAAAACACTATGGAACTAGCATATATTCTAAATAATATTATATATCTTTCTCAATACAAGTACCACATTCTATCATACAGACATTCCTCTTCGAAATCTCGCATTAAGGTGTTCTAAGCCCCTTAAATCAACCGTTACATTAATCTAAACCTTATTTATGTAACTAAATTAACAAATCCAAGACAAGCACGAAATAAAACTCAAACAGTAACTTGGTTGAATACTGTACCCTAAAACGGAACCCTAACCAGTAGATTTTTTGTATATTGGTAGGATAATAGTTATGTAATTTAAGAGTCATTGTCCTATAAATAAAACAATCCATATTTTAGGACCATCAAGTCAAAGTATGAAATCCTTTCTTTCTATCTCTGTTAGCTACCACTTTCGAGATTTTTCGAAAATAAAAATGTTGTCCGTCTTATCAAAATGTAGCTACTCATTAGCTTGTTAGTAATCACAAAAAATTTGTTCTAGGGCTCCCCTCACTAATTAGTGTAATTACTAAGCAAGGTAGTAGGGACTAGGGAGATACTGAATGTGTATCTTTTTACTTTTTAGTTCCCAAACCGGTGGTAGGCACCAATATATCACCAACATTCAGAATGTATTTGAGAAAAAATATTTTGAATAAAAAAAAATTAGTTTGAGTTTAATAAGTCAGTGAGGGGTTTAACCTATCAAGCCCCATAAGAGCACCGGTGATCGCGACAACAATAGAATAGCAATAGATTTCCAAGAATCCGCGATCGAAGGATTAATCAAACACCACTGTACCAATAAAAATAAGCACTACCATTAAAATAGTCTTCCCAGTAGCGAATCAACATTCACATGTGTAAGGGGCACTAACCTCTGATCTCTCTCGCCGCCTTAAATCCGCCTTACAAGTGGCGGATTAACATTCACATGTAAGGGGCACTAACCTCTGATCCCCGCCCTGGTTGTATCCGCCCTGCACGCGCCCCCCGCGCCCGCGGTAGCCTCCTTGTCCCTGGGCTTGGCCGTGGCCTTGGTCTTGGTTACCTTGGCCTTGGTAGCCTGCTAGTGAGAATAACAATCATTTATTTGCAGAAAATACTGTTACAACTCTATAGAATGGTAAAGTAGCCCGCAAACGATCAAATTGTTTGTAAAATTTTACTATTGTTTGATGCACGTTTGTTCGTCTGCGCTGCTGTTTGATGAAAACGTAAATTACATCAAACATGTTGGTCAAACAAATTTGGCCGTTTGCGGGCTACTTAAGAAAGGTCAAACCTTTGCTTTTTGATTAGTAAATTAATTAAAACTTATAATTAAGTTATAATAATGTAATACACTACAATTAATGAAGTAAACTCTATTTGAAGAAGAGTTTGACATAAAATGTATGGAGAAAGAAAATAAATGAATTTTATGTCATTTTAGATGTTTTAAAAACAATTTTTTAAAAATTTGACGACCTCTGTGGCTCAGTGGGTGGGCTGTCGGTATCTCAAGCCGGGGGTCGTGGGTTCGAATCCCGCCGACGGAAAAAAAAGTTTTCAAAGTTCCAGGGTCATGGATGTGTATTAAATATGTGTATCATATAATAAAAATCTTAAATATATGTAAAGTATAAAAGTATTAAATATATTTCCGTTGTCTGGTACCTGTAACACAAGTCCTTCAGGTACTTACCACGGGGCCAGACTGACGTGGTGTGAAGCGTCCATAGATAAAAAATAATAATTAAAATGTCTGACCTTGGCCTTGTCCCTGGTGCCCCTGTCCCTGACTGAACCCGCCCCTGCCGGCGCCCCTGCCACCGCCCCCACCGCGTCCGCCTCTGCCGCCGCCCTGTTTAATAAAAAATAATAAATAAAATTTATGTTTATTTCAGGCTTTTCAACTCTTTGCAAAAAAATTCAGTGTAAGATAGCCCATTTATTAAGTTAGGCTATAGGCTATATTTTACCACGCTAAGGCTAATAGGAGAATGTGGAAATAACGGGGGAAATTATTTATTTTGAAAGGGCTTATCTCGCGAACTACTGGAGCAATTTTTATGTTAATTGGCACAGATAAGAAGTAGACCACGTGAAGGATCATAATATGCTATCGATTTTAATATTTTTTTCAGTGGCTGTATATTTTATACCCGTGCGACGCCGGGGCGGGTCGCTAGTGTTATTTATACTTTGAGTACTGTGAAAGGACACAGGATTATGAAAAAATGTACGGTTCCCGCGCGATAAACGAATTTTCCGCGCAATGGAGTCGCGGGCGTCATCCCATGACTTTATTATCGCTCGGCGAAATTTTCACACTTCCGTTGTCATTGAGCGATCTTAAACGTACCTATAATAATATTTATTTATTTATTTTGTCACTGCAATAATAATATTACAAATACAAATAATTATTGTCATAAATTAATTCACAATGTTTTTAAAAAGTGGCAGTCCCCCAAACTAAACTTACACTTATAATATCAAAACAATAAAATATTATATTTAGTTCAATGTTTGTGGGGAGACTGGAGTCTTAAACTAAGCGGTGTCCTGTAGCTCTACCATGAGTATAATTATTATAGCTATAGATTATCGATACTCGATACCGAGTAAGTAAATTTTTAGTTTGGCAAATTTTACAGCGCCTCTAGCGGTCACTCGCGGAACTAAAATCGCCATACTAAAAATGTACGTAGTCGGTGTCGAGTATCGACAAAAACTATAGCTTTAAACTCATGGTTGAGCTACTGCTTGTATTTTAAGACATTCTATCTCTAGTATAAGTACCATCGAGGAAATTGATTCCTAGGCAGTTGACAGACCAACGTCGTTTGATCGGATCATGTCAATTCAGTGTTCTGTTGGCTGGGTTTGACGTAACGCGACCAAACTACGTAGGTCGCCCATCTGCCTAGGAAGCAAGTTCTCTGATAGTAAAAAAAAAAATTTTCGCTACACCATATTGTTCAATGCAAGAGAGAGAGAGAAACACGCGCCACCGCACGGCTTACAACTATAGCATTATTTGTATGTGGCATCCGGTCAAAAACGGAAACGGAACTTAAGGTGACGCCGCGTTGAAGTAAAAAGTAGTGTTGAATATGTTTTAGATTGCTTGTTGTGGCCCGGCCTCCCCTCTCATAGAAAACAAGCAATGGAACAGCAAAAAATGGAAAGGGCGTAAGCGACAAAATAGTTTTTGTCGCGTAATTTAAAAACCATAAATACATTTCATATAAGCTATGGGAAAATTAAAGTGTATGCTTGAATCAATCTATGTAAAAATTTGTGAAGCTTAAATAACTCTCCTCTGTTGGCAAAATAGGAATCCCTTTTTTACAGAGGTCTTTTTGATTGATTATTCTGTGTTATAAAAGTTGACCAATCGTGTTATGCTATGGGTAATTCAAAGACAAAGACATGATAAATACTGACAATGAACTTTAATTTCTTAGCTTTAGTCATTGCTGAGAAAAATCGATATCGCTACAGTCAAATTATCAAGGCGTCGCCTTAAGTGCGCGATCTTTATGAAACTAGTGGCGCGATTTGACAGAGTCGGGGCGTGTCGGAGTGGGAGAGATGGAGAGGGAAACGTCCCCTCCTGCTGCCCTAGCACGGGGATTGTCGATCTCGAAGACATAGATAAAGACAAGAAATAACTATAGTTTCTCAGATAATAGTTCCTGTTTTAAAGAACATAAGGTCGCAGATTCATCGACAACAGAAATCATTTTTAATGTAAGTTTTACGAGCAACTTTTACGACCTATTGTTTTGCGAGCTCGGATTTTATAAAATGTTACACACTTACGTTACGTTACGCACTTTGGCGATGTAGATTCATTGAGGGTGAAATTATCAATTTTCCCACGCTAAACAATGGGTAATAAAAACACTTCACAAAATGCACTTAAAAATAAAATAACATTGACAATGAATTTGTCAATGTTACTTCTGACCTTATTTATTTTAGACGTAGAATCTTTTATCAAAAAAACTATAGTTATATTTTGTCTACGAAGATCGGAAATAAATTTGCGTGCTAGCGCAGCAGGGCAGTCGCCAGAAAGTGAGATCCGTCTCGTTTAGGCTTCCAACAAGCCAACACGTTCCGGAACTGTCCCTAGTTTCGTTTTAGTGCTATTTGTGCTGAGTGAAGTAATTAAAGTGAAGTGTTGTAAAGTGTATCATTTGTTACTGGAATGTGTGAAAGATGGAGGTTATGAAAGGAAGGAGTTAATTGATAAGTTTAAGGTTAATATTACTGATTTATGTTGGTATGTAAGCATAATATCCTCACCTGCAAGTGATGCGGGAGTGCGTTTGTATAGGATATTTAATTAATAATTGTTAATCATAGTTATAATATACGATGGGGCTGGCATGCCACATATGGCAAAAGCCCTTTTTATTTAAATAAAGATTTAAAAAAAAAGTGTAAAAGTGTTCCTGAGAGAGTGAGTGTATAAAGGCGGTGACAGACGTGCGAATAAGTACGCGGACTTATGTCTCGACGATCTTAGGGTTGGACCTCATCTGGCAGCACGGAATCGCCTTTTTCCGTCACTTAGAACTGCCATTTGCTAGACCGAGACAGAAAATGCGATAGCACGCGGCGGAATCCTCGAGGCTATCGCATTATGCTTTATGTCTCGGTCTAGCAAATGACAGTTCTAAGCGACAGAAAGAGAAAGGGCGACGGAAAAAGGCGATTCCGTGCTGCCAGATGAAGTCCAACTCTTAATCGCCTGTGTGTCAGCAAAGAGCCACGAGCCGCGAGCCTGGAGGCATGGTAATCCAGTGTGAGCGATTCTCGTGTGTCACCGACGCGAGCCGAGTAAGTTCGCGAACTTAAAACCCGCGTACGTTCGTACGTCTATCAGGCCTTTGACTTTGTGAATTGTAATAAAAACTATTTCTGATTATTATTTTAATCTTGTTCTTTGCGCGATACCAACACGAGGCCCACAAAATGTCTGATCGTAGTCCTATTTTACCGAGGGATTCGTTATGTATATTGGCTATAGCTGTAAGCCGTGCGGTTAAACACAAAAGTGTCGTTACAACTTTTCGTCCTAATTTTTCTGTCTAGCCCCCTTTCGCAACGTGCGGTAAGGAACTTCGTTCCAAAAACCCTGTATATTACCTGTGGCGCTGTCCGCTGCTGCCACGACGGCATCTCTGGTGGTGGGGGCTGCTGCTCGTTTGGCCTCCCACCACGGTCAGGCACCTTAAAGTTAACGAGTAGATATTATTGAAAAATAAATACAAATGAAAAAAAAAATTGAATACTGCGCACACATATAACAATTTCGTTATATTGATGGTCGGTTAAAACTAAGGTAGCGATGAATGTGAAATTATGACAGTGTCTAAGTGTGTGTGCAGTACACAAAAGCGGTTCTTCTTGAAAGAAAAACTGTGAGCCGTTATCAAGTTATAGCATTACTAACACAATTGGAAATCCAATATAGATATCAAAATTTGCATCTAACTTTATGCCTTGCTTTTCACCATACAAACCAGAAGGCGAGCACAATACTTCAAAATATGTTCTGAGTTGTATCTATATATGTAAAACTCAAAGGTGACTGACTGACATGGTGATCTATCAACACACAGCCCAAACCACTGGACGGACCGGGCTGAAATTTGGCATGCAGGTAGATGTTATGAAATAGGCATCTGCTGAGAAAGGATTTTGATAAATTCCAACCCCAAGGGGTTAAAATAGGAGATGACAGTTTGTATATAATAATACTTCTTAACGCCAGAGAAGCCAAGGGCAAAAGCTTGTGAAACTATAAAGTTACTCACCCGTCCGATCAACACCTTATTCACGTCACTCTGTGTGTTCTTTCTGACGCTCGCACTGGATGTCTTCTCCACTTGTAGCAACGACGTTCTGGCCGCTAGAAAATCCGATAGCAGGACGTCCGGTTTGACCTTGAGATGGTCCCGCTTGGGACGGTACACTGATTGTATTGTGTCCTTTTTGGATTTCAGTCGATCGGACCACTGTAAAGAAGAAAAATAAGAAATAACAAAAATAGGAATGAGAGTGAGTAATGTGGAAACAATCGATCGAGTTGACGACCTCTGTGGCTCAGTTAGTGGGCTGTCGGTAGCTCAAGCTGGGGGTCGCGGGTTCGAATCCCGCCGACGGAACAAAAATTTTTCAAAGTTTCTGGGTCATGGATGTATATTAAATAATATGTGTATCATATAATAAAAATCTTAAAATATATGTATAGTATAAAAGTATTGAATATATTTCCGTTGTCTGGTACCTGTAACACAAGTCTTTCAGGTACTTAGCACGGGGCCAGACTGACGTGGTGTGAAGCGTCCATAGATATTATTATTAAACAAAGCACTGGAAGCTGCCAACACCTGCAACCTATACTAATATTATAAATGCGGAAGTGTGTCCGTCTATTACTTCTTCACGCCCAAATCGTTGTACCCATTTTGCTAAAATTTTGTATGGAGATGCTTTGAGTAGGTACCAAGAAGGGACATACAAAAAATGGTTCCTGGACAATGATATTCAACTAAATACAGATCTGTTACGTTCATACTATTTTCCGGTTTAAATTGCTTCCGAACAATTTTCAAATTCAATTGTCAAATTTGACAGATAAGTGAAACAAAAGATACGAAATGACATTTACATAAAAGAGACAGACTATACAAAAGACGGGTCAATTGGCCCGTATTTAATGGGTTCACAACGCGCGCGGTAGTAACATATCTGCTTTGATTTTTTTTATATAATATCATTGTTCCTGGACGATAAACAAATTTTGGCGCAACCGAGTTGCGCGCGTCGTCTAGTCTTTCATAAATTAAGCCGCCAGTCCACCGCAGGCCGCAGCACACGGAGAGACTACGCACCTGAAGGAATAATGTGACTGTGTCCACTGCAACCCACGGACACGCTACGCACGAATTGACGTAGTCAAAGTAATAAAAACGTGCACAGCGTGCGCCGCGGTGGAATGACGGCTTTAACCACACAGTTGCGGTAAATTTGGGTTTGATCATGATAAACTATAGCTGAACACCCTTATCATGACAGCTTTCAAACATGTCAGTGTTTGTGCGCGAACTCCGCCAAAACGGCTCAACCATAAAGTTAATATACCTATCGGAATAGAGCAACAATCTCGAGCTGTCAAACGTAACCAAAATTGGTTTTCATCTGTGTGAAAAATATGTATACGTATACGTATACACTTACACAAGCATGATTGAACATGAATTCTATGAGATTATATTGACAACGTGCGGCACGTGCCGACTGGACGTCAAAAAAAGAGTGCTGCTGTCATGTATCACACGTCTCTTTTTACCACGCGGTGTTACTGATAGTGGCATCTCGCTTGCTCAGGCCTTTGTTTCTCTATTCCGCTAGGTATATTAACTTTATGGACTCAACCGATTTTAATCAAATTTTGAATGTACTATCAGAGAAGTTGATTCCTATGCAGATCGGGGACCTACGTAGTTTGGTCGCGTTACGTCAAACCCAGCCGACAGATCACAATTAACATTGAATTGACATGATCCGACCAAATGACGTTGGTCTATCAACTGCATAGGAATCAATTTCCTCGATGGTACTTACATTCATTAGGCCTGACAATTATTTATTATCTTAGAGAAATAGAATTAGGATTTATGTAGTTTTTATTTTATATTGATATCACAAATAATTAATATGGCAAAACAACATTAATTTTGTCGGGTCAGCTGACCTCCATTACCTTTGTCCACACTGTACCTTTTTCTGTTCGTCAAGGGCATGCGTTATAGCGTAGTCAACAGCGAACGTGAGGCATGCCCGCGCCGCATGCCCTCTGAGTTCTGACCGTATCAAAATCTTCAAAAATGACAATATTGGCGTTGTGTTCGATGACGCATTCAATTATTGAATGCGCCAAAACGAAAGTTGAATGAAAGATGACGAAAATTAAAGACGAAAGCACCTAGTGTGTACATAGCTATTATACAAGTACCTACGCTGGACTAATGGGATGATCCTTTGAAATGACAGCTATTTTTTTTGCCAATTTAAAGCGGAATCAGCGCCCGCAATGCGGGGAAAGAGAACTAAATCTGACGTAAAAATGATGTTTGAAAGTCGCCATATTGGCGCTGATAGCAGTAGTGGGAGTACTTGGAACTAATAGTAGTTTCTACAACCAATAGCGATTAAGCGGCCATTTGCAAGTTACGTCAGATTTAGTTCTCTTCCCCCGCATTGGGGGCACTGCTTCCGCTTCAAATAGGCACAAAAATCAGTTAGGTATCTTTTGTCCAGCGTACTTGTATGATGGAGGTCAGTGATTAGTAGAGACTGGATTATATGCATTTGCATATTTGCATATTTTAGCCATTTTCAGCGGTAATAGCATATTTTACCTAAGATCAAGTTATGATGCATGTTTTCGGTACATTTACAACATTTTTCACTAACCCTACGTTACGAAATGCGACTAAATTTAATAACAATAACAGTTAACAATAATAACAAAAACATAAGGGCTATTGAGTAATAGTTACGACTTTTACTGCATTTTGAATGCAGTCAGTAGCCGTGCGCGTCTTTTGTTTTGACAGTTACGATAGTAAAATGAAAGAGCCAGAAGAAAGTCGCGCTTGCTAACTACAAATTAATGGGATGGCAGAACTTTTCCCAGAAACTGTACTTAAGTGTTAACAAAGCACCCAAGTTCAAATTCTGCCCAGTTTCCTCAGTGAATGTGGTGTGAACCTTTTTTATTTACAAAAATATTCTAAATGATCGTAGACACAATCTTAGCACTGAAAATTTGGAAAAATATTTGTATTACATTTACAATTTTTTCAAATAATTTTAATGTTATAATTATCGTACTACTAATGTTACTGTACCTTTAATTATCGCCTATCAAAAAATAATTTAAGTACTAAATATTGTATGCGGATTTTGAACTTGCATATTGTCATTTAATAGGCTACTTGACCTAATTTTTTTCTTCATGCTAATCGCTTCATAATCATTAATTTCTACAAAAAAACTAATATTTTAATATTTTACACAGTAGAAACCCATAAAAATGTTTATTGAAAAATATGCCTCTTAAATGGCGCCGAAAACACTGTCCGCCATAGTGTGACGTCATACGCTTTATATTTTAAACTCTCTTTATTGAAATTTTTTTAATGTGCTAAATGTACGAGTCTAAAAGTGCCCAAAAATTATAAAATAATTATATAAGAAATTAGAAATCATTTGTAATGTTGAAAACTTTTGGAGAAAAGTTTTGGCCATTTCATTTCCCGTCTACAATAAATGGAGATAATATATATAAAACTGATGTTTTATTTGAATTATTCAAGAAAATATATAATAGGGTTATTCTTATTATTTATGTACAAATAAACTTACATATAGCGAGCGCGATAAATAAAAGATATTAAATTAGTATGAGGATGACGTCACATCCAAATCGGAAGTACCGCAAAAGGGTTTTCGTCAGTACAATTCCTATTTTCATAAAATCATATTTTCAAATCGACTTTATTTATCAATCATAAGCTTTTATTTGATAATAAGGGTGAAATACGGTTTCCTAGGCCAAGTTCTACTAGAAATATGCATTTGTTCAATGAAATTGAATATAGGTCAAGTAGCCTATTTTGCATATTCTGCTAATTTTCGTGCATTCAAGCATTTTTCATGCATATTTGCATGCATATAACAAGCTTTTTATGTTGCATATAATCCGGTCTCTAGTGATTAGTAATGATATTATAACTAACCTCACAACTCTGTATAGTACACTCCAGTCTAGTGATCAAAGTCTCTCTCCTGCACTTGTATTCTCTGTACATCTCATTGTAAGTAGTTTCAAGATTCTTCCAGTCTTTATCCGTTAGTGCTTTGTTGTATAGCGGCTTACCTACTAATGTTTCTCCTGGAATACAAAATTAAATATACATTATAATAATTATAAATATTATAAAGTAGTCCTCTACCTGCATGTGACATGTTTTGTAATTACCGTCCCATCAAAATCAAATCATTTATTATTGTAAAGTAGCTTGGCTGAATTCTATTTTTCAACATGCATTTTTTATTTTATTGAAAAGATACACCATGCATATTGTGACAACATCCATAGCTTAAGACTAATACAATCTGTTTTATAATAACACAACATTAAAAATAAGTTTTAATTACTAGGGTTTAGATATGCTTCAGACTTCTAGACAAGCCAGTATATATACCACTAAAGTTTAACAGCAAGGTACATGGCCGCCGGCAGAAATCATTTCCAAGGGGTGCAGATTTAAGTTTTCCTTCTTTTCTTTTCTTTTCAACCGACTTCCAAAAAGGAGAAGGTTATTTATGAACAACGGTGACTGTCTATTTACGTCAACAGAATACATTTAGTGCCGAAACATTACAAACTATCCTTGTACGGCATGGTAATAGGGTTCTGGGTTACAAAATGCTTTTTATTTCAATATTCCTGTTTTTCCCGAGATTGATTCCTGTTGATCCCGAGATTCCCAAGGGGTGCAAGTGCACCCCCCTGCCGGCGCCCATGGCAAGGCATAAAAGTTACAATTTTTATGAAATTCTGTGCCTTGGTCAGAAATTCTGATTATAGTAAAGCCAAACTTTTCTGTAAACTAATATATCTTATATCTATAATTACCTTCTTTCTGTATAGTTTCTCTCAATTTAATCTCCAACTTGTTAAATAAAACCTCTGGAGTGATGTTTGGTGGTGGTTTGTTGAATTTAAGAGTTATAAGTATGTCCTTCAGATCTTTTGCAGTCGGTGATTCTTGCTGTAAAAAAAACGATTTGAGCTTTAATTTAAGGGGCTGGCAAGCTATTTGGAGTTTGGAGTAGCAAGTACTGGAGTTCGAAATTCAAGACAGTACCAGGTATCTTATGCAAGCTACTTTTTCATTAACTTCCAATGTATAATCTTCATTAGAATTTTCAATAAAAACATACACAGTATAAGGTATACTGTACATTCCTAGTCATATGTGACACATAAATACAGCTGGTTTTTTATAAGAAATGGTTACATTGTTTTATTAGACCCTTTATTTTATTAAAATAATAACTGCTACACTATAATTTTTGTAGCAATCTCTTGCCATTTAGAACCTAGAGGTGACATTTCACTAAAGAAGATTGTTATTTAATCCTTCGATCGGAGGTTCTAGGAATTCCCATTGTATTCTTTCGTTCTCGTGATCACCCGTGCTCGAGCGGGGCCTGAAGGATTAAACAACCGTAAATATTCTTACCATAACAATATCCATCCCTGGCTTCTCCTTGGGACAGTCCACGCTGACCATCCTCGCTGCCATCAGCTCGGAGATGAGGTAATCCAACAGTAGCAGCCTGTCTTCGTGTGTTTGGAGTCTCGATGACATGTGTCCTAATAAATTATAAATCTTATGTATAAAATTCTCATGTCACAATGTTAGTTACCATACTCCTCTGAAACGGCTTTACTGATTTTTATCAAATTTTATATGCATATTCAGTAGGTGAGAGAATCGGGTACTGGCTACTTTTTATATTGATAAGTGCATTTCTTGAATAAATAATAGTAATTTTTTTTTAAGAAGGCAGGTCACTGTAGCCCTGACGTCAGTGCGACCCATGAGGATCTATTGTGACTGTAGTAAATTATTACAACTTGTGACTGACTGTGACCATTTGTTGTGCAATGGGATAGAGATGGACATTCCCATAGTGCCATACTAATTATATTTTAGACACTTCAATAAAATAATATGGGCGAAATACTTCATATGATAAAACAATGTTTGCCGGGACAGCTAGTTTTACTTTAGTCTTGTGGGAATGTGAGTGGTGGTTAAAATGGACAATCTTTTGATTGAGCAAGGCGTGCTTGGTCTGCCAGGCATGCTTTTAATAAAGGCGTTTGTGTTTTGTAAAACTTGTGACAAAAATATTATATTACTCTTTTGTGTTCTTCCGTTTAAAGCTAAAAAGAATTTCAATTATAAAAGTTAATGAAACACTTACCTGTAATCAACTTCTTATAAGGACATCCAATTTCCTTTAAGAATGAGCTCAATTCAAGCAGAAATGAGCTAGACTCGTCTGGGTTATCCATCATACTAACTGTCTCCTCTAATTTACATAGCTTCTTCAGTTCTTCGGCTAGTATATGTACCAGCTTAGTATATTCTAGGGACTTGGGGCCACCGTCGAGGGCTTTGGCAAACGCTGCTTCATCGTTGAGTGGGCCTTCATAGCTACAAATAATTAGTAATCAAAATATGACTATAACATAAGTATGCAAATGTTATAGCCTTTTTTTGTGATGCCGATAGGCGACAACTGCCGGTGGCATATTGTTGCGAAATTGTTGGAGAAAACATTATTTTCATTGGTTTTTTTATTATAGTGTATTCTGTTGTGTAGGGACAATCTATTGTCTCTTAATATTGATTTCCAGCGTAAGATACGGTTTATTCAAAGGAAGAAGAAAATAAGAACAGAATTTACGCTAAAGACATAACCTCTGTGACTTACCCCAAGTCGTTCAAACCATCTATTATATCGTTCTCCATCTTTGGCCAGATTATAGAAATATCCTAGATCACGCTTATTTCTCGTATTTTATTTATAATTACTATAAAAAGTTATACTTGTAAGCAGAATTTTGGCCGAACTCTGGGATAAAGCTAGACTTTTTCTGTCAACGTCAAAATTCATAGACATTTTTTTTTTGGTTTGATTCGTCCCATTCAGAACAGGCAAAGGGAACAAAGCCGATACAGCCATGTCTTTTGTAGTACTATTGTTATGTTTTTCATCATCATTTTCATGTATCGTTAGGTCTAAAGTCTAGTCAAAGTCTAAGTAAAAGTCAATACAGTCAAGGAGTCAAGTCGGTCGATTCAGTAAAGTGGTAGACGCTTTACTGAAACTTTCGATGGAGTTTTGGAGGGAACACAAAATAGCACGTTTCTGGATATTACATCACTTTCCTACACTTGTGCATGAACAAGAATATCTAATGGTTAATATTCTACAAATATTACACATTAAAAACCCAGCTAACACAATTTTAGAAAAATAATACAAAACACAACAGCACTCTTTCACATGTCCGCCAAAACTCCTCCAAAATTCATAGACAACGACAAATGTAAAGCCGGCTGTACACTCTCGCCGAGACACAGCGAGGCGGCCCGAGTGCGAGAGTGTAAATGGGTGCGCTCGCCTCGTCTCGCCTGTCTCGGGCCCTCTCGGTCCGTTGTCGGTATTTTGCGCCCGAGACAAAGGGTCTCGCGAGGAAAACGAGCGCACTACTGTACACTCTCGCGTCTTTCAGTACTAGTCCCGCCGTTGAACAGTGTAGAACAGAAAAATGACAATAATAAACGTCTTTATTAGTCATTATCTGTGAGAAATAAAATTAAATATGATTAAAAATCTTTGGATTACAATGATATCTTTCGATGCATGGTGAATGCTGAATGGTCGTTTTCGTCCGTCTTCTATGAGTTCTATGAGCTCTGCGATTGAACTAAGCGAGAATGTACATGGTCGCATTCGGGCAAGGGGCTCTCGCACGAGAGCTCTCGGCGAGAGTGTACAGCGGGCATAAAAGATAAAATTAAGGCTATGTTCCGATTTGTACTGTGACCACTGCAGAGTGTGACGTCATTTTAATTTTTAGTATACTGCGAAGTCGTTACTTTATAGTATACTGTTGGTATACTGGTTACTATTTAAAACGGAACGCAATCCAGTATACTATCAGCCGCATTTTTGACAGCTCGTATTGAATATTTTCAACACAGTCTAATAAGGTTAATTTTTGCAATTCTTCCATTGTTTTATTATTATTTATTATTAATCCAAATTAATCACAGAATTTTATAACTTTGTGATTAAACTGTAGGTACCTATTGTTTTAAAACGTTAGACACTCGAGTGGTTTTGACACTTGACTTTTGACAGTTGACTGATCACGTGATCAAAGTACTGCGAGTGCCTTACCTCGAAAACGCCAGTGCTCACAGTACAATATGGCGACGATTGATGACGTCATATATTTCACTAGGGTACTGCGGCAGTGTACTGCAACTCCATAACGGAACGATTTTTTCTAGTGATAGCACTGTGCAGTGGTCGCAGTATAAAACGGAACATAGCCTAAGTTTATAGTGGCATAGACAATTTAGTAGTTTACTTGAAGTTATAAGAGATAGCGCTAGCATGCAGTTTTTATCATAAAGGTAATATATATATTAACTTTATGGTTTTTATTTGGTTTTCAATTTTCATAAAAAACGCGGAGTGCGGACGCCGGACGCCGGACGCCGGACGCCTTCAAAATATACGTCCCTCCATGAATAAAAATACTAAAATATAGATGTAATGGACGCTAGACTTTTCTGTGGGGATTGGGGTTAAAAGTTTAAAATATTATTATTTTAAAAACGCACTCGGAGCTCGCTCTCTTTATGCCCGCTGTACACTCTCGCCGAGAGCTCTCGGGCGAGAGTCTCGTGCGAGAGCACCTTACCCGAGTGCGATCATGTACATTCTCGCTTGGTTCAATCGCAGTTAAGAACTCAGACAAGATGGACGAAAACGACCATTCACCATTCACCATGCATCGAAAGATATCATTGTAATCCAAAGATTTATAATCATAATTAATTTTATTTCTCACAGATAATGACTGATATTATCGTTTATTATTGTTGTTTTTCTGTTCTACACTGTCCAACGGTGGGACTAGTACTGAAAGACGCGAGAGTGTACAGTAGTGCGCTCGTTTTCCTCGCGAGACCCTTTGTCTCGGGCGCAAAATACCGACAACGGACCGAGAGGGTCCGAGACAGGCGAGACGAGGCGAGCGCACCCATTTACACTCTCGCACTCGGGCCGCCTCGCTGTGTCTCGGCGAGAGTGTACAGCCGGCTTAACGATTATACGATAACGTAGTTCTTAAAAGGTAAATCACACCGAGACACAGCGCACTGCGCAGTGCTGCTCGAAATGTGTATTCACTGTTCATTATCACGTACATGCTTGCATGTTTTATGATGGTTTTATGAATGTTGTCTATAAATAAAGGCTAATTTTTAATCCACCATACTAACAATGCGTTATCGAGTCGCATTTTATTTCGGTGTTAGCTGAAGGCAATGCATGTACTCAGCGGCCAGCGCCTATAAGAAAACGATAGTTTCACGGAATATATAAACAGCAAAATCGGTTCATCTGTTTGGGCGTGAAGAGAAGAACAGACAGACAGACACATGCGAAAGCATTTGTAACATTAGTATGGATTAGAGCTGACGTTACTCATAACTAGCCACTGTCCATTAGCCGATGCCCGCTCGTTTATTGCACCGTTTCCCGCGACTTGTCAACTGAGATTGTAAACAAATACGTTACGCAATGATACAACATCTCCCGTATATACTGTTAGTGTATTATGATCCTTATACTCTTGGAATAAGGGTCAACATCTCCCGTAGTCTTTCAGTTATTCTATGATTCTTATAACCGGGGAATAAAGTTCCTGTAGAGGTAAAATAACTTTAAATTCGTACAACTTACGAAATATCAATGTGTGTGTGCTTACCTGCGGCCGCGCAGGTGAGCGTGCGTGAAGACCGCGGGACTAACCTTCAAATGATATTATATTTTTTAAATAAAAGTGTAACTTATTTGGCGGCATCGTGTAGCTTTTTTTGAATGGGAAAATGTTAAAGTTTTTATTTATTATTACTTATCAAATAAAATAATTTTCGAATTTCCTACGAATATCTTTTTGGCAGAATAAAAATATGTAATATGTACTTATGTAAGTTATTAATACATAATACATATATTTATTAATCACTTACACATTTTATTTTAATTTGTATTCTAAATACATTTTCATTGTATTTAAAACAAGGCCACCGGAAAGAATCTTCATAATAAAAGGCAGAGGAAACAACCTTTATAATTAATAGTAAAAAAAATGTTTCTATTAAAGATCTTTTGTGTTTGACTTAAAGTTTTTGCAATGTATAGTACAATGTTCTATTGTTATTTGCTGCCAGTAAATACTGACTACAAATATTTTGTTGGTTGAAACGTTCTAGCATAGATAAAGTCACGATGCACGATGGCGTCATTATGTTGCAACTCACAAATCACATTTTTAAAATTTAAGTATTCATATTTCATATTCATTGCGAATCACAATGGTGCATTGCATACCAGTCGAGTTAATGATTTAAAATTTAAATTAACTAAAAAATAGTAAAATAGTAGTATTTTCTACTTCCAAAAACTCCGTTTTGCGTATGTAGTTAATAGCTACCCCCTTTTGTTGGAAGTCGGTTAAAAATTCTCAAAAGTGGGTACTGCCGTGACGACTATCAATAGTTACTTACTCCAAACACGTTTCACACACACGTCCGACTATCACAGTCTATTCACGAGCGCCCGACTCCCGAGCCGCCGCGAGCGCCACAGTTGACCGCGCTGGCTGACGCGGTGTACGCCTTTGCTTCGTCTTTTTTTTCTACCGTTCTATATTTGAAATTGAATTTGGAATGTGATTGCTTTTTAATAAAAAAAAACCTTCGTGCCATAATAGTGATGTCCAGTGTGTAATCGATAAAATGAGTGTCATTCTAAAGTTGTTTCTTGTGACGATCATCTCGCCGAGTGTTTTCGGCCAAGCACAGGAGGATTGTTATGGTGCTGGTAGCGTAGCCGGAGCTGCTATAGGTGCTTTTATAGCGGCACTACTTTTGGTCGCTGCTGCATACTACTTCAGGAAGCTATACTGGAAATCGCGGAAAGGTAAGTCAAAAGTTATCATTTTATTATTTTTGAAAGCTCACGACGCGAGATAAGTCTTCTCATCCCACGTTACATTTGAACTTGAAAGTTGTCTTGACCTCTAGGAATGTGATTTATACCCGTCTATAAACTTAATATTGCCGTGTAACTTGTAAACGATAAAATGGAAATAGAAATTTTATGTTCACTGAACTGTGACTTACCTAATAAAATTATCGCGATTTTCCGGTTTACGCTCTACTATCACATCTTGTTAAACTCACTTATTTGCATTTTAACTTGCTAATTCTAGGAAGGGACTGAGGTGACTTAAGTATTCACATGCTAATATTATTATGACTAAATATCCGTTAAATTTGAATTTTGAATAATGATGATTACTAGTTATTTTTGTAATATTTGTAATATCCATCCTCCTCATTATGAATATCTAATAGCATGTTATAGGTATGTAAATCGTGGAGCAAAGTGGCTTCGCAATCTTGAATATCGATATCGACATTTACTCGAGTACAAAACCAGTTTTGGCAGCCACTTGATATTTTGACACTTACATTTTTTATGATGGACCTCAAATATTTTTTTCAAGGCTTCTAAAGTTGAATATTTTAGCGATTCTCAAGTTGCTGCAGTAGATAATTAATTCTTGACTGGCAAAACTACCCAGTCAAACCCGTTTTTACGGTATTTACATATCGATACCGACTATGTTATATTTTCAATAATTTGACTGTTGAATGCGTTAAGAACAAAAACTTATATCTAAAGCTAGACCGGATTTTGTGGCTTGACAAAAACTGATGGAACCACCATCTTAGAGACAATAATATTAATTTTTGTGTGTGTACTGTGTGAATAAAGAATTATAATTTATTTACGTGTGAACAATAAGATTTCAACAATAGATGCGTCATACTTATTGAAGAATATGAAATATGATGATCGATGGATGATTGCTATTGTCAAGTACAAAGTATCGATGCTGCAACATGACATCACTATTCACTAGACTCCTCAAGAATGAAGATGACTTAATTAACTAAACGATAAAAGGCAAAATTTATCTGGCATAACAAACGATATATTTAAATATTCTTACAAGAACTAATTGAGGTAGCCACGACGTAAAAAAGAAATTATAAAAAATAATTCGTAAAGATTTCTTTACGAATTATTTTTTATAATTTCTTGTGTTTTTTATAATTTCTTCTCACAAGTGAGAAAATATAGAAATGAAAGAAAATAAAATCGACCAAGTACGAGTTGGACACAAAGACAGACGGACAGATAACGAAGTGATAAGGGTCTTCCACCTTACTCCTGTTTTTATTATCCTTTGGGTATAACGAAAACTTTAAAATGTCTCTTGTCATATATGTATAATGTATATTATATACCGAATAATATACATTATATAAAAAATTTAGGGATGTAAGATGTTGCATAACGGTTTTAAGATTTGATTTCTTGTTCACATCAAAATGTTAGGGTATAATGTCATTCAACGGAAATAAAAAATGTCAATGTTGCATTGTCGTCATCAAATTAATTTTTTGTTAATCATCAACCAGTTATTTGAATCCGTTAAGTAATGACATTTTTCCTTAATTACAAAATTCTTTTATGTTAATAATGTGAATATGTATATCGTCAATTTTAAATATCAATTACAATTAAAATTTCCAAAGTCATTAACGATAAACTCATTAAACAAAATATCGTAAAAAATGATTGTAGTTCCTACATTAAGTAGGTATATCCTGTTTATTTAGGTTATGGTTTGTATCCCGTGTCGCGTTTCTTTGCCCGTGTAAAAATTGACGTTTTGGCAAAAATAGGTATACGTACCTATTTAGTTAGACAAATATTAGTGTTCGAGGGAGTATGGACTTAGGTCTTAAAAGATACCAATAATTTTAAACCTAAAAACCCGACTTCAAACAGTATTTCATTATTATGGGAGTACGTGTGAAGTATCCTCTTTCCAATAAAAAAAATCATCAAAATCTGTTCACAAGCGGCGATTTTATCCGCGAATAAACATAAATATACCTACATAGTAGTTAGTACATAATAATATCAGAATATGGTTGAATTGAGAAACCTTTTCCTTTTTTGAAGTCGGTTGAAAATTCTGTTACGAATTCGGTTAATTGTGTAGCAAATTTTTTTGTAATGCTTACAAATATGTACTTAGTAAATACTAGGTATCAAATAATATCATGTACTAGTTTGTTTAAACACCATTTGTTTAATTTAATCAGGTGTAGAACATGGTTAAATAGGTATACAGCTTAGCTAATAGAAACTTGAAGGTTTTTAATGGAATCAGGCGTTACTTTGCGGAAATCCATAGCTTAAAATTTAGTTTGTTGTTATTTTTAGCAATATTCCGCGAAATAAACTTCCACCTTTAAGTAAATGAGTGAGTGCACGCATAGGCATGCGTACAGCACCTCCCTCCTCCCACACTGCCTATGCGTAGGCAGTGTGGGAGGAGGGAGGTGCTGTACGCATGCCTATGCGTGCACTCACTCATTTACTTAAAGGTGGAAGTTTATTTCGCGGAATATTGCTAAAAATAACAACAAACTAAATTTTGAAGGTTTTTGTTACGAACTTGATAGATATCTTTTATCCAAATTATTTTTGTAAAAAGGATAACTTAATTCTTTATTTTAGAACTATGTAGAGTCTTTCCTTTCACATGATTAAAAAAAGCAACTAAAAATATCACTTTTTATCCGGATTTCGTAATAAGAGATATTAATTATAAACTATGTATACAGTTTCGAAATAGCTAAAGCATGAATATTTTTAACAAAGCGAAAGATAGTAAAATCTCCATTTCAACACGTCGTTTTGCTGTCGGTTTACCCGTCCCTATATTATTATGATCATTTAAAAATTGTCCGTTCATTTGGTTCACTAGTAGAAAGTGTAATTTTAATTTAATTACAAAAAGCGACCCGTTTTCAGAATAAATAATTATTGAAAGTTGTCAAAACCAGTTTCATGTTTTTGCAAATCTGTAAAGTTTGGAAAGTGAAAGATAGAAGGCGAAATATTTATTTTTTATGTTTATATAAACATTTTGTTCCAGAACAATCGAGTTTAAAAAGTTAAATTTTCAATAACAAAATTTTATGTGGTCCTGCCGATGTCACGCACCTTCAATTTTTTAAGAATAGTCAATAAACATTAAAAATAGTAATTTTGGAAAGGAACTGCTTAATTAATAATATTAGTAATTTATGCACAGTTAAAATTATTTTCTCTAGCACTAAGTACCTTTATAGTACCGTATCCGCAGTTTCGTTGCTGCAATGTTTTTAAGGGCCCTCTCCCTAAATTAGCAGGTCGATTGTCTGTCAGTGCGAATATCGACGTAAATAACATTAAAATAACATTCATAACAGCGCGCCTTGTACGGTGGCGGTTACGCAGCTCTCCGCGTCCATGATAGGGCGAAATAGGAGAAAAAACCTTTTTAAGGCTTAATATAATACATAATATTTCGAAAAAGTAACAAAACCAAATTATTAACTTATTGTATTGTAAAGCAGTAGATATTTTTTATATATTCTTTTGATAAATAATGAAGGAGTAAAGTGCTTTCATTCAACGATTTGGAGGTGATTTGGTTTTTTATTTCTTTATTATGTGATACCGATAGAAAAAATATGGCAAAACCAAATTACGTATCATATCATCTAGATTACTAATTATTTTTTTCTGATATAATTTCTCTGTTAATGCCGATGAAAAGTGGTTTCATCTGCACGCTTTTTTCGAGAGAGCAGCCTTAATAGTTTTTTTCGGGACTGATAACTATTCCGTCCTTACGGAACTCTAACTTCATATCAATTTTTTAGCAAAATCGAATCACCGATTAAAGCGTGAAGGGTGTGACAGACGGACACGTACTTTCGCATTATTGGTATGAATACAGAGCGTTCTAATTAATGTTTAGTTGTAAGTAAGGTGGACGTATATTAAACGATGATAAAACTTCAATTAAATGAATAGTTTAAAAAGATAATAGAAGGTATGGGGCTTATGTAAAAACCTTCATTTGACTATGTACAGTTAATTAATAATAATTAACGTTTGTCACTGAGTGCGACAGTTATGGCGCTATATAAAGGTAGGGCTGCCATTGTAAGGCAAGACAAAATTCCTGGACATTTGGCCGAAATGTGATTATTTCCCCGGACACGTCCTCTTAAACTGTTAATATTACGATTTACGTCTCGCCAATTTTTGCTTTTCCAACAAGAATTTGTAAAAATCTGATTAACTCAAAATCCGTGCAAGAAACCGTGTGTATGCTTAAAGTGTTTTTATCTTTCGTTTATTGCTGCATGCAGCATGAGTCATGGACTCATGACAGTTAATTTCTCTCAACAAAAGTGTCTGGATTTTACCCGGACACTTTTCAAAAACCCTGCCGGATGTTCCCCGGATGCCCTTTAAACTAGGACAAATCCGGGGAAATCCGGACGGATGGCAACCCTATGTAAAGGGCAAGTCAACAAAGTCAGATTTTTGCTACGAAATTTTTTATTTGCGGTTTATTTTGACACGCCAATAAAATTGATTTACCAAAGCGAAGTAACACTTATGTGTAAAACTTTTCACCACTTTCTAACATTCTCGTTGTTGCGTAAGTTTTTTAACGTTTAGATTATTAGATACGGATTACTCTCAGCAGTTATAATATCCGTAGACAGAATATTCGTAAATAAAATTAATGTTTCCGTATAGGGTTGACGTCCGGATAGAATGTGATGGATTTTTGTGGTGTCTGATCAAAATTAACCTATCAAGCCCCATAAGGACACCGGTGACCGCGACAACAATAGAATAACAATAGATTTCCAAGAATCCGCGATCGAAGGATTAAAGGGATTACTGCAATGTTTAATTGATTGACGCTAACTAGAGTGTAGCACATGGCAACCGTACATTTTCCGAATAAAAGTGTTCTATGTCCTTTCCCAGAACTCAAAGTATCTCCATGCCCAGCAAAACCGGGTCAGCGGTTTGGGCGCGAAGAGGTACTCAGACAGATACAATAATGAATGACAAGCATTTTTTTCTTTCGTAAGAAATTTTATCCCTCCTTACAAACAATTTTTGAGGTGATAACGTCTTATAATTCGATATGGGGTGCGCGCCCGAAAAACATGACAGTTCATGCGGCGTTACCCCGCTGACAGCTCTGAGGCGTTCCATTTATCCTCTCAAGTCTTTCAACAACCGTAAGGCCCACCTGGACCGCGCTCTTTGTTTCGATTATAATATTACGTTAATATTTCGATGATTTAGAGAATACTTTTGTATGAAAAAGTTTGGTTAGTTATGACCAGTGAACTTTATTTTGTTATTCGTAGGTTATGACTTTTGATACATTGACCACACTCTGAATGAAAAATAAATAAACAATCTGTGAGCTATTAGTATTATTTCGGCTATTCAAAATTGTGCTCTCTTTCCTACGTGTCCAGGTATGACTTGTGCTTTGTTCGAAGACTTTACTGGATTTCACGAATGTATGTAGCGTTTTATATTGCGAATAGTTTATTTTACTCATTATAAATATTTTTAGACAGTAATTTGAAAGAAATGCATCGAAATAACTTTAGGTTACAGTCGAAAAAGTTTGTTTCTATTTACATAGATTCGGAAGCGAGGGTTAAGGGGTTAAGGATAGTTGAACGTGACAACGTCATAAGTTGTCACGTTTAACTATCGTCAGTAAACCAACTTTACAGACAACCGATTTTTTTATACGGGGCCGAGGCACGCTACGCTTCTGATGCTGTACCTAATACCTATACCTAGTATTTAGTACTGTGATAGGACCATCGAGAAAATTGATTCCTAGGCAGTTAGCAGACCGTCATTTGTTCGGATCATGTCAATTCAATGTTAATTGTGATCTGTCGGCTGGGTTTGACGTAACGCGACTAAACTACGTATAGGTATCCACAATCTGCCTAGGAATCAACTTCTCTGATAGTAAGTACCTACATATCTAGTAGATATAGTCTTCACAGGCTTAACTCTAGGTTACTGTGTAAAGTGAAAACCTTTAGAGAGAGCAAAGTAAAAACGCGACGTACAATGTAGAAAGCTTCACTGTTTAAACAAGCGTGTACTTTGTAAGGGAAATTAAGGGTATGTGGCATAGGAAGTGAGAGATTAACGGCCAAGTGTAAACGCACGCAGGGTTACGAAATGCCAAAAATCAGGTTTCAGCGTAATTTGGTACTTTTCTTATATTTGGGAATCTTTAATTCATGAAGCCCCAAGCGGCCACATCCGGCCGCGATAACAATGAAAAAGCTATTGTCTCGTTTTGCCACGATTGATGGGTTAAAATGGCTGCAGTTTCTGAGCCCACCGCTAAAATAAAAAACGCTCTTATTTTTTTATCAGCTTTACCTAATGTTAAAAAACCTACTAGGTCTCCATGACGCTCGAGTGACTACACAAATAGCACCCTCCCCTCACCTACTATTATAATATGTCACTGGTTATCAAACTTTTTGGTGGCGGAACCCAAATAGTTATTTTTGGCGGATCTCCCAAAAATTGTTTTGACTTTGAATGATTGTTTCCATGCTGGTGACTGATGAATAATGACATTTTTAAAAACAATTTGTGTATCGCTCGCTATACAAGGGCTTTGCGGAGTCCCAGGGCTTCTCACACTTTGAAAATAACTGATCTTTGTGTATGGATTAACCTGTATGTATGAGTAAAATGTAGGTTGCGCTTGTTTTTGCTTGTTACTACTGCTTCATTAATCGACTTAATAACACCCGTTATTTAATTAACTATTCTTTGAACTGAGAGAAATAATGTAAGGAATTGTTAGCATTAGCTCATGTCAGTATTTTATAAAAAAAATACGACTTGTTGTCTATGAAAACTCCGGTTCTTTCATGAAAATAGTCGGACAGAATTTGAGTTCTTCATAATACCAATTATTATCTCCCTACACTTAAGCCAAAAAATGCTTTGATTTGATAACCCTTCCGATTCTTTCATGATGATTGATGACTGAGGATGCACCAAAAACCATTTTTGAATAATAAACGAATCTTCTTGACATTGTTTTAAACAGCAGATTTTTGGCTTAAAGCAGTTATTTATTGAAAAAAAAATATACGCGTTGAGTTGCAATTTTTCGAACCACCTTCGGTTCTTTCATTAGAACGGCGGGACCGACCTCGAATTTTCGTTTTCATTTTTTTTTATCTTGTCATTATTTTAATTACGTCTTGATTATTCTTTCCTGTTAAGCACCGTACAAAATCCTGAACTCAAATTATTCAGAGGTAAATAAACACCGTACACACCGTAGGTATGCGCTTGCGTTGCGCCAATTTCAATATGGCCGCTTGTCAATTACGTAACGTTGTGACAACCTCTTTGCGAGATTGATAATGTCAATTGTCCTTCACACACAAATTGCGACATTAGATGAGAATAAAAAAGAAAGTATTTTTAGTAGAGGTCGCCTTAAAACATGACCGGTTTCTAAGGTCTTTTGACAGAAAAAAACCCAGAATAAAAAAAATATTGCGATTTTTTGGCAAACTTTAAAAAGTTATGAATAATAAAAGATATAGATAAGAAAAGATATAGATATAGATAAGAAAAATATATTTTTTTGTTAAACATTAAAAAATATGTAAACTCCTGTCATAAACCGCACAAACTTGCTATAAGTAAGTAAGTAGATTTTTCTGGTTGAAAGATACTTTATTTTTGAAAAGTTTACAAAAATCACCAACGTGAAATATGTTTTGTATCTTAGAAATAATTTAAAATCTATGCGAGCTGAGAGATATTTTAGCTCGAAGTAGAATAAATAAAATATGTAAATAATTGACTTTGTTTTATAAGATTTTTATATACCTAACGAACCTAATTTCTTCTCTATAGATGGCCTTGAATTTAAATATAATTTGTGTACAGTTCTGGGAAACAAGGAAGCATGGTGAATTCCAACACAACAGATGTTAAGGTTTTGTTCCAACAAGGACAAGGTTGGATACAAAAAAATAATTCATTGTTATTATTTTCACGTGCTCAGCTAGCCGCCATCTTCGTATTGCCATAGATTATAGAAGTTATGAACTTATGAGTTATGACTTATGAGTCTTATGACAGGAATACAGTTATACAGGAAAGTCAAATTTAAATAAGTTCTTGTTTGTCTGTAACCCCTTTTCGCTTAAACCGCTTAACCGATTTTGATGAAATTTTGTATGGAGATAGTTTGATTTCCGGGAAATTATACTTTTATCTTGGAAAATACCTATCGTTTTCACGCAATAAACGAATTTTTATCTTTTTTTTATATTATCTTGCCTTTGAATTTTGAATAATCGGTTTAGCGGTTTGGGCGGGAAGGGGTAACAGACAGACAAACAGTCACACTTTCGTATTTGTTTATTAATATTATAAAGCGGAAGAGTTTGTTTGTTTGTTTGTTTGAACGCGCTAATCTCAGGAACTACTGGTTCGTTTTGAAAAATTCTTTTTATGTTTGATAGCCCATTTATCGAGGAAGGCTATAGGCTATATTTTATCATGCTAAGACCAATAGGAGCGAAGAAGTAGTGGAAAATGTGGAAAAAAACGGGGAAAATTATTTGAAAGGGCTCATCTCACGAACTGCTGGAGCAATTTTTAAGAAATAGACCACGTGAAGGACCATAGGCTATTTTTTGGGGACTAATTTGTCTGTGAAATTTACGCGGGCGAAGCCGCACGGTACGTCTAGTTTATAATATTAGTATGGTTATGGATATCATAGTGCAATGATCTACAGACGAACGAGTCATGGTAGATCGGTTAATAATTTGCAATTCACAGTAAACACGACGAGAATATAGAAAGTGTGTCGTTACGTCCGGATTACTACATCTTGGGTGATGTTACGGTTTTACATATTATAGTCTAGGAGACATTTGCAATATAGTGCAAGAGCCTGTACATGCTCGGACTTGGTAAAAAAGAGACAAGAATTTACTTGCCTGGGCTTACAAAAAATATAGCACAAGAGACTGCATGCCCGCACTCTTAAAATGTTAGTAGAAGAGCCTATGCATTCTCGGACTTGGAAAAAATATAGCGCAAGAGCCAATATAATATGTATTCCTAATTTCCTAGAGACCTAGACTATGAAAAATTATATACCTAGTGGAAGAAACTGCATGCTCTTAGTTTAAAAATTAAAATAGAATAACCTGTGCTTTTTCGAATTTTGAAAAAAATTGGCGCAAAATCCAATTCCCTAGTAGACTATAAAAATATTGTATAAAATGTACATGTTCATAAAAAAAAATCCTTCAGGCCTCGCGCGAGCACCGGTGATCGCGAGAACAAAAGAATACAATAGGAATTCCTAGAACCTCCGATCGAAGGATTAAGGGACTGTAAATGCTTCCGCTTTGAAAAATATAGTGCCACAAGTGAGTGCTTAGATCACAAAAATGTGGTACAAAAACATGTTACACACTAAAAATTTACAAAAACGTGGCAAAAAAGCTTTTAAATACCGTAAATATATACTAGTTATCATATAAATGACATGTACACTTGTGTATATCAATAATTATAATATAAAATTCCCGATTTCTGTAATAGTAATTTAACTTTTTTTATTAAAAAAAATTGCAGCGAAAAAACTCACTACTTACAATTTTTTTTAACGTATGTGTTATAAAAATATTTTTTCCGCTATAAAATTTTTGATTAAAAGTTTGCTATTCTACTGTCTAGTCTACCTGTCTACGTGACGTCTTGATCATGAATAGCATAACCGATAACGAAACAAAACATCGATAAATGCCTATCAAGTATCAAGATTCGCCACGTATCTTATCGATTGATTTATGTTAATATTTAGTACGTTATATTATTCAGTAGGAAGTGATCGGTTTTTTGTGTAAAAATGGCAAATATACCCCCTGTACCCGCTAGGAGGAACATTGAAGGTATTAAAAAAGAACCATGATGCAACGTCTTTTCTTCTCGCTTTTTTTCTTACCTTCTTCTTCTTTTCCTAGCGAAGAATTCGCATTCTGCCAATGTGTCTGACGATTTTCCACCTGTGCCACCTAGACGCAAGAATGTAACACGTAAGTAAATAGTTCTTCCTATTTATTATTTTTTAGGGTTCCGTACCCAAAGGGTAAAAAGTTAAAACGGGACCCTATTACTGAGACTTCGATGCCTGTCCGTCTGTCCGTCTCCAGGCTGTAACTCAAGAACGGTAATAGCTAGAGAGTTGAAATTTTCACAGATTGTGTATATCTGTTGCCGCTATAACAACAAATACTATTAAAAATAAAATAAATATATATGGGGAGCTTCCATACAACAAACGTGATTTTTTGGCCTTTTTGGCTCTATATCAATAATGGCAACAGATAGGTACTTGATTTTTTCTCAAGTTCCTTAGTTTTATGTGCATTTTAATATTTTATAATAATATTAAAATAAAATATTAAGGGGGTTCCCATACAAAAAACATAATTTTGGTCTATAATGGTACGGAACCCTTAGCGCGCGAGTCCGACTCGCACTTGGTCGGTTTTTTCTCTTTTTTTCTCTCCTTTTTTCTTCTTCTTTAATTATTTGTTCTTATTTTTAACCAGTTGGAATGATCTAGCATTTTCAAATAGCATGTCTTTCTCCACAAGAAAGTTTTCATAAAGATATTTTAATTACATACTCGTTAAACGCCGCATAACTTTCTTGTTTTATCGCAATCAAACTAAAATAATAAATCATTTTTTTTATATTCGAAAAGTATTTTGTTAATATTTAACTACTTAATTATTTACAATCACTTCTAATTAAGAGTTATTTACCAACTATTGCCGAAAAAAGGAAATAATATTGCTAACCTAACATAGTTGTCAGTCCACGGTATTGCAATTATTCAGAATTATTTATAACTAGATGACGCCCGTAACTATTGCGAAAAAAAATCGTTTAAAGCGCGGGAACCGTACATTTTTCTGGCGTTAAAAGTATCCTATGTCCGGTTTCCCGGGATTCTAAGTATCTCCATAGTCCATAATAATATAGCCTTTCAGCAAAATCGTTTCTGCGGTTTTGGCGGGCGTAACAGACAGACAGATACTTTCGCAATTCGCATTTATAATATTAGTATGGATGTGTCAAAACAACAGTCAAAGTTATCTTAGATCCGTCAGAAGAAAAACAAATCATATGACTCAAGATCAATTTATTTTATGTTCAACACGTTTATTTCCAACGTGATTATAAACTTGCTATTTCCTTAAAGTGCGACGATTATCTTGATGCAAAATAAACCTCCAATTATAGAATATGTAGTTTTAAATCAAATTGAGATCCTTATTCCTTGCTTGCAAATAAAACAAAAAACGCACAAAAAAATCAAATTCAATGCGTCTGATAAGCTTGTTGTGTCTGGTGGTTTTTTTTTCATAAAAAAACTGTCCATTCACATTAACCTGATAGTTTTTGCCAATAACAGTGAACTACAAAATGTAAGTCGAATAAACCGTAACAAATACAAAAAATAAGCCCAAAGTAAGGCAGGCGTCGAAGTTTGTAAAAAATACAACCAAGTGTTTGGAGGAAAAAAAACGAAGGCTCTTGATGATGGTGTCGACCTTCGAATTCCAAGGGTATGTTTTATGTTTCGATTTTTAAAATTGCTTCGTTATCTTTATTGGTATTGGCTGGAATCCTTAAAGTTTTTTAATGTATTGATGTGTTTTTGGCATAATGTTAAAATATCTTTACGTTTTTTTGTGAGCATTTACAAAAATATGTGTCTTTTCAGTACTTTTAAAAACTCCCAAAAAATATGGCAATTTTAATGATAATACAAATACGGGTTCAAAATTATGGGTCAAACTCAAAATAAACAAACGCGAAACAAACACTTACAACCTGTTACATATTATATACATAATATAAAAACCGAAGTATTTTTAGCGATGCACTAACCTTTAGACATATAAATTTTTAATAGTCATTAACAATTAAGTTTATATCATTAGATATTCACCTTGAAAATACGGGTTTTTATTTGGCGGATATGTTTTATCTTTATGTGTAAATATAATACGAGCTTACAAGTTTCACATTCACCAAAAATGAAAACCGGATTTTTTATAAGAAAAAAAAAAATTGTCAGGTGCCAAACTTTTTTTTTGTAAACGCATAATTAAAAAAACTTTAAGCAAACTAACGTTTTATAACATTAAAAAAATCTTTAAAGAAACTTTGACTGACGTGTTCATAATATTATGCTCACTCAAACCAAAGAGGATATAAGCTCCAACTGCTCATAGGGCTGGTAGGCTGATAATGATGACCAAAACATGAGAGCAACCTGCGTAACCAGTTATAAAAAAGCTTAGCTTATTTGTCCCACTGCTATGTAGGTCAACCAAGGAATGTGGTTGTACCGGCCGCTCCTACGTCGAGTTTCGAATTTCGAATTTTGTTTGCGGAAATTATACTTTTTTTTAAATGGCCCAAGATTTTTTTATGGATATTATTTGTCGCAGTTTTGTTACCGATACTATCTAAAATTTTTGATAAAAAACATAGGCATAGGCATAAACTAGGCATATTAATATATATTTTCTATACCAATTTTCGCGTGACCACACACTCAGCTAAATATATATCCCACCAAAAACATACCTATTAAAATAGGGCCTAGTTCCTATAGGCTAACTGTTGGTCTATAAAAAGAGTTGAAATCCAATCCAATGCCAAGTTCAGATGCACTTCATCGATCATAATTATCTTTATCAACAGCCTGATCCATAATACTTCTAATTTGAACTTGGCAGGTTATTTAAATTCTATTAATATTATCTAATTATATAATTAATCAAGTGTAACGCATAGCACAAAAACCTGCCAAGTTCAAATTTAGAAGTATTATGGATCAGGCTGTTGATAAAGATGATTATGATCGATGAAGTGCATCTGAACTTGGCATTGGATTGGATTTCAACTCTTTTTTTAGACCAACAGTTAGCCTATAGGAACTAGGCCCTATTTTAACAGGTATGTTTTTGGTGGGATTTCAATACTTTTTTTCAAGAAATCGTACCTATGTTTTCTTTTTGTGCTACGCCCGATATAAACAATACTTTCAATAGATGCCTCATTATATCACTGGTACATAAGAATTTTTATCTAAAGTTCATAGATGAACTGACTCACGCTTGACGATTTCTTAAATTTCTTAATTTATCTTTAATCTACATAATAATATAACACACGACCTGTGTGCTAAATTTCATAACGCTAGGACATTTGGAAGTAGCCTCTAAAGTTCGTAGATCGGCCGACTCACGCTTGACCGATTTCTAAAATTTCTTAATTTTTTGTTAATCTACATTTAACACATGACCTGTGTGCCAAATTTCATAACGCTATGACATTAAAGTTTGTATGGGCTGTAGATAGGCCGACTCACGCTTGACCGATTTCTAAAATTTCTTTTTTTTTTTAATCTACATATAACACACGACCTGTGTGCCAAATTTCATAACGCTAGGACAATTGGAAGTGACCTCTGAAGTTCGTAGATGAACCGACTCACGCTTGACCATTTTCTACAATTTCTTAATTTTTCGTTAATCTACATATAACACACGACCTGTGTGCCAAATTTCATAACGCTAGGACAATTGGAAGTGGCCTAGAGGTTTTGATTACCGGTCAGTGAGTGAGTGAATGAGTGAGTCAGTGCCAAAATAAGCTATTTTTACAAGGACATATCTCAGGATCTACTGAAGCTATATCTATGAAATTGGGTATACTGCTTAAGTACTCGTAAATAATTACGTAGGTATAATTTTATCTTTGCACTCGCAATAGACACTGAGCTACAGGGGGGTCAAAAGTACGTCGAAACGGTTCGTGTAAATAGTGCACGGCATGTGCGCGGCCTGCTGGAACTAGGCCGCGCACTTCCGTGCGCTTTGATTTCTGTGACGTGTGGATTTAGTATAGATTAATATGCCTTGCTATAAATATATTAATATATATTATAGCTAAGTCTGTGACGGGCTTTACGTGGCGTTTATTTTTTTCTCCATTATTATTTTTGTACTTATCTGGAAACCTGCTTTTAGCATTAGGTCAATCCATACTGTCTGTTACCTCTTCACGCCCAAACCGCTAAAACGATTTTGCTGTAATTTAGTATGGTGATAGCTAGAATCCCGGGAAAGGACATAGAATACTTTTTATCCCAAAAAATGTTCTGTTTTTTTTTTAATTGGCGCAACGAAGTTGCAGCTGTCATCTAGTGTACTATATTTTTAACCGACTTCCAAAAAACGAGGAGGTTATATGTTCGGCTGTGGATATTTTTTTTTTTATTTTTTTTTTTATTTTTGTATGTTCAACGATTACTCCGCCGTTTGTGAACCGATTTTCGAAATTTTTGTTTTGTTGTATTAGGTTTCACTCCAATTTGGTACCATGTTCACAAAAGTGGTGACCTGATGATGGGATCCATGAGTAATCGAGGGAACTCCTCGAAATTTATATGGAAACATATGGTGATTTTGGTTTTATGTGAAGTGTACTAAGAATATGCTACCAAAAAGTCAAATATTGGGTCAAGGTATACCATGGTTTCGAAGATGCTGAGAGAACTCCTGACTCCTTATAGATACACGTTTGGGAGTTTCGGCGTTGTTTTAAGAACAGAAAGCATATGCTACTATGCAATTAATATTCATCATCATAATCATAATCATCATCATCGTCATCATCATCATTACCACGTCGTGTTAAGGTCACCAATGTCTCATGGCACAGAATAGATAGTAGTACTGCAAGGCATAGGTATGGATATACTAACTCGTAATAATAATTATGTATTGTTACATAACAACACCTGTTTGTTTAATACACGGCGGTCGGCGCTACAGAGGCGACGGTGTCGCGCGGGCGGCGCGTGGCGGCAAACGACAGATCGAATATTTTACTACTTTATATTATACAGATCGAATACTTTACTAACTACTGTTCACTTCACTGATAATATATTATTTTGTGAGTGTGAGTTGTGACTCTTAATGTAAAGAAAAGACGTCTACGTCTTACGCCTAAAACTGGTCTTATGGTTCTGTAGGGTTACCCTGGGACGTTAATCCCTCTGGCGTAATATCTGTAGTGTATGTCACACCTCCCTCCTATATAAGGTAGAATAAGTTAGAATTAAGTTAGTTAATATACAATATTCGCGAAGACAAGTCTTTCAATTAGTCTCCCTGAAGCCTGCACATTGCATGGCGACCCTGCCAGTGCTGCCTTGCGGCAGCGCTGCGCAGCTGGTACAGGGAATGTGAATATTATAGTTTTGTGATTTAAATAAGACTTTTAAGTGAAATATTAAAAAAATGACTGTAGTAAAAAGTGACATTTAATAATAATTGTGACTATGGACAAATTATACTTAGTGGTAAAAAAAATGACTTAACGACCGTTAGTTAATTAAATAGGCAATAATGTAGGATTAAAAAAAATATTAATAAATAGTGTAGACTAAAATAAATACAAATCTGCTAAAAGTGATAAAAAAATCAATAATAATACTTGATAAAAAAAAGACAGTGAAAAATAATAAATTAAAAATAAATGTATCAAAAAGTTGCAAGAATAATATAATAATACCGTTGCCAAAAATCTGTGAGAGAAAAATCTAAATGTTGGAGTGGAGATATAAAGCAGGCAGCCGGGAGATGTTGGTGTCAGATGAGTGGAATATGCAGGCAGCCGGGAGATGTTGGAGTCGGATGGAAGGAACGTAGAGCAAGCGGCCGGGAGATGTTCGTGTCGGAAGTGGATGCAGCCGGGAGAGCAGAGACAAGAGGATACAAAAATGCGATGGAAGTTGTTTTATGTCCAAATTTTAATATAAAAATAAATAATATGTCTTAAAATATTTTGTAACTACAGCAGTATGTGTAGAATTAGTAAGTAATTATGTTACAATTTATATCTAAATTTTAATTTTATTTTGATATGAAAATTACATAGAAAGTTCCGTTTAGAAAAATAAAATATGATTTTAAGCAATTTAACAAAATATGTAAGAAAAATTTATAATCATAAAACGTAAAATGTATAAAATGCATTTTAAATTAAATAATATTTTGATTTAAATATTTTGAATACTTACAAGTAATTTAATTTCTACAAAAATAATGATTTTGGTAAAAAATAAGTAAAGTTATAAATTAACAGTCAATTAATTAATGGAAAGTCAAATTGCTATGAGAAATAAATAAGTTTTTGCGAAATTTATAATTTTGGTAATATTTTCATATTATATTATGTTTTACAATATCTGACTAATTGGAATCTTCAAAATAGTTGCAGTTGATATTTAAGACATTTTGGTTTTTTTTTGTTTGCATGTTAATTTTGTTTTAATTGATTTAATAGGTATTATCAACTTATTCTGTATTATTTTTGGAAAGGATTTATTTTTTTGAAGATTACGTGTCTGGTTTAATGTTGTGAGAGTAAAAATAAATAAATAAATAATGGTATTATTCTGCAACTTAGCAACTTGTAAAATATTTAGGTATTGGAAGATAAGTTAATTTAAAAGTTTAAAGAAAATAATGTCAAAAGAAAATATTCTAAAATAAAATATGTTTTGGTGCTGTTATTGTGTACCTAATAAAGCGAAACTTAGAAATTTTAAAAATAGGGTGTTGACGATGAATTTTTGTATGGAAAAAGTTTTGGTATAAGTAGCGCAAGAATATTATTTTATTTTAAAAGTATGTTGCACAGTATAATAATAAATATATACTATGTGTAGTATCACAAAATAATTAAAAAAAATCGGAAATTGTGTAGAACGATGGTAATTTTGTATAGATTAAGGGTTCTTAATTTTGTTTTTGGAATAGAGGAATACGTAGCAACTCATAACTAATCGAATATTATGCGCAGTTGGTTAAAACAGGTAGGTAACACCTCAGGTAAGTTTCCACGGTATGCAACACCTTTGCGGGAAAAGTGTCAAATGTCCGCGGTGCCAACTCAGCATTCGCGCAACGAAATGTAAGTAGAGACTTTTTCTAACCGACTTAACAAAAAAAAGGAGTAGGTTCTTTGTTCGGCTATATATATTTTATTCATAGGGTTGTACCAAGTATAATTGTTGTTTAAAGAATTTTAATCAAAATACATTTCTTAAAAGGTATGTTTTTTTTTTGCAATAGTGGTTCTTTATTTAAAAAAATTATGATTTTTTTTCTTTTCCACATTACAATTTACTTTGAATTGTCGTTGCACTAAATTCATTAAATTATAATTTTTTCTTCAAATTCAATAAGTAGTAAGTAATAGCTTATTTTGTTTATTTATTTTGTAGTGTGTAGTTTTAATTTTCAAATTTTAGCAAAGTAGTAAAAGTTCAAATAGGTCACTAGAGTAAAAACTAAAAATATGTTAAATTTATTTTGTTGTTAATTGTGAAAATATGTATTTTTTATTTTGTGACACAGTAATCAATAACTTAAGATTTTATGAATCATAATTTACAGTAAAGTCTGCAATATGGGTGGTCTAAAGAGATCATCATATTTTGGTTTCGCATAACAATATCAAAACATTTCGTGCATCATATTTGGTACAAAGAAACGTGATGCAATCAGTTTATGCATCCAAATATGTCATGTAAGCGCAGTCCGTATCAGTAGTATGTTTGAATATGATTCCAGTAATTTATTTCCAGTACCTACTTAGTTGCAAAATTTAAAATCATCATACTTAATTAGCATGCATTCCAGGGCATGAATTTTATTAAATTTTCAGAACTAACAGTTTAACAAGTAGGTTTTTAAATAACATAATAAAAGTAAAAGAAAATAGTAAAAGAAAAAATTAACTTTCTGTAAGATACAACATTTTATTTGCTAGAATGATTTTTTTTTGTCGCTCTAAAAATTAAATACTACGTTACGCAGTTGATAAATTTACAATTAGGTAGTTATAATTTTATTTTTGAAATTTTATAAAATAAATTATTATTAACTCATATTAAATAGTTTGATTTTTCAAAATTAATTAGGAAGTATGAATTACTTTTCAAATATATTTTAAATACCTAGTTATTAATAATTATGCATTCGTTTATTTTCAGTTGTCAATTTATGACTATTTCAAATTAATTAGTACATGAAAAAGCGCAACAACTTATTAAGTACATAAAAATTAATGAAAATATTATTTTCATGAAAAAAATACTACAATCAAAGAATAATTAATAATAATATTTTAAAATATAAAGGATAGATGATATTTGAAATAACTATAATAATAATAGGTGCATTTAATGAACGTTAATAAAAATTTATAAAAAGGTGATGATTTAATAAAGCGATTAATAAAAAAAAGTAATGTTGCTATGTACCTATATCAATTCAATTTTATTCGAACTCAGAAGTTAAATTGAATAATTTTGTAATTAAAGAAAAAATAATAGTCATAAAGAAAAATAAACAATAATGACTAAAATATTTTATTTATAGACAAACGAGGCATTTCAAAAAAAAATAAGAAATAGTAGTAAAATAAATTAAGTAATAGGGATTAGGATATTATGATTATATAATGTTATGTTGCTATGTATTCTAACCCAATTAAATTCAATAAGAAGATAGAAAGCTAGAGATAAAATATTGATAATTTTGAAATTGTTTTGATTCCATGGTTACTTTGTAGATGGTATTGTAAAATTTCTTTTTTTTTTAGAAAAAGTAGTTAAAAAATAAAGAAAATAATATAATATTACGTAAAAAGCGTGTTATGAAAGAAAGTTGAGTACCTTTATTATAATATCGGAAAACAAATTAAAACTATGTTTTAAGTGAGTTAGCAATAGAAAAAGGCGAGATAATTCTTGGAAATGTATTAAACTCTTTTTAACTACTTTAAGTAAGTTGATTAGCTACATTTACTGAGAAATTACACTGGACATGACTTACACGGATTTACTTAAAAATATTTACGTTCATACGAGAAAGGACGTATTATTGTGAGGAAGGATTAGGAATGTGAAATTTGGTTTGCAAAATAGCTGAAAGCTATTATTTAGGTATAGGAATGGTTATTTTGAAGTAAGGAATTTGGGTTTTAGTGTTTTAGTAGGTATTTGATTGAAAAGTATTGTTATTAGGTCGATAGGGTTGCATCAATGTTTAAAATGTTTGGTAGCTGTTGGCCTGATCACCCAATAGTTAAGAATATTTTAAATATTGATTGCATAAAATTATGGAATGGGTATTTTTGATAGGCATAGGTATAGAATAGGTTTAAAAATGCCATAGAGCATTAGGTACAAAATACTAGCTAAAATGCTACGTATATTAGGAAAAAAAAATGCTGAGAGCATAAAAAAAATACGCAAGGGAATCCTTCATTCGATCATGGTGTAAACGAGTTTTCTCTGTGAGAATAGTTGGAGGCCAAGTAGCCTTAAAAGAACCTTGGTATTAAATATGGTACAAAATGGTACAAAAATAAATGGTACTTAGAGCATGCTCGGCGGGAACAATCCTTCATTTAAGTAAAATGGTTGGAGACATTTTTTTGTTGTTTTGTGGGTTAGTCTTAAAAAAGGTCCCGTTTAATGTTGTATAAAATATAAATGTATTGTACCTACCAAATAAAAGTGCGCACATGAAGTATATTAAAAATAAATATGTACCATTAAAATATATAAAAGTCGACTATAAATAAAAATATTATAAAAATAATGTAGGTACCATTGATGTTTAGAAAGTAGGTAATATAAATAAATGAAAAGGCATGCATGCATAATACTGAAATGACAATAAGAGCTAAAGATATAATGTATAAGGTATACCTAAATATGAAAAGGCAATTATTATTTAAAATGTAAGTGACTGGCCAGTCCACTAATCAAGCGTATTAGTAAATTATTGATAAGTTAATATTATGAGATGAATGACTATAAAACGAGTAGGTTATATTATAAGATGAGTTAGGTACCTACGGTTCTACCTATTGAAAATGAATTAAGAATACTTATTATATTATTGAAAGAGTAAACATTATTTTTATTAATTTGATTATAAAGATTTCAGAAATAATTATTATTAATTAAAGTGTTTTTATACCTAAAGGTTCTTGAGTAAAGGAGATACATAGAGTTATATTTTAAAGGGTGTAAAAAAAAAAAATTAAAGACAAAGTGACCATGTGAAAAAGTTTATATTAAAATAGTGAGAAAATGTTTATTATTATTGAATATTTTTATGTTTTAAAAATTACGTCGTCAACCACCCATTACTGCAATTAAATAAAAATGACATTTAAATTTAGGAAAACAGTGCCACAGATTTGTATTTATTCTTATTTAGAATATAAAAAAGGTTAGAGATAAGAAACTTATAAGGTTATGAATTAAAATAAAATATGTTGAAATGTTTAGATAATATTGTAGTTTTTAGTAAAATAAGAAAAAAAAAATATAAAAAAAAAATGTGTAAAGTAAGTAATGAATTTAGTACATAGGATTAAGTATTACAATAAAAAAAAAATACATATCAAGTGTAAGTATTTTTTTTTCTCAAAAAACGGGGGAGGTGTAGTGTATGTCACACCTCCCTCCTATATAAGGTAGAATAAGTTAGAATTAAGTTAGTTAATATACAATATTCGCGAAGACAAGTCTTTCAATTAGTCTCCCTGAAGCCTGCACATTGCATATCAATTAAGACAACCAGTGAGTGTGAGCGAGAAGAAAAAAATTATTGTAGCGAATTAGTTATATCAAATGCCGTCGAGTAAGCGATACCGCGATGCAGACGCTTAACAACGACATCTGTTGTTGAATTGCGGAACTAAATTTTCTTAGAAAATATAAAGTTTACAATTCTCAACACTTAACAAATTGTAATAAAATACGTAAAATATACGCGAAGGTTTACGTACTAGTGTAACTAAAAAGAGTGAAATTATTATTATTTTTAACAAAAAATTAAAACCGACTTCCAAGGTAAAAACAATAATAACATTAATATGAACTAAAGAGTATTAAATAATTTTTACTATCTAATAGTGCCTTTTTCCGAATTCGGCTAAACCTCAACTATTTCTGTACTCAATCTTAATAATTTTGAAGTCGGTGCCAGTTCAAAAAATTTTAAATATTCTGTCAGAGGACTGAAGATTCAGCTATCTGGTACCGACTTCAAAATAATGAAGATTGAGTACAGAAATAGTTGAGGTTTAGCCGAATTCGGAAAAAGGCACTATTAGATAGTAAAAATTATTTAATACTCTTTAGTTCATATTAATGTTATTATTGTTTTTACCTTGGAAGTCGGTTTTAATTTTTTGTTAAAAATAATGATGAATGTCTATTATCGTTGATGGCTATACATATACATTGATACTACCATTATAATTGTACGTATACTACATTATTTTCTGATTCATTATGAAACAATTTTAATGCTTATCTCACTATTGTGGGTAAGGCGTAAGTAATCATACGCAATACGCTTTATCTAAAGCAAATATCGAACCTACGTACTGTCTGCAAAATACTCGTTTCCATATACCCATGCCCCCTTACTAATAATAAAATTCATACTACTGTCTGTTGCCTCTTCACGCCCAAACCGCTGTATTTGCTTTTGCTGAAATTCGGTAAAGGAAGCATACTTTTAATCCCGGGAAAAAGTACGGTTCCCGCGCGATAAACGAATTTTGGTGCGACGGAGTTGCAGGTGTAATCTAGTTACATAAGTGTACACTGAATTACTAAACTTGCTTAGCATGACCACTCATGTTTGTGATTATATACCTAGTGACAAATTAACACAGTAAATCTGACATACGAGTATTAACACAAATCTGTCTGTCTGTGTTTTTGTCTTTCTCGTTTCTATTGTTGTCATGCTAAAGCATGATATAATAATTTTGTGTCGAAAAAAATCTGCAGATATACTATCTTCTTTATGACTAACAGAATTTTTATATAATAATACTAGCTGACCCGACAGACGTTGTCCTGTCTTAACGATGATTATTTAATTCGAATTGGTATAATTAAGAAAACAATAGATTAAAATTAGCATCTTCATGCCAAATTTCATCAAAATAGATCGAATAGTTTAAGCGAAAATCATAAAAGTTTATTGTACAGGAACCGTACATTTTCCGGGACCAAAAGTATCCCTTGTCCTTTCCCGAGACTCAAAGTATTTCCATACCAAAATTCACCAAAATCTATTGAATAGTTTACGCGCAAATCATAAAAGTATATTGTGCAGTAACCGTACATTTGTCCGGGACAAAATGTATCCTGTCCTATTCCTGGTTCTAAGCTACCTCTCCACCAATTTTCAGCCAAATCAGTTCATCCGTTCTTGAGTTATAAGTAGCGTAACTAACACAACTTTCTTTTATATATATAGATTGTGTTTTAAATATTAAGAAAAAACATGCAGATCAGCTGATCTTTGGATCTTATACTATCTTGTTTAAAACTAAAAGTATTTTGCTGTCTGTACCTAAACTAAGATTTTACAAGGCTAACCTTCCTTGTTCTTACCTACTGACTTCATTTATTTAAAACTAATTTCAAGCATCGTTGTTCATTAATTACGTTGATAAAGTTAAGTAGAAATTCAAGTTTTTTTTTTAATTTGTAGTTAATTGTACTTACATTTAACTTCGTATATTTTTTACATTTTTTAGGGTTCCGTAGTCACAAGGAACCCTTATAGTTTCGGTCTGTCCATCCGTCTGTCCGTCTGTCCGTCTGTCTGTCTGTCTGTCCGCGGTTTTACTCAGAGACTATAGGCCCTACAAAGCTGTAATTTGGCATTAATACACATATTAGTGATGACGACAAAAGTGTACGTGTGACGACAAGTGTGTGTTTTTATGGTACCTCCCCTACACATCAAGCGGGGATGAATTTTTTTTTCGCGCCCACCCCATCGTGTGGGGTGTCGTTGAATAGGTTTCTTAAAAATATTGCGAGTATTCATAGATCATTTTCAGATTTAGGGATCCGTTTGTGAAATATTAAGTTTTAAAGTGGAAAAAATCGTTAGTCCAGTGTCCCCTCTTCTACCAGCTAAACGGTTGGTTCTGGAAATGTCAAAAAATTCACGGGAGTAGGAAATATGCTGAATTTAAAAGGAAAACTATCACGGCTAAGAAGACTTCATAAGTTATTGAGTAATAGTTGATTAACTAAAAAAAAGGAATTCGGCGAAGTATAAAGGACCTTTTCGTTCAAATTCATTTAAAAGTAACTGAGATGATGTTGTTAGTAGTGTAAAACACGCTTTAAATGTACGTTCATTGACCATAAAAATTATCTAAAACTTGCGGTACTACGGAACCCTATACTGCGCGTGGCCCGACACGCACTTGGCTGGTTTTTTTATTGTCTCTAAGTTCCATACGTACATATTATTTTTCTTTTTAATTACTTACCGTAATTTTAAACCTTATAACAATAAGCAATATTTTTTGCAAAATTAAAAAAAATGGCGACTATCAAAATCTTTTTTTTTAATCGTTAAATATGTATTATGTCAACTTTTTATTGTCATTTGTCCATGAGTATCGAGTTCACTATTTCTTATTATGGCGGGAAAGGAAAATAAACTTTCTAATGATACCAGAGCGTATGCCATCAGGCTGGTCCACTTTATCAATTTCAATCAATCTGAAATGATTCTGCAACTATGTCAAATATAAAATGGATAATTTCCTATGCAGCAAAAACAAAACGCAAGTTGTATTTGAATTTAGAATACTTGCATTCCAATTTGAATTTTTTATGTGGGGCTCTTGTATTTTTGAGGGTTCGGTACCCAAAGGGTAAAAACGGGACCGTATTACTAAGACTTCGATGTCTGTCCGTCTGTCTGTCCGTCCGTCTGTCTGTCTCCAGGCTATAACTCAAGAACCGCTATAGCTAGATTACATATTATGTATTTCGGTTGCCGCTTTAACAACAAATACTAAAAACAAAATAAAATTTAATTAATAATTATTTAAGGGTATCCCATTACCCATACAGCAAGCATAATTTTTGGCCTATTTTTGCTCTGGTAAGGAACCCTTCGTGCGCGAGTCCAACTCGCACTTGGCCGATTTCTTTTAATTTTCCAAGTGATCAAGGGTGAAGATTTAAGAGTTTTTAGTGTGCTATCTTTATTTTATTAAATACGCTAAGAATTTTACTACCTTCGTTAAATAATATGCATTACTAACAAGTAATGTTTCTAAATTACATTATGTAAACTGTAATATACATTAGAAAATTTTATGTAATGTTAACTTGAAAGTGTCCACTCACTGTTTGCTTTCCAAGCTTGCTTTAATGTTTCTAACGTGAAGATCTCTCTGATCTCTTGATATCATGATATAATATAACGAATTATGTCATTAAGTAAAGGCATTGAAAAGTGTACAAGCTGATTGGCTGACAAGAAAACCAAATAGAGGCCATTCGGTCCATCCATATTCAGTTTCCATGACGTCTCCGTGGTCTAGTGGATTAGAGCGTGGCTCTTGACTCGGAGGTCGTGGGTTCGATTCCCGCGTTGGAAACATGGTATTTCCAAGTTTGGTTAGGACGATGCAGGTTGATCACCTGATTGTCTTAACAAGTAAGATGATCCATGCGTCGGATCACGGATGGGCATGTATTTACATGGTCGGTCGGTCCTGCGCCTGATCTCTCGCCATTCGTGTCGGTATTCCGTCCCACTGGGTTAAGAGAGTGAAAGGAATAGAGAGTGCTCTTGTGTACTGCGTACACACTTGGGCAATATACAATTACTCCTACGTAACAGGCTTGGTTTCAATGAAACCGGCCACCGTCACCGAAACTGGTGTGGGGAGTGTTATTATTCCACACTAATATTATAAGTGCGATAGTAAGTCTATCTGTTAGCTCTTCACGCCCAAACCGCAGAACTAATTTTGCTGTTATATGGAGATACTTTGAGTCCTGCTAAAGGACTTATTAGGATACTTTTTATCCCGGAAAAATGTAGGGTTCCCGTGCGATAAACTAATTTTTGCGCAACGGAGATGCAACTAGTACAGTAATAAATTTCAGGGAAAAAGCTTAGATATTTTCATTCAAGAGATTAAGAGAGAGCTAATAGTCTAGTCTCTATTAAGTAAAATTTAAAATGCCTATCTTGCCGTTTGGTAGTTTTTAACGGAATCATACTTGCATAGTTAATATTAATTTCCATTTTGCACTTAGTCGAAATTGTCTTTTGCCGATAGTTTTTACAAGAAAAAAAACAATCTGTCAGTTAGTTTATAGGTTCTAAATTAAAAAAAATCCACAGCCGAACAAAATATTATAACCTCCTCGTTTTTTGGAAGTCGGTTAAAATACGTTGACCTCATTTCAACCCTACCTACTTAGGTATTCAATCTACGTTTGGCAACACCTGTTTTCAACAACATACCTTGTTTAGTACCTACCATAAAGCTAACGTACATAATATTCTCTCAAGGCAAGATAAGTTATCTTCAGGTTGTGTCAATAGTGAACTGGGCATGCTGTAGCTTGTGAGGCACCTTTTTATCTCGAAGTCAAACGAAGGGTAATGTTTTTGGCAGTTGTACTTGTATGATTATTCTACCGCATAAACCACTGATTTTCTTGTCTTGAATGCATTGAAATCAGGCTGTCTCATTTATCTAGTAGCAGAGTAGGTACTGCGAAAATCTAAATGTAGCGTTAACTTTGATGAAAAATATTATAGTCCAAGAGCCCATGATCCTTATTTATCTTATTTCGGTAAAAAATCAAAAAACCGGCCAAGTGCGTGTCGGGCCACGCGCAATATAGGGTTCCGTAATACCGCTAGTTTTTTTTTTAATTTTTTTGTGGTCAATGAATGTACATTTATAACGTGTTTGACACTACTAACAACATCATCTCAGTTACTTTCAAAGGAATTTGAACGAAAAGTTCCTTTATACATCGCCGAATACATTTTTTTTAGTTGATCGACTATTACTCAATAACTTATGAAGTCTTCTTAGCCGTGATAGTTTTCCTTTTAAATTCAGCCTATTTCCTACTCCCGTGAATTTTTCACATTTCCAGAAGCAACCGTTTAGCTGGTAGAAGGGGGGGACACTGGACTCTAACGATTTTTTCCACTTTAAAACTTAATATTTCACAAATGGATCCCTAAACCGGAAAATGATCTATGAATACACATAATAGTTTTAAAAAACCTATCCAACGACACCCCACACGATGGGGTGGACGCGAAATAAAATTTTCATCCCCGCTTGATGTGTATGGAATAGGGATTGCAATCCGGATACTTCGAAATCCGAAAAATCCGGATAATCCGGATTTTTTGGGCCTATGTAAAATCCGGATTTTTATTTTTTAAAATCCGGATTTTCGGTTTTTTCGAATAATAGATAAAATTATGAAAAAGAAGCTTTTACGTAATATAACATTAATTAAAATGTATCGTGTAATATCTGACGTACAAACTCAGATTTGTTTAAAGGCGCTATCGCCACTTTGCGTGGTCTACACGTACCAAAGTCAGAATCTCGTATGTCTAACATTCCATTGTGCAGTTATTTGGTGGTTGTTATTACATTTCTTTACATTTTTTAATTTTATTTAAAATAAATAACGACAAATTTTAATTTCTTATAACCTAGCTCTTATTTTACTATTAAAAGTAATTTGTGGCACCAATCCCAATAACAGCGTAAAATTTATGAGCAGCACTGGGTTGGACGGTACTTTTAAACGAAGGAGTCACAATAGATCATCAAGGATCATCGTAACGTCAGGATTGAAGTGATCTGCCTTCGGAGGAAAAAAAATACCTCCAGAGCATAGCGCTATCTTTTCTTTGGCCTAGGTACCCACTCAGTCGATATCTAGCCTAGATGTATGCGGATAACGTGACCAGCCCAATGCCACTTTAGCTTGGCCGTCTTGATTTCTACGTCTGTGATTCTAGTTTGGGATCACATTATGCTATTTCTTATTTTTTTTAGATTTGAGCTCTATTGCTCTGGCAGACCCTGAGTTGGAAATTTTGTAAATCGTAAATCGGTCAATGACCGAGTTTGCGCGTCGTTGGTTATGACGAGCGAAATATACATATCAACGAGTATGCGCTTCAGTGAGTTTGGTAAGTCACCATTCTTCATGGACCAGTTTTTCTGCATTTCTGTTGTCATAAGAAACGAATTGGCTCAACTACAGGTACTCGTTGACATAGTGAATTACTTGCTCGTCTACCTCAACCCTACGTCTCGTACTGTTGATCTTTTTTTTAAATTATTTATTTAGAAGCTTCGTCAATTACTGTTCATCATTGTTTGTGTCTTTGACCTATTTATTGTAAGTTTCACCCAATGATATAATAATAAAAAACTCAAAGCAGATATGTTACTACCGCGCGCGTTGTGAAGCTTCAAATACGACTTTTATTTAGTATGTCTCTTTTATGTAAATGGCATTTCGTGTCTTTTGCTTCACTTATCTATTAAATTTGTCAATGTTGTTCGGAAGAGATTTAAGCCGGAAAATAGTATGAACGTAACATATCTGTATGATTTCAGATCTGGAGCATAATTTGATGATGTGCGGCTGACGGCTGTAGGCGCAAAAATGACGAAGCCGTTGATTTTTTATGATTCATGATTTTTGATTGATTGCTTAGGATTTTCTTGTCAACTAAAATTTCACAATTTGAAATAGTTATAAAATCATGGTATTTTTAAGTTGTTAATAATATTGCTAGATATTGTAATTTTAATCTCTTCCTTTGTACACCCATTTGAAAATCGCTTAAAATTAATACAAATCTTAATTTTATAAGATGATTTATTTTGCACTTTTAAAAAGAATTTAAAATATAGAAATAATAAGCCAATAACTCACATTTAAAGCTGTTTATCAAATTTATTTAAAAAAATACAAAAAATCCGGATTATCCGGATAATCCGGATTTGAGGATGAAAAAATCCGAAAATCCGGATTTTTTTTAAAATCCGTTTTTTGCAATCCCTAGTATGGAAGGTACCATATATTTTTTTAAGATTTTATGTACCATTTTGTTGCCATTATTAATATGTGCATTCATGCCAAATTACAGCTTTGTAGAACCTATAGTCGCTGAGCAAATCCGCGGACAGACGGACAGACGGACAGACAGACAGACAGACGGAAAGACAGACGGAGGGACAGACCGAAACTATAAGGGTTCCTTGTGGACTACGGAACTCTAAAAACGTAAAGTATTTGACTATAAAATCCATATTCATACGTCTATCTATACTTATAAAATTACATGTCCTGACTGACTGACTGACTAACTGACTGACTGATTCATCATCGCTGAGCAAAAACTGTTAAAGTTATAGCCACGAAATTTGGTGAGTAGGGTTGTTTTATTGAGTAGACACCCACTAAGGAAGGAATTTTGAAAATTTTACCCCGAAGGGGGTGAAATAGTGGTTCAAAGTATGAATGAAAATCCGTCATTTCCACGGTCATTTCTTGAGTTAGAAACATGAAACTTTAGTTTTAGGTTACTGATTAAAAATGAATGGATACGTATTTAAGTGTTTTTGGAAATTCTACCCCCAGGGGCGTAAAATTGGGGTTGAAAGTTTAAATGAGAGTCCGTCATTTCTTAAGTTAGAAACATAAAAGTTTATTTTTGGACTGCTGATTAAAAACGAATCGATAGGTATTTAAGCGTTTTTGGAAATTCTACCCCCAAGGGGATGAAATTGGGGCTGAAAGTTTGAATAAAAGTCCGTCATTTCTTGAGTTAGAAACATGAAACTTTATTTTTGTGCTACTGATTAAAAATGAATGGATACGTATATTTAAGCGTTTCTGGTAATACTACCCCCAAGGGGGTGAAATTGGGGTAGAAAGTTTCAATGAAAGTCCGTCATTTCTTGAATTAGAAACATGAAAGTTTATGGACGTTTGCGTTTGACGTTTGCTTAAACAGGGTCCCGTTTTTACCCTTTGTATAAGGAACCACAAAAAGGGGAAAACTATCCATCTTTGTTATTTTCTTATACTATGTTAACGCGGACGAAGTCGCGGGCAACAGCTAGTATTATTATAAATGCGAAAGTGTGTCTGTCTGTCTGTCTGTCTGTCTGTCTGTCTGTTACCTCTCCACGCCCAAACCGCTGAACCGATTTTGCTGGTACGTTGAGTCCCGGGAGGCATATGATACTTTTTATCCCGGAAAATGTACGATTCCTGCACGATCAATTTTGGCGCAACTGTGTTTCTGGCGTCGTCGTCATAAGAATTCTATTACCGTGAATTTCCATTCGCAACATCAGAAGAATTATAATCATGGAATGTGTCGTATGTCACAATAGAACAATGACATGTTCATAAACTCGATGCCACTGACTCCTATACCTTGTCCTGGGGACCATGATATTACTTTCGAATTCAAACTTAATTTTTGAAGTAAAAACTTCTTTAGCGGCGTTGAGCACTTTTGTGGGATGGATAAAAACTGTGAAACTCGCGTCTGATTCTCGTGCTGATCGAAAAACCGTAATACGGTTTGAGAGTAGTCGAACAATCGATTGTTTTTTTTTCGATTGTCGATATTTTTTAATTGATTGTAAGGGTTTCGATCAATTAAAAAAATTGATTTTTTAAATATCGATTTTTTAAAAATCGTTTTTCATATAAAATGCGTTAAAAATTTAATCGATTGTAAGATTTGTAAGGGTTTCGATTAATTTAAAAAATCGTTTTGTTTAAATCGATTTTCATAAAAATGGGTAAAAAAAATAATGCACGACGTTAATAATCAAGTTTTCACTTCTGCCGGCACTCCCGGAGTGCGACTATATCAGAAGAGACTGAATTATAAATGAAATGGTCAACCTTTTGTACCCGTAAAGTAAAGGAAAAAATTGGCCAAGTGCGAGTTACTCGAACGAGAAGCGTTCCGTATTTCTATACTTTCCGTCAAGAAAATTCTCGTTAAAGTTGTTACTTTTAAAAGAATGATCTCATTTATCTCCCTCTGTCATGTCTTTAATGTTGATGTAGTAATTTTAATACCGGATGGTAATTTGAATACAATGTTTAATCTAAGAAAAAAAGATGCCTATCTTTACACGAGAACCGAGATATATCTAAAATTAAAGAAGATTTTATCACTTTTATTAATTGTTTGTATGATTATAATTGTATTATTATAAATGTTTTTATAAACGTATTTAATAATACGTTTTTATAAACGTATTTAATAAAACGTAATCTATACTTATAAAATTACATGTCCTGACTGACTGACTCACTGATTCATCATCGCTGAGCAAAAACTGTTAAAGTTATAGCCACGAAATTTGGTGAGTAGGTTTGTTTTATTAAGTAGACACCAACTAAGGAAGGAAATTAGAAAATTTTACCCCGAAGGGGGTGAAATAGGGGTTGAAAGTTTGAATGAAAGTTTGTCATTTCTTAAGTTGGAAACATGAAACTTTATTTTTGGGTTACTGATAAAAAATGAATAGATACGTATTTAAGCGTTTTTGGAAATTCTACCCACAAGGGGGCGAAAATTGGGTTGAAAGTTTGAATGAAAGTCCGTTATTTCTTAAGTTAAAAACTTGAAATTTTATATTTGGGCTACTGAATAAAAATGATTGGATACGTGTTTAAGCGTTTTTGGAAATTCTACCCCCAAGGGGGTGAAATAGGGGTAGGAAGTTTAAATGAAAGTCCGTCATTTCTTAAGTTAGAAATATGAAAGTTTATTTTTGGACTGCTGATTAAAAATGAATGAATAGATATTTAAGCGTTTTTAGAAATTCTATCCCCAAGGGGCTGAAATTGGGGTTGAAAGTTTGAATGAAAGTCCGCCATTTCTTGAGTTAGAAACATGAAAGTTTAATGACATTTGCGTTTGACTTTTGCTTAAATAGGGTCCCGTTTTTACCCTTTGTATAAGGAACCACAAAAAGGGGAAAGAAATCTTTGTTATTATACTATGTTAACGCGGACGAAGTCGCGGGCAACAGCTAGTGCCTAATATAATATATTCTGTGGTAATGCTCAAATCAAAAGCTTGTTAAAAATCTAAATTGTCGTTTAAACTTATTTTGTTTCTTCTACATCAATTTATAAACAAACAACATAGCATGTTTGCGAGTTAGCGATTTGACGCAGTGTACCTCAAGGCCGTTGGCTTGGCCACTTACTTTATATTATGTTTATAGTTGTTAGAACGCTAAGTAAAGTTACAGTAGATGTAGAATTACGATGTTATGTTACTAAATAACGTCTTCTTGAGTGAAATATTTTAAAAACATAGGTTGTTTTCAATGATATTAGGTTTCAGTTTTTGATTAAGGCTGAGTATCTATAGAGTTATATTTTTAAGGTTACAGGGTCAGGTATTGTCTCAGCTTGGGACAATCGAAAACAAGCGATGCAACTTGAATACAAATTTTAAATTATAATGCAAAGGCTTGCCTTAATTATGAACAAACTGAAGCTCATTACTTAAGAGTGTATGTTGAAATTATAAATAAAACCACAAACAATTCTTATCGCAGAAAAACAGTTTGTTTCACTGAGGTAATAAGTACTACGTACGTATGTAGTACTTTGTCACAGGTTTGTTTGATAAGTACTTATTTACAATGTTAACTACTGTAGTAACTATAATAGTAGTAAAACAGAAAATTTCTATAAACATCCTTATTTAAATTGTAAAATGAATTCATGGTTTCGCATAGATTTTGATCGATTTGAATGCAGTTTCAGCAATAGATAATGTTATAACAGGAAAATGTTTAACCCCTTCTCTCTTGTATCTGTTAAAATATTATTCTGAAAATAGACACATTATAATATTGACAACGAAACTCATATCTCCAAGGCACTTTGCCCTCGACGGCACCACCACAAACGATAAAAAAAACAGAACCTGTTGTCGATGGTATTCAAATGACATCATCGTCGAGTATCGTGGTACGTGACTTGGCGCGTAAATTGCATACGTATAGTCCTTTCAGATTTATTCTACCTCTGAGTTTCCACAGACTGATCCTCATGTCATTCAGCATAAAGGTCATGCAAGGGATATAAATAAAAACCCTGTATTCTTGACATGGTTAGACAGAGACGGGTGTATGTCGTGAACTCGACTATTAAGTTAATGGCTAATGCAACTATTAGGTAAAACTATGTCCTTTGCGTTTGAGCAACCGACATGTAGTAATTTATCTAAAGACGTCATGTGACAAGTCCTTTGACACTTTAAAGGCTTTAAGAAAAAATCTGCTTGCGAACAAAAAATGAATCCTACTTTTGATAGACATCAATGACTGTTTTGGTCCTTCGAGAGAGACGCATTTTATTATTTTATGAGAGTATTAAAATGCACAGTTATAATAAATTAAAAACATTATAAATTTCATATCCTTAAAATTTAGAACAACTTTAATGTTATTATGGTTCGATTGCTCGTGGTTTTTCTTTGCGTGTCTAAAAATATTCCGTGAAAAACAAATTGGGATCATCAATTTTAAGTCCCATTGTTTTGTATTGCGTGTTTCTCAAAACAGAGACAGATAATTAAAGTCAAGGTTACGAACACTCAAACTAAATTAACAATCAACAAATACTAAGAAACCATACAAAGGTGACAATTTTTCAATAACAAAATGACTAATATTGTCTTTGACATAAAGTTTGTTGACAGATCCTCAATTTTCAAATTGAAAGTGAAGTCACCTTTATGGCGCAAATATATTTTTTTAATTCCTGGATCAGAAAAAGCAAACATGCCTCTGGATAGCCACAAGTGTAAATGCACGTTCCTATTTTCTGGGCTATTCAAGAGATATTTTAAAAAAAGTTGCCGCGGATTCTGTTACTCTCTTTCATCCATAAGTTGTTGTTTTTTTGGTCTTTTTCATCTCTATCTACGATCGAAGTAGATCACTCTAAATCTTGAATTACTAGGTATCAACTATCAATCCAAGGTTCGACTCCCACGCTATCACAATGGGCATTGTCCAAAAAAAATCACATGTACTTTTTATATTTTTTTTCGTTAAAATAGGGTATTTTAAGAATATAAATTAAATAATTTTGAAATTCATTGGCTAGTTTTTTCTCAATAAATTTTTAAAGTTTCGCTCTGACGTCATCATCGGCGGCCAATTGACCTCTGCAGTATGTTTTTTTTCCTTTGAATCTTATTTATAATGGGTGGTTCGTTAAATGCAAGTTATTATTATGTGAAAGCTGATACGAGAAGCTTACCAAAAGTTCGAAACGTAATGTTGGTCGAATTTATTGCTAATTTAACGCCATTGAAGGTCAAACTAAGGTTAAACATATTTGTTCAAAAATATAAGTAACTAATGGGTATTTTTTTCGTTTATATACAGAAAAGCGATCACTGACCTTATTCCTCGAAATGTTTTTGTAATGAGCAAAATTAAAAAAAAATGGACAATCCCCATTATTTAGTTTCACGACAAGTCAATAATTATAGGTTCACACGGTCACATGCACTAGTGTTCTAGGCTGTTTAATTGTCTACCTAAAATTTTCTTACACAGGCTCCTGAAATATCTTTAACGAACCAAAAAAACAACAATTTTTTTAAGAACAAAATATTTGAATTTACGTTTTAAATCTAGCAACACATGATTTTTTAAAATCATTATAGTCTAAGGGTTCGGGCCTCGTGAGTTTCTTAAACATTTCACGCAAAAACTACTTGACGAATCATCATGAAACTTTGTATACAATATACTCTTGGAGGTATCAGGAGTAGCTTATGATATTTTTAATTTAAAAAAATCGGTTGTCTGTAAAGTCGGTTTACTGACGATAGTTGAACGTGACAACGTATGACGTTGTCACGTTCAACTATCCTTAACCCCTTAACCCTCGCTTCCGAATCTCTATAAATAGAAACAAACTTTTTCGACTTTAACCTAAAGTTATTTCGATGTATTTCTTTCAAATGATTGTCTAAAAATATTTATAATGAGTAAAATTAACTATTCGCAATACAAAACGCTACATACATTCGTGAAATCCAGTAAAATCTTCGAACAAAGCACAAGTCATACCTTGACACGTAGGAAATAGAGCACAATTTTAAATAACCGAAATAATACTAATAGCTCACAGATTGTTTATTTATTTTTCATTCAGAGTGTGGTCAATGTATCCAAGGTCATAACTAACCAAACTTCTTCATACAAAAGTATTCTCTAAGTCATCGAAATACGTAATTTAATCGAAATAACCTCCTCGTTTTTTGGAAGTCGGTTAACAAAGAGCGCGGCCCAGGTGGGCCTTACGGTTGTTGAAAGACTTGAAAGTGTATATGGAACGCCTCAGAGCTGTCAGCGAGGTAACGCCGCATGAACTGTCATGTTTTTCGGGCGCGCACCCCATATCGAATTATAAGACGTTATCACGTCAAAAATATTTTTTACGAAAAAAATGTTGACATTGACGCGGATGAAGTCGTGGGCAACAGCTAGTCTACTATAAATTAGAAGACGCATAATGTTTTGTTCCAATAATACTTAAATTCACTATGTCAGGAAAAAAATAAGCCTCAATAAATATTGTTTAGTCAATTATGACGTTTGTCAAAAACTGTGTAGGGTTGTCACCCTATATACCAATTAAAACTATTGTACTAAATGTAAAAATAACTGCAAATCATTACTAAAAAATACTGCAAAAGTTTACTTCTCCAAGAAAACGTAAGTTTTTGATATTATAATTAGTTTTCTGAACAACCAGACAATGCTATTCATTTTAATTTACATAATCATGTAACACTACTTGCATAAACGTTAAATAATGTATATAAATGAGTAACAAATATTATCACACTTTTTCTAAGTGCCTGTTTACAATTTCGGTAGAAACATAATCGAAAAACTACTTAGTTTTGAAATCGAAAGTTTGAAAAGTAGTCCAACTATATTTTCTATAGTAATACAGTCACTTTTACCTTTAGTATAAATCTAATAACATTACATTCGTAAAATTAGGATCAATGGTTAAACAAACATAATAAAATGTATAAATGATTTTATTATAAATGGTCTATAATTATTACATAAAACCTTTTATGGATTGTCCATAAGTCATGTAAGTAATAATATTTGTATTTCTTATGCCCGCTGTACACTCTCGCCGAGAGCTCTCGGGCGAGAGTCTCGTGCGAGAGCCCCTTGCCCGAGTGGGATCATGTACATTCTCGCTTAGTTCAATCGCAGTTAAGAACTCAGAGAAGATGGACGAAAACGACCATTCACCATTCACCATGCATCGAAAGATATCATTGTAATCCAAAGATTTATAATCATATTTAATTTTATTTCTCACAGATAATGACTAATAATGACGTTTATTATTGTTATTTTTCTGTTCTACACTATCCAATGGCGGGACTAGTACTGAAAGACGCGAGAGTGTATAGTGCGCTCGTTTTCCTCGCGAGACCCTTTGTCTCGGGCGCAAAATACCGACAACAGACCGAGAGGGTCCGAGACAAGCGAGACGAGGCGAGCGCACCCATTTACACTCTCGCACTCGGGCCGCCTCGCTGTGTCTCGGCGAGAGTGTACAGCCGGCTTTACTTGCTTTAACCGCCAATTGCACCCACAACATACGTAGGTACCACATCCAAATTTTAACAAAAAAAAAACTACAGCAAAAACTCATGTCTGACTGGTTTGGCAGCCCTAGTACGACGTGATAGGTGTATCAAAGTATATCATTGCGTGCTTAGCATACAGAATTAGTTAGCCATATTAGGATCTTAATAGGTCATATTATAGCAGGCTATCGGAAGCTAATTGAATCTGGGTGACTGGGACTCGTGTTTTAAGTCTCTTGAACGTAAAAAAATATTTTATTATTTTATTTCCCAGTAATTTGACAGGAAGACTACTTTTTTTCGGGAAAAATAAACAAAGCAAGAAATATCGTTGCTAAACGTATTACTAATTTTTCTCTTGAATAACTCTTTCTATAAAAAACAGATCAAAATCCGGAGCGTAATTTTAAAGTTTTTGGTCCGTACTTTGGTTTGTCGTCTTCTCGCCCCAAACGCTGAACTGATTTTGGGAATATATCGGATAAGGACATAGGCTACTTTTAATCCCGGTAAAATGTACTGTTCCCGCGCGAAAAACGAATTTTGGCGCAACGGAGCTGCGCTGGTCATCTAGTAATAATAACATCATAAAACATTAAAACCGGCCAAGTGCGTGTCGGGCCACGCGCAATATAGGCTTCCGTAGTACCGCAAGTTTTTGATAATTTTTATGGTCAATGAACGTACATTTAAAGCGTGTTTTACACTACTAACAACATCATCTCAGTTACTTTCAAAGGAATTTGAACGAAAAGTTCTTTTATACTTCGCCGAATACATTTTTTTTTTTAGTTAATCGACTATTACTCAATAACTTATGAAGTCTTCTTAGCCGTGATAGTTTTCCTTTTAAATTCTCCCGTCACTCCCGTGAATTTTTTGACATTTCCAGAACCAACCGTTTAGCTGGTAGAAGGGGGGGACACTGGACTCTAACGATTTTTCCACTTTAAAACTTAATATTTCACAAACGGATCCCTAAATCGGAAAATAATCTTTGAATACTCGCAATATTTTTAAAAAACCTATTCAGCGACACCCCACACGATGGGGTGGACGCGAAAAAAAAATCATCCCCGCTTGATGTGTAGGGGGAGGTACCATAAAAAAATATTTTCTTAAGATTTCATGTACCATTTTGTTGCCATGATTAATATGTGTATTCATGCCAAATTACAGCTTTGTAGGTCCTATAGTCTCTGAGTAAAACCGCGGACAGACAGACAGACGGACAGACGGACGGACAGACTGAAACTATAAGGGTTCCTTGTTTACTACGGAGCCCTAAAAAGATATAAAACCAACTTCAAAATTGTACGAAATTGAGAAATAAAATTCCATATCTCAAAATCTACTGAACTGATTTTAATGAATCTTACATCATTCCCTAAGTAGAACAATAGCTAGTCAAACAAAAAAAGAATTATTTAAATCGGACTTGTAATTCCGAAGATATGCGTACATAAACATAAAAACATACATACAATACGAGTATACCGTCGAATTGACCTCCTTTTTTGAAGTTGGTTAAAAAATAGTGAAGTAGCGTTACTACCAAGTTATAAATGGATTAAAAGATCGTGTAACGTGTTCTAATCGAATGTTAATCGAAATCGACCCTCATCTAAGCGTGAAGTGTCAAGGCCGCTAAACTAGACCTGTTTCTAGTGTTGCCAGACCGAAAATCTTGTATAGTGTTGCCAGGACAAAGACAGAACTTTCGACTAAGTATAGTTATTTAACCGACTTCCAAAAAAACGAGGAGGTTATATGTTCGGCTGTGGATATTTTTTTATGTATGTTCAACGATTACTCCGCCGTTTATGAACCGATTTTCAAAATTTTTGTTTTGCTGTATTAGGTTTCACTCCAATTTGGTCCCATTTTCACAAAAGTGGTGACCTGATGATGGGATCCATGAGTAATCGAGGGAACTCCTCAAAATTCAAATGGAAATAAATGTTTTTTTTGGTTTCATATGTATTAAGTATTCCAGGCATATGTTACCAAAAAGTAAGATTTTGCACTAGGATATACCATGGTTCGAATGTGGTGAACAGAACTCCTTACTCCTTTTAGATTTGGGGTTTCGGCGTTGTTTTAAGAACTGAGCTAATTACATTAATCATCATCATCGTCATCACCACCATTCCACCATACACCGTCACATTATGGTATATATTATAATTGGTAGGTATTTTTCATAGTATTTTTAGATCAAAACGGATCACGTATGTCTTTAAACATTGTTCTGTAGAAAGTTATTTTGCTATTTTGAAAATTATTTTATTATATTATTTCGACCTGATGATAAGGTCCGTGAGTGATCGAGGGAACTCCTCAAAATTTATATGGAAACATATGGTGATTTCGATTTTATGAGAAGTATCCCAAGCATATGCTACCAAAAAGCAAAATTTTGCACTACGATATACCTACCTTGGTTCCGAAGGTGCTAAGAGAACTCCGGATTCCTTATAGATACAAGTTTGGGGGTTTCGGCTTTGGTTTAAGAACTCAAAGCATATGCTACTATGCAAGTTACATTCATCATCATCGTCACCATTACTACCACACCATGAGGCTGCGTTTCCACTGAAGCGGAGCGGAGCTTAGCGGAGTCCGAATTGACCAATCAATTGAATGACAGCGAAGCGGAGCGAATATTTCGAGCATGGTGATTGGCCAATTTGGCACCGCTAAGCTCCGCTCCGCTTCAGTGGAAACACAGCCTTAAGGCTGCGTTTCCACTGAAGCGGAGCGGAGCTTAGCGGTTCCGAATTGACTAATCACCATGCTCGAAATCATTCGCTGTCATTCCGCTGGAATAGCACGATTGGTCAATGCGGGCACCGCTAAGCTCCGCTCCGCTTCAGTGGAACGCAGCCTAATCATCAAATCATAACTCTTAATTTGTCAAACTATTTCAAAAATTATATCATGTTATATCAAAGTAAATGATTCAAACTTGGTGATCAGGTTACAAAGTTAGCAATTTGATTATGAGATCTATGAATTTGAGGTATATCCGTATGTAGGAAACTCCTTGTTATTGGGACAAAATAAATAGTTATATTAACGTAGTTCTAAGTAGTTTAAGCATAATATTATATGAACAATAATTATAGTGAGCTAATGACTTTCCAGGAGTGTTGTGATAGAAAGAAAGTCACTGAACAGGAGCCTTTAGAGATAGGCGCATGAACATTAATTTTATCATTGCTTGATTAACGCCAAGCTTATATTATTAATTATACAGTGATACAAGTATATTCTTGGAGTTGCTTATGCAATTCTCTATTCCGAGAGGGCGCTAGGTATATTAACTTTATAGTTCTCATATCATAAATGTGTATCCTGGCTCCAAAGTCACTTAGTAGAACACATTAGTATTTACAGAAAACCTTATAAATGACTTAAATTACTAAAAAGGGTCATTAAATCTGTAGTTAATAATTATTGTAAATATAATTATAAATATATTTAGTGTAATTTTATGTTTTAGCTTAGGCCATCGAGATAAAAGAAACGTATTAAACACACAAATTATAACATAGTTTTGTTGTAAACATAGTTATTTTAAAGAGAATTTGCCTTGTACATTACTTTAAAATAAAATACTTTAAATATCTAAAATATATTTCATCAGAGGTACAGGCAGGAAACTGGAAAGTTAATTTTTGCGTGTTGTTTACATACTTTTTTTCATACGAACATATTTTATAGAGGTTTCTAACTCTCTATTATCATTTATCAATGTTACATTGGCACTTACTGGGTCCTAGGCTAATTATTTTGACAGGTCCCAGGAATTATTGTTTCATTTTATGGAATTAAATGAGTTTAATGTAAAAAAAAATTTACATTAAAAATGTAAATACATAAAATTATATTATTATACATAATTTGAACTAAGCAACTTTGATTCCTAATAAACCTAACGGCTATGTAATTTTTAAATTATTCATTGAACAACTGTCATACCGATCACAAAAAATCTTAATCCACATCAAGAACAGTTATTCTGCTTAATCATTTTGAAATATACTTACAATTTATCTCAAAATACCTTGCACGTTAAGCGCATTAGCATATTTAATAAATTAAACTTTGGAGGTCGCGGGGTCACGCCGAACGAGTTTTTTGGCGCCATCTTGTATTATATTTTGACGTTACTTTTGACGTGATAACGTCTTATAATTCGATATGGGGTGCGCGCACGAAAAACATGACAGTTCATGCGGCGTTACCTCGCTCTGAGGCGTTCCATTTAAGGCTTGAAGTGCAAGCGAGAGCGCGGAACGAGCGACAAGGAAGCACAATCAGCCTTTGCTTTCGGCAGTGTTCGACATCCGTCTCTCTCCTAAGTCCTACTTGAGTGAGCGATGCGTCTGCGTGGACAGTTGCAATAATATATACTATAGTACATTTACATGTTTTTTAAAGAAAGCGAAAAGTAATGTAATGCCGCCGCGTGGACGCGATCCTGGAACTTGGCGCTGTGACATCTAGCTTGTCCCGCTCGGCCAACAAGACGCTGACGTAAGTGCTGCAATTGTCGATATGTTGCTACTCGAAGTTGGTAGTGAGGTGACACTTGTAGTAACTATTGTTTTGGTTTGCAGTTCAAAGTCCAATGTACACATACACGCCCTAAAGTAAGACTTTGTTTTGGTACTTAACCTGTATCTTAAGGATAGTTGAACGTGACAACGTCATAGTTACGTTGTCACGTTCAACTATCGTCAGTAAACCGACTTTACAGACAACCGATTTTTTTTTCTGAATACGGGTTTATATTTAGATTTTAGAATAAGGTCAGAAGCGCTTATTCCACGTCTTGTCCTATTTAGGAAGTCCTAGCTAGGAGCCTAATAAATTTAGTCAAGTGGAATAACATTTAGAAAGCTAGGATCCTAGCTAGGATCCTAAATCGGAAAAAATGTGGCTTCTAAAGCGCTTATTCCACTTATCCTAGCTAGGAACCAAGCTAGGATCCTAGCTAGGTTCCTAGCTAGGTTCCTAGCTAGGATAAGTGGAATAAGCGCTTAAGGATTCACAGCATAGAGCTTTAGAAGGTTGTTGCGTTTTCAGATATAACGACTTGGAGTCCAATTTTACGACGTAGTTAGATACGTGTTTCAAATTGGTATCGAGAGTTATTTTGGACTTCAAAACCGGTTTCTTTTACGTAAATTTTCCCGTAATTCCGGAATCACAGCGCGTGTACTCTCTGCTTTAGGAATGTAGTCTTTAGATTGAAAAAAAAAACTTTTCGCTCATTCGCATCTTTGCCGGACGTGGTAATTTGTAAACGTAGTAAAAGTTACAATAAAATCTTCTTCGCATTAAACCGGTCTCTATCTCTTATCTGCAATATGCATTACAAATTACAAGGTCTTACATTAAGGTCGCATACAACGAGGATTAGTGAAATTTAGTGTTTTTATTTTCACTAGAACTTTGACCACAAGTAATTATAAGCATTCAAACATTTTTTGTAAGTTAGTTACGTTCCTTACCAAGGTTAAGGTCAGCTTAAAATTTTGATTTAAATCCATTTACCACTAAAAAAATGTGCATTAAAAATAATCCTTTCAAAATTTTATTTCTTCTAGAATTCAGCGAAAACAAATACAGGAATAAATATTTTTATGCCAAAATGTTTCAATCATGATTCCGGAGGCACCCATCAGCTTCGTTTTTGATAAAATATACCAATTATAAAGATAAATCGCTTTGTTTACAAATTTGAACAATCTGTTGATATGTGAGAGCAACGCCTGATCATGAATATTTGGTACAAACAATCCACAGGCACTTGATGGAAAATAAATAAAGGACATCAGTCAAATCTGTGTGTCAGAGGCTTTTAGAGAGGGAGATTTTAGAGAGGGAGATTATCTATCATAGAAAACATAGAGTATGTTCACAAATATATCCCAGTATACTGGCAGCTCTTTACGTCTAGAATCGCCGTGGTCCCATACCGTTGATTCGTTTCGAAATATTTGCCAGTGAATTGTCGAATACGTTTCTTGTATAAATGTAATTATAATACGTCATACTTATCTAATACTAGTGGAATACCAGTACAAAATAGCGCCGTAATTTGACGTCTTGGGCAGTGGTCAGTAGACTGGGTTTTATTCCGGAACCTAGTCAACATTTTTGGTTTACAAATACTACAATATTGCTTTGTAACCTAAATTATTTGGCGAGAGACTACCTAATAAGATGCTATTCAATAATTTATATTCACCAAACGATCATTTTTATGGTTTTGACTTTTGGTATGTTTGAAAGTCAAAAATGTAAACATTACAGCTAGTCAGAAAACAATGTACAGCTTACCGCAACACAGAGACAGATTTTTACGTATACATGTCAAAACATTGTAAAATGATATATGATATGTCCAATCCATAGCAATAGAAAGAATTATTACATCTTAGCACTGGAGTAATAAAATCTGCACAAGAAATCGTAAAAATAATATTATCATGCGGATAGATCTAGATATTTTGTAGATACCTACACCATGATTTTGGTGCACCTCGGGAGGAAATAACTAAGGATTCTAAGTTATTTAAGAAAAAATAATGTGATCGAAATGAAATGCCCTAAAACCTTATTTGATTTTATCAAAAAATATATATTTTATGAACAAAAATCGCGACAGCATTTAAAAGTACTACACCATGATTTTGGTGCACCTCGGGAGGAAATAACTAAGGATTCTAAATTCTTTAAGAAAAAATAATGTGATCGAAATGAAATGCCCTAAAACCTTATTTGATTTTATCAAAAAAATATATTTTATCATTTATGAATAAAAATCGCGACGGCATTTAAAAGTAAAAACTAAAGAGATTGCATTTATGCAATTATTTATTCTTTACTCACGACAATTTCATGCAATGTACAGGAACCGTAATTTTTTTCCGGACCAAAAAGTATCCTTCGTCCGTTCTTCACCAAATTTCATAAAAAATGGTTCGGCATGAAAAGGTAACAGACAGACTATTCTAATATTAGTATAGATTATTATTAAAGTTTAAATTTAATAAGATACACATTTCGTAAATATTTCAAACACCTACCCGCTACCGGTTGTCATTATTAATGTCGAGCAGAAAAGGCCTAAAAATTGTATTTTTGTTTTGAATATATTTCAGACCTCTTAATTATTCATTTAAATATCTTGTTTCTATATTTTGTTGTTATGGTGATTGGTGACAGCAAAAATAATAAAATATTCTTGAAAATTTAAGTTCTTTAGCTACCGAGTTTACTTGATATACACCCTGGAGACAGACAGACGGATATCTCTTTTGGGAACAGATTCCTAAAAATTTAAAATGACAAAGAAAATATGAATATGATCTGCATATAAGCATAATTAATATATTATTATTATTATAATGAAAACAAAAACGTTACCTTTACTGCAAGTAGAGTTATCGTTTTTGAACTTGTGGAGGGTGTTAGGTATATTGATTCCAGGTGATATAAGTGATCATCATGGGGCTACACTCTACATCTTATTTATTAAAGCTATTGCAATAAACCCAAGCACAAGAATCTCATTGAGGTCATAAAATAAGCTCCCTATTTCCCAGCAGTAAGCGAGCTGTTTTATTCTAGTTAAGAACTTTTGAATCTACTTTACCGAATTTTAAATCTACTTCGGTATTAATACTTTGGGATGTGTATGTGTCCCTTATATAAAGTTCACTGTGAAAGTAGCAGCGTTAAAAGATTTGCTTTTGAATTCCAACGTTTCTATGGAAAATACGCCAATATCATAAACATTTGCGATGGACTATGTATGGGTAATACTTTATTTTGTTATACATTGTAATTTGTATATGTATTATTATGAGGAAATACTTTTATGTTCGTGAGTACAAAACAAACATCATATTTAAATATCTATAAATACATCATTTTATTATAATACCAAATTCATTAAAGATTTCGTTTATCAAGTTATGCATAAGTTATGCACATGACTTCTCTGTTAATCATTACTCTGTATGTCGAGTTTACCACGTGATCACATTATTTCTGAAAATACTAAAATCGACTACGGCTTGATATGTAAATATGTACCTTTCGAGCGCCATCTATTGAGCTAGTTTGTCTCAAATTCTAAAATGTCAGTCGCCTATAATCCCACCTTAAATAAAATTCCATGAAAAAGTGAATTTTAAATATTTAAAGATACTAGGTAGATGGCTCCCGCAACCCGTACCGTACATTTTTCCGGGATAAAAAGTATCCTATTTCATTTCGCGGCTCTTTTAATTATCTCCATGCCAAATATAAGCAAAATCGTTTTAGCGGTTTGGGCAAGAAGAAGTAACAAACAGATACACACTTTTGTATTTATTGCATTAGTATGGATTTACTATGTCAAAATCTGATGGATTTGTTTGGCACATTGGAAAAGTCATATTATTAGACAAGGTCAACGAACCTTAAGTTATAGTTAAATACTGTAACTTGATTATAATAAGGGTTAGGACTTAGGACGTTAGTACTTCCTTAACATACATATTCTTGGTTAAGTTTCCAAGAATAATCTTTGCAACTTAAATTCTAATTCCTAAAAAGTAAAATCTGTCAATTTCGTCATATCCCGCGCCACAGGATGTAAAAGTTGTCTATGCCCATTAATAGGGTTGTCGACGGATAATATTCATTTAATTAAATTATAATTTTTGTGAATTAGCTTTAATTAGTAATTTATTAGAGGAGTAAGTATTGTCTATAATGCGAAGATGTATGTTTTTAAGATAATAATGATGAAATACATTCTACATTTTCAGCGAAGCGTGATGACATGTTTTACTCTCACATGAAATACGCAATAATGTATTATTTTGTAATCGGAATTCGGAGAATCATAAAAGTCGTGTTTCTAACACTTTCCGTGCTCATATTTTTATATAATTCGATTTTCAAAATACTTTTTATTAATAAAAATAAGATCACCAATCAAATTTATCTAAAAAATTGGGACGGTATTCGCAACATTATTAGTTACTAGACAATCTGTTTGCGCAAATAAGAAATTCCGCGGGAACCATACATTTTTTCGCAAAATGGTAGCCACTATAGTATACTCTATATTATATTTGCCCAATTACATAAAAATCGGTCCAGACTCCAGCAGTTCCTGAGATTTGCGCGTTCAAACCGACTCTTCAGCTTTATAGTAGGCACCATGTAGACTTTCTAAGAACATTTGTTTCAAATTTATGAAGAAATAAAACAATTTTATTTTATTTTTATTTTATAATATTACTCTCCTTCATCGTCTACACGATTATAAAGTCTCAGGAAATAGTGACTATGTAATAAACATCGCAAAAAAAAGAAAAAAAATGCAAATTGCTGCCCAGGCTTAGCTACCTGTGGAGATGTGATTGCTTTAAAGGGCTTTAAATAAGCTGCTGCTAAGCTGGCGTAACTAATCGTAAGATATTATGCAATAAAATTGCACTTTGGACAGTTCCATCTACTGCTTGCTATTTCATGATAAATTGATAAATTATGCAGATATTTTCATTTCTAAGGCTTTTGCATGGTATAAGAAAAATAAAAAGGTGCTATAAAGTATTTAATTTTTTAGTGCGACTAAAATATGATTTAGTCCTAACCCTCGGGATACAGGACATCATTATTTGTTTTTTATTCCCGTTGAAAACAGAAGAGTGTTACAAGTTTTATGTGTGTGTCGGTGGACCGATTTTTATTAACTTTTTCTGTTCGAAAAAACTGACATTATCGTGACTGTTCTTAGCAATGCAATAGTATCATTATAGGGGTTTATATAAAACTAGCTGACCCGACAGACGTTGTCCTGCCTTAACGATGATTATTTAATTCGAAAAAAATAGTATCTTCATGCCAAATTTCATCAAAATAGATTAAATAGTTTAAGCGAAAATCATAAAAGTTTATTGTGCAGGAACCGTACATTTTCCGGGACAAAAAGTATCCCTTGTCCTTTCCCGAGACTCAAAGTATCTCCATACCGAATTTCATAAAAATAGACTGAATAGTTTAGGCGAAAATCATAAAAGTTTAATGTGGGGGAACCGTACATTTTCCGAGACCAAAAGTATCCCTTGTCCTTTCCCGAGACTCAAAGTATCTCCAAACCAAAATTCATCAAAATAGATTGAATAGTTTTCGCGCAAATCATAAAAGTATATTGTGCAGTAATTGTACATTTTTCGGAGACAAAATATATCCTATGTCCTTTTCCTGGTTCTAAGCTACCTCTCCACCAATTTTCAGCCAAATCGGTACATCCGTTCTTGAGATAAAAGGTTATTGTGCGGGAACCGTACATTTTCCGGGACCAAAAGTATCCCTTGTCCTTTCCCGAGACTCAAAGTATCTCCATACCATCGGTTCATCCGTTCTTGAGATAAAAGTATATTGTGCAGTAGCCGTACATTTTTTTTCTAAATGTATCCTATGTCCTATTCCTGATTCTAAGCTACCTCGCCACCAATTTTCAGCCAAATCCGTTCAGCCGTTCCGTTTTTTTTCTTAATTTGTCTTTCTATATTTCCACTAAAATGTTATTCCCATCTAGTCATTACTCATTTATAATTAACTGCAGGTTAATAGTATCAATAGCGGTGACAGGTTGCGTCACAGACCTTCGGATCAAGTTATGTTGTAACGCTAGACATACTATATGTATGCGTTATGAGTTGTCTTAGGTTGCAATTTATTGTATGAGTTATTTTTAGACAAACTCTAGCACAATCATAGACTACGAATGGGCTGTTTGATTAGAAAAAGTTAATAATTTATGTAAATGAAAAGGATATCTATACTAATATTATAAATTGCGTAAGTATATCTGTCTGTCTATATCTGTCTCGCTTTCACACCAAAACTACTGAACCGATTGTAATTAAATTGTACACAAATAGTCTAAAGCCTGAGAAAGGACATAGGCTACTTTTTAACCGGAAAAAGGGGTTGTAAGGGGGTGTTTAAATACGTAAATTTGTTCAAATTAAGTAAGTTCCAAAAAATCATAATAGATGGTGCTGTGCGTCGTCTAATTTGCACAAGCGCTTCCTCTATACGTGTTTCTATAAGAGGTGGTAAGGATGATTAATTATTTCGCGTTTTATTTGTAGTTTTAAAAAGATTTTTGAAGTTTGAAGTAATCGCACAGGTAAAGCGGAAGCAACTCTGTAGCCTATATTATGGAATCGGGAACTACCGCGCGCTATAAGCTGAAGTCCACACGGACGGAGTCGTGGGCAACAGCCAGTAATATTATTACTACTGAGTATCACAAGTGTCTATCAAGTGTATTACGACAAGTAAGATGTCAGAATCAAATGCGACAAGTAATAATTACGCAGGATTTTTAAAAAAAATCTAGTTGGTAACGCATTTTATTACTTACTACAATAAAGGCAATCAATTAACCCATCAATCCCCAAGTGACAGCCAGCTGCTGCATAACAATTGAAAATCTATTGTGTCGGCGATACCTACGATAAGACAAACTTTTTGAGAGACAAAAAACCTCCGAAACCGATTATACACTTGAAAAATATAATATACATATACATATACTAGTATAGTCGGTTAAATAGTTTTAACTTCTAGTTCCCATGAGTTAACACTAAACATCCTTGACACGTGTTCAATATTAGACTACCATTGTTAATGTTGCCTTATTAAGACGCGCGTAGGTTTTCATTAAAATGTTTATTTTGTTTCTTAACGATTACAAGTTGTTTTTTGTTAAAAATGTAATAGTTGCAAGCTACAATATTTTGCAAATATGCTGAAATATGTACATTGTACCTACGTTGTAGTTGCACAAAAACATTTACTAAGTCTTTTGATTCGAATTAGTATTAAAAATTCGTCCGAAAATGTCCACGCGATGTCCAAAAAATTACAATACGCTAGTGACAGCCCTGGACACCTTTCCCACTATTTTGAACCTTCGTTCCTTTTGTGTACTTAAATTAAAAAAAAGCATTTTTAGTAAACAACTAGCTGTCCCGGCAAACGTTTCTTTGCCATATTATATAAAGTATATCGCCCGTATTATTTTATTGAATTAGTGACTAAATAAGTATGTCACCATGGCAACGTCCATCGCTATCCCGTGACCCGCGTCGCATAAACAATGGTCGCTCTTTATAGACAAATAATTTGCAATAAAATAAAATTACGACTATAATTAAAGATCTAAGCTATCCTGTCTCTCAAGTTGGAAAAAAGCACACATTTAAAAAAAGAAACATTAAAATCGGTTAAGTAGTTTAGAAATCCATCGCGGACAAACATCGTGACAGGAGATTTATATAAATTAGATTAGAGTAAGAATTGCCTTTTACTTAGATTTTGACTAGACTTTGGACCTGACAATATAAAAAACGATGCTGAAAATTATGAAGAAGACTGACTGACCTTTGTATGTGGCAAAGTACACACACCCCCGCTGTCAGTGCCAAAAGCAAAAAAAATAATTTTTGTTTTGATCGAGCAAATTACGTTAATTGGTACACGATGAAATTACAAATATTCCTCCATAATGACTCTCGTGACTTAACCGCACGTTTGCTAACTATGCATCAATTATTTCACTTTTTAATCAATAATTATTATATAATACCCGATAATGATCTTCACGGTAATCGCGTTTAACAAATGATATTTTGTACGGAACCATTATTTTAAACTTTTTATACGTTTTCATTACATGTATATTTTTACTGTAAAAGGATTTTATAGGAAAGTTTTTTTTTTGCTATAAAGTTTTTTTTTAAGAATTTAGAAAAAAAACTAAAATCTTCTTGTAACCGGGTTTAAATTATTCCGATCCAGTGACCAATAATCCAACCAAATTGCTACTGGAATAATGTGAACGGGTACTGGAATGCAGATTACAGATTACAGTAGCAATCCAGGGCTGGATTGGATTACTGGACTAAAATAATGTAAACCGGTTAAAATGGTGTTGCAGTTTGACTTAGCATTTAATAATTCCAAAATCAAAACTATATGCCACAGATTAAAAAACTAGTAGCTATAAAGCCTGGTCTACATGTCGCCAAATTCCGGAGTTACGGGAAATTCACACATTTCCCGTAACTCCGGAATTCCGCAAGTCGCAACAGATAATCTATAGATATCGAGTAATAGCCAAAGCCACAATTTAAGTAACTACTTGGTTTATTGCTAGTTAATATTAGACTTTTACTTTCAAAAGACTAATTTGTTACAAGTAGGTTACTTTCTCTAGCCATTGTTACTAATAATGTCATTAATAACGTTTTTATTAAGTTATGCACTATCATGACGTGTTTTGCTGCAATTCTTTGCATAATTTGACTAAGCTATTGCAGTGGCATACGTTTCTAGAAAAAAAATCAAGGCATAGACGTTTTTGACGTTTAAATTTTTTTTTCACAGGAAAGCATCTAGTTTTTGCCACGGATCCAGAGTCCGTCAAGGATGAGTTCGCTTTCGACAACCCCGGATTCAGACAAGAAGAGAAATGGCAAAACGAAGCACCGACATTGCCACTGAGTGGCAAAACTCATGCGCTAGCGGCAGAATTCACAAAACCCGAGAAAAGCAGGGATGACTCGTATTTACAGGTATGAGCAGTTTTTTTTTTATAAAAAGAAATATAAACACACGAATATAACCTCCTCCTTTTTGGAAATCGGTTAAAAAGGGCACGGAATAGTTTCTTTCTCGAAATTCCGCACTTTGAATTTACGGGAAACTTCTTTTATATTCTAGTACAATAAAGCATCAGGTTTAAACCACCAACCCGATTGATGATTTAAAGCAGCGGTCGGTAACCTTTTAGCAGGCAAGGGCCACAAGGTGGCAAAACAAACTAAAGGCGGGCCGCAGACCTCATGCTCGTATTATCCACAGAAGCTCAATAAACAGTAGGTACACATATTGAAAGGAAATAAGTTTTTGTTAAAAATGGCACAAACAGTTACGTTCTTAAGTGGCGATAACTACTGGCAGTATTAAAAAACATTGTTTTTGATACACATACTTAACTTATTTACAAAACATTCACGGGCCGCAAGTAAGACGTTCGCGGGCCGCATACGGCCAGCGGGCACAGAATATATGCCGCGGGCCGCGTGTTGCCGATCGCTGATTTAAAGGAATAATTTTGGCTTTAATTTCCGGAAAAAGACACTGAATTCCGTTCAACATCTAGTAAAATATAACATCAACTATAAATCATAACCAGTATAAGCGCAGGTAGCCTGTAACGAATGCCGCATTCCGCACCCAGACAAATTGACATGATATTAGAAAATAGCTGCCGACCATAGACACCGAGAGTCTAGATATGGCGTTAAATCGTTATCTTACTAGTGGCAGGCCTGTCCCACTCGCGCGTATAGGCATCGAACTGTAAGTACCACCCGCGGGTGGCAAATCATAAGGGAGTCACAAGCGAGCGGTGAGTGGTGACACACGCGCAAGATTTTTCGTCGCGTATCTACTGTATACAGTATACTGATCATAGAGGAATTTAATACAATATGATACTGATTTAACCGCTGTGACAAAATCGTTATAAATCTTATAAAAATGAATAATTAAAAAAGCCAATGAAATATGTATCTATTATATTTGAATGAGGTATTTAAATACGAATAGTAGATAAAAACTATACAAACATAGCAAATAAACTAATTTCATACAAAGAAACACACAAACTACACAGAAATAAACACAACTTACTATGTTTCAATGGGGATTGTCCATTTTTTTTTTAATTTTGCTCATTACAAAAACATTTCGAGGAATAAGGTCAGTGATCGTTTTTCTGTATATAAACGAAAAAAATACCCATTAGTTACTTATATTTTTGAACAAATGTTTAACCTTAGTTTGACCTTCAATAGCGTTAAATTAGCAATAAATTCGACCAACATTACATTTCGAACTTTTGGTAAGCTTCTCGTATGAGCTTTCACATAATGAGAACTTGCATTTGACGAACCAGCCATTATAAATAAGATTGAAAGGAAGAAAACTGCAGAGGTCAATTGGCCGCCGATGATGACGTCAGAGCGAAACTTTAAAAATTTATTGAGAAAAAACTACCCAATGAATTTCAAAATTATTTAATTTATATTCTTAAAATACCCTATTTTAACGAAAAAAAATATAAAAAGTACATGTGATTTTTTTGGACAATGCCCATTGTAAAAGTTTCCTGTAATATTATAATCCAATATAGAACTACTATAAAATATAGGTTGTTTTACTGAAATTTGATATTACTATAAAAAGGTTTGCTAATCATCCAATAGTAATTTTAAAAAAATATTATGTTTTCTGAAAGGTGAAAACCTTGATTTCTTAAGAAAAGGTACGCGTTATGCGATAGAAAGAGAGCGGAAATGTAGGCAAATATAATTGTAGGCACCTAGCACTACGCGGTCGGAATTTGAACTTTATAGTATCGTAGCATGAGTCGTTAATTCTTTAAACGGGTTTCGTTAGTGGGAATTCTATTGGTACAACTAATATGTTTACCTAGGGCCTAGGTGAACGTGGGCTTATGATGTAGCTAGGGCCTAGGTCCTAGGCCCTAGCTAGATCATAAGCGGTACGATCGCGATTCGCGGTACAGTGAACACGCGCGGCGAATGCGCAACGCTTACTCATATAGGATGGTTATCCGATGGTATAATAATTTTATTAAACTATTGCATAGCTTTTATCGCGGGCTTTGAGCGCGGCGGCCGAATTAAGAAATTCCGTAACGAAAAAAAACTAACCCCCCACTCCGACCGGCACAGCGCGCAGCGGTTCGGCGTTGGCACGGTGTTTGTGTGCTTGCGACTAGACGTATACAATTTTTAACGATTTTGTCCGAAATTAAGCTTTTTCGGCATATCTATTGCTACCTCGGTCTATAGTGTTGCAATAGAGCAGGACCGTTTCAAATTATACAGGGTGTTCACAAAAACCGTAGGCGCGTTAAGTGACGCTCCCGCCTCCCGACGACAAAAATGAAGTTAAAATATGAAGTTAATGTGATACAGGATATTTTAACTTTTGATGTGAATGGCAAGTTTTCTTAAAGAGAATACAGACTGTACAGACTGTATTTAAAAGCACATCCTCTTCAAAAACACCTGAACGCGTCGTGGTCGTTTTCATTAGAGCCACAAAGCGAATTCAGCGTTGTGGCTGTTTCACTGTAGGTAACCACAACGCGTTATGAGCTATTTTTCCGCTTTTCCGGTCACTGAGCGTTTTCGGTCTTTGAGCGATTTCTATGTAACATAACCCTCCTGGCAGTCGGGTAAAAATGAAACAAAACTAGTTTAGTGTATAAGTCTTAGTAATACTTTAGTGTATAAGTCCCCTGTATAGAGTTCGCTGTGATAGTAGCACGTAGGCTGAGACCCCTGGCCTTGAACACTCCAAGGCACTAATTCCTGGCTTCAACAAGAAACAATCAGAATTAGTGCTCACCTTGGGTAGGAACCAGTTAAGAATCCTTACCAGATGGGCACTGCAAGCTCAGCAAACACCTAAACAGAATGGGTATTTGTAGCATAACGACTTGCAGATTCTGTGAGGAGGAGGATGAAACACCTATTCACCTTCTCCTCGACTGTCCTGCTCTACTACAGAGTAGGAACAGACACCTTGGTCGCCACGAATACTCATCCACAGAGGAAATTCGTGGCACCAACCCCAACCATATCGTTCAATTTATGAGCAGTATTGGGCTGGGGCTGATTCTCTAGTGCGAAGGAGTCACAATAGATCCCCATGGGTCGCAGTGACGTCAGGGCTATAGCGACCTGCCTTCCCAAAAAAAAAAAAAAAAAGTAGCAGCGCTGAAAGAATTCTTTTGTACGTATGAAAAGTTCATGACGCTTGGGCGCTTGCTTATACAGGTGCTCTTTCAGCGCTACTATTTTCACAGTGAACAGTATAAGCTTAGTATAATTTAATTTTAATTAAAATATAGCCTATGACCTATGTCATACAGTGGCATTATATATTTTGAATTTTTACTACGATAACATGGCGCGTCCCTCCAAAATTCAAAACGTTTGAAGTGCGTTGTCAAAACGTTTGAAGTGCGTTGTCAAAAGGTTTGAAGTGCGTTGTCTTGCGCGGTCGGCTAGTTATGATTAGTTGACCAACAAATCTTGGTAATAAGTGACATTAAGTGAAATATTACGTGTACTGTGATTGTTTGAATACTTATTACATACAAACTCTTTCATAAGGATGTGACTACACACATTGAAACAGTTATTTGGAGGGGCGCGCCATGTTATCGTACTATATCTCTACTTGCTATGATGATCAGCAAGTCACCTTAATTTATTATCTGGGTATGAGTTATAATCCTCACGGATATGCTGATGATCTCATGATGGCATGATGATGTAAAGGTAAACCCAGACAGCCGATATAGATTAGAAGTTTTTGTGGGATCCTTGAGACAGATCATGTCAAGGATGGGTCTGAATCTGGCAATTCGAACTAAGCTCAACCATATTTTCGTACTTGTTATGCTAATATTTTAGATTGTGTGTGTCTGTCTGTTACCTCTTTGCGCCCGAACCGCTGAACTGATATTGATGAAATTTGGCATGGAGATATTTTGAGTCCCGGGAAAGGACATAGGATACTTTTTATCCCGGAAAATGTACGGTTCCCGCGCGATAATCGAAATTTGGCGCAACGTAGTTGCGGGTATCATCTACGAGTAGTAGTAATTTATAATGCGGCGGAATATAATACGCGAAAAACTCATTACTGCACTTTTCTTTAACTAGGTAATTATTATTGATTGTGCATCTAGTTATATAACATCAAGCCAAAGAAATACCATAGACCAGTGGTACTCAACCTTTTTTATACGGGCCACAAAAACGTTTTGGTCTTGGTGTCGCGGGTCGCATCACTCGCAACCAACATTTTTTAGGGTTAAAAAATAACGATCTTCAAAATAAGCGTTTTATTAGTGGAAAATTTTCACGACTTTTGCGACTACTTTGTGTTTAACTTTGTGTTTTGCCGGTGGATGTTAATTTCAAAATGTTCTAACTTCACGCGGGCCACAGCCCACAGGTAAGGTCCCGGCGGGCCGCAGGTTGAGAATAGCTGCCATAGATAGTAGAGCTGGTTTAGGAATGTGAATAATTTAGGTTATTATAATCGGTTGACGAAACCACGTTATTATTGTTATAAATTGAGCAATACTTAGGTAAGTAATCGTTAGCTATATTGAGTATTTTTAAGTTTGATACCTTTTCTGAAGGTAAATAAAGTTGGGAGACTATTATAATAATGCTACCAATTTAAATATAATTATTATTATTAGTTACTACTGTAATAAATTAATAGCACTGCATTCTGCAACTTGATCGAGATATTTTTTTTCAAAATGAATAACACAAATGTACACAAAAATTTAATATTTTTTTTTATTTTTTTCGTTTCGTTTATTCACCTCGCACTGTCATACAGGCCATACAGCTAATTAGTGCATATACTTTTTAATCGACTTCTAGGACTAAGTGACTAAACACACCGCAAACTGCACTTGAACTGCAATTTGCGGTTGGATTGCAGTTGAAATGCGGTCCGTCTGTATCTAAGAACCTTATATCTGAGAAATCTGAGAATTTTAAATACTCACTTACGCGCGCGCTCCGCAACGGAAATTACGCCGCAAAATTTCGGCTCTTCAGTCTTCGCGTAATTTATAGTGTGTCGCATGAGACGTAAGCGGCTGAACGTAATTTCGGCCACGTAAATTACGCCGGCGTAATTCAGCCTAGTGTGTTAAGACCCTTAGGAGCAGCTGTTATATACATTTATTAATATTAAGTACATTCGCCTGTTTGTATTTTTTAACCGACTTCCAAAAAAAGGAGGAGGTTATATGTTCGGCTGTGGATATATTTTTTTTTTTTATTTGTGTATGTTCAACGATTACTCCGCCGTTTGTGAACCGATTTTCAAATTTTTTCTTTTGTTGTATAGGGTTGTACAGGGTTCAACTCCAATTTGGTACCATGTTCACAAAAGTGGTGACCTGATGATGGGATCCATGAGTAATCGAGGGAACTCCTCAAAATTTATATGGAAACATAATATAGTGATTTTGGTTTTATGTGAAGGATCCTAGGCACATGCTACCAAAAAGTAAGATTTTACACCAAGGCATGCTATGGTTCCGAAGATGCTAAGAGAACTCCGGATTCCTTATAGATACAAGTTCGGGACTTTCGGCGATGTTTTAAGAACTGAAATCATATGCTACTATGTAAATTACATTCATCATCATCATCATTATCATAATTATCAGTACCATCACACGATGCATCGTTATGAGTTACGACCCTATTATTGGCACTTTTCAGTTTTCATAGTCTTTTCGATCGAGACTCGAGTTTGTCGAGTGATTTTGAAAATTGTATTAAAGTTGTTACAAAGTAAATGATTTAAACTTGGTGTGTGGTTACCAAGTTGATAATTTGATCTAGGAAACTCCTTGATTGGGACAAAATATATAGAACTATATTATTGTAGCTTAAAGTAGTTAAAGCATAATATTTTATTATGTTGAGCTGGTGAGTTTACATGCGGAACTTTTATAATACAACGAAAATCACTGAACCAGAACTCTAGAGCCTTCAGAGATAGGCGTTTGAACATTTCAGCATTGCTTGATGAACGCTAAGCATATACCAAGGGCGTGCACAAGATTTTGACACTAGTAATGCAGCGATATCGGTTCAGTAGTTTTGGTGTGAAAGCAAAACAGACAGACAAACGGACAAAAAGAGATATTTTCGCATAAATTAATATATACTTACTTAATTAATTATTATTAATTAATATATACTACTATATTAATATAATAATAATAGTGTGGATATACATTGAAAACTATTTTCTAAACTAATTAGTATAATTACGTACTGTTATGAAGAAATAAAAAACACCATCTGTTGTCACGCGTTGGAACTACAATGAGAGTTTATTTCATCGATGTATACCAATTACCATACAACATAATATTGTGCGGTAAGCTAAAATAAATAAAAAAAACGCCATCTATTGTTACGTATTAGAAATACAATGTGAATTTATTTTCATCGATATTTCCATGGAAATTAGATAATATATCTTTGCCTCATCAAAATGTAGCCTATGGCTCTCTCAGGCTCTAGACTAACTGTGTTCAAAATTTTATTACAATCGGTTCATTAGTTTTGGCGTGAAACAAAACAAAACAAAAACTTTTTCTTTTACAACTTTTTCATTTTTGTATCTAGTATATTTTAAGTACTCACCTAATCAGCTTAACTTTTGTCTTTTCACATAATCAAGGTTCCGGTTACTTGAGATCCGATCCATAATACGATGTAAATAAATGCAAAATTTCGGCCACCACAAATTATCTTATCCAAGTGAGTGATACTTTATGAATGTACGCAACTGTTAAATATTATACAAACTTTCGAATATTAAAATCTAAAATATTCTTAGAAAACTATAAAACCAAAAATAATAATATAATATAGTAACAGTTCTCGATCACATGAAAAAAACAAATGGCCTCCCAAAACACAAAAAATTTCAGCTATGTAAAATGTAAACAAATATTATAAACCTCACAAAACAAAAATGCATAATGTACATATTGTACGTAATTAGTTAGATTAATTGCGTCTATTCATTTTACTCGGATTATATCCGATTGCTCACGACTATAATTCACGAGTAGTTCCGATCGCCGTCAGCAAGGCGCGCGCCCGCGCCGGCCGCGGCGCCAGTGATGCAAACTGTTCAAAAATTTCCCTCTTAAATTAACTTGAAAACACATTGAATTTCAACCAGAACTCCCCAACTATTATTTAAATATATTATTTATTACTTGGGATACTTTCCACTGAGAGATCAAAACGCTGAAAATACTACTTCAGCCGACCGCAATTATTGTGTTTGCGGCAAAAACGTCACTCATGGTGTCATTATTTATATAAAAACAGTAATAAAAACCAAATAAATATACATTTTTGCTTAAAAAATTTCACGCCCATGAATATAATATGATATTTTTACTCCCTAAAATACGCACTATATATTTAATTTTTCCTTATTAAAAGTGGGATATCTCCATAGTTGGCAACACTGCTGGTGTCTGCCGCAGAGCTTGCAGTACACAATCGCATTCGATATTCATGGTTGTGTGCGTTTTCGGCTGTGCACGGACACACTCACACATACGCGCAAGGCAGGCACCTCAACACTGAGCCTATCTTGACCTCTCGTGATCCCGTTCGCGCGTGTACATGTTGCTATTTTATAAATTGAGGCGTTTTAAATGTGTATATATTTTTTTTTACTATATTTTTTACTATTATGTATTATTAAAAAATTAACGTCATGAGTCATTTAAAAAGTACGAAAGTTAAATTAAAATATCTGTTATCTGTGAATGGCAAGCACTGCCTTTTTGCCTATAAAGACCGCACGCGCATGGCATATACATTATACAGGGGTTTATGCTTGGAGTTCTTTAAGAAATTCTAAAGTGAGTGAACTCAGATAATAAGTTTTCATATGAAAGTTTGGGGGTTTCATCGTTGTTTTATGAACTGAAAGTATGCTACTATGCAAATTATATTCATGATAATTCAGTAACAATATTATAGTAAATCCATACTAATATTATAAATGCGAAAGTGTGTCTGTCTGTCTGTCTGTTACCTCTTCACGCCCGAACCGCTGAAGCGTCGTACTTTGAGTCCCGGGAAAGGACATAGGATACTTTTTACTCCGGAAAAATGTACGGTTCCCGCGCGATAAACTTATTTTGGCGCAACGGAGTTGCGGGCATCATCTAGTAGGTAAGTAATAAATAACGACGTATTAATAGTAGCCATTCATGACAGTTGAGTGCGTATTAGATTAACAGGTCTGTATATTTATAGTAGGGTTTAGCTCATGGCTTTTGAGAATTAGCATAAAACTTTTTTGAAAACTGCCTGAGTATAGTAGTTGTGATAGTTTCATATCTAAATCCTATATAATATCTACAACTGACAGCTTATATGTTTACCGGTAAATAACTAAAAAGAGTGAAATTATTATTTTTGGAAGTCGGTTTTAATTTTTTAACCGACTTCCAAAAAACGAGGAGGTTATATGTTCGGCTGTGGATATTTTTTTTTTTTTTTTTTTTTTTTTTTTTTTTTTTTTTTTTTTTTTTTTTGTATGTTCAACGATTACTCCGCCGTTTGTGAACCGATTTTCGAAATTTTTGCTTTGTTGTATTTGGTTTTACTCCAATTTGGTACCATGTTCACAAAGTGGTGACCTGATGATGGGATCCAGGAGTAATCGAGGGAACTCCTCGAAATTTATATGGAAACATATGGTGATTTTGGTTTTATGTGAAGTGTACTAAGAATATGCTACCAAAAAGTCAAATATTGGGTCAAGGTATACCATGGTTTCGAAGATGCTGAGAGAACTCCTGACTCCTTATAGATACACGTTTGGGAGTTTCGGCGTTGTTTTAAGAACAGAAAGCATATGCTACTATGCAATTAAAATTCATCATCATAATCATAATCATCATCATCGTCATCATCATCATTACCACGTCGTGTTAAGGTCACCAATGTCTCATGGCACAGAATAGATAGTAGTACTGCAAGGCATAGGTATGGATATACTAACTCGTAATAATAATTATGTATTGTTACATAACAACACCTGTTTGTTTAATACACGGCGGTCGGCGCTACAGAGGCGACGGTGTCGCGCGGGCGGCGCGTGGCGGCAAACGAGAGATCGAATATTTTACTACTTTATATTATACAGATCGAATACTTTACTAACTACTGTTCACTTCACTGATAATATATTATTTTGTGAGTGTGAGTTGTGACTCTTAATGTAAAGAATAGACGTCTACGTCTTACGCCTAAAACTGGTCTTATGGTTCTGTAGGGTTACCCTGGGACGTTAATCCCTCTGGCGTAATATCAATTAAGACAACCAGTGAGTGTGAGCGAGAAGAAAATAATTATTGTAGCGAATTAGTTATATCAAATGCTATCGAGTAAGCGATACCGCGATGCAGAAGCTTAACAACGACATCTGTTGTTGAATTGCGGAACTAAATTTTCTTAGAAAATATAAAATTTACAAATCTCAACACTTAACAAATTGTAATAAATTACGTAAAATATACGCGAAGGTTTACGTACTAGTGTAACTAAAAAGAGTGAAATTATTATTATTTTTAACAAAAAATTAAAACCGACTTCCAAGGTAAAAACAATAATGACATTAATATGAACTAAAAAGTATTAAATAATTTTTACTATCTAATAGTGCCTTTTTCCGAATTCGGCTAAACCTCAACTATTTCTGTACTCAATCTTCATAATTTTGAAGTCGGTGCCAGTTCCAAAAGTTTCAAATATTCTGTCAGAGGACTGAAGATTCAGCTATCTGGTACCGACTTCAAAATAATGAAGATTGAGTACAGAAATAGTTGAGGTTTAGCCGAATTCGGAAAAAGGCACTATTAGATAGTAAAAATTATTTAATACTTTTTAGTTCATATTAATGTCATTATTGTTTTTACCTTGGAAGTCGGTTTTAATTTTTTGTTAAAAATAATAATGTTAAAAATAATTCGTTAGCAAGATTACTTACCCAATAATATTGTGATTATTATGTCCATCTGTACTTGAAGATTTAAAAAAGCTAGACAGCTGATTTTTTTAACAACCCCCATTTTCTGCTTTCCAGCGAGCCCAAGTCCGCCGCGTGAAGCTCTGGGCGCGCGACTTCACGGGGCTCGGGCTGACGTGTGGGGGCGGAGCCCGAGATGGCGTGCGAGTGCAGAGCGTGCTCAGGAACGGTCCAGCCGCCGCCGCTGATGTACAGCCTGGTATGTATGAAGGCAACGCACCTGCAGCTATGTTGCGAATGTCCATGGGCGACGGTAGTTGCTTCCCATCAGGTGACCCGTTTGCTCGTTTGCCCCCTTATTTTATCTCAAACTAGCTGTCCCGGTGAACTTCGTGTCACTTTAAAACCTTCCCTGGACTTCTACGAATATTTGAAGACTAAAATCAGCCCAATCCGTTCAGCCGTTTTCGACTTTTAGCGCGACTAAGGGCCGATTCACACCGGTATTGCAGAGGCGAGGCGAGCAGTTTCAGTGTCATATGATTTTAAACTTTATCTTCATTATTGTAATACATAGTATCGCTTGAGAAATCGACGCCGGCGGCGGCCGCAAGAGGCCACGAGCGGCTACGAGCGTCCACGGGCGGTCGTTGATTTCTCAAGCGATATAGTATTACAAAAATGAAGATAAAGTTTAAAATCATATGACACTGAAACTGCTCGCCTCGCCTCTGCCATTCCGGTGGGAATCGGCCCTAACACATTTGAAAATCCATTTTTATAAGAAGAAGATAAGATTGTCCATTCATAAAAAGCTAAATTGCTTTAATCGCGGGCTTTGAGCGCATCGATCTAATGAAATTCCGTAACGAAAAATACCTAACACCCCTAATGTGACCGGTCGCTGCGGCGTTGCCAGACTTCGCATGGTGTTTGTGTGCGTTTGACTAGAGTTATGCGAATTAGAATTGCATAATTTGATAAAAGAATATTCAATAGCTTTACCGCGGAAACCCCGAGTCCACACGTTTATTATTATTATTAAATTAAAACAAAAACTTTCAAACTTTCCAGGCGACAAGATCAAGTCCATCAAGATAGAGTTCTCCGGCACACCACTGGAAGATGCCGTCTCCATTCTCTCCCTCGCATCCCCCTATCCGGTGGAGTTAGAGGTGGTGGGGGGAGGGAGAGTGAGTGGCGAGGGGTGGGGAGTGAAACACCCTTTGATGAAGGCAGGCAGCACCGGCGATGTTAGCACGGTGAGTTGGTTAATGTTTGAACAGTTGATGAGAGAATACCGTGTCTATGTACTGTATACAGATTGCAATTAAACCTTCCTGGCAAATTTAGATATATTGATCCTTGTTAAAAATAAAAATACACGTATTTTTTCTTTTATAATCAGTTAATCACTCAGTACTAAAATGTTGAGAAATAGCTTCCGAAAGTTATCCTAAAAAATTGGACACGACGCGACGCGTTGCCCGCGCGTGACGAGCACCTGCGCGCTCATCCCCCTGCGTCACCCCCGCTCATTCCCCCGCGCCGCGAGTGACCGTTCTACAACGATTTTAAATGGGATAAATTAATATGTCATTAAAAAAAATAACACCCAAGTTTTTTTGTTTAAATAGACTCTCCTAATGATACGCGAGCCCTAGAAAAAATTTGGTAGGAAGGTTTAATTGCATCCTGTCTGCCCTTATTGGTAAGATTAGGCTCAAGGTCCTTTTTTGAGATGCTGTTTTATGTAATACGTCCTACTAAGGTAACCTACATTAACAACAAATACTAAAAATAAAATACTATTTAAGGGGAGCTCAAATACAAAAAACATAATTGTTGGCCTATTTTTGCTCTATAACGGTACGGAACCATTCGTGTACGAGTCCGACTCGCACTTGGCCGATTTTTTAAATCCTGTGAGGCATAATATAGTAAAACAATGTATGTAATTAATTATAGTGTTATTCACATAATGCCCTTGCTTAATTATATAATTTTATTTAATAATATTATATCACATTGCGAACTTACAAACTATTATTATGATGAAAACAATGAGTTATAAAAGTATTACATACCATCCCATACAATACGACCATTATAATATGAGACTTCATACAGACATAATAATTAAAAGAAAGAGGTGTCTTATTATAATGGATGATACATCAGCAAAGTATTTCGGACCGTGCATCAATGGTGTAAGATTCATTTTGTAATAACACTAATATTGCATTGAATGTGAAAGCAAAATATTTTTAATCTTATGTCAACACAGTAAGGTTGTTTATTGAATAACATTGGTGTTTATATAGGATGTTAGTATTTGTCACAAGCGTCGCCTACGTTAAGGAATGTGCTATTGTTTTTAATGAAAGTCATAAGCATAATTTAGAAATTAAAATGTCTGAAATAATAGTCATACGAATTACTGCGAACAATATTTGAAGATAGATAATATGGCATACATTATAACATGACGCACGAATAAATACTCAAATTCTACTGTAAAAAATTTACACCCAAAATAAAATTGTAATTTTAAAGTAAATTACTATATGATCACATTTCATAAAATAATTTCTCATAGTATGTATGGAATGTGTACTGCAAATGTGGCAATTTTAAACCAGCTGACTGCTGATCAACAGTCATATTGTCACTTTCATGTTGAATCATACATTTATTATTATTGTTAATCATATATTTTTCGTTTCAGCTGGAAAAGGAAGGGAAGTTGCTGCACCCACCAAAGTCCCCCAACACCTCACACTCAAACAACTCAACATTAGAAACGAAACACGGCAAGACAGGAATCAAGAAAATCATCAGCGAAAAGATCATAACCACCACAACGTTGGAAAGAAACAAGAAAGAGAGAAAAGATCCACCGTCAACGTTAGAGAGAGAGAACGAAAAGAATTTGAAAATGATGAAGAACAGACACTCTGATATAACGGGTATCACACAAAAGCCAGACAAAAAGGAAAGACATTCCATGGGCAGCGAAATCCAAATCATACAACCAGAGAATGGTATAACACATATAGAGCATACGGAAGTGCAAAAGAGAGAGTATGATCCAAAACGAGGTATGAAATTTGGAATAAGAGTTCTGCCACCCAACGTTCCCGATGATGGCGTACTAAAACAGAAGGTAGAGAATGGTAACATCACACCAGAAAAAGTAAGCACCGATGAGATAGATAAGATAGATAAGCCAGAACCGAAGAAAGCCCCATTACCTCCAGTAGCACAAATACAACATGAAAACGAAGTCGAACAGAAGAAACCAGTAGTGGCTAAAAGGAGGGAAAAGCTCGCACCGCCTGTACCAAACGCTAGAACGAAGACGAACGAAGCAGAAGCGAATATCAGCCATGAGTCATCCAAAATCTCCGAATCATCTACAATGTCATCATTCGCCCGCACCGATTTAAATTCTAGTGGTATCAAAAGGGATGAGAACGGAATACCGCAGGAGCTACCCCAACACATGTTTGATGCGGCTAAAGCGGCTAGGAGCAACAGAAAGAGTTCAACGGAACTAATACAAGAGAAAATTGAGATTAAAAAAGAGGAACCGCCTAAACCCTCCAAAAAGTCTAAAGGAAAAGCTCCTTCTCCACCCGGAGAACTCGAGAAAAATAAGAGTGATGATAGCATCATTGAACAATTGAAAAATACTTCGGACTTTTTGAGTAACGAGAAAGAGCATTCGAGTATTTTACATAATACATCGGTTACTACTAAGCCTGCAGTTACCTCATACACATCCACTCCTAAGGTTAACAAAATAAAACCTCGTGTTGAAGAAACAATGAATTTCACTCAGGACGACATCTATGATATTGTGTCCAAACCATTTAAGAGAGAAAGCGATTCCCTTAATAACTTCTTTGCGGATTCCAAATCGAATTTATCGTCAAATCAAGATGTGCATTCCGTTGTCTCCCTGAACAACAGCGAAAAAAGTGATAAAGGGTCCACTACGATTGAACTGAATAATAGTGATATAACCATCCACAGTTCACCATTAAATGACACTACAAATTCAGAATCAGAAAACACTTCAATTGTCGATGAACATGAGCGTAAAGCTACATCCTTAGGTGATCTTTCTAAGTTTGAAATTAGGAAGAAATCAAGCAAGCCCTCAACAGGCACCTTAGAAAGGGCTCAAAGCCTAGATATATCTGCCGATGATGAAATTCAAGAAAGCACATTGTCACCTAAGAAAAGAAAAGCTATGTCAGTTGTCGAGTCAACCTTCTTCGACTCCGGCACAGAAGATGTACTGCCAGAATCCATCGATTCGGATAAGGGAGTAGTTATCAAACAAAAAGAACCTAGGTTAAGTTTGAACATTGCTAAAGCTTCTGCTATGGAAGGACTCAGTACGTTCCAGAGAAACCGTCTAAAGAAGGGATCAGAATTCGGTAATTTAGAAGATGCAATTGTAAAGGGTTCGAGCAGCTCAATAGAATCGGAAAGACATGGATCGCAAGAAATCTATAAACCACAAACAATCGCAGATTTATCGGAGAACAAAGAATCTCAGGAATCTTCTGATCATCTAGCTCGTCGAATAATGGATGAGAATTTGAAAGTTCACTTGAAATTAGTCACTGAATTTGCTAAATCTACCTCTGACGGTAGCAATACGAGTTCACTTGAAACTTCTCAAGACAGTCAATCCACTGAAGTTAAAACATCGCCCGTTAAATATGAAGAAAAAGTGTCTATGTCTTATGATACTAACATACCTGATGATATGAAAGTTTCCAGAAGTTCGTACGTTAATAGTTTAGAAAGGCCAAAATCTGAAATGATGAAGAAATTGTTAGCTAAAAATCCCATTTTTAATGTGCATCTAGATCAAAACAATCAGAAACCTGAAGAAGCAAGTAAAGAATCAACATCTGGGATGACTGACTCCTTCAAGTCAAATAGACATCAACCGGATGTTGTAAATGTTGATGAGAAATCACCAGACATAAGTAAAATCATAAAACACAAACAAGAGAACATTACACGGGATTACGATGACTTCGTTAGCAATATAAGAGTTGGGTCTGCCAATAATAGCATGCGTGTTGAGAAGAAAATACAAGAAGCAGCACAATCAAGTTGGCCAGAAACCAAAGAGGATGAAGAAGTACAAAGTAGAAACATAGTCACCATATCAACAAACGAAAAAGTTTCAATGCCCGAAGTCCAACAGAAATATACTAAATCCATAGAAATCGGTGAAACTAATCTTCGGCGTGTCCCAGATTTAGTAGAAGGTACTAAAATCCGTGAAGATAAAGAAACGAGAACGCTGTATATGGAGCCGGCAAATGTTTCGCTTACGATGAAACAAGAACCTGCACAAAAAACAGTTACAGTCAATGTCACTGAAGACGAATTTGGTAACAAAGTTATTACACAGAACGTAGAAAAGGTTTCCACACGGTACATAACAACTAAGACAGAAGTGCCTTTGCAAATTGAACAAATGACCTTTGGTATCATGAGAGGAGGAGAAATAAATGAAATGGAGCTCGAGGAAGGCAACGTTAAAGATATAGACTCTAAAATATTGGAGGAGATAAAAAGACAAAATCCAAACATGCATTTTACTTCCACGGAACCAGCTTTCACGAGAACAGAAACTATCATTCTTAACACGTCAGAAATGAATGAGGAACAAGCTAAAGCTTTAATGATGAAGCTACAGAACGATCCCAGTTTTATGGCACATAAATCACAGGAAGAACTTTCTAGAATGGGCATCAGAATATTACAGGATTTGGAAGACAAGAAAACTGTTACTGATGACACCGTAGAAGTAACTAAAACTAAATATTCCATCAATCCTTCTTTAGTTTCTGAGTCCCAAAAGTATTATACAGTTGAATCGAAAGAGGTAGAAAATGAGAATGATCACATAACAGAAATACAAGTGACTACTCCACGATCTGAAGTAAAAAGTACTGAAAGCAGCAAAGATAAAATATCGAGTCGACAAAGACAGCCACCGGCAGTAAAGACAATCGAAGAACCTATCCTATCATATGAACTAGACATAGAAATGCTAAACGATTTCATAACCAACGAAAAATACCATTCGGGGAGACAACTAGCAGAGATGAAGAAACGAACGAAAAACGAACCAAAGAAACGACATTCAGACTTCGACCTACCGAGAAACAGTCATATAAAATTCCGGACCGCCACCTACGAATCGCCTAAAGAGCCAATCGTCACAAGCACCGATTTAGAAAACAGACGCCTCTCCCAACTCGACCAAATGCAACTCAGATCAGCTGAAAACACGCCACACGCAAAACCGGTGATCTTAGCTAAACCGAGCAACATTCCCGTTAAAATGTCAGAAAAGAAACAACAATTCAATTTTGTTTCGTCCAAAATACCCGTTTTTGGTAGCCAAAAGTCCTACAGTCAGGAGAATTTGACGGAGAAAAACTTTTCTCTGCCCCGCTCCCCACCACCGAATTTGAGCAGCAGCTCTGGAAATATTTCAGTCACCTCCATAAAATCTAGTTCAAGAAGCCCAAGCGGTGGTAGATTGTCATAAAATCCGTTCCAAATTTAAAATTTATATCAACAAAAAAACAAAAATATGCTTTTGTATAAAAATATGTTCTTCTTTTTCCTCGTTAAAAAGTTTACATTCTGTAAACTTTTTAAACAAGTAATCTTGTTGGACGTAAGTAAATAAGTACTATAAAATATTTGTACCGTACTTTGATAAAGTCCTTTTTCGTTTATTTTAATCGATAGTTTTGTAATTATACAAATTTTATTAGTACGTAAGCAAACCTTCTACAAATATGAGATTTTTTGTGCCAGTTCACATTGGTGTTATTTATATTATATCTGAAATAAAATTATGTGCCTTATAAATTAATATTTAAAATCGTTTATACGGTTGTGAGAAATTATTTAAGATTTTGTCACAAAAGTAGGTGTAAAGATTAATTATTATTTTACAAAGTAGTGAGCAGAACGCGACATAAGTTATAACCTTCAAAATATTAAGTATGTTATAAAGTCATCTACTTAACTAAATGGTTATCATTAGTTCGATATGTTGAGGAAAGATGGCGTTATTGTTTTTTTCTTTTTATTTAAACATTGCTAAAGGAGTTTTTACATCAAATGTCGAAAAATGTAGTCCGTCCTTTAAGTATTTAACGTTTGATAAACGAAATTGTAATGAATTTAAAATTGACGATACATTTTTGCAGTGTCTTCCAATAGTGTTACTTAGATAAGAATAAAATATTTTATTGTTATAATTATAAACCCGCATATTATTTGATTTGTGTAGATTGAAATTTAGGAATCATAAATATAATTTTTCTGTTAGCAGACATTTTATTGATAATTTGGACATACTAAAGTCTTAGTCGTGAGACGAGACACAAAACGAAATAAAATTGAGCAATAACACACAAAAATTTCTATAAAATTCCGTGTCTCATCTCACGGATTTGAATATAGTAGCATTACTCCGTAAAGGCGGTGAATTTTCTGAAGGAAAAAAATGTCGGTCCGTTATATTTTATGACTGTTTTCATTCCATATACTTAAATATAGTTTTATGTGATTTATATCTTACAATTTGTATTATATTTTCTTTAATTGTAATAATAACATGTTAATAATATCAAAATATGTTGCTTTATTCTTCTTTGAAAAATGCGTCCCTATTGTTTTTTAAAGAACTAAATTAGTACCAAGTACCAACACTTGCCTGTGGTCGGTACTAAATTTGATTGACAGGACCCAAAATCTTGACAGGTACCAAAATAATAAATAATATGGTACCAAAATATCACATGGTACCAAAATATCACATGGTACCAAATGTATTATGATCTGTGGTAATAGTACGTAGTACCAAGTGCATGATTTCATCTGAAATGAAAGCAAGCGAAATACTTGAAAATGTAATTAATTTTATGAAAAGTCATATAATTAAACATTAAAGTGTTATTGCTTGTTCCAAGCATGAAATCAAAAGATTTATTTCGACTTTGATTATTAGATCTGAAAATCCATTCGACATGTTGCGATGTATTATAATTTTGTTGCCAGTGCTCTTTGTAAGTTTTTCAACCGCATATTATATTATTCAGATAATTAAAACTAAATAAGTAAGTAGGCTTCTAAAAACGCAATTTTCAATCCCCTTACTAATAATGCTGGCAACGCACCTGCAGCTCTTCTGATGTTGCGAGTGTCCATGGGCGACGGTAGTTGCTTTCCATCAGGTGACCCGTTTGCTCGTTTGCCCCCTTCTTCTACAAAAAATAAATAAATTTACCCAGCGAAAATACACAAAGTCTGCTGTGCTTGTCTGGCATATAAAAGACACCAACAGTCAAAGACAGAAAGCCTTGCATATAGAATGGGTAAATATTTTATTAGTAAGTCGTTAAAAGTCATGCCTTTACTTTAAGTTTACTTTTTTGAGAATAAATAGACTAAAGGCCTGTTTTACCACTTCCTGATAAAGTGCCGGATAGGCTATTCATTATTTATTTGACAGATTCTTCATACTCTGTCAAGTTAAATCAAATCAAATCAAATCATCTTTATTTCGGGCATCGGAGGCCCATATAACAAATACCTTAAATCTAACATACATATTAATAATATACGGCCATTCTCCGGTTTGGCATTATTTGCCTCATTACCGTAACCATTATTTTTCTTCGTCGATTTGACTTAGACACATTGAAATATTAAAGAAATGAAAGATACGAACACAATAATAAATGTGGCGTGAAATTGTTAGTTAAAGTTTTTTGGATAATGAGACTTAAAAATTTATGGGTACGGTAATTAGACGAATGTAATGTTTTACGTAACGATACAACGAGACAATTGACAAAAACTAGCTTAGGGCAACGTACGTAGGCCAAATTATGTAACATAAACATAATATACATAATAGAAATATAATTTGAACATAATTGAAAAGTAAAGATTACGGTAATTAGACAAGTGTGTAACCAAAGCTACGGTAATTAGATACTAACGTGCTTTATCGGCGGCACACTAACATTAACGACGTGGGACCGCTGATGGGCCATGGCACACACTAAGGAGAAGCAACCCGTGCACTCGTAACAGAGCAAGACAGTACTTCAGTCCGGACCAACGCCTACAACTCTACAAGGCGCAGGTTCGGCCTCATATGGAATATTGTTCTCATCTCTGGGCAGGGTCAAAATACCAACTGCTCCCTCTGGATCGTATCCAACGAAGGGCCGCTCGAATTGTTGATTGCGATAGTGTTTCAAACAGCTTGGACCCCCTGGAATTACGCCGAGATGTAGCTTCGCTCTGCATCCTCTATCGGTTGTATCACGGGGAGTGCTCTGAGGAATTGTTCGGAATCATACCACCTGCAACTTTTCGCCATCGTCCCACGCGAAAAACATACCATCCTCATCACCTTGATGAGTGGCAGTCTTCCACAGTGCGTTTTTCGCGTAACTTTCTACCGCGCACTGTAAAACTCTGGAACGAACTGTCACCAGCAGTATTTCCGGACCTATACGACCTGCAAACCTTCAAGAAAAGAGCGTATTCCCTCTTAAAAGGCCGGCAACGCATCTGCAGCTTTTCTGATGTTGCAAGTGTCCATCGGCGACGGTAGTTGCTTACCATCAGGTGATCCGTATGCTCGTTTGCCCTCTTATTTAATAAAAAAAAAATGTGCCAAATCCTGATATTTTTGGATGAGCATCCAAAAACAGCAGGTATTACGGTAATTAGGACTTTTGACCGGACAAGCGATTATTTCATGACAACTATTTATAGGCTGGGCCTATTGAGTCGATATTTTGCAATGCGATAACCAATGTTTATAGGCGTTTAAAACCATGAATAGATTAAATTAAATAGGTACGTTATAAAAATTACAAGCAAGTTTCGAGATCAAGTTGGCGTGGGGACACGTTACGGTAGTTAGAAAAACATGGTTTTTGAACACGACTTCAATTAATTTAGTCTGAATTACATAAATTAGAAGCCTGTGTTTAAGTTTGTAGCTAGATACTGATGCTATCTACCGTTTAAAAATATTACATACTTTTTTGCTCTCCTGAGAATGGCCGTATAATAAATACCTTATAAACTAACATACATATTTTATATTCACTTATAAACTAACACTGTCACTAATTTTTTGCCGGCGACGTGACTCGACGCTTTGTTCCGGAGTCTCCCCCGGAACCTCCGGTAGACTACATCCATCGGCCAGAACTCCGGCGCCTCGAAAGTCGACAGATGATTCGTCGGTACTCTCACCACAAAGGAGCTAAAGTTAACCTTGTGGCGAGACTGCAGATGCTCGACCCTCGGGCGCAGTGTCGTCTTCTTCTGGATGTAGTCCACGGCGTCCTAAGTTAGTTAAGTGGTAGATATCCGGCACTAATCAGGAAGTGGTGGAACCGGCCCTAAGTATTTAAGGCCGGTATAAATAGTCAGTACTCAAGATGCATCTCGGTCTCAAGACACTGTTCAGGCTCTGTGATTGGTTGCAGCGTCTTGAGACCTAGATGTGCATCTTGAGTACTGACTATTTATACCGGCCTAAAAATTATGTTTATTATTCTTATTATAGAGTACAGTTCTAGCGAAGTTCTACATTCAGGAGTTGAAGCCATCCTCAGGAAATGTGCAAGATATAAAGCATTACAGCTATGCTCTGAACTTATTGAATAATTTTATATCGGTAGGTAGTTACTAGTTCGTATATTAAAGGTCTGATAGACGTACGAACTTAAAGCACGCGGGTTTTAAGTTCGCGCACTTACTTGGCTCGCTTCGGTAACAAGTGAGAATGGGTGTTTTCACACTGCGACGGTAACGACACGAAACTGACTATCGTACTAATTCTAATATTCTGTCACTTAATATCGAATGCACTTAAAATATTCTCCTTTCTTTTCGCCTTCGTTTTATTAGTGCCACAATAAAAGCGTGCTTTTTACGCATTTTAACACGCACGTCGCTAGGCTAGCAACACCGTTTCCAACTAAATCTAAAAGTCTGCGGCTGGCAGCGTACACGATGAAGTTGTCCAATTAAATTGTGACACTACGCAATTTAGTTTGTACGATAGTCGGCCAACTTGAAATTGTATAATATGTGCGGTGGCCCCTTTATTCTGTGGTATCGTGTCGTGTCGTTATCGTGCAGTGTGCAAACGCCTAATCGCTCACACTGGATCATGCGGCATGCTTCCATGCTCGCGGCTCGCGGCTCTTTGCTGACACACAGGCGATTAGATTGCCGAGCCATAAGTGCGCGTACTTACTCGCACGTCTATCACCCCTTTTAAAAAAGAATCTCTTAAAAATGTACCAATATAATATCTACCATTTTTCGAAATATCTTTAAAGTTTTTAACGTCTGATGCTTAGATTAATGATTGGTCTCGCGCGCGGCGCTACGACTCACTTCAATCATTATAATATAATCTAAGGTCTGACGATTATTTTCTTAGTCTCTGAATTTCTTGATAATTCATGGTTGTACTTCTTAGTAAGTACCGTTAACTTAGTAGACTTGTTCTTTTTGTAGACTCTAGAATCGAAGACGTCGGAAAATGAAATACCAAAACAAGTAGAAGACCAACCTGTCAAAACACCTAGTCTAGAAAGTGATGAAGATCCTACTCGAAGTCTGCGTCCTGTACATGATGAAGAAATACAATCTGACAAAAATGTTAGTCCTGTCGTAAAAGAGGAAATAGAGTTTCATGAATTGGTACCTATCAGGACATTACGTCCTGTCAAAGTATACAGTGAGGAAACAGATACATTAAATTTGGTACCACCTAATATTGGTACTGTTAAAGTCGAGCCATTAAATATGATACCTGTCAGAATACGACTCCCTGAGGTACACGGTAAAGAAATACAACAATCGGACGCAGATATTGATGAGAATAGTATAGACATAGAAAAAATGCAGTCAGATTTAGTACTAAAGAGTTTACATCCTGGCGTAGATGAAAGTAAAGAAGTCGACCAATCTGATGTGGTACCAACACAATCGCGTTCTGTTAATATGGAAAGTGATGAAATACAGTCTTCAAATGAAGTAAAAGAAATACATCTTTCTAATTTGATACCAAATAAGCTACGTTCTGTCAAAGCAGAGGGTGATGAAATTCAGTCATCAAGGGAAGTCAAAGAAATACATCTTTCTGATTTGGTACCAGTAAGTTTATCTGTCACCGAGAAAGATAACAAAAATTACAAAAATAATTCCCCGATACTTCTAACGAGCTTAGGTCCTAATATAGATGAAAGTGAAGAAATTACGGGTACTTATGCCGATTTGGTACCCGTAATCAGTTTGAGGTATGATCGTCCGAATAAGCATACTCTATGTGAAACTAATAAGGCTCATTTTCACACATGCGCTACTACATGCAAGAGGTCTATCCATCGGGCTTGTAGAAACTACAAATGCGCTGAAGAGAGTAAAATAAAGGAAGCATGCGACCGTAGTTGTCACGCAAAATACTTAGGAAAGTAATGCGTTGGTACCACATTGTTTCCCTGAAAAGTAAAAAAAAATACTTATGTTTTAATTTAATGTTAACGAAAAATTAATCTTTATAATAAAATATATATTTACACGGTGTAATACAAGTTTTATTTGTTTTTGCGTGGAATATTGCTTAATATTATGCAAATAATTAATTATAGGTTTTTAACGTTGTTAGTGGCGGCATATTGCTATACTGTGCCGAAGTCCACTGACGTCATTTCAGACGTTGTATATATCTTGGCGTTCTCCGAAACTTCGATAGCGCGATGTAGGAATGTTAGGCGAATTGTGGGTACCGCCACAGGTTTAAAGACGTGAGAATAACACCATGACACGTTTTGAGCCTTGTAGACTGTAGTTAAGGCACGGCACCGTGCAAGTGCGTTCATACTTGATATTACCTAATCAATCCTAAGAATTAGAAGTTATGGTGAAGCCAAATGTCGGACGCAACATTATATAGGGCCCAAATAACCTAGGTCCTTTGAAGGGACTTAAAGTGTCTCAATAGGGAAGAGTTGGATTATGGATAACACATTAATCTGTTAATAGCCCTAGTCCCTAAGGGCCGGGACACAAAAACACGATACGACGTCGTACGATGTCGTGTCGTAGTTTTTTACGATGCGCGTCGTAGATTCCCACGACACGACGTCGCATCGTGAAATGACGTCGTATCGTGTTTTTGTGTCCCGGCCCTCACGTAGAAATAATTCAAAGATGAGTTTCTACGACACGACGTCGTACGATGTCGTAACGTAGTTTTTTAACGCTCATCGTGGATTCCCACGACGCCGCGTCGTGGTACGACACGACGTCGTATCGTGTTTTTGTGTTCCGACCCTAATAGGGCTGAGGTCTATTAATAAGGTACATTTTTTATATTAAAAGAAACAAAATACAGTAATTAGTGGAATATTTATTCAGGAATAGGTTCAATGGTTTTAGCAAAAAGAAGTAACAGACACACTTCGTTTATTTTATTATTCGTAGGGCTTACTATAATAATTTTGTTAGACAGACAAAAGTCTGCTGTTTTGCCTGCGTCTATGATCTGAACTTTTGTTTTGGCTGGCTGAATACCAAAATATTAAAATCTATACTGGTTATACGTTAATTTACATGGCAAATTGCAAAACTCCTTCATCTTATGTTTATTTTCGCACCATGATTCGTGACAACCAAGATCTATTGCTTCCACGCAAGCTTGAATACAAACCGTACTTAAATGTTTCTTCTGGTAACATTTTTTTTCCGCTCTCCGCCTTAAAATACTGCTTCTATCAGAGTCCCACTCGATCGGTATTTCTACACTATTTTCGCTTCTTTCATTTGATTCTGAGACCTTAAATAAAGTAATTATTATTATTTTTTAACAAAAAATTGAACCCGACTTCCAAGGTAAAAACAATATTCTTAAAATGATCTAAAAAGTATAAAATAATTCTTATTCTAGATTAATAGTGCCTTTAGTTCTTCGACTAAATCTCAACGAATTCTGTACTCAATTTTCATTCGTTTGAAGTCGGTACCAGCCCAGAACTGAGATACTTGACGTCGAACTTAGCCAGTACCGACTTCAAAAGAATGAAAATTGAGTACAGAATTCGTTGAGATTTAGACGAAGAACTAAAGGCACTATTACTCTAGAATAAGAATTATTTTATACTTTTTAGATCATTTTAAGAATATTGTTTTTACCTTGGAAGTCGGGTTAAATTTTTTGTTAAAAAAATAATAATTTCACTTTTTTTAGTTACATACAAGAGAAGTCTTTATGCGTAGATAACCAATACAAATATTAACTATCCATATTATATTACTGTAATCGAAATTGTGGTAAATGCTTGCAGTTATCTAAGCGATGCTGCAATTTCCAAACTTTTATCTTTAAAGGTTCAGGAGTTCTGTTCAGTGCCTTTGGACCAAGAGACACCTTCGTATGAAATTTCTCTTATTCGTAACATATGTTTAAGTTACTAGAAACAATATTTTAACCACTATGAGTGTTTTGATAAATTTCAAGGATTTCCCTCGATTGCTCATAGATCCCTTCATCAGTTCAGTTATGTCGCAGCCGACTGGTTAAAATAGCCGTTAAATCAAACAGCTAGCCCTTTGACTGAAATCTCACGGCTAGCTTTTTAATTGAATATTTCAGTCGCTCGAAACGTTCAACACTACAGCTGATTCAAGCCGCCGCCATTTGATTGAATTAGTTCTGCGCTCACCGCCGCGGCGCTAGGTGCGTTTTGTTTATAATATGGTGTCAACTAGCTGGTGTTTTGTGATTGTATTAAGATATTTTTTTTTTCGTAAACATACGTTACAAGTGTTATTAAAGTGACAGAAATTATGGGAGCACATACGAGTGAATCAAAATTTAAACAAATATTCGAATTTCGAGGAGAAATTACGGGATCATGAAATGCATCACGAAGGTATTAATTGTAATTGTGTTCAAAATGAGTTAGAATACAATTTATTCTGCTTATTATCATTGCGCTTGTGTAATAACATAAAATAAAACTAAACTAATGGTCAGCTTAATTAATTTGCCATTTAACCAGTTAGCTAAGCGTCGTCTAGCTGTAGTGTTGAACGTTGCAGTCAACAAGTCGGCTAAACTATGTATAGCCGTGTGTGTTGCGTATCTCGCCAGTTTTTGGTAGCTTTCTTGATATAGGGATTGTAGGAACTTACTTTATCTGTTTCTAATTAAAAGAACCAAATGGATTATGTAAAATACAGATATTTTATTTACGAAGAGCACACGATATCATATATGGTTCCTAAGCAACCAACAAATCCTAGCTTATTTTTCAGTGTCAAATATATATCAAATTATTTGAATTGCGTTCGAATATAGAATACACAACACACTCCGGGGGAGCGCAAAAATAGCAAACTAATCAACATCTTGAAACCAATCAATAAACTTTAGCAAAAAAAATAGTTAATTCCAAACTCTCTATCACATAAGTCAACCTAAATTAAATTCTAGGACTCCTATCTTATATTCGTCAAATGTTTCACTGACTGAATTTACAAATTATATAAAATAAAACAATAAGACGTACTTACACACGTTTTCAAATAAGTACGTACTTCTTATTACTAAATAGTAGGTACACACACAAAATATAAACAGTACACATGTTTTCAAATAAGTACTTATAACTAAAGAAAAATAAATGGATGGCCAAATCAATCTTAAAACCAAGTCAACGACTCAATCAAAAAATCTATGCGGTAGTTTAACCACCCGACCGGACCGTGTAGTGGTAGATAAATATGGAACAGGCGAAACAGGAATAGGGAGTGTCTTACCTGTAGACAGAGTTTTCTGCTGACCTGCAGTACTTTCTTCTGGTGGGAATGTAGCGTTCAGCCACTCGTGTGACACAGAGATTTCTAAGGGATATAATCTTTGATATGCTCTTAATCTATCTCCAAGTGCAGTTCTAACTCTGGCCACCCGCGTACAGCCATCCTTTCCAGTGATGGTTTCTATAACTATACCAACCGGCCACTGAATGCGTTTTGCCTCCGTTTCTACAAGCACCATTTCCCCAACTTTAGGTTCTCTTTTACAGCTGTAAGTTTTGTTTTTAATCAATGCTAAATATTCATTCTTAAATCTCCTTCTAAAGTCTTCTCGTAGTTGCTGCAAGTATCTGTGTCGTACATTCAAGCTTGTGTTGTCTATTTGGTCTAGGTCGGGTACCTCATTGTTTGGCAAACCATGCAGGAACATAGCAGGCGTTAAAGGCCTTATATCCCCCATTTCTACATAAGTAAGAGGCCTGTTATTTATGGTTGCTTCACAATCGCATAGAATTGTAGACAATTCTATAAAATTTACTGATGCATTTCCCATTATTCTCCTCAACATCTCCTTCACCACCCTTACCAACCTTTCCCACCATCCTCCCCACCAAGGAGCTGATGGTACGGAAAATTTCCATTTTATTCCATAGAATAGGGCAGCCTCTCCCACTTCATTCCAGTTAATTTCTCGTAATAGATTTGCAGTGCCAACGAAGTTGGTTCCATTGTCTGAGTAAATAGTTTTTACTCTTCCCCTTCTGCTTATAAATCTGCGCAGAGTCATGATGAAACCAGGTGTTGATAAGGTATCCGTCAGTTCCAGGTGTATAGCCCTATATACTGCACAGGTATATAAAACTATCCAGCATTTTTTTCCATCTCTGAGCACAAGGGGTCCGGCCAGATCCACTCCTGTAACTTCAAATGCTGCTATATTGCCTATACGATCTTCTGGAAGTGGAGGTTGTGGTACTACATAATTCTTCGCCTTATATCTTTTACAAATGATACATTGATCAACTACCTTCTTCGTTAATTTTCTAATTCCAGTAATCCAGAATAAATTCCTGAGTTCAGTCATCATTGTTTGAGTTCCCGCATGATTCATCTTTCTATGTTTTTCTTGAACCATTCTTATAACCAATTCATTTTTTCCAGGTAATAGTATTGGGTATACAAAATTTCTATCTTCTTTACTGCAGTCTAGTCTTGTACTTACTTTTATTAAACCTTCTTCTTCTATAGTTACTAATTTATTATCTTTTTTCCTTGTATCTGTGTATGTTTCTTTCTGTATTATCTTAATTAATGTGTTTTCTGCATTTCTGTACTCTTCATAATAAATACGGTTAGAATTAATTTGATACTTCTGTCTTATTTTGGGGCTCATTCTTAGTAATCTTGCAACCATTCTTACTATCTTTGTATATTGGCTGAAATACAGTAATTTTTCACTAAAAACTTCTGCATTTACATCCATATTTACTGCTATGTTTTTACACTGCTCGTTTACTATAGCTGCCTCGTCTATTTCCGTTTCATTGACATTAGACTTAGGCCATTCTTCTTCATTTAAATACAGCCACTGAGGACCAGTCCACCATTTAGATTCTAACAGTGTTTTCGCGTCGCAGCCTCTTGAAGGCAAGTCTGAAGCATTGTAAACACCAGGTAAGTGATTCCAGTCTCCCATACAAGTATTATTGCATATCTCCTTCACTCGGTTGCTCACAAAGGCTTTCCATGTACTCTGTCTTCTCAACCATGCTAAAACAACAGCTGAGTCCGTCCAGCAGTAGACTTTGTAGTCTTTACATGAGGATAGTAGGCCTGATGATGTAACTTCTCTATATAATCTTGCAGCGATAACGGCACCCATCAGCTCTAGTCTCGGTAGCGACATCTGTCTCTTGATAGGCGCAACTCTACTTTTAGCCATAATTAATTGAATAGTTATCTTTCCTTCATGTTCCGTACGTAGAAAAACACAACCAGCGTAAGCATCTTTACTAGCGTCGCAAAATACGTGTACAGTCACCTTACAGTCTTCAAATGGGGCTTCTGAAAGGCGTCTTGGAATTTTACATAAATTTATGTACTCTATAGTTTCAATCCATTTTCTGTATTCATTCTCCAGCTCTGTAGGTATTACATCATCCCATCCAGTTTTTAAAATCCAAGCTTTCTGTGTAATTAATTTTGGGATTATTGTCACTGGTGATAAAATACCAATTGGGTCGAATATCTGTTGTGTAATGGATAGCAAATCCCTCTTTGTGATAACTTCAGGAATACGTTTCATATTCACCTTGCAGCTAAGGTTGTCTTCATATCTATCCCATTGTAATCCAAGTACTGATTCTGGTTTTTCTTTCTTGTCTGATTGTGTCGTCCAACCCCTCAAATCAAATTTGTTTAGCTGCATAAGGTGTGTAGTTTCTTGTTGAAAAGTTTCTACTTCTTTTAATGTGTCGAAGCTTGTAACACAATTATCGACATAGAAAGATTCTTTTAACTTTCTGGCAGAGTCTGGGTACATAAACTCGTTCTTTTCTATATGGTATTTTATAGTTGCAGCCAAAAGAAATGGACTGCATGCTACGCCGAAGGGTACTCTTGCGTGTCTGTACGTAATGATGTTGTCCTTTTCCCACCATAAAAATTTTAGGTATGGTCGGTCACATTCTCTTAAACTAATCTGACAAAAGGCCTTCTTAATATCCGAAATGACTCCATACTTGCCTTTTCTGAATAACATTAACAGCTTTGGTATAGTCTCTATTAGGTTAGGACCTCTTTCCAGACATGCATTTAACGATCTCCCATTCTTATCTTTACATGAAGCGTCAAATACCGGTCTTATCTTTGTTGTGCCCTCTTCCTTAAAAACAGCATGGTGTGGTATATAGTGGCCTTCGTATTTATTGTCATCCTTTACAATCTCAATAATACCTGTCTCCTTCCACTCCTTAAATACTTCACCATACTCCTCTAGTTTCTGCATCCCTTCCAACTTCCTCATAGTGGACCGTAATCTTTTCTGTGCTGTCTCGTAACCGGGTTCCAGCTGCTCTGGTCCTTCTTTCCAGATGAGTTCTACTTCATATCTTCCTTCTGCATTCTCTGAAATGTTTTCATTGAACTGATTTAATATTTGTGCTTCAGACAATTTTCCAATGTCATAAGGATCCTTTATACCTAAAGTCTCAATATTCCACATGAACTCTAAAGAATCTTCTTGTTGCATCGACAAAACAAAATTAGAACAAACTGTTGTGTTGTACACTCCTTGTATTGGGCCTTGCAGCGTCCAACCTAATTTTGTAGGTATTGCAACCAAATTGTCAGTTAAGTGAACAAAGTTCCCTAGTAAAATTGCACCCAAATAATGTCACGGTCGCCAGTTGTTGCGTATCTCGCCAGTTTTTGGTAGCTTTCTTGATATAGGGATTGTAGGAACTTACTTTATCTGTTTCTAATTAAAAGAACCAAATGGATTATGTAAAATACAGATATTTTATTTACGAAGAGCACACGATATCATATATGGTTCCTAAGCAACCAACAAATCCTAGCTTATTTTTCAGTGTCAAATATATATCAAATTATTTGAATTGCGTTCGAATATAGAATACACAACAGTGTGATTGAATGGCGCTGTTCAGTCAAAGGGCTAGCTGTTTGATTGATCGGCTATTTAAACCAGTTGGCTGCGACAGTTATACCAAATTAAGATTATATCCTATACAAAACCACAAGAATTTTTAAAATCGGTCCACAAACAGCGAAATAATCATCAAAAACATCTGCTTCGATGCAAAATATCACGAAAAGTACCAATAATTGGGTCATAATGTGATGACCCATGGTATAATTATGGTTGTGATGATGATGATCAATCAAATTGATGTGTTGTTTAAACAACGCCGAAATCCCCGAACCTGTATCTATAAGGATTCAAAAGTTCTGTTCGGTACCTTCGGATCCAGGGTATAACCTGGTGCAAAGTCTTACTTTTTGGTAGCATCTACCTCAAACGCTTCTGAAAAAATTGAAATCCCTATATGTTTCCATACAAATTTCAAGGAGTCCCCTCGATTCCTCATGGATCCCATCATCAGATCCCACTTTTGTGAACATGGTACCAAATTCGGATTCAACCCTGTACAACGACAAAAGAATAATGAAAATCGGTCCACAAACGGCGAAGTTATGATTGAACATACAAAAAAGAAAAAAAAATATACAGACAAACATATAATCTCCTCCTTTTTGGAAGTCGGTTAAAAAGCTAAAAAGCCGACTACCGACTATTCCTATAATGATAATAATATACGCCCGCAACTCCGTTGCGCCAAAATTAGTTTATCGCGCGGGGACCGTACATTTTTCCGGGATAAAAAGTATCATTTGTCCTTTCCTGGGACTCAAAGTATCTACATACCAAATTTCAGCAAAATCGGTTCAGCGGTTTTGGCGTGAAGAGGTAACAGACGGACAGACAGACACACTTTCGCATTTATAATTTTAAGTATGGAAATAATATGGATTCTTGTTAATTTTATAAAGCTGAAGAGTTTGTTTGAACGCGCTAATCTAACAAACTGCAGGACTTTAAAACTTTTGCGTCTCTTTTTTTTGGGAAATGTGCGGTTCCCGGGATTTCTTAGTTACGCGGGTGAAGACGCACGGCAAGTCTATTGTAATTTGTATAACATAAAAAATTGCCAGTCAAAACAAGCCATACCGGTACAATGCTTTTCAATAAATTAAGAGCGTCATTATAATCTCTGATGCTCTTTACGTCGTCCGACAGCTCCTGAACGTAGAACTTAGCGGACACACGGCTCTATAAAAAAAACAATTATTGTTATATTTTTTCCAGATACAGACAAACAGACCGACAAACTTTTGTATTTAAATTTTAAAGTACTAGTATGATTAGTGTAAGTCAATTATTTAATTCAAAATAAATTGACGAATGCTACGTAGGCACGATACCACACGATACGATAAGTCGTGCTCCTCACATCGTATGCTTCGCCATAAAATAAACTTACAAACAATATTGAAAGTATTAACGTAGTCCACAATCGTTTCATTTTAAATGTGTTTGAAATTTAAATATCAAATCACTGAGTTATTCGTTATTTTAATAAACATCAAATCTAATTAATTCGACGAAAATTTTATGTTATTTGCAAAATAATTGCAAGTAATAAAAGGCATAAAGTTTATTAATAATTCAAATATTAAAGTACACAGTGTGAGAAAAGTTACCTATTAGTTAATACAAAAATATTATTATGGAATATTATTATGTAAAACCTCTCTAGAGAGGGAGTAGACCAGCTAAGGTACCAACTCTATCTAATATATATTTAAATCTCCTGTCACGATGTTTGTCCGTGATGGATTCCTAAACTAATTAACCGATTTTAATGTTTTTGTTTTTTAAATGTGTGCTTTTTTCCAACTTGAGAGATAGGATAGCCTAGATCTTTAATTATTATAGTCGCAATTTTATTTTATTGCAAATTATTTGTCTATGAAGAGCGACCATTATTTTTGCGACGCGGGTCACGGGATAGCGATGGACGTTGCCATGGTGACATATTACAGTTTATTTAGTCACTAATTCAATAAAATAATACGGGCGATATACTCTATAATATAATATGACAAAGAAACGTTTGCCGGGACAGCTATGTCTTATATTTTCAGTCAGAACTCAGAACTAGTATTAGGTTTACGGTATAGTTAACCAAAATTTAATAAAAGAAACTTGAAAATCCGTGTTGCGCTTGCGTTAAATAGCAAATCTATCGTAATTTTAAAAAACTTATTGTCTGTTGATTAGGTATATTATAGGTATGGTATTATTATCACCGGGCACGGGTGCTTCGGTGAGTACCTACCTGTGTAGGGTTGCCAGGAGAGAGCCAACGCCAGCCTGCCATGAATGTGGCGCTGCAGAGGACACGGCCCAGCATACTCTTGAGGTGTGCGATCGTTGGGCCGTGCAGCGCCACGATCTCGTGGCGGTGCTAGGTGGAGACCTCTCACTCCCGAGCATGGTGCGCAGCATGCTCGAGAGCGATGAGGCATGGCAGGCGGCGGTCTCTTTCTGCGAATTTGTTATGTCGCAGAAAGAGGCCGCGGAGCGAGACAGAGAGGACGATCCCACCTCTCTGCCGCTCCGCCGGCGTAGGACGGGAGTGCGGAGGCGTCTAACGGGGCTCCGGGTCAGGATGGGAACCTGCCCGGCTTTGTTAGTCCCGGCGCCGAGGGGAACGCTTTAGTTTGCCTAAGCGTTTCCTTACTTTGGTGGAAGTCCGGTCCGAGGTAGACCGGCCAGTCGTGGAGGCAGTCCTGTGTGTGTTAGATCCGGGATATCCCTCCTCTATACGGCTGAAGGCGAACCGCAGGTGGTTATAGTGAGTAAGAGTCTCACATACCCCCGGGGTACCCAACCCGGGGCACCCATGATGAGTTTCCCCTGCGTAAAAAAAAAAGTATGGTATTATTATGTGGAGGGAGTCCTGTGTTAGACAGATCCAGGATATCCCTCTGTATACGGCTGAAGGCAAACCGCAGGTGGTTTTAGTGGGTAAACCCGAAGTCGGGAGTTCCACATACCCCCGGGGTGCTTCAGCTTAACTGAGGCACATCCCCAACCCGGGGCACCCACAAAGGGTTTCCCTTGCGCATAAAAAAAAGGTATTCGGTATTATAGTATAATTATTATTATATATTTTAGCCTCATAGAGACAATGAGGTAACGAGCAGTAACGAGTTCCTAAAGTGTAAATATTATTAGTATGGTAGGTATTACTAAAGTACTTACCATGTCTTCGGGCGCAGCGAGCTCTACATCTTCGTGGTGTGAAGATTCCTCCTGGAAATATCCCGTTGGGACCTGGGGCTTGCGAAGCCCAGCTTGAGATCCACCGATCATCCACGAAATGCGAAGCAGCATATTTTTGTTTGAGTAAAGGTTTAAATATCGTAAATGGCAAACTATATTTGAGGTCATGTAAAAAAAGAATTAGGAGATATCGAGGTTATGTCAAATTGATTTTGACATTAGAGATATTTTGACTTTTTGAGGTTGTTTATGAATTATGTGTCAATTTTTGTGAAAACAAACTAGCACAGATTACTAGTATATATTTGCAAACTAGCTTATTTTATATTTCTTTTGAAAACCCTATTATAAGTTTTACTGTAACATGGTTTGCGATAAATGCGAGAAGAAACTTGGTAAGGTCATAACGCCAGATCCATGGAAAACCGGCGCCCGAAATACCGTCGAATCGGGAGGCAGAAAAGTTGGTGAAAATAAAGCACTTACAGCCAAAAAGGCGCGATACAATCCTTATACATCGAAATTTCACGAGTGCAAGTAAGTTTTAACGTAAATTTTAATTGAACACAGTGAACTGTGTGAATTTAACAAGTATACCAAACATTGGACGATTTTTTTAACACTTAACAGTTTGGATTTTGTTAGATTCTATGAATACCTCAGTCCACAGCACAATATCCTTATAACCACTTGTTGGAAAACACAGTATTATTTCTTTGATTGATTATTATATAATTTTAGTTACCTACTATTTACTGTCTCTAAATACAGTAATACTTCATTCAAAGATTGGTAAAAACATGAACGTAGAAAAAAAGGCGGACGGAGTCTTGTCATATACAAAACTGTGTCTTCACTTTTCTTCTGAGTCGGCCACGCAAACATTCTGATGCCTGTCAAATGGTATGGACTAGCGCAAGAATGTGTGCGTGCGGACCATGTACATACAGCCAGCTGGCCGACTCTGAACGACACAGTTTTGTGTATGGTGGGACTCCGTCCGCCTTTTTTTATACGTCCATGGGTAAAAAATACAAAATTTTATTTGGTTTTTGTATTCTACATTTGAATTTAAATAAACTTTTTTTTTCAGAATATGTCGGACAAAGGTGCACCAGGTTGGATCCCATTATTGTCAAGCATGTGCATATAAAAAAGGAATTTGTGCTATGTGCGGGAAGAAAATATTAGATACAAGCAATTATAGACAGAGTTCAACATAGTGTTTATAATTTTAGATGAGCTATTTTATGTGTATGGCAAATGTTGTAAGGATAACTGAAAATAATTATAGGTCTACCAGAATCTGATGGCAAAGATGGGAAAAAGAAGGATCAAAATGTTTTATTCCAATTACCCCGGTATTGCTAGAGTCAATTTATTTTCTCACTTTTTGCCATCAGATCCTGGTAGACCTATACTAATTGGTATTTTACCAAGAATAAGCATGGTAGATTTAATAAAATGTAATGATAAGGTGTAAATATAATAGTAAATAAATCTTTGTAAACAATATTTTTATTTTCAACCAGCTTTTAGTGGTCTGGTATAATATATAATTTAAATCATATTAAGTATTGCTTTGCTTCGACTTCATCAGAGCTCATGAGATAAGCCAAACATAAATATATGATATTTTAAGAATGGAATTTAATATTTTTTATGACTTCATTGGTACATGTAGCATGAAATTAATTTTTCTGTTTGTACATAAAATAAAAATGATATTTCAGATAATTTATTTGATTATAGAATGAAACATTATTCTTATATTGTTTTTTTTTTTGTTTTTAGTAATTGTGGTAATGGTAAGGAGCACATAATAGTTTAAGCTATAATAATGTTATTGTCAGTGGCGGGGCAAGACCTAAATTTTACGTGGGCAACATATATCTTGCGAGGCCCCCTAAAATGTGTATATTATGCGAGGCCCCCCTGATGGATGACGCTATAAAACGGATTTATTGAGAGAAATAATTTTTTGATAAGTAACAGGTGTCCAGTGGAAAATTTTTAACTTTGAAATTTCTCATAAAAAAAACTACATAGATTTTATTTATTTTTATTTAAACTAAATGTGCTACATTAATGCGGATTTCATTTCTTAAACACTATATCATCTAAATCCGCTATCCCCAACCCGTGGCCCGCGGGCCGCATGCGGACCGCCGGGACTTTATTTGTGGCCCGCGTGATGTTAAAAAATTTTGAAATTCATGCCCACCGGCAAAATAACGTAGTCTACGTGATAGCCGTTAAATTTTTTTCACTTTAAAATCGTTAATTTTGAAGAATGTTATTTTTTAACACTAAAAAAATTTTGTTGCGGCCCGCGACACCAAGACCAAAACATGTTTGTGGCCCGCATGAAAAAAAGGTTGGGGACCACTGATCTAAATGATGGCCGTTTTTTTGTACGCACTCCTGTAGTCAGACCCTTACATTAATGCAATCACGCGACGGCAAAGCTCTGGAGTAATGCTTTTTATTTCACGGCGAATATTGGCCTGCAGGGCTTGAGTTGTCCGGGGATTGTTCTCATAAACCTTCGATTTAAGGTAACCCCATAGAAAAAAAATCGAAGGGCGTGAGGTCGGGTGACCTGGGCGGCCATGAGATGTCTCCGTACTTGCTTATGAGTTTATTTGGAAAAATTGTTCTTAACTTTTCCATCGACCCTAGCCTAGCTGTATGCGGAGTGGCACCGTCTTGCTGAAATTGTGTCCTATTGTTGTAACCAGGCCTTGTACCATGATTTACATGAAACAGTTTTGAGACTCAAACAATCGGACGAGAATGCCGCGTCCTACTCTAACAAACGTGAAATGACGTTGTTAGAGCAGGACGCGGCATTCTCGTCCGATTATTTGAGTCTCAAAACATTTTCGTGGTAGGCCTACTGAATACAGCTGCAATTGCGGTACCAGAAATTCGTCTATCATACGGCAATACACCGGAGCAGTAACTGTTTCTCCTTGGTTAAAAAAATAGGGTCAAATTACACCGCTAGCCGAAATGGCACACCAAACGTTCGGGCGTTGCTGCTGATGTTGATGGTCCTGGAGGAATTCTGTTGAGCGTTGTCCCTTCTTCCCTAAATCTTTCTGCCCACGACCAAATAAGTTGCGTTCTTGGTCCATCACTTAAACGCCGAATATTAAAATGAGTACAAAATGTTCGACTCGCGCGAACCAACGATTCACCATTCGTTAGATATTGCTCAACCGCGAACGAGCGGTGCGCTCTTGTCCGACTCATAGCTACTAACAAATCCGCACGTACAGCGCTTTCAATGGTACCACTCCCGCTCACCTCACCCTACTATTATTTCGATAATTGCAGTTTGAAGTTGAAAAATTTCCGCTGGACACCCTTTACTTAATATATAAATAAAAAGTTTTGTTTATTAAACTTTTTATTTATGAATATTTGAGTATCACGTACAACTCGTAAAACCTTTAAAAAGCCTAGTGGTCCAAGGGGCGCGAGGCCCCTAGGACCGCGAGGCCGTGGGCGGTCGCCCACACCGCCCACGCCTTGCACCGCCTCTGGTTATTGTACTCTTATATTAATTTTGATCAAAATGTAATAGTTCTTAAAAGACTGTTCCAATGCTCCGAATCTATTTTTTCTTAAAATAGGGAATAAGTCCAAAAGAATTTGTCCACTTACCTCTTTATTATGCACACGAAAATCTTGCTATCTGGCTCACATTCTGCATAATAATATAATTTTAAATCTTGTGTTGGTTTAAATTTTTAGATTTGTAAAATGCGTGACGTCATATTAGGAAGGAGTCTTACAAATGTTACCACCTGTGACAACGAGGGGGAGGGGTCTGAAAATCATGAATATCGTGTGATGTACTTTATGGATGGTCTCAATCCCCAAAGGACTAATTTTTTCAAGACTAACACTAGGTATAGCATTTTAGCGTCACTCTGAAGTCTGAACAGTTCCGTAAAAATTCTTTTCAGCTTACAACTATTGCTACATCTCATAATCTAACTCCACAAATAATAAGAGAAGATAATATACAGAGATTCTATGCAAATATTTTACAAAGACTAATAGAAGACAATGAGAAGAGATTGAAAGCGGAGAAAACATTGTCGTTTTTGGATTCTGTTAAATATGGCCTCTCGCGCAGATGAACGCTTAAACTAAGAGGGTCTCAAGTTAAATGGTGTGTAACTTGTTGAGTGAAGGTCTAGAAAGGAGGAATGTAATTTGTTTTAGTTTTCCATAGTATGTTGTTAATTTTACTCTAAGTAGTTACTTGCAATAGTTGCATGTAAACACAACAAATGAAAGTTGTATTTTAAATCATATTTTTAAATTGATTCGTCTGTATTACAAAACATACTCGTACAGTAATACACTATACTGTACAGTAACTTATACAGGGTGTAACAAAAATAATTGTGATAATACTTTAGGTTGTGTAGGTACGTGTTCCTTGTAGAGAGTTCACTGTGAAAGTAGCAGGGCTGAAAAACCGATTTTTTTTGGACAAACTCGTGACGTTCGGGCCCTTGCCCAATCAAAAGTGAAAAAAAAGTTCGTCTTTCAGAGCTGCCACTTTCACAGTGAACTCTCTACAAGGAACACGTACCTACACAACTTAAAGTATTATCACTTATTTTTGTTACACACTGTATATTATTTATCTAGGAATTCGTCCATTGACCCCCTGCTTACAAATATAGCTATCTCGTTTCCACAGGTACGCGTAGAGAAAGATAGCGATATTCTTGTGCGTGAGTGAAAGAGATAAGAAGCGATGGGTCAAATTACGTAGACTTTAGTGACGTAGCTTCATTTACGATGTTTGTCTGAGCAAAATGCAGGGTTACTTGGACATCTTGGTTAAATTTACAGATCAGAGGGAAGAGGTTAAAAAAGTTTTCTGTCTAAACAGTTTTATTGACTAACATCCAAAGCTTTATTACATTACAAAACTTAATATTTTAAAAGCTTAACATAAGATATTGCACTAAAACAAAATTCGCTAACTTTTACTTAAATCCTTAGACGTACTATCGTGGACATTTTGTGTTTCATACTCATTGAATTCTTGATTGTATTGTGTGTCGTAATTTGGTTGTGTTACCTCTGGAGTGTATTCTTGGTTGTAATTTTCTGGATTCTCGACAAAATTACCATCGGTTTGGTAATTCTCATATTGGTTATACTGTGCGTTAGGATCTACATATTGTTGTTGGTATTGGTCATAATTCTCATATTGCTCAGTATACTGAGGCTGTTCTGAATAGTTTTGATCATACTGTTCAGGTTGATTTGGTTCTGTATACTCAATAGGTTCTTTGCATGTAGGTTCCACGTTTTTATTTTCAACAACTTCATCGCTTCGGTTGCGTCCACCGTTATTATATTTCAAACTTTCTTGTGATACTTTCCGTGACAGATTTTTGGTTGGCTGTTCAACTTTTGAAACTTCTTTTGATTCTAATTTATCAGGATCGTCGTATTTTTCAGCAATTTCTGTCTGATGACTGCCATAAGGATTTTGATAATCCTGAGCTATATCTGTGTGATATTGACTGTTATCATTTGGGTTTTGATAGTCTTGTGATTCTGTGTGATGTTCATTATTAGTGCCAGGATTTTGATAAGGTTGTTCTGCTTCTGTATGATGTTGACTGTTATCATCAGGATTATGATACCCTTGTTCACTTTCTGTGTGGTATTGATTATCACCAGAATTTTCATAATCTTGCGCGGGTTCTACGTAATATTGACTGATGTCAAGATTTTGATAATCCTGATTTGTTTCTGTGTGATATTGACTATCATCATTAGGATTTTGATATTCCTGATTTGCTTCTGCATGATATTGATTATTATCACCAGGATTGTGATAATTTTGAGCTGTTTCAGTGTGATATTGATCATTATTATCTGTATTCTGTGGAGTTACTGGTTCAACTTCATCGTAACGGTCGACGTTGTTTCCGAGTCCGTTGTTTTCCCCGAGTGGGGTGTGTCTGGAGGGCTCAGCTCGGGGATGCTCGAGTCTGGCGCTGGTCGGGGAGGCTGGAGTTCTATCGGCTGCGGGTATGTGCGGGGTACGTGCTGAAATATTTTGAAAGATTAGCAACCACAGAATGAAATACGTAAAGAAGACAGTGAATGTGCCCACTGAGCGATGAGACTGTATGCAAAGAATTCTTTACGCAAGATTCACTAACGGCGAATATCTATCGTTGATATTTAACATTTCTAGGTAATCAATTAAGTTAGTAGTAGTTGTAGACGTAGTTAGTAACTGCCATAATTGCAAATGCTGCTAATTTGGAAAAGGCGATCAAGCGAGATGCAGCATAACACTGGCCATAGTAGTCCTGTCTCTGGCACACACACAAACACACAGCAGTTGGGCCATGCAGCATTGTAATATCATTAAAATTTCACTCAAATACCTTGATGGGTGCTAGGGTGCGATGGCTTTTGGAGAGACTGACTCAGGTCCCTTATTTGACGCTGCAGAGTTGCCAGTTCTTCCCTGGATAAACACAGAGTGATCACACACAAACAAGTGCACACACATAAACACAGTATTTACAGCCTCAAGAGACAAGCAGAGCATGGCATCTTATTTCTTTATAATGGTAGAAGCCTCTTCCTTGTTCGCTTAGATATCATCAACTTAAGATAGAGGGTGACCATAATATAGAAAGTTTTGTATTGTATGGTAAATTGCACCCTTGTGAAGCCAGAGTTGATTCGATTGTTCTAAAATCCATAATTTTAACCTGACTTTTAAACTTCTCAGTCAAAATATCATCTTAACCTCTTTCTAGCTAGAAATTTTACCAAACAAGTACACATTCAATCACTATTTACAACATTATCTAACATACACATGCAAAAAGCCACAGCCAAATCATCTACAGTCCTTACCTTCGTCGCATCATCGTCAGAATCAATTCTATCTATAGATAGATCACTCAAATTCGCATTTAGATCATCTATGTCATTGGAAATTTTGGATCTATCTCTTTTATATCTATATGTGTATGGGGTAGAAGTTGTATAGGTGCGATCTAAATCATATAAGCTGCTAGGATAACCACTATGTGGGGTATAACTTCTGAACGGGGCTACAGTGGTCGTGCAATACTTTTTATGAGAAGACCACAAATTTCTCAGTTTTCTCATAAGCTCGGAATTTCGGCAAAGCAACTGTGATTTCTCTAGTCTGAAAGGGAAGGTACGGTGTGAGTATGTGAGCTCATGATGATGTAATAGGTTCAAAAGATGAGAAAAATGGCTTCACTAACGAGCTATAAGTTGAGGAAGTAAAATTAAGATTAGTTATACATTTATTGCACATACAAATTGTTATCATTACACTTGATATTAAAACAACCTAAGCTGTAACAAATAAATTAGCTCAATAAAAATATTACAATAAGATGGCAACAACAATAAAAACAATGTTGAAGAGCCTTAACTCAATTTAACAATTTTCGTCTTACATTTTAATAAACGATTGACCAAAACAAAAAACTTTACCAATACCAAAAATTTTAAATTTTTTATCATTAAACAAGGTGTATAAACAAGGTGCTCATATTAACTATAACTGGGGCATTAAATTGATTTAGTGCAGTAATTATTATAAGTGTTATAATTTAAACTATGTGTTTTCACTTTCTTCTTTTGCATTAAAAGTTTCAGCAACATTATTATTTTCTACTTCTTTCTTTTCTGTTACTTCATCTAACTGAATTTTCTCTATTTCAATTTCATCTTTTGTGTTTTCATTAATTTTTGTTTTGTCTTCCTCAGAATCTACTGTTTTAATTTCATTCACATTTAAAGCATCTACTTCTACTTTTTCTTCTTTGCCAGTGCTATTTTCAATTTTTTCAACACCAATATCTGATTTATCTTCATTCTTCGAAATTTCTTTTATATCAGCTTCGGGGATTTGATTATCCTCATCAAACTCAAGCGTTTCTTTAACAACTTTAACATTATTATCTGTGACTTCCATGCTTATGCTATTCTTCATGCTTTTGTGCTTCGATTCATCCGAGTCACGCCTCTTCTTTTCTTTCTTTCTCGGTTTCGGGATCAACTTGACGCTGATATCAACTTTGATTGGCTCCTTTTTCTCCCGTAAAAAGGGCTGTTGAATCATCAGCGGTAGATTGTAGATCCTCTCTCCGTGATTCGAGAGCTCCTGGTTCGTCGTCAGTGGTCCAACTACGATTGGATTATTCGACGAATCGGACTCTTTTGGGTGTTTTGTACGTATCGGCGTAGATGTTTCTCGTCTTCTTCGGTCGCGTTGTGTTCTGATTGATTCTGCACGGCCGCGACTCTGCGCTCTGCCTGCCACCAATAAAAACACAACACGACGTTAGACACATGGAATTTAAGAAGTTCTTACATCGACAATTCATGCCAGCAACGAATTTTTTAAACAAAAACCTCTAAGCGAATTGCTCAGTACAAAAAGGTTATATCTCAAGGATAGCATTATCGTGATAACAATTTGGACGTAACAATAAATGGAGACAGAGCAACTTATATTGAGAGAATGGGGAAGATTTTTTTTAAATTATCCCGCTAGTAGTCGAGTGATAATACGACGTTGACGTAACACCGGTACAACATTTTATTGGTTGTAGGTATATAGATCATTTAGCGATCTCTGGTTGTAAAATCTTCCCCATTAAGGCGAGACCGCACCAAGCGATCGCGACACTACGCTGCAACGAAACTACGCGACGAACGTTTCATAGAACTGCCGTTTTGGGTCGCTTAACTTCGCTGCCTCGTATGATTTCATACTAAAAACATTTGGCTACGACGTATCGTGTCGCTGCCACGTAGTACGGTGTCATTTTAATGGGTATTATTTGCATGCATCAGTTAGAAATGGTCATACTTGTGTCTACGGTTAGCATCGTCGAGTTTGTCAGTGAGCGAGCGGCATTCGCCCGTAAGTTTCTCCATCAGAGTGTTTTGGGAGTGTATCATGGTCTCCAACTCAGCCACGGTCTTAGCTGTGGAATTATTGAACCCATTAGGCTCCTTTGCATTCAGAATTCTGTCTGGTTCTAGTAGTTCTGCATTCAGAATTCTGTCTATTGGTTTTGATAGTTCTGCATTCAGAATCCTGGTAAATGCTAAGGAAGGCGCTCCGCGATTAGCTCGTTCAGAAAATTTGGAATGCTGTCCACAAGTTCTATATTAAAAATTTCGAATTCTTTTATTCAAGCAATAGTATCGAAAGCATAAAAAGGGCTCCCGAAAATTTCGAAAAAGGATAAAACAACAACTAAAACGAAGAAATTATGATTACAAAAAAGGATGAATTTAAAAACATACAACAAAAGACATAAAATGCAAAAACTAGAATTCTGAACGCAGAAATTTTAAAAACTAACGATGAAGATCTATTCAATTAAGAAGATTAAGTAAACGAAGACAGAAAACTGAATGCAGATTCATTTGATCATTTGCCTAATTATCCTAAACATTTCGGAGATATAAACAATCTGATGAATAAACTATTGAAGCCCTTTCACATAGATCATGCAAGCGTTATGAAAGGGTAAAATATAAATGTTTTGAACTTAAGCCAATGATGTAAGGTTCCCCTTATGACTATGTCTTCCGACAGAGCTATAAGAATGGCCTACATAACGTTGATGGTAATGGGAGGTAGAAGGTAGAAGCAGGCAAAATTAAATTTTATAATAAATTAGTTTTTGACACAAAATTTATAATAATAGGAGTACAACTGTGATTTTGCTTTAATAGTAAAAGAGTTCAAAAAGTTCAACAACACTTTAGGTTTAGAAGAATTCTTGCCTGAAGAATAGAGGTGCGCAGAAAGAACAAATGGCGACAGACGGCTACACTCAGATACGATACAATATACATTCAATGATGATTACACTTCAATTTAATGAAGAGTTTGACATACTTAAAATGGTTGTTTTTTTACTTCATAATCATCATTAAAGTTCGATTATAATTAAAAGTCTCTGAGTGCTGCAATTAATGCTTTTATCTGTTTTTTTTTTTTCATAGTTCTGTCTTTTCCGTTTGAATCAAAACATCAATAGTTTACCCATTTTTCGTTAAGTTTTAAGCTACAATGATTCTCTAACACTTACCATGCTTGTTTTCCATGGACTCGAACATAGAAGACAGTTCTTTGTCCTTCTTGTTCTCAGACGGCATCGGAGTCAAATTTTTCATGTTCAGCTGGAAATAAATTAGGTTATTTTAGGCTGTTTTATATTGAGACCCAGCTTTTACTCTGAAGAAATGTTATATAATAATTAGAAAGAAGTTTACATTAGGTTAGAGGTGCATTTGTCTCTAAATTATCTAGAATTTAGAATTAGGATTCTAGAATATGCATTTATGACCCGCCTTTTTGGGGTTTTAGTTCCACGATGAAACTGATGTGAAAATAAATCATCAAAGATCGTGGAGCAAAAATCGACCCTTGCGTAATTCCATTGTATAATTATTAACACCTATAATTTTCAGATTCTTTTAGTTTAAATTTTTTTAATGAGGTTTTGTTGTAAATAAACTCTTATGTACTTATATTTTTAAGGTAAGATAAGTACATCAATGCTAAACAAACTGAGAATAATTATTTGTGCCCTTGTCAGAAGCGTAGCTACTAACTACTATTTTTATAGAGGGCCCCGCGGCGCGGCTGCGGTACGCTACGCCTCTGGCCCTTATCTTACTGAATATTGCATAGTAAGCCAAGTACCTCTTTCTCCAGAGTAGATATCTGTTCAGAGAGACGCAGGTTCTCGCGACGAGAGTGTACCAAGTCCGCATCGGCGCGGTCCAGGCGTTGGCGCAGGGAGTGGATCTAAAGAAAAAGTAGACAATAGACATAATATCACAAAACATATTTTATAAAATTCATGAATATATTATGTTTGCTATGTCTGTGTGTGTTTGTCAATCATCGTGTATCCTTATACGTAGGTTAGACGGTCTTTTCATCAATCTGATCCATCAATCTGATTGACGGAATATTGATGGTAAAAAAGTTCATAATATTAAAAATATTATGATCAATCCATCAATCCGTGGGTTGGACGATCAAATCGTTTCTTTCCAGGATCTTTACCGGATTTATGGGACCCTGTAACCTACGACATAAGGGTGAAACAATTTTGCTTTTTTTGTTTGAAAGCTGACATGATAGAGATTGTTTTGCTCCAGATTTCAACCGCCCCTTATTATAAATAGGCCGTATAGGCCGCGGCCTAGGGCGGTAGCCTCCTAGAGGGGCTGCAGTGGCCTAGGGGCCGGCAAATTTCGTACATGGGTCGGCGGAAATAAAGTGGCCTACAGCCCTACCCTCATAAAAAATATAAATACGGCACTTGACTTCTAGACTCCGGATTATATATCCATACCTCAGAATTGAGTCTGTTGGTGTCATGTCGAGCCTGCCTCTGTTGCCTCTCCAGCGCCAGACGCGCGGACGCCAGTTCCTCCTCCAGAGAAGCCTTCTCCGCGTTAGCTTGAGCGAGGTCCGCTTGGAGAGTCGCTGGAAGTAAATGAGCCTTCAGGACCCAGAGTCCAGAGATAGGAGGTGAGGACGCATCACACAACATGCCGCTTATACTTAGATCGCGAAATATATTATCATACCAAGGAGGTGTATACCAGTCGCATCATAAAAAGGTTGAAAAACACTGACTTAGATAAATTTTAATTAGGCTATGGGCCAGTCTAAAGACCTATAAGGAAGTTTTCGCGCGACGCGACGATAGGAAATGTTCTTTAAAATGTATGTTTTCATTTTGGTACATTGCAAAATGAATAAATTGTGCTTTTATTATACGAAAGAGCGTGAAGCAGTGCTGTCTGTCGTATGTTCAGAATTCAGATTCTACGCGGCAAAACAGCCTTGGTTGGTATGTAAAGGCGAAAATCGGAGATCGCTGAATTAAGAGCTGAAAAGATTGTAAGCCAATATAGAACGACCACTAACCCGATTTATTCTTGAGTTCAATTTTGAGTTCCTCGATAGCAGCATTCTTCATCGTTATTTCACGTTTTAGGTCATTTTCGTCGCGGCGTTGACGGTCCAAGTCCAGCTGAAATTAAAAATTTCATAGACTGATTTCATTCATGAATCATGTGGCAATAGTTTATTTTTATTAAAAAAAAAAAAATGACAGCTGTCTGCTAGTAATTAATGTCAAAACGCGAAGAAGAAGCAGAAAAATTATATGTTTTGTTTTGGTTTTGCGAAGAATTCTGTAAAAAGGTATAAACAAAATATACCACGATTTATGTAGTTTTCACAGATCATTATCATTATCAGAGATTTATAACTATCATATTTAATAAACACAAGATAAAACATGGAAGGCTCAAGAAAAAAGTAAGTAAGTAATGCTAAATGCATCAACCAACGAAATCAAAAAGAAAAATTTACAGCAAGTACTAGATGATTTGGATAAAAGTACCGTTTTAATCAATTAAAGTGGTCTTATTGTTATTGTTAGAATATTGTAGCTATAATATACTGAAGATATTGTATACATGCGTTTTTTAGGGTTCCATACCCAAAAGGTAAAAACGGGACACTATTACTAAGACTTCATTGTCTGTCCGTCTGTCTGTCTGTCTGTCTGTCTGTCTGTCTGTCTGTCTCCAGGCTGTATCTCAAGAACCGCTACAGCTAGACTTCTGAAATTTTCACCGATTGTGTATATCTGTTGCCGCTATAACAACAAATACTAAAAATAAAATAAAGTAAATATTTTTAGGGGGGCTCCCGTACAAAAAACACAAGTTTTTGTCTACTTTCGCTCTATACCGATAACCGGTATGGAACACTTCATGCGTGAGTCCGACTCACTCTTGGCCGATTATTTATATCTTCACCTGTGTACAGTGTATCTTTGTAAACTCTCCTTTGAATATTTTCTTGTAAATTGTATTTCAGTGTCCGCTGCACAGCATTACAGTTAAAATTACTAGTGGACTACATGATTGAGAACCCCGGCTTTGCTTCTGGGGAGTACCATGGCCTGCCTGCGGCAAAGAAACTAGAGGAAGAATGGACCAACCTGGCTGCTACCTTGAGCGAACATGGAGCCGACAAAACAATACAACAGTGGAAAGTGGTAAATATGTGAACAACTAAATAATGCCCGCAACCTCAGTTACGCCACAAGTTTACCCCTGAACTATATATTTTTCCTGGATATAAGAACTAGCTGTTGCCCGCGTCTCCATCCGCGTGGACTTCAGTTTATACTTTATAGCGCGCGGTAGTTCCCGTATCCATGTGGGCTACATTACTGCAAATTGCAAAATTTCCACGACAGAGTTGCTTCCCCGGTATGCTTACTTCAAACTTCAATGTTCACAGACAGACAGGCACGTCACACTTAAGGTGAACGCAGATTTGGCCGCACCGCACGCACCGCAGTCGCCGCATTTCGAATTCTTCGCAACTTCTACATTCTTTATATGAAGAATTCGAAATGCGGCGACTGCGGTGCGTGCGGTGCGGCTAAATCTGCGTTCACCTTTAAAACACCCCTCTTTTTGTGTCGGGGGCTAAAAACTGAGGTCGAACAGCTTGTGCGATGTAGGTGACGGACAGCGCCATCTATTATGAATTTTTCGAACTAACTTAATTTGAATTTTACGCATAATAAACACATCCTTACAACCCTTTTCCAGTTAAAAAGCAGCCTATGTCCTTTCTCAGGCTTCCTTTATCTGACATCTGTGTACAAAATTTCGTTACAATCGGTTCAGTAGTTTTGGCGTGAAAGCGAGACAGACAAACAGGGATACTTTCGCATTTATAATATAAGTATAGATGAAATGTCTTGTCCTGGGACTTGGGAGTCGGGACTCAAAGTGTCTCCATACCAAATTTCAGCAAAATCAGTTTAAGACTTTAGAGGTTTGGGCGTGAAGAGGTAAACAGACAGACAGACACACTTTCACATCTATTATATTAGTATGGATTGTAAATCTTTATTGCTTTTACTAAAATAGTTCTTGCAACCAACAGGTTCAAAAACACTGGTCTATTATAATAGCATCTAATATTGTTTTGGACATTGCAGACATGGCGAGACCTTAAGAAGAAGGCTAGAGCTGACGGACTGAGAGTGCTACAGGCGTACATTGATGGTGTCAGCAAAACCGACTCAATACTGACCCTGTCAGACCAGTCGTTGAAAGTGTTGAAGGCCATCGGCCACGAAGCTGCGGAGAGAATAGAGATGGTCATTGCAGAGAGTGGTGTAAGTTTTAATCATTATCTATACTTATAATAATATTATAAATGCGAAAGTGTGTCTGTCTGTGTGTATGTCAATCTGTCTGTCTGTCTGTCTGTCTTTTATATCTTCACGAACAAACTATGAACCTATTTTGTTAAAATTTGGTATGATACTTTGAGTCCTGGGTATGGACAAAGTTAACTTGGAAAAATGTACGGTACCCGCGCGATAAACGAATTTTGGCATGATGTGCCGGCGACATCTAGTGACAAATATAGACATTGTGGAAGAGTGGACAAAGCAGGAAATTTGAGAACTGTCGTTTTGGAACGAAGTTCCTTATCGCACGTTCGACGTAAATCTGAAGGCTAGACAAAACGATATTTGACCTTGATTTGACCTCGACACTTTTTTATTAGTACCTTATAATTATGCTATGTTAGGGGTAGAGGGCGTTGATAGTAAGTATTCCTGTGCGTCAACTAGATGGCGTTTTTTTTAAATAAACAGCGACGTGTTAGTATTTCTGGGCGTCAATTAATGGCGTTTTTTAAATTATTTTTTTTGTGTATAATTATTATTATGTATACAGGTTTCTTGATCATAAGAAATAACTTTATTCCATTCGGGTATCACTTGACACCCCTCAAGTTTTTTTTATTGCACAAATGAAGGCTTTAGATCGGGAATTGAAATCGGAAAAATTGAGGTATCTATGTATTTGCTGGGGATACTTTGAGTCCAGGGAAAGAACATAGGATAGTTTTTATCCCGGTAAAAATGTACGGTTCCCGTGAATTCTGGCGCAACGGAACGGGCGTCATATAATATATATACAATTCTCGTGTCACAATGTTAGTCCACGAACTCCTCCGAAACGGCTTTACTGGTTTTTACCAAATTTTATACTTATGCATATTCAGTAGGTCTGAGAATCGGCTACTGGGTACTTTATATATTGATAAGTGCATTTGTTGAATAAATAATAGCAAATTATTATAACTCAAGACTGAAGGCGACCGTTGTTTGTGCGACGAGATAGCGATAGACGTTGCTATGGTAACATACTTATTTAGTCACTTCAAAAAAATAATATGGGCAAAATAGGTACTTTTTATAATGGCAAAGCAACGTTTGCCGGGACAGCTAGTATAATATATTATTGTATTTTGTTCCAGACCTCAGCGTACCCCATACAAACTACACACGTGCCGAGCCCGAGTGCTGTGGCAGCTACAGAGTCAAAAAATTTGACAATACCAAAAATATATAAAAATGTATGTAAACCTGTTTTTATAATAAAATTTTTACGCATTTAATATTTAGTATCTACAGGCTGTAACACAACTAAGTGATTATACTTTAGTGCAGTGTTTTTCAACCTGTGGGGGGGATTTTTCATACCAGCGGGTCGCTTCATAAAAAGGTTGAAAAGCACTGCTTTAGGGTATGTATGAGCCCTCTGTATAGAATTCACTGTTAAAGTGCAGTGCTGAAAGAGTTTTTTTTTTGTGATTCACAGTCAACTACAAAAAGGACTCATACACATCCTACTAAGTATTATTACACCCTGTATGTAGACTCCTTGCGATGAATTAATATATGAGCTTAAGCCCCAATTTCACCAACGACTGTTAAAGGTAACGCTCGAATTAGTATCACGTTACCTCTTTCGTTTTTCTTATGAATGAAAGAGATGACATGACATTTTAACAAGCTGTTTACACTAACAGACGTTGGCGAAACTGGGGCTTAAGGTACAAGTTGGAACCGAGCGACACGCGATAACTGCAGAACTCAGAATAGGCGTCGTCACGACACTACTGATTTCTATGTATTTCTTTGAAATAATAATAATAATAATACCTATGGACGCTTCACACCACGTCAGTCTGGCCCCGTGCTAAGTACCTAAAGGACTTGTGTTACAGGTACCAGACAACGGAAATATATTTAATACTTTTATACTATATAATTTAATACTTTTATAATATAGGTATATATTTAAGATTTTTATTATATTATATACATATTTAATACACATCCAGACCCAGGAACTTTGAAAACTTTTTTTGTTCCGTCGGCGGGATTCGAACCCGCGACCCCCGGCTTGAGCACCAACGTGCTCACCACTGAGCCACAGAGGTCGTCAAATACCCTCGACACGAAGCTAGCGAAACTTATTCATAGAAATACATAGAAACCAGTACTGTCGCGACGATACGTCGTATGCTGCAACGTCATGTCTAGTCGAGTCGGCTTTCAATTTGTACCTTAAGGGCCTGTTGCACCACTTCCTGATAAGGGTGTGTTTCCACTGAAGCGGAGCGGAGCGGAGCTTAGCGGTGCCCCGATTGACTAATCGTGCTATTCCAGCGGAATGACAGCGAAGCTGAGCGAAGATTTCGAGCATGGTGGTTGGTCAATTCGGCACCGCTCCGCTTCAGTGGAAACGCGGCCTGAAGTGCCGGATAGGCTATCCACAACTTTTTTGACAGATTCTCCATACTCTATCTGTCAAGTTAAGTGGTAGCCTATCCGACACTTATCAGGAGATAGTGAAACAGGCCCTAAAAGTTGCAATGTCTAGTTTATTGATAAATACTAAGGAAACAGTATAAAAGTGTAATCTTTTTAGGAGACATGCGACAGCGAAGAAGAGAGAGTTCCTAGAAAGAGACGGCGTAGCGAGGAGAGAGAGAAAGAGAAAAATATAGGCAAAGAGAGAAACATGAAGAAAGAAACAGAAAAATACAAAAATGCACTAGAGTTGAGAACAGCAAGAGATGAATTTGACATATTCGGTGAACATGTAGCTATGAAAATAAGAAACCTGAACAACTCAAACGCTAAACATAAAGCACAATATTTAATAAATAATGTACTTTTCAACGCTGCCATGGGTGAGTATGATTCAAACAATGATCCTTTGAGTTTTTCCGAAAGTAGTAGTCAAGTTGTTAGATTGAGTAGCAGAGAGATGTTTGTTAAAATCGAGCATGAGTGATCCTAATGTCTCTGTTACGTTTGTAACTTGTTAGATTATGATAAATAAATATACTTGTTATATAAATTATTTAAGTTATGTAAATAACTACTAGGTGAGGTATTTAGTTGATAATAAATAATAATGTAAATAATAAAATTTGAGCTGTCAAATAAAGTATTTTGGAAAAAAGAAAATAAAAAATACATTTTTAAAACTTATTTTTTGCAAGCATTTCATTACTATCTGTTTTTTTTATTATCTGTCCCTCTTCTTCTATTGTCTACTGCAGTTATTATCTACCTCCCTACTTCTCTCTTTTCTCCTCTCTAACTCGCTGTGTCATCCCTCCCTCTCTCCCAGTCTCTCTCCGTCTTAATCTCTCACCAACTGCTCGACGTGAGCGCTGTGACGCAGCCCCGCTCCTGCATATCTCTCTCTCTCTCTCTCTCACCTCCAACTTGGCAGCCAGCTCGTATTGCGCGGCCAGGTCTCTCGCCAGCTGCTTGAAGTGCGCGCTGTGACGCAGCTCCGCTCCTGCATCTCTCTCTCTCTCTCACCTCCAACTTGGCAGCCAGCTCGTACTGCGCGGCCAGGTCTCTCGCCAGCTGCTCGATGTGCGCGCTGTGACGCAGCTCCGCTCCTGCATCTCTCTCTCTCTCTCTCACCTCCAACTTGGCAGCCAGCTCGTACTGCGTGGCCAGGTCTCTCGCCAGCTGCTCGACGTGCGCGCTGTGACGCAGCTCCGCTCCTGCATCTCTCTCTCTCTCACCTCCAACTTGGCAGCCAGCTCGTACTGCGTGGCCAGGTCTCTCGCCAGCTGCTCGACGTGCGCGCTGTGACGCAGCTCCGCTCCTGCATCTCTCTCTCTCTCTCACCTCCAACTTGGCAGCCAGCTCGTACTGCGCGGCCAGGTCTCTCGCCAGCTGCTCGATGTGCGCGCTGTGACGCAGCTCCGCTCCTGCATCTCTCTCTCTCTCTCTCACCTCCAACTTGGCAGCCTGCTCATACTGCGCGGCCAGGTCTCTCGCCAGCTGCTCGACGTGCGCGCTGTGACGCAGCTCCGCTCCTGCATCTCTCTCTCTCTCTCTCTCTCTCACCTCCAACTTGGCAGCCAGCTCGTACTGCGCGGCCAGGTCTCTCGCTAGTTGCTCGGTGTGGGCGTTGTGGCGAAGCTCCGCGGCGCTTCGCTCCTGCATGGCGCGCCGAGCTCCCGCCCCAGTCAGCTCACGGATCTTGTTGCGCTCTGATGCTAACTCCTCCTGCACAACATAATTGAAGACATGAGAAAAAGGTGAGTATTTAAATAATTGCCGTTTTTTACATAAATGGGGGATTTCAGGGCGGAGAAAATTATTTGAAATAAAAAAATGATTTGTTTAAATTGTAAGGGAAAAATAAGTATTTTTCCGTATATTACAAAATGTTAATTATCTGGTTTTTCCACTCACGTCTTAAAGTATGACGTTAAGTTTGTAGGCTTCATTGTTGTGACGAAAAAATTATAGAAATAGAGTACTGGTTATGTTGGAGAGAAAAATCAAGTATAGGAAGAGTCTACTGAAAACATCATTTTGACAAAAAAATCCGACTCCAAACAGAATTTCCTTATCATGGGACCACCCGTAAAGCATGCTCTTTTCAACAAAAAAATAATCACAAAAATCGGTTAACAAACGACGATGTTATCCGCGAACAAACAAAAAAATATATGAGAGGCCTCCTCTTATTTGAAGTCGGCTAAAAATAACAGGACAAGTCCATTTATTTGCGCTGAAATTTGTTTATCGTGCGGGAACCGTACATTTTTTGTGGTAAAGAGTATTGTATGTCCTTTTCGGGACTGAAAGAATCTCCATTCCAAGCAAAAACGGTCGGTTATTAGGGTGTGAGGAGGTAACAGACATACAAACAGAGGGACAGACAGACAAACAACATACTCATTAGTCACCAATGTACTACTGAATGATGAGAAAATGAATTTAGTAGACACCACCGTATTTCTAGGCGTAACGCTGGATTGTAAGTTACAATGGGGTCCACATATTGCAAAACTAGCAGATAAGCTTCTGCAGCATATGCTGTTAAAAAAATTCGTGAAATCACTGATGTAGAGACCGCGCGATTAGTTTACTTTAGCTACTTTCATAGCATAATGTCTTAGCCCTTAGGGCATCCTCTTGTGGGGAAACGCGGCGGACATTAATACAATATTTGTGCTGCAGAAGCGAGCTATTCGTTCTATTTATAAGATGTCGTCTTTTGAATCTCTAAGACAAAAATTTAAAGAAATAAGAATTCTGACCGTCGCATCTCAATACATTTTGGAAAATCTCTTATATGTTAGAAAGAACATAAATATTTTCAAAAAGAAAAGTGATTATCATAATCTAAATACTAGAAATAAGAACAAGTTAGCAATGTTCAGACTAGCCAAAGTAAGCAAATCTTTTAAAGGCCAATGTATACGCCTATACAATAAAATCCCAGAAAATGTTCAAAATCTACTTTTAAACAAATTTAAAAAAGCAGTTAAAGAACGTTTGTGTGCTAAAGCGTATTATAATGTCAATGATTTCATCGAGGACAGCACACCTTGGGAATAGGGTGGCTCCATGCAGGTTACTTTTATTTTTGTTACATAGCTGTAAGCCATAACATTGTAATTTTCCATTTTTTTTTAGTAAAAGATGGCCCCGTGCGAGTTTCTTACGCCGGTTCTTCTCGGCGGGGTAGTTCCCGAACCGGTGGTAGGCAACGTAGCTTCTTCGTTCGACTTTCAAAAAGAGTATCATGATACCTATTTTGAATAAAAAGATATTTTATTTATTTATTTATTTTATTTTATTTATTTATTCATTTGTATGGATATTAAAAAGCGCGTGGCTCGTTTGTTTCGTGAGTGGAATCTGTAAATACTTACATTGACTCATATCTTCGTCTCTTTCTCACTCCCATATAGCTACGCGTGAGTGAAAGAGACACGTGATTAACCTACCTTCAAACGCCGCAACTCCGCCTCCAGATTATTCCTCTCTTCTCTCAACTGCTGCTCTATGATGTCTGAGCTTCTCTTGTGTCGGTTGTCCAAGTCCCCATCGCGTTGATCCAGGTTCAACTTGAGCTTGGATATTTGCGACTCTAGGGTGGATTTGTCCCTAATTGGAATAATATATTAGGGATACATAATAATAATAATAGCTCCCACACCGGTTTCGGTGACGGTGGCCGGTTTCGTTGAAACCAGGCCAGCTACGCAGGAGTTATTTTATAGTGCCCAAGTGTGTGCGCAGTACACAAGAGCACTCTATTCCTTTACTCTCCTAACCCAGTGGGACGGCAGACCGACACGACCGGCGAGAGACCAGACACAGGACCGACTTTTTACATGCCGATCCGACGCATGGATCATCTTACTTGTCAGACAATCAGGTGATCAGCCTGCATTATCCTTGCAAACTTGGAAATATCATGTTTCCAACGCGGGAATCGAACCCACGACCTCCGAGAGAGCCGCGCTCTATACCACTAGATCACGGAGGCGGAGGGATACATATTATAACTTATATGTAAAGAATAGATCTAAATTTTAAAAATAATTTAGGACTCGAACCATTTATTATGCATACAGTAAAGAAATAAACAATTCATCAATCATCAACACAGCTATTCTCAAAGTTTGCTCCGCGGAGCCTGAATGAATTGAATTCCTTATTCCAGTGTCCGTTTAACATTATTCCAGTAGCAATCCAGCGCTGGATTGGATTACTGGATTGGAATAATGTGAACCAGCTATTTATTTACCTTTGCAAGTTGTCAATCTGTCTCTTGAATCCATCCAGACATGTGGAATCCACGAGGCCCGCTGCCAGCTTCCTTTTATTTTCGTTGTTTTCCTCCTGCATAAAACATAAGAAGAAACAAAATATATAATATAATCAAAACAATAGAATCAGAAAAAAAGAATTCTGAATTTTTTTTTTAACTATTTAGTTAGGTAATTATTACAATATGGGGGTCAAAGTCACTCTATATTATTAAAGTCACCTCTAACACTTACATTTTTAACAGATTTCTTTTTCTCTTTAAATCGGCACGGTATCCCAGTTTTTTCTTATTATAGTTTAAAAATTGAAAATCTATTGTGCCTGCGATTCCCACGATCGAGGTATTAAACAAAATCTAACCTGTACTTTCTTCAGATCGATCTTGGACTGTGTCAGTTGGGCTTCCAACTCTGCGATGCGCGACTCGAACACAATGTTTGGTCCTTCGAGCTTCGCTGAACGCGGTCTTGCTTTGCGGGATTTCAGTGGAGTGACCTATTAAAAAATACATTAATGTTACTATAGTAATTTGTATAGATTGTAGAGTAAATATTGTGTATTCTTCATTGTAGTAGATTTAGTAGTTTAAGGAAAAATAACAAAGTAACGGTCTCCCACCGCTGCCACCATAATATTATTTTAAACTTACCACGAACATGGAACATTTGACTAGTAAGATACAGTCTTTAATCCTTTGAACTTCTTCTTATAGTCTTCTTTTTACTTCCTATACTATTACTATAGTAACGTAATATTATACTATTACTACTATACCTTATTATCACTATCCAGTCCCGTGCTGTCATCAACATCGTCAGTCTCCGAGCCCTCATAATTGTGGAACATTCGAGAGATAATCTTGTTCTTCTGGGCCTCGTGAAGATGTTCGTTCTCCGAAATTACCTCCTTGACTTTACCGAGGAGGTTGTTTAGTTCGTCCTGTTGGAAATTAAGAGAAATTATTTAAACCCCTCTATCTCTCTGTCTGTCATGTTGCTTTTCCAATGCGTATCACAGAGACAAGCAGATCTTTTACAGTTAAAAAAAAACAAGAATGTTGCGCAAATTCTGCTGCGCAGAATACTGTAGCTTCAAAGTTCATGCCATGATGTATCTCATCAAATTTTATCAAAATCAGGTCAGCGTTTTAAAAGCGTTCAGAGAAAAAAGACAGACAGACTTTCGCATAATAATATTAGTATCGATTTAAATATTGCGGCATCTCCATAATTTTATTGTAATTATTATCTGTTGTGGATATACTTACCCTGCAATACTGGCTCTCTCGCTCCAACTGCTCTATGTATTCCTCCTGCTTCTGTATGAAGTGTACCACGTCGGGGTTAGTGGCGTCTGCGTTGGATGCTGGAGCTTAAAAAATAATGTAAGAGATAAAAAGTACCTACATTTGTCGAATGGTTGAGATAAAGTGTATCGAAAAGTAGGAATGAGTACTATGATCATTGTCGAAGATTGAATAAAAAAAATGTGAAAGTTCAAATACGAATTATTTTTTTAAAATTTGGAACTTCGGCTATTTCCGTTGTTTTTTTTTTTCTTGAAAGGCCGATCGTCAATAGATTTATTTACTCAACTGACAGACTAAAAAATTGGGTTGTTGGGTGTCCGGATATTATGTATTTTATATTTATTTAGGAAAACGTATATGATGATAACAATACTCGTGCATTATAAATTATATAGTTAATATTATATTATATAATTATATAATATTAGGTACATTAACTCAAATTTTTTATTTCAACACTGAATTTCCTCCATCCTTCAAGATAGTACTTAATATAACTTTTATTATATTTCTCACCATTAGTCTGTGGTGGTGGAGTATAGTTGTTCAAGCTATCGGCGTACAGACTTGTATATTTGGCCGTCAGTCGCGGTTTCGGCTTATATTCGGCGAGGGTGTGGTATTTTTTGTCATCATCTTCTTCCTTGTAAGAGCCGTAGCTTCGTACCTAAAAATTAAGGATATTGTCCTGAGTCCAGAATCCAAAATATTGGGAAATTCCAGGGCCACCGTAAGGGCTACTGGCGCCTGTGTGCAAAAAAAGGATTTTAGCGCCCCTTTAGGCAAATTGTTTGGGTCCTTGGTTTTGGCGCCCCTAAAGATGGCTATTTGACGCCCCTAGAGGATAGATAGATGGAGAATCTGCATTGCACACATTGCACATAATATGGTAGCGAGGGCCCTGAGAAATTCAATGAAAATCATCGAAATTAATTACTGGACTAATATAATTTGAGAACAGAAGATTTGAAGCAAATTCGTACAATCGAAGAGCAGAGTTTAATTTTCACTGGACATCCAGATTTCTGTCTAGACAGACATGATATGACTAGACTAGACAGACATCAGTAAAATCGTTTTTTCTTAGATAGGTATACAAGTACATAGTTAAATTATTAACTCGTGAATATAATAAATTATAAAATACTATATTAATTAAAATAAAAGAAAATAATTAAGTATCTGACTTTAAATTATTCGAAAAATTACTTACACTTGGCGCGGTGTTTCCTGACAAAAAGTACTTCAGTTTCGATACAGCCTCTTTATAAGCAAGTTCTGTATAATCAGGGATTCTTTTTAACCCATATTCACCCATCTTGCTTGGCCGTCTGTAAAGAAAGTTTGTGCTATACATGATTTAAAATAAAAAAGTTAATGCTATAAATTAAAAAGAAACATTTTGAAAATGGAACGCGCACTGAGGCATGGCGCGGTAAGCGCGCGTTTAACAAAAGTATTGATTTAACTATTCCAGGTTGCTATAGTTATTAATTAATGTAAACAATGCGTAATTTTTGGGTAAATCCCTTTTTACCACAGATAAAAATGTTTTACATCGAGAACATTTTAATAAAATCGATTTTGATGTAGAGAAGTAGAGTTTTGAAAATCTGTTTATGGTAAGGTTTTCAAATATTTTGAAAAACAGAACTGTGTTAAAAAAATAATATATTTGTTCAAAATCGCATTGTCCTACCTCGACGGATATCGATTACTATTAGTTGATACGCTTGCTTGTTACTTGATTCATTATTTATATACAATTAATAACATAATACTTATATTAATAAAAGTCCGAAAGTGCAGTGTTTGGTCGATTTTGTCTACTTAGACATTATGTTATCATTCTTATCTCCCACAATGTTCTAATCTATAACTAGTAAGGGTGGGTTTCCACTGAAGTCTGAAGCGGAGCGGAGCTTAGCGGTGCCCGAATTAACCAATCGTGCTATTACAGCGGAATGACAGCAAAGCGGAGCGAAGATTTTGAGCATAGTGATTGGTCAATTCGGCACCGCTAGGCGCTAAGCTCCGCTCCGCTCTGAGTCAGTGGAAACACGGCCTAAGGGTGGGTTGCACCAGAGGCGTGGTTAAAGTTAAGTTTAAAGTTATAGTTAAGGCTAACTTGGCTTTAACCTTATAACTTTAACCTTAACTTTGACCACAGAAATTGACAGCTGATGTCTGTTGCGTTTATTTTTAAAGCTACAGGATTGAGAGTATAAAAAATTGAATCAAAATAATAAAAATCGACAGGAAATATAATATAACACTGTAAAAGTCGAAACATAGTAAATTTTCAAGAAAAAAATTTAGATATAATAAGTATGAGCGATTGGGTATTGATTTGACATTTTGCACTGTAGCTTTATACTTAATTAAAGTTACTAAAGTGCAAGTTGCAACACACCCTAAGCTTACAAAGTTTACTATAATATTTAAATATGGCTTTGTATAGACACTACTTAATTGCTATCCAACTAACTTTCTGATTTTCTTTGTCTGAAATGGTAGAAACATCGCCTGACAGACAAAAACAGCCTACCTCCAATAGTTATTAGATAAACGATGCGTAAATATTTATATTAGTAAGAGTAAAAAAAGGTTATAAGGTAGTAAAATAAAATTAGAGAAAAAAAATACTTAACATAGAATTAAAAAAAGTTTTGTACTCACTTGATTTTGGTGCGTCTGAATTTTCCGTTCATTTCGCGATCAGAACCCCCGCTCGAACCGCTTTTGGTTCTGTACAACTTAGATTTGCCTAAATAATTTGTCGATCCCATACCTTTACTTAATTATGAAAAAAAAAATAACTAAAATGCTGGCTAGATAGAAAAAAAACACCAAGTTATCGGCCGATTTTAGAAAAAAATTAAAAAATAATTTCAATAATTTAAAATGAGAACAGCAATGACGTTTACTGTCTAGTTCGAAATTCAAAACGAAAATGGAATACTTTCTTATTTCATTTGTCCCTTTTCCCGTGTCTGGCGGCTTGCTCGTCAATTCTTACGACGTTTATAGACCAAGAGCTGAAGGTAAGCATTTAAACATTTTCCATACGGTGCGTATAATATAAATTAAGTATGTATTAATATACCTTTATGGATGTATAGTCTGCCAACTTTGTTCGCGCAAAATTTATTTATCGCGTAGGATTAACGATCATTTTTTGCTATGTGAGAAATAAGAGTGAGCATACCTACTAAATGCTCGGTCAGTAGTCGGTACATAATTTATCCTATATCTATTTGTACCTCCGTACTACGAAAAAACGATAGTTCATTGCTGTTGTACCGCCACATAAAAACTATAGGTCTACCAGAATCTGATGGCAAAAAGTGAGAAAATAAATTGACTCTAGCAATACCGAGGTAATAGGAATAAAACATTTTCATCCTTTTTTATTCCTTTAGCGGCTTATTTTGTGTGTAAAACATGCAAATATAAAAATTTATCCAATGATCAAGGATGTTTTGAAAATCTGCTGTCAAAAATTGCCATCAGATTCTGGTAGACCTATACCTATGCAACATTTTAGGATGTCGACTGAATCTGGTAAACATTTTAAGGCAAATTTTTTACCTAAAATCGACAAAACCTTAAAAAACAAAAGCTGAAGCATTCAATTGAATTTAACTGTAATGCGCTTAAAATATTATAATCAATTAACTTCAGTAATAAAAAAATATGTAAGTAGTTGTTTGGTACCTAACTTTTAATGCGTTTTTCGTCATCTAGCTCTCGGTCTATGTGCCTGGCAGTGTCTGTCGTGTAGAGGCGCACGCGATGGCGTCGTTTTTAGGAAACACGAACCATCATTTTACGTTTGAAAAAAGAACATTCTCTGTTTTTTTTATTGTTTGTTTATGTTAAGGAATACTTTCTGTAAGGCTACACTTTTGTTGGTATTTTATAAAACGTGCCCTCTTCGACAAAATACATATTTTCATTAAACTGTAGGTACATGAATATTGTAAATCAGCATAACTTGCAATTAAATTGTTTATTTGGATGTAGAGCTTTCGTTAAGCTCAAAAGGTTCTATATACTGTGACTAACGTTAGAAACTATAGGCTCTACATACAATCTGATAACTTCAAAACATGAAATAGCAATATTATAACTTTTTATTTTACCTTAAGCTTTACAAAGTATAATATGTACCATAGAGGAAATTGATTCCTAGGCAGTTAAGTGAGTTAACAGACCAACGTCATTTGGTCGGATCATGTCAATTCAATGTTAACTGTGATCTGTCGGCTTGGTTTGACGTACATAACGCAACCAAACTACTTAGGTCCCCCATCTTCCGAGGAATCAACTTCTCTGATAGTAGTTGCCTCTAATTTGCAAGTCGGTTAAACCATACCACAGCTTAATCCATTAAGTTGCCATTAAGTATATGTAAGTTTAAAACTTCTTATTTAGAGTAGGCTGGTATGTTTGCAACAGAAAAGTAAAATATTTTAATTTTGAAGGACGACAATGTCAAGTTTGTAAGAACTGAAAAAAATGTACATCTCAATGGTTTTATGGGAAAATATTTGTGTCCGATTTGGAGGTGTGGCGGTACCCACAATTCGCCTAACAATCCTACATCGCGCTATCGAAGTTTCGGAGAACGGCAAGATATATACAACGTCTGAAATGACGTCAGTGGGCTTCGGCCTGACCGGGCATACTACCTTGCTCGGTCGGAAGATCTTCCTTTTCGCCCGCCACTAACAACGTTAAAGAGGATTTATAATTAGAAACGTAATTGTCGTTTCTTTATTTTTACAGGTACTTACTTATGTTATTCTATTATTATTGTATTTAGTTTTTGTACATATAGTTTTCAATGTTTTACTGTTTGCTTATATACATTAAATCTTTATTTTTACAGAGAAACAAAATTGTTTATATTTTCCTCCTATATGTCGTAATCATGGACGTATAAAAAAAGGCGGACGGAGTCCCACCATACACAAAACTGTGTCGTTCAGAGTCGGCCAGCTGGCTGTATGTACACGGTCCGCACGCACACATTCTTGCGCTAGTCCATACCATTTGACAGGCGTCGGAACGTGTGCGTGGCCGACTCAGAAGAAAAGTGAGCCACAGTTTTGTATATATATATAGATGTGGCGGTACCCACAATTCGCCTAACAATCCTACATCGCGCTATCGAAGTTTCGGAGAACGGCAAGATATATACAACGTCTGAAATGACGTCAGTGGGCTTCGGCCTGACCGAGCATGCTATCTCGCTCGGTCGGAAGATCTTCCTTTTCGGCCGCCACTAGCAACGTTAAATTGGTGACCCCGACGTGATGACCAGGAGAGGGACCCCGTGCTCTGCTTGCTGACCGGTCGTTGTAGCCTATGGCTGCCCCGTTCAAGCCGGACACGGGTTCGACCGGCGCGGACATTGCCGTTCTCCGAAACTTCGATAGCGCGATGTAGGATTGTTAGGCGATATGTTAGGATATATATATATATATATATATATATATATATATATATATATATATATATATATATATATATATATATATATATATATATATATATAATACTTCCAAGTATTTGCAAATGATAATACCGACTATACGACTATACGACTAGATGGACGCTAGCTAGTCAGTAACTCGGTACCTTCATTAAACCTCAACACGCAACGCGAGTCTTGGTACAGGGTTATACCGTTGCTAAAAATGACTTGTGCGGCCATAATACTCCATTGCGTTGCGGTATAGAAAAACAATTATAGCGTTGGTTTGCCGCATCGCTGCATCTGTACCTGCAAATTTTATACAGGCGGAGATTTTGTTTGTGTGAACCCAGTTATCTCACGAACTATAATTGGTCCGACTCCGGCCGTGTGGACCCCAAGTTAGAAAATGAGTTTCTTTTTCAGCGGGGAATTTACGCCGGCGGAGCTGGACAAAACAGGAAACGTGTAGTAAATATATATTATGTATAATATTATTAACATAAACTGCGTAAAACTCGCTGACAGTCAGTTTAAGTTTAAAGTTAAGGATAGCTTACACAGTACGAACAGCTGAAATGACCGTAGGCAGTGTACTCGCACGGAAGCAGCTCCCTGGGCCACGCCATTCACATTGCTTTATTCAATCAAGCCCGTGAAGGGGCCCCGGGTGGAAAACCATGGTCAGGGGCTATGCCCCTCTACATGGGAAAATACAAATGTTTACATACCGTTTTAGGAAAAACCCCCGCGACAGAACGCGGGGAAAACCATGGAAAAGACAGACCCTACCACGCCTGACCAGGCCACAATCGTACACCAGACGCAGTAGCTGCACATTGCTGAGGTCGCAGTTGACAGGTAATGCTACAGTGAATACGCCTAGTCAAGTTGTATCTGTGGATGGGGAAGGCGAGTGGCGAGTGAAAACAAAAACATGTTTTCGCGAGCAACTGACTCGCTCGCATACGGCAGTAACTCGTATGATGCGGTCATATGGTGCAAGTAGCTGCACCTCAGTAACTGACTTGGCCAGCTCGCTATGTCAGCTCGCACCGTGTAACCCAGCCCTTAGTCAAAACTCTGTTTTTTAGGGTTCCGTGTCAACAAGGAACCCTTGTAGTTTCGGTCTGTCCGTCCGTCTGTCCGTCTGTCCGGCTGTCTGTCTGTCTGTCCGCGGTTTTACTCAGAGACTATATGACCTACAAAGCTGTAATTTGGCATGAATACACATATTAGTGATGGCAACAAAATGGTACAGGAAATCGTAATTTTTTTTTATAGTAACTCCCCTACACATCAAGCGGAGATGAATTTTTTTTTTCGCGCCCACCCCATCGTATGGGGTATCGTTGAATAGGTTTCTTAAAAATATTGCGAGTATTCATAGATCATTTTCCGATTTAGGGATCGGTTTGTGAAATATTAAGTTTTAAAGTGGAAAAAATCGTTAGAGTCCAGTGTCCCCCCCTTCTACAAGCTAAACGGTTGGTTCTGGAAATGTCAAAAAATTCACGGGAGTAGGAAATATGCTGAATTTAAAAGGAAAACTATCACGGCTAAGAAGACTTCATAAGTTAATGAGTAATAGTTGATTAATTTATTCGGCGAAGTATAAAGGACCTTTGTTGTTAGTAGTGTAAAACACGCTTTAAATGTACGTTCATTGACCATAAACATTATCTAAAACTTGCGGTACTACGGAACCCTATATTGCGCGTGGCCCGACATGCACTTGGCCGGTTTTGTATTGTTTAGTCGCGCCGTACCGCAACGCAGATCAATGCGTTTTTCTGTTCCGACGACGCAATGCATCGGAACAGTGTAGCCTTTACGTAAGTATGTAAAACAGTTGTGTGTGCAAAGTTACTGTTTGTACAGACGCTATAAACTTGAAAAAACACTTTTAACTACACACTCTTAAACACTCAACTACGCTAGCTATGGAGAAGCCAAAAAGATGGGTAGGTACTATAGGTACTGATATTGGTAGTTATACAGGGTGTAACATAGCTAAGTGATAATACTTTGGGGTGTGTATGTGTTCGTTGTAGAGAGTTCACTGTGAAAGTAGCAGCGCTGAAAAAGCAAAATTTTGTTTGTGATTTGTATGCATCATGGATTTTTCCATACAAAGGTGAAAAATAAGTTACTTTTCAGCGCTGCTACTGTCACAGTGAGCTTTATATAGGAGACACATAGGCCATACACAGTACACACCCTAAAGTATCATTTATCACTTAGTTTTCTTACATACTTAATACATTTACAATTTATATTAGTATCGATCCTTTACGAAAACGGTTCACCGTATAAAAACATTTTTGAACATAGGTTGTAGAGAATTTTGTATTCTACATTAAGGTAATAAATAAATATAGCAAAAACCCATAGGAAATGAAATATTTACAAAAAAAAGCGACCTAAACAAATTTTTGAGACCTTTTGACATTGAAATTTAATAGTTGCGCCACACCCTACCATATGTAGGTTTTGAGACAACATTTAGGGTGCCATTATACACATATTTACAGACTTACAGCTGGGTATCTCGAATTTCGAGGTGAAATTACTATACTGATTGGACTAATAGTTTTGAAAACAAATGGGCTACCCCTATTAATTTGTCAATTCACAAGAATTAAAACAAAATATTCGGGGTAGTCACAAGTAAAACACAGGATATTAGTGGGTAGTTCGAAAACTTTAAACGCAAACACCTCTTCATACGTTATGCGCTCCTGGTATTTCATAGTTTAAAACAAATGGGCTACCCCTATTAATTTGTCAATTCACAAGTATTAAAACAAAATATTGGGGGTAGTCACAAGTAAAATATAGGATATTAGTGGGTTGTCATAGTATAAGGTTGAAAAAATTAAACGCAAACACCTCTTCATACGTTATGCGCTCCTGGTACTTCAGTTTTAAAACAAATGGTTCAAATGAATTAAAACAAAATATAGGGGGTAGTCAGTCACAAGAAAAATATTAGAATTAGTGGGTAGTTATAGTATAGGTCGAAAAATTTGAACGTAAACGCCTCTTCATACGTTATGCGCTCCTGGTACTTCATAGTTTAAAGCAAATGGGCTGCCCCTATTAATTTGTCCATTCAAAAGAATTAAAACAAAATATAGGGGGTAACCACAAGAAAAATATTAGAATTAGTGGGTTGTCATAGTATAAGGTCGAAAAATTTGAACGCAAACACCTCTTCATACGTCATGCGCTCCTGGTACTTCATAGTTTAAAAATTCGTAGTATCCCTAAGTAGTCTGTGGTTTAAAACAAATGGGCTACCCCTATAAATTTGTCCATTCAAATGAATTTAAACAAAATATAGGGGGTAATCACAAGAAAAATATTAGAATTAGTGGGTAGTTATAGTATAGGTCGAAAAAATTGAACGGAAACACCACTTCATACGTTATTTGCTCCTGGTACTTCAATCAATACTAATATTATAAATGCGAAAGTGTGTCTGTCAGCTGTCTGTTATCTCTTCACGCCCAAACCGCTGAACCGATTGTGCTGAAAGGCATGCAGATACTTTAAATCCCTTTTTATCCCGAAAAAATGTACGGTTCCCATGCGATAAACGATTTTAGGCGCAACGGAGTTGCGGGTGTCATGCTAGTACTAAATATATATAATAACAAATGAAAATTATTTGAGTTAACGAAAATTATTAGAATTTTTCTGTCGTCGAAAAGTCCTGAAATTCTACATTGATCTAGAATCTAGATTCCAGAACATTCAAATTATAAAAAAGCTCTAAGATGTAGGCATACCGTTTATGGGCAGTTTTTGAGATACAGCCAGACAGGCAGACGGCCGTAAAATTCTTATAGCCACGTAACCCCTTAACACTCCTAATTCGGTACCTATCCTTTCCAATAACTTTAGTTATTATATATGGACCGGAAAATAAGTCGTCAAGCTTGGTGTTGACCTTTCCTGCACTACTAGTAGGGGCCTGCCTCCATAAGACAAGATCACCCTTCTTATATGTACAAGCAACTTTTCTTCTTTTGTCAAAATTGCGTTTCATTCTAACACTAGCCTTTTGTATTTTCTTAGAAGCTTTTACACGTCTAGACTCAACTGGCTCCAACACACGCCCTGGGACGGAAACATCACACATAGGTCTGCTAGTATGGGAAAACATTAGATCATAAGGTTTATAGCCAGTAGTGTCATTTACGGTATTATTAATGCCCCAAATTATGTCAGGTAAAGAATTAGCCCAATTAACAGAAGCTTCTGTTGGGTCAGTGGCCCGCAAAGCATCAAGAATAGTCCTATTGGTACGTTCTACTTGACCATTTGCACGTGGACAAGCGATTGCATTGAGAGTGTGCCTAAATAGTTTGTCGTTACTAAATTTTTTGAAGTGTCTACTAGTAAAAGCTTTGCCATGATCAGTCACAATATGATTTGGATACCCAAAGAGAGAAAAGGTTTTCTTTAGTAAGCGGACCGTCTCCACAGAATTAACTGTACGTGAGGGTTCAGCTATCAGTAAGTAAGTAAGTAAACATTTATTCAGTACAAACACATTACACCACATTACAATAAACATTTCACAAAACAGACACTAAGTATAATATTTTAAAAAACAAAAATAACATAAAAAAGGATATCACGAACTTTGTAAACGAATCTGTTAGAACAAGCATGTACTGATAGCCCTTTTTAGTTCTACAAAACGGCCCTAAATTATCTATGTGAACCATGGACATTGGGGTTGTTGGTTTAGGGATAGGATAGAGTTTTCCTTCTTTTTTTCCGTAGCTGTTTTTGCCATACGCACAATGAAGACATGCATTTACATATTTTTTAATAAATTTAGTCATTTTAGGAAACCAATACTGATTTTTAATTATTTCCATACACCGAGTTAACCCTACATGTCCGATATCATCATGATGCATTTGTACAATTTTCCATCTAGCTAAACCTGGAACCACTAAGCGATTACCGTTCAATGTTTTTCGATAAAGCCTGTTGTCCAAAATAACAAAATTGTTTTTGATTTCTAAATCCGCGGTATTATTATTTAATTTAGTAATTATGGTGTTGAGTTTATCGTCTTGATACTGTAAAGTGTAAAACCAGTCTGTAATTTCGAGACGATTTATATTTACCTACGGTATCCACTGGATGTCTACTAAGCGCGTCAACATGTTGCATACGTTCTCCTGGCCTATACTCTATAGTAATGTCATAATCTTGTATCGAAAGCCACCACCTAGCAATGCGCGGAATCATATCCCGCTTAGTTAACGTAGCTCGAACAGCTGTACAGTCGGTTACGACCTTAATACGTTTTCCTACTATATATACCCGAAATCTACGTAAAGAATGAACAACGGCCAGAGTCTCTAGCTCATAACTATGGTACATACTCTCTTCTTTGGTCGTAACTCGACTGAAATATTGTACAGGTCGCAAAGTACCGTCAGTTTGTCTTTGTAGTAATATTCCGGCAATACCTAACTTGCACGCGTCTGTATGTATTTCTGTGTCGAGTGCGGGGTCATAAAGAGCGAGCACAGGTTCTGAACACAGGCTAGTTTTAAGCTTTTCGAAACTATTTTGTTGGTCACTACCCCACACCCAAGTAGTACTATTTTTCGTTAAATCTGTCAACGGACGGGCATAAATAGCAAATTTTGGAATAAACTTTCTAAAGTAACTACAGAGACCGATAAACTGACGTACATGATGCACGTTAATAGGTACTGGAAATTGTGATACGGCTAACAACTTTTCCTTACCTGGCTGAATTCCATTAGCTGATATTTCATAGCCCAAATATGTAACTTGAGTTTGTAAAAATGTACATTTTTTCATGTTTAATTTTAAATTTTCGTGAGCTAATTTACTAAGTACCCTATCCAAAATTATTAATCCAGAATCAATATCGGTTGAGGGTAGAAGTAAATCATCTAAGAATGCCAATATTTCATTCTGACAGTTTATATACGAACTGTTTCTTATAGATTCTACTAATTTATTTATTAGCCGCATAAATACGGCGGGTGCGTTTGCTAAACCAAAAGGTACTCTAACGTATTCGTAGTGGCCTTGAGGAGTTATGAATGCCGTTTTATGCGTGTCTTTGGGATTTATACATAATTGGTGATAACCTTGGGACATATCGAGGGTAGTAAAATACTTTTTACCCGCTAACTTAGATATTTGATCATCTATGTTCGGCAAAGGGAACCTATCTTTCACAGTCACTTCGTTAAGGGCCCGGTAATCGACACAAAGCCTACTATCACCGTTTTTTTTCTTAACTAAAATTACGGGAGATGCGTAACTAGATTCCGATTCTCTAACAATACCAGCCGCTAGCAACTCATCAACTTTTGATTTTACTACTGCTTGTTCACAACACGAAAGCCTATATGGCTGACGATGTAGGTATAGGTTTATCACTGGTAAGATTAATTTTCATCTGAGTTAATTTTGTACAGCCTAGTTCAAACGTACTGGCAGCAAAACAATGTTTAAATTTTGACAATAAAGTAATTAAATTAGAGCGTTCTTTTTTATTTAATGGGCCTATTTTAATATTGCTTATTTGGACACCCCCTATATCCGTGGCTTGGCTTGATGAACAATTATTATTAGAGTTATGGCTCTCGAAAAGGCAACATACCTGGCTAACTGGCTGCGAATGGTGTGGCTCCTCACAGCTTTCAGCTCTTGTCAACACTTCTTCTTTTGGCCACACAATAGTCTCGGAGCCCATGTTAACGACTTTGATGTAGCCCTCCTCGCCACGCATCAGGGTCGCGGGCAGAGAGAAGGAAACGCCGTGCAGGTTATAGTGTCGTGGGGGAGTCACTACGTCGTTATCTCTTCTATTACCTAAAACTTGAACACGAACTATAGAAGCACCTGGCGGTAGACGCTCCTCAGTGGCAGTTACAACCTTGAATCTGTTATTCTCTTCAATAGCCTCTGTTTCGCAAACGGAATTAGAAGCATATTCGAAATTTGCTACGTCTTTGCTAATGGTTAAAGTTACGCCATGCTGTTGCTGTTGCTGTTGATTATTGGCTGTCCGATTAGTAGATTTATTCCATTCATTTTTATGCTGGAAAGATGAGCCTGACACTGCATAGTTATACCGTCAATTTCAAGCTGAAAATCTACTTCTCCTTGGCTAGTTGTCAATCCACCTGAAAAACCTTTTAGCACTACACTTGTGGGTTTGATTTCTAGGGATAATGCACTTGCAACTTGCTGATTTAGTACGTTAACTTGGCTCCCGGTATCAATATAAGCTTTGACATGAACGCCGTTAATTTTTGCTATTTTCTTGTAGACATTATCGCTGTAATGACTCAATAAGTTTATTTCCTTTGTGTTATTGCTGGCGTTTGTAGTCTTATTGTTTAATGAAGAAGATGGACAGCGTAATGCTATAATATGCCCCTGTTTACCACACTTAAAACATGTGCGAGTATCTGGCAGGCTACAATTTCGCAGTAAATGACCAGTCTTTTTACACCTTGGGCACGGATCAGTTTCTGGATTTGCAAAGATTTTTTTATCAATTACTTGCCGATTCGTTTTTTGCGACCCAAGATCATGTGATGTAGTATTATAATCGTCAAGGGCACACAAAAATCCTTCGTAAAGTTCGCCTGGCGTTTGACACTGAAAAGCTCTCGCATTTGCTTGCAGGGATATTGGAAGACCGCGAATAATACAGGAAACGCTGGCGTTGTCAGATAATTTACACCGGAAGCACAGGGCAATTTTATCTTGATAATATTTTGTCATGGACTCTGTGGGTAGTTTTTTACGACGTATTAATTCTTCAAGCATACTACCGTAGTCCCTGTGTTTAGGAAAAGCGCGCAGTAACATTTCCTTCCACTCGATGTAGGAGTAATCGTAATTGTCTAGACGATTGTACCATTTTTTTGCTTGACCTCGTAATTTGTCTTGCAAGTAGAAAGATTTTATTTCATCATTCCATCCATGAATATCTCCGATTTGATCGACTTTTTTAATCCAGGCAGCAATGGTATATTCTTCTACATCCGGATCGAACTCTGGAATTAAAGAAGCGGCACGGTGATGTTTAGATTTGCTTACGGAGGTCTCATCATCTTGAAGATCCTGTACAGCTTGCTGAACATTTTTTCCAGTAATCGTTTTAACAACTTCCTTGCAGGTGGTGTACTGGATCCTGACTCATCATCCGATTCCGACTGTTCACTTTGTCGTTGTGACGTAGATGTTTTATTATGTCGTCTTTTCATTTTATTCGTACCACTTCTGATTGTTACAACTAAAATAAAAGTTATGTAGAATTTTCACACTAGTATTTATTTATTACAATTTTAACAATTAAATGAAAATTGAGCAGAGTTTCCACTAAACACTTAATGTATAAGAATGAATCAATTCTGGCATGGCTGGCATTTATATAGCTCCATCCCCACCGGCGGTGGCTGATTGCTGGCTTGGTGGGTGGAGGAAATGGCGGCTATCATGGCGGCTATGGCGGCAGGAAATACTGACTGATGTCACATCCGTTACACTATACAATACTCGATATTGTAGTAGTTTAGAGTTAAGTATAATATTTTGTAATATTATAATATTATAGTCAATAGTGTTTTCATCGTTATAATAAAAGCACGAACCATTCTATACACGTATATTTTGAAATGTCAAATTTCCCGAAACTACTTTTTTAAAAATAAATAAAAGTCACATAAATATAAAAAATCATTTATTTCCAATACTATTCTCATAGTAGGTATAGTATTAATTAGTAATACTAAGTAAAAAAAACTACTCTACTATGTGTAGTTCACAACGCTTGCTCATGGTTCTCAATCTTATGATTTTTGCAAAAATAAATTAAAACAAGAATCTAAAGTTTTTTTTGAGTAGTTGAATTAAGAACAATATTTTTTTTTGCAAAATCATAGACAATACGATTTTTTGAACATTCAAGGTCTTTATTACAAATTATTTTTTACATTAAGGCCCTTACAATAAAAATATTAACACAGCGAATTATTACAATATCTGCTTGAATTTGTCTGGCGCTTTGTAAAAGTCTAGTGACAGACCAGCCCCCCTAGACACGCGGCAAGCGATCATCGTAAACGCTAACGCTAACACCACAAAATGTATGCAATTTGACATAAGTCATCGCTTCGCTAGCGTATAATAATGTCAAGTCCCATACATTCTGTAGCGTTAGCGTTTACGATGATCGCTTGCCGCTTGTCTGGGGGGAAGGACAGCGAACATTGTATAGCAATACGCTGTATAATTTATCTTCATTAGTAAGTGGTATAATATTATACTTTAATGCACATTATATGAGTGTACTTCGTTTCTATTTTGTCACAGAATAAAACATGAAGACGCAAGTGGATAACTAACAATTTGATTTTTTTTTTGCATAAATGGACCGGAAAAATAGGAAAGTTACAAAGTTTGTTCAAAATATTAGAAGGTAAAAAAAGAGTAATCGTCCAAAAGTTATAAAATGTTAGTTATCTTAACTTATGTTACCGTAAGGTACTATTATGTATACTGTGCTTATGTCTCCAAATCATTTTTGCTAAATTTTAACCACAATATATTATCATATTGCAAAAAATGACAAAATAGTTGCATACATGTTTATGAAAGCTTTAATACATTTATATATTTGAATACGTAGAAAAAATAAAGTTTTGCAACTACAAGACGTGTAAAAAATATATTTTTAAGTAGAGTAAGTATACGTTAATTTTAAGTGTTAGTTCTTACATTCGATGAGAAAATTAATAAAAACTAAACTTATAACACACTAGCAGTCTCCAAAAATTAAGTATACACTTTCAATTATAAATCATATCCAATTCATAATGTTCTATTGCAATTCTTTGTAAAAACTGATTAAAAAGAACCCTATTACATTGGCAGTTATAGGAATGTAAATAAATGAATAATGTCACTTAAATTTTACTTTTTGGTGTTAGTAACTAAAAAACTAAAATTTAAACTAACAATAAATATTATGTTCCATTGCACAATGATAATATTTTTTTACTACAGGCGATGGCACAGTTAAATAAATATAGAAGTAACAAATTTATTTACAGGTGCGAAGATTTTTTGTGCTGGCACGTCATTTTGTCTATGGCACGAATCAAGCCAAGGAGGTTTGATGATAAAAAACAATATTTACAACGGAACATAGACAATAGAAGCAGGGAATGCTGGCAACATTTTTACTTCAAAACATTGAGGAGCAAAAGACTTGTATCCAGCTCTCATTAAAAAAAAATTGAGGTTACAATAGTACTTTGCAGCATCCATGCCTCTATCCTCCATGATTTAACAAGTATTAAGTACATAATACGGCATTATTCTAAATAACAACTAAGCTCATTGAAATTTGTTGACAACCTGCTTAACCCAACTTTCTTTAGATTCTTCGCTGGAGCCAGGTGGAATTTGAACGTTTTTTGGTCTGGCAACACTGTTGACGAGTGGTCTGGCAACACTCGTCGAAACTGTCACTTCACTGATACTGACACTTCGCTCGAACGAAGCTACTTTCGTTGTAATAGATTTCGGTCTAGTCACCTGCACGGGTTTCTTACTTTGATTCACTTTTCCTGGCGCTGTAGTCATTTTCTCTATCTCCAAACGCCTTTCTAGGACTGACTTCGATGTTTTCGGTTCAGACACAACATTTTTTTCTACTACTACCCTAGTTTTTCTCGTTGCTGAGTCAAGACTAGCTCGCTCAAATCCAGAACGCTTTATTTGAATACTGTTCTTAGGTTCTTCTTTACCTTTGTCTTCTGCTTTCGTTTCAGTTTCTGTCTTATTTTTGGCTAGCGGAGATGATTCTGATCTTATCACTGCTGGTTTTACAGTTTTCGTAACATTATCTATTTGATTGGTTCTTTTACTAGACATTGTAATAGTTTGAACTGATGGGATAGTAGACAGTTTAGGCTTAATAGGAACTGGAGGTGCTATTTTTGATTTCACAGGTTTAAAACTTTCAATCTTCTCTTCTTTAGCAACATGAGTTGTAACGGCTGACGACTGAGTCGTATTTGTGACGCTGCTTGTAGCACTTTTAACCGTTTTTAATGAAGTATTATGTTGAACATTTTCCACTTTAGTTAAAATTTTATTTGTTTTTGGTTTTTCTACTACTTCATCGTCTTCTTGATCAGAATAAACAGCTGAATCTCTAAATACATCTTCGTCTGTGACTTGCTCGATCTTTTCAAAGGACTTTTCGTAGTAGTTTTCATCTGAATTGCATTTCGTTGCTTTATCATTTTTTGTAGTTACTACTTTACTTTCATGATACGTGCTTTCACTGGAAGAGGTGATGAATGATGAATTCGAGAATAGACTGTCAGGCCTTACGGCATGCTTGTTTATAAGTACATTAACATTTTTAAGGGCACTTCTTTCACTTAACAAGGTCATTGGATCTTCATAATCTGATTGAGCAATTCTGGCACCTAAATATTTACTGCCTTGCATGTAAATCGGTAGCTTGTTTAGGCTTTGATAGGAACTATTGTTTGATTTTGCAGGCGATGAGTTGTTGCTAGCAGATTGCGACATAGTTGTGACCATGCTCACGCTCTTTTCAAAATTTGGTCTAATTAGTTTTGGGCTAAGATTGTCGCAACTCTGTGACATGATGTCGACCTTAGTTTTATCTTTACTATCACTTGTAGTTTGTTCATGTACACTTTTACTGAGTGCGTCTGTTAAAGTAATATTGGCTGACGTTGTGGGACTGTTATCACTGCTAGTTGTGACAACGACTGTTATATCATTTTTCGTTAATACTGCTTCGTTTTCAGAAGTTTTAGAAGCTTCTGTCTTATTTTGGTTATCATCTGGTTGTTCGTCTCCAATAATACTTCTAAATCGTTGAAGCAAGTTCTTTGAATAGCTTCTTGGGTTCAAAGCAGGTCTTTTTTCATTCGTAGGACTTTTTAGATCCGATTTTACTTCGTTCTTTATGTCATTAGCGTTGACTTCAGCTTCTTCATTGTTTTTAGGTGGTGTGCGGTTTTTGAAACGACTAATAACGTTCTTAAGAGATAAAACATTTCCAGTTGGCTTGTATATTTTATGTTCAGGGTGAATTATATCGACCTGTTTTGATTTTTCATTATTTTGTTCCACTGGTAAAGCTTCACACGAAGATGTCGATGATATATTGGGGTTAGGTAGAGTTGTTGGAATACTTTCATTTTTATTCGTATCTAAAATTGGCCTTTCGAAATTATTTTTGTAGCATCTATCAATTTCTTCTTCTAGTTCCAAAGTAGATTGACTTATATCTTGCGGCTTTTCTTCTTGTTTTGCTTTAGAGTTTTTATTGAATTTAAGAATATCGCCTTCGCTCATATACGATTCAACATCATCGTAACTTATTTCACTTTGATCTGACGCTATAGTAAACGGTCTATCTGCGCTTACAACTTTACCATCTCTGTTCAAATAAGTTTTACTATTTGTGTTTGGTTTACATTTGAATGTACTTAAATTACTATCCTCTTGGCCACTTGTAACCACTTGAAAACTTCTAGGAAGTGATCCTGATTTTCTATCTCTGGAAACATTAAAATGCTCCTTTTGTCGACTCAACCATATTTCTGGCGTATTTGGACTTTGTTGATCGGGGCTCATCGGTAGATAATCCACAGGTAAAGAGTCAGGAACTTCCTTCTTTCTTCTACAAACTTGTATAAGACTGTCATAAACATTTTCATCAGCTGTAGGAGGTCCCTGCTTCTCCATAGTTACGTAGTAGTCATTTTTATGTTCAACACCTTTTACTTTTTCCGGTGTCTTAACTGGTACATCGTATATTCCATCGTCTAAGTTATCACGACGTTTAATCTCATCAAAAGATAGGTAGACGTAGTCCGATTCTGGTCCGCGGAAATTTTTACTTTCTGCTACTCGCAAAGTGCGAGGCGAAGAAGAGCTTTGTGAAGAATCAACATTGTCTTTAACATTGGCATGTGGCCTTTTATCTAATTTACTTTCCACTCTCAAGGTTTCATATATGTGGTCATCGTCTGATCCGTCTTCCGTTTCATTGTTCGACATTATATTTTGTTCGTCTGTGTCCACATTTATATTCTCAGATAGTTGGCGACCATATTTAGGTTTAAGTTTACCCAAATCATTTTTAGATTGCACAACTTGTTCCGGTGTGGAGTAAGACTTAAGTAGTCTTTGATGACGCCTTTGTCCGCTACTTCTTTGTTGTTGTTTCTTCAATAGCTTTTGGAATTCTCTATTTTGCAGCAATAGCTGAGAAATTATTTGCTCTAAAGGCTGTTCTGTTTCTTCACAACTTTCTTGTACATCTTCACTCGGGTGCTTTACGTCTTGTTTGTCATCAGTTTCAGAACCTTCATTGATAACTTTTTGTTTATTCAAAAACTTCACTTTTTCCAGTTCGTTCTTTTTAAACGAATCAGTCTTTTCTACTAATTTTCTGTAAGTTTCTTCATCGATGTCTTCGTCTTTGCTTAATTTGGTCGGTAATTCCGGCGGCAAGGTTTCTGATTTCGGTTTATCTGTGTTCAGACTATCATTAGATTCTGTAATGTGTAGAATATTTTCAGTTGACATATCTGTCGAGAAATCAGTATAAAACCTTGCAGATGTATCGTTCAATCTCAATCCTTTAGCCCTATTCTTTTTTATTTTCGTTATTTTCTTTGGCATATTTTTAGTATTGTACATTTTTATTTCTAAATTCGATTTTGCATTTCCTTTTCGTCTGGTGTCATTTTCGCTATCTGATATAAATGATCCTTCGTTCAATCTATTTTTTCTTGTTATTTTATTGGAACCACAATTTCGACATTCAAACTCGATCTTTTCAGATCCTTTAACTTCGTTTCTATCGCTATCACTGTCCTGTAGTTTCTTTATTATGATAGCATTCTGTTGAAGACCTGGTTCAGATTTTCGTCTCCAAGTGCCTATTTTCGAAAGCTTTGATCTTTGAGGATCATCTTTGGATTTCGATCTCGTAGTATCAATTTTGGATTTCTCTATATCATTACATCTGGATTTCCTTGCGTGAAGTTTACTTATGGAATCAGTAACTGGGATATTCTCTTTGATTTTACAACACTTTAAACAAGTTTTATGAATGCTTCTAACGTTTGTTAACGAATGTTTTGGATCGGTTAAATCTTTCGATTCAACGTAATCAATGATATTATCAGATGAATGATAGCCTCGCGTCTTGTGAAGAGAGCTGGTGAAATCTTTGGTGAAACTCTCCTGAGACGAATTGAAGTCAGAGCATTTACAGCTAGTTTTTACCTCATTCCTTTCAGGGCTCCCTGCGTCTATATACTGTAGCGCCTTATCGCATTCTGGGCACTTTTTCTCAGGAGATTTGTCTTGACATGTACATCTATCTTCTTTCTTTTCTCTATCAACTTCTACTTCACAATCTGAACATAGATCTATGTAGCAGTTATCGCAAGTATAATCTATACCTTTTTCGCTAGATACCTGGGCGCAGTCGCACTCTCTGCTTGTATCTCTTGAACTTCCCGCTGTGTATTTTCTGTTGATTTTCTTCGACCTTCCTCTCGAATTGGACTCAAAGGATTTTCTTCTTTCCCTTTCGAGTTTCCGCTTCTCCAAATACTCTGGCGCTGATAGCTGCTTTCTCATTGAAGCTTGCGTGATGAGGTTGTGTGACTTCTCAGCGAGAATATCATCTGTAATAAAATAGGTCTCATTTAGACAAACATACTTAATTTATTTTGTTGAATGAAATGTTCGTTTAACTTAAACTAATCTAAACTTAATTTTTGGTGTATCATATTCTTGATATATTTCTTTATGTTCACAACCATAGACTAAGTCAATATTAATAATAATAATTTACCATCAGTTTTGTTCTGTCCCAACTCCATCACAAGCTGTCTAGCATGAGATGGTATGACCGCGTTGTAATTTTCCAATATCACCTGAAATATTATTTATTATTTATTTATTTATTTATTTATTTAAATAACAAAAATTTTACCTCATCATCATTACCTTAAGAAACACTATTCGAAAAAATATCTTTCTGATTTCAAGTGAAGTACATTGGGGTCTAATTTGAACCAACCAAACTGACATTGACTATTGAGACCCGGAGAACCTCAATTGATTGAGGTTCTCCGGACCTCAATTGAAAAAGATTGAGGAGAAAAACCCCGTAGAGTCCCGTGAAAAGATTTGGGGTAATTTCATCTCGGAAATATGCACAAAAAACTAATGTCTGCGCAACGAAGTTGCTAGCAACATGGGGTGCTGTGATTTCAACCTACCCGCTTCAACAATAGAGTCCACTCTCGCTTGTGTCGCGGCGACCTGGCCTGCAGTGTGAGCTGTGATCTCGGCGCGTCCCAGGGTATGACGTGGAAGGACAGCGGCGCCCCGGCTATAGACTCCACTAGCATCATGTTGTTGCACTGGAAATATAAAACATATATGTTATTTTACGAAAAATAACATCGTTCTTTACTATTCACACCTACGCTACACTACGCTGTCAAAATTGAAGACGTGAGTTGAAGAACCAGATTAGTAACAGTAAAAAATGGCAATTTTTAGGGCCGGAAAAATTATTTAATTGATCGATTTTTTTTTAATTTTTTTTAATTAATCGAAACCCTTACAATCGATTAAATTTTTAACCCATTTTTTATGAAAATCGATTTTTAAAAAATTTATTTTTTTAATTAATCGAAACCCTTACAATCAATTCGAGTTCTAGTTCGAGTTCGACACAAAACACTACTCTCCAACCGTCTTACGGTTTTCCCAAGGTTTTTCGATCAGCACGAGAATCTGACGCGAGTTTCACAGTTTTTACCCATCCCACAAAAGTGCTCAACGCCGCTAAAGAAGTTTTCACTTCAATAAAACAACAGCTTTTTATGAGTAGCATGTGGTGATGAAGTAGATAAGTCACAAAGTTTGTTCAAATTATAAGAGGAAAAATTAGAAAATGTCCGTATGTTACAAAATGTCAGTTATTGTGTTTGTCTACTCACGTTTCCAATAATTATTACCTGTAATCGTAATAGATCTCACCATAATATGCGATTTGTAGGCGAGTATCCCATCCTCCCTGTTCTTGGTCACGAGCAACATCTTGTCGAAGAGGAAGGCGTGACGCATCGCCTTCGCGCCGAATACTCTGAAATAACATTAAAATATCTAAATCTCTTCAGCAGTTCAAATAAAATGTAAATATTGTTACCCACAATTATTTTATAAGAATCATTTTCAGCTGTTGCAAGTGTGTAGCGGCAACAGACTGAAAGAAACTTTCAAATTTGTGTTATTGGTCCAGATATTGGAATTGTACATGCAATTAACATTTACGTTGTAAACTACATCCGCGAGAAGACCACCTACACCTTGAGGGTGGAGCGTCTGCACTCTCGCCACAAAGTGAATTTCAGTTCCTTTGTGGTGAGAGTGCCGACTCAAGTTTTATCCATCTTCGAGGTGGAGGAGTTCTGGCCTGCCGGTGTAGTATTCCGGGGGAGGCTCCAGAACGAAGCGCGCATCACATCGCCGAAAGAGACTTTACGTGATAAAGTGTAGTGTGATTGTGTGTGTGAATGTGTAAATCTATATATATAAAAGAAAGTGGTGTTAGTTACACTACTTATAACTCAAGAACGGATAAACCGATTTGGCTGAAAATTGGTGCAGAGGTAGCTTAGAACCAGGAAAAGGACATACTACTTTGAGTCTCGGGAAAGGACAAGGGATACTTTTGGTCCCGGAAAATGTACGGTTCCCGCACAATAAACTTTTTTGATTTTCGCCTAAACTATTCAGTCTATTTTATGAAATTCGGTATGGAGATACTTTAAGTCTCGGGAAAGGACAAGGAATACTTTTTGTCCCGGAAAATGTACGGTTCCTGCACAATAAACTTTTATGATTTTCGCTTAAACTATTTATTAATCTATTTTGATGAAATTTGGCATGAAGATACTAATTTTAATCTATTGTTTTCTTAATTATACCAATTCGAATTAAATAATCATCGTTAAGACAGGACAACGTCTGTCGGGTCAGCTAGTAATATATATTAGGATAAAATTGTTCGGCGTGCATCCGTTGTCTGATTGCCATAACACAAGTTTGTACTTAGCATGGGATTAGACGACGTGATGTACGCCACCTAGCTTTTATACTATTGTATATTCATCATCATCATATCAGCCTATATTCGTCCACTGCTGGACATAGGCCTCTCTCAATGAACGCCAAGATGATCGATCTCCTGCTACTCGCATCCAACTATTGTATATTATTGTATGCTTAATAAAGAATTTGAATTTGAATAAAAATATCAACAAAATAAGTTCAGCTGTTCAATGGTGTTAGCAACAGACACACATTCGCATTCATAATATTGGTCCGGGGCCCGTTTCTCAAGCCTCGAATATCTGCAGCCTTCTATCGAAATTCAACGCTTGAGAATTGGGTACCTCGACAAAATCAATATCCGGACCAATATTTTAAATTCGGAAATGATTTTGATATTTTTTTTGGGTAGAGATAAACTACGATAACATGGCGCGCCCCTCCAAATTACCGTTTCAATGTGTGTAGTCACATCCTTATGAAAGAGTTTGTATGTAGTAAGTATTCAACCAATCACAGTACACGTAATATTTCATTTAATGTCACTTATTACCAAGATTTGTTGGTCAACTAATCATAACTAGCCGACCGCGCAAGACAACGCACTTCAAGCGTTTTGAATTTTGGAGAGGCGCGCCATGTTATCGTAGTTTATCTCTCGTATTTTTCTGTTATCGTAAGTTATCGTATTTATATTATTATCTTTGCATTTTTCCGGAAAATGCAAGGATAATAATATGAACCTTCACACTACGCTTTATGCTTCATACCCTGAAGGACTTGTGTTGTAGGTACCAATGGAAATATTTTGAGCAGTATTGTCTTAACCACTGCGGGGCTAAAATGGTCACATTTAGCAATTCCTCTCAATCAATTCAGCAAATGAATTGTCAAAACTGTCAAACTGACAAATGTCAAATCAGTACAAAAATACAGAAATGAATTGCAAGCAGAGTTGCATTATGCGATTTTAGAAAAATGAATCATATTATGATTCATATCATGATTCTTCAAAGCGACCATTTTAGCCCCGCTGATCTATAGACTACAGAGGTCGTTGAAGGGTTTATTACCTAAATGTCCCTTCGGCACACAACTCTCCGTACGTGGTCAGATCCGGGCCGTTCCAGCCGTATAGAAGCGACTGGATCTCCTAAAACACGTCAAATAATACTTTAAACATAACATTATAATAAGTTATATCAAAACAAATCCACCAAAAATAGTGTATTATTATGTCAGGACTCAGGAGCAGGACACAAAAAATATAAAAATACCTTCTGGCATTCATAACAGATCGTCAACATAAAAATTCTACTCAATAGAAAAGTTCATACATGAAAGAAAAAATGTTATCTAGACTCGAGTTGTTATGTATTTAGTTCACTATAACTTGATGAATAAGTATCAATTCTCCTTATTTATTGAATTAAAAATGAGGTCTCATAGTTATTTAATGCAGATCAACTATTATTGTCACGGAAAACGCATTCTTTGTATACTTGTAGGAATCCTTGAGCTACGTCTACTAAGAAGTCACTCATTACATTATAAATTACATTCTCTCTGCAAATTATTAATTATTTTTTTATCGTTAGTGTTACAAAAGATTTATACCTAAGTAGTAGATAACTACTCTTAGGTATCATCGCTTAATATTCTCTAACGTTTGAATCACTCCTAAGCAACGTTGGTAAAGAATAAACTTTCCTTTAGAAGTCTTTGGTTGGTAAAATTAAGAATGTCAAAAATAGCATATTATTGTGAATTAATAACCTAATTCAGAACAATTTTAGAAATCTGCCCATTATATTTTAAATTCACATCTCTATATAATTCACGTTTATGCAATTAACAGTACGGTTTTGTTTCATTGCTTTGAATAGTCACCGGAACTTTAAGCCTTCCTGAACTGCGATTTTCTTTGTTGTTCAGCACAGATGGAAAGAATTCTACATCGAAGGATATATTTTTCTTTCTACTATATTATGGTATGAGACCTCACCTGTACTCTAACAGCATGCTCGTGTCGCCTCTTCATATCGTCAATGTGCTGGGCGATACCTGTCATCTTGGACAGCGCGTACTCTGTATCACTGGACGCGCATTGTTTCACTACGTTCTGAAAAAAGTAAATATTTTAACCGTCATTCAAAAAAGGAATGAGTTATATGTTCGTGTATGACGTATATGTACTTTGTTGATTTCCTATTCATTTCAAATTGGCCTTAAAAGAAGGGTAGAAAAAAACGTGAAGGTGACGTTTGGTGCTTCTAAGCAAAACCTACTATATAAATGGATTTTGATTGGCATGACAATAATTTGGATTAACACTATACTTTTTCGAGTATCATGCGAATCATAACCATAAACTTAAAGAAATGGATAGTGCGTTCGCTATTTGTTGTCTTTTTCTTTCATTACTCTTCCATATCTATAAGACAAAGATAGAATTGACTGCATGATAACTTTGTCTCTTTCTAGCTAGTGGTCCTAACAGTTATCTACCATTTCTCTAAGGGTTATCATTTATCTAAGGGTTATCAGTTATCTAACATTTCACCACTTCCTGATAAAGTGCTGGATAGGCTTATTTTACAGATTCTCCATACTCTATCTGTCAAGTTAAGTGGTGGATACTGGATAGCCTTATCAAGAAGTGGTGAAACAGGCCCTAAATCTATAATCCACAACATACCTGCAACAACAGATGATACTTTAAAATCCTCTGCACGGGCTTCAACAGGTAAGAAGCGAGAGGCAAAGGGTGTCGCAGGTCTATCTGTCTCTCTCTAAACTCCCGCGCGCTCTGCGGCTTCGACGCCAGGGCTGCCAACCTCTCCATAGTGCGCGGATATCCGGTGCAATAGGAGGTGTAGACTGAAAAACCTGAAACATTAAAGAAATAAAATAAGGAACCAAGAAAAAATATTATCTTACAAACAATTAAAGATGTAAACAAATCCAAAGAAAAACGTAAAACGTAAACTTACGGGGACAGGTGGTCACGTAAGACCAGGTACAGAGGCGTCTGTCGCTGTCAAAACCTGACTGATCACCTTTTCTTTTTTTCGTGGCAATGCACTGCCATTTTTGTATGTATTTTTTTCATAACACATGTTTTGTTTATTTTAGTATATTTTATTTTTTATTTCTAAGTTTCTTTTTTTTTCTATTATTATTAATTGATATTCTTCTGTGTATTTTATAATGGTGGTGTTTTTTTTGTTACGTTAAATTGAATAAATGATTCTTATTCTTATTCTTATAAAATGTAAATACTAAATTAAAGAAGAAACAAAAAGGATAAGTAAAGTAAAAATCTAAAAGAACACCTTTGCAACGAGAGTGCTAAGACAAGAATATAAGTAAAATTGGATAGTGGCAAAAGAATTTTAACGGTCCATTCACTATCCTGCGTTGCAGTCCTGCTGCAGTCCGCCGTGCAGGCCTGCAACACCATTCACTATCCTGCGTGCTGCAGTCCGCCGGCTTATGCAGGATAGTGAATGGTGTTACAGGCCTGCACGGCGGACTGCAATGCAGGATAGTGAATGCGGCCTTTTAGCACTAGTCAGTAGTCACTAGGGCATTATAATAAAAAATAAAATAATAAAAACCTGTGGTATTGTTGACGAAGCACCGAGCAATGCAGGTCGCGTCGAGCTTGCAGCTGTTTAGTTCGGTGCAGAGAGATCTGGAAAAAATAATTAAAAAAACTTGAGAGGTGTCAAGGGACACCCGGATGGAACGAAGTTACTTTCTATGAGAGAGAGAAAGAGAGTGAGACAGAGAGATTGTAATGTTATTTTATTTATCGAATGCATATTATGCCTTATAGCAGTTTGTAGTTAGTCCGTAAAATAAATAATGTAACGAAAATAAAGCGTCCAGACGACTTTTTAAAATTTCGAACATCCTTCCAGTTTTCGCCATCTTACACATTCCTTTTTCGAATCATCATTGACAACGCAAAAAGGCGGAAGTCCAACTTAACAAATTACGTATCTACAAATGGCACAATCTTACAACGTACAGATAGATAAAGGCTAAAGCAAAGCAACCCCTCAGTAGCACCCTTGTAGGGTAGGGGTGGATTTTAAAATGTAGGGATAAAAGTTAAACTTGGAAATATGTATGCTAAGTCGTAGGTATAAGTCGCAGTCATAAGGTTGAATCTGCTATTTGATTGATTGACTAGTGAATTCGTTGAATGAAATCATTTAAATTTTAATTGAATGACTAAACGCCAACTCGTCATGTCGTTGACTGCAACATTTAACGTCGAGAAACGAGGTCTTCAACTGTAAATTAAGTTTTGCATTAATAATGTTAGCAAGTTATAGAATAAAGTTCGTTCAGTAGCACCTCTATCGTGGGTATCGCAGACACAATAGATTTTCAATTGTTATGCAGCCGGCTGCCGCTTGGGGATAGATGGGGGAAAAGATAAAACTATTAAAGTTACCACAGTATGCGACAGAAGCCTGAAGATAAAAATAATCTTGCACGGCCTTAGCTAGCCAAATAAAAAAATAAAAACAAAATACATCCCTGCTAATCCCCCTATGGATCAATGATAGGGGCAGATAAAGACCCCTGTACACCGCAGCTAACGACGCGCCGCAAACGCGTGACTTGTGATAAGCTTTATGTTAATGTTGAAATTAATTTACCCTAAAAGGTTATTTCCAAATAAGGATTTTAACTAGTCCATAAGTTATGCTATGCGTATAATAAAAGCTTTTAAAAGTGGAAAGAATTGTAAAATCGTGCTTTAAAAATATTTTGAAATGAAAAGTAATAAACATTTTATAACTTTGTACAAAACATCAAAACCTATTGGGATCCAAAAATATTACATATATAATTTCCTTTATATGTAATATGTATTGGGTATTTCATATACCTATTCTATTATGTTTTATTCCTACGTTATGCTGTTATATTTTTATGTAGAATCCATAATATTTAATTTTACCAACGCGAAATTGTGTCTGTCTAACTGTTACCTCTTCACTCTCAAACAACTGAACCAATGTATATGAAATTCGGTTTGGAAATATTTTAAAAAAAGGGGAAAACGAACAGTCTTTGTTACGAAAAATTGTAAGGTATTCGCGCAATAAACAGATTATTTAGGCGCAACTGATCGTGTTATCTTGTTTTGATTAAATTAGAATTGCATCTCACCTGTTAAAAGCGTAAATATCCTCAATGTTGTTGAACAGCTCTGATAGCTCGTCTTCGGAGAATGTCACCTCTCGTCTCCAAACATGAAGGTAGCCCTGGAATGAGAGAAAACAATAATTAGTAAAATACCTTCCCAGAAAAATCTTTCAATAGGAAAAGGGATGCAGGAATGCGATGCGGCACTGTATTAATTTTAAACCATATTAATATTATGAAATAAATGCGAAAGTGTATCTGTATGTCTGTTTGTCTGTTACCTCTTCAATACCAAACCACTGAATAGATTTTGATGAAATTTTTATCCCGGAAAAATATTCGGTTCCCGTGCGTTGGCGCATGATCTAGTTATTTTTTTTGACGTGATAACGTCTTATAATTCGATATGGGGTGCGTGCCCGAAAAACATGACAGTTTATGCGGCGTTACCTCGCTGACAGCAGCTTTGAGGCGTTCCATTTACACTTTCAAGTCTTTCAACAACCATAAGGCCCACCTGGGCCGCGCTCTTTGTTTCGATTATATTACGTATTTCGATAACTTAGAGAATACTTTTGTATGAAGAAGTTTGGTTAGTTATGAGTTATGACCTTTGATACATTGACCACACTCTGAATGAAAAATAAATAATCTGTGAGCTATTAGTATTATTTCGGCTATTTAAAATTGTGCTCTATTTCCTACGTGTCAAGGTATGACTTGTGCTTTGTTCGAAGATTTTACAGGATTTCACGAATGTATGTAGCGTTTTGTATTGCGAATAGTTTATTTTATTCATTATAAATATTTTTAGACAATCATTTGAAAAAAATTTAGGTTACAGTCGAAAAAGTTTGTTTCTATTTATAGAGATTCGGAAGCGAGGGTTAAGGGGTTAAGGATAGTTGAACGTGACAACGTCATACGTTGTCACGTTCAACTATCGTCAGTACTCAGTAATCCGACTTTACAGACAACCGATTTTTTTAAATTGAAACTTTAATAAGGACATAAGAAAAGCACACAATATGCTATTTCAAGAGCGGCGCTGTGTATCCCAATGCAGCTTGAAATTAGAACTTATGCGCTTGAAACCTAGACCTCGCTATGCTCGATTCTATATTGGATCTTAAAACTAGCTAAAAACCGAGCTTTGTGAGGGCTTGTGTCGTCACCTTGGCTGAATGATGATAACACAACTACATATAAATAAATTATAAAATATATGTTCAGCACAAATCAATAGGTGTGATAGTTTCTCCGTAAGTTGTACCACAAAATGACATTGTGGGATAATATACAGGGCTCGCTTCGCTCGCTCTGAATAATATATTGATAACAATAGAAACGCAGTTACAGACTGGCAAACGAGCAGAGCGTTCACCTGATTTCCTGGGCCCTGGCACAACACAGAAGAGTTACTGCGTTTAATTTATATACCGTGTCAAGTGTTAAAACAATGCTTATGTAAAGCGATAAAGCTCGAACCCACTACCTGTCCGGGATTATTTACCTACTTCAAACAAAAGGTAGTAAATGTTACTGACCTCCGTCGTAAACTTGCGGTGTACCTCATATTTTACTCGTGCAATTTTAAACCCTACGTTATTCAATTAAAGTTTATATTCGCGTTGAAATATGGGTCGTTAAATGGTAAATGATTTGTAAAGCGCCTTACGCTTTGGCGAATTCTAAGCTAAAGCAAATTCATGTTGGTAATTTCAGGAGCTGTAGTTCTTGGGTGGCACGTATTTATTCTTCACTTCAGAAAAAGTTTATCTTTTACCTGTATTGATAGCAAAATTAAATGATGACTACAAAGTCTTTACTTTTACAAAACTATTAACAAAATTATTTAAACACATACAATTACTCATGTAATATCCCTAAATTTCTTATTCTTTTCTTCTTTTAAAAATTCATGAAGCCCCAAGCGGCCACATCCGGCCGCGATAACAATGAAAAAGCTATTGTGTCTCGTTTTGCCACGACTGATGGGTTAATGACAATAATTATTGCCCCTACAAAATATTTTAAAAGCAATTTTATTTTAATACAATTTTTAAATAACATGATATTATTGCTCTAATATAGACGGTTTTTTTTTGCCCAATTTAGTAAATGCTGACTTAAAAATCTTCTAGTTTTTTATTTAAATCTGTCACAACACGACAGCGACAGTTGTACCAGTGAGAAATCTCCTTTACAATGGTGTAAAATAACAAACGGCAATGCTCGGTGTAATGAAAGCTGTAACATGAACCTGTGGTCATCATCATCAACATCACCAACGGCTGTACCGATTTTGATGAAAAGTTTATTTGAATTTTGAACTAGATGCCGCCCGCCACTCCGTTGCGCCATAATTCGTTTATCACACGGAAACCGTATTTATTCCGGGATAAAAAGTATCCTTTGTCCTTTCCCGGGACTCAAAGTATCTTTATAACAAATTTCAGCAAAATCGGTTTAGCGGTTTAGGCGTGAAGAGGTAACAGACAGACAGACGGACGGACGGACAGACAATAGACACCCATTTTCGCATTTATAATATTAAATATTAGTATGGATTTATGGAAGTATGGATTATCCAATGATCCAATCCAGCGTTGGAATAATGTAAACAGGTTATGCACTGGAATACACTGCAGCCATCACTGGTTTGGAACTTTGGAATAATATAAACCTGCTATAAATCAAAACGACATATTACATGCATAGCTACTTTCTTTACACAACCCACTCACTATATTGTACCTCTCTATTTAAATGTAATCCTACACGACCATAACAATGGATGGAACCGGCAAAACCTGTATGAGTGGACAGTTTTCCAAACATAATACACCAAAACACCAGAATGAGAGTGCAGAATTACAGGAAACCAAAACTGGCAACATTTTGGACGCCATTTTGAAAAACTCAAGTGTTCGGTTTTTGATTTTTTTTTTAATTATTGCTTATGCACAACATTCCTAATTCGATTTTCGATTTTAAAATTGCATCGAAGAGAAGTCTATTTTAATTGGAGCTTTTGCTGTTATGAAGTTTTGTAGCTATTTTCTGCGAAGAGGTTACAGACAGACAAACTGACATACAGACACATTCACCATAGACTAGAGACGAAATCCATACTAATAATATTCTAAATTTTAGAATATTATTAGTATGGATTTCGTCTCTAGTCTATGGTTATTGGTTATATGTAGTATGTTCCCGAATCCCGATAATCCGGTTCTGTAAGCGTAGGCAGTTTACAGTTAGACTCATCCATATGTGTAACATACATCAATGTTTAGATACCAAGTACCAACTACAATGTATAGGGAACGCACAGGAATTATATGTTGCGGCTTATTAGTTGTTAGGACAATCTATTCGTTTTCAGGGTTCGATATTAATAATTTTAAGCTGTGGTTCTATAATCTATACTGAGCAATAGGGAACCCTACTATTAATTTCGCTCTGTCTGTCTTGATAACTTTGAGAATGGACGCAAATAGACAACATTTTGCCATTAGCTATTAATAGCTATTAATATTATTAACAAGCTATTATTTTCGGTATCATAAATTCATAATATTATGTTTTTAATATGTATAAGAAGTGCTTTTTTTCATTTGACTTTTGTAACTTAAAAAAAATCTAAAACAATGCGTTGCCTCTCAAGTCTCAAATAAAAAAAACACGGAAGTCATTTTATTCGCCATATTGAAAAAGATGTCGCGTTCCAGATTCAAATCCGGGAAGCTCTTTAAATCCGACGTATTAGGCATAGACTATAAACTTAATCGTACAAAAACCCACCCTATTAGGTGAAACCGTTATTGTTTAAGTAACATTTGCACTCTATTACGGTGGCATAAGTCTTAGTTTCGTTTGACAGAAATATCCACGGCCCATAGCAACACATACCGTTTTGAACTGTATCCCATTGATTTAAGTTTTCATTTCCCTTGACAATAGTCACCAATATAAAATGAACTCATAACCTGTTAGAATGTCGTAATTGTTATAGTAACAGGGGCTAGTTTATTAGAACTTTAACAAAATGGGAGGTCTTTCGTCTCAGTTAAGTATCAGGATAAAGATTTATATTTTATATACTGTACTTTATTATTGTTTATTAACTTTCAGGCGCCAAAAAAGTTTTTAAGTGGCGCTTATTTTTTAAATTTGGAACAATTTCTTTTTAGGGTAATCAAAGAGTAAAAGCGGGACCCTATTACTGAGACTTCGTTGTCTGTCCGTCTGTCTGTCTCCAGGCTGTATCTCGAGAACTGCTATAGCTATTAATTAACGTCTGAAAGCCGTAGTAACTATATAGTAAGGTAAAAATGCGCTCTAATACCCGTGTTCCTACAATCAGGTGACTGTCACCGCTCATTACCTCGTGACTAATTAGCGTGATAATAAATACTTTCACTAAATACTTAGATAAGGCCGAGCTTTCTCATCTTGTCAAATGTCAGGAAAAGTTAAAAACAGCGCATAAGTTAAAGATCGCCCGGCAAAACTGAAAGATGACGAATATTTACAAGTAAAAATGGAAACTAATAAAAAAACTTGAGAGGTGTCAACTGTCAAGGGACACCTGGATGGAACGAAGTTATAAACGTCCGGTAGATGTCACTGTTTATTCTCAAAAACGCCATCTAGTTGACGCCCAGGAATACTATCAACGCCCTCTGCCCCTACTATGTAGCTACTGATAAAGTGAAGATAAGGAACTTCGTTACAAAACTGTACAGCATTTTTAATAACCTAATGCATAGCTTTTATCGCGGGCTTTGAGCGCGGCGACCGAATCAAGAAATTCCCTAAGTAACGAAAAAACCTAACACTCGTCTCTTGTTAGGTTTTTTTCGTTACTTACGGAATTTCTTGATTCGGTCGCCGCGCTCAAAGCCCGCGATAAAAGCTATGCATTCGGTTATTAAAAATGCTGTACCGTCGTTTCGGTTCGGAAGACTTCGGCTCGGTGTTTGTGTGCTAGCGACTAGACGTATGCGTGGAGACTAGTATGCTGCTCATGTATTGTAACTTGTAAGATAATAAAAATATTTATAAATTATTCAATAAAAGAAAAAAATGTTTTCCGGCCATCACGCTCAAAACGGGTGAATTAAGAAAAAAATACTGCAATAAATAAAATAAATAATTAATTAATAATTATATGTACTCAGATTAGATTGTAGTTGCATGCTGATAAAAAACGTTACGCAACAGCTTTACCTCGGCAGTCCCCGAGTACCACACGTATTTTTATGAATTTAAAATGTTATCTATGGATCATTATGGTATGGTATGTTACATATTAAAATTAGTCTTACAATGATCCCACTTGGCCACATGTGCGTCTATATCGGGCTTAACTAAATGCATGTTGTATTTTTGTTCTGTTTATGCCTTATGGTATGGTATTGGTAAATGCAGACTGCAGCCACAAAATATTTCGGTATAACCGTGATTCAATTAATACAATTTCAATAGTATTAAAATATCTTATGTACGTGAAGTCATCTGGTCGAATTCGCTATTTGATTGAATGACTAGCTAATTCACTGAATGAAACAAATGAAGTTAAACTTTACATATTATCTGGTAAATGTCAAAAATCTGAATATTGAAGCGACAAAATCTTTTGAGCAAAAGATCAAAATCAATCCATTTGTTTGGATGCTACGATACCGCGGACAGACACACAGACAGACACGTTAAACTTATAAGACCTATAATTATAATTATAACAAACTAGAGCCAGTAAGTGCATTTTTTGTACTTACTGGCTCTAGTTAGAAAGAGAAAAAAATCAATTTGTTATGGACTATGGTTAATTAGATAATTATTTTCAGATGATTTAATTTAAATAAGTAACGTGAAAACTGTAACAAAAAAATAATTAGGGAGATTTTAAAACCGAAATAAACACTTTCTTTTAAATCAATTATTATCAATAACCGATAGTTATCGGTCTGCTACCTCTTCATGGTTAAACTGCTGAACAGATTTTGATTAAATTTGGTATGGAGACACTTTAAGTCCCGGGAAAGGACATAGGATACTTTTTAGACCGAAAAAATGTACGGTTACGGTGCGATAAACGAATTTTGGCGCAATGGAGTTGCGGGCGTCATGTAGTACTAATATTACGCCAGTAATTGTCTGCCAGGCCCTTGTAGTAGACAAATCTGAGGCCTAAGTGTCTAAACACACTTGGCCGGAAATACGCGGCCGAAGTTCGGCATGATTACGTCAGAAATGCGCTACGCATACAATATTATAACGGGACGTAATTTCGGCATGATATTGTGTCATCGGTAATTTAAAATACATTGCAGGCGTAATCATGCCGAACTTCGGCCGCGTATTTGCGGCCTAGGGTGTCTAGACACTAACTTCTCGATTGCCCCAAAAATCTGGCCCCGGCGTTTAAAATCCAGACAAGATGGCCGCTTGGCGCCAATTTCGTAATGAATTCGCGAGACTGTTGCATGTCCGAAGTAATTTAAATATTGATTAAGACTGCAGTTAGGTCTTTGGGTCAGTGGGACGCGTGACGCGTCGTCATGACTACCGTTGCCATGGTGACCGTGTGGTTTGCGAATCTGTCACTTCTGTCAGTATGGTCGACGAAAAAATTAGAAGTTTCTAGAAGCATCGATTTAGGCTGAAAAGTATGCCTTAGACGCCTTAGACCAGTATTTCCCAAAGTGCGCGATCGCGCCCCCTTGTGGGCGCTGAAGGTGTAAAGATGGGGTGTGGGACCCAGAAAAAATAGGGGCGTTGTGTAGAGGCTTGGAGGGTGATTTATTTAATCTGGATACATTTAAATTGAAACAATGGGGGCGCTAAAACATAATATTGTGTTCTCAAAGTGGGCAGTAGACATAATAAGCTTGAGAACCCCTGCCTTAGACAGTGGTTTAAGAAATTAAAGATATTGATGAATGGTCATTTATACTGCGAGGCTAAAATGGTCACATTTAGCAATTCCTTACGAATAATAAAAACTAAGGATACGTAACTCCCATACTATTACCATTTAAAATTTGCTTCCTTTGGAACCGTCATGTAACGTCAGCCTTTATACCGCTCAAGGCCACCTAAATATTGCAAATGTATTGCAACTGTACCTAAGGTACACTTTTTTGACAAGTATTTTGGAGCATGTTTTTTGACGGAGTTACTCTTCCCTAGTTTTTATTATTCGTAGGCAATTCCTTTTAATTAATTCAGCAAATGAATAGTCAAAACTGTCAAACTGACAAATGTCAAATCAGTACAAAAATACAGAAATGAGTTGCAAGCAGAGTTGCATATTGCGATTTTAGAAAAATGAATCATATTATGATTCATATCATGATTCTTCAAAGGGACCATTTTAGCTCCGCAGGAATTCTATTCAAAACAAATCATGTAAGGGAAAGTAAAGCATACTTTAAATCCAAAATGAAGTCAACAGCTTGTTAGAAAAGGTACTCAAAACACCGTTATGAAATCTTCTTATTTCAAAGGCACGGAAATGCAGTCTAGGTTAAACAAACAGCTACCGGAAGACGAAACAGAAATATAATGTGGGAGCGAGATGCAATTATTTATTTGAAAATGCAATTCTAAATTTAAAAATTATCGTAAATACGAACAGAAAAGTAGCATAGGCAGCATGTGGACTTACGTAATTCGGTCAGATCATATCAAAAGTAGAATCATAGTCAGAACGACCTACGCAACTTGGTCAGGTTGTCAATTCCAATTTTCAGTCAAAAGATCACGAATAAAATTGACTTTGGATAGTTAGTAGCTTTGGTCTACCCATAAAAAATTGTCTTATGGTACTAAAGCATAATCTAATAATCAAAATAATCTTAATCTAATAAGCATACTAGGTCTAGTGGTTTTGAGCCAGGCTTTCGACTCGAAGATTCAATTCCCGATTTGTTTTATTTCGAAGCTTAATAGTAATGTCATTATTTTTGGCCCGAGTAATTTCGAGCAACAACTTAGCCATAACTTAGCATCTAGCTTTTGTGTAAAAACTCTAGAAGTATAACGAACTGTCACAAGCAGTATTTCCGGACCTATACAACCTTCAAGAAGAGAGCTGCGTATTCCCTCTTAAGGCCCTATAGACCCAATTTTACATGACTTTGAATCAATAATAAACAAACAAATAGTGACTTTTAAAGCCAAAAAAAATACACATTGTTTTTGACAATTTGTGGCTCGAAACATAATATTGAAAACTTCACTCGATCAAAAATAACTCCGAAGAGGAGGCTAAATTCGAATATTTTGTGATATTTTTCTTATTTTTCATGAACCTTATGATAGTTTTACTTTCAAAAATCATATCTACGAAAAGCTCATAACTTAAAGAAGAATAATTTGTGGTTACATTTTGCATTTTGGTTTATATATCTAAGTAAAAAGGTTTTTTTCTCATATTTCGCCCTATCAAGGACGCGGCGAGCGTCGTAACCGCCACTGTACAAGGCGCGCTGATATGAATGTTATTTTAATATCCTTTACGTCGATATTCGTACTGACAGATATCGACCTGCTAATTTTCGGGTCTATAGGGCCTTAAAAGGCCGGCAACGCACCTGCAGCTCTTCTGACGTTGTGAGTGTCCATGGGCGACGGTAGTCGCTTTCCATCAGGTGACCCGTTTGCTCGTTTGCCCCCTTATTTCATTTAAAAAAACTACCTCTCAACGAATTAAAAAAACTTACCTCAACCACCTGCCTCAAGTCCTCCACATAGACGTTCTCAGTTTGAACGATTTCTGCGCAGACCCTCTCCAACTGGGAGAGACCTGCCATCTCGTCGACAATGCTCTGTCCTGGAGAGAAGGAAGAGAGGTAAGAACATAGACAATGTATTATAGTATAGATGTAATCTTAACCCGTTATCTCGTGGCCATTTTGTGCTTATTTTCATACAAGTAGTGTGCGTGTATTTTCTTGAATATTTCTATTTGTCGATCATTTTGAAGCACATTTTAATCCAGAAAAGAAAGTCATTTAGTTCATGATATCAATAAAGTAAAGTTCAAGTAATATGAGAATCCGTGAACACACGTAAAATGCTATGCAATTTTTGTAGCCAAATTATTAATTTATGCGACATTTTTAGCACTAATGCCTTATATAGCACGAATAAAGGATTATTAAACTTATAAATTATCTGTTTAGCTTACAAAAATACCGATTGAAAAGCCCAAAAAACGTTGTTCAAAACTTACGTATTTAATGCTAAATTCACGTGTTTGAGGCATTGTTTGGCCATTCTTATGGTTTATTATGTAGCCGAACCACAAAACTCAACAAGGGGGGGGAGGCACTGGACTCTAACGATTTTTTTTACTTTAAAACTTAATATTTCACAAACGGATCCCTAAATCGGAAAATGATCTATGAATACTTGCAATATTTTTAAAAACCCTATTCAACGACACCCCACACGATGAAGTGGGCGCGAAAAAAAATTTTCATCCCCGCTTGATGTGTAGGGGAGATACCATAAAAAATATATTTTTTTACGATTTCATGTACCATTTTGTTGCCATCATTAATATGTGTATTCATACCAAATCACATCTTTGCAGGTCCTATAGTCTCTGAGTAAAACCGCGGACAGACAGACAGATAGACAGACAGACGGACAGACGGACAGACGGACAGACGGACAGATGGACAGACGGACGGACAGACCGAAACTATAAGGGTTCCTTGTTGACTACGGAACCCTAAAAAGCAAAATTGGCCAACTATATAAAAAGTCATGCATGATCATAAAAAAATATAAACGACTTCTTTCGTCGGTTAAAATCCGTTGAACCGTTAAGTCTTTATATTAGGCCGTGGCCCGTGGCAAAAACTTGAACAATACAAAAACAAAAATGCTAAAATCACAATCCTTCTTCAGCAGTCAAGGTTAAAATTGAATCAAAATGGTTAGACGCAACAGTTAACTACACTGCAAAATAATTTCATGATTAATTGAGATGGCATGCTTCAAGGATATTTTAACAAAGAACTACATATTGTGTAATCAGAATAATGAGGTAAGAAATAATGTATTGATTAAGTCGTAACTCGTAATACATACTAATATTATAAATGCTAAAGTGTTTTTGTCGATCTGTTACCTCTTAACACCCAAACGGTTCAACCGATTTTTCTGAAATTTAGTATGAAAATACTTTAGAGTCTTGGGAATGGACATAGGATACCTACTTTTTATCCCGAAAAATGTACGGTTCCAGCGCGATTGCAGGCGTCATAATATAGTCCTTACTAAATATACGTAAATCTTTTCAAGTCTTTCAATATTCAGAAAGTAAACAAAACGGTAAATGTCGACTCGATAAGAGAGGGGCTTTTTATAATGATGTGCGTCTATAAAATATTTCAGTCTAGCAGATTCAGCCTTTGCGTCAATTTTTTGCACAGAGGGTAGTTTGAAATCGTTGTTTGAATATTATTTTGAAATAAATAATATCAATGTTTAAAATATATTAATAAAATGTATCACAACTATGAAAAAATATTCGAACTCAATAATGCTGATAAAAAACTTAAAATAAAAACTTAAAGCTTATTTTTCAGACATTGGGTAGTTTACAGGAGTGAAAAAATTTCGCAAAAAAAACTATAAGAAATTAATACTAAGTAAATAAACTGAAAAAATTGGGTTCAAAAACATAAACCTATTAAGTTTTTGAACCCAATTTTTACCGTGATTCTGCAAGAAAGGGGTACTTTTAGGTAACTATATCATAAATATTAAACAAACTGTTTATACAGTGTAAATATGCGATTTTAAAGTTCAGAAATACAAAAAGTGTTTTTCACGATTAAAGGGATGGTTGCCATATTAAGGGTTGAAAAATTAATTAAATAAGTAATCATAAAATATCATGAAGAAAACATTTAAACGTTTATTTTATTGAATTAAGCCCAATTAGTTAAGTCAGAATGGTTAAATCTGCATTTTTTCTATTTTCAACAAAAGGGGTGGATTTCACCCCTAAAATAAAAAAAAGCGCAATACGAGCGTATGTCACTTTTAAAGTAGTGGGCTTAATGCACTTACCCTGGGCCGGGTACCCTCGAAATTCTCATACATACGTAATACCAAAATCATTTTCTCATACGATTATTATTTTTAACAAAAAATAAAAACCGACTTCCAAGGTAAAAACAATATTAACATTAATATGAACTAAAAAGTATTAAATAATTTTTGCTATCTAATAGTGCCTTTTTCCGAATTCGGCTAAACCTTGACTATTTCTGTACTCAATCTTCATTATTTTGAAGTCGGTACCAGATAGCTGAATCTTCAGTCCTCTGACAGAATATTTGAAACTTTTGGAACTGGCACCGACTTCAAAATTATGAAGATTGAGTACAGAAATAGTCAAGGTTTAGCCGAATTCGGAAAAAGGCACTATTAGATAGCAAAAATTATTTAATACTTTTTAGTTCATATTAATGTTAATATTGTTTTTACCTTGGAAGTCGGTTTTTATTTTTTGTTAAAAATAATAATAATTTCACTCTTTTTAGTTACACTAGTAGGTAAACCTTCGCGTATATTTTACGTATCTTATTACACAGTTCACACTCACAAAATAATATATTATCAGTGAAGTGAACATATTGTGCTAAGTAATTTAACAATTTTAATACTTCAAACCCCAAGCGGTCACCGGCGATTGCGATAACAATAGAAAGGCTATTGTGTCTCGTTTTTCCACGATCCAAGGATCTATCAGATACAAAATTGTATAAACTTGCATAGGATGTAGCGTAGCTACTCATCTAATATATAAAATTCTCGTGTCACAGTTTTCGTTGCCATACTCCTCTGAAACGGCTTGACCGATTCTCATGAAATTATGTGAGCATATTGTGAGGATATTGGTCTGAGAATCGGCCAACATCTATTTTTCATACCAAAAATTATTTATATGGCAAAACAACGTTTGCCGGGACAGCAATATAATATAATATTATCATAATTATTGACAGCTGTTCTTGTAATCAAGAATTCAATTTCAAATCCATTCAAATCGATACTTAGTGCGCCATCTATCGATTAATAAGTATAACTAATTAAAAAGACACTTATTGACTTTGTTTTGTTTAAATGCTCTTTTTAAAATAACTTTATTTTAATTCTATATTTTGTCTATTAAAATTTTATAAAGTAGTTAGTATAGTATTCGATCTGTATATAAAGTAGTAAAGTATATTCGATCTGTCGTCTTCCGCCACGCGCCGCGAGGCGGCGCTGACCGCCGTGTATATTTAAACAAAGTGTTGTTATACAGTATAAAATCATTATTATTATTAGTATATCCACACCTATGCCTTGTACTATTATCTATTCTGTGCCATGAGACATTGGTGACCTTAACACGACGTGGTAATGATGAAGACGATGATGATGATGATGATGATGATGATGATTATGATGATGAATATGAGTTGCATAGTAGCATATGCTTTCTGTTCTTAAAACAACGCCGAAACTCCCAAACGTGTATCTATAAGCAGTCAGGAGTTCTCTCAGCATCTTCGAAACCATGGTATACCTTGACCCAATATTTGACTTTTTGGTAGCATATTCTTAGTACACTTCACATAAAACCAAAATCACCATATGTTTCCATATAAATTTCGAGGAGTTCCCTCGATTACTCCTGGATCCCATCATCAGGTCACCACTTTGTGAACATGGTACCAAATTGGAGTAAAACCAAATACAACAAAGCAAAAATTTCGAAAATCGGTTCACAAACGGCGGAGTAATCGTTGAACATACAAAAATAAAAAAAAAAAATAAAAAAAATAAAAAAAAAAAAATATCCACAGCCGAACATATAACCTCCTCGTTTTTTGGAAGTCGGTTAAAAATCTTTAACATGTTTTAGTTATTTTTCAGCTTAAAATAGTAATTATCTAGGTTCCTGCACAAAAATTTACTTCAAAATATTTAAACACTAAAAAATTGTTTTTTGTTTATAATTTTTTTTAGTAAATTTACTACTAAATATTTAAACACTAAAAAATAGAGTAAAACTAAAAAATATATAAATAAATAGTAAATTTACTACAAAATATTTAAACTCTTAAAAAATATTTCTCAATATTTAAATATTTTGCAGTAAATTTAATATTTTTTTGTATATTTTTTAGTGTTTTTCTCTATTTTTTAGTGTTTAAAATTTAGTAGGAAATTTACAAAAAAAAAATTTTAAACAAAAATTTTTTTTTTTGTGTTTAAATATTTTGAAGTAAATTTTTGTGCAGGAACCTAGGTAATTACTATTTCAAACTGAAAAACAACTCAAACATGTTAAATATTTTCGTATGAGAAAATGATTTTGGTATTACGTATGTATGAGAAATTCCAAGGGTACCCGGCCTCTTAATCCCAAATTTTCATCCAAATCGATGGAGGTTCAACGAAATCGGAGGTTGCACCTGATTTTTGCCTTCATTAACTGTACTATAAAGTGTAATTAAATGAAGAGTTTGACAAATAATGTAATGGCTTATGTCAAAATATTCATTTGATTGCAGTTAAATACTTATTAATATTCACCGCTGAGTGCGGCAGTTAGGGCCTTATCACACTGGCGATTAGTGAGCGATTTGAAAGCGACGCGACTGCGCAGCGTACACGGCGCGACAGCGCAGTCGCGTCGCTTTCAAATGGCTCGCTAATCGCCAGTGTGATTAGGCCCTTAGAGTTCTCCCTGTATGTTTCTACAAACTATAAAATCACACTTACTTGAGTTCTCACTTCTGTCTTCACTCTTCAAGATACCATTAACAAAATTATTGCTATTCGCCGAAGTTATATCAGCATCACTGTGGTCATCTAGACTCTCGATAGAAGCTAGATAAGCAGAATTGACTCCTTTATTCTGCACGCCACTGCTAGAAGTTGAACTAGAAGATGCTATTGAGCTCATTGATAGAGGTCTAGTAACTTCTATAGCAGGATTCAGTCTAACTTCCTTCTCTTGAGAAAGCTTCAGATTTCCAGTTGATCCAACCGTTTCTGGGTATGGATTTTTTAGTAACTTTCTAGAGTCTTGAGTGGTGATTTCTTTACGTAGACTGTTTGATCTAGCTGCCGTTTTGGGAATTTTTGCTGGGGACGATTCTGGCGTTACTGGTTTTTCAGACTTTTGTGGTGAATTGTCTTTAGATTGTAGTTTTGTGTCGAATTCTCTATCTGTTGCCATGGATAGCTCTATAGATTGATCTATGAATGGTAGTGACAACGATTCGAATGCTGTTTTACACGCAGTCGGCACGTCGTATATTGCCGGTCTGTTATTTGTGGGAACATCATACGTTGTTTGTTCCTCTTCTATTCTAAACTCTGGCATTTTCGCTGGAGATTCATTCACTTTAGCTACTGGTTCGCTTGGTTTTGATTCCTTAGCTTTAGCAGGAGATTCTGCTGCTTTATAAGTGCTTGGATGATCATATATCTCTACAGATGGTAGTATTTCTACGCCTGACTGTGATATCTTAGACGTCGCACCCACCAGAGGTATATTACATCGTCGAGTCGAAGATCTACCAACAGTCATTGTTTTCTTCTGGAATTTCAGCGTCGTGGCTCCACTGCTAGATATCATACGTTTAACGTTAGGTGACAGGTTATCAAACGTGTCTTGTTTAACTTTTTGAACGTCTTTCACTTCTTTATCACTTTCACTAACTTCTATAGCACCATTTTTATCACTTTTAGTTCGTATTGAGTATAAAGAACTTTTGTTGATTGTTGCGATGGGTAGTTTAATGCTGCCGGCAATTTTGGAGGGGTCTTTAGGTGGGCTCGCGAACACAACACTCTCGTTTTGTTCCAACATGGTTTCTCTTACTGGGGGATCGTTTCTAGCATCTTTGGCTGTTTCCAAGCGGATTTCGTCTGGTTTCAGACTCTTGGCTGGTTCTAGAAGAGAGTCGTAGATCCCAATCAGCGTAGGTGTTAGATCTGTTGTGCTACCTGCAACAAATTTAATACAATTAAAAAATCATGCCAAATTGGACAAAACAATGAGAAATGCGGCTAATCTGATTTCGTTGTTTAAACTTGAATAATGTAACAAACGACTAGTGACTAAAACAATTCTAGTGATAACATATTCATAAACGACTTAAACGACGAAAAAATTGTCTAGTGATAATATACGATCTGGTTTGAAGGACCAACTTTTTTACCGCCTTAATTTTCGCCAACTACTTAAACAGATGATCATTTAAGGAATGCTCATAAAGATTAAACATAGCATCTAGTATCTTCCATAAAGAAAACCAAAATCGTGACTAGCCATGATGTTTATCAGGATTATGTCACAGACAAAAAACCTTTTAGGTTATTACTTATTACACGGATCGGGGTCGATGTTTACGGAAGTGACAGTTATTTGACGTTGACAGCTGTAATTAAGGTTGACAGATTGTACTTTTTACAAAAGGGTTAAAAAGCTTCGAATTCCAATCGAAATTATTGTGTTAATAAAGATAGATGTTTTTTCATCTCTACCATTATTGGTGTAAATGTGAAAGTGTTGTTACCTCTTCACTCTTAAACCACTGAAACTATTTTGACGACATTTGACATGTAGATAATTTTAGTGCCAGGAAGGGACATTGAAAGTTTTTATAAAATTATACGGTTCAGTATCTAGTACTCAAATATATAGAGCACTAAATGGTGCTAGCAACTACGTCGCGTCGTTAATCATGCAGGAACCGTACATTGTTCGCAACAAAAACTCTACATTGTCCTTTCCCTTTTCTCAAAGTACCCTTTCATCTAAATCGGTATAGTTCTTTAGGCGTAAAGAGGTAACAGGGACAGTCACACTTTCGCGTTTATTAGTAAGTATATGGAGTTATCACACAGACGATGCCATCCGGTGTGTACAAATTTACATGAATACAGTATTCATAGCTGCTTCCCTTGCACTCACGAATCACGTTTCCACACTTTGATTCAAACGATGAAAAGACTATAGAATATGCTACCAATATAAATATGATGAATTTGTGAAGAATCTCTACATTTTTGCTTGCGGTCGACATCAAATTGGATGAAATAATCTCCTCCTTTTTGGAAGTCGGTTAATAATTTTGGTGAATGAAATTTTGTTGCAGGGAAATTCGTCTATCATGCGGGAACCGTACACTCTTCCATAAGAAAATCTCTCGTCTGTCCACCCCGGAACTTAGTCGCTTAGTAGATCTTAATCGGTTCAATGGTTTAAGCGTTAAAAGGCAACACAAAGACAAGACACTGCATTTATATATTAGTACAAGTATGGATAAAATGTATGTAAGGAATAAGGATATTAGAAAACAATAATTGCCCTTTGTCACAGATTGTCTTATCCTTAGGTCAAGTAGTAAGTAGTGCACCTAATTCTCGTCCTAGTGACCTAAGACCTCGCAATGGGCGTCTTCCGGTGTCGTCCAAAAGACAGCTGTGTCGTCCTAATTGATTTTAGGGTTCCGCAGACAAGACAAGATTCTGCTAAAGTAAGATGGATTAAAACAGGACAGATCCTGGAGATTTGAGAAATAAATTGTGAAAGATTGTCTGTTTGCTTCTTATGCTATATCTTTGACAATTTTTAGGGTTCCGTACCCAAAGGGTAAAAACGGTACCCTATTCATGAAACTTCGATGTCTGTCTGTCCGTCTGTCTGTCTACAGGCTGTAACTCAAGAACCGCTATAGCTAGACTTCTGAAATTTTCACAGATTATGTATATCTGTTGCCGCTTATATAACAACAAATACATACTACTAAAAATAAAATAAAATTAATATTTAAGGGGGGCAATACATTTATACAAGAAACGTCATTTTTTTGCCTTTTTTGCTCGTAATCAATATTGGTAACAGTTAGGCACTTGAAATTTTCACAAAATCCTTAATTATATTTGTACTTTAAATTTTTAATAATTAACAATAAAATTAAAATAAAGTAAATATTTAAGGGGGCTCCCATACAAAAAACACAATTTTTTGTCTACATTCACTCTATACCGGTACGGAACCCTTCGTGCGCGAGTCCGACTCGCACTTGGCCGATTTTTTAATTTAGTAGTGTTACACTCAAAACAAAACAATTTGAATACTTAATTAATTTTATCACCAGACCTAAAAGACGTGGGACTTTTATGTCGACGACCTAATTATGGCTCCATAGTTTGTCTGTCTGTCTATCTGTAACCTCTTAAATCCACTAAACCGATTTTAATAAAAAAATTCTAATTATGATTCAGAGACACTCAGAGTCCCACGAAAGGACGTAGGAGTTTTCACCAAAAAAATGTATGGTTTTTGGACTATAGACGAATTTCGACGCAAAAAAGTTGCGAGCAACCTCTATTTCAGCATATTATTTTTAATTTTGATAAAATCTTTATTTTAATTACAATAATAAATAATAATTTATTCAACGAAATAAAAACGTGTTAAAAAGGGCAAGGTTCAAACTTAAGGGCTGCTTGGTATACCTTTTCAAGGACGACTGGTTTCTTATTAATGGTTACTTTACATGAAATGACAGAATTCAGGTCGTTTGGGGCAGTAGGCCAAGATTGGGGCACTCCTATTAATTTTTTATGGGATCAATATTCTATGTAGAGTACCTTCAATTTCCTAGGATAATACTATCCTGTGTCTTTTCCCAGGACTCAAAGCATAATCGGTTCAGTAGTTTAAGTGTCTGTTGTTACTATTTTAATGCGAAAGTTTGTCTGTCCGCATAGTAAGGCAGACAGACAGACAGACATTCTCGCATTAGTATGGATAAAGCTTTGTATGTTTGTTCTTAATCAAAGAACAACTCTCTTTCCAGACAGACAGACAGACAGAGACAGAGACATACTTTTGCAATTTATAGTATGGATAAAGCTTTGTTTGTTTGTTTGTGCTTAAACAAAGACCAAGTCTGACTCAAGTTGGCATGTGGTCTTGAAATAGCAAAGCTAGTGACGAACGCGCGCCTAAAACGGCTAACTATTTAAATTATGTAAGGTATACGTAATTATTATTTAACATAATGTAATGGTAAATTCTTTTATAGAATTACGACATACTTCCCTTACACTTAGACAAGATGCATCCCTATAATGACTAATGACTACTTAGGGAGCATAGACAAAGGATTTGACATAAGGCATCCCAAGCGCCATGACACCTAGCGATAAATGCAATCCATACTAATATTATAAGTACTTGCCAAAGTGTCTGTCTGTCTGTTACCTCTTCACGCCCAAACCGCTGAAACGATTTTGCATGCAAGGCATAGAGGTATTTCGAGTCCCGGGATGGGACATAGGATACTTTTTATCCTTAAAAATGTACGGTTCCCGCGCGATAAACGAATTTTGGCGCAACGGGATTGCTAGCGTCATCTAGTCCCATAAATTATTGACAACTATTCGCTACCGAACCGAGCGAAAGCATTTGGACTAAGCATTCTGCTAGCTTATTCGTGCTGAAGCATTCTTCTACGTCTGACTTTGATTCTAAATATAAAAGATGCAAAACAATTCGTAGAATAGAATTATAAAAACCGGTGGTTTGATAAATATTTTTGTTGAAACAAACGTATTACTTATATCTTTAGTTGTTTAATGTTTATATTATTTTGTTCAATGAAATAGCTTACGCAAATAGCTATGCAAATAATCCTGCAAGTACCTATTACCTAATGATATTCTTTGCATCAAAGTTTGAATTAAAAAAACAACCTGTCAAACGGGAAGCAATTGCAAACACCCGCGTTTTGTTCACATGTTTGTGTTCTATTTTCAAAAGGCGATATTTAAATAAGGAAAACTCTACATGACGATAATAAATTTTATTTACTGACTAGCGACCCGCCCCGGCGTCGCACAAGTCTAAAATATATAGCCACTGAAAAAATTATTAAAATCGATAGCCTATCACGGTCCTTCATGTGGTTTACTTCTTATCTGTGCCAACTGCCAAATAATATAAAAATTGCTCCAGTAGTTCGCGAGATAAACCCTTTCAAATAATTTCCCCCGTTTTTTCCACATTCTCCTATTAGTCTTAGCGTGATAAAATATAGCCTATAGTCTTCCTCAATAAATGGGCTATGTAACACGGCAAGAATTTTTCAAATCGGACCAGTAGTTCCTGAGATTAGCGCGTTCAAGATACTTTCAAATAATTTTCCCCGTTTTTCCACATTTTCCTCTATTTCTTCGCTTCTATTAATCTTTTCGTGATAAAATATAGCCAATAACCTTCCTCGATAAATGGGCTATCTAACACTGAAAGAATCATCAAAATACGTTGCGTAGTTTTAAAGATTTAAGGGAACAAAGGGGAATAAGAGAAAAAAAGCGACTTTGTTTTATAATAAGTATAGATATAGATACAAGTTACCCTTTAAAGTCTAACTAATATATTTACCCTTTGCATAACTATTCAAGGTACGCTGTCTCTGTCCGTCATGTAAATTCTCCAATATGCTAAACAAAGACCAGAAAGAAGCTCCTAGTCTATATTTATTCACTGTATAAATATTTTAATAGTAAAAGTATTAGGCAAAAATTATTATTTATTGTTCTTGTCTCTCAAGCGCCTCTTCTAACGAGTCAAACAAATAAAAAAAAAAAACAGACGAACATATTCCCTTTTGGAAGTCGGTTGAAATTTGTGACGAAACTATATTATCGTCGCGTCTGCAATTTTGTCAATCGGACTTTTATGGCGATTAAATGAGAATTAAGTTTATAATATCGATTTGACCGATTGCATTCGTTCCAGGGAAAGTGACAGTATCGGGTGACAGATTAAAAGGCGCGAATATAGTCTGTGGTTATTGCTACTCTATGGTTTAGCTGTCATTCGATAACATAGAAACTTATTTTACAATTTCTCTTGTTTCTGTAAAATAGTTTCGGATTTAGGAATCCGTATTCCATACTAAACGCGAAAATGTGTCTTAGATCTGTCTGTTACCTCTTCACGCACAAACCGTTGTTTTGATTTTGCTGAAATTTGGTATGGAGATACTTTGAGTCTCGGAAAAGGACATAGGTACTTTTTATCTCGGAAAAATGTACGGTTCCAGAGCGATAAACGAGTTTTGGCGCAACGGAGTTGCGGGCGTCATGCAGCAGTAGTCTATTATACACGGGACTTAAGCACACCCTAAAGTATTATCACTTTTGTTACACGGTACGCCCTGTATACGTACTCGTACGTAGGTTTGTATTAAGACGTGTATGGAAACTCGTACAAAACAAGTTAAAAAAACCTCGACAAATCTCTCGCGACATCGGTGGAAACTTGTAAAAAATGTGATCTGGCAACTCTGTCAGAATGCCGCGCGTGCCGACTTGGCGCCAATATAGGGTTGACAACTTTAAGTTAATAACTTGAGTTACAGTTAAGTTAACTTAAAGGTGAAAATCACAATAATATTATAGTCCGTATAAGTTAGATAAACTTGAATTATTTGCCAGTTTTACCCTTAATTCCTTTACAGTCCATGTAACTAATGCAATATCGTAATTTCAAGTGTGTCTGACCAATTTTGGGAAAACTTGAAAGCCGAGTTACTTCATCTATAATATAATGTTTATTTGTATGTAGCTTTTCTTGGCCGTGTTCATCGGCGTAATTTTTGGCGAGTGCGCGCAAAACCTTCTATTGCGCATCTCAAAATCATGTCTTGGTAACGCCACAAATGATGGATAAGGGATAAGCATTGCCTCGAGCAAGGCTCAAGCACTTAATTACACGTCAGCAAGTTGCGTTGCCATGACATGATTTTGTCATGCACAATAAAAGATTTGCGCGATAAAAAAGCGACGAAAACGATTTTTGCCAACCCTAACTATTGAAGTGTCATTTTAACCTTTCGCTTTGACAGATGATGTTCGAATTTCGAATGCTGCATTCCATACGAATGTCGTCGCCTGCGCGCCTGCATAACATTACAATATTTTAACCGTCAGAAAAATTTAAGATTACCAGGCCTTAGGGCACGGTAATACTGCTGCTAAGACAAGCATTTTATTCGGTTTTTTTTACAAAAAATTGAAAAAAGAAAAATCCAAATTGGTCGCGTTACTATAATGGCTCATTTTCACTGGTCGATAGGCACGCATGCGGGGTGCGGGAGATTTCTGAAACGCATGCCACGACCAATGTCACAGGCTACACGGTCAAATTCTCATTAATCTGATCTATCAATCTGATTGACGGAATATTGATGGTTATAAAAAGTTCATATTAAAAATACGATCAATCCATCAATCCGAGTCGTACACGATCAAATTTTCGTCAATCCGTACCGGATTGATGGATCAGATTGTCACCATTAGTTGTCAATTAGTTGTCAAAGACTCCCCGCATGCTGTATACCGTACGACTTACGAGTTAACGACTAATGAAAATGCGCCCTTAGAGCAGCAGCCTTCGAGGAAGCAGTTTTATATAAAATATACTTAATACGAAATAATATGTATCAGCAACATTTTACTCATCAACCTCCGTACGAGCACCGGTGATCGCGACAACAATAGAATACAAAAGCATTTCCAAGAATCCTCGATTAATCGAAGGATTAATGTAAATAATTAAAAGACACGAAGTCTTTCTGTCTGCAATGATGATTATTCAAATGATTTCAAACCACGAAAGTTTGTTTCACTCTATTGTATACAGTTAGAAAGAGACAAAATCAAGCACAATGACAATTTCTTATTCATGATTTACGGTCAAGGATAATTATAGTATTGCATAGTATCACTACTCAGTACTCACTAGTATGATTCATTCAGAATTCTCTCACTTCGTTGCCGTTAGCAATGATTTTTATGAAGTTAAAAAAAAAACATACGAGAAAATGGGCCAAGTACGAGTCGGACTCGCGCCGTACCGTTTGTAGAGCGAAAGTTTGCAAAAATGTGTTTTTTGTATGGGAGCCCAACTTAAATGTGTTTAATTTTATAAAAATGAAATAAAAATAAAATATCAAGTGTGCAATACCTGTCGCCGTTATTGATATAGAGCAAAAAAGGCCAAAAAATCACGTTTGTTGTATGGGATATTATAAATTAATTTTATTTTGTTTTTACTATTAATTATTGTTCAGTTCTTTAATCTTAAAAATTTCAGAAGTCTAGCTATAGCGGTTCTTGAGATACAGCCTGGAGATAAACTGATAGACAGACGGACAAACGTCGAACTCTCTGTAATAGGTTCCCATTTTTACCCTTTGGGTACGGAACCCTAACAAAAAAACGACTAAATGATTATAATTTACAAAAACAATTAAAATAAATAAACTTTTATAACAATGAAAAAATACTTCTGATTACAAGACGTGTCACAAAAATAAAGGTTTATTTTTAGTATTATCATGAATGAACCAAAAGTATATTTTATGTATTTGTTTTTATCTACTTCCGTATTTTGGATAAAACACATGTATTCAATTAGTATTCAAATTCATACTCAATACAAAGGTCATAGAGTCGATTTCCGCTTGTATATGATACGTTCGCACTTGACATAGTACAGCTATGCTTTATGAGTCACCATGGGAAACTTCGTAAGAATACAAAAACAACCTAACAGTTATATTCATATTAAAACTGTGTCCAAAATTAACTTAAAATTCGTAATATTTGAAACAATATTCGAACAGTTAGGGCTTGTTTCACCACTTCCTGATAAGTGCCGGATAGGCTATCCACCACTTAACTTGACAGATAGAGTATGGAGAATCTGTCAAAAATGTTGTGGATAACCTTTATCTTTTTTGTGGCACTTTATCAGGAAGTGGTGAAACAGGCCCTTGTTCTCTCAAACTTTCAGAGAGATTTAAATGCAGAACAAAAATATTTGAAAATGGAAAGATAGTTTGGTAGAGTTTTTTTTTATTTGAGCACTCGAGCAAAGACCTTTGTTTGTGCGCCTTTTTAATAATAAACAGACAAATAATGAAATATAAATATTGCAATTATGCGACTCCATCCATCCTTATCTATTATTATCCATTATTATCAGTAACAAAAACATAAAACCTCTCAAAATATTTACCTCCTCAAAAATCCCAAAACTCACAATCAGATCCAAATAGCACAATTTTTTAAAAACACTTGCAAACTGGCAAAACACTCACGCAATTTACTTATCGTAAAAAAAAAAACGCGCGCGACGTTCATCCTCGCGGGAGACCAACTGATGAATCACAATTAATTGTTTAGAGACGACTATGATCTTTAGAGCTATAATGACGTCATTTTGATAGATGTGACGATTCGCACCGGTGGGGGCCGCATTTTTCTCCTAAGTTTTATGACCAAGTTAAGTGAAGTTTAAAGCTTCGCGCACATTGTGACGATTCGCACCGGAGGGGGTCGCATTCTTCTAATAAAGTTTTATGACCCAGTTATGTGTGGTTTAAAGCTTCGCGCACGTTATGACGGTTGGCACCGGTGGGGGCCGCATTTTTCTCCTAAGTTTTATGACCAAGTTAAGTGAAGTTTAAAGCTTCGCGCACATTGTGACGATTCGCACCGGAGGGGGCCGCATTTTTATCATAAGTTTTATGACCAAGTTATGTGAGGTTTAAAGCTTCGCGCACGCTGTGACGATTCGCACCGTAGGGGGCCGCAATTTAAAATAAGTTTCATGAGCAAGTGCGAGAAGACGTCTTGTTACACAGAAAATGCGGCCCGCCCAGTTGCGCTCACCACGCTGAACCTATTTTGATAAAATTTGGTATGGAGATACTTTGGGAGCCGGGAGGAAATATACGGGGAAAATGTACCGTTCCCAAGCTTTGAGCGTTTTTAGAGATAACTAAGTTGTGGCAGCATGTAGCACTAACTATAATTTATAAAGGGTGCGGAGACTCATTTCCCGGGACTCATAGGGTGAAATCTATAGAGCGATCTTAGACTTAACTCAGACTTTACTACAAACTTTACTTTAAAAAATCTTAGCTAAGCTTAAGCTTACCAAAATATTAAGTGAATAGAAGGACGCAACATCCATTGTTAGGTCCTCCTATTCACTTAAGATTTTGCTAGGCTTAAGCTTAGCTAAGATTTTTTAAAGTAAAGTTTGAAGTAAAGTCTGAGTTAAGTCTAAGATCTAGAGTTCACCCTTAGTATCCATCAAAATTGGTTCAGCAGTTTGGGCGTGAAGAGGTAACAAACAGACAAACTTTCGCATTTAGAATATTAGTATGGATGGTATCTATGTTATTCCATAGCCGTAGAACAATAATGTACTTTTCTCTATAATTCGATAGAGTATGCTTTCTAGTTTCCAATCAGGGTAACGAAGCACGTTCAACTAATTAATGCTAAAAAGTCACGGCAGCCGTGACAACGCTAATTATAAGTTAACCATAGACAACTATAATGGTGGCTCTACATCGCATAATCTCCTCCTTTTTGGAAGTTGGTTAAAAATATGCGCTTGAATACAAGACGCAAAACTTGAGGGAAGTTTTTAGTCCATCGAATAAAGCAATTCTAGAGTGCGTGAGCGGGATCGTGAGATTTTTTTTTCGGAAACGTGTACAGAGTAACTAGTTCATAAACATACTAAAAGTCCTGGTCACTAGGGGTACTGGCGGAGTGGGGGGAGGGAGGGAAAGGGCCCATTTTTGTGTTTTTCGCTTATATCTCAAAATTAGTGTGTTCTAGAGAAAAACTTTCAAATAGTAGTTGAAAAACCATTAAATTATCTACAAATTGCATCTAAAACATTTTTAAAATGTCCTACCGTTTTCGAGTTACACCTTTTCGAAAAGTAGGGGTAAAATGGGGAAAATGCCCATTTTTGTGTTTTTCAGTCATACCTCAAAATTGGTGCATTCTAGAGAAAAACTTTCAAAGAATAGTTGAAAGACCATTAAATTATCTACAAATTGCACTTAAAACATTTTAAAAATATCCTACCGTTTTCGAGTAACACCGTTTTGAAAATGAGATTTTTTAACTTATTGGCTGCTACTTTATATCTTATATTAAGCTGACCCAGCAGACGTCATCCTGCCGAGTAAATACGCCCTAAACACCCTAACCCTACCATACATACCTCTACCCAACCTACTCCCCTACAAAAAAAACCTATGTTCTTCTTTTTCTAAGCTACCTGTGTTCTGTATGTTCTTCATTTTGAAGTCGGTACCAGATATAGCTGAAACTTTATATTTTCTTTGACAGAAAATTTGAAACTTATGGAACTGGCACCGACTTCAAAATTATGAAGGTTGAGTACAGAAATAGTTGAGGTTTAGCCGAATTCGGAAAAAGGCACATTTAGAGAGGAAAATTATTTAATTCTTTTTAGTTTTTAGTTCATATTATAACAATGTTATTATTGTTTGTACCTTGGGAGTCGGTTTTAATTTTTTGTTAAAAATAATAATTTCACTCTTTTTAGTTACCTAGTAGATAAATTATAATTAGTGCCAATTTAAATTGTATAAAAAATAGTTTTATATTGTCTTCACTATATGTCATTGAGGCGCTCTGTCGGCGCTATCGCTTGTCCGAACTCCGATTGTTGTTCATATAGTTTTAGTTACACGATGTATTCATTAGGTTTCGCTGAGGTGCTCCTGAATCGCAGTATCGCTTGTACGTAGGAGTTTTATATAGTTGTATTGGCTGTGTGAAATCAGAAATGTGTCACCATTGGTGTGAGCACTGAGCAGTGAGCATTGAAATTTGAATGATGATGATGATGATGATGATGAATTTTAATTGCGTGGTAGCATAATATGCTTTCTGTTCTTAAAACAACGCCGAAACTCCCAAACGTGTCATCAATAAGGAGTCAGGAGTTCTCTCAGCATCTTCGAAACCATGGTATACCTTGACCCAATATTTGACTTTTTGGTAGCATATTCTTAGTACACTTCACATAAAACCAAAATTACCATATGTTTCCATATAAATTTCGAGGAGTTCCCTCGATTACTCCTGGATCCCATCATCAGGTCACCACTTTTGTGAACATGGTACCAAATTGGAGTGAAACCTAATACAACAAAACAAAAATTTCGAAAATCGGTTCACAAACGGCGGAGTAATCGTTGAACATACAAAAAAAAGCCACAGCCGAACATATAACCTCCTCGTTTTTTGGAAGTCGGTTAAAAAAACGCCATCTATTGACGTTCAGGAATACTAACAACTATTCTGTCTAGCCCCCTTTACGCCGAACGCGCGATGAGGAACTTCGTTCCAATTATTAAGTGACTGCATAGCCATTATCGCGGGCTTTGAGCGCGGCGACCGAATCAAGAAATTCCGTAACGAAAATAAACCTAACAGGACGTGTGACGTCGTTTCAGTTCGGCAGACTTCGGCACGGTGTTTATGTGAGTGCGACTAAACGTAGTCTATCTGGCCAGTCTAAGGAAGATCGTACACGTCACACTTTTTGTGTGATCGAGTCTGCAGCTTACATACAATCTGATGGATGGCGCGCGCCATGCAGATTGTATGTAAGCCGCAGACTCGATCACACAAAAAGTGTGACGTGTACGATCTCCCTAATTCATCTTTAAGAAACCATACAAACAAACAAATCCTTATATTAGTAAGGTAGTTTTCCAGTAAGAAGTATTTAGTGTATCAGCAATCACCATCGTTAGCGAGGTGAACGACCTGCGTATCGCACGTAGTGATGTACCGATGCAGCTCGATATCGATATAATATGTCGATATTTCTTAAATGTGTATTAAGTATCGATAAATTTATCTTACTCAATTGACTTTCGATAAAATGAGAGCCAAACTAGGGTTCGTTAATAGAAGGTTTAAATCGGGACTCTGTCACTAATACTTGTCAATATCTCAAGGGAGACACTTGTTCCTATTACTAAGATTTCGCTGTCGGTCTATCTGTCTGTCTCCAGGCAGTATCTCAAGAACCACGATAGCTAGGCAGTGAAAATTTCATAAACGAAGGATTTTTGTTGACGCTTTAACAAAATAAGATACTTTCAACACAAGAAACGTTATTTTTTTATCCTATTTGCATCATATTATAAACAACGAATACCTACTTGTTCATCATAAAGCCAATAATACGGAACCTATCGTGCACGAGTCCGACTCGCACTTGGACGGTTTTTATTCGGTACGCGTTATCAATATTCACCAAACCAACACCTGTTAAAACAAGTATTAAATAACCAATGTTACAACGTGTTAAAGATGGTTTCCTGTGATAACGAAGATTTAAAGCTTTCGTACAAATTCTAACTCTCGTATCGGATTACAATGATGTAATATTTCACCTTATACACATTCCAAAGTCCAAACAATTTCTATTAAGTTGTCCGATGTAAGATATTTCTTAAATAATATTATTTAACTTTTAAAAAATGTTCGTATAGACGTAAAAATGTCTTAATCGGTCGCAAACTGTACATCTTGCTTCCTTTTCCGGATATTAAAGTATCTTCGGAGTCCAGACCTTCCATCTAAGTCAGTTCAGTGGCTTAAGCCTGAAGAGTCAAGACACTAAAAAGGTAACAGACAGAGTTTCACATAACTGTAATTTGTAAATAACTTCCCAATGCATACAGCCTTAAATATTTATATTCTAACAGAATTGCTACAAAATTATTTTTATCGATAAATTATATCGATAAATCGACAGCTGATAGTCAATTTATCGACAAATTTTATCGATACATTCCACTCCACGCCCCCAACACTAGAGTGTAAACATTAGGAGAAATAAAAGCAAAGCTATATCCTGCGCAGGCGCACGTGGCGATAGCGCACCATTCAAGAGCGCCTTGCGCAATATTATACTTAGGGTCGGTTTATACAGGGCCATTTAGCCAATACTTTTTCGTTATCGCTTCGTTATAGTATCGCCGATCTAAATATGTATGGAATTGACATAGGCGTTCGCGTCTTATGTCAATTCCAATACATAAAGAAAAGATCTTGGCTCACCCCCAGGGTGTAACAAAACTAAGTGATGTAATAAAACTTTAGGATGTAGGTAATATGAGTCTGTTTTTAGAGTGCACCGTGAAAGTGGCAGCGCTGAAAGAGCAACTTTTTTTAAACTTTTATGGGCAAGTGCATGACGCTGAGGCGCTAGCGGCTAGCCCATACAAATCGCAAAAAATGCTCTATAAGCGCTGCTACTTTCACAGTGAACTCTTTGCAGAGGATAGACACTTCCTATAATATTATTACTTAGGTTTGTTACACAAATCGCAAAAAAATGCTTTTAGCGCTGCTACTTTCACTGTGAACCCTATGCATAATGATTAATGCAGGGGACACAGACACACACTAAACTCTAAAGTATTATCAATCACTTAATTTTGTTACACCCTGTAACTACGACGTGACGAGACGATTCTATTCTATCTATATCATCGTTAAATTTCATCAAAATCGAAAGCTTGTAAAAGAATGATCATTTTGATCTAATTTGAAACTATCCCAATCTACTTGACAAAACATATTCTATCGAACAAGAATCGAAACCGCATTCATTTCATTTTAGCATAGTAAAATCATGATCCTTGTCACAAATGATTGGTACATTTGAGCCGTACCTAAAACTAGGTCATCTAACATCTAGACAGCAATAAGATTAACTGCCACAACGAACATTTACTTAGTAAACTGGATTTTACTAGACGTCAGAAGCGAACAAAGATACACCTTTTAACCTAGGGTTGCCAACCTCAAATTTAAAAAAAACCAGGATTTGAAGTTGGAAAAACCAGGACAATTCAGTATAAAAACAGGACGCATTAAGGGGGCGACTAACCCAAAATTGACGATTTTATAATTCATTTTCATACTTAAAAATAAGCCCCGAATTGTTTCATTTTCTAAACATAGATACTACATTCCAAGAATTTGATTTGAGCGAAAACACGATATCTTAAAATTTTCTCGATAGAAAAAAATCACAAAGATGCATCTAATTTTCACGAATTTTTCATATATTGCCGTAACCGTGCATTAAACTAAGTTAATATTTTAACACATTGTATAAAATCCTATCATTGAGACACTGACCTGGGGGATTTTTAAAATGTTGTATATTTATCGAGTTATAAAGAAAAAACTAACTTCGCGATGATTCCGCGTCGTCGTTTTTCACCCTGGCATATGAAAAACGGGCGTGAGTGTAAAGAGAGAAGGACGATGTTTGATTTTTTGCGTTAGTCGCCCTCTTAATTGAGTTGCAATAGTTAAATAAATATCTAGGTTCTAGTGGAAACAGATGAAATGGAATGTAATTAATTAAAATAATCACATTTCACGCTCGTAGCGTACGAATTTTAAATTAAAAAACCCAGGACAACCCAGGACGCTGCTTAAAAACTATTCAGGACGTCCCAGGACACTACAAAATCCAGGACATGTCCTGGGGAAAACAGGACGGTTGGCAACCCTATTTTAACCTATCAAGCACCATAAGAGCACCGGTGATCGCGACAATAGAATAACAATAGATTTCCAAGAATCCGCGATCGAAGGATTAAATCAAATCAAGCTATTGAATAGCTTTTATCGCGGGGTTTGAGCGCGGCACGACCGATTCGAGGAATTCCGTAACCTAACACGGGGATGTTGCCGTGCATCGTCTCGGCAAACTTCGGCACGGTGTTTGTGTGCGTGCGACTAGACGTATGCGAATTATAATTGCGTAAGCTGACAAAAAATGCTATGCTGCTGCTTTACGGCGGCAGTCCCCGAGTGCCACACGTATTTTATACAGTAAAATACTATGCTACTGTACCGCGGCAGTGCCCGAGTACCACACGTATTTTATACAGTAAAATGCTATGCTGCTGCTTTACCGCGGCAGTCCCCGAGTGCCACACGTATTTTATACAGTAAAATGCTATGCTGCTGCTTTACCGCGGCAGTCCCCGAGTGCCACACGTATTTCTATCAGGGTTTTTATTTTTAGGGGTTGTTTTTAAAACTTAATTTCTAACTACGCTCTGGATAGGGTACTGAGACAAGTTGTATCCGACAGATACAACTTGTCTCAGTACCCTGCTCTACATCACTCTGGCGCCATTCTAATGTGCATACTTGCATACTCTGCATATTATTATCTGATTGACTTTGATACATACATACACCTAAATATTCAGCACTAGATGACGCCCGCAACTTCGCTTCGCCATTTCGTTTATCGCGTTGGAACCGTACATTTTTTGGGATGAAAAGTATGCTAGGTTCTTTCCCAGGAATTAAAGTATCTTCATAGCAAATTTCAGCAAAATCGCTTCAGCGGTTTGGGCGTGAAGATGTAACAGACAGATACACTTTCCCATTTATAATATTAGTATAGTATGGACAAGGGAACCCTAGAGTATTTCATGGAAAAGGTTTCCATGGAAGAATAGAAAGTCGGAAAAATCTGTCGACAAAATTCCCTGTTTTGTCTATTTTAGGGTTCCGTACACAAAGGGTAAAAACGGGACCCTATTACTAAGACTTCGATGTCTGTCCGTCTGACTATCTCCAGGCTGACTCAAAACAAAATAAAATTTATATTTATGGCCCATACAACAAATGTGATTTTTTGGCCTTTTTTGCTCGGTAACAAAAATGGAAAAAGGTAGGCACTTGAAATTTTCAGGCTTATTTATGTTATGTGTACTTACTTTAATAATAATTAATAATAAATAATAATATTTAAATAATATAAAAATTTAAGTGGGGCTACCATACAAAAACACAATTTTTAGCCTATTTTTGGCTCTATGTGGAATCCTTCGTGCGCGAATCCAACTCGCACTTAGCCGATTATTTAGCTTCTCCAAAATCTATTAACTGCAGCCATACAAATATTACAAGTTCAAATACAAAGTACAAACTGGAATCTAAACTAGTATTTTCCCCTAAAATCTAAATTAGGGATGTGACCTACGAATAATAAAACCAAGAAACGTAACTCCCATACTAATACAGTTTTAAATTTGGTTCCATTCGAACTGTCATGTAACGTCAGCCTTTATACCGCTCAAGGTCACCTAATGTATGAAAAGTGAACCTAAGGTTCACTTTTTTGACAAGTATTTTGGAGCATGTTTTTTGACGGAGTTACTCTTCCGTAGTTTTTTATTATTCGTAGGATGTGACTCATACTCCTCGATATGACATTCATTCATTTAAATAAAATTTGAATAATAACATGATTATTATATTGTGACGTATTTTGTTTCCTTATGGGGTTTTCACACATACGATTACATAATTATTATGTATTGATATACCTAATATAATATGAATATATATTTCGGCTACCCATAGGAAATAGGATATTTACCTCCTTAGTAACAAAGAGTACTTAACTAAATACTATTGTTTCTATACGTAAGTAAGTACAACGTACAACTATTTAATATCTATTGTTTTTGCCTGTCATAATATGATAATTTCAATGTATTAGAGTTTAGACAAAGACAAGGATACCTTGATAAGTTAGTCCCTATGTAAATATTTTTATTACGAACTTACGAAGGGTGTTACAACTTACAAGGAAAGCGCTCCGAAGTCATGAACTTGCCCATACTAATTACAAAAAAAATCTCTTTTAGCGCTGCTACCTTTACAAGGAATACAATACACACCCTATATTATCACTCAGTTTTGTTACACCCCTGTATAGTGTACATATTTTATACGGAGAAATTCTGTATATCTAGATTTCAATTTAAGAGGTTTTTATCGATAAAATACTACATTTTAATCGATAAAAGTTTTTGATAATCGATATATTATTAAAAAGTTGTCGATATCGATATACCACCGATAAAAAGTTATCGATATTATGACAGCGTGAATGAAAATATGTTTTAATCCCATCCCTAATCCGTTAAGCGTGCCCAAACCAAACAAAGCTAAACTTTCCAAAAGGCACGCATTCGGACTTCGGAGAATACTCCAGTGGACCAGTATGGCTATCTAGTATCTCTCTCTAGCATACCAAGTTCGCTGTGTGTGAGATAGACAAACAGTACTTTATGTCGTAGGAGGAATACTAAATTAAAAGTTGTAATGTGCGGAAAATAAATCCATACCACTAAGGAAAATATTATTATAATATCCATACTTAACATTATTATTTATTATTACTTTATTACGAACGATCATAATTCATAACACATCTACATAAAAATAAAAATTGCTATGTTAAGGCTCAAATTAATAGGCGTTATAGTTTTTCCATAAGTGTACCACAAAATGTACCTAAAGGTTGTGGGATTATATACTAGGGCTCGCTGCGCTCGCCCTGAATACGTCCTTAAATATACAGGGTGTCACAAAACTAAGTGATAAAACTTTAGGGTGTGTATGAGTCCCGTGTATAGAGTTCACTGTAAAACTAGCAGCGCTGAAAAAGCAAAAAAATTTTTCACTTTTGTATGGGGAAACTTGTGATGCTGCACGCTGCTGGGGCGCTTGCCCATTTTTTTTTTATTAAATAAGGGGGCAAACGAGCAAACGGGTCACCTGATGGTAAGCAACTACCGTCGCCCATACAAATCCCAAAAAAATTTTTGCTCTTTCAGCACTGCTACTTTCACAGTGAACTTCTTATGAAGAACACATACACACCCTAAAGTATTATCACTATGTTTTGTTACACCCTGTATAGGTAATATGTATTATTATTTACCGTGGAAAAATGTAGAGTTCTAACGCGATAAACAAATTTCAATGCACTTTGGTAGTGGCCAACATTTAGTCACACATAAAATGGACTGTATAAAGCAATATTTTTAAAATCTAGAAAACTAAAAAAAATCAAACAAATAATATGTACGAATCAGTAAGTACTAAATACAAATCCTATGAAACCATACAATTCTAGAACAAGGTTTTTAACCTTAACAACGTTATAATATTATGAATGATTATTAGCTTTCTAATATAGCGGATAAAAACACTTGAACACTTTTTAAATAAAAGTATTTTTAAAATGCATATTTGAGTGGATCTTATAATAAGGTGGTAAGATTTTATGCTATCATTAAATAACATCGTCAAACTTTACACGAAGCTATAAAAACTGTATAATAAATAATAGACAACAACAACGCCATCTTTTAGTTACTTATAAAAATTAATTTTATTCACTGCGAACATAAGAGCTATGCTCGCATCAATAATGTTATTTTTAACAAACATGGCGCCCATTTCGAAATTCAAATCGAGACATTTCTCAAAACGTTTAAACTTAGAATATAGTGTGGGGCTTCCGAATTTAAACGAATCCGTTGGTCGGGATATTTTTGGCGGGAACGAGCTAAAAAGAATACCTTGAATTCATAATTGGAACTAATCGTTTTGTTTTTTTTTATCGTAAAGTAACAGCAAAGATTTTAGCGATGTTGTGAAATTTTTGGAATGGGTAAAAAATAAAATTAATTATATTTATTTTTTACCCATTCCATCAGAGGACCTGATCGAAAATTCGTAAGAAGGAGGAAGAGTAGAAGAGAATATCCTTATCCCTTTCTGACTTTTGTCTACCTTTTGAGTTAAAATTAGTTTTTTAATTTTTTAATTCTAATTTGTCTTAAAATATTTTAAGCCCATGGTAACTAAAATACATTTAAGACTTACTGATGATGATGAAACATAAATGGTTACCTAATGACTCAAAACCACACGTGTGCTCTGTCAATAGATAAGTGACGGGCTCTAATATTTTACAAATATCTACATATTACTCATCTACTTGAGCTTGTAAATGAAAAGAAACATTATCTAACTAGCCACTTGTTTCGAAAAAAAATCGGCCAAGTGCGAGTCGGACTCGCGCACGAAGGGTTCCGTACCACTACAGAGCAAAAATAGGCTAAAAATTGTATTTTTTGTATCGGATCCCCCCTTAATTATTTAATTTATTTAAATTTTATGATTAATTCTTAAAGTAAAAATACAATTAGGTATTTTTCGAACATTTCAATTGCCTATGTGTTGCCGTTATTGATTAAGAGCAAAAAATAGCAAAAAAATCACGTTTGTTATATGGGAGCCCCGCTTAAATATTTAATTTATTTTGTTTTTAGTTTTTGCTGTAATAGCGGCATCAGATATACACAATCTGTGAAAATTTTAGAAGTCTAGCTATAGCGGTTTTTGAGTTACAGCCTGGTGACAAGACAGACGGACAGAAGGACAGACCTCGAAGTCTTTGTAATAGGGTCCCGTTTTTACCCTTTGGGTACGGAACCCTAAAAAGGGCATTTAACAAATGTTAATATGTGTGTATAATTCGGAGAGTTTTGCACTTAAATAAGTTCAGTGACTAAATAAAAAAAAAACTGAAAAATATTGTTATCTGTTATCGATAAAGAGTATATCTACATCCCTACACCATAGAATATAGAGATATACAGGGTGTAATAAAACTAAGTGATAATACTTTAGGGTGTGTACTACGTGTGTCCGTTATATACTTTGAAAATAGCAGCACGGAAAAAGCAATTTTTTGTGATTTGTGTGGGTTAGCCCAGCACCGAACTCTATACAGTTACAGGGGACTCATACACACCCTAAAGTAGTGCACTTAATTATATTTTTAGGGTTCCGTACCTAAAGGGTAAAAAAGGAACCCTATTACTAAGACTTCGTTGTCTTTCCGTCTGTCTGTCTCCAGGATGTAACTCAAGAACCGCTATAGCTAGACTTCTGAAATTTTTACAGATTATGTATTTCTGTTGCCGCTATAACGACAAATACTGAAAACAAAATAAAATTAATATTTAAGGGGGGCTCCCATACAACAAACGTGATTTTTTTGGCCTTTTTTGCTCGACATCAATAATGGCAACAGGTAAGCACTTGAAATTTTCACAGAGGCCTTAAATATATGTCGGAGGAAGTCATGAGTCTGGTTGTTTTCTGGTTGCTGAATTTTAGAGGAAGTCATGAATAGTCATGAGTGTAGTTATTTTTATGATTCCTAAATGTCAGAGGAAGTCATGAGTAGTCATGAGTTTAGTTGTTTTCTGATTGTTTGAAGTGTTGATTCTTTACGATTATAATCCTTTAAAAATGATTGTAAAATTCAGTGATCATTGTAAAATTCTTAACTAAATTTAATTTACTTTGTCATATTTTTACTAGCTCTAAATATCATGGTTTGAATTAAATTGTAATTATTTGATTAAGGACCAATCAGAGCAGAGGGCGTGTGCGCCTTGAGTGGGGTCGAGGCGCCATCTTTACTTTAGAGGGGTTGACAGTCTGAGGAATACATTCGAGTGTGAGCAGTCGATCGAGTTGGATCGTGGCTAGTTTTAGTGTTGTGCTAACTAAAGTAAGATCGGTGCCCCGAACTCACTGCTCGTTTCGGAATTGGTGTAATGATTCTAGAATAAAGTAATTGTGTGAAAGTGCTATAATAGTGTTGTGTAATTGTTTACAATAAATTTGTGAATACAAGACGTGACAATAGCAGCGTTTTACCTTACAATAAAACGCTTATTAAACTACTTACCTTATTCGAGGCTTAATATTGAGATAGGCACTTCCGTTTCCCGTCTACTTTTAGTGATTTTACCGCCTAGTTCCATCACTTCCGGGTCAAATCACGCTCCCGCCATTACCAGGTGCTTCCGAGCGAGGTGGGGAGCGAAGAAGTTTCCCACCTTTGATCATTGCGTCGAAAAGCACCAGGCAGAAATAAAAAGTTAAGCCTCGAATAAGGTAAGTAGTTTAATAAGCGTTTTATTGTAAGGTAAAACGCTGCTATTAAACAACATGACCGTTATTCGAGGCTTAATATTGAGACGTGTTTGTTATCGCCTGGTGATGGCGGGGGTTCCCAAAAACGCCAATGTGAATGTTCCTATATTAGTGCATAAAAATAATAGAAGTTAGGGACATTGAAATCATTTATTTTAAATGCACCTTTTTTAATAACAAAAGTTGTGTTTGCACAACAAAAACAAAATATAAGCAACATTAAACTAAAATCATGATTCATTAAATTATACTAATCAACTGGTTGAAATAAATTTGTAACGTTAGCATTAGGATTAGAACTTTTGTCATAAATTTCACGACGATAATAGTTTTTAAAAGTATTAGCAGATTTCCAATTTCCTCGCGCTAACAATTCATCAAAATCAACATTGTCGATCCAATTTCTAGATGCCACAGCTGATCTGATGCTGCCCGGAGATGCTTTTATATCAGCCTGTTTAAAAATAGACTTTATCCATCCGGCTATTACTGCACGAGAGGCTGGTTTTGGTTGTCCTCGAAAAGTTATAAACAAGTTTGTCAAATTGCTTTCATTCCTACGACTTTGATACAAGGATATAGTTCTCTTAATCCAAAAAACGGGATCTAACTTTTGACAATCACGATTCGGTAAAAGCCTCCAGCCTGATTGCCTATATGAACTGCAATCTGTTTTTGAACCGAACACAGGCCATAAAACTATACTGTCGTTTAAGGAAGTATAATGATTAGAATCCACGACAAGTAATGTGAGATCGTGAATTCGTCTACCCGAACACAATAACAGTAATAATGCAGTATGTCTAGCCGTTTGAAAAAGGTTATCAAAATCTACATTCATATTTTTCAAAAATACTAATAATTCATTGACGTCCCATACTGGGGGTTTAGATATTTTAGGCTTTTTAAGTGAGATAGCTTTTAAAACATGCTTGACTAAAACATGTGAACTCAACTGATTTGAGGCACAATTCAATGTTGCCACTACAGATTTATGTAAAAGTATAGTGTTGTAAGAAAAATTATGCTTAAGGTAAAGGTCAGCTAAGAATTTGGCCAATGTGGATGCACTGCATCCTTTTTCGCTAATACCCTGGCTTCTACACCAATCCTTCCAACGATTCCATGCCACCTCATACGTTTTTAGAGTAGATGGACGCCATGATGACCTTAGTAAATCCAACTGTTCTGGGTTCCATAATCTTACCTCCTCAGACCATCCCCACATTTCCAAACCCCCAGGTGAATTTGGTCGATCCTCTGAGGTGGTTCTCCCGTGAAGATGTCTATTAGATAACGATTCCGTAACTCCAACGGAGGTGCTAGCGCCCGAGATTTCACGTCGGCACGCCACTAAACCTTCTCCCACCTCGGGACTACTAGGAGGCAGACCCCGGACAATTGATTCAGGTGACTTAGAACCTTGGGAATGAGAAAGGGTGGAGGAAAGACCCACGCCAGTGTGAAGTGCCATGGAATGCTGAAAAGATCGTGTATTATTGCCTGACGGTCGGTTAGATCCAAAGTTGCATAATTCGACACTACGTAAGCTCGGGCTGACGCAAAGAGGTCCACTACTGGTGTCCCCCATTTTCGGAAAACTTTTTCTATGCAACTGGGTAATAGGTGCCATTTGGGCGGTTGCCGATGCCGCGAAAGGTAATCGGCATGTTTGTTCAGTCTGCCGGGAATATACTTGTTCCGAAAATGAATGCCGTATCAGTCTATAATTTCTAAAATTTGTAAAGTCATTTCGTTCAATGGGGATGACCGAGTGCCTCCTTCGTTCCGTAAATACACTACAACAGTTTTGTTGTCGCACTGTATCAGTATGGAGCTGTTGCGTAACTCTATGGCTCTTACCTGAAAAACTTTGAAGATAGCCAACATCTCCTTCTGATTGCAGTGAAGTTGTTGTTCGGACCCTTGCCACGATCCTGTTAATGCCTGGTTGTAGAGTTGAGCACCCCATGCTATTTCGGAAGCATCTGTGGTCAGGTAGTGCTTCGCTTGGGGTGGATGCAACAATGTACTGGCATGGCAATTCCTGATCCACCGAATAATTTCGCTCTTGGCATAAGCAGGTAACCGATGCAGCTTTTTCGGATCGTCTGGGAGGGAATTTTGAAACTTCAAAAGAAAGCGATGATTGAACCTGCCGCGCGGTACTGCAAAACTTGCAAAGTTTAGCAGACCCACCATGCTTTACACCTGTTTGAAGGTGACATGCTGCAGGAAGTCCGGTATCCGGTGCATGTTTATCAAGCGAAACTTGTCTGGCTTGATTTTGGCAAACCTTTTGTTCGGCATGGCAAGTGGAGGTTTCCTTACAGAGGGTACCTGATACCCTTGAATCATATCCAAAATTACATTTGGTGCGCCGATCGCTTGCCACCTCCCCAGGAACTGTTGTAGCTGACCGGCCTGAAAATGCCTCGAGTCATTGTCTCGATCTTTTAGAATTTTCTCTGTTGGCAGAGGGAGAATGATACCGCTTACGACCACCTCGCTGGGCATTATAGGGTCTTGATCCGGTTCTTGAGCCTCTACCGCGAAAGGAATCGTAATGTCCTTTTGTATGTTTAGGGCCATTATAATGATGTGGCTCCTATCGGCTGGGCTCTCCCGAAGAGCCATGATTATGTGAACCACTCCCCGAGAGTGGACAACGATGATTCCAACGATCTACAGGCATATCGTACGATCTATGGTTACCACGAGATGGAACCTTGTATGAAGCCGATCCCCCCGAGGGACGGTTTGATCGTTTACTGGTACCAGGTTGCGAAGAGTGTGCAAAACCTGTATTATTATTAGGCCAAAAAATTTTACGAACACCACCAGCCTTTTCTAGAGCACTAGTGAAAGCGTCAGCATTAAATAAGTGGCTACAAGAGGGTGGAATCTTGTTCAAGGTCGATTTCATTAAAGGATCGCGTACATGAGTAAGGATAGCATCACGACGCATTTCAATACTTTCTGACCTATGACCACAAGCTAGTTGCAATAAATCACTTGAAACTTTATGGAATTCACCTTTAACAAATAACTCCTGAAGCTGAGTACTCAACGCTACCGAATTAAAGCCACTTGAATCTGCCCATGTTATCAAAGAACGTAAATTATTTTGTATAATCTCGCGTTGCTTTAATACACAGAAGGTTATTGCTGCGTATGCCTTATCAGGATGAGACATATGACGGTTTGAATCATACGCTTTTACCTCGTCGTTTGTTTCTAGTTCACAATAACCTGGCGTATGGTTATATAATTTTTGCGTATCCGCATAGCGAACATCGTTCCAATTTGCGCTATTAAACCTTTGAATTTCGAGTAAATACTTTAAATAATCATCTGGAGTCTTAGGAATTGTAGGCTCCTTTAATTTAGTTTCAATGTTAAAAGTGAATTCCGTAGAAGCAGGCTCATCAAAATGGCTTTCATTGTATAAATCACGGCTGACTTCGGAGATTAAGGAAATATTATCATTATCACAGTACCTGTTATTTTGAGAAACGCATTTCCTTAATTCACCAACCTCCTTTGTCAATTTCTCAAGCATTCGATCGGTATTCCGACTATGCTTATTTTTATTGGGACGTCTGTGACGGCGGCGGCGTGAACGCTTATGTTTTCCAGACGACGAGCTCGATGAACTTGACGAACTATCATCGCTAGAGCTACACGTTTCTCCTCGCGTTATAGTCGTTTGGTTAACGTTATTATTTGCGTTCATTTCATCACTAGGACCACTGAAAATGTGTAAGCTTAATACTAAACTCGATAAAGTTTTTAAATACTTACTTCATATCTAAGAAAGTTAAAGAAAAAACATAAAATTATAATTATGTAATACGAACGGAAACTCCGTTTTTAAAAGTTAGCTTCAAAAGTTAAAGCAAAATCATTATCACAAATGTATCACAATTCACCAACGGAAACTGAAATGTAAGTATATAAAATAAAAGAACTTACGCATCCATGTTGAAATACTTATAAATTATTATTATATAATAATATTATACCAAAACTTGGAATTGTTCAACAAAATGGCGAATTTTAATGGCTCTATTCCATAAAGTGGAAGAGTGTTCACTCGACGGGAATCGAAACGCCAATGATCAAAGGTGGGAAACTTCTTCGCTCCCCACCTCGCTCGGAAGCACCTGGTAATGGCGGGAGCGTGATTTGACCCGGAAGTGATGGAACTAGGCGGTAAAATCACTAAAAGTAGACGGGAAACGGAAGTGCCTATCTCAATATTAAGCCTCGAATAACGGTCATGTTGTTTAATTATTGTGTTTTGTGCCCGCATTTACCCAAAATGACGCCCACTAGAATTCCTAACGCTGGCAGCAAAGATGACCAGGACAATGATTCTCCGACATCAGAAGTGGGATCGGTGCAGGCACAAAATATAAGCGAACCAACGGAAGCAACTGATGGATGGCGAGCCTTGTTTGAAGCGCAACAAACCAGCATGAGGCTACTTGTAGAGGCGCTAACTAACCCACCGAACATGGAAGATAGGAACATAACTCTTCCTGAATTTCGACCTGAAGATTCAGACACTGACGCCCGGGCATGGCTGGCAACAGCTGACATTTGTTTGACGAATCAAAACCTGCAGGGAAGTAAACTAATTCTTGTACTTAGTAAGGCTATGAAAGGTTCAGCAGCAAATTGGCTTTCTCAAATAGCTTTTCCTAGTATGAAATGGGTAGATTTTAGAGAAATTTTTCTTTCTCGTTTTGATACACTCGATACATGTGCCGCGACAGTTCTAAAAATGCTTACTAGCAAGCCTCATGAAGGCGAGTGCCTTGCCGCATATGCAAGTCGTTTATTCACTCAACTTACAACGCGTTGGGCTAATTTGAGCAAAGAAGAAATGATAGTATCATTAATACTAGGACACATGGGGCAAATCGAGCCACGTTTACATCGATGCATTTTTTCCGAGGAAATTACTACCCGCATTAAAATGCAACGTGAGCTTACGGCTTATTCATATCGCAAGCGCAGTTATCAAGACACAGGGAAGACTGCTACTAGTTCAATGCCAGAGATTAAGCGGCCTAAGTTTAGTTCTATTTCAACAAAATGTTATTCTTGTGGAAAACTTGGTCATAAATCTTTTGAATGTTCCAGCCGACCACGTGACAAGCAACCAACGACTACGACTCCTGAACGCTCTAACACGGCCGTCGCGACGCGGCCACTTGTAACCTGCTTTAGATGTGGTGTTGAGGGTCATGTAGCTTCACGATGCGTTAAGACATCTGCAAATGCTAACGTACAGCCCGCCACTGCATCTGGCGTTGTTAAACGAGTGGACGTATGTGGTGTGAAACCTGTCACCGGGGCACTTACGCAATTTGGTGAGCAGTTTTCATTTTGTTTTGATACCGATTTCCGGCGCTGATTGCTCTTTAATTAAAGAAAGCGTCTCTCGCAAGCTTGATGGTACACTGCAGCATGCAATCGTTACTCTTACTGGAGTAGTTAAATCTAGTATTTTATGTGACTCACAAATTTTACGTAGAGTTGATCTTAATGGACACAACATTCAAATTTTGTTTCACATTATTCCCGACGACTGTCTTAATGATGATATTTTGATTGGACGCGATTTGTTAGCCTTAGGATTGTCAGTGCACATAACTAACTGCCGCACTCAGAGTGGAACATTATTTAGTTAAATGTAATTAATTCAAAATTTTGACATAAGCCCCATACTTTATCTGTCAAACTCTTCATTAAATTGGAGCTAAATCATAGTTAAATGTCTCTGAGTACGGCGGTAAGTGATTTAAAGCTTACCATAGTCGAGCAACCTTTAGTTAACATATTTTGCAGTGTAGGCAACACGGTGTCAGACTTTCATAGCGTGGATACCGATATTCCTGATATGTGATAAGTGATAACTTTAAGCCCCAACTATTAGAACGTCTTACCGACTTTCGACACTCATTTGTTAAAGGTAAAGTACAAGACGTAGAGCTAATACAGGTGAACTAGAAATTAATTTGGTATGTCCTAGCAAAACTGTGCAAAGAAGACCTTATCGTTTGAGTCCCGAAGAGCGAGCAGTAGTGCGTGATATTATGTGTACTGAACTTTTATCTGCTGGAGTTATTAGACCAAGCAAGTCACCCTTCTCCAGTCCCATACTTTTAGTAAAAAAGCGCGATGGCACGGATAGAATGTGCGTAGATTACCGAGAGATAAACTCTAACAAAATTCCCGACCGTTACCCTTTACTTTTAATTAGTGATCGAGTGAATAAGTGAATGTTTTGGTGGCCATTTGAGGGCGAGGTGGCCATTTGAGGGCGAGGTGGCCATTTGAGGGCGAGGTGGCCATTTGAGGGCGAGGTGGCCATTTGAGGGAGAGGTGGCCATTTAAGAGCGAGTTGGCAATTTAAGGGCGAGGTGGCCATTGCAGGGCGAGGTGGCCCAAAATTAAGGCGAGGTGGCCTTCGGAGGGCGAGGTGGCCCAAGAACTATGGCGAGGTGGCCTAGTTCTTCTAGGTCAGGAACGGCCGAGCGCATACTAAATACATTATTGCATTGTTTTTTTTCTCTTTACAGATGCTGATGATGCACGGCCTTCAACATCACACGAGGACGTGTGATACGTCAGGACGGCCGTGTCGGAGGAAGTCATGAGTCTGGTTGTTTTCTGGTTGCTGAATTTTAGAGGAAGTCATGAATAGTCATGAGTGTAGTTATTTTTATGATTCCTAAATGTCAGAGGAAGTCATGAGTAGTCATGAGTTTAGTTGTTTTCTGATTGTTTGAAGTGTTGATTCTTTACGATTATAATCCTTTAAAAATGATTGTAAAATTCAGTGATCATTGTAAAATTCTTAACTAAATTTAATTTACTTTGTCATATTTTTACTAGCTCTAAATATCATGGTTTGAATTAAATTGTAATTATTTGATTAAGGACCAATCAGAGCAGAGGGCGTGTGCGCCTTGAGTGGGGTCGAGGCGCCATCTTTACTTTAGAGGGGTTGACAGTCTGAGGAATACATTCGAGTGTGAGCAGTCGATCGAGTTGGATCGTGGCTAGTTTTAGTGTTGTGCTAACTAAAGTAAGATCGGTGCCCCGAACTCACTGCTCGTTTCGGAATTGGTGTAATGATTCTAGAATAAAGTAATTGTGTGAAAGTGCTATAATAGTGTTGTGTAATTGTTTACAATAAATTTGTGAATACAAGACGTGACAATTATTGTGTTTTGTGCCCGCATTTACCCAAAATGACGCCCACTAGAATTCCTAACGCTGGCAGCAAAGATGACCAGGACAATGATTCTCCGACATATATGTGTACTTTAAAACTTAATAATAATATTTAAATAAAATAAAAATTTAAGGGGGGCTCCCATACAAAAAACACAATTTTTGGCCTATTTTTGCTCTATAGCGGTACGGAACTCTTCGTGCGCGAGTCCGACTCGCACTTGGTCGATTATTCAATAATCGAATTGGTAGTACTGCTCAATGATTTCCAACTCTATGTTTCTATTTCATTTCTGCCGGCACCGCCGGAATGCAAGCTTTTATTTTTAATTTTAGTCTGTCGTCACGTTATTCAGACATTACTCGCAGTAAAAACGTAAAGTTTGTAAACATAACTTAATAAGTAGGTCGGCAAACTGGTTGTACCGTTGCGTTATTTTTTGACGCAAGGACGTTGGCGTAAATGCCAACGTCACCGGGAAAATATTAAAAAATTATGGGCTTTTGCTTAAAAAAAACACGGCAAAGATCTAATTAAAGTTCGACAACGCTTTAAGAGTCCGTATACGAAATTTTCCGATTTCGCTGATTTTACATACGTGATTTAACAGTTAAAATACAGTATTTCTATAAGTTTTAATGCACAACATGTAAGATCATTTCAATTATAATCTAATATTGGAGCTAGATTTTTTATTTTTTTAAGTATTTTTACATAATCCAACTCAAACCCGCGACAGTTTTGTGATTTTTGCTGTAAAAGATTTAGAATATCACATTTTTAGGGTTCCGTAGTCAACAAGGAACCCTTATAGTTTCGGTCTGTCCGTCCGTCTGTCTGTCTGTCCGCGGTTTTACTCAGAGACTATAGGACCTACAAAGCTGTAATTTGGCATGAATACACATATTAATGATGGCAACAAAATGGTACGTGAAATCGTAAAAAAATATTTTGTTTTATGGTACCTCCCCTATACATCAAGCGGGGACGAATATTTTTTTTCGCGCCCACCCCATCGTGTGGGGTGTCGTTGAATAGGTTTTTTAAAAATATTGCGAGTATTCATAGATCATTTTCCGATTTAGGGATCCGTTTGTGAAATATTAAGTTTTAAAGTGGAAATAATCGTTAGAGTCCAGTGTCCCCCCCCTTCTACCAGCTAAACGGTTGGTTCTGGAAATGTGAAAAAATTCACGGGAGTAGGAAATATGCTGAATTTAAAAGGAAAACTATCACGGCTACGAAGACTTCATAAGTTATTGAGTAATAGTCGATCAACTAGAAAAAATGTATTCGGTGAAGTATAAAGGAACTTTTCGTTCAAATTCCTTTGACAGTAACTGAGATGATGTTGTGAGTAGTGTGAAACACGCTAGTGCTATAACTGTACGTTCATTGTCCAAAAAAAAATTGTCAAAAAGTAGCGGTACTACGGAACCCTATATTGGTATTGTTCCTTACCTTTTCACTTGTCTGTGGCACAAGTGACACAACATACGCATAATTTGTGTCAAATCGAAAATAATAATTAATTACCGAGAACGTCAACAAAATAATAAGTGAAAAATTTAAAGCATACGAACAAAATCAAGAAGAAATAAATAAAAGGGGGAGTTCCCCTCATTGTGGAAACACTGCTTAGGAGATAGACGGATGTCGAACGCTGCCGAAGTCTGCCGAACGCAAAGGCCGATTGTGCTTCCATGTCGCTCGTTCCGCGCTCTCGCTTGCACTTCAAGCCTTAACTGGAACGCCTCAGAGGTAACGCCGCATGAACTGTCATGTTTTTCAGGCGCGCACCCCATATCGAATTATAAGACGTTGTCACGTCAAAAAAACTATCAATGCTATTTTTTTTTTTTTTGGAAGATACGATAAATATTTAAATGTAACCTTATTTAAACACCATGGCGCCATGTCTTACCTGTGAACAAAATTAATTACCATTAGAATAGGAGTTAACATAATTTATTATAATAAAGTGGTCATCGGATAATTTACAATTTATCGATAAAATACCATAGAAAATATTAGTGATGCATCGAGGAATGTTTCGATATAATCGAGAGTGATTTATTAGTAGGCATTTTTCAACTATTATTTGTATATTAATTAATCATGTAAGTATAGTTAAAGCGATGATTCGAGGCATTAGCGGTCATTGACATTATCAAAAAACAAATGAAAATAAGTATATTTTCATTTGTTTATATTGACGCTATTAAACTGTTTGACAAACACGTAAAATTTGACGAACAATTTGATCGTTTGCGGGGTACTTTAGACTACAAATTGTGTCAGAAATACAGGTGCTTAACTTAGCGCGTTCCAAATATAAACGTAACACGATATTGTAGAATGGAACGCATTTAAAATTTCGTAACACTGCACCGCCATATTCTATTGCTAATACTTCCGGTCTAGTATATTTTTACCGCCTTTTGTGACTATACGAATCCCATCGAGGTTACTATATTAGATGATGCCCGCAACTAGGCGTCCGAATAAAGCCGAACACATTCAGGATTTTGATTGCCTGTCCGGCCAAAATTGAAGGGAATCCGGCTTTTGTAGAGCTTTGAATCGACAATTTTATATAAAAAATCCTACGTTGTTTACATAAATCAGAAAAATTGTACACTGAGATGAGAGTTTAGACTGGTATAGATTCCAACTACCTATGTACCTACTCGATAGCACCCTGCTATCGAGTACTTAGTTAGAAGAGTCCGGTTTTTTTTACAAGTGTCCGGCTAAGCTGACGGCTTTGTCCGGCATTTCGTTTTAGCGACAGCAACCCTACCCGCAACTCAGTCGCGCTGAAATTTTGACGTGATAACGTCTTATAATTCGATATGGGGTGCGCGCCCGAAAAACATGACAGTTCATGTGTCGTTACCTCGCTCTGAGGCGTTCCATATAAGGCTTGAAGTGCAAGCGAGAGCGCGGAACGAGCGACAAGGAAGCACAATCGGCCATTGCGTTGGGCAGCGTTCGACTTTCGTCTCTCTCCTAAGTCCTACTTGAGTGAGCGATGCTTATATTTAAAAGAAAGCGAAAAGTAAGTATTGCCGCCGCGTGGAAGCGATCCTGGAACTTGGCGCTGTGATATCTAGCTTGTCCCGCTGGGCCAACAAGACGCTGACGTAAGTGCTGCAATTGTCGATATCTTGCTACTCGAAGTTGGTAGTGAGGTGACACTTGTAGTAACTATTGTTTTCACGTAACATTTTAAAATTTTTATTTTTTTTATAAAATGTAGAGGTCCGATGGCAGTAAAAAATACAATAAAAGTACTTTGGTGATATATTCAAATATAACTTTGTTCTTTTCATAGGTCGATTTGAAAGAAATACATCGAAATAACTTTAGGTTACAGTCGAAAAAGTTTGTTTCTATTTATAGAGATTCGGAAGCAAGGGTTAAGGGGTTAAGGATAGTTGAACGTGACAACGTCATACGTTTTCACGTTCAACTATCGTCAGTAAACCGACTTTACAGACAACCGATTTTTTTCCGCAACAAAAACTGTCTTATGTACTTTCCCGTCTGTCAAAGTTTCTCCATGCCAAATTTCAGCTAAATCGCTTTCACCTTTAAGTAACTCAAAGCTTGAACAGTAGCTCAACCATGAGTTTAAAGCTACAGTTTTTGTCGATACTCGATACCGACTAGGGAAATTTTTAGTATGGCGATTTTAGTTCCGCAAGTGACCGCTAGAGGCGCTGTAAAGCCATACAAAAAATTTACGTAGTCGGTATCGAGTCTCAATAAAAACTACAACTTTAAGCTCATGGTAGAGCTACAGGACAGACTGGCAGACAGCCAGACACTTTCTAATTAAACGGCAGAACCGATTTAGATGAAGCTCTGAATCGAGATACTTTAAGGCAGCCTTTCCTAAAGTGGGTCATAACGCCCCCTTGTGGACGTTGTGTAGAGGCTTAGGGGGTTTTTTGTTTCATCTGGATTCATTTGAACCTATCACGCCCCATAAGGACACCAGTGACCGCGACAACAATAGAATAACAATAGATTTCCTGTTTCCAAGAATCCGCGATCGAAGGATTAAATTAAAAACAAAAGGGGCGCTATTACTTAACATATTTTTTTCTAAAAGTGGGCAGTAGACAAAAAAAGTTTAGGAACCCCTGCTTTAAGGCCAAATGATATAGAGTATAGTTTTATACTGACACAATGTATTCCCACTAAATTTTATTGGTTAGTTTTTGAAGATTTTCCTTTGAGGCTTTCAAGCATGTCCCTACAACATATATGGCAAAACAACGTTTGTCGGATCGTAAATGCATAAATTCTATGCCCTTATCAAAATGCTCACGTTTATCTTCATATGCAAGTCAGGTTCACCAACATTACCATAATGTGTATGACCAACATAACAATAAAAGTCCACCACAGATTATAAAGTTGTACGATAATAATAATAAAGTACATTTTATAGTCAACATTATTATATTATATGAGACTTGGCAGTATTATGGTATAATACCTATGCAACCTACATGGTTAAATAAATAAGCCATCCATACTAATATTATATAATATTAAGTATGTCTGTCTGTCACCTCTTCACTGCCAAACCGCTAAACCGATTTTGCTGAAAATTGGTATGAAGTTACTTCGAGTCCCGGAAAAGGACATAGGATAGTTTTTATGACCGTAGCAATGCATCAGTTTATCGTGACTCGTGAGGGAATCGTACATTTTACAGGGACAAAAAGTAAACTTTGAACTTTCCCGGGGCTCAAAGTATGTCCATACAAAATTTCAGCAAAATCGGTACAGCGCCAGTTTAAGCGTGAAGAGGTAACAGGCAGACACACTGTCGCATTTATAATATTACTAGCTGTCCCGGCAAACGTTGTTTTGCCATATTAATAATTTTTGGTATGAAAAATAGATGTTGGCCGATTCTCAGACCTACTCAATATGCTCACAAAATTAAATGAGAATCGGTCAAGCCGTTTCGGAGGAGTACGGGAACGAACATTGTGACACGAGAATTTTATATATAAGAAGTATGGAAGTATAGATATTAGTTAATGGAATTAGGCGTTACTTTGCGGAAATCCATAGCTTAAAATTTAGTTTGTTGTTATTTTTAGCAATATTCCGCGAAATAAACTTCCACCTTTAAGTAAATGAGTGAGTGCACGCATAGGCATGCGTACAGCACCTCCCTCCTCCCACACTGCCTATGCGTACACTCGCACGCAAGAACTTGCAACGTCTCACTTGACGGACGTTGTTCGTAGAGTCCACATCCTGAGGATGCTCTGGTGTTGGAGCGAAACGCGCGTCGAGGTTTTCAACCTGCATGGTGGTGAGGGGCCTTGCACGGATTTGCCAACATTATTGCTTGTGTGGTGGTGGTGTTTGCAAGTTCTTGCGTGCGAGTGTACGCATAGGCAGTGTGGGAGGAGGGAGGTGCTGTACGCATGCCTATGCGTGCACTCACTCATTTACTTAAAGGTGGAAGTTTATTTCGCGGAATATTGCTAAAAATAACAACAAACTAAATTTTAAGTATAGATATTATTGAATATCTCCGACGCTACAATATGAGTGGTAAAATACATAGATCGATAACGGATAATGATAATTATTTTGAATAGAGTATAATTTAATATCGCTACAGGTAAGTGCAAACATTGAATAGAAGGTCGCATTGCGTAATGGTTACATAAAATTCTATAGATCGATAAAATCTATCGTCCTCATAACTTTAGACCGCCTTAGGTTCGGTTCACATGAAATACGACATGAGGCGATGCTATGCATTTTAACCGACTTGCAAAAAAGCAGTAGGTTCGCTAAGTTCGGGTGGGGATGTCTTTTCGGAAGAGGAATGGACAGCTTGACACCGCGAGCAGCAAGTCTGTTAATTCTATGTGTATCATGTTTTGTAGTAAAGAACTATGCGTATAAGTTTTGAAGGACAGAAGATACAGGCTCTACCTAGTTTAGATAAAATTGTATTGTCAAACATATGCATCACTAAAGTTATTAATGTTAAGACTCAAAGCAAGACAACTCTAGCAATACTAGTAATTCCATATTATTATTTAAACGTTTGACAACCTCACGTTTATATTTTAACAGGCAAAACATGTAGGTACATCAATGTTTGTAACATCTAATTTCACCATGTTTTGTGCAAATAAAGAAATTTGAATTTGAATTTTTCGTCTGGCAACACCGACGGCATATAAATTTCGAACGTCAAAGAACGTCATTAAATGCGAATGAGAGGAAATTTCTTTGAAGGCGTGCAGATTTCAGACGAATGGAAAATACCTAAGGTTTTACTATGAGCTATAGTTTAGCCGCTAAGTCATTACACGACTCACAAAACTTTTTTCTAATTCAGTGTTTTTCAACCTGTGGGTCTCTGGGTGGGAGGGAAATATTTTTTTTACCATTAAAAAAGGTTGAAAACACTGAGCTAAATCATCAAGACTAGTCACATTTTATTCTAATCCACTAGCCATACTAAACGTACTCGACGAAACATGGCGGTAGCGGTCATTGACTCCCTGCCAAAAACTTTTTTGACAGGGAGTCAATGACCGCTGCAGCCATGTTTCGCCGAGTACAGTAGGTATAGTATAAAATACCATTTATTTATTTAAGTAGTAAATTATGAATGAAAACGTGGTTAGATTAAAGAAATATTACATAACATTTTAACACAAGTAATAGTAAATTAATGGATACCAAGAAACATAAAAAGGAAAAAAGGTAGACCCAACAAACGATGGAGAGACATTTTCAGAGACAGGTGTGGAAATAACTGGATGCAAGTAGCCCGAGAAATAATTATTTGGAAGGATTTAGGAGAGGCCTACGCCGTAGAGGCGACTACTACCAAAAATTTAGTTACATAAAAAAATGTAATATTAAAAATATATACTTTTATTTATTTTATTTAATAGTAAATTAATTACAAGGTTAACTCTTTAACTAATCTAACTATCATCGTTAAAAGTTAATTTGTTTAAGATTTAAAACTCATCTTGAACTTAAATTAATTATTTCGTAACATTTTGTAATAAACGTTGTGAAATTACCTGAATTGAGAATCTGGATTCTGGATTTAGATTAGAAATTATTAACCCTTTTAACCAAAAAATTGTAAATAATTATTGTAAATATTCCTGAAAAGTAAACATAAATTTACGAGTACAATAGTCTGGTTCTTCTCAGTACAAAACAAGTGACAGAATACGTTGCATTTTGCACATCGCTCCTAGACCAGGAGGTCAATGACCGCTAGTGCCTCGTGTAACCATTTTGACTATAGGATGTGATGAAAAAAAATCGCAGACGCATCACCTTTGTTAATGTATGACCTACTATATTCTTATCTTACGGAATTCGCGATTACATTATTTGCTTAAAAACATGTCAGCAGGACACTTACTGATAAGATAAAAGATATAGCTCTTCTTGTGCCAAGTTTCTAAGGTTTTATTCAGCTTTTGCATAGCTTTTATCGCTGAATTTAAGCGGGGCGACCGAATCAAGAGATTCCGTAACGAAAATAAACCTAACACCCCCACTCCGACCGGCACAGCGGTGCAGCGTTGCCTCTAACGTCGTTTCAATCCGGCAGACGGCATGGTGTTTGTGTGTTTGCGAATTATAATTGCCGAAGTCTGTTGCACTAAAACGACGTTAGACGAGTGTTACGTGTTTTTCGTTACGGGGACGTATGCGAATTATAATTGCATAAGTTGCCGAGCCGAAGTCTGTTAAACTAAAACGACGATAGACGAGTGTTAGGTGTTTTTCGTTACGGAATTTCTCGATTCGGTCCCCGCGATCAAAGCCCGCGATAAAAGCTATGCAATATAACGTGCATTGAGCTTTTTAACTTTCCCTAACCAATGCCTGCTTATCATGATAATAGAAACAAAATTTCTCCATACAATTTGAATAAAAATACACTTGGACATACATCTTACGATTCGGCTCGCAATCATACATCATTCCAATACTATAATGTATGCCATAGATAGACGAAGAAAGGAAGACAGAAGAGTACAAAAAATTGCTTGTTATTGATTGGTTAATCTCTTGTTCAATAAAAAAAGAGAGCTAGTACAGGAAGAGAACATTTTTTTATTACTATCATAGACAAAATATATTTTCCTTAGGCTATCCAGAACTTTTTTGACAGATTCTCCATACTCTATCTGGCACTTATCAGGAAGTGGTGAAACAGGCCCTTAGTCTACGTTAAGTATATTTTCCTTATGGCCTGTTTCACCGCTTCCTGATAAGGTGCCCGATAGGGTTATTTGACAGATTTTCCATACTCCATCTGTCAAATTAAGTGGTGGATAGCCTTATCAGGAAGCGGTGAAACAGGCCCTTAGTCTATGTTACTATCAAGCAAATTTTCCGTGAGTGGCTTCATTTTGATAAGACGAACAACAATTTCCTCTGCGAAAATTCTCAAAAGTGGTAGAGCCTAACAGAGATAGAAAGGATAACATAGCACTAAAATATATGGAACAATCCATATTTTAGGACCATCAAATCGAAATATTAAATCCTCCGAAGGCGGGATAAGATGTTAATTTTTTTTTTAACAATTTCCTCACTAGTTTCTATAGTCTATGGTTTTGATTTTTAACGCGTGGGCGTTCTACTAGTCGATTCACCGTGGGTGGGTGTCGCAACTAGACGTGTTATAACTTATAAGTTATAACTTATTTATACGAGAATGCTACTTGCTAGTTGCTACTAGATGACGTCCGCAACTCCGTTGCGCCAAATCGTTTATCGCGCAGGAACCGTACATTCTTCCGGGATAAAAAGTATCCTATGTCCTTTCCCAAGACTCAAAGTGTCTCCATGCCAAAATTCAGCAAAATCAGTTCAGCCGTTGAAGTGTGAAGAGGTAAGAAGGTAAGACAGACAGTTCCAATATTCGCGGTATACTATACCTCTATACTACAGAAATTTGGATGACATTTAAAAAGCATTTTGTTTAGCTCGTAGATTGCCTAAACAGAGCCACTTTTAATCTCTATTCAAATTCGAATTTCGAATCCTTACTGATTTCCCTCCATTTCGGGCCTAACGAGGCACTCCAAGTGACAGTGACAGCTGTCAACAATGTCAATGTCACTTTCCCCGCGTTTTTCGGTTCGTTACGTCGACCCACTTGAAAATACTTGAAATATTACTTATGGGCTATGGCCATGTTATGAAGAATAATGTACTCAGTACTTATTATGTAGCATGAATGTAAGCATAATATCGTGATATCGACAGGTTTAAAAACATCAATATGTCTTTTGCAATTTTCTTTATTACAAAAAAATACGTAGACCACAGACAGAGTAATGGAAAGCGCTATTATTTCTTTCTTACAAAAAGCTCACTATTTAATTACTACAATACGCATCGATCCCTTTGTAATTTAAAAATTTTATTTGTTTACTTATTTATACTTGTAATTATTATAATAGATTAAAAAAGTCATTGAAGGCAAAATATGTAATAAAAAAAAACTTTTTTTTTTATCTCCGGCGCCCAATTTTGCAAACGATAGGCTCTTTGGAATAAAACGCGTATTTTTTCTCGGCAGTTCTTTCACAAAACGTCAAAGGTACGTGCATAATTCCAGCTTGTGGGCGGACCAGTCAGTGTTGGCACTCGGCTGGGATAATTACATACGGGCTTATGCCTCGATTACACCAATATAATAATAACAGCTCCCACACCGGTTTCGGTGACGGTGGCCGGTTTCATTGAAACCAGGCCAGTTACACAGGAGTAATTTTATAGTGCCCAAGTGTGTGCGCAGTACACAAGAGCACTCTCTATTCCCTTACTCTCATAACCCAGTGGGACGGACGACCGACACGACCGGCGAGAGATCAGGCGCAGGACCGACTTTTTACATGCCCATCCGACGCATGGATCATCTTACTTGTCAGACAATCAGGTGATCAGCCTGCATTGTCCTAACCTAACCAAACTCGGAAATAGCATGATTCCAACGCGGGAATCGAACCCACGACCTCCAAGTCAAGAGCCGCCCTCTATACCACTAGACCACGGAGGCGTTGCACCAAGTAAAGTGGCGAGACAGTGCACTCGGCTGAGAACATCTAAACAATATTATAAATGCGAAAATGTCTGTCTGTCACCTCTTCACGCCCAAAACGTTTTTTTAACCGATTTTGCTGAAAGGTATGGAGATACTTTGACTCCCGGGAAAGGACAAAGGATATTTTACATTCCGGAAAATGTACGGTTCCCGCGCGATAAACGATTTTTAGCGCAAAACAATGCAAACATTTTTCATTTAGGTACTAAACTAGAAAGGTCGATGACCGCCGCGGACACCACATTTCATTTTGACTTTAGGCGATATGGCGGAAAAGACAACCAATGAACTGCAAATAATACTCTCCTCTTTGATTTTTCGGGTAAAAATGTATAAAAACGTGTGTATCACATTCTGATAAAAGCATAAAAAGAGGTTATGTTTGTATTCCGATGCCGCCTACCTGCGTAGTAATTAAGGTTAATTCAACATAACTGGAAACGGAACGTTTACGAAACGCATGCAAATATCATACAGACTACAGCGTCATACATACTCACAACTTCACAAGTCACAGAGCCTTCCATACTTACTAATATTATAAATACGAAAGTGTGTGTTGTTTGTTACCTCTTCACGCCCAAACCGCTGAACCGATTTAGCTGAAGTTTGGTATGAATATACTTTGAGTCCCGGTAAAGGACATAGGATACTTTTTATCCCGGTAAAATGTACGGTCCCCGCGCGATGAGCGAATTTTGGCGCAACTGATTTGCGGGCGTCATCTAGTCTCAAAGATTCAAGCGTTTGGTATCTGGCCAACGTATTAAAGTACCTAGTACCCTTCTAGTACCTTGTAAATTAAGGTATTTAGTTACCGGTACCAATGTTATTTGATAGACCGTACGAGGAGGTGAAAGTACGCAGCGTGGGTCGACTTGCATAATGCGCTGGACAATAGCGGTAACGAATAAAGATGTACGGTTACAGTGGGATCAGTTAAAAAGGGCATGCTTAGTGAACTAAAAGGATTTCTTAATAAAATCGGCCAAGAGCGAGTCGGACTCGCGCACGAAGGTTCCGTATCGGCGTAGAAAAAATTAGGGCCCCGTTTCCCTTCAGAATCCGAAGGGAAACGGGGCGCTCTTTAGGGTTTATTCGAAGTTCGGAATTCGGATAAACCCTAAAAGCGCCCTTTTAAGAGCTTAAAGGATTTTGCAAAAAAAAAAACTTTGAAATCAGCCGAGAATTGAGATCGAGGAACTTCTAAGTTCTAAGCTCCTTAGACTCTACAAAGACGGACCGCATTACAACTGCAATCCAACCGCGAATTGCAGTTCAAGTGAAGTTTGTATGCAGTTGACATGACTGCAATACGACTGCAGTTGAAATGCGGTCCGTCTGTGTAGACCCTTATAAACAACTCCGTAGTCCGTTGCATCATATTTCGATTATCGCACGGATAACGTACATTTTTTCCTATGTCCTTCCCGGGAGTTAAGTTTATCCATACCTTTTCAGCAAAATCGGCTCAGACGTCTGGACGTAGAGGTAACAGACAGACAGACAGACAGACAGACAGACAGACAGACACACTTTCGTATTTATAATGCAACCACTCCAGGCGCAGTAGCTGATGATGCTCATGAGCTGACCCTATTCCATTTCCCGTTAATTCTATGCTAGTTGTCCACAATTTGGATCAACACCTACAGATTAATGTCTATTTATAGTGATGCATTTTCTTCTAGAATCTAGTGGGAGAGTTTAAAGAGGTAGAATTTATTAGCAACAAGCTTTTGACCGCGGCTTCGCTCGCTTTAAGAAATATTATATAGTTCGGTATCAAAGTCTCAGCCCGATCGGTTTAAAATTGACAAATGTTCATTCAAACTTTCTTCCCCTATTTACTCCCTTTGGGGGTAGAATTGATCAAAATCCTTTCTTAGCGGATGCGTACGTCATAACTCATACATAACATCTACCTGCATGCCAAATTTCAGCCCGATCCGTCCAGTGGTTTGGGCTTTGCGTTGATAGATCAATATCAGTCAGACAATCCGTTGCGCCAAATTCGTTTATCCTTTATCTTACTCTATATCCTTTGGCGGGTCTCAAGTTATCTCTATCCCACCAAATACATACCTGTTAAAATGGGGCCTAGTTCCTATCGGCTAATATTTGGCCTAAAAAAAGAGTTGAATCCATAATACTTCTAATTTGAACATAGCAGGTTACTTAAATTCTATAAATTATATGTTTCGTAAAGCACAAAAACCTGCCAAGTTCAAATTTAGAAGTATTAAGGATCAGGCTATTGATGAAGATGATTATGATCGATGAAGTGCATCTGAACTGGGCACTGGATTAGATTACGTAGGTATAATTTTATCTTTGCTCTCGCAATAGGCACTGAGATACAGGGGGGTCAAAAGTGCGTTGAAACTGTTCGTGTAAATAGTGCACGACATGCGCGCGGCCTGCTGGAACTTGGCCTGCGGACTTCCGTGCGCTTTGATACATACACATCAGCAAAATCGGTACAATGCAACGGTTTGAGCGTAAAGAGGTAACACACAGACTTACTTACGTATTTACAATATAAGTATGAATGTACATAAATCGTTTATTTTTCGCGCTCGAAGGGACATTCGAGTGCTGAGAATAGGCCCCCGAGGGCTAAGGGCGGGATCAATGTGTCATTGAACTTGAAACCGTAATTACGGCCGCTCCTAGTCATAAACCACAGGGCAGAGCTAGACATGATACCTTGATTCGACTTGTAGCAAGAAATGCTTTAACTTTTAACTTATAAGCAAGTTTTGTAGGAAAATGAAATAAGGGCCTGTTTTACCACTTCCTTATAAGTGCTGGATAGGCATTCCACCACTTAACTTGACAGATAAAGTATGGAGACTCTGTCAAAAAAATCTGTAGATAGCCTATCCGGCATTTTATCAGGAAGTGGTGAAACAGGCCCTTAAACTTTTCTAAAACAAACAGATAACAATTTTCTAAGCCTATTTTGATGGGTATGGATTATGGAAATAATAATTTGATTCCCAAAAAGGTCGCAAAGTTATCAGATTTCTAAGGTTTTTTTACAAAATATGAATTCAATATTGTTTTTTAACGTACTTATATTAAAGCCCCATACGAGCACCGGTGATCGCGACAACAATAGAATAACAATAGATTTCCAAGAATCCGCGATCGAAGGATTAATGTTATGGTTCTGAGATAATCCAATCAAATTAACTACTGAATAGACAAAATACTGTCAGGAAATCTTTTCAGAATTAGCCACGCTTATTTTAAATCCTTGCACTCGGTTCCATATCATTGGATTTCCACTATTCTTATGAATAAGTATACAAAAATTGTCTTTAAATTGCAAATAAACTACGTAATTCTACATCCAAATATTATATATACCAGGGAACCCTATTTAGTAATCGTTCACATAGCTGCCATAGGTTCCCAATTCCCATCGTGTGAGTCATAGATGTATTAGCATTTAGGATAGATGCACCGCGAATACGAAATTGTATTCATGATTAGTGACTGCATAAAATCGACGTTTGTAACGACTAGTAGATACTGGGTATATAATTATTATTTTCTAAGCCAGAGTCGTTTATAAATTCTATGTTTAGTAATTTGACCCTAAAAATAATTTTAAAAAAAAATATTTGGCACTCAGGACTCAGAAGTCAGGACAGAACTGCTGCGGTTAAAGCTATGCACAGCTTTTTTCTATCAACATTACTATATTTTTATAACAATTTATTTTATTTTATATATTAATTTATTTTATTTATGTAACGCAGTTTTTTCCTTCATATTAATTCAAGTTACACTTTTTGAACGTGGTAACCGTTATACGCATACGTCTAACTCTAGTTGCACGCACACAAACTCCGTGCCGAAGTCTGCCGAACTGAAACGACGTTAGACGATGCGGTGTTAGATTTATTTTCGTTATGCTTGATTCGGTCGCCGCGCTCAAAGCCTGCGATAAAAGCTATGCAATAGCTTTAAAAAAAAGATGCAGAATCTATTTTCAATATCACTGGCTGTAGGGCAGTTATACTAAACTACTAAATCAATCCGTAGCCGAACTAATAACATCATTGTGTTTTTTAGGCGCGGCCGAGGGACATTTCTAATTAAGTTCTATATAAATAAGGGAGCTTTTATAAATAATTTATTCCATTCAACATAATTTTGTTTGTTAAACATGAGAGCCATAAAAATAATTTATAGCGAACGGGTAATTGACAATATGGCGCCGATGCATTTGAATTATGAATGTTTATTGTTTCCTTTTGTTTTTTTTTTTAATGAAAATTACTTTAGCGGCGCGGCGTTGCGAACTGTTTTAGGGATAAGTAAAACGTGATATGATTGTAAATTCGTAAGACGAAGGCTCTCCCTTCAGCAAAATGAGTAATTATTGTATGTCTGGTCTCTGCTTCTACCGGGCTCCCGAAGTGGAACCCGCAATTTTTTTTCTAATTTTGAGTCATCAGTTTGGTTTTTGTTATTATTTTAGACGTGGGAGAGCCATGCTTCGGCACGAATGGGCCGGCTCGACCTGAGAAATACCACGTCCTCACAGAAAACCGGCGTGAAACAGCGCTTGCGCTGTGTTTCGCCGAGTGAGTGAGTTTACCGGAGGCCCAATCCCCTACCCTTTTCCCTTCCCTACTCTTTCCTATTTCCTTCCCCACCCTCCCCTATTACCCCTTAAAAGGCCAGCAACGCACCTGCAGCTCTTCTGATGCTGCGAGTGTCCATGGGCGACGGAAGAAGCTTTCCATCAGGTGACCCGATTGCTCGTTTGCATAAAAAAAAAATTTTGCTTAATGACTTTTTAGTCTTCAATCAATCAAATCTTTATTTCCAAGGTTACATATGTACGGTTTTATTATTTTATAATAGGACTAGCTGTTGCCCGCGACTTCATCCGCGTGGACTTCAGTTTATAGCGCGTCAACAAAATTGGTGTCAAATTTAAAAGCTTTTTAAAACCCTGGTACCCCTTAAATCAAAATGCCCAAAAACAGCTGTGCAGTGCGCACATAATATTTCATTTTTTTAAATTTAAGGTTTACCCATAAACTATTTAGCATTGGTAGGTTTAAGGTTTCGTCACTCATCACTGCGTAGATTAAGTACTGAGAACTGAGTAGTGAGTTTATTCAATATCGACGTGCATAACAATCGCAAGAATCGAAAACGTTACTCAACATGGTACCACCTCTTATAGAAAGATGCATGAGCAAGCGATAACGCGATGTAGGAGACGCACGGCGCCATCCATGATTCTTTGTAACTAACTTAATTTGAACAAATTTACGCATTTTCACCCCCTTACGACCCCTTTTTCCGGTTAAAAAGTAGCCTATGTCCTTTCTCAGGCTTTAGACTATCTGTGTACAAAATTTCATTACAATCGGTTCAGTAGTTTTGGCGTGAAAGCGAGACAGACAGACAGACAGACAGACAGAGACACTTTCGCACTTATAATATTAGTATAGACTATAGATTAATAGCACAGAAATAGAATATGTCTGTGATTAATAGGTATTTTTCTTGCCTTTTGGCCTGCATGGAAAACGTCAAATTATGGATCTTTTTATAACATAGCTTTATCATAATCCATAACAGAACGCAGGCAAATGGCATCCATATTATGGGGTGGCCCGCAGTTAAGTATTGATCCGCCGAAACTCGAACCCCAAGTTCAAGGGTATGATCCCCGTCATGGGCCATGTGGCTTAAATGTTAGGCTAAACGCAACTTAGCAAGAATATCTTGGTGTATTATAATCCAATTTTGTCCAATAACTAAGTAGCAAGAATATCTTGGTGTGTTTCAATCCTATTTTAGTCCAATCACACTAATAATAATTAGGCTAAATGCAACTTAGCAAGAATATCTTGGTGTATTTTAATCCGATTTTGTCCAATAACTATGTATCTAGCAAAGTTATCTAATTAACTTTGCTAGATACTTAGCAAACTTAATAATTTATTGGAGAAATTAAATCAGCCAATGGAAGCGATAACCGTTGGCTACCACGCTGCCCAAACAACTACACTTTATAACTGACCATTGGATTCCTCGAAAATTCGTCTTGGATTCGTCATTAAAAAAACAGAATTCGAATATTTCGAATACTGACATAAATTCCATCGATGACTATAACTAGATTGTGCAATGTAATTATAATTTTGCAAATTTTCTTAAGACAATATAAGGGAGAAGACCTCATGGCAGACACTTTAAGGAAACATGAAACATTCGAATGTTATAAAATATATAATTTATGAAAATAAAGGATTGATAACTTCTTCCATGTCTTCAGTAACTCTTACAAAATAAAACTATTATAATTATTCTCTGACAAATCAATAAAAAAATATATTATTGGTCTTTTTGTAAACTTAGTCATAAGTACTAATAGATGACATCACAATAAGCGAACAACACTAATAGTAGACACCAATATGAACTAATAGTTGACATAGAACATTCAATTACATTTGACATTTTTCATATTATTAGTTCTTTATTTGCCGTTTTTCAAAAGATTTCATTTACTTCATCATAGTTACTACATGCATCAGAAATATTATACACGTTGTCTCCAGATTCTATTCATTCTTCTTCCATGCTGAAACTATCTTTCCTTTTATTTTTATTTTTCATATTTTTTTCCCAGCAAATTTATTTTTAGTCTTAAGTCTCCATGCTTCTTTTTCCTCTTCTTTTTTCTTCTTTTTGTTCTCAGTTCTCCTTTTTCTTCTTTTTACTGCTACAAAACTAAAGCATCGATTTTTAGATCAGTGCAAGGTCTAATATTAGACACTATGTCCATTTTTAGGTACAGTAGTTCTAAGTTCTTAGTTTGTTAATAGAATTATATTTTTAGAAAATAGTGATGATATTTGCAGTAGAATAAAGTACAAAATAACTTTAGTATGTATTGAAAAACTAAAAGATGAGATCCATGTCATCTATTAGGTTTTTTTACATTTTCAAGAACTAATAGTAGACACCCTTTATATTGTTAGGGAAAATGGATAAAAGATCATAAATAAACATTAATTAGTGTAAACAACATGACCATTAATTCAATGAAGTCAATAGAAATTACAAAAAATCTAATAAATGTATTCAAAACTTACGTGCAAAATTTCGCCTTCCTTAACCTATTTGCTAAGAAATTGCCGGGTGCGTGTTGACGCGGTCACATCATTTACGAAAACTGATCCCATTTTTAACCGACTTCCAAAAAACGAGGAGGTTATATGTTCGGCTGTGGATATTTTTTTTTTTTTTTTTTATTTTTTTTTTATTTTTGTATGTTCAACGATTACTCCGCCGTTTGTGAACCGATTTTCGAAATTTTTGTTTTGTTGTATTAGGTTTCACTCCAATTTGGTCCCATTTTCACAAAGGTGGTGACCTGATGATGGGATCCATGAGTAATCGAGGGAACTCCTCGAAATTTATATGGAAACATATGGTGATTTTGGTTTTATGTGAAGTGTACTAAGAATACGCTACCAAAAAGTCAAATATTGGGTCAAGGTATACCATGGTTTCGATGATGCTGAGAGAACTCCTGATTCCTTATAGATACACGTTTGGGAGTTTCGGCGTTGTTTTAAGAACAGAAAGCATAAACTACTATGCAATTCATATTCATCATCATAATCATCATCATCATCATCGTCATCATCATCATTACCACGTCGTGTTAAGGCCACGAATGTCTCATGGCACAGAATAGATAATAGTACAAGGCATAGGTATGGATATACTAATAATAATAATGATGTACTGTATAACAATTAACAACACCTGTTTGTTTTTAATACACGGCGGTCGGCGTCGGTCGCCGCCCAGCGCAGCCGCGCGAAGTTAGAATATCGAATACTTTACTAACTACTTTATAATATACAGATCGAATACTTTACTACTTTATAAAATTTTAATAGACAAATAGAATTAAAATAAAGTTATTTTAAAAAGAGCATTTAAACAAAACAAAGTCATTAAGTGTCTTTTTAATTAGTTATACTTATTAATCGATAGATGGTGCACTAAGTACCTATCAATTTGAATTCTTGATAACAAGAACAGCTGTCAATAATTATGATAATATTAAATATTATGCTACGCTACATCCTATGCAAGTTTGTACAATTTTTTATCTGATAGATCCTTCGATCGTGGAAAAACGAGACACAATAGCCTTTCTATTATTATCGCAATCGCCGGTGACCGCTTCGGGCTTGAAATATTAAAATTGTTAAATTACTTAGCACAATATGTTCACTTCACTGATAATATTATATTATTTTGTGAGTGTGAGTTGTGACTCTTAACAATTTGTAATAAGATACGTAAAATATACGCGAAGATTTATCTACTAGTGTAACTAAAAAGAGTGAAATTATTATTATTTTTAACAAAAAATTAAAACCGACTTCCAAGGTAAAAACAATAATAACATTAATGTGAACTAAAAAGTATTAAATAATTTTTACTATCTAATAGTGCCTTTTTCCGAATTCGGCTAAACCTCAACTATTTCTGTACTCAATCTTCATAATTTTGAAGTCGGTGCCAGTTCCAAAAATTTTAAATATACTGTCAGAGGACTGAAGATTCAGCTATCTGGTACCGACTTCAAAATAATGAAGATTGAGTACAGAAATAGTTGAGGTTTAGCCGAATTCGGAAAAAGGCACTATTAGATAGTAAAAATTATTTAATACTTTTTAGTTCACATTAATGTTATTATTGTTTTTACCTTGGAAGTCGGTTTTAATTTTTTGTTAAAAATAATAATATAATTTTGTTCCCGAAGGCATCCCTAATATATTTTTTCACATCAACAGATAGCATAAGAAGCTTATAAAATTTACAGTGTTGAGAAATAATTAGAATAATTCTTATTTTTATGGCATTTTTGTCGTAAGTGTCATCTATTAGTTCAGTGTCTACCATTAGCGCCTTTCCCTTACTTAATGTTTTTAGATAATAATATATTTTTAGAGCAAATTTAAAATTAAGCTTTCTATAATAACTGCCATATATTTTTTTTAAATTTTAACACATTCCAAATTCAAATTCTTTATAATACACTTACAATTATTTTTTTGCAACATCAAGTTTTTAATCAAACGTCTTAATTTTTTTCTGACATCCGCAACGTTTGGACTAATTTGTAAGTGCTGTAACTGATCGGCAAAAACCTAATATACAAATTAGAAAAAAAAACAGACCACCATGTGAGCAATAGTTCGCAAGTTTTTTGCATATTTTAAACTTGACCGCGAATCGCATTCTTGGCATTTGAATCATGACTCATGAGGCTTTAGTCACACGCAAAGGATTTCGATTATTTATTAATTTAAAATGTGGGAAAGCTATGCTTCGGTACGAATAGGCCGGCTTAAATAAGACAAATAAAAAAAACTTGTAACAACGATAGATTGGTTGCTTTCTTGTTATTTTTTATTGAAAAAAAGAAACATTTTACTGAAAAAAAAATATTTTTATTCATTTCCTACATGTAAAGCGGATATTTCACCACTGTTTATACATTTCTGAGAATTAGGCATCCATATTAGTGCTCATGCAGTACATGAGTGTACAATTACCATACAATACGTGAATCACTGTCCAGATTTATTTTACCTCGGAGATTCATATAATAGTATCTATGTTGTTTGTATTAAGGTGTTATTAGAGGTACTATATCTTGGGATAGACTATGTCGATGAACGCGCGATTGTTTTCGTCGGGAGCCTTGAAACAGAAACACGAGTGCTTAGGTCAAGTTTGTTTTTTTATTTAAAACAAAATACTTGCCACTAGACAGTAGACTGCCTCAATACAGCTTCCGGAGGCCAATCATGTAAAAAATATTGAAAAAAATATGTAACCATAAGAAATTACATTAATTTTCATTTTTCATCACATTTCACAGTTAGACGATTGACTATTATTATTTGGACTATTTTCGTATATATACATTTTTTTAAAGGCTCTTTGTGATTCGTCATTGTCAAACTGTGATATAAAACCTTAAAACACTGATTAAGTTACATCTGCAGTCCACAGGAAGTGATTTTGCCTAAAAAATAACCATATTGCAGACGACACACAAAATCGGTAGGACGAAAAAAAACTTCCTCTTCAAAAATGAACCCGTTCCAACTTTTGACAAATGATAAGACTAATAAGAAGCCGACAACGGTTCTACGAAAAAGTATGAACACGGCTTGTTTTAACTTTTGCCCTTCGATCAAATATATTAGTGATCGAAGCTTGCCCTACATTTTTTACGTTTCCCCCCATATTGCTAATTGACGTTTGTGTGACATTTGTCATTAGCGCGCGATAACTGTTGCGGATTGACACGGAATGAGAGTTTTTTAAACAGACACGTTTTTCTTTTTTTTAAACGGATAACGGAACACTCAACTTCAGGCGTCATTTGATAACTGCCACGTGCGTTGAGTTTTCAAAAACAGAACACCTCACAGTCAAGACTCAAGACTCAAGTGGTTGGTCGAAAGTTTTTTAATTTTTTTTATTTGTTTATATCAGTATAAACAAATAAAAAAACCTTTTGTATACTATTGTAAAATGTCACTTGACACCCTGACTATCGTTTGTAGGGATCACAATTTATTTATTTGCTAGCAAAACTAAAACAGGAGTTATTATTACTGTTATGTACTTAAACGCCGCAACGTGAAAATAAATTTGTCTAATTAGAAAATTCTTCTTACCGTCTTCCTTAGTACTACATAAACGCGAACATTTGTTTACTAAGGAAAACTAATAGTAATTAAATATTATGTAAGCATGTATATTTATTTGTAATTCATTCACGCAAAAACAATTATTGATTTCTTGTACACACTTCAACATGTCCATATAAAAAGTTACTCGTATCCCGACATTCCCGAGAAAGGAACCGATTTAGATGAAATTTTTCATGTGTTCAAGTGGACTCGAGAATTAGTTTAGATTGGCTATTTATAACGGATATACTAATTTACAGTTTTTCTCGTGTTTTAGTTGTCAACTAATAATTAATTGTACGGTCCTGATTTTAGCAACTTTAAAAAGCTCATATTTAATTATTTAAGATAGGTCTTAGGACAACGCTGTCGGGTTCTATAGTATCTATAGCTTGACCATAAAGAGTAGAAAATTCATTAAAATTGTTACGATACTTGAGCAATTTATGTCTAAAATGTGACAGTCTACAAAAAGCCAGTACTTTCCTCAATCCTTTACGGGCTGCGGCCGCACTTTTAATTGATTAAGATTTTGAGAGAAAATATGAGTAATTTCTATCAAAACCTTCATTAAATCATAGACTAAGGAAAATATTAAAGTTGAGTATTTATTTAATCTCTCTCGTGCGGTGACAGATAACGGCCAATTTTACACCAAAAATGTAGTCACTTAAAAAAACAAGCGTCCTCATTGTCGTCTCTTTTTGGACAAGTAGATGAAATTCGTACAAACGCGCTTCGATTTTACTATTTACTACAATACACCACCCCGTCTAGACGACGTCTGCGGCGTCGCGCGTGCGCGGTCACCACTGCCCAAATCGACATGCATTGCTGAATTGAGGAAGTATATTATTAACTTGAATATCATTTTTATCCGACTTTTAAGAGGAGGTTTTTTTAATAAAATAAGGGGGCAAAGGAGCAAACGGGCCAATGTGTTAATCAAGAGCCCATACTTGGTACTCTCATGCCAAATCTGGTCGAAATCCGTGCAGTAGTTTTTACATGAAGTAGAAACAAAATAAATAGACGCAGTCACAAACTTTTTCCATTTTAAAATTATTAGTGTTGTTAGTTTAAAATTAATCTTGTTTTAATCCTCGTTTAGGGGCCCCAAACAAAACGTTTTTCACGACAAGTTTCTTTCCAGGCAGGTTATCCATTCACGTCTGCTTCATGTCAAAACGGCTCTCCCACGCTAAAAGTATAACATTCAGAATTTTTTTTGCAAAAAGCCAGACAACGGAGTCGTTATAAAGCCATTTATCATACGCGAGTAGCTGAAGTCAACACATGTGCTGATTAAAAAACATTGCATTTTGTTACAAACAGACATACAAGTGCATCCTTTGTATAAAATTTAAAAAAAATCAGGCCAAGGCCCTGAAAATGTACGCGCTATATCTATCTATTTTATATCGATGCCAATAAATGACATTTTTTTTTATTTAAAATGCAAAAACTACACAGACTTTTTCCAACTTTTTGGAGTTTACTCCTCAAGAATCGATTTTCATATATAAGGAGCCCGGTATGAGAAAAACCCGAGGGGGTAAAACCTACTAAAAGTAACGAAAAATCGTGTCACGTTTTTGGCGCGCATCTTTAGTGCGCAACTTTCTAATTTGTTTTAACAAGATTTGAATGCACAATCCTTTAAAGTTTAAAGAGTGGGTATTCCCGGGTAAATATTAGGTATACATATAGAATGTACACATTATTCAGATAAAAAAGTAGTAGAGTAGTAGATTAGTTCAAATTCGGGGAGGGGGTAGCCGAGGTGTTGCCTTTGATGTTAGAAGAAACCCCGTTCCTCTAGGCCTATTGGAAGCAGAATTATGGCCGCTTTTGTTCGACGTTTGACAGTTGCCGAGCTGTCAATGTCAAAGTTTGAATGCTTGTAACTCGGCAACAATTTGTCCTGGATATGAGTTTCTTCGGCTTGATCTTCCTGGATTTTTCTCCTCTATTCGATTATGGCCTTAGAATTGAGAAAAAAAAAATTGATATCTCTGATTTAGTTCAAATTCAGGGAGGGGGTATCCAAGGTGTTTCCTTTGATGTTAGAAGAAACCCCGTTCCTCTAGGCCTATTGGAAGCGGAGTTATGGCCGCTTTTGTTCGATGTTTGACAGTTGCCGAGCTGTCAATGTCAAAGTTTGAGTGCTTATAACTTGGCAACTGTTTGTCCTGGATAAAGGGTTCTTCGGCTTGTTCTTCCTGGATTTTTGTTATAAATATCAATAATTAATATTGTAATTGTGAAGTTATAATTTTTATCATTATACTGGCTAAAGTGAACTAAATTGCTAATTATAAATATAGGGTAGAAAATAGGTTGATAGGCGATCCGAAATCTTTCTGGAAGTATGTCAAGAGCAAAAAGCAAAGCAAACGTACAAAAAGTATAATGAAAAACGGAATAGTGCTTAGCGAAAAAGACTGTGCAAATGAGTTCGCAGAATATTTTCATTCTGTTTACAGCTCTCGACGCCCTGAGTTAAATGTACATAAACCTATGAAGGAGGCGGGGGATGATGGTACTGATATGGTCTGCATAAATCAGTTGGGCTTAGGCGATGTACGTAAGGTGCTTAAAGAATTAAAACCAAAGAAAAGTGCGGGCGCAGACGGAATTCCACCGTATATATTTAGAGACTGTCGATCTGTGTTTGAAAAGCCACTTCTACATATATATATATATATATATATATATATATATATATATATATATATATATATATAAAATCAGTGTTTAAGCACTGCCATCTTTCCAGAGAGATGGAAAACTACTAGGGTTGTTCCAGTCCCTAAATCATCTACAGGATCGGGGATAACAAATTTTAGACCAGTGGCAGTTCTGTCGTCTCCGGCTAAGATATTCGAGTCGATATTACATGCTCGAATTTTTTCACAGGTTCAATCTCGACTGTCAGACGCGCAGGATGGATTTCGGCCTACCAGAAGTACCACTACTAACCTTATGTCCTACATGTCGGATTTAATACCAGCGGTAGATAGTGGGGCCCAAATCGATGCAGTATATTTTGATTATAAAAAAAGCCTTCGATTTAGTCGATAATGATATACTATTAACTAAACTTGCAAGGTTCGGTTTTTCAGAGCACCTTCTTAAACTTTTCGCAAGCTACTTAAAAGATAGACGACAATTCGTGGAGTATGGTGGTTATAAGTCTGATTGCTACTATACGTGGTCGGGAGTAAGCCAAGGCAGTAATTTAGGCCCTCTTCAGTTTATCATCATGATAAACGATTTAAAAGATGTCCTAAGGGTAGCGAAACATTTATTATATGCAGATGATTTTAAATTGTATTTATTGATTAGGATTTAGGAGTATTTTGGACTGCATCAGACTTCAAGCAGATATAGACAGAGTGCTAAGTTGGAGCGAGCAAAATCGCTTGGAATTTAATATTAAAAAGTGTGCAGCTATATCTTTTACCAGGGTGACATCTCCTGTTGTATATAATTACCGGATCGGCCAGGAGGATATACACAGGGTGTCGGACGTAAAAGACCTGGGTGTAAAACTGACTGCATCGTTAAATTTTAAGGACCATATTAGGGATGTATGTACTAAGGCCTATAGAAATTTGGGTTTTATATTGCGTACGGCGCGTGGTTTTAAAAATGTTTATGCCGTAATGGTGCTTTATAATGCTCTAGTGAGAAGTCATCTAGTCATCATAGTCATCTACTTGTTCTGTGGTATGGTCGCCACACGAGATTAAATATTGTAAGATGGTGGAAAAAATACAGAACAAGTTTGCTAGATTCCTGTATCTACGACTGTACGGGGTATATCCCTTCTATCCCCTGTCTTACCCGACGTTGTTCGTGCTCGGTATGGTAGGGTATACGCAGCTGCGGGTCAGGAGGGAACTGGCACTAGTCTTGTTTGTGGTCCGGATTATGAGAGGTCTCCTGTATAGCCCGGATTTACTAGAACGGGTCAACCTGAACGTGCCAGACAAGTACGTGTGGCGACGAAGACGACCTCCTCTGCTCGCAGAGCCCCACGCCCGCACCAACCTCCTGCAGCAGGCGCCGCTGACGCGGGCACTGCGCTATAATAATATAGTTGCGCCGGAAATCGACGTTTTCTGCTGTGCTCAGAGTGAACTCACAAGTATCGCTATGTATAAAATAAGTTACTGTTCAGTTTAGTTAAGGTACAATCATTTTTTGAATATTGTTTAGTGGTAAGCTTTTATTTGTATGTTTCTATCGCATTGGGGTAAACTTGTAATGGTAGAAATAAGTATGGAAATAAATAAATAAAATAAAAATAAAAAAGTATTTTGAAATAACTATGGCAGAAAGGGGTGTAGATAATATTGCCGGAACATCTGATTTCATATGATATTAATCTTTTTTCAGTTGAATAAACTCTTTTTGCGTGTGGTTAGATACTAGTACTTAAGGAGTAAACTCCAGTCGTGCGTCGGAGCTGACACACTTTTTATTTTTGTTAGCCCATTACCTATATTATTATTATTTTTATTAAGCTCATTTTGGGTAACTTTGAATTGCAGTTTAACTTTGAACACATACAAAAATTTATAAAAATGTATTGTTCAAAGTTAAAACCGCAATTTAAAGTTACCCAAAATGACTGTACGTATAATAACTTAATAATTATAATATTTATTACCCTTCACACATGCATACATAGATTTATAATAATATTATGACGTTCAATTAAAAAGTGCATAGAGTATCAACAGAGGGCGCTTTATACAAAACCAGTCAGTGTTCGAAATTTAAACGACTCACTGGGCAGAAAATTGATAGAGTTATGTGAATAATTAGTGCCACATGTTGAGTCTTCATATTATGCCGCACTAATAATATTATAAATGCGGAAGTATGTCTGTCCTCCTCAGTGCGCCTAGCACGCATCCTCTATCGGTTGTATCACGGGGAGTGCTCTGAGGAATTGTTCGGAATCATACCACCTGCAACTTTTCGCCGTCGTCCCACGCGAAAAACATACCATCCTCATCACCTTGATGAGTGGCAGTCTTCTACAGTGCGTTTTTCGCGTAACTTTCTGCCGCGCACTGTATAACTCTGGAACGAACTGTCACCAGCAGTATTTCCGGACCTATACGACCTGCAAACCTTCAAGAAAAGAGCGTATTCCCTCTTAAAAGGCCGGCAACGCACCTGCAGCTCTTCTGATGTTACGAGTGTCCATGGGCGACGGTAGTTGCTTACCATCAGGTGACCCGTTTGCCCCCTTATTTAATAAAAAAAAAATGCGCCAACGAGAAAATGTTGTCTACATGTTTTCTCGATGTGTGATGGTTTGTCTCTTCAACTCTATTGACCCTACTGTCCCTAACATGACATAGGTACATTTTTTCTCGAGTAGATTTGTCGTCAAAATAACACATTTTTAATTTTTATCCAGTTTTGGCAAGATTTTGACATCATGGAAGAGTAGTTTTTTTTTAACTACGCTCGAGAGTCGAGAATAAGATATCTCGTCGTACGCATGCTAGACGCACACGAATCACGATTAAACCACTAAACTAACATCATGGGGCCATTTTAACACGCTTTTTGCCTCGACATGTCATTAAATAAGTTTATCATTATTATAAAAACCAAGAAATAATTTTACAATAATGCCAGATGACATTGTAGAGTGTAGACAATAATTAAAAGAGAATTCATAATTAAGTGCTAATTACGACATGGAAGTTATAAATCATTAGTAATTATCTAGAAGTAATTGATATGTAAGTAATGTATATCTATATCGCAGCCAACTGGTTTAAATAGCCGATCAATCAAACAGCTAGCCCTTTGACTGAACAACGCCATTCAATCACACGGCTATACGTCGTTTAGCCGACTTGTTGACTGCAACGTTCAACACTACAACTAGATGACGCTTAGATTACTGGTTAAATGGCAAATTAACTAAGCTGACCATTAGTTTAGTTTTATTATTACACAAGCGCAATGATAATAAGCAGAATAAATTGTATCCTAACTCATTTTGAACACAATAATTGCAATTAATACCTTCGTGATGCATTTCATAATCCCGTAATTTCTCCTCGAAATTTGAATATTTGTTTTTTTTAGTCACTCGTATGTCATGTGTGGCATGTGCCCCCGTAATTTCTGCTTGTAACGTATATTTACGAAAAATGTCTTAATACAATCACAAAACACCGGCTAGTTGACGCCATATTGTAAACAAAACGCACCTAGCGCCGCGGTGGTGAGCGCTGAACTAATTCAATCAAACGGCGGCGGCTTGAATCAGCTGTAGTGTTGAACGTTTCGAGCGACTGAAATATTCAATTAAAAAGCTAGCCGTGAGATTGAATGGCGTTGTTCAGTCAAAGGGCTAGCTGTTTGATCGAACGGCTATTTTAACCAGTCCGCTGCGACATCTATACTAATATTATAAATGCGAAAATCTGTCTGTTGTCTCTTCACGCTCAAACCGCTGAACCGATTTTTATGAATTTTGGTATGGAGATAATTTGAGTCCCGGAAAAGGACAAAATATGACGGTTCCCCGGACGCCCGCAACTCCGTTACTTGCGACATGCAACAAAATTCATTTATCGCGCGGAAACCGTATATTTTTTGGGATAAAAAAGTGTCCTATGTCCTTTCCCGGGACTCAAAGTATCTCCATACTAAATTGTTTGGCCGTGAAGAGGTAACAGACAGACAGACAGACAGACTTTCGCATTTATAACATTAGTATAGTTCTTGCAATCTAAGAGTGCGCGTCGCCTTTATTTGTAGTTGGAAATGTGAATAGACATTTTCGTTAGTGTGCGTACCCGACGGAGCAGTCAGTAGCGAGCGTGCCATGTACGCGTGTATATAGATATGGTCACTCACACAACTAAGGGCGACGCGCACTCGTAGATTGCAAGAACTATAATTATAATAGTATGGATAGATCATAGAACGCCTCCGTGGTCTAGTGGTATAGAGCGCGGCTCTTGACTCGGAGGCCGTGGGTTTGATTCCCGCGTTGGAAACATGATATTTCCAAGTTTGCAAGGACAAAGCAGGCTGATCACCTGATTGTCTGACAAGTAAGATGATCCCGTCGGATGAGCATGTAAAAAGTCGGTCCTGTGCCTGATCTCTTGCCAGTCGTGTCGGTCTTGCGTCCCACTGGGTTATGAGAGTAAAGGAATAGAGAGTGCTTTTGTGTACTGCGCACACACTTGGGCACTATAAAATTACTCCTGCGTAACTGGCCTGGTTTCAATGAAACCGGCCACCGTCACCGAAACCGGTGTGGGAGCTATTATTATTATTATAGTATGGATAGCGTTCACTGTTCGTGGATTCTTGGAAATCTTTTGTTATACTATTGTGTCTCGCTCACCGGTGAGCTTATGGGGTTTGAATCTTGATGGGTTAAATTAGCATTCGAACAGTCTATAGTCTATACTCTATACTCTATAATATACCAAAATTAGTACCAGTTACCGTATGATTACTTGAAATGTAAACTGGTAATGCTATAAATAGTAAATCATCTAATATTTGATCTTGCTATAGCCGTCGGACGGGAAGCACGGCGCCAGACTTCTTAGCGGTTTCTATTCTATATAGAGAAAATACTTTTTCTTCAAATCAATTAGTTTGAACTTTGAAGAGTTAATAGTTTGTAAGAATGCTAGAAGTTAGAACCACGCAAGTCCGGACTACATGCTTCAAGTAAAGATCCTTACTTCCTACTTCTTCTTATATTATACTAGCTGTCCCGGCAAACGTTGCTTTGCCATAATATATAGTACCTATTTCGCCCATATTATTTTTTTGAAGTATGTTACCATAGCAACGTCTATCGCTATCCCGTCGCACAAAAAATGGTCGCCCTCAGTCTCGACTCTCGAGTTGTAATAATTTACTGTTATTTATTCAACAAATGCACTTATTCAATATATAAAGTACCCAGTAGCCGATTCTCAGACCTACTGAATATGCATATAAAATTTGGTAAAAATCAGTAAAGCCGTTTCGGAGGAGTTCGTGGACTAACATTGTGACACGAGAATTTTATATATATAAGATAAGGTGTAACAAAAATAGGTGATAATACTTTAGGATGTGTACGTGTTCCTGGTAGAGAGTTCACTGTGAAAGTAGCTGCACAGAAAGACAATTTTTTTCACTTTTGTATTCACTTTTGTATGGGGAAACTCGTAGTCGTGACGCTGCCGGCGCCTTGCCCAATGCCCATACAAAAGTGAGAAAAAAAATTGGCCTTTCAGCGCTGCTACTTTCACAGTGAACTCTTTACAATGAACACGTACACTCCCTAAAGTATTGTCACTTTGTTTTGTTACATCCTGTGTATAAAATTCTTGTGTCACAAATCACAATGAGCTAGTTACCGACTACCTACCGTACTCCTCCAAAACGGCTTTACTGATTTCTACCAAATCTTATAATGCATGTTCAGTAGGTTTGAGAATCGGCTACTGGCTACTTTTTAGAGCCCTAACAGACGCCCCGATTTGGTTGGGCCGATTTGGTCGGCCCCGACCAAATCGGGGCGTCTGTAGTAGGAACTAGTAGGAACAGACGCCCCGATTTGGTCGGGGCCGACCAAATCGGGGCGTCTGTTAGGGCTCTTATATTGATAAGTGCATGAATTGTTGAATTACTCCAGTCAAAACCTCAGACAGTATATTACTCTGAATGGACCATCTGTCAAGTACAATTTAAAATTGTCTTTATAAGCTAAGTTTAAGAAAGCTAGTGAAAGCTATCGAGAGTAAAATCAGCATAAGTGCAGCATACTATAATGTTGGCACTACTGGGAAGTATGTTATATATCATATTGGCAGCATTGGGAGTTTGAAAAAAGTCATTATGGTTGATTTTTTTTTTCGCCCAAAAACTAGATGAGTACTGAAACCCGCAACTCCGTTGTGCGGAAACCGTACATTTCTTCGGAACGTAAACCGTCCTTTGTCTTTTCCCGTCTTTCTTACTTCCATATTCCATACCCATCTAAATCAGTACAGCCGTTTAAGCGTGAACTAGACACTGGTAGAGCATATTGATATTTACTCTGAAGTTTCCCCTTATTGATCAAAGATCGTAAGCTCGGAGTAAATTATAAATAATGTTATTTCCAATAATAATCTATGGAATTTCAATTTTTTTCTTTGCTTTCACTAACGCTATTAAAAGAAACGTCAACACCCAATAGTCAATATAATGTTATAATTTAAATATAATCACTTCCCTTTATTATGTTGGCAGCCATAAAAGGCGCTAACTTACGAATTTTTAAAAATGGAACTTCCGGCGACTCGAACGCATAAGGAGGGAAACGACTCAATGTGTACTTTAATTTACTTTCATTAATCAAAATGTAATTTATTATTTTGAATCTTTCCTCATTTATACATCATAATCATCATCATAGGTGAATAGCGTCTATATCCTCCTATGAGCTTTACATTGGGCCATGATAAATAACCATGATTGCATAGATGTCTACAGTACGCATCGACTTCGATGATTGGCAAATATTTACACTTTACCGGTTCGTAATATTGGTTCTTTGTTTGTCTATCATGATTCATGACAAAGGTAGAGCTTAGATACTGTTACTCTAAGTATGGCACGAAACTTTATTTTAGATCAAGACTCAAGTAGATAAGATAAGAATAGAACTTGACTAATTCAAGTTATAATTATTAAGTATACATATAGAGTAAAAACATATAGAGTATAGTTAGTAAGTATACATTAGCTTGCAAAGTTTTAAAATCTTATGTGTGCAAAAAGTGAACAATACTCATTGCCGTAGGCCGTAAAAAAACAGATAGTAATAATATTTTATATAATATCCTGTCACTCATTGCTCGCGGCGGAGAAAAATTGCGATGATAATATACGCGTTATAGCCAACGAAATAAAAAGGCAAAAAAAATTGTAGAGAACCGATGGTTTCACAAATCCATGTAATCATCTGCCTCTCTCCACATTGTATGATGAATAACCATGATTGCAAAGCTCTCTATCATGCACAATCAACGTCAAACGTGGGCAATGAGCAATCATTGACGTATATCGCAAAATTGCTTGTCTTAGTTTTTAGTCTGCCAAAGTGGAGCACAAGGCACAGTAACACGGACGGACAGACCGAAACTATAAGTGTTCCTTGTTGACTACGGATTACGGAACCCTAAAAACGTCTATATTTACCCACTTCTTGTCTCTTTTACGCGCAATCAAATAATTTATTGGTATCTCATTAATCTACGCACACCTTCGCGTTATTGCAGATGCCAGTTTGTGTGATAGAGACAATCTATAGGTCAACGACCGAATCTCTAGCCATTCGGCGCCCGAACTTTACAAAAAATATTTGCCAACATTTCAAATTTGGCGTTTTGATAGATTTGAATTACGAAACTCGGATAATTTCATTCTTTATTGTATCAATTAAATGTTATTCAAAGGCGTTTTCCTGAATCATCGGTAATTTGACCTTGGATCTATTGCTTAACGCGTGCCAAATAAACATAAAACATACAATACAACGGAAATCGACTGTGATGTAGAGACTCGTTTTTTTTCAAGTTGGTAAAGAACTTGGCGTTTTGTTGAACAGATTATAAAATTTAAAGTTTAAAAAATATAATATTAATTAATAAACCGAAAGAAATGAGAATGGTGCACAGATAGGCTTGCCAGTTGCCAGGCGTCCGGATAAAGCCGGACACAGTCAGGCTTTTTGGTTGGGTGTCCGGCCAAAATTAATAGGTGTCCGGCTTTTGTAGAGCTTTGAATCTATAATTTTATATGAAAATCCTACTAATTTTAGACGGTTTTACATCTAACGAGATGTAATATTTTATCAATCAGATGTTAAATTGTTCAAATAAAACAGAACATTTGTACAGGAACTTATTGCTATACTGTGAATTTAGTTTCCAGCTTTTTTATACGAATGTCCGGCCAAGCTGCCTGTTTTGTCCGGCTTTTCGGCTTAGCGACCTGGCAACCCTATGCATAGATTAAGGATAGAGCCTCATTGGTGATAAATCAATACCTAAGAACACTCTCAGTCACGTCAGGTCCTTTATTGGGACTTTCAAGTTTCAAGTCCCAGACTCCCGGGATATAGACTTATAGCCATGCAAAATTCCATTGAAATCGGTCAAGCTTTTAAACGGTGAGTGTCTGTCTGTGTACACACAGACAGACACACTTAATATTTTTATAAGGTTACTTTCCGCTATACTATTTTAATACTTTTCATAATCGTGCTGCACTTTTCAAGTGAATAAAATATAGTAATTTAATATAATGACAAGTGGGTTTAAAACTTATAAGTTATTTTAGTAATGTTTTTGTCATAGGAAATAAGTAAAGTTTAGTACGCGTAATGTATTCTAACTTGTAAGCAGTGGGTGGTAAAAAGCCCAGGCATTGAACCAGTGAATGCCATATGAAGAGAAACCTGTCCAATCCCGTATTAGACACGGGAAAATCAGAAAATCTGTTACTTCCAAGTAATAGAAAAACTTTACTCTGTAGCAAATTACTTCGCAATCAAGATTTAAAAAAAAAAATCAAATTTCGAAACTTGAAAGTTCCATGTCCGGTCAATATTCTAACTTTAAACCAACTTAAACTAATGTTTAATTTTAGAATACATACCGAAAAAGTCCTCCCAAGTCATAGAATGGTCCGAATCAGCATTCCCATCCATCTTTACACTATCAACGCTATCTGTACATTGTTTATTTGCACTTCACATAACACTATTTTGTTGATAAACAATAATATAACCCGCGGCGCGACCGCACGTCGGAACGCAGCGCGGTGAATGAAAAAGTTTTTAAGCAATGCAACACTCTGCACTCATGTTCCCTCTCCCTCCTCGCTTCTACAGTTCGTTCAGTATTTATTTACCTTTCGTAGAACCTTATGTCCATTATTCAAGGATTATTTTCATGGAAATTCCGAGGTAAATGCATTCACGTTCAGAGAGTAATGGTCTCGAGTCTTGACTCTCGGGTCTATACTTGCTTGTTAAATTCGTAGGATATTTTGTATCTCGCGCGTTTGTTAGCAATAATAATATTATGATGCGAAGTTCGGGAATTCGGAAAATAAGAAACACTGAACGTGGAGCTAAACAATAAATATAAAAATCTGCTTTTAATATTGGAAACAAATAATATTTTCACATCCATTGTTCACATCATTTTCACAATAATATTTTGTAAGCAAAATCAGCTGATCATTGACGTGCTGATGATGATGACATTTGACATAAGTTTTTTTTAAAGCTGGATACAAGCTCTTTACTTCTAAGGGTTGCTATATCAAAAAAAAAATTAACACTCTGGAAATCCGGATTCTGGACTCTGGAGCCTTGACGCAAATCGCCAATATGCCAATGAGTCTAATAAACTCTAATAGCATATATTTATGTAGTGTAGTCGGTACTCGATGGTCCACATTTTTTACATTAATTAATAATTTTCGACTGGATGGAATAAATCCACGTTATACTTGATCCTAGTCCACGTCGCATTTTTTTTACCACTTGACCCTATTATTCGCATTAAAATTTAAAGTTAGGTTTTGTTTAATTTTGAAAACAAATCAAGCCAGCCAACTCCAGCTCAAAATTCAAATCAATGAATTTTTATGAATGGCAACATAAAATTGATCGGTTGATTTCTAACAACATGGCGATTTCTGTAAAACAATTTTAGTCGTTATTTCACAAATATATATTAGTGCATAAGTTATAAAAGTTGTAGTGTTACTGATATTATACCCTAAACTTACTTTCTACACATAGAAGTAGTAGACCTAAAATTGTACTGCAAAGTAGGTATGTAAAAGTTTTCGTGAAGGTTCTTTTATTATGACTTTGCTTATTATTTTGATCGTTCACACGAACAATATGCTTTAAAATCGTGTAAAGGTAGCATCCGTGTCATAGATTATCGATTTCATCACTGCGTACATAACATTCCAGGTGCAAAAGTGGAGATCAATGAACCCATAGTTATTACTCATTATTTACCATGCCCCGGCGTGTAATAGAGGCAGAAGATAGTTTAGCACTAAAAAGAAAGAAGATAGAGGAGCCACCGAGCTGCGACGTAAGTTTTTCAGACGATGAAGCCTTGCCTTCAGGAATAATCTTCACAGATGTCTCCCAAAAGAAATGGCGACTTGGAAAGCCTATTGGTAAGTTCTTTATTCAAAAAAGTTGCATTCTTTATTTTAAATTGATTTAAGGGAGAAGACCTAATGGCAGACACTTTAAGGAAACATGAAACATTCGAATGTTATAAAATATATAATTTATGAAAATAAAGGATTGATAACTTCTTCCATGTCTTCAGTAACTCTTACAAAATAAAACTATTATAATTATTCTCTGACAAATCAATAAATAAATATATTATTGGTCTTTTTGTAAACTTAGTCATAAGTACTAATAGATGACATCACAATAAGCGAACAACACTAATAGTAGACACCAATATGAACTAATAGTTGACATAGAACATTAAATTACATTTTACATTTTTCTTATTATTAGGTCTTTATTTGCCGTTTTTCAAAAGATTTCATTTACTTCATCATAGTAACTACATGCATCAGAAATATTATCCACGTTGTCTCCAGATTCTATTCATTCTTCTTCCATGCTGAAACTATCTTTCCATTTATTTTTATTTTTCATATTTTTTTCCCAGCAAATTTATTTTTAGTCTCCACGCTTCTTTTGCCTCTTCTTTTTTCTTCTTTTTGTTCTCAGTTCTCCTTTTTCTTCTTTTTACTGCTACAAAACTAAAGCATCGATTTTTAGATCAGTGCAAGGTCTAATATTAGACACCATATCCATTTTTAGGTACAGTAGTTCTAAGTTCTTAGTTTGTTAATAGAATTATATTTTTAGAGAATAGTGATGATATTTGCAGTAGAATAAAGTACAAAATAACTTTAGTATGTATTGCAAAACTCAAAGATGAGATCCATGTCATCTATTAGGTTTTTTACATTTTCAAGAACTAATAGTAGACACCCTTTATATTGTTAGGGAAAATGGATAAAAGATCATAAATAAACATTAATTAGTGTAAACAACATGACCATTAATCCAATGAAGTCAATAGAAATTACAAAAAATCTAATAAATGTATTCAAAACTTACGTGCAAAATTTCGCCTTCCTTAACCTATTTGCTAAGAAATTGCCGGGTGCGTGTTGACGCGGTCACATCATTTACGAAAACTGATCCCATTTTAAAATTTTGTTCCCGAAGGCATCCCTAATATATTTTTTCACATCAACAGATAGCATAAGAAGCTTATAAAATTTACAGTGTTGAGAAATAATTAGAATAATTCTTATTTTTATGGCATTTTTGTCGTAAGTGTCATCTATTAGTTCAGTGTCTACCATTAGCGCCTTTCCCTTATATTGCTTGTTTATTTGTGGCCACTATCTCATTTAAATCTCATTTTTTTTCTAGATGAACGAATGTTCAAAACTGATAATATTCCTATAAGTAATATTGTTAGGTTTAGTATTCCATAAACTTACTTAAAATCATTGTTTTATGTATAATTTGCTAAATGTTTCAGGGAGAGGCAGCTTTGGCAGAATCTATTTAGTGTCTGATGAAATAGACAAAGAAGTTACAAAATGTAACGCCAGGTATGTGGTCAAGATTGAACCACATTCTAACGGGCCGTTGTTTGTTGAAGTTCACTGTCTGATACGCACTGCACAGGCTGCAAAGGGTAATTATTAAAAAAAGAATTTTTTATTATTCATAGTAATGGTTACAACATAAGTACTTACTATAATTTTTAGGGTTCCGTAACCAAAATGGCAAAAAACGGAACCCTTATAGATTCGTCATGTCTGTCTGTCTGTCTGTCCGTCCGTCCGTCCGTATGTCACAGCCACTTTTCTCCGAAACTATAAGAGCTATACTATTGAAACTTGGTAAGTAGATGTAGTCTGTGAACCGCATTAAGATTTTGATACAAAAATGGAAAAATTATTAAAAATTTTAGTGGTCCCCATAGGTACAAATGAAACAAAAAAACTTTTTTTTATCTGGCCTATGCGTGTGGGGTATCTATGGATAGGTCTTCAAAAATCATATTGAGGTTTCTAATGATATTATAAGTTTAAACACTTACGGATTTTGTCGCGGAGCACTTTTATTAATCCCGACGTTTCGGCTACTTTGCAGCGGCCGTGGTCACGGGCGGACTGAGGTGACAGGTGTCCAATTTCTTGAAGTTATCCAACTACCCGACGACTCATCAATTTTTGTTTGCGTTCCGTTCTACGCAGAATAAACTCACAGTGTCTTGAAGCCGAGGTGTCATGGATTTGTGCTTGAGTTTGTTTATTACTGGATCCCAACTAGATGGCAGCACCCAACCATCTTCACGGTTAAAATTAGGGTGTTTTTTAATTTCTATGGCCTCGCGTATCATTCTTGGGCGGTATCGTGCTTCTTTTGCCAGTACTTGTGGCTTATCAAATCTTATGTAATGGCGAGGTTGATCCAGTGTGTGTTCACAAATCGCGGACTTGGTGTTTCTACGGTGTTTGACATCTGCAATGTGTTCCTTGATCCGGGTTTTGATGGACCTTTTGGTTTGCCCTATATAAGAGAGGCCACAATCACAGTCGAGTTTGTAGATTCCTGCATCTTGAAGGGGTAAGTTGCATTTCACTGATGGTAAACATTGGCTGATCTTTTTGGGCGGCTTAAAGTATGTTTTTATTGAAGCTTTCTTTCTTGGCTTTCAGCCAATGTTTACCATCAGTGAAATGCAACTTACCCCTTCAAGATGCAGGAATCTACAAACTCGACTGTGATTGTGGCCTCTCTTATATAGGGCAAACCAAAAGGTCCATCCAAACCCGGATCAAGGAACACATTGCAGATGTCAAACACCGTAGAAACACCAAGTCCGCGATTTGTGAACACACACTGGATCAACCTCGCCATTACATAAGATTTGATAAGCCACAAGTACTGGCAAAAGAAGCACGATACCGCCCAAGAATGATACGCGAGGCCATAGAAATTAAAAAACATGAAGATGGTTGGGTGCTGCCATCTAGTTGGGATCCAGTAATAAACAAACTCAAGCACAAATCCATGACACCTCGGCTTCAAGACACTGTGAGTTCATTCTGCGTAGATCGGAACGTAAACAAAAATTGATGAGTCGTCGGGTAGTTGGATAACTTCAAGAAATTGGACACCTGTCACCTCAGTCCGCCCGTGACCACGGCCGCTGCAAAGTAGCCGAAACGTCGGGATTAATAAAAGTGCTCCGCGACAAAATCCGTAAGTGTTTAAACTTATAATATCATGAGTGATACTCGCGAAAACTTAAGAAATCATTATGAGGTTTCTAATATCATTTTTTTCTAACCTGAATAGTTTGCGAGAGAGACTCTTCCAAAGTGGCAAAATGTGTGTCCCCCCCTGTAACTTCTAAAGTAGGGGCATGATAATTCTAAAAAAAAAATATGATGTACATTACTATAAAATCTACCAACGAAAATTGGTTTGAACGAGATCTAGCCAGTAGTTTTTTTATACGTCATAAATGATAAACCTTAATTTAATTTTCATTCAAAAATGAAATATTAAAATAAATCAAAAACCTTACAATTTCATAGAAATAATTCTTATTGCTGCTGCGGAACCCTTCGTGGGCAAGTCCAACTCGCACTTGGCCAGTTTTACAGTCAAGTTTAGAGTTTAGACCAAGTATTCAATATAATGCTATCAAAATTGGTGAATTCATAAAGTTGTTAACGTGTTTTAGTACTAAAAATTAAAAATGTATAATAATTTTGCTCAAAAATTATGTTAGTAGATAATTTCAGTCTTACTTTTATGTTTTAGTAATCTGAAACCTAGCTATAAAATGAGCAATCATTATACTAGAAACTAAATGACATCACATACTTTTGTTATTCAAATAAATTACAAAATAAAATAAAAATCCTACATGATAATATATTTAGATGTCTTTGAAATTACATATTATATTACTCATAGTTCACCTTACTTTTAGAATGTCAATGTTATACTACTGAAATATTAAGCAATCAAATTGTTCTTGCACAACAAAATATAATATTGTACTAATTAGTCTGTTGTAATGTTTTTTTTTTTTTTTCAGTTAAAGAATGGTGTCTGGAAAAGAAGCAGAAACGTCTCGGTATGCCCCTATACATTGCCAGCGGATCCTTTGTTGATGAGAACACTGATACAAAATACAGATTTTTAGTGTTACCACGTTATGATATTGATTTGCAGAAAATTATATCTAGAACAAAAGTTCTGGATCTAAGAAATGTGTTACTGATAGCCCTACAAATACTTGATGTGTTGGAATATTTGCACAGTCAGGGCTATACACATTCTGACATAAAAAGTTCCAATTTAATGCTCGGATTTGACGGAAGCAAATTCAACAAGACCAGCAAACCGGTTCCTTCATTCCAGAAAGACACAAAACTGGTTTTAGTTCCTCGGAAATATAAAAAATCTAAACCGAACAAATCTAGAACGTCAAATTATTATGATGATGAAGACTTTATATTCAGGGAGAGGTCTTCCACTGATAGCCAAGATGTTAATGAGGAGAACAGATTGGCGAGTGTTAAGAAGAAACTGAGAAAAATCCTCTCCGATAAAGACAGTCGGACTTTACATAGGCATCATGCATTTAATCTCAGACAGTTGTCAAGTTATGTGAATTATGAAGACATGAACAGCTCTATATGCTCAGATAGATCGTACCAGAAACTTTTAGATGACTTCGGAAATTTCGGCACTGGAAAAAATGATGAAAAATATGAAATTAAGAAAAGTGATATTGAGCTACATAAAGAAGCGATATATACACAATCTAACGGTCAAGTATATTTGCTAGATTATGGACTAGCATCGAAATTTGTGGATGCCGATGGTAAACACAAGGATTTTGGGATGGACGCGAGAAAAGCTCATGATGGCACCTTGGAATACAGTTCAAGGGATTCCCATATTGGCGCACATTCAAGAAGATCAGACTTGGAGACGCTGGGTTACAATATCTTAGACTGGCTTACTGGAAAACTGCCATGGAAGACAGCACAAGTACTATCAGAGCCAGATTTGGTTCACGTCCTGAAGAAAAACTTCATGGCCGACAGAAAGACACTCTTCCGAGCGTGTTTTAAGTCAGACTTCTATCCGCAGTTCTTGGAAAAGTATTTTGATTACATCACAAGCTTGGATTTCACAGAGAAACCAGATTATGATTACATCAGAAGTTTGTTTAGAAGCGAATTGTTGAGAAATAGTTATTCGTTTGACAAAGAGTTTTCGGTTAACTTTGCTGAGCCCCCAATGTCTCCTAGTAGGAAAATAGCCAAAAAGTTTGGACGAAAGAATACCCCACCAGATTTCATAGTTAGAAACGGTATTAAGAAAGCGTATGAGAGAGAAAATGTATTTTCCTTTGAGAATGATCTGAAATTGGAGCTACTGAAACAAACTTTGAACACTTCAACGGATGGTATTCGAAAACCGTGCACATCAAGAAACTTTTTCATATCGGACACTGATCTTGTTGCCAGATTGAAAAAGTCTCTAATGCCACATGACTTGTTCGGAAAGAAACTTTCTCCAAAGAACTTAAGGTCGAAACAGAAGCCGTTAAAACGTAAAGGTGTGAGACGTCATAGAAACAGCATTGGCAAGTTCGGTAAATTTATGGGTTCGGAAAAACAGTTTTCTTGGGCTGAAATTCTAGCTGGCAACCCGGAAGATTTGTTGAGGAAGGACAGGAATGTTAATGCCGACGATGATATTGATAGCACTTGTAGGTATCGCATAAGAAAACTATCCAACTCCTCCGATACATCAGAAACAAATCTTCAATCACCACTACTCCAAAAAGATTATTTACAAGACTTGAACCCGACGTACGCTATGAAGGAAGTCATAGCTAATTTGAAAAAGAGAATAGCAGGTAAGACTATAAAAGAAGATGAGGTGGAACCAGGCTTAGAAGGCTACACGCCAGCCATGGTTAGGGTTTACAAACTGAAAGAAAGAAATGAAATGAAGGAAAAAGAAGAAGCAAAGAATATAATCACGGAGAAGAAAGAAACTAGATGCACAAGATCTATGAGATCTAAGAGAACAAAACTTGAGAAATCAGACAATAAAGAGGAAAAGAAAAAATCAACAAAACCTAAAATTGACAAGTCGAAATTAGAAGAGGTTTCAATAGAAGAAGATGATGAAAAACCAGAAGTAAAAAAGAATCCCGTGAAAGATGTTAAAGTTAGGAGGTCTACAAGATCTTCTAAAACTACAAAAACGACTGTTAAGAAGACTGTTACGATTGAGGATTGTGTACAAAAATCTCCTAAAAGTAAGTATCAAAATTTGATGTTTGTTGAACCTATTTTTAGCGACAGCCGGCTGCCGCATGACAATTGAAAATCTATTGTGTCTGCGGTACCCACGATGGAGGTGTTAATAAAAAATAGCTTAAATAGGAGAAGGCTGAAGCTTAGGGCCAACCCACACGTACCACAATCACCCGACATCGCAACGACAAAATATCGTCGAGCAGTGGTTACGTGTGAATGGTGTCGCTCCAGCTTTTTGTAGTTGCGTTGTGGTACCGACAAAATGCCGACGTGGTTGCGTTGTCGCCAATGGTTGCGATGTGGTTACGTACGAAAGTCAATGAAACGGAGGGGGGGAAGAGCGCGGGCGGTGTGCGCGTACTGTCGTTGCATCGACGCAACGTTGACCGTTGTGGTTCCGATGTTGTCGGTATTTGACAAGTGGTCGACAACGACTGCAAAATGTGGTACGTGTGAATGGTCCAGTTCATTTACAATACGAAATATACGCCCGACCACGTCGTGTGGTTGTGGTGCGTGTGGGTTGGCCCTTAGTAGCTAAACAAGGAACTAATTTGTTTATTGGAAGATTATTCTCAAACTTCAGAACCGATTTATATGACATTTGGTATGGACATACTTTGATTCTCTGGCAAGGGCACATGTTAGCTTTTATCTAGAAAAATGTGCGGCTCTCGCGCAATAAACGAATTTTGGCGTTATCCAGTTGATCACCTGCACTCACCTCCATTATACAAGTAACCTATGATACCTTTTGAAATGAAAGATGTTTTTTGTGCCTATTTGAAGCGGAATCAGCGCCCCCAAAATCGGGGGAAGAGAACTAAATCTGACGTAAACATGACGTTTAAGTCGCCATATTGGCGCTGATAGCAGTAGTGGGAGTATTTGAAACTAATTCTAGTTTTTACCACCGTTATAGTGATTATACTCTCTTTGGTTTCTACAACCAATAGCGATTGAGCGGCCATTTGCAAGTTACGTCAGATTTAGTTCTCTTCCTCCGATTTTGGGGGCGCTAATTCCGCTTCGAATAGGCGAAAAGAACAGCTGGGTATCATTAGTCCAGCATACTTGTATAATGGAGGTCAGTGGTGCAAACGCACGAGTATTGTAAGATACATACCGGATCGCGGATTCTTGGAAACATGGGCGTATATAAGGGGGGGGTCCTGGGGGTCCGGACCCCCCCCATTACTATCCATCTTACTTGTCCAATCGACAATATAATATTACTAGACGTTCCGCGCGGCTTCACCCGCGTAAATTAGATATTTCATAGACAAATTAGTCCACAAAAAATAGCCTGTGATCCTGCACGTAGTCTACTTCTTATCTGTGGCAAATAACATAAAAATTGCGCCAGTAGTCGCGAGATAAGTCCTTTCAAATAATTTCCCCCGTTTTTTACACATTTTCCTCTATTTCTTCTCTCCTATTAGTCTAAGAGTGATAAAATATAGCTTATAGCCTTTCCCGATAAATGGGCTATCTAACACTGAAATAATTTTTCAAATCGGACTAGCAGTTTTTGAGATTCGCGCGCTCAAATTAGCCCTTTCAAATAATTTCCCCCGTTTTTTTTTCACATTTTCCTCTATTTCTTAGCTTCTATTAGTCTTAGCGTAATAAAAAATAACCTATAGCCTTCCCCGATAAATGGGCTATCTAACAATAAAATAATTTTTCAAATCGGACCAATAGTTCCTGAGATAAGCGCGTTCAAATAAGCCCTTCCAAATAATTTCTCCCATTTTTTTCCACACTTTCCTCTATATCTTCGCTACTATTAGTTTTAGCGTAATAAAATATAAACTTATAGCCTTCCTCGATAAATGGGCTATCTAAAACTGAAAGAATTTTTTAAATCGGACCAGTAGTTCCTGAGATTAGCGCGTTCATATAAGCCCTTTCAAATAATTTCTCTCCGTTTTTTCCACACTTTCCTCTATTTCTTTGCTCCTATTAGTATTAGCATGATACAATTTAGACTTATAGCCTTCCTCGATAAATGGGCTATCTAACACTGAAAGAATTTTTTAAATTGGACCAGTAGTTCCTGAGATTAGCGCGTTCAAACAAACAAACAAATTCTTCCGCTTTATAATATTAAGTATAGACTAGACGTTCCGTGTGGTTTCGCCTGCGTAAATTAGATATTTCACATATAAATTAATCCACAAAAAATAGCCTATGATCCTTCACGTGGTCTTCTTCTTATCAGTGCCAAATAGCAGAAAAATTGCTCCAGTAGTTTGTGAGATAAAAGTGATTTTAAATAATTTTCCCCGTTTTTTACACATTTTCTTCTATTTCTTCGCTCTTATTAGTCTTAGCGTGATAAAATACAGCCTATAACCTTCCTCGATAAATGGGCTATCTAACACTGAAATAATTTTTCAAATCGGACATTTTCTGAAATTAACGCGTTCAAATAAGCCTTTCAAATAATTTCCCCCATTTTTTCTACATTTTCCTCTATTTCTTCGCTCCTACTAGTCTTACCGTGATAAAATATAGCCTATAGTCTTCCTCGATAAATGGGCTATCTAACAATGTAAGAATTTTTCAAATCGGACCAGTAGTTCCTGAGATTAGCGCGTTCAAATAAGCCTTTTTAAATAATTTCCCCCGTTTTTTCCACACTTCCCTCTGTTTTTTCGCTCCTAAAAGTCACAGCGTGATGTTATATAGCCTATGCCCTATAGCCTTCCTCGATAAATGGGCTATCTAACACTGAAAGAATTTTTCAAATCGGACCAGTAGTTTCTGAAATTAGCGCGTTCAAACAAACAAACTCGTCCCAATTATAATATTAGTATAGATTAAAGTACATATAAAATTGAGGATTTTGTGAAATTTTCAAGTGCCTACCTGTTGCCATTATTGAAGCCTCCCTTAAATATTCATTTTATTTTATTTTTAGTATTTGTCGTTATAGCGGCAACAGAAATACACAATCTGTGAAAATTTTAGATGTCTACCTTACTAGCTGTATCTCAAGAACCGCTGTTCTTGAGATACAGCTTGGAGACAGGCGGACAGACATTTAAGTCTTAGTAATAGGGTTCCGTTTTTACCCTTTGGGTACGAAACCCTAAAAATACTTTTGTTTTCCTAAACACATTACCTATTTGCTGCAGCGGAACCCTTCATGGGCGGAGCCAACTCGCACTTGGCCGCTTTTTTACATTAGGGACCCCCCCCTTATCAGAGCTATATATACGCCCGTGCTTGGAAATCTATTGTTATTCTATTGTTGTCGCCGTCACTGCCTTTAATCTTGAAAAATGTACGCCAGCCAGTCCACACGGCGCGTTGCGTCGACGCAGCGCTATCGTTGCGTTGTTTTACATACAAATAAGCAAGGTTTTCACGCGGCGCGCTGCGTCGTCGCAACGCACACATGACGGACAGCTGCCCCCGAGACGCGAGGGGATGTTGACGTTAAGACTGCTTCGTAATAACGCTGCGATGACGCAGCGCCCGTGTGGCCGGCTATGCGTTAAAATATTTTTTGCGCCATGTGGACTGGCTCTTATGCCCGGGACATACGAGGCTAGTTTTTCAAGCTGGGATAGCAAGCTAGTGTTTGTAAGCTAGCAAACTAGTACTTCTGGCCTCATGTAGACAAAACTATCTTCATTTGTAAAACAGAACTAGCATGCTCCAAGCTAGGTCAGCAAGCCAGGACAGTTTGGTAAAAAACTAGCTTGCTATCCTAGCTTGAAAAACTAGCCTCGTGTATCCGGGGCATTAGAGTAATATTAATTCTTAATTTTTTTTACAGAGACAGTAAGAAAGACGCAAGTCACAGTAAACAGGAGACGACTGAGAAGTAGCAAAAGGCAAAAGTAGAATAAATAACAGTTCAAGCATAGTGTAGGATTTAAGCGAGCATTTCCTCTAGTTTAGGGCTGATTTTTCATTTGTGAAATAACTTTTACCCGAGTAGTTTTGTCGCTTTTTTTCAAAGTGGCAAAATTCATCAGCTAAAAGTTATCTGACAAAAAAAGTTAGCACTCAGTCAGATTTTTTTATTTTGATTATATCTTTAAAAAATATATAATTCTGGGAACTGATACGTATATTTCGATCTTTGCACATTACGCACAAAATGTATTCAAAGGCGGACCCGCCGTCTTTTCGTCCAGACCTTCGTAATTTGGCTGGATTATGTCCAGCTAAGCCGACATCATAAGGGTGCGTCCACATTTGTATCATTTGCGCGATCAGATCTCCGTCGCGTATCATCGAAGCGTGTCAAAATGATACGCGTATCATGAGACGCCCCGATCGCTATTAACCGCGTATCTGATACTTGTCATATCAAATACACGCACGATCGGCAGAATGATCTAATAGGCGTCCACACTATGATACGCATACTTGATACGGCGCGATGATCGCGACGGAGATCTGATCGCGCAAATGATACAAATGTGGACGCACCGTAAGACGCGACACGACATGGGTGATGGACGTATATGAGGGGGGTGTGATGGGGGTTCGGACCCCATTACTATTCATCTTACTTGACCAATCGATAATAATATATTATGTAAGTACCTCGCCAATTAAAATCAGTGTTTAATCGATTTAATGTGCAAAGATCGATTCGACTCGGATTCGCAAAAATTCTCAACTTGATTACTAATTGTAAGAAATATTAATTTTTCGAATCCTAGTCGAACTGGAACTCCAGATTTTGGATTGTAAATTCCTGAACTTTATGTTCTAGAAAGCATTTGTGATATGATTTATATCCATTGTATTTTCTTTTCGATATTATAATGAAAAAAACTGGTTCCTTAGCTTGACATTTATATTTTTTGTTAAACCTTATTTTTTCCTGACTGCCGGGAGGGTTATTTCGTCAATAAATGAGCGATGAACTATGAAATATTCTTTTCTTTTATGTATCCTATAGATTTAAGATAATAAGATAATCTTAGAAAAGAAGTCTAAAGATTGGAATCTTTGTCATAGCTTTGACCCGTTTCTATGTAAGTATCTGAGAGTTCACTGTAAAAAAATGGTAGCTTTTTTCACCTTTGTATAGAAAAAATTATGACGGCCGCCTGCCCATACAAATCACAGAAAATAATTTGCTCTTCCAGCGCTGCTACTTTCACAGTGAACTTTATATTATGTGAAACACATACACACACTTTACTCCAACGAATACTCACAAGTCACAAGGAGCTCTACTCTTTTTAACTGAGTTCCAAAAAGGAGGAGCTTATGTTATAATATTATGTTCGTCTGTATATATATTTTTTCTAAAGACACGTATCGAATCCGTAGTTTTCTGAGAAGTTCTTATCCCAAATCTTAACAACAATTTGCAGTTCTATTCCTTGATCGAAATTATCTATTTGAATACTAATTAACGTGCATCCTAACAATCGTTTTTAGGGTTCCGTACCCAAAGGGTGTCCGTCTGTCTGTCTCTCAACTCAACTCAAGAACCTCTATAGTAGGGATAATATTGCTATACTGTGTCTATAGTTAGACGTCTTCTGAAATTTTCACAGATTGTGTATATATATCTGTTGCCACTATAACAACAAATACTAAAAATAAAATAAAGTTAATATTTAAGGGAAGAATATCCCATACAAGAAACGTCATTTTTTTGGCCTTTTTTGCTCGTAATCTATAATGGTAACAGTTAGGTATTTGAAATTTTCACAAAATCCTTAATGATATTTGTACTTTAATAATTAATAATAAAATTACAATAAAATGAATATTTAAGGGGGGCTCCCATACAAAAAACACAATTTTTTGTCAACTTTCACTCTATACCGGTACGGAACCCTTCGTGCGCGAGTCCGACTCGCACTTGGCCGATTTTTATTATAAAATTTTGTAACCAGAAGGAGAAGTAAAATCGATTTTATCGATGTGAAAATCGATTATCTTGTGTCAAACTGATAAGACGTCAACGTGTTGACATTTGACAGATGACCGATGGTGACCTATGTTTTTGATAAATCATCAAAGTGTATAAAATTTTAATTTCATGAATTAATAAATATTGTTATTGTAATCTGACTTTGTCCACTACAGTGTTAGTGACAAGTTATGTGTAGGTAACATGTATGCGTACTGAAATACGTAAAGATTTTAAAGTCGTGCTGTGTAACCTATAAATTTCCTGTGATATTAATTATAATATATGTACATATAGTTAATTGGTATGGATAACGATAATAAGAATGTTGTTCGAGTCGGCTCCCGGAAAAGTGAGGTAAATTTCATGTTTTATCTAGCTAATAATGAGAAACGTAAAGGTAAGTAGATACCCTATAAACACATTAAAATGAACCTGTTTTGCCTTATCAATTTCATCATTAGCATTAAAGCCGAATTATAGACTAAGAAAACGACTTAGCCCGGTTAGGCCTTAGTTTTTGTATTTTTTTCTATAGTTAAACCTAAGATTTTCCAGTATGAGTATAGGTATGTATATAGGTATGTCTCAGAATACAGAACAAACATGTATTCTGAGATGTATGTATGGTGTACTGTCTATAACTATGGCTCCAGAATGAGGTGCTAATAAAATTCATAGGCTATAAAGGCAGTATTCCATAGTTTCTTTAATCCTCCGATCGTGGATTCTTGGAAATCTATTGTGTCTCGCTCACTGGTGAGCTTATGGGGCTTGATAGGTTAATATCATGTTGTGATGTTTACACATTGCAAAAAGTAGGTATCTCTATCACTTATATTCAGTTGACTAATAACAAAAAATCTATATACCTACTTTAATTATTGTATGTCTTTTCAGTTGGCGTTAATACAAACGAATTATGTCATAGACTGCCTGAAGAAGCTTTATCCACAAAAGGAATTTACCATAGGTATATTATTTTCTTTATCTTTAATTTCTTCATTTTTTCAGAATCAAAAGTTTATCTTCATCGGATATTACTGATCTGATAAAATATAATTAAAGAGTAAAAGCACACGGAAAGACATAATATACTTTTTCTATAAGAATTCACTCGGGCAATAAAAAGAGGGACAAATGCCAAAAGAAAAAAACTTAGTATATCAATAAGATAATGGAACTATTCATACTATACTAATATATTTACCGATATTCTAAATGCGAAAGTGTGTCGGTCTTTCCATTACGTCTCTTCACGCCCAATCTGCTGAACCGATTTTGCTGAAATTTGGAATGGAGGTACTTTGAGTCCCAGGAAAGGACATAGCCTACTTTTTATCATGAAAAAAATGTACGGTTATCGCGCAATAAACGAATTTTGGCGCAACGGAGTTTCGGGAATCATCTAGTTTCTTATAAATATAAAGTAATGTAGGAAGACAGATTGAGCTAAAGTCATCTAGGGTCAAACTGTAGATAAACATTAAATACAATTTACCGAACATTGAGAATGACTGAGATAAACATTTTAAAAGTTGTTATCTACTTTAAAGGAATTGTGCCGAAATGTGTTTTGATTGTCTAACGAGATTTGTTTCTAAGGAAACTTTTTTGCCATTCAAAACAGAAATCAAAAATATTATGACTTCTATCTAGACTCTAGTGCCGTGGTCCCCAACCTTTTTTTCATATGGGCCACATACATGTTTTGGTCTTTGTGTTGCGGGCCCCAACAGAAAAACTTTGGGTTAAAAATAACATTTTTCAAAATTAACGATTTATAAGTGGAAAAAAAATCACTACTTTCACGATGACTTTACATTATTTTGCAGGTGGGCATGAATTTCAAAAAAGGCAGACTTGTAAAGTTATACTCAAATTTTTAGATGTATCCCCTAGCCTAGGGGATCCATCTCCTAGGGGCCCTAGGAGATGGCATTCTAAACATTTATTGTATGCCACTTTACAGGAACCAAACATTGTAAATACTGTCTGTCTCTTTCAGTCTTATGTATTTGCCTTTATTATTTTATGGAAAATACTGTTCTTATGTTACTTTCAGATAATATCATTATTTCCTAGGTGTTGTAAGTGAAGTACTTGCTATGTACACTCAGGTTTTAATTTCGCCCTATATACGCTGCCATCCTAGGACGCTACCGCCCCCCTAGGACGCCAAAGGTCGCTGCCATAGGCCATGGCCTATACAGCTTATACAATAATTCAGGGCTGTGTACACTCAATTTTTTTCTTTTTTTAAATTCCAGTAACCATGACAACGCTCGGGGACCGCATACTCAACGTCTCTCTACCGAAGATAGGCGAGAAATCTCTCTTCACGAAGGACTTAGAAGACGCTCTACGGTCCAACACTGTGGACTTCGTGGTACATTCCTTGAAGGACTTGCCTACTTCCTTGCCGGAGGGGCTGGCGATTGGTGCTGTGTTTGAGAGGTGAGGGACGTTCATATATCACGTAAGTTGTTTGAAGAAAAAAAAATCTTTTTATTTCCAAATAGATTAAAAATTAACACCACTTCTAGAACATCTACAACTAGGCCTAGCCTCATCTTTCCAAAGGCTTACTTCGCAAGAATGAAATAGAATTTTTTGTCAATGTCTGTTGTACAAGATAAGCGGTAGTACTAACACAAAATTATTAATAACAAACGCCATACCTATGTCCAAAACAAATGACAACTGTACTGTGTCACGTTACACGTCGTATGGTCATTGAGTAATTATGTATAGTTCTTGCAATCTACGAGTGCGCGTCGCCCTTAGTTGTGTGAGTGACCATATCTATACACGCGTACATGGCTCGCTCGCTACTGACTGCTCCGTCGGGTACGCACACTAACGAAAATGTCTATTCACATTTCCAACTACAAATAAAGGCGACGCGCACTTTTAGATTGCAAGAACTATATCCTACTCAAATTTTGGTGTACAGAGAGGCAGGACAACTAACCCGGCGAGAAGAACCGGCGTAAGAAACTCGCACAAGGCCTAGGGCCACCTTTTACTAAAAAGTAGGAGAATCATTATTTTAAATAGTAGAATAACTAGAATAAAATAACGTTGTTTACTTCGAAGTTTTGTTTGAAGTGTTTCTTTATTATGGTTTCCTTCAAGGTTAGGAATCTGAGAGTAAAAGGTAGGCTAAAGAGGGATAGATGCCCATATGAGAATATCCCGTCTTCTGTCATCTATCCTCTATCGCCGTCCCATAATATCACTTGCCCCTAAACCTTTCTGCGCCAAGCCATCTACTAAGAAAAGATTTTTCAAAATAAAGTCAGTGGTTCCAATCTCGCCTACAAAATTTATTCAAGAGCTTATAATGTACCTGGGTCTTTTGAATGAATTAAATATGTGTTACATAATGTAATATTATCCCTTATCCAAATAAATTAGTTGTTGATGGGTTTTCAATTTTCTTAATCTTAATTATAATAACACACACACACGCGGACGAAGTTGCGGGTAACGGCTAGTAGTAGAATCATTTATTTTCATGTTATTTACAGAGAGGACCCTCGCGACGCGCTAGTGTTACGAGAAGACGTGAAAGACTGCACGCTAGCTACCTTACCCGCTGGATCGGTTATAGGTAAATATCTAACTTAAAACTCTAAAGGTATATCTTATAATCCATACTTAGGTAATAATATTATAAATGGGAAAGTGTGTTTTTCTCTCTGTCTGCCTGTCTGTCTTTCTATCTGCCTGTCTCATGTCTATTACCTCTTCACGAATCACGTCCAAATCGCTGAACCGATTTTGCTGAAATTTGGTATGACGATACGTGGATTCCCGGGGAAAGACATAGGATACTTTTCGTCTCGAAAAAATGTGCGGTTCCCGCGCGATAAACGAGTTTAGGCGCAACGGAGTTGTGTGCGTTATCAGTAGTAGGATATATTATTGCAATGTTTTGACGCTAGAGGCAGCACCAGCACAGACTGTAAACAAAAAGTCTTGTTCGTCGTTTGACAACGTTTCTGTCAATATTCAGTTTCCTGTATATGCTTGTACCGCCCTCTGCTCCTTTGCATAATATTACCTATTTACCCTTACTAGACAAAGCTAGATATACAACATGTAACAAAATAAAGTGATAATAGCACAGATCTTTTATTTCTGTGGATAATAGGTACTTTAGGGTAGGCCGTATGAAATATCCAGGTAGGCACTGTTACAGAGATCACTGCGAAAGTAGCAGCGCTAAAAGAGATTTTTTTTACTTTTGTATAAGCAAACTCCTGACTCTAGTGTGCTTGCCCATACTGCATACAGATCACAAAATTGCTGTTTCAGAGCTGCTGCTGCTGCTGCACTGTAACTTTTACAGTGAACTCTATACAGGAGGCACATACTTACCCTAAAGTTTTTTTTGTAACTCCTTATAATCTAATATATATAAATCTCCTGTCACGATGTTTGTCCGCGATGGATTCCTAAACTACTTAACCGATTTTAATGTTTTTATTTTTTAAATGTGTGCTTTTTTCCAACTTGAGAGATAGGATAGCTTAGATCTTTAAATAAAGTCGCAATTTTATTTTATTGCAAATTATTTGTCTATAAAGAGCGACCACTGTTTACGCGACGCGGGTCACGGGATAGCGATGGACGTTGCCATGGTGACATACTAATTATTTAGTCACTAATTCAATAAAATAATACGGGCGATGTACTTTATATTATAATATGGCAAAGAAACGTTTGCCGGGACAGCTAGTATCTTATATTATTATGTTTCAATCCAAAGGTACATCGTCCCTACGCCGCACCGCGCAACTCAGGGGCGGATATCCACAGCTGTCGATAGTCGACGTGAGGGGCAACCTGAACACGCGGCTACGTAAACTCGACGCGCCCACTCGGGAATACTCCGCATTGCTCCTGGCTAGTGCTGGACTGCAGAGGATGGGATGGAAGGATAGAATATCGAAGGTAACAAAGTGATAAACGAATTTTGGTGCAACGGTATTACGGACGCCATCCGGTTTATTATATTCTTACAAAGTACCGAAACTACCTTGAATTATCTGAAACTTACCCTGTAACCGGACTCTGTCTAAACATGCCCTGTAACCGAACTTACCCTGTTTCTCCTAACAATTATTAGTGTACTGTGACTGTCTTAAATTACCCCGTAAGCGTACTTACCCTGTTGCTCCCTACAGATATTACCCTGTTCGGAGATGAAGTACGCGGTTGGCCAGGGCGCTTTGGCGGTGGAATGTCGGGTCGACAATGATGATATACTACAGATGTTGGCGGCTTACAACCACGCCGATACCTACTGTAGAGTGTTGACTGAGAGGAGCTTTCTGAAGACGCTTGGTAAACATTCTTCTTCTTTGAAAATGGCTACCATTGAGGTATAGCCAGTAAGGTTTACAGAATGTTTCTTCTTCTTATTCTTTAAAAATTAAAGAATATAGCTACTCTTGAGTAAAAACCACTAATTATGTTTAACGATTTTTTAGGTTGGGTTGCACCAACTAACTTTAACCTTAACTTTAAGCACGCCTCTGGTGCAACTCAACCTTATTTCTTAAAAGATAGAAAAGTTCTATTCCTGATTAAACATTCAAAGCATGGTGCTACTGTTTTAAAAACAACTAGTACTATAGTTTTGCTTTAGGATGCTGCTCTGCTGTTATCTATACCAATTATGTATTGTAAAGAGAAAAAGTTTATTTGTTTGCATTGCATACCTATAGGCTTCGAAAGTAGTATGTCGATTATGATTAAATTTCGCATAGACATAGAGCAGCCCACTGGAAAAACATTGAATACTTTTTATAGTGGGAAAATGTACGATTACCGCGGGATACTGTTGTGGCGGTACTCACAATTTGCCCAACAATCCAGTAGGCCTACTACGAAACTGTTTTGAGACTCAAACAATCGGACGAGAATGCCGCGTCCTGCTCTAACAAACGTCATTTCACGTTTGTTAGAGCAGGACGCGGCATTCTCGTCCGATTATTCGAGTCTCAAAACAGTTTCATGGTACAAGCCCTGCATCGCGCTATCGAAGTTTCGGAGAACGGCAAGATATATAAGTACGTCTGAAATGACGTCAGTGGGTTTCGGCCTGATCGAGCATGCTATCTCGCTCGGTCGGAAAATTTTCCTTTACGGCCGCCACTCGCAACGTTAGGGTGTGTTTTCACTGAAGCGGAGCGGAGCATAGCAGTGCCCGAATTGACCAATCGTGCTATTCCAGCGGAATGACAGCGAAGCGGAGCGAAGATTTCGAGCATGGTGATTGGTCAATTCGGCACCGCTAAGCTCCGCTCCGTCAGTGGAATCACGGCCTTAAACTGCTTTACACGATTACCTTACTTAACTTCTATAGTCGAGGCATTTTAATAGGCCACATTTGACAGTTCATCAAAATTGCACAACGTAACCTTGTAGCGACGTGCATAAAAAATAAATATTTTCCTTTTGTTATAACTGCACAATTGATTAACTTTTTTCAATTACGATTACATATTTATTGTAAATGTGACCGATACGAATTATTTAACGATTTGCTTTTACTGATAAACAATTCTAAACGTAATAAACAAACTCTGATCTTAACAATTGCACGTCGTTACAATGTTACGTCAGCTGACCTTTTTTCTTTTTAAACTTTAGGGATGTTACTCTAAAAATCGAAAGCAAATAAATAGTATCGATGCATTGATTACTTGTAACGAAATATCTCCATAAATTAATAACCACGTTGTGAAAAGTAACACGTATTTATGTGAAATGAATAATGATAATACTAAATTTAAAATTTTTTTATAATTCAAAGGAATAAATGCATTTTTTGTAAATTATGTACTTGTCTTATTTTGCTCTTTGAATTAAAGTAATAATAGGACAGGAATTTGTTTTTGGTTTTACAAATAACGTATGAAAATCAAATATTTTATTTCAAGTCCATATCGATTTATTCGTTTTGGTCGATGTTTTTACGCAGCTTCCTCACTATGGAAATTAATCTGACAGATGTCAAATGTGGCCTATTAAAATGCCCCGACTGTAGTTATTTATAAACTTTAATTATTTTCAGGTGGCGGATGCAGCGCACCAGTTGGCGTTTCAACCTCACTCAAACCTTTCGAAGGCAACTACAAGTTGAGCATAACAGGCTGCGTTTGGAGTTTGGACGGGCAAACTAAAATCGACCACAAAATGGAGCAAACGTTCTCGCAGATCAAACGAACAACCAAGCACAAGTTAAGCCCAGAAGAAGAGGGTAGTAGCAAAAAGATTAAAGAAGAAGAAAAAACAAGTAAAGAAGACAATTTAATACATCCTCTAGCTGAACTAGATAAGAAGATTCTTGAAAAGAAATCGTGTGAAGATGTCAAAGAAAAACGTATATTTTGTGGTCTAAGTGAAAATTTGAGTGTGCCAATCGATGTTATAATAAAGTGTGAAAACTTGGGTAAAGATTTGGCCGAAGCGTTAATCGAGAAAGGCGCGTTAGAAGTTATGAAAGTAACTCAAGATTTAATAAGGAGTTCCATAGAAAAGAGCTCTTGATTAAAACTTCTTGTTTATGTTTATCTAGGAAATTTGTTTAGTTGATATTGATGTTATCATTTGAATATATTTTATTTCTGTTAAAAACACTCAATGAACTTGGTTCGTTTAATGGGGGCTGCCGTTTTTTTGCTCACTAGATGGCGCAACTGTCGACTGAGGTCCGAAGTATTAAAATCGACTTTATAATAATCTAGAATCCCATTTACTTATTTAATTAAATTTAAATAATATCTCCTTTACTTTTGCTAATATTTTTTAATAACCGAATATTTTTAATACGATTATTATTTCTTTTCTTAATTTCGCTCTCAAAGCATTTACATTAAGCGCTAAATACGGTACTCGTAATAGTTTTTGGGATAATTTTACAAAGGAGATTGCTTTTCAACAGGTAAATTGCATAAATAATAATTTATGTCACGAAAACCGCTAAAACTAGTATAAAATAAACGTTTTTATACCTCGCGCGACACTAGCGCCTCTAGCGGAAAATTCACACGCGGTAATGCCAAGAATCGACAATGGATACACTTTTGCATTTATGTACATCTCAATGTTAACGCCATAGAATCTTTTACTTCTACGTTGTTCAAAATCGCATTATTTTTGGGAAAAAAATATATTTAAACCTTTTTCATATCAAAATGAACATTACTAAAAATTTTGTCATTATTTTGGGTAAAAAAAATATATCAGAGATTCTTTTCATTTAAAAACTTTTTACCACGCGTAAAAAGTCGCAAGTTATGCATTTTTTCACCGATAACCAATGATATAATATGTATTATATAAAAAACTCAAAGCAGATATGTTACTACCGCGCGCGTTGTGAAGCTTCAAATACGACCCAATTGGGTCGTCTTTTATTTAGTCTGTCTCTTTTATTTAAATGACATTTCGTATCTTTTGTTTCACTTATCTGTCAAATTTGTGAATGTTGTTCGGAAGAGATTTAAGCCGGAAAATAGTATGAACGTAACAGATCTGTATAAGTAGAATATCATTGCTGATAACAATAACCAGTGGACCTGATAACAATAACAATAACCATCCAGAACATAATAAATAACTTTCGACGAATAATTTCGTTTCGCTTCGTGCGTTCAATGCCTCAATATAAACCCTATTGTTACACCAATAGTGTTCAAAACATAATGCAGTGAAAGCGATGAAATAACGTTATTTATTATCATTAGTGTCTGACATGCGTAAAAAGTGCGTATGTGCAAGAAAAACGAATGTTTATCTTTATTTAATGTTCCTATTTTAAATCTACATGGAATGCTTTTATGTCTGCATGCCATAGCGCAAAAGATTAGCTGGGAACAAATTGTCGGACGAACGTCCGCGGACGTTTTCATCGGACACGGCTTGTTTCTATCTGATTAATACAAAATACACTAAACTGTGCACATTGTCTGACATAAGTCGCGGACGCGACTTTGAGCGTTCGGACGTCCGAACAGAATCTGGCTGGCCGGATGTTTTTGCATCCGCGGACGTCTGCCATTGACGTATAGGTTAGGTGTTTGACGTCCGCGGATGAACCGTGCACATTGTAAGCTGCATCCAGCAGCCGCGACTTATGGATGCGTCCGATAATTTGAGTGTCTAACCACTTGCCTCATGAACATTTGGAAATTGATGTCTGTTCCCAATTTTTTACTTTTTTAAAACTTAAACGCTGACTAAAAGGTGAAAAACAAAAAAATACCTATTTTATATGAACAAATTAAGCAAAACTTTGCGCAAAAAGGACAGACACAAGTTTTTTTCTTTCTTTATTGATAACTAAATTAAAAACTGTTAAAAGACTTGATAGGTTTTGTATAATGTATATTCCTGTAAATAATTATATAGTTATTGTCAGAATGATTTTTTAATATGTGAAAGACTTGTTAATTGTTATATTACGATAATTTCTTATCATTTGATTTATGAGTGTTTATTTATCGGGGTTTCTTGTATAGAATATAGATATTAATATTATACTTATGGAGTAAAGTGTAGGGTAGATTCCATTATTTATAATACTTGAATGACAATATGTACTTGTTTAGGTACCTATTTGTTTTGTATAAAATATGAGTGAATACTATTTATTTATTTAAGAGGTATATTTTATTTACCGCCTGAGAAATACCTAAATAATAATAATAAATTCTTGGAAATGCTATTGTATTCTATTGTTGTCGCGATCACCGGTGCTCTTATGGGGCTTGAAGGATTAAAGACTCCTACTGATGTACATTTTTGCAATAACAAAACACAAAGCAATAAGTACTCTCAAGCCAAAAGTAATTAATTTAAGAGACTGACATCTTTAGTCCTTTAATCTCATTATTCCTGAATCCTGCTAAATATTTTATTTCCACAACCATACATAATATTGTTTCGAATGTTATCATTTAAGTTTTACTGTTACATAATATGGGACTTGTAATCATGACTGGTACTTATTTGTTATTTACTGTGGGATATTTAAATAAATTTATTGAAAATATTTTTGTTTTAATTTTTTTTGATGCTAAAAAGTAAAAATATTTACTTAGTTTGCTAAAGCTGCTTTCGAATAAAACAGTTCGATTATTGGACTAAATTTTTATAATAACTTTGGTACACTGTGTGGATCTTGGTTTTATTTTATGTACCTATTTAAAAGTTACCTATATAGGTAATATTAAGGGAAGATTACGAAAATAGAAAATGACAAACCTCTTTTGTACAATAATCAATTTTATTTCACAATAAAATCGCAATCAAAACTCAAGCAATCATTTAACAAATATCCTAAAATAAGTCTTAATTATCAATTAGAGCTAATCAGGGTAAGTCCTGGTTCAGGGTAAGTACAGATAATTCAAGTTTCTTATACGCCATTTTGTTAATTTGAATGAACCGAATTTACCCTGCATTTAAATTTACCCTGGTTGCATTTTAACAGGGGCATAGCATGTTTATCAATGTTTAAGTACATAGTTACATCAAATAACTACGCCACTAACTATTTGGTATCACTTCTTTTGAGCTTTGGAATTTGGATTGTGGTGTGAAAAAAAAATTTCTATTCTAAATTTAAATTCACTAATTTGAACGCCGAACTTCAGTGTTGTCAGAACTAAAAATAAAAGTTGAATTTGTTTGCCAATATTCATCGCGTTTTTTTACGTCCAAAAAGGCAAACAAACAACAAAAAAAGGTTTTTTTTTTAATTTCTAAAAACGTCAACAATAATTTATTCAACATCGTCCTCTTGTAAGACGGCACCGTTGCCTGCTCTCATGGAGCGGTGGAGTCGTTCGGAAACCTCCGGTAACTTCTTCAGAAGCAAATGGAAGATGGGAGCGGGGATAGTTTGTTGTAACACCTGAAAAAAAGTTATGAAATTTTTACCAGATTGATTAAATTATGGAAATTAGATAATAGTCCTGGAAAAAAGAACATATTATGTATGGTCGAATTGAGAAACCTCCTCCTTTTTTGGAAGTCGGTTAAAAAGGATGAAGGATAGCTGTTATCCCTTAAATTAAGAGTTTCTTACATCGTTGAACCCGTGGCAGGCGTCATGTGGGACATTGGGATGATGACAAGGTCAATGAATAGCGAATTTTGTTATTAAAATAAAGAAATAACGGTAATAAATAAGTGTTTCCAAAATTTCAGCTTGATAGCTTTTGTATTTTTTTTGTTATGCGCCTTCAAAGTTGGATATTCAAGTCGATTTTTTTTCAATAAAATTTCTTAATATTTGTTTGATTTTGATATTTTTTATTATTTACATTTGATAACTTATGTAATTTAAAGCAACTTTTGTTATGAAACCACTTTCATAAACGCAATAATTAATATAGCTACCGAAATCTTCCGCGATGCCTACAAACAACTCTAAGGTGACGTCATAATCGACTAGTATCATTTTGTATGGAGCGTTTCGGGCAGGTCTATTTTTTGAGATGCTTGAATTGTCATATCTTGGTGAATTTTTAAGCAATCAGAGTCATTCTTTCACCAATGTTTCTATTTTTAAAGGTCTTTCAATTACCAATAAGAAAAAAAAATAGTCATCATGCCATGATTCAAAGTGTATTTTTTTCCAACAAGTTTAGAAATAAAACATTTTTCATTCATTTAATTTTTTTTATAAGGAGGCAAATGAGCAAACAGGTCACCTGGTGGAAAGCAACTACTGTAACTCATGGACACTCATAACATATGAAATGAAATGAATGTATTATACAAGAAGAGCTGCGGGTGCATTGGCGACCTTTTAAGAGAGAATACACTCTCTTCATAATGTAAATATACAGTCCTCTCTTGAATTTATTGCTACACAAATATTTAGTTTACAGGCAACATCTTTTTATGCATATTATGTGAACAAGAATTAACTGCTGTACTCACGCTCAGTAGCTGCTGAGTCTGTCCGCAGACCGCTACGGCCTGGCCGAGATGCTCCACACCGGCCTCCAGGTCGCCCGCAGCCAGCAACTCCTCGCCCAGTTGGATCTGGAACATTAAGAAAATGATGAAACCCTGAATTTTTAATTTTTTACACTTAAACCGTGAGTGAGTAAAGAACGCAATATTTCAGCACTATAAGCATCAACAAATGGAAAAAATCACTTTATGTTATCATAGTTTCTAGTTATATTAGTATGTAATGTACTAGTACTATATTTAAAATATTTTAAATTGGTTACAATATATTTCTTTTGTCACTGTAGTTCATAACACAGGTGAAATAAGTAAGAAAATATATAAAGCCATCAATCCCCAAGCGGCACCCGGCTGCCACATAACAAATGAATATCTATTGAGTCTGCTATTCCCATGATTGAGGTATTAATTCAATAAACCCTGCCGCAGTAGCAAAATTAAGGCGGAGTACTAAACATTTTTTCTTAGTGTTAAATCTGGAATCCCAGTAATAAGTTTCTTGAGGTTCAAGTTCTGTTCTATATCAATTTACCTGTTGTAAGAAGAACCTCTGCATGGCTTCATGGTCCGTCATGTCGGGGAATGGGCCACCCAAGTTGCTGCCCCTTGATGTACCATTCTGGGCTTTTTGGCGACCTAAAATGAAATAAACATTACAATAAAGCTAAATATAAAGTAGAATTTTCTCTTTTGCTTTGAGATACCATTTCCATAATTGCATTATATTCTAATCTCAAAACATTGTAAACTCTCTAGAAAATTCTGGTTCAGAATGGTTTAAATTTTATTAGTTCTGTGAGTGTTAGTCTTATGCACGTCTCAGACATGTAATCTTGGGTTATAGTCGAAGGCTGCGCTTCCACTAAAGCAGAGTGGAGCTTAGCGGTGCCAAATTGACCAATCACCATGCTCGAAAATGAAATCTTCACTTCGCTTCCCTGTCATTCTGCTGGAATAACACGATTGGTCAATTCGGGCACCGCTAAGCTCTGCTCCGCTTCGGTGGAAACACAGCCTTAAGGGTTGAACGGTTGTAAGTAGTAGTTGTCCAAATAACTTTTTACAATTTATACAGCTTGTTCTTGTTTTTTCATTTTTTAAATTTCATTTGAAGCACTAGAGAAGTGACAATGTAGATTTGGCAGTGTACCCAACGTATACAATGTAACCTTTTGATTGACGAATCTTGTATGTTATTTATAGTTCAATTACTTTTCAATTTCTGTACAATGAACATACAATTTATATTTTGGAAGTCTGGATTAATAAAATGTTTAAGTACATGATATCTTTGCAATGCTTTATATGATGATAGTCTTGAATAAATAGATTATTGCTAATGTTATGTAGGCGGCTAGCTGTAGATTTATAGTTTATAACTACAGAAAGATATAGAATAAATATACATGAAATTTTGTAGGTTGTGCAAATAATAGTTTTTTTGCAAAACCCCATTGCTATGGGCTCTGGGAATTCATTATTGAATATAAATAGGTGGAAAATAAAAATTACTAGTGTAATTAAATAAATAATAGCGAATTACTCACGTTCCCTCAACTTCTTCTTGAACAGAGGGTCCTTACGTCTTTGTTGGTCAAAGTAAACACAGTAACCTAGGAACAGTGTACCAGCTAGACCCACCGCAATCCCGAGTGTAGTACGGCTTAGTTCCATCATGATTTATTAGAAAATTTGTAAATTAATTTCGAACACCACATGAAAATTCACGCGCGCCGTATTTAGAAAATTATACGTCCGCCATTTATTTTTAAAAAGACATTTCCAGTGTTGCTGTTTCCAAATTATAATTTGCAAATTTTTTTTCTCCAATGAAAAGATAGGTATTTCGCCAACACTAAAACTGTTGAAAAAATAATGTTTTATGTTAATCGTGCATACAAATTGAATGATTTTGTGATACGTTAGCGGTTAGATCCACAAAATGAACCTACTTCTTTTTTTTACCTATTTTTTTTTTAGATAATGACCCAAAATACCTGTCAAAAAAAGTTGCTAGAGTATTTTTTATTGTCAGTGCTCAGTTTTGACTTTGATTTATTGAAAATTAAAATATTTATTTTAATAAATTCTGTATTTGAAACTCTCTAATACAGTATTTTATTTATTTAATAATTTAAATTATTACAAAATATTATTAATTTAATGAAAAAAAAGAAAAAAATTGCCATAGGCAAAAACTAATCAAATGAACACATGATTGTAATAATTTGAGTTTCTCATTATTCTCCAAAATATCCCTCAAATTTTTATTTATGCCGAAAGATCCCTGCAAGAAATTCGCCTGTGAGCTCCAGAGATGTCTTGTTGGTAAGTTTTTAACTGAATATTTTATTAATTTTTCTATTTGCCGACAACTGACTAATTTAGTCGCCATCTTTGATAGAACCTTTCAGTCATTCACAAATTTGCGGGCGTTTCGTCCCCGTTTTTTCAATGTTTTGCTCAATTATATCATTATCAATCTATTTTAAAACCACATAAGCTAATTCCGGACCTCGGTGCTCGTGTTAAATGTGAAAATGAGCTTTTTTGGTTTCGGACAGACCGCCGATATAGAGATTGTGTTTGACGATGCGGACAAACGTAAAGTCGCCGAAGTTAAAACGGACGATGGCAAAAAGGAGAAATTGTTGCTGTACTACGACGGTGAAACTGTGTCCGGTAGGGTGAATGTGACACTGCGGAAGCCCGGCTCGAAGTTGGAACATCAAGGGATTAAAGTTGAGTTGATCGGGCAAATCGAGTTGTTCTACGACAGAGGTAACCATCATGAATTTATATCGCTGGTGAAGGAGCTAGCGAGGCCCGGGGATCTGCTACAGCACACGTCTTATCCGTTCGAATTCGCCAACGTAGAAAAACCGTACGAAGTATACACAGGCGCAAACGTACGGTTGAGGTACTTCCTGCGAGCTACCATCGTTCGCCGACTCACAGATATAGTTAAAGAAGTAGATATAGCTGTGCACACACTATGCAGCTACCCCGACGTCCTAAACTCCATAAAAATGGAAGTAGGCATAGAAGACTGCCTCCACATAGAGTTTGAATATAACAAATCAAAATACCACCTGAAGGACGTCATAGTCGGTAAAATATACTTCCTCCTGGTGAGGATTAAGATTAAACACATGGAAATATCTATAATTAAAAGGGAAACTACTGGTTCTGGCCCGAATACGTTTACAGAGAATGAAACGGTTGCTAAATATGAAATTATGGATGGAGCCCCCGTACGCGGTGAGAGTATTCCAATAAGAGTGTTCCTCGCAGGTTATGATCTAACACCTACAATGAGAGATATAAACAACAAATTCTCCGTACGTTATTACCTGAACTTGGTGTTGATGGATACAGAGGACCGTCGCTACTTCAAGCAGCAGGAAGTAACCCTATGGAGGAGGAGTGACAAGTCCCGATTACCACTGAATCCTCACCATCCCCAAGCTCTAGCAAGCTCCATGCCGACCAGACAGCTAAGTGCGTCCAGCGAAGAAAACTCAGCAAGAGGTATTGCACCATCGATGCCTGACAACTTGCAAAGGTCCATATCACCCCCTAATCTAGAAAGCCATAACGGTCCAGCAGAAATGGAACAGGAGGCACCAGATCTTACAAAGAAACTGGCAAATACGCATATTGATGATATGTCCGAAAACAGGAACAGCGAGCATGTTGAAAATTCAATCAAAGTTGAGATTAATAACCACAACAATGTGAGTCAAGAGAAACATGAGAAACCACAAAAGGAAAAAGTAATGGTAGCCGAGAAACCCCAGCTAGCTGAGCCTTTGATGGAAAAGCCTCAGGTTGCAGAGAAACCTATTTTGTCACCTGAGTCACCTGTCAAACCGCCAGTTGCTGAAAAACCACAGATAGCGGAGAAACCACAAGTGTCGGAGAAACCACAAGTGTCGGAGAAACCTCAAGTGTTAGAGAAACCACAGTTAGCAGAAAAACTGGAAGCCGAGCCTGTACAGACTGAAAGTGAACAATAGCCAATATGCAAGTGTGTTATGAATCTGAATGTCACCGATGATATGAACTTTGCGTTTGTGTATCTGAAACCGATAGTATAAAATTTATTTTAAACAAAACAATAATGGCTTATAACATAATATTGTATATAAACACTTAAATATTGATGGAAGTACAGCATACAGTTTTTCTGTGTGATATGAAGAGGAAATGTTTAGCAGGCCGAGCTTATTGGGTCATGGCCAAGGCTTATTTCTTACCAGAAATTAAAAAAATTAAAAAAATATAATTACAATATCAACAAAAAATTAGATTTTACTGCTAAACAATTTATCTTTGTTTCCTTCACTACCCAGGCACTATAAAATAGTCGAATGTGCCATGAGATTTTTTTTTAAATAACACTAAAAATATCAAGAGTTGTTAACAATATGCAACATAACACACAAAAGATGCCCAATATTGGCTACTTTATGACCAAGTCTGAAAATATATTTAGAATACATTGCTATTTAGTCATAACTATAGGAAACGTTATGTAATTGTTTTCAAGCTATATACTGTAATTTTTGTTGAAATGAGAAATCGGTAGGCGTTTTTTGCTATGAATAGAATATACTATGCTTATGTGTCACTATCAATTTGATAAGCGTACATCCTATATTGTACCACACCCTCCTATCTATCTTTGATAAGCATACATTTATTGATTTTAATTTGGAATAATCGTAATTTTTACGTTGATGATTTTGTTGCTATCAGTTTCTTAACGTAAACTAAAGAAAGTTTGTAAACTTAGGACATTGCACCAAATAATTGACAGAAAGTCTTTTAAATACAAAAAAGTTGCTAATAACATCAACATCACACTTTAAAGTCAAGATGGCCCTAAACATCTCTAAAGCCCCATTTTTGGCTAGAACTTGCCATGTCTAATAAAAGTGTATGATTTGAAAGTTAAAGCAATAAAATCTGCTTATTGACATTTCCCCTACTATATGGCTGTACTTTAGCTTTCAATTTATTTCAATTGATACAATAATATCAATTCAACGTGTCTCTTTCGTTATGTACAAAGTTGTATGGCAGTGTATTTTAAATAGATTTTAGCATTAACTGCCAAGTTTTTTGGAATAATAGTTGAATTGTTTCAAACTTATTTTGTTTAGGCTGTGTTTCCACTGAAGCGGAGCGGAGCTTAGCAGTGCCAAATTGACCAATCACCATGCTCGAAATCTTCGCTGTCATACCGCTGGAATAGCACGATTGGTCAATTCGGGCACCGCTAAGCTCCGCTCCGCTCTGCTTCAGTGGAAACACAGCCAAGGTTGTCTGTCTGGCTGGTGACATATTCTGACAAGGCCATAATATAATAATTACATAATGTTATTTTAACAATGTTTTATCTATGTATCATGATTCATCAATCATTGTAATCAATTTTGAGTTTGTAAAATAGCATTGCTACAGTAGAAATAAGAACACTCACAGATTTTAGAAACAACTGACAAATTATCTTTGTCCATCTATATTCTATAGCTTTGTCTATTCTACTGTAGAAAGAAGTATCTTCTATTGTGGCCATGCTAAGTGTGGAGCAAAGCAAAAATGTTATTCACAATTGTTTTATTCACACAAATTGTCTAAAAATAATCTTATTAAATAAAAATGGATTGGAGTTATGATGTCCCACTAAAACTCAAAACGGTTGGACGAATTTGGCCAATTTTGGTCTTAAAATAATTATTATGTCATTCAGAAAAGGGTTTAACCGTCTAAACTTTGGAAATATTAACGTTATATCAAGTATATTTACGACAGAATAACGTGTGTCGGGACAGCTAGTTGCATATAAAATTGTGTAGAAAATTTTGTATAATTTGTGCTTGTCCTTGCACAAGTGAAATAATTTAGCACTATAAATGAAATATATAATATAAAAATTGTGATATGTATATGATTTAAAGATAGACAATGACTGTCTGAATATGAAAAATATATCCTAAATTATGTAATTTAAAAATATTTTTATGAATGGCATCTGATGTTGTCTATGGTCCGTCGTTTGTGGGTAAATGAAGATTATTGTCTGTGGTCTTGCAATGATGTGCACCATAGGAAACACTATTGAATCTTAAAGACTAACGTCTGTATAATGTATAGTTATGTATCTATGTATGTAGTTTACGCTTGACGGTTGACTGTGGATTATAAGTGTATAGTTAATATTATAGTTATGTTGAAATTTAGTATACTGGTACTATATTAAAACAAGCGTTTGCTGATATTTGTTTTATGCGAGATTTAATTTGGCGTAAAACATGTCCTTTCACGACGAAATTCCACACGCAAATGAAGAAAACTGACGTTTATAAATAGTGTTGCCACCTAAAATCAAGCTACATTTGGCTACCCTGCTATCGTAAGTGCTTGTTTATTCTATCCACGGTTAGTTTTATAATATAGTTAAACTTTTATGTAAATTAGAGAGTCCATGTTATAAAATTTTGTTAATCATTATTATTATTAGCACTGTATAAAAATAATCTTTTTTTCTATGGAGATTAAGAACGCATGTCGATTATATGATATTGTTATTAAAATATAATATGTATAAATTGAGTTATTTTTTTTTTATTTAGTCCTTGACTTTAAGGGTGTCTGGTTATATTTTATTCTCAATAATCTAGTTTAAAAAAAGTTAAAAACCACACCTTTTTCGAATACCTTTTTTTTTCTAACAAATCATTGCATTTTCATTGCCTCAATACGTATGCAAACTTTCGAATTAATTATACTACTACTACTACTGGCTAGACTAGCCCAAGCTTTAAATAAAAGCGTGATAAAAACACACTCCTCTCTTGGCGGCTCTGTAGCCCTAGCATGGCCACCAGTAGAAATGCGAAAGTATAGGCAAACTGTGGAGATAAACTTAAGGTGCCGTTCCTATCTTTTTTTGTCCCAAAAAATTCAATTAAAATGCCACTTTATGACATACATATTATACTTATAATGTCTGTCATAAAGTGGCATTTTAATTTAATTTTTGTCGGTCGCGTTTAGCCGCGGTAGAGATCGGAACGCACAGTGTGATAAAAACCTCGATTTTGTTTCATCGCGTTTTTCTTTCAAAATACTATAGTTGATAGCTATATAAACATTATGCCCGCTGTACACTCGCCGAGAGCTCTCGGGCGAGAGTCTCGTGCGAGAGCCCCTTGCCCGAGTGCGATCATGTACATTCTCGCTTAGTTCAATCGCAGTTAAGAACTCATAGAAGATGGACGAAAACGACCATTCACCATTCACCATGCATCGGAAGATATCATTATAATCCAAAGATTTAATAATTTTAGTTTTTCATTTTTAATTCCGCGATTAGATCGAGTTAGAAAAAATTTTAGGCATGAAACGATAGTGTGAGTAATCCTTTATCAATGTTATTAAAAATCACACTCTAATAACCTTTATGTCAGAAGTTATATCCAATTCAATTTTGTTTTTAATAAAAAATCGGATTTTTTTTATACCTAGGGTTGTCACTAAAGGTTTCTTGTTTGGTTTATCCGGTTGATACGCAAATTCGCAATCGATATCCTATACGAAAAATATCAAGATCACGTGTAGGTAGGTCTAATAATAAAAAATCTAAAAAGTGAAAAATTATAACGTAAACTAATGATTTTATATGCCCAAACAGTATCTAATCAGTAATCACCTTCTGATGTAGTCGGGGAAAATAAAATATCAACTTTAGTGACAACCCTAGGTATAAAAAAAATCCGATTTTTTATTAAAAAAAAATTGAATTGGATATAACTTCTGACATAAAGGTTATTAGAGTGTGATTTTTAATAACATTGATAAAGGATTACTCACACTATCGTTTCATGCCTAAAATTTTTTCTAACTCGATCTAATCGCGGAATTAAAAATGAAAAACTAAAATTATTAAATAAATAAATATCTCCCTACTTGATCACAGTAGGTTAACCAAATTTAGAGAAAAAATGAAGTATTAAGTGCTTGTTCAATTGGTATAAACAAAATTAATGTTACTTGATTAGTTTTTTTTAAATTAATTTTTATGCAAATTTTTGACCCGGAAAAACGCCAACTTTGACACTCTTTAAAAAAATAACTACAAAGAATATCGATCTCGGAGTTCTACTCTAATGTTTATATAATTATCAACTATAGTATTTTGAAAGAAAAACGCGGTGAAACAAAATCAAGGTTTTTATCACACTGTGGAACGGCACCTTAAGTAATTTATGTCCACAGTTTGTCTATACTTTCGCATTTCTACTGGTGGCCATGCTAGGCTAGCTACTGAAATCTGATGGAAACCTTTCCTATGAATTCGTGTCTTTCTAATACATAATAATATAGATAAGCCCGTCAGTGTAAGCAGTAAGTCGCTTAACATAACAGTATTATATAACGCGTCAACTCATTAACTATAATTAGCATACTCTGAGTAAAATGACACTACCTTGATTCGAGTATATTAAGGCAACATTGATGCAGTTTCGTTCTTGTTTGGAATCAGTCCGTTATTTGAACAGCAAAATAGTTTTCTTTTATGTATACTTCTAATAAATAGTATAGTTTGGTTTGATAAGAATTGAGAACATATTGTAATTCTATGGGCAATGAAAAGGAACTATCTATTTTTTGATTAATTTCGTTGCGGGTCTCAAGATTTTAGCACATTGGTCCTTTGCGCACCCCTGAGATAATATTAAAGGCGTTTTATCGTGGTTGGTTACGATCCTTCTTTCTGGCTCTTCTTTCTTTCTTCCTGATCCTTTTGATAATGGCTTATAAGAGCAGCCGTGGTGGGCCAATGAGTACAAGGCCTTTGCATCCATTGTGGATGATTTGTACAATATTTCAGAGCGAAGTGACCACACTCTTCAAATACTAGTGCCTGGGACAAATCGGCCTAGTCCAGAGCAATGAGCAGGTCAATACGTCTGGGACCAACCATGTGCGGGCTTCCTTACTATGTCTTCCTTCGCCGTAAGCGTTGGCCAATGACAGTTTTTTTTTAAATAAAGAACCTCGCATTAACATAGTAGAATTCGGGTAGTTGCGCAACGGCCTTACGGTTTCACCGACAATAGATATTTGATACTGATGGTAGTTATTCTTGGAATTTAGGCTTTATGAGTTAGCTTCCAAAGATATTAAAAAGTAAAAACACGTGTGGCACTCGGGGTCTGCCGCGGTAAAGCTATTACATAGCATTTTTTATCTACTTACGCAATAATTATAATAATTCGCATACGGCTAGTCGTATGCACACAAGGTACGAACACCGTTCCGAAGACTGGCAACGCCGCACCGACCGGTTGGTTTGGGTGGATGTTAGGTTTTTTTCGTTACGGAATTTCTTGATTCGATCGCCACGCTCAAAGCCCGCGACAAAAGCTATGTAATAGCTTAAAAAGCTTACCTAATTCTTCGTCGTTTTAGGTAGTCCTCTCTTACCGTGGCTTCTTGAGAAATTTTCTTTTAAATACAAAAATGAAGATCAGAGAAGAATCTGTAATTTTGTCCCTAAGGCTGCCTTCACACTAGTGTTTGTCCAGCGTAGGCGTTCGATGAACGTATGCGCAGCGCAGACGCTGCGACAACGCGTCGCGTTGTCGCCGCTTCTCTACTGGAACAATCAGTACGCTGCGCTAGCGCCTATGGTAGCCTGGAAGAAACTGCTTCCAGCAGTAAGGCCGCCATTTCAAACTGTTTTCATTCTTTGTAACTTTTGTAAACTGACTTTTTTAATTACTTACCTATAGCGGTTTGAATAAAGAGCTTTTTATTTTATTTTTATTTACGCTGGACAAATGCTAGTGTGAAGGCAGCCTAAAATCTGTTAGTATAGTCTATATATTATTTAGCATTTATACTGCAGTCGTGTTAGGCCTGCATTAACATGATGCGCCGCAAGAAGAAACCCCTCACCTTCCGCCTTACACAGGTACTCACCGGACACGGGTGCTTCGGTGAGTACCTGTGTAGGGTTGCCAGGAGAGAGCCAACGCCAGCCTGCCATGAATGTGGCGCTGCGGAGGACACGGCCCAGCATACCCTTGAGGTGTGCGATCGTTGCGCCGTGCAGCGCCACGATCTCGTGGCAGTGCTAGGTGGAGACCTGTCACTCCCGAGCATGGTACGCTGCATGCTCGAGAGTGATGAGGCCTGGCAGGCGGCGGTTTCTTTCTGTGAAACCGTCCTTTCACAGAAAGAGGCCGCGGAGCGAGACAGAGAGGACGATCCCACCTCTCTGCCGCTCCGCCGGCGTAGGACGGGAGTGCGGAGGCGTCGCTACGCGAACCTCCAATCTCTCGTCTAACGGGGCTCCGGGTCAGGATGGGAACCTGCCCGGCTTTGTCAGTCCCGGCGCCGAGGGGAACGCTTTAGTTCGCCTAAGCTTTCTCTTACTTTGGTGGAAGTCCGGTCCGAGATAGACCGGCCAGTCGTGGAGGGGGTCCTGTGTTAGACAGATCCGGGATTTCACTCCGTTATACGGCTGAAGGCGAACCGCAGGTGGTTTTAGTGAGTAAGAGTCTCACATACCCCCGGGGTACCCAACCCGGGGCACCCATGATGGGTTTCCCCTGCGATATCAAAAAAAAAAAGCCTGCATTAACATGTTAATTGTTACTTTTCCTCGACTGTACATAACTAGATGACGTACGCAACTCCGATGCGCCAAAACCGTACATTTTTCCGGGATAAAAACTATCCATGTCCTTTCCCAGGACTCAAAGTATCTCCATCAGCGAAATCGGTTCAAAATTATAGTAAGTATGGTCTCTGTTAAGTATATTATTAGTATGGGCAGAGATGGTACTTACGGGTATAAAATAGAGCCTAGCGCCCTACATCCAAACCTTGACCTTGAACTCTTAACATTTTGTCATAACTAATTTGAATAATCTTAAAATAATATATTCTTGTAACTAAGACATCTGAGTGTAGGTAAGCTATAAAACTTTAGTACGAAATGGTACGAATAATATTATACCTCCCTAATCGCAAATTTGTCAGCACAGTACGCGCCGCATAGTTCACGAAATACGTATAGTGATTAGTGAGAGGGTTGTATTATATTTTGTTCTGTGCGATCAGCATAATACAGATATTTACGTAGCGCCTATTTGAAGTTTTAACAAGACTTATAAGTTTGTTGTGATTGAATTACCATCATGTTAGGTTCTGACTTCTGAGGTCGTGACTTAAGGGGCCGGGTACCCTTGGAATTTCTCATACAAACGTAATACCAAAATCATTTTCTCATACGAAAATATTTAACATGTTTGAGTTATTTTTCAGTTTAAAATAGTAATTACCCACAAAATATTTTTTTTTGTTTAAAATTTTTTTTTAGTAAATATACCACCAAATATTTAAACACTAAAAAATAGAGTAAAACACAAAAAAAATATTTTGTGTTTAAATATTTTGAAGTAAATTTTTGTGCAGGAACCTAGATAATTACTATTTTCTTCTTCTTCTTCTTCTTTTTATTTATGGCTTCTTTGTGAATCGCCAATGTCAGAGTGTGTTGGCGTAGACTCTGCCTTAAAAGTTGGTTTAATGAACAAACAAGGGTATGTACGGTGAATTTATGATAATGTACGGTGACTGTTGAAAAATCTATAACCTAAAACAAACACAAACATTTATGGATTAGTACACACACCTATAATCTAATTTTGTTAGTATGAATGTATGTACAAAGAATTTCAATAAATGGAGTATTTACAAAACATAAAACAGATTTAAAATTGATAGGGCGAGGGATTGTAGGAGGGAGGGAATCATACAATGAGGAACTATTTCTAGGACAGGAGAAAAAAATGTGATCAAGAGTGCCCTCGTCTAGTCCGCACTCACATAAGGAGCTATCTCTAACCCTAATTTTAGCCAGGAAGACAGGTGAGCAGCAGTGACCCAGTCTGATTCGGCAAACTGTTGAGCACACTGTTTTGCTAGCTTGTTGAAATTTGAAAAACCAGGGTTTGACTAAAATGCTATTTTGGACATCAAAGTAATGTTTGCCCTTATGTATACTACTATTAGCCCACTCATTTTGCCACCTGATATTCATTTGACTTTTAGCTAGGGGAATTAGATCCTGGCAACAAACCTTATACTGACTAGGTATACCTGTTGTTATGGCATCCTTTGCAAAAGTATCTGCACATATGTTGCCAGTAATTCCGCTATGCCCTGGTATCCAACCCAGAACCACCTGGATACCTTCTGTATGACACCCAAAGAGAAGCTGTCTTATTTTCAAGACCAGGGGAAATTTACTTTTGGAGCGAAACTGGTTGGAGTTTATGGCCTCTAAAGCACTTCTGGAATCCGAAAGAATAATGGAGTTGTTCAGGCGGTGGGATTGAACAAATGTAATTGCCTCCAAAATTGCCAGGGTTTCCCCTGTAAAAACTGATGAATAGGAAGGCAATTGGAAACTCAAAACTACATTAACTTTCGGAATCCATACAGCCACACCAACACAGCTGCCCTCCGAAAGCTTAGATGCATCTGTGAAAATAAGCAACCACTCCCTAAAGTGCTGATTTATAATATGTTGAAATTGAGCATTAGCCAAGTCAGAGCCTTTATCAATTGAAAAATTTAGAAGCACTTTTGGAGGAAAGGTAAGTGCATTATAGGAAGTAGCAAAAAGGGGATTAAGTCTACACTGGAAAATAGGACAAGGAAGACGGGTAATTGTATGGTAGCTGACTAGGAGACAGGGAAGTTCCTTATGCAGCCAATAGCTAGAAGAGCTGACTAGTTGCGAAAGGGTGTGGAGTTTACCGATAAGAGGGTGGGAAGAGGATTGGAATAATTTAAACACAAATCGGTCTGACAAATATTGCCTCCTTATGTTGAGAGGGGGATCCCCACACTCAACCTGGAGTGCATTAATGGGTGTGGACCTCATGGCCCCAATGATTATTCTTAATGATTTTGATTGAATTTTGTCTAGAGTCTTAAGGCCTAATTTGTTGCAGGGTTCTAGCATGAAGGACCCATAATCTAAATGGCTTCTCACTAGAGCGTTGTACAACAGCTTTTGCGTGCAAGGATGTGATCCCCACCAGGCACCAGAGAGTGAGCGGAGAATGTTGATATTTTTCTCGCATTTTTTTGCCACATGGTTCATATGATGAATACCGCTTAATTTGGAGTCTAGATAAACACCTAAGAATTTTACATTATCTCTTACTGGGAGAACCTGATGATTTGAAGAGATGATGATGTCAGGTATAATTCTAGACCTACTAAAAATAACTACAGAACTTTTAGTGCTAGAGATGGACAGACCGTGTCTATCCATCCAGTCGTTAAGGTAGCTAATGGCAGAGTTGAGGCGAGCTGCGCATTCTGAAATATCCTTTGAGGCCACGTATATGGTCAAGTCATCTGCATACTGGAGGATCTCACAAAAGGAAAGGACACTGAGGTCTAGGTCGTAGGTATATATCATGTAAAGGAGTGGACTAAGGACATTACCTTGGGGTATACCAATATAAACGGTTATAGGAGATAGGAGCGAATTTTGGGAAGAGATTGTAATGGAACGGGATTTAAGGCAATTGCAGATGTTGTTTGCCATCTTCGTGGGAACACTCAGCTGATGCAATTTTTGCCTGAGCACCGGAAGTCTGACATTGTCGTATGCAGATGACACGTCCAAGAACACCGCCGTTACATGTTCTTTTTTCGAAAGGGCTATGCGTATATCGGTAACTAGGGTTCCTACGCCGTCCATGGTGCTATAGCCCTTTCGAAAACCGAACTGTGTTTTAGATAGCATACCTCGACTCTCCATCAGCCACTCCAACCGGTTCTTAATAAGGTGTTCAAAAATTTTGCCTAAAGTATCCGAAAGAGCTATGGGTCTGTAACTTGCTGGGTCGTTACTTGGTTTTCCTGGCTTAAGTACTGGTAAAACAATTTGTGAGCGCCACTCATCCGGAGGGATTTCTAACTGGTAGATGTCATTCAGTACGTTCAGACATAGATGTTGAGTTTCTGGTCCACTGTTGGCAATGAAGGAGTATGGAATTCCATCTGCCCCAGGAGCGGTATCCTTTAGTGAACCTAAAACCAGTCGAAATTCCTCCGGAGAAAATGGGGCGTCTAACCAGTTTGATGATGACCCTGAAGATGTCCCGACGCAAAGTTCATCGAGGGAAGGAACCGACGGAGGAGCCAACCTTCGCGAAAATGCGTCGATCCATTCAGAAGGGTCATTGGACTGACGGTAATTGCTTGAAGTCAGGGAACCACGGAATCTTTTAATGTTTGTCCAAACAGTTGAGGGTTTAGTTGTAGGTGACAGACTTAAACAAAACTGGTGCCAACCTTCTCTCTTTTTTTTGGAAAATAATTTTGAAACCTCAGCCGAAATTTTTTTGCAGTTAATAAAATTTGTCATGGTCATAGACCTAGCGTAGAGTTTTTCAGCATCCTTGCGACGCTTTATAGCTGTGGTACATTCGTCATCCCACCATGGAGGAGACATCTTACGATCTCCAGTGTACTTGAGAGGGATTGACTTCTCCGCAGCACGGAGAAGGATGTGTTTAAAGTTTTGATAGTTTGTGTGTGGATCGTTTGTGTTCAAATTGGGAGTAAAAGAGCGGGTTTCGGAATCTGTGACTGCTGCAAATTCATCCCAGTTTGCCTTTGCAAGCTTAAATTTTTGTCTTGGGGAATGTGGGATCATTGTTTGTCTAGTGGAGTATGATATGGTTATTTTAATTGGGAAATGATCACTACCATGGGAACTAGGAAGGATAGACCATGAACACAAGGAAGAAATAGACGGCGAGCACAATGAAAGATCTACCACACTCCTCGGGTTCTGCAAAGGAGATACCCTACGAGTGGGAGATCCGTCATTAAGCACAACCATGTCATTGTCATCCAAAATGTCCAAGAACTGTGAGGAATTGGAGTCATTGGAATGGGAGCCCCAGGATGTATGGTGGACATTGAAGTCACCTAATACAACCCGAGGAAGGGGAATAGAAGAAATAATGGAAGAAAGTTCGGAAAGGACAGAAGGGCTAGGAGAAGGAATATAAACAGATATATATACAGTATTTACAACACGGACAGCCACAATATTAAACAAACTACTATGTACAGGTAGAGAAAGTACTGAATATTTACAATGACTGGAGACCAAAATGGCTGCTCCAGCCTTACCATCAACTCTGTCGTCCCGGAAGCATGCATAGCCTGATACACGAAAACGTGAACCAGGCGTCAACCACGTCTCCTGGACGGCAATAATTGATGGCTGATGAGAGTTAACTATGTCAAAGATTTCTTGTTTCTTATTTTTGATGCTACGACAGTTCCACTGGATCACTGTGAACTGATCCATTATTGAGCACGGTGTTTAAGAGCTGAGTTAAGTTAGCGCGAGTTTTGTTCGGTAGCCCGGAGTCACTAAACCGGGAGAGAATATGGACCAGAGTGTTAATCAGGGAATCGATGAAGTTGTCATTAGGGGATATATCAGAAGGAGAAGGGAAAGCACACCCATTTGGCAATTGAGATTTAGGTTCCTCAATAATGCTCCTATGTGCCTGATGGTTGTAACCAGGAGACACAGGGGTAATTGGACGGCGGGGAGTAAAAACTGTTTTTCTATAGGATGTAGTAATGGGAGTTTGAGGTAAGGAACTTTGGGAATTGGGATAGGATGTGGTAAATGATGAAGAAGGAGTTTTGGCCTTGTCTGCAAAAGAGCGTCTCACTTGGGGGAATCGAGCCGCAGCTTCCATGTACGAGATGCTCTCTTGAGACATGACGAGTTTTATTTCTTTTTGGCGTGCATACTCTGGACAGGACGAATTGTTTGCTGTGTGTGAGCCAGAGCAGTACAGGCAAGTAGGTTTAGCCATCTCGCAAGTTTCTCCTTCATGAGATAATCCGCACTTGTAACATCTGGGTTGTGATCTACATTGAGCTTTCACATGACCGAAACGACAGCATTTGTTACATTGGATGGTTGGTAATAGGTATGTCTCAACAGGTAGGGAAGTGTAATAGCAGTATACTCGGGGGGGAAGTTTTTGACCGGAGAAGGTAAGGACGACGGATCGGGTAGGAGTCCAAAGTGGTTGACGCTGATCACTATATGTCTTCCGGTTTAATCTCCGGGCTTTAATAACTGTGCCATAACCCGATGGCACTGACAAATTACACACGAGCTCCTCCATGGACCACTCCACAGGTATATCGCGAACTGTTCCCATGCGAGAAACACTGTACATTGGAATTGATACAGCATACCCAGCCTCGGTAACAACTTCCATGTTCAAAAATTCGTTAGCATGGACAGCGGTATCGAACTCGATGGAAACGCGGTTACGACCGATTTTTTTTATACCGTCCATTTTGACGTTCTTTATATTATTTTTGAATAAAAACTGACCGAATTCCATTGGTCGCAATATATTTCTATTTTCGGTGTCTGTCTTCGAAACGTGAACCAGGAATGGCGCAGCATCATTTTCACTGTACTTTTTCTTATTAATGAAATCGGGAGAAACGTAGGTAAGTTGTATGGAAGGGGTGGAATGAGCATTATCGGTCTGTCTTTTAGCAGGAGTACTACTTACATCAGGATTAGTACGTTTTCTAGAGATGGGATTGATGTCACATTCCATCACTTCTTGGCTAAATAACAGGATATCGGCACTGCCGCCCCCGGGGTCGGGTGGCTCGGCGTCCATGCTGGACGCCGGTATTAAAGGATACAAAAACTAATTAAAACTAAACTTACACCAGGACAATCACAAAATTAGACACCCACAAACAATACCAGACACTTCAACAGTAAAATAGTCACAAAATAACCGGAAAAATACGTTAAAAACAACAAACGAAGAAAAACACTTGTTTAGGCACTCGACCGTAAAAGCAGAGTCCAATTACTATTTTAAGCTGAAAAATAACTCAAACATGTTAAATATTTTCGTATGAGAAAATGATTTTGGTATTACGTTTGTATGAGAAATTCCAAGGGTACCCGGCCTCTTAAATTACAACGATAGGGCAATAAATACTAGAGTCTAGACCTAGCGTGCCCTTGGCTCCTAGATCATGCAGGTTTGCGTAGGCAATTAACATTTTGCTATGGCAAACGAATAACGATGAATTTCTGATGCACGGTTTCAGAGGATTTTTAACTTGAGTTTATTCAATACTAGATGATGCCCGCAACTCCGTTGCGCCAAAATTCGTTTATCGCGCGGGAACCGTACATTTTTCCGGGATAAAAATATCCTATGTCCTTTCCCGGGACTCAAAGTATATCCTGGATGCCAAATTTCAGCAAAATCGGTTCAGCGGTTTGAGCCTAAAGAGGTAATGAACAGACAGACACACTTTCGCATTTATAATATTAGTATGGATTAGCGGTTTTGATTGACTTACGTAAAAACACGTCATTGATAACTCTATTGAATAGATAAATTCCAGTCAAAAACCTCAAAAAGTGGACGTAGATATTCGACAAAAATGGTAGGGAAATGCACTGTTCAATTTTAAGGTATCTTTGGGGGGGTGAGGAGTGTGCGGGGCGCGTGCTCACACGTTATTGGTAGATCAGTGATCAGACGGGGTATTGGTAGATGGAAATCTGATGTTAAAATGTTATTGGCAGCTGTTGTATGTTCTTCGCATCATCATAGGCTGATTTCAATTTCGCTGAGCGACCTACGTAACACCTCCATCGTGGGATTCGCAGACACAATAGATTTTCAATTGTTATGCGGCAGCCGGCTGCCGCTTGGGAGTTTGATGGGTTGAGCCTGCTTATGTTCTCTGTCTCATAATAGCCATGTATTTTGACTTTGGATCTTATCAATTATAAAAATCTGGACATTTATTCAACATTTCTTCTTTCTCTCAGAGAACAGCTTTCAAGAGGTGAGGTGTGCTCGTGTGTTCGAGGTTATGCGCCAGTGCTGTCTCAAGCATAAGCCAACATCACTGGTCTGCGGGGGTTTCAGTTTGGAGCCAAGAGTGTTCGGGCCCGTTACCGACAGGCCGAGTGAAAGGTAATGTAAACAGGTAAGCATGTCAGTGCTGTCTCAAGCGTAAGCCAGCATCACTGGTCTGTGAGGGTTTCAGTTTGGCGCCAAGAGTGTTCGGACCTTAAAAAAGTTTGACGTGTGCGATCTCCCTAAGCCAACATCACTGGTCCGCGAGCTTAGAGTATTCGCGCCAGTCACCGACAGGCCGAGTGACAGATACTAGCAAGCCACTGCTGTCTCAAGCACAATGCCAGTGCTGTCTCAAACACAATGCCAGTGCTGTCTCAAGCACAATACCAGTGCTGTCTCAAACACAATGTCAGTGCTGTCTCAAGCATAGGCCAGCATCACTGGTCTGCGAGGGTTGATTAAATTTTGAGGGTGACTGTACCAGATTGACGCTATGCATGGTCGCAGCCTGAAATTACAGATTACTTCTACAACACCGATAATAAAATTTAGTTTGTTATTATTTTTAGCAATATTCCGCGAAATAAACTTCCACCTTTAAGTAAATGAGTGAGTGCACACATAGGCATGCGTACAGCACCTCCCTCCTCCCACACTGCCTATGCGTACACTCGCATGCAAGAACTTGCAAACACCACCACCACACAAGCAATAATGTTGGCAAATCCGTGCAAGGCCCCTCACCACCATGCAGGTTGAAAACCTCGACGCGCGTTTCGCTCCAACACCGGAGCATCCTCAGGATGTGGACTCTACGAACAACGTCCGTCAAGTGCCGCCGCCGGCCAAAACACCGCCTTTTATATCCTATCAAGCCCCGCTACTATCCCCACTACCCCCACTACCCTCACCAGTACCCCCGAACATATTAATAAGCGGTGACGTAGTCAAGCAAGTTTGGTCATTCAACAATGCAAATCTGTTATTTTTCTTTTCTTTTATGATCTCTAATTGTTCCAACACGCTCAGCCGAAAGCCTTTATCGCATTTATGTAAAACTTTATAGGAATGGCCATCGGGCACGGTATGATTACTATCTAAAAGATGTTTAGCAAAATGTGACTTATCAGGATGACCATTCCTATAAGCCGCGATATGTTCTTTATACCGAGTCTCAAATCTGCGTCCAGTTTGACCCACATATACACTATCGCATTCAGGACAATCGATCTTATAGACACCGGACTGATATTTTTCATCAATCCGGTCTTTGTTATGACACAAATGATGTTTTAAAGTATTATTTGTCCTGAATGCGACATGCATATCGTTGTTTTTCATTATTTTGGATAAGCGTGCAGATACCTCTCCCATGTAGGTCAAACTGGACTTATATCTAACTATCTCCTTATCAATAGGACCTGCGTACAAAAACTTAACCAGTTCTTTCTTGTTTTTATTTTTCAAAATGTTACTAATAATTTTTGGACTATATCCGTTGGATATCGCAATTTGGAAAATGATATTAAGCTCCTTTTGATAATTATCTTTACTAAGAGGGATCGATAATAATCTATGAATGTAACTATGAAAGGCCGCGAGTTTGTGTTGCCAAGGATGACATGACGAAGCATGAATAGTAGTATTAGTATATGTCGGCTTGCGAAAGATTCCAAAACTGTGTTTATTATTAACTCTAGAAATAGACAAATCGAGAAAATTTAGGGTGTTATTATCTTCACATTCTAATTTGAATTTAATTTTAATATGTTTTTTATTTAGTTCTTTAACAAATACGTCCAGTTGTCTCTGTGTACCCGTCCAACAAAGAAAACAATCATCTACGTATCTAAAGTAATATAAAATACTTTTATTAACGACGATATTTCTTTGTTCAAAATCATCCATAAATATTTCGGCCATCAAAGGACTTAAAGGTGAACCCATAGCTAGACCGTCGTCTTGAACAAAGAATTCGCCGTTAAATCGAAAGTAGTTTTGTTCCATGCAGGTTTTAGTAAGAGTAAGCAATTCATTACTTTCACCAGGAGGTAAACGTTTTTCTAATGCATTCCTTAAAATACCCAATGTTTCCTTACGTGGAACATTAGTGAATAAACTATCAACATCAAGTGAAACTAATTTGCAACGAGGTGGCAAAGTCACATCTTTAATTTTGTTGACTAATTGTAGACTATTTTTTATGGCATAAGGTGGCCGAAATGAGATCTTTTCTTTTATTATGAAATTAAGTGACTTTGCCAGCTCGTACGCTGGTGCACCTATGTATGAGACAACTGGACGCATGGGAATATCAGTTTTGTGAATCTTTGGCAAGCCGTACAGTGATGGTGCGCGAGGATTCATTGGGATGAGTTTTTTCTTTGATGATTCAGTTTGAAATAAATATTGATTATTATTAATTGCTAATTTAAGTTTAGCTAAAAACTTGTTTGTTGGGTCAGAAGGAACCCTTAGAAATTGTTCACCCTGAATCACATCATTAACTCTGTCCAAATAATCGTCGCGCTCCATCACTACTACTGTGTTACCCTTATCCGCTTTAGATATTACTAAGTTATTATTATCTATTGTTTGTTTTAATGACCTCAAAGCCACTCTTTCGGGGTGAAAAGAAGAACCAGAAACTTCTGGTGCACTCGCGCACCATCACTGTACGGCTTGCCAAAGATTCACAAAACTGATATTCCCATGCGTCCAGTTGTCTCATACATAGGTGCACCAGCGTACGAGCTGGCAAAGTCACTTAATTTCATAATAAAAGAAAAGATCTCATTTCGGCCACCTTATGCCATAAAAAATAGTCTACAATTAGTCAACAAAATTAAAGATGTGACTTTGCCACCTCGTTGCAAATTAGTTTCACTTGATGTTGATAGTTTATTCACTAATGTTCCACGTAAGGAAACATTGGGTATTTTAAGGAATGCATTAGAAAAACGTTTACCTCCTGGTGAAAGTAATGAATTGCTTACTCTTACTAAAACCTGCATGGAACAAAACTACTTTCGATTTAACGGCGAATTCTTTGTTCAAGACGACGGTCTAGCTATGGGTTCACCTTTAAGTCCTTTGATGGCCGAAATATTTATGGATGATTTTGAACAAAGAAATATCGTCGTTAATAAAAGTATTTTATATTACTTTAGATACGTAGATGATTGTTTTCTTTGTTGGACGGGTACACAGAGACAACTGGACGTATTTGTTAAAGAACTAAATAAAAAACATATTAAAATTAAATTCAAATTACTTCTGGTTCTTCTTTTCACCCCGAAAGAGTGGCTTTGAGGTCATTAAAACAAACAATAGATAATAATAACTTAGTAATATCTAAAGCGGATAAGGGTAACACAGTAGTAGTGATGGAGCGCGACGATTATTTGGACAGAGTTAATGATGTGATTCAGGGTGAACAATTTCTAAGGGTTCCTTCTGACCCAACAAACAAGTTTTTAGCTAAACTTAAATTAGCAATTAATAATAATCAATATTTATTTCAAACTGAATCATCAAAGAAAAAACTCATCCCAATGAATCCTCGCGCACCATCACTGTACGGCTTGCCAAAGATTCACAAAACTGATATTCCCATGCGTCCAGTTGTCTCATACATAGGTGCACCAGCGTACGAGCTGGCAAAGTCACTTAATTTCATAATAAAAGAAAAGATCTCATTTCGGCCACCTTATGCCATAAAAAATAGTCTACAATTAGTCAACAAAATTAAAGATGTGACTTTGCCACCTCGTTGCAAATTAGTTTCACTTGATGTTGATAGTTTATTCACTAATGTTCCACGTAAGGAAACATTGGGTATTTTAAGGAATGCATTAGAAAAACGTTTACCTCCTGGTGAAAGTAATGAATTGCTTACTCTTACTAAAACCTGCATGGAACAAAACTACTTTCGATTTAACGGCGAATTCTTTGTCCAAGACGACGGTCTAGCTATGGGTTCACCTTTAAGTCCTTTGATGGCCGAAATATTTATGGATGATTTTGAACAAAGAAATATCGTCGTTAATAAAAGTATTTTATATTACTTTAGATACGTAGATGATTGTTTTCTTTGTTGGACGGGTACACAGAGACAACTGGACGTATTTGTTAAAGAACTAAATAAAAAACATATTAAAATTAAATTCAAATTAGAATGTGAAGATAATAACACCCTAAATTTTCTCGATTTGTCTATTTCTAGAGTTAATAATAAACACAGTTTTGGAATCTTTCGCAAGCCGACATATACTAATACTACTATTCATGCTTCGTCATGTCATCCTTGGCAACACAAACTCGCGGCCTTTCATAGTTACATTCATAGATTATTATCGATCCCTCTTAGTAAAGATAATTATCAAAAGGAGCTTAATATCATTTTCCAAATTGCGATATCCAACGGATATAGTCCAAAAATTATTAGTAACATTTTGAAAAATAAAAACAAGAAAGAACTGGTTAAGTTTTTGTACGCAGGTCCTATTGATAAGGAGATAGTTAGATATAAGTCCAGTTTGACCTACATGGGAGAGGTATCTGCACGCTTATCCAAAATAATGAAAAACAACGATATGCATGTCGCATTCAGGACAAATAATACTTTAAAACATCATTTGTGTCATAACAAAGACCGGATTGATGAAAAATATCAGTCCGGTGTCTATAAGATCGATTGTCCTGAATGCGATAGTGTATATGTGGGTCAAACTGGACGCAGATTTGAGACTCGGTATAAAGAACATATCGCGGCTTATAGGAATGGTCATCCTGATAAGTCACATTTTGCTAAACATCTTTTAGATAGTAATCATACCGTGCCCGATGGCCATTCCTATAAAGTTTTACATAAATGCGATAAAGGCTTTCGGCTGAGCGTGTTGGAACAATTAGAGATCATAAAAGAAAAGAAAAATAACAGATTTGCATTGTTGAATGACCAAACTTGCTTGACTACGTCACCGCTTATTAATATGTTCGGGGGTACTGGTGAGGGTAGTGGGGGTAGTGGGGATAGTAGCGGGGCTTGATAGGATATAAAAGGCGGTGTTTTGGCCGGCGGCGGCACTTGACGGACGTTGTTCGTAGAGTCCACATCCTGAGGATGCTCCGGTGTTGGAGCGAAACGCGCGTCGAGGTTTTCAACCTGCATGGTGGTGAGGGGCCTTGCACGGATTTGCCAACATTATTGCTTGTGTGGTGGTGGTGTTTGCAAGTTCTTGCATGCGAGTGTACGCATAGGCAGTGTGGGAGGAGGGAGGTGCTGTACGCATGCCTATGTGTGCACTCACTCATTTACTTAAAGGTGGAAGTTTATTTCGCGGAATATTGCTAAAAATAATAACAAACTAAATTTTAAGCTATGGATTTCCGCAAAGTAACGCCTGATTCCATTAACAACACCGATAATAAAAAAAGTAACTTAATTTTGTTTTATTTCAGATAATGGAAAGAGGGAGGGGGCAGAAGCTACCTCTAGGAAAGCGAAGTTGGATCTTCAGATACCCGAAGACTTTCCAAATCACTTTTACTGCGTTGGGCTTGGGTATATTCTTTTCGAAACCCCTATACGATATATTCTTTTTGGAACGCATCGAAATTGACTATACTGAACCTCCAACTACATTTGCGTACACAGAGGAGCCCGAGAAATAGTTATGGAATCAGTGAAGAAAGCCCAAGAGAGATTAGCCAAATATCCCCTTGTTTTCGCCAAGTGTACCAAAACAGCAACTTTATATGCCCGCTGCGTTCTACTGAAAGACGAGGGATTGAAGAAAAACGACTGCGCTAAAGAGTTTGAAGCGTTCAACGCGTGTCTAAAAACAGCCGCTAAAGAGTTAAAAACGAGAATTTAAGATGGATTTGCTTAAGAGGTTCTTAAACTTGAGTTACTCTGCACATTCAAGAATTGGAGTGTTGCTTCGCGTTGTTTTTTTACTCTATGGAATGTACCATGATAGTAGGTATGTAGTGCCATATACCGACATTGACTATAAAGTATTCACTGATGCAGCAAGATACGTGTACAATGGGGACTCACCATATAAAAAACATACATATAGATACAGTCCTCTTTTAGCCATGATTTTGACGCCTAACGTATTTTTAGACAAGACTTTTGGCAAAAAACTCTTTTGCGTATTCGATATGCTCAACGCGATTTTATTAAAAAAAATTGTCGAAAACCAAACCGATTCAAAAAATGCGCGCCAAATCGCAACGTACTGTTCATTATTTTGGATTTACAATCCTATGAGTATAGCTATATCTACCAGAGGTAACGCTGATTCGTTGCCATGTTTTGTACTCATCATATCGATATTATTTTTACAATTGCGTGCCAGGAGCCTATTGAAATATATTTTGTCAGGTGCATTTCTCGGTCTGGCCATCCATTTACGTCTCTACCCTGTATTCCTGAGCTTACCTATGTATTTATCATTGGGAGAGTATAAAATACACAGAAATACAAAATTCATTGATGCTTTTAAAGCATTGATGCCGAATAGAAACCAAATAACTCTCACCCTTAGTTGTGTCTTCACATTTATTTTTTTATCATATATTCTGTATATCAAATATGGCTACGATTTTCTATTTGAGACGTATATTTATCATTTTATCAGAGAAGACACAAGACATAACTTTTCAGTTCTTTTTTACTACTCATACCTAACCAAAGACCAGTTCGCTTTAGATATTGTGAAGATTATTTCGCAAACATTTGAGTTACTGATCTTATTGGTTTTAAGTCTAGCGTTCGGCACAAAACCAGAGACACTACCCTTTGCTATGTTTTCTGTGACTGTAGTACTTGTTGCTTTCAACAGTGTAATGACGTCACAATATTTTATATGGTTTTTATCATTACTTCCTTTAGTGGTACATAGTTTGAAAATGTCATTGACTAAGGCGCTCATGTTGGTAGCACTGTGGCTTGGATCACAGGGGATTTGGCTTTATTTTGCTTATTATTTGGAGTTTCAGTGTGAAGATGTATTCATTTATTTGTGGATGGCGGGAATTTCGTTCTTCGCAGCACATGTTTATATTTTAGCACAACTGATACAATGTTATGATCCCAACTATGGCTTTGGACTTATGAATAAAGCGCTTATTCCACCTTCCTAAATTTAGACGTCTAAATGATTAGTAACTAAATGTCAAGTGAAATGACATTTAGAAAGTTAGGATCCTAATAAGTGTACTAAATCGGAAAAAGTGTGGCTTCGGACTGACTAAATCATGTAGCATCCTAGTTAGGAAGCTATTTAGAAAGGTGGAATAAGGTTTAGACTTGAGAGTTTTAGACGCTCACCTCACTGCGGGACTGGGAGCTGTGAAGACGTAAGAGTGCAGAGTGCTACCTTTATCAATGATGTGGCGCTAATATTTTTTCGTGTTTATTTTGGTACGAATCACGAGTGCGCCATGTCGATGATAAATAAGTTATAATAGGTAATATAATTATTGTACTTTATAAAGATAGTGCCGTACCCTTGCGGTAAAAATATTGACAGAAATTATTGTAATAAAAATACAAGAATTTTAATTTGAATATCCTGTATATTTTTTAAATAATATGTTATATGATTTATGTAATAATATGTATTTAAATGTAATAAGATCTGGAATCCATTCGTAGCTAATTTCTAAAGTCTGCTGGTTCCAAGTAGTTCAGAAGGGTCAGGTTTAATATTCACCCATATTTTTCGCTTTTTAACCGACTTCTAAAAAAAAGAAGGTTATACGTTCGGCTGTGGATATTTTTTTATTTTCATTGAGCCAACAGCTAAGCCTACGAGAAGACCAATTTTTTGTTGCTTTAACAGAATTGGAGCCATTAAGACGTCTGGCCGAAGTCGCCGCGTGGTCACAACTGGTTTAGTTACTTATTGACAAGTGGAATCAGAAGCTTCTAATTAGTCTTCTTTTAGGATCCTAATTAGAACTTCTTTTAGTCAAATGGAATAAGCGCTTAAGTTGTGAATAGTTTTAGTTTAGTCTATAGCCCTTTTTACTATATAGAATGTTTAAAGGATTCATACTGTCAATAAAAGAGTTGATATAATCTAATATTTTATTTTCAACACCTAATAATTCAAACTATCAAATGCAGGTCTTTTAACCATATGGTCTGCAAAAAAAACCAACAAAAAGTGCAATATGCACTAAACACAACTTACAGGAATCAATTTAATTTTCACTGTCACAAAATAGTTTGAAATAAGAACATATTTTGTACTCTGCAAATGCCTTAATTTGTGAAAGTTGGCAGTACTGGAAATACCTTTGGTTATACTATTTTTTCTCTTGGAGGTTTATTTTGGTGAGTTCCTCTGAATCACCCTGTGACATGTTTGAGAGCTTTTTCCCGATCCTTTCGTGGACGTCCAAATATTTTGCTACACATCTGTCCAAGCACACAGATTCACCTTTCCCTGTAAATTGAAGAAATTACATGACTAAAAGTAAAAAAAAAAAAAATTAACAGTGTTGGATGGTTGGATGGATATCATAGGAATGAACATAGAAGACAACATCATTGCCTCTCCTCTTTCTGCTAAGTTTGTTCTGGACTCCTTTGAGCATCTACTTCACAGCATTGGCACAATAGACACAGCTAACCAGTATGCCAACTTGGTAGTGTTCTCGAAATTTATAAGTTAGACATAGTATTTCATATTGGTCTGTGTGTGCCTGCTGCCATATGACTGCTTTGCTCAGCGGCTTGTAGCATGCAAAGCAGTACCTGCGCCGATTCGTCAGCTTGAAGTCGGCCTACTGGTTTGTTACGTCCTAAGGGCCTTATCACACTGGCGATTAGCGAGCGATTTGAAAGCGACGCGACTGCGCAGCGCACACGCCGCGACAGCGCAACGTCGTCGCGGCGTGGCGTGGTGGACGCCATTTTGTACACTCGTATTTTCTTCGCTTTCAAATCGTTCCCTATCGCCAGTGTGATAAGGCCCTAAGATAAGAAACAAGCAAAGTCAGAAAAGGTAAAAAGTGGTAACACTGTATACATAATCTTACCTAGCTCAGCTTCATGGTATTTAACGGGGATGCACTTCCTGTGACATGCTCCGACGAGACGGTTGTACATGTCCGACATCATCTCTATCTCCAGCTCTTGTACGAGCTGCAGCTTGGCGGGGTCCAATTGAGGTACGGCCATTTTTAAATGAGGTTTATATGAATCACAGTAAAGTATCTGAAATGTTATTAAAATTATTTTAGTATTAATCCTTCAGGCCCCGCACGAGTACCGGTGATCGTGAGAACAAAAGAATACAATGGGAATTCCTAGAACCTCCGTATTCTTTTGTTCTCACGATCACCGATAGCACTAAATTTAAAATTACCTACATGCTATATTAATCCTTCGATTGAAGGATTAATATAGCATGTAGGTAATTTTAAATTTAGTGCTATGCACAACTATAGCATTTGAGGAACTTGAGAGGCAATCAGCACAATATATTGTGCAGTGTGTACGATAAAACTAATGAACATAATTTCAACCTAAATATAAACAAAAATATTGAAAGTTGAATCTCAACTGAATAAATGTGCCATTGCATTTCTTCATGAGGAAGTTAGTATCTTTGTTTATATTTTGATCAAAAGTAATTTAGGAAGAGTAAAAGAATTTACAACAGATTGCTCATGACTAGTATAATATTTTTACTCTGTGGAGTAATTCCAAAAGTGGAAAGCTTACCAAATATCTACTGGGACTTCCTCAGACTTACCACTTAGGGAAGTTGGTATGTTGCTAAGCCAAATATCTAATAGGTTATGAGCCCTTTTCAGATTTTTCTGTAAACGTCGCCGTAGTCTCCTATGTTAGATTTTCGCATGCGTTCACGCGCTCTCATATTCTCCAGTCGGTTAGCATTTATATAGTCCTTGGCAGCCACAAATAGTGATAAACTTGTTACTGTTACCGCAAACCTGGTGAAGAAATGGTTTTGATCAATGACAGTCGCCTCAGCTCAAAGAATTCGTTTTATTCGGTTTGAAACAATCGCACGCCAGTTCATCATGCTTAATTTTATGAAATATTACAATTAATACGTAATTATCACTTAAATTTTAACTATTGTGATGAAATAACTGAGCAATAGTAAGAATTATTTAACCTACAAGATGTACACAAGTCACAAACACGAAGTTTGCAAGTATAATTTACAAAATAAACTGATAATTCTTATTGAATATATTGACAAATTACCACGAAAGTGTTATTTTTCCGAATTTTCCAAGCGGCATGCTAAGAAATTGCGAATTTTAACAAAATTCGTATCACATTCATGCATGTGATTTGACAATCTAGATTTTCTGACAGTTGACGTTGACACTGTGATTGACAGTTGACACTAACTTTATTTTTATTAACTAGGGTGAACAATGAACATGACTAGAGTACTAGTCCGGACTCCGGACACTATGGACAAAGCACAAAAACAATCACCCTATTAATTTCTCGGTTTTTAATAGACACTGGCGAAAATTTGAGTAGTTGTAGCGCTAAAAAAAATACGATGTCAAACTCGCAGTGACAAATCGAATGAAATTCTTCAATCTTCACTGTCAAAAAAATTACCAAGCCAACCTCAGTTTTTAGAAAACACATTGTTAAATTTATTAATTTTACAAAACTTTTGTGACAAAGCAATATACCAATTTGAAAACTAAATTGTAAAATTTTCGGGCATTCGAACGTGAAGCTCAGTATCAAGCACTATGCCGAAAGCAAAGAAGCTTCACACGAAGGGTAAGCCTAATGCTTTACAAAAAAGTTGTAAAGTCGAGGAAACCGCTAATGATACAAAAGAATCCATAAGAGAGTTTGAATTGCAATTGTGCTGGTGTATAAATCAGCTAGAGAAAACTTTAGCAGCAAAGAAGGGAACAGAAAAACAATGTAAGTAATTATTAGGCATTTCAAAATGTGACACAAAAAGTTTTATTCACCATACGTTTCCTTTATCAAGTAAATATGTTGCTAAATAGTAAATAGTGTTTTCTTGATATATACCCTATTGTAAATTTGTGAGTAATTTTTTTTTTTGTAATCTGTAAAATACGTTTGACAAAAAAACTATATTTTTTTAAATTTCAGTGCAAGAAGCATGGAAAACAGTGACTGTGCTGAAAAGCAATAACCAACCAATGATCAGAAAGCGACAATTAATGCGGACCACTTTCGGCGACTACAGAGCGCTTATGGCAGCCGAGGAGAAACAGCTGGCTAAAAGTATGTTTGTAATGCACAAGAATTGAGATAAAATATAAAGTAATTATTCATGAACATAGAAAAAAAGGCGGACGGAGTCTTAGGCTGCGTTTCCACTGATGCGGAGCGGAGCTTAGCGGTGCCTGAATTGTGCTATTCCAGCGGAATGACAGCGAAGAGGAGCAAAGATTTTGAGCATGGTGATTGGTCAATTCAGCACCGCTAAGCTCTGCTCCGCTCCGCTTCAGTGGATACGCAGCCTTATTATACATAGAACTGTGTCTTCAGAGTCGGCCACGCACACATTCTTACACCTGTCAAATGGTATGGACTAGCGTAATAATGTGTGCATGCGGACCGTGTCAGCTGGCCGACTCTGTTTTGTGTATGGTGGGACTCCGTCCGCCTTTCTTTATACGTCCATGTAATTATTCATATTTATACTAGATGACGCCCCTAACTTCGTTGCACCAGAATTTTGTTTATGAATTGTATGTCGTTTTCCAGGACTCAAAATATCTTAGTATCAAAATGCAGCAAAACCGGTTCAGTAGTTTTTGGTGTGAAGGGGTTACAGATAGACAGACACACTTTCACTATAATATTAGTATGGATTCAAAATGTTACTGTTGCAACTAAGAACAATATTTTGATGGTCTTTATCTATAAAGAACATGGCATGACTAAAATTTCTCTTAAAATGATAAGGACAATTCAAAATTTACTATTTGAAAATTTTGACTTGTCTGTATGTAAGTATACTGTTGAATTATTAGTTGAATGTATTTTCAGAAACCAAAAGTGTTGTAACAAATATCGGATGACTATGAGGAAGGAATAGATGGCGGTACAAAACCCAAAAAACTCCTCTGCCGGAGGAGTCCGTCTATAAAGATACTTACAGGCTAATTATTTTTCAGTGGCGAGCAAAATGAAAATAACGGAAAGTACTTCCAAGCCAAAAGCCACATTTCTGAGGAAATCTGCATTTTTATCAAACGGAGACACCTCTTTTAAATTCAATTTTGATATTCAAGAAAGTGAAAAAATAGCAGGTGAAGGGGAAAGTAAGGATACTGAGTCCAAAAAACCCGAAGAACCTAAAAAAGTACAAGAAGAACAACCAGCCAGCATCAATTTTGCACCAACAAATTCCGAATTTAAATTTAATTTCGTCATAGACAATAACTAATGTAGACAAATTTTTTTTTACGAAATTAAATAAGTAACAGATTGATGAACACAATGTTTAATGAATTCTAAGCCACAAATTATTTATTACTTATGTGTTTATGTGCCTGTTACTTATTTTTAAATAAATTTATGTTGTTAAATTAACATTTGTTTTATTTTTTTGTTACAAACTACCTGATGTGTTTTTGGGATTAAATAAAAGTAAAGGACAATAATTATTTCATAAGTAATAACAATAAATTGTATTATGTTTATTAAGGAATATATTTTTTTACACTTAGGCATATGTTAACCTTTTTAAAATAAAAATATATTAATACTAGGATTTCATAATAAAATGCAACCTCCAAATATTATCTTGCATGTGAATTATTGCAGAAAACTTTAAAAGGACATAAAATACCATAAAGAAAATATACTGCAAGCTCAGAAAGTTGCAATTTATGGCAATCCAAATAGTGTTTTATAATTCAAACATTATCTGCTGTTGTCTATGGTATTTTTTAACCTGGATACTAGAACATTGCTCAGTAAAGACTTTTTAATTTATATATCATAAAACAAACTTTACTAATTATTATCTGTTTACACTTAAACGATCTCATATTTGTCCGGATGGAAGCTGATCTCGGACGAGAAGTCCACGGGGCTACCATCGTCTTGAGTGACCTTGGTCGCTGTGAGCATGGCGAGTGATGTTGTTGACGTCCATGTAACTGACAGTGGGAAGAAGTCGTTGGGGATCGCTGGGGAGACGCTGAAAAATAAAATAGAATTTAGGTGCTGGAAGGAAACAAATATTTTAAGCCAAAAACGATTGGTATTTGTAAACCAACTATTTAAAGTATATTATTTAGTATAGACTACTCTTGAAGACATTTTTTACGCAATTCGGTCGAGAATGTGTGACATGGGGTGACAAGGTCCTAAGTTTTGTAACGACGACCTCTGTGGCTCAATTGGTTGAGTGTGTGGCAGCTCAAGCCGGGGGTCGCGGGTTCGAATCCCGCCGACGGTACAAAAAGTTTTCAATGTTCCCGGGTCATGGATGTGTATTAAATATGTGTATGATATAATAAAAGTCTTAAATATATGTATACTATAAAAGTATTAAATATATTATTTCCGTTGTCTGGTACCCGTAACACAAGTCCTTCAGGTACTAATAGCATGGGGCCAGACTGACGTGGTGTGAAGCGTCCATAGATATTATTGTACTCACGTGAACTCCAGCGTGCCAGTCTTCTGCTGCTTGTTAATGAGGGGTATGCTCCACACTAGCGCGCGGCCCTTCTGCGCGTAACTTCCCTCCCACTGGTGTACCACTAGCGATGTGTTGCCGGAACTGAAAGTCATAATAGTAATGAGGGGTGACACACTATTCCGTCCGTCCGTATTTTGTATGAAATTTTGAAACGCGGCGGAATTTACGCCGACGTAATTCATCCTAGTGTGTTTAGACACTTAGGGTCCATGTTTACCTATAGTAGTGTAATTTTTATTAATGCCCTGTACAATTTTAAATTATTTTGCACGCCACTTACAAGGCAGAATATTGGATCCATGTATGTACCCATATTGTAAGATCTTTATACCACATTTATGCAATAAATCATTATATTCTAAGGCACTGGTTTTCATTCAGTAAATCAGTACTACAGTGCTGTAGCCCATTTCACAATAGATATTTTTCAAGTAAAAAAAAAACTGTGAGCGTGAGATGGTCGTGTGCTAGCTCGTACTATGCTAACGCCACATCAAAAATTCATAAGGAAGGCGCTTATTTTACAACTGCGGATTTTTTGACAAGTCAATCATGTCAAAACATCCTTGTAGTTCTGTACCGTAGTGGCGATAGTGTTTAAATGTAGGCGGAAAGGCATATTAGCCCACATGCAATCACTGCTAATGTTGGAATGATCTAACGCCTCATGTCAATCATGTCAAAACATCGTTGAAGGTGTGTTACTCACGGTAATAATGACTTCTATGAGTGTGAAATGTTCATGTTCAAGCTCATGTGCCACAAAAAATTGCGAATGTTTTGACATGATATTCATGTCAAAACATCCTTCCAGTACTGTACTCAAGCACTATGATGTTGTCGTAACAGTTAAAATATATTATGATTTATGACGTATCACCCCACCATGTTAATTTAATGCCCCATGTCAATAATGTCAAAACATCCTTGTAGTTCTCTACTCACGGTAACGGCACGGTAATCCGTAATATTGACGTCTGTGAGCGTGACATGATCGCATTTTCATACTCCATATTATTGACATCACAATAAACTTATATGGGGAACTGTGAATGTTTTGACATGGTGATCATGTCAAACCATCCTTGTAGCGGTGTACTCACGGTAACGGCACGGTGATGTTGACGTCTGTGAGCGTGAGGTGGTCGTGTTCTAGCTCGTACTCTATGTTGACGTCGCAGCCGCCATTAGCGCCTTCAGACGGCCAGCAGTTCACTGGAAATAAATCTTTATATTAGAATAGTTTATATTTTATCATATTCCCTTGCGCAGTTTGTTTATCGCGCTTGAGCCGTACATTTTTCCGGGATAAAAAAAACTTGAGAAGGACTTGTCAAGGGACACCCGAATGGAACGAAGTTATTCATTTATGTTCAAAAAACCACACATACACCACATATACACTCAAAAAATTTTATTAAAAAAACGTCATCTAGTTGACGCACAGGAATACTATCAACGCCATCTGCCCCTAGCATGCAGGTACTAATAAAAAAGTGTCGAGGGCAAGTCAAGGTCAAATATCGTTCTGTCTAGCCTTCAGATTTACGCCGAACGCGGGATAAGGAACTTCGTTCCAAAAGTATCCTACATTCATTTCTTAAAAATATCTTCATACTGCATTTGAGCAAAGTCGATTCAGCGGTTTGGGCGTGAAGAGGATAGACAGAATATAGACTGACACACTTTCGAATTACAATATAAGTATGGATTAGAGCTGTACAATTTAGCCAGCTAAAAATTTAGCTAAGGTTTTCTTAGCTAACTACTTTATCCGTAGTAAGGGGTAACAGACAGACAAATTTCGCATTTTTCTAGGTGTTTCCCGCAATCTTGTCGCACCGGAATTAGATAATTTCGTATTTTTGGCAATAAAGACTATCTTCTTATATATTATATGTTACGCTCAAAGACCGAAATCGCTCAGTGAGCGAAAAATAGCTCACAACGCGTTGTGGTCACAGTGAAACAGCCACGACGCGAAATTCGCGATGTGGCTTTAATGAAAACGGCCATGACGCGTTCTGGCAATCACAAAAAGACTATAACGCGAAATTCGTGTCGTGGCTGATATTCGTTTCTCTTGATTTGTTCTTGATTGATTAATCGTGGTATAGAAGATTATAATATTTGAATTACCACGCGTACTACAAAATTTTAATAATATTAGTATGGATAGAAACTCATTGGTATGGATAGTATGGAACTATGGATATTTTATAAATAATAATCATAAGCACGTTATGTAGTGATTTAGTAAAAGAAAAAATATTTTGTAGTACGCGTGTTAATTTAAATATTATAATCTTCCATACCTATGGACGATTAATCAATCAAAAACAAATCAAGAAAAACGAATAGTATATCAGACACGACACGAAGTTTGCGTTATGGTCTTTTTGTGATTGCCAGAACGCGTCGTGGCCGTTTTCATTAGAGCCACGACGCGAAATTCGCGTCTTGGCTCTAATGAACACTGTTTCACTGTAACCACAACGCGTTGTGAGCTATTTTTTCGCTCACTGAGCGATTTCGGTCTTTGAGCGTAACATCTTCTTATATATAAAATTCTCGTGTCACAATGTTAGTCCACGAACTCCTCCGAAATGGCTTTACTGATTTTTACCAAATTTTATATGCATATTCAGTAGGTCTGAGAATCAGCTACTGGGTACTTTATATATTGTTACGGATACGGACACGTGGTGCCATCTAGCGTCAGGCCAGCGAACCTACCAAGGGAACACAGGCAACGTAAATCCCCTACTCGCTACTAGATGACGCTAGGTGTATGTACCTACGAGTACTTTCTAGAAATATCTGATACTTGTTTACGCATATCGGGTTTATTCTGGGATGTTCCGGTATCTTCTGAGATTCGATCCGGCCCGTATAAATAGTCGCAGACAGTCGAGCCGGCAATTCAGTTTGATCTGAGCTATCTTCGAGGTGACTTCGGAGCGAAAACAAGTGATCAATAGTGAGTGATTGTGATTGTGATAGTGACTCGGCTACGACCTAGGACAGTGATAGTGCTCAGTGATTTGGATCTAGTGCTTAGTGTTTGGACTCAGTGATAGTGTGAGCTAGTGTTTGTGAATAAAGTCTTCAAGAGAGTCACCAGGTCTTTCTCTCCGAATCGAACGAACCCTAGCACGTAACAATATTGATAAGTGCATACGTTGAATAAATAATAGTAAATTATTACAACCTGAGACGGCGACCATTAAGTTTGTACGACGGGATAGCGATCGACGTTGCCATGGTGATATACTTATTTAGTCAATTGAATAAAATAATATGGCAAATATATTATCGCAAAGCAACGTTTGCCGGGACAGCTAGTCTAATATATATAAATCTCCTGTCACGATGTTTGTCCGCGATGGATTCCTAAACTACTTAACCGATTTTAATGTTTTCTTTTTTTAAATGTGTGCTTTTTTCCAACTTGAGAGATAGGATAGCTTAGATCTTTAATTATAGTCGCAATTTTATTTTATTGCAAATTATTTGTCTATAAAGAGCGACCATTGTTTATGCGACGCGCGCCACGGGATAGCGCTGGACGTTGAAATGGTGACATACTTATATTTTAGTCACTAATTCAATAAAATAATACGGGCGATATACTTTATATAATATGGCAAAGAAACGTTTCCCGGGACAGCTAGTAATATATAAAATTCTCGTGTCACAATGTTAATCTCCGTACTCCTCCGAAACGGCTTTACTGAGTTTTACCAAATTTTACATGCATATTCAGTAAAACAACGTTTGGCGGGACAGCTAGTCAAATTATAATATTATACCTCTCCGGGACTAGAGAGAGGAGATATTGGATAGCACTTACCAATTTTGATGTAATTTATCATAGAGATTGTTTCATCATATAATCAAAGACCACAGAATTCTTGAAGCACAGTACTACCAGGATGACAATGTCAAAAGATCCTTGTAGCGGTGCAGCCCGCACTCACCGTTAAAGGGTGCAGTCCCGCCGGTGCTAGCGAGACGGCACTTCAACACCCCCACGTCTTGGCCGCAGTCTCCATCCTTAGATCACCGTCCTAACAGGATGAGTGGATGACATGTCAAAAGATCCTTGTAGCGCTCCACTTACCGTTGAGGAGCGCAGTGCCGCCGGTGGTAGCTAGCCGCCACTTCAGCACCCCCACGTCCTGGCCGCAGTCGCTGCAGCACCACCAGGCGGTTGTTCCATCCTTGTAGCACTCACCGTCAGGATGACATGTAAAAAGATCCTCGTAGCGCCGCACCGTCACGATGACATGCCATAAGATCCTTGTAGCACTGCCCTACCAGGATGACATGTCAAAAGATCTTTGTAGCAATGCCCTACCAGGATGACATGTCAAAACATCCTTGTAGCGCTGCTCTACCATGTCATGCCATAAGATCCTTGTAGTACTGCCCTACCAGCATGATATGTCAAAAGATCTTCGTAGCAATGCCCTACCAGGATGACATGTCAAAATATCCTTGTAGCGCTGCTCTACCATGTCATTCCTTAAGATCCTTATACCACTCACCGTTAAGGGGTGCAGTCCCGCCGGTGGTAGCTAGACGCCACTTCAACACCCCCACGTCCTGGCCGCGGGGGAAAGGACGCGGCGCCTTAAGCCTGATCACGCCATCGTTGCGGAAAGACTCCTTGTCGACGTTGGGGTGGGTCTGAAAAACAAAATTGTTTAGTCTAAATGTATTGTATATTATGTATTGTATTATCTGTTGCAGAGTCAAAGACTAGCTAAATATTACTAATCTGTGGTCAAAGACATCTGTTAGGAATGGTGAGAAAAGGCCTCCTAAATCTATAATAAGTAGTGTTAAGTAAATATCATTATAATTATTATTACGATATTAATATAGAAATAATAATATAATGGCATCTCAGAGCACTCAGATTAAAACGCTACTTGGTAATTGGTACTTATCTCTTTTAACCACAAAAATATAATTTTAGTATATTATCTATACTTATAAAATAACATGTCCTGACTGACTGATTCATCATCGCTGAGCAAAAACTGTTAAAGTTACAGCCACGAAATTTTTGTGAGTAGGGTTGTTTTATTAAGTAGACACCCACTAAGGAAGGAATTCTGAAAATTTTACCCCGAAGGGGGTGAAATAGGGGTTGAAAGTCTGAATGAAAGTCCGTCATTTCTTATAAGTTAGGAACATGAAACTTTATTTTTAGGTTACTGATTAAAAATGAATGGATACGTATTTAAGCGTTTTTGGAAATTCTACCCCTAAGGGGGTGAAATTGGGGTTGAAAGTTTCAATGGAAGTCCGTTATTTCTTGAGTTAGAAACATAAAATTTTATGTTTGAGCTACTAATTAAAAATGACTGAATACGTGTTTAAGCGTTTTTAAAAATTCTACCCCCAAGGGGGTGAAATTGAAGTTGACAATTTAAATGAAAGTCCGTTATTTCTTGAGTTAGAAACATGAAATTTTATGTTTGGGCTACTGATTAAAAATGATTGGATACGTGTTTAAGCGTTTTTAAAAATTCTACCGCCAAATTGAGGTTGACAGTTTAAATGAAAGTCTTAGATATAGGTATACTATGTTAACGCGGACGAAGTCGCGGGCAACAGCTAGTGTATGTATAGAAATGAGATAATATTACAATATATGCAAAATTCAAATTTTAGCAAAAAAGATAAACAGTAATCTGTAAATATATTATGTAATATACTGTATATAATTATAGTGCCAACTGCCAACGCAGAAATATCGCTGCCTCTTTCACTCACAAAATTATCAGCAGAAATAATATAAAGACCTATGTAGATCTTCCTCTGTGGCCTCACATTCATATGCGCTCATTGCCACCTCCAGTTTCACCCTCCAATCTTAGTTTCCTGAAGCGGAGCGGAGCGGAGCTTAGCGGTGCCGAATTGACCAATCACCGTGCTCGAAATCTTCGCTGTCATTCCGCTGAAATAGCACGATTGGTCAATTCGGGCACCGCTAAGGTCCGCTCCGCTTCAGTGGAAACACATCCTAAAGCTATACGCAGCCTATAATAGGACTGTTTACCTGCAGTTGAAGCGGGCGAGGGTCCTTGTTGTCAACGTGCACTTGTATGCGACCGTATTGTTCATTCGTTATGTGTAATGTCAGCATGCCTGGAATTAGATTAGGTATTAATATATATAGAAATTAATATGCTACAGACAGACAGGAACAGGGTAATTTTTAAAGCTATTGCAACCGACCGAATCAAGAAATTCCGTAACGAAAATAAACCTAACTCCCCCCACTCCGACCGGCACAGCGTTGCGGCGTTCTTGTGCATTGTGCAACGTCGTTACAGTTCGGCAGACTTCGGCACAGTGTTTGTGTGCGTGCGACAAGATGGATGCTAATTATAATTATTGAATAAGTTGATAATAAGTGAGAATAGTAAAGAGGAGAATAGTATGTACCATTGAGGAAATTTATTCCTAGGCAGTTGACAGACCAACGTCATTTGGTCGGGTCATGTCAATTTCATGTTCTGTCGGCTGGGTTTGACGTAACACGATCAATCTACGTAGGTCCCCCATCTGCCTAGGTATCAACATCTCTGATAGTATGTTACCTGATAGCTCAAAGTTCTGTATGTCACCATCTCTGCCCGCTATCAGATTGAGTCGCTCCTCGAAGCGCAGGTGTACACTGGAAAACAAACAATTTATTATTAATATTAACTTAATTATCTTGCTATATAATGGAGGCACTTCACATGGCTATTTGTATTTGCTGTTGGCTATTTGTTGCATTTGGCCAAATTATTGACGTTACATACACAAAACAAGGAAATAAAGGCAAATACGGCCTTCCACATATGGATGTGCGTCAAAAACCGACAATGGTATAACGGATACAATACCCGGCAATAAATATTGCACATCGACCTTTGGAAAAAGACATTCGGCTAATTTCGGTTTCATAGAGCGTTATCTTTGTATCACACACCTATTTGACATTATATCAGTCGTTGTTCAAATTCAATGGAGTGCAGTCGCGTCCAGTTCAAAATATATATCTAGAGTTGTTAACACCCCTAAATTTGCTACAGCTGTAGTTTTCCAAAAGAATTAAATACGTAAACATAACTTGAACACGCTTTTTTATTTTATTTTACCCGAACCTGAAGCCATAACTTATAGATAATTTGGTGTATTTTATACAAAGAATAATAAAATTGTCAAAAGAAGCAAACCATAATAATTATGGTTTTTTTAACAGCTCCTAACATATACCGGACTTTTTGTATTTCGTGCGTTAGAGATAACGCTCTACAAAACCGAAATTAGGCGACTGTCACTTTCCAATGGTCGATGTGCAATATTTATCGCCGGGTACTGTACGTGTATTTGGTATTGGTCGTATTTGTCAAATAGGCAAATATAGGCAATATAGGTACTGTACGTGTATTTGGTATTGGTCGTATTTGTCAAATAGGCAAATATAGGCAATATAGGTACTGTACGTGTATTTGGTATTGGTCGTATTTGTCAAATAGGCAAATATAGGCAATATAGGTACTGTACGTGTATTTGGTATTGGTCGTATTTGTCAAATAGGCAAATATAGGCAACATAGGTACTGTACGTGTATTTGGTATTGGTCGTATTTGTCAAATAGGCAAATATAGGCAATATAGGTACTGTACGTGTATTTGGTATTGGTCGTATTTGACAAATAGGCAAATATAGGCAATATAGGTACTGTACGTGTATTTGGTATTGGTCGTATTTGTCAAATAGGCAAATATAGGCAATATAGGTACTGTACGTGTATTTGGTATTGGTCGTATTTGTCAAATAGGCAAATATAGGCAACATAGGTACTGTACGTGTATTTGGTATTGGTCGTATTTGTCAAATAGGCAAATATAGGCAATATAGGTAATGTACGTGTATTTGGTATTGGTCGTATTTGTCAAATAGGCAAATATAGGCAATATAGGTACTGTACGTGTATTTGGTATTGGTCGTATTTGTCAAATAGGCAAATATAGGCAACATAGGTACTGTACGTGTATTTGGTATTGGTCGTATTTGTCAAATAGGCAAATATAGGCAATATAGGTACTGTACGTGTATTTGGTATTGGTCGTATTTGTCAAATAGGCAAATATAGGCAATATAGGTACTGTACGTGTATTTGGTATTGGTCGTATTTGTTAATAAGGCCAGTATTTGTCAAATATACCGTCTACACATGGTGATTGTTTGACGAATACATCAAATACGCAAATACAAATAACCATGTGAAGTGCCTTCATAATATATACCCACTCGTTATGTAAGAGACACTCACTCGTTACATAAAAGATACTCGTTGTATAAGAGACTAGATAACGCCCGCAACTCTGTTGCGCCAAAATTAGTTTATCGCGCGGTAACCGTACATTTTTCCGGATTAAACAGTATCTTATGTCCTTTTCCGGGACTCCACGGAAAATATCTCCATACCAAATTTCAGCAAAATAGGTTCAGCGGTTTGGCCGTGAAGACACACAGACAGACACAGTTTTGTATTTATAATATAAGTATGGATTAACCACTCGTTATACAAAGAGACTCACACTCGTCGTAGAGATAAACTACGATAACATGGCGCGCCCCTTCAAAACTCAAAACGTTTGAAGTGCGTTGTCTTGCGCGGTAGGCTAGTTATGATATTTAGTTGACCAACAAATTTTGGTAATAAGTGACATTGGTTGAATACTTACTACATACAAACTCTTTCATAAGGATGTGACTAGACGCATTGAAACTGCAGTAATTTGGAGGGGCGCGCCATGTTATCGTAGTTTGTCTCTATAAGAGATACTCGTTATATAAGCGATACTCACTCGTTATGCGGCACGGTGCTGACGCGCGCGGGTGCGGCGGCGGCGGTGGGGGTGGCGACCGCCTCGCCCTCGCTGCGGAGCTTCGACACGAACGAGTCGGCGTCCGCGCCCCGCCCGCCTAGCTTCATGGCGGACCGCGCTGCCGGACGACTGTGGAGAATGATTTCATTATTACATAGAAAGTGTTACGGAAGAAAAACAAGGCCTTTTCATCCGTTGTGGATGATTTATACAGTATTTTCAGAGCGAAGTAACCACTCCTCAAGTACTGTGCCTGGGACAAGATTTAAATGTCCGTATGGTTGCCCAAGTACATACAATATTCTCGCAACATAGTCGGCCTAGTCCAGAGGAAAGAACTAGTCAATACGTCTGGGACCAACTATGTGCGGGTTTCCTCACGATGTTTTCCTTCGCCTTACGAGCGTCCGTATTATGTACTTGAGTTTAGAAAATGTCTCATTGGTACACGCCTCCACCCGGGATCGAACCATCGAAAGGAGTCACGGTAGAAAAGACAACAACTTGTACTATCAGTGAAATTGATTCCTAGGCAGATGACGTACCTAAGTAGTTGGTCGCGTTAAGTCAAATCCATACGACCGATCACAGCTAACATTGAATTAACATAAGCGTACCACATGACGTTCGTCAACTGCCTAGAAATCAATTTCCTCGATGGTACTATCAGATTAATTCATGCAACCCTTTGGTCTTCATTTCGTGAAACGATTTTAACATTTTTTTTACTCAGCCTGCCAAAGACAGTCATCACTGACCTTCATTATACAAGTGCGCTGTACATAAGATACCCAACTTTTTTGTGCCTATTTGAAGCGTAATCAGCGCCCCCAATGCGTGGGAAGAGAACTAAATCTGACGTAACTTGCAAATGGCCGCTTAATCGCTATTGGTTGTAGAAACTAGTATTAGTTCCAAGTACTCCCACTACTGCTATCAGCGCCAATATGGCGACTTTCAAAAGTCATTTTTACGTCAGATTTAGTTCTTTTCCCCCGTATTGGGGCGCTGATTCCGCTTCAAATAGGCACAATAAATAGCTGTCATTTCAAAGGGTGTCATCAGTCCAGCGTATTTGTATAATGGAGGTCAGTGACTGTTTATAGATATTTTGATGGTGTGTGTGTGTACTCACGTGTCTCTGACAGGCGTGGTGGGGATCTTCTCAGTCATGGGCTCAGCCGAGGACACCGAAGACATAGAGCTGCCGAAACCTCCGCTGGCTGCAGAATAATAGTCAAGTAGTTTGACACAGGCGGGTAAAACGACAAATTTTCATACACGTTCAGTTATTTAGATTCTAATTAGCAGTTGATTAATAACAATAACTCCCACACCGGATTCGGTGACGGTGGCTGGCTTCATTGAAACCAGGCCAATTGCGCAGCAGTCATTTTATAGTGCCCAAGTGTGTGCGCAGTACACAAGAGCACTCTCTATTCCTTCTACTCTCATAACCCAGTGGGACGGACGACCGACACGACTGGTGGGAGATCAGGCGCAGGACCGACTTTTACATGCCCATCCGACACTAGAATCATCTTACTTGTCAGACGATCAGGTGATCAGCCTGCATTGTCTAACCAGATTTGGAAATAACATGTTTCCAACGCGGGAATCGAACCCACGACCTCCGAGTCAAGAGCCATGCTCTGAATCACTGGAACACGGAGGCGTTCGGCGCTGTTGATTCGTAGGTTCTATTACTGTATTGAGGACAAAAGACAACTCCCCAATCTAGGTAATTACTGTTCGCCGCCTTGCTCTTCCATCCGTCCGTCCGTCTGTCTGTCAATATATCTGTCTGTCCGTCCGTCTGTCTTTCTAGACAGACAGAGTAAACTAACACTTTTCAGACATCCGTCCGTCTGTCTGTGTGTGTGTACTCACCGAAGGACGGCTGCGAGCGCGGCACGCCCCTCTTGGCCGCCTCCAGCCGCTCGCGCTGCAGCTCTTTAGCGCGCTCGCGCATGCGGTTCGCCGCCTCGCGCTCTTGCGTCTAAAATTACACACAGAAATATAAAACACAAACAGTATTTCCTTCATCACGGGACCACCTGTGAAGTATCCTCATTGTATCAAAAAAAGTGAGAAAAGTTTGTCAGCTCCGAAGCACGACTGGAGTTTACTCCTTAAGTACGAGTATCTAACCATACGCAGAAAGAGTTTATTCAACTGAAAAAAGATTAATATCATATGAAATCAGATGTTTCGGCAATATTATCTACACCCCTTTTTGCCAATGTAGTTATTTCAAAATGCTTTTAGTTCACTTAAATGTGAGCAATAAAGTGTTATCTATCTATCTATATCTAATAGAAATATATATATATATATATATATATATATATATATATATATATATATATATATATATATATATATATATATATATATATATATATATATATATATATATATATATATTATTAGATATAGATAGATAGATAGATAAACACTTTATTGCTCACATTTAAATGGGTATACAGACAGACTTAAAATACTTAAAGTATTTTAAGTATTTTAAGTCTGTCTGTATACCCATTTAAATGTGAGCAATAAAGTGTTTATCTATCTATCTATCTATATCTAATATATATATATATATATAATTATATAATAATATTATTATATAATATTCCGATGTCCGATGATTCCAAAAACGTGACACATTTTTTCGTTACATGTTTAATAGGTTTTACCCCTCGGATTTTTCTCATACCGGGCGCCTTATATATGAAAATCGATTCTTAAGGAGTAAACTCCAAAAAAGAATCATCGAAATCGGATCACAAATGGCAAAGTTATCTGCGAACAAACAAAAAAAGCATATTTTATAATAATATGATCGAATTGAAAAGCTAACCTCCTTTTATGAAGTCGATTAAAAAAAAAGTGTATGTACAAAGTACACCTGTGAAACTTCTGTCCAAAATCGCGATGGCGTAGTGATATAATAATAGTTTCGACCGTCACTGTTAAAGTTTCACTATATTTTTTTAAAAACAAGTTTATTTTATGTAGTAAAAAGAACTGTATATTTCAATTTGACTTAAGAAAAACATAACCTCCTCATTTTTGGAAGCCGGTTAAAAATGTAGATACCTGTCTGACAGCTTGGTATATCTTCTCTTCGTGCGAGTCCATCTCGACGCATGAACGAACCTGAAAAAAGAGTTTGTAAAGGTCTAAAGGACATACGAATTTTGTATAGGACATACGAATTTTAAGGACATACGCATTTTATAAAGGACATACGCATTTTATAAAGGAAATACGCATTTTAAGGACATACGCATTTTTTGTAGGACATACGCATTTTATAAAGGGCATAATAATACGCTAATCTAAAGGACATACGCATTTTTTGTAGGATATACCCATTTTATAAAAGACATACGCATTTTATAAAGGAAATACGCATTTTATAAAGGAAATACGCATTTCATAAAGGGCATACGCATTTTGTAAAGAACATTCGCATTTTGTATAGGACATACGAAATGCGAATGCGAAGGATAATTGACATCGTAGCTCCTCATTTAGCAATGATTTTTAATGACTGCATAAAAAATGGTGTTTTTCCTGATTTAATGAAGCATAGCAAGATTGTTCCTTTATTCAAAGCCGGAACTAAATCGGATCCCACGAATTTCAGGCCTATATCAATTCTACCGACCTTTAGTAAAATATTTGAAAAAATTATTTTAAAACAATTACTAGCACATTTTAATTCAAACAATTTACTACATGATAATCAATACGGATTTACTAAGGGTCGATCCACAACGGATGCTGGTATAGGACTTCTTTGCAGTATTTTTGAAGCTTGGGAGGAGTCGCAGGATGCCTTAGGTGTGTTTTGCGATCTCTCCAAAGCCTTCGATTGTGTTGAGCATGCTACATTGATCAGGAAATTGCGCCACTACGGAATTAAGGACTCTGCTCTCAGCCTTTTGACTTCTTACCTTAAAAATAGGACTCAAAGGGTTGAGGTTAATAGTAAAAGGTCCAATGGAACCAAAATAGAATTAGGTGTCCCACAGGGATCTATACTAGGCCCATTTCTTTTTCTCATCTATATAAATGACTTACCTTATCTAGTTAAGGATAATAATAATGAGATAGTGCTTTTTGCTGATGACACTTCACTTATTTTTAAAGTGAAGCGACAACAGTCGAACTACGACGAGGTAAACAGTGCTCTCTCAAAAATAGTACATTGGTTTAATGTTAATAACTTACTTTTAAATTCTAGTAAAACAAAATGTATAAAGTTTACTTTGCCTAATGTTAGGCAAGTCCAAACCAATGTAGTATTAAATGATGAGAAGATGAATTTGGTTGACAACACTGTATTCTTAGGTATTACACTTGATAGTAAATTACAGTGGGGTCCTCATATTGTTAATCTTGCAGGTAGGCTCAGTTCTGCAGCATATGCAGTCAGAAAAATAAGGGAAATTTCTGACGAAGACACGGCACGATTAGTATATTTTAGTTATTTTCATAGTAGGATGTCATATGGAATCCTTTTATGGGGAAACGCTGCCGACATTAATACAATATTTGTGCTGCAGAAGCGAGCCATACGTTCTATTTATAAAATGTCTGCTTTAGAATCTCTGAGAGATAAATTTAAAGAAATTAGTATCCTAACTGTTGCCTCTCAATACATTTTGGATAATGTAATATATGTTAGAAAAAATATAACAAAATTTAAAGTTAAAAGTGACATTCACTGTAGGAATACTAGAAATAAGCACAAGCTATATATGCCGGTGATCAGACTTAGTAAAGTCAGTAAATCTTTTAAAGGTCAATGTATACGCCTTTACAACAAAATCCCAGTAAACGTTCAAAATCTTTCCATTAATAAATTTAAAAAAGTAGTTAAAGAACGTTTGTGTGCCAAAGCCTATTATAAGGTCAATGATTTCATAAACGATGGCACACCTTGGGAGTAGGATGGCTTCTTGCAAGGCTACTTCTACATTATTATTAATAGGACTTACAATTATGTATGTGGATATTGTATATAATATTAAGTTACAAAATTGTAAACTTTATTTTAAAAGATTAATTTTTTCTCGCTTTTTTTGGTAAAAAAGTGGGCCCCGTGCGAGTATCTTACGCCGGTTCTTCTCGCCGGGTTAGTTCCCGAACCGGTGGTAGGCATCATGTAGGACATTCTGAAAATATTTATTTTAAATTTATTCAGAAATAAAACAATTTTGATTTTGATTTTGATTTTGTAAAGAACATATTACGTATTTTGTAAAAGAGATACGCATTTAGTAAAGGGCATATGCAGTAAAGGAGATAAATTTTCTATCTCCATCACTGCTCATTCCAGTTATACCTAGCCAACTTTAACCGTAGCTTAAGCGAGCACAATGGATAAGTAAAACTTACCTGAGCCAAGTTAACACTCTCTCTGTACCCCAAAGCAACGATTTCATCAAAGGCGAATAAAATGTTGAAAGCCTGGTTCAATACTTCTGTCTCTGTCAGTTGAGTGCAGTATTCTGGGAGCTGGAAAGAGAAAGAAAACATATAGTTACAAAAAATTTGACAGCACTTTTACCACAGAGTATAAAATACAAAAAATAATTACACTATTTAAAAATTAAACTTACTTTTCAGTGGCATTTAAAAGGTGTAATTTTCAACATTGTTATAGGTTTCAACTTTTTAAAATATTAGTTTTTATGGTGAAAAGGAATGACTAACAAACAATTAGCATGAAGAAAAAAAAATAAGAGGTCAAGTAGCCTATAGTATTAAGTAAATTTGATTACCCCCAAAAATATATTGCACTGAATTATGTGTCAATAATATGAACCCTGGTTCCACTTACCACACGGCTGAACAACCTCAATGTCTCCAGATCCTCAAGGATGTTGCTGGCCTTGGTGGTGATGAGCAGCATGTACAGCTTGTCCAGCGGCTGGTACACATATCTGATGATGGACAGACATTAAACTGATGACTTTCCAGGTCTTAGTATACTGGCACCATTGAGGAAATTGATTCCTAGGCAGTTGATGGGCCTATGTCATTTGGTCAGCTTATCAATTCAATGTTAGTAGTAATTGATCAAATGAGCTTGGCTTAGTGCGACCAAATTACTTAAGTCCGCCATCTGCCTAGGAATCAACTTCTCTGATAGTATAATCAGACATCTTGGTAGTTGGTCCAATATTGACTAAACTCATCATGTTTTTCAATTTATATTGCATTATTTTTAATCTAGATCATTATTAAACTATTTTTGAATATTAATCCTTCAATTAGACGTTCCAGGAATTCCCATTGTATTCTTTTGTGCTCGCGATCACCGGTGCTTGCGCGGGGCCTGAAGGATTAATATAAAATACAAGTTTCTTGTTCTGAATAAAGGCTAACTATAAATATTGTATAGAAGTAGGTACTAATTGCAGTTTAGTGTAAAAAAGTTTTGCTTACCGGACAGACTCTGTCTCCACAAATGTGTGTTGACGACCTCCAGTCATAAGCTTGGGGAATGCAGCCAGCAGGCCCTCAATACGGGCCTTGGTCATCTCCACAAACTGCCTCGAGACCAGTGCTGAAATAACCATTAAAAATAGTTATTTTAGTTGTAATAAATACTTCGATCGTGGGGATCGCGGACACAATGGATATTCAATTGTTATGCGGCACCCGGGTGCCGTTTGGGAGTTGGTGGGTATAATAATAGTAGCATTCATAACTTTTTCTTAACCAGATTCTTGTTCAGGTACTTACTGCTAACAACAATAAGCAAAACATATTGTTTTGGGTTTAATACCGGCTGAAAATAGGGATATTACATGATCGGCAAGGCACTCTAAAATTTACTACACACTTAAACAAAAAGTTTTGAAATGGAATTCCAATACATTAGGAAGATATTATACAAATTATAAAACGTTAAAATAGATTATCTATTACCTTTTCCCGACTTTGTACACACCGTTGCTGCTATTAGTACCTAAAAACACAAAATATGTGAGACACATTGCATACCGATTTTAAGGCTTGGCTTTCAAATTTTACACTTCTATGGCAACTTAGGACACTAGTATATATGAAGTTTACCATTTTGAATAATTTTTTCGGCACAATTCTCAATAAAGTCTGTAATAAATCAAGATTTAATTTATAAAAACAAGGTGACGTGTAGTATGCAATTTGTCCAAATTTGACATTGACATTTGACATAAATGACAATTTTTTTTTACTTTTGATGAAGTGGCTTAAGACATAAGAGTCCAGACTTTAGTCTCTAAACTATGCATGCATAAAAAACATGATTGGTGGTACGGTATGCGCATGCAGAAAGATAATAATATCTTTATAAAAGATAAACAATCGACAAAAATTTAAAAGCACTTCGGTGTTGTCTATCTCCCAAACCAAAAAGCTTGTTTTTTGACATTTCACAATTTTGACATTTCGATTTCGAGATTGTCAAAAGACGTAGCTCGCGAGCCACATTGTAATAATTTATAAAAATAATACAATTTCTTGATACAATTTGCGCGAGTGTGAAATAAAACGAGGAAAATTGTTCTGTGTAATAGCAAGCATGGCGCGAAACCTTTGATAGTGGTAAACTTCTATGGAAATTACCCATACCAGACGCACACATTGCAGTCGTGAGTAACTATGTTTTTACAAGATATAACTCGATTCTGGCTATACTAAACGCGGCTTTAATGACGTACTGTGCGTCGGGATAACGACTAGCTATTATATTTGCATACAATATTATGTGCTTGACTATTTAGATTAGTGAGTGAGTTTCTTATCCTCTTTCAATGACTTTGTAGTTATGTGGTCTTGATATGGAAGATACACCCTTGTTAGCCAGTGACAGTGATACTGAGGTACTTTTAACATTTAATTTTTACTAACTTTCCCAATAGAAACAAAGATAACATTCTATTTTATTATTCTATATATTCTTATTGTCCAAGATTGTGAAGTATGAGTAGAAATGAAGAAATGTGATGCCTGCCGTAACCGCTCAGAGAGAGGTCCGGAGCGTACGGGGGAGGATTGCGACCCCCTCATTAATCCGCCTCTAGTAGTCCAAGACGAGCCGTTTGATAATCCCAGTTTTGTAAGAGTTGAGTGACTTTTGTTTTCCACTGAAGAAATTTATTTATAGGCAGATGGTGTGCATCAATGTTTTTAAAACTTTTAACATGAACTTCTGGTATAAAAAAAGTTGGCAACTCCTCACCCTTAGCTTTGTTATCATGTATGAATGTTTATAATTATTTATGTATACTCTTGTTAAAATTATCATACTTAATATATTATGTTGAAATGTTTTCAATCTTTATTTTTGTAGGAACCCACAGGTTGAAAAACACTGGCCTACATTATTTGCTTGGTTTATGTCAACTATGTTACTTATGATTTATCACCAGGGTTTGACATAGTGTGACCAAATTAATCCTTAGATCGCGGATTCTTGGAAATCTATTGTTTATGTGGTCAAATTTGACCTCTTGGGAGTTGATAGGAGACCCATATTCAATCATCAAATCATGTCTTCTCTTTTTCATACTTACATATGAAAAACGAAAGAGGTAACCTGATACTAATTTGAGCATTAAATTTAACAGAAGTTGGCGAAATTGGCCAATTCCATCTGCCTATGAATCAATTTCTATGTTAGTAGTTAGCGAGTGCACTGCCACATGTAGAAACCTAGAAATATCTGGATGATACTGAAACAGACAGACACAATGTGCTTAAAATGTCTATATAAAAATTAGACTGGACAGTAAAATACATTTTGAGTTTTAGTGATTTAGTGATTATGATTTATGAATCCATGTTTGATTTTTTTAAAGGCATACAATAATGTCTCAACACTGAAATAAAATTAATTATAACCTATTTTAAAAAAGTAAATTGAAAAAATTATACCAGACAAAATATATCCATTTTCAGACAGTTCTGAATGCTTTTACAACTATGCAAAAATTATTTTTTACTTTTTCTCTCTTAATTCCTCGATTGTGGAAAATCGAGACACAATAGCCTTTCTATTGTTTTCGCGATCACCAGTGCTCGAACAGGGCTTGATGGGTTAATCCCTCAAGCCCCAAGCTGTTGCATGCGACCACGATAACAATAGAATAACTTCCAAGAATCCGCGATCAAGGGATTAAAAATATTATATGTGAGGAGTTCCCAACAACTAGCTTATTTTGACCACTTAATACAGAATAAGACAAAGAAACAGATTGATAAAGGAAATCGGTCACTTTGGCTCTTTTTGTCAGTATTTCTATTCTTTTTCATTTCCATAAAAGAGAAATGACAAGCAGGGCCCAAATAAAAATAGTTTTTGTCACAAGTTTTAAAAATATATATATTTTTAATTTATATCATTATGGTCAAATATAAATTATAAATAATAATCTAATGAGCTCTGTAAAAAAAGGTTGGGAAACCCTGACAAATACTATCTACATTCTACTTTTGCACGCACATACAAAATAATACTTTTTCACCATCTAATATGCATGATATTACTATCGATGTTGCGTGTAGTTTTGATGTCAGTGTCATTTTTAGTACATCCTGTATAGTATGTTAATTAGAGCAGGCGTTGGGTGGAGTTGAGTATGCAAAATATGAGGACTTTTCTTACTATCATTCTTATTAATGCTTCCTCATATTGGTCAATTTTTTATTAAGTACAAAAAAAATGTTGCAATAAAATGAACCAATACAAATCCTGGCAACATTCAGAATCATAATCTGCATGATTTTCAGAGTTCAACCCCATTCAGAATATGGTACGTACTCTTACATACATATTACCCACTCATCATCCGCTCTAAATAGGATTGTGATAAAATTCTTTGTATGTTTGTATTAATGCTGTGTTTAAATATTCCTTCTTTGAGTTATTTACTTTAGTTACTTTAATCAACTTTATCATATTGGAATTTATATTCAACAATTAATTTACATAATTGCATAAATAATCTACGATCGAAGGAAGTTTTGTTTAGTTATAAAGAAGTCTATTGGTAGGTACTAGGTAGTAAAAACTATAATAAAAATGCAATTTTTAACTATTGTTGATTTGGTTTTGCAACGAATCTCCAGAATAATATATACTTTTGTTTTGTGACCACAGATTTCTATAACAATGGGGATTGTCCATTTTTTTTAAATTTTGCTCATTACAAAAACATTTCGAGGAATAAGGTCAGTGATCGTTTTTCTGTATATAAACGAAAAAAATACCCATTAGTTACTTAGATTTTTGAACAAATATGTTTAACCTTAGTTTGACCTTCAATGGCGTTAAATTAGCAATAAATTCGACCAACATTACGTTTCGAACTTTTAGTAAGCTTCTCGTGTCAGCTTTCACATAATGAGAACTTGCATTTGACGACCCAGCCATTATAAATAAGATTGAAAGGAAAAAAAACATACTGCAGAGGTCAATTGGCCGCCGATGATGACGTCAGAGCGAAACTTTAAAAAATTATTGAGCAAAACTAGCCAATGAATTTCAAAATTATTTAATTTATATTCTTAAAATACCCTATTTTAACGAAAAAAAATATAAAAAGTACATGTGATTTTTTTTGGACAATGCCCATTTGAATAATTGGTATGCTGACACTACCACATCCAAATATTATAAATTTAATCAGCGGCGCGACCGCTCTGTTTAAATAAATCGTTACCTACGCATTGTAAGGATACAGAACCTTTAGCGTACGATCCCGACTCAACCTTAGCTATAAACGAAAGTTATTTATGAAGTAAATTAGCGAAACCATTGTGCAGGGTTATACAGGGTGATTAAGCTTTAATTGACATCCATATTTCAAATTTTATCGTGCTGTCACTGTGTCAACATTAGCAAGGTTATGTGTAAACAGAGTGGACAGATTAGTTGATAAGGACAGTCCAGATTAAAAGATTAAAACACCAGATAATAGTCACAGGGTGTTGCTTTGGCTGAGTTTTATTGGGAACTCGAAAAACTAGTAAAAAACGGGTTTATTGAAAAATCAACGACTCCACGAATCCGACCTGTTTTTATATTTTGTGTAGAGATGTGCCGATCATGACTTTGGCCGACTAGCCGACTAGTCGGCAGCAAAGAAGCCGACTAGTCGGCCAAGCCGATCATGGTTTCGGAAGTTTCCGTAATGCTGTTTCACTGCTGTTTGCGCACATGCCGCCTGCAAACGTGTCGAATGGTGTTTAGTAGGTATGTTTACTTCGCGTAATAATTTAACTTTATTTTGTTTCTATGATACAGTTGATGGTTTTCATTAAATATTTTATGTACATGAAATCTCGATTTAATCTTATTGAGTCTCGGGAAAGGACAAGGGATACTTTTTGCCCCGGAAAATGTACGGTTCCCGCACAATCAACTTTTATTATTTTCGGCTTAACTATTCAATCTATTTTGATGAAATTTGGTATGGAGATACTTTGAGTCTTGGCCCTTGGGAAAGCACAAGGGATACTTTTTGTACCGGAAAATGTACAGTTCCCGCTCAATAAACTTTTATGATTTTCGGGATAGTTTGGGATGAGTGCACAATGGCACTCAAAAATATACACACTTTTTTATTATACCAATTCGAATTAAATAATCATCGTTAAGACAGAACAACGTCTGTCGGGTCAGCTATTTATTATATAAAAGAAAGGGGTGTTAGTTACACTACTTATAACTCAAGAACGGATGAACCGATTTGGCTGAAAATTGGTGGAGAGGTAGCTTAGAACCAGGAGACGGACATAGGATACTTTTTATCCTGTTCGACCGCGTTTCCGTGAAGTCAGTATAAAATCTTATATATAAAATTCTCGTGTCACAATATGAGTTACCATACTCCTGTCTCCTCCGAAACCTTTACCAAATTTTATATGCGTATTCAGTAGGTCTGAGAATGGGCTACTGGCTACTTTTTATATTGAAAAGTGCATTTTGTTGAACAAATAATTCTATTACTTACAACTCGAGAATCGAGACTGACGGCGACCATTATGTTAAAATTATATTAATTACAAAAATAATTTCTTTACTAGCAAGTAATTTCAGATACACTTAATTTAATTTTAAAATGTGTAACACTGACTGAGTGTGTTATGTACACATTATAAATACTAATCAAGGTTTTTCTTTAATATAATTTCAATAATAGTAAAAAAGTAAAAAGCCGACTAGTCGGCGCTTTTTGCCGACTATTCGCCGACTACAAAAGTGGCCGGATAGTCGGCTTTACCGACTAGTCGGCACATCTCTAATTTTGTGAAGTCTAAAAACTGTATCAAAATCGATTTATCCTTAAGGAGGCTAAAGGGAGGCTTCGATATCCAAGACACTGAGCGCACGAGTACTGGGTAGATAAAATGACAGTAGAATACAGCTGCTACACGTTTACGTCTAGTCGCACGCACATAAACACGGTGCCGAACGACATTAGAAGAGTGTTAGGTTTATTTTCGTTTCGGAGTTTCTTGATTCAGTCGCCGCGATAAAAGCTATGCAATAGTTTAAAAACAAAATCACTGTCTTCCTTAGTAACAATAAATTTTAATCCATAATTCCACCTTTTATGAAACGTTTACACGCTCAAACTGTCGGATCGCTATGGATTATAGCAGTGGTCCCCAACCTTTTTTTCATGCGGGCCACAAACATGTTTTGGTCTTGGTGTCGCGACTCGCGGGCCGCAACAAAATTTTTTTAGGGTTAAAAAATTACTTTCTTCAAAATTAAAGATTTAAAATTGAAAAAATTTAACGACTATCACGTAGACTTTACTTTATTTTGCCGGTGGGCGTGAAAGTCAAAATTGTTTATTACATCACGCGGGCCACAAATAAAGTCCAGGCGGGTCGCATGCGGCCCGCGGGCCGCGGGTTAGGGATAGCGGGATTATAGGCATCAAGATACCCCGTAAAAGGACAAAGATTTTCATACTGGAAAAATTTAGTTAGTTACACGCGCGATAAACATTTTTGAACGAAGCAATATCCAGTCAGATATATTATGGAAGCATCCTGTGTATCTTATCGTCCAAGTAAAAGTGACAGCATAATTGTCTATTGTACGATTCTCATCTAAGCTTTTTATGAGTTTAGATCGTTTTGCAATTTGCGGTGTTATGACAATAAAATGTGTATTGAGGACAATTTGTTCAGTTCACACTATGTAGTTCGTTGTGTGATCCAGTGACCATACGGTCACGATCGAAACGGTGTCAAAATCGTTTGAAAACTTTACAGTTTACTGAAATACGATAAAAAAAAATCATGTTACAGACTTATTTCGCTAGACTGTAGCTAATAGTATAAAAAAAAAGTTTTGAAAATGTTTCTGAAAAATCTCTGGACTATGAAGTGTGTTCGAAATTTAAATGTTTTTTCTAAATTCAAAAGTGTACTGTGCGAAATATGAAAAAGAAAATTATTATTTCGAGAGTTTCAAAAACGGTATGGTTTTTTAGTACAAATAATAGGTACAATATTATATGTATGTATATAATATTTTGCTCGATGACGCTGATATACGAATTTCGGCCCAAAGGTGCGTCAAAGTCGTTTATTTATCGGGCGGGGAACCTTACATCTTTCCAAAAAAATGTATCCTATGACCTGGCACTCAAACACTCAAAGAATCTCTATCAAAAGGAAACGGACAGACAGACAGACAAACTTTTGCAATGCTAATATTAGTATGGATACCCGGCGTAATCGTCGTTGCTTTGAATTTTGTTGTTTCTCTTACTTTAAGCGCATAGACTAGTGCACTACCTAGACTAAAATAGGTTTACTAATTAGTAATTACTAGTAATTATACCGCTAGTACCTCTGAAGGCTTTTCACAAGGCTCAGTGCAAGGTGAACTAAATAATCGGCCAAGTGCGAGTCGGTATCGCGTGAGCAAAAGCAGGGCAAAAAAATCGCGTTACTTGTACGAAAAAAGCTTTCGTAAATATTTTTTTAGTAAGTATTTGTTATTATAGCGGAAACAGATATACATAATCTGTAAAACTTGTCTAGCTATCGCGGTATTTGAGATACAACATGAAGACAGACAGACGGACGGACAGATCCCTTTTTTAGCCGGGGTAATTTTTTTTTTCTCCCACAAAAAAATTGTAGATTATTTATATATCGGACGTAGGCCTTTAGGGTCACCGCAGATATACAATTTCAAGTTGGCCGACTATCGTAATTAAACTAAATTACTTAGGTAATATTCGCAATTTAATTGGACAATTTCTAATTGCAAGTAATCGGAAAAGAATCAAATTTAGTTGCAAAAATGTGCGAGCTATCCAGCCTTAAAGTACATAAAGCGTTTTCATATCCATGCTAGGGTTACAACTTAAAGTGAAGTTTTTAATGGAATTGTACGTTTAAGGGCTTTTTAACCTTTGCACAAGGCCATTCATTATTCATAATGTAGTTCACAACACGAAGGTTTTTATGGAAAATATATTGCTGTTGCAAATTATAATGTCTGATTTATAAATAGAAGCATAGGTCCCGTAGATCTTCAAGATTGCTTGGCGAAACAGAACAGTCGGGGTGCACCCAAGCCCCCGTAGACAACTGGCAAAACACTAACGCTAACGCTAGCGCTACAAAATGTATGGATTTGATGCGTTAGTATTCGCTAGCGAAGCGATGACTTATGTCAAATCTCATACATTTTGTAGCGCAAGCGTTAGGGTTAGCGCTTTGCCACTTGTCTACAGGCCCTGTTGCGGCAAACTTTGTCGTGCGGGAACTGCACATTTTTGCGGAATAAAAAAAATCCCACGTCTTTTCCTGTCTCTCAAAAACCTTAAGCAGCAGGCCGCAGGACCGATTGAGATGAATCAGGTTAAGGTTTTTGAGGTAACAAACAGACACACTTTCTTCATTTATAATAATACTAGATTCCGCGCGGCTTCGCCCCCGTAATTTAAATATTTCACAGATAAACTAGTCCACAAAAAAATAGCCTATGATCCTGCACGTGGTCTACTTCTTATCTGTGCCAAATAACAGAAAAATTGCTCCAGTAGCTCTTTCAAATAATTTTTCCACATTTTCCTCTATTTCTTCGCTCCTATTAGGGCTATTAGTCTTAGCATGATTAAATATAGCCTATAGCTTTCGTCGATAAATGGGCTATTTAACGCTGAAATAATTTTTCAAATCGGACCAGTAGTTCCTGAGATTAGCGCGTTCAAACAAACAAACTTCCGCCTTATTATAAAGTACCTGAGATTAAATGTGGACGTTTTTCTACAATTTTGATCGAAAAAGTTTTTAAGTATGTGGAATAATTTGTTTCGTGTGTAATATTTTGTACAAATATAACCTCGATGTTATCACGAAAACGCTAATTAGAAACATAAAACAACGTCAACACAACAACATAGTTAATTGAAAATATCATGTACAAGTTATAGCTAAATAAATATATTCAAAATTTTTGCTGCACGCATTTCGTAAAAATAAAAATTATCTCTTTCAAGGGTCAATTTATACTAGCGTAGAGTCGAAGCGAATTTCCAAAACTGAATACAGAAAATTCAACCTTAACTCCAGAGCGTAACGCATACATTTTTTTTTTTATATCGCAGAGGAAACCCATCATGGGTGCCCCGGGTTGGGTACCCCGGGGGTATGTGAGACTCTTACTCACTATTATTTTTAACAAAAATTAAAACCGACTTCCAAGGTAAAAACAATAATAGCATCCTTATAATATGAACTAAAAAGTATTACAGTACCCGGCGATAAATATTGCACATCGACCTTTGGAAGGTGACAGTCGGCTAATTTCGGTTTTGTAGAGCGTTATCTCTTACGCACGAAATACAAAAAGTCCGGTATATATTAGGAGCTGTTAAAACAATTATGGTTTGCTCCTTTTGACAATTTTATTATTCTTTGTATAAAATACACCAAATTTTCTATAAGTTATGGCTTTAGGTTCGGGTAAAATAAAATAAAAAAGGGTGTTCAAATTATGTTTACGTATTTAAAATTCGTTTGGAAAATTACAGCTGTAGCAAATTTAGGGGTGTTAACAACTCTAGATATATATTTTGAACTGGACGCGACTGCACTCTATTGAATTTGAACAACGACTGACATAATGTCAAATAGGTGTGTGCTACAAAGATAACGCTCTATGAAACCGAAATTAGCCGAATGTCTCTTTCCAAAGGTCGATGTGCAATATTTATTGCCGGGTACTGTAAATAATAATTATTCCTATCTAATGGTGCCTTTTTCCGAATTCGGCTAAAACTCAACTATTTCTGTACTCAATCTTCATAATTTTGAAGTCGGTACCAGATGAATCTTTAGTTCTCTGACAGAATATTTGAAACTTTTGGAACTGGCACCGACTTCAAAATTATGAAGATTGAGTACAGAAATAGTTGAGTTTTAGCCGAATTCGGAAAAAGGCACCATTAGATAGGAATAATTATTATTTAATACTTTTTAGTTCATATTATAAGGATGCTATTATTGTTTTTACCTTGGAATTCGGTTTTAATTTTTTGTTAAAAATAATAATTTCACTCTTTTTAGTTACCTAGTAAGCCATCGCGTACTATACGTAGAATAATACACCTGTATAATATTATTCTACGTAGGTATCTTATTACAGTCACACTTACAAAATATAATATCAGCTGCAGCCTGCAGATAATATTAAACAATATATTAATTAAAAATCGAAGTGAACACGTGTGACGTGCTAAGTAGCCGGTCACCGGACTAGTTAGGCTGGCACTCGCTCGACTTGTCGCACACGCCTCGCACTGTATAGTGTTACATAGTAGGTACCCGGCCCGCGCCGCGCCGCCGAGCCGCGGCTCTCGCGACTAAACGCGATGCAAAAGGTCGAAATTAGGTTGTTTTCCAGAATATCTCGGCGAAGTGAGACAGAATGTTACATGGTCGAAGCAACTTTAACTTCTCAGAAGTAATGTCAGTTAATGTGTGCCTTATGCTCTGGAGATAAGGTTGAATTTGGTGACATTGGTGACCCTGACTTGGTAATGATGATTATAATAATGATGAATGTAATTTGCATAGTAGCATATGCTTTCAGTTCTTAAAACAGCGCCTAAACTCCCAAACTTGTATCTATAAGGAATCCGGAGTTCTCTTAGTATCTTCGGAACCATAGTCTACCTTGGTGCAAAATCTTGCGTTTTGGTAGCATATGCTTAGGATGCATCTTATGAAACCAAAATCACTATATGTTTCCATATAAATTTCGAGGAGTTCCCTCGATTACTCATGGATCCCATCATCAGGTCACCACTTTTGTGAACATGGTACCAAATTGGAGTGAAACCTAATACAACAAAACAAAAATTTCGAAAATCGGTTCACAAACGGCGGAGTAATCGTTGAACATACAAAAAAAAAAAAAAAAATCCACAGCCGAACATATAACCTCCTCGTTTTTTGGAAGTCGGTTAAAAACCACCTGCGGTTCGCCTTCAGCCGTATAACGGAGGGAAATCCCGGATCTAACAAACACAGGACTCCCTCCACGACTGGCCGGTCTATCTCGGACCGGACTTCCACCAAGGTAAGGGAACGCTTAGGCGAACTAAAGCGTTCCCCTCGGCGCCGGGTCTGACAAAGCCGGGCAGGTTGGGTACCTGACCCGGAGCCCCGTTAGACAGAAGTTAGGAGGTTCGCGTAGCGACGCCTCCGCACTCCCGTCCTACGCCGGCGAGCGTAACGCATACATTACTTATGCGAGGCCAATCAGCGTCGCGTTGGTCGGGCGCATTCACGCGAATTCGCGCGGATGCGCGCGCCTTTTTAAATTCTCAGAAGTAATAAAGTGCGTTAGCGCTTTAGAGAAGGTTGAATTTGTAATGTTCAGTTTTAATAATTCGTTTCAATGCGATTCGACTCTGCACTAGTTATAAATTGACCCTAGGAAATTGAAAGATTCCCCTGATGAGCGATGATGATGGTTTATGGCTAAAAACTCTCTAAGATCATTTTCTAATTTCGCGGTGTAGCCGCCAAACCGCGCGTTTGCGCCGCCGCGTATAAGGTTGCGTTTCCACAAGCGGAGCGGAGCTTAGCAGTGCGCGAATTGACTAATCGTACTATTCCAGTGGAATGACAGCAAAGATTTCGAGCATAGTGATTGGTCAATTCGGCACCGCTAAGCTCTGCTCCGCTTCAGTGAAACACAACACTGCGTTGCGGCATCGCATCGCATAAACTACATTGCTTTTCAAAGGTTGTATTTGCGATACGACGCCGCAACGCAGTGTTGAGGCCTAGCCCTAAGGTTTTTTTAAATCTGAAAGATGTTTTTGCATGTCGCTGCCATTGTAAATTAGATTTTACGATCAACACAATAAGATCAATTATTGCATTCGTACGGAATTTTCACGATTCTTATTAGGTGCATGCCAGTACCATCGAAGTAATTTAGACTTCACTTCCTACAAAACAAGCTAAATTATTTATTTATTTATACTATTGCACAATGTTGAGTTGGTATGGCCGGCTATGCCTCAAGCGGCAGCGCTGCGTCGAAGCAACGCTGACGCAACGCGCCGTGTGGTTAAGCTCTTAATCGTCATTATAAAATCAACCTGACGCCAATCACAATAAGATTCATTTTTGCAGCTGCCTAACTTTTATTCCATAATTTGCTACCGTAAAATCAACCCTACGCCATTCACAATAAGGTCTAATTTTCGTAGTCGTGCGGCATCTGCACGATGTTTCCGTCGTGCATGTCGCTGCTGCCGCGGCGCAGCGAGCCCCGCCCCCCGCGCCCCGTACAGACGCCCGTAGTACTAACGGCACTATATTGCATGTTGCTATTGTATAATCAACCTTGTGCCATACACAACAAGGTCCATTTTTGCAGTCGACAGATAATTTTCTATATCATTGTAAAATCAACCTTACATCATTCACAATAAGGTTCATTTTCGCAGTCGTGCGGCATCTGCACGATGTTCCCGTCGTGCATGTCGCTGCTCCCGCGGCGCAGCGAGCCCCGCCCCCCGCGCCCCGGACAGACGCCCGTAGTACTGAATGTGTACGATATGTATTGGACGAACTGGTGAGCGAAAAATGAGCTATTTTGGTGTGAAAGGGCCGCGCTACACCGGAATGGCAGCGGCGAGGCGAGCACTTTCAGTGTCATTTGATTTTAATCTTTATCTTTATTGTAATACATAGTATTGCTTGAGAAGTCTACGGCCGCCAGTGGCCGCTCGTGGCCGCTCGTGGCCGCTGGCGGCCGCCGGCGACGGTGATTTCTCAAGCGATACTATGTATTACAATAATGAAGATAAAGTTTAAAATCATATGACACTGAAAGTGCTCGTCTCGCCGCTGCTATTCCGGTTTGTCGCGGCCCTTAAAACTAATCTGCAAGGTGAATGATCGTTTTCAATTTCTTTCATTATCCTTCAGCGGCTTGGGCTTGACAAGGTAACAGACAGACAGACAGACAGACACACTTTCGCATTTATAATCGTAAGTAGTATGGATAAAATGGATTATATACCTTGTACAACTTTAAGAGAAGGTGGCAAATAGCGCATAACGTGTACAAACTGCCACCTTTCCCTCTACCAATAGCGTGTGTCCGCGCGCCCTGCTCAGTCCTCACCCCACCCTTTGGTGGGGTGAGGACTGAGCAGGGCTGAGCAGGTCTCTTTAGACCCGGAAATCAAACTTAGCCCTTTCGTTTCCGACAAACGATCTTAGGCCCGTATTTTTGGTCAGTACTTAAGATGCGACCTGGTCTCAAGACGCGGTTCGGCTCTGTGATTAGTCCAAAATTTGACAGCCAACCGATCACAAAGCCTGAACCGTGTCTTAAGACCGAGATGTATCTTGAGTACTGACCAAAAATACGGACCTTAAAGTTACATGCCTCTTCCTTCTCTGATCTCATGCTATCCCTCTCCAGAGACTATTAAGTAGATAAGTAGTTAACTAAATTTTAACTTAATTTTAAGTTACTTATTGCATGTAAACACAAAATTTAGTAGCTAGTAGTAGTTTAAATTTAGTTAAGTACTAAACAAGGAAATTAGAATTTTGACTATTTTCTGTAAGGTTGGCAGGCGGGGCTTGTCACTTGACACATTTCGGGCAGGCACTTCAAATTAAGTTAAAATTTAGTCACTACTTATCTACTTAATATGTGTAAACCAGCCCTAAGTGATCTGTAACTTTTATATCCCTCTTCTCTGTCTATTATCTCATGCTATCTCTCTTTACAGGAGCGATCTAAAACTTACATCTCACTTCTCTCTCTCTCTGTCGCTCTCCAGGTACACGGCCGGGGCCGGTGTGGGTGTGTTCCACAGTGGTGTTCAAGTCCACGGCTCGGAGTGGGCGTACGGCGGACACCCGTATGCCTTCACCGGTGTCTTCGAGATCACGCCCAAAGACGAGAGGGAGCTGGGAGAACAGTTTCGGTTCAGGTGAGCCTATATAGCCTTTGGTCTTGTGGTTTTAAAAAGTTGAAACGTCAAGTTTTGACGTTTCAACTTTTAAAATTGTGTTTTGAAAGGTGTTACGTCTGCATCGCAATGCACTCGCCAGTACAGTTCGACAAGGCTTTATATGAACGTGGCGAGAAAAGGAACTAACGCTTCTATCATACAAAAACGTCATTTTTGACAGTTCTCCTTTACCAGCAGCGCCCATTGACATTATTGACATATTCATTTAAAGCCTTGTCGAACTGTAGAATAATCTAATGACGAGAGAGCGCTAGGCAAGCAGTTGCGGTTCAGGTGATTCTATAGTCCTGCACGGTCTTAGCGAATTTAAAGAGCTTTAAACAGTAGAAACGTCAAATTTTGACACATAAATAATTAAAAAGTGTAACTGTCAGTAAAGTTTACAGCGACATTTTTAAATTTAAATGTCTAAAGTCACAATTCCAAACGTTTTCTTACTGTTGACTGAAAAATAATATTTTTTCTTTTCATTCCAGACAAAGCGTTCACATAGGGTATACAGACTTCAGCGAGGAGGAGGTCAGACGGCTGGTCAAGGAGCTGGGCAAGCAGTTCCGAGGTGACAGGTCAGTTAACCGACTGTTATGGATAGCCTATCCGGCACCTTATCAGGAAGTGGTGGAGTAGGCCATAAGTATCGTGGCGGTAGGGGCTATTGACTCTCTGTCGAAAAAACTCTATACTGTACTCGGCGAAACATGACGGTAGCGGTCATTGACCCTGTCAGAATCTTGTCATTTTCTAGACAAAGCCGCGATTGACAACATCTGACACTTCACTGTCAATCGCGGAAAACCGCGATATGCAATAGTATAGAAAATCGGCGAAACTGAAAATGACCGCTACCGCCATCATGCCATGATGGAAGCGGTCATTTTCAGTTTCGCCGAGTACAGTATAGTCCAAAGGTGATAATATCGTATTTTGCATACTTAATTAAAACTGAGTAGTGAGTTATGAGTATGCAGTAAATTGGTTTAAACTTTTTGAATTCTGAAGGTACTGTTTCGATCAACGCGGTCAGAATACCGATAGAAAATTAAATCTATAGTCTATGACTCTATGCTACAAAGTGGCATTTTATTTAAATTTTCGCGGTCGCTTACGGCAGAAAGTACTAGTGTCTAGTTGTCTTTATAATATTTCAATATTTTAAAGTCAGCAGAACACAGTGTAAGTATTTTTCATATCGCTCCTAGACTAGTTAGGTCAATGACCACTAGAACCTCGTTAATTAATTTTGACTATAGTAAATATGACTATAGTAAACTAGTATGTAATAAAGACCTTGAATCGTTAGGGGGACATGTCAAGAGGTCACAGAAAAATTAAAAAGGTCGCGCTGACCTGATGAATCGTTAGGGGGACATGTCAAGAGGTCACAGAAAAATTAAAAAGGTCGCGCTAATTGCTGTTTTTGAGAAATCCAAAAAATGAATAGAAAAATTTTGAAATGCTTTTTTCTCGGAAACTATTGGTTTTGGAAAAAGTTTTTTAAATAAAAAATGTAGAGGGCATTGCGAACTACATTTTTGTCATTGGAGTGACGACATCCGACTTAAAATACAAAAAGTAGAGGGCTCAGGGCGCTAATGGATCAAAAAAGTGTTACAACGGTATTTTCGATAGGAAAAATTGATTTTTTCATAATAATGTAAATTAGAAAGTTGTTCGTCATAAAATTAGCTACAACTTTTATTCAAACAAAATTTTTATAAAACTTACTTTCGAGCTGGAACTTGTCGATATGTACAAACAAATTGTACATTATGTACCGTGTCGTTGCACAGTCCTCATGCAATGCTTTTTTTTTTAATTCAAATGAAATATTAGTAATTGTTTTCTAATTTTTATATCAAAAAATTTTTGATAACATGACTTGATTTTGATGACTTTTGTTGAGCAAAAATTTGAACTTAGGTGAATTCTGTGTGGTAATTAAGAAGAACGTAGAAGTTAAGTGGTTTTGGGACTTGACATTTTGAAATTGAATGAGAAATACGATTACAAATTTTTAGTACATTAAAAATCTTATACTTATGAATGCGAAAGTGTGTCTGTCTGTCTGTTACCTCTTCACGCCCAAACCGTTGAACCGATTTTGCTAAAATTTGGTATGGAGATACCTTGAGTCCCGGGAAAGGACATAGGATACTTTTCATCCCGAAAAATGAACGGTTCCCAAGCGATAAACTAATTTTGGCGCAACGGAGTTGCGGGCATCATCTAGTGAATAATATTTTTTTGTCAATTTGAAGTTTGTATTAATAAGTGAATTAATGACATTTTTAAAAGCAATTTTTTACATAAAAACTGGTATTTCTTAATTAATTGATTTTGCTTGGCTAATAATTGAAAGTTTTCTTGTTCATTATTTACTTTATTATTGATGCTTTGGAAAATTTCTTTCTTATTTCTTCGTTTCGTGTTTCAACTTTTGATTCTTTTGATTTTATTTACTCTAAATGTTATTAAATGTTAGTAGAAACAAATACAACAATAAATTAAAATTGATAAACTTAATTTGTATGGTCAGTCCTTCTAGGTATACGCAAAGTCCGGTCTTTTTAGTGTTTATGGCGGTGACTTACCTACCTTTAAAAAAAATGTTTGAATAAAAGTTGTAGCTAATTTTGTGACGAACAACTTTCTAATTTATATTTTTATGAAAAAAACATTTTTTTCTATCGAAAATACCGTTGTGACATTTTTTTGATCCGTTAGCGCCGTCTACTTTTTGTATTTTAAGTCGGATGACGTCACTCCAATGACAAAAAATGTAGTTCGCAATGCCCTCTACATTTTTTATTCAAAGAACTTTTTCCTAAAACCAATAGTTTTAGAGAAATCAGCATTTCAAATTTTTTTATTCATTTTTGAATTTTTCAAAAACAGCAATTAGCGCGACCTTTTTAAAAATTTTTTCTGTGACCTCTTGACATGCCCTCCTAACGATTCATCACGTCAAATAACGGTAGGTCTTTATTCGGAGGGCACTCAATTTTTCGTTACATATTTACGTTCGTTTCGTTTATATGTATCAAAAAGAAAGAATTGTCATCACTTATTCACTACAAACTACAAAGTATAAAACAAAGTAGCTTTTTGTATTTCTCTATATTTTCTATAACCTTCAAACTTCACAACGTATTTTGATACGGTTTTCTTTAATACGGTTATGAAATTAAATATCAAATATCAAATTCAATTACATTTGTTTTTTTTTCAGATACCACCTTATGAACAATAATTGTAATCATTTCACGTCGGCGTTTTGTTTGGTGAGTTAATCCATAATTCCATACTGATATTATGAATGCGGGTGTGTCTGTCGGTTTATCTGTCTATCTGTTACCTTTTCACGCCCAAACCGCTGTACCGATCTAGCTAAAATTTCGTATGGAGATACTTTGAGGCCCGGGAAAGGACATAGGATACTTTCGTCCCGGAAAAATGTACGGTTTACGCCTCAATAACGAATTTTGTCACAACGGTGTTGGGGGCGTCATCTAATACAGTATAAAACAAATTCGCTTTCCTGTCTGTCAAATTTCAAACATCGACAGCAACAAAACAGCTTCGTATCGCATCGGGTCTTATCATAAAGTTAATATACCTAGCGGAATAGAGAAACAAAGGCCTGAGCAAGCGAGATGCCACTATCAGTAACACCGCATGGTAAAAAGAGACGTGTGATACATGACAGCAGCACACTTTTTTTGACGTCCAGTCGGCACGTGCCGCACGTTGTCAATATAATCTCATAGAATTCATGTTCAATCATGCTTGTGTAAGTGTATACGTACACATATTTTTCACACAGATGAAAACCAATTTTGGTTACGTTTGACAGCTCGAGATTGTTGCTCTATTCCGATAGGTATATTAACTTTATGGGTCTTATCGGCTGCACCGCGGTCCACTTAAAGTAGATAATATAATATTTCTTACTACCCACAGTAAATAGTGGTTGCAAAATTTATTATTAATACCTAATATCCATATTATAATATGTACTTTGTTACACTGGAAGTAACTAGTACTTAAAAGACAGGCTAGGCCTTGTTTAAGTACTAGAACATCAAATTGTATTTTATTTTTAAGTGTCTTTTTCTAAATAAATAAATAAAAATTATGTCCTCGTCTCATGGTGCTCACTATATATTACTGCCGCTCATGGTGTTCACTATTTATAATGCCTCGTCTCATGGTTACATATTATGGTCTCATGGCGCTCGCTAATATAGTGCCTCGTCTCATGTTCCAGGCGCTGTGCGACCGCGACATACCGGCGTGGGTGAACAGGCTAGCATACGTGAGCTCCTGCGTGCCATTCCTACAACGATGTTTGCCCAAGTGAGTGTTGTGTACAGTTTCCGACGGCTTTGACAGGTGTACTCTAAGGGTTGGACCACATCTGGCAGCACGGAATCGCCTTTTTCCGTCGCCCTTTCTCTTTCTGTCGCTTAGAGCTGCCATTTGCTAGACCGAGACAGAAAGCATAATGCGATCACCTCGAGGATTCCGCCTCGTGCTGTCGAATTATGCTTTCTGTCTCGGTCTAGCAAATGGCAGTTCTAAGCGACAGAAAGAGAAAGAGCGACGGAAAAAGGCGATTCCGTGCTGAGATGAGGTCCAACCCTAATAGTTAGCGGTATGTCAAAAACTTGTCATTTTCTATACAAAGCTGCGATTGACAATGAAGTGTCAGATGTTGTCAATCGTGGCTTTGTATAGAAAATGACAAGTTTTTGACAGGGAGTCAATGACCGCTAGCGCCATGTTTCATCGAGTAAGGTATAATGAAAGTAATTTGAGTGCAAAAAATAATATTATAAAAATCTCTTTTGTCTCTTCACGCTCAAACCACTGAACTGATCTCCGTGCTAAGTACCCAAAGGACTTGTGTTACAGGTACCAGACAACGGAAATATATTTAATACTTTTATACTATTCATATATTTAAGATTTTTATTATATCATACACATATTTAATACACATCCATGACCCGGGAACATTGAAAACTTTTTGTTCCGTCGGCGGGATTCGAACCCGCGACCCCCGGCTTGAGCCACAGAGGTCGTCTGTACCTACATTTTTATGTTTACAGGGAATGGCTGACGCCGGCGGCGTTACAACAGTCCCTAGCGGTACATTCGCGTTCCAGCTCGCCCGCCACGCCTCAATAGCATCGTAAGAATGTCTCTTTCGCTCCCATACTTATCATGTATGGCTGTCTCTTTTACTCGCATGCTCACTTTTCACTCCATATATTAATATCTCTGTCACTCCTATGCTTATCGTGTATACCCGTCTCTGTCGCTCCCATGCTAAACATGTATATCTGTCTCTATTCTCACATGCTCGCTCCATATATTAATATCTCTGTCACTCCCATGCTTACCGTGTATATCTGTCTCTTTCACTCCCATGTTCATCATCCATGTACCTGTCTCTAGTGTTACTGCCGTGCTTGTCATGTATATCTGTCTCTTTCACTCCCATGGTCATCATCCATACCTGTCTCTTTTACTCACATGCTTATCATTTATGAATGAATCCTCTACACGCTTTTCACCAATAAGAAAAGCCTTTCTCTCGCATGCGCAGTAAAAAGTGTTTATGTAAAAATTGTAACCACAACCAATTAAGTTCATGATAGGGCTATAGTCTGTCAAGAAAGTCATGAACTCATGACAGACGGGAAATTTTTTAAATGAAATAAATATGAGAACTTTATTATTTCGAGATAAGAATGTGCAAGGTGACAATATTTAAATATAAAAATACAAGGAAAAAAATACACCATAAAAGCGTGATTACGTTTAGAAAATTTTCCCGCCTGTCATCAAAGAGGATGTAAACTGTACTACGTAACAAAAGGTCGGACTTAGAAGAAAAAAAAATAAACATTCGTTATTTTTTTAATTTGAAACTAAACGAAAAAATTTTAAGTGCAAAACCTTTCACTCTAAACATACCAAAAATAAAAAAAATAATAAAATAAAAAAGAAATGAGCTCAAATAAATGTTTTATTTCAATAAAAATTATTGTACATAGCTAAATAAATAGGCTAATAAGGTAAATTAAACAATAAAACAGATTTAATCCACAAGCTTTTGTTGATTTCTATTATATAAATATTATAATATTACCTACAGTACAGTTATATGTATTTTATATTTTATAAATATAATAGAATAGCTGTCTATGCTACTCTACTAACTACTTGATTGGCTTATACAGTAAACTCTATATAGGGAGGGGATTAAAGCTGCACGTCCACCAGGTTGGAATCGGGACGTACGGTGCGGACGGCACGTCGTGTCGTCATATATTTGTCAGGCGCAGAATGACGTTCCAGTACTTCTAGTGCAGTTCGTAGTAGTCAGTACCATACATACAAAGCAACAAATCCATCCACTGCGTACCTACGCTCCGATTCCGATCCAGTGGACCGCACCTTTATACATACACACTTTGTTTTCTTACATCCTGTATACGACAGCTGAAATCTATCGCGCGGGCTCAGGCCAGCTGCATACCACCTCACTTGATCAAAGGATTTTTTCTTGGTGGCCGTACCACTCATAATCCCATACCTTCCTTCTCCTAAAATCTCCTTGCTTTGAATCTCTTTGCTGCTTTCGTTAATTCCCAAGCGGTCGCATGCGACCGCGAGAACAAAAGATTTCCTAGAATCCGCGATCGAGGTAACAGCTATTGCTTGCAGACTAAAATGTTGCAAACTAGCTGTATAGGAACCTAAAAATCTGAAATTAATGAAACATTTTTCATTTACTACAATATTTCCATACAGTTTACATACATATAGTTAATAACCTTATGTATTATTACAATAAAACAGTATACACATGATACACATTTCAACATTTTCCAAATTAACTGCATACTGATACACATTATAATATTTTCTATGAAATAATAATCTATCTTTTTCATATTAATATAGTATAAGTTGTAAATTATTGTACAAATATGCAAATAATACTACGACATACTTTGTATTAGAACATGGTATGATATCGTTATGTTTTGCTTCAATTTATCAATTTACGGTTACATTTACATTTTACAATGGCTTACCTTTCGTTTTTCAATAATTAAGGTTTAAGACATTTATTTCTCATAAGAACTTAATTGAGAAAATGTACAATTAATAACTTATCAGTTTACTAACTCTAAGCGTACCTAGTGTACGGGCTTACTATAATATTATAAAACTTTGATCAGAACATTACAACACTTGTTCATAAACAATTCAGTTAATTGTTTATGAACAAGTGTTGTTTGTTGTTGTATTGTTTTTGTTTTGAGGGTGGACAGTAAAAACCACAGATATCAGAACCAAGAAATGGGCCGCCGAGCGCATTTTGTTTGAGTCCTGGTGTAAGCGACACATACATTGACACCTGAATAATTACACAAGTTACACCCACACATTAACAAATCCCCGCCACTCACACATTCAAGTCGATGCTCTCATTGCTGCGCACACATTACTATCTACTGTGGAAGTACGCGCCTCAGCCCAGACAAAACATTCAACAAATTTCACACCTACGCTAGTGATTGACTGTCGATAAATTACTATCGAGTAGTTACGTTGTTCCTTAGTATGGCGAACAATTTTAGCTTTAGTACCAGGCCCCAGTACAAATTTAAACAGGCTTTTTATTTAGATTCATCTTCTCTTTAATTAAATCTTGCAAACTTAAAATCTACCCTACTTTTTAACGTGTAAGTTGCATCACAGTCACAGTGTAATGCAAATTAGGTCAAAAATAAAATATTATTTCGATTTTTCTTCAAGAGATAAAAATAATGTAAATTCGTAGCGGAGTCTAATGCTCGACTTACACGGGTGACCAACGGGTCGATATTAGTCGCGCGGCAAGTCACCAGTCGAATCGCCTGTCCAACCCGAATTTACACATTCTACAAAAATCGCCTGTGACTAGTGCCGACAAACTATGTATTTGCAACAAGCGATCGCTTGCGACTGAGCGTTTACACGGTCGATTTTAGTCACCAGCCGCATGCGGCCATTGGCCGCACGACTTTGGGGCTTGCGACTTTAGCCGCATGCGGCGTAGTCGAATTGCCATTTACACGGTCGATTTTCGCCGTGCGGCGTAAATCGTGCGTCACCCGTGTAAATCGAGCATTAAGGTGGCTTTCGGATCTTTGCCGCGACCGACAAAAATTCAAACAAAATGCTACTTTATGACCAAGGCTATAGGCTTCATTTTAGTCTACACTCTACGCCACTAGCTTACGCCGCCGCCGGCGGCAGCATGGGTCGCCACACAAAATATGTCAGTAGAAAATGATGCCTATAGCTTAATATGTCATAAAGTAGCATTTTATTTGAATTTTATCGAAACAAACCGTTGCAAAAACCAAGCGTAATTTTAACGTTGTTGTGTTTGTATGTGGCTTAAAAAGTTTTTTTTCAAAATGCACAGAACATATTGTGCTTTGTTTTGTTGGCCACCAATCGGGCCCTCTCCCAGTTGAATTTATACATTTTTCTTTATAATTTTTCTCATTTGGAAATCTAAAACGGGAAAAACACATTTAAAAAAATTATGAAATATTATTAATATTAATGCTACAAATTTTTATAATATCTTATATATAAAATTCTCGTGTCACATTACGTTAGATAGCGTATTCCTCTGAAACGGCTTTACTGATTTTTACCAAATTTGATAATAATTATGTATAATGTATATTCAGTAGGTCTGAATACTATATTATTATTCATTAAGGTACTTTGATAGTTGCAACACAAATTTAATAATAATAATAAAAAAGAAGGTAATAAAGTAATTCCTTAGATTATTTTACATAATATTTATAAATATTAATTAAACTGTCAAAATAATCACCTAATATTAGTTATTACTTCATTACTCATACTAATCGCGGCAACGTGACGTATCGACAACAAGAAATGACAGGTACATCACTATCTCACGGCGCTTATCAGCGGCGGTGCCGGGCAGCGACCGATTCAATATGCGCAATTTTCATTACTCGCTCAGACTGTTTTCAACACCTGGCACGCTACACTTAGCGAGCAATGTAATGCGTTCAATCTTTAGGTTACATATTTCTCGCACTACCCGACTGGAAATTCCTAGTGCAATTATTTTAACGAAAAAAATGAGATTTTGGTAGAAAATACTGGAAATACAAAATTGTTTTTGTACTTACCTATGAAAAGTGACTCCTTCAAGTTTATGGTCACTTAGATTCTTGCACACAACCACCGAACAGTTAGGCATTTAAAAAAACACTCCCGCAGTAAACGCTTAGACAATCACGTCCCGACTAATTGTGTTTTCGCGAAGTTTACCCGTATTGGTCGCACTTCACTTACACCGGCCACGCCCCCACAGCCACCCGTAGGTAAGAACCTACGTAAACACAGAATAACATCATAGATCTCATATTACTGGATGTGGCAATATAAATTTTGTTTATTATTTAGTATTTAGTTTATGAAATCATAAATATAGCAAGTATTATTTAGTTATATTAATTATGTGTATAGTTAATTATGAAATCTATAATAAAATACATACAATATAATTATATACCTAAGCACATAACATACAATATACATATTATATAAATTGCCTAGGTGGCATGATTTTGTTTATAATTATATATATATTTATTTATATACATATATAAAATGAAGACGGCAAACAAGCAAACGGGTTACCTGATGGAAAGCAACTATCGTCGCCCATGGACACTCGCAACATCAGAACTGCAATTGCGTTGCTGTCCTAAAATTTCAAAGTTTTAATGTGTTGTTTAATTAGATTTTTAAATTTAGACATTGTTTTTGAATCTTTAATGTTTTTTGGCAGGTGATTATATATCTGTACTCCCTCAAATAGTAGATCAAAGCGCACGGAAGTGCGCGGCCAAGTTCCAGCAGGCCGCGCACATGCCGTGCACTATTTACACGAACCGTTTCGACGCACTTTTGACCCCCCTGTAGCTCAGTGCCTATTGCCAGTACAAAGATAAAATTATACCTACGTAATTATATATTAGTACTTACGCAGTATACCAAATTTCATAGATATAGCTTCGGTAGATCCTGAAATATCTCCCTGTGAAAATAGCTAATTTTGGCACTGACTCACTCACTCACTCACTGACCGGTAATCAAAACCTCTAGGCCACTTCCAATTGTCCTAGCGCTATGAAATTTGGCACACAGGTCGTGTGTTATATGTAGATTAACAAAAAATTGAGAAATTTAAGAAATCGGTCAAGCGTGAGTCGGTTCACCTACAAACCTGAGAGGCCACTTTCGATTGTCCTAGCGTTATGAAATTTGGCACACAGGTCGTGTGTTATAAGTAGATAAGTAGATTAACAAAAAATTGAGAAATTTAAGAAATCGGTCAAGCGTGAGTCGGTTCACCTACAAACCTTAGAGGCCACTTCCGATTGTCCTAGCATTATGAACTTTGGCACGCAGGTCGTGTGTTATAAGTAGATTAAAAAAAATTGAGAAATTTGAGAAATCGGTCAAGCGTGAATCGGTTCATCTACGAATTTTAGATACCACTTCCAATTTTCCTAACGTAATGAAATTTGACACTCAGGTCGTGTGTTATAATATGTAGATTAATAAAAAAATTAAGAAGAAATCGGTCAAGCGTGAATCGGCTCCTCTACGAACTATAGGTAAAAATTCTTATACGCCAGTGATACAACGAGAATTGGTTTAAAATATTGTCATCATGTATAATGCATACCGTATAGCTTATTAATACTTCGATTGCGGATTGGAAATCTATTGTTTACGCGTTCGAATTCGACCGCTTGGGAGTTGATATACTTAGGTTAAATAAATACTGTTTACTTGAAAATTTCGCTTCTATTGATAGTTTACAACTAGCGCCATATATCGAAGGTATTGTTTAAGTCGGGTGTGGCACAAGAAGAAAAAAATAGGTATAATTTCTTGAAAAAAAGGACTGAAATCCCACCAAAAACATACCTGTTAAAATGGGGCCAAGTTCCTATCAGCAAATTTTTGGTCTAAAAAAAGAGTTGAAATCCAATCCAATGCCAAGTTTAGATGCACTTCATCGATTGTTATCATTTTCATCAACAGCCTGATCCATAATACTTCTAAATTTGAACTTGGCAGGTTTTCGTGCTTTACGTAACTCTGGATTAATTGTAAAATAAGATAATATAATTAAATTAACCTGCCACGTTCAAATTAGAAGTATTATGGATCAGGCTGTTGGTGAAAATGATAACAATCGATGAAGTGCATCTAAACTTGGCATTGGATTGGATTTCAACTCTTTTTTTAGACCAAAAATTTGCTGATAGGAACTTGGCCCCATTTTAACAGGTATGTTTTTGGTGGGATTCTTTTTACCATAGTTCGTTCGTGGTAAGCTGAGTACGATGTCATTCGAGTTTCTTAATTTTATTCTTTGTATCTGCTGCTTTTTAGTTAATTTTATTTCGGAGTGGATTTCCTTGTTCCTTAGAAAAATTATTATTTTTCTAATGAGTATAGCTGTGTAGTAAGTGTATGTTTGTATGATATTCATTTTGTTAGTTTCTGTATATACTCCTATATATCCTAAAACGTTTAATTTACTTGCTGACTATCTTACTTCATTTAACTTGAAATATAATGGATAATATTCAACTGCAAAATGATATAGACAACTCCTCTAAAATTTTTTGTAAATTAATTGATAATCCTAAAAATCTTAAACACGAAATTGAAAATTTTAAAATCGACAGAGAACTTAAATTAAACATCATCTCTTTTAATGTCAGAAGCGTTAATAAAAATTTAGACAACTTCCTTATATTTCTTACTAGATTAGATATAGACATAGATATTATCGTCCTATCAGAATGCTGGTGTAACGAGGATTCAGTTCCCCCTGTAATTGATGGATACGCTATGTCTTACACTCAGCGTAGTTTTAATCAAAATGATGGTGTTATCATGTATATTCGCAATACCATAAATGCCTCAGTACGAGAAGTGGAACTAGACGAAGCCAACGCTTTAATGGCGAGTATAAGTAATACGACTATATTTGGAGTATACCGCCCCTATGGCTTTAAAAATTTAAACGTTTTCCTAGATTCCCTGGACAAACTTCTGACCTCCACCAAAACACAAAATGTAATACTTACTGGTGACATTAATATTGACACTATTGTCACTACAAATAATAATGGCAGGGATTATTTAGAGATTATAGGCTCCCACGGTCTATACAAAGCCATTGAATACCCGACTCATGGGCGTACTTGCCTGGACCACTTCATGTGTAAACTAGTTCTCGACGCTCAATCCTATGTAATCGAAGCGGACATTACAGACCACTTTCCAATTGTACTGAGCATTTCACACCCTGACAAAGTGACAACTGCAACCTTAAATTCTGCTACAAGAACTAAAATAGACTATGATGCGCTGAAATATGCTATTGCTGAAAAAGATTGGAATCCTTTTCTAGCACTGGATGACCCAAATATTGCTGCAATAATACTAACTGAAACTATACAAGATCTCGTGATACGACATACTTCCACAACCACTTTTACTAAAAGAAAAATACCCCTAAAGCCCTGGATTACTCCGAGCATCATTAAGTGCCTTAAAATTAGAGATAAGATGCATAAAATATCCAAAAAGTATCCAGACAACGAACATTTAAAACAAAAATATTTGAACTACCGTAATGTATGTAATCTGACTGTAAAAAACTTAAAAATAAACTATTATAGAGATAAATTTAATAAAAATACAAACAATTTAAAAGGTACCTGGGAAACTGTGAAAGATTTATGTAATTTAAAAAACACACGAACAGCTGCTTCCTCCCTGCTAAAACTTGCACCATCTCCATCTGAATCACTTGACCTTGTTAACAATTATTTCACATCTATTGGTGGAAAACTAGCTTCTGACATCTTAACAAAAACTAGAACAAATGAATCTGATCTACTAAATAAGGGATCCCCATCACTGAACGTCAATTCTATGTCATTAACCCCCACAGATTTCAGGGAAATAGATAAGATAATTCTTAATCTTAAAAGTAATAGTGCTCCTGGAATAGACACTATATCTACCACAGTTCTGAGGAATTCACGTAACACACTATCCAGCCTGATTTCCCACCTCTGCAACCTGAGCTTTATTAATGGTACATTTCCTGATATATTTAAAAAAGCTGTCGTAATCCCAGTGTACAAGGGTGGCGATATTGATTCTGTGTCAAATTATAGGCCTATATCATTACTTAGTACTATCAGTAAAATTATAGAAAAAGCTTTTAATACTAGACTCATAAAATTCTTAGAGAGTAAAAATCTGTTAGCAAGCTCTCAATTTGGCTTTCGATCGGGCAAATGTACTGAGGATGCAGTCTCAAAGTTCTCAGAAATAGTTACACAATCTCTCGATAGAGGCCAAAGATGTGTAGCTATATTTTTGGACCTCAAAAAAGCGTTCGACACAGTTTCGATACCGCTACTCTTGGCAAAGCTGGAGAAGATGGGTATGCGTGGGTTACCGTTAGAATGGCTCCGAGACTATCTATCACTAAGAAGTCAAATTGTAAGAGTGGAGAAAGTCTATAGTTCTGATGCTAAAATAACCTATGGAATACCTCAGGGTAGCACCCTCGGACCTACTCTTTTCTTGGTTTACGTGAACGAATTATGCAAACTTAATATGGTCAGTGGTAATATCCTCGCATTTGCGGATGATACTGTCTTAATATTTAAAGGATCATCATGGCCGGAAGTTGAAAAATATGCAGAGGAAGGTCTCAGAATAGTAATAAAATGGCTAGATCAAAACTTACTAACTATTAATATACCTAAAACAAAATATATTTGCTTTAGGATTACTGCTGCTTCGAATCCACCTACAAATTTCAAAATTAAAGCCCATTCCTCCGTCTGTATTTCGGAACGTGACTGTGATTGTGCTACCGTATTGCAAACAGACAGTCATAAATACCTAGGCATTATAATAGACAAACACTTAAATTGGCGTCCACATATTACGGCATTGAGCAAGCGTCTACGTAAGCTTTTACCTATATTCAGGAATCTTCGTGATGCTGCTGATTTCTCTCTCATAAAAAACGTCTATATTGCCCTTTGCCAATCGCTTTTGACATATTGTGTTACCGTTTGGGGTGGAGCCGCTGCCAGTCATCTCTTGGAGCTAGAACGAGCCCAACGAGCAATTATTAAGGTTATGACTCATAAGCCCAGAAAATATTCTACAGAATTACTCTATCGTGAGACCCAAATTCTGACTGTGCGGCAATTATTTATACTGAACGCAGTGATCCGACACCATAAATATGTAGACCTCACACAATTACCCCTACATAAAAGACGCATTAGGACTCCGACTACCTCAATAAACACAATGTTTGCAAGACGTCAATTAACTTATATGGGCCCTTATCTATACAGACATTTCAACGATCAATATGAAATCGTCAAATTAAATAAATCTCGCCTTAAGTTGTCAATAAAACAATCTCTTCTGGCACTTAATTACCTACAAACTGAAAATATAATAAATTTAAAATTAACGTAGGCAATTTTAACAACAACCGTTCTTACACTTACACTAATCTAGCAACACAGTATCCGGTAACTTTAGTTTTTAAAGAAAAAGTAAAACATGTTAAAAAAGCACATATACACTACTGTATGTTATATTATACTAGCTGTCCCGGTGAACTTCGTGTCACTTTAAAACCTTCCCTGGACTTCTACGAACATTTTAAGACTAAAATCAGCCCAATCCGTTCAGCCGTTTTGGATTTTTAGCGCGACTAACACATTTAGATTACATACACCTAATCTATCTATTTATCACATAAGATTATCATATACCTAATATAAAATCATACACTTCATATTATTATATTTATTTATACACTACTGTATGTTATATTATATTATCATATTATACCTAAAATAAAATCATACACTTCATATAATTATATTTTGACCTGAAGCGTATAACTTGGACCACACGCAAATCTCGATAAAGAAATGTCACGTCAAAATATTATGTCTACAAATTACAATTACCCTCACATTTTTTAATATTTTTATTTTATTCATTAGTCATCTTACATTTTACGTGAAATTGTTGAATATAATGTTAAGAAATTTTTTGTCAAGTGTATTACTTTTGAAATAATATTGTGTTCACTGCATTGGGGTGGAGGGTTGATAGTCTGAGACACAGGAACTCCTAGTTCAGGCATCAACCCACCTAAACTCTTACTGTAAAACTGTCTAAATTGTGTTTTTTCTACTTTGTTAAGGTGAGAAATAAATAATAATAATTATTATTATTATTATATTTTATCACTTGGCGTTAGGTAATCATAATTAAACAATATTTTTATTAATTTATTTTGAGCGGTCTGTATTGTTTTTAAATTTGACTTGGCAGCAGTACCCCAAACTTCTATAAGGAAATCAATATGTGGCTTAATAAATGAATTGTATATTGTATGACGTACTTTTATAGGAAAACTTTGGGCAATACCGTGTAGTAGTCCAGTTAAAGAAGTTATTTTGGATTTGACTTTTTCTATATGAGGTCTCCAGGTTAAATGTTTGTCCAAAATTAAACCCAAGTACTTTTCACTATCTAATTTCACTTTATTAATCCACTTAATTTTCAATTTTTGTATGAGTTGCTACAAAATAATTTTCACAAAATGAAATTCGAACTTTGAGTTTTAAACTTCTTCTTCCTCTTTTTTCTCATGTAGTTTATATTCTCTATGGTCTTTTTTATCAGCCAATCACAGTCGACCGTGTTAAAAAATTGTACATATTATGCGATTATATCTAGTAGCTACGTTTAAATTTGGAACCATTTTTTTTGTTCGGAAATTTCGTCCACCTGCTGTATACTACGTAACGTAACACCTGTCATGACTTTCTTGACGGACTATACACGTAATCATCGACTAATTTTTATTTTTTTTTCAGACGAAAGCCTGCGGTAGTGCAGTTTTGGTATACCAAGTGTTGTGTATAACATTAATTAGTGTATATGCTAGTTGACAGTCTTTTTGGCGCATTGTCAAAAATATTAGTCCTGTTTCTTATATTATTTTGTTAAAATGGTGTTGCCAGAATATAAAAGCAACTTGACAAGCATTTAATACTTTCTGTCAAACTTTACTCTTCTCTCTCTTTGTGTGTTCTCTTTCTTGTCTATGTTTTTAAGAAATAGGATCTATTCTGTACCAAATCATAGGTTTAGTTTTTGCATGTTTTTTTAGACTGTTGATAGGTTTTTCAGAAATTGTTCTGAAAAAAGTCTTGATACTCAAAATATTATGTAGCAAGTTTTCAACGATATATTTAGACATTTTTATAACCATAGACAATTTGTAAAGGAAGACTTTTTTGACATTTAGATTTAGTTTTTTTTATTACAATTAATATAATCTAAGTAGCTTATAAATATGTAAATATAGAACTCCTGTAATCTTTATAGATCTAAACGAATATTTGTTTAAAATTGCCAAATACAAAATGGCAAAATAGCCTTATGATAATCGATTAGACAACATATAATAGTGTTCCTACGGCTTTCAATATAATAATCAAAAATTACAGAATAATGTTACCAGCAATATAAATAATTTTAAGACTGAATCATGCAATACAATCATTCATGTAAAAATCAGTTTTTGAATTTCAGTTCACGATGGTTAAAAAATAATTTCGGCTCATCAAAATGCGTGCCTTGCATGTTTTAGGAGAAATAGATTTGTCATTAAAGTAATCCAAAATGCACAGATAATTTTAGACATTTTTTAACTAGAATATCTCCCTTATTGATAAATATTTACGCAGCAAAATATTAACTCAAGGTCCGTTGTCTTTTTATGTCATGAAGAGATAAACTACGATAACATGACGTGCCCCTCCAAAATTCAAAACGTTTGAAGCGCGTTGTCAAAACGTTTGATGTGCGTTGTCTTGCGCGGTCGGCTAGTTATGATTAGTTGACCAACAAATCTTGATAATAAGTGACATTAAGTGAAATATTACGAGTACAGTTGATTGGTTGAATACTTACTACATACAAACTCTTTCATAAGGATGTGACTACACGCATTGAAACAGTAATTTGGCGGGGCGCGCCATGTTATCGTAGTTTATCTCTTACTTTTACAATATGCCAGTCAAAGACTAGTAGATATTATACAGGGTGTAACAAAACTAAGTTATAATACAAGTAAGAGTGTGTATGTATCACTTATAATATTGAGTTCACTGTGAAAGTAGCAGCGCTTGAAGAGCTATTTTTTGTTTTTTTTATATGGGTAAGCGCCCCAGCGTCATTTTGCCTATACAACATTGAAAAAGTGACTCTTTCAGCGCTGCTACTTTCACAATGAACTCTACTTAAGGGACTCATATACACTTTAAAAGTATAATCAATTTGTTTTTTTACACTTTGTATAGTTATTCGCTGTGTTAATATTATTAGTAAGGGACTGTAATGCTTAATAATCCATGTCATAGTTAAGTACTCCGTCCACTTAAAATTCGCCGATACTTCCAGTAAAAATATTCCATAGATAATTGCTGTTCTTCTTATTTTTATTTATGGCTCCTTTGTGATTCGCCAATGTCAAGTTGTGTGTTGCCATTCGATTGTTTTTGTACACAAATGATAGACGATCTGTCAATGTCAGTTTAGGCGACATTTTGAAATCACTTAAAATGACGCCCGATCATTGCATTCACCTCTCCTTAGATGTTCTTAAATCTAAATAATCAAATTATTTAAATATAAAATTTCTGCTACTAAACGTTAGCTATTTCCTCGTTTCAGGAAACATCGAATCTTTTGTATCTACCCTCTAAAATCTAAATGCTGGGTCAGGTCACACTAAAACAAAGTACGATGTGACGATATAGAAAATACAATTTGACATTGTCATTTTAATTTTGTATTGCTTTTATGCATCGTCTTCTTACATCTTAGTTTGTTGTATACTGGTCCATAATAATTATTTTTCATAATAATTATTTACAAAGCAATACCTTATTTATATTTGCTATCCTTGTCTGTCAAATGACAATTTCAATGCGTTAGACAGAGACAACTGTAAATAAGTTATTTGCTCTGTAAATAGTTATTGAAATAGCATAATGAAACCTTTGTGTCTATGGCCATATAGGGAAGTATTTAAATAGTGTAACATACCTATGTAGTGATTTAAGCCTATTTTATATTTTGGTAAGACTGATTTGACTAATTTATAGGTTATAAATTACTGATGGTTAATTCTGTAGCAATCAATGATATTATATAAAAAACTCAAAGCAGATATTTTACTACCGCGCGCGTTGTGAAGCCTCAAATACGGGCCAATTGGCTCGTCTCTTATTTAGTCTGTCTCTTTTATGTAAATGGCATTTCGTATCTTTTGTTTCACTTATCTGTCAAATTTGACAATTGAATTTGAAAATTGTTCGGAAGCAATTTAAGCCGGAAAATAGTATGAACGTAACAGATCTGTATTTTGTAGAATATCATTGGTAGCAATAGAAATATTCATTTTGACGGCTAAAGTTAAATTTGGTTCTATTTTTTTTTTCTTGCGATTATTTTATAATAATAAGTCAAGTCAGTTTTGTCAAAACATTACGTTGGTACTGTATTATTCGGAATCGGGAAAGCCTACGGTCGAGTTTTGGATTTTGTACTCTATTGTACTTATTAGCCAAAAGTTCAATTTTTATTGCGCCTATTTTTTTGCCTTGCAAATTCCGGATAGTATAGTATATCTAGGATAGAACGGCTAGCTGACTTGACAATGCGCCAATGTAACGTAACATCGATAATAGTGATCAAAATCGATATCGAAATACTGGTGGAACGCGATGAGTTTTGTCGCGCGCTATAATTTGACGTTTATACTTTTTTTTCTCTCGATATTTTATACAAATATCGTTTTCTCGATGTGGCCAGTATTTTGAATCGATTCGAGTTTTTAAGCGGTTCTCGAGAGAGTTTGTATTATGATGGGGACTGGAAAATGAAGTCTACATAACAATAAATATATTTACGCAGCGTATAACTATATAGTGTGTAACAAAAATAAATTATAATACTTTAGTGTGTGTACGTGTTCCTTGTAGAGAGTTGACTGTGAAAGTAGCAGCTTTGTAACACGAATTTTTTTTTTCACTTTTGTATGGGCAAGGGCCCGAGCATCACCAGTTTCCCCATACAAAAGTGAAAAAAATTTTGGTCTTTCATCGCTGCTACTTTCACAGTTAACTCTCTACAAGGAACACGTACACACCCTAAAGTATTATCATTTATCATTTATTTTTGTTACACCCTATAAGGTCTGATTGTCTTTATATATAAACTAGGAAAGTCATACGACAGACAAAGCCAGCGAATCTCAAATACAGGCTCTGGTGGGTTATTATGACCTCTTATTTCCAGCCAGATTACGCTCAAAATGTACCGTTTTCGGGCGTAAACTGGCTGGAATTATATCATAATAACCCACCAGGTAACAAAATTAAGTGATAATACTTTACGGTTTGTGTCTCTTACATTGAGTTCACTGTGAAAGTAGCAGCGCTGATAAAACATTTTTTTGTGATTTGTATGGGCAAGCGCCTCAGCGTCATGAATTTTCCCATACAAAAGTAAAAAACTTTTTCAATGCTGCTACTTTCACAGTGAACTCAAAACAGGGACACACATTAATACACACTCCGAAGTATTATCACTAGACATCGGATTATATGCACGATCAAAGTGCCGAAATATGCATGCAAGTATGCACGAATAAATGGCCGAAATATGCACAAAATATGCACAATCAAAAGTCTTTAATCATTAAAATTTATCAAATTTTTGAAGAGCTTTCCGGTGGTGCCGTTAATAAAAGCGTCAATTGTATAATTTCCTCAAATCCATGATTTCATTTTTTTAAACAGCACCAATAATAATTTTCTACCAACATTTTCCGATTGCAATCTTAATGCTCATGAAAGTTTAATCACTTTAATAAACTTTATTCTCTTTTTTAATAATGTTGCCAACTACAAAGATAAATTTTGTTTCTAGAAAGATATTGTACCTAAATGATTGAATATTGTATCGGGTGCATCGCATTCTTTTAATGGGGATGGACCCACATATTGGAAGTGTTTTGATCTATCCTACCTCTGTTTTGTGGCCTCGGCGTGTGTCATGATAGCTAGTTTGGAGACTACGAGGGCATAAAACTACCGAAATATGCACTATTAACGAAAAATTGCCAAAATATGCACTATCGCCTAAAAAGTGCCATTATATGCATTTGCATATGCATGTATGCAAATGCATATAATCCGATGTCTAATTATCACTTACTTTTTTTACACCCTGTATATTATGCTTAGTAAATATTTTTATTAGTAAGAGGTTCAGGGATCGTGCGGTAACTATAGGTGGCAGCACATGTCGAGTATATGGTAATATTGTTGTTATGTACTTTCCTAATTATCTTTGTTTGCAAAGCAACAAACATGTAACAAACAGTTAAGAATGTCAAGTTCTGACTTATTGATTCAGTCATCACTTAAACCAATTTACAAACTATCACTTTATATTTTTTATTTGTTTGTTTCGTCGATATTATTATTGTTTTATTTAAATTACACACATTATAAAATATATAAGTATGCAAATATAAATCATATTATATTATTACATTTTCTAATATTTTACTATATTATTATTTATTATGTATTTTAATATTTTTTTTTTATCAATATTATGATAATAATTATTCACACAGTGTGCCCGAAGTAGTCTGTCCAACGCTGACAAAAATGGGTCCACAGAATATCAGGGGCTGTGAAAGCCACGGTCATGAACCTGAGCGGATTCCATTTCGACGGTTTGAGCATTACACTACCTACCAATTTATCTCTTGCGCCTTGTGCTTTTTCTGTTTTTGTTTTTCAATTTGTTGTTTTTTTTGTGCTTTTGTTTTACCTACCATAATAGTATTTGTTTGTATCCTGTAACATTGTTTTAAAAATCTTGATGTATTGTGTCGTATCTTTCTTCTTCTATTTTAAATGTAGGTACTTTGTGTAATGTTCAAATTTTTTGTTGAATAAACGTTTATTTATTTATTTATATTTTTTTCACTTTTGAATTTGTCAGTAGGCAGTTTTTGGTATGAGAGAATGTACAGTAACTATAGGTAGGACCAGTAGTACTTAGCATTACAATCAATAATTGTAATGCTAAGTACTGACATACGGTTTTGCTCGATAGTTTTACTCCAAATCGAATAATAAATACTGTGTGGACCGCAAAACTGACAGCTCGAAGGCTCGCATCGAGCCAGCTTGGTGGAATTAAATGTATCGATTTAGAGTAAAACTATCGAGCAATGCTGAATGTGTGGACGAAAGTCCGAGCCGCGGGTTTTGCTTGACGTTATTGCTCGATCGAGCTAAACCGTCTGTGAGTACTTGGCATAAGTTTCGATTTTGCGACAGTACCTTCGCAGCGCCGTCTTTGCGCACGATCCCTATAGTGTTTGCTAAGCATCGTTACATAACAAGGTACCATCGAAGAAATTGATACATAAGCAAATGGTGGGCTTCATCGTTTGGTCAGGTTATGTCATTTCGCGACGTGGCTGGGTTTGGCATAACGCGACTAAATCATGTAGATCCACCTGTGAACTTCTCTGATTTTACATAAATAAATATTATGAAGACTTTGTTTGTCTATGTCCCTCTTAAATGAGATGCAAAGGTGCAAAATTGTAAACTGTTACGGTAATGTATAAGAAATATTAAAGTTTGGCCGCGTTTATACTGAAGCCTTATACCATATAAGTTATACGGTATTAGACCAAAAGGAACACACCTTCGTTATTGAAATGAGACGTTAGGATCTGAGCCCCTAGCCAAGACGTTTTCTTTACAGAATCGCCGATCAAAATGTATGGATTTGACATAATATGAGTCGACATTCGACTTTGATCGGCATTCTACAAAGAAAACGTCTTGGCTAAAGGGCCTGTTTACACCGCAAATTAATGTCTTATTATAATATGAAGCACAGGTTTTTTTCTAATCCGTGGGAAGGTCAAATGGCGTCGCCAATACTATTCGCAATGTAAAATTCTTCTTCTTCTTTTTAATAATGGCTCCTTGGTGAGTTGCCAATGTCAGAGTGATTAATGTAAAATTAAAGCCGTCATTCCACCGGGGCGCACGCTGTGCACGTTTTTATTACTTTCTATTACTCGTTTCACGTTTCTATTACTACGTCAATTCGTGCGTAGCGTGTCCGTGGGTTGCAGTGGACACAGTCACACATATTTTCTTGCAAAGCGAAGCTTGACGCACGTGCGTAGTCTCTCCGTGCGCCGCGGTGGACTGGCGGCTTTATGCAATGAACAATCTTGACATTACCATCATGTCATCGTTGCTAAATTACACACCTACAAGGAATGTGGCATTCTTTTGACATTGTCATGGGACGTAAATGTCACTGAAAATGACGTCAGTTTTTTTTCCCCCTTTAGCGAAATGATACTAGGATGATAAGAAAATAAGATGATTAAATAACAATATCAAGTGTCTCTTTACAAAATGGCGGCCTCAAAAAAGCAATGTAGAGTTGTAACTCAAATGACCACATACCAAAAGTGCGTTCTTTTTGGACGGATACTGTACCTAGTTTAATTATAGTGTTTTGGCGGTGCATTTTTTATTGTAATTTAATTTTAATTTCTTTTAGACAATCGACTATGTCATTAAGACATCTTTTTCTATTGATTACAGCTTACTAATAAAAATATTTCGATAGCGTTTAAGCTGCGTTACCACTGAAGCGGAGCGGAGCTTAGCGGTGCCCGAATTGACCAATCACCATGCTCGAAATCTTCGCTGTCATTCCGCTGGAATAGCACGATTGGTCAATTCGGGCACCGCCAAGCTCCGCTCCGCTTGCTCCGCTTCAGTGGAACGCAGCCTAATTCAAGGTTCGATGTCTCTGTCCGTCATTTGACGTTTCCAATGTGCAGACAAAGACAAGCAAAACTTGTATTGTTATTCGGACTATAAATATTTTTATTAGTAAGAGTGTATGTTTATTTTATAACTGACGCGTTTTCTTGAGTGGATACTAATTTAGATGAATTCTATACTAATATTTATTTTGTACTTTTTATTTTCATACCAAAAAGAAAAATTATATTGATTATTGAACCATGTCTGTCAAAAATGGCCTATGTGTTTTAGCTATTTTAGGTTTTATTTCATTTTTTTTTAATTTAAGTCCGGTCTCAGAACATGCAGAAACCTATCGCTGTCTCTTTCAATTGTGCACGATAATATTGGTTATTTCGTTTTCATACACAATCTGGTGTGCTAAGACTACACAGGAGTAGTAACTAGTGAGTTATGTTATAGCTATGTTTTTTGTGTGTGAAAGAAAGAGACAAGATCAAAGAAAAATAACATTCATTTCAGAAATAAAGTTTTTTACTGGATACAAGGCGTTTGCTAAGACCAAAAAATTTATGTGTATATGTATAAATATTATCAATAATTATTTTCTCTTCGTATGTCCAAATTGATTCCTCAGTGTCTTATTATGTGAGAATTGTGCCATTGTATTTTATTGGATGTTCTATTGATATTAAAAGTTGGATTATTGGCTGCCATATCTTATTTTATTAAATTGTACTTTTAAAATGATCTAAATTCCAATAAGACATTGCTTCAACGTTTTCACGCTAGAGGGCAGTACCAGCGCAGACAGTAAACAAAAAGTTTTGTTCGACGTTTGACATGGGAAATATTAATATTAACAGGGAATACTAGGCAAATGAGCAGAGGGCGCCACTAGCACGTACAGTAAACAATACGACCACAATCCGAAATGTTGCACACTTCACATTAGAATATTGAATATTGACAGAAACGTTGTCAAACGCCGAACAAAATTTTTTGTTTACTGTCTGTGCTAGGGCTGCCACAAGCGTGAAAACTTTGCAGCAATATATCCTATTGTTAAAACATGTATTTTTGTTCTATATACCGAATTGGGTTAGATGTATTTTTCGTCAGATTTTAAATTTCAAGTCAATTCTTATACTGTGCCAATGTGTACATAACTATGCTTGAATTTTAGGAAATACATTTATTAACCGGTTTCGGAAGTGATTTAACAGTACAACCAGCAACGATTTCTGTGATATAAATTAAAATCTGATGCCCAAAAATGTGCGCAATACACATAGGCAATGTGTTTTATTACTTTAGCAGCCATCTAGCAGACTTTGGGTTGGTAGCCAATTAAAAGAAATATTGAATAGTAAGAGCCTGTTTCACCACTTCCTGATAAGTGCTGGATAGGCTATGCACCACTTAACTCGACAGATAGAGTATGGAGAATCAATCTGTCAAAAAAAGTTGTGAATAGTATATCCGGCACTTTATCAGGAAGTGATGAAACAGGCCATAAATGTATGTTTAAAATTTAGTTTGTTGTTATTTTTAGCAATATTCCGCGAAATATTATCATATATATATATCTATATATGATAATATATATATCATCAATATATATATAATCAACAATGCAAACGTCTAAATGTTATTCCTAATTATATTAATGTAAGAACCAACACGCACAGCCGAGCCTCCAATATTGCTATCAAAAAAGCCGAGACTATCTGGCTTAACGAAGAGACACGTCACTGGTTTACCGTTAGGGATAATTTAAAATTACATCTCAAAGTTCTTTATACCGAGCTCTCTTTTAAATTACATAATATCGAATTCGATCGCTTAGACGAAAAGGCACGCCATTTCGCAGCAATCGAAGTGCACGCTAAATATTTAAGTCAAAAGAAAAAGCTTCAGACTTTGGTAAATAAAAATAGGATTGTCCAATCACATACAGAATCCAGGTCTGAACCTTTTTCCTTCCACCCTCGCGTCAAAAACTTAACCAGCGTACAATTTGCCAAGGATGAGATGACACTTTTGGAAAAGGGTCTTAAATATAATATCACTCCTAATATTAATCAGAATGCTTTGGAAATGCTTGCGGTGGATTCGGAAATAACTGCCGTAGTTAATAAGAAAGATAACATGGTTAAGGGCCTACTAGCCAACGAAATCAAAGGTACTCCTTCCGGTTCTTCTTTTCACCCCGAAAGAGTGGCTTTGAGGTCATTAAAACAAACAATAGATAATAATAACTTAGTAATATCTAAAGCGGATAAGGGTAACACAGTAGTAGTGATGGAGCGCGACGATTATTTGGACAGAGTTAATGATGTGATTCAGGGTGAACAATTTCTAAGGGTTCCTTCTGACCCAACAAACAAGTTTTTAGCTAAGCTTAAATTAGCAATTAATAATAATCAATATTTATTTCAAACTGAATCATCAAAGAAAAAACTCATCCCAATGAATCCTCGCGCACCATCACTGTACGGCTTGCCAAAGATTCACAAAACTGATATTCCCATGCGTCCAGTTGTCTCATACATAGGTGCACCAGCGTACGAGCTGGCAAAGTCACTTAATTTCATAATAAAAGAAAAGATCTCATTTCGGCCACCTTATGCCATAAAAAATAGTCTACAATTAGTCAACAAAATTAAAGATGTGACTTTGCCACCTCGTTGCAAATTAGTTTCACTTGATGTTGATAGTTTATTCACTAATGTTCCACGTAAGGAAACATTGGGTATTTTAAGGAATGCATTAGAAAAACGTTTACCTCCTGGTGAAAGTAATGAATTGCTTACTCTTACTAAAACCTGCATGGAACAAAACTACTTTCGATTTAACGGCGAATTCTTTGTTCAAGACGACGGTCTAGCTATGGGTTCACCGTTAAGTCCTTTGATGGCCGAAATATTTATGGATGATTTTGAACAAAGAAATATCGTCGTTAATAAAAGTATTTTATATTACTTTAGATACGTAGATGATTGTTTTCTTTGTTGGACGGGTACACAGAGACAACTGGACGTATTTGTTAAAGAACTAAATAAAAAACATATTAAAATTAAATTCAAATTAGAATGTGAAGTTAATAACACCCTAAATTTTCTCGATTTGTCTATTTCTAGAGTTAATAATAAACACAGTTTTGGAATCTTTCGCAAGCCGACATATACTAATACTACTATTCATGCTTCGTCATGTCATCCTTGGCAACACAAACTCGCGGCCTTTCATAGTTACATTCATAGATTATTATCGATCCCTCTTAGTAAAGATAATTATCAAAAGGAGCTTAATATCATTTTCCAAATTGCGATATCCAACGGATATAGTCCAAAAATTATTAGTAATATTTTGAAAAATAAAAACAAGAAAGAACTGGTTAAGTTTTTGTACGCAGGTCCTATTGATAAGGAGATAGTTAGATATAAGTCCAGTTTGACCTACATGGGAGAGGTATCTGCACGCTTATCCAAAATAATGAAAAACAACGATATGCATGTCGCATTCAGGACAAATAATACTTTAAAACATCATTTGTGTCATAACAAAGACCGGATTGATGAAAAATATCAGTCCGGTGTCTATAAAATCGATTGTCCTGAATGCGATAGTGTATATGTGGGTCAAACTGGACGCAGATTTGAGACTCGGTATAAAGAACATATCGCGGCTTATAGGAATGGTCATCCTGATAAGTCACATTTTGCTAAACATCTTTTAGATAGTAATCATACCGTGCCCGATGGCCATTCCTATAAAGTTTTACATAAATGCGATAAAGGCTTTCGGCTGAGCGTGTTGGAACAATTAGAGATCATAAAAGAAAAGAAAAATAACAGATTTGCATTGTTGAATGACCAAACTTGCTTGACTACGTCACCGCTTATTAATATGTTCGGGGGTACTGGTGAGGGTAGTGGGGGTAGTGGGGATAGTAGCGGGGCTTGATAGGATATAAAAGGCGGTGTTTTGGCCGGCGGCGGCACTTGACGGACGTTGTTCGTAGAGTCCACATCCTGAGGATGCTCCGGTGTTGGAGCGAAACGCGCGTCGAGGTTTTCAACCTGCATGGTGGTGAGGGGCCTTGCACGGATTTGCCAACATTATTGCTTGTGTGGTGGTGGTGTTTGCAAGTTCTTGCATGCGAGTGTACGCATAGGCAGTGTGGGAGGAGGGAGGTGCTGTACGCATGCCTATGCGTGCACTCACTCATTTACTTAAAGGTGGAAGTTTATTTCGCGGAATATTGCTAAAAATAACAACAAACTAAATTTTAAGCTATGGATTTCCGCAAAGTAACGCCTGATTCCATTAACTATTAACATAAATGTATGTATGTATGTTTCACTTCTGAAACCGAGTATAAAAATAATGATGATGATTATTTAACTCCCATAATTTTTATTAGTAAGGTTGTATGTTTTAAAATGTCGCACACAAAACAATAGACATTTATTTCGACGCACACAAAAAATAACAAACTATTTTCATTTTTCACGAGTGTTCAACGTTTGTGAAAAAGTTAGAAAAAATATCAGTGTTATATTGCCAGATCATCAAAATAAATTCCTTACGATTACAAGGGTCGTTATTATTCTTTTTATCTATTCTTTTTTTTCTTACATAATTTCTTGTAAAGTAATACCAATGCAAAATATTTATTCGTGTAATATTAAGAGTGTTTTTATATTTATGTTTTAAGTTTTAAATTGACTTAATTAAAGAGATTTTTCTTTTCTTTATTTTACAGATCTTCAAGGATCTTGTAGCATTTGGTCGACATTGTCACTGGGGATAGAGCAGTGTCACTTGCAAAATATATAAATACAAAATATATATAATAACATTTTAAAATGTTATCTTCTACATCGGTGACCGCGACAACAATAGAATAACAAGAGATTTCCAAGAATCCGCGATCGAAGGAATAATATGCAAGATGACACATAAATTAAAGTCTAAAGTGATACTTTACAATGTGGCCACATGTCAAAAGATCCTTGTAGAGATGTAGCAGCTAACATTTTTGGTATGTCGAACCGTAAATGCCTTTGTTTATTTAGATAAATTAATAATCTCTGATAGTTATAAATGTTACGAACGAAATAATGTAAGTAGTTAAGTATAGGTTATTGTTACTAAAACTTTGAGCGTCATTTTGTTATTCCAAGCATTGGGATGTTTTCATCATACAGGAATCGTGTTCGAATGTCAAAATCAAGTCATAACATGGCACGCAACTTGACGTGGAACCAAATATAAACAATTTGTTTATGGCGTTGCCATGACATTACACGACTTTGACATGTGCCATAAAAGATTTGCGCGGTCGTGTCATAGCATGTTGTCTCTTTTCGCTCTATGCGTGAATGGGACAGCATGTGTTGACACTCGAATTGAAACAAAATACAGGGTGTAACAAAACTAAGTGATAATACTTTAGGGGATGTGTATGTGTTCCTTGTAGAGAGTTAACTTTTTGTTACAACCTGTATATATGCAATATCTCGATGCTTTTCGTTCAAAGCAAAAAGCTCAGTACAGTGTTATGTAGTTTTCACTATATTGTCCAAACAAATATATTGGCAATAGATTTTTTGAGGAAATAAAACATTGAAAATATGTACCTGCTGCATCTTATTTATCCCAGTGAAGCCTTATAAAACGCTTATTCAGACAGGACTGATTCATGATGGTAGAATATTTTCATACGTTATGCGCTCCTGGTACTTCATAAAGTACCAGGAGCGCATAATGTATGAAGAGGTGTTTGCGTTCAATTTCTTCGACCTACACACTAATTCTAAGATTTTTCTTGTGGCTATATTTGTTTATATTGGGGGGTAGTCAGAGTCACAAGTATTTTGTTAAAGCTTTGACAGAATAATTTAAACAAAGTATGATCCCACCAAAAACATTTCATGTAAAATGTTGCCGAGACGGCAACGTAATGTTTGCCCTGTGAAAAAGATATCAGATCTCATGTAGAACCAAGCTTCAGAATCTACACCTTGTGAGTATAGTATTCGTTGATCTAGTACACGGCCTAACTGTAACCGATAACTTCAATAAATTCTACGCATCAGCATAGAATAGATAATAGTACAAGTATAAGAAAATATGTATGGCTTCGCCGTTTCGCTACCGTCGTCGCGGAGGTGATGCGAATATTAATTTAAATAGTCGATGGAGTATAGATAATGATTTTTTAAATATTATTATCTTCCATATAGGTATCTTCGTCACCACTATAAATTGGTATCTTCTTTAGGAGCAACCTAAAAAATATGTATTTGGTTCAGCGTAATTGTTTTACTGTGCCTATATAAAGCGCAATACACACTGAGCCCGCCGGGCTGCCGACATAATATGTCGGCAACTTTTTGTCGGCGGTCTAGTTGGCGGCTTCACGTAATACAAGTCGGAAAATTTGGTCGGCGGCATGTCGGCTGCTTGAGATGAGAAATTTATATGGCAGTCAGTGATTGGTCAGTGTTTGCCGCGTATCTATAGGTTGTGTCGCCGGACAACTGAGTGCAGGCGTACCCAAGCCGCCAACATGTCAGCAATATAGGTATTCATCTGTGCAACATGTTGGCGGGTAACACGCGCGGGCGCATGTTGCCGACATCATTCTTTTCATACAGGCCGCCGGGTTGTGTCGCCGGGCTTTGTCGGCGGCCCGGCGGGCTCAGTGTGTATTGCGCTTTAAATATACAATTACACAAAACCAAATAAGGTGGACAGGCCCTCGACACGGCAACGTGCGGAGCATAATCCATGCACGGCAACCAACGGCAACGTACAACTCTTTTAATGGAGTTATTTGGCACGCATGCAAAAGTATCCCTTGTCCTTTCCGGGGACTCAATATAGATTTAAATCGAGATTTCATGTACATGAAATATTTAATGAAAACCATCAACTGTATCATATGTCGACACTACATATAGGCGAACGCGTTGGCCAACGCGTTGGCCAACGCGTTGGCCCAATGTGTAGAACAGGCGTTCGCGCGTTCGCGATACGTATTTAGACGTTGGCCAACGCGTTTGCGAGCTTGCCGCGCGGTGTCGGAATGATCAAAGGAATTTGTCGCAAGGCTTGTCGCAAGGCTTGCGTTCCGTCCACACATAGGCCGCGCGATCAGTTTGCCCGGAGCGGCGATGAAGAGCGCATGTGTCGAGAAAATGTCGAATAATAATATGAGTAACGAGGAAACGTTTAAATTCCTGGAACTATACCAATGTGAAATCTGTCTGTGGAACCCAAGAAATAAGTACCATAAAAATAAAAATGTTGTAGGTATTAAAAGTACTTAAAAGTGTTTAATAAATGATTTTATTTCAAAAGTGAGTTCATTTCTTTGTTTGTTACGTTTTCACGCCTTTTACTTTTTTCTTCCAAAAATATTTCTGGCAGCATTTGTAGTACCTACATTTGTCATCTCCCGAATATTGTAATGAAATAAAATAGGTAAGTTAAAAAAGTCAGTAAATAATATTATGTTCCAGTCAGAAGGTACATACTAAATACCCACGGATTGCTTAAGGGCCGGCTGGGACACAAAAACACAACACGACGTCGTACGACGTCGTGTTGTGGGAATCTACAACGCGCGTCGTAAAAAACTACGATACGACATAGTACGACGTCGCGTCGTAGAAACTCACGTAGAAATTCAAAGATGAGTTTCTACGCCGCGACGTCGTACGATGTCATGTCGTGGTGTTTTACGACGCGCGTCGTAAAAAACTACGACACGACATCGTACGATGTCGCGTTGTAGAAACTCACGTAGAAATTCAAAGATGAGTTTCTACGACGCGACGTCGTATGATGTCGTGTCGTAGAAACTGACGCAGAAATTCAAAGATGAGTTTCTTCGACGCGACGTCGTACGATGTCGTGTCGTGGTGTTTTACGACGCGCGTCGTAAAAAACTACGACACGACATCGTACGACGTCGCGTCGTAGAAACTCACGTAGAAATTCAAAGATGAGTTTCTACGACGCGACGTCGTACGATGTCGTGTCGTAGAAACTGACGTAGAAATTTAAAGATGAGTTTCTACGACGCGACGTCCTACGACGTCGCGTCGATTCATTAGTTAAGTAAGGATTTAAGTACCTATTTATATAAATAGGATGTGTATAGTACAGTCAATTTCCAATTTCTTTGTGCCAGGAACTAGGTACATACAGTGACTCTGACTATGAATTATTGTTCAAATACTACACGTACTTATACTTTTTTCTTGTACACAATTGTAAAGTAATTATAAGCTGTGAATAAATAAACAGCAGCAGCTGTTAGCGACTCAACGTCCATTTTGAATCCGTCCGCACATTGGCGCGATCCAAAGCATACTGAACGACCTTCCAATGTGTGGATTACTCACAAACGCCGTTGCAAGCGCACCGCAAACGCGTTGGCCAACGCGTTGGCCAACGCGTTCGCCTATATGGGGAGGCAGCAATAGAAACAAAATAAAGTAATGTACGCGAAGTAAACATACCTACTAAACACGATTCGACACGTTTGCAGGCGGCATTTGCGCAAACAGCAGTAAAGATTTTTTGGAAATCGATCTTTTAGACCTCGATTTTTTTGTAGATCGATTCATCAGGTCTCGATTCGAATCGATTTAAAAATCGATCTTTTTCGGCAAGAATCCCCATCCCTACTATGAAGTACCAGGAGCGCTTAACGTATTTAAAGAGGTGTTTGCATTTAATTTTTTCGACCTACTCACTAATTCTAATATTTTTCTTGTAGTTACCCCCAATATTTTGTTCAAATTCTTGTGAATTGACCCTCCAATAGTATACTTCCATGGATTCATGTTTTGTCTTTGTTTTATACGTTAGAAAAGGCATTTGACAGAAAATGTAAACATTTTCTAACATAAAAACTTTTACTAACAAATGTTATCAATTGTTACATTTTGTTAGGAACTGTTACATGTTATAAGTGCTCCTACACTATAGAAAATCGCTTCGTCCACGTTCGTAACTAAGATTTCATAACTGGTTATGAAAAAGGAATTATTTTCACTGTTTCATAACCAGTTATTAAACAAGACTTTTTTTTCCATTTTCATAACCAGAGCCTCTTAGTCATGTATAGTCTCCTGGTACTTTTTCCCTAGAACAATGATTTGTACATCTTTTAAAACGTAGATAACAATGCTATACAGGTGTAACAAAAATAAGTGATAATACTTTAGGGTGTGTACGTGTTCCTTGTAGAGAGTTCACTGTGAAAGTAGCAGCGCTGAAAGACAAAAATATTTTTTTTCACTTTTGTATGGGCAAGGGCCCGAGGCGTCACGAGTTTCCCCATACAAAAGTGAAAAAAAATGTTGGTCTTTCAGCGCTGCTACTTTCACAGTGAACTCTCTACAAGGAACACGTACACACCCTAAAGTATTATCACTTATTTTTGTTACACCTGTATAGCATTGTTATCTACGTTTTAAAAGATGTACAAATCATTGTTCTAGGGAAAAAGTACCAGGAGACTATACATGACTAAGAGGCTCTGGTTATGAAAATGGAAAAAAAAGTCTTGTTTAATAACTGGTTATGAAACAGTGAAAATAATTCCTTTTTCATAACCAGTTATGAAATCTTAGTTACGAACGTGGACGAAGCGTAGAAAATGTTTAGTAACATTTTATAACATTTAAATCTGGTATTGGCTCAGCGCATACCCCGTCGTCCTATAAAAAATGTTTACAAACAAAAGGTAACACAATACGTTTTATTTTGTTATAATTTGTTTTGCTTTAATTTGTTAACTTACGTTTACTAAACATTTTCTAACATGAAAACATTTTTAACATTTGTGATTAAATGTTTGCTAACAAATGTTGACTAACGTTACTAAACATTTTCTAACTGCGGTGTGGGAGCACCATTACGCCCTGTAATTTGTAAACATTTTATAAAGGACGACGGGGTATGCGGTGAGCCAATACCAGATTTAAATGTTATAAAATTAGCAAACATTTTCTTCAGTGTAGGAGCACTTATAACATGTAACAGTTCCTAACAAAATGTAACAATTGACAACATTTGTTAGTAAATGTTTTTATGTTAGAAAATGTTTACAAACATTTTCTAACGGCGGTGTGGGAGCACCATAACATATCAAACTATGAATAAAACAAGAAATATTCTTAATAATCTATATTTTATTAAAATTATATCGTACGTCCAAATCGACATAACCACAGTCAAAACAACAATTTGGGCACGCTGAGCTGACGCTCTCATTCACTCGCGCGTACGCACTGACGCAATTTCATTGATTTTTTAAAGTAATGCGGGCTCTACACTCGCGGCGCGAAAGCCCGCGAAGGCCGCGAACCGCGAGTGTGGAGGGTTTCGCAGCTTCGTGTTTGCGCTTCGCGGCTTCGTATTTGTACTCATCGTGTTCCCTGCGCGTAGGATCCGTGAACCGCGGCCGCAATTCGCGCCGCGAGTGTAGAGCCCGCATAAGAGTTAAGACGCAACGTTAAATTGAATATAATTTTATTATGGTACAGGTCGCGCACAATAATTTTAAGATCGTCGTCAAAACCCGGTGTATGTTATTATAATCCATCCGACTGATTTAATCCTTCAAGCCCCATAAAGGTACAATTCCGTGCATCGCGATCGATCGCGGTCGCGCACGACCTACGACTGTCGTCGGCCGCTCGCGACCATAGTCATCGTATGAAAATGTATGGCAGCGCTTCCGAGACGCGCGACCGTGCCATATAACTTTGACACGGTCGCGCGGGGCCTACGACTGTCGTCGGTCGCGCGCGTCTGTCGTAGGCCCCGCGCGCATTTGCAAGAATCCGCGATCGAAGGATTAAGTGTCGCGCTGACCACTTTACGCTGCGCTTTTTGTTACGCGGTCTTAATATCGTGCGCGACCTACATATACTACATTATTTAAATGTTTGTTGCGTCTTGCTGATTCTATTTTATTATATTAATGTGATTATTTCATATTTTTGTCAAGTTTAATGGGATATGTTTAGCCATTTGTAAAGTATGCCATCGCCAGTACATACGCTAGTGTAAAACTCCAGTGTCGCAAAAACAATTTAACTTTATTGTTAACTGAGTAACGTTTCTTTAAACTTTTTTTTTTAATTTACGCAAGTTTTACACGTACAATAATTTGCTAATAAGTTACGTTATGATACGTAAGATAATAAGAGCACAACAATATAATATTGTATATTATAATCTTCATACATTCTTCAACTTTGGCGTTCACACGTCGAGATTTTAGAGAATTTGTAGCAGCAAAATAATGTGGGTAAGATTTCGTGGACAGTTGCTCTACTATTCGATATTTTAACCGTAGTATTTGCGACACTAAAGCCCTACTTACATTCATTACTCTGACAGTTAAATCTTACCTAAAATAGGCTTTTGGTCTTAAGGCGAACGCAGACTTATGTCGAACCGTATGCGATCGAATTTTGTATAAAATTGTATAGAATTTTTAGAATTCTATAACATGTAAGATGTAATTTCACACCTAATCGCGCCGCAGTTACAAGTCTGCGGCGCTTGCGGCCATATCTGCGTTTACCTTTATTGGGTATCCAAATATTTACTGCAATGTATACGTTTATTTACAATACGTTTCAGAATACTATAAGGCCGTGTTCAGACCAAACTGACTATACGCCGCTGGGGCTCACTGTGAGCCCCAGTGTGAACGTGAAAATATATTATGGTATCGAATGTCCGCGCCTACGCCTAGCGTAATGACGTATAGTCAGTTAGGTGTGAACACGGCCTAACCTGGTCACTGAACACGCGGAATTTAGTTCGTCCACCTACACTCCTCTCTCACAAGAATATTTAGCTACGTCCACTCTTTTCTATGAGTATATGAAAGAGCGTAATAGTAATTTTTCGCGTCTGATAGAAGGAGACAAGTATCTTTATGCACTATCTTATTCTACGACTTCTGTGACCAGGCTATAGCGGCCAAATAAACACTACTTAAAATTAAGGGTCTCTGCATGCCATCGAGTGCCACTTAATTTAAGCATTCAAGCTTAACATGACCACAAAAGATTTTTAGGAAGATTCTTATATTATGACAGATTTCCTTAGTTAATAACTTTATTTTGTAGTAAACTCTTGCTGTAGTGAAAATTCTTAGCGTGCTTTAGCGTTAGGCTTTAAAATGTCTTTGGTGAAATGAGTATTTGGTGATTTTTATTCAATTTCATTGAAATCAACTTTACCATCTCTATTCAATTACTTGTTATAAACATTTGGATACCCAATACAATTTTTACTGGTATATTTACATTCGATAATGCCAAAAAAACACTCGTACCGAGATTCCGCTGTTTCCATGGAACATTAATACAACTTCGATCGAGTTTAGATCCTTCAAACTAAAAAATAGTATTCTCATATTTTATAGGAATAGCATTTTGTAGTTATGAGGCTACATCTCTAAACCATATTATCTAAACTGTATTATTGTAAAGGCTTTCCTATCTTTGACGCAAGCGACCGCGACCGACGTATAGTTCTTGCAATCTACGAGTGCGCGTCGCCCTTAGTTGTGTGAGTGACCATATCTATGCACGCGTACATGGCTCGCTCGCTACTGACTGCACCGTCGGGTACGCACACTAACGAAAATGTCTATTCACATTTCCAACTACAAATAAAGGCGACGCGCACTCATAGATTGCAAGAACTATAATTAAAATAACTTGAGAGGTGTCAAGGGACACCCGGATGGACGACACTTTTGTGGAATTGTGGAAAAATTATAAAATTTATAACGTCCGGTAGATGTCGCTGATTATTCTCAAAAAACGCCATCAAGTTGACGCCCAGGAATACTATCAACGCCCTCTGCCCCTACTATGCAGGTACTAATAAGAGAAGTCGTTACAACTTTTTAAGTCTAGCCCCCTTTCGCAACGCGCGATAAGGAACTTCGTTCTAATAAAAACACTTTATGACCTAGGATATAGGTTTCATTTTGCTCTACGCCACTACAAAGCAGCGGCGGCATCGCTAAACCAATGTCAGTAGAAAATGAAACCTATGGTCTATGTCATAAAGTGGAATTTTATTTGAATTTTTGCCACGGTCGTTTGCGTCAAAAATCGGTACCTTTTAGATTATACAGCAGAATCCATTAATTTAATCATCAAATCGTGCAGTGCAACAATTTTATAAAAATACCCTAAGATTTGTCGTAATTTCAACAGAAAAAACTTATTACTTAAAAGTTTAAACAATTCGACAGACACACAGACAGGTGGATATAATATAGTGACACACAAATATATAGTGATTAGTGACTAAAACTATGTTTAATAGAGGGCAACAATATAGTCTATATTCTATACCGTACTCGGCGAAACATGGCGGTAGCGGTCATTGACTCCCTGTCAAAAACTTGTCATTTTCTATACAAAGCCGCGATTGACAACATCTGACATTTTATCGTCAATCACGGTTTATATCATAAAGTTAATATACCTATCGGAATAGAGAAACAAAGGCCTGAGCAAGCGAGAAGTCACTATCAGTAACACTGCGTGGTAGAAAGAGAAGCGTGATTTGAGGTTGCATAGCTTTTTTTTCATCTGTTTGACAGACTGTCTGCCCCTGGGCCGATCGTTGTCAATTTGGGCTCTCAGAAAAATTGTGATTTTAAGCTAATTATTGAATAGTTTTTATGAAATACTGCTCTAGAAACATGGTTAATTGTTTGTGGAATGATTCTGGATCCACACATCGAAAAAACCCGGACAAATATTCATTTAACAGGTGAATTATTCTACATCGACAGGGACTAGTTTTAAGTTTATTTTTGCCAATTCCCTACGAGTTATTGGTATTGATTTTGAGAACTCACTTCTTTAAAGGGTTCATTATATGGAAAACATAACTTGACTAGCCTTGGTGCACAATTTAAGGATAATTTGTGTAAACAATTTTCATATATTTTACACTAGGGCTGCATCAATTTATCGATAAGTTGTATCGATATAAAAATATTTTTTAGTTAAGTATACTAATTATCTAGGAATGTTGAAATGATAACATACTCATCCGTAGTTTATAATTAAAGTATATTAATATACTATCATACATAATTCATCGTTTTTAAGATTCCGCACCCAAAGGGTAAAAAGTCCTAGTAGTGGGGTCCCGCAGCCCGCTCTACTACTAAGACTTCGTTGCCTGTCCGTCTGTCCATCCGTCCGTCCGTCTCTCTGTGTCCAGGCTGTATAACAAGAACCACTATAGTAATAGACTTCTGAAATTTCCACAGATGTAATGTCATTCTACATCCAATATGGCTGCTTAACCAAGATAGGGGAATAGTTGAAAGCACTTCTGCAAGATGGGCATCAAATAAAAGGGCTCATTGAGAGTGAATTGAAAATTAATAGGGTCTAGTGATGTCGTGTCGTGTACTGATATTGGCACGTGACGTAACCTGTCGTGTCGAATCGTGTCATGACGTCATGTCGTGTCGTATCGTGTCGGGTTTTAGAAAATGCCCGGTTGAAACCGGCCACCCTTCATGCGCGAGTCCGACTTACACTTGGCCAATTTTTCAGATTTCCTGCTGACCTGGATACCAGAAATTCATGGCTTAAAATAATTAACCGTCCAAACTGGACTCCGAAGTAAACTTCATGCATACTTAATTATGCAGCAAGCATTTTGAAGAAAAGTCACATTTTACTTCAAAATTACAATTTTATTATATATCTATGCAGTTTTATTTTATCCCATTTTATTTTGTTTACAATCTTACAATTATTATTCCATGATCGATATTTTGTCGAATTACAAGATGTTTGTACTTTGTACATCACTGACACGCACACGTAAACATAATTGTATACACAGATGTAAATCAAATTTTGGTTAAGCTTGACAGCTCGGGATTGTTTCTCTATTCCGATAGGTATATTACCTTTATGGTTTATATAGAAAATGACAAGTTTTTGACAGGGAGTCAATGACCGCTTCCGCCATGTTTCGCAGAGTACAGTATACTCAAGTTAGGGTTGCAGCAACGTCAGCCAAATGTCAATATTGACAATTATTATCGGTGATTATAGGTGAACGCAGATTTGGCCGCACCGGACGCACCGCAGTCGCCGCATTTCGAATTCTCTATATGAAGTTATAGGCAAGCTCGCATACCTACCCGCGCCGCTATCTTCGCAACTTCTACATTCTTTATATGAAGAATTCGAAATGCGGCGACTGCGGTGCGGCCAAATCTGCGTTCACCTTATAAACTAATAAGTTTTTTACTGCAAACCTAACGCTAAAATGTGAATAATTTTATAAGATACAATTCAACGACTTCTTGATATTATAATTTTCAATTTGTACAACTATTTCGAATACTAGTGTGTTAATACATAAATACAGTGACTATTACTATAACGCCTGTATGCACACTGTATATTTATTATTAGTTTGAATACACAATATATTTACATACAATTCGGTTATATGGGGGTAACTGGTACATATATAAATTGTACAGCCGTCTGTGTGTCCGTTTTTTGCACTTTTTTATCACTTCTTGTCAATTGCCCCAGCGGCGTTCGCATTGCCCGCGTTGCCACCGCCGTAATTCTGAAAATAATATAAATATTTTAAGTATTCTGAATTAAACGTGGATTGACACAAACTGCACACACATCCACACACTATATCCATCCATACTAATATTACAAATGCGAAAGTGTGTCTGTTTGTCTGTCTGTCCGTCTGTCTGTCTGTTACCTCTTCACGCTCGAACGCCTGAACCGATTTTGCTGAAATTTGGCATGGAGATACTTTGAGTCCCGAGAAAGGACATAGGATACTTTTTATCCCGGAAAAATGTGCGGTTCCCGCGCGATATACGAATTTTGGCGCAACGAAGTTGCGGGCATCATCTAGTACTATTATAAAAGCTGAAGTGCATTTGTCTGTCTGTTACCTTTTCACCCCAACCCAAACCGCTGAACCGATTTTGCTCAAATTTGGTATGGACTATGGACATGGGGCGCCGGCATGGGGGCATGGGGTGCCAGATGGTGCACTTGCATCACCTCTCAATCTCGGAATCAACAGGAATTATTGAAATAAAAAGCCGTCTGTAACCCTATTACCATGCCGTACAAAGATAGTTCGTAATGTTTCGGCGCTAAATGCATTCTGATGACATAAATAGACAGTCACTGTTGTTCGTAAAAAGTAAAAAGAAAATAAAAGAAAGAAAACTAAAATCTGCACCCCTTGGAAATTATTATACTTTGAGTCTCGAGGAAGGACATAGGAATTTTTATACTTTTATCACGAAAAATGTACGGTTCCCGCGCGATATTTAATATTGGCGTGCCGAAGTTGCTAGCGACATCTAATTTATTGTATAAATGCTAAAGTGCTAGGTAGGTAAGGTGCTAGGCTAGACCGATTTTGCTGAAATTTGATGTAGAGACATTTTGAGTCCCGGGAAAGGACATAATGATACTTTTCATTCCAGCAGGCTTAGCATAACAACATTAGAAACGGGATAGAATCGACATACTGAGATTTTAGTGATAAAATGGCGGATTACCTTTGTCCATATGTCACGTTGTCTATTCTTCCGTAGGAAGAAACCCCTTCTATGGTGACCATGCTAAACCTACTGTACGCCAGTCATCTAGCTTATAATATTAGTAAGGATATCCAACCTGGTAATACTGCGCCCACGCCTGCGCCTGATCGTTGCCGCTCGCCTGCGCGCCCTGACCGGCGTTCTGTTGGTACTGAAACAGACAAACAAACATTTTATATTTATTACATCAGGTAGTATGGAAGTCGCGCGGCTGCCGCGCCACTGGCGACGTAATGTGAAGGCAGCCTTAGTTTTTCGTCAAAAAAAAAAAATACTTAATACCTTGCAAACAAGTATTTTTACTACAATCTTTGAAGCTAACCTCTTCTTCGCTTTTTGGAAAAGTGCAACGAAAAATTGCAATGCAAGGACTGACTTGAACACACGTTATACGGGGGCATAAAGGTTTGTGACGGAACCTTTATGCCCCTGTATAACTGTGTAGTGTGCGTCTAACCCACATAATACATATTTTAATTTAGGCCGAGTAATTAACACAACAGATCTTTTAATTGTTTCCCGAAGCCTCATGCAAGTTGCAAGCTAGCGCAACAACCCTGCATCGCTCTGTCGAAGTTTTCGACGCACGTGCAGGTCTGTATATATAACGACTGTTGATAAAACATTTAGTGGGCTTTCGGCCTTACCGAGCATAAGGCTGCGTTTCCACCAGAGATGTGTTGCGAGGAATGTGTTTTTGAGAACCAATAGAGTCGCTTCATTGACGTAACATCGTTCAGCGCAGCGATTCTATTGGTTCTCAAAAACACATTCTGGCGCATTTTCATTGGTCGATGGGCCCGCATGCGGGGTGCGGGAGATTTCTGAAACGCATGGCACGACCAATGACAATGCGCCATTATTTGTCAATTAGTTGTCATAGACTCCCCGCATGCGGTATACCGTACGAGTTAACGACTAATGAAAATGCGCCCTTCCTCGCAACACATCTCTGGTGGAAACACAGCAAAACAGACCAATTTGAACGCTCGAAGTTCTTCGTTTGTGGCCTCAACTTATATTATATACTCACAGGTGTGTTCCATCGAAGCTGAGCTAAGCTACGTTGCTAGGATATTTGCAAGGAGAATTCCAATAAAATCACTGCATTTAGCTAGGGCAGCCAAATGAAGCTATTGGATCATCATCATCATCACCGCGTCACACTCACCCCTGGCCAGCCCTGCTGCTGCTGCTGCCACTGCTGCCACTGGTACCACTGCTGCGCGTTGTAGTTGGCCGGCCACTGCTGCTGGCCCTGCTGCCCCTTGCCCTGCCCCTGCGCCTGCGCCCCTCCCTGGCCCTGAGCGTTGCCCCAGCCCCAGTTGTTCCAATTGTTCCAGCCTGGAATTACATATATTCATCAGTAATCGCCACAGAGCCAGCGGCAGCCAAGCCTTCATCATTTTATAAAAGCTTAAAGTTTTTCTGTACATATTATATACTCCCATTAGGCTGCCTTTCCAACAGAGCTGAGTGGAGCTGTGTTGCGAGGAATGTGTTTTTAAAAACCAATAGAATCGCTTTATTGACATGACTTTGCCATGACACTGCTCAGCGCGGCGATGCTGCAACACAGCTCCGCTCAGCTCTGGTGGAAACGCAGCCTTATAGAGGTAAGAACGACCAGCAACTATGACGTTTGGTTACCTAAGTTACTTTAGGAGGGTAGTAAAGGTTTACATAAATTTGTTAAAGTATGAAGCTCATTTTTTAATCTAATTTAATTTGGGATAACTGTAGGAATCTCGTCTTTCACTGCCGGACACTTATGACGGTTGCTTTCCACTGCCAGACACACTTAAAGATTAGACTTTAACTTAAAAAGTAAGACTTTAATTGAACGTAAATATTTTTTAAATATTTTTAACATTTCGTAGTTTTAGTCGGATTTTTTAAACACTTACTAGATGACGCCCGCAATTCCGCTGTATCAAAATTCGTTTATCGCGCGGAACCGTACATTTTTCCGAGATTCTATGTCCTTTGCCGGGACTCAAAGTATCTCCATACCAAATTCCAGCGAAATTCCAAATCAGCATAGTAACAGACAGACAGACTTTCACATTTATAATATTAGGATTTGAAGTCGGTTAAAACTTGCTCACTTACCCTGATTCTGGTTATTCCAGTTGCCCCACCCTCCCCACTGGTTGGCCCACTGGTTCCATCCCTGCGGGTTCTGAGCGTTCTGGTTCCCTGCGACCTGGTTACCCTTCTGGTTCGGTGGACCGTCCTAGAATGAGAACAGTTATATGGTCAGAAGAAAGAATATTACAGTGGATTTCATTTATTACGACCTCGGTTGTAGCGACCATATCTTAGTTATAGCGACGTTAAAATACTGTCCTGACATTTGAAAAGTGATAACATTTTCGTTTCGTATTTAAATACTGACAAAGCTTAAGCTGATCGCACATTTGTCAGCAACACAAAAAAAACAACAATGCAAGAGAGAAAAAAAAGAAATAATAACCAAAAAACAAAACATAATAAACCGGCCAAGTGCATGTCGAGCCACGCGCAATATAGGGTTCCGTAGTACCGCTAGTTTCTTAAAATTTGTGTATGGTTAATGAATGTACATTTATAGCGTGTTTTACACTCCTAACAACATCATTTCAGTTGCTTTCAAAGGAATTTGAACGACAAGTTCCTTTATACTACGCCGAAAACATTTTTTTTAGTTGATCGACTATTACTCAATAACTTATGAAGTTTTCTTAGCCGTGATAGTTTTGCTTTTAAACCTACCATACCATATTTCCTACTCCCGTGAATTTTTTTACATTTCCAGAAACTACCGTTTAGCTGGTAGAAGGGGGGGACACTGGACTCTAACGATTTTTTCCACTTTAAAACTTAATATTTCACAAACGGATCTCTTAATCGGAAAATGATCTATGGATACTCATAATAGTTTTAAAAAACCTATCCAACGACACCCCATACGATGGGGTGGACGCGAAAAAAAATGTTCATCCCCACTTGATGTGTATGGAAGGTACCATCAAAAAAATATATATTTTTAAGATTCCATGTACCATTTTGTTGCCATCATTAATATGTGCAATGTGCATTCATGCCAAATTACAGCTTAGTAGGTCTTACAGTCTCTGAGCAAAACCGCGGACAGACAGACAAACAGACGGACAGACGGACGGACAGACCGAAACTATAAGGGTTCCTTGTTGACTACGGAACCCTAAAAATGCATTAAGCAAGGCGCCAGATTGGTTGGTGGTGTAATGCCCAAACTATAAAGTATGCTCAACTATACTTCCTACAAGGAATTCTAAAATGCGGCGCGTTCGGCGCGTGCGTACTGATTAAATGTGCGATCACCTTTAATCTGACATGCCTGACAGACCTGTTTTAGTGTCTAAACACACTAGGCTGATTTACACCGGCGTAATTTACGTGGCCGAAATTACGTTCAGCCGCTTACGTGATTCGACACACTATGAATTACGCGAAGAGCAGAAATTTCGCGGCGTAATTTCCGTTGCGGAACGCGCGCGTTAGTGAGTATTTAAAATACTCAGATGTAATGTGTGCGTTAACGCTTTGGAGTTAAGGTTGGATTTCTTATGTCCGGTTTTGATAATTCCGTCGCGTATAGTGTGTTGCTATACAAAACATTACCGCCGAATCGCTGCCGAACTTTACGCTCGACTTGGCTCGACGGAAATTTGGCTCACGACGGAATTTCGGTATAATGTGTCGTCCGCCCATATTTGGATTAGTATGGATTTGAAACGCGGCGGAATTTACGTCGGCGTAATTCAGCCTAGTGTGTTTAGACCCATACGCCCACTACGATGTAATACGATCGAAAAAATGGTGGACCGGTGGACGTTATTTGACGACCTGTATGGCTCAATGGTTGAGCGCGTGGCAGCTCAAGCCGGGTCGCTTTTTTGAATCGAGGCCGAGGCCTAACAGTCAACGACCTGACGAGTTGGCCTTTATAGTCATCAAATTAACCACGAAGATGTTCTGCTTCACTATTAATGTGAAGATACATAGAATAGCGCGTATTCCCTCTTAAAAGGCCGGCAACCACACCAGCCGGCCTAAGATGCGCAAACGAGAAAATCTCGAGATATCTCACTCTCGTGTGTTATTATTGTATTGTCGATAACGACATAATGTCAAAATAATTTTTTGACATTATGTCGATAGATTTTGACGACAGATCTACACGAGAAAAAAAGTGTGTCATGTTAGGGTCAATAGAGATGAAGAGAAAAGCCATCAAACATCGAAAAAACGTGTAGACAAAATTTTCTCGTTGGCGTATGCTAGAGGGGCTGCAGCTCTTCTAATGTTGCCAGTGTCCATGGGCGACGATAGTTGCTTTCCATCTGTGTGCTTAGTGCGAGTTTTATTCGATCATACGCATCGAGCGCGTAAACGCGAATTTATAGGCTGGATGGATCAAAGCAGCGCCATCTACTGGCTAACGTGGATATTGCTTGATCCCATACAAATTCGCGTTTACGCGCTCGATGCGTATGATCGAATAAAACTCGCACTAAGCACACTGGTGAGCCGTTTGCTCGTTTGCCCCCTTTATTTTATAAATAAAAAAGACTGGTTGCACTCCGGGAGTGCCGGCAGAAGTGAAAACTTGATTAATAACGTTGTGCATTTTTTTAACCCATTTTTTTTTTTTGAAAATCGATTTTTAAAAAATCGTCAATCAAGGTGTTCCGATCAAGTTTCGATCAAATTTCGATCAAGTTTCGATCAAGATTCGATAAAGTTTCGATCAAGTTTCAAATTGAGTTCGAGTTCGACACAAAACACTACTCTCCAACCGTCTTACGCGTTTTGTATGGTTTTTCGATCAACACGAAAATCTATCGCGAGTTTCACAGTTTTTACCCATCCCACAAGTGCTCAACGCCGCTAAAGTTTTCACTTCAAAAAAATAAATGTAATATGCTCACCGGTCGTCCCTGCTGGTTGGGTCTGGCTGGCGCGCGGCCGCCAGAGGACCCGCGTTGCCAGGATCCCGAGCCGCCCATGCCGCCCATACCGCCACCTGACAACACAATACAAATATAAATACTAGCCCCGGATTTATAAACAGGCCACGGTCTAGGGGCCGAAGCGTTCATAGAGGCCTTGCAGATTACGTGCATGGGCGATGGGGCGGCGGAATTAAGGTTGTACTTCATCTGGCAGCACGGAATCGCCTTTTTCCGTCGCCCGTTCTCTTTCTGTCGCTTAGAACTGCCATTTGCTAGACCGAGACGGAAAGCGTAATGCGATAGCCTCGAGGATTCCACCGCGTGCTATCGCATTATGCTTTCTGTCTCGGTCTAGCAAATGGCAGTTCTAAGCGACAGAAAGAGAAAGGGCGACGGAAAAAGGCGATTCCGTGCTGCCATGAGGTCCAACCCTTACAGTAGCCTACGCTCATAAAAAATATAAATTCGGCACTGATAAATCTATACATATTATAAAACAAAGTCGCTTTTTTCCCTCATGTCCCTTTGTTCCCTTTAATCTTTAAAACTACGCAACGGATTTTGATGATTCTTTCAGTCTTAGATAGCCCATTTATTGAGGAAGGCTTATAGGCTATATTTTATCATTCTAGGAGAATGTGGAAAAAACGGGGGAAATTATTTGAAATGGCTTATCTCGCGAACTACTGGAGCAAATTTTATGTTATTTGGCACAGATAAGAAGTGGACCACGTGAAGGATCATAGGCTATCGATTTTTATCAGTATTTCAGTGGCTATATATTTTATACCCGTGTGATGCCGGGACGGGTCGCTAGTATTAACATAGATTATAGGGTAATATAATATTGGCCATGAGTTGACAAGAATGAGTGCGGTATAGGCTTAAACTATTTTGATTTATTACTTTAATTGCTGTAGTTGTTATTGTAATATTATAGTTGTATTGTTTGTAACACTTTTTGTTATATGGTGAAGTCTATGGTAAGAATTATATTATACTTTATAGCTCAGCTGGGGCTAATTTTGTTGCACAAGTTTGAATTATTATTTTTGTTATTTGACTGTTTTGTATGTGCAGTTTGGTGACAAAGTAAAATAATTCTTATTCTTATACTTGGTTACTTATCAAGTTGTAATCAACGCGATGACATGACATGATTTTGACATGCTGAACAAAAGGTTTAAGGCTGCATTTCTACGGAAGTGGAGCGGAGCTTAGCGGTGTCGAATTGACCAAATACTCGAAATCTTCGCTCCGCCTCCCTGTCATTCCGCTGGAATAGCACGATTGGTCAATTCGGGCACCGCTAAGCTCCGCTCCGCTTCAGTGGAAACGCAGGCTTACGCGCGCATCCAACAAAAATTACGGCGATATACACGGTCTATATATAATAATGATCAATTATAAACAGTACCTTGGTTCTTATTCGGCGGTCCTCTACCCTCGGCCGACGGTCCGCGGCCCGTCGGTCGCGAGTCGCGGTATCTGTCGCCCATACCGCCGCCGCCGCCGCCGCCGCCGCCGCCGCCGCCGCCGCGACTGCCGCCCCGGCCGCGACCGCGGTAGTTGTCGCGATCGCGCCCGTACTCGTTCCTGAAGATTTAATAAATTAATACCTCGATCGTGGGAATCTCAGACACAATAGATTTTCAATTGTTATGCGACAGCCGGGTGCCGCTTGGGGGTTCATCGGTTAATGTTCAATTAAGAAATTTAGAAACTGTCCCGGATTCAAGACTTTAATATTGTTACGAAAAAGGACACGTAGTGCCATCTAGCGTCAAGCTAGCGCAACATAAAACGCAAACGAATCCCCTAATCGACACAAGATGGCGCAAGGTGTACGATTGCATGCTCGAACATTCCGCACATGTTTACGTAAACAAGTGTTGTTTACGTGTTTATGCGAATGTTCTCGTACAGCCTAGGGGCTCGATTGCCCATATAAATAAGCGCAGGTAGACGGCCCAGCAATTCAGTTTTATCTGAGCTATCTTCGAGGCGACTTCGGAGCGAAAATAAGTGATCAATAGTGAGTGATTGTGATTGTGATAGTGACTCGGCTACGACCTAGGACAGTGATAGTGCTCAGTGATTTGGATCTAGTGCTTAGTGTTTGGACTCAGTGATTAGTGTGAGCTAGTGTTTGTGAATAAAGTCTTCAAGAGAGTCACCAGGTCTTTCTCTCTGAATCCAAAGAACCCTAGCACGTAACAACTGGTGTCGGAAGTGAGATTTGGAGATGCCATTGACTCCGAGAGAGGACTTCAAGGGGAGTGTCAGGACAAGGGCGCAGCGAGCTGCTGCCATTGACTTCGAGAGAGGAGTTGGCGGTGGAGCTGCGGAGGCCATACCCACTGGGGACCAAGCTCCGCCCACTGCGGGGCAGGCCCTACCCGCTGGCCCCGCCCACCAGGCTCCGCCCACTGACCACGCCCCCCAGGCTCCACCCACTTCGGGTGAAGCCACGCCCACTGGCTCCGCCCACCGGGACCCGCCCACTGACCACGCCCCCCAGGCCCCGCCCACTCTGGACATGGCCACGCCCACCGGCTCCGCCCACCAGGCCACGCCCACTCAGGCCACGCCCACTGGCCCCGCCCACTGGGCCCTGCCTGCTCAGGCTCCGTCGACTAGCTCCGTCCATCCTGCCACGTCCGTAGTTTCTACGGCCCCTCAAATGGCTCTTCAATTGGAAAGTTTAATTAAATTAATGGAGCTGCAAAGAGCTGATATTCAGGCTTTGCAAGAGGCACAAGACCACAAGCTCGGCGCGTTGCAAGAGTCACAAGACCGCAAGCTCGGCGCGTTGCAAGAGTCACAAGACCGCAAGCTCGGCGCGTTGCAAGAGTCACAAGACAGCAAGCTCGGCGCGTTGCAAGAGTCACAAGAGCAACAAAAGGACCTCCAAGAGAAAGCGCTTCTGGCCATAAAGGATGTTAGTGACACTGTGACTAAGCTTCGAAAAGATGTCGACATAATGGAAGAACGAGTTACCGGGCTAGGAGTGGATATGGAAAATGTGAAAAGTGGCCTCACAGAACTACAGAAGTGGAAAGTGCGCCTGGAAACCACAGGAGTCGCGACGTCGAGTGGAACTACCGGAGTAGTGGTACAAGGACCAAGAGTTAAAGTGCCACCATACGACGGTACTACTTCTTGGAACGCTTACCGTCAGCAATTCCAGACGGTTGCTTCTGCCAACGGATGGACTGACGAACAGTGCCTGACCGCTCTTACTGTTGCGCTCAGAGGGCAAGCTTTGTCGGTTCTGGAAGCACATACAGGAAATGGGTTCCAAGACCTGATGGAGGCGCTTGAATCCAGATACGGGGAGCGACACCTGGAGCACGTGTTCCGTGCCCAACTGCGTGACAGAGTCCAACGCTCAGGAGAAGGATTACAACAATGGGCGTTGGAAATTGAAAAACTCGTCAAGAAGGCACACCCAGGAGCCGACACCAAAATGGTCGACATGAATATTGTGCAAGCATTTGTCGACGGAATCAGGGACCTGGAGGTCAGAGCTGCAGTGAGGCTACGTCACCACACCTCACTAAAGGAAGCGTTGGCACATGCTTTAGAGGTCGAGGCTGTTCGGCGTGACATTCGGCAGACCTATAAGATCCGCGAGGTCTCGGAGGAAGTCAAGGAGGTCAAGGCTCCTACGAAGAGAAGTTTTGGAGCCATGTGCTACAAGTGCGGCGAGAGGGGCCATCTTCAGCTCAACTGCCCGCAGAAGGAGACCCAGATGGCAAGGATGAAAAGGCTCGAGGAACAAGTAGAGGAGCTGAAGAAGCAAGGAGCTTCTTCCCCTGCCCGGGATCAGGGAAACGAATAAAAGCCAGGACTAAGGGGCGAGTACTGGCTGACGCGGAGGAAGCCCCGATAACTGTTATCTCCCAAGCATGCAGCGGGAATAGTCTTGTGATTCAGGGGACTATTAACAGGACGGATTGCAAAATTACTCTAGACACAGGAGCCTCTAGAACGATAGTGAACCCAAATCTGGTAAAAGCCGCAAGGAGACAGAAGAGGAGAATTAACTGTCGGCTTCTTACTGCCTCCGGTAAGCCAATACCCGTCCTGGGAGAAATGTCAGTTACGATTAATGTAGGGGGGTCCTCATACCCTCACGACGTTATCGTGGCTGAGATTATGGATGATTGCATCTTGGGTTTGGATTTCATGAAGAAGCATAACTGCAGAATTAATGTCGCTGACGGAGTTTTCCAGTGTGGTGAAGAGGAAATTTTCATCCTTGGAGGCGCCTGCGGGAAAGTTGAATGTGTAAAGAAAGTCATTATACCTGGACGTGCGGAAGCTCGGGTGCTGGTGAAACTACCGCCAGCTGGAAAGAAAAAGTCAAACAGATGCGTGTTGATCGAAGACACGCCTACCAAGACATCAGCTCAAAAACTGATGACGGCGAGAACCCTTGTTAGTGGAAGCAGTAACGCTGTGGTCAGGGTTTTGAATCTTGGTGATCGCGAGATCTGCTTGAACAAAGGTGACGTCATTGGAAAGTGCGAGGAAGTTGTCTGGATGAGAAAGTGTAGTTCGATCACAGGCTCAGACTCAGCAAACAGCAGCAACTATGGAATAGTGACTGAGCTACTCGATGACTGCAAGAGTAATCTGACTTATTCGCAGAGCATGAAAGCTAAGAAGTTTTTACAACGCCACGCGAATATCTTCTCCAGTCAGGAAGGCGACCTTGGAAGAACGTCGATGGTTCAGCACAGGATAGATACCGGAAGCGAGAACCCAATTCGTCAACGAGCAAGACGGATACCCATTGCAAAGGAAAAAGAAGTTGAAGGCCTTTTGGAGGACATGAGAAGGCATAAGATAATTGAACCGTCTGCAAGTCCGTGGTGCTCACCTGTTGTGTTAGTGAAGAAGAAAGATGGCAGCACAAGATTTTGTGTGGACTACAGGCGTCTCAACGATGTCACTAAGAAGGACAGCTATCCATTACCTCGAATCGACGACACTCTGGATACCTTGAGTGGCATGAAATGGTTCTCGACCCTGGACCTGAAATCTGGATACTGGCAGGTGGAAATTCATCCAAAGGATAAGGAGAAGACGGCTTTCTCCACCGGCAAAGGTTTATGGCAGTTTAACGTCATGCCCTTTGGATTGTGCAACGCACCTGCCACATTTGAGCGACTAATGGAGTGTGTACTGGCAGGCTTAGTTGGAGAGGCTTGCTTAGTCTACTTGGACGACGTCATCATTGTTGGCCGCGACTTCGAGGACCATTTGCGAAATTTAGAACGAGTTTTCGCCAAAATAGAGGGGGCCAAGTTAAAGTTGAATCCGAAAAAGTGTCGTTTATTCAGGAGTAAGGTCAATTATCTCGGCCATGTCATCTCCAGTGATGGAATCCAGACGGACCCGGAGAAACTGGAAGCAGTTCAAAATTGGCCAACCCCTAAAAACAAAACCGAAGTGCGGGCATTTCTCGGCCTATGCTCCTACTACAGGCGTTTTGTTAAGGGATTCTCAGAGATAGCCAAGCCATTACATCGGCTGACAGAAGATAAACGACAGTTTATTTGGGACGAGACTTCGGAAGATTCTTTTCAGAAACTGAAGCAACATCTGTGTGAAACACCAATCTTGGGGTATCCACAACCTGAAGGTCAGTTTATAGTCGACACGGACGCAAGCAACACGGCCATTGGAGGGGTGTTATCTCAAAAACAGGGTGAAAGAGAAGTTGTAATTGCATATTTCAGCAAATCTTTATCTAAGCCAGAGAGAAACTACTGTGTGACAAGAAGAGAACTCTTGGCTGTCGTAAAGACGCTACAACATTTCAGCAAATATCTCATCGGGAGACAGTTTTTATTGCGAACTGATCACGCAGCCTTGAAGTGGTTACTACAATTCAAGAACCCAGAAGGCCAAGTAGCTCGATGGATTGAACAACTCCAGGAGTATGACTTCAAGACGGAACACCGCAGCGGAAAGGCGCATGGGAATGCCGACGCACTTTCACGAAGGCCGTGTTCAGAAGACTGCAAACATTGTGTTAAGCAGGAATCTAATGAAATTACATTAAAGTTAACGAAAACAAGTCCTTTGGGTCCATGGGAGAATGATGCTATGAGGCAGGCTCAAGAAAGAGATGACGACCTTCGGCACATCATCACATGGAAGAAACGGGGTGACGTAAAACCAATCTGGAGTGAGGTTGCACCCACTGGCGCTGCCACTAAGGCGTACTGGGCGCAATGGGACAGTCTGATACTTCAAAATGGAATACTTTACCGGAAATGGGAGAAGACTAACGGCAGAGAGTTCCATCTTCAGATAGTTGTCCCAAGGACGAGAGTACCAGATGTTCTCCGTGAAATACACGATGGCGTATCAGGAGGTCATCTAGGTGTCAAGAGGACGTTAACAAAAGTGCGAGAACGATTCTACTGGTTGCATTGTCGAGTTGATGTGCAGGATTGGTGCCGCAAATGTACTACTTGCGCTGCGGTAAAGGGACCACAGACAAGGAGCCGTGGGAACCTGCGCTTGTATAACGTTGGCGCACCGTGGGAACGAATTGCAGTTGACGTAGCTGGGCCATTTCCCGTAACGGAATCGGGAAACAAGTATTTCATGGTCGTCATGGACTACTTTACCAAATGGCCCGAAGTTTTCGCTATACCAAACCAGGAAGCTACAACAGTTGCTTCTAAGCTAGTCGAAGAAGTGATATCTCGCTTTGGTGTGCCTCTAGAAATCCATTCCGATCAGGGCCGGAATTTCGAATCGCAGGTCTTCCAGGAAGTGTGCAGGATTTTGGGGATGCATAAGACGAGGACCACCGCGTACCATCCACAATCTGATGGAATGGTTGAGAGATTTAACCAGACCCTTGAGAGGCATTTGGCGAAATTGGTAGATGACAAACAAAAGGATTGGGACAAGTATATACCGCTCTTCCTTCTGTCGTACCGTACCGCCGAGCATGAGGGCATAAAAGCTACCCCGGCGTATGTCAATTACGGTAGAGAACTACGAGTGCCAGTAGACCTCTTGACGGGAGGGTCACCGGAGGAACCAAAGACCGTACAAGACTATGTCTGCGATTTAAGGGAAAAGATGCGTTATATACACGCAACGGTTCGGGAAAATGGGTTACAGTCAAGTGAGAAAATGAAGACCAGATACGACCGGAAAGCGAACACGAGCGGCTTCGAAGAAGGGTCACTGGTGTGGCTGCATAACCCAACTCGCCGAAAAGGGAGATCTCCAAAGTTGCAGACCAAGTGGGACGGCCCATACAAAGTGGTTACCCGATTGAATGACGTGACTTACAGGATCCAAAAGCAACCAAGAGGGACATTCAAAGTGGTACACATAGACCGTCTGGCGCGTTACCATGGCAGTAACAACGATGCTCGGGACGAGCATCTCTAAGAGGGGAGTAGTGTTACGAAAAAGGACACGTAGTGCCATCTAGCGTCAAGCTAGCGCAACATAAAACGCAAACGAATCCCCTAATCGACACAAGATGGCGCAAGGTGTACGATTGCATGCTCGAACATTCCGCACATGTTTACGTAAACAAGTGTTGTTTACGTGTTTATGCGAATGTTCTCGTACAGCCTAGGGGCTCGATTGCCCATATAAATAAGCGCAGGTAGACGGCCCAGCAATTCAGTTTTATCTGAGCTATCTTCGAGGCGACTTCGGAGCGAAAATAAGTGATCAATAGTGAGTGATTGTGATTGTGATAGTGACTCGGCTACGACCTAGGACAGTGATAGTGCTCAGTGATTTGGATCTAGTGCTTAGTGTTTGGACTCAGTGATTAGTGTGAGCTAGTGTTTGTGAATAAAGTCTTCAAGAGAGTCACCAGGTCTTTCTCTCTGAATCCAAAGAACCCTAGCACGTAACAATATGTATTTTGTCAGAACCGTACATTTTTGATAAGTGATTCTATAAAAAAACGACCAAGTGCGAGTTGGACTCGCGCACTAGTGGCCAACCACATCGCAACCACAACGTTGCGTCGATGCAACGACAGTGCGCGCACACCGCCCGCGCTCTTCTTCCCTGGTTGGCGACTGAGTGAGTGACAGAGCATACAAAGACGTGCAAATAACTGGCAACGTCGCCAGTCGCCGCATGCGGAGTGGTCGACTCTGGCTACTTGGCAACCACGCCAGTCGGTCGCCAGGTGAGTTAGCCGTCATCTCTATAAGAACTAGTTGGCTACGTCGCCATGGCATCCCGGTGAGGTATGGCCCTAAACGCATAGAATAATATTATTACCTTTAGAAAAGGCGTTCCATACAATCGTCAGCGCGAAAATGTGTCACCCTCGAAATGTGTGAGCTCACTCATCTGAGAGCAGTGTGCCATAGGACGTGGTGACGCATTGATTAAGTACGTAAAATATGCATTGAAAGCGCAAAATGAGTGAAAGAGAAAATAGTATATGCTATTACTGTAAGACAAAAAGGACGACAATATTTCCTCGATACACATTTTGCATGCAAAAACATTGCTACAGTTTTGATGGCGTATGCCATATCTAAGTATTGACATGGTTGTCTAAACGGCCCATAACATTACTATGGCCCTAAACGGCCCATAACATTACCTGTTCCCGGGCCCGCCCCAGCCGCGGTCGAACCTGCCGCCGCCGCTGCCGCCGCCGCCGCCACCGCCGCTGCGGTCCCGTCCACCGCCGCCGCCGAAGCGGTTCCCGCGGCCGCCGCTCGCGGGACCCCAGCGACTCCCACCGCCGCCACCGCCGCCACCGCCCCAGCGGTCCTCTGTAAAATATGTGATAATTAGACATCGGATATAATGGCAATTTTTAGGCGACAGTGCATATTTTGGCAATTTTTCGTTGATAGTGCATATTTCGGTACTTTTATGCCCTCGTAGTCTCCAAACTAGCTATCATGACACACACCGAAGCCACAAAACAGAGGTACGATAGATCAAAACACTTCAAATATGTGGCTCCATCCCCATTTAAAGAATCTTTCTAGAAACAAAATTTTTCGTTGTAGTTGGCAACATTATTTACAAAATTGAATAAAGTGCTAAACGATTTAATAAACTTCCATGGGCACAAAGATTCTAATCGGAAAATGTTGGTAGAAAATTATTATTGATGCTGTATAAGAAATGAACTATCCTGGATTTGATGAAATTATAAAAATTGGCGCTTTTATTAACGGCACCACCGGAAAATTCTTGAAAAAGCAAAAAATTTTGATATTAAGTGACTTTTGATTGTGCATATTTTGTGCTTATTTCGGCCATTTTTCGCGCATATTTGCATGCATATTGCGGCACTTTGATCGTGCATATTATCCGATGTCTAGTGATAATTAATAAATTGATCTATTACTTAATCAGCATTGCCGTTTGTATAAAAACGAATGTATACAAACGACGGCGCTGATTGTCAGATAGATCAACCCAGAAGTTTGGAAGTTTGTAGAAAATTCAAATTCCGCTTTGCCTAAAGTTCATGATTTATTTTCAATTATTGTTTTATTTTGATCGAATGAGGATGACATTATGTTAGTCTAGCACGAGTCGGCGCATGAGTACCAAAACTATTCCACCTCAATTTATTTATGCGATCCTCTTCAAATTGCCCTCCTGATGATATTTAAAATGCATGTTGCCATGGTGCAACCCGGTGCCATATTGTTTAAGTAAACATTGTTTAAAGAATTGCTAGGAATTGTTATTTTTGAACCGGACAATTTTTTTTTATATTTTTTATTGAAATACCAATAAAAAGGTCCTATGACTTTTCACGATAAAATTAATATTTTTAAAGATATGAATTTTTAAAGGTCCAAAAAATCTCAAATTTGGGTTCTTTCGACCCATGAAAAATATATTTAAAAAAATTATAATGTCTAAGTGATATCTTTTTTTTAATTCTCTTTACAATAGTTAATAATATAGTTGAGGTTTTGGAGATACAAATAATAATGACACTACTAACCTCTATCCCTCGGCCTTCTATCCCTCCTATCAGATGACCTCACGCGTTTCGCCGGCGGTCCCTCCCGCGAGTCTGATCTCGCGCGTCTGTCCCGCTCCCGCGCCGCGCCCGCCGCCGCCGCCTCTTGGTGGTATACCGCGACGACCTCCTTGGCTTTCTCCGCGTCCAGTTCAGCGTAGATTACCTCGTCCAGCCACGAGCTAGGCTCGGGGAGCGTGAAGTTTGCTGTAAAAGATAAACAGTGAAGTTAGGTACAAGATATACAATAAAACACTTTATGAAATAAAGTGTTTTATTGTATATCTCAACCGTGAGAGAGAAAAAATTTGAGAGCCAATTTGTCGATAAAATGTGCCATAGATTATGACATTAAAGGATCGGACACCGGTGTCGGGACACATCTTAATATATATATTTCTTGTGTGCGTGTGTATGTGACTGAACTCCTCCTAAACGACTGGACCAATTTTGATGAAATTTTTTGTGTGTGTTCAAGGGGATCTGGGAATGGTTTAGATTCACAATTTTGTCCGCTGGACAATGTTTTTTTAATTAATTTTTAATTTATTAGTAGTTGTTGATTTTGGAATGTTTTACATTGGATCCGACAGTCGGCTGCCATCGCAGTGTCAAATTTTAAATAATATTCGAATTCGGATTTTAATTTTAGTCTGTCCGACAGTTAGCGCTGCGACCAAATTTAAAAAAAATACTTTATATACTTAATATGGCAAAGAAACGTTTGCCGGGACAGCTAGTCTTATATATAAAAATGGATTTTCAAATGTGTTAGTCGCGCTTAAACTCGAAAACGGCTGAACTGATTGGGCTGATTTTAGTCTTAAAATATTCGTAGAAGTCCAGGGAAGGTTTTAAAGTGACTTGTGACACGAAGTTCACCGGGACAGCTAGTAATGTAATAAATAATAATGCAAAAAGGCGAACTTATTGCTGGCATCATATCTATCCGTCAACCGTTTGTTTATCGAATTGTCAATGGAACATTGAAAAGATATAACGAGTGTAGAGACAATGGGTGAAGTTAGCGACAAATACTAGTCGCCGCAAAGTCACGTGTGTCGCGAATCGCGCGAACTTGTAGGTAACAAAGGTAAACAACGGTAATCATATATAATAATAGGAGGGTAGTTGTAATATTCTCTCAGCTGCTGTCGGACAGACGATTGAGAACCGCAGACGGGCGAGCACGCGGCGCAGTCTTATCAGTGAGTCATTATTATCATTATTTAAATATTGTGATCTTAAACGTTATTATTTAGGCTGTGTGTTCAGTTCATCGAGGATATCCAACGCCTCGAAACTGTTATGTATAATAATATTATAATCGTCTAGATATTAATATGTAACATGTTGATACTGTATTTAGATTGCGAACAATGAGTCGATTCGTTTAGTTATCTTATTATACGAGGTGTTGTAGTCGTTTGTAGCCGGTTGGTCACATCTAGTGATTACTGCCTACTGTTGAGTGGGTTTGATTTAGACCTTAGCTATAGAATGCTCGGTTGAGCCGTGTGGTAGTTTGTGGCCGGTTGGTCACATCCAGTGTTTACTGCCTACTGTTGAGTAGGTTTGATTTAGACCTTAGCTATAGAATGCTCGGTTGAGCCGTGTGGTAGTTTGTGGCCGGTTGGTCACATCCAGTGTTTACTGCCTACTGTTGAGTGGGTTTGATTTAGACCTTAGCTATAGAATGCTCGGTTGAGCCGTGTGGTAGTTTGTGGCCGGTTGGTCACATCCAGTGTTTACTGCCTACTGTTGAGTGGGTTTGATTTAGACCTTAGCTATAGAATGCTCGGTTGAGCCGTGTGGTAGTTTGTGGCCGGTTGGTCACATCCAGTGTTTACTGCCTACTGTTGAGTGGGTTTGATTTAGACCTTAGCTATAGAATGCTCGGTTGAGCCGTGTGGTAGTTTGTGGCCGGTTGGTCACATCCAGTGTTTACTGCCTACTGTTGAGTGGGTTTGATTTAGACCTTAGCTATAGAATGCTCGGTTGAGCCGTGTGGTAGTTTGTGGCCGGTTGGTCACATCCAGTGTTTACTGCCTACTGTTGAGTGGGTTTGATTTAGACCTTAGCTATAAAATGCTCGGTTGAGCCCGTGTGGTAGTTTGTGGCCGGTTGGTCACATCCAATGTTTACTGCCTACTGTTGAGTGGGTTTGATTTAGACCTTAGCTATAGAATGCTCGGTTGAGCCGTGCGGTAAGGGGTCGCTGTAAGGGGTGGTTGGAGGCGACTGCACAGTATAGAAACCGTGTTCATCGTTTGTGGTGATTACCAGATGGACGCGTGTGTATAGTTTAGTTGGCAGCCTACGCGGTCATTGACCTGCTAGGCCATCACGATATAGAATGCCATAGTCTAGTGCGGACTAGCCGCATAGGCGGAATTGTCATGTGTGCTCACACAGGTGGACGCAGCAGAGTTATTAATATAGTTATAGTTTTCGCCTCCACTGAGGTGGTTGCGACAACGTGCGTTCTTAAGAACCAAAAGGATAGCTTCATTTGCTTGAAATAGCTTAATGTCGTCATGCATATGCATATAGCCTGTGTGTAGTTCTCACCACCCTAAATTTCAGGCCATGCCTGGCGTTCTCTATATCTTTCTAACTCTAGTCTGTAGGCCCCCCCCCCCCCCTCAATTTTTAACTAAAACCAACCCGTAGTCCTAGCATGGCCACCAGTAGAAATGCGAAAGTATAGAAATACTGTGGAGATAAACTTAAGGTGCCGTTCCAGCTACTGCAACTGGTAGCAGGGCTACTGATGCTCTCTCTATCCCTCTCTATACTGTATAGTCCACAAGGAACTAGTTGGCCGCGCCTTAGGTATGTGAGCGGTGGGACGGAGAGGCGGCGCTTGATTTTGACAGTTCTGGCTAGTTTAGACAAAACGCACAAGAGATTGCAATAGCAAGATGAGTCCGCCGATAAAAAGACAATCTAAGGAAATTATATTTAAAGTGCATACGTTTTTAAAAAACGGAAAGCCGATGTCAATAGTTTAGAATATAAAACTGATCAATTGTCTTTTTTTTTATTCTTTTCAATAATTAAATAATATTAATTTTCACGATATCTTGAGATTGGTCGTCACTGTCTAATCTCACGTGCGTTGCGAGCAGCTAGCAACCCGCCCCCTCACCCCCGTACCTACCTAAGGCGCGGCCAACTAGTTCCGCGCGGACTATAGTCAATATCCCTCACCTTTCATATCAACAATCGCTCCATCCGGCACCTCCTTCCCATCGGCCTCCTCGCGGCGACGACACCGATCCGCGTACGTCTCGGCGTCCGTGACGACGACGACCGCTACGCGACGGTAGCCGTCGAACTCGCGCAGCTTGCGCCGCTGCGCCGAAGGGTACACGTTCGTCTGTGGGCGAGTATAACGTTACAACATTTTTTGGTAACGAAACCTTTTTAAGAATTTTTGACGGACCCCAAAAAAATTATGTTTTGTCTCCATTATGGAGTGTAGATGGAGAACTATGGGGGATATTTGAAAAAGTGTCCAGCTGTACGCAGCAAATAACAGTCGAAAGTGGCGCTAGCTGCGGCAAAGGGTATGGAATGAATGTAGTCGTTGGTGACAAAATACTTAATAAATAAATAAAATAAATAATACCAATATATTTTGAAAAATATAACCTAAAATAGCTGAAATAAAAGCTGCTAAATGATTTAAAATTTACCCTAATTTCACCCTAATTTAACGCATTTCAGCGGACACTTTCTAGTTTTTACATACAGAGATAGTTCTCCTCCATCTACACTCCATTGTCTCCATGCTAGTGTCGGATGACATTTCCACAAACAATTTATGTACCGCTCGCAGAGCTCCTACAAGCCCTTTAGCTCCGCGAAGCACACTTTGAGAATGGCTAATAGAACTGCAAACCAAACAGTTCACACAACTGCACGCCAACTGCAACTGAACTGCAATCCGACTGCGCGTTTGGTTTGCAGTTCTATTGCAGTCGTGTCAACTGCATTTAAACTGCACTTGAACTGCAATTTGCGGTTGGATTGCAGTTGAAATGCAGTCCGTCTGTGTAGACCCTTAGAGAATATTTGCGACATTTTCAGATATCACGGACGCCCACAAAATCTATTAGGTAGTTTTTGGCCAAAAATGTATGAAACATGGAGCCATGAGTTGGTCTTTACAATAAGAAAAACAATTTACTATTATGACGGTATCGTTTCTTACTTAAGCCTGTTTCGAGTTAGGTGATTGTTCATTAAGAAAATAAATTCAACTATGTATATACCACATTTTTTACTATATTTTTTGAAGGTAACGATTCTGATTTTCCTACATAGGCAAGACATATTTATTTATACTAACCTGATCAAGTATGAAATTCCTGCGCCTCCCCTTAGCGATTTCCAACAGTTTGACAACGCATTTCGCACATTTCGACACCATCGCGTCCCATCTTCCCTCGTAGGTAGCTCGTATCGGCTTGCAATCCACCTGCACATACATATAGGGTTAGCAAAGTAATCTTAACGTACTACGACATGTTGCAACTTAATGTAGCCGGCCTTCCAACTTGTACCTTTACCCTAGATACTCTCTATACTAATTTAGCCTAATTTTTTTGATACCAGCTATATATTACGTCCTCTTGAAATCATAAGAAGATTTTTCTTTGACCACAAACAGATGTTTGTGGTCAAATATTATAAAATCGCTGAAATTCAGTTGAAGCAGACCACTGCAATGCAAACCAAATCATAGTTTTTTAAACTTTTTATGCTGATAGATGTATGTAGGTGTTTGACAACATTAACAATTATTTTTCATCATACCAGGACCGAAAGTTTGATTTTCTTCCCTTGTTTGCCGGAAGAAAGGTGCTTATTTCAGACTGCTCACAATTAGTGACAGTTTAAAATTTTCTTCCCGCTACCCATTGAGATGTATGGAGTGGACACCGCAACGCAGTGCTTGGTCACATTCAAGAGACGCTATATAGCCGCAGTGCACTTAGTCGGCCGCGAGCTCTTCTGCGCGCTTGACGTATGACAATTATAAAAAAACTAAATAAAAGTCACAAAAATGCCATAATGCGTCTTAGGATATTGTAAAAATAATTCCAAAAACACTTCCAAATACGACGGCATAACATTTCATCGGTTAGTATTCTTATTTAATTATTTTAAATTAAAATACGAACATTCAATTACTAGGCGAAGACGCGCGCCATTTCGCATTGTCATAGAGTAGTAGATTCAGACGGGAATGTAGGCAGAATACAGATATGATCTATGATGAAACGACGATGAATGAAGTATTCACGTAGACGAGTTTGTATTTTGGGAATAATATAAATACGGTATTACGTGTACATTATACATGCGTACATTATAATGGTATTTATAAATATAATATAAGTAATTTGAATTTAGTAAGTATGTAGTGGACTTTGGATCCATACTTATTATAATATAATTATTATTTATTATAAATGCGAAAGCGTGTCTGCCTGTCTATCCGTCCGTCTGTCGGTTTGTCCGTCCATCTGTCTGTCTGTCCGTCTGTCTGACCGTCCGTCTATCTGTCAGTACTTTAGTTTTTGACCGACTTCTAAAAAGGAGGTATAGGTGTACCAGAATCTGATGACAAAAAGTGAGAAAATAAATTGACTCTAGCAATACCGGGGTAATAGGAATAGAACATTTTCATCCTTTCTTATTCCTTTAGCGGCTTATTTTGTGTGTGAAACATGCAAATATAAAAAAATATCCAATGATCAAGGATATTTTTTGAAAATCTGCTGTCAAAAATTGCCATCAGATTCTGGTAGACCTATAATACGTTTGGCTGTATGCTCCTCTATCAGTTGTATCACGGGGTCCGGGGAGTGCTCTGAGGACCATCCCATCACCTTGATAAGTGGCGGTCTTCCACCGTGAATTTTTCGCGCAATTTTCTTCCGCGCACTGCAAAACTGTGGAACAAACTATCGCCAGAAGCTTTTTAAGAAGAAGGCATATTCCCACGCATCTGCAGCTCTTCTGACGTTACGAGTGGGCGACGGTTGTTGCTTTTCCATCAGATTACCCGTTTGCCCCGTTATTTTATATAAAAAATCTTATTAACTTCTATGTCCTTGAGAAATCGTACTTGATGTTGATTAGTGAAAAAACCGTGCCTATATTTAGCGACTTGTTATATTATTATTTCGTTTATTTCCGCATGACTTAAAAGTTGGATTTCACTTTACTATTTTTAACTGAAATCCAATTCTTTAGTCATTCGTTTTCGAGTTACTCTATAATATCAATACTGTTATTATAGGACGGCACAGAAAATAACTATTCCGCTATCTTGGATGGTCGGCCATTTTATATTTTATTTATAGTGATGTCACAATATACTGTATCGTGCATTGTCATTCAAACCAAACGTGTATACAAAATTTCAGCTCAATCGGTTAAAATATTATATGTACATAGTACATACATACTTCGAAATTGAGTTCAAAAATTCCACCCGAACTTACATAATAATGTAAATAACTAAATAATAATATACAGAGCAAGTCAAATAAAAGCTTTTAATAATGTTTAGTAAAATATTTGTTTTATTTTATCCAATTTCAAATAGAGTCTACGTTCATTCGAGTGTAGGCACAAAACTTTGTCACTTCTGCGGTACTGATCTATAGCCATCACCGCCCCGCCTCTCACCCCGCTCATTCTTCAAGTGCGACATGTTTTTTGTTGGCAATAGCAACTCCATACATCTCAATGCCGCTACCTATTTGAAATAACTCATCACCATGGTAACTGTGCAGTTGTTATTTCAAATCCATAATATTAATACACGCGGCAATTTAATTATTATTGTCATTAAACTTTCGGTTCCTTGTATGATGAAAAGTTCTATACGCGCCGCGGGAGGATAGCATGACACTTCAACCGACGCTTTTACAATATCGCGCGGGTTGAAATGTCATACTTTCTTCCCTTGGGGCGTAATGTACTATTACCACGATTTTTATAATCTCGATTTTTATCTGTCTGTGTTTAGTTCTATACATAATATGTACCTTCATTTTATCGAAGAGAGCTCCTGTGGAGATGATGTTGAATCTCTTATCCGGGTTGGCAGCAGCGTGCTGCCTTGCCCAGTACGTCTTTCCAGAGCCTGGCATTCCAACCATGAGAATCACCTACGGACAAATCATCATTAGAATATGCTCTACAAAACTAATATAATATAAATTGACAGTGTTTATATCTTCTGTTTTGTATCTTCCACTCGAGCATCACATAAAGTGACTCAACGTTGGTCTCATAGAGACATTGTCCTTACATGTAGACGGTTTCTTGTAATCGTAGTACAGGAATCGTGGATTCCATATATCCAGTAGACTTCCATTACGCTGCAAACAATATTTTGCTGTAGTATTCGCTTGAACAATATCCAGATGGGCTTTTGAAGCCAAAAATAGCTTTGCTCTGAGGATAAGGATTTAAGGTTATCATCCCACTCTTATATCTATGAAGCAGTTATTGTCTATGGCAAGGATGACACTGGTAGGATAGGATGTTCCGGAGGCTTTCTCCGGAGCAAGGATTCAGGTGAGGATGAGCCTAGGTCTAGGATAGAGCTTCAGCTAGGTATAGTAACACTATAATAGAAACACCTTCTATGCTGCGGCGGGGGCGGCGACGACTGCGTGGCTCGGGCTTCGCTGCGGGACCGAGGGTGCACTTGGCTTTGACAAAGGTTCTATTTAAGCCACTCAATTAGAAATTAGTTAATTAAATTCATGCAGATTGCACATTTGCCTGCAAGGCTCCATTTTGTGTGCACACTAAAGTGCATTTAGGCCTTGCGATTTTGGACTCAGTCCATTTTATAAAGTTTTGACACAACCCTACAAATGTAAATTTTGCAAGCTCCATTTTGTGTGCACACTAAAGTGCATTTAGGCCTTGCGATTTTGGACTCAGTCCATTTTATAAAGTTTTGACACAACCCTACAAATGTAAATTTTAAATCTTCTATCAACGCCACCTAATGTCTCTTAATAGAGATCTATTTTATGACAGCTCCAATCCATTTTGTACAAGTTATAGTAAAAGGCATATTGTAAAAGGCATATTTCACAGTTGATTCTTCTGTCTTCTTGTATATTATTTGGCATATTTTATGTGCATATGCACCCACTTCGATGTTAGGTTTTAAATGCAATGTTGTAAGATTTAAATACTTAGGTATACCCTGTGTTAAGTGATGTAATGTATAGTGTAAAGTCGAAGTCAAAAGTAGATGCTCAAAATAAGATAACAAAAATTTATGATTGTTGTGTTACAACTTACAGTAATGCAAAGATGATCATAAGGGAATATAAACACTAAGATTATTTATTATCTAGTTACTACTTACTAACATAATTATTAATAAAATATTTTCGTCTAAGAACATTTATTTTTCAACCTAACTCTATCACCTATTACATAAATCTATCAAACATGGACTAGTGTAAATGTAGATCGTGGAAAAAATCAAATTTGTTACAAATTGAGAGCTTTGGAGTTGTTTTAATGACATACCTGATACCACCTACCTATACTCTAATTACTAATACCTCTATCAAATCACAAACAATCACAATTTTTTGGCCTCTTATTATGACCACCCACTCATGCATGCTGCATACAGTACATCTGTACAGTTCAGTCACAGAATCCATAATTAAAACATAACACAATCTACGCTATTGGAGTACATTTTTTTTAACTTATAAAAACTTATTACGTGTTAAAAGTTTATATTATCTGTCTGTCTGTCCGTTGCGTTGTACACAAATGCAAGCTCTACCATGATCGATAAGAATAGTTCATCATCATCGCAAAAAGGAGGGGTGTTGAAAGTTTTACGTGTCCGTCTGTCTGTATGTGGTATTATACACAAACAGCTCCACCGATTTTATTCTATTATATTTATAAACCTATGTGTATGTTGTGAAAATGGATAGCTAACATCAATACAAACAAAAATTAATCTTGGACAAAACCAGGTCAAGTGTTACATTTCGAAGATATGAGCTGCCAAAGTTTTACCAATTTAAGATATTGCAACTTTGGCAGCTCATATCTTCGAAATGTAACACTTGACGTGGTTTTGTCCAAGATTATTTTTTGTTTGTATTGATGTTAGCTATCCATTTTTGAAAAAAATATTCGTGAACGCGAAAAAACATAATGGCGGACAGTCGGTCGGCCAAAATCTTCATACCCCTTCGCACTTTATCTACTTCCTATGACTCTTATCAGTGTTTAAGCACTCTCAGGTGTAACATTCAAGGTTTATCTCACCGTGACTGAACCGTACAGCTATACCCGTGTCGTGTGTCTGTCTGTATGTCTGTGTGTGTATACCTCACAGTCCTGCGTGGTTAGCGGCCGGCGCGGGCCGTCGACGAGGTCGGCGGACGATAACAGCACATAGCCGGGTTGGAGACACGCCTCGGCGCCGTCTAACTCCTCGTGGACTGTGTACCTGGGGGGGAATGGATATTTGAAGACGTCAGTGAAAGAACCAGATAAGAAGATGCCGTTTTTTGGGCGGCCGGCTTTAGGACTGGAAAAATGATTTGAAATAAAAATCATTTTATGTGCATTTGTGTATGTGTAGTGCATTTTATGTGTAGCTAGATATATCAGCCAGATGATGAAGTAAGTAAGTCAAAAGGATTGTTCAAATTTTTAGGTAAAATAATGAGTAAGCGTCCGTATGTTACAAAATATGAATTATCGTGTTCTTCCACTCACGTCTTCATTTATGTAATCAATAGGACATATTACTGCTAGATGCAGCACCAACATAGAAAGTAAACAAAAAGTTATGTTTGGAATTATTTTTAAGCCCCGACGATAACAGAGAGGCGATTTGTCGGGGGTTAAGGCTGCGTTTCCAACAGAGATGTGTTGCGAGGAATGTGTTTTTGAGAACCAATAGTCGCTTCATTGACGTGAGCTTGCCGTGACATCTTACGTGGGAGAGTCATGCTTCGGCACGAATGGGCCGGCTCGATCGGAGAAATACCACGGGCTCACAGAAAAACGGCGTGAAATAGCGCTTACGCTGTTTCGCCGAGTGAGTGAATTTACCGGAGGCCCAATCCCCCCTACTCTATTCCCTTCCCTTCTCATCTCTACCCTCCCCTATTACCCTATTCCCTCTTAAAAGGCCGGCAACGCACCTGCAGCTCTTCTGCTGCTGCGAGTGTCCATGGGCGACGGAAGTTGCTTTTCATCAGGTGACATTTAAATATGAAAAAAAAAATTTATATCATATTTTGTAGTAAATTTACTAGGTATTTATTTATATATTTTTTAGTGTTTTACTCTATTTTTTAGTGTTTAAATATTAAGTAGTAAATTTACTAAAAAAATTTTTAAACAAAAAAAAATTTTTTTGTGTTTAAATATTTTGAAGTAAATTTTTGTGCAGGAACCTAGATAATTACCATTTTAAGCTAAAAAATAACTCAAACATGTTAAATATTTTCGTATGAGAAAATGATTTTGGTATTACGTATGTATGAGAATTTCGAGGGTACCCGGCCCCTTAACAGAAAATAGCCAAAATTATAATTTCCTTGTTTAGTACTCAACTAAATTTCAACTTGCTACTTGCTACTAAATTTTGTGTTTACATGCAATAGGTAACTTAAAATTTAGTTATGTACCTATCTACTTAATACGTGTATATTAGCCCTAAGGGCGAAGCCAAACGAGCGTAATTTGTGAGTTGTGAGTCGCAGAATTTCGGTTCGGCAGAAATCTGCTGCATTCAGTTTCATACAAAAGTCCTGTTTGATTCAAACGAGCGCAATTTTGTAAGTCATGATTTGTATGAAAAGATATTTACGCGGCAGAAATCTGCGACTCACAAGTCACAACTCACAAATTACGCTCGTTTGACTTCACCCTAAATGTGTGGTTAAGTCGGACTGGCGAACCGAGTGATCAGTGTTTGACCGCTTTATAGTTTTAAAACGGACTCACCTGATAACAAACTTGATGCGTTTGTCCAAAACTGGACCCTTGTTGAATTCTTCTTCCGTGATTTCCGTTGGGTCGGTCTCTGTTGAATAAAAGATATTATAGACTTCAAAAATAAAACGTAGCCTATGTGTTAATCCAGGATAATAGCTGCCTTCGTGAAAAATTGCAGTAAAATTGCTCCAGCTATTCAGATTTGAAGAAGTAAATTGTATTACATTATCATTTATATTGGATAATTTCTAGGATCATATATTGTAGGATCCAATCAAAAATGATTATTTGATCAAATAATCATTTTTGATTGGATCCTATAATATATGATCCTATAAATGATCCAATATAATTAATGATCGGATAATCGGGAGCTTATATACCTAAACTTCAAGAGAGTACCTAAATAGAGCTGATAAAACCACCATCCGACAAAAATAAATAGCACGCATAATTCGAGCTTGCTATTGTGGATATCCTAGGCGCTTTTATACATACTGAGAAAAATGCTAAATAACAATTTTTAAATACAAGACGAACATTTTACGAAACAATATTTCGGCGACGGTATTAATTTATACGTATAGAGTATAGACATATATGTATTTTTCAATGGCTGCAAAGATAAAAGCGGTTCAACCAAAAAATAATAATACAAAACAAAAAAATAACTTATTTAAATGTTGAATGCAAAATGTCTACACTTGAGTCAAGGTTTGTTAACAATCTTAATACTACTCTTATTAAAAACTGCATTTAAATATATCTATGAGATAGTTTCAAGTAAAAATAAAGATTTTTTTAAAACTCAATCTAATAAACATATCTAATCCTTTAATGAAGTTATTGAATTGTTTATAAAAATAAAATATATCACAACTTTTTTACATTCCTTTCTTTGAGTATTATTTATTTTTGTCAGGATGGTGGTTTTATCAGCTCTATGTAGATACTCTCTTAAAGTTTAGGTATATAAGCGCCCGATGATCCGATCACTAATGATAATGTAATACCCCCCTTATAGCGCTGTCAACGTCAAAAGTGAGGCATGCCCGTAACGCGCGCGTTAAAATCGTAACGCACGCTATGACAATTTTCTTTCAACGCGGGTGGATTTTGACGCGCGTCACGGGCATGCCACACGTTCACTGTTGACAGCGCTATATGGCATGCCCTTGTTGAACAGAAAAAAGGCACAATGTGGACAAAGCTATAAGATGCGATAAAGTGAGTGACGTACTCATCTCAGGTTTAACTTCAACTTTTTCGGCGTCTTTGTCTTTGTCCTCCGGCTTAGGCGATGTCGGCTCCGCCTTCACTTCCGCTTCTAGCTCCTCCGGTTTGTCACCGTTCTCCTAGAAAAAAATAAAAATAATATCTATGGACGCTTCACACCACGTCAGTCTGGCCCCGTGCTAAGTACCCGAAAGAATCCGTTGCCTGGTACTTGTGTTACAGGTACCAGACAACGGAAATATATTTAATACTTTTTATACTATATATATATTTAATATTTTTATTATATCATACACATATTTAATACACATCCAGACCCGGGAACATTGAATAATTTCTGTTCCGTTGGCGGGATTCGAACCCGCGACCCCGGCTTGAGCTTCCACACACTCAAACAATTGAGCCACAGAGGTCGTCAAAAAAAAAGGATTATATAAAATCAAACATACGAAATTCGGTCGGGTTTACATAAAATCGGGTTATGTACCCCGCGTTTCATTTAGCGTTGAGAACGATCAAAACGCACAAAATAGGATCGCTCATAATATGTAATGGAGGTACTTCACATGGCTATTTTGAATTAAACACGTCCGGCTGTTACCGCGTCCTATGGCACACTGCTCTTAGATGAGTGAGCTCACTCATTTCGAGGGTGACACATTTTCGCGCTGACGATTTTATGAAATGCCTTTTCTAACGTTCTAATTCTATGGCACTGACCATATACAACATACAGTACTGACCATAGACTCGTCCTTGTCCTCTCCTTCGTCCTTCTTATCTCCCGCGTCTTCGTCCATGGACTTGTCGGCACTCTCGTCTTTCTTTCCGTCTTCCGTCTCGCCTTTCTTTCCGTCTTCTGTCTCGCCTTTCGCCGCGTCAGCCTCCTTGCGCTCCTTGTCACGTTTTTCACGCTCCTGGTAGAAAAAATAACATTGCTTGAATTTGGAACAATAATTAACAACAACAAGACAATGCAAGCGTAACTTCAAATGCTATATTATGCTGCATGAATTCTCAAGGTGAAAAAATATGACATTGTAACCCTAAAAATTTTGGATGCAGCCCGCGACAACATTACCAAAACGTGTTGTGGCCCGTGTAAAAAAACTTGAGAGGTGTCAAGGGACACCCGGATGGAACGAAGTTATATAAAAGAAGCCAAAAAAAAACAAAAAAAAAAAAGACAAATGGAGAGACAGAGAGAGAAACACGCGCTACCGCACGGCTTACAACTATAGCATTTTTGCTCTAGTTGTAATATAACGACACTTTTGTCATGTCGTTACAACTTTTTCCGTCTAGCCCCCTTTCGCAACGCGCGATAAGAAACTTCGTTCCAAAATGTTGAGTACCACGGGCGTAATCGTAGAACTAATCTCTCAAAACTCTAGTTGAGTATACCTCCCAACTCAACTCACCTCATTCTTCTTCCTCTGTCTCTCCTCTCTCTCCTGCTTCTCTTTCTCCTTCCTCTCCCGGTTGATGCGCGCCTGCTCCTGTCTCTGCTTCCTCAACTCCTCCAACTTCAGCCGTCTCTCTTCTAGAATCTCCTCTATGGGTATCTCGAGGCGCTTGCGCACGATCTTGGTTTTAGTTAGCATGTTGTATCTGTGATATTGTTTTACATTATTAGAAACTGCTAATTGCATTACTTACGTAAGTCAATGAAACATTGTTAGTAAGCAGTATACTAAATAATAATAGTTGGGTAGGGGAAGAGGGGATTTCGGGAGTAACTCGAGCGTGTCAGATTAAGCTTGCACAGGCTTCCGACATGTGTCTAGTTATCATGGTATGGAAATCAAATTTCTCACGTGGTGGGAAAAAAATTCTTTTTTAAAAATATTGAAATGTCGTCAGATTAAGATAGGGGGATGTTTAGTATACCCCAAAGAAGCTTCCATATAAAGCACTGACGATTCAAAGATTAGGTAAGCCTGTAGGGACATTTTAAAATATAAAAAAATAAAGCTTCATATTTTCTTAACTAAGCTTCGCAGATATCTTATTTTGCTCTAAACGATTTAGTCCTTGTTGTCTAAAATATATTTATAATTTACCTAAATAAGCAATTTTCTGAATATATTTTCTTTTTCAAAACTTTAAAATGGCTGCAGTTTCTGAACCCACCGCTAAAATAAAAAAACGCTCTTATTATTTTTTTATCAGCTTTACCTAATGTACAAAACCTACTAGGTCTCCATCACGCTCGAGCGACTACAAAAATAGTACCCTCCCCTCCTCTACTATTAAACAAAGCATTCTAAACGTAAATGTTCAGACCCAGGCACAATGTAACAGTATTTTGAAAATATTGTAGTAAAGTTCCATAATACATTTATGTAACATACCGTGTCATAGAACACAATGATACTCATATAAATTGTCACCGGTAAGGCGAACGCAGATTTGGCCGCACCGCACGCACCGCAGTCGCCGCATTAGAAGTTGCGAAGACTGCGGCGCGGGTAGGTATGCGAGCTTGCCTATAACTTCATATAAAGAATTCGAAATGCGGCGACTGCGGTGCGTGCGGTGCGGCCAAATCTGCGTTCACCTTTACATTTCAAATTTTACTATAGTCAAAGCAGTGAGATATGGCACGTAGCTTCACGTCTTGTGCCTTGTCTCACTGTTTGCACCATAGTCGTGTTATTTTGCTTGCGATCTCATGAACCACAGAGTGCACAAGAGTAAATACAAAATACTTAATCTGCCTGCGAGTGTACTTGTTATATCATCAAATCAACAACAAACAAAATATTACACTCGCAGGGTGATAGCGGGCATAGACAACATGTTATATTTATCGTTTTTTAATAGAATTGCTGATCAAAAATGTATAGGCGTAGCACTTTCTATTAATTCATATTAAAGCACTGGGTCGCAGTCGCCGGTCGCGGTCTCGCGTCGCGGACGTCTTGATTCGAATGCTACCTTAAAGCGACACGATACTTCACTTTCCATGGAATTGACTGCAATTTGCGGTTGGATTGCAGTTGAAATGCGGTCCGTCTGTGTAGACCCTAAGGCGTTTTACAAACGTCAATAATTGTATGGAGCTTGTCGCGTAGTGCGGCCTCATTTTAAAACCTCGTGCTTCTAGATTCTACTACGTAATACATGAACTCTTATTTACTACTAGTAGTCTGTACTCATGTGTTGTATCCCAGATTGACGCGGTAGCAGGTGTTCTTGGTGAGCACGTGGGGAAAGAGCGCTCGCCCGCCGACACTCTCCGCGCTAAACTCGTACGCGACGCCAAGCGAGACGTAGTACATGAACGTACTAGTAGTCTGTACTCACGTGTCGTATCCCAGGTTGACGCGGTAGCAGGTGTTCTTGGTGAGCACGTGGGGGAAGAGCGCTCGCCCGCCGAGGCTCTCCTTGCTGAACTCGTACGCGACACCAAGCGAGACGCCGTTGAGCGTGTATGATATTGTGCACGGCTCCGATTCTAGGTCCTGTGATATAATAATACATTAAATTATGTGGCAGACACGTGTGTAATGTTCAACTTCAAACAGAATTCTTTACCATGGGCCCCTCCCATGGGACATTTCAAAGGTCAAAATCAAAATAAATGAACTTAGCGACGAAGTTATCAGCAGACAAATATAACATATACGGTCGAATTGAGAAACCTCCTCCTTTTTTGAAGTTGGAAATCGCTGTCTAACAATGTATTATAGCCTCTGGTGTGAAGGCAAAAGGCAAAACGTCACGCCTCTTTTCGAAACAGGGTTAAGGGCGTTCCCTCCGAAGATTCCGTAATAATTGACCGTATTTAAAACCTTATAAACTCATAATCTGAAAGCTACAAAGGTATAATAAAAATACAGTAATAATCTTTAGTATATCAACATTCCTTTCGCCGTTTTAAATTTTCTATTTTTGCTTATTATACTCATGATATCAGCTTCCAAAAGTAATACCAATTTATTAAAATTCAAGCATACATTCAGCATCTCCTTAACATTTACAAATAACTTTTATTTGAAACTCACGCCAATAGATCGACATTATCATAAACTACATATTCCCCGTTTTAATTTTTTTTAGGACAATTTTGAACTAAGATAAGTAAAAATAATAGGGTTTTGGCGCGATCTCGGCAACGCGGCAAATGTATGGCCAAGGTCGTTTGCTCGAGGGACGGCCTTAAAATATCAAATTATAAGGATGTTTGTACGTTTCAAAGTCTCTGTCCCTCTTCGCGATAGGAGCGAGATAGCAATAAAATGCGAAGAGACTAAACAATTCGTATGTAGATTTGCTTGCGATCGCATACACAACAGTGTGTACAAGAGTAAATACAAATCGTTGGTATTCCTGCTCAGCACTGATCATAGAATTTTTATATGATCGTCATTATTGCCTTACAGGTATTTTAGGACAACTATTTAAGGTCCATTGTCTTCATCATATTATTATTGTGACTTTGTAACCCGCCAGAATACATGATATGTGTATGTGTGTGTGTGTGTGTGTGTGTGTGTGTGTGTGTGTGTGTGTGTGTCAGTTCATCGTATTATCTAAATGGGTGGAGGTGTTAGAATTTTTAAAAGCTGTCACGATCGAGAGTATTCTTAGCCATAGTTCATTATGATCAGCCCTCTCAATGCTGGAGGGTGTAACTACGTCTACGTCATAAACTTCAATTCAATGTTTTTTACTCTGATTTCTAACAATCGTTAAAGTTTTATACTGTTTTTTTTTAATATTATTATACTGTACTCGGCGAAACATGGCGGTAGCGGTCATGGACCCTGTCAAAAACTTGTCATTCTCTATACAAAGCCGCGACATCTGACACTTCATTGTCAATCGCGGTTTATATAGAAACGGACAAGTTTTTGACAGGGAGTCAACGACCGCTACCGCCATGTTTCGCCGAGTACAGTATAGTAAGGAGTATTTCTGTGGTTTTTCAAAATACTGACCAAATAAACCCCAACAACGTCCTTCTCGGTGTAAGTCTGTCCGTACTCTTTAAACTCGCCGTTGTTGACAGCTCGGCCCGTGCTCTCGTAACCGAAGGACGTTGGGCCCTCGCCTGTGGAATAAAATAAACAAATATTATATTCGCTGATAAAACCGTCTATAATACTATAAAAATACAGGGTGCAATTAAACCTTCCGCTTCCTGCCAAATTTTTATATATTGATCCTTGTTAAAAATAAAAATACACGTATTTTTTCTTTTATAGTCACTCAGTACTAAAGTGTTGAGAAAGTTATCCTAGAAAACACTTCAATAAATGGACACGGTGCATCGGCCGCGCGTGACATGCCCTGCGGGCGCGCGCCTCATCCCGCGCACCCCCTCTCATTCCCCCGCGCCGCGATTGACCGTTCTGCAACGATTTTAAATGGGATAAAATATGTCATTGAAAAAAAAATAACACCCATTTTTTTTGGTTAAATGGACTCTGCTAATGGTACCTAAGCCCTGGAAAAAATTTGGCAGGAAGGTTTAATTGCACCCTGTATGTCTGTCAAGCGTCAGACAAGATTTTACACAATGTGTTTGGTAAAAAAAGCGTCCATAAACGATCAAAAACGCAATAGGCCACAACACATTTCGTAAACAAGATGTATACATACGAACGAACGTATGTAAATACACGATGCCGAAAAAACGCGGCCTAATTTCGGCATGGTTACGCCTGCAATGCGTTTTAAATTACTGATGAGACAACATGCCGAAATTACGTCGCGTTATAGCGTACAGCTAAACTTCGGTCGGGCATAAGTCGGAACGTAAAATCGGCCTCGGAAGTTCGGTTATAATTTAATTGAACAATAATTTTCAATGTATTTTTATTTTCTATGTAGATTTGCTTGCGATCTCATACACAACAGTGTGAACGAGAGTAAATACAAATCGTTGATATTCCTGCTCAGCACTAATCATATATTATTATAATGAATGCGATCAATTATATTGCCTTACAGGTATAAACTTAAATACTATTCTCGTAATGCCAAAATGCTGAAACCAGGCGGTAGCGGTTATTGACCCCCAGTCAAAAAACTTCTAAAATCATGAAAAACGTGTGACGTATCATGGATGGTCCTTACCACAGAAATGTATCAAGATAGAACGGCGACGCGCATGCGTTGCTAAGGAATCGCGCGTGTCAATTTTTGCTTTGCTTTTAGTTAGAACAAATAACTTACACGTGGAAAGAAATACCTCCTTTTGACCGATTCACTTTCGTACTTCTGTTTTTACTATTAGACACTGCACAATGAGGCACTTTTGTACCATCGAGGAAATTGATTCCTATGCAATTGATAGACCAACGTTATTTGGTCGAATATGTCAATTCAATGTTAATTGTGATCTGTCGGCTGGGTTTGACGGCAACCAAACTACTTAGGTCCCCGATCTGCACAGGAATCAACTTCTCTGATAGTACAACCACTCCGGTGTAATCGAGTCGAGACGTGCGCGCTGACTGAATGAACGTTCAACGAATCTTGCCCACTTGTGCAAGATTGAAACACGCGTACACCACCCGCTTAGCCGTTCTATCTTGATATATTTCTGTGGTCCCTACCCACTGTATACTCACCGAGATGCAGCGTGGAGTCGTCAGTCGACCAGCCGATCCTCAGCCCGTTGAGTATTTGCTCCTTGTCCGTCGCCTCCGTCGTCGTCACCACGGCACCGACACGAACCTGGCAGGTCATATTGTTGTAAATTAGTGTTGCCAGATCAGGGGATATCCCCCTAGATTTAGGGGGTTTTCGACCAAGATATGGGCAAAATATGGGGATTTCTGGAAGGAAATCAAATAAGTTCAGGGGGACGTTACCGAGACCATCTGGCAACACTTAAGTTGATAAATATATGGTTGGTATAGATCGCGTTCAACTTAAAGATCGCCAATTGAAGGAATAAGAAGAGAGGTAGGTATGTTCGTCCTACCTCACGTATCACACTCGGCCTATAGTCTGTCAAGAAAGTGTAGAAATTAAAAAGTGACAACATCGTAGTGTCATCCCTTTCAAATCAATCTAAGAAAAAGGGATGTCACTACGATGTTGTCACTTTTTAATTTCTTCACTTTCTTGACGGACTATACCTCGTAGCACACTAGTCCTATCTCGTTTAAGGCCGCGATTCCACTGACGCGGAGCGGAGCGGAGCTTAGCGGTGCCGAATTGACCAATCACCATGCTCGAAATCTTCGCTCCGCTTCGCTGTCATTTTGCTGGAATAGCACGATTGGTCAATTCGGGCAACGCTAAGCTCCGCTTCGCGTCAGTGGAAACGCACCCTAACACTCGTTCTGCCTAGTATCACACTTGTCCTACCTCGTATCACACTCCCCCTACCTCGTATCACACTCCCCTACCTCGCATCACACTCGTCCTACCTCGTAGCACACTCGTCCCACCTCACAGCACACTCGTGCTACCTCATAGCACACTCGTCCTACCTCATAGCACACTCGTCCCGTGTTGACACCGTGCGAGGCGCGCACGCCGGCCCACGCGTGCGCGAAGGCTCCCTCGCTGAGCGGCACCACCGAGTTGAGCTCCGGCAGCTCAAGGTATTGGTTCAGATCGCTGTCGTCTGGGAACAAAGTGACGTGCAATTGAAGTATGTTCTCTTACGGAGTTAAGACAAAATGCCTTTACTAGTTATATGCAGGGTGTAACAAAACAAAGTGACATTAACCCATCAATCCCCAGGCGGCAGCTGGCTGCCGCATAACAATTGAAAATCTATTGTGTCTACGATTCCCTCGATCGAGGTATCCTTCAGGCCCCGCGCAAGCACTCGTGATCGCGAGAACAAAAGAATACAATGGGAATTCCTAGAACCTCCGATCGAAGGATTAATAGACAGTCATAATCATATTATGGCCGTTGTACAGAATTCACTGTTAAAGTAGCAGCATTGAATAAATTAAATTTTGTATTTTTTTTGTACGGGCAAATTCATGACATTGGGTCATCTGTCATAGACATGTCGCAGGCGGATTGCATAAGAGGCGACTAATATCTTTCGCTTTATTACATTATGGCTAACCCTTTTGAATAACGTATGGCGCCGAATACATTCCGGCGATTTTTCATTCAGCCGCATCCAATCCGGCTAATCGATAAACCGCCGCATTATAAAACGGCCGTTTTTCAAAACAGCTAGCCGTAATGTAAAACGGCGGATTGTACAATCCGCCTGCGACAGACACATTCTATAATTTTTAGATGCCAGCACTTTAAGCTACAGTAAAACAGCTGTACAGTATGAAGCCTAACATTCGTACGAATTAAAAACATAGCCAACATCCCTTCCATTCGGCTTTGTTGTGATTTGTCTTTGCCTTTAATAATAAAGATGTACTCACACCACGACAGAGTAACTTTGTTGTCATTCAACTCTGGTTCCTCTATCTTGAGCTCAACAGTAGGCTCCGACTTCTTTTTCCCTTTGCCAGTGTGCTAAAGAAAACATACAAATTAAAATCAAATAAAGAAACTAAGATAACGCACGGCTCTTATTATTACTAAGAATTTTAGTTACATTCGCTAAATAGCTTAACCTCTAGTAGTTTACAAGTTTAATCTAAATTAAAGCTGCCTTATTTGACGGTGTAAGAACTTATTGTCTGAAAGTTACTACTATATAATATACATACTACATATAATATATATACATTTAAGTCTCCCGCGGCTTTTGGGCTATTTCTTGTATATTTTATGCATTTTATATTATAATTTATAAATAAGCAAAATTTTGCTCATAATTTTAGGGCCGGTATAAACAGTCAGTACTCAAGATGCATCTCGGTCTCAAGACACGGTTCAGGCTCTGTGATTGGTTGGCTGTCAAAATTCGGACCAATCACAGAGCCGAACCGGGTCTTGAGACCGAGATGCATCTTGAGTACTGACTATTTATACCGGCCCTAGTACCTAAGACGACCCAAAATTACTGAACTTTTCGGCCATAAAATATATTTCAAAAAGTTTGCTTGTTGCCCGTGAACCCAAAAATAAATAAATATACAAGATCAACTTGCATCCATACTAATATTATAAATCTTAAGTTTGTTTGAATCTTACGAACTGCTAGACCGATTTTCATGAATTTGGCACAGATACAGAGTATGGGAAAAAACAAAGTCAACTTTGTGCGAGAAAATGTGTGGCTCGCGCTGAATTCCCTGTTAACGCGGGGTGAGGCGACGTGGAACGTAAAGTCATTTATTAATTATTATAATATACAAAGATCATATCATATACAGGGTGCACTTAAAACTACCGGCCAAATTATTTTACGGCTTAGGTATCATTAGGAGTCCATATTTGAACCAAAAGAAATTAAGGGTGTTAATATTTTACAATAACATATTTTATCCCACTTAAAATCGTTGCAGAACGGTCACTTCGCGGAGGTGGGTAGAGCGATGGCGCGAGAGGCCCGGCGGAGCACACGCGGGCGACGCGTAGTGTCCATTAATTGTGGTGTTTTTAGGACAACTTTCGGAAGCTATTTCTCAACATTTTAGTACTGAGTGAATAAAAAAGAAAAAATACGTGTATTTTTATTTTTAACAAGGATCAATATATCGAAATTTGGCCGGAAGGTTTAATTGCACCCTGTATAGTATAACAGAAAAACTACTTACAGGCGAGGGTGGTGTAAGTACTTTATTGGTTGCCTCTATCGTCCTGTAGTAGTTGTTCCAACGAGCTTTCTTCTCATGCTTACGTTTCAAACGTTGCAGTTTGATCGGATCCTAGCGGAGAGATTTCATCATTGAAACGAAGGAACTAAACTAAGGTTACGATGGTGATACATACAAAACGGTTGCTATTTCATTGTAAGCATTTAGCACACATTATATTGTATCTTTAGTGTGCTTTAGAATTTTTATTTTCAGTGGACTATTACTTTGAAATAATTTTTAAGATTCGAAAAAATGCTATTCATTCGTAGTGACAATATCCTTCTATAAGGTACCCTTACATGCTTATGGTTATTCATTTTACGTACTATTTAAACAAGAATCATTTGCATGTGATAATTAGAAATCACAATAAATTCTGTTCACACGGCATTATACAATATCTTATTACATTAATTGTAACATTGCTTATTTCAGAAAAAATGTTAGACACTTACAAATAATTTGGGACTAAAAATATTAATCTAAATTAGTTACTTTTCACAACCCAAAACAATAAGAGATCAGTTAGGGCCTTATCACACTGGCGATTAGCGAGCGGTTTGAAAGCGACGCGATTGCGCAGCGCGCACGACACGATTGCGCGACGTGCGCTGTCGCGGCGTGCACGTCGCGCAATGGCGGCGTGCGCGCTGCGCAATCGCGTCGCTTTCAAATCGCTCGCTAATCGCCAGTGTGATAAGGCTCTTATACTTACATTACTCAACTCCTCGAGTTTTCTCTCATCCTCCTCCTTCTGTTTTCTCTCTCTCTCTAATCTCTCCTGTTCTTTGATCTGCAATCTCTTGTTTAACTCCACCCATTCCTCCTCTTCCGTCAGTTGTCGTGGGGGCTGGAATAAGATTGAGTTGTGCAAACGGGATAGCAATAAATCCAAGATGTAAGTGGATAAAGTGAGTACTAACAGTTTGAAAATGGTCGTTTCATGCACAAATGTAGGCTTTAAGATCGAAAAATGATTCTAAATACAAAACAAAAACGAGAATTGTATGTATAGCCAGATGATAAAGTAAGTTCTTTAACTTATAACTTAACTTGTTATAACTTAACTTGTAACTTTTGCAAGGTTTGTTTAAATTATTAGGAAAAAAATGAGTAATTGCCCTTATGTTCAATTCATCCACTCTATGTTATCAAATGTCACTGATTTCATCATCATAATAAATTGACAAAATATACTATTTCTTCACAAAAACACAGGGCAAGTAATGACTACCGAGAATCATTATTGTTACAAACCTCATCCTTCTTATCTCCACTTTCTTTATCATTTTCATTTCCTCCACTGTCCCCATTCTCCGGTTTCGGTTCTCCGTCTGACTCGGGTTTGTCATGCTCGTTGGTTTCCATTTTGGTCGGTTCCTCGGGGTCGTAGGATCCGGAGCCATCTTTTGTCTCTGCAGTTTGAACATCATCCGTCTCCATGGCCTCAGCTGAAATACATAAGGTTAGGTTAGGTCGCATAACTGAAGGCATATGGATGGAGTAAGTGGGTAATGTTTTTGAAGTGAAAACTTCTTTAGCGGCGTTGAGCACTTTTGATGGATGGGTAAAAACTGTGAAACTCGCGTCAGATTCTCGTGCTGATCGAAAAACCTTGGAAAAACCGTAAGACTGTTGGAGAGTAGTGTTTTGTGTCTAACTCGAAAGCGAACTCGAACTCGAATTGATTGTAAGGGTTTCGATGAATTAAAAAATCGATATTTTAAAAATCGATTTTCATAAAAAATGGGCTAAAAATTTACTGTAAGAGTTTCGATTAATTAAAAAAATCGATTTTTTAATAATCGACTTTCATAAAATATGGGTTAAAAAAATGCACAACGTTAATAATCAAGTTTGCACTTCTGCCGGCACTCCCGGAGTGCAACCCGTCTTTTTTTTTTGCATAAATGAAGGCTTTAGGACCGCAACAATGATTTGCAATCAAGAACCACAATCTGCCTATGAATCAATCTCTTCGATGGTACTATCAAAGAAGTTGAATCCTATGCAAATGGGGGTCCCACCTAGTTTGGTCGCATTACGTCAAACCCAGCCGACAGATCACAATTAACATTGAATTGTCACGATCGACCAAATGACGTTGGTCTCTCAAATGCATAGGAATCAATTTCCTCGATGGTAAAGTTCTTGCAATCTACGAGTGCGCGTCGCCCTTAGTTGTGTTAGTGACGCGTACATGGCTCGCTCGCTACTGCCTGCTCCGTCGGGTACGCACACTAACGAAAATGTCTATTCACATTTCCAACTACAAATAAAGGCGACGCGCACTCGTAGATTGCAAGAACTATACATATTATGCGCCAATCGCCGTCTCTTTCGACAAGTGATCAGTTGTACGTAGCCAATAAAATCTGTACAATAAGAATAAGAATGTTTATTTGCAAAATATGGTCACAAAAAGATGGTACAATATTATAAAATAGCACTCATATTATCTCGGACATATCTCGACGTGCAAATGACCTTGCTCTAACATCTAACCCAGGCTTTTTCAACCGGTGTGCCGCGCACATGCGTAGAGCTTGCGCTTGCCTGAGAATTTTGATTGGGTGAGAGACCCGTTCCATATTTCACTCATTTGCTTGGTTGGTTTTGAATTGGACGAGAAAGAACAGTTTTGTGAGTTTGTGAGTTAAAAAATGACCGCACTTTGCTATTAAAATTACAGGAATTGAATGTAAATAAGTTCTGGTTACATGTTTCAGCAGAATATCCAGAAGTAAAAAAATCTATCATTGTCCTTTTGCAGCTTAGATTATGTACCTATAGATGTAACCATAGCGTGGCCACACTTGAGACAGAAATAGTTTTTTGTGGTGTTGCCTAATAGGTTGACAAGTTCCACATATTAGGTAAAAATTAATGACATTAGAATGGTTGGGAACCCTAGGCACGACTAAAACATATACGACACGTTAATGATTAAATAAAACTAATCTTAATCATAATCACATTTATTTAGAAACTCGTTTAAAAAAACAAAAAAACTTCCAAAATAATGACTAACTAGATGAAAACCCGGCTTCGCTCGGGTAAACTTGTAACTTAATACACATCTATGTACAAAATGTAGGTAAATATTTGTGTAGTCTTCTTTTCTCAAGAAATATTAAAGGAAAGCAAGACTCGTAAAGATTCGTAGTTTAGTTCATTATATTTAAAAATAGTAAATTAAACTGCAAGTTTTATACATACTTAAACATTTTTATTTCAATTCAACATTATGTAAGGTTTATAATTTCTCTTGCATTCAGTCTTTTTCTCTACATTGGCAGGTAGGTAAGTACCTACTTACTAATTTATAAAAACAATAATATTTAGTAGGTAGGTAAAGTATTTTTAACTGACTTAAAAAAGGGTTATCAATTCGAATTTCAAACCGTATGTGTGTAAAATTTCCAGAATTGCCTCGTTTTCATAAACTTTAAATATGTATATAATATCAGCGTCTGAATGTTGAAACCGGTTTTATCTTTGAAATAAAAAAAAACTTGATAGGTGCCAAGGGACACCCGAATGGAACGAAGTTAAGTATATTTCATAAGTTCAAAAATCCTGTTTACATATTATTATACACTCAAAAATATTATTAAAAAAACGCCATCTATTGACGCCCAGGAACAACGCGTCGCAAAAAACGCCATCTAGTTGACGCACAGGAATACTATCAACGCTCTCTGCCCCTACCATGCAGGTACTAATAAAAAAGTGTCGAGGTCAAATATCGTTCTGTCTAGCCCTCTTTACGCCAAAGATGTAACAGTATTTAAGATGCGACCCGGTCTCAAGACGCGGTTCGGCTCTGTGATTGGTTCAAATTTTGACAGCCAACCAATCACAGACCCTGAACCGTGTCTTGAGACCGAGATGCATCTTGAGTACTGACCAAAAATACGGGCCTAAGTGTGAATAAATAACTAAAATTATGTAATTAAGTTCAAAACAATTAATTTTCTCTCTATATTTCTTTTTCTTTGTATTTGGGTACAAATAGTACATATCATAATTTGTATGTAATAACATTATTATAACTAATAACTATGTTACTAACTACTAATAAAATATTAAGAGTAAGTCTATACCCGCTATCCCCAACCCGCGGCCCGCGGGCTGCATGCGGCCTGCCGGGACTTTATTTGTGGCCCGCGTGATGTTAAATTTTTTTGAAATTCACGCCCCCGGCAAAATAACGTAGTCTGCGTGATAGTCGTTAAATTTTTTTCACTTTAAAATCGTTAATTTTGAAGAATGTTATTTTTTAACCCTATTATGTTTAACCCTATATTTATTGTTTGTGGCCCGCATGAAAAAAAGGTTGGGGACCACTGGTCTATACTATCAAATGATAGTGTAGGTAAGTAGGTACTGATGTCACTCCCGAGCATGGTACGCTGCATGCTCGAGAGTGATGAGGCCTGGCAGGCGGCGGTTTCTTTCTGTGAAACCGTCCTTTCACAGAAAGAGGCCGCAGAGCGGAACAGAGAAGATGATCCCACCTCTCTGCCGCTCCGCCGGCGTAGGACGGGAGTGCGGAGGCGTCGCTACGCGAACCTCCAATATCTCGTCTAACGGGGCTTCGGGTCAGGATGGGAACCTGCCCGGCTTTGTCAGCCCCGGCGCCGAGGGGAACGCTTTAGTTCGCCTAAGCGTTCCCTTACTTTGGTGGAAGTCCGGTCCGAGATAGACCGGCCAGTCGTGGAGGGAGTCCTGTGTTAGACAGATCCGGGATTTCCCTCCGTTATACGGCTGAAGGCGAACCGCAGGTGGTTTTACCCATGATGGGTTTCCCCTGTGACATCAAAAAAAAAAAGGTAAGTAGGTACTGATAGTATAATCTAAATTGAAATCCATTTTAAAATATACTTAATGCAATAAGTAAATAAAATATGACAATTTCATAATAGATAGTTTAACCCAACAATCATATGAATGTTCGGACCAAAAAAGAAATGATTTATTAATTAATTTGGGTAAATTCAGGTAGCTATTATGGCAGCCCTGAACTATTTATAGTTTTAGGTTAATTTATTTTAAGTTATAGAAAAAACGTATCACAACTCAATATTTTTGGCTAACATCACTGAATTCATTACAAAACATTATTATCGATACTCATCTACCGTTTTATTAAGAAAAAAAAGGAGAATTTCGCCTACTTACGTGTGAAATGTTATTCCTTCTATTTTTCGCTCACTTCGGCTCTTACAGCCTAAAATACTGCAACCCACCATCGCACTTAAACTAAATATTGTTTATTTTCTAATATTTAAATACAAAAATCACATAAAATTCGCAAAATCATGAAGAACTCCAAAGATGCCTGGTTTGTTTGTCACAACTCAGATCTTGACAAACAACAAAAAACGGCCATAATGACAAAGACAAAAAAAATATTTTGTGTCCTGCTTCTTTGCATGGGTCTGTCAATTAACGATCTCGCTTTATCGAGGAAGTTCAATATGATGGTTACATCTTGTAGTAAAATATCTTTGTTTTGCAGTTTTCGACATCTTACCTATGCGAACAAGGATTTTCAGCATTGACAAATATGAAAAGAAAAAATCGCGAACGGCTGCTATCTCTTGAAGAAGAACTTTGAGTATGTTTGTCGACAATTCGGCATTCGTCCAAGAATAAAAAGCCATTGCCCCACAGGCCAGGCTCAAATATCGCATTAATTGATTATAATAACATGTTATTTAAAACTTAAGGGTTTCCTATGGATAATATATTATGGAAAAATATTTGTGAATATAAGTATTTAGAATTAAATAGAACTGTGACACCTATAAAGGATATCAATAGGACCCCTACGTCCGTTACGCATAAATCAAGGCCTCTAATATACATACGCCTACCGAATTCTTTACTGGTGTGCCGTGAAAGTTTACTGAAACTAAAAGTGTGCCGTTGACAACAAATGGTTGAAAAGGCCTGATCTAACCACTTATTTTATGCATACAGTTGTATTGTACTGATTTTTTTTTCGTTCTTACTTTATAACTCCTACAATGGGATAGTAATTATCTTTCATATTTATATATTTTGTTTAAATTTGTTGTCATGATATAAACTTACCAGGTTCGTCGTTATTCTTGGGACTTGGGTCAGGTGATTGACTTCTGTCGAAAAAAAAAACAATATTGAGTGTTTTTTGTTTTCCATGGTACACTAGATTTTGTTCAGGGTTATAAATAAATAAAATACCTATTGCTATAAGTTAAAACTAAAATGTTATGCTTTAAATTGAAGCATACAGTACAATACTGTCTAAAGTCTTAACACACCATGCCGAAGTTCCGCGGCGGAAGTTCGGCATGATTACGAACAATATAACGCGATGTAATTTCGGCATAGTTGTGTCATCAGTAATTTAAAATACATTGCAGGCGGAATCATGCCGAACTTCCGCCGCGGAACTTCGGCATGGTGTATTTAGCCACTATAATATTACATATAAATGTAAAAGTGTGTCGTCACTCGTCAGTAATGCAACCATTCAGCGCAGCAACTAAAACTTACTCCTCATTAGCAGACGGCATCTCCTCTGGTTTCTCTACTTTCGGTTCCTCTTTTTCTCCTTCTTCTTCTTCTTGAGTATCTTTCACCTCTTCTTCAATCACCTTCGGAGGTTCCTCACGAATGGTCTAAAATATTAAAACAAAATTTTAACAATAATCTACAATTTTATGAAGAAGCTTTAGTAAGCCAAGTTTAAATCACAATAAAATATGTGCAATTAAATAAACTTGTACTTTATAGTTTTAACACAATAATCCCCAAGCGGCACCCGGCTGTCGCATAACAATTGAAAATCTATTGTGTCACAACACTTTTTAAGGTAAGACCGCACTAGGCGTAACTGAACTGCAGCGAAACTGCGCGACACGACGCGTCAAAATATTCTTTGTATGAAATTATATGAGACAACACGCACTACGCGGCAACTGAACTGCACTGCAACTGAAATGCGCGGCAAAGTTGATCAACTGACCAAAAGTGTCGCGACGTGTAGTTCCGTTGCCGCGCAGTGCGGTTTGACAAACTTCATTTTCATAGTCAGTCAGCTGGTTGGAAGCGCTATAATCAGTTAAAATGTCCATGGACTTGGGGGGGGGGGTATTAGATTATCATTTATATTGGATCCTAGATTGAGTCATTTAAATTGGATAATGTAATATAGATAAATGATTATTTCTTCCTTGATCATAGATTTTTGACGTTTGCTGAGAGATTGGATGCAATACGGTCATAGAAATTGGTGTTGCCAGTTATTTAATATAAAAAAGAGTTTTTAATTTCTTGATCGTTAATATGTTTCAAATAATGTAATGTAATTATTTTTCTAATTATATACTTGAATAATCTTGCTGAAATAACATAAAACAAGCCATATTAAAAATGACGATATCTTTTGAGAAATCGAATTCACTGATGTAAATACGAGGGCTGCTATTTATGTATCCTGATTCCTGAATTAAAAAAAGAAACAAACATATATCATTTAATATGGTTTTATTGCTTTTCAAAATATTCGCCGCGATGATCGACACACTTTTGCATACGCTGGAACCAATTTTCATAGCACTTTTTCCATTCTGATTGAGGTATCTCCAAAACGTGCATTTTGAACGCATCAACAGCCTCTTCGCGGCTCAAAAAACGTTGACCACGTAATTTGTACTTCGCGCATGGAAATAAAAAGAAATCGTTAGGTGCCAAATCAGGGCTGTACGGCGGATGACCAGTCAATTCGATCTTTTGACCCTCCAAAAACTGAGTTGTTTCAGCTGAGGTGTGACAGCTAGCATTGTCGTGATGTAATATGATTCTGCGTTGTCGGTTGTCCTTTCTTATTTCTTCAAAGACTTCTGGTAAACAAATGGTCGTATACCATTCAGAATTAACCGTTTTACGATTCTCTAATGGCACTGTAGCCACATGTCCATTAATTCCAAAAAAACAGGCGACCATTTGCTTCAAAGTACTTTTTGCACGAGTAACTTTTGTTGGTTTCGGCTCATCTTGGAACACCCACACCGTTGACTGTTGTTTAGTTTCGGGGTCATATGCATAGATCCAAGATTCATCACCTGTGTAGATATTATAAACGGCTTTTGACGTACCACGGTTGTATTTTTTTATCATTTTTTTGCACCAATCGACACGAGCCCGTTTTTGATCGATTGTCAAGTTGTGCGGAATCCAACGCGAACATATTTTTTTTACAGCCAAATGTTCGTGTAATATCTTATGTATGCTCGTCATACTTATGCCTAAGGACGCCTCTATCTCGCGATATGTAACATGACGATCACGCATTATTAGTTCCCGCACAGCATCTATATTTTGTGGGACAACAGCTGTTTTGGGCGACCTTCTTTATTCTTCCATCCTTGAACATAGACCGCCCACGATTAAACTCACTGTACCAGTGATAAACAGTGGTTTTTGATGGTGCTTCATCTCCAAAAGTTGCGGTGAGTTGAATAAAGCACTGTTTTTGATTTAGCCCACGCCGAAAATCGTAGTAAATCATTGCACGAAAATGTTCACGCGTTAAATCCATGGCAAATGAAGACACGCAATTTTCAAAATGACGCCACAATGGAAAAATAATTGACAGTCACATGAAACAAAATGTATTCTTCAACCAAAGAGTTCTATTTTCAAATGTTGTAATTACTTTTTAAATATTGTTCTTGTAAGAGGCCAGTTCCGGATACATAAATAGCAGCCCTCGTACCTGTCAGCGTTAGCGCTCCCCATTGGCTATTGAAACCACATATGACGTAAAATAGGATAAATGATAGTGTAATATGCAGATATGATCAAATGATCATTTTTATTGGATCCTTTATATGAGCCTATAAATGATCCAATATAAATGATAATGTAATACCCCCCTATGAAAGGATCGAGCAAGAACAGGCATTTCTTGCCTGTTGTTGCTCGATCCTTTCCTCTTCTTCGCACAATAAGGAAATAATAATCGTATCCATTTCGTCGTTCATTTTGTTCAGAGCAGAGGTTGCCTAGATACTGAATATATTTTTGTAGCGCCGCTGCAGTTCAAGTGCGGTATACCCAAAAATGACGCGTCGTGTCGCGCAGTTCCGCTGCAGTTCAGTTACGCCTAGTGCGGTCTTACCTTTAACACGAAAAAATTATTTGTAAAAAACAGCAAGAGAAAATCAAAAGAACAAAATTCTAATTCATCATGTTTAACGTCAAATCTGATATTTTTTATTTATCCTCAGTTGACACCAAAGAGAATATAATCACTAGTTTTAGTTGACACTATTAGTAATTATTATTTTTAACAAAAAATTAAAACTGACTTCCAAGGTAAAAACAATAAGTAATAATATGAACTAAAAAATATTAAATAATTCTTACTCTTTAATAGTGCCTCTTTCAGAATTCGTCTAAATCTCAACTATTTTTGTACATACTATAGTCTTCATTATTTTGAAGTCAGTACCAGCTAATTTAATCGTGAGTTAATCTATACTAATATTATAAATGCGAAAGTATCTCTGTCTGTCTGTCTGTCCCGCTTTCACGCCAAAACTACCGAACCCATTGAAATGAAATTTTGTACACAGATAGTCTAAAGCCTGAGAAAGGACATAGGCTACTTTTTAACTGGAAAAAATAGTTGTAAGAGGGTGAAAATGCGTAAATTTGTTCAAATTAAGTAAGTTCCAAAAATTCATAATAGATGGCGCCGTACCGTCACCTACATCGCGATGACGCTTGCTCAAATGTCTTTCTATAAGAGGTGGTATCATCTTACATCAGGTTTTCGATTTTTTCGATTGTTATTTCTTTGTTACGTTATTAAATAACTAAGTACTTTATCTATGCAGTGACGTAACCTTAAATCTATCAATGATAAATAGTTTATGGGTAAAGTTGTGTAATTGGGGGGCTAAATATACTTTATTTGGCATAAATAAAGTTTAATATTAAAAAATGAAATAAGTTATGTGCACACTGCACAGCTGTTTTTGGGTGTTTTGATTTAATGGGTACTAGGGTTTTTTTTTATATATAAAAGCTTAATTTGACACCAATTTTATTGACATCGCGCGCTATAAACTGAAGTCCACGCGGACGAAGTCGCGGGCAACAGCTAGTGTCAGAATATATGAAACTTTTGGGACTGATACCGACTTCAAAGTAATGAAGACTATAGTATGTACAGAAATAGTTGAGATTTAGACGAATTCTGAAAGAGGCACTATTAAAGAGTAAGAATTATTTAATATTTTTTAGTTCATATTATTACTTATTGTTTTTACCTTGGAAGTCGGTTTTAATTTTTTGTTAAAAATAATAATTTCACTATTTTTAGTTTTTTACCGGTAAACATATAAGCTGTCAGTTGTAGATACAATACCCGGCAATAAATATTGCACATCGACCTTTGGAAAGAGACATTCGGCTAATTTCGGTTTCATAGAGCGTTATCTTTGTAGCACACACCTATTTGACATTATGTCAGTCGTTGTTCAAATTCAATAGAGTGCAGTCGCGTCCAGTTCAGAATAAATATCTAGAGTCGTTAACACCCCTAAATTTGCTACAACTGTAATTTTCCAAACGAATTTTAAATACGTAAACATAATTAGAACACCCTTTTCTATTTTATTTTACCCGAACCTAAAGCCATAACTTATAGAAAATTTGGTGTATTTTATACAAAGAATAATAAAATTGTCAAAAGAAGCAAACCATAATTGTTTTAACAGCTCCTAATATATACCGGACTTTTTGTATTTCGTGCGTAAGAGATAACGCTCTACAAAACCGAAATTAGCCGACTGTCACTTTCCAAAAGTCGATGTGCAATATTTATCGCCGGGTACTGTATATAGGATTTAGGTATGAAATTATCACAACTACTATAGGTGCATTGTGTGATGGTAGTGATAATTATGATGATGATGCTGATGAATGTAATTTGCATAGTAGCATATGCTTTCAGTTCTTAAAACATCGCCGAAAGTCCCAAACTTGTATCTATAAGGAATCCGGAGTTCTCTTAGTATCTTCGGAACCATAGCATGCCTTGGTGTAAAAGCTTACTTTTTGGTAGCATATGCCTAGGATCCTTCACATAAAACCAGAATCACTATATGTTTCCATATAAATTTTGAGGAGTTCCCTCGATTACTCATGGATCCCATCATCAGGTTCATCCGTTCATCATCATCATCAGAACTTTTGTGAACATGGTACCAAATTGGAGTTAAATCCTATACAACAAAAGAAAAATTTTGAAAATCGGTTCACAAACGGCGGAGTAAAGTAAGGAGTTGAACATACACAAATAAAAATAAAAAAAATACATATCCACAGCCAAACATATAACCTCCTCGTTTTTTGGAAGTCGGTTAAAATGATGATGAATGTTACCAGATCTTTACGTTAAACACGAGGTATTAAAAAACTAAAAAATACACTTTTTTTGTTTTTTTTTTTTCGAAAATATTAACAATTTATTGCATTGTCATTGACTCTAAATATGTATGCAAAGTTTCGAATTAAGTAGACGGTAAAAATCTTGCTCAAAGATTCCGTTACATACAGCCCAAGCTACTGAAAGCGTGTTAAAAAACCATTCACATAGAATACAAAAAACGACACATCACCTTACTCACCTTTGCCGGTGTAGCTGCGAGTCTGGACGAAGACGAACGCCTGGTCGTCCTGGCTGCAGGAGTAGGTTTTCTCGGAGTATCCTCAACATCCTCCGTCGACGTGTCCAAAATTGTAGTATCGGCAATCACTGTAAGACAAAATAATTTTGTTTTTATGATACTGCTTAATCTTTGGTAGACCTTGTAATTTCCACTGTATGTGAGAAGAGAAGTTACATCATATTAATCCTTCAAGTCACAAGAGGTTGCATGCGACCATGATAACAATAGATTTAAAAGAATTCGCAATCAAGGGATTAATTCATGAAGCCCCAAGTGGCCACATCCGGCCGCGACAACAATAGAAAGCTATTGTGTCTCGTTTTTCTACAATCGAAGGGTTAAGTTAGATAAGCCCTACATAATATAAGTAGAACAAAGAAACAAATGTGCACATACAGATACACACATGCAATCCATACTTCCATACTAATATTATAAATGCGAAAGTGTGTCTGTCTGCCTATTACCTCTTCACGCCCAAACAGCTGGATCGATTTTGCTGAAATTTGGCATAGAGATACTTTGAGTTCTGGAAAGGACATAGGCTACTTTTTATCCCGGAAAAATCTAAGGTTCCCGCGCGATAATCGAGTTTTGGCGCAACAAAGTTGCGGGCATCATCCATACTAATATTATAAATGCGAAAGTGTGTCTGTCTGTCTGTCTGTCTGTTACCTCTTCACGCCCAAACCGCTGAACCGATTTTGCTGAAATTTGCCATGGAGATACTTTGAGTCCCAGGAAAGGACATAGGACCCACAGACAAAAAAAACAAATTAAAAGATTTAAGTAATGTGTTTGTGTCGTTAAAATACTATTTAGTAAATATGTAGTGCTTAATTTGTAAAGATATTTATTGAAGTGACTTAACAAACTGTATGGCACTAATCACCATAGCAACGTCCATCGCTGTCCCGAGTCCCGACTCAAAGATAAATAAAGTAGATTCTTTCAGCCCTCCCCCGCTATTCCTTGACTGCTGGCAATGTAACAACCATGTCATGTAGTTGGCCCAGATGACGTAAAATAGCTAAGTCGGTAGCCGCCTCCTCAACTCAACAACTTACTTTTATCAAATTGCCGCGTGTGATAATATTATGGTTTTAAAATAACAACTGCACGGTTACCATGGTAATGAGTTACTTCAAACAGGTAGCGGGAAGAAAATTTTAAACTGTCACTAATTATTGTGAGCAGTCCGAAATATGCATCTTTCTTCCCGCATACAAGGGAAGAAAATCAAACTTTCAGTCCTGGTATGATGAAAAATATTTATAATGAGTAAAATAATCTATTCGCAATACAAAACGCTACATACATTCGTGAAATTCAGTAAAATCTTCGAACAAAGCACAAGTCATACCTTGACACATAGGAAATAGAGCACAATTTTGAATAGCCGAAATAATACTAATAGCTCACACATTGTTTATTTATTTTTCATTCAGAGTGTGGTCAATGTATCAAAGGTCATAACTAACCAAACTTCTTCATACAAAAGTATTCTCTAAGTCATCGAAATACGTAATATAATCAAAACAAAGAGCGCGGCCCAGGTGAGCCTTACTAAGAGCTATCAGCGAGGTAACGCCGCATGAACTGTCATGTTTTTTGGGCGCGCACTCCATATCAAATTATAAGACGTTATCACGTCAAAAATAAACATCCAAGACTTTAAAACATTCAGTGACAGGTTTTTTTCATTGAGTGTTTTTGCTCTATCAAAATAGGTAAGCTCATAGTGATGACATCATTTCAGTTTTTTATTACATATTCTCTCAAGTATAGACATTTTTTACTGGTTTAACATAATAAAATACTGCGAAACCCTCATACAGTCAATTCAAGACGTGAGTGGATGAATAAGGTAAGTAACATGAAAAAACTTTCCGTTTTTTTCGCTTAAATGGAGGCTTTAGGGCCGGAAAAATTATTTGAAATAGAAAAACTATGGATTATATGTGTAGCCAGATATATTAGCTAGGTTATGGAGTAGATAAGTTACAAGTTTTATTAAAATAATTAGGGAAAAAATGAGTTATTGTCCGTATGTTACGAAATGTTACTTGTTCTTCCACTCATGTCTTCAATTATAACTGAACACTGAATATGAAAAGATTTAATCATTCGATTGCCAATTCTTGGAAATCTTTTGTTATCGTGGCCCACTTGGGCCTTACGGGGATTGATAGGTTACATGTTGTCAAGATAAAAACAAATAAACATACTTTGGAATTCCATGTCTTCACATCAGCAATTGATTTTACAACATTCACAAGTCAATATTTCAAATCTAGATAAAATGGTTATTGAAAAAGTTACATTGATGTATAAAAATGTTCTGCCAAAGTGTATGAACATTTGAAAGAGTGAAAATGCTTTTAAATTACAATTTTACGAGCAGTTTTAATGCGTTTTTTATCGTTTGCATTTCTAGTAATTGAAAATTGCGACTCTTATCTATATAATGTATTTATGTTGAATAGAAAAACACACTTTGTTTGTTTTCAAAATACTCAAAACAACATTAGTCTGATTTTGATACGCGAATACTAAGGGGAAGGACTTGGGCTACTTTTGAACGCGGGAAGTTCCCGTGCGAATTTTTTTATGATGATGATCGAAGTCGCGGCAAACGTCCTCCAGTCGAATTATCATGGTGTTGCACACGTGCTGATGTCAACTTCAAATTGAGTTTATATTCAAGAATGCGGGATATATGACAGAATTAAACCTCTTACCCTTGCCAGTCTTAGACTCTAAAGCCTTTTTCAGCCTCTCCACGAGTGCCGGCTTATTGCCTTTAGTGTCCAAGCCCAGCGCGCCAAGCTCAGATCTCAGATCAACCACTTTCATCTTAGCGGGATCCATTTTGGATGATAAAAATACACTCAACTAATAAACAATAATAACTGATCACGACACAAAACGAATATTACGTAGAAACAGTCATCACTTGTGGTAAAACAACCTTTCCACAATAGCGCGAAGCAAAGCCATTAGCCAATATGGCGGCGCCGCAACTCGGAAATTCGGTTGACATTGACAGATCTACTTCCGCTTACACCATAGACATATTTTTTTTTAATTCGTTCCGGTCGGGACAGGCAAAGGGAGCGTTGCCCATACAGCCACCTCTATTATAATTTTCATCATCGTGTTCATGCAGTGAACTTTAAACTACAGGAAGAGTAACTCCATCAAAAAAGTGCACCAAATGGCTATAAAATGTGACCCGAATACATGCACATTTATGCATGTGTTCGGTACACATTTTTCGTGTATATATACTCGAGTGACGTTCAACCAGGTTGACATGATAATTATTGTCACACTCATTTTACAATTTGTTTACTTTTGGTTTATTTACTTTTTACGTAGCTTTTTACAAAATTTTCGTTGTTAAAATGCCTAAATGCCCTGTGAAATGGTGTAGAAGTCATACAGATACGACTCTTAATACAGGAATAACCTTTCAAGTTTCATCAGTAAGTGATTTTTTTAAAATTATGCTTAGGTAAAGTTCTTGTATTTTTTCCGACCCAAAAACATGCCCAAAAAGATGGTTTATTTAAGTTGGATGCCAGGGTATTTGCGTAAAATTAAGCTGGTCTCTTTGTGTTTATCTTACTAAGTTTACATGTTATTGTAAAAATGCAATAATCAAAAAATAATATATTTACAAAATTTTTACAAAGTCGCCATGGACAGTGTTATGCAAGATGTAACAATTTAATCATAATTCATAACTGGGGGTCTGACTGACATCAGTATGGAGTATCTTATTTTTATAATCATGCCGTTCGTACTTCGTTTAGTAAGAAACGAACTGATTTGGATGTCGAGCCAGATTACTCGTTTATGTAGCATACACTTTAATAGTAATGATTAGGGAATGTGTTTTTACACGAATTATCATATTTAGACTGTGAAATCCCAAGTTTTATTTTCCATATTTTTCCATATTTTAGGGTTTTACAAAGATAAGTCCATATTTTACAAGAAAATGTCACAATCGTCCATGTTTTCACTAAAATACAAAAAAAATACGTTCCCGCCACCATGCGGCTGCGTATTTCGTTCCTCTCGCGTTTTATATTATTATTTATTATATTTTTTCGGTATTCTGTTTTCAAAGAAGATTATTGAAGAAATAGAAAATAAAGTTTCAGCTATGCTGAAGGTCATGTTACTGACATGGCTAAACAAAAACTGAAGTAAAAAAATATCGTGATTGTGAGTTGTGACGTGCAGGGATCATTTAGCCAATATTAGGTAAGCGAACCCAAGACGATCATTTTTTTAAATGAAATAAGGGGGCAAACGAGCAAACGGGTCACCTGATGGAAAGCAACTTCCGTCGCCCACGGATACTCGCAGCATCAGAAGAGCTGCAGGTGCGTTGCCGGCCTTTTAAGAGGGAAGGGCAGGGAAAGGAAAATGGTAGGGGATTGGGCCTTCAGTAAACTCAATGACTCGGCGAAGCACAGCGCTAGCGCTATTTCACGCTGGCTTTCTGTGAGCCCGTGGTATTTCTCCGGCGAGCCGGCCCATTCGTGCTGAAGCACGGCTCTCACACGTCAAATCATGCAGCATGACGTGCGTTACGTGCTGTCATGGTTACAATATTTTGATCAGCATGTCATGCAAGTTGTACAGTTAATACTGTCACATATGTTTATTCCCAAACCATTTATGCATAGGCAAAGCCAGTATAGCATATTTCTGGCCTACCAAATATGCAAAGGCAAAGCCAGCATAGCATATTTCTGGCCTCTATCTCTTTGTTAACTGTCACGAGTGACTCTTTTCTTACCTATAACACTAAAACAACGTTTAATTTTTGGAATTTTATACTCCATATTTTTTCCATATTTCTATTTAATACTCCATATTTTTACATATTTTCGATTTTTTAGTCGATTCAAAATATGTACAGATCTTTTCAAAAAACTGTGCAGTTCTGGGAAAAAACTGCGCAGTTCTGTGAAAAAACTGCGCAGTTCTGTGAAAAATTGTGCAGTTCTCTATGTAAACTGTACAGATCTCTTGGAAAAACTCTGCAGTTCTCTACGAAAACTGTACAGATCTTTTCAAAAAACTGTACAGATTCTTTCGAAAAAACTGTGCAGTTCTTTGAAAAAACTGTGCAGTTCTCTACGAAAACTGTACAGATCTTTTCGAAAAACTGCGCAGTTCTGTGAAAAAAACTGTGCAGTTCTCTATGAAAACTGTACAGATCTTTTTGAAAAACTCCGCAGTACTGAGAAAAAACTGTGCAGTTCTCTATAAAAATTGTACAGATCTTTTCGAAAAACTGTACAGTTCTGTGAAAAACTGTGCAGTTCTCTACGAAAACTGTACAGATCTTTAAAAAAAAAACTGCGCAGTTTTGTGAAAAAACTGTGCAGTTCTCTATGTAAACTGTACAGATCTAACGAAAACTGTACAAATCTTTTCAAAAAACTGCGCAGTTCTGTGACAAACCTGTGCAGTTCTGTGAAAAAACTGTGCAGTTCTCTACGAAAACTGTACAGATCTTTTCAACAAACTGCGCAGTTCTGGGAAAAAGCTGTGCAGTTCTGTGAATAACTGTGCAGTTCTCTATGTAAACTGTACAGATCTCTTGTAAAAACTGTGCAGTTCTCTACGAAAACTGGACAGATCTTTTCAAAAACTGCATAGTTCTGTGAAAAAACTATGCAGTTTTCTATAAAACTATACAGATCATTTTGAAAAACTGCGCTTTTTTTCGAAAAACTCCGCAGTTCTGTGAAAAAACTGTGCAGTTCTCTACGAAAACTGTACAGATTCTTTCGAAAAACTGTGCAGTTCTGTGAAAAAACTGTGCAGTTCTCTACGAAAACTGTACAGATCTTTTCCAAAAACTGCGCAGTTCTGTGAAAAAACTGTGCAGTTCTGTATGTAAACTGTACAGATCAATGGTTAAAACTGTGCAGTTCTCTACGAAAACTGTACAGATCTTTTCGAAAAACTGCGCAGTTCTGTGAAAAAACTGTGCAGTTCTGTATGTAAACTGTACAGATCTCTTGTAAAAACTGTGCAGTTCTCTACGAAAACTGTACATATCTTTTCAAAAAACTGCGATTTAAGGATCAGAGGAAAATGTTTGATTTTAAAATAATAATTATGTACTCCTTTCTTCGTGATAGTAGATATGTTTGGTGTATACTGCATAATGCCATCCGCTTTGTTTCATAACTGTGACATTGATAATAACCGCGCAGGCTGTCGTCCAGCGCGCAATATTATGATACGTTACCTGGGAAACGACCTTGGCGAGAATCTGAATTGTCATATTTTAGTGTTCGAAAAAGAGCCAAATTTAAAACGGTTGAAGTATGGGAGTTATGTTTCCTGTAGTTTTGTTATTCGTTGTGTTCATGTATCGTCAGGTTTAAAGTCTAGTCAAAGTCTAAGTAAAAGTCAATACAGTCAAGGAGTCAAGTCGGTCGATTCAGTAAAGTGGTAGACGCTTTATTGAAACTTTCGATGGAGTTTTGGAGGGAACACAAAATAGCACGTTTCTGGATATTACATAACTTTCCTACACTGTGTAGGAACACGAATATCTAATGGTTAATATTCTACCAATATTACACATTAAAAACCCAGCTAACACAATTTTAGGAAAATAATACAAAAACACAACAGCACTCTTTCTGAACATGCCCGCCAAAACTAGAACTACTCATCGTAAACGTCTCGTGATAGACTATTCACTGACCATTAATCGATTCACAGAATTAGATGCGTATCCTCTGCCTAATATAGAATCGATCGTATCGAAAGTTGCTCAACATAATGTCTATAGCCAGATCGATCTAAAAAGTGCTTACCAGAAGTTTCTTTATTGATAACAGAGAGATTATATACTGCATTTGAGGCATGCGGGAACCTCTACCAATTTACTCGTATACCGTTTGGCGTTACTAATGGAGTTGCTGCTTTTCAGAGAACACTCAATTTTATCATTACTAAAGAAAAACTAATGGGTACGTATGCATATCTTGATGACATAGCTATCTGTGGCAAAACAATTGAAGAACACGATACAAATCTTAAACGATTTAGCGACGCCGTCCATAAATACAACCTGACGTTAAACGAGGAGAAGTGTGTATATAGACAGTCATCTATTAAACTACTAGGATACAAGGTTGAAAATAACTCAATTCAGCCAGACGAGGATCGTGTCGGTCCTTTTAATGAACTTACCCGTTCCAAATGATTCCCCAACTCTAAAAAGAGCTCTTGGAATGTTTGCTCACTATGCTAAGTGGATAAGAAACTTCTCCGAGAAGATCTACTCGCTCGCTAGAAATACACAGTTTCCACTTACTAAAGAACAAATTGAATCTTTTCAAAGGATTAAAGCAGATATACGGAAATCAATTCTCAATGCCGTAGATCCAGACGCAAAATTTACTGTTGAAACAGATGCCTCTGAACATTCTCTTGCTGCTTCTCTTTCGCAGGATGGTCGACCAGTAGCTTTCTTTTCGAGGTCTTTAAATGATTCTGAACGACGCCATTCTTCTGTCGAAAAAGAAGCTTGTGCCATTGTTGAATCCTTGAGAAAGTGGCGACATTATTTAACTGGGCGACATTTTAGACTCATCACTGATCAGCGATCTGTATCATTTATGTTCAATCAGTCACATAAAAGTAAGATAAAGAACGAGAAAATAGAAAGATGGCGTCTGGAGTTATCTAACTACAAATACGATAAAGTCTATCTTCCAGGTAGAGAGAACATTATAGCTGATACTCTGTCTCGGGTGTGCTCAAGCGTTACGACTAATAAACTTTATGAATTGCATAATACAATGGGTCATCCTGGTATTGTACGCATGACTCACTGGATTCGGTCAAAGAACTTACCTTACACTTCCGAAGATGTTAAGAAAATGACTGTAGGATGCCGCATTTGTGCTGAGATTAAACCCCGCTTTGCAAGAATAAATGGAAATCTTATTAAGGCTACTGCGCCTTTCGAAAGACTCAATGTCGATTTTAAAGGCCCTTTACCTACTCACACTAAAAATAGTTTCATTTTGACTATTATTGATGAGTATTCAAGATTTCCTTTTGCATACATCACTAAAGACGTATCCGCTGCGACTGTAATAGAATGTTTTAAGGATTTATTTCAGATGTTTGGGACACCGCATTATATCCATTCAGATAGAGGTGCGGCGTTTATGTCGAAAGAACTGAGAGATTTCATAGTGATGAATGGTGTAGCATGTAGTCGTTCTACTCCATACAATCCTCAAGGAAATGGACAAGTCGAGCGGTTAAATGGAACATTATGGAAGACGATAAGATTGATCCTGAAGTCGAAACAAATGGATATTGATCATTGGGAACACGTTCTTCCTAACGCTCTACAATCTACATTCTATTCGATCACTACTGTGTACGTCCACAAACATGACCCCCCACGAGAGGTTCTTTAAGCACCCTCGTCGGAGTGCTAACGGTGAATCTCTTCCAACGTGGCTCCTAAGCCCAGTTTTAAAGAAGAATTATACAAAACAGTCTAAATATGACCCGGACGTAGAACAAGTAGAATTGATTGAAGCTAATCCTCAGTATTCTTACGTAAGACTAGCAGATGGGCGGGAGGCTACCGTATCTAACAAACATTTAGCACCACTTCCTCAAACTCCAGTAACTGTCCTAGAACCACAACTAGAAACGGAGATGGCACCATTGAGTTCAAATGGTAATGCCTAAGTTGAAGGGATGGAAGCAGATTCATCACACCAGAACACGGAGGATTTCGATTCTGATCCTCTACACCAAGATGAAGAAGTACTACAAGAGACACCTTCTTCGCCCCTGGGCTTTAGCGAGGAAGAGGAAGCTGTAACTCGTGATGAGAGGAGAGATCGGACCAGAAGATCTGGAAGACAAAGAAAAACTCCAGATTATATCAAGCACTATGTCCCCCGTTAATTCTAAAGGCCGGATGAATGTAGTGTACATTAAGACCTTCTTCTGCATCTCTCGAATTGTCTATTAATGTCAACAATTATTATTGTCATACGTTTGTCATACCTTTTCATATTTACAAATATGTGCTACAATTTATTTGGAATAAAACCAAATATTCCTTGGTTTTGCCTTTAATTTCATAACACCGCCTACAATCTGTATAATTATAGTCTTTGCGTGCCAGTTCAAATGAATTTTATTGACTGGTTCGGGATGGGTTCGGGTTAGTATAGGTTCTACAAGTATATACTAGTAATCTGTGGTATAGGTTTTAGAGATCTTTGGATTAATTGGTTCTCATGATTCCAACTTCAGCCTCAAAGCAATATAAAGATTAATTGATAAAATGATAATTGATAACTTACTTAAAAAAGCAATATGCAGGACAATTTCAACTGGCAACAGCCAACAAATTCGGTAATGAGTAAAATTATTTTTAAAATCTTGTCTCCACAAAAATTCCAGGCACTTCAAATTTTCCGAATGACGTGTTCGAATTTTCAAATGGTTTGTCGAAGTTCTATGGATCGAACACTGAAATTCAAACGTGCCTTTTTTATTATAAATTACTAGCTGTCCCGGCAAACGTTGCTTTGCCAAAATATAAAGTATTTCGCCCATATTATTTTTTTGAAGTGACTAAATAAGTATGTCGCCATGGCAACGTCAATCGCTATCCCGTCGCACAAACAATGGTCGCCGTCAGTCTCAGGTTGTAATAATTTACTATTATTTATTCAACAAATGCACTTTTCAATATATAAAGTACCCAGTAGCCGATTCTCAGACCTACAGAATATGCATATAAAATTTGGTAAAAATCAGTAAAGCCGTTTCGGAGTTCGCGGACTAACATTGTGACACGAGAATTTTATATATAAGATTTACCAGGAGGCAGAAGCACAAAAAAGCTGTGCTAACCAGTATAATGTATCGTAGTGATTATAATATTCTCTTTGTAATGTATAATAATAATAATATCGCACCCCCGCCCGGTGCGACACTGTCACTTTTGCAAAAAATGCAAAAATGAGTTAAACGAAGGTTAAACGTCTAAAAAAGATCCTAAAGCACCCCTTTTACTTGGTGCATTAACGTTACTTATGTAGTACCTACGCATAGTTTCCGTATGAGGACGTGAGTGTCATTAATGGCTGTCTAAGTAACACCCAATTATTATTGGCGCATTCGATTGCCATCCTTAAAGCCATTATTAAATTATTATTACCTACAAGTCCAAGCGCGAGTTGAACGCGGAGCTTTTGTATGCGGTGGCTAAAAGGGTCCATTCACTATCCTGCATTGCAGTCCTGCTGCAGTCCGCCGTGCAGGCCTGCAACACCATTCACTATCCTGCATTAGCCGGCGGACTGCACGCAGGATAGTGAATGGTGTTGCAGGCCTGCACGGCGCGGCGGACTGCAATGCAGGATAGTGAATGGACCGTTTTAGGAGTTAAGCGCTTATTCCTTTTCACTAAATTTAGATATCTAAATGATTTAGTGACTAAATTTAGTCAAGTGGAATAACATTAAGAAAGTTACTAAATGTTATTCCACTTGACTAAATTTAGTCACTAAATCATTTAGATATCTAAATTTAGTGAAATGGAATAAGCGCTTTAGGCCCCGACTGCATCCAACTCGCGCGCGGACTATAGAGCATAAAGATAATAATATACCTAGCGGAACCTACCTAGTACCTACCTACCTTTCCTCTAGGTATATGTTCTGTGTGTGTTCAATAGGGGCAGACTTGTACAACAATTTAATCACGTTTAATTCATCATTTAATACAAATATTTAGTACAAGTGTAGTAGTAGTTAATTTAATATTATTACAAAATATTTGTAACTTAATTGGTATAATATGGTACCTATAGCTTAAATCAGTACAACATAAAATAATATTCACAGGTAGTACATAATATAATTATATACTTATTAACTCCAGTTTAAAAATTGATTCAACTGTTAAGAATTAAAAGCTGACATAATAGACCTGGGGCCAATAACAGATTTTCATGACCAAGACCCTCCCAACCGAAACTTCGTAAAATAAATAAGGGACTTATACTATGAATACTAGTGACCGTCAGCTGCAACTCCGTTGGTGGGGTGGGCAGTGGCAGCCTCCCAAAGATGAAGAAAAAAAAATTTTTTTCAGTCATTTCCTCTCATTTGAAAATTTATCAGAGTATTGTTAAAATACTCTAGTAAACAATATAAAAAATCAGCCAGCTGTAAGTCAGTGGAAAAGTCGTCAGCTGATAAGTTTTAGTAGGTATAGATGCTGCTGCCTTACACCTTTCAAGGTACCAGCTGACAAACTTTCCACTGAGATACAGCAAGCTGACATTAATTTTCATTCATAGTAGCATATAAACAATCACCAGGTAAATTTTGTAAATGAGAGGAAATCATTGAAAATATACAATTTTTCTTCATGTTCAAGGAGCCAGCTGACGTATAATCCACCGTGTTATGGTCAGCTGACTATGTTTTTCTTTCAAAATACTATATAAACTATACTCTGATAAATTTTCAAATGAGAGGAAATGACTGAAACATTACCCTATGTTACTTACCTTATTCTTCCACTCACGTCTTGATTTAAAATGTTTTTTTTTCATTTTATATTTTTACTAGCTGACCCGGCAAACGTTGTTTTGCCATATAAATAATTTTTGGTATGAAAAATAGATGTTGGCCGATTCTCAGACCTACTGAATATGCATATAAAATTTCATAAAGATCGGTCAAGCCGTTTTGGAGGAGTACGGTAACTAACATTGTGACAGGGAAATTTTATATATAAGATTTTTTAAATGATGAAGAGTGCAGAGTGTAGACAATAGACATAGGTAAAAATAATAACTACAAACGCTCTTTGCATAAGTGTTTTTCAAATATCTATACTGTACTCGGCGAAACATGGCGGTAGCGTTCATTGACTCTCTGTCAAAAACTTGTCATTTTGTATACAAAGCATAAAGTTAATATACCTATCGGAATAGAGCAACAATCTCGAGCTGTCAAACGTAACCAAAATTGGTTTTCATCTGTGTGAAAAATATGTGTACGTATACACTTACACAAGCATGATTGAACATGAATTCTATGAGATTATATTGACAACGTGCGGCACGTGCCGACTGGACGTCAAAAAAAGAGTGCTGCTGTCATGTATCACACGTCTCTTTTTACCACGCGGTGTTACTGATAGTGGCATCTCGCTTGCTCAGGCCTTTGTTTCTCTATTCCGCTAGGTATATTAACTTTATGATACAAAGCCATAGAAAATGACAATTTTTTGTCAGGGAGTCAATGACCACTACTACTATGTTTCGCCGAGTACAGTATAAAAACTATCCTAAATCCTAGTCTATTATACGATAAAAATGCTTTTACAATTAATTTTAATTCCCAGGTCTTTAACTATAACATTTCTTGGCGGAATTGAAAGGCGCAGTGTTATTATAGTCCGCGCGGAACTAGTTGGCCGCGCCTTAGGTAGGGACAGGGGTGAGAGGGCGGGTTGCTTGCTGCTCGCAACGCACATGAGATTAGACAGTGACGACCAATCTCGCGATATCGTGAACAATAATATTATTTAATTATTGAAAATAATAAATTAAAGACAATTGATCAGTTTTATATTCTAAATTATTCACATCGGCTTTCCGTTTTTTAAAAACCTATGCACTTTAAATATCATTTCCTCAGATTGTCTTTTTATCGGCGGACTTATCTTGCTATTGCAATCTCGTGTGCGTTTTGTCCAAACTAGCCAGAACTGTCAAAATCAAGCGCCGCCTCTCCGTTACACCGCTCACATACCTAAGCCGCGGCCAACTAGTTCCGCGCGGAATATAATCTGTCTTAAGACTCGTCTACAGTGAGCACTAACCCTTATACTACTATAAAAAAACTATTGAGCTAAGCGGCTGGCTCGTCTTGTCTTGATGGTGCTTGGTGTAACATTAGCTAATCTCGTGGACGTCCGTGTGGGAGTGGCGACGGCTCTCGCCCTAGCTTTCGCTTTATCCGTCTCCTCTGTTTCCTCTATAGTTTCTAAATTGTTCGCATTTATTTTTTTATCTTCTTCACTCGTGTCAACGTCTTTAGATATTTCTTCTTTTTCCTCACCGTTTCTGCTAGCCGTTTCCTTGTTTTCATCAGCTACTTTGAGTTCATTGTTTTCGTCAACATTTTCTACTTCTTTTACTTCATCGCTGTCTGTCACTTCTGTTATGTCATTAGTGTCATCTGAAGTTTCTTTCACGTCGTTATTTTCAGTCGAATTACCGTCGTTAGCTTGAGAGCCATCATCCATTTTTTCTTCATTTTCTCCTGTATTTTCTGTTACTTCTTCTGTTTTATCAACATTCTCTTCATTATTTTCTTCAACTTCGTCATTGTCAGTCGGTTCTGTTTCTTCTGTCATATCTTCTTTGTTTTCTTCTTCGGTCTTATCTTCAGTATTTTCTTTTTGTTTGTCAGATGCAATAACTTCATTTGCCTTTATTATAAATGTAGCATCACCTGTAACAGACGCATACAATATAATAGGCATGATGACTATTTTTTTTCTTATTGGTAATTGAAAGACCCTTAAAAAATAGAAACATCGCTGAAAGAATGACTCCGATAGCTTATAAATTCACCAAGATAAGACAATTCACATCACATAAAATAGACCTGCCCAAAACGCTCCATACAAAGTGCTACGAAAGAATGACGTCAATCTTTCGTAGTTTGTACGCGTCGGGAGAGAACTTTGTTCGGTAGGTATATTAAATATTGCGTTTATGAACCAGTACATATAGTCCGGTCTAATTAGACTAAAAAATAGGGGTGAGGTTACATTAATTCTGACAAGGCTGAATATTGGTAGGATTGTTCGATACAAATTCGATAAAGGAAATGTGAAAAGTCCTCATCGATCCGGCACGTGCAAAAAAATTTACTTGGGGTCAAAGGTCTTTTTTGCAATTTTCAGAAAAACGGTAAGTTTTATCATAAAATCAGCTCAGACAAAATTTGTAGATCAGATAATTATCTATAAAAATGTCTTAATTCTTTTTTTTTCTAAGAGCCACCGTTTTTGTGCTATAACGATTCAAAAAGTTGAAAGAGTTTGAGGTATAAGTGTACTTTTGTCTACGACGATGTGTGACGGGTGCTACACAGTGCAGCGCTGAAAGACCAATAATTTTTTTTTTCACTTTTGTGTGGGAAAACTCGTGACGCTCAGGCCCTTGCCCATACAAGTGAAAAAAATCGTCTTTCAGCGCTGTTACTTTCACAAGGAACACGTACACACCCTAAAGTATTATCACTTAGTTTTGTTACACCCTGTATAATTTTATTTTCCACCAATTTTATTATATTTTGTTTAAAATCACATCTAATGCTGCCGTATTGTAAAACTGAACTCCGCTGCGTTAAAATTTGTTTGACATGCGGGAACCGTACATTTTCAGGGATAAAAATTAAAAAGTACCTGCGACTCAAAGTATCTCCATGCCAAATTTAAGCAAAATCGGTTCAGTGGTTTGGGCGTGAAGAGGTAACAGACAGACAGACTCACTTTCGCATTTATAATATTAATATGAAAGGATTTCACTTTAATTTTGAGATAAAGTAAATACCAGTATAGTCTGTGCAATCCACGAAGATGCGCCCCACCACTATTTGAGTGAACATCTTTACCTTTGACCGTGACGCTTTTTCTTCATTGGTATATTTATTGTAGTGTGAGCGTGCACTCATAGGTAATTAGTGTGCACCGATAACACTCAAACATTGGCAAAAGCTTGCACACATATACTTTAAACGATATTATGAGTAATAGTGGGGCGCGACTTCGTGGATTGCACGGACTATTTAACTATAGGTCTACCAGAATCTGATGGCAAAAAGCGAGAAAAAATGGACTCTAGCAATACCGGGGTAATTGGAATAAAATATTTTGATCCTTTTACTTATAGCGGCTGATTCTGTATGTGAAATATGCTAATATAAAAAAAAATATATCCGATGATTTTTTGAAAATCTGCCATCAAATCCTGGTAGACCCAGGTCCTAGGACCTAGACTATCTGAATGTTACAAAAATCACAACTTACCAACTTTAGTCTCATTTTCTTTTAGAATTCTATCATAATCGTCTTTATTTTCGAAACCAATAACAAGTAGATTATTAACGGTTTTGTGTTTTTTAATCGATTTTGGATTAAATTTGCTGAGGAAATCGTAAATTAGTGCCTTGGCTGGCAGAGATGGCTTTCCCAGTAGCTGAAACATTACAATAAAATTACATTAAATAAAATTATTAAAACAAAATAATCGGCCAACTGCGAGTCGGACTCGCGCGCGAAGGGTTCCGTACCATTATAGAGCAAAATCAGGCCAAAAATTGTATTTTTTGTATGGGAGCCCCCCTTAATTATTTATTTAAATTTTATTATTAATTATTAAAGTACAAATACAATTAAGTATTTTGTGATTTAATTTTCTGTTGCCATTATTGATAGACCAAAAAATAGCAAAAAAATCATGTTTGTTGTATGGGAGCCCCCCTTAAATATTTAATTTATTTTGTTTTTAGTATTTGTTGTTATAGCGGCAACAGATATACACAATATGTGAAAATTTCAGAAGTCTAGCTATAGCGGTTCTTGAGTTACAGCTGGGTGACAGACAGACGGACAGACATCGAAGTCTTAGTAATAGGGTCCCGTTTTTACCCTTTGGGTACGGAACCCTAAAAAAGAATACGTGTGGCATTGCATAGCATTTTTATCAATTACAATTCGCATACGTCTAGTCGCACGCACACAAACACCGTGCCGAAGTCTGGCAACTCCGCACCGATGCGTGTTAGGTTTTTTCGTTACGGAATTTCTTGATACGGTCGCCGCGCTCAAAGCAATACAATAGTTACGCTATTGTATAGCTTTTATAGCTTTGTGTTTGTGTGTGTGCGACTAGAAGTTTGCGTGTAGACTAGCTATAATTGCTATGCAATAGCTTTACCGCGGCAGTCCTTGAGTGTCGTATTTTTAGGTCTCTTTGGTGGGGTGATGAAATCAACGATACTTTAGCAATGTATCAAGATACTTACCATTACATACGATTGTGTCTTTTGTTCTCCTTGAGTTGGTTTGAATACAATTTTCGTATTCACTTGCTCATCTGCTTTATTTTCTGTCTCTTTCTCTGATGTATTCTCAACAGCATCTGACTCCTGATTGGTAGATTTTTCAAAAGCATCTGACTCCTGATTGGTCGAATTGTCAGCCTCATTGGTTCCTTCATTTATATTATTCGCAGCGTACAATGATTGGCGTAGAGTCTCTTTTAGTTCTCTCATGATCATTTCCTTCGCGACGATGAAATCTTTCTCGCAATACATCACTTTGGCGAATTCCTGAAATTATAATGTTTAAATTATAAGAACATTTCATTCAGATTTTCTTCCTTTTAGGGTTCCATAGTGATTTAAATTAGGGATTTATCTGTGGTTACCTGGATTTGTCTTTAACTACTTTTTAGAGTTCTGTACCCCGAAAGGGTAAAAACGGGACCCTATTACTGAGACTTTGATGTTTGTCCGTCTATCTGTCTGTCTCCAGGCTGTAACTCAAGAACAGTAATAGCTAGATAGTTATTTTTTGGCCTTTTTGGCTCTATATCAATAATGGCAACAGGTAGGTACTTTAATTTTTCTCAAGGTCCTTAGTTTTATGTGCACTTTAATATTTAATAATAAAATTAAAATAAAATAAAAAAATAAGGGCGGCTCTCATATAAAAGCACAATTTTTGGCTAATTTTACTCTATAATGGTACGGAACCCTTAGTGCGCGAGTCAAACTCGCACTTGGCTGATTATTTTTAGATTTGACTTCGTTTTGTTAGATTTCAGATTCAATACAATTTGAATAAAGTGTGTCTATTTGTCTGTCCGGCTGTCTATCTGTCTGTCTGTTACCTGTTCACGCTCAAACCGGTGAACCGATTTTGCCTAAATTTGGCATGGATATACCTTGGGTCCCGGGAGGCGGGAAAGGACAAAGGATACTTTTATTCCGGTAAAATGTACGGTTCTCGCGCGATTTTGGCGCAACGGAGTTGCGGGCGCCATCTAGTTATTAATATACAAAATAACTTACGTCTTTGAAATTAAGCAGCAGTTTTGGTAATCTGTTTTCGATCAACAAATCCATTAATTTATAATATTGTTTGATTTTAATCCTCTTTTCATCCTGTTTCTCTGTTATCGGTTTTTCAGTTGCATTCTCTTCACTTGTTAGATCAATTGTTTTATTCTCTGCAGTTTCATCTGCTGCTTCAACATTTGTAGCGTCATTATTGGCATTGTCTGCGTCTTCTGCTGCAGTATTATCAGTTTCAGCCGTTTGAACGATATCTTCTTGTGGTTTATTTGCTGCATCACCTGAAGTCATTTCAACATCAGCTTCTTCTTTACTTGTATCCTCTTCTTCCTTTTCTTCAAGATCTGGCAGATCTTTTAAACACTCAAATATTTCGTCCTCATTGTCACCGTGAATTTTTAAAAGCTGAAAGAGTGATTGAAATATTGTAGTACTATCGAGGAAATTGATTCCTATGCAGTTGATAGACCAACTTATTTGGTCGAATATGTCAATTCAATGTTAATTGTGATCTGTCGACGTATCGCAACCAAACTACTTAGATCCCCGATCTGCATAGGAATCAACTTCTCTGATAGTACATACTTGAATTAAAATTCCTTCAATTTTGTTGGTTTAGACATTTCTTTACACAGTTGCATTTCTTATTACAAGATTCATCTGCATATTAGATCATGGTGGAAAAGCTTGATTTCTACTATGATTAAGGAGATGTTAAAACCACGTAAAATTAAAATCAATCATGGTCAATAATAGACAAAATATCATTTTTGTAATGGGGTAATGTTAAAACTGTTTGCGGCCAATTATTTATTTATAGGTGCACTAGTGTTTGTTATCAGTTATCACTGCACTTTTGTAGGTTTTAGGTATCAGTGTGTCCTGAATCCTGATGACACAGGTCTCGGCGCGGCCAGTTAGTAGCTACAAAATATGGTATTGTGGGTACAAATATACTTACACTATCAATCATGTTCTGCATTTTATTTTTGAGTAGCATATTGATCTTGGATTTGAAGAACTTTTGAATTCTCTCTGAAACACAAAAGTTATTATGCATATTGTAAAGTTAAGAGGAAAGAAGTTTGTTTATAGTTTATTAATGTAGTATAATTGCAGAATAATTTTTATAAAAGAAAATGTAATGATATGTCAGATTTAACATTCATTAAATGCCTCTACATACAAATGTGAGGCATGTAATGCAAAAATTTAGAGATCCTATCAAGATTTCTAGAAATAATATAATTTCTAGCTTTGCAGAATAGAATATCTACATATGAAATCCTCAAACTTGAAAGAATTTCAAATGTATTGAATTTACACGCCACACAAATCTTTATTTGTGCCAACTGCCATCCAATCATGAGTAAATTGTAAAATATATTACTTTTTACTCTTAAAATGTGATTTGTTTCCAAAAGTATACACTTTTAGACAAATCACAACAAATATAATACCTGTCTCCGGTCCGCTTATGTTCTTAATCACTATCGGCACATATTTGTTAGCCCCCGCCTTGACATAGGCCGTCTCGATAGCCTCAACGATTTCACTATCTACATCCTTTTTATATTTCTTTCTATAAACTCCCTCTATTTCCGCCTTCGTCCTGACTTGTCTGTTCATCATGACCCCGTGTATTCTCTCACGGATGAGAGACTTCACGTTTCTCATGCCCGTCAGCGACAACTTTTTCTTTTGGTCTTCGGTCAGCAGTGGGGAGGTCTTAATGCTTTTCAAGATTTCCCCGAGGGCCAACTCTAGTCGTCCGTTCATCGAGGGGTTGGGTACGACGCCAGGACGCAAAACGTCCTCGTGCGTGAAAATCTTTTTCTTAGCTAACGGTGCAACGGTTTTGGGACTGACCTCAGTTCTTGCAGGAACTTTTTGCGGTCTGAAACTTGGTGCGGTGCTAGCCCTGGGCTCGAACGCTTTGGGTTTATTTGGAAAGGGCTTGGCCTTTTTAGATTGCTGTGCTGTGACGTTCATTAGTGGCCGAGGCTTGGGTTTATATTTGCTACTATTGGCCCAATCATTGCGACTCTGTTTGGGCGGTGGCTGGTCGTAGCTCCTATCAGATGGACGTTTGTAGCCCTTCGAGCTACTGGGGTTATAATTGTTGCTATAGTTGTTGCTATAGCTTTTTGGTTCTGGACGGCCAAACGACGAAGAGGAGTGTTCATTGAACGTATCCAGCCTCTGAAAATCAAATATAATAAGATGTAGATCAGTCGTATCAAATAAATTATTAGAATAGAGCAGAGAGTGCTCCTGTGTACACACTTGGGCACCATAAAATGACTCGAGGTAGTTATACCAGGTGGTCTGGTTAGTTTGAAACCAACCACCGAACACAAAAACCAGTGTGAAACAAATAAGACTGTCTACATTTTTAAAGATCCCTGACATATAACCAACAAGTGTGAGTAGTGATTGCCTAAAACAAGACCAGCAGTAAGTGGAACATGAGGAATGTACCAGCTCGACTTTGCTTACCATTACCGTTTCTAGATCTTCTAGAACTGCAATGGCCAGTTAAGCAGTCTTAGAAGCCCAAAATTCCTGAGGCAGGAATGGACCATTCTAGGCCGGCCATGTCCCGGTATATAGCTAGAGTATCCGTCTTTCAACTTACTAGAGATCGGCTAATGGTCAAATTTTACATTCACACAAATGAATAAACTTTGCAGCTATCTTTCTTACCTTTGAAAAGTAACAGGGAAGGACAAAACAGTGTATTACTTTAATGTCTGCATCAGTGGGTGTATCTGTTTTTTTTTAATCACAGGGTAAATCACAATGAAAATTTAATACACATAAAACTACAACATAGAAATTTAACATAATATTCAGACTATGGCAAAACAAAAGCTTAGAATTAAGATCATTAACGCCGTCATTCCCAAGCAGTCGCATGTCACTGCGAGAACAAAAGATTTCCATGAATCTGCGATCGAGGTATTAATGCAACTGCAAGGACTTTGGAATCTACTATAAATTATCATATATTACAAAGAAGAAATATTTTGCTTGCATTGTATTGGTGCCAAAAGCCTAAACCAATTTTGGTGAAATTAGCCATAGAAATAGAGTAAGCCTCTATAAAAGTGTTCGGGATTGTATGAATTTCTGTAACATAATTTTTTATATTATAATCTTACCTGAGAGAACAACTGGTTTTCCACTTGTCTTTGCTTGAATATTATTTCACGTTGCCTTTTCAATATTTCCAATTCCATGTCCAAATTCTGTCCAAACAGTAGATTAGATTTTAGAACCAGAAAAAAGGGTAGGCACATGCAAATAACATTTTAAAAAGTGAATTATGTAAGAAGACCGTCAATAGTAATGTTATGGTGCTCCCACACCGCAGTTAGAAAATGTTTAGTAGCGTTAGTAAACATTTGTCAGCAAACATTTAATCACAAAATATGTTAAAATATGTTAAAAATGATTTCACCTTACAAAATGTATAGTAAACGTAAGTTAACAAATTATAGCAAAACAAATTATAACAAAATAAAACATATTGTGTTACATTTTGTTTGTAAATCTTTTATAAAGGACGACGGGGTATGCGGTAAGCCAATAATAGATTTAAATGTTATAAAATATTAATAAACATTAGTAAACGTTTTCTATTAGTGTAGGAGCACTTATAACAATTAACATGTAACAGTTCCTAACAAAATGTAAGTAACACTTGACAACATAATATTTTGTTAGTAGTTGTTTTTATGTTAGAAAATGTTTACAAACATTTGCTAATGGCGGTGTGGGAGCACCATTATAAATGCCTGTGTGTTGCCTCTTCATGTTAAAACCCAGAAGTCAGAACCTATTTTGATTATTTAGTCACACTAATTTTATAAAATATGCCTCTTACATGTTTCCGTCTGTCTGTTACCTCTACAACCAAACCACTGAATCGATTTTGCTGAAATTTGGTGAGGAGATACTTAGAGTCCCGGGAAAGGACATAGAATACTTTTCGTCCTGGAAAAATGTACGGTTCTCACGCGATGAACGATATTTGGAACGGAGTTGCGGTTATCTAGTATAGGAACTAGGAAGTCTTTTCGTGATCACTTGTACAAGAAAACAAGTCATCTAAATTCAAAACACACAAGCATTTTACTTTTCTAAATAGTGTGAAAATATAATCATAACGTCTATCGATTAGAAATTGTAAAATGGCCGACGACGTGATACCTGCAATTCGTTCTGGAGCAATGGACCGTCGTTAGTTGGATAGTTCCGCCCACGGCTGCTATCATTTCCATTTCGGAAAGGCCTCATGGTAAATTATATGTCTTATTATGAACAATTAATGAAATAATTTACAAAAAATTCCGAATTCCGATGCAAGCGATACGAACAGTCGGCGTCGCAAATCGCTGCAAACACAGATATGTAGTATAATATGCTGCAAATCGCAAAATGCAAATGTCAAAAATCAAATGTCAGACTTTTTTTTTCAAAAATAGTTGACTTGAGAGTTGAGGCAGCAGGCGCCAGACATGTGTTCAAATACGCAAATACCTACAAATTCGCCAAGTGTGGCACTGACATTTGCCTATTTGTGCAAAGTTTGAACCAGTGAACTTTAAACTACAGGAAGAGTAACTCCGTCAAAAAAAGTGCACCAAAAGGCTGCAAAATGTGACCCGAATACATGTATACTTATGCATGTGTTCGGTACACATTTTTCGTGTATATATACACGAGTGACATTCAACCAGGTTAACATGATAATTAATGTCAAACTCTTTTTATAATTTGTTTACTTAATTTTTACGTAGCTTTTTACAAAATTTTCGTTGTTAAAATGCCTAAATGCCCTGTGAAATGGTGTAGAAGTCATACAGATACGACTTTTAATACAGGAATAACCTTTCAAGTTTCATCAGTAAGTGATTTTTTTTTAATTATGCTTAGGTAAAGTTCTTGTATTTTTTCCGAACCAAAAACATGCCCAAAAATATGGTTTATTTAAGTTGGATGCCAGGGTATTGCGTAAAATTAAGCTGGTCTCTTTGTGTTTGTCTTATTAAGTTTACATGTTATTGTAAAAATGCAATAATCAAAAAATAATATAATTACAAAATTTTTACAAAGTCGCCATGGACAGTGTTATGCAAGATGTAACAATTTAATCATAATTCATAAACGAGGGTCTGACTGACATCAGTATGGAGTATCCTATTTTTATAATGCCGTTCGTACTTCGTTTAGTAAAAAACGAACCGAATTGGATGCCGAACCAGATTACTCGTTTATGTAGCATACGCTTTAATAGTCATGATTAGGAAATGTGTTTTTTACACGAATTATCATATTTAGACTGTGAAAAACCAAGTTTTATTTTCCATATTTTTTCATATTTTAGGGTTTTACAAAGATAAGTCCATATTTTGCAAGAAAATGTCACAATCGTCCATATTTTCACTAAAATACAAAAAAAATACGTCTTCCGTCGCCCACGGATACTCGCAGCATCAGAAGAGCTGCAGGTGCGTTGCCGGCATTTTAAGAGGGAATAGGGGAGGGCAGGGAAGGGAAAATGGTAGGGGATTGGGCCTCCAGTAAACTCAATCACTCGGCGAAGCACAGTGCAAGCGCTATTTCACGCCGGTTTTCTGTGAGTCCGTGGTATTTCTCCGGTTCAGCCGGCCCATTCGTGCCGAAGCACGGCTCTCCCACGTCAAATCATGCAGCATGACGTGCGTTACGTGCTGTCATGGTTACATTTAATTTCTTCCGGTAATAATTATTGGCTTCCCAAAGAACCTCCCTGCCTTCTGGTTAGTTACCTTAAGATAACCCGTCTCCCTTGCCCAGTTTATCAATCCCTCCTGAATCCTCTTTTCTCCACCCCATTTGAAGCCCTAACCTTTACTCCAGAAGTAATCCTTGATTTCCCTACATCTAAGGGATCCCCTTCAGCCAATACACAATTCAAACAGATTATTGATCAGCGATTTGGGGACTGGCTGCCGATTTTTACAGATGCTTCCAAATTTTCTGAAGATGGCTGTGTTGGAGCTGCAGTTTGGATACCGAAGGTTAATGTGATTTTAAACTTTAAACTACCCCCTGCCTCATCTGTTTTCACAGGTGAGGTACTTGCTATATATGAGGCAATCTCATTTATTGAGTCACATAGGCTAGACAAATCCATTATCCTTTCGGACTCCAGAAGCGCTCTGGAGGGTATCATGGCCAATCAATTTCGTAGTAGAATGAGATTTCCATTAATCTTGAAAATCAGGCGGCTACTCCTTAGATGCAAGATTCAAAATATTCAAATAGTTTTGGCATGGATACCTGGTCACAGCGGTATTATTGGCAACGAAAATGCAGACGCTTATGCCAAACAAGTGTTACAACGGGTGGACTTAATCATTACCAACTATATTGCCAGGACCTGATTCCCAGTGCTAAAAAACACCTATACTTTCAGTGGAATAGTGACTGGGTCAGATCTGGCAATGTTAAAGGCAAACATTACTTTGACATACAAAGTAGCGTTCCAGTGAGGCCTTGGTTTTTTAGGTTCATTCGAAGTAGTAAAGCAGTATGTTCTACCGTTTGTCGAGTTAGGATTGGACATTGCTGCTCACCGGTATTCCTAGCTAAAATTAGGGTTAAGGACAGCTCTCTGTGTGAATGTGGACTTGACGAGGGTACCCTAGATCATATTTTTTTCTGCTGCCCTAGAAATCATCCCTCTCTTTATGACCTCCTCCCTAACAACATCCCCCGCCCTATAAATTTCAAATCAATCCTTTGTTATGTAAATAGTCCACTTATTGAAATTTAATGTACATATTATATCCGTACTAGGGTTGTTGAGGAAGTGATTATGAGGAAGAGGAGGAGGAACAGGAATTGTCACGCGCAAATTTAGAGGATGCGGATGGGGAAGAGGATATTTTATGAGGAAGAGGATGCGGATGAGGAAGCGGATGAGGAATAGGAAATTATAAATACTAGCGGACCCAACTTAAAAGAATTTGTCCTGTCTGTACATAACAATACACAAAAAATTATTAAAAGGGCATTTTCCAGTGGACCAAACTATGAATCTAAACCATTCTCGAAACTCACACAATATTATAGAATCATCAAAATCGGTCAAGCATTTAAGGAGGAGTTCGTGTGCCTAGTGTGAATTTTTTGTGTTTCACATTCGATCGTGAACGCGTTTGGCGTTTACTAAGATTTTGTATGGGATTTGTACAGCGCCACCTGCTCACGGGAGTGAGCCCAGCCCTGTGAGTAATACCATACAAAATCTTAGTAAACGCCGTAAACGCCAAACGCGTTCACGATCCAATGTGAAACAAAAAACTCACACTCGGCACACAGCAACATACACAACACACGCACAGAAAAAAAAGATGAGCGAATAATACAATTCTCGCGCTCTGGCGTGTGCGTTGCCATGTTTGGATACGCGACGCGCATACGCAGTGAAATTCCTCATAAATTCCTCTTAAATTTTGAGGAAGCGATAGCGGAAGAGGATTTTTTTATTTTTATTTATGAGGATGCGGTAACGGTTGAGGAACCCAAAATATTGCGGAACTTCCTCATTATGAGGAAGCGGAAGAGGAATCCTCAGCAATCCTAATCCGTACTAACAACATAAAACTGTGATGTTCTACTAACCCATATATGTTTGTGTTTGTTTTAGATTATTCAACAGTTACTACTACTAAATGAGGAATTTTCTTAGCTTTTTAATTTGATTGTCAAACAGCTTCCATTTTAGTAACTAGATGGCGTATGGGTAGACAACTATCGGTAATACCAGGGAATACCATCAATAATTGCCACATAACTGGGCAAAAGCATGTAAAACTTGATACATTTCAATTTGAAAAAGACACAATAATATTCCAATGAATAGGATAATAAAGTTATAATAACGATGTTTTAGTTAAAACTCGCGGAAGAAATAGCCCTATTTACCGTTGTTCACACCAAATGTCACAGGAATAATACATTTTGGTTTTGACAACATCTTACCTGCACTTATGCAAGATAACAGATATTTAGTGGCTAATATTTTACCAATAATGAACATCAAAAATCCAAATAACACAATTTGGGGAAAATAATAAAAACCACACTGACAATAAAAAGTAGAAGTAGAAAACTCTTTCAGTTATCATGTTTTCAGTTTGACAAGTACAAGCGTGTTCCTAAGCTGTTACCAGTATACTGGCCTAATTGCTTAGGCCAATGATCGCTTAGGAGTATGATATTTTGATTGATATTACACTTGACAGTACACTGATACTTTTTAGAAACACGACCAACATGTAGTCAGTAATGCCAACCTGCCGAGCTAGCATACCGTCAGCGGACAAACGGAAGAAACCAAATTTTGACAGTTTTACCGGAAAAACACAGGAGAAAATGTTTCTTTCGTATCTCGATTTCTTCCGCTTTGAAAATCTATATGTCAAGCATGACGACCATTTTTATCCGCTTTTGACATTTACTTTCTTGTTGCTTTCTTGATTCTTTCCTCGAAGAAACTCACGTCTTTTAAGTTTCCATTCACTTCACAGTTCACACTTAATTTTTTCCTTGATTTAGGCATCGGAATTAAATATGGCGCGATATTACCGATATAGAATTAGTTTTTTTAATGAAAAATGCATTAGAAGGCGCGACAGAACCGCAATCCGCAACTTTTCTAATGCTCTAAGTTTGCCAGAAAATGAGTTTCTGGCAAACTATAAAATCAGCAAAGAAATGGTAGAGTATTTGTGCGAGGAGTTAAGGCAGGATCTTGCTCCTCGAACATCTCAAGGACTGCCTGTTTTAGTAAAGGTAAGTTAGGTTTTTCAAAATACCAGTGGACAGTTTAGTGAATAATTATTGTAAGCCACAAATCATTATTGTTTACATTTAGCAACAACAGTTAGTTACTTACTTTTTTCGACCAGTCTGAGAGACAGACATAGTATTATTTAGTTTCAATTTCACTAAAACGATACCTATAAACTTCCAAATTTTATGTACATAGTACCTATGTGTACCGTATAACTTTGAAGTTTTCGCGCGAATTGTGATGCAGATAATAGAACAGATTAAAAATTGTAGATAACAATTTTTTTTTACGTGAATCAAATAGGTTTTGACTCGTAATTTTACAAATTTTGTCACATCGCTAGCTTCTTTGACATATCTGTAAAATATTAGAGGAGTTTTGTCGGGAATACGAAAGAGTGACGTTGTATTTTTATATTTATTTCCTAAATTTGTGCTATTTTAAGTTTTAGTAGAGGGTCTACCACTTTTCTAAAACAACTGACTTGACTCGTTGACTTTACCTACTACTTTTTAGACTTTTATTAGACTTTCGACTTGACGATAATCTGGAAAACCGAAAAACTACATAAAAATGTTGTAAACATTTTACGATTTTCTTTCCCCGCCATATTTTACTTGACACTGGCCACGGTTATAAAGCCGAGCGCCATAATAAGAAAAAAAAATTTAGAGTCTGTGGTACGATTACCGTTGCTATGTTCGTTGCTATGGAAAGAGTTTCTTGTCTTTGTCCACTGAAACACGAGTCGATGGGTAGCGCCATGCTCGGGAAAAAGATATGTAGACATGGGAAAGAAACTACCATTACTTTCTTCCGAAGAATCGACTGGGAAAGGCCGTGCTAGCTATGCTGCAGATAATTTCAAATCGGTGGGGAACCAATAGAAAATTAGTGAGTGTCTACCGTCGCGCCGTCTGGTGGAGATGATAAAAAGAAAACATCCCATTAGATTCCGCTGTACCTTGTTGTTTCACCAGACCTACAATAGAGCAAAGTCAACACAGCCAGTAGCCACTCTGACATTGGCAACTCACTGAGGCCGCCATAATTAAAGAAGAAGAAGTAAGCCGGAAAATAGTATGAACGTAGGTAACAGATCTGTATCTCCTTGTGAGTATAGTATTCGTTGATCTGTATTTAGTTGAATATCATTGGGTGGAGGTTATTTATCATTTTTTCATTTTATATCATTTATATAAAATTGTTTATATTGTTAAATATTCGCACCACAGGCCACTCATCTATTAATTTAATTTAACACTTGTATGTCCAAATTACGTTTTTCATTGTGAATAGAATATGGATCTTGTACCATGTTGTTGAGTATGACCAACTTTATTTTACAAACAAAAAAAATACTGACTCAATTTTTCAATTCTTACAGGATAAGAATAAAACAGGAAAAGAAGAAAGCAAACGATGGAATCGAACAAAAGAAGCGCTGAGGACTGGCCGGCACCCACCAACAAAAGGCCAGCTACTTCTGAACAAGTAAACTTGTTAAGTCCTGAGAAGGCACCAAATAATTCTATGTTGAATTGCATAAGACAGTCAACAGTGGATATCATACAACATATAACCAAGGAGGCTGAAAAAATAAAAGAATTTAATGCTCTTGCTAATCAACGGAAAGATGAGATCTTGAGTAGTATCAGTAAAGTAATACATAGAAGATGTTATGATGTAATGTCAGTGAAAGATTTTACCAGCGGAGAAGATATTATATTGCTCTATTACAAGACATATCCAAAGGAGAAGGGACTTGACGAAGAGATTTTGGGGTTGTTGTTGGATTCTTCAATCAATCCATGTGAGTTTATACTATTCCTCTGCTGGGCCAAGCAGTGGCGGGGCAAGACTTTTTATGTGGGCGAGATACATTTTGCGAGGCCCCCTAGGCCCAAATGGATTATTTTTAGACAAACATTTTTGTATAAATAAAATTAGAGTCTCAAAACGTGGAAATTCCCAAAAAAATCCTCGGGGTCTAAGAGGCGCGAGGCTTGTGTGGCGAGTTCTAATGCCGCAGCAAGCCAGCCTAGCTTGTAGGCATCCATTAATTGAATATTAGTTTTATAAATCTAAGGGTCTAAGTCTGATATACAAGTTTTGTTTCCAGACTAATATAATTATGCCACAATAGCTTAGTAGAAATCTATTTATTATAATAATTTTTTTTGTTACAGCTACCTGTAGTGATCGAATAGACGAGTCTATTGAGAAATGTTTTAGAAAAATCATCGCTGATGTAAGTACTTCTATTTTATTTAGATGTTTTTTAATTTGTTATACATCACAAGAAAGCTAAAATTTTGCAAAGCAAAAGAGGCAATGACCATAAGGCCTTTTTTAAAGTTTTCTTTGTTTAGTTTTGTATTTATAATAATTTACTAACTTATGATTTCAGTTGAAAAGTTATGAAGATGTCAATATATTGCATGATGAGCTACCAAGTGAAAAAGTAATGGAAGTCAAAATTGATGAAGTAGACAAAAACTTAAACGGAAATGTAGATATAGAGAGAAAAGAGGGAGAGAAGAAAAAGGATATTGGAGAAACAAGTAAAGTCTTGGATGTCAATGTACAAGACAGAAAGAAATTAGATAAATATTATAAAATGATTGATAAATTGATTACACCAAAAATTGTTGATCTTCTAAAACATCATAGAAGTGTAAGTAATGCAACAGTTTATAGTTTTAAATTAATACTTACTAATTCTTTTGAGAAACATTTACCCATATAAAATTCTACTCTGTTGCTTATTCAACATAACAAAGATTTTAACACATCTTATACATAGCAATCCTTGCGAGTTCACTCTGAGCACAGCAGTTTTTTTTGTTTTATTTATTTATTTATTTCCATATACAGGGTGCAATTAAACCTTCCTGCCAAATTTTTTCCAGGGCTTAGGTATCATTAGGAGAACCCATTTAACCAAAAAAATTTGGTGTTATTTTTTTGTTAATGACATAATATTTTATCCCATTTAAAATCGTTGCAGAATGCTCACTCGCGGCGGTGGGTATGATCGGGGGTGACGCGGGGCGAGGCGCGCGCGCGGGGGCACGTCACGCGCGGGCGACGCGTAGTGTCCATTAATTGTAGGGTTTTTTAGGATAGCTTTCGGAGGCTATTTCTCAACATTTTAGTACTGAGTGATTATAAAAGAAAAAATACGTGTATTTTTATTTTAATCAAGGATCATTAAATCAAAATTTGGCAGGAAGGTTTAATTGCACCCTGTATGTGTGTACATATAATATACCAGATGACGCCCGCAACTCCGTTGCGCCATAACTCGTTTATAGCGCAGGAACCGTACATTTTCCCGGGACAAAAAGTATTCTATGTCCTTTCCTGGGAGTCAAAGTATCTACATGCCAAATTTCAGCAAAATCGGTTCAGCGGTTTGGGCGTGAAGAGGTAACAGACAGACAGACAGACATACACACTTTCGCATTTATAATATTAGTATGGATAAGATGAATAATAATCCTAGTTTTTTCAACATTTTCCGCTGATTCTTCCCTCCTATTGGTCAATACTCAATGCGCATTATTAATAGCCTATAGTATATATAATTTACACAGAGCCAGTACTGTCTGCCAATAAGACTGGCAGCCAGTATTGGCTTGGTATATGCCGCGTGTGAACAGTTTCAAGCCAGGCCAAACTGTTCACACGCGGCATATGTCAAGCCAATACTGGCTGCCAGTCTTATTGGCAGCCAGTACTGGCTCTGTGTAAATTATACTTAACACTTGCCCAATGAAACAACTAGCCAAAACAAAACACACTTGTTAATAGATTACACTACACTACACTCGTTAATAGATGATCAATATACTTATAATGATTTAAATTTATTTTGATATGTAAAACAACGACTGCACGGCGCATGGTAAAACTTGTATATGCTTATATTTTTATATATTTTTAGCGCTGTTTATCGTTGATTTTGTAACTTTTTATTGATAAATAAATGATTAAAAAAATTTATGAATTAACAACATCTCAATACAATCAAAAAGTATATTTCAATTTTAGGAATTTCAAGAAATATTAAAAAATAATGAAGAATACTTAGAAGAAGAAGCGACAATTAAATTACAACTCAGGGAAGAGATTGAAAAAAGTTTAAAAGAGGAGAATAAACAAGAGATAGAGAATTATCTCAGTAATAAACATTATAATTATGAAGAAAGAGATTCAGAAAATTATGATGAAGATGATGAAGTGAATTCAGAAACTGTCAGTATGAATAGAGAAATGTGTTTAGAAAATGATGAAGTGGACAGAGAAATTATTTCAGAAAATGATAGTGTAGATAGTGAAATGAATTCAGAAAATGTAAATATTGATGAAGAGAATGCAGAGAATAATAACATGAATGAAGAGAATTCAGTAAATGATAATATGAATGAAGAGAATTCAGAAAATGATAATATTAATGAAGAGAATTCAGAAAATAATAATATGAATGAAGAGAATTCAGTAAATGATAATATAAATGAAGAGAATTCAGAAAATAATAATGTGAAGGAAGAGAATTCAGTAAATGTTAATATAAATGAAGAGAATTCAGAAAATAATAATATGAAGGAAGAGAATTCAGTAAATGATAATAGCCAAATAGAAAGAGAGAGAGATAAGCTATTTCAAAGTAATGCAAACGTAAGCAGGCCTGACCCGGAGTATAGAGTAAAGGTAATGACTGTTATAACAATTACTTTAAAAAAGTTAGTTAACTAAACTACATTTATTAGAATCTAAAACTGTTATTTTAATAACAGTTTTAGATTAAGTAACTTATAAAATTATATTTTTTTAGCTCATCAGTATGCCAGATATGCCAACCAAAGAGTTGATGTTGGAGTTCTTCAATCCATTTAATACAAAGACAATAAAAAAACACAAGACCATAAAGAACTTACTAATAATAAATTTGAATACTGAAGAAGATTACAATAACATATTAAAGGTGAACGGAACCATAATAGGTATGATAATTTTCCAAAAATTAACATTATATCTAAGAGCTATATATTTTCACCAAAAGCCAGAGGCGGCGCAAGGCGTGGGCGGTGTGGGCGACCGCCCACGGCATCGCAGCCTAAGGGACCTCGCGCCCCTTGGACCACAAGGTTTTTAAAGGATTTACGAGTTGTAATACTCAAATATTTAATTTATAAATAAAAAGTTTTATAAATTAAACTTATAGATTATAGATATAAGTTAAAAATAGGCCTCTGAAAAACTCCAAGTTCAACTTAACAAAATAAATAAATGGCTGAACAAATGGAGAATAAAATCCAGTACCACAAAATCGATACACATAAAAAATTATTTCTCTCAACAAATCCGTTCTTTAGCGTAATCCATCAGGGGGCCCTCGCATAATATATTTTAGGGGGCCTCGCAAGATACATCTTGCCCACATAAAATGTAGGTCTTGCCCCGCCACTGCCAAAAGCAATTCGTGTCTAGGCTTTTTATTTTCCAAATGTTAAAGTTCACAAAGTAAATGTTCTTACTATTCCAGGTAATAAAAAATTACTAATAAGTAGTGAAAGTAATAATAGCAATGTTAATAAGAATAATAAAACCGTTGATAGAAGTCACGAAAGATCTGAAGTTGAAACAGCAAAAGAGCCAACCGAAACAAATGCCGACAGAGACAAAAATAATGACATACGCAAAGAAGTTCAAGATACAACAAATGAAAGAGAAGGAAATAGTGAAATAGAAGCGACAAAAGAGAAAGCTATAGTAAAACAAGAACCAGATGAGCTTATTGATGATAGAATAGTAAAGGTTAAGAAGGAGATAGATAGTGGGGAAGAAATTGTAGAAAGAGAAGTAAATGTTAATACATCACACGTAGTGAATACAGATGCTTCGAAGTTTGTGGCTTGGGTAAGTTTTTGTTTGGTTTCCTTAAAAAACACCACATATTTTATATGTGGTGTTTTTTAAGGATAACTTTCGGAAGTTATTTCTCTACATTTTAGAACTGAGTGGTTATAAAATAAAAAATACGTGTATTTTTATTTTTAACAAGGATCATTATATCAAAATTTGGCCGGAAGGTTTAATTGCACCCTGTATATTTGAATTTGCCATTTCAAAATAATAATATTATGTTAATTCTCTTATATTACTTTTACAGGTAAATGCATCCCCTTTCTTTCCGAAAGAAATAGCGGCGTTTATAAAAGGGTATAATCCTACTGCAATTAAAAAGCACAAAAAAGTTCCAAACGTTGTACTTGTTACTTTTAAAAATAAGACTGACTATGAGAATTTCTTGAAAATGGATGGACATCAAATTAGTAAGTTTATAAGCTAGTAGAGCTTGTCTAATTTGAAATGACGCGCCCACCACTTCAAAGTTGATATAAATGAAACATTTTTGTACTGTGAATACGAGGGAGGGGTGCGTCATTTCAAGTTAGACAAGCTCTATCAAAGGAATTTTACATAAAACCTATGTATATTTTATGTGTTATATAGGTGTAACAAAACTAAGTGATAATACTTTAGGGTATGTACATGTGTTCCTTATGGAGTGTTCACTGTGAAAGTAGCAGCCCTGAAAAAACATTTTTTTCTACACTTTTGTATGCATAAAGTCGTGACGCTGGGGCGCTTGCCCATACAAAAGTGGAAAAAATTGGTCTTTCAGCGCTGCTACTTTCACAGTGGAATCTCTACAAGGAACACATACACACTCTAGTAATACCACTTAGTTTTATTACACTCTGTATAATATGTAATTTTTATGCTGTTTGTGCAAATCTGATTGTTTAAATTAAGAAACTAAATCAAGTATTTTAAGCGCTTCCGAATATTAACAGTAACAATTGACTAGTTATACTTTTCTTCTAGCTAATGTTTGTACGAAGTTTAAGATAACCGTTATAGCACTGGAAGATTTAAACTTAGATTATAAAGATATCACGGATACTACAGAAGATCAATTTGAAGAGATCAATGACTTACCAAATAAAGTTATCAAAAAAGAAGCTGATGTTACTGTAACTAATCCCCCCGCTGCCACCAAAAGAAAGCGGAAACAGCTCTCCGGGGCAGCTAAACGACGCATAGAATGGTGGATGGCTAGAGGAAAAAGTCTCGAAGAAGCAAAAGAGCTTTGTAAGAAACCCCTCAAAGAATATCCCGAATATACTGAAAAGATACGAGCATTTTTTTCAGCAGAAGATTCTACGGAGACACAAAATGTTAGCGAAGCAGAAAAGAGTACAGAGACAATAGAAGATGATTGTTCTGAAGCTACTGATTCGGAAAGGCCGGAAGAAATCTCAGAGGTGTCGGCCAGTACTTCTAACGTTGGATGCGATCGCACTACTACCAGAAACACAAGATCTGGTGCTGCTAAGAGACGCATAAGTTGGTGGATGGCCAGAGGGAAAAGCTTCGTCGAAGCAAAAGAACTTAGTAAGAAGCCATTAATGGAATATCAAGAATATATTGACGAGAAGGCGAAAGCAGCTATTACTGTTTATAAACTCAATGTTGGGAACATTGTTCAGCCTACTAATAGTCAAGATCCAGGATCTATTATCAATGGGCAAGATTCTAGACCTACTGTTGAGGTTCTTCCTACACCAAACTCTGGGCAAGTTCCTACTGTTGGAAATATTGCTAAGCGGACTGAGCAAGTTACCAAGCTCACTGCTGGGCCAATTATTGCTATTCCCGGTAGTAGCCAAGTCCCTAATACTAGTCATGTCAAATTTATTGGTAATCCGACTACGTCCTGTAGTATACGTAATGGGCAAGTAACCAAACCAAAAGCAAAGAAGCGTAAAGTGTTCGAAGGGGCCCTAAACATAGGGATCTTAGATGCTTCAGGACCTATGACCAAAGAAAGGGCCGAAGCCCTTAAAACCTGTATTCTACGACTCATAGATGTAACTCCGCAGGGGGAAGGTCCCAAATTCCTTCAATGCTCACGAAAGTCCGGAGGCATAATGCTGACATGCGCTGAAGAAGAAATAACCAGAAAATGGTTGGAGCGTGCTGTAGCTCAAATCCAACCCTGGGATGGTGCAAATCTACGCGTAGTCGAAGCATCGGAACTAAACCTTCGATACGCAACAGCATTAGTCCGAGACACGATCATAGAAGAGGACAAAATACTCAGTCTCCTTCGAAAACAGAACGCTGGGTTGCAAATACCGACTTGGAAAATAGTGCACAGAAGGACGCACGAGTTGGGCCATATTTATACGTTCAGTTTCGACGAGTCAGTAGTGGGGGTACTCGCGGAGAGGGGGTTTAAGTTGTATCTCGGTTTCCATCAAATTAGTCTTCGCTTGATGGGACCAAATCCTGCTCTCTCGCTCTAGTATAAGATAATCTGAGACCTCAATGAAATAACACGATCAAAATCAAAACACCTATGAAGATTTTCTCTGTGGGTATAATCAGTGTTGACTACAAAATGAATTTGTTACCTAAAATGGCATACATGGTCGGCAAAATCTAAGAACCCGTTAAAGCGCAGCTGATTTTATTATACTATATGATTTGATAGCTTTACTGGAGGAATATCCATTGTAGTGTGAGGTGAGTTTTTCCTCTAGTATATTTTGTCTATATTTTTGTTTCATTTGTTGTCTTTTGTTTTCGGAAGCGTTTAAAATACACCTAATATAAGCTATTATAATCTTATTAAATATAATATTATGTATAAATCTCATCTAATGATAGTATCATGAATGTAATTGGTAATACTTACAAGTTGTACTATTTGACCCATAATGGCAATTAAAATATAAATGTTATTCTCGAATACATACCGCAAGTATAATAATAGATGTTATTATTTTTACAGATTCTGGTGTCATGTCAATAAATATAACTGTAATGAAAGACCCACGAGTTGAAGAAAGTCATTGTAACGTTCCAAACAAACAATCAAATCTTAAGGAAAACGATAAAGCTAAAGACATCTCAAATGGTGAAGATAATAAAATTAGTATAAAGGTTTTGGACAGCCAAAATACTGCTAGCACTAGTAATACTATGGACGAAGATGAGATAAAACCAAAAGTAGCAAATATAAAGTTCATAACTGTAAAAACTGTCACTGCTATTAACAAAGAACATGAAATTGATAAAGTTTCGAATGTTAATATTCAGCTTTTAGATAATCAAAACGAGATTGATACAGGCTGTGGAATAAAAAGAAATAAAAATAGATATTCAGGAAAGACTGTTAGTAATACTCCTTTAGATAAAAATAGTGATGTTAGTATAAAGAATGAACATGCTGACATCATAATTAAAATTGAAGACGATATCGTAGAAATAAAGGGAGAAACGAGTGATGAAGCAGAGGAAGTTGATACCCAAGTAGACCTAAATAATGAAATTATAAAAGTTGAAGACGATATAGTAGAAATAAAGGAAGAATCTAGTGATAAAGCAGAGGAAGACGGTACCCGAGTAGACCTAAATAATGAAATCATAAAAGTTGAAGACGATATAGTTACAGTTGACGATAATACCAGCGAGGATTCCGGAGATATTCTAAGAATTATGGATATTGAACAGGTAATTTTTTTAAGAACTATAAATACACTAGATGTTTGGTCACAACTTTGTGCTGAACTATCCCGAGACATGTATCTCCTTACCTAATTTCATTAATATCGGTTCAGAGATGTGAGACAGAATTTGGCATTTATCAGTAGGAGTCGCGGGCAACAGGTAGTTAGTACTAGCTGTTGCCCGCGACTCCGTCCGCTAGGACTTCAGCTTATAGCGCGCGGTAGTTCCCGTCATAAATTATATTATAATATAGTATGTAGTTCCCGTTGAACCATGTAGGCTACATTACTGCAAATTGCAAAATTTCCACGACAGAGGTGCTTCCGCGGTACGCTTACTTCAAACTTCAATGTTTACACATTACAGACAGACAGACACGTCACACATAAAACGCCCCTATTTTTGCGTAGGGGGTTAAAAACTGGGGAGTGGGGTCAAAGTAGAATATCAACTCTTCTAAATACTTCAAATAAAACGTAAAGGGAATATTCATCTTGTGCGATGTAGGAGACGGCACGGCGCCATCTATTGTGAATTTTTGGAACTAACTTAATTAGAACAAACGCATTGACGCATTTTCACCCCTTACAACCCTTTTTCCAGTTAAAAAGTATCCTATGTCCTCTCTCAGGCTTTAGACTATCTGTGTACAAAATTTCATTACAATCGGTTCGGTAGTTTTGGCGTGAAAGCGAGACAGACAGACAGACAGAGATACTTACGTATTTATAACATTAGTATAGATAATAACATTTGATATTATAATTATTTTGATTTTGATGATTGGAAAGAGGATATATTTCAAACTTGAAACATTTTAAGGGACTAATGTTTCGAGTCAGTTTTTTAGGCCGTGTTTCCACTGACGCGGAGTGGAGCGGAGAGGAGCTTAGCTGTGCCCGAATTGACCAATCCATGGACGTATGAAAAAAGGCGGAAGGAGTCCCACCATACACAAAACTGTGTCGTTCAGAGTCGGCCAGCTGGCTGTATGTACACGGTCCGCACGCACACATTCTTGCGCTAGTCTATACCATTTGACAGGCGTCAGAATGTGTGCGTGGCCGACTCTGAAGAAAAGTGAAGACACAGTTTTGTATATAACAAGACTCCGCCTTTTTTTCTACGTTCATGGACCAATCGTGCTATTCCAGCTGAATGACAGCGAAGTGGAGTGACGATTTCGAGAATGGTGACTCGGCACTGCTAAGCTCCTCTCCGCTCCGCTCCGCGTCAGTGGAAACACGGCCTTAAGGTATTGCATAGCTTTTATCGTGAGCCTTGAATGCGGCGACCGTATCAAGAAATTTAATTAACCAATAAAGCCTCGTAAGGGCGCATTTTCATTAGACGTTAAGGGCGCATTTCGTTAACTCGTACGGTATACAGCATGCGGAGAGTCTATGACAACTAATTGACAACTAATGGCGCATTATCATTGGTCGTGGCATGCGTTTTAGAAATCTCCCGCACCCCGCATGCGGGCCCTATCGACCAGTGAAAATGCGCCATACGAGCACCGGTGATCGCGACAACAATAGAATACAACGGCATTTCCGAGAATCTCCGATCGTAGGATTAAAATAAACCCAACACCCCTCTCTCGTTTTTAAAACGGTATTTAATTTATATAATTATTAATTTTCAGTTCGACCTTACATCTGACAGCAACGACTCCGTGGAGATAATAAGTGAAAATGGTAACTATATGATTTAAACTATAATATATTAAAGTTGGTAACAAATCTAAAACTATGATAATATCAAATGCACAAAATGTATTTCTTTCAGATGCAGAAGAGAATAATGGAAATGTTAGAGATGTCATAAATAAGAAAATAAAAGAAACTTTTTCAAAGGTAACACAAGTCTTGTTTTTTTTTAACTGAAATTATAAAAATAAGAGTTGTTGTAGAAAATTTGGAGAATAAAAGTGTCAGTAGCATGGAAAATTACTACATGGCTAGCTAGGGAGTTGTGCTATCAGACAAGTTGATTCCTTTGCAGATCGGGGACCTACGTAGTTTGGTTGCGTTACGTCAAACCCAGCCGACAGATCACAATTAACATTGAATTGACATGATCGACCAAATAACGTTGGTCTATCAACTGCGTAGGAATCAATTTCCTCTATGGTACATTGTTTGCCTGTGTATAGGTCTACCAGAATCTGATGACAATTTTTGACAGCAGATTTTCAAAAATATCCTTGATCATTGAAAAATTTTTATATTTGCATGTTTAACACAAAGATTCAGGCTCTAAAAGAAAAATAAAGGATCAAAATGTTTTATTCCAATGGTATCGCTAGAGTCAATTTATTTTCCCTCTTTTTGCCATCAGATTCTGGTAGACATAGAACTGTTTTTTTTTTGCACAATGAAAGTATGTTTTTTTTTCTCAGATAGGACAAAGAAATAAAAAAACAAATTTTGAATTACTGAACTGTAAGGAATCGGAAGAAGAATGTGAACAAACACAAGATATAGAAAGTGACGGAAATACAAAAAGTTATGATGAAACTAAGCTGATAGAAAAGATGTTCTATAATGAATTAAATGTGTTATCAGAGGTAAGCAATTTAAATAATTTTGGCGACCGATTTAAAAACATTGAAGTACTATCAGAGAAGTTAATTCCTATGCAAATCGGGGACCAAAGTAGTTTGGTTGCGTTACGTCAAACCCAGCCGACAGAGCACAATTAAGGTGAACGCAGAAATCTGCGTTCACCTTAATTGTGCTCTGTCACCTTAATGAATTGACATATTTGACCAAATAACGTTGGTCTGTCAACTGCCTAGGAATCAACTTCCTCGATGGTACATTGCCAGGAAACCGTACATTCTGCCGCCACAACTATGTGTTTAGTTTACTAAAACTAAAGGTACTTTCTTACTGGTCTTTTATCGCGTGATAATAGTACATTTTTGGGACAAAGACTATCAAGTTTCAATAAAATCAGTTGAGACTTGAGAGGTGGCGTAAAGAGGTAACAGACACACACTTTGGGATTTATAATGTTAGTAGAGATAAACTACGATAACATGGCGCGTCCCTCCAAATTACTGTTTCAATGTGTGTAGTCACATCCGTAAGAAAGAGTTTGTATGTTTTGAATTTTGGAGGGGCGCGCTATGTTATCGTAGTTTATCTTCTACTTACTATTATTTATTTAACCAAGCTCTAAATTATGTCTCTCTGCAGACAATAGTCAATATTATCTAAATATATTTAGTAGACGTATATAAATAGCCTATCAAACACCTATTTTATTTATTTTCAGAGTATATTCACGATGCTGAATGAAGATGAAGAATATGTTACGATCAAATCGATTGTAACAGATAACACTAAGAGCTTACACCAAAGTAGTAAAAATAACAGCTGATTAAACGCATAAGCTGCTAAAAAAACGGGCAAATGGCCCACCACACATTCCCACCACTACAACTCTTGTGTCGCCAGGATCAACAGTGGTAACCAACCACGAAAACTCTTTGATATGATCTCAGGGATGCCCGAGGGACAAGCTAAATCTGTCTTGGGACCCGCAACGAAATTTTTTGGCCCTGCGACCCGCATAGGCTGCTAGGTTGATTTTAAATCGCGAAAAAAAAACGTGTGGCGCTCGTCGAGGACTGCCGCGGTAAAGCTATTGCAAGGAATGTACCAAAATGATTCACAACGAAACTAGCTTGAGAAGGCTACCTCTTAAGGCTCCATTCCACCGCGGCGCACGCGGCCACGCGCACGTTGCCGCGTGCGCCGCGGTGGACGTGCACGGATTTATTTCTTTGACTGGAGTCAATTCTTGCGTAGCGTGTCCGTGGGTTGCAGTGGACACAGTCACATATATTTTCTTACAAAGCGAAGCTTGACGCACGTGCGTAGTCTCTCCGTGCGCCGCGGTGGAATGGAGCACTTATAATAAAGAAATCATGTTATCAATATCGTGATGTAGCTGACATTCAGCGCCATCTATTATTAATTATTGGAACTATCTTGCGCATAAACACCGAGCCGAAGTCTGCCGAACTGAAACGACGTAAGACGAATGTTAGGTGTTATTCGTTACGGAATTTCTTGACTCGGTCGACGCGGTTAAAGCCCACAATAATCTAGCTTCATAACAAATAGTAAATAAGTAAAGAAACCAACATAAATTGCTTTAGGGCCAGCGTGCGTTGGCCCTAAAGCAATTTATGTTGGTTTCTTTCGCGTGTATATAAACGAAAAAAAGAGGATAAGCAGCGCAAGCGCGTGCGACGGAGCGCGGATTTATCCACCCGCGCGCGTGCGCCCGCGCGAGTTTTAGCGTTGGCTCTTAAGAGGCCGGGTACTCTCGAAATTCTCATACATACGTAATACCAAAATCATTTTCTCATACGAAAATATTTAACATGTTTGAGTTATTTTTCAGTTTAAAATAGTAATTATCTAGGTTCCTGCACAAAAATTTACTTCAAAATATTTAAACACAAAAAAAATTTTTTTTAGTAAATTTACTACAAAATATTTAAACTCTAAAAAATATTTCTTAGTATTTAAATATTTTGTAGTAAATTTACTATTTATTTATATATTTTTTGTGTTTTACACTATTTTTTAGTGTTTTAATATTTAGTAGTAAATTTACTAAAAAAAAATTTTAAACAAAAAAAAAATTTTGTATTTAAATATTTTGAAGTAAATTTTTGTGCAGGAACCTAGGTAATTACTATTTTAAACTGAAAAACAACCCAAACATGTTAAATATTTTCGTATGAGAAAATGATTTTGGTATTACGTATGTATGAGAAATTCCAAGGGTACCCGGCCTCTTAAGGTGATGCCGCGTTATAGTAAAAAACCGTGTTGGATATGTTTTAGATTGCTTGATTTCATAGAAAACAATTTTGGAAGCTTAAATCGCTCTCCTCTGTTGGCAAAATAGGAACCCCTTTTTTACAGAGGTCGTTTTGATTGATTATTCTGTGTTATAAAAGCTGACCAATCGTGTTATGCTATGGGTAGTTCAAAGACAAAGACACGATGAATACTGACAATGAACTTTAATTTCTTAGCTTTAGTCATTGCTGAGAAAAATCGATATCGCTACAGCCAAATTATCAAGGCGTCGCCTTAATCAATATTGTACATTCTTTTTTTAAGTGTTTTTAATACTGTAAAATATTTTCCTTGGCTCAAGAACAGTAACGGCTTTAGCGGCTCAGAGTGCCGGATAAAATCTTGCACAGGGTAGTGCTAAAGCCGGCACTGCTTAAGAATCAAGGAAATTGTTTGTTAAAAATGAACAAAATTGTTACAAAAAGTGTATGTTTATTCATAATTTGTTTGAAATATAATTATGATTTTCTGTTGTTATTTCGTCTCCTCGCTTGCTATGACTTCATCTTCAACCTGCAAATGACATTTTAAAAGTTACTTATTAATAGAAAAAGACCCAGAATAACTTTAAAAATCTACTTCTCTTTGGGTCTACACAGACGGACCGCATTTCAACTGCCATCCAACCGCAAATTGCAGTTCAAGTGCAGTTTGAATGCAGTTGACACGACGACAATAGAACTGCAAACCAAACAGTTCACACGACTGCACGCCAACTGCAACTGAACTACAATCCGACTGCGCGTTTGGTTACTGACGATAGTTGAACGTGACAACGTCATAGCCTTTAATGGAACGCCTCAGAGCGAGGCCAGGTAACGCCGCATATTGCGTCATGTTTTTTCATGCGCGCAGCCCATATCGAATTATAAGACGTTGTCACGTCAAAAACTTGTATTACCCCCCTTTTTGTAGCAAGGTTAAAAAAAGACGTCTTTCAATCACTGCAGTTCTTTCAATAGAGTAGCGACGTCTTTCTTCTTGGGTGCCAATTCCTCTATTTTCCTTCTCTCTTCTTCTACTTGGTCTGCTATTCTGTATACTTCTGCGGAGGCGGCCTATGGGATAGGAAAAAGGATAAGAGGATAAGGATTAAAGGAAAAGGACGGTTGTGGTTTAGTTTGGAAATCTAACATAGGTACTATCAGAGAAGTTGATTCCTATACAGATCGGGGACCTAAGTAGTTTGGTCGCGTTACGTCAAACCCAGCCGACAGATCACAATTAACATTGAATTGACATATTCGACCAAATGACGTTGGTCTATCAACTACATAGGAATCAATTTCCTCGATGGTACATACATACTCCACAATCGACAGGGGGCCACTTACCACGATCAGGATTCAGGGAGTTGCTTACCACAATTAGGAGTTTTTTACCACGATCACGTAGCTGCTTTTCACAACCAGGGAATTGTTTACCACTATCAGGCAGTTGCTTGTCTCAATCAGGGAGTTGCTTACCATAATTAGGGACTTAGAGGATAAACTACGATAACTTGGGGCGCCCCTCCAAATTACTGTTTCAATCACATCCATACGAAAGAGTTTGTATGTAGTAAGTATTCAAGTAATCGTAATATTTCACTTGATGCCACTTATTATTTATTACCCAGATTTGTTGGTCAACTAATCATAACTAGCCGACCGCGCAAGACAACGCACATCAAACGTTTTGAATTTTGGAGGGGCACGCCATGTTATCGTAGTTTATCTCTACTTGCCACAATCAGGAAGTTGCTTTTCACAATCAGGGAGTTGCTTATCAGCTACCCTTGCATGGCCATAGTAGAAATGCGAAAGTATAGAAAAACTGTGGAAATAAACTGAAGGTGCCGTTCCGATCTTTACCGCGACAACCGCGACCGACAAAAATTCATATTATATTTTCGCATTTCTACTGTGGCCATGCTTGGGCAGGCGCGGTCCGAACACAAATCAACAGGGGACATGACAAATCTAAGGTCAAATTGAAAAATCTCAAATCTTGCCAAGTAATAAAAGGAAAATTTTGATTTTGCCAATAATTTTTTTGTATAGTGAGTGAACCTCCCCCGACCCCCCCCCCCCCCCACATTTGTTTTTATAGTGAGTGACCTCCCCCAAAATGTCAGGCTGCGACCGCGCCTGTGCTTGGGTCGCTGATAAGCAACTCCTGATTGTGAAAAGCAACTTCCTGATTGTGGCAAGTAAGCCCCTAAAGTAATTATGGTAAGCAACTCCCTAATTGAGACAAGGAGTTGCTTACTACAACGAGGCAATTGCTTACCATAACAAGGCAGTTACCTCTCACAACCAGGGACAGGGATTTGCTTACCACAATCAAGGTGCGGCTTACCATAACGAAGCAGTCGCTTACCATAAGCTGGTTGATGTAGTATTCATAAGTGATGACGTTTGTAACTGGGTCGAGCGCGGCTTGCATCATTTCGTCCAGTTCCTCCTAAAAGATACAGAAAGTAACAATAAAAATAGTTTATTGTCTCAGTAAAAACATAATAAGCAAAATGATACAAAAACAAAACATAGACACAGGAAGTTACAACAATAAGGGCCCATTCCACCGCGGCGCGCGGAGAGACTACGCACGTGCGTCAAGCTTCGCTTTGTAAGAAAATATAATATGTAACTGTGTCCACTGCAACCCACGGACACGCTACGCACGAATTGTGTCAAGTCAAACAAATAAATCCACGCACGTCCACGCGTGTGCGTGTGCACGTGTGCGTGGTGCACAGCGTGCACAGCGGTGGAATGGAGCCTTAAGGGCCTTCTACTCCCTAAATTAGGAGGTCGATTTCTGTCAGTGCGAATATCGACGTAAATGACATTAAAATAACATTCATAACGCGCCTTGTGCGGTGGCGGTTACGACGCTCGCCGCGTCCATGATAGGGCGAAATAGGAGAAAAAACCTTTTCAAGGCTTAAAATAATACATATTTCAAAAAAGTAAAAAAAACCAAATTATTAACTTATGTATTGCAAAGCAGTAGATATTTTTTATATATTCTTTTGATAAATAATGAAGGAGTAAAGTGGTTTCATTCAACGATTTGGAGGTGATTTGGATTTTTTATTTCTTTATTATGTGATACCGATAGAAAAAATATGGCAAAACCAAATTACGTATCATATCATGTAGATTACTAATTATTTTTTTTAGATATAATTTCTCTGTTAATGCCGATGAAAAGTTGTTTCATCTGCACGCTTTTTTCGAAAGAGCAGCCTTAAGTATAATTTACACAGAGCCAGTACTGGCTGCCAATAAGACTGGCAGCCAGTATTGGCTTGGTATATGCCGCGTGTGAACAGTTTTTCAAGCCAGGCCAATATGTTCACACGCGGCATACCGCATATGTCAAGCCAATACTGGCTGCCAGTCTTATTGGCAGCCAGTACTGGCTCTGTGTAAATTATACTTTAAGGTGCACAACCCCTACACTAAGATTCTTGTGCTGTAGGGGTTGACTTAATTCGATGTACATAATAAGTGGATAATATAAAGATGACAGAGAGATGAAAGTCGTGAAAGTATGTAAAAGTCTTGCGACTAATCTCTCGCCTATCCATACTAATATTTTAGATGCGAAAGTGTGTCTGTCTGTCTGTTACCTCTTCACGCTCCAACCGCTGAACCGAATTTGCTGAAATTTAGTATGGTGATACTTAGAGTCCCGGGAAAGGACATAGGATAATTTTTATCCCGAAAAAATGTACGGTTCTTGCGTGAAAACGAATTTTGGCGTAACGGAGTTGCGGGTGTCATCTAGTCTAATTATAAAAAATTAAACTTCCGAGGTCCAGTGATGTAGAGTGTGAAGGTTTGGCATTGGCAGTGCCACAAAAATTCCACGATTGTTACTTCCTTTAAAACCCTAAAAACCCTTTGATGTGATCTCAAGGAGCCCGAGGGATATGCTTATATAACCACTAACCGGCGCGCTCGTTAAACAGCACAAAGTTGCAATGACCAAAAGTCAAAGAACTAATACAAGCTCTAATAATCTTGTCTCTGGTGTTGATAGTGTCCAAGTGAGTATTGCGCACACACTTGGGCACTATAAAATTACATTTATTATAATATATATAATTGGCGCAGATGCGCCTGGTTTGAAACCAAAATCCCACCTGTGTGAAAGGCTCTCCCTCTTCCATCATCAGTTTTGTGAAGGTCTCTTTGGTGAGGTAACCTCTTCCCTCCTCGTCAAAAAACTTGAAAGCCGCTAGTAGAGTTTCTGCGCTAGCCGGGTAGAACCTAACACATAATATACATTATACAGGGTCAATCTAAAACATACACCCCATATACAATTTAATAAAACAAAGGGAAGATGATACCAGAGTTGAGAGGCCGCTCTCGCATTTACAAGTGGTAGCTAACGGTACATTTTTTGCTCGTTATTAATGATAACAACAGGTAGCCACCTGAAATGTTCACAGATTTCTCAGTTTTACTTGTACTTTCATAATTCATAATAAAATTTAAATAAAATTAATTGGGGGGCTCCCATACAAAAACACTCATATTCTTATTTTTGCTCTATAGTGGTTCACATTTATAATATCAGTACAGAATTACCGGTATAACAGACAGACACACTATCACGTATTTTTAACCGACTTCCAAAAAGGAGGAGGTTATATGTTCGTCTGTATATATATATATATTTGTATGTTCAACCATAACTTCGCCGTTTGTGGACCGATTTTCATGATTCTTTTGTTGTTGTACAGGGTTGAATCCGAATTTGGTACCATGTTCACAAAAGTGGTGATCTGATGATGGGATCCATAAGGAATCGAGGGGACTCCTTGAAATTTGTATGGAAACATACAGCGATTTTGATTTTTTCTGAAGTGTTCGAGGTAAATGCTACCAAAAATAAGAGTTCGGACCAGGTTATACCCTGGATCCGAAGGTACCAAACAGAACTTTTGAATCCTTATAGATACAGGTTCGGGGATTTCGGCGTTGTTTAATCAACTGAAAGCATAAGCCAACACATCAATTTGATTGATCATCATCATTACAACCATAATTATACCATGGGTCATCACATTATGACCAAATTATTGGTACTTTTCGTGATATTTTGCATCGAAGCAGATGTTTTTGATGATTGTTTCGCTGTTTGTGCACCGATTTTCAAAATTCTTGTGTTTTTGTATAATAGGATATAATCTTAATTTTGTATAACAATTATAAAAGTGGTGATCTGATGATGGGATCCATGAGGAATCGAGGGGACTCCTTGAAATTTGTATGGAAACATACAGCGATTTTGATTTTTTCTGAAGTGTTCGAGGTAAATGCTACCAAAAATAATAGTTCGGACCAGGTTATACCCTGGATCCGAAGGTACCAAACAGAACTTTTGAATCCTTATAGATACAGGTTCGGGGATTTCGGCGTTGTTTAATCAACTGAAAGCATAAGCCAACACATCAATTTGATTGATCATCATCATTACAACCATAATTATACCATGGGTCATCACATTATGACCAAATTATTGGTACTTTTCGTGATATTTTGCATCGAAGCAGATGTTTTTGATGATTGTTTCGCTGTTTGTGCACCGATTTTCAAAATTCTTGTGTTTTTGTATAATAGGATATAATCTTAATTTTGTATAACAATTATAAAAGTGGTGAACTGATGATGGGATCTATGAGCAATCGAGGGAAATCATTGAAATTTATCAAAACACTTATAGTGGTTAAAATGTTGTTTCTAGTAACTTAAACATATGTTACGAATAAGAGAAATTTCATACGAAGGTGTCTCTTGGTCCAAAGGCACTGAATAGAACTCCTGAACCTTTAAAGATAAAAATTTGGAAATTGCAGCATCGTTTAGATAACTGCAAGCATTTACCACAATTTCGCTTTCAGTAACATAATGTGAATAGTTGACATTCGTCTTGGTTTTTTATGCATAAAGCCTTATTTTGTAGATTACTAAAAAGAGTGAAATTATTATTTTTAACAAAAAAATTAAAACCGTCTTCCAAGGTATTAAACAATAGTAATATGAACTAAAAAGTATTAAATAACTCTTATTCTATTGACGGAATTACGATTTGTCACGTGACCCCGAGCACCGGTGCTCGGCCGGGGACGGCGACGGGGGACGAATTCTGAAAAAGGCACTATTAACCCTTCAGGTTAATAGTGCCTTTTTCAGAATTCGTCTAAATCTCAACTAAGTATTTCTTTTCATACTACAGTCTTCATTACTTTGAAGTCGGTATCAGTCCCAAAAGTTTCAGATATTCTGACATTGGCTGAACTCACGATTAAATTAGCTGGTGCCTGGTACCGACTTCAAAGTAATGAAGACTGTAGTATGAAAAGAAATACTTAGTTGAGATTTAGACCAATTCTGAAAAAGGCACTATTAAAGAGTAAGAGTTATTTAATACTTTTTAGTTCATATTACTATTGGAAGTCGGTTTTAATTTTTTTGTTAAAAATAATATAATATTAGTATAGATTTACCTGTGTTCAATCATAGCTTTCGTCATGTATGGCAGGAAGTTAGTTAGTGGTACGTTGCCCGTCGCTTCCTTATTCTCTGTACCCAGAATCACCTCTTGTACCTCCGCCTCGGTGGGACAGCAGCCTGCAAAAAGCACGAACAGGAGGCTTAGCCAACACGTTTTCTTTATCTTATTTAAGCAGCCAGTGCACTGGCCCACGCTAGCCCACAGCAGGCCACCCCGTCCCGTTCTCGTTATCGAATGAACGTTATCCCGTCTATACAAGTCGATGGCTTAATGTAGTGGGCCAGCATGAACCATTGTGAAGAGACACCTTTATGGAATAGCCGTTTAAAAATAAGAAGTGTGTGGAATAATTGAAAAATAAGCTAATATTGTGAACTCAACATTCGACTCATGTCATACATTACCATACATTTTGATCGGCGATAAGCGATTATATGAAGTGATAAAGAACACGAGTTGGCTATGTCCCCTGGCAGGGTTTCTTAAACTTTTGGCTCGACGAACCCCTGTTAAAATTTCCAGGTGACAGCGAACCCCTTATTAACAAATGAAACACATAAAGTGCCAAAAGAGTGCCGCGCGTGCCTTCCAGTTAACAAGCCACCATTATGTACATCTTGTCGCGAACTCGAATGGCTAACCCTTAGGGGTTCACGAACCCCACGTTGAGAAACCCTGGCAATGCCAACTCGTGTTCTTTATATCTGGACCATGCTAGGACCAGAAATATGCTTCGGCACGAACAAGCTCGCGGGAACAACAATGCACTATCTATCGAAGGGAAACTACATTAATTGCGTGATAAAAACAATCCTAAGTCCATTTCAGTCTATAGGTAAGCCACATTCATAGATCTTAATGGTCACTTAACTTTTATAGTTAAATGAAGTGTTTGAATTAAACTCTCTGAGTAAGGCAGTAGCTATGCTTAACAAGTGTAGACGTACATTTAATTTCATCAAAACTTGAGAGGTGTCAAAGGACACCCGAATGGAACGTAGTTATTTCTAATGTTCAAAAAACCTGTATTATTAAAAAAAACGCCATCTATTGACGCCCAGGAATACTAACAACGCGTCGCTGTTTATTTAAAAAAAAAGCCATCTAGTTGACGCACAGGAATACTATCAACGCCCTCTGTCCCTACCATGCAGGTACTAATAAAAAAGTGTCGAGGTCAAATCAAGGTCTAATGTCGTTCCGTCTAGCAGCCCCGTGGTCCCCAACCTTTTTTTCATGCGAGCCACAAACATGTTTTGATCTTGGTGTCGCGGGCCGCAACAATCATTTTTTAGTGTAAAAAAATAACATTCTTCAAAATTAACGATTTAAAAATGGAAAAAAATTGACGACCATCACGTAGACTTAACGTTATTTTGCAGGTGGGCGTGAATTTCAAAATTGTTTAACATCACGCGCGCGAGGGCCACAAATAAAGTCCCGGCGGGCCGCGGGTTGGGGATAGCAGGTCTAGCCTTCAAGATTTACGCCGAACGCGAGATAAGGAACTTCGTTCCAAAATCAGTTTGCGTTTCGTGCGTAAAGACGTAACAGACAGACAGACAAGTTATTAGCATTTATAATATTAGTAAGGAAGGATTACCTAAAGATCGCAGTATGGTCCCAATTTCTCTGACGTCGACAACTTGTTTCCCGGAGTGGTCGAAAACTTCAAACGCTTCTATAATTCTCTTCTCCAAGTCGTTATTGGGTTGTACTGAAACATTTAAATATTTCGATTTTATATTAATAAACTTGCAGTTAAGATTATTATTATGGTTAAGGGCGTTCCGTCCGAAGATTCCGTAATTGACCGTATTTAAAACCTTATAAACTCATAATCTGAAAGATACAAAGTTATAATAAAAATACAGCAATAATCTTCAGTATATCAACATTCCTTTTGTCGTTTTAAATTTTGTATTTTTGTTTCATAAACTCATGATATCAGCTTCCAAAGTAATACCAATTTATTAAAATTCAAGCATACATTCAGCATCTCCTTAGGATTTACACATTACTTTTATTTGAAACTCACGCCAATAGATCGACAATATCATAAACTACATATTTGCCGTTTTAAATTTTTTTTAGGACAATTTTGAACTAAGATAAGTAAAAATAATATGGTTTTGGCGCGATCTCGGCAACGCGGCAAATGTATGGCCAAGGTCGTTTGCTCGGGGGACGGCCTTAAGGTAATTCTTCCGACGACTTCTGTGGCTTTGCCTACTAGGTGGGCTGTTGCCTGTTGGTAGCTTAAGCCGGGGGTCGCGGGTTCGAATCCCGCCGACGGAACAAAAAGTTTTCAAAGTTCTTGGGTCATGGATGTGTATTAAATATATGCATTATATAATAAAAATATTAAATATATTATGTACTTATAGTATAAAAGTATTAAATATATTTCCGTTGTCTGGTACCTGTAACACAAGTCTTTCGGGTACTTAGCACGGGGCCAGACTGACGTGGTGTGAAGCGTCCATAGATATTATTATTATTATTATATTATTCTTGGGATTCTAATTAATAAATCGTACTTAGATACTCCTCTTATATTGTGTACCACTGATGAACTAATTAAACTTAAAGTTTATGTCCTATTTGAAAGTTCTGTAGGAAATTAAAAATATAATATGTACTTACTTTTCGGTTCCTCTTTGCGTGCCATATTTTATAAAAAAGTGTGAATAGGTAAAATCGTATGTAAAATACTAGAAAAAACACTTGCTAATAAGCAAGTGTTTGTCAACGGTTGCCAATTTGGTTGCCATATAAACGTAACCAAGCAACCAAGCAATTATTTTTATAGACAATGGGTATGTTTGTTTTTAATTTCTTGAAGGGCAAGGTAAACTATACAGGGTGTAACAAAAGTTAGTGATAATACTTAGGGGGTGTACGTGTTCCTTGTAGAGTTCAATGTGAAAGTAGCAGCGATAAAAAACCAATTTTTTTTTCACTTTTGTATGGGCAAGCGTCCGGCAACGCCACGAGTTTTCCCATACAAAAGCGAAAAAAAATAATTGGCCTTCAGTGCTGCTACTTTCACAGTGAACTCTCTACGAGGTACAGAGACGCATTCTACATTATTTTCACTTAGTTTTGTTACACCCTGTATATACGCTCTAAGAAACTGCATAAATATCTTAAATAGGAACTCGAAGTGGGATTAATGTAAATTAATATTACCTAATACCTCGATCGTGGGTATCGCAGACACAATAGATTTCCAATTGTTATGCGGCATCCGGGTGCCGCATGGGAGTTGGTGAGTTGAAATTACAACTACAGTTTTTTCTGTAAAGTATTTTACTATCTATCATGTCAAAAAAACATATTATACACTATACAGCCGAACGTATAACCTCTTCCTTTTTGGAAGTCGGTTAAAAATACATAAAATCTTAATTGATTATTATCGTAGAACATTTGATTGCATTGCTTGAGAAAACTCTTTATTCAGAATCATGTGAACAATTTCCTGAAACGAAACAAAGTCATGTTAGTGTCTAAATACACTGGGCTGAATTACGCCGACGTAAATTCCGCCGCGTATCAAACGCATACAAAATACGGACGGAACGCGACAGACGACACACTATGCCGAAATTCCGTCGCGAGCCGAATTTCTGTCGAGCCGAGTCGAGCGTAAAGTTCGGCAGCGATTCGGCGGTAATGTTTTGTACATAGCAACACACTATACGCGACGGAATTATCAAAACCGAACATAGCAAATCCAACCTTATCTCCAAAGCGTTAACGCACACATTACATCTGAGAATTTTAAATACTCACTTACGCGCGCGTTCCGCAACGGAAATTACGCCGCGAAATTTCGGCTCTTCGCGTAATATATAGTGTGTCGCATCAGACGTAAGCGGCTGAACGTAATTTCGGCCACGTAAATTACGCAGGCGTAATTCAGCCTTTAGTTGTGTGTTTAGACCCTAAGGGTCAGCTGACACAGCTTTCGCCTTTGTCATAAAACATACGTATATATGGACGTATAAAAAGGCGGACGGAGTCCCACCATACACAGGACTGTGTCCTCCACGTGTCCTCAGAGTCGGCCAGACTGACTGTATGTACACGGTCCGCACGCACACATTCTTACACTACTCCGGCCATTTTACAGGCGTCAGAATGTGTGCGTGGCCGACTCTGAAGACACAGTGCTGTGTATAATACCGTCCGCCTTTTTTTACATCCATGCTTTCAACCATAAAGTTAATGTACCTAGCAGAATAGAGCAACAATCTCGAGCTGTCAAACGAAACTGAAATTGGTTTACATCTGTGTGTAAAATTATGCGCACGTATTACACAAGCACTACTACTACTTTCTATGAGATTAAATTGTCAACGTGCCGATAAGTGCCGGACGTCAAATAGATGAAAAAAAATAGTTCTGTTGTCATGTATCACACGTCTCTTTTTACCACGCAGTGTTACTGATAGTGACATCTCGCTTGCTCAGGCTTTTGTTTCTCTATTCCGCTGGGTATAATATTAACTTCATGCTTTCAATATAACTTGTGATAAAAAACTCACATTTTTAAACTTAGCAAGCAGTCTCGAAAATTCTATTTCCACCATAAAATTTGTATAACGGTTTGAATGTAACCTTTTCTCTAAATCATGCTTTGGGTTTGTTTTTTGCAAATGTAGAAACTTTCGACTCGTTTTTCTGAACATATTTTCAACCTGGAATAAAACAATATTGATCAAACAAAAAATAATACAAGGCTTATCCTTGCCTAGTATATCAGGACTGACCTCCTTTATACAAGTACACTGGAAAGATGATACCCAGCTGTTTTTTGTGTCTATTCGAAGCGGAATCAGCGCCCCCAATGCGAGGGAAGAGAAGTGAGAACTAAATCTGACGTACGGTAACTTGCAAATGGCCGCTCAATCACTATTGGTAGTAGAAACTAGTATTAGTTCCAAGTACTCCCACAACTGCTATCGGCGACTTTCAAACATCATTTTGACGTCAAATTTAGTTCCTATCCCTAACAGGGGGGAGCTGATTCCGCTTCAAATAGGCACAAAAATAGCTGTCATTTCAAAGGGCATCATTAGTCCAGCGAACTTGTATAATGGAGGTCAGTCCACAGATTAATATATGTAGCAAGGGTCAGTCGGTATATCAGAATCACCACATGATAGATAAAGACAGAGGACATTAAGAAGTTATATTATTTTGCATTGCTGCGAAAATAAATATTTTTCAAGAGTGCTATAATCTACATAGCACATTAAATCAACGACAAAGTCAAAACTTTGTATAGCATTGTAACAACTATAAAGGTTTGAGAGTGTTTATACAATGTTATAGACATTAGACTTACAATGCTGTTTTGGCGCGTGGCCAGTAGCTCTACCATGAGTTTAAAGCTTTAGTTTTTATCGGTACTCGATTCCGACTACGTAAATTTTTAGTACCTATATGGCTAATTTTACAGCGCCTCTAGCGGTCACTTGAGGAACTAAAGTCGGTATCGAGTATCGATAAATACTATAGCTTTAAACTCATGGTAGAGCTACTGAAGTATGTCACTTGTGTGCCTGGCGGCACGAACCCGGCGGCTTCTGAAGAGCCTACTGTGAAAACGCTAGCCCCGCCTACACTCAAAACTATCCTCCAATCGTGATACAATAATTCCATGAATCGTGCTCCTGGGCAATGTGCTTTAGGCTGCAGCTAATAGTGAACAATATCGCGTAACAACGGTTCCCGCATTATAGCACGAAAGTAAAGGTCGTAAGTCCCAAAACTGTTTTTTTATGATCACTTAAAAACTAAATACAATACTAATATTTCCTTTAGCTATTATTTTATAAAGTGTGTGATTGTAGTAGTGCAAGTTATTTAATGATAGTGACTCAATAAGTGTAACAGATATTTGTTAAAATGACAGATATTTGAAAAAAGATTCATAATTTCTAAAAATAAAACCATCGAGTCAAAATAAGTGAATCGTAAGTTTTCCGTTAGCTAAATCTATACTTATAAAATTACATGTCCTGACTGACTGACTGACTGACTGATTCATCATCGCTGAGCAAAAACTGTTAAAGTTACAGCCACGAAATTTGGTGAGGTTGTTTTATAAAGTAGACAACTAGACACCCACTAAGGGGGGTATTATATTATCATTTATATTGGATAATTTATAGGATCATATATTATAGGATCCAATCAAAAATGATTATTTGATCAAATAAGAAAGGAATTTTGAAAATTTTACACCGTAGGGGGTGAAATAGGGGTTGAAAGTCTGAATGAAAGTCCGTCATTTCTTAAGTTAGGAACATGAAACTTTATTTTTAGGTTACTGATTAAAAATAAATGGATACGAATTTAAGCGGATTTGGAAATTCTACCCCCAAGGAGGTGAAATTGGGGTTGAAAGTTTCAACGGAAGTCCATTATTTCTTGAGTTAGAAACATGAAATTTTATGTTTTGGCTACTGATTAAAAATGATCGGATACGTGCTTAAGCATTTTTGAAAATTCTATCCCCAAGGGGGTGAAATAGGGGTTGAAAGTTTAAATGAAAGTCTATATAGGTATACTATGTTAACGCGGACGAAGTCGCGGACAGCTAGTATCATATAAATATACAATGATTAGATAAATCTCAATTTCATTTGAGTCAATCGTCTTCCGGGATAATAATACTTATTGGAAAACACATCAAAATTGCACAGCCCGCTCTGAAGATGCGATCGCAACGGGCGCAGGTCGCCGTCCCTGGTTTGTTGCTCCGGCCTTGCGCGCCGGGTTAGGCCGCGGCTTTGGTGTGCCGCCGGCAAGCTTGTTTCAATATGAGGCCGCCGGGTAATGCCGTCGGCTCTGGTGTGTAGACAGCTTTAAACTGCCCATTCACTATCCTGCATTGTAGTACGCCGTGCAGGCCTTTTTTTTTTTTTAACGCCAAGAAATGCATTTACGCATTCCGCGTGGGATGAGGGGATCCTGACGCGGATATGTGGGACTCGCTCGAAAGCCCTACCCACTACAACTTGGCGGTGCGCCCTCTCTCCGACGGCGGAGCCACGGGTACGACACTGCGACCGCAGCTCCACCAGACGCCGTGCAGGCCTGCAACACCATTCACTATCCTGCATAAGCCGGCGGATTGCACGCAGGATAGTGAATGGTGTTGCAGGCCTGCACGGCAGACTGCAATGCCAGATAGTAAATGGGCCCTTTCGGGACAATTTATTATAACTGGGCATTTGTTAAATTACAACATTATACTTACAACACAAATTATTTTCTTCATTTTAATATTTATCAATCTCGTCATATTCCCTTTGAAAAAGTCTATGGGGTAGTCTGCAAGGTAAAAAAGTACTTTTAATTTTTTCATCTCCAGACGAATTTTTATTTATACTGTGTATGTATTGTATTAGTTGGTTATTGCACGATGAGGTAACACTGGCAGACAAACTTTTCAATTGGTAAAAACCTCGCAAAAAAATATATAAAACCAAAATTGCATATCGTTGATGAAGTTTTCTATTTTATTTGTTACCATTTATGTTAAAATGAAACAATGTAATTATAATATTACCTGTCTTAATCATGTATGGTATATAACAGCTGTTACCACAGCTTCTGTATAGTTTTAAAAACTCAATATCTGTTTCTCTCGGATATTTCTTGAGGTAAAACTCTATTATATCACTTCTAGAGTGCACAGAATATATAGTTGCTATTTTTGTAATTCGATAGCTGATCATATTTCTCAGTATAGGACTAAATAACTCCAAATCTGAGCTGTTAACTGTATGATGCGTAGCAACATTTTTATTTGTTATGTACACTATAGCATTTAATGCTTTATCTATATTTTCTTGCATTTCAATTGTTGTCAATGTCATGCTTGGTAATTCATGGCAGTTAACACTTAAAACAGATTGACTTTCATTCTGTTTGGTTCCACATAGCTCCAGAAGTTCCATGTCGGTTTCTATTGGATATCTCTGGAGGTAACTATCTATTATATCACTCCTTGAACGTACGGGGTGACCAGTCAATACATCAATAATACGATCGCTGATCACATTTCTTAGTGTAGAACTAAAAACTTCTAAGTCTGATTCGGTAATGTTATATTGTTGAACAATATTAGTACTTGTGATACATAAAATAGCTTCCAATGCCTTGTCTATTCTTTCTTGCATCTGACTAGTTGGAGTCATGTTCGGTAATAATATGTTGCTACTTGTGGTTGATGAAGAATTATTTTTTAATCTTGTTCTGCACCTTTTTAGAAGTTTCTTATTAGTTTCTATTGGATATCTCTTGAGGTATTTATCTATTATGTCGCTTCTTGAGCGTACAGGATTTCCAGTCAATACACTTATAATACGAACTCTGATCACGTTTCTCAATGTAGGAGTAAGTAACTCCAAATCAGACATGGTAATGGTTTTAAGTTTAATAATATTGTCACGTGTTAAACATAAAATAACATCTAATGCCTCATCCATTCTTTCTTGCGTTTGACTTGTTGGTTTCATATTCGGTAATAGTACATTGCTATCATGATTGTTTGACGAAGGCTGATTTTTATGCATTTTCTGTGTCTCGTTTTTATTCTGTGGTTTTGATTCAATAGTGATATTAATATTATTTTTATCTACTTTTATTGTTCTAGTATTATAATTATTATCTACTTGTTGCAAATGTTCATCTGATATATGATCACGGCTACTTGATTCGTAGTAATTTGAATGTAATTGTTGTTGATTTTGATTCAGCAACTGCAAACATAACTCTTCAGCAAGCTGTTTATATGCACTGGTTATTTTCTGAGAATTTTCTATATACTGAGTAACTTGAGTATTAAACACTGGATTGTATCTTAATATTGGGGTATACCTTTTCACTTTTTTTATTTGTAAATCGCTAGATACCTCTGCAGGACGTTTGTTTGTATTTATTAAAGCATCTTTAGATTGGTCATCGTTAGAGTTCTCTGTCTGAAACAAGGTGAGATTTAGATTAATATTAAAATCTTAGCATTAATTTAGAAATACCGAACGAAAGCTTATAAATAAACTGGTTTTAGAGGCATTAGGTAGGTACTTACTGCCGAAATGTTTTGTACTTTCGAATTCAATTTTATCCGAAGATCTGTCTGGTTCTGTCCATTGGCATCCATTAATATTGCAAGTATAAAAGAAAAAGCATCGAAGGTTTAGTAATCAATACTTATATGTTAAAATGTTAGTAAAATGTTAGAAATTTCAGAGAAAAACTAATGCAGAAAACCGTGAGAAAACCAGGGGAAAACCAAAACAACTTGTTCTGAATTTGACGTTGACAGAAAATTTGATATTTTTTTTTCTTGTAATGGCGCTCGGCTTTTAAACCATGGCCAGTGTCAAGTAAAGTATTGGCGGGAAAAAATAAATTCGTAAAAAATTTCGCGAAAAGTCGTTCTTCCAGATTATCGTCAAGTCGAAAATCTAGTCAAAGTCAAAAAGTAGTCGGTATAGTCAACGAGTCAAGTCAGTCGTTTTAGAAAAGTGGTAGACCCTTTACTAAAACTTTCGATGGAGTTTTGGAGGGAACACAAAATGGCACGTTTCTTGAATTTGTATCACTTGCCCACACTTGTGCACGACAATGAATATTTAATGGTTAATATTCTACCAACATTACACATTAAAAACCGAAATAACACAATTTTAGGAAAATAATACAAAAACACAACATCACTCTTTCGTATTCCCGGCAAAACTCCCATGTTTGGACTTTGTAACTTTTTTATATATCTTTGAAAAAGCAAAGATAATGTGACAAATTACTTCAAAAAAATAAATATAAATTATAATATGGCCAGGTGGGTCAAGTGTACCAAGTCTCCCAGTATTTGTCTGGCATTAAAGCATACTAGTAGGGGAGGTAGTGCTAGCGTTTGCTAAGTAATTTCATACCGACCAAATTTTTGTCCAGCGGTAGCATAATATTTATCAATCAATATAATCAGCGTCAGTCGCCGCACCCGTGGTGGAATGTTAAGGGGCCGGGTACCCTTGGAATTTCTCATACAAACGTAATACCAAAATCATTTTCTCATACGAAAATATTTAACATGTTTGAGTTATTTTTCAATTTAAAATAGTAATTACCTAGGTTCCTACACAAAAATTTACTTCAAAATATTTAAACACAAAAAATTTTTTTTTGTTTAAATTTTTTTTTAATAAATTTACTACTAAATATTGAAACACTAAAAAATAGAGTAAAACACTAAAAAATATATAAATAAATAGTAAATTTACTACAAAATATTTAAACTAAAAAATATTTTTTAATATTTAAATATTTTGTAGTAAATTTACTATTTATTTATATATTTTTTAGTGTTGTACTCTATTTTTTAGTGTTTCAATATTTAGTAGTAAATTTACTAAAAAAAAATTTTAAACAAAAAAAAAAATTTCTGTGTTTAAATATTTTGAAGTAAATTTTTGTGCAGGAACCTAGGTAATTACTATTTTAAACTGAAAAATAACTCAAACATGTAAAATATTTTCGTATGAGAAAATGATTTTGGTATTACGTTTGTATGAGAAATTCCAAGGGTACCCGGCCTCTTAAGTATATTTTCAAAGTTGTAAAAAAATTGTGGCGAAAAGTGATTTTATACATGAGAAAATCGCAACCACTAATTTGACACGACGTAAACAAAGGACGGTCGCTGGTGGCGCCATCTGCTTCGAGCTTTTAGTTTGGCTCACTGATCTCTATTATACAAGTACGCTGGATCGATGATACCCACTTTTTTTTGTGCCTATTTGAAGCGGAATCAGCTCCCACATTATCAGGGATAGGAACTAAATTTGACGTAACCATTGGTAACCATGTATGTATTTTAATTCTCTATGGCTTAATCGTTTGAATTGTTTTCGTGTTTTTAAAGTGTTTTAAAAGGTTTTACGCGATTAAGTAATATATAAGTGGTGGAAGTTCATAGTTAAACTATGAAAGAGCAATGAAAGAGTGTATGTTATGTAAAACGCGGTACAAAAAAGGTTAAATTTCACAAGTAAGTGATTTTAACAGCTAATTTCTACGATATTAAACTTTTATTGATAATATAGGCACTTAAAAATGTGGCACTAATCTTATTATACCGTATTCACCACTTATTTACCTTTGTTTTACCGATTTTTGATAAACAATAAAATTCAATAGTGCTGGAGTTTTCTGTCGATAAAACTTATCGATATCTATAATAATTGTACTGAAATCTCCGATAACCGATTTATAATATCAAATACATATTAAGCTCTTAAAATAATTGACAGGTTTCCGTCTGACGAAGGAAGACTGGAATTATGATTGAAAAAAATTGAAAAGCCTGGTTGGCGTCCGAAAATGCTACTACCGCTTGCCGTTACTATTTGAAGTGTACAAACGTTCTCTGTGAAAATATAAGGCGCAAAAACTACCATTTGATCGTGATTATGTTTGGAAAATTTATTTCAGCGTCTACTCTTTCTTGACAGACTGTAACTGTGTAACGGTAACTAATAAAATATAATGTTAAAGTATCGCACGATTTTTATTATTTATAAATACCTTACCTTACCTACTCCACCCCAATAAAAAATGTATTCAAACGTTCCATATTTATTTATGGATCGCATTATCCAATTAGTTAATTTCCCTCGCACTTCTGCAATCAGCGCTAAAATGGCGAAAATCAAATGAGATAAAGTAAATCGATAAAAATTGGCTTTATAGATCCATAAATAAATAGGGAACTTTTATATTATTACTAGACGTTCCGCGCAGCTTCTCCCACGTAAATACCTAATTTCACAGACAAATTGATCCACAAAAAATAGCCTATATAATCCCTCACGTTATACATTCCCCCGCTTTTTCCACATTTTCCTCTATTTCTTAGCTCCTATTAGTCTCAGCGTGATAAAATATATTATAAAATGGGCTATCTAACACTGAAATCATTGTTCAAATTGGACCAGCAGTTTTGAATTGAGATTAGAGCGTTCAAACAAACAAACTCTTCCGCTTTATAATATTTTAATATTTTAAGACATTAGTTATCACACAGAACACTTATTCAGCTTTGTTCAGCTTTAATACAATACATTTTAGCACTACTTTGATAATATTAGAAATGAAATTAGAAAATACAATACAACAAAGTTTTTGTTAGAAGCTTATCTTCAGTTTTGTTTTTAGTTTTTCGTAGTGCTAACTGGTAAAAATAAATGGATTATAGATAGGTACTGCTACTTCACGTTATTTACGTATGAAATCGTTGTTAATTTATTACGCCTATCTAAATTACGGAGAGGAAATCTGTAATCTTTAATATAAATATGTAGCGTTTGTATTATTCAATTTAATATTTTTGTCCTAATGGTCGACATTATCTGAATCTGGAAACATTTCATCGATAATAGAAAAGACAGTTTTACATCACTAGTATTAGTTCCAAATGCTCCCACTACTGCTATCAGCGCCAATATGGCGTATGATGGCGACTTTCAAACGTCATTTTTACGTCAACTTTAGTTCCTATCCCTGATAATGGGGGAGCTGATTCCACTTCAAATTGGCACAAAAAATAGCTGTCATTTCAAAGGATAACATTAGTCCAGCGCAAAGATATTGTAGCGTACTTGTATAATGGAGGTCAGTGGTTTGGCTCCTCATTATTGACAATTTGACAATTGACCAACATTTGGCAACTGACATTGAAATGACAAATTTATACCGAATGAAACTTTGATGGTTCATGATTATTGAGGTGATGTTTAACCAAAAAATCACCGTCACCCGTATTGCAGACGAGGGATTCAACGTCAGTCGCGTTACTGAACATGTAAAAAATTTTGAATATAAAGTCATTTTATACCGTACAAAATTTATACTCGTACAGGTGAATGTTTCTACTTTGTAAATAATAAAGAAAACCGTCAGTCACTAATACGATGGTGGAAAAACCGTCAGCCAGCAAAATAAGTTATGAGTTATGAACTCGTTAGTAACATACAATATCATTGTATGAACTTATGACCAATATAGCCCTGCTTCGCGCTCAATATATCCTAGGGCGTCGCGTAGACGACATTTCTAACTGCAAACATTCAGCTGACGGCGATTTTCGTTTGAATTAACCATAAAATTATCTCACATAGCAATTTTAAGTAATTAGCGCCATCTGTTGTTATATACTAAAACTAAAATAACGTCTACCCAACCTAAACGTGTATAATCTAGATATGAACCTTTTGTGTGCGAATTGGGATCGTTTTAATGTCAATTCAATACGATTCCCAACAACAACTTTGAGATGCTCCCAATTTTTAATCCACCCATTATGAAGTGGTCACATCCATTTGTATGTAGAGAATAGCGATCCCAAACACCTCTGGAAATTTCTGAAGACACTGGGAGTCGGCAAGAATTCAGATAGTTGTCAAAATCCCTGCATAGACGCTGACACTTTAAACCGCCACTTTGCTTCGCCTCCTAATAACTTCGACCAATGCCTAAAATCGTTAACCTTAAACCACCTTTCCCACTTACCCACTCCTGATACTCCGCCATTCCAACTTAACCAATTTACTGGGGACGAAGTTAAAAGGCATATAGCGTCCATCTCCTCAAATGCCATCGGTGACGACGGAATCAGCCGTAAAATGATAATCCCTGTTTTGGACATCATTATACACCGGTGCTTGTCGACATCTTCAATCATGCTGCTAATACTTCTGTATTCCCTAATACCTGGAAAAATGCCACCATAATCCCACTACCAAAATCTGCTCGACCTAAAGTTGCATCAGACTTTCGCCCAATTTCAATATTGCCATTTCTCTCCAAAGTTTTTGAAAAACTTATAGGTCAGCAGCTCACGAGATGTATTATGCAGAATAACCTCCTCAGCTCCTTTCAGTCTGACTTTTGACGTGGACACAGTACGACTACTGCTCTTATTAAGGTCACCGACGACATTAGACGTGCCATGGATGATAAGCAACTCACTCTACTAGCACTGCTTGATTTTAGCAACGCTTTTAATGCTGTCGATCACGACGTCTTGATTGATATGCTTAGAGTACATAATTTTTCACCTCAATTAATTGAGCTATTCCGCAGCTACCTTGTGGGGCGTCGACAAAGAGTTAATGTAGCTAATACTTCTTCCGATTGGTCCACGATTCTTGCCGGCGTCCCTCAGGGAGGTGTGCTGTCTCCCCTACTTTTTGCTCTTTTTATAAACAGCATCACCCAATCGCTATCCTCGTATTTCCACCTTTACGCCGACGACTTCCAAATTTATTGTCATTCATCCCCACATGACATACATGCCACTATCCGCAAATTAAACAGTTACCTTAACATAATTTGTAATTGGAGTAAACGCCATGGTCTCTTTATTAACCCAGCTAAGACTCAGGTAATACTCATTACCTGTAGTAGTCCTGGGCTAATATCTAGGGTTGACTTCGATTGCTTACCTCAGGTGGTCGTGAATGGCGTTGTAGTTCCCTTTACTAAAGTAGTTAAAAATTTAGGAGTATACCTCGACCAAACTTTATCATGGACTCAACACATTAAGGAGATCAGTAGGAAAATATACGCAACCTGGCACACTCTTTCACGTCTACGTTACCTACTTCCCATTCCCACAAAAATTAAGATCGCTGAATCACTCTTTCTACCTACGCTTGACTATGCAGATGCGTGTTTTGTAAATCTCACAGAGGACCAGCTCAACAAACTCGAGCGACTGCAGAATCTAGCTATTCGATTCATCTTCGGCCTTCGCAAATACGACCACATCTCCGAGTATCGTGCAAAGCTGAAGTGGTTGCCTGTTCGGCTTCGTCGGGATGCTCGCGTTCTTTCTCTCGTATATTCTACTATACACGATCCGCATTTACCTCTGTACTTAAAATCTAATTTTCTATTTCGACAGGCGGACGTTAAGTATTTACGATCAGTATTTAATTTACTCCTGGAAATGCCTATACATTACTCCAAATTTTATGGCTCTTCCTTTGCCATTGCTGGAATAAAACTTTGGAACGCTTTGCCAAGAGATATAAAAATGACCAAAACGCTAATTCGGTTTAAGGCCTTGGTCAAGCAACACTTCCTTGCTATCGCTTATAGTGATTATAATAATTGCTTTACTTGAATTAATTCTTACTTGTATCGCTCACCATAATTTTTATAATTCGACTATTGATATTACGTCACATAAATATAAATGTTCCATCCTTTTGAAATAATATTTATGTTTGTATGTATGTACCTACATAATATTATTGTAGGTGTGTATTATATGTATGTGTATTGTATGTAATATTTATTATAATAATATGTATCATGAATATGCATTATATAATTATTTATTTGTTTATGGCACATTCACCAATTTCTTATAAATATGTTTCCTCCATCTGGAAGAAATTACTAATTAGTAATAAGGCCGCCATTGTGTTATACTTGTGTTTTATGTTGTTCTTGTTTTTTAAATTGTAAATATGTGTGCACAATAAAGAATATTTATCTTAAGTGGCTACTGGCTAACAATCAAAGCTGTTATGTATTAAGTGGAATACTATAATTATTGTAACGATTTTCGCTCGGTATGAAATTACTTTTTAAACTGAGCGCTACCTCCTCTACTATACTGGAAACGTCACAAGTCACAACTCACAAGACAGAAAAATACTGAAGTCCTTCAATTTATTATTGCACTGCGTGAATATTTTTGTTACAGTAAATATTGATTTGTTTATGCTTTATTGACATGTTCGGTATTACCTTTGTCATTGGCAGTATATTATGTTTCACTGACCTCTAATGCTAAGTACTGACATACGGTTTTGCTCGATAGTTTTACTCCAAATCGAGTAATAATTACTGTGTGGACCGCAAAACTGACAGCTCGAAGGCTCGCATCGAGCCAGCTTGACGGAATTAAATGTATCGATAGAGTAAAACTATCGAGCAATACTGAAAACGTGTGGACGAAAGTCCGAGCCGCGGGTTTTGCTTGACGTTATTGCTCAATCGAGCAAAACCGTATGTGAGTACTTAGCATTATGTTTACATTTTTTCTCTATGGTCATTGGTACCATACCATTTTTATCATATTACATTACCATATTTCGTTTTATATTGCACGGGGTAAAATAAATACAATATTAAAATCTAAATCATGTATTGTGTGACCTTTAAAATATATAATATATATTGTGTGCAATTCTTATAAACCTCAATCATCCGACCCGCACTCATCCAAAACCACTCCTCCCGACAACATAGCCAGGATGTCTTCGTCAGCCATTTCCTCATCGTCAATACCATCATTATCATCATAGTCCTCATCAATCACTTTAAAAGTCCTCTTAGTAGTTCTAGGTTTAGGCTTAGGTATCTTCTTTCTAACATCATTATTGGCTACCTTGTGATTTTGTTTTTGTGACGTAACCTTCTTTGCCACCGTAGCTTTGTCTTTACTCATATTGTTTTTCATTTCTGCGTTATTTTTTTCTTTTGAAATTTCATTTGTTTTATTAGCCTCTTTGTTTATTGGGTTTGCTTTAGCTATTGTTCCAGCAGGTTTTTGAATATTTTTCTTCTCCTTATCAGCTTGAATTTTATTTTTAATTCCCGCATCTTTGCTTGGAATTTCTTTAGTTTTTGCATCAGAGGGTTTTGCATTGCTTATATTGCTGTCTTTTGATTCTTTATTTGACGACTTAGTTGCTTCATGTTTACTATCCGACTCGGAGTGTTCAATTTTATCTTTTGTTTCATTTTGAGATTCTGGTTTAGGTTGGTCGACTTTTTCTGACTTTTCTTCAACTTTTTCAGTAGTTTCTTTATCAAACTCGTCGAACATTTGCGTGTCTATCTCATCATCTTCATCATCACATTCATCATCAGTCGGATAGACGTAATAATCATCATCATCATCGTCCAAATTCAATTTTAAGTTGGGCGGACATTGCGTAAATTTATAACATGGTGTGATTTTCAAATCTGCGCTACCTACAACAAAACAAAGACCTGTTTAGATTTATGATTAGTAATTTGTAATAAGTATTTGTTGTTTAGACTTTGCGGTACACATTGGCTACTTTAAAGTCCATTTTTTTAAGAGTCAAAGACAAATTTGACAACTCCCAAATGCTCGGGGTTTCCAGATCTTCGTCACTTTATAAAAGCTAAAAATTGCGGCGTATTCAGGAGGTTTTAAGAGGGGGTAGTCTTAAAGTTTAGACTTTAGGGGTGTTTGGCAGTGGGAAGCAACTGTTATAAAAAACCTTTAAGTTTTAATAAAATGAGAAAGTCTGGCAGCACTAGGATCTCAGGCAATCTATTACATACCACACTTATGGCCTGTTTCACCGCTTCCTGATAAGGTGCCCGATAGGGTTATTTGACAGATTTTCCATACTCCATCTGTCAAATTAAGTGGTGGATAGCCTTATCAGGAAGCGGTGAAACAGGCCCTTAATGTCCTTAGTATAGCAGAACGCGTCAAACTCAGCTATACTATTTTATGTAAAGTATCTGCCCCCTATGGCCATCCCCCCTAATTTTTGCCGTATTAACTGTACATACCACACTTAATGTCCTTAGTATAGCATAGCGCGTCAAATTCGGCGACATCTTGGAGCTGTGCCGCGAACGTGTTCTCAGCTTGGGGTATCCTCTTGAAGCTTTTTATATTGTGCTGTTTCAGGAACGCCGTAAGGCAGCCGTTTTCAGGCCGGCACGAGAACTGGATCTAGAGAGGGAGTTTTCAAGGTTATGTTTTATCCCCTTTCAATATAACATTTACAGAGGCAGCCATTTTCAGGCCGACACGAGAACTGGATCTGGAGTTTTCAAGGTTATGTTTTATCCCCTTTTTAGTATAACATGTACAAAGCGATTATAAATACACTATTGCCCGATATTTGAGGTTTATTTATTCATTTATTTAAATCGGGCATCTTGGCCTATATTATAAATTTGAAAGTTTATTTTTTAACAGTCGTTGATTGGTAAATTGACTTTTGAGAATCAAAATTAAGTAAATAGACTAAGCAGACTTGTCTTGTAGTATTACATAATACATACCTTCACGAAGAGAGGATTGAAAACGTTGAGCAGCCTTTTGGCAACATTCAGCCCGATAGCCTGAAATTAAATAATTGTATGCTTTAATAGAATTTTTTGTTGATTCTATTGCGTATTTTGACTGTAAGTTCTACGAAAGTTATTACAATGAAAAAGACGTGGATTTTATTAAGCCAGAAACTATATCTGTCCCCTAACCCATCAATCCCCAAGCGGCAGCCGGCTGCCGCATAACAATTAAAAATTTATTGTGTCTGCGATACCCACTATGGTGATGTTAAAAATACGAGGGCTGCTATTTATGTATCCGGAACTGGCCACTTACAAGAACAATATTTAAAAAGTAATTACAACATTTGAAAATAGAACTCTTTGGTTGAAGAATACATTTTGTTTCATGTGACTGTCAATTATTTTTCCATTGTGGCGTCATTTTGAAAATTGCGTGTCTTCATTTGCCATGGATTTAACGCGTGAACATTTTCGTGCAATGATTAACTACGATTTTCGGCGTGGGCTAAATCAACAACAGTGCTTTATTCAACTCACCGCAACTTTTGGAGATGAAGCACCATCAAAAACCACTGTTTATCACTGGTACAGTGAGTTTAATCGTGGGCGGTCTATGCTCACGGATGAAAATAAAGAAGGTCGCCCAAAAACAGCTGTTGTCCCACAAAATATAGATGCTGTGCGGGAACTAATAATGCGTGATCGTCATGTTACATATCGCGAGATAGAGGCGTCCTTAGGCATAAGTATGACGAGCATACATAAGATATTACACGAACATTTGGCTGTAAAAAAAATATGTTCGCGTTGGATTCCACACAACACAATCGATCAAAAACGGGCTCGTGTCGATTGGTGCAAAAAAATGATAAAAAAATACAACTGTGGTACGTCATAGCCGTTTATAATATCTACACAGGTGATGAATCTTGGATCTATGCATATGACCCCGAAACTAAACAACAGTCAACGGTGTGGGTGTTCCAAGATGAGCCGAAACCAACAAAAGTTACTCGTGCAAAAAGTACTTTGAAGCAAATGGTCGCCTGTTTTTTTGGAATTAATGGACATGCGGCTACAGTGCCATTAGAGAATCGTAAAACGGTTAATTCTGAATGGTATACGACCATTTGTTTACCAGAAGTCTTTGAATAAATAAGAAAGGACAACCGACAACGCAGAATCATATTACATCACGACAATGCTAGCTGTCACACCTCAGCTGAAACAACTCAGTTTATGGAGGGTCAAAAGATCGAATTGACTGGTCATCCGCCGTACAGCCCTGATTTGGCACCTAACGATTTCTTTTTATTTCCATACGCGAAGAACAAATTACGTGGTCAACGTTTTTCGAGCCGCGAAGAGGCTGTTGATGCGTTCAAAATGCACGTTTTGGAGATACCTCAATCAGAATGGAAAAAGTGCTATGAAAATTGGTTCCAGCGTATGCAAAAATGTGTCGATCATCGCGGCGAATATTTTGAAAAGCAATAAAACCATATTAAATGATATATGTTTGTTTCTTTTTTTTAATTCCGGATACATAAAAAGCAGCCCTCGTACTTTTATAATTATTATTACTACGTACAAAAAAGGGGTATAATATTATACTATGTAGGCCCATATGAGCGTGTGGGGTAGATGGGACTTCCAGTTTTTGGAGCATATTGGGTGCAGCTCCATGCTTCGGTAGCTCGGTTCTCATACATTTAATTTAAAATTTAATAACATCTTAATTTCACTAACACTAGGATAAGTGCCCATTGTTACTAATAAATATGAAAGTATGAAATAAATAATTTGGATTTGAATATGACCTATCAGTATGTGATATTGTATAACATATTTATTCAATACTAGCTGACCCGACAGACGTTGTCCTGTCTTAACGATGATTATTTAATTCGAATTGGTATAATTAAGAAAACAATAGATTAAAATTAGTATCTTCATGCCAAATTTCATCAAAATAGATTAATAAATAGTTTAAGCGAAAATCATAAAAGTTTATTGTGCAGGAACCGTACATTTTCCGGGACAAAAAGTATTCCTTGTCCTTTCCCGAGACTTAAAGTATCTCCATACCGAATTTCATAAAATAGACTGAATAGTTTAGGCGAAAATCAAAAAAGTTTATTGTGCGGGAATCGTACATTTTCCGGGACCAAAAGTATCCCTTGTCCTTTCCCGAGACTCAAAGTATCTCCATACCAAAATTCATCAAAATCGATTGAATAGTTTACGCGCAAATCATAAAAGTATATTGTGCAGTAACCGTACATTTTTCCTGGAAAAAATGTATCTTATGTCCTTTTCCTGGTTCTAAGCTACCTCTGCACCAATTTTCAGCCAAATCGGTTTATCCGTTCTTGATATAAAAGTTTATTGGGCAGGAACCGTACATTTTCCGGGACAAAAAGTATTCCTTGTTCTTTCCCGAGACCCAAAGTATCTCCATACCAAAATTCATCAAAATCGATTGAATAGTTTACGCGCAAATCATAAAAGTATATTGTGCAGTAACCGTACATTTTTCCGGGACAAAATGTATCCTATGTCCTTTTCCTGGTTCTAAGCTACCTGTCCACCAATTTTCAGCCAAATCGGTTTATCCGTTCTTGAGTTATAAGTAGTGTAACTAACACCACTTTCTTTTATATATATAGATATTTGGTTCACCCTGTAACAACTTACATCTCTAATACGATCGACTCCCTCGTATCTGATGAGGTCTACCGCCATCACCTCCTCTGGAGTGTCAGGCTGGATCAGCAGACACGACCACACCTGGATAATATTATACAATTAACTATGTAACAACTACATGATTACAACAAAAGAATTTTGAAAATCGGTCCACAAACGGCAATGTTATCGTTGAACATACAAAAAAAATAAATAAACAGACGACGACCTTTTAACTTTAAACTTTTTTGGAAGTCGTTAAAAACTATTTTACGTCTTTTCTCCTGATAGCAAACCAAATTTGATGAGGAGCTTTTAAGACGCTGACAACTGCCAATGACCTTGATCTCGCATCACTCTCGCACCACTGTCGATTTTCATTCAGAGAGACAGAGATGTAAAGTGTTCACTCGGTAGCGTGGATACATTTTTCGTTTGTTAGAGGAAAAAATAAATATTATGGGAAATCTAGATGTCAGAACCGAAAATTAAATCGGACAATCTTTGGATATTTGTAAAAGGTATAAAATAAACAAATTTTTAAAGCATAGATTTTATGATTACTTTAGTTAGAACTGTTTAAAGTTCCTGAAAGATGTGACTTTGGTATTTTTTTTCATCCAGTAGGAGTACATTATTTTATTATTTAAATTAGACAAACTTTTCCAAATATAATCAAAAATCACATTATATATTTTTTTGTGCCAATCAATGAAATACATACGTCTAGAAAACTGTACAAAGATGTCGAATTGGCAGTTGTCTTCGCCTTAACGTTGTTAGTGGCGGCCGAAAAGGAAGATCTTCCGACCGAGCGAGATAGCGTACTCGGTCAGGCCGAAGCTCACTGACGTCATCTCAGACGTTGTATAAATATATTTCCGTTCTCCAAAACTTCTATAGTGCGATGCAGGATTGTTAGGCGAATTGTGGGTACCGCCACAAGCTCAAAATCAACGATTTGACGTATACAAGAATACCATTATGCCGTTTGGACATTTGTGTACAAATAGATGTACTTATATAATTATTATAATATGTGTATAGCTATCATGAACGTAGAAATAATCGGCCAAGTGCGAGTCGGACTCGCGCACGAAGGGTTCCGTACCGTTATAGAGCAAAAATAGGCCAAAAATTGTGTTTTTTGTATGGGAGCCTCCCTTAAATTTTTATTTTATTTAAATATAATTAGGGTTCCGTACCTCAAATGGAAAAAACGGAACCCTTATAGGATCACTTTGTTGTCCGTCTGTCCGTCCGTCTGTCAAGACCCTTTTTCTCAGGAACGCGTGGAGGTATGAAGCTGAAATTTATATCAATTACTCAGGTCTACTGTCCCTTGAAGCTGTGAAAAAATCAAACTTCTAAGCCAACGCAATCAAAAGATACAGCCGTTTATGTCGCAAATTTTCGACACTTGCAAGGGAATCAAAACCTACAGGGTGCTTCCCGTGAACTCAGAATCTTGAAATTTGGTACGAAGCAACGTCTTATAGCATAGATAAAGGAAAAATTACGAAAACCATAAATTTTTAGTTACATCACATAATATATATATTTTTTTTAATTTTAAACTTACTACCCATTTACTCATAAACGCGTAGAGGTATTAAATTGAAATTCATACCAAATACTCAGGTCTATAATACCTTTAAGCTGTAACAAAATCAAACTTCTATGTCAACGCAATCAAAAGAAACAGCAATTTAAGCTGCATATTTTGAAACTCGCAAGTACTCGCAAGGGAATCAAAACCTAAAGGGTACTTCCAGTCGACCTAGAATCTTGAAATTTGGCATGAAGCAACGTTTTATAGCACACATAAAGGAAAAATTCCGAAAACCTTAAATTTTTAGTTACATTACAAAATATATATTTTTTAATAAATATAAACTTATTACTTTTTTCCTCATGAACGCGTAGAGCTATCAAGTTGAAATTCATATCAAACGAACTTTGTAAACCTTGCAGGTTTGTACGGAACCCTCGGTGCGCGAGTCCGACTCGCACTTGGCCGGTTTTTTTTTAATTATTAAAGTACACATATAACTAAGGCTTTTGTGAAAATTTCAAGTGCCTACTTGTTGTCATCATTGATACCAAGCAAAAAATGTTTGAAACATCACGTTTGTTGTATGACAGCCCCCCTTAAATATTTAATTTATTTTGTTTTTAGTATTTGTTGTTATAGCGGCAACAGAAATACATAATCTGTAAAAATTTCAACTCCTAGCTATTACCGTTCTTGAGTTACAGCCTGGAGACATATAGACAGACATCGAAGTCTCAGTAATAGGGTCCTGTTTTTACCCTTTGGGTACGGAACCCTAAAAAAGGCGGAGTCTTATTATACACAGAACTGTGTCTTCAGAGTCGGCCATGCACACATTCTGACGCCTGTCAAATGGTATGGACTAGCATAATAATGTGTGCGTGCGGACCGTGTACATACCATAAAGTTAATATACCTATCGGAATAGAGAAACAATCCCGAGCTGTCAAGCTTAACCAAAATTTGATTTACATCTGTGTATACAATTATGTTTACGTGTGCGTGTTAGTGATGTACAAACATCTTGTAACTCGACAAAATATTGATCATGGAATAATTTAATTGTAAGATTGTAAAAATAATAAAATGGGATAAAATAAAACTGCATAGATAATATATTATATATAATAAAATTGTAATTCTGGAGTAAAATAAGACTTTTATCATTAAAAAATTTTGTAGCGAAAAAAAAAAACAAAAGATATACTTATTTATAAATAACTAATTTATTTATTCATGCTAATATTAAAAAATATTATAATAGCAGCTGCTATTTCATTTTCTTAGAAGTCACGGACGACTACAGTGTAGGTACGCGACTTCTAATTAGTATCCTATATACTCCAAAGATGTGCCATCGTTTATAAAATCATTACCTTATAAATAACTATAGGATTCGGCACATAAACGTTCTATGACTACTTTTGTAAAATTAATGGAAAGATTTTGAACGTTTTCTGGGATTTTATTGTAAAGGCGTATACACTATACATTGACCTCAAAAAGATTTACTGACTTTACTAGGTAAGTCTGATTACTGGCAAATCTTATAGTCCGTGAGCCCGGCCCCGAAATGCCTACGTCACATGACATCAACTTAAAACGCATGGCACACGGTCGGCAAATATATGCCGAGCGAGGATCAGACGACTTTCGCATCTGAAATTGGCCGGAAGTCAGAAAAATCGCCTCACTTCCGGTCAAATTTTTAGTGTCTATTTACGTCACGTGACATCAACGTGAAACATGTGGCAGCATATAGCCCTATAGTTTTAGAGAATGGAAACATAAGTCTGTCAGTTTTAAAATGGCCGGAAGTACTTGGCAGACGGCGTCAAAGTTGGTCCTTGGGTACCCTTTTTTACGTCACGTGACATCTTGATGAATTCTTTTTTAAATGTTTTGAAATAATAGTGTCTTATAGAATAAATGATGCTGCCAAACCAGATCCGGCCGGAAGTACCAAAAAAAAGTGATTTTTAAACTGTTCGTGAATTATGAGAAATTCGCATGATTTAGCAAATTATAATCAATTTAAGTACAAGAATTATCGAGTCAAAGTACCTAACCTGTTACAATAATAAATCTAGGGTAAATAAGTGTGTTACTGTACTATAGCCCGGTCACATTAACTTGACGCATGGCTAGGATGCAAAATGTATTCCAACGACGCGTTAAGTTGATGTGACCGTGTTATAATATCTTATTCCAATTTGTTTTGAGACACACTAACAAATATCAGGTAGATCATTTTGTTATTTAACATACCGGCTCCATAATAACGTCATGAATGATCAAACCATGCGTCGAGTTAATTTGACCGCGTTATAATTGATGAGCTCGTAATAGTCCGTGAACCCGGTCCGAAAATGCCTACGTCACGTGACATCATTATAAAATGCATGGCACACGGTCGGAAAATATATGCCAAGCGAGGATCAGACGACTTTTGCATCTGAAATTAGCCGGAAGTCGGAGAAATCCCCTCACTTCCGGTCAAATTTTTGGTGTCTATTTACGTCAGGTGACATCAACGTGAAGCATGTGGCAGCATATAGCCCTATAGTTGTAGCGTAGGGGAACATAAGTCTGTCAATTTTAAAATGGCCGGAAGTACTTGACAGACGGCGTCAAAGTTGGTCCTTGGGTACCCTTTTTTACGTCACGTGACATCTTGATGAATTCTTTTTTAAATATTTTGAAATAATAGTATCATAAAGAATAAATGAGGCTGCCAAGCCAGATCTGTCCATAAAAGTGATTTTTAAACTGCTCGTGAATTATGAGAAAATCGCATAATTTACCAAAATATTATAACCAACTAGCTGTCCTGGCAAACGTTTCTTTGCCATATTATATAAAGTATATCGCCCGTATTATTTTATTGAATTAGTGACTAAATAACTATGTCACCATGGCAACGTCCATCGCTATCCCGTGACCCGCGTCGCAACAATGGTCGCTATTTATAGACAAATAATTTGCAATAAAATAAAATTGCGTCTATAATTAAAGATATAAGCTATCCTATCTCTCAAGTTGGAAAAAAGCACACATTAAAAAAAAGAAACATTAAAATCGGTTAAGTAGTTTAGGAATCCATCGCGGACAAACATCGTGACAGGAGATTTATATATGTCACAGGGAAAAGAGGATATCAGGGATTTCACCTTATCCCTAGGGATATCATGAACTCCCGGTAGATGCCGAATATTCTGTTTTGTTAGTTGTTACGTCTTCTTACTAAAAATATCTAGTGATAATATGTCATTTCACTAAACTAAATCTAGTGAAACGTCAGATTATTATTATTTTTAACAAAAAATTAAAACCGACTTCCAAGGTAAAAACAATAATAACATTAATATGAACTAAAAAGTATTAAATAATTTTTACTATCTAATAGTTCCCTTTTCCGAATTCGGCTAAACCTCAACTATTTCTGTACTCAATCTTCATAATTTTGAAGTCGGTGCCAGTTCCAAAAGTTTCAAATATTCTGTCAGAGGACTGAAGATTCAGCTATCTGGTACCGACTTCAAAATAATGAAGATTGAGTACAGAAATAGTTGAGGTTTAGCCGAATTCGGAAAAAGGAACTATTAGACAGTAAAAATTATTTAATACTTTTTAGTTCATATTAATGTTATTATTGTTTTTACCTTGGAAGTCGCTTTTAATTTTTTGTTAAAAAAAATAATAATTTCACTCTTTTTAGTTATACTAGTAGGTTAACCTTCGCGTATATTTTACGTATCTTATTACAATTTGTTAAGAGTCACAATTCACACTCACAAAATAATATATTATCAGTGAAGTGAACATATTGTGCTAAGTAATTTAACAATAATTTTAATGCTTCAAGCCCCAAGCGGTCACCGGCGATTGTGATAACAATTGAAAGGCTATTGTATCTCGTTTTTCCACGATCGAAGGATCCATCAGATAAAAAATTGTCTAAACTTGCATAGGATGTAGCGTAGCTACTCATAATATATAATATTATCATCATTATTGACAGCTGTTCTTGTAATCAAGAATTCAATAATTCAAATCGATACTTAGTGCGCCATCTATCGATGAATAAGTATAACTAATTAATAAGACACTTAATGACTTTGTTTTGTTTAAATGCTATTTTTAAAATAACTTTATTTTAATTCTATTTGTCTATTAAAATTTTATAAAGTATTTAGTATAGTATTCGATCTGTAATATATATATAGATAAAGTAGTAAAGTATATTCGATCTATCGTCTGTCGCCACGCGCCACGCGGCGGCGCGGCAATGCCGTCGCCTCCGCGGCGCTGACTACCGTGTATTAAACAAACAGGTGTTGTTATACAGTACATAATTATTATTATTATTAGTATATCCATACCTATGCCTTGTACTATATCTATTCTGTGCCATGAGACATTGGTGACCTTAATACGACGTGGTAATGATGATGACGATGATGATGATGATGATTATGATGATGAATATGAATTGCATAGTAGCATATGCTTTCTGTTCTTAAAACAACGCCGAAACTCCTAAACGTGTATCTATAAGGAGTCAGGAGTTCTCTCAGCATCTTCGAAACCATGGTATATCTTGACCCAATATTTGACTTTTTGGTAGCATATTCTTAGTACACTTCACATAAAACCAAAATCACCATATGTTTCCGGTACCAGATAGCTGAATCTTCAGTCCTCTGACAGAATATTTGAAACTTTTGGAACTGGCACCGACTTCAAAATTATGAAGATTGAGTACAGAAATAGTTGAGGTTTAGCCGAATTCGGAAAAAGGAACTATTAGACAGTAAAAATTATTTAATACTTTTTAGTTCATATTAATGTTATTATTGTTTTTACCTTGGAAGTCGCTTTTAATTTTTTGTTAAAAAAAATAATAATTTCACTCTTTTTAGTTATACTAGTAGGTTAACCTTCGCGTATATTTTACGTATCTTATTACAATTTGTTAAGAGTCACAATTCACACTCACAAAATAATATATTATCAGTTAAGTGAACATATTGTTTAAATGCTATTTTTAAAATAACTTTATTTTAATTCTATTTGTCTATTAAAATTTTATAAAGTATTTAGTATAGTATTCGATCTGTAATATATATATAGATAAAGTAGTAAAGTATATTCGATCTATCGTCTGTCGCCACGCGCCACGCGGCGGCGCGGCAATGCCGTCGCCTCCGCGGCGCTGACTACCGTGTATTAAACAAACAGGTGTTGTTATACAGTACATAATTATTATTATTATTAGTATATCCATACCTATGCCTTGTACTATATCTATTCTGTGCCATGAGACATTGGTGACCTTAATACGACGTGGTAATGATGATGACGATGATGATGATGATGATTATGATGATGAATATGAATTGCATAGTAGCATATGCTTTCTGTTCTTAAAACAACGAGGAGTATAAGGAGTCAGGAGTTCTCTCAGCATCTTCGAAACCATGGTATATCTTGACCCAATATTTGACTTTTTGGTAGCATATTCTTAGTACACTTCACATAAAACCAAAATCACCATATGTTTCCATATAAATTTTGAGGAGTTCCCTCGATTACTCCTGGATCCCATCATCAGGTCACCACTTTTGTGAACATGGTACCAAATTGGAGTGAAACCAAATACAACAAAACAAAAATTTCGAAAATCGGTTCACAAACGGCGGAGTAATCGTTGAACATACAAAAAAAAATCCACAGCCGAACATATAACCTCCTCGTTTTTTGGAAGTCGGTTAAAAAGCGGACACCGCCGAATAAAAATCAAGCCACGCATTTCTCTCACTTGCTCACTAGAGTAAGTTGTTTCACTAGAGCAAGTGACGTTTCACTAGAGCAAGTGAGAGAAATGCATGGCTTGATTTTTATTCGGCGGTGTCCGCTTTTCTGACGTTTTACTAGATTTAGTTTAGTGAAATGACATATTATCACTAGATATTTTTAGTAAGAAGACGTAACAACTAACAAACAAGAATATTCGGCATCTACCGGGAGTTCGTGATATCCCTAGGGATCTCGTGAAATCCCTGATATCCTCTTTTCCCTGTGACATATATAAATCTCCTGTCACGATGTTTGTACGCGATGGATTCCTAAACTACTTAACCGATTTCAATGTTCCTTTTTTTAAAATGTGTGCTTTTTTCCAACTTGAGAGATAGGATAGCTTAGATCTTTAATTATAGACGTAATTTTATTTTATTGCAAATTATTTGTCTATAAAGAGCGACCATTGTTGCGACGCGGGTCACGGGATAGCGATGGACGTTGCCATGGTGACATAGTTATTTAGTCACTAATTCAATAATATAATACGGGCGATATACTTTATATAATATGGCAAAGAAACGTTTGCCAGGAGCTGTCCTGGCAAACGTTTCTTTGCCATATATTATTTTTTGCCGTATATTATAATCAACTAGCTGTAGTTGATTATAATATTTTGATAAATCATGCGAATTTATCATAATTCACGAGCAGTTTCTAAATCACTTTTTTGGGACTTCCGGCCGGATCTGGCTTGGCAGCATCATTTATTCTATAAGACACTATTATTTCAAAACATTTAAAAAAGAATTCATCAAGATGTCACGTGACGTAAAAAAGGGTACCCAAGGACCAACTTTGACGCCGTCTGCCAAGTACTTCCGGCCATTTTAAAACTGACAGACTTATGTTTCCATTCTCTAAAACTATAGGGCTATATGCTGCCACATGTTTCACGTTGATGTCACGTGACGTAAATAGACACTAAAAATTTGACCGGAAGTGAGGCGATTTTTCTGACTTCCGGCCAATTTCAGATGCGAAAGTCGTCTGATCCTCGCTCGGCATATATTTGCCGACCGTGTGCCATGCGTTTTAAGTTGATGTCATGTGACGTAGGCATTTCGGGGCCGGGCTCACGGACTATTATAGCTTGTGCTTATTTCTGGTGTTCCTACAGTGAATGTCATTTTTATTTTTAGCTTTAAATTTACTTACATTGACCTCTAAAAGATTAACTGAATTTACTGATTCTGATCACCGGCAAATCTAGCTTGTGCTTGTTTCCGGTGTTCCTACAGTGAATGACACTTTTAGCTTTAAATTTACTTATATTTTTTGTAATATAAGTATATTAAATTATGCAAAATGTATTGAGAAGCAACAGTTAGAATACAAATTGATGATCACGCCACCAGTGGTCCAGTGATTTAGAGCGGCTCTAGACTCGGAGGTCGTGGGTTCGATTCCCGCGTTGGAAACATGTTATTTCCAAGTTAGGTTAGAACAACGCAGGCTGATCACCTGATTGTCTGATAAGTAAGATGATCCATGCGTCGGATGGGCATGTAAAATGTTGGTCCTGTGCCTGATCTCAAACCAGTCGTGCTTCCGTCGCACTGGGTTTTGAGAGCTAAGGAATAGAGAGTGCTCTTGTGTACTGCGCACACATTTGGGCACTATAAAATTACTCCTGCGTAACTGGCTGATTTCAATGAAACCGGCTACTGTCACCATAACCAGTGTGGGAGTTGAATGTTGATAGTTATTATGATGATCACGCCATATTGTACAAGTACACTGTGAAGTTTGTTTACAATCTCTAGAGACTCGGGCCGATTCGTGCCGGTTTTTTAATATATCCTTCGGATGATGTAGATATTCAATATCTTCTTGAAGTGTAAAAAATATTTTAGAGAAGCATATGGAATATGTAACTAGCTACTTATCTATCTATCTGGGTGCACGGTAGTGCACCCGCCGAGATGAGCCAAGCGAACCGTAAGGACTACCTACACTTTTATGAATTAGATAAGAGTTTACTCAGGACGGTAGACAGCATCTATAAAACCTTTAAATAAGTACTTACAAGAACCTACTTACAAAAAGAACTGAAATCGCACCAAAAACATATTTTCTTGTAAAAGGTTGCTGAGATGACCATATAACACTAGTACAGGTTCCCTAGAACAATTTTTTTATTACTATCAAACAAACTGAAGCTACTCACGAAAAATTTGCTTGATAGTAATAATATTTTTTTAAGGGACTGCACTATAAGGTTTTCCCTGTGAAAAATATATGAGATCTTATGTAGAGCCTAGTTTCTAACTCTACTGAACCTAACTTAAACAAATCCCACATATTATATATTATTATTGTCAGTAAATATGTACGGCTCGGCTGTTTCGTTACTAACTTCAGAAACTAAATAATATTCGCATCACCTCCACGACGGTAGCAAAACGGCGAAGCCATACATACCTACATAATGTGGTCGTGTCGGCAACCTTTTACAAGAAATATTTTTAGTGTGATGTATTATACAGTATAAAAGAAGAAGCCAAATAGAAAAATCAAGGGGCAGCTCATACCGCTGAGCATAGAAACAATTCATGTGTACTTACATTTTATTTCATTGCCCTCTAAATAGTACAATTTTGTTTAAATAATTTCGTAATGTTTCTTTAGACATATTTTTTAATTTTGTTTCATACCTCAGCCTTACAGGCAAATACGTTTCAATGATACATTTCATTATAAGATACCTGTGACTATCAAGTGGATCTTGTTCGAATGAATGGACCACTAGACATTCAAAATGATTTTCCAGAGAAATGTAACTGAGGATGTCCAGAACCGTCCTATCAAATTTATTTTTATCAAAATCATATTTTATTTTCAATTTTTCTCTAAAATATTTTTCACACTTCAAGCAGATATTGACTACATCATCCGAAGGATATGTTAAAAAACCGGCACCATCTTTATCAAAATCTTTACGGCTTATTAAGCAGTCGGCCCGAGCCTGTATAAGAGATTGTAAACAAACATCACAGTGTACGCGATTTTGAATTTTTTTGATAACAAAGCCAGCAATGTAAATGTACAACTGATATGACAAATTGTGTGAAACCTTGAGATGAGTCTGGTAATTTATCAAGTACATCTTCCTGCTCATTTTCTAAAAGAACGTCTTGTATTTGAAACTCCTGTGTCATTTTGTTAAACACAACGGAGCAATTTATTCTGTCTGTCGTAGACGTTACACTATTTAGTATTGCAATTTTTTCTAGTTCTAGACAGTTGCCACTTTCACTTACTTTGACCTCTGTGTGACAAAGCAATCTTTTATATGCCGATATAAAATTTCTGACTGTAGGGTTATTATTGAACCCGCCCCTAGATCTTATGGCACTAAAAAAAGTTTCTATATGATCTTGGGAAAGTTTGTATAGAGGTAGAAATTTCAATCGACCTTTCTCGATATAGTCTAAATATAGCCATTTTAAAGTTACAATATTAACTAAAAATCCAGTAAAGCCAAGATGTCTTGAAGAATTTATAACTAAAGTGCCATCTTCGTATTTTAATTTACAAAAGTAGTCATAAACCTGGTCAATTTTTTGAAATATGATGTGCTTATTATTTTCAAACAATGGTTTTTTCAATCCAAACGAAAGAAAGTTTCGTGAATTAAAAATATCAAATATTTCATTCACCATTCGTATGAATGTAACTGTGGCTTCAGAATTCCGGAATTGATATAAATTTAAAAAGTTTTGGCAATATTCTATGGATGTGGCTACCGATTCAGATAATAACTGTACGGCTAATTTAACTTTCATTTTTTGTTTCATGAAATTTATATGCCTAAAGGTCAACTTATTGGCAAGTCTTAAACCTGCTTTTTCTTGAAGTTCACAAAGCTCTGTAATAAATTTAAATTCTACTTTTTTGCCATTTCCATCTAAAAATACATTTTTATCATTAAATATTCCTCTTATAAGTTTTATAAGGTGACACGGATCAAGCAAAACGTAATATTTCCTATTTTTAAAAGTAAAATAAGGAATGGGAGTTTCACTTGTTAATTTGCATCCTAATGATTTGCACATATTTAAATTAGAGGATATACCATCAAAAGTAATTGAAACAACTGTACATGCAGTTTCAGCGAGAAAAGTTAGACAGAGTTTTAGTAAATTTTCTTTTTGAGTAGCTGTAAAAGCCCGCCCTGGAAAGAATCCCACAGGTAGTTTCCAAAAATGGTTAATTGCCACAACTAAAAAAACGAGGACTTGATTTGCCACTGGAATTTCATCACCATGTAAATCATTGCCGAAATTAACATGGCCATAGTGGGTATTACCAACAAACTCTGTATACTCTTTGATGCTCATTTCATCAAAGGTCAAATTTACCAGAAGATCTTTTGTTTTGGCTACTTCCTTAATTGTATTAAATGACTCAGCTGTAAATCCAGGGGCACAATCTACACGTTTATACCAGTTTCTTAATGTATTTACATGTGGTAAACAAAGAGAAAATTTTTCGCGAATGTAGTTATATGATCTTGGGCTATAGAAATGAACTGTTAAAGCAAATGTCTTCAGCTCATCACAGTAAGTAGATGACTGAGAGATATCACCTTGCATTATAGCATTTGCTCGGTCATTTAGGGCTTGTATTGTCTTATTACTGCATGTTGTTGATATATCATTTAAATGGTCTTTCAGACCAGGACGTTTTTGAATTTCTTTAAGCAATGATGCCATAGTTAAAACTTTATTTTTTATGCGTTTATTTTGTGCCCTTAGTTTTCGAATAAGTAGCTGCTTCTTTTTTAATCTATCCTGTAACTTAGTGCATTTAGATATAAGGTTCTTTTCTCTTGATATCAATTCTAGTTGTAAGGAGGTCGATGGTGAAGACAGTTGTGGCAGCGTTGATGAGGACGTAGAATGTGATGACGACGGTATACATGTGGCTAACTCTGGTGGTACAATGTCTCTGTAAACGTAGGATGACACAGTGCGCCTAGGCTTTATCTTGATCTATAACAAAAAAATGGCTATTACGGTTACTTTTAACTCTCTTTTTTAACATAATACCTATATCATACTTTTTTAATTTAATTAAATCAATATGCAGAGACAATATAAAAACAGACAAACTAAAAAAACTTTTAGTAGTCTATCTAGTGAATATGAATGAATGAATATTCTTTTTAGCATTTACACATACCTACATATTACATAGCAATTCAAACTTAGTACTATTAATAACTGAATAAACATAAAAGGCGGCTTTGTTGCAGCAATTTCTTCCAAGCAACCAAAAAGCTTATTTATATAAAAAGCAAATAGGCAATGTGCAAAACAAACTACAACTAATTAAGTTTACATCTAAGAAAATTACAAAATATTTATAATAACAATAATTAAAATTTATAGCCATCTCTAAACAAATAAATATATTAATACATTGAAATAAATATTATACCAAACCAATAATAATATACCTACTTACTACATATTACGTAATATAATTATTATATTAAATACTATGCCAAATAAATATAATTAAGTACTTATTATTATTAAGATATAGTAGTCTTTGATACGTTTTTTAAATACGTCGTATACGAATATGTTATTTATTATTAAGTAAGTACCGGAACAAAAAGTGTTGGGATTGCATTCTGGATTAATATCCGCTTCGTTCCTCTCATCCGTAAATATTTTTCTTCAAAATGCTTGCTGCATATGCACGAATTTTTCTTCGGGGCCCAGTTTGGACGGTTAATTATTTTAATCCATGAATTTTTGGTATCCAGGTTAGTAGGAAATCTGAATAATTAGCCAAGTGTGAGTCGGGTTCGCGCATGAAGGATGACCGGATTTAAGCGGGCATTTTCTAAAACCCGGCACGACACGACACTACATGTCATGACATAATACGACACGACCTGCTTCGTCACGTCACGTCACATCCTTGACACAACACGACATGACTTCACTAGACCCTATTAATTTTCAATTTACTCTCAATGAGCCCTTTTATTTGATGCCCATATTGCAGAAGTGCTTTAAAAATAACTATTCCCCTATCTTGGATGAGCAGCCATATTGGATGTAGAATGACATTACATCTGTGGAAATTTCAGAAGTCTATTACTATAGCGGTTCTTGAGATACCTACAGCCTGAAGACAGACAGACGGGCGGACGGACGGATGGACGGATGGACGGATGGACGGACGGACGGACGGACAGACGGACAGACGGACGGACGGACGGACGGACGGACGGACAGACGGACAGGCAACGAAGTCTTAGTAGTTAGGGTCCCGTTTTTTCCCTTTGGGTGCGGAACCCTAAAAACGATAAATTATGTATGATAGTGTAAGTACTAATAATAATAAACTACGGACCAGTAATTATGTTATCATGTCAACATTCCCAGATAATATTTCCTAGAATATATTTATTAAGTATAGAAAATATATATTCATATCGATACTACTTATCGATAACCTGATGCAGCCCTAGTGTAAAATAGATGAAAATTGTTTACACAAAATATCCTTAAATTGTACACCATGGCTAGTCAAGTTATGTTTTCCATATAAATAAAGATTTAAAGAAGTGAATTATCAAATTCAATTCCAATAACTCGTAGGGAATTGGCAAAAATAAACTTAAAACTAGGTCCTGTCGATGTAGAATAATTCACCTGTGAAATGAATATTTGTCCGGGTTTTTTCGATTTGTGGATCTACAATCAACCACAGAACAGGTAACCATATTCCTAGAGCAGTTTTTCTGGAAATTATTCACTATTTATCTTAAAATTAAAATTTATCTGAGAGCCCAAATTGACAACGAGCCGACCGGGGCAGACAGACTGTCAAACAGATGAAAAAAAAGCTATGCCACCTCAAATCACGCTTCTCTTTCCACCACGCAGTGTTACTGATAGTGACATCTCGCTTGCTCAGGCCTTTGTTTCTCTATTCCGATAGGTATATTAACTTTATGGTACATACAGTCAGCTGGCCGACTCTGAAGGACACAGTTTTGTGTATGGTGGGACTCCGTCCGCCTTTTTTTATAGGTTCATGATAGTTATATAGTTTTGTTTTTTGTCAGTAAAGTCACTTTTGTAAAGTATCAGACAAGGATAAAACATTATAGTTTAGTTAGACATAACATGAGTTATAGTATAATAGTTTTTATATTACCTTATCCATGATCCCTCTCAATTCCTTTTTCAGAACATTAGACATGAGTTCGTTCAGTTCGAAATAGTTTCCTTCTTTGTCTTCTGTCTTCTTACTTTCCTCTACCATCTTTTCTTCTGGTTTAGTCTCTGGTATATCTAAAATGAGAATAATATTAACAATCTATACTAATATTATAAAGCGGAAAAGTATGTTAGTTTTTTTTTGTTTGAACGCGCTAATTTCAGGAACTACTGGTCCGATTTGAAAAAATCTTTCGGTGTTAGATAGCCCATTTATCGAGGAAGGCTATAGGCTATATTTTATCACGCTAAGACTAATAGGAGCGAAGAAATAGAGGAAAATGGGGAAAAACGGGGAAAATTATTTGAAAGGGCTAACTTGAATTATTCTCAGGAACTACTGGGCCGATTTGAAAAATTCATAGCTCATTTATTGAGGAAGGCTATAGGCTATATTTTATCACGCTAAGACTAATAGGAGTGTGTGGAAAAACCGGGAAAATTATCTCGCGAACTACTGGAGCAATTTTTATGTTATTTGGCACAGATAAGAAGTAGGCCACGTGAAGGATCATAGCCTATGATCCTTCACGTGGTCTACCCTAAATCCCTTATTCTAGTAGTAATGCTACTACAACGTCGAGAAAAAAGTATGTAGTAGCATTACTACTAGAATAAGTCGCGTTAAGTCCCGAATAATAAGTACCTACTCTGATAGTACACATTATAACCTTACCTTGATTCTTGTTTGTCAGTTCGTTGATCTGCGTTACGGACAACACTTTGATTTCACCGGATTGACGCTTTGGTTCGGCTTTTGAAGTTTCTTTTCGTGCAGGCTCAACTGTTCAAAAAGTATAAAATAATAAATTAATTAATTAAATAAGAAACAAACAAACCCTAGAAAATAAAGATGTGTAAAATATATGTCATAATCAGAATGAGAGTGACATGTCTAGACTAGAAACTAAGGGCCTTATCACACTGGCCATTAGCGAGCGATTTAAAAAGAGACGCGACTGCGCAGCTAACAAAATGGCGTCCACGCGACGCCGCGCCGACGCTGCGCTGTCGCGGCGTCGCCATTTTGTACACTCGTATTTTGTATACTCCTTAAACGTGTGTACAAAATGGCGTCCACGCCACGCCGCGACAGCGCAGCGTTTTTAGGTACCGTATTCCTAAGGGCCTTATCACACTGGCGATTAGCGAGCGATTTGAAAGCGACGCGACTGCGCAGCGCACACGCCGCATCGTCGGCGCGGCGTTGCGTGGACGCCATTTTGTCAGCTGCGCAGTCGCGTCGCTTTCAAATCGCTCGCTAATCGCCAGTGTGATAAGGCCCTTAGGAATACGGTACCTAAAAACCAAAATACGTTTGATTATGACGATTAAATAATTTACCTTCAGTTTTTTTTTCGGCAGCATTGTTGGTATCCTTCACAACAGGTTTTGGCTCAACTGTGACGGTAGTTTCTGTAAAAAAAATTGAAAGTGTTTATTATACAACTTGATGAAGCCCGCACCAAAATTCGTTTATTGTGCGGATTACCATACATTTCTCCGGGATTAAAAGGATCCCATTCCCTTTCCCAGAAATCAAAGTATCTCCATACAGACAGACAGACACACTTTCGCATTTATAATGTTAGTATATGGACATTAGGGTTGCTGAGGATTCCTCTTCCGCTTCCTCATAATGAGGAAGTTCCGCAATATTTTGGGTTCCTCAACCGTTACCGCATCCTCATAAATAAAAATAAAAAAATCCTCTTCCGCTATCGCTTCCTCAAAATTTAAGAGGAATTTATGAGGAATTTCATTACGCATGCGCATCGCGTATCCAATCATGGCAACGCACACGCCAGAGCGCGAGAATTGTATTATTCGCTCATCTTTTTAGGGTTCCGTAGTCAACAAGGAACCCTTATAGTTTCGGTCTGTCCGTCCGTCTGTCTGTCTGTCTGTTTGTCCACGGTTTTACTCAGAGACTGTAGGACCTACTAAGCTGTAATTTGGCATGAATGCACATATTAATGATGGTAACAAAATGGTACATTAAATTTAAAAAATATATTTTTTTTTTGATGGTATAGTTCTTGCAATCTACGAGTGCGCGTCGTCTTTATTTGTAGTTGGAAATTTGAATAGACATTTTCGTTAGTGTGCGTACCCGACGGAGCAGTCAGTAGCGAGCGAGCCATGTACGCGTGTATAGATATGGTCACTCACACAACTAAGGGCGACGCGCACTCGTAGATTGCAAGAACTATACCTTCCATACACATCAAGCGGGGATGAATTTTTTTTTTCACGACCACCCCATCGTGTGGGGTGTCGTTGGATAGGTTATTTAAAACCATTATGAGTATCCATATATCCAGAGATCATTTTCTGATTTAGGGATCCGTTTGTGAAATATTAAGTTATAAAGTGGGAAAAATCGTTAGAGTCCAGTGTGTCCTTGGTTGTCCACCAGCTAAACGGTAGCTTCTGGAAATGTAAAAAAAATTACTGGTGTAGGAAATATGGTGAATTTTAAAGGAAAATTATCACGGCTAAGAAAACTTCATAAGTTATTGAGTAATAGTCGATCAACTAAAAAAAATGTTTTCGGCGAAGTATAAAGGAACTTATCATTCCAATTCCTTTGAAAGCAACTGAGGTCTGAGATGATTTTGTAAGTAGGTAGTGTAAAACACGTTATAAATGTACATTCATTAACCATACACAAATTTTAAGAAACTAGCGGTACTACGGAACCCTATATTGCGCGTGGCTCGACATGCACTGTTACTGTGCGCCGAGTGTGAGTTTTTTGTTTCACATTCGATCGTGAACGCGTTTGGCGTTTACTAACATTTTGTATGGGATTACTCACTGGGCTGGGCTCACTCCCGTGAGTGGTGGCGCTGTACAAATTCCATACAAAATCTTAGCAAACGCCCAACGCGTTCACGATTGAATGTGAAACGCAAAAAAATTCACACTAGGCACACGAACTCCTCCTTAACTGCTGGACCGATTTTGATGATTCTATATTGTGTGTGTGTTTCGAGAATGGTTTAGATTCATAGTTTGGTCCACTGGAAAATGCCCTTTTAATATTTTTTTTGTGTATTGTTATGTATAGACAGGACAAATTCTTTTGGGTTGGGTCCGCTAGTATTTATAATTTCCTATCATCCTATTCCTCATCCGCTTCCTCATCCGCATCCTCTTCCTCATAAAATATCCTCTTCCTCATCCGCATCCTCTAAATTTGCGCGTGACAATTCCTCTTCCTCCTCCTCTTCCTCATAATCACTTCCTCAACAACCCTAATGGACATACATATTCCACCTTACTAATGAGAGAGAATGTGTGTGTGTGTGTGTGTGTGTGTGAGAGAGAGAGAGAGAGAGAGAGAGAGAGAGAGACGTCAAACTTTATAACACCCTCTATTTTCAACGGGGGTAAAAAACATACTGCTTTCTTGAGCTGGTGTTTTTGCTGCTGCTTGATTCTTGTCTTGTTGCTGTTGCTTCGCTGCTGATTGCTGTTTTGATGCTGGCGACGGCTTCGCAGAAGCTGTTGTGTCTGTTACGGTAAGCAAAATTATATTTATTTTTTTATGGTTTAAAACATTACTACAAGGTGTAACAAAACAAAGTGATAATACTTTAGGGTGTGTATGAGTCCCCTGTGTAGAGTTCACTCTGAAAGTAACAGCGCTAAGCGCGTGTTCAGACCAATCTGACTATACGCCGCTGAATGTCAGCAGGCTCACTGTGAGCCCCAGTGTGAACGTAAGTGAACGTGAAAATATACGGTATCGAATGTCCGCGCCTACGCCTAGCGTAATGACGTATAGTCAGTTAGGTGTGAAAGAAAACGTGAATTTGTATGGAAATACAATAAACTGCGTAACGCTCGCTCACATTCAGCGGCGTTTAGTCAGTTTGGTGTGAACACGGCCTAAAAGGTACTCATACACACCCTAAAGTATTATCACCTAGTTTTGTTACACCTGTATATATCCTATTCTTATAAATTTTTTAATTTTTACATATGAGAAAGCAGTCTTTAAAAGATACAAAAATAATCACCTTCTTTAATTTGTAAGTGATTTTCGTCACGCTTCACGACTTTAGCTGGCACAGGATTTTGTGTCGGTTGGGGACGTTTTTGACCTAAAACCATACATGGATAAAATCATTAACAAATTATATTCAATGTCAAAATGTCAAATACCACCAAAGATTCATAGGCAGATGACGTAACGATCTACGTCATTTGGTCGCGTTATGTCAAGTCAACATTAGGCATACATTGGGCCAACGCATGGAGCCATCAGCCAGTGCGTTGGGCCAGCGTGTAGAGGCCTACTTGGCCATAAGTTGGGAACGACATTCCGTACTCTACACATTGGCACAATGCGCTGGTTCCATGCTTTGGCCCAATGTGTACAGTGGGCTAAAGACCATCAGCAGGCCTTGACATAATCAGACCAAATTACGTATTTCTACCATCTTCTTATGAATCAATTTCTATAAGCCCGCGTTTCCACTGACGCGGAGCGGAGCGGAGAGGAGAGGAGCTTAGCGGTGCGCGAATTGACCAATCGTGCTATTCCAGCCGCGGAATGACAGCGAAGCGGAGCGAAGATTTCGAGCATGGTGATTGGTCAATTCGGCACCGATAAGCTCCTCCCCGCTTCGCTTCGTGTCAGTGGAAACACGGCCTTAATGAACTCTCTGTTCAAAGTTAAGTGGACCATTAGAACAAACCAACACTGCTACATTTGGTTGCGTAGTTGGAACACACAATGGGCATTGTCCAAAAAAAATCACATGTACTTTTTATATTTTTTTTCGTTAAAATAGGGTATTTTAAGAATATAAATTAAATAATTTTGAAATTCATTGCCTAGTTTTTTCTCAATAAATTTTTAAAGTTTCGCTCTGACGTCATCATCGGTGGCCAATTGACCTCTGCAGTATGTTTTTTTTCGTTTCAATATTATTTATAATGGCTGGTTTGTCAAATATAAGTTATCATTATGTGAAAGCTGATACGAGAAGCTTACCAAAAGTTCGAAACGCAATGTTGGTCGAATTTATTGCTAATTTAACGCCATTGAAGGTCAAACTAAGGTTAAACATATTTGTTCAAAAATATAAGTAACTAATGGGTATTTTTTCGTTTACATACAGAAAAGCGATCACTGACCTTATTCCTCGAAATGTTTTTGTAATGAGCAAAATTAAAAAAAAATGGACAATCCCCATTGTCGCATAAATTCATTGATCATCTCACTAGAGCTTTAAAGGGTCTACGTTTCGAGCGACGTAACATCGAACTGGTGTACAAAATCGTTTCTTAATCGTTTTCGGAACTCCTATTATTGTAACACAACCCAGCGTTGTCAGAACACTATAACACAAGTTACGCAACGAAACCCATATCCATTGATCCATCTCACTGGTGCTTTAAAGGTTATACCCAGCGTTATCAGAATGCAATGACGCACTGCCATATCCATTGATCCATCTTACTAGAGTTTAAATGAGTCCTTGTTTGCACGTAGCATGAAACTGGTGTACAAAATTGGTCCTTAATCGTCTTGGGAACTCCTATCATTATAACGCTCTAGTGTTGTCAGAACACAAAAAGGCCGTGTTTCCACCATGCTCGAAATCTTCGCTTCACTTCGCTGTCATTCCGCTGGAATAGCACGATTGGTCAATTCGCGCACCACTCCGCTCCGCTTCAGTGGAAACACAGCCTACGCATCGCCATATCCATTGATCCATCTCACCGGTGCTTTAAAGGGCCCTTGTTTGCACATAGCATTGCACTGATGTACTGTCAGAGAAGTTGATTCCCATGCAGATGAGGGACCTACGTAGTTTGGTCGCCTTACGTCAAACACAGCCGACAGATCACAATTAAAACTGAATTGATTTGATCGACCAAATGACCTGGGTTCTGTCAACTGCATAGGAATCAATTTCCTCGATGGTACAAAATCGGTTGTTATTCGTCTTGGGAAATGCTATTATTATAAAATCATCGTTGTCAGAACGCAATGACGCATTGCTATATCCATTGACCTATCTCCAGTGCGGAATTTGTTTTTATGAGTGTAGGCCCTATTACTTCCGCCACTCCATGTACGCAATCTGCCAGCTAGAAAGATACCACCCCTAGGGCGCGGCCTATACGGCCTATTTAAAATGCCTGTCGGCTGTCCATCTCACTAGAGCTTAAATGCGTCCTTGTTTGCATTTGCGTGGAAATGTATATAAAATTCTTAATCCTCTTGGGAACTTTTATTGCCTTCAAAGGTTTGCCTGAATGTAGGCTCAGCCATTAGTTTTGCCGTTGGTGGCAGCAGCTTTTGCAAGGCTTTGGTCTCCTGTACAGCTGAGTTGAAGCCAGAAGTGAAATAAATATTTCCAGACGGCCAATGAAACATGTTGCTTCGCCACATAGATCCATTGCGGTGACGCGCGACATCACAATTCACAACATATCGGTGACATCTTCCTTCCACATAACAGACGGGACTGTCGTTCTGAGAAAACATTCAAACAAATCTTCAGGTTGTATGCGTACTATTAGGCATCCATTACAAGCTCATGCAAGCGACAGTCAATTCCGTCAATCATGAATTATGTTTGACTGATGGTGACTGATGGACTGACGAATGGTATTAGACGGTCACTCTATTCTTTTCAGTTTTATGTCATACAAAACCAAAATTAGGTAAGGTATACCTTTCTAATTTTTTTCCTATTTTGTCAGATGATGACAACACTCACTCAAAATTCGTGACTGATGGTTGCATGAAGCAAAAATCAAAACACATATCCAGATTTTCGTCAATCAACTTCATGCAACCGTCAGTCACGCGCTTACACGGTAGGTTATCCATCAGTCACAGCCGTGACTGTGGTAAAACTGACAGACAGCAAAACCTACCGTGTAATGGATGCCTTAGGAATTTTGGACGCATAAGGAAATTGGCTTTTTAAAACAAGTAAGTTGATCAAACTAATGACGCAACGGAGCAACATGAACTCTTAGGACTTGATTAGGACATTTGTTCAGAATCAATTTTTTTCCGCAAAATCTTCAGGCAAAGATCTTTATTTCTTTACTTCTTAAGCGAGCATAAATCTGATTTTAATTCAGATATACTTTGCAAATTGTCCTATAAGGTAGCGAATTCCCTTGACAGAAAATATATCTTGAATTTTAGCCTATTAATCAAAGGGCTGTGGAAAAGCTGTATAAACGTTGATAACGCTATTCAGAATTGTCAATTTAATTAATGCAACATTTAGTTAGCATCTGGAGAAAACTGTTTCGACTTAGTATAGTTCTTACAAACTTATTGTAGTTCTTGCAGTCTTAGTCCATAGGCAACTAAAGTATTTGGTAACGTCCGTATTTTTACGTAACATCGAACTGGCGTTACAAACTTATTCGTCTTAGGGTCTTCTATTGACATCTTTAGTAGTAGTGCCACAATGCATGTTGACGGGTTCAACCAGATTTAAACATTGATGCCTGAAGCTTACGGGACCTTGCGACAAAAGTCGAATTGGTATTACAAAATTATCAGTTCTTCTTTATTTTCCAGATCACTAATGACTCGATATGTTGGATCAGAGTATTGGGCAGTGAGCACGCTGAAAAAAAATTAACCTGTTGAAATTTGACTTGGACTCGACCATTGTCCAATTGAAAAAAAAAAACCATACAAGTAGTTTTTATGTGTCGTTAATCATTATTGTGACTTCGGATAAAATTTCTGTTGCCTTTTGTGTCCACTTCAAAACTATTGTTTTAATTTATAAATTTTTTTTTTGCAGACATTTCTTTAATGTTCCTAATTTAGGAAAAATATCCAAGTCCATCCAGGAATCCCAAATTACATTTTGACAGTCAATAAATTCATCATAAGTTTCATTTCTTCTTTTATTCGTGGAAAGGAAGAATTTGCCAAGACAAAAGCCAGGCAAAATAGTTCTTTTGGTCTCCTTCTTCATTATCATATTGATAAATTATTGTCCACATCTTTTGTCTGTATTAGCGTAAGCTTTAAGGTCCATTCAATATAGATGATAAAAAAATCCTTTTTTAATTTATTAAATATAATATGACGTATTTGTTTGTTATATTGATGCATAAGTAACGCATCAAAAAATCTCACTTGACAAAGATTGATGAATCACATTACTTTTTTTCTAAAGACCTTTTAAAAAACCGACTATAAAATATTCTCTTTACATCCATAACACTTTCACGACGCCATTTTGTTTATCTTTAAACTTTCAACGTTTCGCTTTCACAAAATAACATTTAACTCGATCAACTTAAACAAAAGAAAAACAAACGCCTGTAAAAATGACGCTTTTATAACTACCCTTCACTGTGACAACTCGATCATATAAAAAAATACAAACAATAGATAATAAAAGACTTCTTACCAGCTGTCAGCATTTTCTTTTTCTTGACTTCATTTGTCACCTTCGAAACTGCATTTTGGAAGATCTTCCGATAATGTATGGAGAACTTCCCTTCGAACTTAACAATAATGTCTAGAAACGCCACATCGGCATTGCGAAATATTCTGTACATCATTCTTAATATTTCTCCTATCACTTCTTTAAGAATAAGCTCTCGTCTCTTCCCCTTGTAGTGGTCACCGAATTGTCGTAATATTTTTGTAGCTATTTCAGCCGCGGCCTTCTCTCTATTCTTCTTGGTTTTTTCGTTCATCACCCCTTTGGCGAAATCATTCGTTTTATTGAACGGTTTTCCACCGTTATCCTGAGGAGCTGTTTTAGGATTAGTCTGATTTATTGGGTTACGAGTCTTTTCGTCGGCGTAGACATCTTGCTTCACTTCTTTGTAATCTTGTTTCTGCATAACTTCCCTTCCCGTTTGAGCATGGTAACGTTGAGTTTCCTCGATTTGATAAGGACGTTTGGCTTCATAATTACGGCTTCCATCTTCACGATTTGGTTCCCTGCCGCGAAGATACTCATCGTCTTTACCAAAGGACTTTTCAAATTTATTCTTGTGACCTTCGACAAATCGAGGTGGCTCAGCTGCACGAGGTTTCCAGGTTCTGATGGAATCTTTTTCGTCGAAGCTGGGAGGATCACGGTGACGCTTGTCAATTTTATGCCACGGTTCTTCCTTTCTGTCTTGATAGTGTGGATTGGGTCTTTGGAAGTGGGAGTCTTGTCCAGGCCAGATTGGCGGCGGGGGTGCTTCTTTCAAATCGGGACTGTGGCGTTTCTCGAGAGCCCAGGAGCGTCTCGGCGAACGAGGCGAGGGGGAGTGACGTTTCGGTGCGCGAATTGGAGATCTGTCCCGAACAGATTCCCGGGTAAGAGATCGTGATTTCGTCTTCTCTTCTTTGCCCCTCTGTTGGTTTGGGAACCTGTTAAGTTCGGAGTTATGTGGTCCCATGCTTCTGTCAGGAAATTGTTCCCTTTCTTGCCACCGCGATTCTCTTGGATACGGCTTATCTTCGCGTACATTAGGTCGGAAACCAGACGAATACATGCCTTGATCTGACGCCTGTAAATTGAAATTACGCTTACAACATATACATTATACATTGAGTATAAATATTATACAGTTTTTAAGACAACATTCAAAATAGACAAAGAATTAAGTCACAACTCTTAAACACTCTACACGAAATAAGTGTCGTGTTGATGCTTTATAAATTCTTATAACGTACGAATTCTCTTAATCCTCCTTATTATCAATGACTATTGAATATTGATCAAATTCTTCCACATTTCTTTCAATTATATGTATACATTCCACATAAATAAATAGGTTATATAACTTTTTCTTTTAGGTGCTTATCTCATTAATCCTTTTGTGCATAAGTCTGCGTTGCCACGTCAAATTAGCTTCACTTACCTTATCGTACAGTTGTATAGCCTGTTTAAAACTAGATCTTGGGTCCGCTTGATCATAATTTCCTTTATGCGGAGGAGGCGAGTACCTTGAAATGGTATTTTTATCTATTACCTATAGTTGAAACTTTAAAATCTTTCAAGAAACTAAATTATAATTTAATTAAATAACGTTTTTTCATTTAAATATTTAATTTTAGCTCCTTATTTACTGATAGGCCAGAGTCTATGTCATGAATTGTAAATTTAAGTCTTTAATCTTCTTTTAAATGAACACAAATGTTGAGAAATACAATTTGATATTTACCTCATGTGTTGACGAGTGTCGTGCAATTGTTGTTGCAATGGTCGCCCGGATGGAGAAATGCGGCGTCCCGGAGAAATGCGACGTCCAGTCGGAGAAATGCGGCGTCCGGATGGAGAAATGCGTCGCCCAGGTGGAGAAATACGGCGTCCGGAAGGTGAAATGCGACGTCCGGAAGGAGAAACATGTCGTCCAGTTGGAGAAATGCGCCGTCCTGATGGAGAAATTCGGCGTCCTGGAGAAATACGATGTCCTGGGGAAATACGACGTCCTGGAGAAATACGACGTACAGTTGGAGAAATGCGCCGACCAGATGGAGAAACACGTCTTCCAGGCAGCGATATATGGCGACCAGACGGAGAAATAGCTCGGCCTGACATCACTCGATTCGGTGAGCCACGTCGCTCGTTAGCCAACAGTTGGCGATTCGGGGATACTCGTCCAGATCTGTCAGTTCGGACGTTGCGTCGTCCTGGCGAGATGTGTTCGCTGATCAGCACCGTGCGACCTGGCGGCGAGAAACGGCCTGAGGGTGAGACGTTTCGCCCAGGTATTAACACTTGACGACCAGACGGGGAGATTCTGCGCCATGCCGGCGAAATTCGACGGCCAGGCGACACTTGCCTTTGGCGGCCAGGGGACTTGCGTTCGTTTGGCACGTGTCGATTGGGCGGAGAAACTTGACGACTGATCTGTATGCGGGGGGGTGGTGACCCTAGGCGACCAGGTAGCACTTGGCGTCCAGACGCTGGTGCAGGCAAAAGGACTTGACGCCCAGTCGGCGAAATGTGTCGGCCACCTTGTGGCATTTGACGTCCGGAAGGTGAAATATGGCGGCCGCTCTGTGACATATGACGCCCAGGTGGCGAGACGTGTCGGCCTCCTTGTGGCATTTGGCGTCCTGGAGGCAGAATATGGCGATCTCCTTGTGGCATTTGACGTCCAGGCGGTGAAATGTGGCGACCGCTGTGTGGGAGTTGACGTCCAGGCGGCGATATATGGCGATCGCTTTGTGGAAGGTGACGTCCGGGCGGTGAAATATGTCTGTTTTCTTGAGGCATTTGGCGTCGAGATGGAGAAATTTGACGTACACCTTGAGGCATTTGGCGCCCGGGCGGTGAAATTTGTCTGCTCCCTTGTGGGATTTGACGTCCGGATGGCGAAATATGGCGACCGCTCTGTGGCATATGACGTCCAGGCGGCGAGGTGTGTCGACCGCTTTGTGGCAAGTGACGTCCGGATGGCGAAATATGTGTGCTTTCTTGTGGCATTTGGCGTCTTGGTGGAGAAATTTGACGATCACCTTGAGGCATTTGGCGTCCAGGTGGAGAAACATATCGTCCACTTTGCGGCATTTGGCGGCCAGACGGCGAAATTCCTCCATGTGGCATGTGACGGCCGGTGGCTTGCGGCGAATTGCGGCCACTTGGTGCCAAGCCAGACGGTGAATCATACCGTCCACTGAGAAGCGCTGGTCTTCCAGAAGGCGAATGGTGTCCTGTAGGCGACATTCTTCTGCTCTGGTTCTCGCGTCTTCTATTGGGCGACATATTCCTTTGACCCATGCCTCTGCTTGGAGAGATTCTTCGCTCGGGTAAGATTCTTCCGGGGGATCTTCTTTCTCTTACTGTGTTTTCCCTCTCCGGAGACATTCCACGTCCGATCATTTGCTGTCGGTGGGCTGGTGCAGCGAATTGGGAGTGGGAAGACGTTTCAGACGTTTTGAAGCCAGCTTCCATAGGTCGCACATCGCACTCCCTAAGTTGTCTGTTATATTGCACCTTGCTAGGTGCCTGGTTAAACTGCTCATTCTGTTGCATCTGCAAGTGGTTTCCAATGAAACAGATGGAGATTATATTCCATCCATTTCTACATATATTTTTTCACACAAGATTACCTTTTACAACTATAATAATGTATTTTTGCCTTCGATCAAAAAGATTTTTGCTCATTTAACAGGATAAAGATTACGTCTAACTCAACCATTAGCTGTGTTTGACAATTTATAGACTGGAGAAGATGCTGCTGCTATTTTATAATATAAAAAAGCGTAATTTTATTCAACATAATCATCAACTTCTGTACATTAACAATATCATCTCAAAATGTCAGTAATTTTAGATGTTAGATTAAAGGAAAAACACTTACATGCTGTGTCCATGCTTGCTGCGTAGCTGGGAACTGGGTCGGCTGATTTTGTTGGACATAATGAGGTCCTTGAAAATTTTCCTTCATTATTGTCACCTAAAAGAGATTTATTTTCTTAACCTTATTGAGGTATATTAGCCGTTACCGTCCTTACAATAGTCCCCCAATCCGCCATACATTTCTACGAATTGTTTTGCGAAAGAGGGACAGATAGATATTATTTTTATTGTTTATAATTTTTAATTGCTTAGACTCGATTTAAAATTTTAGATTTCAACAAGTAAATCATGTGTATTGAAAATTTGAAACATGAAACTGAGGTCTTGTAAGATGGTATATTTCCCAACTCCCTCGTATAGATAGTCCCAGTTACATCTATATAAATAACTAGATGTCCCAGTGAACTTCGTGTGGACCTTCTCTGGACTTTCACGATCATTTTAAGACTAAAATTAGCCAAATCGGTCCCGCCGTTATCGAGTTATAGGGTTACTAACATAATTGAAAATTCATTTTTACATATACTTATAGATAAATTTTGTTAGTCTTGCTAAAGATCGAGTATGGCTGAATTGATTTGACAAATTTTAGTGTCGACATATTCATAGAAGTCCCAGAAAAATTTTATATTAGGAGACAAGTGATACAAAGTATAAACATCTAGTGTTGGATTAACCCTTAGCTTAATCCTTCGATCACAGATTCTTGGAAATCTATCGTTATTTTATTGTTGTCGCGGTCACCGGTGTCCTTATGAGACTTGATGGGTTAATGGTACTTACTGGTTTATCATAATTCTGCTGCGTTTGGTACCTGCTGTTTGTGTTGGCGGGTTGTCGATTGATAATGGGAATTGACTGTTGAGGTTGCTAGAATGAAAAGAAAACATTGAATTCAAATTCCTTACAGTACCCGGCGATAAATATTGCACATCGACCTTTGGAAAGTGACAGTCGGCTAATTTCGGTTTTGTAGAGCGTTATCTCTTACGCACGAAATACAAAAAGTCCGGTATATATTAGGAGCTGTTAAAACAATTACGGTTTGCTTCTTTTGACAATTTTATTATTCTTTGTATAAAATACACCAAATTTTCTATAAGTTATGGCTTTAGGTTCGGGTAAAATAAAATAAAAAAGGGTGTTCAAATTATGTTTACGTATTTAAAATTCGTTTGGAAAATTACAGCTGTAGCAAATTTAGGGGTGTTTACAACTCTAGATATATATTCTGAACTGGACGCGACTGCACTCTATTGAATTTGAACAACGACTGACATAATGTCAAATAGGTGTGTGCTACAAAGATAACGCTCTATGAAACCGAAATTAGCCGATTGTCTCTTTCCAAAGGTCGATGTGCAATATTTATTGCCGGGTACTGTACTAACCCATCAAGCCCCATAAAGACACCGGTGACCGCGATAACAATAGATTTCCAAGAATCCGCGATCGAAGGATTAAGCAAACAATAATATACAACAGTATAAACTAGGCATGATTTGACATACCCTGATGATTTCTTGAACACAACTTCTGAATAAATGTGCCAAATTGCAAGTGTATGTATGTTTTTGCATGCATATCTCCGGAACTACAAGTCCAATTAAAGTGATTCTTTTTTTTAGTGTACCAGGTATTGTTCAACTTAGGGAATACTGCAAGTTTCATCAAAATCGGTTCAGTAGTTTTTGAGATAGGGAATTTTAATTATTCTTAATCAGGTACAATTTGAAGTCAGTTTTATTTTGGAAATCTTTTGTTATTCTATTGTTGTCGCGATCACCGGTGATCTTATGGGGCTTGATAGGTTAAATAACTTACCACATAGGGCTGATTCTGCTGGTAATGTTGAGGGTATGTCGCAATCGGTTCTGTCTGGTTTCCATTCCCTTGCCACTGCGGCTCCTGGCTCCATGGATTTGGATGGACAGCATTATAGCTCGGCTGCATCACATTCTCTTGATAATTCTCAATGGGCACAGGATCGGAATTTTGCTAAAAACACTTACTGCTTAGTGATAATAATCTATACTTATACTAGCTGTCCGCGGCTGACGACTGTCGTCGACCGCTCGCGACAATAGTCATTGTATGAAAATGTTTGGCACCGCTTCCGAAACTCGCGACAGACGCGCGCGGCCGACGACTGTCGTGAGCCGCGCGCTCTATAGACCACTTGGAAGAACATAGACTACGATTTTCGAAAAAATGTATGGTTTCCGTGAAATTTCCTAATTTACGCGGGCGAACGCGCGGTACGTGTAGTAATTAAATAGATATTATTTTGGCCATTTTGTGAGCTGACATTATGGAATTCACACTAATATTATAAATGCGAAAGTGTGTCTGTCTGTTATTTCACGCCCAAACCGCTGAACCGATTTTTCTGAAATATGGCATGGAGATATTTTGAGGCCAGGGAAGAGACAAAGGATACTTTTTGTCCCGGAACAATGTACGGTTCCCACGCGATGAACGAGACTTTGGCGCCACAGAGTTGCGGGCATCATTTAGTTATAATCACAGTATGTTGACAAAAAAAGTAAAAATATATTAGACTTTTCCAATCAGGGCCCACATAAGGGCTACTGGCAACTGCAAGAAAATGATTTTGGCACCCCTTTAGGCAATTTTTTGGGTCTTTGGTTTTGGCGCCCCTAAAGATGGCGATTTGGCGCCCCTAGACGATGGAGCCCATGTGCATTGCACACATTGCACATATGGTAGCGGGGGCCCTGTTTCCAATATAATAAGGACAAGGATAAACATGATCTTATACTTACTCCTTTCATAATGGGCACAACTTTCAACATACAGCCTTGCACTAGGAAGCCATCAAGGCATTTGATAAGATGGTTCCCTTCACTCTCGGTCGCTAGACCCACTCTGATTTTCTTGAAGCCAGACTCAATGGCGAGGTTGTCCAGAATGAAATCAACAATTTCGCATTGTGTTCTTATCAACGCTTTTACATCCTTGTAATGGAACTGAAATAAATAAAGAATTGAAAAGTGTGTAACTCAAAAATTATAAATGCACAAATTTAAACACTGTTTCTGTGGTATAGACACATTTCAATGGCACGGGTAGTGGCGTAACTATAACACCCGGGGCCCGTGGCGAATTGATGGGACCCTGTCAGTAAAAATCGTCACGTTAGGTTATAGTAAAACAACGTATAAAAAATTTCTGACCTCACGGCCTCTTGGGCAACTATTAAGTCAGCATTTTGCTAGCCCTGCCACCCTATAGTTACGCCACTGGGCACGGCTTTAGTTTCCTGGAAAATCATATTGTTATAAACAATTTACAAGGCTTGACCTAAATAAATTACTTGAAAAATTATACTTACACTTTGAGGCAAGCCATACAATGTAAGCATCATCTTGATAACCAACTTATTTTCTACTACTTATAATCAATCATGCTAAATAACTACTAGCGCATAAATTAAATAATTGTAAAACTTAAACAATATTAAATAATATGGCTAACTATTAATGTTATTCACTGAATATTTCCGCCTTTATCGAGAAATTATAATTTTAACCTGTCAACCTGTCATTTTTTTATTCATCCCGGTCGGGACAGGCAAAGGGAGCGTTGCCCATACAGCCATTTCTATGTTTTCTCTATTTAATGAATGATAGTCACAGATATGTAGTATAAACTTGTAGAATGATAGTGAAGGCCGAAGCCAATAGGTTGTTCTCTTTTTATCATCTCCACCAGACGGCGCGACGGTAGACACTCACTAATTTTCTATTGGTTCCCCACCGATTTGAAATTATATGCAGGTTGGCATTACTGACCACATGTTGGTCGTGTTTCTAAAAAATATCAGTGTACTGTCAAGTGTAATATCAATCAAAATATCATACTCCTAAGCGGTCATTGGCCTAAGCAATTAGGCCAGTATACTGGTAACAGCTTAGGAACACGCTTGCACTTGTCAAACTGAAAACATGATATCTGAAAGAGTTTTCTACTTCTACTTTTTATTGTCGGTGTGGTTTTTAGTATTTTTCCCCAAATTGTGTTATTTGGGTTTTTGATGTTCATTATTGGTAAAATATTAGCCACTAAATATTTGTTATCTTGCACAAGTGCAGGTAAGATGTTGTCAAAACCAAAATGTATTATTCCTGTGACATTTGGTGTGAACAACGGTAAATAGGGCTATTTCTTCCGCGAGTTTTAACTAAAACATCGTTATCATAACTTTATTATCCTATTCATTGGAATATTATTGTGTCTTTTTCAAACTGAAATGTATCAAGTTTTACATGCTTTTGCCCAGTTATGTAGCAATTATTGATGGTATTCCCTGGTATGAGGAATTTTCTTAGCTTTTTAATTTGATTGTCAAACAGCTTCCATTTTAGTAACTAGATGGCGTATGGGTAGACAACTATCGGTAATACCAGGGAATACCATCAATACTTGCTACAAAACTGGGCAAAAGAATGTAAAACTTGATACATTTCAATTTAAAAAAGACGCAATAATATTCCAATGAATAGGATAATAGAGTTATTATAACGATGTTTTAGTTAAAACTCACGGAAGAAATAGCCCTGTTTACCGATATTCACACCAAATGTCACAGGAAATATACATTTTGGTTTTGACAACATCTTACCTGCACTTGTGCAAGATAACGGATATTTAATGGCTAATATTTTACCAATAATGAACATCAAAAACACAAATAACACAATTTGGGAAAAAATAATAAAAACCACACCAACAATAAAAAGTAGAAGAAGTTTTGAAAGTGACATGCCCGCCAAAACTCCCTGTCAGTTGTCAGTTTTCAGTTTGACAATTTGCGTGTTCCTAAACTGTTACCAGTATACTGACCTAATCGCTTAGGCCAATGATGGCTTAGATTTAAGATTTTTTGATTTAGGCCACACTTGACAGTACACTGATATTTTTTTGAAACACTACCAATATGTTGTCAGTGGTGCCAACCTGCAAATAATTTCAGATGGGTGGGGAACCAATAGAAAATCTAGAAGTGTCTACCGTCGCGCCGTCTGGTGGAGATGATAAAAAGAAAACTTCCCATTACCGATAATTGTCTACCCATACGCCATCTAGTTACTAAAATGGAAGCTGTTTGACAATCAAATTAAAAAGCTAAGAAAATAGTGATATGTGTGATTGTGGGGAGGACACGGGAACTTTAGATCACATATTTTTCTCGTGTCCTTTGCTTGATCATGCATCGTTTTTGTCCTCTTTGTACTCCCTTCATGTTCCTCTTCCTACTTATATGATGTGTATATTAAGTGACCCTATAAAATATTTAAGTATTTTATCTGAATTTATAGTAACCAATAATTTAAGTTTATAAAATATACAATTACCGATTTTTATTATATAATTATTTAAAAATATTAGTACCAAAACTTTCCTGATTCTATCCAAATTCCGTCCTTGAAATCCCTACTTTTACCGCGTCATAATGTTTCCCTACCTTTACACCACTCGACACTGGCAATAGTTTTATGCTAGTCGCCATATATATAAAAAAAAAAAAGAAGAAGTTTCAAAATAGCAAAAAATTTTAACTCTACAAATGAAGAAAAAAAGCGCGGGAATCTTCGAAAAGGGCGGTCGTGTTTTTTGGAATTTTTTATGTTTTGTTTTATTTATTGTAAATATCTACGTTAGTTAGTTTTCTTTTTATCTTATTTTTAGTTTCTTTTAGTTTTTATTTTATTTGTGCATACTATTTGGTAAGTTTTTTGTATATATTCTGTAAATATGGATGAGGACCCAGGGGGCTGGAAGGCCCCCCTGTTGGCCAATTTATTACTATTCATACTAGTGAAAATCTAAATGACTCAAGTATGGACACAGATTCGTCCGTTAATAACAAATCTACAAACCGCAAACGCCCTGCAGCATCTAGGCGAGTATGCAGAAAATGCAATAAAAAGATTAAGAAAAATCCCGACAAAACAAAACCTGATATCAACTGTATGTGCTTGAGTGACACGGAAAATAAAGAAAGTCTGAATAATATCCAAGAAGTACATACAGCTGGCATCATGGAGAAACATCAGGGCTTGGTGAATCCTCGGGTTAGTCGTTTGCTGTACACCGACACTGACTCTACACCTTATGTAGTACATGTGCAAAAAGAAATATCATCTCCTAATGGAAACTGCACCTTACATCCTGTTGAATTTGGTCGCTTCCTTAAAAATAATAATATTAAGAATATAGAAAACGGTAGCCTTAAGAGAATTGGCCGGAATAGATTGTCATTATCTTTCTCTGTATTTTCTGATGCAAATAATTTTATTACTAATGAGAATCTAAAACAGAACAACTACAAAGTTTTTCTTCCATCTTTTCAAGTTTGTCGTGTTGGCTTGGTTAGAGGTATTCCAGCTGATTGGTCTGAAGATGACATTTTGGCCAATATTACTTTACCGTATGGTTGTGGGGACATTTTGAAAGTAAGACGCTTAAAGAAAAAAAACATTGTAAATAATACTGTACAGTTTGTAAATACAGAGTCAGTTGTTTTTACATTTGACGGCCAAGTACTACCTAAACGAGTTTTTATGTGCTATAACTCCTTGCCTGTTGACTTGTACATTTATCCTACCATACAGTGTTACAATTGCTGCAGGTATGGGCATGTTAAGTCACAGTGCAGATCGACTCCCAGATGTTTCCGTTGTGGTCAAAGTCATTCTGGTGAGAAATGTTCCGTAGATGAAGATTCTGTTCTCTGTTGTCTTTGCCAAGCTTCCCATATAGCCACAAGTAAGAATTGCCCTGAGTTCCAACGACAAAAATTAATTAAAGAGTCCATGGCTCACAAAAACTTATCCTATGCCGAAGCATCAAAGCTCCACCCTCCTATTTCTAAATTATACTCAACAGTTTTAACCTCTTCTAGTCCATCCTCTTCTTTTATAGACTCACAAAAACAAAATTTCTCATCAGTCATCAAAAATTCTGCAAAGAGGACAACCACAGAGTCATATAAAAAAACAGTCTTCCGACAACCTAGAACACCACCAAAGTCAGTAGGTGGGTATGATAAAACTGCTCATTTAAACTTAATTAAAGATTACAATCCCCCATCGGGTTCAAATGGCACTGCTTTGCCTACAAATGGTGATAGTAATATTTCGGTGCCCGAATTAATTACAGCTATAATTAATTATCTAACTCAGTCAAATATTATACCGTCATCAGTTTCACCGTCCAACGTAGCCTCTGTAAGTAACATACCTAAAACAAACTCCCACTATGGATTATCTGATCCAGTGGAATTGTCGCAGTGCAGTCAGCAAAAAAAATGAAATCATTTATTTAATAAACAAATATCACCCTCTTGTCTTTGCTCTCCAAGAAACATGGCTTAAGCCAGAATCTGTTTTTAAGATTCCTGGCTATGCTTGTTTAAGAGAGGACAGATCTGATGGGTATGGCGGTGCTGCCTTACTCATCAATCATCATCATTCATTTGTACATATTTCACTTCCATCACATAATCCAAATATTTCTATAATAGCAGCATCTGTAAATAACATCTGTTTTGTCTCATTGTATATTCCACATCCATCCTATTCAATATTTTTAGAAATTAAGAATATAATTAGCCTTTTGCCAAAACCTTTTGTGATACTTGGAGATTTTAATGCCCAACATTTGTCTTGGGGTAGTAGTAATAACAATCAGTGGGGTTTTGAAGTATTAGATTTATTAGATTACCATAAGTTATGTATTCTCAACACAGGGTTTCCAACACGGCAAACTGCACCTAATGAGGGTTATAGTGCCCCTGATTTGTCTATTTGTACTTCAAATTTATCTTCTCTTTTACACTGGTCAGTTCTATCATCTAGTCACGGTAGTGATCACTTCCCTATTCTTCTGTCTCTCCCCTGTAAAAATAAAAAGCAAAATCATTCTACTTATTCATCATCATTAAAATATAACTTAAAAAATGCAGAATGGGAAAAGTTTTATCATGCATTAAAAAATAAACTACCCCATCTTCCTAGTATATCACCAGGTAATGAATCTGTTTGTGCTGATGCTCTAGCATCTGCCTTGATCGAATCAGCTGATGAAACTCTTCCTATTAAGAAAACACCTAAACGCTACATTCCATCACCTCCTTGGTGGGATAATGACTGTTCAGTTGCTATACATAAAAGAAAACAGGCTGAAAGAGAATATAATAATAATTCTACCTTTGAAAACTACGATATTTATTGTAAGTCTGTTAACGATGCAAAAAAATTATTTAAGAAAAAGAAGTCTGCAAGCTGGAAAAAGTTTTGTGAATCTATCTGTCCGGACACACATGCTTCTATAGTTTGGAATAATATTAGAAGGTTCAGGTCAGCATACAAACCTCCTTTTCACCCTATGCCAGATTCTTTAGCCAACGATTTTTTAAATAGATTAGCACCTCCTTCTGTATCATTTCTCCGTCCATCACCTTTAGGTGAAGTTAGCCTCAAAGACCTTAACTCGCTTTTTACTCTTCAAGAGTTAAAAGGAGTTGTTGCAAATTTAAACGACTCGGCTCCGGGCATTGATGGAATCCCATACTCTTTTTTTAAACATGCTTCAGATGAAATTTTAACTTATTATTTAGATTTGGTTAATTCTATGTTATTAACGGGTAATATTCCAGATTCATGGAAAACACAGAAGGTTATTCCCATTTTAAAACCTGGAAAACCTCAGTCTTCAGCTTCTTCCTATCGCCCCATAGTCTTATCATCAGTGTTATTAAAGATTGCAGAACATCTCGTAAAGAATCGTTTAGAATGGTATATTGAAAAACATAACCTCCTTGCCCAAAGTCAATATGGATTCCGAAAAGGAAAAGGTACTATAGATAATATAGCTCTTTTTACCACTGACGTTCGCATTGCTTTTACAGAAAATAAATCAGTTTTAGCAGCTTTTTTAGACATAAACGGAGCATATGATAATGTAAGGATAGATATACTGAAACGAAAGTTAAATTTATTAGGTGTTCCGGAAATTTTAAGTAATTTTATTATAAACGTATTATTGGAAAGATTTATTGCTCTGCCTTTACAAGATGCAACGTCGACAGAAGTGCGGGTTGTTGATAAAGGGCTGCCCCAAGGCTCACCGATAAGTCCACCTTTGTATAATATTTATTCGTCAGATATAGAGGATGTAGTGACTGGGGTGACTTCAGATTTGGAATCGTATATGTTAACAGATATAGATGGTGAATTGTATCTTCTGCAATACGCCGACGATTTAACAATTTATGTAATAGATCAATCTATTGAAAGAGCCTCCATTAGACTATCGCGAGCCCTAGCACGTCTAAAGGTATGGTTAGATGAGAATGGTTTAGATCTTTCAGTTAAGAAAAGTTCCGCTGTTCTTTTTACCCGTATGCGATTTCCTCCTCCAGTGCTGGTAAAATATAATGGATTACAAATTCCAGTTGACAAGGAGGCTAAATTTTTAGGCGTAATTTTAGATTCGAAACTTAATGGTAATGCCTATAACGAGTATATTGCGTCGAAATGTGAACGTACGTTAAACATAATTAGATGTTTATCAGGAGTGTGGTGGGGATCTCACCCGTTTAACCTAAAATTGCTGTATAACGCTTTAATAAGAAGTATTTTAGACTATGGTACATTCCTTTTAGAACCCTGTAACGTAGCTGGTTTGAAACAGTTGGATAAGATACAGGCAAAAGCTATGAGGATAATTTGTGGAGCCATGGCATCATCGCCAATAAATGCATTGCAGGTAGAATGCGGTGAACCGCCGCTCTATCTAAGGCGGCAGTATCTGGCTGACAAGTTTTTTATTCGCTGTTTGCAATTTTCAAACCATCCCCTTATTCCGAAATTAAAAAAACTGTTAGATTTAGTAAATAATAATCAATTTTGGTTGCACAAATCTCGCCCTTGCTTAGTTAATAGTTATATCCGATATTTGTCGCTTGATGCCCCTACACATAGATTACCTGTTTTCCCGCTTTTTAACTCATCCTTTGAATCCCTTGTTTTAAATCCTGATATCCGCTATGACATAGGTATTAAAAAATCTGATAAATATTATGCAAAGCCTTTTTTTAATTACTTAACAACGAACAATTGGCAAGGTTGGCATCACATTTACACGGATGCCTCTAAAATGTCAGTAGATAATAATTATAATTGTGTTGGAGTAGGTATTTACCATCTCCAATACAATATAGTTCAAAAAGTAAAATTTCCACCACAAACTTCTGTATTTACTGGCGAATGCTTTGGTCTTTTTAAAGCAGTTGACTACATCCTACTAGCAAAGCTTAAAAAAACTGTAATTTTTACTGACTCTTTAAGTGCCCTGCAAGCATTGAATAGATTTACGTTTAGATCAAAATGTTTTCCCATAATAATACAAATCAGAAATCTTTTGTACAAATGTATTCTCGGTAATTTGTCTGTTACATTTGTTTGGATTCCAAGTCATTGCGGCATTCTTGGAAACGAGGAAGCAGATAGACTGGCCAAAGATGCGGTTTCTTGTGGAGATGTTTTTCCATATGTGAATTATTGTCACGACTTGCCGTCTCTTGCCAAGAACTTTCTCCAACAGGATTGGAGTAAGGACTGGGCAGTAAGTAGTCAAAGAAAAGGTGTTCATTATAAGTACATACAACCTGAGATTCAGTTTAAGCCTTGGTTCTACAAAATAAATCTATCGAAAAGTACAACTTCCTCTATAATTAGAATGAGGTTAGGACATGTCACCACACCGGCGCACTTGAAAAGAATTCGGATTCGCAACGATGATGTTTGCGATTGCGGTTTGGAAGTGGGTGATTTAAATCATATTATTCTTTCCTGTCCTCTGTATGATCACTCCTGTCTATATGATAACCTCTCCTCTATATCTATACCCTTTCCTACTTCTGTTCCAATATTATTGAACTCATGTAATAAATTAATTTATTCTTTTTTATCCCAATATTTATGTAACAATTCAATTAATATTTAAATCTATTTAACTTATTATAAGAAACTTTCTAACTAGATCCAAAATCCTAAATTCCGTACTTACTTTGCTTTTCCATCGCCTATTCCCTACCTTTGTTTATGGCAAAGTACACCCCTGTGTCAGTGCCAAAATCGCACAAAAAAAAAAAAAAAAAAAAAAAAAACTCTACAAATATATACTTGTAATCTGTGATTTTAACCGAATGAAAAATAGATATAGGTAACAAAAAAACTAAATAGTTTTATTTCTATACAAGCGATAGCTTACAATGTTTTTAACTATATCTAACCTACCGCCCAATGTAAGTAATAGATATAGAGTTTGCTATTATTTAGGTTTTTGTCTTAGAAAAATCTTTTCTTGAAAATATTGGTTCTGTACCAACGTATAAGAATACCAACGTAAAGACTGTCTGTCTGCTTCATTTCAACTACATTTAAGCTTTTTAGGCTTTTAGATCAATTGGAACCTTTCATCAATTAGTAGATTATTACATTAATTTGCCTCAACAATAATCATGATAATGATTTTGTTTTCCAAATCAAGCATTACCCCGTTTAGATCGAAATAAAAAAAAACAAGTGAATATTAAATTAAAACATCTTAAAAGTACTTAAGTACTGTTATATTTATTTGCAGATTAAAGTGGAGAGTTTAAAAAAAATAATAAAAGAGCAATGTTACGTAGAGAACATGCTTGTGGACAACTTAAAATGTCATGGAAAAAAAGGAAAAAGCGTTACTGTCGGTTTCATGGACAAGATTGAGGCATCGGTGGTTTTGGCTAAAATGGATGGGTACTTTCTGGATGGCTACAAGCTGACAGTTAGAGTTGTGCAACAGGTAAATAGAAAAAAATAATTATTGCCACCTTGGCTGGGTGGGCCATGCCCTGTTGATAAATGTGACTAATAAATAAGGAAAGTTATTGAATTAGATAATATCTCGATTCAATCGCTATGCCGCAGCTGGTTGCCGTCTTGGGATTGATGAGTTAAAGTTTCATAAAGATGGGAGTGGTACAGAGTGGTGTCCCCTCTCCAAAAATTTATATATTTTTATGAACTGTAAGGATATTAGTCCTTACATGGCATTTTCATGTAATATTAAAACATTCTTAGTCACAATCCTGAATGTATTTCCAGATTTAATTCAATGTTTTTTCGTCAGAAAACTAAACAGCCCGAGCCTACATCAAATCCCATGGTCCAACCTAGTCCTATGCCTCTGAAGTCTCCTCTTCCAGTGCATCAGTTTGCGCCTTTATTTCCTGCTGGCGCTGGACTGCCATCCGCACCCCTGTTTCCTTCTGCAAATGCTGGTCTGCGTCCACCTGCTCCTGTGTTTCCCGCACCTGGACTGCCACCAGTTCCGCCGCTGCATCTAGCTGTGCCATCGAAGCAGACACCGTCAGAAACAGTTGCTGTTGCGCCTAATTCAGTGCCGCTGCCACCAAATCCAGTTGCATCGCTGTCAAAAAATGTGAACAAGACACCACCTGTCAAGTTTAAGCTGACCCCGCCAGCAGAAAAACAGTCTTCAATAAGCAGTATGCCTTATTATGCAATCCGGGTAAGTAACTCTTGTTTTCACATATTATTATATTATATTATGTTTAGTTTACCTAAGGGCCTGTTTCACCACTTCCTTACAAGTGACGAATAGGCTATCCACCAATTAACTTGACAGATCAAGTATGGAGAATCTGTCAAAAAAGTTGTGAATAGCCTATTTGGAACTTTATCCGAAAGTGGTGAAACAGGCCCTTAGTATTGTAAAGGTTCTTTTTTGTAGATGGGTTTTCTCTAACTGTTAAAAATGTAGATCATTTGAACAAATGAAAAAATAGTGTTTTCTGCAAATTAGCAACCTGCTTATGGATTAAATTTATCATTATGGTATATTTATTAGCCTTCAGGTGTTATCCAAGGATTTGTTATTTGGATAAGTAGACTTGTCATGATCACACCTACCTGAATACCTGAGTAGAGATGCAAGACAGTGGCCTCAACCAAGCACCGAGAGTACCAAGAGACATGGGCGTGGCTCTGACCTATAAGGTGCCAAACTAAAAAAAAACTGTTGTTTAGTTAGGCACCTTATAGGTCATACTTACAACATCAACAATCATAATATCCATTAGAAAGTTACTAAGTTAGAAAGTTACAGCGGTGTTTCAAAGCGAGCGAGACCGTATTACTGTAGAACAACTGAATAAGTATTACATCTTATTAAAACGCGTATTTCATAACAATATATTTTACTATTCATAAATAGAACTGGGGGGCGTAGGTTGACTCTGCCCCACCCTGAGCGCAAGGCTGGCTACGCCCATGCCAAGAGACACCGTCTTGCCACTCAACTAGTTATGTCTTATCAAGCCCTTAGTGCCAGTCCACACGGGGTATTGCGTGAGCGTTGCGTCGACGCGAATCAGCGCTGCCGTTGCGTTGTACATACAAATAACCAACACAGCGCGCTGCGTCGTGTCGTGACAGCAGCGCGCAACGCACACATGACGGACAGCAGCCCCCGAGACGAAGCGGGAGGGGGTGTTGACGGGACTGCTTCGTAATAACTGCGACTGCGTCCGTGTGGCCGGCTATGCGTCAAACGGCAGCGCTGCGTCGACGCAACGCGCCGTGTGTACCTGCTCTAATTAATGTAGCTTTAAAATGAATTAATTATATTATGCTAACTACAAATTACCTGTTGCCTTTTCGTTCTTAGCATCGATCTTTAGGGCAAATGCTTACAAGATGAGGATACTGAGAGTACACTGTACATTTATATAATAAAGATACAACTGTATAGTAGACCTAAAATTATTGTATATTCCATGTTAAGTAGATTTTAGTTCTTATAAAGTTAAAGATTAAAATATTTTGTTAAAGACCTCTGTAAATTAATAGTTTATTGTGGTGCGAAAAATTGGAGTTGGAATCTCGCCCCACCCAATGAACAAAATGTTTCTGTTATTCCTGAATGATACAATATAATGTATATTAAATTAAAAATAATAGTATTTTTTTGTAACCATTGTCGATAAGTGGTACCCGTAATACAAGTTCTTTGAGAACTTATAATGGGCACAGACTGACGTGGAATGAATCTATGGATTGGACTTGAATAATATAATGTGATCAAAAATATTTACTATAAATATTGTATAATATAAAAGTTTGTAAATGTTAGTGTTAAATTTCAAACATTATCGTTATATATGTCATTCCCATAAAACTATGTTATGTTATGTTCTATGTTATTATTAATGTGTATTTATAACGTTTCAGCAATCGGCCAGCGAAGACAATTTGCCAACAAAAAATAAACCGTCGCAGGAATCTAGCAGTGAAAAAACCAGGCGTCATAGACCAAGATCTAAAAGCCGGTCTCCACCTAAAAGAAGTAGTTCACGTAGAAAATCAAGGTCGCCAATTAGAGGTCGTACCTTACTTGTAGATGGTTTAGAGGTTAGCCGTGATAGATCTAGTCGTTATGACCGTAAACATGATCGTTTCGTCAACCGTTACGACCATGGTCGTTCTGATCGTGATCGTTTTGACCGTGGTCGTTTTGATCGTGATCGTTTTGAACATGGTCGTAGAAGCCCTGATCGTCAACGGGGTCATTTCTCTGATCGCGGTCGGTATGAAGACCGCAAACGTCAATTCGACGGACAATGGCATCATCGCAATCATTCCTACAGGACTGAGCGATTTGACAAACGTAAAAGGACTAGAAGTCCAAGAAGCGACGAAGAAGATTTTATCGATCGAAAACGCGACAGGAGACGTAGTCGTCCCTACAGTCATGAGCGACTAGATAAACGTAAAATGACTAGAAGCCCAAAAAGTGAAGACGATTTAATCGATCCAATACGCGATATGAGACGTAGCCGATCCAACAGCAATGAGCGATTAGACAAACGTAAAAGATACGAAAGCCCCATAAGCGACGACGTTGATCTTATCTATCAAGATCTTGATCTCAGGCGTAGTCGTTCGTTAAGTGGTGACCGAGAATATTCACGTAAAGGAACTGAAAGTCCCGTGGCAGTAAGAGCTGAAGAAAATGTTGCACCAGTAATTCCACAACCCTATTTTGACCCTTCCAATTCATACGGTATTCATCCAAATACTGAACCAACTGTAAATCCTTACCATAATCTTAATTCTCACAGTAATTTGGATTCTTACAGTTTATCATCAGCTGTGCCTAATCCATATGCACCTGTAGACGGCAGTGTGCCAAGTCAAACTTATTATCAGCCTCCTGGTTTGTATCCTCCAAACCCTTATACAACCCACCCAACAAATCAAGCATCTACCAATGCATTATATCCAATTAATTCTAATTTTCAAGTAGGAGTTCCATTTAATCCAGCAATTCAAAATCCAACCAGTCCTTATCCAAATAATCCATTTTTGCAATCAGGATTTGTTCCACCACCTCAAAACGTGACTAGACCAAATACAAATCTTCCAATTCATACAAATATCCGAACAAGATTTAATCCACCATCACAAACTAGGACAACGTTCGTTAAAACTATTCCGGTTAATGAAAATATCCAGACAGAACCAGTGCCAACGCCGCAAAAAATAACTACCAATAAAATTGTTTCGAGTAGTGCAAATACTCAACCGAATTCTAATGCACCACCGCAAAGTTCCACTACACTTAATGATGATGTTCCAAGTGGTATGAAAACCCAACCGAGAGCAGTTCCGCCACTGCAAAGCTCCACTGCACAGGATAATGTTCCAAGTGGTATGAAAACCCAAACAAGATCAGTTCCGCAATCGCAAAACTCAACCACGCTTAATGATAATGTTCCTAGTAGTTCGAAAACCCAACCAAGATCTGTTATGGCACCGCAAAGCTCCACGACGCTCAATGATAATGTTCCAAGTAGTGCAAATACTCAACCAAATTCTGATCAACCATCGCAAAACTCCACTACGCTTAGTGACATTGTTCCTAGTAGTTCGAAAACCCAACCAAGATCAGTTCCGCCATCGCAAAACTCAACCACGCTTAATGATAATGTTCCTAGTAGTGCGAAAACCCAACCAAAATCTGTTCTGCCACCACAAAACTCCACTACACTTAATAATAACGTTCCAAGTAGTACGAAAACCAAACTAAGATCTGATCCACCGCTGCGAAACTTCACCACGCTCAGTGATAATAATGTTCCAAGTAGCGCGAATACCCAACCAGATTGTGTCACGCTATTCAAATCAAATAGAAAAGTTGTGGAACTAAAGGAGGTTCTTAGCCAAACTACTTCGTATAATACAATAAGATGGGCATTACCGAACTTAGTAATGAAAGAGCTCTTCAACTTATACTCAATTACCTATTTGCCCAACGCGCTTTTTAAACAAATAAAAACAGTGTATTCTAACCGTGTCCGAGAAGCGATAAGGCCAGGGTTGACTGGTAAAGAAATCTACGAATATTATAAAAGTCTATACCCGTATTCCAATGAAAAGCTGGTACTGGAAGGTTTAATTGGGAAAAAACTTACGACGTTGAAGGAAGATAAGCCGGATCCAGGTAAATATTTATTTGAATATGTATTTATTTCATAACTCGTCTAATTTCTTAACTATTTTAGTGACTGTGATTTGTTTTTTGGATTGGATAAAAAATAATTAAGTTCAATATCTATAATTAGTTGTGCATAATGATATCTAAATTATCTAATTTAACTCTCCCTCCAAAATCCAAAGCATTTACCAAAAAGATCTGTTAAAGTGAATCGAAAATAAGCGGTTGCGTGGGTTGTGAAGTTTCTAGTTTTTAGCTGTGCTGTGAAGCTAAAAATTTGAAAGGGTAGGTTTGGGTAGGCCGTGGGACAATGCAGGCTGATCATCTGATTGTCTGACAAGTAAGACGATCCATGCATTGGACTTCATTGGCGGAGCATGTAAAAAATCGGTCCTACGCCTGATCTCTCGCCTGGTGTTGGTAACTTGTCCCACTGATTTATGAGACTAAAGGAAAGGAATAGAGAGTGCTCTTGTGTACTGCGCACACACTTGGGCACTATAAAATTACCACTGCGCAACTGGCTTGGTTTCAATGAAACCCGTCACCGAAACAGGTGTGGGAGTTGTATTATTTTTACCTTAAATACAAAAACGTACGTCGTATGGTTGTGTAATCCAATCGGCCAAGTGCAAGTCAGATTCGCGCACGAAGGGTTCCGTACCGTTATACTTAGAGCAAAAATAGGCAAAAAAATGTGTTTTTGTATGAGCCCTCAAATTAATATCATAAATTGTCACATCGTTGGAGCCAGACGTATTCGTAATGATTAGTCCATCTGGACAAGGTGGATAATCAGTTTATCTGGTGTTGTGAAAATACAGGATATACTCGTATTTCTCGTGCAACCGCCACGTATAGGCACTAACGGTAAATACAGTATATTAAGTGTTTAGTATGGTGCTTTTGAGCTTGGCTCTGGGTTCGTAGGCCATGAATTCGATATAGTAGGGCATTGCTGGCTGATCACTGTCTGACAAGAAAGATATCTATGCGTTGGATTGGCTTGTCATGTCGGTTCATAGGCAGATGTCTCGCCAATATTGTTGATGTCACTGGGTTATGACTTATGAGAGTAATAACACTAATAACCCAACTGTAAGGGCCTGTTTCACCGCTTCCTGATAAGGCTATCCACCACTTAATTTGACAGATGGAGTATGGAAAATCTGTCAAATAACCCTATCGGGCACCTTATCAGGAAGCGGTGAAACAGGCCATAAAAATTTCTATTCTTCAGTTATTGAAATTAATGAACATTTTAATTTTTCTCCCTACTTGGTACAATTGCCTGTGGTTTTTACAAGGGGGTGGTTTCTAAAAAAGAATATAATATCAAAAACCCCTATAAGAAGTAGTTGAAATGATATACGATAAGCTACAAAGGGTTGAAATTTGGGTGTTGCACTGAGCGTACCCTTGGACGGGAAATGCTCTGACGCATTCCGCGGGGGACGGGGGGAATCCAGCCGCGGATATGTGGGGCTCTCTGCGGTCGGCAAGGTGGTAAATTGACCGCAGCTCTACCCACTAAAGCCCGTCCGAGCCTTCTCCTCCGCTTGGCGCTGAGCCGCTGGACCCGCCTGAGGCGAAAACTGCAGCGACTCAGTTAGCGGCTTCTGCTTTCAGCGCAGATACTCCGCGCGGCAGTCTGCTGCCGCCTTCTCCGGGAGAGCTGCCCAAGGCACCGGGCGCTCTGCGTCCGGGAGGACTCGTGCGATAGGCAACAGGTTCCCCAATCCGTTGCCTGAGTCCTATATACGGCGGGAGCTGGCCCTCATGTTCGGCACGCCTGCGACCTCCACGCCGTCTCCGAATTGGGTCTGCGGCCACATCCGCCTCTCTGACCCGCTCGGCGGCCTCTTTCTGTGACATGACGTCCTCACAGAAGGTAGCTACCGCGTCCCATCCCTGTCTCGACCGAACCATATTTGAAACTATGGCCGGGAGTGTTAAGTCAAGTCCGGTGGTCGCAACAAGCACCGCTCGCTGTTCAACCCATGCTGGGCATTCCAGGAGCGTATGCTGTGCGGTGTCATCATCATGATCGCAGTGGTGGCAACGAGGTCTTGGCTCCCTCCTGGCCGTGTGGTGCAGGTAATGACCTAAGCAACCATGCCCGGTGTACTGAGCGTACCCTGATTTTACTACCTATCAAATATTGATCTGGTGGTTGGGAAGGATGTAAACTTGCACTCTTAGCTTGAAGGCAGTTATATTGTGATGATTACTGTGCATCTCATCTACAACATAGTATAGTACGGCTAGTTAAAAATTGTTAAGTGTTGGCTTTTATGTACATAGACGATTATATTTTAAATATTACCGATGGGTTTGGGGGAGGCTCCCCAGGCAAGCACACATCACGTTGCAGAAAAAGAGAACGTGATATTATATCACACAAACACACTATAATCGTGTGATGTGTGAGTGTGAAATAATAAATTAGTCGAAACAGCAATTTAAGGCGCTAAATTTGGCGGAAAACTGAATTATTTTGATGATTGTTGCAATCAACTCATTAGTAAAACTTACATTACGCATGTACAGGGTGCTCCATGCAATTGAACCTTCCGGTTTAAATTTCGATATGTTGATCCTTGTTAAAAATAAAAATAAACGTATTTTTTCTTTTATAATCACTCAGTACTAAATTGTTGAGAAATAGCTTCCGAAAGTTGTCCTAAAAAAAACACCATAATTAATGGACACTACGCGCCGCCTGCGCGTGCCTCGCTGCGTCTCCCTGGCGTCACCCCTCGCGTCACCCCCGCTCTACCCACTGCTGCGAAGTGACTGTTGTGCAACTATTTTAAGTGGGATAAAATATTATTGTAAAAAATTAACATCCTGTTTTTTGGTTAAATGGACTCTCCTAATGATACCTAAGCCCCATAAAGAATAGGCTACTTGACCTACTTTTTTTCTTCATGCTAATCGCTTCTTAATCATTTATTTTCACAAAAAAAACTAATATTTTAACATTTTACACACTAGAAACCCATAAAAATGTTTATTGAAAAATATGCCTCATAAATGGCGCCGAAAACACTGTCCGCCATAGTGTGCCGTCATACACTTTGTATTTTAAACTCTCTTTTTAAACATTTTTTATGTGCTAAATGTACGAGTCTAAAAGTGCCCAAAAATTATAAAAGAATTTAATAAAAAATTACAAATCATTTGTAATGTTGAAAACTTTTGGAGAAGTTTTGGCCATTTCATTTCCCGTCTACATGGAGATAATATATAAAACTGATGTTATAAGTGAATTATTTAAGAAAATATATTTTGCAAATCTTTCTAGGCTTATTCTTATTATTTATGTACAAATAAACTTACATATAACGAGCGCGATAAATAAAAGATATTAAATTACTATGAGGGTGACGTCACATACAAATCGGAAGTACCGCAAAAGCGTTTTCGTCAGTACAAATCCAATTTTCATAAAATCATATTTTCAAATTGACTTTATTTATCAATCCTAAGCTTTTATTTGATGATAAGGGTGAAATACAGTTTCCTAGGCCAAGTTCTACTAGAAATATGCATTTGTTCAATGAAATTGAATATAGGTCAAGTAGCCTATTGGTTGGTAGGCTTAGTTTCACCCTAGAGGGAGGCGCTCGACCCTCGTCGCAGAAGTAGTCCAAGGCGAAGACGGGTCAATCGAAATGCCCACAGCGTCCCACCTTAGCCAAGGAGCTAGGACCGGCGGTATGGGCCATGGGAATGCCGTCGCCCATTGCACCGAGTCCCCGAGAGGGTCGCGATGCGGTGCGTATTCTTCGCGCATCGGGACACCAAAGTGTCAGGCCTACACAAGCCCTGGAAGGGCGTCTGTTTGGCCAAGGAGCTCGTATGGGCTCGAGGAGGGCCTGCTGGTGACAATCAGGCACGCGCACGCAGAGCCGCGGAAAGAAAGCTCACGCGTTTTCGCAATCCTGCGTGCGAAGAGAGGAAGAGTATAGACGGGTTTTAGTGGGTATGGCTGCGGTCAATTTACCATCTTTACGGCCGCAGCGAGTTCTACATACCCGGGGGAGTTGTCCCCAAACCCTCCGGCATGCGCAACAGCATTCCCCGTCTCAAAAAAAAAGGCTTAATTTCACCCTGAATAACTTAGCCAGCTGCCAGACACAGTGGTTGTGTTATGAAGAGCAAAATGGCTGCCCTTTCGGCCTTGTGCTGTAGTCTGCAGATTGTGCTTCAACTCCCAAGTGGCCACATGCGGCCGCGATAACAATAGATAAGCTATTGTGTCTGGATTTTCCACGATCGATGTATTAATATCGGCTTTTTTTTATTTTCAGAACCAGTTAAACCAGTAACACCGTATACAATAAAATTTAATGGCTTGGACAGGGATCTTATTTACGAAAATGCACTAGATGAGGAATTAAAAGCTTTGGAGCAATCGGTAAGACGTTTGTTTGTCGCCTACTTAGTGATCGAAGGTCGCCTATGAAACTCAAACTCAAACTCAAATTTTTTTATTCAGAATACATTTTTGCAAATATTTTCTGAAAGTCTACATGATGCCTACCACCGGTTCGGGAACTAACCCGGCGAGAAGAACCGGCGTAAGAAACTCGCATGAGAATAGCTATGTCCATACTAGGGGCTTCCGTCTTCAATTTTCGTCATCTTTTCACTCAATAATTGAATACGTCAATGAACGCAACGCCAACATAGTCATTTTTGAATTTTTGGATACAGTCAGAGGGCATGCGTTGCGGGCATGCCTCACGTTCGCTGTTGACTGCGCAATAACGCATACCCTTGATGAGCAGAAAAAGGCACAGTGTGAACAAAGCTAATAATAATCACTGTTTCTTTTTTTTTGGTTAGTTCCTAAATATTAGCCAGTAGACTCAAATGTGCTGTTCCGGTGATTTGTTTAGAAATATTCTGACCAGTGCATTGAACGTATAATATTATGCCCGCTGTACACTCTCGCCGAGAGCTCTCGGGCGAGAGTCTCGTGCGAGAGCCCCTTGCCCGAGTGCGATCATGTACATTCTCGCTTAGTCCGTCAACGTCAACGGACGTTGTTCGTAGAGTCCACATCCTGAGGATGCGAAACGCGCGTCGAGGTTTTCAACCTGCATGGTGGTGAGGGGCCTTGCACGGATTTGCCAACATTATTGCTTGTGTGGTGGTGGTGTTTGCAAGTTCTTGCATGCGAGTGTACGCATAGGCAGTGTGGGAGGAGGGAGGTGCTGTACGCATGCCTATGCGTGCACTCACTCATTTACTTAAAGGTGGAAGTTTATTTCGCGGAATATTGCTAAAAATAATAACAAACTAAATTTTGTTCTACACTGTCCAACGGCGAGACTAGTACTGAAAGACGCGAGAGTGTACAGTAGTGCGCTCGTTTTCCTCGCGAGACCCTTTGTCTCGGGCGCAAAATACCGACAACGGACCGAGAGGGTCCGAGACAGGCGAGACGAGGCGAGCGCACCCATTTACACTCTCGCACTCGGGCCGCCTCGCTGTGTCTCGGCGAGAGTGTACAGCCGGCTTTATAGTAGATGACGCCCGCAACTGTTGCGTCAAAACTCGTTTATCGAGCGGGAGCCGTACATTTTTCCGGGATAGAAATTATCCTATGTCCTTTCCCGAGACTCAAAGTATGTCCATGCCAAGTTTCAGCAAAATCGGTTCAGTGGTTTGGTCGTGAAGAGGCAACAGACAGACAGACACACTTTCGCATAATATTAGTATGGATTTATGACGTGTATTTCATTATTGCAATTAATGACATTAAAATTCATCCAAATGAAATGAATCACCCCCCAAGCCTCTACACAACGCCGCCATTTTTTTCTGGGTCCCACACCACTCTTCCGACCTTCAGCGCCCACAAGGAGGCGTAATCGCCTACCTTGGGAACCATGACCATTTTTTTTTTATTAAATAAGGGGGCAAACGAGCAAACGGGTCACCTGATGGTAAGCAACTACCGTCGCCCATGGACACTCGCAACATCAGAAGAGCTGCAGGTGCGTTGTCGGCCTTTTAAGAGGGAATACGCTCTTTTCTTTCTTTTTTTCACTTTGTATGGGCTAGCGCCCCAGCGTCACGAGTTTCCCCATACAAAAGTGAAAAAAAGTTAAACTTTCAGCGCTGCCGCTTTTACAGTTAACTCTACAAGGAATAAGTACACACCCTAAAGTATTATCACCTACGAATAATAAAAACTAAGGAAACATAACTCCCATACTGTTACCGTTTAAAATTTGGTTCCTTTCGAACTGTCATGTAACGTCAGCCTTTATACCGCTCAAGGCCACTTAAATATTGCAAATGTATTGAAATGTGTACCTAAGGTACACTTTTTTGACAAGTATTTTGGAGCATGTTTTTTGACGGAGCTACTCTTCCTTAGTTTTTATTATTCGTAGATTATCACTTAGTTTCGTTACACCTTGTATACTAGCGCCAAATCGTGCTGCTTTTCACACTCCTGACAGCTATACTAGCGCACGATCGTGCCGCGGCTCAATTTGGAATCAGACTCGTAATTCGTAAATCGAAATTGTATCAGTTTCGGGGGTAAAGGCTCCATTCCACCGCTGCGCACGCTGTGCACGGCCACGCACACGTGGACGTGCATGGATTTATTACTTTGACTTGACACAATTCGTGCGTAGCGTGTGCGTGGGTTGCAGTGGATACAGTCACATATTATATTTTCTTACAAAGCGAAGCTTGACGCACGTGCGTAGCCTCTCCGTGCGCCGCGGTGGAATGGAGCCCTTAGGCCGTCATGAGCACTGGCTCTTAAATATACTGGGCTATATTTCGGAACTTACGATTTATGGGATCCGGCTGAATCGAAGCTGTTATGTTTAAAAAAAAATATTCCACTTATTAGTTTTTATCATCTATGTATCTTTATTTATATGTTTCAGTTTCAGGAAGCTTGTCGCCCTTCCAACGATCCTGACACTGATAAACTTTGCACCTTACTAAAACGGAAAGGTGTAGAAGACTTCTTCAAGGTTTGTTAAGATCTCTATGATAACTGTGGTTCACATAAAATATGTATGCATTTATAGTCTGTCAAGAAAGTGAAGAAATCAAAGTGTCATCCCTTTTTTCTTAGATTTATTTGAAAGGGATGACACTACGATGTTGCCACTTTTTAATTTCTTCACTTTCTTGACAGACTATACGAACCTGGATAAGGTATTAAATATTGGTCAATGGTTGCCCATGATCAAATGCTGTGGACAGCTTCGCAGTCATGATATCATCGTTATAAAACATAATGGATCAATAATTGATCCATTATGTTTTATAACGATGATATTATCATGACTGTAATATGAACTTTACGTTATTTAGTAGCAGAGGCTTAATTATTAAGCCTCTGCTACTAATTAACGTAAAGCTAATATTGCTTATATTTAATTATAGTCTTATGGAGGCACTTCACTTGGTTATTTGTATTTGTGTATTTGATGTATTCGTCAAACAATCACCATGTGTAGACGGTATGTTTGACAAATATTATCCTTATTTGCCTATTAGATGACGCGCGCAAATCCGTTGCGCCAAAACTCGTTTATCGCGCGGGAACCGTACATTTTTCCGGGACAAAAAGTATCCTATGTCCTTTCCCGGGACTCAAAGTATCTCCATGCCAAATTTCAGCGAAATCGGTCCAGCGGTTGGAGCGTGAAGAGGTAACAGACAGACAGACAGACACACTTTCGCATTTATAATATTAGTATGGATTTGACAATTAGTATGACCAATACCAAATACAGGTATCCGTTCCTTTGTCGGTTTTTGACGCACATTCAATGAGTCAAATGGGCAAGTAAAAAAATCAAGTAAAAGTTTCGTATTTGACGTCCATGTGTGGAAGGCCGTATTATACTTTATTTGCATTTTTTGTGTATACGTCAATCGTTTTGCCAAATGCAACAAATAGCCAATAGCAAATACAAATAGCCATGTGAAGTGCCTCAATTACTTGAAACAATGTAATATGGACTATGAACGTAATTAATTATTATGTTTCAATAATTCGACACATTTGCTGATGTTATTTTATTCTTATTTCAGAGGTTTAGAATGCAAATGCTAAAGTTATCATACGAGAAATCTGTCTTCCTATTGAGGATGAATTATAATAAAAGTGAACCATCACTTTCTTCACTGACGAAATTTTTGAAGTCAAAAAATATGGAATTGATAAATCATAACAAAAAAGCTAAGTTTATACTCGTAAGGTGCGAAACTAAGAAAGATTTCTTGAAAATGCAGACTTGTAAATTAATTTATATAGGTAAGATTATTTTTCAATAATAATATATTATTAATACGTGTTGCTTTATGATTTATGTTTCAATGTAAAAAATAACTACTTTTAATTTAAGATGACTGCGCATTATCGATAAGAAATTGTAAATCAATTGATGCAAAATACAATTTCGAAGAATTTCTCAATAACGCATCCTCATCGATAAAAATAGAGAAGGATAACATTTCTGGAGAATTAGATGACGATGAAACACGAGTTCTAAATATGAGTACTAAACGCATTAATGATTTTAATGAAACAAAAGTTCTTGAACCTGCTACGCCTAAAGACAAGGAATTTGACAATACTGTACCCAAAGAATCAGATAAAGTAAACAACCAGTACTTCGGCATGGTTAGTACGGTTGATATTAAATGCGAAAACTCTATGGAAGAATATCATGAATTGACAGAACCTTCAGAACAAAAAAATACACAGCACACTGTGGAATCTAGAACTCAAGATAACGCTGGATCCGATATACCGATGGCAGATTGCGCTAACTTATTCCCTGTTGAGTCTGATACACTTGTGTCAAATGTTGTTCCGACTCTTGCTGATGAGGTAAACCAAGTTACAAAATGCGTTGACGATTGTACTACTGAGGAAAAGTTTGTTAAAGAATCCCCTACAATTTTAGAACCAGAAATTCCGCAATGCAAAGTTGAATCTAATAAAGATAATAATGAATGTTATAAACTCCTGAAAGAACAAGTTGACGCAATCATTGATGAGGCAAAACTAGAAGATACAAAATATATTAAAGAATCTAATGACGCAGAAAATCAATGCGATACACGTGAGGAAGCATATGTAAACAAATTGCTCGCGGAAATAAAATCAGAAGATATACAATGCAACGAAGAGTCAAATAAAAATAGTTATGAATGTGGTAAACCCCTGGAAGAATCTATTAACATTTTTACTAAGGTAGAAGAAGCTGAAACCCTGGTGGCAAGACCTGTTATCAATCCACTTGATGGAATAGAAGAGGGAAATGCACAATGCATCAAAAGAGAACAAGAATTTAATAATAAATATAATACTGTAACTAATAAACCTACCGAAGAACATGTACCACTGGCAGAGTTAGAATCGGAAAATTATTCACACATTGAAGAATCTAATATTAAATGTGACCCGGATGGATTAGTTAATGTGCGAGTTACAGTATTAGAACCAGGAAATATTCAATCCACTAAGGAGGCCCAAAAAGAGGATCCAATTACAGACGAGTGTGTTAAGGATTCCTCTGTAGAATTAGAATCAGAAAATATTCCATGTGTGAAAGAAAAGGAGAATACATTGGAAGAACGTGTTGATGCACATGCAAATTTAATACCAACTAAAGGCATCAAAGAATCCCCAAATTCCTTGGAAGAATACAATAAAGAATACGCACAAAATAAATATGACACGAACTTGGAAGAATTAAAGGACCCCATTGTAAAATTAGAACCAGAGATTGCAGAATGCGTAGATGAATCAAATAATACACAAAATTGTGCAAATATTGAATCTGACTATACGGACGACCAAATAGCTAACACATTGGCCGAAATTGAAGAATGTTTACAGAATTCAAGTTTTGATTTCGATAATTTAGATGATTTTAACGAAATGGGAGAATATAAGGAGAAATCCGAAATGGTAAAAGCAAATGACAATGAGAATCTGACTACAGCAGTCGAAGACGAGGATTTAGAAGACTTTTAATGTTATTTCAATAACAAAGAGATAAATAGTAAGATTTTGCAGAAATTTATTTTAGTGTTATGATTAATAAAGTTATTTAATAAGCACATGTAGGCTTTTGATTCCATTTATTAAAATATTTTGTGCAACCGTAAAAAATATGATATTATGTGAAAAATAATAAGAATATTGTGGGTCTCCTTTAAAAAAATACTTAACTGTTTATTGTTATATTTAGAGGACTGAAAATTGAGATTCTGATTAAATTCATATTGCAGGATTTCATAATATTCTGAGACTTCTGGGACGATAGACTTTATAATATTATCTTGATAATTTTCTTCTAAATAAGATTTAAATACAAATATCTCCATTCTTAGTTCATCGGTGCGATGTCCTGAAAATAAAAACGCATTTTAATAACCTGCTTTTTAGTTGTATGAAATTTACACTAATAATATTTCAGAAACATTTTTTTACGTGCCTCCAGAGCCTGCGAAGTGCAGAGTTAATTAATAAAAATTAAATAGAAAGATTTAATAAAACAATCAGTTTATCTAAAATCTAAATACATATAAATAAAATGTGAAAGAAAAGTGAATGCTAGCTTACTTTTTCTGGACTCTAACAGTATGCTGGAACACCATTCAAAAACGTCAAAAGGAGCTCTTTCTCCAGACCTAAGTAATTGTTTTGGAAATGGAACACATTTTTGACAAGTAGGTAACAATATTAAATTTTGAAGAAAAAATTGTTAAAATAAATTATTTAAAGATCTGGACAAAGTTTTCTCACCTCATCTTTGCGAGCCAAGAGATAGCAATACTTTAAATTTATTTGCAATGCAATTTTACTCAATAGACACAATACTGTAAAGAACATTTCTGGAAAGTTTGAACGCCGCTCTATGCAGGGCAAACATTGCCTTTACTTGGAAGACCATTGTCTCGTTCAACACAAAGTTCTGACAAAAATGACGTCAGAAATATATTTTGCTTTTATTGTAAAGCTTAGTTTTGCGACCCAAGAGTTTCCAACTCCCATTCTTCAACCACCGGAAAGAAATAAAACAGTTATTCTGAAGCTTACCTTTATTAAAGAAAAAGACACCCACATTCTTCAACCACCGCAAAGAAGTAAAACATTAATTCTGAAGCTTACATTTATCAAAGAAAAAGACACCTACAATATATGAATATATTGTAACTATTCACACAAAATAACGTCATCATCATCATCACTTATCTCCATATTGGCGACGTCATAAGTATCGCTCATTTCCGCTTTATACATCTTTATTATTTCAGCCAATTTTGCCGGGTTGTATTCCGAAGTGACGGTGACGGGCTGGTCCAGTATATAATTAATACGGAATCCGTTCTTCGATAAGGTCTCAACTGACTCCACGTCCATTTCAACTTCAATACAATTGGCACGTTTTTCAGACATCGCTGCGCTCTTCCAAACATCGAAATTCAGGCCCTTGACGTTTTGATTATACTGGCGAAGATTTTTGAACGCAACGCTCGTGCTCGTCACCGTATAATGCGTTCTGGGGAAATCTAGAAACATTTTGATGTAGCGCGTGTTGTCGGCGCCGACGACATGAACGCGTTTGTTCATAATCTCGCCCAACTGTATCGAACACAACCAACGTCTGGATTCCTCGTTTTCCGCCACCACTCCAAAATGGCCGGGGCGACAGAAGCCGTACTTCAAGAAATCCGTTTTGCTGGTACCGCCCTCTTGGAGGTATTTATACAACTTGTACACGAGCTGATCTTTTATCTTGCGCGCCGATGACGGGTTCAGCTGTTTATTTCCAGCGAGCGCGAACTTCGTGACCGCAGGCTCGTTCGGAAGTAAGGGCAGCTGAGCGTTCTGGGATGGGGGTGGTTTCGCGATGGATTTATCGCGAAGACCCTGATCGAAGACGTCTTTGTCCACCGCGTCCGCTTTCAAGAACACGCTCACTTTCTGCAACTCGTAGCTAAGCTGCATTTTACATTTGGCCAACTTGCGCGAGGAGGCCGGGGGTATATCGACGTAGAGACGCGTCCCCTTCTCCGTTACGATCTTTTTGACGAACTTCCACTTACCTATTTCGACCCCGTCCAAATGTTTGTTCTGCAGCTTGAGCTTTTCGAGGGGCTCGATGTTTTTGTACCTGGAATGGCCGGGCAACCAGATAGCCGCGCGCACATACCACAGCTCCTCCGGAGTGTGTATGAGCACGTTGAACATTGTGAATTGGCTGAAATCCAAATTCAGAAGCCAGTTCCTCGACCTGTAGTCTTTCGTGATGATCTCGCGGCGAAAAGCGTTAGCTTGGGTGCTGAGAGTGAATTCGGGGGACCATCCTTGGGACGTTTGGTTGAATTTGAACAATTTGTCGACTATGTAAGTTTTCAGAGTCTCCTCTTCCAGCTGACTGAAAGGAGAGAGATCGTCTTTGCATAGATACAAGTTCAAATCATCGGAATTAGTCTCTATGACTGGTGGCACCGGTTGAGGTATTGGCTCGTACGGCGGAACGTATTGATACTGTGGTTGCATGGGGACCATTACACCCACAGGCGGCACAGCACCCATCGGATACATAGCGGGATCGCTAACACCTACATTCCATTCTGAAAAAACAAATATAAGTTTAGAAAAACCTGTTCCCTATTACTGACGAGTTATGGAATACGACGATTCTAAATACTTACGCGCTGCGTTTGCTACGGGCAGTTGTTCTGGAAAGATAAAAACATACATTAATAAGAATCAACGACTACTCTTTTAAATATGAAATGTAAGAGATAAACAATTTATACCTTTACTGAATTTTGACACAGGCTCAGATATTTCTGCGGGCACGTCGGTTTCCTCTGGAAAACGAATTATAATAAGTTTATTAAGTAAATAAATATACTACTTCAACTTAAACGAATAAAATATTGTGCAAATACTGTGGTATTTTTAGTAGAGATAAACTCCAATGTGTGTACTGTGTAGTCACATCCTTATGAAAGAGTTTGTATATAGTTGTAAGTATTCAACCAATCAACCAGTACTCGTAATATTTTACTTAATGTCACTTATTACCAAGATTTGTTGGTCAACTAATCATAACTAGCCGACCGCGCAAGACAACGCACTTCAAACGTTTTGAATTTTGGAGGGGCGCGCCATCTTATCGTAGTTTATCTCTACCTACAATTTACATCAATACTTTTGTCACTAGTGAAATATTCTCACCTGAACTTTGAGATGCTAGATTCATGGAATTATTAAGAACGCTGGTCGCAACTCTCTTGAAAATGTCCATCTCATCCTTATGTCTCGCGTTGAATTTGATAACGCTTTCTATGAAGGATACATCTTCATTGCCAAACATGTCGAATAATATACGCCCTATCTCTTCTTTCAGTTCTTGATGGATGCGTTTATGTAAATCGCCAGCAAAATCTCTCCCATACTTGGACATAAACTTTTCAGATATTTCATTAACTGCTTTCTCCCTTTTTGCTTTTGTCTCCGCACTTAACTCATATTTGGTCGTTTTCGATTCACGTGGCTTTTCTTTCAACTTTATTTGAATGCCTTTTGAAGGACCATGTACAGGTTTTTCGTTTTCCTCTTTTCTAATATCAAACGGTTTATCCTCTTTGTATTCGGTATTTGTGCCTCTGTAGTTATCTTTAGAAGGACCTCCTCTGTCCCCTTTGCGTAATAGCTCAGCTTTTTTGGTGAAGTCCTCGGCTCTCTTACATACATCCTCTATTTCTTTATAAAATTTGTCCGGTTTTGCCATTATATCGAAATGTTCGATTTCTCCCTTAGTATTTGTTATTTCGTCTCTCCTATAGGGAGACCTACTTCTGCTTCTATATGTCCTTCTATCACTGTCGCGGCTGAAGACAGGTTTCTCGTTTGAGTGACCTCTTTCACGAGTCACTAAGTCTTCATTGACTCGCCTCTCAAATCTATCAATTCGCCCTGTATAGCGATCACTTTCAAAACGACTCGGCGATGCTCTATCTTTCGAGCGGGCTCTTTTCTCGTCAATGTTTTGTTGACCACGTCTTCGCAGCTCTTCAATTTTACGCTGCCAAGGTTCGAGGTCTTTTATAATATTTCCGAAAAATTCCGATCTGTTTTCTGATTGGGCATCGCTTTGCCCGGGCCAAACGGGGGGCGGAGGAGCCTTCGCTTCAGGGCTTCGATTCTCACGTGACCACGGTTGATGCGAAGAGTGAGGCGACGTAGAACGCTTGCGGTAGTCACGAATCGGGGATCGATCTCGCGAGGACCACTTTTTATGGTCTTCCATCACTCTTTGCTCTAATAAATCGCTCAGACCTGGCTTGTTCATATCTTCTTTGCCACGGTAACTTTGTTCTTTATTCGACCATCGCGAATCTTCGGTTGGACTGTGCCTCGGATAAAGCTTATCATCTTTTCGCCGATAATCAGACGAAAACGAATCTTGGTGCGTATTCTAAAAATAAGTGATTTAATGTTAGCATTTAAAAATATGAAATTAATGCTGAAAATACATATCTGTATAAATTAGTACCATCGAGGAAGTTGTTTCCTATGCAATTGACAGACCAACGTTATTTGGTCGAATATGTCAATTCAATATCAAATGTTAATTGTGATCAGCTATCGGCTGGGTTTGACATAACGCAACCAAACTACTGTGTGCTTAGTGCGAGTTTTATTCGATCATACGCATCGAGCGCGTAAACGCGAATTTATATGGGATCAAAGCAGCGCCATCTACTGGCTAACGTGGATATTGCTTTGTTCCCATATAAATTCGCGTTTACGCGCTCGATGCGTATGATCGAATAAAACTCGCACTAACCCCTCAGGTCTACCAGAGTCTGATGGCAATTTTTGACAGCAAATTTTCAAAAAATATCCTTGATCATTGGATAAATTTTTATATTTGCATGTTTCACACACAAAATAAGCCGCTAAAGGAATAAAAAAGGATGAAAATGTTTTATTCCTATTACCCCGGTATTGCTAGAGTCAATTTATTTTCTCACTTTTTGCTATCAGATTCTGGTACACCTATATAGGCCCCCGATTTGCATAGGAATCAACTTCTCTGATAGTACAAATGTACGATGATGACTCTTTGAAAAATTAAATAGAAAAATGAGTTCTGAAAATTATACAAAACGTATTTCGGGGTATGCCCTGCCATATTCTGTTTTGAATGTTCAATAGGCGTTATGGTTTTAAAACCTTACCTTATCGTAGGCTGGTCTTACACTCCTGAAGGAACCTGAGTCATATTGATCATCGTCAAGCTGCGACGGTGAGTACCTTTAAGATTTTAAAACAATCATCAACCATTTTCATCATCGATGCTTAAAAACCTCAACTTTACATTTACATACCAAAACAACTCCGTTTGCTGTTTTTCTTTGCGAAGGTGGTGGTTTGTGGAAGGTAATAGCTGTTTGACATTACCTGGCATTACGATTCGGTGAAAGGCCGCGTGGCGGTGATCGTCTTGGGGAGTATCTTCGCTCTGGAAAATCTTCGCGGTACGACCGATCCACTGTTTCATACAAATGTCAATTAAGTCATCCACATAATAATGTTAAATTGAGAAATTTAAAAACAACCACCGAAAATTGTAGTGATTGCCAGGAATTAGAATGCACAATATTGAACCGATCGATCGATCAGTGCAGGTCGCCATATCTAGTCGCCATAGCTATCGCCATTTTCTAGCATTGAGCCGACGCTGAAGATGATGAATTATTGCTAGAAACTCTCGATCATGTCAGCTTTCAAACAAAAAAAAACAAGAGCATATTAGGTCCACCCGTTTGGACCCTACGATGCTACGGACAGACTCACACACAGACAGTCAAACAAACATACACGTCAAATTCAGTATTCAAGTACGCTGGACTTACGATATCCTTTGAAATGGCAGTCTCTATTTTTTGTGCCTATTTGAAACGGAATCAGCGCCCCCAATGCGGGGTATGAGAACTAAATCTGACGTAAAAATGACTTTTAACAGTCGCCATATTAGTAGTGGGAGTACTTGGAACTAATACTAGTTTCTACAATCAATAGCGATTAAGCGGCAATTTGCAAGTTACGTCAGATTTAGTTCTCTTCCCCCGCATTGGGGGCGCTGACTCCGCTTCAAATAGGCACAAAAAATAGAGCCTGCCATTTCAAAGGGTATCGTAAGTTCGTTATTTATTCCGATAAATAATGAATCGAGAGAGTGCTGAAACTTCCGCACCAATGACAGTGCCGCCGCAACGGTATCGCCCAATCAGAAAGCATTTGGCGCGTTTTGACAGAATCATTTTTCATAAAACACCCAACATAACCGGTTAAGTGGTCACAGTACCCAATAAAAAATCAGTTCGTTAGAATTTGCAACTATCTTCCCGAAACATCTGTTTGAAAACAAAAATTTCGAAAATCGGTTCACAAACGGCGGAGTAATCGTTGAACATACAAAAATAAAAATAAAAAAAATATCCACAGCCGAACATATAACCTCCTCGTTTTTTGGAAGTCGGTTAAAAATCAGCTGCGAGTTCTATAAGTAGAGTGACACAATCTTACCAATCTGACCTAGCTGTAGTTTTACAGTAATTCAGAAGGTTCACTGTAAATTACTATTTGCGTACCATGAGGAACTAGAATTGATAGGAAAACGATCGTTAACCAAAAATGACATCGAAGGACCCCTTTAAAAATAAACGATGATCTTAATTCAATGTCATACGAATATATTAAGAAGTGACAAAAACTCCAGTACCACTCAGGATTCCATGACGCAACGACAGATCTAGTTTCCCTAAAATGTCACCTAAAATTCTGATCACACGAACCTTGCTGTTGCGTACCTGTGGAAATTAGATATTTTAAGGGTAAGTGAGACAAGAAACGATGGGTCAATGTACGAGTGTATAATCTGTCAAGAAAGTCATGATAGGAGGGAAATTTTTTAAATGAAATAAAAAATATGAGAACTAAAATTTGCATGGTGACAATATTTAAAATGTAATAAGCGTTCTCTGTGAAAATACAAAAACTGTCATGACTTTCTTGACAGACTATAATATACGTATTTTGGGATCGTACCAATACTCGCCGCTTTTACCGACGCCTCGCTTTAACGCTACTGTAGCTCCCATTTCATGCATATCCTCATATCCACTTCCGCGCCATCCACAGACAATTAAAATGGTAAAGTCGAACAGAGCACACTTTATAACCTCAAAAATGTTTGAAGGACCACACACACTGTTTTACTCATCATTCATCAATCATCATGCATCTTGAAACTAAACATTAGACGTTACTGAAAAACGCTACATTGTTAAATACCAGCTTTTTATGATCATTATTCATTAATTATGCTCCTTCACCTATGTATACCAAGAGACAAGAGAAATTGTAAATGTTCAAAAGCATTTCCCTATACACTTCAAAAATTCTAGACCAACTATTTGGAACAATGAATATTTGGAATAATGTGGCTGAAAAGACGAATCTGTTAATACTTAAGACGGTGAAATAAAGCCAGCTAGACCGATATAATATAATGGGCTACATAGTAAATGGACAGAAAAACTTCTGAAAAGATGGATCTGATGGGAAGCACAAATATTTTTAAGTCAAAAACGAACCTGAAAATGAAGATAATATCTGTTTATGGTGAAATTACACACATCTTTATGTATCACTTTACATTACATTCTATCAACATCACTCCTTAAATTAAGAAATGCTATAGATAAAGCACATATACATACTTGGGATATCTCTAGGTGACATTCCTCTTCTAGGTGCATTGTTTCCAAAAGGTCTCCTGTTAGGAGACCTTCTTGGGCTTTGTCTACCGAATGGAGACATCCTTCGAGATGGAGAAAATTGTCGTCCTGGAGACATTCTTCTATATCTATCATGGAGTTCTTGTCTTTTATCTGGGGAAATTCTTCCTCGTGTAGGGGACATTCGGAATCCAGGGGAAATTGTTTTATCAGGAGAGAATCTTCCTGGAGACACCCTTCGGGTAGAGAGTTCTCTCCTAGGAGAGCTTCTACCGGGTGAGAATCGTCTTCCAGAATTCTTTCCAGGTGAAAATTGTCTACCAGGAGAATATCTCTCCGGTGATAATCGTCTACTAGGAGAAATCCTGCCAGGTGAGAATTTTCTGCCAGGAGAAAATCTTCCAGGAGAGAACCTTCTGCCTGGAGACATTCGTCTGTCAGGAGACATCCTTCTACCAGGAGACATTCGTCTGCTAGGAGACATTTGTCTGCCAGGAGACATTTTTCCTGGGGAAAATCTACGTCTGGGCGAAATTTGGCGAGAGCCCTGTTGATTGCCAAATTGGTAGTTGGGTTTTCTGTCTTCAAATCGTTGGGGGAAATTCGGTCGATTTTGTACCTGTTGAAAAGAAAAAAAAAAATAGGTATTAATACACTTACAAATAATAATAGATACTTTGGACATGGAACAAGAGAGGGTACAAGTTCATTAAGGACCTTATTTCTAATAGTCAGCACAAGCAAATTTTTTGTGAGTAGCTTCATTTTGATAAGACAAACAACATTTTTATCTGCGAAAAATCTTATAAGTGGTAGCTAATTACAGAGGTAGAAAGGATTTCATACTTAGATTTGATGGTCCTAAAATATGGATTGTTCTATTTGTAGGACAATGTTACTCTTAAATTATATAACTATTAACCTACCAATATACAAAAATTTAGGTGGTTAGGGTTCCGTTTTAGGGATATTTAGGCGTTTTATATCAAAATGAAGCTACTCACAAAAAATTAGTTTGTTAGTAATCAAAAAATATTGTTCTAGGGCTCCCTTACTATAAGGGCTCTTTTAATTAAAAAGGATCTATTAATGCAACATTCTTCTGTATAGCAAAACAATTCATTCTAGTGTAACATCATGCAAAATTGAAGACATGTTGGTGAGGATAAAAAGCAAAGGAGTTATCATTATCAATTTTTCACTTAGTTTAACCATCTTATGAATATGATTTTCCAGCTCTGACTTACCTGTTGTGCCCATGGAGCTGGGTGGTTTTGAAAAGGTGCAGTTTTTTGAGGCTCATTCTGAGATTTCATATTTGGTCCCTGAAACCAAAATATGACAATTATTTACTACACGGGATATAGCATATTCTTGTTCTTATTCCAAAACTCCATTCACATAAGACTTCCCTTATTGCTTGTTTGTGAAGAAATCTCCTTTGTTGTTAACAATATTAATAAAACCATAGTGCAAAATTTGCAGCATCTGCACAGGTTTGTGGACTGAGCAATTACAATCAGGCAGAAATGCATACTTATCTACCATTGCCTGTGATCAATATCGTTTGTGCGTGTTATAGACAGCTTTGGTCATTGCTAGCCATTATGGCCTAATATAGAAAACGGTATTAACATGTTTAATTGTGGAAATACTTACAGACAGCCTATAATTCTGGTGCCTGAAGGACTGATGGTTGTCTCTCACTGGATTTGCCTGCCAATGTGGTTGGTTATTCCATGGCCTGGGCCCTGAACCATACTGTGGGTTCCTCTGACGATCCTCGTGTCCTGATGATGACTGGAAACGGAATATGCAATTTATGTACTTTTTGAAATACTAACCTATCAATCCCCAAGCGGCACCCGGCTGCTGCATAAGAATTGAAAATCTATTGTGTCTGCGTTTTGCGCAATCGAGGTATTAACAGCAAACTAATAGGACTGTAGAGTACAGTTTCAAAGTATCTTCATTCCAAATTTGAGTAAAATTGGTTCAGTGTTTTGGGCACTGATGAAGTGACAGGCAGACACATTTTTAAATTTATAATATTAATAGTATGGATGTAAATGTATGAACATTGTGCTTACCATATTAGCAGCAGAAGCTTCAAATACACTGCCGTCTTAGATTGTATCCTTAGACCATAAAGGCACTTTTTATGAACATAATAAATTGTTATCATTCAGAATGCTCACTCTTGTGTTCTTTGCTATATTCGGTGGATAGATTATGTATCAGAAAGTCACTGATAAAACTAAAAAGAAATGAAAACATTGGTACAGTATCCATAAAAGTTAGGTTAAAAATGTAAATTGCTTTTTGGGTTTATTGACGAATTTAATAGATCTCTTGTGTTCTTTGCTATATTCGGTGGATAGATTATGTATCAGAAAGTCACTGATAAAACTAAAAAGAAATGAAAACATTGGTACAGTATCCATAAAAGTTAGGTTAAAAATGTAAATTGCTTTTTGGGTTTATTGACGAATTTAATAGATGGACTTAACATAGGTATGCCTAAGGAAATACAGTAACATCATCCCTAATTTTATTTGGCAAGTAAATCATAGAACAACAAAAACATAAAATGTAAGTAAAAGGAGCTAAGCAAAATATTGCATAGCTATTCAATACTTCTGTCGTAAAAAGTTTTTAGATCACATTCAATTCAACTTATTTTGTAATTTAAATCAACATTCAGTAAATGTAGCAATAGATTTCTTTATTTTATAATTATTCCAGTGGCTTGGCAATGTGCACAAGAGAAACAATTAATGTAAAACTGCATAATATTTGGAGGAGTTCATACAGATGGCAAGCGTTAAGATGTAACGACGCATGTGGCCGATGGTACCCAATAAATCCAATTAGTCGCTGATTATTTTTCTCTAGTGCTAATTGCGAAGCCACTATAATAATTATAAAATAAAGAAATCTATTGATACATTTACTGAATGTTGGTTTAAATTACAAAATAAGTTGAAGGCTTGGCTTGAATGTGATCTAAAAACTTTTTACAACAGAAGTATTGAATAGCTATGCAATATTTTGCTTGGCTCCTATTACTTACATTTTATGTTTTTGTTGGGATCTCATTTCTTTTTTTAAGGTTTTTTTCTTTTATTTTCAGGTCAAGTTATAACTTTTTTGTACTTAGCTTAGCACCCATTCTCTATCTCCTTTATATTTTTTCTTTATTCCCAGATATGAATTTCCCACTTATTGTATTAAAATATATATATACAGGTATAATTATTATAGTTACCTAATCTTGTTGTATTTTTCACTACAAATCATTTAAATTTCTTTTCTTTCAACAAAAATATCAGCGCCCATTTTTTTTTTTTTTTTTGGGATTTGGCCACAGATTACTAGTATATATGGATTTGGCCGATTTGGCTTGGCAAATGGCACTCAGTGTAGCCAACTATTCTAATCATATTCCCCCTATAGCAACTTCAAAACCCACTAAATTTCAACCAAAACTCCCCAAAAAATCAAAATATATAAAATTACTTGGGGTGGGTTCTACTAAGCGCTCAAAACGCTGTAATACACCTTCAACAGGCCAAAGAAACAGGCCAGCAGTTTTAAAATATGTACTTCAATCTTTTTCTTTTTTTCTTCATACAAGTTACAACGACAACAAAATATATAATAAATAATAATCTGTCAGCCTACTGTCAGCAGTGTCAGCTGGTACGACTCAAAAAAGAGACATACTTTGTGCATCAGTTCGACCGCGACCGGTTAAAATTCAAATAAAATACTACTTTATGACATAGAATATGTATAGGTATCATTTTCAACTGACATTTGCGTGGTGACCCATGCTGCCGCCGCCGTAAAATCTAGTGGTAGAGCAAAATGAAACCTATAGCCTATGTCATAAAGTGGCATTTCGTTTGAATTTTCGTCCGTCGTGGTCGCTCTCAGCAAAGATCCGAAAACCACTTTAAGGTTGTTATTAAAAAAATATTCCATTTTTCAAAAACTTTACCCCCAAAAATATCCCCAAAATATTTTACCCCCTAAAAAACCCACTAAATGTATTTTTTCCCACTAAATTTTGTGGGAAATCCCCATAGTTGGCAACACTGATGGCACTGACAGTTGACACCGGAGCTGACCAGGGTTATTGCTGTTATATACGTAGTATCCCTTAGTAGTCTGTGGCTGTTATTGCTATACTGTGCCAGGGTGTACCATTGAGTTAATAATATACACAAGGAGAGAGCCTTAAGCGCTTCTTATTCCATTTAACTAAATTTAGATATCTAAATGATTTAGTGACTAAATTTAGTCAAGTGGAATAACATTTAGTACCTCTCTAAATGTTATTCCACTTGACTTTAGTCACTAAATCATTTAGATATCTAAATTTAGTTAAATGGAATAAGCGCTTAAGCGCGTCAAAAGCGTGTAATGTTATGTCCGACTTACTCGGACATAACAAAGGAGTCGGTCTGCATATTTCATGTAATAAAAGTGTTAATAAAGGTTGTTAGTGAACATTTTGTGTTAGATGTTGTTGAGTTTTGTGGTTCCGCTAAAGCGCTTATTCCATTTCACTAAATTTAGATATCTAAATGATTTAGGGCGGCTTTTACCAAATCTTATTTAAAATAAGTTAAAACACATTTAGTTAAATATGTTTTTATTTGTAAACACGCTTAATTTAAACTTATTTATGTTTGTCTTGCACCACGATGTTGAAGCTTGAAATTAACTAAACGCATTTTGGAGTGTTGCGACTTGCGTGGTGTTGCTACATTATGTCTTGTGCGTTCCATTTCACGATTTGAGCACTATCGTTACAAATAACGATATTTCACGGTTGTTTGACGAAATTCGGTTGGTATTTTTTGCGTAAAACGAATTTTCTATCAATGGGACGCGGCCCGCAACTCAGGTAGTATTAGCTTGCTACATACAGGGTGTCAAAAGACCGCTTCCGATAACTTCGTGGGGTTATTATAGGGCATGAGATATATCCATTGGTGCAAGTAATTTTCTTTAAATCAACAGTTTTTAAAATAGTCAAAATTTTCAACACACAATGTATAATGCTGATGTAAATGTGCGATAGTATCGCGCGTCAGTGGAGCCGGGCCGGCTGGCGGGGCTCCACTCCACCCACTCCACTCCACCCGGCCGGCCGCGCCAAGTCCCGCGCGCGCGGCCCTGCGCTAGACAAAACAGCTGATCGTGGTGTGTCCTAGGCCCTAGCCCGTAGGTAGTGAATAAACCATCAATATTGTAATAATTATTAAATAACATAATGTTAGAATTTATTAATTACCGTTTCTTAGGTTATTAGTTTATTACTCAAAAATACTCAGTTTTTACTTCCGGCCAAAAAGGAAAAGAAATCATAATTCACATCCGAATCAGGTTGTAAAAATACAATACACAGTTACTTACACCTATCTATGGAAAAAATACTTGATAACATGTTCACTGACCTGTGATCAGCTGTCTGCTTTTATGAAATGCAGTTCGAGCTGTGCTCCATCTAACTCAATGTAGATTGCAGAGTTTTTCAACACGAAACAAAATTAAACAGGAGACATTCCAATTCTTTAAACACTTTTTACTCACACTTTTTAAACTGCACTATCGACGACGACGCGATGTTCACCCCCGTTCCATAAAGGTTTACGAGTATTAAAAGTTCATTCACATTTCATCGCACATTTATCGGACACGTATCATGTCACGACACGTTATTAATTACAAACATAGAAAAAATAGTTAACAATACACAAAAAACTTAAACAAAAACGTCACAGTACACAGCGCGGCGCGTGTTTACAGCCGACTGAACAAAATTGAATAAAAAACTTTGTAAAATAAATAGGGATGTATCCTTGTGCATATTTTGAGTTATCGCTAATTTTTATCGATAAATCGTATTGTTTTACATACGAGTACGTTTTGATTTGTACTCAAACTAAAAATAAGCAAATACCTACTCAATGTTAAGAATAGCGACAATAATTAAAAGTTATTTAATTAATTAGGTATTATTAAACTATTTTCATTGCGTACGTAGACGCGCATAACGCGTGCCATGACTTATCAATCACTTTATCACGGTAATGTCGGTATCGAAATTATCTTGCAACTTGACTATGTATCCGGATAAAAACTTTCTGAATTTATAACCTCTTAATAGAGTTAATTTTAAAAATGAGAATAGTAGATCTACTAAATAATAGTTACAATTTTTATTATTTAATGGTAATTTAAATATCGACTACATCGTTTTGAATTTATAGGGTACAACACTTAGACAGAGCGGCCGGCGCGGCGGCGGCGTCTTTGACAAGCGGTCTGGCCGTCCCGTCGCGTCGGTGTCTTTGAATTTACCGAAAGTCGATACATGTTTTTAAAGACGATTTTCGCATAATTAGACTTTAGTTCCTATTTGCATCTTGAGGCTGAAGGTTGTCCGTTGAGTTATGTTTAATTAATAAGCGTATTACGATCTTTTCAAAACGTATTATTGTGATAACTAAATGTGTAAAATGTAAATTAATTAACTATTATTTCTTATTTGTTTGCGTTAAAAAACTAAGACGTGTCGTGTAAGATATCGTGTAAAAAGAGATGTGTTGTTATTGGTGGTGTTATTGATTGGTGATAATATGGACTATTTTCAAAATGCATAGAGAGCACATTCAAAAATCAGAATTCAACATTTTTCACGTAAGTAATTAATTGCTAGTTTTTTCATACTGTATCGTCTGTAGTAGATAAAAAGCGATAATTGCAGATCTAGGTACTGTCCATCCACAATCATCGTTCTGCATAACACGGAAAATGTGTTATTATTTTTTTGCATGCATGTATTTGCATTTTGGTGCATCCGCATATCACACAATATCGGTTTTGTTCCTTACGAATAACTTTTTAACTAATCGATAAATAAGTTGTTACTCATGCTCAGAAACTTACTTACAGTTTTGTACATGAGTTAGGATTAAAGTTTTAACTTTTAACCCATTAAGGCCCATACGAGTACCAGTGATCGAGACAACTCTAGAATACAATAGCATTTCCAAGAATCCGCGATCGAAGGATTAAATTAGCCTAGGTAAGAGATCATAGGTCAAAGTTCTGAGTTACTTGAGAGAGTTGAATGTCATGGCTCTTGATAGGTTGGAAAGAGCATAAGGTTGAAAACTGCCGCGACCGTACAGTATGGTCGTTTACGACCTTATGTTATTAAGCGCGCTACAGTTGATATCAATGACTCGCGTCTTCTAGATTACGTATCGGGATAAAAAAAATAAAAGTAAAAAAAATATTTTAAATATTTTTTGTAAATGGTTTATCGTTTTGTCTAAAGGTTATTTATTATAAAAAATATAATAAAAAAAAATTTTTTTTTGAAAAAAATAAATAAAAAAAAAATACATTTTTGTAATCAGAAAATGTAGTATAATAATACCCCAAAGTTATCGGAAGCGGTCTTTTTACACCCTGTATATTAATCTGTGGGTAGTATTTGAGTCTTGACCCTTTGTCAGTCTGTGGCCGGCAGCGACCCGCGCAAGGGTTTGTACTTTGTTTTAGATTTGAGATGTTTGTATTGTTGTACAGTATACACAATGCTCGTATGTTGTTTTGTTTCAGATACTTTAGGTTGTTGTACAGACTCGTGCCTGGTGTTCTGTTAGTAGAGTAATAGAGTAATCGACAAATAATTGAGTGATATAAAAAGTGGTTCGGAACTTTTCCGTTTTAAACAATAATCTAGATTCAATTATTTCTAGCTAAATCGTCGTCATCTTCTTGGACAGGCGAAATCTTAGAAAGAACTTTTTCTCCGTCAGGGTTTCAAACAAATATCTTACCGCAATAACACCCTGACATCTCGAGGCTTCTTTTCACACTCAAATTATTCGAAAATTATTCTCGACCAAAAATAATCTAACCTCAAATTCAACTGTTAAATACGTTTAGCAGCTTATACAACGATATTTGGCTGTTTAAATTTGACAGATAAATAATAATGTTTGACTTGTGGTGCAAGACAACTTGTGTAGTTAAACAGAATTTTGTGCTTAAATAAATTTTAAACATGTTTAACCACTTGGTAAAAGTGGCCCTTAGTGACTAAATTTAGTCAAGTGGAATAACATTTAGAAAGTTACTAAATGTTATTCTACTTGACTAAATTTAGTCACTAAATCATTTAGATATCTAAATTTAGTGAAATGGAATAAGCGCTTAAATAATAAACCATAAGAATGGCCAAAGAATACCTCCAACACGTGGATTTAACATTAAATACGTAAGTTTTGAACAACGTTTTTTGGGCTTTTCAATCGGTATTTTTCTAAGCTAAAAAGATAATTTATAAATTTAATAATCCCTTAATCGTGCTATATAAGGCATTAGTGCTAAAAATGTCACATCAATTAATAATTTGTCTACAAAAATTGCATAGCTTTTTACGTGTGTTTACGGATTCTCATTACTTGAACTATAGTTTATCGGTATCATGAACTAAATGACTTTCTTTTCTGTTTAATAATGTGCTTCGAAATGATCGACAAATAGAAATATTCAAGAAAATAAACGCACACTACTTGTATGAAAATAAGCACAAAATGGCCACGCGATGACGGGCTAAGGTTACATCTATATATATATCCTTAATCTGTGGGGTGTACTTTGCCCACAGAACTTTGTCTTATACCGCATTTACATATTCGCACGAATAGCGACTAGCGAGGCGAATGAAAATTATTATTGGAATCACGATTTTTAATGGAAGCACTTCACATGGCTATTTGTATTTGCGTATTTGATGTATTCGCCAAACAATCACCATGACTGTGTAGACGGTATGTTTGAACAAATATTGGCCTTATTTGCCTATTTGACAAATATGACCAATACCAAATGGCAATACACGAATAGAACTATGGAGGCACTTCACATGGCTATTTGTATTTGCTATTGGCTATGGGCCTGTTTCACCGCTTCCTGATAAGGCTATCCACCACTTAATTTGACAGATGGAGTATGGAAAATCTGTCAAATAACCCTATCGGGCACCTTATCAGGAAGCGGTGAAACAGGCCCTATGTGTTGTATTTGGCAAAATAAATGACATGTATATGTTACACTCAAAGACCGAAATCGCTCAGTGAGCGAAAAAATAGCTCAAAACGCGTTGTGGTTATAGTGAAACGGCCACGACGCGAAATTCGCGTCGTGGCTGTAATGAAAACGGCCACGACCGACGCGTTCTGGCAATCACAAAAAGGCCATAACGCGAAATTCGTGTCGTGGCTGATATGCTATTCGGTTTTCTTCTTGATTTGTTCTTGATTGATTAATCGTCTAATTGGTATGGAAGATTAAAGAATTACCACGCGTACTACAAAATATTTTTTCTTTTATTAAATCATTGCAAAATGTGCTTAAATGCTTATCATTATATTATATTTTATAAAATATCCATAGTTCCATACTAATATTATCTGTCAGTCTGTCTGTCTGGCGCAACGTGTTGTTTTTTTTTTCATAAAGTAATCTGACCTCAATAAATAATAAAAATATAGTTTTATTTTAATTTATTTGATTTAAATATAATACTACTAGTTGATGCCCGCAACTTCATTACGCCAGCCAGATAGACAATAATAATATTATTAGTACGGATAGTAATATGAAACTATGGATATTTTATAAATAATAATGACAATTTACACGTTATGCAGTGATTTAGTAAAAAAAATATTTTGTAGTACGCGTGGTAATTCAAATCTTCCACAAATCTTCCACACCTATAGACGATTAATCAATCAAGAACAAATCAAGAAAAACGAATAGCATATCAGCCACGACACGAATTTCGCGTTATGGTCTTTTTGTGATTGCCAGAACGCGTCGTGGCCGTTTTCATTAGAGCCACAACGCGAATTTCACGTCGTGGCTGTTTCGCTGTGACCACAACGCGTTGTGAGCTATTTTTTCGCTCACTGAGCGATTTCGGTCTTTGAGCGTAACATATACACAAATAAGCAAATAAAGGCAAATACGGCCTGCCACACATAGATGTCAAAATATACTAAACTTTTACTTGATTTTCTTTACTTGCCTATTTGACTTCTTTGATGTGCGTCAAAAACCGACAAAGGTATTAAAAAGCGGCGCATAAAGCGCTTATTCCACAACATCGAAGCTAGGTTCCTAGATCCTAAATCGTTTTCGATTTAGTTAAAGCGTTTATTCCACTGTGGAATAAGCGCTTGGTACAAAGTTGAAAGTGCATGCCATTAAAAAAAAAGATTGTCAAACAAAATGTCAGTTTATTTGTCAAGTGAATTTGTGATCGATTTCTTCCTTCGGTTTTGGGGTTAAAAATTAAGAATACATTTCTTGTGCACCGAATAAACAGATAAATCTCGTAATAATCACGGAAGATGTTGTTGTATATAGCTAATTTACCGTTCGATGTAATACTTTTTCTAATAAACTGCATTATCATCTTCAAAACGCGATTTCTAACTTGTACTTTTCGTTCTTCAGATACGATTAGGACGCATAAGACAACTGATACACGACCAATGCCGTATAGATGATGTTATTTTGGATAACCTGGTCAACGATAATAGCGGGAAACGTGTTACCGTCGGTCTCGTGGATCAGGAGCAAGCTTCCCTTGTTATGGCAAAAATAAATGGATATTTTCTTGATGGACGCAAGTTGCAAGTGGAACATGTTCAAAAGGTAAAGTTTTTGAATATCGAAGTTATTTGAATATTATATTTGAATATGGAATATGTTTTATTTTTTTATAAAACATATTCCAGGCCATAAAATTATTAAGATTCTGCCAAAGGTAAACTGGTAGGTAACATTCTAAAAGTGTTAACTTTGTTAATCTATTTAGAAATAAATATTTTGATTTTGAGCAACTATATAATTTACTAGATGACACCCGCAACTCCGTTACGCCAAAAGTTTATCACGCGGAAACCATACATTTTCCGGGATAAAAACTATCCTATATCCTTTCTCGTGATCCAAAGTGCAGCGGTTTGAGTGTGAAAAGGTAACATACAGACACACTTTCGCACATAATATTGTATTAGTAAAGTACAGCATAGCGATGGACGTTGCGATGGTGACATACTTATTTATGGCCGATCCCAATATTTGATCTATCTCTGGTTTTGCCCTACTAGAGATAGGAATAGCTCTCATTAGACATTAGCTAGAGACCATAAAGTTAATATACCTAGCGGAATAGAGAAACAAAGGCCTGAGCAAGCGAGATGCCACTATCAGTAACACCGCGTGGTAAAAAGAGACGTGTGATATATGACAGCAGCACTCTTTTTTTGACGTTCAGTCGGCACGTGCCGCACGTTGTCAATATAATCTCATAGAATTCATGTTCAATCATGCTTGTGTAAGTGTATACGTACACATATTTTTCACACAGATGAAAACCTTTTTTAGTTACGTTTGAGAGCTCGAGATTGTTGCTCTATTCCGATAGGTATATTAACTTTATGCTAGAGACATATTATATTTTATGTCAATTCAATGTTAGCTGCGATCGGTCGTATGTCAAACCAGAGATAGATTGAATATAGGGAACGGCCGTTAGTCACTAATTCAATAAAATAATACTGGCGATATACTTTATATAATATGGCAAAGAAACGTTTGCCGGGACAGCTAGTAATATTAATATGTATTTATTTCAGACAGCGGCTCCGCTACAACCACAGCCAATGATGAAGCCATTCAACCAAGCTCCGCAACCTATGTTAAACAACTACAGCATGATGTTACAACAACCTGCTAATTATAATATGAATACTTTATTAAATGCGATGCCGTATTATATGGCGCAGCAGGTAAGTTGCTAGAAAAAAAATACTGGTTACACTTAAACACTCTTTTGGTCATTTTACCTCGATCATGGAAACACCAGGCACAATAGCTTATCTATTGTTATCGCGCATGTGGCCGCTTGGTCGAAGCATTAATTGGGCCAATACTTAAATATTCTTTTTGTCCCTTAAAAAGTTTGATGTATACTTAATTTAAAAGTAGTGACCATGTGCGTAAGTCCAATAGCGGGATATCAAGCAGGTACATATAAGGATTAGGATTAAAGAAACAAGTAGATAAGCAAAGTTACAAGACCTGAAGCAAAAGCTGCTTGCTTGTATGTCAGACAAGGAAAAAAGCAAAGAAATGGAAAGGTAGCTTTGGTTTAGCTAACCTTAATAATAATTGTGTTCAAGCCAAACCTTTAGCTGGGACATAATTGTTAAGACCAAAGCCAAAGCTGCATGCTTAGCATGGCTCCCATAGAAAGAGTTTCTTTCCACAGAAGAATAGACAAATTGATGAATACTCAATTACTGTCAGTTTTGTCCCTAAATTCTGTCAGTTTATCTATTCTTTCCCATATCTACTGTGGCCATGCTGAACTCACCTTGAATCTTCTCATTTTTCAGCTAATAGATAAATAACAGTCAGCAATTTAATAGCATTTATGCTGCTCTGCCGCTGGAGTGTTAAAATACTGCCTATTCACATTGGTCCATTATAGACAAATCTAGCTGAATAATTAAAAATTTCTATGTGTTTAATGATACTTTACTGCCCGCAAAGATTTCAAAGAAATTGATCCATAACTAAGCAGATAACTTCATTCTTCGGTTGGGTTATGTGATATGTCTAGTAAATATTAGTTATGAACTTGTTATCTGACTGGGTGTGACTTAACTTGCCCAAATTAAATGCCACATTGTCAGCTAGTAAATATTTTTTTCTGATAGCATAGATACCATCCAAGTTGATGACTCAGCATTCATGTTTAAGGGCCCCAGCACACGGCGACTTTTTAAGGGTCTACACAGACGGACCGCATTTCAACTGCAATCCAACCGCAAATTGCAGTTCAAGTGCAATTTGAATGCAGTTGACACGACTGCATTAGAACTGCAAACCCAACGCGCAGTCGGATTGCAGTTCAGTTGCAGTCGGCGTGAACTGCATTCAAAATGCACTTGAACTGCAATTTGCAGTTGGATTGCAGTTGAAATGCAGTCCGTCTGTGTAGACCCGAAGCGATGCTATCGATCGCGCGTTTGCATCGATGCAACTGCAAACAGGTCGCCAGCTGTGTGCTAGCACATGAGACGCTCATTTAGTCGCGATGCAAAATGCAAATGTTATACAAACGCGCCTAAACTCGCTTCGGGCGCTTTAAACGGCACAAAAACACCACAAACCCCCAGCTCCTTCCGTTTTCTTCCCACTTCCGATCTCCTTCCGAGTCGGCCGCGCGTCTGCATGACAGACGCGCGTTCACATTTATACAGCGCATTTTGTATTGCTACAGACGCGCGTATGCATCGCTGAAGTCTCGCGTTGCAAATAAGGAACATGCGAAGGGGGTGACAGACACGCGAGTAAGTACGCGGACTTTTGGCTCGACGATCTTAATCGCCTGTGTGTCAGCAAAGAGCCGCGAGCCTGGGGGCATGGTAATCCAGTGTGAGCGATTCTCGTGTGTCACCGACGCGAGCCGAGTAATTCGCGAACTTAAAACCCGCTTGCTTTAAGTACGTAGGTACGTCTGTCACCCCTTTTAGTACCTAGTGGCGGTGCAATCGCTACAAAAGGTCACTGTGTGCTAGAGCCCTTAAATATTGGGAGCGTTCCTAAACTCGTAACAGTATACTGGACGTTTCCATCTCAAGTAGACAATTAAATCTCGTCAAAAATTCTGCTGCTCAGTTGATTGTACGAGATTTGATTGGTTACTGAACTCAGTATAGCTAGTTTTGAGTGGGACGCGCCTATATGTACCGTCGAAGAAATTGATTCATACGCAGTTAGCTGCGTACTGACCAAGCGAGTAGCCTCGCTGCCTCGCCCGAGCGTGCCGCGGCCGAGCCAAAAGTTGTCGGTTTTTGGTTGAAGCTCAAAGGCGCCTCGGACGTTTGCCGCGCACTAAGTGCCTTATCACACTGGCAATCAGCGAGCGATTTGAAAGCGACGCGATTGCGCAGCGTGCACGCCGCGATTGCGCGATGTGCACGCTGCGCAATCGCGTCGCTTTCTCTAGGGTCTCACTCGTCTAGGGAATTCCCTAGACATTACATACAAAATTTTGTACACTCGTCTAGAATTCCCTAGACGAGTGTACAAAATGGCGTCCACGCCACGCCGCGACGACGCTGCGCTGTCGCGGCGTGCGCGCTGCGCAATCGCGTCGCTTTCAAACCGCTTGCTAATCGCCAGTGTGATAAGGCCCTAACACGTACTGACCGACCGAGCAACTGCGCGCGAGGCTGCCGCGGAGAGGCGGCTTGCTTGGTCAGTACGAGGCTGTTGACGGATCTACGTTATTTGGTCAGATTTTGTCAATTCAATGTTAGTTCTGATCGGCTGGATTTGACATAACGCGACAGAATTACGTAGGTCTAAACTCTAACATCTGCCTATGAATCAACTTCTCTAAAATATTTTTAACAAGGATTTTACCCTTGTTAAAAATATTTTAGGCTGCATAAGAGCAAGACGATGTTTCCGCCAATTATCATGGATCGATCACAATAATTGACGGAGGTGGATCACTCGCAATCGTAATGTTGTTTCAGAATTTTGGCAATGTCAGGCAGCCCGCGCCTCAGACGGTTCCGTTTCCATCGTTCAACAAAGATATTGCTGGCAACTGGTACGCAATGAACTACGGGAATCAACAGTACGGGCTATCAACTGCCCAAAGCACAGCACACACCCAAAGCGCACTCCCCATGCAAGTACAGAATGCTGGCATGGGGAATCCTCAGAAACGGAGCCACGACCAAAGTTCTGATATCCCAGAGAAGCGCCCGAGAGGCGATGGACAGTTTGGGAGCTATAGCGTTGAAGAGATAGATGATCGTGATAGGTCTCACGATCGATCACACACGTCGCGAGATCGCGATCGGTACGATCGGAACGATGGTCGTGACCGTTACGATGATAGTCGCGATGAGAGTTATACTAGTCGCGACGACCGTTATAATAATGACGACTACAATCGTCGCGATGAGCGTCACAGACGCAACGACCGCTACGATAGTCCCGATCATCGAAATAGACGCGATGAGCGCAACAATCGCGACCGTTATGGTTACGACGATCGTCAAGATAGTCGCGATGATCGTCAAAATAGTCGCGATGACCGTCGCAATAGTCGTAACCGCGGCGATAATCGCAACGATAGTACGGGACGTCGCTACGACAGTGACGCCGAACGCAGCTTTAATTCTGAACGCAGCACTTTCGATAACAATAAAAAAAGTGGTAGGGTGGTTGTGTGGGAAAAAAATCCTTATAAGTTAGATCGGCGGCCTAATGTGGGCAACAACCCTCCAAAGCCGCTTATACCTCAAGCAGATAACCCACAAGAAAACTTTAACCATCAGCAAAATTTCAATCTGCCTCAGCCGATCTTCAATAAATTGTTGCATCTTTCCGGTAATCTTCCCTTCAATAATCAGCAAAACTTCCCACAAAGCTCCAATAATCCCCAGCAAAACTACAACAATCAGCAAAACTTCCCTCAAAGTTCCAACAAACCCCAGCAAAACTTCAATAAACAACAGAAATCCAATAATGCTGGCAAAAAAACTTTAACTAGGAACGAAGCTAGAACCATGCAGTACAAGGCATTAAACGAAATTGTCACGGATCTGTTAGGCAGATTCAAAGTACCTCAAGAAGCTTATCAGAACATAAGGAGACTGTGTGACCCCCGTCTGAAAAGTATCATGGAAGAGCACAATTGCACCAGCATTGGGCAATTCTTTAAGCATTATTCTGAAGAATATCCGTATGAGAATGACCAAGAATTGGTAGAGGCTTTGCGCGAGTTCGGTATAACAGATTCATCGCAAGCGCTTCCAAGGAAACCAGGTAAGTTTCTTTATGTTTCTTGATAATGCCACTTTATATACCTTGGCTATAGCCTATATAGGTTTAATTTTCTACCGAAATTGGTATGTCTAACCATGTGGCCGCTGCTCTGTAGTGGCGTAGAGCAAAATGAATCCTATAGCCTTGGCCATAAAGTGGCGTTTTATTTGAATTTTTGTCGGTCGCGGTCGCTTTCGGCAAGGATCTGAAAGCCACCTTTACTCGGACTCGGCCTAATTCGCGTCTGTTTTTTAAAGAACGCTACGACTGATCTGGACAGTTCGTATTGCCCGAATTATTGACAAAGAATCGATGTTTAGTTACCTGATAGCTTTGTTCACCTGGACCTTTTTTTGTTCATCAAGCTGACTGACATTCAATTGACTGCGCTATAACGCATGCGTTATAGCGCAGTCAACAGCGAACGTGAGGCATGCCCGTGACGCTCGTTGAAATCGTAGCGCTCGCTATGACACTTTTCTTTCAACGCGTAAGGGCGCATTTTCATTAGTCGTTAACTCGTACGGTATCCAGCATGCGGGGAGTCTATGACAACTAATGGCGCATTGTCATTGGTCGTGGCATGCGTTTCAGAAATCTCCCGCACCCCGCATGCGGGCCCTATCGACCAGTGAAAATGCGCCATTACGCGGGTGGATTTTGACGCATTCAATTATTGAATATGCCAAACGAAAGTTGAATAAAAAGAAGATGACGAAAATTGAAGATGAAATTGCATTATGTGGACATAGCTATTGGGTTTCTGAAGGTGTTTTTCTTATGAGTAACAGTTAATATAAAAAATATTATGTATTAAACTCTAGTGAGTCTAGACTTTAGGGGAATCTGCCAAACGTTGACTGTAGCTGTTTTTGACCAGCTAATCAGCCGGCCTAAGATGCGAGAACGAGAAAATTTTGTCTACATGTTTTCTCGATGTTTGATGGTTTGTCTCTTCATCTCTATTGACCATAGCATGACAAACATTTTTTCTCGTGTAGATCTGTCATCGAAATAACACATTTTTATCGAGTTTTGTCGAGATATTGTCGAGATTTTGACATTATAAGACGAGTAGTTTTTAATTATCGCGAGAGTGAGATATCTCGTTGGCGTCTATGTTAGGCAGGCAGGAGTGACTTTATAGTGTAACAGTAATATCATCGGTGAGGTGTTCAGTTACGCAGGAAAGTATTCATAGTTTCCAAGTGTGTACGCAGTACACAAGATCACCATAATACATGCCCATCAGACGCATGGATCATCTTACTTGCCAGACAATCAGGTGAACAGCCTGCATTGTCCTAACCAAACACGGAAATAACATGTTTCCAACGCGGGAATCGAACCCACGACCTCCGAGTCAACAACCACGCTCTATACCACTGGGGCGTACATAAGAGTACACTCCTTTAACCTTTTTCTGCCTAGTAAGTGTCAAGACTGATGCAATTTTAAGCAGAGGACGACCTTTATATACCTACACACCCGACACAAGGGTCATCGATTGATGTTATTTCTATGGAAGAATAAAGTGACAGATATAGAATCCCTCATTTTGTCACTAAAATCTGACAGTTTTTCTACTGTGTGTTGTCATCTGTGAAAAAGTGGCAGATTGTCAAATAAAATCTGTCAGTATTTATACTGCGGCCATCGAAGAATAAAGTGACAGATTGTTAAATGAAATCCCTAATTTTGTTTCTAGAATCTGTCAGTATTTGATATTTCAACTGTGGTATATGGTACATATTATAATAATGATTAATTATTATCTTCCATCTTAAATAACCAAGCATGGAAGCAGCATGTTTTGTTGGCAATGTAGGAATCGATTCGCCCTCTGAGTCAAGACTGAAACACCTTTTCATCTCTTGAACAATCCATCCCATTAAACAATATATATATACCGATGGATCTAATAATGATCCATGGAAGTGAAAAGCTTTGTCAAGTTTGAAATAACTTGCTTGGGATTTTCACTGTACTAACGACAATGCAAAAAAAAAGTCTTGGAAAATTACTATGAATTTTCTAAGAAAAAAAAAAAGTGGTATAAGAAGATCACATTTCTTATTTGTCGTTAAACTAATTTACATAAGGGATATCGTCATTATCTACAACCTCGAAGAACGCAGACTTATGCTGCGCGGTAAAAACTCTAGTCTAAGTCTTTAAAAACTCCTTCAAAACCTACTTCAAAACTTGCACACCAAAGCTGGGATTGCTTGTATGCTAAATATCACCACCATAGAAAGGGTTTCTTTCTATGGAAGAATAAAGTGACAAATAGACAAATGGAATCCCTCATTTTGCCACTAAAATCTGTCAGTTTTTCTTCTGTGTGTGGTCATCGAAGAAAAGTGGGAGATTGTCAAATAAAATCTCTCATTTTGTCACTAAAATCTGTCAGTATTTATACTGCGGTCATCGAAGAATAAAGTGACAGATCGTTAAATGAAATCCCTAATTTTGTTTCTAGAATCTGTCCGTATTTGATATTTCTACTGTGATACATATTATAATGATTAATGACTAATTCTAACATTTTTCAAATGTTAAAAAAGTTAAATATATTCATTTTTAACTTTTTAAATCGGACATGAATCCAGATTTTTTAGCCAACACATTCCAACTATTTCATGTACGGTTCCTATAGCATATATTTATACAATTTCAGGTATTGAATCTGCGCGTCAGAGACAGAGAAAAGCACAAGCAAGCAAGCAAGCATCCAGCCTACCGCCGCCGCCTGCACGGAAAGGTATGTATGAAGTGCTTGTGTCAGTGTTAATACTGCGGTCATTGAAAAATAAAGTGACAGATTTACAAATAAAATACCCTTATTTTGACATTAAAATCTGTCAGTACTTCTACTGTGGTTACTGGTTACAGAAGAGTAAAGTGACAGATTGATAAATGAAATACCATTATTTTGACACTAAACTCTATCAGTATTTCTACTGTGGTTACAGAAGAATAAAGTGACAGATTGTTAAATGAAATCCCTCATTTTGTCTCTTGAATCTGTCAGTACTTTTACTGTGATACATGTTTTAATATAATGACTATTTAAATATTTTTTTAAGTTAAAAAAAAAGTTGAGAAAATATTTTTTAGACTAATTTGTGTACGGTACCTATATCAAATATTTGTACAATTTCAGGTCCTCAGACTGCGCCTCAAAGACCGAAAGCGCCACAAGGGCCGCCGCTTGCACAGAAAGGTCTGTATGAAGTGCTTGTGTTAGCGTTTATAAATAAATAAATCATGAACGTAAAAAAAGGCGGACGGAGTCTTGTTATATACAAAACTGTTACTTCACTTTTCTGCAGAGTCGACTACGCACACATTCTTACGCCTGTCAAATGGTATGGACTAGCGCAAGAATGTGTGCGTGCGGACCGTGTACATACAGCCAGCTGGCCGACTCTGAACGACACAGTTTTGTGTATGGTGGGACTCCGTCCGCCTTTTTTTATACGTCCATGAAATAACTAAAGCTTTATTTCAGACTAATTTTGTCCATAGATTTGTTCTTCAGCGGCCATCGAAAAATAAAATTACAGATTTTTAAATACTTATTTTAAATATTTTTATTAAGTGACAGATTTACAAATGTAATAACTTTATTTTGACACTAGAATCTGTCAGTATGTCTCAGTCAAAGAATAATTGAAGACGTGAGTGGAAGAATCGAACAAGTAACATTTCGTAACATACGGACAATACTTCATATCTTCCCTTATTATTTTAATAAAACTTGTAACTTAATACTTATCTACTTCATATCCTAGCTAATATATCTGGCTACACATATACTTCATAGTTTTTCTATTTCAAATATTTTTTCCGGCCCTAATGGCTAATGCCTTCATTTAAGCAAAAAAACGGGAAGCTTTTTTATGTTATAAGTAACATAAAAGAACTTCCCGTTCCCTTTCCCTTATTCTTCCACTCACGTCTTGAATTAAGTATCCAAAATAGCCCCCAGTTTTTTTTTCCAACACAATCTTACTACATAATATTTCACTTATGGTTTCTTTATCAAATATTTGTACAATTTCAGGTCCTCAAACTGCGCCTCCGAGACCGAGATTGCCACAACCGTCGGCGTCCAGCCTCCTGGGGCCTATACCAAATATTATGCCCAAAATATCTCAACCAGGTGAATATTAAATTATTTGGTCAATTTTTAAGAAGCGCTTACACGGGCAATAATTACGGCAATAATTGCTCGGCGACACGAATTTTAGTGTATATGAAAAAAAATTAAAAAATGTATTATTATGATAGCTTAGAGGAAAAGCAATCGGAAAATTTTAGTTTGACTTCTTAAGATAGCTTATTATATTTTTAAATGTAGTTTAAAGATTTTAGAAATTTAATCTGTCTTTGAACGCTCCGAAATTTTTCCGCCATGCTAATGACGTCATTGGGATAGTAAACTAAAAAATGACAACTGTGTCAACTGTCAGAGTCGAATGTCTTATGTCAATTAATGCCTGTTTGTTTACTAAGGCAATGACGTCAAGAACTCATGACCATAGAGCAAACATGGCGTCCACTAGCGGAAGCGTTTTTGCAAAATACGCGCGAAATTTGAAATTATGTAAAAATAATGTTTTTTTTTTCATACTTAACGTGAAAAAAAAAAAATTTAATTTTTAGCGTCATATTATCACTATAGAATTGTTTTTGGATACATTTCGAAAATTCGTGTAATACCCTATTAGTGGAGCAATATGGAGCAATTTATTTCATATCGCTCAATATCATATCGCTCAAATATTCGATGGCCACATCACTCAATATTGTATTGCGCATTCCTATAGAAAATAATTATATACTTTAGGGTCATTATAACAAACTAGATGTTCCGGGCGGCTTCGCCCGCGTAATTTAGGAATGTCATGGAAATCGTACATTTTTCCGCAAAAAAAGAAACGTATGTCCTTACACGTGGTCTATTCTTCATGTGTGCCAAATAATATGAAAATTGCTCCAGTAGTTTCTTAAGAAATTATAAGCAATTTTTTTAATAATTTCTTCCGTTTTTTCCACATTTTCCTCTATTTCTTCGCTCCTTAGTCTTAGCGTAATAGGCTAAAGCATATAGCCTTCCTCAATAAATGGGCTATCTAACACTGAAATAATTTTTCAAATCGGACCAGTAATTCCTGAGATTAACGCGTTCAAACAAACAAACTAACAAACTCTTCCGCTTTATAATATTAGTATCTATACTAATATTATAATTCTGTAGAGTTTGTTTGTTTGTTTGTTTGAACGCGCTAATCTCAGGAACTACTGGTCCGATTTGAAAAATTATTTTACTGTTGGATAGCCCATTTATCGAGGAAGGCTATATTGTATCACGCTAAGACTAATAGGAGCGAATAAATAGAGAAAAATGTGGAAAAAACGGGGGGGAAATTATTTGAAAGGGCTTTTTTGAACACGCTAATCTCAGGAACTACTGGTCCGATTTGAAAAATTCTTTCAGTGTTAGATACTCTATTAATCGAGGAAGTCTTTAGCCTATATTTTATCACGCTAAGACTAATGGAGCGAAGAAATAGAGGAAAATGTGGAGAAAACGGGGGAAATTATATGAAAGGGCTTATTTTAACACGCTAATCTCAGGAACTACTCATTCGATTTGAAAAATTCTTTCAGTGTTAGATAGCTCATTTATCTAGGATGGCTATAACCTATATTTTATCACGCTAAGACTAATAGGAGCGAAGAAATAGATAGAAATGTGGAAAAAACGGGGGATATTATATGAAATTGCTTATTATCTTAAGAAATACTATCTGGAGCAATTTTTATGTTATTTGGCAAACATGAAGAATAGACCACGTGAAGGGACATAAGCAATTTTTTGCGAAAAAATGTACGGTTGCGTGAAATTCCTAAATTACGCAAGCGAAGCCACGCGAAGTATATATATAATTATAATAAAATCGTAGGAAAGTCAATTCTGTACATTGAATATTTTTGTACAATAAAAAATAATTGGGATGCGATCTACTATGCTAACGCGGACGAAGTCGCGGGCAACAGCTAGTAGATAATATTTATACAATTTCAGGACTGAGATTGCCACAAGCGTCGGCCACCAGCCTCCTGGGGCCTATACCAAATATGCCCAAAATATCTCAACCAGGTGAATATTAAATTATTTGGTCATATTTTGGTGGTTGAGGAATTGTTCGGAACCATACCATAGTCTTAGCGTGATAAAATATAGCCTATAGCCTTCCTCGATAAATGGGCTAACATTGAAATAATTTTTCAAATCGGACCAGTAATTCCTGAGATTAACGCGTTCAAACAAACAAACAAACTAACTAACAAACTCTTCCGCTTTATAATATTAGTATAGATATTTATACATTTAGGAAATTATATATTAGGAAATAATTAATAAGTTAAGCTCTGATCACTGTGGACAGTTAGCATCATTTAATGTCAATTGCGATAATAACGTAAAGGACAATCTTGTGTTTGTTCCTGTGACTACAAAACGTATTGAGCAATTAAGAAGTAAATTAAATTCAAATATTCAGTCATTGGGTAGATCAAATAGCTCAGATGAAGCTTTTAATAATTTGTTTAAGGTAATAAGAACACAATTTAATACAGTATTTACTTCTAAAACAGTTAGAAACGATAATAAAAAAACCAGATTTATTGAATGGGCAACTAAAGGAATTAAAATAAGTAGGCAAAGATTATATGAATTATATGCAGAAAGGTGTAATAACAGCAGTGAATCATTTAAATCATATGTTAAAAATTATTCTAAAACCTTCAGAAAAGTTTGTAAAGCTGCTAAGGCTCTATATATGAAAAATAAAATTAAAAATTCTAAAAATAAAATTAAAACTACATGGAAGGTTATATCTGGTGAGAATGGAAACGTCACCTGTCGTAACACTGATTTTGAATTATACTTTGAAAATAAAAAGATTACAAATAATCTAAAAGTTGCGACGGTCTTTGAAAAGTTTTTTGCTGACATTCCGGTCTCAACTACAAAAAATCTAAATTCCTCACCAGAAGCTGCTGAAAAGCTACTCAGAGACAATGTAGAGGAATGTGATGTCAATTTTAAGTTTAGGGAAATTAGCCCTAGAGATATTATTGATACCTTTAAATTGTTGAATACGAGTATTAAAAATACTACTGATCTCTGGGGCATGTCTACAAAAATTATTAAATCAATAATTGACACCATAGCTCCTCATCTAGCAATAATTTTCAATGACTGCATTAGGAGTGGTGTTTTTCCTGACTTAATGAAGCACAGTAAGGTCGTACCTTTATTCAAAGCGGGAATTAAATCAGATCCGACTAATTACCGGCCCATTTCGATTTTACTGACTCTTAGTAAAATATTTGAAAAAATAATTTTACAACAATCTGTTTCATTTTAATTTAAATAATTTATTACACAATAACCAATACGGTTTTACTAAGGGTCGTTCCACAACGGATGCTGGTATAGGTATTCTTTGTAACATATTTGAAGCTTGGGAGGAGTCACAAGATGCCTTAGGTATTTTTTGTGACCTCTCTAAGGCATTTGACTGTGTCGAGCATGCTACTTTAGTCAGAAAATTGCACCACTATGGCGTAAGGGACTCAGCACTCAGCCTTTTGACTTCTTACCTCAAAAATAGGACTCAAAGGGTTGAAGTTAATAGTAAAAGATCCAAGGGGACCAAAATAGAATTAGGTGTACCACAGGGATCTATTTTAGGACCATTTCTTTTTCTCATCTACATTAATGACTTACCTTATCTAGTTAAGGATAATGAGATAGTACTTTTTGCTGATGACACTTCACTTATTTTTAAAGTGAAGCGAAGGCAGTCAAATTACGACGAGGTAAATAGTGCTCTCTCAAAAATAGTACATTGGTTTAATGTTAATAACTTACTTTTAAACTCTAAGAAAACCAAATGTTTAAAATTTACTTTGCCCAATGTTAGGCAAGTTCAAACCAATTTACTATTAAATGATGAGAAAATGAATTTGGTGGACTCCACTATATTCTTAGGCATTACATTAGATAGTAAATTACAGTGGGGTCCTCATATTGCTAACCTTGCAAGTAAGCTCTGTTCTGCAGCATATGCAGTCAGAAAAATTTGGGAAATTTTTGATGAAGACACGGCAAGACTAGTTTATTTTAGTTATTTTCACTGTAGAATGTCTTACGGTATCCTTTTATGGGGAAACGCTGCCGACATCAATACAATTTTTGTGCTGCAGAAGCGAGCTATACGCTCAATTTATTAAAAAGTCAGCTTTTGAATCTCTGAGAGAAAAGTTTAAAGAAATTGGTATTCTAACTGTTGCTTCTCAATACATTTTGGATATGTGTTGTATGTTAGAAAGAATCTAACTAAATTTAAAACTAAAGGTGATAGTCACGGTAGAAACACTAGAAATAGGCACAAGCTGAAAATACCAGTGATCAGACTTAGCAAAATAAGCAAATCTTTTAAAGGTCAATGTGCCTTTAGAATAAAATCCCGGAAAACGTTCAAAATCTATCAATTAATAAATTTAAAAAAGTAATTAAAGAACGTTTGTGTGCCAAAGCCTACGGTCAATGATTTCCTCAACGATGGCACATCTTGGAAGTAGGATGGCTGCTTGCTGCTGCTTCTACATTTATTATATTATGTGACTTACAATTGTGTATTCATGTTGACTTTCTATAATGTATTAGATTAAGTTATTTACATTGTAAATTTTATTTTTTTAAAAAGACTAATTTTCCACTTTTTTAGTAAAAAGTGGCCCCGTGCGAGTTTCTTACGCCGGTTCTTCTCGCCGGGTTAGTTCCCGAACTGGTGGTAGGCAACATGTAGCTCAACGTTCTGAAAACATTTGATTCAAATTTATTCAGAAATAAAACGATTTTTTTTTTAATTTTCAGGACTGAGATTGCCACAAGCGTCGGCCACCAGTCTCCTGGGGCCTATACCAAATATGCCCAAAATATCTCAACCAGGTGAATATTAAATTATTTGGTCATATTTTGGTGGTTGAGGAATTGTTCGGAAGTCGGAACCATACCACCAGCAACTTTTCGCCATCGTCCCACGCGAAAAATATACCATCCTCATCACCTTGATAAGTGGCAGTCTTCCACCGTGCGTATTTCGCGTAACTTTCTGCCGCGCACTGTAAAACTCTGGAACGAACTGTCACCAGCAGTATTAGACCACCAGACCTATACGACCTGCAAACCTTCAAGAAGAGAGCGTGTGCCCTCTTAAAAGGCCGCGCACCTGCAGCTCTTCTGATGTTGCGAGTGTCCATGGGCGACGGTAGTTGCTTTCCATCAGGTGACCCGTTTGCTCGTTTGCCCCATTATTTCATTAAAAAAAAAAAGAATTATTAGGCAAATCTTGAAACTATTGAACAAGGTTGTATTGAGAAAAAAAAGGTTTTGTTTTTTTTTCTCCAATATCAATAGGATTCACTAGGATCATGGTTAAAAAAATGTCTTGGAAATACTAAAAGCTAAACCCAAAAAAGTGAGCTTTTGTTACACAAAACATCAACATAATAATTATTAATTATGTTATCCAAGATATTTTTTCCAAGGTTGTCTCAGTTTTGGAGTCCAAAATTACTATTTCCACCAATTTGAAACTTAAATTTCCTAATATGCGTGAAAATAAGGCTCCACTTGATATTCAGGTATGAAGAGGTGACTGCCTTTTCGCGCTATCTCCCCCCCCTCTTTCTCTGTCTACATCAAACATGTTTGTCAAACAAATTTGATCGTTCACATGCTACTTTATAGTCAGAAATATACGGTATTTCTGACTATAAAGTAGCATGATATTTCTGACTATAAAGTAGCATGTGAACGATCAAATTTGTTTGACAAACATGTTTGATGTAATTTACGTTTTCATCAAACAGCAGCGCAGACGAACAAACGTGCATCAAACAAGTTTTTCAAACAATTAGCTAGAATCGGTTTGAGATCATGAGATCTTGTTTGACAAATACTAAGCGGAACACGTTCAAAGTTTCAAACACGTTTGTCAAACGCTACGTAAATCCAAATTTTCTTCAAACAGGTCAAACACGTAGTTTGTTTGACAAACGCTTCAAACAAAGCTGTACACTATCAAAATGTTTGACAAACACGTAAAATTTGACAAACAATTTGATCGTTTGCAGGGTACTTAAGGCGACTAATTGTTAATTGTTTTGTTAACAGCTATCGTGCCGCCACGGGTGCCCCCACTCAAACCGGTGCCTGCTGCAGAGAAGCTGCCAAAATATCCCAACGCCAGTATGTATAGTAGTACTATTATCATCAATGTAATAAAAAAACTTAAGGGGCCGGGTACCCTTGGAATTTCTCATACAAACGTAATACCAAAATCATTTTCACATACGAAAATATTTAACATGTTTGAGTTATTTTTCAGTTTTAGAATAGTAATTACCTAGGTTCCTGCACAAAAATTTACTTCAAAATATTTAAACACAAAAAAAAAATTGTTTTAAATTTTTTTTAGTAAATTTACTACTAAATATTAAAACACTAAAAAATAGAGTAAAACACTAAAAAATATATAAATAAATAGTAAATTTATTACAAAATATTTAAATACTAAAAAATATTTTTTAGAGTTTAAATATTTTGTAGTAAATTTACTATTTATTTATATATTTTTTAGTGTTTTACTCTTTTTAGTAAAAAAAATTAAAACAATTTTTTTTGTGTTTAAATATTTTGAAGTAAATTTTTGTGTAGGATCCTAGGTAATTACTATTCTAAACTGAAAAATAACTCAAACATGTTAAATATTTTCGTATGTGAAAATGTTTTGGTATTACGTTTGTATGAGAAATTCCAAGGGTACCCGGCCTCTTAAGAGGTGTCAAGGGACACCAGGATGGAACGAAGTTTAAAAAAACGCCATCTATTGACTCCCAGGAATACTAACAACGACACTTTTGTAGAATTATTGTAATAAAATTTATTTAAACATCTAGTACATGTCGCTGTTTATTCTCAAAAACGCCATCTAGTTGACGCACAGGAATACTATCGACGCAAAAAAGTGTCGAGGTCAAGTGTAGTTCCGCCTAGCCTCCTTTCGCAACGCCGAACGCTCCATAACTTCATTCCAAAAAATATGATTTATTTATTATTAAACATAATATAACCGTTTACATTTGAAAAGAACATCTATTCACAATTATTTTGAGTTGACCATCATACTAGTAACTAGGCAGGTGGAATCGAACACTCACACAATAATATGTTGCAAAATACGGCAACAATTTGAAAAGTTTTGCTATTTGAATAGACCAGCATTGTAATGCCTGGTCATATTGGACATTTGAAGACAATAATAATAGAATCTAAGTATGATATAATATATAATTTTGAACATTGTTTCCTTTTGTTTTCAGATAAGAACGTTTACAGAGGTAAGTGGATCTTTATAACACACTTTTTTTAGCTTCACTTGTATGTACTTAAGTAAGAAAATCTTGGAATTTTAATTTGACCCACTTCCCGGTCTTCAATTTCGATGAAATTTTGCACACGCTCCTAAGAAGCGTCATTACAAATCTAATATGGCGGCCTCCCCAAAATAGCGGACAGGCTATTCGAAATGCACCCCCATGATATGGGTATCAAATGAAAGGGTTTGCTGTAGGAATACGAAAAAAATAAATAGTCACGTGACTTAAATCCAACATGGCGGACATCCAAGATGGCGGATTGGCTAAAGCGTGTTTTTAGTTTTCCAAACTACATAATATTATATTCTTAGTACTTATATCTATACTAATATTATAAATGCGAAAGTATCTCTGTCTGTCTGTCTGTCTGTCTGTCTCGCTTTCACGCCAAAACTACTGAACCGATTGTAATGAAATTTTGTACACAGATAGTCTAAAGCCTGAGAAAGGACATAGGCTACTTTTTCACTGGAAAAAAGGGTTGTAAGTGGGTGAAAATGCGTAAATTTGTTCAAATTAAGTTAGTTCCAAAAATTTATAATAGATGGCGCTGTTCGTCTCCTACATCGCGCTATTGCTTACACAAACGTCTTTCTATAAGAGGTGGTATCATCTTATAATGGATTTTCGATTTTTTCGATTATTATTATGTTATTAAATAACTCTAATCTATTACGTTATTAAATAACTCAGTACTTTATCTATGCAGTGACGTAACCATCAATGATATAATATAGTTTATGGCAAAAGTTGTGTAATTGGGGGGCTAAATATATTTTAAAATTTGGCATAAATAAAGTTTAAATTTAAAAGCATGAAATAAGTTATGTGCACACTGCACAGCTGTTTTTAGGTGTTTTGATTTAAGGGGTACAACTTACAAGGGTTTTATTATAAAAGCTTTTGACACCAATTTTGTTGACATCGCGCGCTATAAACTGAAGTCCACGCGGACGAAGTCGCGGGCAACAGCTAGTATTTTAATATCAAACATCTGTTGCTTGCCTGTCGCTAGATACCAATCGTGCTATATTTTTTGTCAAACACCTGTATCTTACCCTTAGTAAAAAAACTGCCTCATTGCAGAACTAAAGAAGCAAACGCAATTGGAAGCGAAAGAAGATTTCTCCTACCAGGTGGACAAAAAGTATATACCCACTTTGGAATTTGAGCTGAGAAAAATGAGAGAATTGGTGAGTAACTAATAACTTTAATTCAAGAAGATCCAAGCGGCCACATCCGGCCGCGATAACAATGAAAAAGCTATTGTGTCTCGTTTTGCCACGATTGATGGGATATACTGTACTCGACGAAACATGGTGGCATGGGCTCCGGCAGGGGTTGCCAGGGGGTGCGCTTGCACCCCTGGAATCTCGGGATCAACAGGAATTATTGAAATAAAAAGCATTTTGTTATCCTATTACCATGCCGTACAAAGATAAATCGTAATGTTTCGGCACTAATCGTATTCTGTTGACGTAAATAGACAGTCACTATTGTTCGTAAAAGTAAAAAGAAAAGAAAAGAAAGAAAACTACAATCTGCACCCCTTGGAAAATATTTCTGCCGGCGCCCATGCATGGCGGTAGCGGTCATTGACTCCCTGTCAAAAACTTGTCATTTTCTTTGTAAACCCCGTTTGACAATGGAGTGTCAGATGTTGTCAATCGTGGCTTTGTATAGAAAATGACAAGTTTCAGGCAGGGAGTCAATGACCGCTACCGCCACGTTTCGCCGAGTACAGTATAGTATAGTAAACGACGCCCGCAACTGCGTTTGTTTAAAGCGCGGCAACCGTACATTGTTCCGGGATAAAAAGTATCCTATGTCCTTTTCCGGGACTTAAAGTATCTCCATACCAACGTTCAGCAAAATTGGTTCAGTGGTTAGGGCGTAAAGAGGTAACAGACGGACACACTTTATTTCTTTTTTACCTCTTAGCGCCCAAACTGCTAAATCGATCGAATTTGTTATGGATATGTCACAGTCGACTGGTTAAAAAGCCCTTCAATCAAACAACTAGCCCTTTGACTGAACAACGCCATTCAATCACACGTCTAGCTTTTTAGTTGAATATTTAAGTCGCTCAAAACGTTCAACACTACAGCTGATACAAAAGCCGCCGTTTGATTGAATTAGTTTAGCGCTCACCACCGCGGCGCTAGGTGCGTTTCGTTTAGAATATGGCGTCAACTAACCGGTGTTTTGTGGTTGTATTAAGATATTATAGGCTGTTTGATTGAACGGCTATTTAAATCAGTTGGCTGCGACAAATATACTTTGAGTCCCTGGAAAGGGTACTTTTTATCTCGGAAAAATGTAAGGTTCCCGCGCGATCAACGAACTTTGGAGTTGCTGGCGTCATCTAGTAAAATATAATGCTAAAATCGGCCCTTCTTAAATTTTACCATTGCCCCCTTTAAATTCTATTACAATAACTTTATTTTAATGTTTGTAGGCCATCAAAACGTGTATGGATAAATCCAACGAAAAAATTGAGAAGGTCAGGCAAGAAATAGTTAACTACGGAATCGATAAGGTTATAAAGGTAATATTTTATGTTTAATGTTTATACACACTTACTACTGCAGTCTGCGCTGCGCATACGTTCATCGAACGCCTACGCTGGACAAACGCTAGTGTGAAGGCAGCCAGCGTTCTGCCTACTCTTATATAGGGTACACTGTAGACATCCTAAAGTGTTAGTGTCTAAACACACTAGGCTGAATTACGCCGGCGTAATTTACGTGGCCGAAATTACGTTCAGCCGCTTACGTCTAATGCGACACACTATAAATTACGCGAAGACCCAAAATTTCACGGCGTAATTTCCGTTGCCGAACGCGCGCGTAAGTGAGTATTTAAAATTCTCAGATGTACTGTGTGCGTTAACGCTTTTGAGATAAGGTTGGATTTGCTATGTTCGGTTTTGATAATTCCGTCGCGTATAGTGTGTTGCTATACAAAACATTACCGCCGAATCGCTGCCGAAATTTATCTCGCCTAAACTACTTACTAACTAAACTTATGCTCGACTTGGCTCGACGGAAATTCGGCTCACGACGGAATTTCGGCATAGTGTCGCGTTCCGTCCATATTTTGTATGGATTTGAAACGCGGCGGAATTTACGTCAGCATAACAGCCTAGTGTGTTAGACCCTTATCACTCACTTTTGTTACACTTTGTATAATAATACTCACACAGCGATTTCGGTGACGGTGGCCGGTTTCAATGAAAGTTAAGGGGGGGTGTAATTTTATATTGCCCAAGTGTGTGCGCAGTACATAAGAACTGTTTTTTTTTTGCAGGCAATAAGAATGCACATTACCAAGCGTTTAAGCAACAATTTCGTGGGCACCGTTCGCATGAATTTCAAATATAAGGGACCTAAGAAAGCTGAACTGGAAACGTTCCTGAAGGACTATAACGTGGTTTGTCTCAAGAAGAGCGAACGGGGAAAGTTCTATGTGGCCACTTGTAATAGTTCGGACGGGTATGATAGACTTTTGGAGGAGGGCGCCGCAATGGTTGGTGAGTATTGACATCCATGACCAGGTGGGCTATTATGACCTCTTATATTTTCCAGCCAGTTTACGCCCAAAATGTACCGCTTTCGGGCGTAAACTGGCTGGAAATAAGAGGTCATAATAACCCACCTGAAGCCTAACTGGGCACTGCAAGCTCAACAAACACCTAAACAGAATGGGTATTTGTAGCATAACGACTTGCAGATTCTGTGAGGAGGAGTATGAAACACCTATTCACCTTTTCCTCGACTGTCCTGCTCTACTACAGAGCAGGAACAGGCACCTTGGTCGCCACGAATACTCATCCACAGAGGAAAATCGTGGCACCAACCCCAACTATATCGTTCAATTTATGAGCAGTATTGGGTTGGGGATGATACTCTAGTACGAAGGAGTCACAATAGATCCTCATGGGTCGCAGTGGCGTCAGGGCTACAGTGACCTGCCTTCTTAAAAAAAATGGACTTCCATACTAACTACGAATAATAAAAACTAAGGAAACGTAACTCCATATCCCGGAAAAATGTACGGTTCCCGCGCGATAAACGAATTTTGGCGCAATGGGCGTTGTCTAGTTATGTATGTTTTTATGTTTGTGTTCGCATATCTCCAGAACTACAAGTCCGATTTGAGTAATTATTTTTTTGTTGCACTACGTATTGTTCAACTTACGGAGAACAGCAAGTTTCATCGGTTCAGAGTTATAGATATAGAAATTTTAATTCTCGTTCATTTTGAAGTCGGTTTTATCTTTTTTAAAATACTATAATGGAAGCTACGAATAATAAAAAATAAGGAAGAGTAACTGTTAAAAATTCGGTCCGCGAATCTACAAAATGAGACCCGAATATATGCATACATTATGCATGTATTTGGTAGTGGTACACAATTTTGTGTATCTATATATATATAGAAGTGACAATAATTATTGTCAACAGCTTTCTTTCGCAAATTTGAATGTATTGTTTCGTAGCTTTTATCATACCGATACTAATTTAAAAGAACCAAATTCAAAACGATTGAAGTATGGGAGTTACGTTTCCTTAGTTTTTATTATTCGTAGGTCTAAATATTATCTTTATTATTAAGGTTAATGTAATTGATAAAATGTTTACAGATAATGTCGTTCTGACTATTAAACCTTTGAATATACTTGGCAAGCCCGACAAGAAGGAAATGTTGACGAAATTCCAAAATAACGTTAACAATATGGCTCTCAAATTTCAATCGAAGATGATAGGACAAGCCAGTGGACAATTTACAGGACAAGTGCAAGCACAAGTGTCACAACCAGTAAAAGTACAGACGACAGAACAAGTGAAAGCACAAGTGACAGAACCGGCGAAAGAACAAGTGACAGAACCAGTGAAAGAGCAGATGAATGAGGAAGTGACAGATCTGGTGGAAGAAGATCTTCAAGATTTAGACCAGTCTCAACTTGATGATGTTGAGATTATTTATAAAGAGGATGAAGTGATAGAAATAAAAGACGATTGTGATTTTTCTGAAGATGTTATTGAAATTAAAGATTTTAATCAGCCCGAGGCGCAATTACCTCAATCAGAGGCAGAATCAGATAACAATCAGAATTCGAAACAAGAATCGAAAGCTAAGAATATCGAAAAAGAATCACAGGAAATAGAGATTTCGGAAAAAGAGTTGCAGAATTTTGAAGAAGAACCACATAATTCGGGACAAGAATCACAGAATATAGAGATTTCGGAACAAGAAAAACAAAATTTTGAACAAGAATCACAGAATTCGGGACAAGAATCACAGAATTTGGCCCAAGAGTCACAGAATTCTGAACAAGACTTACAGATTCTTGAAGAGACGGAGCTGAAAAGTGCGGTAATATCAAATATTGACGATGAAGATTTGGAGGACTTTTGATAAGTCGTATCAAAAATATTATCATAACTACTCGCTACTTGGTGTAGTAAATGTTTCGCGTTAGGGATTTCAAAGGAAGGTATATTATCCTGCAAAAATTCATCTGTTCCTTTCTCCGTCGATTACTCTATAACTGTGCCAAATCATGTAAAAATCGGTCCAGTAGTTTGTGAGATAAACGTATTGAAAATACTCTTCAGCTTTTTAATATTAGAAGATAGATATTATTTTGCACACATTTTCCTGTTCACGTTATAAGTTTATATATTAAAAAAAAAATACTAAGGTCACTGCTAAATTTACTGTTACATTATAAGTTGAGACTAATAAAGCGTACTTTATTACGTATGTGTTTTTATTATATTTAACCCATCAAGCCCCATAAGCTCACCGGTGAGCGAGACACAATAGACTAACAATAGATTTCCAAGAATCCACGATCGGAGGATTAAATAATTACTTGCAGATTATTTCTCTACTGGGTAAGGCCGAGAACTTTTACACTTAGTAACATAGAGTAACATAGAAACTTCTATGTTACAGTAACGTAAATGTAACGCGAAAGTAACGAGTAAAGTATGTAATTTTATAGTGCAAATTGTATGTAAAACTTTATGTCTTATACGGAGTGTAAGGAACCGCGTGCCGCAAACAACAAATGATCGTTACCGGTAACATAGAAGTAACGTAGAAGCGAGATTTTTTAGGCTTTAATTGGCCATTAATCGATAATTTGAGCTCAATTTGGACCAAAAACACACACCACGCATTGCTTCTCCGCTTATTCATATTTCTATTCAAAACAGGTGTAATAAAAACTGTTATTTACCTTTGAAATCGTCTTTTCATTTAAAAAAACTCCGACTAAACACATGCGTGCACTTTAGCTCGACTCTACAGACAACAGCAAGCATATTTTTTTAATTTTATTATTCGCATAGATAGTGTGGCCAGTGTCAATACAAAATAGTGCCACAAAATATTAACATTGTTTAGAGGTGAAATTACGGTAACATACAAAATAGTAACAAAGAAGCGAAAATACGGGGACAAACATTTAAATTTCGATAAAGTCATGAAATCTGCTTATTTAAAAAGATCAACCACTACGATTAAATTGCTAAGTATCAGAGTATTTAAGTTAGTTCTTGAGAATTCGTCTTTCAATGGAAAAAAATACAAAATTTTAGTTCCAAGTATATGGATACATGAAAAAGACAGCGAGTTTTTTTGCAATATTTGGGGTAACGGACGAATTTAACTCACTGTAGTTATTAAACCATAAAGAGTATTTTAACTTTGATATGAAATTATATGATTTAGATCCCTACAAAATACAATAAAAGTTATTGAATTAAAAATTACTGGTTAGTTTTTTATAATATGCAGACAAAAATTGGGACACTTTTTACTTTCGAAAAGTGTAAAAATTCTCGGCCTTACCCTACTATCTACTTCTCTTATTTTTAACCGACTTCCAAAAAACGAGGAGGTTATATGTTCGGCTGTGGATATTTTTTATTTTTTTATTTTTTTATTTTTTTTATTTTTGTATGTTCAACGATTACTCCGCCTATTGTGAACCGATTTTCGAAATTTTTGTTTTGTTGTATTAGGTTTCACTCCAATTTGGTCCCATTTTCACAAAGGTGGTGACCTGATGATGGGATCCATGAGTAATCGAGGGAACTCCTCGAAATTTATATGGAAACATATGGTGATTTTGGTTTTATGTGAAGTGTACTAAGAATACGCTACCAAAAAGTCAAATATTGGGTCAAGGTATACCATGGTTTCGATGATGCTGAGAGAACTCCTGATTCCTAATAGATACACGTTTGGGAGTTTCGGCGTCGTTTTAAGAACAGAAAGCATAAACTACTATGCAATTCATATTCATCATCATAATCATCATCATCATCATCGTCATCATCATCATTACCACGTCGTGTTAAGGCCGCCAATGTCTCATGAGTCATGGCACAGAATAGATAATAGTGCAAGGCATAGGTATGGAAATACTAATAATAATAATTATGTACCGTATAACAATTAACAACACCTGTTTGTTTTTAATACACGGCGGTCGGCGTCGCCGAACTGGCGGCAGAAGACAGAATATCGAATACTTTACTAACTACTTTATATACAGATCGAATACTTTACTACTTTATAAAATTTTAATAGACAAATAGAATTAAAATAAAGTTATTTTAAAAAGAGCATTTAAACAAAACAAAGTCATTAAGTGTCTTTTTAATTAGTTATACTTATTAATCGATAGATGGTGCACTAAGTACCTATCGATTTGAATTCTTGATAACAAGAACAGCTGTCAATAATTATGATAATATTAAATATTATGCTACGCTACATCCTATGCAAGTTTGTACAATTTTTTATCTGATAGATCCTTCGATCGTGGAAAAACGAGACACAATAGCCTTTCTATTGTTATCGCAATCGCCGGTGACCGCTTCGGGCTTGAAGTATTAAAATTGTTAAATTACTTAGCACAATATGTTCACTTCACTGATAATATTATATTATTTTGTGAGTGTGAGTTGTGACTCTTAACAAATTGTAATAAGACACGTAAAATATACGCGAAGATTTATCTACTAGTGTAACTAAAAAGAGTGAAATTATTATTATTTTTAACAAAAAATTAAAACCGACTTCCAAGGTAAAAACAATAATAACATTAATATGAACTAAAAAGTATTAAATAATTTTTACTATCTTATAGTGCCTTTTTCCGAATTCGGCTAAACCTCAACTATTTCTGTACTCAATCTTCATAATTTTGAAGTCGGTGCCAATTCCAAAAATTTTAAATATTCTGTCAGAGGACTGAAGATTCAGCTATCTGGTACCGACTTCAAAATAATGCAGATTGAGTACAGAAATAGTTGAGGTTTAGCCGAATTCGGAAAAAGGCACTATAAGATAGTAAAAATTATTTAATACTTTTTAGTTCATATTAATGTTATTATTGTTTTTACCTTGGAAGTCGGTTTTAATTTTTTAACTTAAGTTATGAATTTTGTCTCTAATTATAAAATTATTCAAGATCCGCTATTTTGACTGTTATTCGATTTTCCTTTACGCCAGAATATAAACTCTTATAACGAAGAAGATGAAGAAAGCAAACTGTCTCTGTTTTTAACCGACTTCCAAAAAACGAGGAGGTTATAATATGTTCGGTCGTGGATATATATTTTTTTGTATGTTCAACGATTACTCCGCCGTTTGTGAACCGATTTTCAAAATTTTTGTTTTGTTGTATTAGGTTTCACTCCAATTTGGTACCATGTTCACAAAAGTGGTGACCTGATGATGGGATCCATGAGTAATCGAGGGAACTCCTCGAAATTTATATGGAAACATATGGTGATTTTGGTTTTATGAGAAGCATCCTAAGCATATGCTACGAAAACTCAAGATTTTGCACCGAGGTATACTATGGTTCCGAAGATACTAAGAGAACTCCGGATTCCTGGATACAAGTTTGGGAGTTTAGGCGCTGTTTTAAGAACTGAAAGCATATGCTTCTATGCTAATTGCATTCATCATCATAATTACCAAGTCAGGGTCACCAATGTCACCAAATTCAACCTTATCTCCAGAGCATAAGGCACACATTTGACATTACTTCTGAGAAGTTAAAGTTGCTTCGATCATGTAACATTCTGTCTCACTTCGCCGAGATATTCTGCAAAACAACCTAATTTCAACCTTTTGCATTGCGTTTAGCGTTCATGGTACCATCGAGGAAATTGATTCCTATGCAATTGATAGACCAACGTTATTTGGTCGAATATGTCAATTCAATATTAATTGTGATCTGTCGGCTGGGTTTGACGTAACGCGACCAAATTACTTAGGTCCCCGATCTGCATAGGAATCAACTTCTCTGATAGTACAATAACTATCGTCTGCCGGGTACCGTACTATACAGTGCGAGGCGTGTGCGACAAGTCGAGCGAGCACCCTATTGAAACTAGTCCGGTGACCGGCTACTTAGCACGTCACACGTGTTCACTTCGATTTTTTTAAAATGTAATGTTTAAAATTGTCTGCAGGCTGCAGCTGATATTATATTTTGTAAGTGTGACTGTAATAATGTTATACTGAATATGTATTATATTATAACTGGTAAAACAAAAAATGTGGGTAGTCTTCTATCAGTCTTAATGTGTAATCTTTTTATTGTATTTTAAATGAGCTCGCTGCACATGTAGTTTTTAAATTGTTTTAAGTCACAAAATGTATTTCTCGTAAGCGATTTTGTAATCTTTTGAGAAATAAAGAATCTTTAAACCTAAACCTAATAAGATACCTACGTAGAATAATATACAGGTGTATTATTCTACGTATAGTACGCGATGGCTTACTAGGTAACTAAAAAGAGTGAAATTATTATTTTTAACAAAAAATTAAAACCGACTCCTAAGGTAAAAACAATAATAGCATCCTTATAATTTGAACTAAAAAGTATTAAATAATTATTCCTATCTAATAGTTATTAATAGATGTCCGAATTTATATAATACAACACCACAATGTGGCCGCTTGGGAGTTGAAGCGTTCGAGACCGGTTTCAGCACGATGCTTATAATTTGTTGCTAATACCTAGTTTGTATCCTTCGATCGTGGATTCTTGGAAATCTATTGTTATTCTATTGTGTCTTGCTCACCGGTAAGCTTGTAACAAGATACGTAGAATAATATTATACAGGTGTATTATAATTTACGTACATAGTACGCGATAGTTTAGTACTAGGTAACTAAAAACTAAAAAGAGTGAAATTATTATTTTTAACAAAAAATTAAAACCGACTTCTAAGATAAAAACAAAAATTACATCCTTATAATATGAACTAAAAAGTATTAAATATTTTTTCCTATCTAATAGTGCCTTTTTCCGAATTCGGCTAAAACTCAACTATTTCTGTACTCGATCTTCATCATTTTGAAGTCGGTGCCAGTTCCAAAAGTTTCAAATATTCTGTCAGAGAACTGAAGATTCATCTGGTACCGACTTCAAAATGATGAAGATTGAGTACAGAAATAGTTGAGTTTTAGCCGAATTCGAAAAAAGGCACTATTAGATAGGAAATATTATTTAATACTTTTTAGTTCATATTATAAGGATGTAATTTTTGTTTTTACCTTAGAACTCGGTTTTAATTTTTTGTTAAAAATAATAATTACACATGAACATTATCTTAAATCATTAACTAAATGAGACAACAAAAGTTATTTTATCCATCTATATCTATATCTATACATAGATATATATTTATATTTTATATTTAGTAGTTTATTTTATACATATTTATGTAACATATTATGTAAGTAAGTATATATTTTAAATATGTATTATGTTTATTTTATTCTGAATTAAGTATATATTGTTATGATGTACCTAGATATGTTATTTATATTATCATTATGTTAATTATAAGATATTTTAATCCCTCTGTCCTCTAAATGTTTGCATCTACCTCACTATCTCTGCAACACCCTAAGTTTTGGCTGGAAGATAATGCCACAAGGCATTAAGCCCGCCTTTGTACTACAATGTGCAAAAGTTTTTAAATAAAATAAAATAAATAAATAAATAATTCGATTGCAGTATTAAAGCGCATTATGTTATGAATGCGGCTGCGGCTAAGTGTCTAAACACACTAGGCCGAAGTTCGCGATCGCGTTGCGGTCTGAATCTCTGAATTGACTTGAAGATCATAAAGCAGTCGCATTATGATCTGCAATAAAAAAAAAAGAAAACAAAGAGGTTGGATAGGAGTAAAATACTATTGGTAAATATAGACGTAGGTTAATAAAATTCAAAACGTTAGAAAGTAAGTATGTTTTGTGAAAATATGTACATAGCGCCACCATTAATCCTTCAGGCCTCGCGTGAGCACCGGTGATCGCGAGAACAAAAGAATTCAATGGGAATTCCTAGAACCTCCGATCGAAGGATTAATTTTCACTATCAATCTGATTGACGGAATACTGATGGTTATAAAAAGTACATATTAAAAAAATTATCAGTCCATCAATCCTTTCAATTAAATGATCAGTTTTCCAGTCAAGTCAATCTTTACTAGACTGATGGATCAGATTGATGAAAAACTGATCGTGTAACCTACGCGACGTCATAAACACTAATACCGCTATCCCCAACCCGCGGCCCGCCGGAACTTTGTGGCCCGCTAAAAAATCTTGAAATTCATGCCCACCGGCAAAATAACGTAGTCTACGTGATAGTCGTTAAATTTTTTAACGTGACAACGTCTTATAATTCGATGGGGCCGGCTGCGCGCACGAAAAAACATGACGCAATATGCGGCGTTACCTCGCTCTGAGGCGTTCCATTTAAGGCTATGACGTTGTCACGTTCAACTATCGTCAGTAAACCGACTTTACAGACAACCGAGTTCGAGTTCGACACAAAACACTACTCTCCAACCGTCTTATTTCACTTTAAAATCGTTAATTTTGAAGAATGTTATTTTTTAACCCTAAAAAATTTTTGTTGCGGCCCGCGACACCAAGACCAAAACATGTTTGTGGCCCGCATTAAAAAAAGTTTGGGGACCACTGCACTAATATATGGGATTTTGTCGGTATTAAAATATAGTAAGTAAAATGTTTGTGTACATACTTTTATTTATTGATTATTATATTATAATTTATTCACATCTCCTCATCCCAGTTCTCCCAGGCGTCTTCATCCTCCAGAGTCACGTCTTGTACGTTCTTGCCGGTGGACGCTGACGTGACGTCCTTCAGTATCTTCCGATATATGTCCTTGCAGAAGATACGTATCACGAGATTGCGGCCCTCTGTGTACGAGTTAATAAATATATTTAAAAGTTAAGTATTAAATAATAATTCGAATTCAAAATAATATGGATGTGTATGTTATGGAGGCACTTCACATAGCTATTTGTTGTATTTGACAACATTATTGACGAATACACAAACAAGCAAATAAAGGCAAATACGGCCCTTCCACACATGCGACGTCAAATACCAAACTTTTACTTGATTTTCTTAACTTGCCTATTTGACTCCTTTGATGTGCGTCAAAAGCCGACAAAGGTACGGAATGTGTATATTTTGATATTGGTCATATTTGTCAAGTAGGCAAATAAGGCTAATATTTATCAAACACACCGTCTACACAGTCATGGTGATTGTTTGCGAATACATCACATACGCAAATACAAATAGCCGAGTGAAGTGCCTCCATTGGATTCCCAGTTTAACGACATTGGAATAACGATTTAAAAATGTGACATTTAAAAAATTCTGTGGACTTTACTAAGCGAGCCAGGTGCCGCTGTGTCTACTGAGCCAGGTGACGTGCAAATTTATCCAGATGTTAATCCAGATGTATACTGAGCTAGATGTTAATCCAGATCTTGTGTATTTATCCAGGTGTTGTGTATACTGACCGAGCAAGGCGCTGTTAGCAGCTTGGAGTGCTGGCCCCTCTGCGTTTGGCACTTGAGCATTTATACAGTTGTAGAGATGCTGCTGTGTATAGTGTATACGGAGCCAGGTGTTGTGTGTATTTATCCAGCTGTTGTGTATACTGACCGAGGCAGTTGCTGTCAGTGGCTACTGGTGCGTGTATAGTGTATACTTCATAGTCAGGTGTTGTGTATATTTATCCATGTGTTGTGTATACTGAAACAGTAGCGCTAGCACGGCGAACAGCGGAAATGCGAAAGTATAGACACCAGTGGAAAGAAACCTAAGGTGCCGTTCCGATCTTTTTTCGTTCCGAAAAATTCAATTAAAATGCCACTTTATGACAGACTATAGTCACAAACTGTGGAGATAAACTTAAGGTGCCGTTTTTTTTAGTTCCGAAAAATTCAATTAAAATGCCACTTTATGACAGACTATAGTCCTAAGAATTCAAATAATATCCTACATTATGACATAATATACTGTAGTCTGTCATAAGGTGGCATTTTAATTGAAATTTGTCGGTCGCGATTAGCCGCGGTAAAGATCGGAACGGCACCTTAGGTTTATTTCCACAGTTTGTCCATACTTTTGCATTTCCGCTGGTCGCCGTGCTAGCGCTACAGGTGTTGTGTATATTTATCCAGGTGTTGTATATACTGACCTAGCCAGGTGCTGTCCGCAGCTAGTAGTGCTGGCACCTCTGCATTGGGCACCTGAGCGTGTATACAGTTGTATAGATGCGGCGAACGGAACATCGTGCCTCGATGCTTCGTTATGAATTGTTCCATCGTTGGTAACTTGGGCAAGCTGGGTTCGCCGTATATCTGGAAATAACGTTATTTATTAGGTCCACTAGATGACGCCCGAAACTCCGTTGCGTCAAAATTAGTTTATCGCGGGAAACAGTACATTTTTTCAGGATAAATGAACAGTCCCCGTGTTTAATGTATTATTGACATAATATGACCAGATATGTCACATAGGCTATGTTCCGATATTATATACTGCGACCACTGCAGAGTGTGACGTCATTTTAGTATATTGCGAAGCCGTTCCTTTATAGTTAGTATACTGGTTACTATTTAAAACGGAACACAATCCAGTATGCTATCAGCCGCATTTTTGACAGCTCGTATTGAACATTTTTAACATAGTCTAATAAGGTTAATTTTTGCAATTCTTCCAGTGTTTTATTATTAATAATCCAAATTAATTACAGGAATTTATAATTTTGGGATTAAACTGTAGGTATTGTTATAAAACCTTAGACACTTGAGTGGTTTTGACAGTTGACTGATCACGTGATCAAAGTACTGCGAGTGCCTTACCTCGAAAACGCCAGTGCTCACAGTACACTATGGCGCCGATTGATGACGTCATATATTTCACTAAGGTATTGCGGCAGTGTACTGCAACTCCATTACGGAACGATTTTTTCTACAGTGATAGCACTGTGCAGTGGTCACAGTGTATAACGGAAAATAGCCATAATAATATGGATTTGTAACGAGAAAGAGCTCCTAGTATTAATGTGGAAAATAAATATCTTATCCAAGACTTCCAGTCTTTTCTTCACCCAGCGCGATAAACATAATTTGGCGCAACCTAGTTGCGGCCTGCGGGCGACATTTAGTAAGTATAATACATTGAGTTTGTAGTGTAAGGGACAGGCCCTTACATTACAAACTCAATGTATTATCACCACTTCTGATAAGCGACAAATAAGCTATCCACTAATTAACTTGACGTAAGTATGGAGAATCTGTCAAAAAACTTGTGAATAGGGTAAATGACTAGTAGATTGGACAGTACTAGTCATTGGAAAAAGCACAAAAACACCATATTTATGAATGTTGCTTTAAAAACTGACTGTTTTTCTTAAAAAACAGCGTTCTTTTACTTTAAAAACAGGAAACTTTTAAAGCAAGCTAGCAAGCAGTAATTAATATTGTGTTTTTGTGCTCTTTCCAATGACTGGTACTGTCCAATCTACAAGTCATTTAGCCTATTCGGCACTTTGTAAGAAAGCGGTAAACCAGGCCCTAAAGCGCGGTCTGTCTTTGATTTATTTAGACCTTGTGCCTTTTTAGGTTGTCATTAGATCATAGCATCCACTTAACACTCATTACTCACGCGTAACAAAGTGACATTGCACGGCGACATGATGTGTTTCGTCAAACTCTCCACGACAATCTGTAACAAAATAGAATATTATAATTGCTAATGCGCCTATCAACAATATTTTTTTGTTAATAGTACGAAGTTCCTTACCGCGCGTTGCGGGCGAAAAAAAATACAAAAAAAAAACTTGAGAGGTGTCAAGGGACACCCGAATGGAACGAAGTTGTTTCTTTATGTTCAAAAAACCTGTATACATAATATACACTCAAAAATATTATTTAAAAAAACGCCATCTATTGACGCCCAGGAATACTAACGAGTCGCTGTTTATTTTTAAAAAACGCCACCTAGTTCACGCACAGGAATATTTACTATCAACGCCATCTGCCCCTAACATGCAGGTACTAATAAAAAAGTGTCGAGGTCAAACCAAGGTCAAATATATGTAGTTCTGTCTAGCTTTCAGCACGCCGAACGCGTGATAAGGAACTTCGTTCCAAAAAGAGAGAGAGAAAAACACGCGCTACCGCACGGCTTACCACTATAGCATTTTTGCTCTAGTTGTAATATACCGACACTTTAGTGTCATGTCGTTACGACTTTTTCCGTCTAGCCCCCTTTCGCAACGCGCGATAAGGAACTTCGTTTCAAAATATAAATTCGGCACCGCTCAACTCACGTAAGGTATAGATGGCGCTAATTTCTTGAACTGTTCGCGGACTTTGTTCTGCGCGGCCGCGTCGATGCCCGGCCCTTGCACGTTTGTTTCGAGGCTGTTCACGTATTTCACTAGCTGGAATTAAAAAGTATAAACGTCATTTTTGATACTAAAGTGCGACAAGGCTTTAGGGGCGAAGCCAAACGAGCGTAAGTTGTGAGTCACAGAATTTCTGCCGGGCAAAATTCAAGCTGCATTCAGTTTCATACAAAAGTCCTGTTTGATTCACACGAGCGTAATTTTGTGAGTTGTCATTTGTATGAAGAAAATTCTGCCCGGCAGAAATTCTGCGGCTCACGAGTCACGACTCACAAATTACGGTCGTTTGGCTTCGCCCTAAATCACTTTAAATGAACGTACCGAAGAAAGGAACTAACGCCGCCATCATACAAAAACCTATTTATTATGTCAATGCAAAAACCCCATCAAAGAGAATATAATCACTATGAACCCCATTTTTGACAGTTCTCCCGGCACCGCCACCACTCACGTTCATTTAAATCCTTGTCAGTCTATAGACCTAGTATATCCCTTAATCGGGCCTAACGAAAAAATCAGTTTTGCATGGATTAAGTAGATGTTTTTAGGTCAATTAGGATATCTGTGTACATAAAATCAATTATAAATTACTGAAACTGAAAATAATTATGTTTTTACGGTTGGGAAATTATTTCCCTTTGGCTGTTCACGATCAACCAAGATGGAAAAGTATTTCCCTTTGCCCGATTACGAAACAAATTTATAAATAAATAGACTTAAGTACATGATGATAATAATTATTTAATAATTATTATCATCATGTACTTAAGTCTAAAAGATTAAAATATTATACTTATAGTTTAACTTATTATGTTTATTTGTCCGTAGTATAATATATATAGCCTAAACAATTATCTCAATGTAGTACATATTTTAAGTAATCCATTTATGACTTATAATTACCCTGCTATCTATTTATTTTTTGAACTCTCCTGCCCTGCAGGGTTGCCTGGAAGAGATCGCTTATAGCGATAAGGCCGCCCTTGCCCACATTAATGTCTTAGTTTTAAGTACTGTAAGTCTGATTGTATACCCATTGTTTATGTGAGCAATAAAGTGTTTATCTATCTATCTATCTATCTATCTAGTTAGTTGCCCTGACTCTACTTTTGAATTTATTTTCCTCAATAAATGTGCTTAAAATTGTTTAAATCAAAACGAGCTTTTGTATCAGTATGCGAATAAAGGATCTAATAAACAATAAAATAACTAATCTTTAAGAGGTATTTATTAAAAAAAAACATTAACCAGACAAATGAAACTGTTTTAAATACTCCTGCGGACATATTGCCACTTAGAATTTTTTTTAAAGGCATTATCCAAAATAATTGAAAATAAAAATTTAAAATAAACTAAGATAATTGACAAATCTTAAAAGTTGACAAAAATAAATCCCCATTTTTTTAATATATAGTTTCGCAAAATGGAGTTGCTAATGGGCAATGGAAACTGTTTTCTCACTTGCGAGTATATATTTCAAATGAATCAAAACCACATAAACACTACGTTTTTTGCACTGAAAATCATAACAAAGCTACACAGAATATAATAAATTAGTACATAACAAATGAAATATCTACTTATAAAAATCTTTTCTGAAGAAACTTTGCAAATTTATGTCTCCACTATGTGAAAATCGCGCATTTTTTTCAAAACTGACATTTATTTGCTTCTAACATTGACACTTGAAAGGGCTGGGTTGCGACTAAGACAATGTTGTAATTATCTTAGATTCTATTTGTGTAAAGAAAAAAACATAAAAGGTTGCCATTTCTCAAATATTCGGAATTTTAGCTAGATTGAGAGAATGGGAAAATAGTTCCCTGTGCCCGATTAAGGGATATACTATAGACTATTGTTCATTTAAATGCTTGTCGGTCTATACTCTATAGAGCATAGCCATAGAGTATAGTCTATACTCTATACTATAAATTATAGACCGACAAGCATGAACGTAGAAAAAAAGGCGGACGGAGTCTTGTCATATACAAAACTGTGTCTTCACTTTTCTTCTGAGTCGGCCACGCACACGTTCTGACGCCTGTCAAATAGTATGGATTAGCGCAAGAATGTGTGCGTGCGGACCGTGTACATACAGCCAGCTGGACGACTCTGAGCGACACAGTTTTGTGTATGGTGAGACTCCGTCCGCCTTTTTTATACGTCCATGCCGACAAGCATTTAAATGAACGATAATTTATTGATAGGTATTGTCACCAATGCAAATATGACCATCTATGACAATGAGGGGGGAAGGGTCTAAAAATCATGAAAATGATGTGACGTACTTTATATAATTATACTCTCTTTGCTGATTAATTGATAATAGTAAGCGAATTAAGTAAATAAAAGTACATATTATTAAAATTACCTCCAAATGTATAGCAGACGAGTATTTACTTATAGCACCTTGAACAGTCCCCAGCGGCATACTGTCAGCCACTGAAACAAGGCGTTTAAAAATTAAATTAAAATCATTAATTTGAAAAAAAAAATTGTTGGTTGGACTTTACTCTTACAACCCTATACCTAATAAGGGGGAATATGTGTGATTTTATAGTGCCCAAGTGTGTGCGCAATACTGAAGAGCACTATCTCTTCCTTTACTTCCATAAACTAGTGGGACAGACGACTGGCACGAATTAGGACCTTTCACGTATCTATCCGACTCATGGATGACTAGCTGTTTCCCGCGACTTCGTCCGCGTGCACTTCAGTTTATAGCGCGCGATGTCAACAAAATTGGTGTCAAAAGCTTTTATAAAAAAAAAACCTGGTACCCCTTAAATCAAACCCAAAAACAGCGATGCAGTGTGCACATATAACTTATTTAATTTTTTAAAATTAATCTTTATTTATGCCAAATTTTAAAGTAAGTATATTTAGCCCCCCAATTACACAACTTTACCCATAAACTATTTATCATTGATTGGTTTAAGGTTACGTCACTGCATAGATAAAGTACTGAGTTATTTAATAACGTAAAAGAGTACATAATAACAATCGAAAAAATCGAAAAACAGATAGAAGATGATACCACCTCTTATAGAAAGACGTTTGTGTAAGCAATAGAGAGATGTAGGAGACGCATAGCGCCATCTATCATAAATTTTTGGAATTAACTTAATTTGAAAAAATTTACGCATTTTCACCCCCTTACAACCCCTTTGTCCAGTTAAAAAGTAGCCTATGTCCTTTCTGAGACTTTAGACTATCTGTGTACAAAATTTCATTACAATCGGTTCAGTAGTTTTGGCGTGAAAGCGAGACAGACAGAGATACTTTCGCATTAATAATATTAGTAAGTATAGATAGATATCATGGCGGACAGTCAGGTCACAGGCATTGTCCTAACCAAACTTAAAAAACTTTTGCAACGCGGGCATCGAACCCACGATTCAAGAGCTATGCTCTTAACCACTGGGCTAGGTCGCCTCCATAGCCCAGTATTTTAGAGCGGGGCTCTTGACTCGGAGGTCGTGTTATTTCAAAGTTGGGTTAGGACAATGCAGGCTGATCACCTGATTGTCTGACAAGTAAGATGATCCATGCGTCGCCAGTCATATCGGTCGTCCGTACCACTGGGTTAAGGAATAAAGAGTGCTCTTGTGTATTGCGTATAACTTGGGCACTATAAAACTACCTACTCCTGCATAATTGGCCTGGTTTTCCATGAAACTGGCCATCGTCACCGAAACCAGTGTGGGAGTTATTATTATTGATGCGTGATCAGCTTTGTCTTACACTTAGAAACTTTTTGTCAATGCGGGCATTGAACCAACGATACAATAGCCAAGCTCATACCACTGGGCTATGGAATTATCAAATAATACTCACACTTGGGTTCATAAGGTTGCGGAGTACACTTCAACATTTCCTTGGTAAGCACTAAATTGCTTCCCGTCTTAGCCAGGCAATTCTTGATCAGATCAAAGTCGGTGTTGTGAGGATATTTGAACCTGTAGTTGCTGCTCAGTAGAAAACCGTTTTCCGATTCATTTAAAAAAGGTCTAAGACGGCCTTCTACGACCTGCGAGAATAAGAGGAGACAATCACTACAATGATAATATCTATGGACGCTTCACACCACGTCAGTCTGACCCATGGTAAGTACCTAAAGGACTTCTGTTAAGGGTACCTACCAGACGACGGAAATATTTTTAATACTTTTATACTATACATAATACATATGTTTAAGATTTTTATTGATACATATTTAATACACATCCATGACCCAGGAACTTTGAAAACTTTTTGTTCAGTCGGCGGGATTCGAACCCGCGACCCCCAGCTTGAGCTATCAACAGCCCACCAACTGAGCCACAGAGGTCGTCATAATGATTTAATTTTGTCAATAAAAAATACGTGAGGCACTCGGAGACTGCCGTGGTAATGCTATTGCAGACATTTTTTATCAACTTATGCAATTACATTTCGCATACGTCTAGTCGCACGCACACAAACACCGTGCCGAACTGAAACGACGCGGCTTTCAACGCCGCACTGCTGTACTGGTCGGAGTGGGGGTGTTAGGTTTATTTTCGTTACGGATTATCTTGATTCGGTCGCCACGCTCAAAGCCCGCGATAAAAGCTATGCTTCAAATGTGTTTTAAATTTCTATAGTATCGCTAAAACTCGAGAACAGATGAATCAGTTTGGCAAATTTTAGTTTTCAAATATTCGTAGAAGTCCAGGGATTTATATCGGGAGGGAAAGGATACAGAGGTGGGGCATCTAGTAAATAAATAATAGAGGAAAGGTGTGCCTTTGCGATTCGCTTGGCTCGTCTTGGCGTCACTGCTGTGCCCCCAGATACGCACCTTAACAATTTCATGGAGCAACTTGTTGCCAACCGCTTTGTTGATCTCCATGAGAGCCGTATGCTTGTCTTGCAGCTCGTAGATAAGATCATTACGAGTATGATTAAACATCTGAAAATGAAATTTAAATTAACGATTATACTTTGTAAAGTTGTCTATGGTAATTTTGAGGTTATGACTTGTGGACTTGATCGTACATAAAAAAAGTCAATTGTGATAAGAGCATTGCAGGCTGTTCATCTGATTGGTAAGAAAGATGAAAGATGACTTATAATTTAGTGTCTAAATACACCATGCCGAAGTTCCGCGGCGGAAGCTCGGCATGATTCCGCCTGCAATATATTTTAAATTACCGATGACACACCATGCCGAAATTCCGCCGCTTTATATTGTATGAGTTTAACATTGCTGACGTAATCATGCTGAACCTCCGCCGCGGAACTTCGGCATGGTGTTTAGACACTTAGGGCCAACCCACACGTGCCACAACCACACAACAACCACAACCACACCACGTGGTCGGGCGTATATTTCGTATTGTATGAACTGGACCATTCACGTGTACCACATTTTGCAGTCGTTGTCGACCACTTGTCAGATAACTTGTCAGACGCAACCACGGCCGACCACATCGCAACCACGTCGCAACCACAACGTTGCGTCGATGCAACGACAGTGCGTGCACACCGCCCGTGCTCTTCCCCCCTCCCCTCCGTTACATTGACTTTCGTACGTAACCACATCGCAAACACTGGCGACAACGCAACCACGTCGGCATTTTGTCGGAACCACAACGCAACTACAAAAAGCTGCAGCGACACCATTCACACGTAACCACTGCTCGACGACATTTTGTCGTTGCGATGTCGTGTGGTTGTGGTACGTGTGGGTTGGCCCTTAGATGGGCATGTAAAAAGTCCCAAGTTCAGGTGATCTCGTGTCAGTTGTGTTGGTCAACTGTCTGTGGGTTAGATTTGAAAAGGTGGATTCTGATGCGGGCTCTACACTCGCGGCGCGAAAGCCCGCGCAGGCCGCGAACCGCGAGTGTGCAGGAAGGTTTCGCGGCTTTGCGTTCGCGCTTCGCGGCTTCGTATTTGTTCGCATCGTGTTCACGGCGTGTAGCATCCTTGAATCGCGGCCGCAATTCGCGCTGCGAGTGTAAAGCCCGCATGAGGCATAGATTAGATTGGTTTATTAGGGTTCCGTACCCAAAGGGTAAAAACGGGACCCTATTGGCGTCTGCCCGTCTGTCTGTCACCAGGCTGTAACTCGAGAACCGCTATAGCTAGACTTCTGAAATATTCACAGATTGTTTACATCTGTTGCCGCTATAACAACAATTAATACTAAAAGTAAAATAAATAGGCTACTTGACCTAATTTTTTTCTTCATGCTTATTCGCTTCATAATCATTCATTTTTACAAAAAAAACTAATATTTTAATATTTTACACAGTAGAAACCCATAAAAATGTTTATTGAAAAATATGCCTCTTAAATGGCGCCGAAAACACTGTCCGCCATAGTGTGACGTCATACGCTTTCTATTTTAAACTGTCTTTATTGAAATTTTTTTAATGTGCTAAATGTACGAGTCTAAAAGTGCCCAAAAATTATAAAATTATTATATAAGAAATTAGAAATCATTTGCAATGTTGAAAACTTTTGGAGAAAAGTTTTGGCCATTTCATTTCCCGTCTACAATAAATGGAGATACTATATATAAAACTGATGTTTTATTTGAATTATTGAAGAAAATATATAATAGGCTTATTCTTAATAATGTACAAATAAACTTACATATAGCGAGCGCGATAAATAAAAGATATTAAATTAGTATGAGGATGACGTCACATCCAAATCGGAAGTACCGCAATAGCGTTTTCGTCAGTACAATTCCTATTTTCATAAAATCATATTTTCAAATCGACTTTATTTATCAATCATAAGCTTTTATTTGATAATAAGGGTGAAATACGGTTTCCTAGGCCAAGTTCTACTAGAAATATGCATTTGTTCAATGAAATTGAATATAGGTCAAGTAGCCTATTGAATATTTTAGGGGGCTCCCATACAACAAACATGATTTTTTTGCTATTTTTGGCTCTTAATCAATAACGGCAACACATAGGCAATTGAAATATTCACAAAATACTTCATTGTATTTGTACTTTAATAATCAATAATATAAAAATTATAAATTATAAAATGAAGGGTGGCTCCCATACAAAAAATACAATTTTTTGTCTACTTTCGCTCTATACCGGTACGGAACCCTTCGTGCGCGAGTCCGACTCGCACTTGGCCGATTTTTGGTTTATATGTCTACTGTCTACTACTTTTATTATTAAATATTAATTTTAAAAAGTTACCCTCTCTTTAGGCACTAGTGAAGTTTGTGGCATTTTCAAATGTCTATTCCTATTCTTTCCCTGTTTGAATTTTTTGATTTTTGTGTTCACCTAGAAAAAAAAAATGCAAATTAGGACAAACATTTCTGTGAGCAAGGTAACATTCGATTAAAAAACATAGAACATAAGAAGAAGTAAAGCTTGACAAGGCTTTAAATGAATGTGGCGAGGGAAAGGAACTAACGCTTCCATCATACAAAAACATCATTTTTGACATGTGTTTGACAGTTCTCCTTTATCAGCAGCACCCTGTCCACATACATTTAAAGCCTTGTAGCACTATTTGTACACAACTTAAAGATTATTGTGTATGTGGCCGTAAGCATCACAATCCTGCATCGCGCTATGAATGTTTCTTAGAAGGGCAAAGATTTATACAGCATCTGAATAGGCTATCTCGCTCGGTCGGAAGATCTTCTTTTGGGGCCGCCACGTATATTCCTAGTTGGCACATGTCAATTCTGTACCACAATAAGGGCCTGTGTCACCACTTCCTGATAAATTCCGCAACTTTTTTTGACAGATTATCCATACTCTGGGGCTGTTTTACCACTTCCTGATAAGTGCCCGATAGGCTATCCACAACTTAGCTTGACAGGAGTATGGAGTATCTGTCAAAAATGTAGTGGATAGCCTATCTAGCACTTATCAGAAAGTAGTGAAACAGGCCCTAAGACTTACCAAAAAAAAATTATCACTTACATATGGTTGAGTGTTAGATACGTGGGCTGTGAAGACAACATTTTTCCTCTTGATTCCGTTAAGTTTCTGAGCGCATTCCTGTGCTTTTGTGGCATCGAAGATGTTGATATGAAACGCTTTTGTTCCTTTCCTTGAGCTCGGCGTAAAATTAAGTCCCTCGAATTTCTCTTTTATTACTTTCGATATTATGCCAACACATTGGTTTATGGTAAACTGAAAAATAATCATTTATTAGTGTATTCAACCAAAAAGAAGTGTAAGTAGATAGAACCAAAAATAAGAATATTAAAAATGTAAACATAAATTTATATAATCCCAGTCTACAAATAAATAAAGCTTTTATTTAGATTTTAGACTATAACCATTTAAGTTTGTCAGCTTCACTAGTTGTCAACTTCGACATAGCCCATAAGCTTTGTCCAGATTGTGCCTTTTTCTGTTCGTCAAGGGCATGCGTTATAGCGCAGTCAACAGCGAATGTGATGCATGCCCGCGATGCATGCCCTTTGACCGTATCCAAGAAACAAAAATGACAATGTCAACATTGCAGTCTGACTGACTTTTCGTCTTTGCCTGTCTAGATACTCATAATCCATACTATACTAATATTATAAAATATGCTGAAGTGTCTTAACTGATGTCCCAACCGCTGGACAGATTTTACTGAAATTTGGTATGGAGATACTCTACGGTCCGTTAAAAACATAGGATGCCTTTTATCCCGGAAAAAATGTACGGTTCTCGCGCGATAAACGAATTTTGGGGCAATGGAGTAATGGGCGTCGTTTAGATAAAATTATTTAGGTAGTGTAAACCTTATCATAATTTAATAATTCATCGCCCAGTAGAAATTACGTCGCATCATAAAATGTATTAAACAATTAGCAAACACAATAAAATTATACAAAACGATTTACATCGATGCTGCATACAGTCTTAAAGTCCACTTAAAATACTAATTACCTTAAGTGGAATCCCTTCTATAGTTACTATCATTTTATATTTTCTTTCTTCCTGATTTATTCAATTTACAATTATAGTAATTGTAACCTAGGTATTTACAAAAATAATAAATATGAAAATTGCAATCCAACTCCAAGACTCCAAGCTTGTAGGTATGTAAATTCTTTTTCTTCTTCGACTTCTTCTTCCATAAGACTTTTTTTTTTATTAATAAAATTTTACGGGCCTGGATTCTTGTCCTTTTAGCCCATCTTCCATAATGTTACTGCCGATCCACACTCGCGCGCGAAGGCACGCCGCGGACCGCGGCGCGGATCGCGGCGCGAATCGCGGCGCGGATCGCACATTACTGCCAAATCCTCTCAAAGTTCGCGACATGTCCGCAGTGTAGTTCGCGCTTTAAGCGTTCTTTATTTGAAAAATTTCCCGCGCGTCTACTTTTTTCATAATATGGCGCTCGGCTTTTTAAGAATGGCCAGTGTCAAGTAAAATATGGCGGGAAAAAAAACTTTCGTGAAAAGTTTACAAAAAGTTGTTTTTCCAGATGATCGTCAAGTCAAAAGTCTAGTAAAAGTCTAAAAATATTATTTTAAAAAGATAAAACCGACTTCAAGTTTCACGTAAATAATTACGTAGCATTAAAATTCCCTATCTCAAAAACTACTGAACCGATTTTGATGAAACTTGCAGCATTCCCTAAGTTAAACAATGCCTAGTACAACAAAAAAAGAATCACTTAAATCGGACTTGTAGTTCCAGAGATATGCGTGCACAAACATAAAAACATACATACATACATACACTTTCGAAATTTGGCACATTTGTTCAGAAGCGGCTATAGATTAACATATAAAAAAACTGGACAGTTCTGGAAATATTACATACATACGCGTCGAATTGATAACCTCCTTTTTTGAAGTCGGTTAAAAAGTAGTCAGTAAAGTCAACGAGTCAAGTCAGTTGTTTTAGTAAAGTGGTAGACCCTTTACTAAAACTTTCGACGGAGTTTTGGAGGGAACACAAAATGGCACGATTCTTGAAGTTGTATCACTTGCCCACACTTGTGCACGACATCAAATTTTTAATGTTTTTTTTAATGAAATAAGGGGGCAAACGAGCAAACGGGTCACCTGATGGAAAGCAACTTCCGTCGCCCGTTGACACTCGCAGCATCAGAAGAGCTGCAGGTGCGTTGCCAGCCATTTAAGGGGTAATAGGGGAAGGTAGGGAAGGGAATAGGGGAGGGTACGGAAGGGAAAAGGGTAGGGGATTGGGCCTCCCGTGAACTCACTCACTCGGCGAAACACAGCGCAAGCGCTGTTTCACGCCGGTTTTCTGTGAGGACGTGGTATTTCTCCGGTCGAGCCGGCCCATTCATGCCGAAGCATTGCTCTTCCACTTCAACGCCGGTTTTCTGTGAGGACGTACGTAAAACGTAATGGTTAACATTCTACCAACATTACACATTAAAAACCGAAATAACACAATTTTAGGAAAATAATACAAAAACACAACGTCACTCTTTCGTATTCTCAGCAAAACTCCGCGCGTCTAGTCTTTCTTGACAGACTGTATTAATATATTGTATTATCTGTTCACTAAACAATGCTGGCATGTCTTGTATGGCAAAAGCCCTTATTAAAATAAAGATTAAAAAAATCCCTTTGTCGCGGGACAGAAAACCGACAACATTCGGGGAACGGGCCGCGAAGTGCGAAACATATGCGAATCGGATCCACACTCATGCTTCGCAGAATTTTCGCGGCGCCGCGGCGTCGCGCACGGTCCGCGTGCGAGTGTGGATGCAGCCGGGGAACCAGCCGCGAAGTGCGAAAAATATGCGAATCGGATCCACACTCACGTTTCGCGGAAATTTCGCGGCGTCGCGCGCGGTTCGCACGCGAGTGGGGATCGGGCTTTACGTAGTATACAGTTTACATCCTCTTTGTTCCATGACTACATACCAGTGTTGCCAGAGTATACTCAGCCCAGGTTGCCAAGGTTCAAATGTTGCCATCTGAAACCAAATGTTGCAATTAGAAAAAAAAACCTGTAAAGCCCCATCCCCACTCGCGTGCGAACCGCGCGCGACGCCGCGAAATTTCCGCGAAACGTGAGTGTGGATCCGGTTCGCATATTTTTCGCACTTCGCGGCTGGTTCCCCGGCCGCATCCACACTCGCATGCGGACCGTGCGCGACGCCGCGGCGCCGCGAAATTTCTGCGAAGCATGAGTGTGGATCCGATTCGCATATGTCTCGCACTTCGCGGCCCGTTCCCCGAATGTTGTCGGTTTTTTGTCCCGCGACAAAGGGGTTTTTTTTTAATCTTTATTTTAATAAGGGCTTTTGCCATACAAGACATGCCAGCATTGTTTAGTGAACAGATAATACAGTCTGTCAAGAAAGAGTAGACGCGCGGAATTTTGCTGGGAATACGAAAGAGTGCCGTTGTGTTTTTGTATTATTTTCCTAAAATTGTGTTATTTCGGTTTTTAATGTGTAATGTTGGTAGAATATTAACCATTACGTATTACGATTTACGTACGTCCTCACAGAAAACCGGCGTTGACGTGGGAGAGCCATGAATGGGCCGGCTCGACCGGAAAAATACCACGTCCTCACAGAAAACCGGCGTGAAACAGCGCTTGCGCTGTGTTTCGCCGAGTGAGTGAGTTTACCGGAGACCCAATCCCCTACCCTTTTCCCTTCCGTACCCTCCCCAATTCCCTTCCCTACCTTCCCCTATTACCCCTTAATCAGAAGAGCTACAGGTGCGTTGCCAGCCTTGGCAACGCACCTGCAGCTCTTCTGATGCTGCGAGTGTCCATGGGCGACGGAAGTTGCTTTCCATCAGCTGACCCGTTTGCTCGTTTGCCCCCTTATTTCATAAAAAAACATTAAAAATTTGATGTCGTGCACAAGTGTGGGCAAGTGATACAACTTCAAGAAACGTGCCATTTTGTGTTCCCTCCAAAACTCCGTCGAAAGTTTTAGTAAAGGGTCTACCACTTTACTAAAGCAACTGACTTGACTCGTTGACTTTACTGACTACTTTTTAACCGACTTTAAAAAAAGGAGGTTATCAATAATTCGACGCGTATGTATGTAATATTTCCAGAACTGTCCAGTTTTTTTATATGTTAATCTATAGCAGCTTCTGAACAAATGTGCCAAATTTCGAAAGTGTATGTATGTATGTATTTGGCATCACACAGCATTATAATATTATGATATTAATGTAACTAGATCACAATAACTGTACCACTCAATACTGTTTATTATTATGATGTTTCGTGTGATGCTGGAAATAAAAGTATTCTTATTATTATTCTTATGTACGTATGTATGTTTTTATGTTTGTGCGCGCATATCTCTGGAACTAAAAGTCCGATTTAAGTGATTCTTTTTTTGTTGTACTAGGTATTGTTCAATTTAGGGAATGCTGCAAGTTTCATCAAAATCGGTTCAGTAGTTTTTGAGATAGGGAATTTTAATGCTACGTAATTATTTACGTTGAAGTCGGTTTTATCTTTTTAAAATACTATTTTTAGACTTTTACTAGACTTTTGACTTGACGATCATCTGGAAAAACAACTTTTTGTAAACTTTTCACGATTTTTTTTCCCGCCATATTTTACTTGATACTGGCCATTCTTAAACAGCCGAGTGCCATATTATGAAAAAAGTAGACGCGCGGGAAATTTTTCAAATAAAGAACGCCTACACTGCGGACATGTCGCGAACTTTGAGAGGATTTGGTAGTAATGTGCGATCCGCGCCGCGATTTGCGCCGCGATCCGCGCCGCGATCCGCGGCGTGCCTTCGCGCGCGAGTGTGGATCGGCAGTAAAAAAACGGTCTGTGCCCTTTAGTCCTGACCTCTATAATACACTGGACTGGCTATGAGCCTATGCCGTACAAAATGACAGCTATTTCTTGTGCCGATTTGAAGCGCTGCGGTGAGTGTACTGTGAACTAATTACATAGAAAATTGCCACCGCCATTTGCAAAATAGTAGTTCCAAGTACACTCACTACTACTTTCACAAAGACGTCAGCGCCAAAATGGCGACTTTCAAATAGGAACATTTTATTGATAGCGATCGCCGGTCCAGTGAATTATAGCTGAGGTCAGTGCTTTTAGTAATATAAAAATATTTATACCTACCTATTGAGTACTGTTTTATTGCTCTGCATTTTGGTTGATAAAAATTTAAATCGCAAAAAATCATGTTTCAAAAAATGATAATTCATTTGTTAGATCCAAATTCCAATGCATATAAGTTTTATTAGAGCATTTTTTGTTTATCAAAATATAATATAAAAACTGAAGTGCATCTGTTCTCGAACCTACTGTAATGTAGACGTGTACACCGAACACAGATCGCACTTGTTGAGTCTTCAATCAGTAAAATTGGTTTTTCAAATAGGTCTATAGGTAGCTTCTTCGATTAAAAGAATAAAGAGTAAAGAATAGTGAGAATAAACCAATAGATTTAAAAACAAAAGTATTAGAAAACTACGAAAAAATTTCCTTTGCATCGCACTACACAGTGCACGCAGTCACACACAAAGAATTTATTTAAAACACTACGTATTAATTATAATTCTGCTCTGTGGTCACAAAGCTTCTTCCATTTTTGTTTACATAAAATTACTTTTATCCTACGAATAATAAAAACTACGGAAGAGTAACTCCGTCAAAAAACATGCTCCAAAATACTTGTCAAAAAAGTGTACCTTAGGTTCACTTTTCATACATTTGCAATGTTTAGGTGACCTTGAGCGGTATAAAGGCTGACGTTACATGACAGTTCGAATGGAACCAAATTTAAAACTGTATTAGTATGGGAGTTACGTTTCTTTAGGGTTTATTCGTAGCTTTTATCTCTAGCACAGTATAGCAATATTGCATATCCCTACAGTAACGAAACGCCTTTGATGTCGCACGATTCCGACACCGGTGTAGGTACCGAGCAGATATGCCAGGGTTGCCACGAAACGGGAAATAAAATAAAAATAAAATATCGTGCTTGTAATGTAATCAATGGGAAGTTTTCTTTTTTAAATCTCCACCAGACGGCGCGACGGTAGACACTTCTAGATTTTCTATTGGTTCCCCACCCATCTGAAATTATCTGCAGGTTGGCATCACTGTCAGTGTTTCAAAAAATATCAGTGTACTGTCAAGTGTGACGTAAATCAAAATATCTTAAATCTAAGCCATCATTGGCCTAAGCGATTAGGCCAGTATACTGGTAACAGTTTAGGAACACGCAAATTGTCAAACTGAAAACTGACAACTGACAGAGAGTTTTGGCGGGCATGTTACTTTCAAAACTTCTTCTACTTTTTATTGTTGGTGTGGTTTTTATTATTTTTTCCCAAATTGTGTTATTTGTGTTTTTGATGTTCATTATTGGTAATATATTAGCCATTAAATATCCGTTATCTTGCACAAGTGCAGGTAAGATGTTGTCAAAATCAAAATTTATATTTCCTGTGACATTTGGTGTGAATATCAGTAAACAGGGCTATTTTTTCCGTGAGTTTTAACTAAAACATCGTTATAATAACTCTATTATCCTATTCATTGGAATATTATTGCATCTTTTTCAAATTGAAATGTATCAAGTTTTATATTCTTTTGCCCAGTTTTGTAGCAAGTATTGATGGTATTCCCTGGTATTACCGATAGTTGTCTACCCATACGCCATCTAGTTACTAAAATGGAAACTGTTTGACAATCAAATTAAAAAAATAAGAAAATCCCTCATTATCATATAATCTGCTTAATCAGCGTGTTATATTTACATAATATGTCATACTGCCAGATATTTACATGAAACTTTATTTCTACATGATTTAGTTCTCTATTTAAAAATTTAATTCACCCATCAAGCCCCATAAGCTCACCGGTGAGCGAGACAATTGTGTCTCGCTCGCTCGGTCGAATAACAATAGATTTCCAAGAATCCTCGATCGAAGGATTAAAATAATAAAGACGCATTATTATATATTAAAATATCCAATAATTATTAATCTCTTAATTGGTAGGTACGGTAGGCCACCCGCCACACATCAGGTGTAACAGAAGCGCTTCAAAACTCGCTCTTATTACGTGCGCGGTAAGGGCGTTCCAAAAGGTCAACATGTTACATTTGATGCGTGGCCCTGTGTACCTAGCTAGGTAGGTACTAATTAGTGTGTAACAGGGTATTTGACAGATTTTTAATTTATTTTATATTGTTTCTCTCCAAGTTACACTTTTTACAACGTAAGTTACAATAAAACAGAGATGCAAATAAATGCCGCAAAGACCAACACAATATTAGTGTGAACTGTGAACCGATATTTATGAAAATTTAAATTTTTATTTTTTGAATCAGATTTACATCCGTACACTGAAGTCTGAACACTTATTATATCCCATTGTTAATAAGATAAGTTATCGTTTTACAATAATTACAACACAAAACTCGTAGACAACGCGCCAACGTCACCCCTGCGCGGGCAGGTACACAAACTCCGCGAGTTTGTATACGCGGGCCCGCGCCGCCCGCTTCCCCGCGGGTACCCCTTCGTTGTTCTGCGCAAGTACATTCGTTTCACTACTGTAGGGATATTGCTATACTGTGTCTCTAGCTTCAAAGTTCAAGATTTGGGAAGTTTTCTTATTTTTTTTATTTGATTGTCAAATAGCTTCTATTTTAGTAACTAGATGGCGTATGGGTAGACAACTATCGGTAATACCAGGGAATACCATCAATAATTGCTACAAAACTGGGCAAAATCATGTAAAACTTGATACATTTCAATTTGAAAAGGACACATTAATATTCCAATGAATAGGATAATAAAGTTATAATAACGATGTTTTAGTTAAAACTCACGGAAGAAATAGTCCTATTTACCGTTGTTCACACCAAATGTCACAGGAATTATACATTTTGGTTTTGACAACATCTTACCTGCACTTGTGCAAGATAACAGATATTTAGTGGCTAATATTCTACCAATAATGAACATCAAAAACCCAAATAACACAATTTGGGGAAAAATAACAAAAAACCACACCGGCAATAAAAAGTAGAAGTAGAAAACTCCTTCAGGTTGTCAGTTTTCAGATTGACAAGTACAAGCGTGTTCCTAAGCTGTTAACAGTATACTGGCCTAATTACTTAGGCCAATGATCGCTTAGGAGTATGATATTTTTATTGATATTACACTTGACAGTACACTGATATTTTTTAGAAACACGACCAATATGTAGTCAGTAATGCCAACCTGCAGATAATTTCAGATGGGTGGGGAACCAATAGAATATTAGTGAGTGTTTTAAATAGATTGTTGAAATACTAATATTAGAATGTTAGTATTTCAACAATCTATTTATATAAAATGTATCGCCATTTTCATTGGTCACGACTCACGTAACACGTGTGAACGGTTTGACCTATATTGCTACTATGCTTTTTTTGGTAGTTTTTTTCAGATGAAGGTAAATCTTATACGAAAATATTAAGAAAGTAGCGTGAAACAAATAAAATAAAACTTATTGATCATGATAACTGTTTGAATTTTTATTATTATTGATTATACTAATGGAAATTATACTCAGATAGTAGAATATTGACTAATTTTTAAAAAAAACTTGTGTGGGGAAATTGGTGGGGAATCAGTAAATTTTTTGTCCCCAATTTGGTGAATTTGACCATGATTTTTGGGGAAATCTGAAAATTGTCATTGGCAACCCTGGTAGTTAATAGTCTGTGCTTGAGTTGTTGCACGAAATATTTTTTGATTCGAGAGATTTTGGTTTTGTTTCTCATTTTGCTGGAATAAAGTTAAAAAAGGTTTTAATAAAAACATAAACTATGTCGAAAAATTATCCAATCTATATGATGATTCAGCGAATACCGCATGAGGTAAATTTATTATAAACACTACTAATATTTACAAGTTTTAATAATTAGCCTTCTCATGCACATATTTTGTGATCTGCCTCTATCCAGAAGAATAATAAAACTCATGTTTTCACTACACTACTTTGCCAGGTTATGTAGTCAGAATATTATATTAATTAATGATAATTTTTTTTACTTACTACAATTTATATGTAACAAATAATATGTAAAGACTAGATGACCTGCTGAACTTTGTATCACTTCCCTCCTAATATTATTAACTTTCCCTGGACTTTCACGATTAATTATTCCGATAATCGAGACTAAAATCATCCAAATCCGTTTAGCCATTCTAGAGTTTTAATGAGAGTATAATGGTTTGTGGTACCGTAGTGATGATGATGAATGTAATTTGTTACTATGCAAATTACATTCATCATCATAGGTTTTCCGTTCTTAAAACGATGCCGAAACTCCCAAACTTGTATCTATAGAGTCAGGATTCTCTCAGCACTTTCCGAACCATGGTATACCTCGGTGCTGGATCTTACTTGTTGGTAATATATTAATATGCTCAGAATACTTTACATGAAACTGAAGTCATCACATCATGTTTCCTTATTATAAATTTTGAGGAGTTCCCTAAATTACTCATGGTACAACCACTTTTGTGAACATGGTACTAAATTGAAATGATACTCTATAGGCAAAAGAAAACTTTTGATAATCACTTCACAAATAAAAAAAACGAACATAGCACCTCGTCCATTTTGAAAATCAGTTAAAATTGTAGCCTATGTGTTTTTCTGATGTATTTAGCTATATTATTGTAAAGTTTCATTAAAATCCATTCAGTAGTTTTTGGGTGAAATAGTAACAAACATCCATACAAACTTTCGCCTTTATAATATTAGTATGATAGTAGGATTTAAAAAAATGCCTTAATTTATTTATAAACAAAATTTTAATGATTTTTGCTAAAGTCCTCCAATTTGCTGGACCATTTTTGATGTAATCTTGTGTAAAATGTTTTATTTACATCTACTATTATAACTAGCTAAAAGCCAAGCTTTGTGAGGGCTTGTGTCGTCACACCCTGACTGACTGATGATAACACATCTACATATGAAAGCAGAAATCAATAGGTGTGATAGTTTTTTCGTAAACTGTACCACAAAATGTTCAGGTTGTGGGATATACTTACTAGGGCCTGCTTTGGTCACCCTGATAATTTTAACATGAATAATATTTTCAGGTAACAGTAGAAGAAATGAAAAATTTTGTGAATAATATGTTGCAATGCACTGTTGTTTGTTTAGGTTTTGATCCTAAATGCACAAGTAAGGGCAAGAATTTTTATTTCTTGAAACCGAAAACTAAATCAGTGTGTGAAATTATAGAAGCAATAAAGTGTAAAATTGTGAGGGGACAGAAGATCAGAATAAATGAGTACAAAGATTATCATCATATAAAATTACTGTTTGGCAAGGAGGTACATATATTTTTTTTAAAAATATGTTTAAAAAATTTTTTATTACTAAGTACTAAAATTTTTTATTGCTTTCTTTTACAACTTTTTATATTTCTTTTTATTCAATACAATGTTTTGTTATAAAATTTTGAAAAATTGTAAAAGTGCAACGTTTTAATCAATAGCTAAGCTATACCTACACTTACTGCTTAGAGTAACTACATAATACAGTGTAAACTATATAACGTCACTGAAGGGACCGCGCATTTTATGACGTTATATAGAGTGGCTGTTAAATGGAGAGAAGGAAAATCAATACTTTTTCGTCAATATACAGTGATTTTCTTTTACTAACCATATTAATAGTTTGAAAGTTTATGTCCAACTGAGAATATGATAACGAATAGATAATAATCCATGACTCCTTAATATTAGTTAGGGTCTAAAACAGCCTACACGTGCAATCATACTCAATTTGTAAACAAAAGAAGGAATTTCTTAGAAATTTCTGTATGCATGATGCCGAAATTCGAGGTTATTGCGGGCTAGGATAACAATGTGACAAAAAAACGTACACAGCTGCGCAGTTTTTACTAATTTTAGTAATTTAAAAGGTACTTTTTATTGTTCAATCGTTGTGATGCTGTCGTTATTGGGAGTGGGTGTGATGCTATGTAGAGTATATCATTGTATGGTAGACAAGCTAAACCAACCAAAGTCCAATGATTTCGACGCTTTAGAGAGTTTGTTGTTAAATGGAGTGACATTACATGGGGCTTACACTGTATTATGTTTATTACTTAACAAAATAATGGCGTTAGCACTTTTAAGATCAGTGCACATTACTCCGACTGACTCCATGGAAATGTAAGCTATATTATTTAAGGATATGAGAGCAAAATTTGCCAACTCATACCGTATGAACAGCCAGTTGGCGACTCGTCGTCAACTGGCTATTCTCTTGTAAGTAAATAGGGTATTGCATGAATTTTTGAAATGTATCCAAAAACAATTCTATAGTGATAATATGACGCTAAAAAATATTTTTTTTTCGCACGTTAAGTATGAAAAAAAAAACCATTATTTTTACATAATTTCAAATTTCGCGCGTATTTTTGCAAAAACGCTTCCGCTAGTGGACGCCATGTTTGCTCTATGGTCATGAGCTATGAGTTCATGACGTCATTGCGGTAGTAAACAAACAGGCATCAATTGACATTGGAATCTGACAGTTGACACAGTTGTCATTTTTTTGTTTACTATCCCAATGACGTCATTAGCATGGCGGAAAGATTTCGGAGCGTTCAAAGACAGATAAAAAATCCTAAAATCTTTAAACTACATTTAAAAATATAATACGATATCTTATGAAGTCAAACTAACATTTTTCGATTGCTTTTCCTCTAAACTATCATAATAATACATTTTTTCATTTTTGCTCATATACACTAGAATACCCTATTAACTCCCTAAGTAACCGTACATAAAGCTGAGAATGCACTGCCATTCTGTGAGTTGCGTTGGAGTGGAGTCGGTGTAATCTGGATGACCATTAGCCACCAATATAATATATAATATACAAGCTGTTGCCCGCGACTGCGTCCGCGTGGACTTCAGCTTATAGCGCGCGGTAGTTCCCGTCATAGAGTAACTTATATTATACATATAGTAGGTAGTTCCCGTTGAACCATGTAGGCTACAGTACTGCAAATTGCAAAATTTGCACGACAGAGGTGCTTCCGCGGTACGCTTTCTTCAAACTTCAATGTTTACACTTTACAGACAGACAGACAGGCAGACACGTCACACATAAAACGCCCCTATTTTTGCGAAGGGGGTTAAAACTGGGGAGTGGGGTCGAAGTCGAACATCAACTCTTCTTAATACTTCAAAAAAAAACCGTAAAAGGTTTGTCCATCCTTACCACCTCTTATAGAAACACGTTTGAGAAGCGCTTACGTGCGATGTAGGAGACGCACGGCGAATTTTTGGAACTAACTTAATTTGAACAAATTTACGCATTTTCACCCCCCTTACAACCCCACTTTCCTTTCTCAGGCTTTAGACTGTCTGTGTACCATTACAAGCGGTTCGATAGTTTTGGCGTGAAAGCGAGACAGACAGACAGAGATACATTCGCATTTATAATATTAGTATAGATTAGTATAGATAATTATAGATTTGTAGCCTAGTAGTTTCAATGGCAAAAACTCTGAACTTTTGCACTTTCTAGATTTGTCATGTCTGTCTGTTTGTCCATATGTTACAGCCCACTTTTTGACACACTTTTATAAGCTTGGACTGTACATAACTAATATCTATGTAATAATGTAACAGAATGTTTGAGCATGATTTTTACCTATCTCCAGTCTAATTAGAAACTTTGCATGCTTATTAAGAGCTAATTGACAATGCAATAATTTGTTAAAAATTAAAAAAAAGCGTGTTTTTATAGTTTACTTTAAAAAAAAAAATTGTTTTTTCAGCTTTTCAGGCTCCAATCCCTAAATACGGGCCGTGTATGGATTAACAAAAATAGTCAACAGGATATTATGCAATACGCGGTACGATTTCTTTTTCTTTTACAATAGTTCCACATAACAATGTGCAACAAGACTTGGGACATGAGCACGCTATGACGAGTCGAAGGCCGAATTTTTCATGCGATATGCATTTTCACTAATGGTAATTGCTATGGCCACACTACCGCAATAACTCGAAGGGTTTCTGTATTATTTACAAAGTAGAAACATTCACCTGTATAAATTTTGTACAGTATAAAATTACTTTACGTAAGTATAATAAAAAAAATTTACATATTCAGTAACGCGACTGACGTTGAATCCCCCGTCTGCAATATGGCTGACGGTGAGTTTTTGGTTAAACAATAATCATCCATCAAACTTTCATACGGTATAAAATTACTTATAGCAACATTTTTTTCGACAATCTTGAGACACTCAATGTACAACCCACCACGGGTGCGGCGCCTGACGCTCATTATGTTGATTATTAAATATTAATCTACTACTGGACGAAATTTGGCCGGTATGAAATGAGTTTGCAAATTATTTTTTAACAAAAAATTGAACCCGACTTCCAATGTAAAAACAATATTCTTAAAATGACATAAAAAGGATGAAATAATTCTTATTCTTCATAAGTGCCTTTTTCAAAATTCGACTAAATCTCAACGAATTCTGTACTCAATTTTCATTCCTTTGAAGTCGGTACCAGCCCAGAACTTGACATAGAACTAAGCCAGTACCGACTTCAAAAGAATGAAAATTGAGTACAAAATTCGTTGAGATTTAGTCGAATTTTGAAAAAGGCACTAATGAATAATAAGAATTATTTCATCCTTTTTAGGTCATTTTAAGAATATTGTTTTTACATTGGAAGTCGGGGTCAATTTTTTGTAAAAAAATAATAATTTTACTCTTTTTAGTTATCTATCTACAAGACAAGACTTTATGCGTAGATAACCACTACGAATATTAACTATCCATATTATATTACTGTAAGCGAAATTGTGGTAAATGCTTGCAGTTATCTAAGCGATGCTGCAATTTCCCAACTTTTATCTTTAAAGGTTCAGGAATTCTGTTCAGTGCCTTTGGACCAAGGGACACCTTTGTATGAAATTTCTTTTATTCGTAACATATTATGTTTAAGTTACTAGCCACTATGAGTGTTTTGATAAATTTCAAGGGTGTCCCTCGATTTTTCATAGATTCCATCATCAGCTCACCACTTTCGTGATTGTTATACAAAATTAAGATTATATCCTATACAACAAAACAAGAATTTTGAAAATCGGTCCACAAACAGCGAAATAATCATCAAAAACATCTGCATCGATGCAAAATATCACGAAAAGTACAAATAATTGGGTCATAATGTGATGATGCATGGCATAATTTTAGTTGTGATGATGATGATTAATCAAATTGATATATTGGCTTATGCTTTCAGTTGTTTAAACAACGCCGAAACCCCCGAACCTGTATCTATAAGGATTCAAAAGTTCTGTTCGGTACCTTCGGATCCAGGATATAACCTGGTGCAAAGTCTTACTTTTTGGTAGTATTTAATGTTTCCATACAAATTTCAAGTAGTCCCCTCGATTTCTTATGGATCCCATCATCAGATCACCACTTTTGTGAACATGGTACCAAATTCGGATTCAACCCTGTACAACAACAAAAGAATCATGAAAATCGGTCCACAAACGGCGAAGTCATGGTTGAACATACAATATATATATATACAGACGGACATAATATAACCTCCTCCTTTTTGGAAGTCGGTTAAAAATAGCATCACCTCTCCTACTATTACATATCAAAAACGATTTCATCGTGATTCGTGACAACGAGACACGAATCGTCGAATGTTCCATAAATAAAGTTCGCTTTGCAGCAGAACTAAAAGAGTAACTTTTAATTTATTTATTTTTATTATAAATCTTTGATAAAGTGACGTGTCAACTTCTGACGCGAGTTTAATATTTATTTATTTATTTATTTATTTCTTTATTAGACTCGCCAACAGCAAAACACAGAAATACATTTAAACATAAAACTTATACTAAAACATGCACTTATGTGTAAGCCAATTATAGGCGTGTACAGCATTCATTAAGAACAGTAGATATATAATTATTTCTTAAATCTAATATGATTACATGAATATAAATAGTTTTAATTTTCGAAAGCAGAAGTTTGAGTATAATATTTGGTTAATTTGTTTTTTAAACTCTTACAGGAATCATTAAAAATATCCAGGTCTCTTACAGATGTGCAAGCTAAGCTGTAATCAGAACAGATATTAGATAAGGGAGAGTATTTTAGGATGTTAGTTTTACTTTTAGGAGTGTAGAATAATTTGGTAATTGGATAACGAGGATAGTGATACGGGACATTTAATTTTATACAACGAAGGAGGTTGTCGCAATTAATAATTCCGGATAATATCTTTTTTAAGAAAATTATATTAGTTATCATTCGGCGATTACTAAGTGTCATTATTTTAAAGTGTTTTAAGCGTAAATCATAAGTAGCACGATGAGAAATACCAGGAGAGTGAAAAGCGAGATGTCTCGTGAATGCACGTTGGACATTTTCTACGCGCATGGAGTGGGAAATATATCGAGAGCCCCAAACAACTGATGAAAACTCCAAGTAGCTACGAACCAATGAGTTATATAGAATAATTTTAGGCTTAATACTTAAAAATCCTGTAGTGTTTCTTTTAAGAAATCCTAACATTCTATACGCTTTTTTGACACACGTATCTATGTGTGACTTGAAATTGAGCTTGGAGTCAAAAACCACGCCCAGGTCTCGAATCTCTGTAACCTGTTTAAGTACGGCAGAGTTTATAGCATAAGTTGCGGTTACATTATTTTTTTCACGTTTTCGTGTAAATTTAAGATAAAATGACTTTTCAGCATTTAGAACCATACCGTTAGTACAGCACCAGTAATATATGCTATTTAAATCTTGCTGAATAAGATCAGCATCCAGTGCGCAGGTTACTCTTCTGTATATTTTAAGATCATCAGCAAATAGACTGAACTCACTATTGTGTATGACATCTGAGAGATCATTAATAAAAGCTAAAAAAAGTACTGGACCAAGATGGGAGCCCTGAGGTACACCAGAAACTGCTGTGTAATCGTCTGACATAAAACCATTAACAACAACATATAGAAGTCTCTTTGCTAGGTATGATCGAAACCATTCCAAAAGAGAACCTCCAATGCCATATCTTTTTAACTTTTTTAACAACCGGGCATGACAAACCTTGTCGAAGGCACTAGAAAAGTCCATATAAATGGTGTCTACTTCCCGACCACTATCTATTTCATTGCACAAGTAAGTTTTAAAGGTTACCAAGTTAGTTTCCACTGAGTAGCCTTTTCTAAACCCGTGCTGGTGAATGGAAAGATTTTTTTAGATATTTTTTTAGATATTTTTTTAGATATTTTATTTATTTTATTTTATTTACTTTTAACCGACTTCCAAAAAACGAGGTGGTTATATGTTCGGCTGTGGATATTTTTTTTATTTTTTATTTTTGTATGTTCAACAATTACTCCGCCGTTTGTGAACCGATTTTCAAAATTTTTGTTTTGTTGTATTAGGTTTCACTCCAATTTGGAATCGAGTCGAAATCGAGGGAACTCCTCGAAATTTATATGGAAACATATGGTGAGTATTGGTTTTATGAGAAGCATCCTAAGCATATGCTACCAAAACTCAAGATTTTGCACCGAGGTATACTATGGTTCCGAAGATACTAAGAGAACTCCGGATTCCTTATAGATACAAGTTTGGGAGTTTAGGCCCTGTTTTAAGAACTGAAAGCATATGCTTCTATGCTAATTGCATTCATCATCATCATCATCATTATCATCATCATTACCAAGTCAGGGTCACCAATGTCACCGAATTCAACCTTATCTCCAGAACATAAGGCATACATTTGACATTACTTCTGAGAAGTTAAAGTTGCTTCGATCATGTAACATTCTGTCTCACTTCGCCGAGATATTCTGTAAAACAACCTAATTTCAACCTTTTGCATTGCGTTTAGCGTTCATGGTACAATAACTGTCGTCTGCCGGGTACCGTACTATACAGTGCGAGGCGTGTGCGACAAGTCGAGCGAGCACCCTATTGAAACTAGTCCGGTGACCGGCTACTTAGCACGTCACACGTGTTCATTTCGATTTTTTTTAAATGTATTGTTTGAAATTGTCTGCAGGCTGCAGCTGATATTATATTTTGTAAGTGTGACTGTAATAAGATACCTGCGTAGAATAATATACAGGTGTATTATTCTACGTATAGTACGCGATGGCTTACTAGGTAACTAAAAAGAGTGAAATTATTATTTTTAACAAAAAATTAAAACCGACTTCTAAGGTAAAAACAAAAATTACATCCTTATAATATGAACTAAAAACTAAAAAGTATTAAATAATTTTCCTCTCTAAATGTGCCTTTTTCCGAATTCTGCTAAACCTCAACTATTTCTGTACTCAACCTTCATCATTTTGAAGTCGGTACCAGATATAGCTGAATCTTGATATTTTCTTTGACAGAAAATTTGAAACTTATGGAACTGGCACCGACTTCAAAATTATGAAGGTTGAGTACAGAAATAGTTGAGGTTTAGCTGAATTCGGAAAAAGGCACATTTAGAGAGGAAAATTATTTAATACTTTTTAGTTTTTAGTTCATATTATAAGGATGTAATTTTTGTTTTTACCTTAAAAGTCGGTTTTAATTTTTTGTTATATTAGGTATATTAATATTTATCCATTCCAAAAAAAGTGCACAATATTAATACATTGTGCACTTTGAATAATTTAATAAATATATTTTTAATCATCATTTTCAATCCACAGAGCAAATCTTATACTCAAGAAGGTGTTTTAAAGACTAAGGTAATTTTAACTCTTTAAATGCATGTGCTTAACTCTAGTTATTACCTGACTTCATCAGAAGGAGGGTTCTGTTTTAAAGGGTATGTATGTATGTATAATTGTTTAGTATTGTATTGTATAATCGGCCAAGTGCGAGTTGGACTCTTCCATTAAGGGTTCTGCAGCAGCAATAAGGTTTATTTTTATGAAATTTAAAGGTTTTTGATGAATTTTTATATTTCAGTTGATTTAATGAAAGTTAAATTATAGTTTATCATTTATGACGTATAAAAGAATCGGCCAAGTGCGAGTCGGACTCGCGCACGAAGTGTTCCGTACCGGTATAGAGTGAAAGTAGACAAAAAATTGTGTTTTTTGTATGGGATAAACCCTTAAATATTAACTTTATTTTAATTTTATTATTAATTATTAAAGTACAAATAAAATTAAGGATTTTGTGAAAATTTCAAGTGCCTAACTGTTACCATGATTACGAGCAAAAAAGGCCAAAAAATGACGTTTCTTGTATGGGAAACGTCATTTTTTTGGCCCTTAAATTTTATTTTTTGTATTTGTTGTTAAAGCGGCAACAGATATACACAGTCTATGAAAGTTTCAGAAGTCTAGCTATAGCTGTTCTTGAGCTACTGCCTGGAGACAGACAGACGGACAGCAGACATCGAAGTCTCATGAATAGGGTCCTGTTTTTACCCTTTGGGTACGGAACCCTAAAAAACTACTTGCTAGATCTCGTTTTTATCATAATATATATTTTTTTCGGGGGGGGGGAGGGGACACATTTTACCACTTTGGAAGAGTCTCTCTCGCAAACTATTCAGGTTACAAAAAAATGATATTAGTAACCTCCATATGATTTTTGAAGACCTATATACAGACATAGATACTCCACACGCATAGGTTAGATGAATTGTTTTGTTTCAGTTTTACCTATGGGGACCCCTAAAATGTTTAATAATTTTTCCATTTTTGTATCAAAATCTTAATGCGGTTCACAGACTGCATCTACTTACCAAAGTTTCAATAATATAGCTCTTATAGTTTCGGAGAAAAGTGGCTGTGATATACGGACGGACAGACAGACAGACATGACGAATCTATAAGGGTTCTGTTTTTAGCCATTTGGCTATGGAACCCTAAAAAGCAGGCCGTATTTTCTATACAATATGGTTTTTCTATCGCACAATACATACAACATCTATATTCTATAGGAAGTGCGGCCCATTCCGCTGCGGTTCGTCATGACGTGCACGTACCTCATGGATTTTCACATTTCAGATGGTCGGCAGGATGTGTAAAACTCTCTTCTGTGAGATATTCGATAGATATCCCCAACTGGACGATATCAACACGAAAACTAACAATCTCTTCGGATACGAGATTTTGAAGGTAAATTCCCACTGCGTCCGCCCCCGCTTCCGCTCCCTCTTCCGCTCCTTTTTCCGCTCCCTCTTCCGCTCCTTTTTCCGCTCTCTCTTCCGCTCCCGCTTCCGCTCCTTTTTCCGCTCCTGCTTCCGCTCCTTTTTCCGCTCCCGCTTCCGCTCCTTTTTCCGCTCCTTTTCCGCTCCCGCTTCCGCTCCTTTTTCTGCTCCTTTTGTCGCTGCCTCTTCCTCTTCCGCTCCTTTTTCCGCATCCTCTCCCGCTCCCTCTTCCGCTCCTGCTTCCGTTGTTAGTTCCGCTGTTTGCTATGCCAAGTAAGTACTCACATACGGTTTGCTCGTGCAATAACGTCAAGCAAAACCCGCGGCTCAGACTTTCGTCCACACATTCAGCATTGCTCGATAGTTTTACTCTAAATCGATACATTTAATTCCATCAAGCTGGCTCGATGCGAGCCTTCTAAGTTCTAGCTGTGAGTTTTGCGGTCCACATTTGAAGTAAAATTATCGAGCAAAACCGTATGTCAGTACTTAGCGTAACATAGTAAGTGGGTACGATGGTTTTGTGTTTGTGTTGCGAATTTCTCAATAAATAAATAAAATTTTGATGAAACTTACAGTAAGTATAGAGAATATTATAATTTATAAGTTTCATCATGTTTCATCGAAATCGTTAAGTTGTACAATACCTAGAACATTAACAAAAAATCACTGGTAGTTTCTGAGATGAGCGCGTTCGAACAAATTCTTCAGCTTTATAATATTAGTATAGATTATAGGAGTATAGATATAGATTAATATTATCTGGTATTTTCTAGGAGCTAACAAACCGACTCAACAAAACAGTGGGTGATTCTTGGGTGAAATTGAAAGAGGACATAGATAAATACCGTGCTATGTACCCACATGAAACTGACTATGCGCTAGTGGAGGCAGCATATAAGAAGTGTGTGGACGCACCCTTACCTTCAGAAGAAGATTTGGCAGTGGAAAATATGACTTTGGATGATAATCGTAAGTAGCCATACTTATAATACTTGTGGCGGTACCAACAATTAGCGCTACATTCTTGCATCGCGCTATCGACATTTTCTAATGCGTCGGTATACAAGGTGTAACAAAATTAAGAGCGCTTACAGACGAACGGCACGTGTCGGCGGCAGTCGACGGCAGACGACGGCACGTGTCGGCGGCAGTCGACGGCAGACGACGGCACGTGTCGGCGGCAGTCGACGGCAGACGACGGCACGTGTCGGCGGCAGTCGGCGGCACGCGTCGGCGACAGTCGGCGGCAGTTGACGGCAGCCGTCGACAGTTTATAACGCTTGCAGTTGTGACGTAACGCGTAAAGGTAAGCGTCCACATGTCGATATAGTACGCAACGGACGTTTTGCATCAGACGGATATTTTTTTACAGCACGTCTCACTGTATGGGCAGCGTACGGATTACCGACTAGCTAGTATGTTTATCTTCAAATTAGTTCAAACAAAGTTCCTAAGTCAAAATTTCTGCTTTCGATTTTTCCGTCCATACCCCCCTTTTGAGCATTCATTTACTAGGCTAAACAGTTATCCGTACACTGCCGATTCAGCGGACGTATTGTGAAAAAAACATCCGTTTGATGTCCGTTGCGTACGATACCGACCTGTTGACGCTTACCTTGCGGGGGTACTTCACAACTGGGGGCATACCACCACCTCTATACTAACCGACATCGTTTGACAGATAAGAATTTATTACTTTTAACGTAAGCTAGCGATCTTAAAAAAGTTGATATTTCTCAGCGGATTTAATATTGTTTAGCATTTTTTACTGTTTTTTAGTAAAATTATATTTAAAAAGTGAATACGGTAATGTTGTTGCAATCTTACAACAAAGTGTTCTAGAAACATGATAGTTTTAGGAAAGGTCGTGGTAGGCCCCCTGCAAGCGTCATAAACTGTCAACTGCCGCTGACTGCTGCCGACACGTGCCGTCGTCTGCCGTCGACTGTCGCCGACACGTGCCGCCGACACTTGCCGTTCGTCTGTAAGAAGCCTAAGTGACATAAAGGGTGTATATGTCCCCTATATAGAATTCACTATAAAAGTAGAAGCGCTGAAAGAGTAAATTTTCTTTTCTTTTCTACTTTTGTATGGAAAAATTCATGACGCTGGATCACTTGCCCATACAAATCGTAAATACATTTGCTGAGCTTTCAGCGCTACTACTTTCACAGTGGACTCTATATAAGGAACATATACACACCCTGTAGTATTACTTAATTGTTTTGTTACATCTTGTATATGTTACCGTTTATGCCACTGACCTCCATTACACAAGTACGCTGGGCCAATGATACCCTTTGAAATGACAGCTATTTTTTGTGCCTATTTGAAGCGGAATCAGCTCCCACCCTGTTAGGGATAGAAACTAAATTTGACGTAAAAATGATGTTTGAAAGTCGCCATGTTGGCGCTGATAGCAGTAGTGGGAGTAATTGGAACTAATACTAGTTTCTACCATGGAGGTATACTATTATCTGTGGTTTCTACAACCAATAGCGATTGAGCGGCCATTTGTAAGTTACGTCAGATTTAGTTCTCTTCCCAAATATTGGGGGAGATGATTCCGCTTCAAATAGGCACAAAATACGTCTGGGTATCATTAGTCCAACGTAATTGTATAATGGAGGTCAGTAGTTAATGTGCATAAACCAGTTAGATTGCAGATTAACAAGGTATTCTGCAAATTATCTGGGTGAGTCAGTGAAAGTGCGAAAAGTTTAATATTCTCATTAAATGACATAAAACAGGTTCATGTTTGAATAAATATGTTATATTTAGTTGTAGATAATTATGTATTTAATATAATTTTTTGGACATAAACAAAGGAATAATTTAATAAATTTTTAGTAAAATGTTGCTCCTAGAAAAAACCAATCAAAACAACAGTCTTTGGTTAATAAGCTTAAGTCAAAGTTTTTAAGACATTTACGAAGGAAGAGAATGCAAATTGCATTTTTTATGCGCAGGGGAAACTCTTTATGGCTTCCCCGGGTTGGGGATGTGCCTCAGTTAAGCTGAAGCACCCCGGGGGTATGTGAGACTCCCGACTTCGGCTTTACCCACTAAAACCACCTGCGGTTTGCCTTCAGCCGTATACGGAGGGATATCCTGGATCTGTCTAACACAGGACTCCCTCCACGACTGGCCGGTCTACCCCAAGTGACCGGATTTCCACCAAAGTTAGGGAACGCTCCGGCAAACTGAAGCGTTCCCCTCGACGTCGGGACTAGCTAAGCCGGGCAGGTTCCCATCCTGACTCGTAGTCCCGTGGGACGGAAGTTATTGGCCTCTGCACTCCCGTCCTACGCCGGCGGAGCCACTGTCCGTCTCCTGGCTGTATCTCATGAACTAAAGCTAATGCCCGACAAGGCTTTAAATGAACGTGGCGAATGACGATAAAAGGAACTAAGGTATCCATTACACGGTAGGTTTTGATGCCAGTTTTACCACAGTCATGACTGTGATTGTTGAATAACCTACCGTGTAATGCAGTGACTGATGGTTGCATGAAATTGATTGACGAAAATCTGGATATCTTGATTTTTGCTTCATGCAACCATCAGTCACGAATTCTGAGTGAGTGTTGTCACATCTGACAAAATAGGAAAAAAAATAGAAACGTATACCTTTGAAAATTTTGGCTTTGACTGACATAAAACTGAAGAGAATTGAGTGACCGTCTAATACCATTCGTCAGTCCATCAGTCACCATCAGTCAAACATAATTCATGATCAGTCAAACATAATTCATGATTGACGGAATTCACGGTCGCTTGCATGATCGTGTGGATGCCTCGCCGCCATCATACAAAAACGTCATTTTTGACAGTTCTCCTTTACCAGCAGCGCCCCCGCCCACGTTCGTATAAAGCGTAAAAAAGTAAAAGTTCGTATAAAAGAAAAAATATGTTTTAGGATGTGTGGATGATGAACATCCACATTTTTTTTATTTTTAATCATTTTCCCGGTCCTAAAGTATTGAATAGTAAAAAAACTGAATTTTCAAATTGCTAGTTACCCGCTTTATTCACTTACGTCTTAATTTTGTTACAGTTACGCTAAATTTGTCGGACACGAAATTGGAAAATGCGTCCACCTACTATAGAAACCACCTCATCGTGCAAGTATGTAATCCGTTCAGTCGTTTTAGCTTCTTATAATCATCGTTCTAATTTAAGATCCATACTTACTTATATTGTTATTCTTCACGTCCAAACCACCGAACCAATTTTGCTGTTTGATTGACATAGGATACTTTTTAGTTTTTATCCCGAAAAAATGTATGGTTCCCGCGCGATAAACATATTTTGGCGGACGGAGTTGCAGTTACTAACTAGTATTTTTAAATAGAGTGTAACAAAACTAAGTAATAAAACTTTTACGCGGTGTGTGCTTCCCCTACATAGAGTTTACTTTAAAAGTAGCAACGCTAAAAGAGCATATTTTTTGTGATTTTTATAGGCCGCCCGTGCGTCATGAATTTTCACATACAAAAGTAAAATAATCGGCCAAGTGCGAGTCGGACTCGCGCACGAAGGGTTCCGTACCAATATAGAGCAAAATTAGGACAAAAATGGTGTTTTTTATATGGGAGCCCCCGTTAATTTTTTATTTTATTATTATTATTAAATATTAAAGTACACATATAACTCCTTAGTTAAATGTGTACTTTAATACTAAAAACCTACCTGTTGCCATTACTGATAATTGATATAGAGCAAAAAAGGTCAAAAAAATCACGTTTGTTGTATGGGAGCCCCCCTTAAATATTTATTTTATTTTTAGTATTTGTTGTTATAGCGGCAATAGATATACACAATCTGTGAAAATTTCAATTCTCTAGCTTAATAGCTAGAGAATTGAAATTTGAAAAAAAACCAGGCTGTAACTCAAGAACGGTAATCCGTTCTTGAGTTGGTGGTTGTTGTGGTGGTGGTTGAGTTCTGGTGACAGACAGACGGACAGACAACGAAGTTTTAGTAATAGGGTCCCGTTTTTACCCTTTGGGTACCGAACCCTAAAAAAGTTACTCATTCAGCGCTGCTAATTTCACAGCGAATTCTATATAGCAGTCCCATATACACCACATAATATATAGTCCCCAGTACAAGGAACTAACTTTTTTCTGATACATACAAATTTACCACTTTGTGAGTGCCTTGTTTACGATGAGTCCGACAAACTTTTCTATGCGAAAAAATTCGGCGCTGCTGCGTTTTCGAATGCTTGACTCCTGGAATTGTCGATATTTCGTCACCATGGCTCTTCGTACATACAACTTTTATTTTTTGGAATTCGTTTAATAAAGTCAATTTAAAAACTGTGGTCAACTTGTCCGACAAGAATCACGCAGCGTTTAGAGTGTCCGACACCCTAAAGATGTAGCTATTACGTCACTATGCCTCTTCGTACATACAACTTTAATTTTTTGGAATTTGTTTAAATAAAGCTAATTTAAAAACTGTGGCCAACTTGTCCGACAAGAATCACGCAGCGTTTGGAGTGTCCGACACCCTAAACATGTAGCTATTACGTCACTATGGCTCTTCTTACATACATGTCGGACAAAAATAGCAATGATAGATAATGTTATTCCAAATGCTAAATCAACTTGTCCGACAAATATATTGAGTTAAATAGTCAGTCCGACAAGAAAACGAAAACATCATTTCAAAAACCTCTTCAGTCACTCAAATTAAATTTTTCAGGAATCAATAAAAACTATTACTTGTGACAATTCGTGCGTAGCGTGTCCGTGGGTTTCAGTGGACAAGTCTTACAAAGCGAAGCTTGAGCCCCTATGCTCAAACAAATAACTTTTAAAGGACTTTTTTGTTCTCAATTTACTATCTGGGTGGTAACAATTTAGAAGAAGAATTCCCTGGGAAGTAAAATGTATGGAGATATAATATTATGAAGACGCTTTTAACCCTTAATCAGGCTCCATTACCCATGTGCACTGGTGACAGACTATAAAACTCCAATTACCTAGGTGGTCAATAAATCGTACTATGCCTGATTAAGGGTTAAATTGCCGTCGACGATAACTTCTTGTTGAGGGTTGCGTAATGCGTAGTCAACAAGAAACCCTTATAGTTTCAGTATGTCTGTCCGTCTGTCTGTCCACGGTTTAGGGCCTACAAAGCCGTAATTCGGCATGAATTTATACTTATAATAATCTTAAAAATATACAGGGTGTATCAAAAATAAGTGATAATACTTCAGGTACTGTATGTGTTCCTTGTAAGTTGACCACAGTTTTTAAATTAGCTTTTTTGAACAAATTCCAAAAAATAAAAGTTGTATGTACGAAGAGGCATAGTGACGTAATAGCTACATCTTTAGGGTGTCGGACACTCTAAACGCTGCGTGATTCTTGTCGGACAAGTTGACCACAGTTTTTAAATTAACTTTTTTAAACAAATTCCAAAAAATAAAAGTTGTACGTGGTATTTCTCCGGTCGAGCCGGCCCATTCGTGTCGAAGCATGGCTCTCCCACGTATGAAACTCACATAATAAATAATAATAGCAAGGATATCAAGGAGCACTTATTGAAATACTGTTTAGTTTTTCTTAATATTTTTTTTTTATTTCAGTTAAACAAACAAATTACACTTTTGGACGAGCGTGTGAGTGAGACAGCTACAGAGGAAGAAAGAGCGAGGGCATTAGTTAGATATCACCTCAAATCAGTCAAAAGGGACATGGGTGAGGTAAGTCTGCACTAATATTTTTTAGCTGTTTGCACTTGGCGTAACTATAACATCCGGGGCCCGTGGTCATAGAATAATAAGTTAACATTTAGAAAAGGCATTCCATATCCAGCGCGAAAATGTGTCACCCTCAAAATGAGTGAGCTCACTCATCTGAGAGCAGTGTGCCATAGGACGCGGTGACAGTCGGACGTGTTTAATGCATACGTAAAATATGCAATCGATAGCGTAAAATGAGTCAAAGAGAAAGTAGTATATGCTATTACTGTAAGACTAAAAGAACGACAATATTTTCCCGATACACATTTTGCATGCAAAAACATTGTTACAGTTTTGATGGCGTATGCCATATCCAGTATTGACATCGTTGCCCGTGGTAAATTGATGGGTTCCTATCACTAAAAAACGTCACGTTAATAATAAAACAATGTATAAAATCATTCTGACCTCACGGCCTCTTGGGCCGGGGGTCCGTGGCATTTTGCCAGCCCTGCCACCCTATAGTTACGCCACTGTCTGTCTGTTAAAAAAAAAACTTATGTCTGTCCGTCTATCTGTTAAACTTTTGGTATAAATTGATAGTAAAATAACAAATATTTACATTAAATGTGTTTTTGACTGCCCGTCTGTCATCCTCTTGTGGTGTACATTGATTAGTACAGTAACTTGGTGCTCAAAAAAAGGGAGTTACCTGGAAAGTTTTCCGGGAGTTTTGAAAATTTATGATTTTATAGATTTCGACGTGCTCTTTTCGAATTTTCACTTTGCCACCTCGTATCTTTGCCGCTCGCGCTGCCATGCCGCCATATTGGAAAGTGAAAGAAGGCAAAGTGAAAATTCGAAAAGAGCACGTCGAAATCTATAAAATCTCCAATTTTCAAAACTCCCGGAAAACTTTCCAGGTAAAACTACCAAATTACTGTAGTGGACTTTCAAAAAACATTTTTGATTTTTGACTTAATAAAATGTCTAGGCTGGGTTTATCGTTAAGCGTTCCTAGATGTATGGGGATTGGGGGCAGTAGTAGCTCGTTTTAAAGTCGCGCGCTTGAGCAGCGCCGTTCGTCCATACGTTTTTAGGGTTCCGTAACCAAAGGGTAAAAACGGGACCCTATTTATTTATTTTATCTATTTTATTTTATTTTATTTTATCATGTTTGGGTGACTTACGGCTAACTATAATAAATTTACCATAAATTATAGAATACGAAAAGCCAATTACAAGCCTCCACAGGTAGCTCGTTAATGTAAGATAAAATAACAAAAAAAGCAAGGTTAGTAATTATACTTAAATTCTAATTTGTAATATTAATGATGGGTGGGGTATAGTAGTTACATAATATTAAGACTCCGTCCGAATATTAAGACTATTACTAAGTCTGTCCGTCTGTCTGTCTGTCTGTCTGTCTCTCTCCAGGCTGTAACTCAAGAACCGCTATAGCTAGACTTCTGAAATTTTTACAGATTGTGTATATCTGTTGCCGCTATAACAACAAATATTAAGAACAAAATAAATAAAATATTTTAGGGGGGCTCCCATACAACAAACATGATTTTTCAAACATTTTTTGCTCGTTATCAATGACTACAACAGGTAGGCACTTGAAATATACACAAAATACTCAGCTGTAATTATTAAATAATTAATAATAAAATTTAAATAAAATAAATAATTAAGGTGAGTTCCCATAATAAAAAAACACAATTCTTTACTATTTATGCTTTGTAATGGTACGGAACCCGTCGTGCGCGAGTCCAACTCGCACTTGGCCGATTTTTTACAGCTTCGAACGCGCGCGCTCCAACGGTGCTGCGAAACGCTTGACGATAAAACCACCCATACTTATTTTGTATACTGTACTCAGCGAAACATAGCGGTAGCGGTCATTGACTCCATGTCAAAAACTTGTCATTTTACATACTATAAATCGTGATTGACAATGAAGTGTCAGATATTCCTATAAGTACTAGTCCATTGTTAATCGAGGTTTATAATAGAAAATTACAAGTTTTTTGACTGGGAGTCAATAGCTATTTCCACGCTATCCGCTTTCGTCTTTAATTTTCGTCACCTTCTTTCATTCAACTTTCGTTTTGGCGCATTCAATAATTGAATGCGTCAACGAACGCAACGCCAACATTGTCATTTTTGTTTTTTGGATACGGGCACGCTACACATGCCCGCCATGTGTAGCGGGCATGCCTCACGTTCGCTGTTGACTGCGCTATAACGCATGCCCTTGACGAACAGAAAAAGGCACAGTGTGGACAAAGCTAATGACCGCTACCGCCATGCTTCGCCGAGTACAGTATAGTGTAATTAAAAGTAAGTTACATTATTTTGGGGTGGTTACTTGTTCGTTAAGCCCGTCACAGACCTAGCTATAATATATATTAATATGTTTATAGCTAGGCATATTAATATATATTTTCTATACTAATTTTCGCGTGACCACACACTCAGCTATAATATATATTTCTGACATGTGGATTTAGTATAGAATAATATGCCTTGCTATAAATATATTAATATATATTATAGCTAAGTCTGTGACGGGCTTCATTATTATCTATTTATATAGAGTTCACTGTGAAAGTAGCAGCGCTGAAACACACTTTTTTCAATTATTGTGAAATTCATGACGTTATGGCATTTCTCATAGAAACATAAAGTCGAAACTTCAAAAGTAACTCTTTCAGCGATTCTACTTTCACAGTAAATTCTGTATAAGAGATACACACACACCCTAAAACATAATCACCTATTTTTTTTACAACACTTGCAGTATTAATTCTATTTTCAGATAGTGAAAACTTGGATGACAAAGTTTTTGAAATTCCACCAACACGTTATTGTTCGCGTAAGTATTAATATCGGATTTGCTCCTACGGTAACTCTGTATTTTTGGAAATGAAATTGAATTGAAGGCTACTCGCCTTAGTAGATATCAAACCAAATATTGGAACGAAGTTCCTCATCGTGCGTTGCGAAAGTGGGCTAGACGGAAAAAGTTGTTACGACACGACACAAAACTGTCGGTATCATTATTACAACTAGAGAAAAATATAGCTATAGTTGTAAGCAGTTCGGTAGCGCGTGTTTCTCTGTCTGTTTCTGTCTCTCTCTCACTTATAGAAAGCAAGCCAGTAGTGTTTTTTTTTATTTTATAACTTCGTTCCATCCGGGTGTCCCTTGACACCTTTCAAGTTATTAAGTACAAAAATTTTGAAGTCGGTATTTTTTTTTAATTTACAACTTGTTAATAATTATGTTTCCAGGTGTACGGTATACCCCGTCTGCCGGACGTCAACAGTTTGACCATGTTGGTGAGGTCACGCAGCGGGCCGGCCAAGCAGACGAACCATACCAACCACCTCACATTCTACATGCATAGAGACAGAGTGGATCACGTGTTGGCTATGTCGGGGAACACTTTAGGTAAGTATTGTTCGCGCAAATCTCAAAATCGCTCGGTAAAGATAGCAGATGTACCATCAAGTAACGTTTGGTCCTCGAAGCAGCCTTAGCTCTCCGAAGCAGCCTTAGCTCTCCGAAGCAGCCTTAGCTCTCCGAAGCAGCCTTAGCTCTCTGAAGCAGCCTTAGCTTTTCGAAGCAGCCTTAGCTCTCCGAAGCAGCCTTAGCTCTCCGAAGCAGTCTTAGCTCTCCGAAGTAACCTTAGCTCGCAGAAGCAGCCTTAGCTCTTTGAAGTAGCCTTAGCTCTCCGAAGTAGCCTAATAGCTCGCCGAAGCAGCCTTAGCTCTCCGAAGTAGCCTAATAGCTCGCCGAAGCAGCCTTAGCTCCGAAGCAGCCTTAGCTCCGAAGCAGCCTTAGCTCCGAAGCAGCCTTAGCTCCGAAGCAGCCTTAGCTCCGAAGCAGCCTTAGCTCTCCGAAGCAGCCTTAGCTTTCTCAAGTAACCTTTATTCCTTTTTAAAATACTATTATTTTGTATTCAGATGGCTGCACGCTCCTGGTTCGTGTCCAGCACATGTCGCGCGTGGCGCGGCTCGCCCGACACTTCCGCGCCGTCACCGACATGCTGCGAGTTGCCGACATCGCTGACACCGAGCAGTGGGAGGATCTATAGTGCGGTTCCCGCGGGATGCTCACTGTGTTTAGTGATGATTGTGCTAAGCGATGACCCTGCAGACTGTGCCAAATATGACTTACATCGTGTGTTACTGTGGGCTAGTGATGCGCTAAATGGCATTTGTATTTACTGTTAATCCTGCCGACTGGGATGAATGAGAACTAGTGCGGTTACCGCGGGAGAGCATCGATAAGAATCTCACTGTGGGCTAGTGATCCTACCGACCGCGCCATACTGAAGATTAGGCTGATAGAGGTGAGTTGGATCTTAAGTATGGTTACCGTGGAATTCTGAACCTCCAAATACGCTAAGGATCTCTATTCTCTAATACCGTCGGCTGGTGATTATGCCAACAGCAAAGAATACCAGAATAAAGCAGACTTTACTGTCATGGGTTGGTGATCTGACTAGATTTGAGACTGCCAATAGCGAGGAATGGGAGGAACGTACAGGTCAGTGAGATAGTGATGCTGCTGACTATGCTTAGTGATGAGTTGATGACCCTGCACTGTGCCTAATGGAACTTGTAAAATATACAGTCACTGTGGACTATTCATCCTGTTGACTGGGTGTAAGATGAGAATATTAACGCCCATAAGAGAGGGTAGCAGCTGTCCTGCCGTTTGTGTTAGAAAGTAATTCTAATGCAAAGTACTGACATACGGTTTTGCTTGATAGTTTTACTCCAAATCGAGTAATAATTACTGTGTGGACCGCAAAACTGACAGCTCGAAGGCTCGCATCGAGCCAGCTTGACGGAATTAAATGTATCGATTTAGAGTAATACTATCAAGCAATGCTGAATGTGTGGACGAAAGAACGAGCCGCGGGTTTTGCTTGACGTTTACGACATTACTCAATCGAGCAAAACCGTATGTGAGTACTTAGCATAAGACACCTATCTGTCATTTTCTAATAATGTTTTACACATTTGTATATTATTTTTGTTTTTTGTTGTAGTTGTAAATTGATATGAGTGAATTTTTAAAATTTTGTTTTATTGATTGTGTTTTAAAAATTCATAGAAAACACTAAGGCCCCTAGAAGAGCAATTTTATTGCGCTATAGCCTATATTACGTATTGCATAATACATTATATATTTAAACTATGTATAAAAATAGAAAATAGAATAATAATTGAATAAGTAATACTTGAAGAAATATTCTAATAAAAATTTAGTACTCAATTGTAGTTTATTTTTATAGCATGTAAGTTGTAACTTTTTTTAAATATAACAAGTTATTGAGAACCGAAAATACCGAAAGAACCGGGAAATTCTGGTTCCTATAGCAAAAAGTACCGAAATTCCTGGTTCTCCAAAAGAATACCAATTCCGGAAACCCTAGTTACTTTGTTATTTCGTATTGAAGTACCAGGAGCGCATGACACATGAAAAGGTGTTTGCAATCAATTTTTTCGACCTACCCTTTAATTATAATATTTTTCTTGTAACTACCCCCAATATTTTGTTTTAATTCTTGTGAATAATTGACACATGAATAGGGGTAGCCCATTTGTTTTAAGCTACGAAGTACCAGGAGCGCATAACGTACGAAGAGGTGTTTGCATTCAATTTTTTAACCTACCCTCTAATTCTAATATTGTCCTTGTATTCCCCAATGTTTTGTTTTAATTCTTGTGAATTGACAAATTAATAGGGGTAGCCCATTTGTTTTAAACTATGAAGTACGGAGCGCATAACGTATGAAGAGGTGTTTGCATTCAAATTTTTCCTACTCTAATTCTAATATTTTTATTGTGACTACCCCCAATATTTTGTTTTAATTCTTGTGAATTGACAAATTAATAGGAGTAGCCCATTGGATTTACCTAAGTACCAGAAGCACATAATATAAGGTAAAAAAAAGGTGTTTATTTGACTTCTATTTTTAAATTGTAAAGTAAGGCTATAATTTTTAAAATAATATAATCTTAGCTACTATGCTACTGGTCATTAAAATACTACAATAAGGGCCTGTTTCACCGCTTCCTGATAAGGCTATCTACCACTTAATTTGACAGATGGATGGCCTGTTTCACCGCTTCCTGATAAGGTGCCCGATAGGGTTATTTGACAGATTTTCCATACTCCATCTGTCAAATTAAGTGGTGGATAGCCTTATCAGGAAGCGGTGAAACAGGCCCGGAGTATGGAAAATCTGTCAAATAACCCTATCGGGCACCTTATCAGGAAGCGGTGAAACAGGCCATTAAACAATAAAGTATTAGTTTTATTTTATTTATTAGGGACAACAATATCACAACATATTATTGACATAATAAAATAAATAAAGTATGATAATTGTGGCACCCACAATGTTGTCCACATTTTGCAATAACATCACGCCCAAACAGCTGAACAGATTTTGCTAAAATTTGGTATAGACACTTTTGAGTCCTGGGAAAAGACATAAGATACTTTTTACGCCGGAAAAATGTACGGTTACGCGATAATCGAATTTTGGGACAACGGAGATGCGGGGCGTCTCCTAGTCAATAATAAAACACATAAAATAAAAAACCATATATTCAGATCTCAATATAATATAAAATTGTCATACGAATAAATAAACTGCAAAGAAAATGCATCTCTTGAACTTAGCTTCGCACAGTGGAATGAAATTCGGTGGATACAAAAATATTTTCTATACATTCTAGCGTTTGACACGTACTTATGAGTTATGGGGACACTAATTATTTGCTTACTGACCAGAAGAATAAAAAAAAACAAATGTCAAATAAATTACATTTATATATAGTGTTGCTACGTAAAAATGCGATTATACTGGTCAGTATAATATGTTAACATTATTTTACCCGTATTTGTGACTTTTTAAGGCAATTCGGTGTCTATGAGTATACTGTGCGATTCAGCCAATCTTCGAGAGAGAAAGTAGCATAGTCACCACCCGATGACCGTCCTTGGAAGGCATCTGAAATGACATGGCAACATTACACGATGTATTGGTTTGCCCAAAATGGCGGTCGGGCCTCAAAATGGTGACTCGGCCGACAAAATGGCTGTGAACACATAATAGTAAATGTAAGATGGGGTAAAAATAATTATTATTTTCGAAAATAGGAATAAAATTAATTTACATTTTCATAATATTATTTTAACTCTTTTAATGTTTTTCTACGCCATCTTACACTTACATAAAATAAGTTAGTAAGGTGTGGTGAGGAGCTATTTTCTTGATTTTCAACAGAAAATAGCTTAAGTGTAAAATTGTCTGTAGTCAGATGAATTTTCATGAATGATATATTATACTTATTTAAGTTTAATTTTTAAATTATTGTTCTATTATTATTTTAACTGCTACAGACAATTTATTTATTTAAAAACATCAAACCTCATAGTTGGCTTCAATATCGACCGAATATAATGAAAGAAAAAGCGCCATCTAGCAAAATTAAACTTGAAAAGACGCCTTGTTATTAAATTAAACTTGGAAAAAAAAACGCCAACTTATAAAATATAAAAGTTTAAAGCGCCATCTAGTGAAGTGTGCTGTTTCTATGTGTAGTGCGAACATCGATAGATGAATCAAAGTGCCATAGTCTATTTTAACATTAATATTCCATAAAAAACATTTTGTTTTACATTTACTTGACAAAAGGCACGAGATCTATGTATCGACGGATAGTACTCTATTCAAATCCAAATCGGTCTAAACGTAAACAATTTAAACTGAAAATTGATGCGCCAATGTAATTATTAGCGCGATTAAGAAGTGATATTTAAATAGGGAATATGCACAAGAGATACAATTGACTAAAAACAATATGTTATGATTTTGGAATTTAAAATAATGAATGTGACAAAAAATTACCAGAACTATTTTCTAAATAAGTTTTCTATTTATCTCTTTCTTATACAATGGTATTGATAGCGGGCATATATTTTCGCTTTACGTTAGAAAAAGAGTGGTAATACCCTCTGATACGCCGCGCCGGTAGACTCTCTCATCTTACGAATTTTCGATTAGGTCACGTGTTTTAACGCGAGTTCAACAATAATTTCTCAACTCAATATTTTTCATAAAAAAACGGTTCTCTGTAAAGTCGGTTTACTGACGATAGTTGAACGTGACAACGTCATAGCCTTAACCCCTCAGTTCCGAAAAAATTAAAAATATTTATAATGAGTAAAATAAACTATTCGCAATACAAAAAGCTACATAAATTCGTGACATCCAGTAAAATCTTAGAACAAAGCACAAGTCAAACCTTGACACGTAGGAAATAGAGCACAATTTTGAATAGCCGAAATAATACTAATAGCTCACAGATTGTTTATTTATTTTTCATTCAGAGTGTGGTCAATGTATCAAAGGTCATAACAAACCAAACTTCTTCATACAAAAGTATTCTCTAAGTCATCGAAATACGTAATATAATCGAAACAAAGAGCGCGGCCCAGGTGAGCCTTACTGAGAGCTGTCAGCGAGGTAACGCCGCATGAACTGTCATGTTTTTCGGGCGCGCACCCCATATCGAATTATAAGACGTTATCACGTCAAAAAAATCGTGCATATTCCATATTGAGACTATTTTATCCTGTGTTTTGTCTACATTGAGATCGAGTTGCATCGGAATGAGTATAGCACGTATATACTTGTCTGTCGTCGTTCACGGCACTTGCAGCTCCCGCTCCAAACTCTCGGGGGATTCGTTGTTCGCTGTTTTGTAAATTACAATTAAAAAATGGTCTAAAAACCCTGCATTCTATAAAAATAAAAACCCTATACGAATGGTGAATACTCTAAAAACATGCTTAGTATAATATCAATCTTTCAAAAGATAGGACATACAAAAATTCCTACAAAGAAGCATAAAAATTATGTTTTTAAATCAACTTTATATTAACAAGCATATCAATCATCCAAAATTTAATATTTTTTATGTAAATAGCAGCAATCTTGTAGCAATAGTTCAACTACATTATCTAATATATATAAATCTCCTGTCACGATGTTTGTCCGCGATGGATTCCTAAACTACTTAACCGATTTTAATGTTTTTTCTTTTTAAATGTGTGCTTTTTTCCAACTTGAGAGATAGGATAGCTTAGATCTTTAATTATAGTCGCAATTTTATTTTATTGCAAATTACTGTCTATAAAGAGCGACCATTGTTTATGCGACGCGGGTCACGGGATAGCGATGGACGTTGCCATGGTGACATATTTATTTAGTCACTAATTCAATAAAATAATACGGGCGATATCTATATATATAAAAATGGATTTTCAAATGTGTTAGTCGCGCTAAATCTCGAAAACGGCTGAGCGGATTGGGCTGATTTTAATCTTTAAATGTTCGTAGAAGTCCAGGGAAGGTTTTAAAGTGACACGAAGTTCACCGGGACAGCAGTACTTTATAAAATATGGCAAAGAAACGTTTGCCGGGACAGCTAGTATTATATATAAATTATAAATACTTTTATTTATCTATTTATGATAATGTAATCTAAGACATGTAATACTGAATCTTTTTATCGCAAGATTGGTCGTTCTAATAACTTGTATCAATCTACCAATCAATCTATCGATCTATGTATCTTTCTATCTAGCTATATATTATGCATCTTTCTACCAATCTATCCTACTTATTTATGATTATATCTATCTATCTAACTCACCGATCATGGTCTTGAGTCGCACAGCGCACATGATGAAGTCGTTGAAGTGAATATAACCGTTGCTTGAATATCTGAAATTATAATAATAAAATATTCCGATCATTGTGAAACAGTGTTGTGAGGAAAAGAGATAAGGAGACAAGTTGTAATTTGAGTGCCACCTTTTATTTGAAAGGAAACTTACAGTTCATTTAAATTAGATTATTATAGTCAAAATAAAATAATATGGCACCAGAGGTCATTGACTTTTCTAGTCTAAGAGCGACGGAAAATGCTTGCACTGTATTCTGTTATTACTATAAATAAATATTGACATCTTATAAAGACATAGACTATTATAGATTGATCAGAAAATCTCTTGATACTCTCCTTCAAGGCGAATTACTGCACAATCAGTTCTAACTTGCCAATGTTACTATAAAGTGTTATTGGTGATATGTTTTATGTAAAGTGCTAAATTGTTATTAATTAAAAGTATAATAATTGTAACTGAGATATAAATAAACTAAATATGCAAAATAAGACACCGTCCGACTAAAAACCTCTGTCACTTCATTGTCAATCGCGATTTGTATACAATACGATGAAATTATATGACAAGTTTTAAGACTGGGGGTCAATGGCCGCTACAGCCTGGTCACGGCATTACGAGATAGTTAGATAAAGTTAGAGATAAACTACGATAACATGACGCGCCCTCCCAAATTACTGTTTCAATGTGTGTAGTCACATCCTTATGAAAGAGTTTGTATGTAGTTGTAAGTATTCAACCAATCAACCGTTACTCGTAATATTAACTTAATGTTGGCGCTATTTATTATCAGAGAAGCTGATTCCTATACAGATCGGGGACCTAAGTAGTTTGGTCGCGTTACGTCAAACCCAGCCGACAGATCACAATTAACATTGAATTGACATATTCGACCAAATAACGTTGGTCATCAACTGCATAGGAATTAATTTCCTCGATGGTACATATTTTCACAAAACATACTTACTTTCAAACGTTTTGAATTTTGGAGGGGCGCGCCATGTTATCGTAGTTTATATCTACAATCATGAATCTGGGGGCACGGTAATGGCCCCGACAAGACGAGCCAAGCGAAGAGCAAGGGTTATAATTATTTATTTAAAGGTTACGCAAACAATATAATGTATTACCTATGAGCCAGTACATTGAGTACATGAGCGTTGACGGTGTATCCGGCCGAGTGAAGCGCGTCCCTCAACCTCTCAGCCGGCATCGCGCCGCCTGAACCCGCGTATAGACGGAAAGTAGCCTGAAAGAATACAATAAATATTGTTACGGATACGGACACACAGAGCCATCTAGCGTCAAACCAGCGCAACTTATCGGAGAAACGCAGACAGCGTAAATCCGCTATTGGATACTAGATGGCGTTAGGCTTCTCGAAATGTTTCACACTTCTTTACGTGTATTTTGTACAATTCGGGAAAAGAATGTTCTCGTACAGTCCAGAACTCAGCTCGACCCATATAAATAGCCGCAGGTAGAGGACCCGGCAGTTCAGTTTCGTCTGAGCGATCCTCTAGGCAACTTCGAAGTGAAAACAAGTGATTAATAGTGAGTGATTGTGATTGTGATAGTGACTCGGCTACGACCTAGGACAGTGATAGTGCTCAGTGATTTGGAACTAGTGCTTAGTGTTTGGACTTAGTGATTTGTGTGAGCTAGTGTCAGTGAATAAAGTCTTCAAGAGAGTCACCAGCCTGCCTAGCATACGCCAACGAGATATCTCACTCTACATGTTTCTCGATGTTTGATAGTTTGTATCTTCATCTCTATTGACCCTAGCATGATAAACATTTTTTCTCGCGTAGATCTATCATCGAAATAACACATTTTCATAGAGTTTTATCGAGATAATGTCGAGATGTGTTCGAATTATGAGACGAGTAGTTTTTAATTATCTCGAGAGTGAGATATCTCGTCGGCGTATGCTAGGCAGGCTGATCTTTCTCTCCGAATCCTACGAACCCTAGCACTTAACAGCACGTAGCAAGTTTCATCTTAATGGATTCAGCTCGGTTGGTACCCGTAAGGCCGTGTTTCCACCTGCAAGCAACTCGCGGAAGTCTTGCGTCAGGTTCTTGCAATATTGTTTACATTTCGTACTAATTATTGCAATAAATGTCGCAACTTACCGCGGAGGTGTTTACACACGAGAGCTTACGAATGTCGCGTAGGAACTATATCATTATTTTATACAAAAACACAAGCCGTGCGATAACTTGCTGCGAGATATAGGTAGCAGCGAGATCTGTCGCGAGTCCATGCAGACGTGTTTAGACATGCTTTCGCAACTATTCGCAGGAAGCGCTTGACAAATTGTCGCGACAGCACTTGCTACGGGGTTTACACTTGCGAGCTGCTGTCAGACATACTGTCAGACACTTCTCGCGACAGTTGTCTTGCAGGTGGAAACACGGCACAACACACAAGTCCTTAACACGGGATCGGACGGACGTGGTGTGAAGAGTCCGTAGATATTATTATTTCACAGTCTTCTCAACCCTAATAGACCATAGTATCCATACTAATATTATAAATTCCAAAACGTGTGTCTGTCTGTTTGTTGCCTCTTCACGCCCAAACCGCGGAACCGATTTTGCTGAAAAGTATGGAAATACTATGAGTTCCGGAAAAGGACATAGGATACTTATACCTTAAAAAATGTACGGTTCCCGCGCGATAAACGAGCTTTGGCGCAACGGAGTTGCGGGCGTCATCTAGTTAATAATAATTTCTTAATATACTTAAGGCCTGTTACACCACTCCCTGACAAGTGCCGAATAGGCTATCCACCACTTAACTTGACAGATGAAGTTTGGAGAATCTGTCAAAAAGGCTGTGAATAGCCTTTCAGCACTTTATCTGAAAGTGGTGAAACAGGCTCTTAGTGGAAAAAGTGCACGAAGATTTGTGTTTTATTAGTGCTCATCTTGTAGTAAGTTCAATAATACTCACCCTCCACTTTCTCAGATCGATCCACAGAGATTTGAACTCCTCAAAGCCGAGGCCCCCCGAGTTATCTTTATCCAACATGGCCACCATACTCCTACATGCTTCCTTCGAGAAATCTTCACCGCGCAATTCTACACACAGACAAATATATTAATCATCAAATATATCAGTTACCCAGTTTACAATCTCCCCGCTTTGTCTTTTTTATCTTTATTAAGAGCGAAAGAGACAAAATTTTCGAGAAGATTGTAAAACAGGCCCAAATAAATACATAGATAAGAATACAGTACGATTATATTAATTCACAAAACTAACGACAGATGGCGTTGGTATCACTTTGAATCGCGCTAACTGATATAGTATTCTAGTTTATCAATGTAATCGTACACAAAAACATTTTATAGAAATGGAGGTGACTTGTGATGATTATTTAATTACTTAATTAAAAAATAATAATAAAAAAATGCCCATTTTTGAACAAATACATGCAAGCGTAAACATAAATATTGATACAATATCTATGTTTGGTGGTTAGTAAGCGCAAATAATATTTTAATCTAAGGACAAATATAACAGACGCCACAGACAAAAGTCATAGACAACATAAAAAAAACTTAATGTCAGCCATTTGCAAAAATGGCGTCTGCTAAATAAAAAAATATATGTAAAACTATGCGATAAACCAGCAATCATTGTACATATATAGCGGCAATCTGAAAAAACAAAAACAGACATTATAACTCCCTCCATTTCAATAAAATAACAAAAAATCGAAGCATGCCACCTGAAAAAAATATCCTGGAAGACAAAAATAATTAGTTCCCTCATATTCTTTTGAACAAAAGTTTTACTATTTTTTTACTGATAATTAAAAACACAATAAGCGTAAAATATAAGATCCAGTGAATTACATTTTAAAAGTTATTCAAGCCAATGTTTTTGTAACGGCAATGCTAAATCAGCATTATATTTAGTACACAATACACAGCCAAAATTCTGTCACATCCCCATATTAATGAAAAATTTTGAGATCCTAAAAGTTATAACCCATGAAATATTTACATAGCTTCAAACATCCCCTACAATTAAAAAAAACTTTAGTCATTTAGGTTGTGTTTTTATAAAAAAATCTTATTTCCCAAGCTTCACGTCATTTTCTACTTAACACAATCCGATGATATTTAACTTATTTTACAAAGTAACTCTTTTCTTTAAACTATTATAATATTTTTTAAAGCCTTTTGATTACCTCCATTGGTACAATTCTGCCCCTTCCATTTTCTTTTGTTTTCTTTTTAATAATTATCTATATACAGTTAATTGTCGCGTCTCAGAGTCAATTTTTTCCCCCAAATAAACAATGAATTTTATAAAAATAGTACCAATTTTTCTCTTTACTACCTCTAAACTACTTTACCCAAAAATAGCACCCCTTTTATTTATACCCCACATGAGCCCACATCTAAAGTTACCCCTTTTTTACCCCATTACAACAAAATTCCCAAAAAAAAAAATTAACCGCCCATGTTATAAAAAAACTCCCTTTTGTTTAACCCCATTACAAAAATCCCCTTTCCCGTTAACCCCATTACCTGTCTGCGGTTGAGTCAGGTGCACCTGTTCCGTCGTGGTCGTGGGTGGTGCAGCAACTTGTTGCAGGTCAATGCCGATCTCCTTGCAGATGGGGGTACAGAGGGCGCACAGGAGTTGCTCGAGGCACGACTGTTCGCCGGCCCCACCCGGTGTCCCTTGTGTTCCACCCCCATCGAAGCCTTTCGTGCCTAGTTCTGTACCCCAAATATATATATTGCATACCGTCGAGATAAATGGAATAGAGTAACACTATAATTATTATATAACACCTTTATAAAATAATCTCTATAATGTACTATCTGATAAGTTATAACGCGCCTGAAATGGTACAAAATTTATATAAAAATATTAAGAGTCGCGGAAACGAACAAAAAATAGTTCCGGTAACTAAGTTGCAATATCAAGCTTGCAACATTATGATATAGTCTATTTTTATTATGTATGTAGGGGGTTTTCCCCTTTTGGGGGGAATTTTTAAATGGGGTCTCCCAAGAAGTGTTTTTAGTCAATAGATCAAATTGCAAAGCCACAGATTATGATGTTATAATACTAAGTGCTACTTCGTAAGTAACGAATTTGATAAATTACTTTTTATTATATTAAGTGAGTAAGATCTATGAATTTTTGAAGCCAAATAGATATTTTTATATAATGATAAAGACTATATTATAGTTGCTAAAAAAACAAACTAAAGAAGTACGCAAAAGTATATAATCTAAATATTTTTGACTATCTAACAAAGTAACAAAAACTTGTGCAATAATAATATATACAATTTTACATATTATACAGATTAACTAGCTAAAAAAAAGAAAAAGATATAGAATATACTTACAATTCTCTGCGCGTGGTCGCAAAAAAACATCAAAAAAGCATTTAGACACATAAAGCATTAACAGATTTGTTGGAAAAAAATGGGCATTTTCACACACAAAATATAATATAAGAAAAAAAACTTAAAAAATATTTTAAAGTACACCTATCCATATACTAATAAAAATATTAACACTATGTATACAGAAGTTATAGTTATACAATGTCCATGACTGTCAAGCATATTTTCTATAACTATACTATCCATAGACACAGTGTGAATATTTAACATATTTTTATTAGTAAGGGTGTGAGAATATAAAGGCTTATATTAGCGTAAAATGTATCAGTTAATACTATATGTATTTTAGTGTGTATAAACTAAATTGTTTCATGGCCTTATTAAACTAATTTTAGCTAAAAGCTATCAAATTGTTTTAAAAATAAAATGAAAATTTATTATTGAATAGATAAATTATACAGAAGAGAAATTCCCACCACCTAATTATATTTATCTAGCACCAGTGTATTGTGTATATTCGAAGTGTATTGTGTATAAATGTCCAACCCCTTATTAATAAAAAAACCTAAGACGTGTCAAGGGACACCCGGATGAAACGAAGTTGCTTTCTATGAGAGAGAGAGAGAGAGAGAGAGATAGAGATACACGCGCACGCCGCACGCCGCACGCCGCACGGCTTGCAACTACCTATATAGCAAAAAGTGTCGTTACAACTTTTGGTCTTAATTTTTTCCGTTTAGCCCCCTTTCGGAGCGCGCAATAAGGAACTTCGTTCCAAAAACATTCCCACAGCGTCTACTCGTAATAACAAGGTCCGCTTGTCTTCGTCTCGCCTAATGGAAAAGTGACATGACAGATAAACACCGAGTCCCATTAGACTTCACTGAAGTATACGCTGCGTAATTACAAGGGTCAATTCAGACCGCAACGCGACGAGGCGAGGCGAGGCGCGGCGCGGCATAAATTTGTATAGATTTGACAGATTTCAATTGCGTGAGACGTCTTGCGAATCTGTCAAATCCATATAAAATTAGAAATGCATCTACGCGTCACGTTGCCGTCTGAATTGACCCTTAGTACTGTGTAAATGTTTGCTGTATTGCATATATTTTTTATGTCTTGTGATTCACAAATTTTTTTGAAGTTTACTTGTTCATCGAATGAGTTGTGATGATAGATTTAAGATTTTTGAAAGAAATATGTTTAGTGTATTTGTAGGCTTCCAGTGTACCGTGTATATTTCCAGTTCATTTTTCTATTTTGAGTATATCCCGTATATATAGTGTATATATTATGTATTACTAGCACATCGTGTATAAATCAAGTGTATATCCCATATACATCCTATATACATCCCATATACATCGTATAAACCACTCACCCTCTCTCATGGCGTAATCCAATATCTCCTTCAACTCCTGCCAATCCACCTCCCCGTCGCTGCCGGCAAGACGGTTGAAGAATTCTCTCACTGGGTCCGTGGGTTCAGGGTCGGGCAGGACTTCCTTCACCTGAAATAGCATTAAATAGTACTATTAATTGTTGTTTATTATTTTAAGGAGTTGGGTATCCTATTGATTACCAGGTGATGCTGCAGCACCAGATCAACTTTTCGATAATGTGTATTATATTCATTAATGACACGAACCAGAATGCAAAATATAAAACCCAGTTAAACGACTGCAAGTTGCTAATCGTCCTATCACGAACCAGATAAACAGTGATATTTCAGCAATGAGCAGGCTGATGATGATGAACTGTAGCTAAGAACACTCCCGGTCATTTCAGCTTTCAAACAAAGAAAACTAGATCAAAATCGGTCCACCCGTTTGGATGCTACGATGCCACAGACAGACAGACAGTCACACAGACAGACCGACAGACAGACACGTCAAACTTATAATACCCCTCTTTTTTGTCGGGGGTTAAAAAAATCAATTTGAAAGAATTTTAATATTAGAATAGTCCGCATTGTATTTAAGTAAATCGAGGCACAAAATTTCATTCATACTATACTTAATCCATACTAATATTATAATTAATGCGAAAGTGTGTCTGTCTATCTGTCTGTTACCTATTTACGGTCAAACCGCTGAACCGATTTTGCTGAAATTTGGTATGAAAATATCTTGAGTACCGGGAAAGGACATTGGATGCTTTTTATCCCGGAAAATGTACGGTTTCCACGTGATAAACAAATTTTGGCGAATTATATAAATGCGAAAATGTTTCTGTTTGTCTGTTACCGCTTAATCGATTTTGTGGAAATCTTGTATGGAGATACTTTGAGTCCCGGGAAAGGACATAGGATACTTTTCATTCCGGAAAAATGTACGGTTTCCGCGCGATAGGCGAATTTTGGCGCAACTCGTTACGTTATGTACTATCAGAGAAGTTGATTCCTATGCAGATCGGGGATCTACGTAGTTTGGTTGCGTTACGTCAAACCCAGCCGACAGATCACAATTAACATTGAATTGACATATTCGACCAAATAACGTTGGTCTATCAATTGCATAGGAATCAATTTCCTCGATGGTACTAAAGTACCGTAATAAGTTAAAGCCCTTGTATAAATACAAGGGCTTTAACTTATTCTGGGATTTGTAGAATTGTATGTACCATCGAGGAAATTGATTCCTAGGCAGTTGACAGACCCACGACATTTGGTAGGCTTATATCAATTCAATGTTAGCTGTGATCGGTCGGATGGGACTTAGATCCGCGACCTGCATAGGAATCAACTTCTGTGATAGTACATAAAAATCCCAGTTTAAGTTATTCCTGTTATTGATTTTATGAATTTTCTATTATAAGTGCGAAAATAAAAAGCTAAATTTACAACTACTCACCCTATCATCAACGTCACCCATACCGATGTCTTCGTCGTTCTCACTGTGAACAGAGAATATTCCGTAAGATTCCGTAAATATTTTTGTTTCTTGAAGAATGAAGAATGCTCGTGGCGAAAAAAGGAACTAACGCTGTCATCATACAAAAACGCCATTTTTGACAGTTCTCCTTTACCAGTAGCGCCCCCGCCCACCTTCATTTATAACCTTGTTGGACCATCTGTCAATTTCTCCGGTCAAAGAAGAGGCCGGGTACCCTTGGAATTTCTCATACATACGTTATTCCAAAATCATTTTCTCATACGAAAATATTTAACATGTTGGAGTTGTTTTTCAGTTTAAAATAGTAATTACCTAGGTTCCTGCACAAAAATTTACTTCAAAATATTTAAACACAATTTTTTTTTTTGCTTTAAAATTTTTTTAGTAAATTTACTACTAAATATTTAAACACTAAAAAATAGAGTAAAATACTAAAAAATATATAAATAAATAGTAAATTTACTACAAAATATTTAAACTCTAAAAAATATTTTTAAGTATTTAAATATTTTGTAGTAAAATTACTTACTGTATAATTTTGAATAATAATTGGCCAAGTGCGAGTTGGACTCGCGCACGAAGGGTTCTGTACGGTTGTAGAGAAAAAATAGGCGAAAAATTGTGTTTTTGTATGGGAGCCCCCCTTAAATATTTATTTTATTTTAATTTTGTTATTAATTATTAGATAACATATAAAATTAAGAATATTGTGAAAATTTCAAGTGCGTAGCTGTTGCCATTATTGACTACGAGTCAAAAAGGTCCAAAAAATTACGTTTGTGGTATGGGAATTCCCCTTGAATATTAATTTTATTTTGTTTTTAGTATTTGTTGTTATAGCGGCAACAGAAATACATAATCTGTCAAAATTTCAGAAGTCTAGCTATAGCGGTTATTGAGTTACAGCCTGGAGACAGACAGACAGACAGACAAACGGACGGACAGACGGACAGACATCGAAGTCTTAGTAATAGGGTCCCGTTTATACCTTTTGGGTACAGAACCCTAAAAAAATGAAAAAACATTGTTGCATTAAACTATTGCATATCGATGACGTTTGTTGAAATATATTAGACATAAAAAGGTTTATTCCTTGTTTCATTCAAAAAACTAGCTTCAAGTAGCTCAAAATTAAGTATGTCTTCTAGTGATATATTCAAGTCTTCCAACTCAATATCTAAATTGGGTAAATCCAAGGTTCGTCACCAAAAACCAGGAAAATTCGCAACGACATAACGGTGACTGAAGGGTGCGGTGCCCGGAGACGTGACCGGAGCGGCGCAGTAATAACGATTGCGTACTTTTCGTACTACAGCGCCGCGTAGGTCACATGTGACCTCAAGGGGTTTTTTATATCTCTGGAACCCTGCACCCTATCGAACCCTAAATGAAATCATAGTTTAAGTCTTGACCCAATACATCTATTTCGACAATTTTTTTTAAAATTTTTCTTGTTTGTACTACCGGCAGAGAACGTGTTAAAGGACGCCATATTTAACTATAACCATAACTAACTTTAACTTTAACCACGCCTTTGGTGCAACCCAACCTTAAACATTCAAGCCCTGATAATGTTAGGGGGACGATATTAAAAAAAAAAAAAAAAAAACCTGAAACATTCCTTCTTTTTGTCAACTATACGACGTGACGATATCTAACCTCATGTTGTTGGTCTTCTCGGAGAACACTCGCAGCAGGAACTCTCCCTCCTCATCCGGCTCGAAGGTGGAAGGCACGATGACATAGCTGCCCGGGTCCAACTTGAAACTGGAAATTTACAATACAGTGTCAAACAAAATTTATTATCAAATGCTTTTTGGGCGCATTTTCATTAGTCGTTAACTCGTACGGTATACAGCATACGGGGAGTTTGTAACAACTAATAGCTTTGTCCACATTGTGCCTTTTTTTTGGTCAACAAGTGCACGCTTTATAGAGCAGTCAACAGCGAAGGTGTGGCATGCCCGTGACGCGCGTCAAAATCCACCCGCGTTGAAACAAAAGTGTCATAGCGCGCGCTACGATTTCAACCCGCGCGGCGTTACGGGCATGCCTCACGTTCGCTGTGACAGCGCTATAAGGCATGCCCTTGATGAACAGAAAAAGGCACACTGTGGATAAAGCTAATGGCGCATTTTAATTTGTCGTGGCATGCGTTTCAGAAATCTCCCGCACCCCGCATGCGGGCTCTATCGACCAGTGAAACGCCGTCGCATAGCGTCGTGGAAACGGAATCTATACTAATATTATAAATGCGAAAATTCCTATCTGTTGCCTCTTCACACCCAAATTGCACAACCAACTTTGTTGAAATTTGGTATGGTGATACTTTGAGTCCCGGGAAAGGACATACTCGTAGGATACCTACTTTTTATCCCAAAAAAATTACGGCTCCCGCGCGATAAAGGGATTTCGGCGCATCTAGTTATTTCGTCGTCGTACGCGTCATCTAGTTAATCCTTCGATCGCGGATCCTTGGAAATCTATTGTTATTCTATTGTTGTCGCGATCACCGGTGATCTTATGGGGCTTGATAGGTTGATATTCATAAAATTAGGCGCAGCGCAGACAACAGACTATCCGTGACGCACTTTTTAGTTTGCAGAAATAGAACCTATGCAATTATATGCAGTAACGCGCCGGACTTTTTGCGCATCGTGTACGTTACTGCATATAATTGCATAGGTTCTATTTCTGCAGACTAAAAAGTGCGTCACGGATAGTCTGTTGTTTGCGCTGCGCCTTAAATTATCAAAGTGTGGCAAATACCACATTATATCACACTCGTGTTGAAACCATGTAAAGCCAACATTTGAGTGATCGCGGGAACCATACAGCCGACACTCGAGTGACTGCGGGAACCCGACACACTCGAATGACCGCGGAAACCGTATACAGCGGACACTTGAGTGACCGCGAGAACCAGGAACCCGATACAACAGAGTGAGCGCGGGAACCGGGAACTCAAAATACTCTAGTGACCGCGGGAACCATACATGGCGATCACACTCGAGTGACGGTGAGAACCGTATACAGCCGACATTGAGTGACCGCGGGAACCACGGGAACCGTACTCACCGTGCGCTAACCTCCCTCAGGTTGATGAAGGCTTGCGAGCGACCGACGGACGCGTTGTATCTGAAGAAATTGACGTCCAACGGTTTGGGCACGTGGCCGTAAGCGGGCAGGGCGTATACGGCAAACCCGATGGTCAAACACTCTAGGCCTTGGTGGCGTTGCGAGCGACGGTTCTTCTGCATGAGGGCTACTATTATCTGGAAAAATATAATATAACGTTAAGTAAGTAAAGTAGGGTACAAAGTTTAGTAAATACAATTGAAAACGTCAGTGGATGAAGTGGGTAACTAAGATTTTATAACATAAGAGCCTTTACTCATTTTTTCCGTTATAATTTGAACGAGCCTTGTACCTTTATATGTAATTGATCTATCTAGCTATACGTAGAATCTCATTTTTTTATTTCAAATCGTTTTCGCGGTTTTAAAGCCTTTTTTGATGCAAAACTATCCACTTCAAAGAAATTGATCAACCCCCGATTCTAAACTGTACATAACTGTCTAGAATCAGAATGCAAATTATTAAAACTATCAAATTACTAGAAGTTGCTTACAACCTTTCATATAACAGATAAACCCAAAATTTCCAGTACTGACCGATAGTATGATATCGCCCTAAGGCCGCTTTTCCACTGAAGCCGAGCGAAGCTTAGCGGTGCCGAATTGACCAATCACCATGCTCGAAATCTTCGCTCCGCTTCGCTGTCATTCGGCCTAAAACAGTATAATCAGGATATGAAGGTACACTCACAGTACACTTGTTATCAGCATCATCTTCGTCAACATCAGTGAGTGTGACGGTGTACTGCGGGTTGCGCCAGAACGTCTCCAGATAGTTACGGCAACCGCCGGCCGTCACACCTGAAATATACATATTATTATACTAGCTGTTGCCCGCGACTTCGTCCGCGTGGACTTCAGTTTATAGCGCGCGATGTCAACAAAATAGGCTACTTGACCTATATTCAATTTCATTGATCAAATCCATATTTCTAGTAGAACTTGGCCTAGGAAACCGTATTTCACCCTTATCATCAAATAAAAGCTTATGATTGATAAATAAAATCGATTTGAAAATATGATTTTATGAAAATAGGATTTGTACTGACGAAAACGCTTTTGCGGTACTTCCGATTTGGATGTGACGTCATCCTCATACTAATTTAATATATTTTATTTATCGCGCTCGTTATATGTAAGTTTATTTGTCCATAAATAATAAGAATAAGCCTAGAAAGATTTGTAAAATATATTTTCTTGAATAATTCACTTAAAACATCAGTTTTATATATTATCTCTATTTATTGTAGACGGGAAATGAAATGGCCAAAACTTTTGTCCAAAAGTTTTCAACATTACAAATGATTTGTAATTTCTTATTTAATTCTTTTATTATTTTTGGGCACTTTTAGACTCGTACATTTAGCACATAAAAAATGTTCAATAAAGAGAGTTTAAAATACAAAGCGTATGACGTCACACTATGGCGGACAGTGTTTTCGGCGCCATTTATGAGGCATATTTTTCAATAAACATTTTTATGGGTTTCTACTGTGTAAAATATTGAAATATTAGTTTATTTTGTGAAAATGAATGATTAAGAAGCGATCAGCATGAAGAAAAAAAGTAGGTCAAGTAGCCTATTGGTGTCAAATTAAGCTTTTATAAAAAAAACCCTGGTACCCCATAAATCAAAACACCCAAAAACAGCTGTGCAGTGTGGACATAACTTAAGTATTACATTTTTTTTAATTAAACTTTATTTATGCCAAATAAAGTATATTTAGCCCCCCAATTACACAACTTTACCCATAAACTATTTATCATTGATAGATTTAAGGCTACGTCACTGCATAGATAAAGTACTAAGTTATTTAATAACGTAACAATGAAATAACAATCGAAAAAATCGAAAATTTGATGTAAGATGATACCACTCTTGTAGAAAGACATTTGAGCAAGCGTCATCGCGATGTAGGAGACGCACGGCGCCATCTATTATGAATTTTTGGAACTAACTTAATTTGAACAAATTTACGCATTTTCACCCCCTTACAACTACTTTTTCCAGTTAAAAAGTAGCCTATGTCCTTTCTCAGGCTTTAGACTATCTGTGTACAAAATTTCATTACAATCGGTTCGGTAGTTTTGGCATGAAAGCGAGACAGACAGACAGACAGAGATACTTTCGCATTTACAATATTAGTATAGATTATAAATGCGAATGTTTGTGAGTGTGTATGTCTGTTAAGGTGCTCCCACACAGCAGTTTTATAACGTTATAAAACACTGTGTAACACGATAACATTTTATAACAGCGTGTAACAGCTACAACATGTCAAGAAATAAACGTGTCTTCTATATCTATACTTATTATAAAACAAAGTCGCTTTTTTTTCCTCATGTCCCTTTGTTCCCTTTAATCTTTAAAACTACGCAACGGATTTTGATGATTATTTCAGTGTTAGATAGCCCATTTATCGAGGAAGGTTATAGGCTATATTTTATCACGCTAAGACTAATAGGAGCGACGAAATAGAGGAAAATGTGGAAAAAACGGGGAAAATTATTTGAAAGGGCTAACTTGAATACGCTAATCTCAGGAACTACAGGTCCGATTTGAAAAATTCTTCCAGTGTTAGATAGCCCATTTATTGAGGAAGGCTATAGGCATATTTTTCAGTGGCTATATATTTTATACCCGTGCGACGCCGAGGCGGATCGCTAGTTTGTTATAATGTGTAAAAAAGATAGAAAACCACATATGTTAGAACTTATTATCCGGGACTTAACGCGACTTATTTAAATAGTAGTGCTACTATGAGTACATACTTTTTCTCGACGTTTCGGCCGTGTTGCAACGGCCGTGGTCACGAGGGGACTGCAGGAGCGCGACGAATAATAAGTTTTAATTAAAATGCAACGCGAAAGTTTAAAATGTTAACAAAATATGTTATCTAACGTTATATAACTGCTGTGTGGGAGCACCTTTACTTCTTCACGGCTGGAATGATTTTTTAGGGTTCCGTACTCAAAGGGTAAAAACGGGACCCTATTACTGAGACTTCGATGTCTGTCCGTCTGTCTGTCTGTCTCCAGGCTGTAACTCAAGAACGGTAATAGCTAGAGAGTTGAAACTTTCACAGATTATGTATATCTATCGGTTGCCGCTATAACAACAAATACTAAAAAGAAAATAAAGTTAATATTTAGGGGGGCTCCCATACAACAATCGTGATTTTTTTGGCCTTTTCTGCTCGTAATCAATACTTACTTTAATAATTAATAATAAAATTAAAATAAAGTAAATATTTAAGGGGGCTCCCTTACATAAAACACAATTTTTTGTCTACTTTCACACCAAACCGGTACGGAACCCTTCGTGCGTGAGTCCGACTCGCACTTGTTTGCAATTTGGTATGGTCGAGTTACTTTGAGTATAAAGAAAGGACATAATATGATACTTTTTGTCGTCGAAAAATTCCTAAGCGATAAATAATTTCAGCGCAACTATTATTTACGCGAGTATTTTGATTGCCTGCAATACGGTGCGCAGTCAGACAATAAAATTGCCAAAAACACGGCTCACTGCACTTTTTCGGGACAAAAAGTAGCCCATGAGTTAATACGGAGCGTAGGCTAGGCTAGACTACTGTGCCAAATTTGATTAAAAAACGTTCAGTAGTCATTGAATTATGTATTACCATTTAGTAGTAATTGCATAATGTGGTTTCTAAAGACTTAAGACTGTATAAAGCCTAGTCATTCAATTGGCTGGCTAAACCTTGGCTACATACCTCTGACCCATTCTCCCTCGAACACAGACATCTCCCACTTCTTGGTGCAGCCTTCCGGACACTCTTCAGGGTCCAGGGAGTCGGGGTTCAAATTGCAGATCTCCACCCTGTAATTTATATAACGGGCTAGTCAGTTCAATGAAACGCCTAAAATTACTTTAATAATACGCAAAAATGGCTATTTGAGACTAAACAATAAATATACAGTGCCGGTCAAATACGTAAACTCCTTTTGACAGCCAATGAATTAAAAATACTAGGTACGTATGCATTTAATAAAATTGCTACAGATGCATTTGTATTACAAAGCCACCTTATGATTATTACTACCAGGCAACCTAGCCTGTATAGCAGTTTCTATTATCTCTCAACCACTTCACATTCTAGTCACTAATAACAAACAGTCTAGCCAATTCACAAACTAGCTAGCCATTCAACAAACTGACCAGCCACTCTATCAAATTTCTGGTCATTATACAAACTGCTTATAATTTAACAAACTGCCTAAGCACTTAACTAATCGCCTAGTGACTAGTCAGTTTACAATCCTAGCCACTACACAATCTGCCTAGTCAATCATCCAACTGACCTGTCAAAGTGCTGCGCGAAGTCCTTGAAGCTCATCCAGAACTCGCCGTCGTCGTCAAACGTCAGCCCGAGTTCCTCCTTCTCCGATTCTGGGATGTAGCGCCATTCGGGAGACCTGCAAACGAATAAAATACATTTTTTAAGCTAACGTCAAATTCTAATGCTTTAATTTCTGTCACCAAATCTATCCATACTAATATTATAAATGCGAAAGTGTGTCTGTCTGTCTCTCTGTCTGTCTGTTACCTCTTCACGCCTAAAGCGCTGAACCAATTTTGCTGAAATTTGGCATGGAGATACCTTGAGTCCCGGGAAAGGACATAGGATACTTTTTATCCCGGAAAAATGTACGGTTCCCGCGCGATAAACTAATTTTGGCGCAACTAAGTTGCGGGCGTCATCTAGTATATTCTTAACGATGTGAGTGGCGCCCGCAAAGGAAGATCTTCCGACCGAGCGAGGTCTGATGCTCGGTCAGGCCGAAGCCCACGTGACTGATTTCAGCTGTCGTATACCGATGCACTTAGAAAACTACGTAGGATTGTGGCACTAATTGTAAGTACCGCCACATACTGATAAAACTACATATTATTATTTTTCATTAGCTGGCTTCACTGTATTGATTGATTGATTGTCAATCTAAACTTCTTAAATCGCTTAAACTATTTTTAATTATTACTGATTGACTAACTTGTCGCTCCATGGCCCGTTCCACTCCGCCTCATTCCCCCAGGGGTTCCGCAGCCGCAGCAGAGGGATTTTGCCCGCGCGTCCCGGCGTCTCGATGTCCACGTATTTCACGCGCGTGATGGAGTAAGCGTGACCACGGATCAGGCCCATGGGGGTTTCGGCTTCTAGGATGTTGGGGTCTGGCTGGAATTGAAAAATAAATTAATAAATTCAAAAATCGAAAAACCGACTGCAAAACAATTCTAACTAAAGAGACCGAAACAAGACCTAATTCTGCCGGAGGCGTCTTATCCATGTTTTAATTGATACGACTCTTGCTTACGAGTTTCATGCCAGGGGAATAGAAGGTTACATAGAAAAATGTAGAAGAAGAATGTGGACTACAAAACGCAGTCGGAGGCATGTCGCACCAAGTTTAACATTTCATAAATCATAAAATATACCTCCGATACCTCAAATGTGAAAATCCGCTTAGCAGTTCTGATAAGATACGAGGTAATAAAGAATATTACAAACATACAAACAACAAATTACAAAGATACGCGCTAAAAACATAACCCTCCTGGCAGTCGGGTAACAAATAGAATAATCAGTAATAATTTAATTTAATGTCTTACGAATGTGTCTTCTTCGTATGGCTTCAGGAATATGGTTAATAGGTTAGGAGCTATTTTATTCTACTCGTACACATCTGTTCCCTTGTGAACTAGCTATGTAAAAATCTGTCCAGTCCACTTTAAATGTAATAATTTCCTTTTTGCTTCTACTTCTTAGAAAATTACATAGCGATGTATCTTTATTGTTGTTGCTATTTTTATTGACAGTGCTTTCCTGTTGTGCTTTGTAGCTTTTATAAGATTAACTTAAAAAGAAAATTATAGATTTACATAAATTTGTACGTTATTTTTTTGCTTAATTACTTAATTGGGTTATTTACTAAACTAGTTAATTGATAGTTCTAAGCCTTTTTTTTTTTTGATATCGTAGTTAAGTTCTAAACCTACAGTAACATTATACAATGAATGGTTAGTCTGCTATTATAGTGGCTAGGTATTGAATACAATTGCTATTTTAATATAATGGCTATAATATAATATTGAAGAAAAGGCTAGGCAGTTAATAAAAAGACTGGGCCACAAACATAGAGATAAATACCGCATGTGTATACAGTACTTCACGTGCCATATCGCGTTCCCAAACGACGAGCAATGCTCGTCTTTCGAAAGTCTGTTCTTTAGTCTGCTATCGGAATCAGACGTCAATCGGAATTTTAAAAATGCCTAAATGCCTAAAAGTGCCGTATTCAGCTATAGAATTTCAAATAGAAACGTTGGCCTTGATAATGGACACGTTTCTTATCATCGGTACGTCACAGTGGTAGGAAAAAGTGACACGCTAGTTTTCATACAAATGGTGCTACATGCCGCATGCGGTATCTATCTTGATCTATGTCTGTGCTGCCTAGTCACTTCATAAAATACCTAACCATCTCATAAAATTTACCTCAATACTGCATCCGCTGAGCGAATTCCTCTCGTACGCCTTCAGCAAAATAGTGTAGAAGTTGGGAGGCAATTCATTCATTTCATACATCTCAGTAACACCTCCCGTGAAGTCCTCCATCGCTTCGCAGGTCGAACCACCCTTCAGGGCCTCGTAGGAACCATGCAGCCTGAAATATTAAGGTGTTAGGTCAGTTAATTCCTGTCAAAAATTCTTAGAAAGCGGGTATAATGCTTAACACAAACCTACGCGACCACGCGACTGCGAAGCGACAGCGTCAATACAAAACACACATTTGACAAGTTGTCAAATGTGTGTTTTGTATTGACGCTGCCGCTTCGCAGTCGCGTGGTCGCGTAGGTTTGTGCTAAGCTTAATCCTTCGATCGCGGATTCTTGGAAATCTATTGTCATTCTATTGTTGCCACGATCGCCGGTGATCTTATGGGGCTTGAAGGATTAATCCCTTGCTTGGATCTTAGGGTGAAGCCAAACGAGCGTAATTTTGTGAGTCGTGAGTCGCAGAATTTCGGTCGCACAAATTACTTTTCATACAAATCATGACTCACAAAATTACGCTCGTGTGAATGAAGGAGGAATTTTCTATGAAACTAAATGCAGCAGAATTTCTGCCAACCGAAATTCGGCGACTCACGCACGACTCACAAAATTACGATCGTTTGGCCTCAACCCTTATTCACATGTTTTATTTATCTTCCTTGACTGATTTTGGGTCATCGTGGTAAGCGCTTATAGTTCTTGCAATCTACGAGTGCGCGTCGCCCTTAGTTGTGTGAGTGACCATATCTATACACGCGTACATAGCTCTCTCGCTACTGACTGCTCCGTCGGGTACGCACACTAACGAAAATGTCTATTCACATTTCCAACTACAAATAAAGGCGACGCGCACTCTTAGATTGCAAGAACTATACCACATTGAGAGTAGGTGGCTACCATATTGCAACACAAAACTGTAGACGGTAAGGTCTACACCATGAAATTATAAGGTGGTAAGCACTTGCCACATACTAAGAGTACAGTACGGTACTAGTGATATACGGCAGTAAGTGCTTACCACGCGAAATTTTGCGGTGGTAAGCGCTTACCAAATACTCACTTGGCATAAGCCTTCTCCAGCAGCGCGCTCCAGAACTCGTTCCTCTCGGAGGAGTGGAGGAAGACCAGCTTGCCGCGGTAAGTCGGCAGGCGGTCGTCGATTACCACGTCCACCCATCGCCCGTATTGCCAGAATCTGAAATGGTCATTGTTAAATTGTTATTATTTGCTCAATGCTAAGAAAATAACTTTTTTAAATCATGTTCTTAATATTATTATTACGATTTACGAGTAAACATCTATTGCCCGCTAGAAATACCTTTATCGTGCGGTAACCTTACATTTTACCATGATTTTGTTTCTTTGTTTTCTTCATATAAAAACATGTCAATGGTGTACTAAACATACTCAATATGTAACTTAGTATTGTACCACTGTTTGTTTTCCAAATAAAATAAATAAAAACTATCTTATATGTCCTTATACCGCGAGTTTTAAGCGTAAAGAGCTAACACACAGACATACATATTTTCGTATTTGTAATATTAGTAAGTATAGATTAACTAACCAATATTAAATTAACGAATTTTTAATTTTGCACGAAACATCTAGCTTTCATTAGCTTTGTTCATCAAGGGCATGCCTTATAGCGCAGTCAACAGCGAACGTGAGGCATGCCCGTGACGCGCGTTGAAATCGTAGCGCTCGCTATGACACTTTTCTTTCAACGCGGGTGGATTTTGACGCATCCAATTATTGAATATGACAAACGAAAGTTGAATAAAAAGAAGATGACGAAAATTGAAGATGAAATTGCATAATGTGGACTATTGACTATATAATATTATAACCCAAAAATTCTTTACCCCCTGAGAACTGCACATTTTTCCGGGGAAAAACTATCCCATATGTGACTCATCCTAATTGATTTAGCGGTTAGAGCGTGAAGAGGCAACAGACAGACAGCTAGACTGACTGTAACTTTTTCCGAATAGTTACTAAACAATACATACATAAATATTACGAGTGCGACAATGACATTATTCGAGGAAAATTTGCAGGAAAAGCAATACTTTCCTTCCTGAACATAATTTTATAAATAACTAGCTGTCCCGGCAAACGTTGCTTTGCCATAATATATTATGTATTTGCCATATTATTTTACTGAAGTGACTAAATATGTATGTTACCATGGCAACGTCGATCGCTATCCCGTCGCACAAACAATGGTCGCCGTCAGTCTCAGGTTGTAATAACTATTATTTATTCAACAAATGCACTTATCAATATATAAAGTACCTACCCAGTAGCCGATTCTCAGACCTACTGAATATGCATATAAAATTTGGTAAAAATCAGTAAAGCCGTTTCGGAGGAGTTCGTGGACTAACATTGTGACACGAGAATTTTATATATAAGATCATTACTTATTAATAATGCGAAAGTGTCTCTGTCTGTCTGTTACTTCTCATGCTCAAACGACTGAACCGATTTAGATGGGTCATGGGTATACTTTTAGAGACAGAAAAGAACATAGGATAGTTTTTATAACGGGTCCCGCGCGAGAAACGAATTAGGACAATTTAAACTTCAAAGATGGGACAACGTCTGTCGGGCCCGCTAGTTCCATCGGGGAAATTGATTCCTAGACAGTTGACAGACCACCGTCATTCGGTCGGGTCATGTCAATTCAATGTTAATTGCGATCTGACGGCTGGGTTTGACGTAACACGACCAAGCTACGTAGGTCCCCCATCTGCCTAGGACCTCAACTTCTCTGATAGTACATAATGTATGAACTTACCTAAAATGGAATACTCCAGCATAATCTTCATCGAAACTCTGGTCATCAGGTACCACTTGGAAGAACAGTCTGAAATAAGAAACAATTATTAAACCGACTTTCAAAAGGAGGAGGTTATTTCATTCCACGTGTTTCTTTGTATGTTCAACGATAACTCCGCCGTTTGTGGACCTATATTCAAAATTCTTTCCTTGTTGTATAGAGTGTCTTTTGAAGTTGGTACTTTTGGCTATTTGGTGTTGACTTGATGGTAGGATTTAGGCAACAGCAGCAGTCAGCAAGGTCCTTACTGATCCTGTCACTACTTCTATCTTTCTTATACTATCTATCTATCTTATGTAATACCGTGTCACTTTCTGTGTAGCATGCAGTTGGCAACAACCGCTAGCACCTACCTCTCTGCCATACTTTTCTCTTTCTAACCTCATCTTTTCAATCTAGCTGTCCTTCTCTACTCACTTCCTGTGCAGCGTTAGGTTGGCAACATCAGCCAGAAGCCAACATACGCTAGCTCTCTCTACCACAACTTTCGTCTCCTTTCCACTCTTTGAAGAAGCCAATACTACTTAGCTCTCTCTACTATACTTTTTCTCTTTTCTACCCTTCTATCTGTCTCTTTCTACTCACTTCCTGTGCAGCGTCAAATTGGCAACAGCAGCCAGAAGCCAGCAGTCTCCTAACTCGCCCTGCTGCACGTCGAATCGGCTGTACCCCTCCACGAAGAGTTGAGGGTTTTCCGCTATCTCCTGAAATGTGAATGGGGAATATTTTTAACTAACTTAAAAAGGAGGTTCTATATTCAGCCGTAGCGTTTTCTGGTTTGTGATATCAAATATTTGTTATCAATAGTTAACAACTATAATCCGTTTGTCTATTTTGCTGTCTAGCTCAAGCACTGCTAAGTGCTAACTCACCCCTTTAACGCCTCGGTAGTACAGTGGTTTAGAGCGCTCTGGATTCGGAGGTGGTGACTCGTGAGTTGGTGAATTTGGAAACACATTTTACCAACGTTGGTAAGAAATATGTTTCTTTGGTTAAGACAATGCAGGCTGATCACCTGATTGTAAAACTTCAAAGCATCGGAATTCGGATGGGTATGTGAAAAGTCCTGCGCCTGATCTCTCGCCAGTCATATCCATCCCACTCATGAGAATAACGGAAGAGAGTGCTTTTGTGTATTTACAGAGTTGACCAGTACAAATTGATTTCAATGAAATCGGCTACCGTCACCGAAACTAGTGTGGGATATACTATAACTTACTTACCCAGACTAGACCAGACCCACTTTAACTTACCCAGAGATTTATATTTTTTATGAGTATAGGCCACTTTTATTTTGCCGCCCCTGTGTACGAACTCCGCTGCCCCTCCTAGGTCGCCATAGGACGCTACCGTCCATAGGCCATGGCCTGTACTGTCTATACATAAATTCTGAGCTGAACTTACCCCTGGACGCAGCCATGTGATCGGTCTGTCCAGACGCTCCTTGTAATACAAGCTGCGGTCTATCGCCGGGAATTCCGGGTCCTCGAAGAGTCTGCCGTCAGCGAGGCACCTGGACTGGATATCCTTGAAGTCCTGGTAGCTGGCTGGCCCGAAGGACGATGGACGGGTCTCGCCGAGCTGTGGAGAAGAGTAGAGTCAGAAAATAATGCAAGTATGGAGGAGGTGGTTTGGTTGAGTCAGCAAAAGAAAAAATACGTGTGGCACTCGGGTAATGCCGCGGTAAAGCTTTTGCATAGCATTTTTTATCAACTTATGCAATTATAATTAGCACACGTCTAGTCGCACGCACACAAACACCGTGCCAAAGCCGTTGCCGGTTAGGAGTAGGGGTGTTAGGTTTTTTGTTACGGAATTTATTGATTCGGTCGCCCCGCTCAAAGCCCGCGATAAAAGCTATGCAATAGCTTAAACATAAATATTCTGCTTTAAAAATATGCTCCAGAAAAAATCGCAAGCGGCCGCAAAAGTAGCATAGTAAAAAACCGGCCAAGTGTGTGTCGGGCCACGCGCAATATAGGGTTCCGTAGTACCGCTAGTTTTTGTCCATTATGAACGTACATTTATAGCGTGTTTTACACTACTAACAACATCATCTCAGTTACTTTCAAAGGAATTTGAACGAAAAGTTCCTTTATACTTCGCCAAATACATTTTTTTTAGTTGATCGAGTATTACTCAATAACTTATGAAGTCTTCTTAGCCGTGATAGTTTTCCTTTTAAATTCAGCATATTTCCTACTTCCGTGAATTTTTTCACATTTCCAGAACCAACCGTTTAGCTGGTAGAAGGGGGGGGGGGGGACACTGGACTCTTAACGATTTTTTCCACTTTAAAACTTAATATTTCACAAACGGAACCCTAAATCGGAAAATGATCTATGAATACTCGCAATATTTATAAAAAACCTATTCAACGACATCCCACACGATGGGGTGGGCGCGAAAAAAAATATTCATCCCCGCTTGATGTGTAGGGGAGGTACCATAAAAAAAATATTTTTTTACGATTTCATGTACCATTTTGTTGCCATCATTAATATGTGTATTCATGCCAAATTACAGCTTTGTAGGTCCTATAGTCTCTGAGTAAAACCGCGGACAGACAGACAGACAGACGGACAGACGGACGGACAGACCGAAACTATAAGGGTTCCTTGTTGACTACGGAACCCTAAAAATGCCTGGTAAGATGGTAACATTTTTTAGAGTTTTCATTCATTTTCATTTTTTGGAACAAGTTTTTAGGGTTCCGTACCCAAAGGGTACGGAACCCTAAAAACTACCTAAACTACCTAAACTACCTAAAAACCCTATTGTACTAAGACTTCGATGTCTGTAACGACTCTAAATCGAGAACGGTAGCTAGAGAGTTGAAATTTTCACAGATTGTGTATATCTGTTGCCGCTATAACAACAACAACAAATACTAAAAACAAAATAAATTTAATATTTAAGGGGGGCTCCCATACAACAAACGTGATTTTGGCCTTTTTTGCTCTATACATATCACTAATGGCAACAGGTAAGTACTTCACTTTTTCACAAAATCCTTAGGTATTTTATTTTAATTTAATAATATTTAATAATAATATTAAATTAAAATAAAATAAAAATTAAAAAACACAATTTTTGGCCTAATTTTGCTCTATAATGGTACGGAATCCTTCGTGCGCGAGTCCGACTCGCACTTGGCCGATTATTGTGAATATTACGAGTGCAACATGTCGGATTATTTGCTGTATGTGCTAGTAGCGCCCTCTGCTCCGATGTTTGTGTAATATTCCCTGTTGATATTGTAATGACATTGAAAACTGCACCTATGGAGTATGGAGGTCCAATCATAGCATTTCTCTCTTATCTTAACCTAAACTGTATAGCATAGCTAATATACAATACCATGACCTTGACATAATAACCGCGAAAATAGTTTCTCTTTGTTTTTTTTCGTGGAAACTGGAAACACAACATTAAATAGGTACTAGCAATTGAGGTCAACTAGAAAAATTAATTATATTAATTGTCAATTTATTCTATGGTGGGATATAATTAAAATATGTAAATTAAATAGACAAATGAAATGCAATGGTTTTTTTTAATGGACAGAGAAAAATTTTTGAGTGTGTTGGTGTTTACCATCGTAGTTCTTTAATTACAAAGTAATATCACAAATTCTAAATAGGGTCCTTCTGTGTTACCTTATTTCATTGTCTTCACGCCTAATCTTCAGGCCAATTTTGCTAAAATTTAGTATGGAAACAATAAAATGAGTCCTCGAAGGTATAGGATCATTTTTGTCCTGAAAAATGTATGGTTTCGGCGGGTTTGCAGGCAACTTCTAGTACAAAAGCACGTTGTAGCTTAAGGGTCAATTCAGAATGCAACGCGACGAGGCGAGGCGCGGCGAGGCGCGGCGCGGCATTTTGTATGGATTTGACAGATTTCAATTGCGTGAGACGTCTTGCGAATCTGTCAAATCCATATAAATTTAGAAATGCATCTACGCGTCGCGTTGCAGTCTGAATCAACCCTTATATTTACTTTGATTGGAATCGAACTGGATCCAACGTGGAACGAATGCGGAGTCGTAATGCATTAAAATATTATTATTCAATCGACGCACCCTAAAGATGGTTTTCCGCAAGCGAACGCAACCGACAAATATTCAAATAAAATGTCACGTCTTTTATCTTTATGACCTAGAGCAGCGGTCGGCAACCTTTTGGCAGGCAAGGGCCACAAGGTGGCAAAACAAACTAAAGGCGGGCCGCAGACCTCATGCTCGTATTAACCCTAGAAACTCGATATACCTTCACATAATGTTACTTCACAAAATAAGTTTTTATTAAAAATGGCACAAACAGCTACGTATATTTTAAGTGGCGATAACTACTGGCAGTATTAAAAAACATTGTTTTTGATACACATAAACATTCTCGGGCCGCAAGGACGTTCGCGGGCCGCGTGTTGCCGACCGCTGTAGAGTCTAAACCAGTGGTTCTTAACCGGTGGTCCGCGGACCACTGGTGGTAACTGGAAGCATTCCAATTGGTCCGCGAAGCCATTCTAATAATAATATGTGAAATTCAGAAATTAGTAATGAATTGAAATCTGTAACTTTTAGATTTATGCCAAATAAAAAAAAATGCTAATAATTATAAAGTTGTCCTTGTTTTCTTTATCAAAATCCAACCGGGTGGTCCCCGGCTAGACAAACAGTTGGTAAAATGGTCCCTCATGATTAAAAGGTTAAGAACCACTGGTCTAAACTATAGGTTTAATTTTCTACCGACATTGGTCTAGCGACCCATGGCGCCGCTGCTTTGTAGTGGCGTAGAGCAAAATGAAACCTATTGCCTAGTTCATAAAGTGGCATTTTATTTGAATTTGTCGGTCGCGGTCGCTTGCCGCATTCGTCGGAACAAAGCTTTTAACCTTGGCCTTATCTCTCTTATCATATTTATTTAATTAATGTAATTTACATTATTATTATCGTGATCGGATGAGGATTCAGCTTATGGTGTTTAAACGAATTGTTAATGATCCTCAGTATTTTTTTCCAGTTAAGAAAATAGAGAGATAAATTTAAAAGCGTTTAATTAAACAATAAATAAAATTATTCAACTATGTATAAGGATTTAATAGATAAGGATAGATTTTACCTTAGATCTCAAAAGCTAGTTATCAAAAAAATATAAAACGAACCCAAAAAACTCTTTCGCCAGTAGGTTGGTACAATTTGCTTCCCTTGTAGTACTCCGGTAGTTTCAGCCTATGCTCCTTATGTTCATCAACGCTACTCCGAAGTCCGACCTCATTTTTAACGAGTTTAGGTTGATTTTTGAAACTAACAGTCTTCGTTAGGGCTCTTTCATTTTTGGTCGCAACCTTCTTAGTTAGTTCCGGTTCGAAACTATTACTCTTGAATACGATAGCTTTTTCATTTTCAGTTTTCTTACAATCTGGTTCTACTACTTTCGTCGCCCAGAAGGGTTTATAGAAGCTATTCTTTCTCACGTTTGACGGTTTATATTCAAAATCTGCTACTTTAGCTTTGAATTTCGAGAAGAATCCAGCACTCTGTTTCTCTTCTACTTTCTCTCTTTCTGGTTGTTTGGTTATCCTTCCAGATTTAGGAGAGACTATCGATACAGATTTTCTCTTCCAGGTTTCTACAACATGTCCTATTTTGGGCGACGCAAAATGCGTTACTATCGATTTAAAATCATTCTTGTCTACTTTAACGAATTTTTCTTCTTTCGTCTCCATTTTCGCTTCATAAATCTTGAATTGAATCAAGATTTAAAAATCACCACTATTACACTGCTATTCAAATATAATATGGCCACTTCTATTCTATTTAATAGCTTTGTTATCGACTGGGACGCACGCTATTATTTCATCAATACCATCAAATTAATTTGAATTGTTTGAAGGGTCACCCTCAGCCAGTCACCAGTCACTACATATTATATTTTACCTTTAATTTCATTTAGCTTTCGATTAGATTTGATCACATAACACTATACTAACACTGAACACAGTATAACATAATTTTCATTTTTTAGACCTTTAACAATAACTGGTTTTTGGTTTTGCTTTCGATTTGATCACAAAACACTAATATTAAAATAGTATTTTTATCAAAATTCAGTATTTTAACACTTGGAACCACAATTATTATATGACCAAATAATACAGTCTGTATTATTTTCAGTATTTGCCTGGATATGTGGTGACCACGCCATGCTAATACCGACTGATAACGTCCCTTTATAGCTGCACGATAAGTATTGGCGTTATATGTTTCAGGCGTGTAATACAGCGCGAGCTATGTTCACGCGATATTAGTCATTATATTTTATTCAAATTCCATATAATTATGAATATTTAAAATATTATTACTGATATTTTCAGAATCTTTTTTTCTCGCCTCTCATAAGTTTAGGAACTGCCCCGGCGACAAGAACGGACTTATCATTCGTATAATATATAGCAAAAAAGCTTTACGTGTACTTCTGTAGGATTTGATACGGTTAACGTTATAGCAAATGACTGGATACAATTATTTGAACCAAGTTTCTATAACCAAACTAGAATTGACTAGAAGAAATCCATTGGATTAAGTGGGTATTTATGTAAAGTAAAGTCATGGATCGATTTAGAAAAGACAAGAGATATACGTATTATTATTTATTATATTTTTATACCTGAATAAATCCTTATCTAGTGGACACCAGTATAAAATAACTAATTGCGTGCAAAACTACTGCGTGTGCGTGCTAATATAAAAAGGGATATTATATTTAAATGCACATCAGAATAATTTAAATATTGAAATAAATAGTTCCTTAAATAAATCATTTCAAAATTATAATCCATACTAATATTATAAATGCGAAAGTGTCTGTCTGTCTGTCCGTCTGTCTGTCTGTCTGTCTGTCTGTCTGTCTGTCTGTCTGTCTGTCTGTCTGTCTGTCTGTCTGTCTGTCTGTCTGTCTGTCTGTCTGTCTGTCTGTCTGTCTGTCTGTCTGTCTGTCTGTCTGTCTGTCTGGTACCTCTGAACGCCCAAACAGCTGAACCGATTTTACTGAAATTTGGCATGGAGATACTTTAAGTCCCAGGAAAGGACATAGGATACTTTTTGTCCCGGAAAAATGTACGATTCCCGCGCGATAAACGAGTTACGAGTTTTGGCGCAACGGAGTTGCGGGCGTCATCTAGTATGTAAATATTCTACGCCAGAATTATATTTAATTTAGTTGAAATAAACTAAGTATCTAACTATACAATACTTATAATCCGACGCACACTTGACCAAATTACGTAGTACCGACGCTAACGCAACTTAATAACAAAGAAATTCCACTTAAATTTAACAAAGAAACATAAAATATTTCTTAGAAAAACTATATTTCCCACCATATCTTTGGTATAGCTTTGTATACTTTAAGTTGCATGGGTCCCAAGGGATAGCCTTGTGGGACACCCTCTAATTACTCATAGGAGTGGCGTGGCACTCTACTTGTGGTAATGAATTATACTACACCCATTTCATTAGTAAGACATTGCGATAACGATAAAAGTAGTCGTGTAAACGCCCAGAAGGGTAGGAGCTAAGTGTGTCATTGTCAAAAGCTTTCGTGAGATCTACGTCTACGTTGATAAAATGCATGTGCATCCGAGTAAGTTGTTTGTTTATTGACTTATTGAACGTAATCTTGTTTGTTTGTTTGTAATTAACGTACGTACAAATTAATTTAGTATTAATCTCGCCCTGATTAGGAGTTATTAGCTGATTTGCGTTGATACTATTAGCAAGCACCTACTACTGGATGTTAAGCGTGTTTACTTTGGTACAGTGATCACGAAAACTCAGTGATATTGACAGTAGCAATGTAAACCTTCACTTCCAGATTATTATTATTATTTATATAATATATATAAATAATAATAATAATCTGTATAATAAAAATAGTATTATAATAAAAATAGTATTATTATTTAAAAACGAAACCTTCACTTCTAAAAATTCTAATGCTAAAATTGTCAAAATCAGCATTAAGAATTATGACTACAACAGTTTTAATGCCACGTTACATAGTAAATTGTAAATAAGTTTTTAATTTCTCTACGAGTGTACAATGATCTTTGAAAAAAAGTCTTTAAGCCTGAAGTTAAGTTGTAGTTAATTAAAATAATATAAAGCTTGCATTACAGCACATAGCCACAAAGGATGACAATATATCCCATTATCCTCCTTCAGTATAAATGTGATTATTAATAATAATAATAATATTTACGGACGTTTCACACCACACCACACCAGTCTAGTCCCGTGACTCTTACCACTGCCGTACTTGTATTAAGAAAATTAATTCACTTAAACTGACCCGCGCGGTTTTTCTAACCAACTTTCAAAAAAGGAGGTGGTTCTATGCTCGGCTTATTTCAAAAATCGAATTTGGAAACAAACTACAACAGAGAATAATTAAAAACGTTTCACAGACGGCGAAGGAATCATTAACAAACTAATACATCCCCTATTTTTCCCCCAGGGTAACATCTTAAAAAATCTAAAATGATGTATTAGGTCTAGCCGCCAGATGTCTAGACGGTTAATGACCTCCAGAGTTCCCTTGAACATACAGTGGAGCAGCGGTTCTCAAAACTTACTGGTGGCGAAAGCGAAACCCTTTTAAAAAGTGAAATTTTTGACGGATCCAAAAACTTTGCGTCTTTGAACGAATTGTCTCCATCATGGTGATGTCTGATGACATTTCTAAAGACAATTTATGTGCCGCTCCAGGGCTCCAGGACTCCGCGGAGTAGATTTTGAGAATGGCAGTAGTGACCCAGCTCTACCCTTGAAATCATAGCAACACCCTTCAATACTCAGGGCCGGATCTACCATATGGCTATTTGGGCTTAAGCCCAGGGCCCCATGAGTTCAAGGGCCCCTAGCTATGTCAAGTCAAAGTCAAAAATAGACGTTAATGCGTTAGAATTCATAATTTTATTAAACAAATCGTGTGGTTTGTACTTTGTATCCCTGCAAATCCTACGATCAAGGTTTATTGTGCAATTTAGACCGTGTTGGCCGGTGTTGGTACTACGAACTGACAATTAAAATGTTGTAGCCCTAAGTAGTTTCAGCCCAGGGCCCCCTAAGCTCACGAGTCACGGTCCGGCCCTGTCAATACTTACACAAAAATACGAAAGTTTGTCTATCTGTTACCTCTTCGCGCAGATTTATTAAGATAAGGACATAATTTTAGAAAAGGGTAAAGACATAGGATAGTTTTTTTTACGACAAAATGTACGTTTTTCTCGCCATAACCTAATTTCAGCGTCATCCATATAAACCACGCAAACGCCAGCCAATCAATATACAATGTGTGCTCAGACTAGTAAGCTCAGTGATAAATATAGAGGCTAGAGCCAATGTAAATATTTATTCTAGCTAATACACTACACTGAATTTACTGCATTTTAGAGAGAAATTCGGCGCAAAAGAAAATAAATATTGAAATCCACACAGCGAAAATGTATGCGACTGTCTGTTAATCCTACGATCGGAGATTCTTGGAAATGCTACTGCATTCTATTGTTGTCGCGATCACCAGTGCAATCCATCAAGCCCCATACGATGGGGCTTGATGGGTTAAATCTTCACATAGAAATCGTTGAACAGACTTTAATTAAATTTGGTAATGCATAGTTAAAATATTATGTAGTTTTTTATTGTCTACTATTGTTTTGTTTTAAGTTTACAAATTACAGTGCAAATAATTTACTATCATACTCTACAAGTCTACAAGTACCGCCATCTATAACTGGAAGCGTAAAGCAAACAAAATTTAAAAATATTTTACTGCCTTGTGAATATCATAGATGGCGTTGAATGTTTTAATTTTATTTTTTAATTTATTTATCTGCCATTAATATTAATTTATTTAAAAAAATACGACAGGAATAAAATATAGTCTCTACTCCCCACTAACAATGTTTTTTCGCACATAATCCTTCGATCGGGGATTCTTGAAAATGCTATTGTATTCTATTGTTGTCACGATCACCGGTGCTCGTCCGGGGCTTGAAGGATATTACTTAACTAGCTGTTCCGCGCGGCTTCGCCCGCGTAATTTAGGAATTTCACGCAACCGTACATTTTTCCGAAAAAAATAGCCTATGTCCCTTCACGTAGTCTATTCTTCATGTTTGCCAAATAACAAAAAATTCTTCAGTAGTTCTTAAGATAATAAGTAATTTCATATAATTTCCCGCGTTTTTTCCACATTTTCCTCTATTTATTCGCTCTTATAAATCTTAGCGTGATAAAATATAACCTTGAGCCTCCCTCGATAAATGGGATATCTAAAACTGAAAGAATTTTTCAAACCGGACCAGTAGTTCCTGAGATAAGCGCGTTCAAATATGCCCTTTCAAATAATTTTCCCCCGTTTTTTTACACATTTTTCTCAATTTCTTCGCACCTATTAGTCTTAGCGTGATAAAATATAGCCTATAGCCTTCCTCAATAAATGGGCTATCTAACACTGAAAGAATTTTTCAAATCGAACCAGTAGTTCCTGAGATTAGCGCGTTCAAACAAACAAACAAACTAAGAAACTCTTCCGCTTTATATAATATTAGTATTAGTATTAGTATATTAGTATAGATAACAGACAGGTATTAATTTAACTATTAAACTTACAACTTTCAATAAGTTGAGACTTGACTCTTGTGACTGCAAGTTTTGAAATATACTAAAGATTGTATAAAGAATCGACCTACAGATAAAAACCTAAAATATACCTAAAGTCTGGCGTCATAGGTACTTGTTGGTACGTGTTATCTAGACATCTATTATCTAGATTCTAGAGTCTAACTGCAACCTAAATATTTAATGACTTGGATGACTCATTCATTCACTCATCATATTGTACTGACTAGTGTTCGTTACAAAAGTATTTAGTTCATGTGAATACAATAATAATTAAGTTATCATTATTCCTAGCTATAGAAGAGTTACATAGTGCACGTGTGTGCGCGCAAGATTATCTGTTTATTGACCAAATGTACCTCAAGGGTCAGTTTTACCATAGACTAAGGAAAGTAGTGAGTAATAAAAATTACACCCTTAGTGTAGACCAGTCATTCTCAAAATGTGTGCTCCGATGAGTCCTAGGGCTCAGCAAAGGCCACCGCTAGCGGTACACAAATTGTTTTTAAAATTGTCGTGAGACACTATCATGAAGACAAATCAGTCAAAGATTCTTTTTTGGGTTCCGACATGCGCATTTTCTGCGATACTAGTCACTACAAGCGTTTGCGAAATCAGTAATCACGCGAGCTGAGTCCGCGTGCGATGAAATCACGCACGTCTACGCGCCCTAAAAGAGTTCCTACTTACACCAAAAAATTTTTGAGAACCACTGATGTAGACCGTAGCTCCCCATTAGTATTATTAATTCTGTTTGTGACTATCATTCCAAGATCTATGACAAACACAGTTAAAATCCAAGAAACTCGCACCGTTTGGCAACGATCCAACGGAACTATTCTGGTGGAAAAACTACTATCTACTAAACCAAGAGCCAGCGACAGATTTACGTTATTTTATATTAAGAAATTAAAAAAACAACCCCGCCAAACAACTTTAAAAAGTAATGAAATAATATTTACTGCCTTTAAGTTCAAATAATTCCTAACTTGTGTAAAGTAATATTTTAGTCCATTATTGTTGTCACGGTGTGTCGGGGGACCGCCAAGTAAACTACAACTCGATTGTTCACTATGAATGAAATCAAACATCTATATTAGCGGTCCCCCGACACACTTTGACAACAATAATGGACTAAAATATTACTTTACACAAGTTAGGAATTATTTGAACTTAAAGGCAGTAAATATTATTTCATTACTTTTTAAAGTTGTTTGGCGGGGTTTTTTTTTAATTTCTTAATTTAATTTTATTTCATACTTTTTAAACTTGTGTTGGTTATAGTGCAGAATAATTCCTATCAACAGAATCATAATTAGTATTCTCATGATTGCCACCTATCAATGTCCCTTTCGATGAGGCTGTTAATATGAGCCCAAACATGAAACCTCCACTCTAGGTTCATACGAAGCTCGGTTCCTATAGAATCCAGGTGATGCTGCAGCAGCAGCTTGTAAATATTTACTGTCTGTCTACTTCTTACTGGTTGTCGCAATTAAAATGAGCCCAAACACGAAACCTCTACCTACTCTAAGTTGGCGAGGAGTTGGATATCCTATTGATTGCCAGGTGATGGCGCAGCACCAGGCCAACTTTCCATTATTATGTGTATACTTATATTGTATATTCACAAATGTCTCGAACTAGAATGAAAATATATAAAACCCATCAAAAGACTACAAGTTGCTAACGGCCTTTCATGAACCAGATAAACCCTGATTGTCCAGCACTGAGCAGGCTGATGATGATGAACTATAGCTAAGAACACTCCCGAACATGTCAGCTTTTAAATAAAAAAAACTAGATCCAAATCGGTCCACCTGTTTGGATGCTACGAAGCCACGGACATGAGCCAGATAAACCCTGATTGTCCAGCACTGAGCAGGCTGATGATGATGAACTATAGCTAAGAACACTCCCGATCAAGTCAGCTTTCAAACAAAAAAAACTAGATCAAAATCGGTCCACCCGTTTGGATGCTACGATGACACGGACAGATACACACACAGACAGACAGACAGACACGTCAAACTTATAACACCCCTCTTTTTTGTCGGGGGTTAAAAAGCTGAATGTTTACCTACGTACGTTACCTATAATTGACATATTTTATAACCCCTACATTCTGTGCCCCTACATAGGTAAGAACGACCTATACTATGGAGTTTGTCGCGGTTACTTTACGTTTAGGAAGGTCTACTTCGATAAAATCTAAAGCTCAATTTTTCTCTCGGGATAAAGTGTCTGCCAGACAGACGCGGCCTGCGGTGGCGGTCAGTCGGATGGCTTGGGCGCGTGGCCGCGTGTGTCTGTGTCGTTCCTAGAACTCTCAAGTCATCCAACTGACCGCCACCGCAGGCCGCGTCTGTCTGGGGGACTCTTAACTGTTATAAATTATAATATACCTACCTAATTATTGTAGTAATCTCGTCTTTCAGTGATGGACATTTTTGACAGTTTCTCTCCATATTCTAATGCCAGACCGTTTTAAATCACTAAAAAAAGTCTAATACTTTAGTGGTGTCTTGCAAGCTTGCATTGGCTCTAGTTGTCGCTGGATCTTGGGTTATACGGTTAAATTGGTAAATCTTGAGGTGAGATGTTTTTTAAATGTTTTTATAATGTTTGTCTGTGTATACTCCGTTTTAACTTCCCAAAGGAAGAGGTTTTATAATCGGAGCGTTTTTTAAATCTATATACTAGTATAGATGACACCCGCAACTCCGTTTATCGCGCGGAAACCGTACTTTTTTTTCGGGATGAAAACGGAAAAGTACGGTATATCCTCATCCTTTCCCGGGACTCAGTATCTCCATACATTTTTCAGCAAAATCGGTTCAGCGATTCGGGTGATAAGTGATAACAGACAGACACACTTTCGCATATTTATAATATTAGTAACAGAATTTTATTCTTTTGACATTAATGGGCATTGTCCAAAAAAAATCACATGTACTTTTTATATTTTTTTTCGTTAAAATAGAGTATTTTAAGAATATAAATTAAATAATTTTGAAATTTATTGGTTAGTTTTTTCTCAATAAATTTTTAAAGTTTCGCTCTGACGTCATCATCGGCGGCCAATTGACCTCTGCTGTATGTTTAAATTTCCTTTCAATCTTATTATAATGGCTGGTTCGTCAAATGCAAGTTCTCATTATGTGAAAACTGATACGACAAGCTTACCAAAAGTTCGAAACGTAATGTTGGTCGAATTTATTGCTAATTTAACGCCATTGAAGGTCAAACTAAGGTTAAACATATTTGTTCAAAAATATAAGTAACTAATGGGTATTTTTTTGGTTTATATACAGAAAAACGATCACTGACCTTATTCCTCGAAATGTTTTTGTAATGAGCAAAATTAAAAAAAAAAATGGACAATCCCCATTATAAGTTTTATGCCTAGATTTGCCTTTTGAACTTTAGGAAGTTTTAAGTGGCACTCCCTGCCAAGTTCCAGCCGACCCAATCGCGCCAAAGTTTCCAGAATATTCTGCATTCATGAAGCGTCATAGAAACCTTTCAGAGATCTCAATTGAGCGAGTTACGAGCAAGGTCGACGCTAATCTACGTTATCTACCGGCGTTGCTAGGAAACAAATATGGCGATTCAGTAGATAAAAGACAAAAGATTTTTCAATAGGATACTACTGCAATGATTTCACTCTAGAAGCAGCACCAGCACAGTAAACCAAAAGTTTTGTTCGACGTCTGACAACGTTTCTGTCAATATTCTGATTATGACGTGTGTAACTTGTCGGATTCACTGTATGTGCTAGTGGCGCCCTCTGTTCCAGCCTTTGCGTTGTATTTAAAGTAGTTCCTTTTGGCATTCAAATTTTCGTTCTTAGAAAAGCATTTTCGTCAAATGACGTGATGATACGATGTTGTGTAAATAACATTTACACATCAAAGGAAGTCTGGTTTATTTATTAGAATTTAGATGAAGCAATGATTGTTTGACATGGATTACTAATTTCCGTTTTGAATCTTATGCCATTGAGATAAAGACCACTCTCAAACAAACCACAATATAAATAGTATACAGTAGGCTACCTTTCAGGACCCATTAATAAGTATCGAAACATCTATCGTGACTCTTATGCCAACTGGATAAGGCCATGTTTCCACTGACGCGGAGCGGAGCGGAGAGGAGCTTAGCAGTGCCTGAATTGACCAATCGTGCTATTCCAGCTGAATGACAGCGAAGCGGAGCGAAGATTTCGAGCATTGTGATTGGTCAATTCGGCACCGCTAAGCTCCTCTCCGCTCCGCTCAGCGTCAGTGGAAATACGGAATAAGAACCACTCTCAAACCAACCACAGTATAAAATATAGCATACAGTAGGCCATCTTTCAGGACCCTATTCTCACATGTGGATCGAATAGGGCCGACTTCAATAGGATAAAAGATAACATACCTAGAATTCCTCTGTTCAATGACACATAGGAGCATTTCCGGCGTAAACAACATAGCTATTTGCATTTAATTGCATTAATTGGATGATCAGCCCCCCTACCATGAGCTCTTATAATAGCAGTATTACTTTAATATTACTTTCAGATTTCGCACAAACAAAAAACATAGCTATATTTGTATAAATAGAGATCATGTTTGTTTATGCGAAATTCAAAAGTAATATTAAAGTAATACTGCTATAAGAGCTCATGGTAGGGGGGCTGATGAATAAACCTATGCAATTAGTTTGAAGATTTATTGTAATGTTAACGATTGTCCCATAAATTCGATGGGGACAAGAAATGAAACAACCATCTTTGAAGTTACATAATACTACATTTGTTGCGCCTAAGCTCTGTTATCGCATACGGGCACATTATTTTTTTTTTTAATTTAAAACTATTATTTGACCTCTCCTGGGACTCATAGACACACAGCAACTCACAAGTGTACTGACTGCACTCTCTCTGAAACCAAGCTTATGTATGTGTGCTTCTGGAGTGGTCTAGTGTGAAGGAAGCTTACTATATGCTATTTATATTTTTCTTGGGTATTGGCAGACACTAACCAGTATGACTCATTAGTTAGTCGTTGTCTTATGTTAATGATAAGCTTGAGTAAGTCAAGAAACTGCCTGGGAGTACTTAGTACCGGCAATTTAATATTGTTATTGTTAATAATTTGGTGACTGATTTGCAGTTTTATTATTCTTTATCTTGAAGGTCAAACACTAAAGGTCAAATAACAAGTCTACCCTTTGACATTTGGACTTAGAAGATCCAGAACTAAACCTAATCATTAAGAAAGTTTTTCATCTCCATGCTCCAATTTTAAAGATGATCTACTGTATGTTATAATAATTATACTATGACAAGAGCTATCAGGGGTCCAAAAAAATCCAAAAAAAAAAATGGCGGACCGCGGTCCGCCATTTTTTTATAAAATGTGTGTGTCGCGAAGGGCATTTCATGTCTTAAAACGGACCCCTAGCGAAATTATTGGTGACCCCTGCTCTAGAAATTAAGAAACCCATTTTATGGGATAAAAAGATACATAATAAACATGGTTTAGTATGAACTATGAGCCCAGGGAATGTTATACTGTATCTTATTTACATTGTGACATACCTACTCTTTACTCTAAATTTTAAGTGCCATATCTTGCCATAAAAAATATAAAACGTACAAAGTACATACCACTTTATAATTCTTAATGCTCGGCAGAAATCTCTTCTGCTCCACTTCCTTCTTTTGGAACACTTCATTGATGATGTTGCCAAGTGCCTGAGCGCCATAGTTGAGTAGCACTTGCCCACCCTGATTCAGCAATTGCTTGCCTGCACCTTGGATGAGCGCGCCAAAATCACCACCATTTTGACCCATTTTGGTCTAACACACTACACTACTGTCTCATTCTTTGCTAAGACATTTTTGATTCCTACACAAAAAAAGTGGATATGGTAAAAAAATCTCTTGTGCTTAAATGCTTAAAAAAAAACAAATTTAAAAAATAGAACAAGACCAGTTCTTAATTTTCTTTTTTTATGAAGTTTTAAAAAATTTAAGTTCCATTTTTAAATATTTTATCACTGTGTAACAGAACAACACACCTCCCTGTGGAGAATAAGATGGAAACTGATAATTATGCTATGTTATGACATCATCTATGATGATGCGACCTCCGTGTTTATTAGCAAACTCATGGTAATACTGTGGGCCAGAGTTTGGTGTAAATTAATATGAGTGTTCAAATTTTTTAAACTTTTTTTTATATGGTGGCATGCTTTGGTCCTAGGCCTTGAATTCCATATTTTAGAGTAGTCATTCTGTCTGCCAGAAAATAGTTATTTCTAAAAGTGGGTATCTAATAATTAGTTACTATCACATATGTATAGCGACTTCTGTTCTATAGTTCTTGCAATTTCAAATCAAATCAATCAAATCAAGTGCGCGTCTCCTTTATTTGTAGTAGGAAATGTGAATAGAAATTTTCGTTAGTGTGCGTACCCAACGGAGCAGTCAGCAGCGAGAGAGCCATGTACGCGTGCATAGATATGGTCACTCACACAACTAAGGGCGACGCGCACTCGTAGATTGCAAGAACTATAACCATATTGGGGTTTTGTGTTTAGCATTTTTAAGAATGACACTTAATATTAGTTAAAAGAGATAAGAAAATTTTTGGTTATAGATGAGTTAAAAATGCAATACTGGGACAATTGATGTCAGCATGAATAATTTTACCAGTATGAGAAGTTTTAAATAAAAAAAATAATGAATAAAGTTGCTTTTAAATATAATCAGAATACGGTTGTAATGTATGATAAAAATTATTATAATATTATAATTTTAAGTTCTTGATATTGTTATAATACTACCAAACTAAGTATTGAAAAATATCAAGACTGTTCTAAGCAAAAACTTATTCTATTAATAATTTTTCATGTTCAACAGAGAACTGTTACATTATGAACACATACAATGATACAAGTGATAACTTTTAACGTTTTGAACACGCACGACTGATAAATTGAGCAATGGAACACATTTTTTATATTAAACTACGGCATTTGAAATTATAAATACGTGCACAGCATAAATACAGCGCCAAGTGGTTCTATCATAAGTAGGTCAATAAATGTAACAATTTCTAACGGCATAACTGAGCCGCTGCTATAAAATTACACGATTTTCTACTTAAAACACCGCGAATTAGTGTAATATAATACAAAATAAGCTATGAGATCATCAGAGGAACTGAAAATTCCGCAAGAAAAAAATTTATGATTTCTATTAGAAATACACGTTTTTTTGCCGATATAAAACGCATAACACATTGCACAAGAGATATTTAACCATATTCACATCTCACTTATTTAATTTAAGGTAAATAAATTAAATAAATAGCACAAAAACACAACCACAAATCTCAGATTTCAATTGACAAATGAATGTAATGCTGCCCATTTGAATGTGTCTATTTTACGTGAGCACAGAGTTGTTGCGTGACCTATCGCAATTAGTCGCGTTATAGGCGGAGGCTCCTGTCAGAAAAATGACGTAAGCTGCTGTCTCAATCCACACACTGCGTTCCACTGCAACTGTGTTCATTGATTTTATTAGATTTTAATTTAGCTATTAATTATTATGTTTCCTAAATATAATTTTTATATGTAATTTGTTAATCTTTACATACACCTAGTATTGTAAAAAGATTTTCTGATATCTTAGAAGTTATAGGTAGGTACTTTTACTAGCAACACTGTTGATGGCCCCATATATTATATAGAATGTTTTTTTTTGTTTGATTTATTAATATTTCTTTATTAAGGCCGTCCCCCGAGCAAACGACCTTGGCCATACATTTGTCGCGTTGCCGAGATCGCGCCAAAACCCTATTATTTTTACTTATCTTAGTTCAAAATTGTCCTAAAAAAAATTTAAAACGGCGAATATGTAGTTTATGATATTGTCGATCTATTGGCGTGAGTTTCAAATAAAAGTAATTTGTAAGTCCTAAGGAGATGCAGAATGTAAGCTTGAATTTTAACAAATTGGTAGTACTTTGGAAGCTGATATAATGAGTATAAGAAACAAAAGTAGAAAATTTCAAACGACAAAAGGAATGTTGATATACTGAAGATTATTGCTGTATTTTTAATATAACTTTGTAGCTTTCAGATAATGAGTTTATAAGGTTTTAAATACGGTCAGTTACGGAATCTCCGGACGGAACGCCCTTAAGTTGCATTGTAGCGAATCTTTATTCCTTTTAAAATTCAACCAAAATACAGTTATAATTTTAAGCCGCACTAAAATGAGTTTTTTTAGTGAGGTATTTAAAACTAAAGCCGCCGATTTTTCAAATAACTAAAACTAAAAGTTTTGTAAACATCTAAAAAAATTACATGTGGAGAAAGCTTTAATTTTTAATTTTTTTTACACTCAGCGTGTAATTTTTGGCCGTAGTAATCGAAGCTTAATTAGTCACCATAATAATATTATTGCACAGAACTCAACAAAATATAGAATTCCATATACGAGAGAGTCAATATACTATACAATATACTAATGCTTTAATCAAGCATAACAGTTACATACAAATATCTGAATGAGTCAACGTATTAGTTTTATGACAAGTAATAAATAATAACACAGCATTTCCTGGATTTTATTACTTACCAGCTACCTATTATTATTTTTACAGTAATTCGTACAGAAATTCGTATATTGCGCGGTAGCCACAGCCCATACCTTGTGGATCACAAAAAGATTTTTCTTAAAATAACTTTATCTTTTCTTTCTCCATACAAAAATTTCATCCAAATCATTCACTGGTTTGAGCGTGAAGAATATAGAAAGAAGATAGACGAAACATGATTCGAGGAACAAGAATTATAGGCTCCTAATAAATAGTTTGTTACATTTTAAATGGCTATGTAGGAAAACCGGTTGACCTTAACAATTAAGATTTTCCCACATCAATAACAACGATCGGGTTTTTGCTTAAAAAGCTTTTATCCCAAGTATTGAGCGCGGTGACCGAATCAAGAAATTACGTAACGAGAAACACCCCCACTCCAGCGGTGCAGCGTTACCAGACTTCGGCACGGTGTTTGTGTACGTGCGACTAGACGTATGCGAATTATAATAATTTATGTTGATAAAAATGGTATTCAATAGCTTTACCGCGGCAATCCCTGAGTGTCACATGTATTTTTTACCAACTACGGCGAAGACAAAAATAGTAATTTAATGTATGAATACGCTATTAGTAGCGACTAGTGGCTAACTTTAACTAAACTATTGGTCCCAATTTACAATTAATAAATATTTGACGAATATAGATAGCAGCGAGTGACAGGCTAAGTATATTTTTCCTGTGTATTTAAATATTTGGGTTATAGTTTTACTCTTTCCTATTTTTCTGAAAATTCTGATGTAATTTCGGTAAAGCCACTCACTTAAAGGTAACCTCAGTTAAACTTGTTTTAAAAAGGTCATACAAGTAATAACTCCATAAAAGGTCACTTTTTTACGAAGGTACGTGCAACAATTAACAAGTGAATAAAAATATTTTTTTCTTCTTTAAAATGAAATTTTCAAAATTGGCATTCTTACGGTCGAGTAATTTAGCAATAGTTTATAGAACTAAATAATTAGTTTAATTATTTCGTGATTGAGTACAATTTGCTTATTTTAAAAATAAAACGGTCCTTCTAGCCCGGTGAAATGAAATAATAATATGGTGTTCAGTTTCTAGTATTTTGCTTTTCAATCATTATAAAAAAGAGGAATTTCCAATTTGATCTTAATAAGACGTGTCAATATCGCTATCTATAAAGTCTATCATAAAGAGTTCGTTGACATTTTATCTAAGACATTTATATAAAGTTCAAGTATTTATGGTAACTTTTATTAAATTCCTCAACTCACTATTTGGGCGCCATTCTGTGACGTCATCGCCTAAAAATGGCCGCGAAAAGGGAACATATGGGCGCGCTATATTTACACCATGAACATAATTTAACAAACGCTTGACTCAATATCCCTCTATTTATTTTAACTCGCCGCGGTTGGGAATTTAGAACAATATTATGTTATAGTGATTAGCTTCGCAGACACGTAAGAAGGTCTTGGAAAATGGGAAAACGTTAAATTAGGTTCTTGCGACGAAATCTTCATGGGCGCAACTCGCAAGTACTAACCTCATTGAATAATTATAGCTAAGCACCCTTGAAAAATATTTTTAAGGGTGTATAAATTATTATTAATTGTTACAGATGACACGTTCTAATTCTATGACTATAAGTGCCAGATAGTAAGATGCACGCACCCGTATGATCACAGTTTCAGAAAATAATAGAATGATAGAATAGAAATCACAAATAATCAGAAGTTTATAATACAATATGCCTGAAACATAATATTATGATCATAATGCTGATCATAATACTCAAATCTGACAAGATTAATTAAACTCATATTTATTTTAACTCTTGTAATGTATATCGATTTTAAGATCATGACAGTAGGTAATACCTAATTAATAATTATTATAAACAAAGGATCTTGGATGATATCATGTTAAGTATAAATATAATTAAAGTGAATAACTTTAGTATTTTTGTACGAGTGACGAAGAATGACGCAGCGAACTGGTTTTATAGTTAAAGATACAATTTTAAGAATAAATCTCTTTGAAGGAAATGCATTTTATTTGAAAAATATTAGTTTTTTTTAAACTCCAATTGAATCACAAGATTTTGGTGATTATTAGTTACTTTCAACTCTTTCATTCCATTTATATTTTTGCGATTTAGTCGCGACTAAATGGCGAAAAACCCCATCGAATTAATATTTTCCATGTTATGTCCACCATGAACCCGCCTCTCAGGTTTAAGAGATATATTTTCGTTCGATAGTTTTTTTTTCAGTACGACTCTAGTAGTATAAGTGCCAAAATGTACAGACTTTACAAGGTTTTATTGGCGCCAAAATGTATGTCAATTTAACGTAGAAGGCGTGGTCAAGGCTATTCTATTATGTCATACAACGCTATCTCTTATCTCATAAAATGGGAATTACTGATAACTGTGTTTGAGGGAATGCATTTCGTATACAGAAATTATCTTTTAAAGTTAACGAAAGTGTCACAATTCACATTTCCATTTTTTGCAATTAAAAAAATCCACCAGTTTTAAAAACGTCATAACTTTTTTGGGAAGTTCGTAGAAAACTTCTTTACCTAGATAAAGTCTATAGAGCAATTTTTAATGAGTGTTCGATGTTCAAAGAGGGCGGGAAAACACGGAAATATACGTCATCGAGGTCATGACAGTGTCACTACTCACAAGTTGTAAGTGACGTCATTTACCTCGCCTACTGCATAAGGATGACCACAACATAAAATAAAATGTATGCCGCTAACCCATTTTTGTTAAATCTTATTAGAATAAAGATGTCTGGTTTCTGAGGGTTTTCAAAGGAATTTACCAATTTAGTAGCGTTTTTGATTGGACTTCCTAGCTTTCACCAAAATTCCGTGCTTGCTTTCCGTGCGTGCTTTCACCAAAATTTCAGCTCAAATTCCGTGTATTAATAATTTAACTAAATATGGTATCGTTTTTCATAAGTACAAAAAATAACCGAAGCTAAATAAGTACAAGATGTAATAGCTGAATCCATAGAAAGCGAAGAAAACTGCTTAAAAATAATGCAAATGTATCACTGACAATCGACATACAGGTTGTTTGTTACATTTTATGACGAAGATTTTTTTTACAGCAAGTGGTTATAATTTCGTACAACATCATGGCAAAGTAGTAACTTTTACAAAATCAAACATCCTGTATTGTAGCCATGTCGTCACGTTTTTCTGTTCACTTTTTCACAAAGAAAGCATTTTTGAATAAAAATAGAACATCAAAATATACAACGTCATCGGGTAAAATTACCTTTACGGTCGAAGAGGATTGCTAAATACAATAAAAATAAAATTTTTAATTATCGGTTTAACAATAGTATTTTATTTATTCAACACAAGACATTTTTGTCACAATGAGATAATAACCACCAGTTAAAAAGGCGCATTAACAAAAAAAAAATCCTCACGATGTTTTCAAAGTCTGCACGATTTTCTAATGATTTTATGTGCAGTTTAATTACTCACGAATTTTATTGTTGTGTACAAAGTTTCAAAGTGTCACTATAACTGCTTTTAAATTATTCACTGAAAAAGTCGCCTTTTTCAAAACATTCTTAAATTTCTTTTAGCGCTCAAAAATAAAAAAAATAAAAAAACTCACCACTGCATTGACATTGACAGCTGCGCACGCTTCTTCCACCACTTCCTCGACAGCGCCACTTTCATACTCCTCCCTTGGCAGGGCCGGATACAGCTTCACACCACTAAAAGTAGTGTCATCAGAGTCAGGCAGCGTCGGATACAAGCCACCAGAGTATCCAGAGTATCCGCTGCCGTTGCCTAGCAACGGTTCCGTACTGCCCTTCCCGCGTTCTCGATCTAAGAATCCCCCTACAGCCTTGGCAGCGCTCGCACCGCGGTGCCAACCCCAGCCGTTGGCGCGAAAATTCTTCGGATAATAGAACGACATTTTTCAAACCTGGAACAAAATATTTTTTAATTGCGACAACGAATAGCACAAGTCTAGCGACTGCGCCCAAAACAGTAATAAAGATAACCTCTTACTAATAAAGATATCTGAGCAGCGTTATTCTTCAATTTTATTAAATTCTTACTCTGAATTCTAAATTTCTCTCTCTTTACCTTCATTAGGTCCGCTGTCTTTGCCTGTCATATTATGACTTCCATTACACCAGACGAAAATAAGCAGACCTTGTATTTTATTCGCTGTATAAGAATTTTTATTAGCAAGGGGCATAGAATTATTCACAACTCACATTAATTGCTTACACACTTTTAGCAACCCCATAAAGACTTTTTCGTCGTCCTGCAAATACCCCCTGATGTGTCTATCATAATCTTAAGCCCCATCCCCACTCGCGTGCGAACCGCGCGCGACGCCGCGAAATTTCCGCGAAACGTGAGTGTGGATCCGGTTCGCATATTTTTCGCACTTCGCGGCTGGTTCCCCGGCCGCATCCACACTCGCACGCGGACCGTGCGCGACGCCGCGGCGCCGCGAAATTTCTGCGAAGCATGAGTGTGGATCCGATTCGCATATGTCTCGCACTTCGCGGCCCGTTCCCCAAATGTTGTCGGTTTTCTGTCCCGCGACAAAGGGTTTTTTTTTAATCTTTATTTTAATAAGGGCTTTTGCCATACAAGACATGCCAGCATTGTTTAGTGAACAGATAATACAGTCTGTCAAGAAAGAGTAGACGCGCGGAATTTTGCTGGGAATACGAAAGAGTGCCGTTGTGTTTTTGTATTCTTTTTCCTAAAATTGTGTTATTTCGGTTTTTAATGTGTAATGTTGGTAGAATATTAACCATTACGTATTACGATTTACGTACGTCCTCACAGAAAACCGGCGTTGACGTGGGAGAGCCATGCTTCGGCATGAATGGGCCGGCTCGACCGGAAAAATACCACGTCCTCACAGAAAACCGGCGTGAAACAGCGCTTGCGCTGTGTTTCGCCGAGTGAGTGAGTTTACCGGAGGCCCAATCCCCTACCCTTTTCCCTTCCGTACCCTCCCCTATTCCCTTCCCTACCTTCCCCTATTACCCCTTAATCAGAAGAGCTGCAGGTGCGTTGCCAGCCTTGGCAACGCACCTGCAGCTCTTCTGATGCTGCGAGTGTCCATGGGCGACGGAAGTTGCTTTCCATCAGGTGACCCGTTTGCTCGTTTGCCCCCTTATTTCATAAAAAAAACATTAAAAATTTGATGTCGTGCACAAGTGTGGGCAAGTGATACAACTTCAAGAAACGTGCCATTTTGTGTTCCCTCCAAAACTCCGTCGAAAGTTTTAGTAAAGGGTCTACCACTTTACTAAAACAACTGACTTGACTCGTTGACTTTACTGACTACTTTTTAACCGACTTCAAAAAAAGGAGGTTATCAATAATTCGACGCGTATGTATGTATGTATTTGGCATCACACAGCATTATAATATTATGATATTAATGTAACTAGATCACAATAACTGTATCACTCAATACTGTTTATTATTATGATGTTTCGTGTGATGCTGGAAATAAAAGTATTCTTATTCTTATTCTTATGTACGTACTACGTATGTATGTTTTTATGTTTGTGCGCGCATATCTCTGGAACTACAAGTCCGATTTAAGTGATTCTTTTTTTGTTGTACTAGGTATTGTTCAGCTTAGGGAATGCTGCAAGTTTCATCAAAATCGGTTCAGTAGTTTTTGAGATAGGGAATTTTAATGCTACGTAATTATTTACGTTGAAGTCGGTTTTATCTTTTTAAAATACTATTTTTAGACTTTTACTAGACTTTTGACTTGACGATCATCTGGAAAAACAACTTTTTGTAAACTTTTCACGATTTTTTTTTCCCGCCATATTTTACTTGACACTGGCCATTCTTAAAAAGCCGAGTGCCATATTATGAAAAAAGTAGACGCGCGGGAAATTTTTCAAATAAAGAACGCTTAAAGCGCGGACATGTCGCGAACTTTGAGAGGATTTGGTAGTAATGTGCGATCCGCGCCGCGATTTGCGCCGCGATCCGCGCCGTGATCCGCGCCGCGGTCCGCGGCGTGCCTTCGCGCGCGAGTGTGGATCGGCAGATACACTGCATTGGTTGTTGGTTTATCCAAAAACATTTTTCTTAATACATTTTCCTTGTAACATAGCCTGAAGTCATATTATAGTTAAGATAAATCTTTTATGGTAACGATGGGTTTTGCTATGAATATTAAGTAGCTGTGGGCGAAGCGTTTAGTAGAAATTCCATCGCATCATGGCGTTTTGGTGTCAATGGAAGTTTTAGTCATAAGTCTGAAAATGATAATGCGTGTAATATAGTACGATCTCATAGTACGTTAACCCTCTTATCAAAAAAAAGTTACTAAACGAATAAGCTATTCAGTGTTTTGTCTTTGTCTAATACTTCTCTCAATCATTAACACTCGCTATTTCGGCTTTAGTAGTAGGATTAATAGCAATATTTTTGTGCGAGTGAAAGAGACAGATAATGTGTGAGACCAATTTTCTAGTAAATTCGCTTCAAAGTCTAAAACAAAGACTAGGAAATACAGAACTCTTTAGACTTTAGTGTTTATAGGAAGCAGCTATGCCCAATAAAATTTACAATCAGTTCGTCTATAAAGTGTTTCTAAGAATACTATCCTAGTGCCTTCTATTCCTAGCACTGAGCCACTGACGAATGACGATGCAGCACAATATGGATGTTTTTATAGTCTGTAAGGTTCAGTTTTCGGTCGGTCCGGGAGTGCCTCCGGGAGTCCCGGAGTGCAGCGATGTTAGCCTATAATCTTTATTAACGTCTGAATACAAAATATATTATATACCCAGTATGCAAAATTTCAAAACGAACTAGAAGTCCGATTTAAGTAATTGATTTTGTTGTAGCTTAGGGAATAACCGAATAATGCAGTAAGCAAGTTTTATCAAAATCGGTTCAGTAGTTTTATTTTGAAGTCGGTTTTATTATTTTTATTTTACTTGATCCAATAATGCTGGCGCAATATTGTATCAAAGTAACACTTTCCAACATCAAACACGTGATTCTTGATTCCTTCTAATGATTCATTTCATGCATACAAAGCAAATCTTGAGTCATTTCATCGTTTCTGCCATTATCAAAGAATGTAAGGTTAAATTTGAAGTGAGTCATTATCTTATTGACCAAAGACTAAAATCGTGTTCATGATTATTCACTACTATGATGACGCCCGCCCCATACTTTCATCAAAATTGGTTCAGTGGTTTGAACGTGAAGAGGTAACAGAGAGGCAAACAGACACACTTTCACATTTAGAATATTAGTATGGATTCGGGATTACATGTCCGGAGTTCTGACCCAAGGCTCCCAGTTGAAATGGGAAGGACTACAAACTTAACTTACAAGTTACGTTATTAAATGTTTGTGTCCGATACGTTAGAAAAATTACTTGTCAAATAATAACAATCACGTGAATAAGTTTAAACGTGGAATTTTATAATTTATCACAATAAAAATTATTATTCTTAAAAGTTGTTCGTAATTCGGCGTCGCAGCACGGTGGACCGACGATTTAAAGAAAGTGGCTGGCAGCGGATGGATGAGGGCTGCCCAAGATCGGGATGGTTGGCGCTCATTGGGGGAGGCCTACGTTCAGCAGTGGACGGCAATAGGCTGATCATGATGATGATGATGAATTCGGCGTTGCGACTTGCGACCAAATTAGGCGGCATACTTTTTTCCGGGACAAAAAATCTTTGTCTTTCTGGGGACTCAAAATACCTGTGTACAGTGTACCTACTACCTATCAAGGTTGGTCAGGCGGCATAAAAAAATTAAACGGGAAGAGATTGCACATAAACAGAGAGAGACGCTTTCTTATTAATAAATACATCTTTTTTATAATTACAAAGAACATTGAAAGGATTTTATTTCCGAAAAACAAAAAAAAATGCAAAGAAACTTTAAATAAAACATAAAAATTACAAAGTTATACCTAGTGACAAAGATGTCACCCAATTCCCTTGATATAATACAGGGTGTGTCAAAGTGCGTGGATAAATTTGTTTATGTCACGCCACATTGGGTGTTGCCATAATAGTTAATTAACGCAACCCAGGGTCAGATTCAGGGGCCCATAAAGGCTTCGTTTCAGGGCCGTAGCTACGCACTTTGTTTATCACAATACTTGTAGGGATTGCAATCCCGCAATCCCGCGGGATCCCGCGCCAATTATTAACCTGCTGGATCCCGCACCTTCAAAACGCGGATCCGCGGATCCCGCATGACCCATTTGCATAATTTCTCGAGGAGCCCATAATATGATGGAAGCTTTGATAGCAGCGCTTTGTGTCAAACCCGATCAAAGGCCTTCGCAATGTCCAAACTAACAGCCAATGCGAGAGGCACAATCGCATCAACGATGAATTAGGTACGCCAAGAGATCACCAGCCGAGCGATCCTTACGGAACCCGTACTGTTTGTCACTTAGCAATCCTTGGCCGTCCAAGTATCGAAGGAGCTGGAGTTTTAACTCGTACCGTTCACCCATTAATGTGCCATACGTCTTCAGTCGGATCCACATCCGTAGACCACGCTGGCCTCTCCACCTGGGCTACGCCAGCATCGTTTAGGTAATAATGCCCGATTTTCTTACACTATGGACGCACATATAATTGAAATTACTACCTAAAACTGTGTAAAAGGCACACCATGCAGTTCCAGGATGTCTGTGCTATAGCCCTGTACTGTCAAAGTACCATCATCAATAATCATCAGCTCCATGCGGGCTCCAAATCATATGTCACTCCAAACCATTACGAAGCCTGCATTATAGGCCACTGTTTCCGTTAAGTGTGATGGCCTGTAGCTTTCCTTACGATTTATCCACATTCTTTATCGCCTGTCAACAAAATGTACACAAAATTTGCTCCCATCACTGTACAGCACAAGATTTCACTCACTTGTCTAATTTTGATGTTCACGCGCAAATCTAAGCCTGGCTCTTCGGTGTCCCGTCTCAAGTTTTGGTGCCCTTGCTGGCACTTTTGAGTTTAATTTAACTTCTTTGAGTCTTCTTCTTACTGTCCAATCACTTACACGTACATCTCGGACCTGTTCCGACATGTTTCGTGTCTGCATAGCAGTTTGAGGTCGATTTCTTAAGGTTTGTTTCCTTACAAAATGGTCATCCTGAACCATTGTCACCCGATATCTGCCTTGTTCTCGTCTCCGAACGTAAGATCCAGTCGCTCTGAAGCATTGAAAGTTACGATGGACCATGGAAGCCGACACACCTAAGGCCTGACTGACCGAACGGTAGGTGTGACCTTTCTCTATCGTGGTTACAGCTCTAGCTGTCGCAGATGCTGGGAAATCACTAATTTTGTATCTAAGCAATGTGTTCTATCAAAAACCAAACAATCAAATGAGCTGAGCATACCTAGCACCCCGCTAAAACGCCATTCTTATCGCCGACCGACCGTACCGACTTCAAAATAATGAAGACTGTAATATGTACAGAAATAGTTGAGATTTAGACAAATTCTGAAAAAGGCACTATTAAAGAGTAAGAGTTATTTAATACTTTTTAGTTCATATTACGATTGTTTTAACATTGGAAGTCGGTTTTCATTTTTTTGTTAAAAATAATAATAATAAAACATAAACCTGTAGTTCAAATTTATTCAATTTTATAACATAAATCCAAAATTGCGGGATCCGCGGGATTGGCCAATCCCGCAAATCAATCCCGCGGGATTGAATAAGGTGCGGGATTGCAATCCCTAATTATTTGTAAACGTTGAGATAAAATTAGTAAATCTTAGAAGCTTTTAACCATGACTTACGTGGTCTACTATAATATTATATGATAATATATCCTGAACCCAATGATCTAAAAAACTGGTCCATTAATCCGGCTTCATAAGATCGGCTATATTATTTAGTTTACATTTAAACATATTTTGTTTATATCTTATATCTTTAAACGAGCAATTCTTGTATATATATAATTGGAATCTCGGAATCGGCTCCAACGATTTTCATGAAATTTAGTATATAGGGGGTTTCGGGGGCGATAAATCGATCTAGCTAGGAATCATTTTCATAAAATGTCATTTTATGGGTGTTTTTTGAATTTTTTTAATACCGAGCGAAGCTCGGTCATATAGCTAGTTATTTATTATTAAAGAAAGCAAGCGAAGAAAATAATTCTAACTCATTCTGAGGATACACAATTTTTCGTGTTTTAATGTCTAAAACATTTGGTAAAACCCGCAAACATGGACAATGGACATAATATTATGGACATGCGCCAAAATGAAAACTACTTTACCTACATGAAAAATTCACTCAACTTATACGGAGTACGTTGACAATGCCAATGCGCAATTAGATATAGCCTAAAATCTAGGTACAGCAAAGGCCAAAAATTTGCGTAATCTAAATTTTAACAGCAGAATTACATTTTTATAAATTCTGTGCTAATTTTCTAATTTAAAAAAATCACCCCGTATAGATCGAAACATAAGCGAGTGGCGTCATTGATGCAGCGTGTCAGAAGTAGTCATAACCATAGACATAATATAATATATACTAAGTTTATGGTCATAAGTCATAACAGCATTGGTATTAACTGACAATTTTGATGGTTTGATAAGGCATTGGATAGAGGTGCATGTTAGATACAAATTAAGTATCATTAATAGTTTCAATGCCTTATCATTCATAATAAATAATTTTATACAATTAAGAATTGCAATGTAATGTAACTACTAACTAACATAACTTAAATTTTAATTGTATTTTGTACTAACACTATGGATTTTCTATGATCCGAAATAAATGGTTATTATTATTATTATTATAAATCAAAATATTAAAACATGAATGTGACAAAATATTACGACTCATATTATTGTTATTATTATTTATCTACATTATTAACGCCGCTATTTTTGATCATATTATTGATATTCATTATTTCGAGATGCATACTTTTAAAACGGTTTAAAAGTGAAAAATTAGGTCGCTTGTATTGCAATTTACAGACACTTATCATTGGATGATTCACAGCTCGTTTAGATATAGTACGTCTGGCGCTAGGTCGTCGATCTTTGCAAGCATTTCGATTATCACAAAGGTCAATGTCATAGGTACAGAACGCAAAGTGGTTAATATTATAGAGGTCACAATTTCTCTCCAGTGCAGCAGTGCAAGTAGACCAAGGTCGCAAACGATTTAAAAATTATTTTTAAAATTTATATGTGGGATTTGCCAATAAAAAGTCACCTCACAACTCACACCATGTATACAAAAGTTATATTAAACATATTTTACACATTGATTTATCATCTTTGTCTGTCGAGTGTTTTTTTAAATGGTCCAGATAGGGAGAGGCCCTATCTGGACCATATTTTAAAAAGTCACAATATATTTTATTAATAGGTAACGACTAAATACAGGGTGTGGATCTTTTTATTAAGGTGTTGTATTACCTACTTACAATTTTTTATAAATTATTTTAATTTACTTTTTAGTTTTTTACGAGTACATGATCTAGCTGACAAAAGTAACAGGTAATGTTACTAACATAGTAATTTATGCAAGTTTCGGTGAATAAGAATGTTTTGTTGTGATCACGTGATAATTTTCATGGTCACTAAACAAAACATATGCGAAAATAGATGTTAATTATGCATAAAGTTCAATAAGTGACTTAAATAATTAATGTTCATTCCGAAAAGAAACGATTTCGATTAGAGTTTCATTAACACAAATCGTAATTAGCAAAATAAACTCACCGCAAACAAAGTAGAACGACCGAGCGAAGTACACAGAAATAATGAATGAATTTGCTACCTTTTCTCAAGTCATTTATCTGTGGCTAAACGAGATAATCGAGTAATGTTTCCAACAAAGAAAATGAGATGAGAGCAAAATCTTAGGAAAATAATTTACGATTAATTCACAAGCATTACAAAGAACATAAAGGCAAGTAAGTTTTTCTCCGTTTACTAATATCATTAATATTGTGAGAAAATATTTATGAATCCGATAAAAAACGGAGCCACAAGAAAAATCACGGTGTCGTAGTAAAACTTGTTATCCGTTTGATTGCAGAAAAAAAATTATGTCTGTTTTGACGTCACTGTCAAGTGTCAGCAGTTAGCTGTCATGCAAATGTCATAACACAACAAAGCACGTGCGGTTTTTAAACTTTATAGAGATTTTGATCAATAAAACTGAATAAAAATGAGGGTTTTATCAGAGGAACGGACTCGTATCTTATTCGAGAAGCTAACTAAATAGTGAGTAATTATTTTTTGGTTGTTTTCAAAGTAATAAACAATAACTTTGTGTATATCGTGTTTACTTCATGAAAAAGTGTTTGCTAGACGCCAAATCACAAATTGTAGGTCGCCTCTAGTCGCCTCAATACTTTACAATTATTATATCCCTCAAAATGTAACTTATAAATCATTAATTTATGAAAAAACTATAGAAACATCGTACACAACCAAGGTATGTTAAACTTATCTAAACTGTAACCTATTACATTTCAGTATTGGTGTGAACGTAAAACTGCTCATAGACAGACCAGACGGCACATATTGCTTCCGAGAAAAGAAGGACAGAGTTTATTATATATCAGAAAGACTGCTACAGTTAGCCCAAACGGTGAAGCCAGACCACTTGATATCCGCAGGCACTTGCTTTGGCAAATTTACAAAGACAAATAAATTCAGACTTCACATCACTGCGCTGACGTATATAGCTCCGTACGCACAGTACAAGATCTGGGTGAAACCGTCTTCGGAACAGCAGTTTTTATATGGCCATCATGTTATTAAAAGTGGTAAGTTTTTTATCTAGTATGTTATTGTAAACTTTTTTTTAATTGTGAAGAATTGTGTACCATGCGGCACTTACTGTTTCCACTCAAATTATTAATAATAAGATTTGGGTCGAAAATCAAAATCCGAGAACAAAATAAGTAAAATAAGTCTCACTAGAACTTGAGACCTGAGAGACAGCTTGTTCAGCTCTGTGTTCGATTCAATTTACGTCTTGAAATATTTGTGAAAGTCCAGCCCTAGTAGACAAGTGGCAAGCTATTATCGTAATCGCAACGCTAACGCCACAAAATGTATGTGATTTGACATTTAAGTCATCGCTTCGCGAACAAATTACCAAATATGTCAAATCCCATACATTTCGTAGTGTTAGAGTTGAACATAAACAATATATAATAATTATTCTTATTTATTTCAGGTTCAAAACCAATATTACATTCAGACACGTCGTTTCTCTAACCTTTTTCTTGTCGTTCGATTTTGTTCCATATTAATTTTTCGGCAATTGACATAAATAATATAAAACCTTAAAAATATATATTGTGCCAATCTATAACACACTCCCGGGGGAGGCAACAGATGCGCAATATCTATATCCTATACTTAATAGCACAATACATAATCATCAAAACCTATTTCAAAAATGCTTCATAAAAATAAACAAAATCAATAAACAATACTAAAATATGCTTTGTCTAACTAAATTTTAAAATAATAAAAATTTCCGGTGACTCTGCTGGTAATTTTCACCGGTTACAAATTTGTCATGACCTTCTTCGCCCTTTGAGTCCTGCAAGATGACATCTCGTACTTTATCGTCCAGTCTTGCCGGTTCAGCCAGCTTCCGACTACAAATCGGCATCTTCTACATTTAAATTATTACCGATTTCATGCGTGGTCCTAAAAGTAGTCTTGTTTGAAACCTCAAATTCTTCTATTATATTATTAACCTCAATCTCATCTCGTATCGTACTTTTCTAATATTGTTCCACACACGGTCGCCTCTTTTGGTCGCAACAACTCAATAGCTTTTGCCTGGAGAAACTTAAGTCGGCATCTTCTATAATAATTTTAGCAACTTATTTTTGTGCCTTTTTAAAATTCGTCGTACCTGAGATCTCTTCTTTATCTACATCAATGATGTCATTCTCAGTCTTAACGTATTTCCTTATAATATTGTTTTTCGTCACGGTCGCCACTTTATGTTGAGAATAAACACAATATATAATAAATATTCTTATTTATTTCAGGTTCAAAACCAATATTACATTCAGACACGTCGTTTCTCTAACCTTTTTCTTGTCGTTCGATTTTGTTCCATATTAATTTTTCGGCAATTGACATAAATAATATAAAATCTCAAAAATATATATTGTGCCAATCTATAACAGTTAGTGTTAGCGTTTACGATGATCGCTTGCCGCTTGTCTAGGGTTGTCAGGTAGGGCTTAAATTAGGAAAAAAGTTATATGGAGTTCAACACAGTATATATAGACATTCTTATATCAGTAACTTAATTCAGCAGATCTAATTCATTGAAAGCAGATCTGTAGCTTAAATAATCCTTTTCCTTTCGGCTTCGCCACAGTCAGCAGGTAATAAGAAACCTGTTTCTCATTCCAGGTCTCGGCAGAATCACAGAGAACACACCGAAGCACCAAGGTGTCGTGATACAGACAATGTCGGACATTCCCATCGGATTCGGTGTGACGGCTCGGACGACAACTGAGTGTAGAAACGCTGACCCGTTAGCCACAATTGCCTTCCATCAGGCGGATATAGGAGAATATATTAGATCGGAGGACACTTTGGTATAGAATAAATAGAATAGATTTATTTGGCCTTTTATTTATTTGCAATACGATATGGCATTTTTATTATTCAATTTATTTTTTAATGTTTAGTACTTTTAGAGAAATTATTCCGCCAGGTGGCAGATCTACATGATTTCTGATGAATGAATGACTGTTACTTTAATTACTGTACATTAAGCTCAAAGCTGCAATAAAAACAATCCTTAGTTCTTTCCTCTCTTAAATTTTATGTGTAAGGAAGTAACAGAAGGACAAACAGAGACTTTTTATTTGTAAATGGTAATATTAGTATATATAAAATAAGTATTTATTATTATAGTATTACTGTAGTCCACAAAATTTAGTTTTGCACACAGATTTACTATTTCTGTGGTTTTGCAGTTCAAAATAATTTTACTCAGTAACTTAGCGCCATCTGTTGACGGCTTTATGTAGTAACATGTTTCTTGGTTCTTGTTTTAACGTTTTAAGTGTTTCTTGAGTGCAGTCGTCGCTAGATGTCGCTGCTAGTAATAAAATTAATTTTCGTGGAAGGTACACGTAATTCATTAAAACCCAAAAAACTAAAAAGCGAATATGAACATTATTTAAATCAAGTAGTCCTAGCCAAACTTGGTAATAAGATTTTTCCAATGTAGATATTTTGCGAGGCCCGCTGATGGATTATGCCAGAAGACGGATTTTGTTGAAAGATTTTTTGATGCTCGTAAATCCTAAAAAAACGCGCTGTCCAATGGGCGCGGGCCCCTAGGACCGCGAGGCCATGGCATGTAAGAAATCGGTCCTGCGCCGGATCTCTCGCCAGTCGCCTGCAGTCGTGTCGGTTGTCCGACCATGAGAATAAGGGAATAGAGAGTGGTCTCGTATACTGCGCACACTCATGGGCACTATAAAAATTACTCCTGCGTACCTGGCCCGGCTTCAATGAAACCGACCACCGTCACGGAAACCGGTGTGGGAGATTACAAGTCACTCAGTAGCTACGTCCACACTGTTCACTTTAATCTTCAATTTTCGTCATCTTAGAAATAACTTTCGTTTGGCGCTTTCAATAATTGAATGCGTCAACGAACGCAACGCCAACATTGTAATTTTTGTTCAGGTGCAGTGTCTGTCAGCTTTTTAACATTAGTGGCAGTCTTCCACAGTGCGTTTCTCGCGTAACTTTCTGCCGCGCACTGTAAAACTCTGAAACGAACTGTCACCAGCAGTATTTCCGGACCTATACGACCTGCAAACTTTCAAGAATAGAGCGTATTCCCTCTTAAAAGGCTGGAAACGCACCTGCAGCTCTTCTGAAGTTGCGAGTGTGAGTTGCGAGGGCGTCGGTAGTTGCTTACCATCAACTTAATTATTACTTAACTTTAAGTATTACGTTCAAGTATTAGGTATAGTTTTTTACAGATAAAATATTTCATACTACGCCTGTAAAATTTTCATAGAAAAGTATTCATTTTCAACATAATATAGTTTATTTTTCCCTTTTTTTTTTCATTTTTTTACCCATTTTTCTCTAGAGAAATGGGGAAATTATGCGTGAGTGGTGTTGAATAGTGGTCATATTATGAAGACCAATTATTGGGTTGCCATTTATAAATCGTAACGAAACTAAGTGATACTTTAGACTTTACAGTGTGAATCTTATCCCTTGTATAGAATTCACCGTGAAAGTAGCAACGCTGAAGGAGCAAAATTTTATTTGTAATTTGTATGGGAAAGCGCCCCAGCGTCATGAGTTTGCTCATACTAAAGGTAATGAAAAACAGCGTAACAGCGTTTTCTAATTTATGGAACACATACACACCCTAAAGTATTATTACAGTTTTGTTACACAGGATAAAATACACAATACTGTCTCCTATAAAGGATTAACCATGTTGAGCACTAATGGTGAGTGTTACAAACTGTTCGGATGGACGAAGTTTTAATAAGTGGTTGTGTCCGGAGATGGCACAAACGCACATGGAGCTACGAAGGTGCAGCGGATACGACTTTCCTTACAAGAGAACAAAGTTCAGGTAAACATGTTGTGGAAATATCTAGATTGTAGTGTTTTTGAGAAAAGACTATCCTTTACTGATATTATAAATTCAAGTGTCTATTTGTTTTGATTTTTTTTAAGCTATTGCATAGCTTTTTATCGCGGGCTTTGAATGCGGCGACCGAATCACAAAATTCCGTAACGAAAAACACCTAACAGTCGTCTAACGTCATTTCAGTTCGGCAGACTTCGGCACGGTGTTTGTGTGCCTGCGACTAGACGTATGAGAATTACAATAATATACAATTATTGCATAAGTTGATAAAAAATGTTATGCAATAGCTTTACCGCAGCAGTCCTCGAATGCCATACATATCTAATATATATTTTCTTAATTTTCTCTCTATTTGTTACCTTTTCACGCTTAAACGAGTGAACCGATTTTGCTGAAATTTGGCATGGAGACACTTCCCCATGGAGAGTCCCGGGAAAGTACATAGGATACGTCTTTTCGTCCTGGAAAAATGTACGGCTCCCGCGCGATGAAAGAATTATTGAATATTGATAAGCTCAAGTTTGAGTCAATGACCGCTACCGCCATGTTTCACCGAGTACAGTACCTATAGTTAAAGATGATAAATATTGCTTACTAGAATATGACGCCCGCAACTAAGTACGTGCTTATCCACGCTTGAACAATACTGTAATGTATTTTTATTATAACTTTGTAGCTTTCAAGTTTCAAATATGAGTTTATAAGGCTCTAAGGCGGAAGAAGGGAAGGCCCTTAAGCTCTTCAAGTCAAACTGCCTTCTCCGGGCGTCGGAGCTCGCTGGCAGACGCTCGACTAAGTTTGGAGTATAATCGATAAGGCTGCATCTGATATGGCCATCATCACTATCAAAGTATAGAAAAACTCTTCAAGACGCTGTCAATAGCTAACGGCAGCACTCAGGGATATTTAATGATGATTAAGGCCAGTGGCGGGGCAAGACATAAATTTGATGTGGGCAAGATGTATCTTGCGAGGCCCCCTAAAATTTATTATAAGGCCCCCTGATAAATGTAAAATGACGCAAGAGGATGGATTAAAAAAAAAAACTCGTGGTCCAAGCCGCGCGAGGCTCCTTAGATCGCGGGGCCGTGGGTGGTCGCCCATGTCGCCTACGCGTTACACCGCCTCATTAATTAATTTTCCGTATTCGGAAATACGAATGCATGGAATTAGTAGAAAATATATTTAACTGCCGCACACGTTTGGTTTTTGCCGAACGGAACGAATTCCACACGTACGTTTCAAGTGCAAGCACGGCTCGCGCGTGAAAAAAACGAAAGTAATTAGTATAGGTCTAACAGGATCTGATGGCAAATTTTGATGGCAGATTTTCAAAAAATATCCTTGATCGTTGGATAAATTTATATATTTGCATGTTTCACATACAGAATCAGCTGCTATAAGAAAAGAAGGATCAAAAGGTTTTATTCCAATTACTTACCCGGTATTGCTAGAGTCAATTTCTTTTCTCACTTTTTGCCATCAGATTCTGGTATACTTATATATTTGCGCTAGTGTCACGGAATTCCTAATAGGTAAGGTAAACGAATTCGAAAATCGAATATTGAAAACGTGTGAATGCGGCCAGCGAAAACTTCAATTTAATACAGTGTTTGACCTCAGAAACTAAAGAGTCCCGAAGAAAGGCTAGTTTACCCGGAATTTACCGAATTCGCGGGTTTTGGGAAGCTCGGGCTTACGGAATTTGGTCAACACATCTAACTATTGCGATCTTATTGGCGACGGACGAGAAATCCGAGTGTAGAGCGAAAGAAATTACAGACAGGAGACTTTTAATATAATAATATGTTTGTTGAGTGTTTTTATTTGTTTGTGACTTGTGTGTGTAACGCTGCTATAGTTCAGTGGTTTTAGAATTTAAGGCCGCATACAACGAGGATTAGTGAAATTTCGGGTTTTTATTTTCACTAGAACTTTGACCACAAGTAATTATAAGCATTCAAACATTTTTTGTTAGTTAGTTACGTTCCTTACCAAGGTATCCATTACCATAATCCATTTACCACTAAAAAAATGTGCATTAAAAATAATCCTTTCAAAATTTTATTTCTTCTAGAATTCAGCGAAAACAAATACAGGAATAAATATTTTTACGCCAAAATGTTTCAATCATGATTCCGGAGGCACCCATCAGCTTCGTTTTTGATAAAATATACCAATTATAAAGATAAATCGCTTTGTTTACAAATTTGAACAATCTGTTGATATGTGAGAGCAACGCCTGATCATGAATATTTGGTACAAAAAATCCACAGGCACTTGATGGAAAATAAATAAAGGACATCAGTCAAATCTATGTGTCAGAGGCTGATTGTCTATCATAGAAAACCTAGAGTATGTTCACAAATATATCCCAGTATACTGGCAGCTCTTTACGTCTAGAATCGCCGTGGTCCCATACCGTTGATTTGTTTCTAAATATTTGCCACTGAATTGTCGAATACGTTTCTTGTATAAATGTAATTATAATACGTTATACTTATCTAATACTAGTGGAATACCACTACAAAATAGCGCCGTAATTTGACGTCTTGGGCAGTGGTCAGTAGACTGGGTTTTATTCCGGAACCTAGTCAACATTTTTGGTTTACAAATCATTTACAAATACTACAATATTGCTTTGTAACCTAAATTATTTGGCGAGAGACTACCTACTAAGATGCTATTCGATAATTTATATTCACCAAACGATCATTTTTACGGTTTTGGTAGGTTTGAAAGTCAAAAAATGTAAACATTACAGCCAGTCAGAAAACAATGTACAGATTACCGCAACACAGAGACAGATTTTTACGTATACATGTCAAAACATTGTAAAATGATATATGATATGTCCAATCCATAGCAATAGAAAGAATTATTACATCTTAGCACTGGAGTAATAAAATCTACACAAGAAATCGTAAAAATAATATTATCATGCGGATAGATCTAGATATTTTGTAAATACCTACACCATGATTTTGGTGCACCTCGGGAGGAAATAACTAAGGATTCTAAGTTATTTAAGAAAAAATAATGTGATCGAAATGAAATGCCCTAAAACCTTATTTGATTTTATCAAAAAATATATATTTTATGAACAAAAATCGAGACGGCATTTAAAAGTACTACACCATGATTTTGGTACACCTCGGGAGGAAATAACTAAGGATTCTAAATTCTTTAAGAAAAAATAATGTGATCGAAATGAAATGCCCTAAAACCTTATTTGATTTTATCAAAAAAATATATTTTATCATTTATGAATAAAAATCGCGACGGCATTTAAAAGTAAAAACTAAAGAGATTGCATTTATGCAATTATTTATTCTTTACTCACGACAATTTGATGCAATATACAGGAACCGTAATTTTTTTCCGGACCAAAAAGTATCCTTCGTCCGTTCTTCACCAAATTTCATAAAAAATGGTTCGGCATGAAAAGGTAACAGACAGACTATTCTAATATTAGTATAGATTATTATTAAAGTTGAAATTTAATAAGATACACATTTCGTAAATATGTATTTCAAACACCTACCCGCTACCGGTTGTCATTATTAATGTCGAGCACAAAAGGCCTAAAAATTGTATTTTTGTTTTGAATATATTTCAGACCTCTTAATTATTCATTTAAATATCTTGTTTTTATATATTGTTGTTATGGTGATTGGTGACAGCAAAAATAATAAAATATTCTTGAAAATTTAAGTTACAGACGGATATCTCTTTTGGGAACAGGTTCCTAAAAATTTTAAATGACAAAGAAAATATGAATATGATCTGCATATAAGCATAATGAATATATTATTATTATTATGAAAATAAAAACGTTACTTTTACTGCAGGCAGAGTTATCCTTTTTGAACTTGTGGAGGGTGTTAGGTATATTGATTCCAGGTGATATAAGTGATCATCATGGGGCTACACTCTACATCTTATTTATTAAAGCTATTGCAATAAACCCAAGCACAAGAATCTCATTGAGGTCATAAAATAAGCTCCCTATTTCCCAGCAGTAAGCGAGCTGTTTTATTCTAGTTAAGAACTTTTGAATCTACTTTACCGAATTTTAAATCTACTTCGGTATTAATACTTTGGGATGTGTATGTGTCCCTTATATAAAGTTCACTGTGAAAGTAGCAGCGTTAAAAGATTTGCTTTTGAATTCAATGTTTCTATGGAAAATACGCCAATATCATGAACATTTGCGATGAACTATGTATGGGTACTTTATTTTGTTATACATGTAATTGTATATGTATTATTATGAGGAAATACTTTTTTATGTTCGTGAGTACAGAACAAACATCATATTTAAATATGTATAAATACATCATTTTATTATAATACAAAATTCATTAAAGATTTCGTTTATCAAGTTATGCATAAGTTATGAACATGGCCTCTCTGTTAATCATTACTCTGTATGTCGAGTTTACCACGTGATCACATTATTTCTGAAAATACTAAAATCGACTACGGCTTGATATGTAAATATGTACCTTTCGAGCGCCATCTATTGAGCTAGTTTGTCTCAAATTCTAAAATGTCAGTCGCCTATAATCCCGCCTTAAGGCTCTTGACGCATTTGATTCCTGCATTTGGCAAAAAAGGAGTAAAAAGACGTGTGTACTGTCTATGAATGAGAGAGGGGGAGAGAGGGACCGCTCGTATTTACTCCACAGTGAAAAAAGAGGGGTGATGCGTTAGTTTCAGTCTATTTGTCTGTCTTTGTGTGTGTCTGATCGTAAGGTTTTAAATTTCTTCGGGGGCTTAAAGCCATACTAATATTATTAATCCTTCAAGCCCCATAAGAGCACCGGTGATCGCGACAACAATAGAATAACAATAGGTTTCCAAGAATCCGCGATCGAAGGATTAATGCGAAAGCGTGACTGTCTGTCTGTCTGTTACCTCTTCACGCCCGAACTGCAGAACCAATTTTTCTAAATTTTGATATGGAGATATTTTGAGTCCCAGGAAAGGACATAGGATATTTTTTATACCGGAAAAATGTTTCCGTGCGATAAACGATATCGAGTTGCGGGCGTCACCTACTATTATAATAATTTCTTTTGCCACATCTATTATTTTAACTCTACAATCGTTTTAGTATTTTTTGCGGGTAGAATTGTATTTATCGAGTGCGGAGTTGCCGACATATTTTATTGACACCTTCATGGCCGGCTGTAAATATATTTTATATTTTATACTCTACGCCTTCGGTTATTCTGTATTTTTATTGTTGGGGCAGTAATAACATAGTATTTTACTAAATGAACCTTGCTTATGGTCAAAATGACGTTTAAAGTTTTTGAATGGAGAAAAATCGTAGCAGAGGGCGCTACTAACACATACAGTAAATAATCCGACCAAAATCGGACATGTTGCACATGTGATATCAGAATATTGACAGAAACGTTGTCAAACGTCGAACAAAACTTATTGTTTACTGCCTGTGCTGGTGCTGCCTCTAGCGTGAAAACATTGCAATAATATTGGATTTATTTCTGTTTCACAAACGTTCAAAATGTGACCATAATGCCTTTTGAAGGCATGAATATCATGCACATGAAAGTTACATAATATACCATGTAGGTATGTCATATTTATTATGAGTCATCTTTCTAGTTAGATAATCAGGTGATCGGCCAGCATTGTCCTAATTAAACTTGGAAATAACATTTTATAACGCGGGAATCGAATCCACCACGGCCAAATCAAGAGTTACGCTCTAAACCACTAGACCATAGAGTTCTTAGCTAGCGTTAACTATTCAGCCACAATATAAGCATACAGTGAATTTACTCGAGTTAATCTACTATTCTATATTTTATACTGTGAAACACTACTTTTTTCACTACTCCTACTACTCTCGTCCTGTTTATACAGTAGTGCGCTGAAAGTGGGTTGTTACTCTAGTGTCTTATATAGAGTGTAGACCGCTGAAGGATATTCTGTAAATGTTATTCTACTGTTTCTGTCTATACTGTGTCACGCTGAGGCAATATGGAGGTAATTGAACAAAACTCATTTATAGCGAGTCAAGATTCCGCCGCGCTCGCTTACCGCGGACACGCAGGGCTGACACAAACGAAAAAAATATTTTTCTCACCTCCGGGCGGAAAATGTCAACTTTCTTCCCGCTGCGCTTACCGATGTTGCCGTTTTCCGCCTCCGTCGATGAGAAAAATAGCATACGCACCACGGGCAGTAAATAAGAAAGCCTCAGATCTTATTTTCCTGCCCGTACGTAATGTACTATTTTTGATATCCATACCGTCACGTATTTTTTTTTATGCAATAAGGGGGCAAACGAGCAAACGGGTCACCTGGAAAGCAACTTCCGTTGCCCATGGACACTCGCAGCATCAGAAGAGCTGCAGGTGCGTTGCCGGCCTTTTAAGGGGTAATAGGGGAGGGTAGGGAAGGAAATAGGAAAGGGTAGGGGATCGGGCCTCCGGTAAACTCACTCACTCGGCGAAACACAGCGCAAGCGCTGTTTCACGCCGGTTTTCTGTGAGGACGTGGTATTTCTCCGGTTGAGCCGGCCCGTTCGTGCCGAAGCATGGCTCTCCCACGTCAAAGTGATTTTTAAAATTAGCGAAATCCATAACGTAATCTGTCTCTCTGTTAGCTCTTCACGTTAAAAGGTAACAGAGAGACAGACATACTGAATACTGATAGACTAGATAACGTCCGCAATTCCGGCTTGCCAGTTTATCGCATGAGAATCGTAGATTTTTCCAGGATAAAAAGCATCCTATGTCATTTCTCGTATAGTGAATTTCATCTAAGTGTATACAGTATACAGCCGTTTGCGTAAGGCGCAGCGCAGACTACAGACTGTCCGTGACGTACATTTTTGTCTGTAGAAATAGAACCTATGCAATTATATGCAGTAACGCGGCGGACTTTTTGCGCGTCGTGTGCGTTACTGCATATAATTGCATAGGTTCTATTTGCCACCGACTAAAAAGTGCGTCACGGATAGTCTGTCGTTTGCGCTGCGCCTAATGATCTTACAAACAGACGGATAGAAACACTTTTACATTCATATTATTATTTATTAGTAAACGCTAGATGAACCGGTGAACTTCGTGTCACATTCCTCCATACAAGAATGTTTCAAGACAAAAACTAACAAAATCGCCTCAGTCGCTATCGAGTTTTAGCGAGACTAACAAAATTGAAAATTAATTTCTCTTTATATTTAAATGGATAGAATAAAATTTTTGCATTTAAAACTTTAAAGGCAGCCCTATGGTTTTGAAATTGCACTTAATACCTGTTTATTCCGCTACGCCGGCCTCGCTTAACTAACCGGGAGAAAATCGTACTAACTACGACAGTTAATTAAAGAAAAAGTAAAAACAAATATCTAGTAGTAGTGAGTCAGCTGGACTACGTCCTCACAGAAACCTGGTGTGAAACGACTCTTATGTTATTTTCTGTCGAGTAAGGAATTCAATATACCTAAGAAAGATGTGGATTTTAAGCTAGGGGAGATACACAGTTTAGCTACGAGGCGCTACGCTTACTACGAGGCGCTACGCTTAGCTACGAGCCGCTACGCTCAGCTACGAGGCGCCACGCTTAGCTACGAGCCGCTACGCTTAGCTACGAGGCGCTATGCTTATTGCTTAGCTACAGCCTACAAGCTGCTACGCTTGATAAATCTTGCTACGTGCAGAAATTATTTTGCCTGCCTATCGTTACATTTGGGATAAAGTAAGAGAACCTTTAGTTGTTGGGTAACAGGCAAACATACTTTCTTAACTATTATTATCTGATATTTTAAATTCTCATATCATGGCGTTAATTCTTCCTACTCCTATTTTCTTCTGATTTTTGGTTGCGGGTCCCAAGACAGTTTTAACATGTCCCTCGGTCTCCCTGAGATCATATCAAAGAGTTTTCATGGTTGGAGAGTTTTCATCATCCGATGTCGATCCTGGCGGCACAGGAGATACAGTGGTGGGAATGTGTGATGGCCAAAGCCCGTTAAAAAAACAAAATATCATGGCGTTAATCGCCAAGCTTCTTCGAATCAGTTGGCCTGATTTTGATAAAATTTCGTAAGCTAATCGAGTAGACCTAGGAGAATCTGCCAACGTCTATATTTCACTTACCTATTTAGCTAGACAACCTTTGCTATTTCATCTAGTAATAATTATTATTATAAGATTGTGTTTTTCAAGCAGCTAATTTTTCACTTCAAAAAAAAAGGGCTTAAGGGCCGGGACACAAACACGATACGACGTCGTGTCGTACCACGACGCGGCGTCGTTTCACGATGCTACGTCGTGTCGTGGGAGTCTACGATGGGAATCTACGAAAAACTACGACACGACATCGTAACGTGCCACGGTCCACGGCACGACGTCACGTCGTAGAAACTCACGATGCGTCTTCTTTGAATTTTGAATAACAACTGTCGTAAGTTTCTACGACGCGATATCGTGCCGTGTACCGTGGCACGTTACGATGTCGTGTCGTAGTTTTTCACGACGTGCGTCGTAGATTCCCACGACACGACGTCGCATCGTAAAACGACGCCGCGTCGTGATACGACACGACGTCGTATCGTGTTTTGTGTCCCGATCCTTAAGCACTTTTTTTTTCTTTATACTGATACAATCATTTCTATAATACGCTTATAAATAAATTACCGCTATCGCCGGATTCCGATAATTCTGTCCCGTCGTCCCTCGTCGTATTATCGCCAAGTTATCGCCATATTGGTTTTCACCCTTTTGTACTCTTACGGCTTGCTAAGATGTTTCTTAAGTTGGCAAATGTCCATAGGGACCTTTATTTTTTTAAAAGTGGGTTGCACCAGAGGCGTGGTTAAAGTTAAGGATAAAGTTGTGGTTATAGTTAAGGCTAACTTAGCTTTAACCTTAACTTTGACCATAGAAATTGACAGACTGTTGCGTTTATTTTTAAAGCTACAGGTATTATTGAGAGTATAAAAAATTGATTAACTTAAAAATCGATAGGAAAAATATAATACTGAAACATATTTCACGAAAAAATTTAGATTATAATATAAGTATGAGCGGTTATGGTTAAATAATAAATATGGCGTCGGACGCCTTATTTAACGGTAACCAAAGATTTGACATTTTGCACTGTAGTTATAGTTAAAGTCACAGTTATAGTTAAAGTAAGTTGGTGCAACCCACCCTAAGTGTTAGCTTTGTGAATAGTGAAACCTTACTAATATTGCAAATGCGAAAACTTATCGGTCTGTCTATCTGTTACCACTTTACGTTTGAGCGGCTGAATCGATTCAGATTAAAGCTATTGAGAGACGGAGTCGAACAAAGGATTGTATTCCTTGGGGAGAAATGTATGGTTCCCGAGTGATAAACGCACGTTGACGCGCCGAAGATGCGAATTGTATATCAAGTTTCCAAACCAACTTGAGAGATATTAAATACTAGACGATGCCCGCAACTTCGTTGCGCTAAAACTCGTTTATCGCGCGGGAACCGTACATTTTTCCGGGACAAAAACTATCCTATGTCCTTTCTCGGAACTCAAAGTATCTCTATGCCAAATTTCAGCAAAATCGGTTGAGCGGTTTGAACGTGAAGAGGTAACAGACAGACAGACAGACGGACAGACAGACAGACACACTTTCGCATTTATAATATTAGTATGGATTTAGTAATTAGTATGGATAAAAATATGTAGTCAATCAAAGAAAGATATAATATAGTCAATATTTTGCATGTAGCCGAATTATTGTAGACGAAGCCTAAATATTTGCTTTAAAAACATCCAAGGCAAAAAACTTATAAGAGTAAAATGAAGGATATAAATTTGATCCTGAAAATTTGTGCGTTGTCCGGGAGACCTTTGGTTATTTAGACTTTGTTAGTCTAAATAACCAAACCTAGAAAAACGTTTCGCTATGTTTTATTTGTTACGAAATATATTCTCTACAAGATAGTGACGTCACGTTATTGGTAGTTTAACTGGGTCAAAGGAAGTTTTCGCAAAGCCTCCTAAGCGAGATTAATTGACCGAAAGGACGACACAATTGTTGAAAAATAAATGGTCAAATTCTTATGTATGAATGTTTGCAAGGATATCGAGTTTACGTAGAATAGTCGGGTTCACAGAATATATGAGAAACAATATCTCTATAGTCGGGTTAGTATAATATAGTCTATTTCTGAAGTTCCCTACGTTTTAAAGTAAAAAAAAAACTATTACCCATAAATTACGGCGAATGCTATCAAATCTCCCATGAGATTTCACCACTTTTCACCACGTTTCACCACTGCCTGATAAGTACCGGATAAGTTAGTAAATTGTGGATATGGCACTTATCAGGAAGTGGTGAAACACGCTGTTAGGTAAGTAAAATACTCTTTAATAACACATTGAAGATAGACATTATTATTAAATATTATTATCTTAACCTATCAAGCCCCATAAGGTCACCAGTGATCGCGAGAACAATAGATTTCAAAGAATCCGCGATCGAAGGATTAAACAGTGCAGGGGCCTGAGACAAGACGAATTTGTAATGGCTTCGTTATAATATAATGAAAATGTATGGAATTGATTTAAGCGTTCGTACTTCGTTAATTATGACGTTGACGTTTGACTCGTCTTATGTCAATGGGGATTGTCCATTTTTTTTAATTTTGCTCATTACAAAAACATTTCGAGGAATAAGGTCACTGATCGCTTTTCTGTATATAAACGAAAAAAATACCCATTAGTTACTTATATTTTTGAACAAATATGTTTAACCTTAGTTTGACCTTCAATGGCGTTAAATTAGCAGTAAATTCGACCAACATTACGTTTCGAACTTTTGGTAAGCTTCTCGTATCAGCTTTCACATAATGATAACTTATATTTGACGAACCAGCCATTATAAATAAGATTGAAACGAAAAAAAACATACTGCAGAGGTCAATTGGCCGCCGATGATGACGTCAGAGAGAAACTTTAAAAATTTATTGAGAAAAAACTAGCCGATGAATTTCAAAATTATTTAATTTATATTCTTAAAATACCCTATTCTAACGAAAAAAAATATAAAAAGTACATGTGATTTTTTTTGGACAATGCCCATTCCATACATTTGGATCGGCGATTCCATAACGAAGCGATTACGAATTCGTCATCGCTTCTTTGTTGACTCAGGCCCCAGATAATTTAAGATTTAATACTGAAAATATCTAAATAATGTAAAAAAACTTTTTTCCACTACCTTCACTCCTGTTTTGCTCTAACAAGAGAAACCCGGTGTAATTCCCGGGAATCAAACCCACAAATTCTAAGGTCGCCTCTAAGCCATTAGACCACTAGGACACACTAGCCAGTAAGTGCTGCATTACTAATATACCTTAATACCGTTTCCATGTCGCTGGGAATAGATAATTTGGGACTGCATAATTAAATTCTACTATTTTAGTTGAAATTTCCGTTGAACACAATAAAAAAAATTCTACTAAGTATTTTAACAACAGACGATCGCTGGAATATACTTACTATGGAATGGAGACCAAGGCTGGGAAATTGGGGTGTAGGTCGACCTCCAACTAGGTGGGACGACGATCTCCGTTCAGTTGGATGCGAGTAGCAGGAGATCGGTCATCTTGGCGTTCATTGAGAGAGGCCTATGTCCAGCAGTGGACGAATATAGGCTGATATGATGATGACGATGAAGTATTTCAGTGTACCATAATAAAAAAAATTCGTGTGGCACTTGGGGACTGCCGCGGTAAAGTAAAAGCTTTGTTTTGTGAAATTATTGCAGTTAGCAGCTACTAGCTAGTCTATACGCCTAGAGATAAACTACGGTAACATGGCGCGCCTCTCCAAATTACTGTTTCAATGTGTGTAGTCACATCCTTATGAAAGAGTTTGTATGTAGTAAGTATTCGACTTTCACTTAATGTCACTTATTACCAAGATTTGTTGGTCAACTAATCATAACTAGGCGACCGCGCAAGACAACGCGCTTCAAACTTTTTGAATTTTGGAGGGGCGCGCCATGTTATCGTAGTTTATCTCTATGTCTAGATCAGGGGTTCCCAAATTTATTTCGTCTAATGCCCACTTTGAGAACAAATGATGTTTTTGCGCTCCCTTTGTTTCAATTTAATCCTTCGATCGCGGATTCTTGGAAATGCTATTGTATTATATTGTTGTCGCGATCACCGGTGCTCTTATGGGGCTTGAAGGATTAAAACGCATCCAGATGAGATAAATCACCCCCCAATGCAGCGCCCCCATTTTTTTTCCTGAGTCCCACACTGCCCCCCTGTAGACCTTCAACGCCCACAAGGGGGCGTTATCGGCATCGCCCACTTTGGGAAAGGGTGATCTAGATGTATGCGTATAGACTAGCTGCTATATCACACAAACACCGTGCCAAAATCTGCCTAACTGAAACAACGTTAGACGACGCAAACAGCAAAATCGATTCAGCGGTTTGTGTGTGAAGAGGTAACAGACAGACAGACACCCTTCTCGCATTTATATTATTTATTAGTATGGATTATAGAAAACTAGATAACTCCCGCAGTTCAGTTTATCGCGTGGAACCCCCCACCATTTTTCCGGGATAAAAAATCTCCTATGTCCTTTCCTGGGACTCAAATTATCTCCATACCTTTCAGCAAGGCTTGAAGAGGTAACAATTTTGCATTTTTATTAGTACGTATACCTTCTCATTGTATATTCAACCAGTGTAATTTATGTTAACGCCTGGTAGCTCAATAAATAATCCACCATTGACTACGACGGGAACAAATACTGGCAGTTTGTCAAGTAAACTGCTTGGCGTTTAAATAACTCGAATTGAATTTGGAGGTGTTGATTTCCTTTACTTATGGTGTAAATGGAATTGATAAATAAATCTTAATAAATTAGTACAAACAAAGTAAGTATACAGTGCCTCCGTACTGGCACTGTGTGGAAGAAAAATGATTTTGGCGCCCCTTTAGGCATTGGGTCCTTGGTTTTGGCGCCCCTAAAGATGGCTATTTGGCGCCCCTAGAGGATGGCGCCCGTGTGCATTGCACACATTGCACATATTATTGTGGCGGGGGCCCTGATAGTATATGATATATCCCACAAACTTAGCACTTTTGAGTTTTGTGATACACTTTACGGAAAATTTATCACGCATATTGATAAATTCGAAATTGTACTTTAGCATAGTAATTTTTATTTACATATGTAGATGTGTTATCATCGGTCAGTCAAAGTTTGGTTACTACTAAAATATTAAAAAACTGCCTTAAAGATGCAGAAAAACGACGCGAGCCCTCACTGAGCTCGGCTTTTAGCTAGTTTAAATAGAAACGAATTTTGAATTTGGTATGGTGATACTTTGAGTCCCGGGACAGGACCTATGTCCTGTCCCGGGACTCAAAGTTTAGGATACATTTTGTCCGTAAAAATGTACGGTTCATCGTAATAAACGAATTTTTAGCTGATGTCTAGTTCATTATCTTAATCTTATATATAAAATTCTCGTGTCACAATGTTAGTCCACGAACTCCTCCGAAACGGCTTTACTGATTTTTACCAAATTTTATATGCATATTCAGTAGGTCTGAGAATCGGCTACTCGGTACTTATTATATGGATGAGTGCATTTGTTGAATAAATAATAGTAAATTATTACAACTCGAGAAAAACGACGACCATGATAGCGATGGACGTTGCCATGGTGACATATTTATTTAGTCATTTCAATAAAATAATACGGGCGATATACTTTATAATATGGTAAAGAAACATTTGCCGGGACAGCTAGTGATCTTATATATTATAAAATTCTCGTGTCACAATGTTAGTCCACGGACTCCTCCGAAACGGCTTTACTGATTTTTACCAAATTTTATATGCATATTCAGTAGGTCTGGGTACTTTATAATTTACATAAGTACATTGATAAGTGCATTTTTTGAAAAAATTATAGTAAATTATTATAACCTAAGACTGACGGCGACCATTAAGTTTGTGCGATGAGATAGCGATCGACGTTGCCATGGCGACGTACTTATTTAGTCACTTCAATAAAATAATATGGGCGAAATACTTTATGTTATGGGCTATGGCAAAGCAACGTTTGCCGGGACAGCTAGTAAATTATAATATTATGTTGTACTTTTGAGAATGTGTATAGTAACCCGCCCTATACACATACCTACCTACTCAAAACAACAACACCCTAAGGCCTAAGTAATTGTCCTTTAATCAGAATTTAACAATACAAATAGGTGGAATCAGAATTCGTAATTTCATTTTATATAGAACGAGACAGTAGACAAATTATATGGAGAAGAGAGAGACGACATAAATTATTCCATAAGCCCAAGAGTAATGATGGGAACAAATTGAAAACGATAACATCGGACAGGCGCGAGTGGGAATAAACGAGGGGTTCTGTACATTTCCCTAGAGTGTAATATGTTGTCAAAATAATATAAAAGTTTGAAATTATTAACTTTTCGTTAATAAAACTATAGGAATATAAAAATAGGAATAACACTTACTAATTGTTATAATAAACGCGAAAGTTTGTCTGTATGGCAACCTCTGACCTCTACACTTTTAAACGGCAGAACATGTACAATTATCGCGCGGTAAACGAATAGGTAATCCGTACAACAAAGTTGCAGGCAACATATTCTGTTTATACCAACCACTTCTAACGCTAAGTGTTCTCTAGCGGTCTTTTAGGGTCATGTATCTCTTAAAACGCAAACGTTTTTGACAATACTTTTGTTTTACCAAGGGTCTTAGCTTAGGTCTCTCGAAATCTTGTAGCATAACCTTGATGGCCGCTAGGGAACACTTTTGTTATAGAGTGCAGCACATGAGCAAACGGGTCACCTGATGGAAAAGCAACTACCGTCGCCCATGAAGCTGCAGGTGCGTTGCCGGCCTTTTAAGAGGGAATACGCTCTCTTCTTGAAGGTTTGCCGGTCGTATAGGTCCGGAAATATTGCTGGTGACAGTTCATTCCAGAGTTTTACAGTGCGTGGCAGAAAGTTACGCGAAAAACGCACCGTGGAAGACTGCCACTAATCACGGTGATGAGGATGGTATATTTTTCGCGTGGAACGATGCCGAAAATATACGCTTAGCGGGAGGAGGTTGGTGCAAAAAGACATAAATTATTCGATTTGAGGTCATATTTTATTGCCACACGGAACCCTAAAAACGGCGTCACTTTCGTCCCATTTGCTATCCGCTCTCATATTTACTGTGAATTTACCCGGGTGTGTGAGATGTACTCGCACGATTTATTATTCTAATGGGACACCCAAAATGGTTCTGTATACTTCATAGTAGGCTTAAGGCGAAAGTTTGTGCGTTTGCTACAAATGTTACTGATCGATATGTTGTCTGTTGTTTATTGTTTGAATCATATTATAATTAAGAAATACGTGTGATCGGATTATTGGAAATGAAAGCATGGTTGTTTATTGTACTTAATCCTGGTTAATAATCTCGGTGTAAAATTTGACACTCGGTGACTGCCGCGGTAAATCTATTGCTAGAACTTTTTACCAACTTATGCAATAATAATTCGCATATAATTTATAAGTCGCACGCACATACGATATGTAGTGTATTGATAAATAAAGATGGCCGCCTTACACCAATCAGGTTAAGGCTGTGACAAGATGGTCGCCAGGTGAGAGCTGTCGACCACTTGTTTACCAGCCGCGGCAGTAGAGTATTCAGTAATACAGTATTCTGTGTTTAATTTACTCCTTCAACGATAATGTACCAATGGTACACGATACACGGCAATGCTGCAACGCTGTGCCGGTCGGAGTGGTGTGTGTTAGGTTTTTCCGTTACGGAATATCTGGATTCGGTAGCCGCGATCGAAGCCCAAAATAAAAGATAGGCAATAGCTTAAAACACAGTTTTAATAGTATTATTAAAATCTAAGGACGCTTCACACCTCGTCAGTCTGTCCTTAAGTGTCGCCGCACACGGGCCACACGTAACAGACACAAACGCCGCCACAACTCACTAGAAGCAACCGTGTGCGCGTCAACCGTGTGCGGCGAGTCCATATAAAAATGTATGAAAACTACAGGAAATATGCCGGTGGCTGCGTTTTGTGGTTGTGGCATGTGGCCCGTGTGCGGGAGCCCTAAGCGTGAAGGTAACAGACAGACAGACGCACTTTTGAATTTCCAATATTAAGTATTGATAAATTCACAAAAATGTTAACAAGAAACAAACGAAAATGTACATAAGAAACAAAAGGGATCGGCCGAAATAGATGATACATATTTAATCAATTTAGAGGGCCTAATGGAAAAACGGTGTCTAGCGAGAGGCTGTTGGTGCTGTCCTTTTCTAACACAACTTCGTTCCAAATTCAATTTCGCGATAACATGGAATTTCTTATTTGGTGAAGTTGAAATAAAACTTTTTTTTGTTGTACCTACTTACGAGTAGAAGTAAATAAATTGAGAGGTGTCAAGGGACACCCGAATGGAACGAAGTTATTCATTTATGTTCAAAAACCTGTATACATATACACTCAAAAAATATATTTAAACAACGTCATCTATTGACGCCCAGGAATACTAACAACGCGTCGCTGTTTATTTAAAAAAAAACGCCATCTAGTTGACGCACCGGAATACTTACTATCCACGCCATCTGCCCCTAACATGCAGGTACTAATAAAAAAGTGTCGAGGTCAAATCAAGGTCAAAATATATCGTTCTGTCTAGCCTTCAGATTTACGCCGAACGCGCGATAAGGAACTTCGTTCCAACAACAACAGTGCCACTGCACTGCTGTTGTTGGAACGAAGTCCATCCATATCTCGCATGCTAGACGCACTCGTCTAGCATGCGCGTACAACGAGATATCTCACTCTCGAGTGTAGTTAATTGTCGATATTGACATAACCTTAAAACCAGTTTTTGACATTATGTCGATAGATTTTGACAACAGATCTACACGAGAAAAAATGTATGTCATGGGGTCAATAGAGATGAAGAGACAAACCATCAAACATCGAGAAAACATGTAGACAAAATTTTCTCGTTATGCGCATGCTAGCCGCACAGGCATACGTTATTACTGTGAGGTAGAGATTACTTCCTTTCCTACGCGGCACCGGCGGTAGCTATAGCTCCGTCTTACGAATTTTCGATCTGGTCACGTGTTCTCACTCCAGACGAAACTTAACTTAACTTTTTGAGATATTGCATAGCTTTTAGCGCGGGCTTTGATCGCGGCGAATGAATTAAGAAATTTCGTAACGAAAAATACCTTACACCCGCCGGCACAGCGACGCGGAGTAGCCAGACTTCGCCACGGTGTTTGTGCGCGTGCGAGACTAAGTTTTTCCGGACGCAACTTGTAAAGCTCATAAGTAGAGGAAAGTGTATAAATATCTCACTCCATTTAAATTCTATCGGTTTAGTGTTTACTGTACCATTTTAAAGTGGTCCTTATGTCGACGGCATAGAGATTATACAGCAGTAATATAACTGTGAACTAAGTTTGAAGTGAGTCGCAAGTTTGTAACGACTTGCGGCCGTCCCTTCAGGGAATTTACTAAGGCTGTACCATAAAGTTAATATACCTATCGGAATAGAGTAACAATCTCGAGCTGTCAAACGTAACCAAAATTGGTTTTCATCTGTGTGAAAAATATGTGTACGTATACACTTACACAAGCATGATTTAACATGAATTCTATGAGATTATATTGACAACGTGCGGCACGTGCCGACTGGACGTCAAAAAAAGAGCGCTGCTGTCATGTATCACACGTCTCTTTTTACCACGCGGTGTTACTGATAGTGGCATCTCGCTTGCTCAGGCCTTTGTTTCTCTATTCCGCTAGGTATATTAACTTTATGGTCTGTACGCGTCGTTTGTCGCGCGACTTTTAATCCTAGATGACACCTGCAACTCCGTTGCGTCATAATTTGTTTATCGCGCGGAAACATTTTCCGGTATAAAAAGTATCCTATGTTCTTTCCCGGGACTCAAAGTGCATCAATACAAAATTTCTTCACAAACTGTTCATCGGTTAAGGCCGTCCCCCGAGCAAACGACCTTGGCCATACATTTGCCGCGTTGCCGAGATCGCGCCAAAACCCTATTATTTTTACTTATCTTAGTTCAAAATTGTCCTAAAAAAAATTTAAAACGGCAAATATGTAGTTTATGATATTGTCGATCTATTGGCGTGAGTTTCAAATAAAAGTAATTTGTAAATCCTGAGGAGATGCTGAAAGTATGCTTGAATTTTAACAAATTGGTATTACTTTGGAAGCTGATATCATGAGTATAAGAAACAAAAATAGAAAATTTAAAACGACAAAAGGAATGTTGATATAATGAAGATTATTGCTGTATTTTTATTATAACTTTGTAGCTTTCAGATTATGAGTTTATAAGGTTTTAAATACGGTCAATTACGGAATCTCCGGACGGAACGCCCTTAAGGCGTGAAGAGTTAATAGACATACAACTTTCGCATTTATAATTTTATTAGTATGGAAACTGTATGGATATGGATGTCATTGTGTCAGTTGCTTTGCATTCACGCCTTTCCACGTCAGTCACAACGTTATATCCATGTAGATAACTATAACCATGTAATGCAGATTAAGTCCCTCATAGCATAATAGGGATGATGACAAGGTCAAAAATTAGAGAATTTTGTAATAAAGAAATCACGGTAAAAAATAAGCGTTACAAAAGTTTCAGCTCGAAAGCATTTGTATTTTTTTGTTAGGCGCCTTCAAAGTTGGATAATCAAGTCGATTTTTTTTCAATTTCTCTTAATATTTGTATACCATTCGATAACTTATGCAATTAAAACCAACTTTTGGTATAGAACCACATTCATAAACGCAATATTTAATATACCTATCGAACAAAGTTCTCTCCCGATCCGTACAAACTACGAATTTAAAGACTGACGTCAGTCTTTCGTAGCACTTTGTATGGAGCGTTTCGGGCAGGTCTATTTTTAATGAGATGTTTGAATTGTTCATATCTTGGTGATTTTTTAAGCTATGAGAGTTCTTTCAGCGATATTTATATTTTTAAGGGTCTTTCAATTACCAATAAGAAAAAAATTAGTCATCAAGCCTTATTAGGCTGTGCGGGATTATTATCCCGCACACCGGTTTCGGTTACGGTGGCAGATTCCATTGAAACCAGGCTAGTTTCGCACGACATGCAATAACATGTTTTCAACGAAGAAATCAAACCCACGACCCGGGAGTCATGAGTCAGGCTCTTAACCACTAGACCATAGAGGCGACCTCATACTCGTAGCATAGCTGTTGTCAACCGATTTGTCGCTTGTCGCGTTCCGCTAACAACAGGTACCCCTTATGTAGTGATAATTAGCCATCAGAATTCTGTTCCAACTGGCAATGCTTGATTTGTCCAAATTCAAACTGTTCCCGAGTTCGAATGTAACCTACGTCCCTTCGTGTGGTTTACACTATCCCTAAAGATCTATATACACTTTGATTAGTGATAAGGACTTGCACTAATCAGTCGCTGTCCACACTCTTTCTCCTAATTAGTAATCACCTGCACTTATAACTTATCAAAGTAAATATTACAGGCCATTACTTTCTCCTGATTCTTAATCACCTGCACTTATCACTAATCAAAGCGAATACAGGCCTTAATTTTGGTAATGTGTGTCTAAAGTCTACATGTGTAAATGAATAAAAATAAACCGGCCAAGTGCGTGTCGGGCCACGCGCAATTTAGGGTTTCGTAGTACCGCAAGTTTTTGATAATTTTTATGGTCAACGAACGTACATTTAAAGCGTGTTTTACACTGTAACTAACAACATCATCTCAGTTACTTTCAAAGGAATTTGAACGAAAAGTTCCTTTATACTTCACCGAATACATTTTTTTTAGTTAATCGACTATTACTCAATAACTTATGAAGTCTTCTTAGCCGTGATAGTTTTCCTTTTAAATTCAGCATATTTCCTACTCCCGTGAATTTTTTCACATTTCCAGAACCAACCGTTTAGCTGGTAGAAGGGGGGGACACTGGACTCTAATGATTTTTTCCACTTTAAAACTTAATATTTCACAAACGGATCCCTAAATCGGAAAATGATCTATGAATATGAATACTCGCAATATTTTTAAAAAACCTATTCAACGACACTTCACACGATGGGGTGGGTGCGAAAAAATATATTCATCCCCGCCTGATGTGTAGGGGAGGTACCGTATAAATAAAATATTTTTTTACGATTTCATGTACCATTTTGTTGCCATAATTAATATGTGTATTCATGCTAAATTACAGCTTTGTAGGTCCTATAGTCTCTGAGTAAAACCGCGGACAGACAGACAGACAGACAGACGGACGGACAGACCGAAACTATAAGGGTTCCTTGTTGACTACGGAACCCTAAAAAGGACCATTTAAAGAATACGGTGCCAAAATAATAAAAGATAAACGACGAAATCCGAATACGTGGACTCAGTATAATATAATAATAATAATATCAATGGACGCTTCATACCACGTCAGTCTGGCCCCGAGCTAAGTACCAGAAGGACTTGTGTTACAGGTACCAGACAACGGAAATATATTTAATACTTTTATACTATACATATATTTAAGATTTTTATTATATCATACACATATTTAATACACATCCAGACCCGGAAACATTGAAAACTTTTTGTTCCGTCGGCGGGATTCGAACCCGCGACCCCCGGCTTGAGCTACCAACGCGCTCACCACTGAGCCACAGAGGTCGTCAAAAGTAGAAAATACATTAACTGGTGCACACGTTCGCTTTCTTCCGAACGGAACGAATTTTGCACAGTGAACGTTTCAAGTTCGCGCGTGATAACAACGAACATTTCCGCTAGTCTCACGGAATTACGAACGTAATTCCACATTTGGAAATCGAATACGGAAAACGTGTGTATGTGGCCAGCCTTAAAATATGCCTTTTTCAATTATTGTCATAACTCATAATATAGCTAATGTTCACATTTTATAATCTCGCTAGTTACCTTATAATTTAATGGATTTCACATTCAGTAAACATGATCGGAAAATGGACGCAAAACGTGAACAATATTATTTAATAGTATTGATGTAATATATAATTTATTGTAAGAATCGCTTTATTTATCACTCGAACACAACAACTAAATTGCTTGTTATTTATTGATGAAAATAAACGGCAAAACTGATTAATGGGACACTGAAATTATTTTCTTATTTTCTGGAACGATAACTGGAATGGCCTCAGACAAAAATGGTGTAACACCTGAATCTTTTATTATTCGTAGACCTGAATCATCTTTTAGTCTATACTTTTAATATTATAAAGCGGAAGAGTTTGTTAGTCTGTTTGTTCTCTCAGGAACTACTGGACTGATTTAAAAATATCCTTCAGTGTTAGATAGCTCATTTATCGAGAAAGGCTATAGGCTATATCGTATCACGGTGAGACTAATAGGAGCGACGAAATAGAGGAAAATGTGTAAAAAACGGGGGAAAATTATTTGAAAGGGATTATTGGAACGCGCTAATCTCAGGAACTACTGGTCCGATTTGAAAAATTCTCTCAATGTTAGATAGCTTATTTCTCGAGAAAGTCTATATTTTAGACAAATAGGAGCAAAGAAATGGAGAAAAATGTGGAAAAAACGGGGGAAATTATTTGAAAGGCTTATATCTCACGAACTACCGGAGAATTTTTTCTGTTATTGGCACAGATAGAAGTAAACCACGTGAAGGATCATAGGCTATTTTTTGTGGACCAATTTAGCTGTGAAATATCTAATTTACGCGGGCGAAGCCACGCGGAACATCTAGTAAACAATAATTTTGAATAGCTCCTATAATCTTGACAATAATTTTATCACCGATCGGATTATAAACTCGACCATTTATTTGAACAATCCGTACTAACTAATATATTATAATATAATATTATAAATGCAAAAGTGGGTCTGTCTCTTCACGCTCAAACCACTGAACCGATTTTGCTGAAATTTAGCATGGAGATACTTTGAGTCCCGGGAAAGGACATATTATACTTTTTATCTCGGAAAAATGTACGGTTCCCGCGCGATAAACGAATTTTGACGCAAGGGAGTACAGTGCCCAAGTGTGTGCACAGTCCACGAGAACACTCTATAGTCCTCTCTCATAGCCCAGTGGGATTACCGACACGACTGGCGAGAGATCAGGCGTAAAAAAATTTATATGCCTATCCGGCATGAATCATCTTACTTCAAGACAAACAATCATGTGATCAGCCCTGCTAACCTAACTTCAATATCGGAAATCGTGGGTTCAATTCTCGCGTTGGTAAGTTATTTCTAAGGACAATGCAGGCTGATCACCTGATTGTCTGACAAGTAAGATGATCCATGCGTCGGATAGACATGTAAAAGTCGGTCCTACGCCTGATCTATCGCCACTCCCCAGTCGCGTCGGTCATCCGTCCCACTGGGTTATGAGAGTAGAAGGAATAGAGAGTGCCCGAGTGTGTACTGCGCACACACTTGGGCACTATAACTCCTGCGTAACAGGCCTGGTTTCAATGAAACCGGCCTTCACCGAAACCGGTGTTATTACGTTCAGCAGCTAATGATGATCATGATGATGATGAAGAGAGTAGGTGATCATAGACAAAGTAATGCCCAGCTATAAACAGCGGGGTTCCATTACAGCCGCACCTTGTTGTGACAAACCTAAGGGCGTATTTATTAGTGTTGCCTTGATGTGGTATAACTAGATAAAACGGATATACAAAGTGTAACTAAGTGATGTTAAGGTTTGTATGTGTACTGTCCCTTAAAATATAGAGTTTACATAGTAGCTCTATCATAAGTTTTGAGCTATAGTTTTTATCGATACTCGATACCGACTACGTAAATTTTTGGTATGGCTAATTTTACAGCGCCTCTAGCGGTCACTTGCGGAACTAAAATCGCCATACTAAAAATTTACGTAGTCGGTATTGAGTATCAACAAAAACTATAGTTTTTCAAGCACCCCCAAAATGGGAAAGCCGATCGAATGCAGTTTTGCATCTTGCAACAGCAATAATAATTATTATAGTAGAATTAGACGACGCGCAGAAAATCATACATCGCATGGAAACCGCACATTTTTCCAGGACATAAGTTTCCTATGACCTTTCCGGGGACTCTAAGTATCTCCATACCAAATTTCAGAAAAATCAGTTTAGCCATTGAGCGAGAAGAGGTAAAAGACAGACACAATTTCGCATTTATAATATTATTAGTGTGGATTTTAGTTTGACATCAAATATTGTAAATTTTTTGCTTGTTATGCCTTACACCTAAGTCACTTACGTTCATCATGTCACGTCGGTTTCTTTGAGCCCTTGGTCTTCTGAAATCAAGTTTAATCTAGTCATAATACATCGTGGCCACGATGATATAAGAGATTGGTTTATTTTTGAGTTAATCGATGTGAAAGGAGGAGTTTACGGTGTATGTAATTGTCTGTGAAGGTTTCATCATCATCAGCTCACACTCAAGAGCCACGCTCTAAAACTCTGGACCAGTAGCAGCCTCTGGACTAGTGAACGCAGCCTTAATCATCGCCAACCATCTTGGGCATCCCTTCATCCATACCTATATAATCACCTACTGCATACGGATATATACGGATACGGATATATACGGATAAAGCTTCAACAAACACCAACTATCTCGATCTTGGGCAGGGTATTATTTTTATGGGAAGATCCATGATTCTGGGACATTTTTCATAAAACCATAGAAGTCAAAAATAAATCTTTCAGCGACGCTTCTTACATAGTGCAACATAATTTTCTTACAATAATATTATATTTCCGTTGTCTGGTACCCGTAGCATTCCTTAGGTAAAGCACAGGGCATTTAGTTTCTGAGCTTCGCTATCGAAAATCGAATGCAACTTGACTAAACGCCGTAATGGTTGTTACTTCAACAACTGTGAAATCTAACTCCAACGCTTTGAACCTCGAGCGCTGTAACAAGAAGCTAAATGTTACTTTAAAACTTCCATTTTTAAACTTGAGAAGTTTGAAGTTTGTAGATTGGTAACTGGATTTTCTTAAAAGCGAACCACTTTTTATGAAAAATAATAAAAAAGTATTTTTTTAGTGCTGCTTCTTTCACAGTGAAATCTACGGGATGTAACAAAATTAAGTGATAACACTTATGGGTGTCAACGTGCTTCTCGTAGAGAGTTTGCTGTGAAAGTAGCAGCGCTGAAAAACCAATTTTTTTTTTACTTTTGTATGAGCAAGCACCTCGGCGTCACGAGTTTCCCTATACAATAGTGAAAAAAAATTGGTCTTTCATCTCTGCTACTTTCACAGTGAACTCTCTACGAGAAACACATACGCACCCTAAAGATTTATCACATAATTTTGTTACATCTTGTATAATATTTGGGAAACATACGCGCCCCAAAGTATTATCACACATATTTATTTAGAATTTTTATTATATAACACATATTTAATGCACATGTATGACCCAGGAACACAAATCCTCACAACCTCTTTTCTTTGAGTGCAATATACTACTGAGTCATAGAGGTCGCCAAAATACTTTGTTTTACGTAAACGAATTTTCACGAAATATTCTGTACTACACAGGGTAAAACTTTTTCAATTCTGCCGAGCAAGCTGAACTCACGAATTAACACAAAATAAACATATATGTTTTAAACATTGTTATTGTGACATAGTTTTAGAAAAAACTTGTCTGGCGGCCGCGGTGTTGTACACTTTTTAGGATGGGTAAAAGGATTTCAGGACACGTGATCTGATTGAAAGATCGTAAGACAGAGGGTGATTAGACTAATAGTGAGTTATAGAAAAGGAAGTAATACCTATTCCCCGTTCTATTTTTGCTTCAACAATTCAATGGCGCTTTACCGAATTTTAGCATTAGAATTTAGCTGTTGGAGCATGAAGTGATAACAGATTTTGTATTAAATATAATATTATAGTATGGATTAGTCGATGCGTAAAAGCTATAATTAATAGTAAGCTATATATTATATAGCTTCAAGGCGGCCATCTTTCTTATCTCACCTCAGTCCATTCTCTATTGTGTCAGTGATTAAGTCTATTGCCGACATAAGCCGGTTAAATTAAGATGGACACTCTGTTATTAGACATAAGCCTACGAAGAGACGGCGAAGTTTCGGCTACAATATACAGAGTTCACTGTGAAAGTAGCAGCCAAAAAGAGCATTTTTTAATTTGTATAGCAAAATCATAACGCGGGGGGTTATGATTTTGCCCATACAAAAGTTAAAATAAATTATTTTTTCATCGCTACTTCTTTCACAGTAAACTCTATTAAAAGGAACACACACACCCTAACCTAAAGTATTATCACATTGTTTTGTTACATGTATATATATTTACTAGACGTTCCACGCGGCTTCGCCCGCGTAAATTAGATATTTCACAGACTAATTAGTCCACAAAAAATAGTCTATGATCCATCACGTGGTCTATTTCTTATCTGTGCCAAATAACAGAAAAATGACTCCAGTAGTTCTTGAGATAAAAATCTCTCTTTTGTTGACAAAAATGCTCTTGCAAATAATTTACCCCTTTTTTCCACATTTTCCTCTATTTCTTCGCTCCTATTAGTCTCAGCATGATAAAATATAGCTTATAGCCTTCCTCGATAAAATATGGGCTATCCAACATTGAAAGAATTTTTCAAATCGGACCAGTAGTTCCTGAGATTAGCGCGTTCAAATAAGCCTTTTCAAATAATTTCCCCCCGTTTCTTCGCTCGTATTAGTCTCAGCGTACTAAAATTTAGCCTATAACCTTCCTCGATAAATGGACTATCTAATACTAAAATAATTTTTTAAATCGGATCAGTAGTTCCTGAGATTAGCGCGTTCAAACAAACAAACAAACAAACTAACTCTTCCGCTTTATAATATTAGTATAGATATTTAAAAACTCAAAGGTGACTGACTGACATGGTGATCTATCAACGCACAGCCCAAACCACTGGACGGATTGGCCTGAAATTTTGCATGCAGGTAGATGTTATGACGTAGGCATCCGCTAAGAAAGGATTTTGATAAATTCCAACCCCAAGAGGTTAAATAGGAGATGCAAGTTTATATATTAAATAATACTTCTTAACGCGAGCGAAGCCGCGGGCAAAAGCTCGTCCTGTGTAAGCATTTTGCGGATTACATGATCCAGTATATTAGTACCGGATTCGGTAAACGCAAAATCATGCCGGATCCGCCGGATTGCTGGATCCGGTTTTCCAGATTGTCATCCCATAACCCGAAATTACGTAATTGGCAGAACAAGGTCTGCCGGGTCAGTAATAATAATAATAATTAACTGAATGGTAATCGCCGCGGTTCAGTTACTGTAATTAACTTTATATTATTAACAGTTCGGTTAATAGTCAGGGCTGACATCTCGTACATAATAATAATAATATAAATCTGGGGGCACGGCAGTGCCCCAGCCAAGCTTTTTAGCAAAGGGCCGGCCGTACCATACTTTTCTCGAAGCGGTTCGCGGCTATTTCACACCCTCCTTATCTTCGATGTTAACAAAGCTAGAGATTTTGAATTTCGATGACTAGGAGCAAGTATTAAAACTAGCTTAACCTAAAATTACATTATATTCTGATTAATAGTTTACTAGTTACGGATGGTCAAAGTTACTACGTTTTGTCACTGACTGACAGATCATCAAAATTCTAAGGTACTTCAAGCAGACTTAGAACCCTGAAATTTGGTATCCGGATAGGTCTTTATTCACAATGAAAGGAAAAATTATGAAACCGGCCAAGTTCGAGTCGGACTGGCGTAGATAGGGTTTTGTACCGTAAATTTGTATGGGAGCCCCCCTTAAATAAAAGGTTTATTAAATTTTTAATATTAATTATTAAAGTTGAAATATAATTGAGTATTTTCTGAAATTTCCAAAAACCTTACTGTTACCATTATGATGATAGAGCAAAAAAAGCAAAAAATCGTGTTTGTTGTACGAGACCCGCCATTCCTAAATTATTTTATTTTAATAGGACTATTCTTTTTTAAAGCGACAACAAAAATATATAATTTGTGAAAAAATCAACTATCTAGCTATTGCGGTTCTCGAGATCCAGCCTGGTGACAGACAGACAGCGAAGTCTTAAGACTTTGTTAATATGGTAGAATAGTTTATACGTAACCTGAAAAGAAAAAGACCTTAAAAAAAGAAATGAAATCCCACCAAAACATTAAATGTAAAAGGAGCCAAGCAAAATATTACATAGCTATGCAATACTTCTGTCGTAAAAAGTTTTCAGATCACATTCAGGCCAAGCCTTCAACTTATTTTGTAATTGAAATCAACATTCAGTGAATGTATCAATAGATTTCTTTATTTTAAAATTACTATAGTGGCTTGGCAATGAGCAATAGAGAAATAATCAGCGACTAATTGGATTTATATGGGTACCTGCATCGACCAGTTGCGTCGTTACGATAAACTAAAAAAAACACTTTACGCTTGCCGTCTGTATGTATGAACTCCTCCAAATATGTCGTTTTATATTTGTTTCTTAATAATTATGCGCTTATTGCTGAGCCACTATAATAATTTTAAAATAAAGAAAACTATTGATACATTCACTGAATGTTGATTTCAATTACAAAATAAGTTGAAGGCTTGGCTTGAATGTGATCTGAAAACTTTTTACGACAGAAGTATTGCATAGCTATGTAATATTGTGCTTGGCTCCTTTTACATTTAATGGTTTTGGTGGGATAATAATATAAATGCTAAAGTTTGTCTGTCTGTCTGTTACCTATCTTGGCGTCTAAACCGCTGAACCGACAGTAAATAAAAAGTATGCTATGTCCTTCCTAGGGATAATCGGTTTAGTGGTTTGAACATGAAGAGGTAACAGACAGACAGACAGACATACTTTAGAATTTTTAATATTAGTATGGATTAGATGTTGTCCGCAAAATTGTATATTGCAATGGAATCGTACAAACAAGAATAATATCCTATGTCCTTTCTGAGGACTTAAAGTATCTACATCACAAATTTTAATGACATCAGCGGGGCTAAAATGGTCGCTTTGACGAATCATGATATGAATCATAATATGATTCATTTTTCTATAATCGCAAAATGCAACTCTACTTGCAATTCATTTCTGTATTTTTGTACTGATTTGACATTAATTGTCAGTTTGACAGTTTTGACAATTCATTTGCTGAATTGATTGAGAGGAATTGCTAAATGTGACCATTTTAGCCCTGCTGTTCAGCGGCTTAAACAAGAAGAAAACATACAAACACATTAGCATTTACAATATTAATAAATATATTGGTGACTCAGAATGTTTTTTTTTTAGTTTTTTAGATTTAGGTCCATGACTTGCGTGAGACATTTTTGATGCTTTTTTATGACCCCTGAAATTATTATTTTTACCAAACTATTATACAAAACCTTTTCTTACCAAACTATTATTCAAAACGTAGCAACTAGCAACCCTATTTTAACTGAATTGCAAATTACTAATAATGTTTTAATGAATACAATTTTCAGCCAAAACATTGATATCGCCCCTTATTACCTTGTTGTGAATACACCCCTGTATAAATATTTGCTAATATCCACATCGGTTTCAGTTAGTTACTTACGTAGAAGTTTACAGTGCTACTAGCTGACCCGGCAATGTTGTTTTTCCATGTAACTATTTCTAGTATCAATATAAAAAGAAAGCAGATAAAAACCCAAGTTGACCTAAGTAATTTGGTCGCGCTAAGTCAAACCCAGCCGACAGATCACAGGCCACAGCTAACATTGAATTGATATAAGCCGACCAAATGTCGTAGCTCCGTCAACTGCCTAGGGATCAATTTCTTCGATGGTACATACAATCATTGAAATCGGTTGAGCCGTTTTGGAGGAGTTCGCGCACAAACACTGCGACACGAGAATTTTATATATTAGAAGTTATGTGTGCGTGCGAAAATTAACTCCTGTCTAAATGGTGCACTAATAGAGGAATATTAATTACCCTGTAATTAAATTAAGAGTTTGATAGATAATGTATAATGGGGCTTATGACAAAATCTTCACTTAATTATTATTTTAGTTAAGTAATTAATATTTGAGCCGCGCTTGGCCGATTTCTTGAAAATTTTTAAATACTTAAGTAATATCTTTAAAAAAACATCTGTGGCCTAGTGGGTATACCTTTGGCTCGCATTCGAGAGGGTGCACCGTGCAGGTTCGATCCCGGGTGGAGACTAGAGGCGTGTACCAATGAGACATTTTCTGATCTCAAGTACATAATACGGACGCTCGTACGGTGAAGGAAAACATCGTGAGGAAACCCGCACATAGTTGGTCCCAGACATATTGACTAGTCCTTTCCTCTGGATTAGGCTATGTTGCGAGAATGCCGTATGCGCCTACCATACGGACATTTTAAAATCTCGTCCCAGGCACTACAGTATTTGGCACTATTTGGAAAACTTCTTCGCTCTGAAAACACTGTATAAATCAGTAGTTCTAAACCGGTGGTCCGCAGACCTTGTGGTCCCTGGGGGCATTCCAAGTGGTCCGCGAAGCCATCCTAATAATATTATGTGAGAATTTAGAAAAAGGGTTTGGACCAATAGCTCCGTGGTTTGGACTATGCACTATGCAGTCACAAAAATCACATTTAACTAAAATCTGTACTTTTTGATTTTTTTACTTTTAGATTTTTGCCAAAAAAGAGTTATAATTATATTAAAGTTGTCCTTGTTTGCTTTATTAAAAAAACCCATAGTTTAGGTAAACCAACCGGGTAGTCCCAAGCTAGACAAACATTTGGTAAAATGACTAAAAGGTTAAGAACCACTGGTATAAATCATCCACGACGGATGCAAATGCCTGGTTATAGTACTCTCTACTTAATGCGGATGTACTATAGAGAAAGATGTTCCCTTTTTATTGCGATCTTAATACGAGTAGAATCTGAAGTATCGTAAAGTTTTAATGTTCTCCAAGGTACGGCTTGTGACGTCAACGGCATAATATAATATTATACTACTAGAAGATGACGTACACAACTCGTTCGTTAACGGCAACCGTACATTTTAGGGAATACAAAGGACCTATGTCCTTTACCGGAAATCAAAGTGTCTCTATACCAAAGTTCAGCGGTTTAGGCGTGAGGAATAAGACAGTTTAGTTTTTTGCATTTATAATATTAGTGTGGATGTTAGATACCACGATTTCATAAAACACGCCGTGAAATATGTTCACTTCGTAACTGGGTTTTTAACGTTCGAGCAAAAAAGAGGAGTGTTATAGCTTGTCTATGTGTATATGGTTTGTATGTGGCATCATGGGATACAAAAAGATGGATCGATTTTGATCTTGTTTTTTGTTTCTCTACCATTTCTTAAGCCTCAATTCATTTAATAACTAAATGACGCCCGCAACTCTGTTGGGCCAAAACTCGTTTATCTCGGGTACTGTACATTTTTTCGGAACAAAAAATCTCCTATGTCTTTTACCGGAACTCAAAGTATCTTTATACCAAATTTCAGCAAAATCTGTTCAGCGGATTGGGCGTGAAGAGGCAACAGACAGACAGACAGACACACTTTCGCATTTATAATATTAGTATGGATATGGATATTGCCCTGTGTCCAAACCACAAAGTAGTAAAATTCATTCTGTTCATAATACCTATAGATTAAGAGCCTGCGACGGCCAGTCGCCAGACCTTCCTCAGTTTTGTAAAGCAGAAAGTTAACCTGTTTGTGGCCTTTGCTGAGGTAACAACGACCAACAGCTATAGAGTTTCGGTCGCGTTTACTTTAGGAGGTAAGTGTCCAGATCTGATGGTCTACCTAACCTTCGGCCTTCCAGAAAGAATAAAACTCAATTTCATAGCTTATATTCTTCGCGGTGGAGGAATCTCGTCTTCCAGTGCCGGACATTTTTGACAGCAGCCAGACAAACTTACTTGACCTATTGATCCTTCGATCGCGGATTCTTGGAAATCTATTGTTATTCTATTGTTGTCGCGATCACCCGCGGTGCTCTTATGTTGCTTGAAGGATTAAGCCCCATAAGATCACAGGTGATCGCGACAATAATAGAATAACAATAGATTTCCGAGAATCCGCGATCGAAGGATTAAAGTATTAGACTTTGAGGGTGTCTAGCAGTGGGAAGCAACTGTCAAAAATGTCCGGCACTGGAAGACGAGACTCCTCCACTTACCACGAAGAATAGCTATTTACCATCGGTGGCCAAATTATTATACTCAACACATTTACATACACACAATACATTTTTGTGCTTCGTAAGGAAAAATTTTTATCATTAAAAAAGTTAATAATTTTTTTAGCCTTATGGTAAGGTGCAGAGTTCTGCATGCATATGCAGGTCCCGTCTGGCTGCTATTCAGCCATCTGGGGATGGAGATGACTTTTATAAAACTAGCAGATATTGGTCTTGACGCATGGTTCCTTCAACCACGTGTAGTAGACCATTCCCGTTTGAGCTAATCTCGTCCCATGTCGTAACCGATGAAAGGAGGTTTCACTCGTTTAATAACACAATTTTATAAAAAATTTCATGTCGCCTTCGGTGAATAAACTTGGGATTGTGATCCCTAGTTTGAGAGGGATCTGAATCAATTGGGTCATATTAAGGTCACGCCTTTTTCTTCATAATTAAAAAAAATGAAATTAAAATAACTTGTTTTCCTCCTTTCAGTATTCCTCAGGCCAGTGTTTTTACATTGTAGCAAACACTAATCGCTTAGCATGCATGCATCTGTGGTAAACTAAGGTTTTTCGAAGGACGAAAACAACTGAAATTCAGTTTCTTCAGTTTCGCATTAGCATTCTGTTAGATAAAGCTACGCCAGCATCATCTAATAAAACTTTTATGACTTTCAGGGGTTATCTTCTGTTCTCAACAATAAAACACCTCGTTTCCTCTCCTGTTCAAGCAGTCGAAAGACTTTTCTACCACATTTTTATCAACTCGCTATGGGGACAAAGATTTTTTTAGGTTCATCACTTTTTTATATTTCAAAGTGTAGACTGGGAAACGCCTACTAATCTCGCAATTTCTCTCCGGGTATGATTGATATGACTCAAAGGTGTCTAAATTTTAGATTTACTTCTAGCTGAAATATCTGAATGCTTTCCCATGGCTACATCTTTCATTATTTTAACTTAAAATTACATTATCACATAAAATAACCAAGAAACACTAGAATCATGTGTTAATAGCTATTATTTATACATTATAATAAAATAGATAAGACTTAAGTGCTGCTTTTTATAACACGTTTCACGCAAAAAACATTTTTAGCGCCTGTGTCTAACTCCCTATTGCACGCACTATACGTAGTATCCCTAAGTAGTCTGTGCACGCACTTCACACAGGAAGTTATGGCATAAGTGACTGTCGTACTAAATGGTGTTATTATTACAAGATTATTATTGAATAATTAATGTTTCTGACTCACAAAATGTATAAGACAGCCTAAAGTAACAAAAAATAAAATAAAAAACTAAAACTAACAACACAAAATGGCTAAACAATCAACCAATACAAATGTATGTAAAAATCTCACACTGAGTATATTAATTTGGCCACCCATGTATATATAAAACTCAAAGGTGACTGACAAGACTGACTGACTCAAAGGTGATCTATCAACGCACAGCCCAAACCACTGGACGTAAACTGAAATTTGGCATGCAGGTAGATGTTATGACGTAGGCATCCGCTAAGAAAGGATTTTGATCAATTCTACCCCCAAGGGGCTAAAATAGGAGATGATTGAAAGAGGGGATTCTTATTTTATGTACCAGCTTTTACTATTAGAACCTTTCCTTTCATATGGGCCATGTGTGACCTAGTATACCAATAAATTATACCCAGGTTGAGGTTATTACAACTAGGTACACATTTTACTACCCATTATGTTAGTTATTTTGCCTCTTATTTTGGTCCTTATGTCTTCGGTTTTAGGGCTATATTAAAGGCACTAAAAGTATGAATATACTAGTTGACGCCCACAACTCCGTTGCGCTAAAAATCGTTTATCGCGCCTATGTCCTTTCCCGGCACTCAAAGTATCTCCATGCAAAATTTCAGCAAAATCAGTTCAGCAGTTTGGGCGCGAAGAGGTAACAGAAAGACAGACAGACACACTTTCGTATTTATAATATAAGTATGGATATGGATATATTTTGATCTAGAATCTAGATAAAGGCGCCATTGCGTTACGCAAAAATCTGTTTATCGCGCGGGAAGTATCCTATGTCCTTTCCCGGGACTCAAAGTATCTTCATACCAAATTTCAGCAAAATCGGTCCAGCAGTTTCAGCGTGAAGAGGTTGTTACATCTGGTCAAACCGCTGGACCGATTTTGCTGAAATTTGGTATGAATATATTACTTTCATTCATGTACTATTGTAATTGTATGTTAAAGAAATTAAGAAATGAATAATACATAATATAATATTATGTTACATAAGTAGTTAAGAAATTACAATCCAAAATATTTGTTGAGTAATAAGTACTTACTATTTTATAAGCAACCGCCTAATACAAGGTTCTGTGTTTGTACTCGTATGTTGTATACTATTATTACTATACTTAGATGCTATTAAAGTCTTTGAATTTTTGAATCATTTACTTTATTATTTTGTAAGCTCAATCTTAACTTCTCTGAAAAATTGGTTTATCTCATGAATAAACATAAACACAGAACTTTGTTTGTAGTGTTAAAAATCATGTTTGATTGTTAGTTTTTCTTTGTTAATGGTGAAAACCTGTCATTTGTTCTTGTTTTACCTAAGTACCTATATACTTTAGCTATTTAAGTAAAATTGTAAGGTGTTAGGTGTTGGTTTGAGATTTTCCAATATCAAATAAATACCCTGTGATTTCGTAGCGATAGAAATGTAGAAACATTCACCGATTTGGACTGAAGGAGTGTCCCAAACTCGGTGCGTCGCTTGAAGTCGCGGGTCGCCTAACAAAACTCTTCGAAATACACCTTGGAGATATAAAAACTATCACACCACTAATTTGCCAAGGTAGATTGAGCACAATTCAGTCACTAAACCTCTAAAAATGCTATTAGCTTTTTAGTTTTTAAATTTTTTTGTACACTATTGTATTAAATGATGTACACTATTATAAAAACTACCAACGAAAATTGGTTTGAACGAGATCTAACAAGTATTTTTTTTATACGTCATAAATGGTAAACCTTAATTTAACTTTCATTTACTCAACTAAAATATAAAAACAAATCAAAAAACCTTTTAATTTTATAGAAATAAACCTTATTGCTGCTGCGGAACCCTTCATGGGCGAGTCCAACTCGCACTTGGCCGGTTTTATTTTATACGGACCACAATTCACAAACATGTTTGGATCTTAGAGTCGCGGGCCGCAACAAAAAATGTTGAGGGTTAAAAAATAACGTTATTCGAAATAAGTTATCTAAAAGTGAAAAAAATTCACGCTTTCACGACGACTACATTATTTTGCCGGTGGGTGTGAATTTTAAAATGGTTTAACATCCCGCGGGCCACTGATAAAGTACCAGCGGGCCGCATGCGGCCTGCGGCCTGTAATATGTCTACACAGTAGGTATACAGGATCAATATTTATAAACACTAAGTACGAATAATAAGAACTACAAACCTGTATTTTTTGTAGCTTTCCAATGACAGTGTCAACCAAAATTAGGCTGCCTAATAAATACGCCTTTGTGAATAATTATGTATTTCAGGTACGTACTTGAAACATTCAGAAAATATTTACGTTTTTATCAGATACAAATGGGCAAAAATTGCGTTTGTTGCGTACAACGAACGCCAAGGGAGAGATCGGTTCTTGAGATACAGCCTCGTGACGAACGGATGCGCAGACAGTGAAGTCATTAGTAGTCCCATTTTTACTTTTATTTGGGTACCATACAAACTTAGTTTGAACTGACTTTGGAAGTCGGTTAAGAAAGTTTTTAATGAAACGCATAAAATATTTCACATTTTTATTAATACATCTCCTATCCATGGTCCAAATAGAACATATAAAACAGCTACTTATAGCGAAAGAAATAACACCGACTACTACAAAACTATACATATACTATACAGTACTATTAAATGTAATATTTACAATTTGAAAGTATTTACAAATAGTACTCCAAGCGAGGGCTCTTCGCTTGCAGCGGTGATCAGCTTATCAATATTACAAAAGTATCAATATTACAATAAAAACTATCAATATTACAATACAAACAATCAATATTATAGTATAAAGTATCAACATTACAGTACAAATTATCAATATTACAGTACAAACTATCAATATTATGATAAGGTGGGCACCGCTTTAAAGTACTATGAAATATACAATAGTGATTAAAATATACACGAAAACAATTACTTAATCATATTTATTTATATTCGTTATTTATATTATTATATAGAGATGGGGTAAGATGGGATATCAAAAGTTCGAAGTATTTAATACACCAGAAACATTTTGCTTGCCTTTTGCATGAATATTATGTTGTTTAAATCCAACATTAATACAGATTCGATATCGTGCGATATATCGTGTGTTATGAAATTTAAACCAGTATTTGCTAGCGCCTATGACGTCTACAAACATCAAACTGTTGATTCGTTCCGGTTCCAAAATATACGTCCATACATAGATAACGTCACGAGAACCGGCAAATATACTGGGATATATTTCGAAACTCATAACTACGAAATGGTAAATGGTAAATGGTCTAAGTCGAAAACTTCAAACATAATTTGTCGTATGAGGATTCAGGATAGATACTATTTGCTTTGATAGAATCTGGAGCAAAAGTTACTCAAAACGTGATTACTTTTGTGCCTTAAGTTTCGTTGAAACGTGGACTTTATTTTGCGTGTGCTAGAGTCTACAATCAGACCTATCAACCCCATCTTACCCCATCCGTTACTGATATGCCCTTAAAGTACAGTTTCGTTGGTACACGTTCTAGGACCATTGACCAGGGAATACCTACTGGAACCACCGTTCCTGGTCGCAACAGCTCCTCTTATAAACAATTCCTTGAAAGTCTCCCTAAACTGCCTGGACATGCCGCAGTAGATCGCGAAATTGATGGGATAGGAGACGATGATGAAGAAATTCGTGATGAGGATCAGAATATTCGCGATATGGTAGTCCAGAATCTCAACAACGGTGCTGGATATAATGTGCAGGATGGTCACCACGGCTACAGGTATTTCTACCATCAGGAAAACGGTGACTACGACGATCAACATCAGAGTGGTACAGTTGGAGTCTCTGAGGCGTTTACATTCAGATTTCCTGTTCTCCTTGAAGAGTTTCTGTCGGTTGATCTGGGCTGTCCTCATCGCCCGAAATAGGAGTACGTTGAGGACGATAAGGGATGTGCAGGGGATGAGGTGAACGAAGAGCACTCGGAAGGCGTAGTAGGTGATGAAGTAGGCGTCCAGGGAGAGTGTCTTCACCCAGGAAGAGAGCTCCACCTGAAAAAGAGAGATTTTGTTGGTTATTTTATCTGTTTTGCTGTATTTAGGACTTAGGAACCCACTTTTGTGAAGTGGATAACAAAAATTTTTAAATTTTTTTGTTTTTCGCATATTATATTATTACTATTCTCATAAATGGAGGGTGAGGACCAGAAATATAAATAATCATGGGTTTTATGTATACTTTAGCAACATTATATCCATTTTTTTTAATGTATCTTCTTCAATATTACGTTTTTCGGGATAAGAAGCTATCTTTTGTGGTTTCCTATATATTGTTACGTGCTAGGGGTTCGAAGATTCGGAAAGAAAGACCTGGTGACTCTCTTGAAGACTTTATTCACAAACACTAGCTCACACTAATCACTGAGTTCAAACACTAAGCACTAGATCCAAATCACTGAGCACTATCACTGTCCTAGGTCGTAGCCGTGTCACTATCACAATCACAATCACTCACTATTGATCACTTGTTTTCGCTCCGAAGTCGCCTCGAAGATAGCTCAGATAAAACTGAATTGCCGGCCGGACTGTCTGCGACTATTTATACGGGCCGGATCGAATCTCAGAAAATTCCGGAACATCCCAGAATAAACCCGATATGCGTAAACAAATATGAGATATTTCTAGAAAGTACTCGTAGGTACATACACCTAGCGTCATCTAGTAGCGAGTAGGGGATTTACGTTGCCTGTGTTCCCTTGGTAAGTTCGCTGGTCCGACGCTAGATGGCACCACGTGTCCGTATCCGTAACACTACTCCCCTCTTAGAGATGCTCGTCCCGAGCATCGTTGTTACTGCCATGGTAACGCGCCAGACGGTCTATGTGTACCACTTTGAATGTCCCTCTTGGTTGCTTTTGGATCCTGTAAGTCACGTCATTCAATCGGGTAACCACTTTGTATGGGCCGTCCCACTTGGTCTGCAACTTTGGAGATTTCCCTTTTCGGCGAGTTGGGTTATGCAGCCACACCAGTGACCCTTCTTCGAAGCCGCTCGTGCTCGCTTTCCGGTCGTATCTGGTCTTCATTTTCTCACTTGACTGTAACCCATTTTCCCGAACTGTTGCGTGTATATAACGCATCTTTTCCCTTAAATCGCAGACATAGTCTTGTACGGTCTTTGGTTCCTCCGGTGACCCTCCCGTCAAGAGGTCTACTGGCACTCGTAGTTCTCTACCGTAATTGACATACGCCGGGGTAGCTTTTATGCCCTCATGCTCGGCGGTACGGTACGACAGAAGGAAGAGCGGTATATACTTGTCCCAATCCTTTTGTTTGTCATCTACCAATTTCGCCAAATGCCTCTCAAGGGTCTGGTTAAATCTCTCAACCATTCCATCAGATTGTGGATGGTACGCGGTGGTCCTCGTCTTATGCATTCCCAAAATCCTGCACACTTCCTGGAAGACCTGCGATTCGAAATTCCGGCCCTGATCGGAATGGATTTCTAGAGGCACACCAAAGCGAGATATCACTTCTTCGACTAGCTTAGAAGCAACTGTTGTAGCTTCCTGGTTTGGTATAGCGAAAACTTCGGGCCATTTGGTAAAGTAGTCCATGACGACCATGAAATACTTGTTTCCCGATTCCGTTACAGGAAATGGCCCAGCTACGTCAACTGCAATTCGTTCCCACGGTGCGCCAACGTTATACAAGCGCAGGTTCCCACGACTCCTTGTCTGTGGTCCCTTCACTGCAGCGCAAGTAGTACATTTGCGGCACCAATCCTGCACATCATCTCGACAATGCAACCAGTAGAATCGTTCTCGCACTTTTGTTAACGTCCTCTTGACACCTAGATGACCTCCTGATACGCCATCGTGTATTTCACGGAGAACATCTGGTACTCTCGTCCTTGGGACAACTACCTGAAAATGGAACTCTCTGCCGTTAGTCTTCTCCCATTTCCGGTAAAGTATTCCATTTTGAAGTATCAGACTGTCCCATTGCGCCCAGTACGCCTTAGTGGCAGCGCCAGTGGGTGCAACCTCACTCCAGATTGGTTTTACGTCACCCCGTTTCTTCCATGTGATGATGTGCCGAAGGTCGTCATCTCTTTCTTGTGCCTTCCTCATAGCATCGTTCTCCCATGGACCCAAAGGGCTTGTTTTCGTTAACTTTAATGTTACTTCATTAGATTCCTGCTTAACACAGTGTTTGCAGTCTTCTGAACACGGCCTTCGTGAAAGTGCGTCAGCATTCCCATGCGACTTTCCGCTGCGGTGTTCGGTCTTGAAGTCGTACTCTTGGAGCTGTTCAATCCATCGTGCTACTTGACCTTCTGGGTTCTTGAATTGCAGTAGCCACTTCAAGGCTGCGTGATCAGTTCGCAGTAAAAACTGTCTGCCGATGAGATATTTGTTGAAATGTTGTAGCGTCTTTACAACAGCCAAGAGTTCTCTTCTTGTCACACAGTAGTTTCTCTCTGGCTTGGATAAAGACTTGCTGAAATATGCAATTACAACTTCTCTTTCACCCTGTTTTTGAGATAACACCCCTCCAATGGCCGTGTTGCTTGCGTCTGTGTCGACTATAAACTGACCTTCAGGTTGTGGATACCCCAAGATTGGTGTTTCACACAGATGTTGCTTCAGTTTCTGAAAAGAATCTTCCGAAGTCTCGTCCCAAATAAACTGTCGTTTATCTTCTGTCAGCCGATGTAATGGTTTGGCTATCTCTGAGAATCCCTTAACAAAACGCCTGTAGTAGGAGCATAGGCCGAGAAATGCCCGCACTTCGGTTTTGTTTTTAGGGGTTGGCCAATTTTGAACTGCTTCCAGTTTCTCCGGGTCCGTCTGGATTCCATCACTGGAGATAATATGGCCAAGATAATTGACCTTACTCCTGAACAAACGACACTTTTTCGGATTCAACTTTAACTTGGCCCCCTCTATTTTGGCGAAGACTCGTTCTAAGTTTCGCAAATGATCCTCGAAGTCGCGGCCAACAATGATGACGTCATCCAAGTAGACTAAGCAAGCCTCTCCAACTAAGCCTGCCAGTACACACTCCATGAGTCGCTCAAATGTGGCAGGTGCGTTACACAATCCAAAGGGCATGACGTTAAACTGCCATAAACCTTTACCGGTGGAGAAAGCTGTCTTCTCCTTGTCTTTTGGATGAATTTCCACCTGCCAGTATCCAGATTTCAGGTCCAGGGTCGAGAACCATTTCATGCCACTCAAGGTATCCAGAGTGTCGTCGATTCGAGGTAATGGATAGCTGTCCTTCTTAGTGACATCATTGAGACGCCTGTAGTCCACACAAAATCTTGTGCTGCCATCTTTCTTCTTCACTAACACAACAGGTGAGCACCACGGACTTGCAGACGGTTCAATTATCTTATGCCTTCTCATGTCCTCCAAAAGGCCTTCAACTTCTTTTTCCTTTGCAATGGGTATCCGTCTTGCTCGTTGACGAATTGGGTTTTCGCTTCCGGTATCTATCCTGTGCTGAACCATCGACGTTCTTCCAAGGTCGCCTTCCTGACTGGAGAAGATATTCGCGTGGCGTTGTAAAAACTTCTTAGCTTTCATGCTCTGCGAATAAGTCAGATTACTCTTGCAGTCATCGAGTAGCTCAGTCACTATTCCATAGTTGCTGCTGTTTGCTGAGTCTGAGCCTGTGATCGAACTACACTTTCTCATCCAGACAACTTCCTCGCACTTTCCAATGACGTCACCTTTGTTCAAGCAGATCTCGCGATCACCAAGATTCAAAACCCTGACCACAGCGTTACTGTTTCCACTAACAAGGGTTCTCGCCGTCATCAGTTTTTGCGCTGATGTCTTGGTAGCCGTGTCTTCGATCAACACGCATCTGTTTGACTTTTTCTTTCCAGCTGGCGGTAGTTTAACCAGCACCCGAGCTTCCGCACGTCCAGGTATAATGACTTTCTTTACACATTCAACTTTCCCGCAGGCGCCTCCAAGGATGAAAATTTCCTCTTCACCACACTTGAAAACTCCGTCAGCGACATTAATTCCGCAGTTGTGCTTCTTCATGAAATCCAAACCCAAGATGCAATCGTCCATAATCTCAGCCACGATAACGTCATGAGGGTATGAGGACCCCCCTACATTAATCGTAACTGACATTTCTCCCAGGACGGGTATTGGCTGACCGGAGGCAGTAAGAAGCCGACAGTTAATTCTCCTCTTATGTCTACTTGCGGCTTTTACTAGATTTGGGTTCACTATCGTTCTAGAGGCTCCTGTGTCTAGAGTCATTTTGCAATCCGTCCTGTTAATAGTCCCCTGAATCACAAGACTATTTCCGCTGCATGCTTGGGAGATAACAGTTATCGGGGCTTCCTCCGCGTCAGCCAGCACTCGCCCCTTAGTCCTGGCTTTTATTCGTTTCCCTGATCCTGGGCAGGGGATGAAGCTCCTTGCTTCTTCAGCTCTTCTATTTGTTCCATGCGTTCCTCGAGCCTTTTCATCCTTGCCAGATGGGTCTCCTTCTGCGGGCAGTTGAGCTGAAGATGGCCCCTCTCACCACACTTATAGCACATGGCTCCATAACTTCTCTTCGTAGGAGCCTTGACCTCCTTAACTTCCTCAGAGACCTCGTGGATCTTATGAGTCTGTCGTATGTCACGGCGAACAGCCTCGACCTCCAAAGCATGCGCCAATGCTTCCTTAAGCGAGGTGTGGTGACGAAGCCTCACTGCAGCTCTGACCTCCAGATCCCTGATTCCGTCGACAAATGCTTGCACAATATTCGTGTCGACCATCTTGGAATCGGCTCCTGGGTGTGCCTTCTTAACCAGTTTTTCAATTTCCAACGCCCATTGTTGTAGTCCCTCTCCTGAGCGTTGGACTCTGTCACGATGTTGATCACGGAACACGTGCTCCAGGTGTCGCTCCCCGTATCTGGATTCAAGCGCCTCCATCAGATCTTGGAACCCATTTCCTGTGTGTGCTTCCAGGACCGACAAAGCTTGCCCTCTAAGCGCAACAGTGAGAGCGGTCAGGCATTGTTCGTCAGTCCATCCGTTGGCAGAAGCAACCGTCTGGAATTGCTGACGATAAGCGTTCCAAGAAGTAGTACCGTCGTATGGTGGCACTTTAACTCTTGGTCCTTGTGCCACTACTCCATTAGTTCCACTAGACGTCGCGACTCCTGTGGTTTCCAGGCGCACTTTCCACTTCTGTAATTCTGTGAGGCCGGTTTTCACATTTTCCATATCCACTCCTAGCCCGGTAACTCGTTCTTCCATTATGTCGACATCTTTTCGAAGCTTAGTCACAGTGTCACTAACATCCTTTATGGCCAGAAGCGCTTTCTCTTGGAGGTCCTTTTGTTGCTCTTGAGACTCCATCATTGCCCTTTGAGAATCTTGCATAGTGCCGAGCTTGCGGTCTTGTGACTCTTGCAAAGCCTGAATTAACTCAATTAAGCTTTCTAATTGAGGAGCCATTTGAGGGGCCGTAGAAACTACGCGCGTAGCAGGATGGATGGAGCTAGTCGACGGAGCCTGAGCAGGCGGGGCCCAGTGGGCGGGGCCAATGGGCGTGGCCTGAGTGGGCGTGGCCTGGTGGGCGGAGCCAGTGGGCGTGGCCATGTCCAGAGTGGGCGGGGCCTGGGGGGCGTGGTCAGTGGGCGGGTCCCGGTGGACGGAGCCAGTGGGCGTGGCTTCACCCGAAGTGGGTGGAGACTGGGGGGCGTGGTCAGTGGGCGGAGCCTGGTGGGCGGGGCCAGCGGGTAGGGCCTGCCCCGCAGTGGGCGGAGCTTGGTCTCTAGTGGGTGTGGCCTCCGCAGCTCCACCTCCAACTCCTCTCTCGGAGTCGATGGCAGCAGCTCGCTGCGCCCTTGTCCTGACACTCCCCTTGAAGTCCTCTCTCGGAGTCAATGGCATCTTCCAAATCTCACTTCCGACACCAGTTGTTACGTGCTAGGGGTTCGAAGATTCGGAAAGAAAGACCTGGTGACTCTCTTGAAGACTTTATTCACAAACACTAGCTCACACTAATCACTGAGTTCAAACACTAAGCACTAGATCCAAATCACTGAGCACTATCACTGTCCTAGGTCGTAGCCGTGTCACAATCACAATCACTCACTATTGATCACTTGTTTTCGCTCCGAAGTCGCCTCGAAGATAGCTCAGATAAAACTGAATTGCCGGCCGGACTGTCTGCGACTATTTATACGGGCCGGATCGAATCTCAGAAAATTCCGGAACATCCCAGAATAAACCCGATATGCGTAAACAAATATGAGATATTTCTAGAAAGTACTCGTAGGTACATACACCTAGCGTCATCTAGTAGCGAGTAGGGGATTTACGTTGCCTGTGTTCCCTTGGTAAGTTCGCTGGTCCGACGCTAGATGGCACCACGTGTCCGTATCCGTAACAATATCAAAGAAGTGTAACCTAACCTTATAAAAAATCAATTAAGCAGGTTTTGCGATAGGTAGCAGATAATTATAGTGCTAAAAATTTTGGACGAAAAAAACCACCGAAAAAATTCTTTAAATTAACAGTTTAAAATTCTCGTCGCACATTTTATACATTATTAATCCACAAAGGAAAATTTTAATTAAAGAATACTTTATGAATACTTATTGTATACTCATTAATAAATAAAAGAGGAAAATAAATTACAAAAAGGTTCACTACAATTAGATTTCAAATAAAGCCGATGTGATACAAATTGTGGTTTCAGTAACGGTTACTGTTCGTGGACAGGTGTTGAGTGTTTAAATGTCTCCAACTTTAGGGCCCCATTGGGTCCAATGAATTTGTTGCTACGGCTTGAGAAAGCAACGCAAAAAAATGTTTAATAGCTACTTATACAAATATTTTAAATGCAAAAGTGTCTGTCTATCTGTTCCGATCCGATTCTGATGAAATATGGTACAGATATGTTTAAATTATTAACTCAACTTGCACTTAGCATAATTTATTGACGCATCAAATCTTATACTATGTCTCAGAAACATTTTTGACTCAAAACTGCCAGAATTAGTCAATAGTCAATATCTTTATTTGCACAAAACATGGTAAAATATGTTACAAATCAGCATAAAACAGATTATCAGCATACTCAGAAATGTTCATCAACACCCATCCTTACTTTCGAAATTGTCAGTGATAAACAAAAATGGATTTTCCGGGGGAATTTATTTGGTTTTGTTGGCCATTTTGTGTTAATTTATGGTCATTTTCTGTCGTTCGGTGTGGGTTTAATGGGATTGCGCCCAATGGGTTTCTAAATTGTATGTGGTTAAAAAGACATCACAGATATTTATCACGGGTTATTATAATATCTGTATTTGAGTGGAAATATGCTTGAGTAATTACTTTGGTTTATTGGTATTGAGGACCTCTATAGCTCAGTTGTTTGGAGTGTGACGCTTGACGGGGTCGTGGGTTTGATTCCTGATGAATTTAAAATTTGATTAGGACAATGCAGGCTGATCATCTGTCTGATAAGATGATACGTTGGATGGGCATTTAAAAAGGCCTGCGCCTGATCTCTCGCCAGTCGTTTCCTTTTATGCCCGCTGTACACTCTCGCCGAGAGCTCTCGGGCGAGAGTCTCGTGCGAGAGCCCCTTGCCCGAGTGCGATCATGTACATTCTCGCTTAGTTCAATCGCAGTTAAGAACTCAGACAAGATGGACGAAAACGACCATTCACCATTCACCATGCATCGAAAGATATCATTGTAATCCAAAGGTTTATAATCATATTTAATTTTATTTCTCAGAGATAATGACTGATAATGTCGTTTATTATTGTTATTTTTCTGTTCTACACTGTCCAACGGCGGGACTAGTACTGAAAGACGCGAGAGTGTACAGTAGTGCGCTCGTTTTCCTCGCGAGACCCTTTGTCTCGGGCGCAAAATACCGACAACGGACCGAGAGGGTCCGAGACAGGCGAGACGAGGCGAGCGCACCAATTTACACTCTCGCACTCGGGCCGCCTCGCTGTGTCTCGGCGAGAGTGTACAGCCGGCTTTATAATATTATATTGACTTTCCAATAGTCGTGGCAAGCGACCGCGACTGACAAAAATTCAAATAAAATGCTACTTTATGATCAAGGCTATAAGGTTTCATTTTGCTTTACGCCACTACAAAGCAGCGGCGGCATAGGTCGTTTGACCAATGTCAGTAGAAAGAAAAGAAAGAGGAGAGGAAAGTCACCTTTAATGTTATAGTAGTAAGGTTGAAACTTGAAACTACCGAGCGGCGAGCACACGTTTTCTTAATTCTCTTTCCACCAGCTGCCCTAGCACGGGGATAGTCGATCTCGAAGACATAGATAAAGACAAGAAATAACTATAGTTTCTTAGATAATAGTTCCTGTTTTAAAGGAAATAAGGTCGCAGATTCATCGACAACAGAAATCATTTTTAATGCATTTTTAATGTAAGAAAACGAGCAACTTTTACGACCTATTGTTTTGCGAGCTCGGATTTTATAAAATGTTACAAAATTTGTCTAGCACTTTGGCGATGTAGATTCATTGAGGGTGGAATTATCAATTTTCCCACGCTAAACAATGGGTAATAAAAACACATCTTAAAAATAAAATAACATTGAAAATGAATCTACGACCTTATTTATTTTAGACTTAGAATCTTTTATCAAAAAAACAATAGTTATATTTTGTCTACGAAGATCGGAAATAAATTTCAATCCCCGTGCTAGCGCAGCAGGTGAGACGGAACACGTAGTTCTTATCAAATAATCTTGTCTATGTCCTCAGTTGCTATAGATTACTATAGCTTGTGCACCTTAACAGTATAGTAATAACGTACATATTGCTCTGGCATTACGAAAATTACCGAACAGTTGCCACACCAACAATCAATATGTACCTTAAACTATTAGTAATAAGGTTGAAATTACCGAGCACACGTTCTCATAATGCCCCCTCCACCAGGTAACTCGTGATACGTAGTTCTGATCGAAGAATCTTGGAAGCTGATGAAGGAAGGCCGCCACTCCGATGTAGATGAGGCATTTCTTCACCCGAGGCATCGTGCACCTGAAATTAAAAGAGTTTGAGCTCTATTGTACGGGAAAAGTGTTTAATTTGCAATAGCAAATTTTTGGATAATATGATGCACCTGGAATTAAACGAATTTGAGCTCTATTGTGAAGGGATAGAGTTTAATTTTCAATGCTCTTATTTCTGGCGGTTTTTTACCCGAGTATTGTGAAACTGTAATTAAACTAATTTAAACACTATTGTATAAAGATAGAGTTCAATTTTCAATAGTTATGTTTTTGGCATTACTTTGGATGATAATATGATGCATCTGAAATTAAACGATTTTGAGCTCTATTGTAAAGGGAATGAGTTTAATTTTCAATGCTCGAATTTTTGGCTGACGCGTAATAAAACAGCGAAAACTCTTTCCATGCTGCCACTTTCACAGTGAACTATATACAGAGAGAGACACACACACACACACACCTTAAATATAATATGTATTTTGTATGTAATATCACTTTGAGTTGTCACCTTGCATTTTAAATAAAATACCTAAGCCGTAAAACCTAAATACTTTGTCAAATATTTCGCTAATTACTATCTAAATTCATTTTGAGTCGAATAAAAATTATCTGGCCCTTCGGCGCGATTAGGGTGTCAGACGGCTTACATTAGGGCAGTAACGACCCTTTAGGGACGAAGGGTATTAAATACGTGATGGGGTTTTAAAAAGGTTCCTTAGGCTTATTAAGGGCTGAAAAATTTATGATAAGATACAGGGTGTGGTTTATTTGACGCGTGACACGTTTATTTAATTCATTTATCGCCTGTACATTATTACGAACCGTACATTATTCCGGGGTAGAAAGTATCCCATGTCCTCTCCCGGGACCTAGTGTGACTTAGAACCTTTATGACAAATTTCAGCAAAATCGGCTCAGCGGCTTGAGCGTGAAAGGGTAACAGACTGACAGACAGATAAGCTTTTGCATCCATACCAATACAGGGTGTAACAAAACTAAGTGATAATTCTTTAGGGTGTGTACTGTAAGGGTCCCCTTTATAGAGTTCGCTATATAGAGTAACTTCGCTGCCTATATAGAGTAACTTTTTACATCTTTGTATGGATATTCTTAGCGCGCAGGCTATTGCCCATACAAATCACACATTTTTTTGCTCTTTCAGCGCTGCAATTTTCACAGTAAACTATATAAGACGTGGGAGAGCCATGCTTCGGCACGAATGGGCCGGCTCGACCGGAGAAATACCACGTCCTCACAGAAAACCGGCGTGAAACAGCGCTTGCGCTGTGTTTCGCCGAGTGAGTGAGTTTACCGGAGGCCCAATCCCCTACCCTTTTCCCTTCCCTACCCTTCCCTATTTCCTTCCCTACCCTCCCCTATTACCCCTTAAAAGGCCGGCAACGCACCTGCAGCTCTTCTGATGCTGCGAGTGTCCATGGGCGACGGAAGTTGCTTTCCATCAGGTGACCCGTTTGCTCGTTTGCCCCCTTATTGCATAAAAAAAAAAAAAAAATATAAGGAACATATACACACCCTAAAGTATTAATGACACTTAGTTTTGTTACACCTTGTATAATAAATGCGATAGGTTATTTAATACATAATAATAATAATAATATCTATGGACGCTTCACACCACGTCAGTCTGGCCCCGTGCTAAGTACCTAAAGGACTTGTGTTACAGGTACCAGACAACGAAAATATCTTTAATACTATACATACATATTTTTATTATATCATACACATATTTTAATACACATCCATGGCCCAGGAACATTGAAAAACGTTTTGTTCCATCGGCGGGATTCGAACCCGCGACCCCCCGGCTTGAGCTGCCACTCACTCTTAACCACTGAGCCACAGAGGTCGTCAAATACATATTTTTATCCCATAAAAATGTCCGGTTCATACGCGTTTATCGCGCGAGAATCGAACAATTATGGCGCAACATAGTTACGGGCGTTATCTAATTTATAATATAATGCTGCGTATCCACTGAAGCGGAGCGGAGCTTAGCGGTGCCCGAATTGACCAATCGTGCTATTCCAGCGGAATGACAGCGAAGCGGCGCGAAGTAATTCGGCACCTCTAAGCTCCACTCCGCTTCAGTGGAAATACAGCCTTAGTATGGTTTAACTGATGCCTTTCCGATCCGAAGCGATCGCGACCTACAAAAATTCATAAAATGGCAGGCATGGCTCGCTAGACCAATGTCGGTACAAAATGAAATCTACTCGTATAGCCTAGCTGGCCTAGGTCAGGGGTCACCAATTCGTTTTGCTTCGGGTCCGTTTTAAGAAATGAAATGACACACAATGAATTCGCGGTCCACACATTTTATAAATAAAATAAATTTAATAAAGGTAATAACGGAAATGTATTTATTTACACAACAATGAGAAAAGTATAAATTTTTGTTGGTAATCATTATTATCAGCTGTCTGGTTAATTAGTAAAAATAAGTTTGAAGTGAAATAGGTGCGAGCTATTGACATTAAATCATGGAGATGTTCATACTCGTAAGTAAGTCTAGACCGGAATTTACTTTTAACGAAGTTCATCCTCGAAAATGATTGGTCCGCATACAATGGGTCGGCAGTCCGGATGCGGACTGCGGTCCGCCATTTAGTGACCTCTGGCGTAGGTCATACAATTGAATTTTTTTATTTAATTTAATTTAAATTCTTGTCGGTCGCGATCGCTTGCGACAAGGATCGGAAAGCCACCTTTAGGCCGTTAAAATAAATCTAGTGTTTAAAGTTTAAACTACACAATATTTGAACTGCACAAAAATTCTTTGCTTTTTCAAATTGTCGGAAAAACTAAATACGGTGAACTATTAAATAAAATCCGTGGAAAACGTTACACGACACGAATGAAATAAAATATTTTCCTGTTTACTTGTGTGGGGTTGCGCACACGTGATGCTTGTGGCCGCGACTGCAGCCAGCGACATTTTGAAATATGTTTTAAAGGTGACTTCGCAATCATAATATTATGCTTACAAAGGGACAAAATAGAGATTATGACAAAAAGGCCAACGCTAAAACACGGGCGGATGCGGGCGGTTTTTTTTATTTTGTGTCTAAATCTCTGTTACTTTCAATAAAATTAAAAACTTATGCTACCAAGAAGAAAGCGATGAAAACTTGCATCCTGCAGACACAATTCATCTATATTATTAATTAATTATATTAAATAAAAGCTTAAGCTCGAAAATTTAGCTCATTTTAGTAAATTGAAATATTTTTTGTGGAGTCTAGCCCCCCTAGACAAGCGGCAAGCGATCATCTTAAACGCAAACGCTATACGCTAGCGAAGCGATGACTTATGTCAAATCACATACATTTTGTGGCGTTAGCGTTAGCGTTTACGATAATCGCTTACCACTTGTCTAAGGGGGCAGGGCAGATTTGTAAGGTGAGAAAATATATTAAATCACGACAATATCATTTCACTTGTTAGAAATACAAGAGTTGCACTATTATGTGTCTCGTCTGCACAGACCCTACCGGCTAATCGGTGGCAGTCAGCCAAATAACTGGCGTTAGTTTTTCAGATAGCAGTAAAAATGCCGTTACCGGATTTTTGGCATATGTTAGGGTTTTTAGATAAAGCTTACATATGCAGTTTATAAAATTCCAGATGATTAGATGACACCCACTTTTTTGGGGCAAATTTGTTTATCGTGCGGGAACCGTACATTTTTGGGGATAAAAAGTATACTATGTCTTTTCTCGGGACTCGAAATATCTTTATACCAAATTTCAGCAAAATAGGTTCAGCGGTTTTGGCGTTAAGAGGTAACAGACAGACAAACACACAAACACACATTCACATATAATTTTATAATATTAGTATGGATTAAAAGGAACGGCACGAAACACGTAAATAAATTATATAATACGTGTTTTTTGTTAATTATTCCTTACTAATTAATTGTTTTTGTGTATGTTGGATATTCGTTAAAGTTTTCGAATGAGTTATAAATGAGCTCACGGAATTTAAATTAAGTTTATTTAAATACGGTAGGTACTTTTAAATATAAATAAAGTTATAATGTAGGTTTAATTATAATCAATCCTTAAATATATCTCATATTCCTTGCTATGGAACTTTTTTACAAGAAAACAAAAAAAAATCAGAATGTAATAAATTATATTCCATCTACAAAAATAAATGAATAAAAATGAAAAGTTGCTAAATGCTAACTTATTGATATAAAATTATAAATATTAACTTTGAAATAGGAGTATAAAATTATTGCTACGAAAATATTTGAAAAATGTCAGATGCATGAAACGGAACTTATGTCAATAGAGATTGACACAGTTGAATCGAAATCAAATCGATAAAAAAGGGCGGCCATCTTAAATCGCCGGCGTCACTCTGAAACATCAGTACGAAATCGATAATTTCGATTGCAATTCCTTTACGAGGTGATTCGATATTTTTAAATTATTCGATTAATTTTTGTTAGGTAACTTTCCTACTATTGTCAATTATAATGTGTCACGCATATCATCATAAAACGAACAAACTATAGATGGTTTTTTTGGCGAGCATGTGAAAGAGTGCTGTTGTGTTTTTATATAATTTTCCTAAAATTGTGTTAGCTGGGTTTTTAATGTGTAATATTGGTAGAATATTAACCATTAGATATTCGTGTTCATGCACAAGTGTAGGAAAGTGATGTAATATCCAGAAACGTGCTATTTTGTGTTCCCTCCAAAACTCCATCGAACGTTTCAGTAAAGCGTCTACCACTTTACTGAATCGACCGACTTGACTCCTTGACTGATTGACTTTGACTAGACTTTAGACCTGACGATACATGAAAACGATGATGAAAAATATAATAGGAGGAATATGGTTTTCCCGCCATATCCCTTACCTTGTCTGTGGCACAACATACACATCCTTTGTGTCAAGTTGCCAAAAAAGAAGAAAAAAAAAAACGAACAAACTATAGATGACACCCACAAGTAAAACTCCGATACGCCAAATTAATGTATTGTGTGGGACACGCGGGGCTAAAATGGTCGCATAGCAATTCCTCTCAATCAATTCACAAAATGAATTGTCAAAACTGTCAAACTCACGAATGTCAAATTAGTATTTGTAATTTAGACCAATTGAATTTGGTCTAAATTTGACATTCGTGAGTTTGACAGTTTTGACAATTCATTTTGTGAATTGATTGACAGGAATTGCTTTGCGACCATTTTAGCCCCGCCGTACATTTTTCAGTGACAAGAATTATCCGATGTCCTTTCTCGGGTTTTGATTTATCTACTAATTTATATAAATAGGTTCAGCCGTTTAAGCATATAGAGGTAACAGACAGAAAGACGAACTTTCGTATTTCTAATTAATGCGTTGGTGTGTCTGTCTGTTACATTATAACTTTTAAACTACTGCTTTAACCTATCAAGCCCCCATAAGAGAATAACAATAGATTTCCAAGAATCCACGATCGAAGGAAGCGAAGGAATGTTTGGCATGTAATATGAAAAGGTATTACGGACGTAATTATTCAAATGTATAAAATTACTCAATCAAAAGTAAATATCACTAAAAACTCAATTTACGTAAATTAGCATACTCCGATAAGTCTGCGATAAAAATCCTTTCTCGCGCCTTGACGGGCACAAAATGTTGTAATAAAAATCCTATGCATACATTATCCGGCAATTTATAATATTAACTAGAGCCGGGGTTCCCAATCTTTTTCAGCTTGCGGCGCAATTGCACGTAAATATTTTGTCACGGTGCCCTGGTCTACCTAGCTATTAGAAAAAGCTACCTTTAATGATTATAGTTAGGTTAAGTAGGTAAATAATCTAATATATATAAATCTTCTGTCACGATGTTTGTCCGCGATGGATTCCTAAACTACTTAACCGATTTTAATGTTGTTTTTTTTAAAGTGTGCTTTTTTCCAACTTGAGAGATAGGATAGCTTAGATTTTTAATTATAATCGCAATTTTATTTTAATGCAAATTATTTGTCTTACAACCTGAGACTGACGGCGACCATTGTTTGTGCGACGGGATAGCGATCGACGATACCATGGTAACATACAATATATTTAGTCACTTCAATAAAATAATATGGCAAATACATAATATATTATGGCAAAGCAACGTTTGCCGGGACAGCTAGTAATAAATAAATATTTAATCATCTACCTGCTTCACCTACATAATTAATAGTATATTATTTTTGACGTGATAACGTCTTATAATTCGATATGGGCTGCGCGCCCGAAAAACATGACAGTTCATGCGGCGTTACCTCGCTCTGAGGCGTTCCATTTAAGGCTTGAAGTGCAAGCGAGAGCGCGGAACGAGCGACAAGGAAGCACCTTTGCGTTCGGCAGCGTTCGACATCCGTCTCTCTCCTAAGTCCTACTTGAGTGACGTCATACGGTCCGATCCGTTCTGTAGGGTTACCCTGACTCCTAAGACACAAATCCTTCTGGCGCATTAATAAATAAAACAACCAGTGAGAGTGCGAATAGACGAAAATTTATTCCATTGAATTACATATACCAAATGTTGTCGAGTAAGCGATAGCGCGATCTAGAGGCCTAACAGCGACTTCTGTTATCAAATCGCGGAACTAAATTTACTAACAAAATATTATGAAGTTCAACTCAACAAAGGTAGTTGTCACGTTCAACTAACGTCAGTAAACCGACTTTATAGACAACCGATTTTTTATTTTTATTTGTGGTTTATGGAGGATCGACTCACGGCACCCCTCTTGCCTTTCCACGGCGCACAGTTTGGGAACTCCTGAACTAGAGGTTCATTGCACTGAAATAGGGAATATTACGCAAAGGTCGCATAAGGCGCTACCAGCAAATAAAGCAAATAATCCGACCAAAATACGACACGTTGCATCATATCAGAATTGTCAGAAACGTTGTCAAACGTCGAATTAAACTTTTTGTTTATTGTCTATGCTTATATCTATGTTTAAAGCTTTTGTATATTACTATCTTTTATCGCGGGCTTGAACTGCGGCGACCGAATCAAGAAACACCAACCGACACTGGTCGGAGTGGGGTGTGTTAGTTTTTTTCGTTATGGAATGTAACAAAAATAATTCTATCACATCGCACTCTGACCAGTGTCGGTTGGTGCGGCGTTGCCAGATTTCGGCACGCTGTTTGTGTGCGTGCGACTAGACGTATGCGCATTATAATTGCTAAAATGCTATGCAATATCTTTACCACGGCAATCCCCTAGTGCCACACGTTTTTTATTGAAATACCTCTACAGATTTGAAAGGATAATAATAGTGCCAGAACATAATGTTAACTATGTTAGATCTTTGCTTCGTGTATTTCTTAGCTAAACGAGCTCAATTCTAGCCATTCCAAATGTGCGGATGGTCGAATGGGCAGGAATGTGTATTGAATACCTGACATGCTCGTCATACTAGTAGAAGATTTTGTCACATCCCTACTAATATTATACATGCGAATATAGTATGTTTGATTCAATCGAAAATAAGACGATTATGATGAAATTTCTACACATTACTTCTGGAGATTTTAGAAGTAACATAGAAGATACTTATTAAAAAATCGGCCATGCGCAAGTCGGACTCGCGTACGAAGGGACCCGTCCCGTTAAAAAGCAAAAAAGGCAAAAATTGTGGTTTTCGTATGGGATATGTGTATTGTGTACCTCTATAATGAACTTTATTTTGTTTTCAGTATATTATGATGTTATAGCGGCAACGGATATACACAATCTGTGAAAATTTCAGAATCCTAGCTATAGCGGTTCTTGAGTTACAGCCTGGAGACAGATAGACGGCCAGACATCGAAGTCTTAGTAATAGGGTTCCGTTTTTAGGGTTTCGTAGCCAAATTGCAATAAACGGAACCCTTATAGATTCGTCATATCTGTCTGTCTGACCTTCCGTATGTCACAGCCACTTTTCTCCGAAACTATAAGAGCTATACTATTGAAACTTGGTAAACTACATGTAGTCTGTGAACCGCATAAAGATTTTGATACAAAAATGGAAAAATTATTAAAAATTTTAGAGGTCTAGAACTGAAACAACAAGGACTTTCCAAAGTTTCTTCCAATATTTATATTAAACTCTCAACTATACCAAAGGGGGCAAAATAGGCAATCAACGTTTTCCCAGGAGCATTCAAAACGAAGCCACAATATAGCTAGTATTATTATAAGTATACATTATACATATTTTATACATTAATGTAAGCACTTGGCTATATCCCTTGTGGCATCTTGTGAATAATATATTCGCCATTATCAATATTTTGATAGCAATAATATTCAGTACGAGTAGCGCGGTCTGCCCGTGTATAGAATAATAACTGTATTTTTAAAAAGATAAAACCGACTTCAAAATTGTACGTAATTGAGAATTAAAACTCCCTATCTCCAAAACTACTGAACCGATTTTGATGAAACTTGCACTGTTCCTTAAGTTGAACAACAAAAAACTAATACAACACAACAAAAAAATAATTACTGAAATCTGACTTGTAGGTCCGGAGATATGCAAACACAAACATAAAAACATACATACATACATAAATACACTTTTGAAATTTGGCACATTTATTCAGACGCTGATATAGACTAACATATACAAAAACTGGGCAGTTCTGGAAATATTACATACATACGCGTCGAATTGATTACCTCCTTTTTTGAAGTCGGTTAGCAAAATACCGCGGACATCGTACATTTTTCTGAAATAAAAATCTTATGTTCTTCTCCGTATAGTCTCACTCTATGTGTAGACCAAATTTTATCAAAAACAGGGAACCAGGCAATGGGATGAGGCCCACTACTCCATAGCGCCAAAGTCACTTATCGCGCAAGAACCGTACATTTTTCCGGGATAAAAAGTATTCTGTGTCCTTTCCTAGGACTTAAAGTATACCCATACCAAATTTCAGCAAAATCGGTTCTGCGGATTGGGCGTGACTCTTCACGTGTAACAGACAGACACAATATCGCATTCATAATATTAAGTATGGATTTCTGTCATATTTAACAAACAACATTTCTTTACAGCATGATCATTACCGTCCATCCATTACACAACATCCATCTTGCAGTGGACGTGTTTATCATATCATTACCTGATCATCCATCATAGCTTAGCTTAGTCTGAGCGGTATAGCTTAGATAGCTTAACTATACCGCTTAGACCGACGTACTGTAAGCTATGGATATAGATCTATATTATTATTGTAAATACGAAAGTGTCTGTCTGTGCATGCCCAAACCGCATAACCGATTTTGGTGTCGAAGTCCCGGGAAAAGCCATAGGATACTTTTAACGCGAAAAAATGTACGGTTCCCGCGCGATAAAGAAATAACGGAGTTGCGGGCATCATCTAGAGCAATATTTACTAGCTATTTGACTCGCTCGTTTCGCTCGGTATTCGATAAAACACGAATAAGATGACATTTTCTAAAAACGATTCCTAGCTAGATCCATTTATCGGCCCCGAAACCTCCTATATACCAAATTTCATGAAAATCGTTGGAGCCGAATCTTGTATATAAATATAATTAAAATTTCGGAGATTTTAATTATATTTATATACAAGAATTGCTCGTTTAAAGATATAAGATTATAATAGCCTCAGCAAAATTAAGTGATAAAACTTTAGGGTGTGTATATTGTGTTCCATATATAGAGTTCAGTGTGAAAGAAGTAGCGCTAAAAGAACAATTTTTTGTGATTTATATGGTAGAGCATCCCAGCGTCATGAATTTGCCCATACAAATTATAAATCACCAAAAAATGTGCTCTTTCAGCACTGCTACTTTTACAGTAATCATCTTTCTTTTAGTTTTGATATACCCTGTATAATAGCCTCAGTATAATATTATAATAACCTTAGCTTAGTATATAAAGATACTTCTATTATATGACCATATAACAGATAAATCATAATATTAACTGCCAATATCACTTCGGTTATAATATCGTCATAAAACACCACAGAACTCATAAAATATAATACATAACTCGTTGTAGGGGAAACGCACCTGCCAGCCACCTGGTGAGGCAGATTTTATTGGTTCTAGACGATTGTAAAGATCTTCTCAATTTTACATGAATATAAGTAATATGAATAAAAATTCAAACTTACCTAATGCAAAAAAAGACGGGCTGCACTCGTCGGAAACTTGATTATTAACGTTGTGCATTTTTTTAAACCCACTTTTTATGAAAATTGATTATAAAAAAAATCGATTTTTTTAATTAATCGAAACCCTTACAATCGATTAAATTTTTAACCCATTTTTTATGAAAATCGATTTTTAATAAATTGATTTTTTTAAATTAATCGTAACCCTTACAATCAATTCGAGTTCGAGTTCGACACAAAACACTACTCTCCAACCGTCTTACGGTTTTTCCAAGGTTTTTCGATCAGCACGAGAATCTGACGCGAGTTTCACAGTTTTTACCCGTCCCACAAAAGTGCTCAACGCCGCTAAAGAAGTTTTCACTTCCAAAATCTATCGAAAGATGAGTAATATACAAGGTGTAACAAAACTAAGTGTAGTAAATACTTTAGGGTGAGTATGTGTCCCTTAGAAAGATGATTACTGTAAAAGTAGCAGTTCTGAAAGAGCACATTTTTTGGTGATTTATAATTTGTATGGGCAAATTCATGACGCTGGGATGCTCTACCATATAAATCACAAAAAAATGTTCTTTTAGCGCTACTTCTTTCACACTGAACTCTATATGTGGAACACAATATACACACCCTAAAGTTTTATCACTTAATTTTGCTGAGGCTGGGTTCCCTATACATAGTTGGCTGTAACAGTAGCAGTGCTGAAAGATAAACTTTTTTAAAACGTACGGAAACATTCATGACGCCCGGGCTCTTGTACATGCAAATCACGAAAAAATTTTGCTCTTTCAGCGCTGCCACTTTCACAGTGAACTGTATTTGACGAACCCATACGCACTCTAAAGTATTATCACTAAAGGTCTACACAGACGGACCGCATGTCAACTGCAGTCCAACCGCAAATGCAGTTCAAGTGCAGTTTGAATGCAGTTGACACGACTGCAATAGAACTGCAAACCAAACAGTTCACACGACTGCACGCAGACTGCAACTGAACTGCAATCCGAGGGCACGTTTGGTTTGCAGTTCTATTGCAGTCGTATTGCGGTCGTATCAACTGCATTCAAACTGCACTTGAACTGCAATTTGCGGTTGGATTGCAGTTGAAATGCGGTCTGTCTGTGTAGACCCTTAGTTTTGTTACATCCTGTATAAGTAATCACACTAATATTATAAAGGCGAAAGTTGGTGAATTTGTATGTTTGTTACTTTTTCACGTCTATTGTTGGATTTGAAAAAAAGACCTGTGCATTTTACGTGTAGCCAGATACATTAGTCATGTGATTAAGTTAATAAGTTACAAGGTTTGTTCAAATTATAAGGAAAAAAATGAGTAAATGTCCGTTACAAAATTATAGTTATCGTGTTCATCAACTCACGTCTTCAATTTATTTTCCCTATTCCCTAATAAACAGCGGGTAACACCACGGGGCATAGCTAGTATAAGATATTGGCGATCAAACTTTTCTATCTCTTTCTCACAAAACAAAATAAAGTTTTGTGTGAAAAAATATATAAGCAGTGATGTGATTACTTCGCTACGAATATGCTACGTCGCGCTCTACGCTCTCGTAGAGGGTCTACGACGTTTCGTAGCACGCTCTACGACCGTAGAGGGTCTACGACGTTTCGTAGCACGCTCTACGATACTTAAGAGAAAAAGTTTTTAGCGTTTTAATTAAAATCACTGCATCCAAACTAATATTATTAAAGCGAAAGTGTGTCTGTCTGTCTGTCTGTTACTTTTTCACGGCCAAACCACTGAACCGATCTCGCTGAAATTTGGTATGGAGATAGTTAAAGTCCCTGAAAAGGACATAGGATACTTTTTATCCCAGAAAAATGTTCCGCGCGAACGAGCTCTTAAAAGCTGACAGTAAAGATATAGACATATTTATTCATAACATAAATAAATTTAAAAACACTTTGATGAATGCCCTTCAAGCCGCTTAGCACTTAGCACTCTCTGTTGTCTCTCTTGTAACTCAAGTATTAGTCATATTGCTATCTTTGTTAATAACTTTATCTTTGTTATCCTTGTCTAATATCATTTATTTAGTATAATAATTTGTCACTCAATTTGTAATGATGTGTGCGCCTATAATTGGTACATACATCAGATCCTTACTTTGCTTCATTATTTTGTATGTGTATCAATGTATGTACTGTTGGTGAACCTTAATAAAGTAAATAAATAAAAAGTAAATAAATAAATAAATGAACGGGGCCAGACTGACGTGGTGTGAAACGTCTATAGATATTATTATTTTCCACGGTATACTCTATAACTTTATTTATTAAAATTAGTTATTAAAATACTCCTAGTTTTGGGAACTTATTTGAAAGAAGCAAATAAAAAAATCTTTTCTTGCTACACACTATGCATACTAATATTAAAATTTCAAAAGCGTGACTATTAATAGTTAAACCGCTAATCGTTTGAAATAGGTTTAGAGTTACTTTCAACCTTAAGAAAGAGAAAGGGCATGTCATAATTTTTATTAAAGTAAAATGTACTGTTCAAAATAAAATAAAGTTGTCAAATCACGTTCATGTTATAAAAAGTTTTAGGCAATTATGTTTAAATATTAAAATATTACCCAAGTATTGTAAGGGCAAGGCCACATGGCTATGATGCGTGGCGTCGTCGCACCGAAAAAACGCATTGCGTTGCGTTGACGAGCGATAACACGATACAAGACTAAAGACGGTGTAAATGCAAGATCCTATTTACAAGGGTTGAGCCACGCCGAATTTTTAACATAAAATTGTTGCTGAATCGGCAAACGATGTTTGCTTTATACGTTGTGGGATTTGGGAATAAACTTGAGAGCCTCAAAGGAACATCTTTCGACCTAGTGAATAGCTGTCTTTCAAACGTTATAATAAAAATGTCTTTCGAAACCTCCAACTATAAAATCATCAATAGGATTCAGCGATTCAGGACTATTAATAGTTAACGTTATAACAGAATTCTTTCGAAACCTCCAACTATAAAATCATCAATAGGATTCAGCGATTCAGGACTATACTCGTATGCAGTTTTCATCACAAAATGTCATAAAATTGGTGGTTTTGATATTTTTTTGGCTTCAATTCTTAACGGACGGTAACAAAACGTCGCTGCGACGATGCACCGCACCGCACCAGTGTTTCGTGGCCTCGCATTAAATCACAGTTACTGTCAAACCTCCAGTCGACGATTACTCAGCAAAATGTTCCCAAACTTTCATCAAAGCATAATACCAACTTTGGGACGACTTTTATATAAAAATTTTCTACATTTTACAAAATGTAACTTTCTAAAATTTTCTACACTTTACACAGTGATGTTTGACCAAAAATTCGAGGCATTTTTTACGCAGTTTTCATATTTTAAAAATATAAAAAGCCTTTAAAAATACCTTTTCATGATACTAGCTTTTACACGCGGTTTCAACAGCAAGAAATTTCTGGCAATTATAATTGACAAAAACGTGATCTAATTGATGGAAAATTCCAACTTTTTAATTTTTTTAAAATAAAATATCCACAAAAAGAATTTTTAAAAACAGTAGATCCAGAGATAGCTCCAAAAATGTCGCAAACTCACAAATTTTACAATATTATATCACATTATATATAAAAATTACTAATTATTATTGATATTAGATGACGCCCGCAACTCCGTTGCGCGCGCAGGAACCGTACATTTTCCAGGGACAAAAACTACCTACTCTATGTAACTCCCTGTAACTCAAAGTATCTCCATACTTAATTTCATCTAAATCGGTTCAGGGGTTTGAGCGTGAGATAACAGACAGCCAGACACACTTTCGCATTTATAATATGGATTGTAAAAATAATGTCCAAACTACGAAATTAGTTTTAAAATGTCATATTACTCATAATATTATTAGATGCTAAAAATGTAATGCAATTTTGTCGTCTAAGAATTTTCAGCATACTTTTATTTCATATTTAGAATCTATTTTTGGCGGCTCGACAAAATTGACAAACATTTTCTGCTTTTTAGGGTTCCGTACGCAGATGGTAAAAACGGGACCTATTACTGAAGACCTCGATGTCTGTCTGTCTCCAGGCTGTATCTCAAGAATCGCTATAGCTAGACCGCTGAAATTTTTAAAGATTGTGTATTTCTGTTGCCGCTACAGTAACAAATACTAAAAACAGAAAAAAAAAATATTTAAGGGGAACTCCCATACAACAAACTCGATATCAATAGCGGCAAAGGTAGGCAGCTAAACTTTTCCCAAAATCCTTAATAGGTTTGATGACTAATTTTTTTTCTTATTGGTCATTGAAATACATTGAAATAAAAGTCGCGGGCAACCAGCTAGTATGCCGATAAAAAAGCCTATTTTTGCTATTAAAATGGTTAAAGAACCATTTTATTCGATCCGATTTAGTCCGACTCGCACTTGGATGATTTTTTTAAACACTGGCCCATATCATTTGTCAATAAAAGTTAATGATTTAAAAATAGAACGCAAAATGGCGGACATTTTCGACCTTCCAAATTGGCGCCAAATAAAATAATGATTAAATGTCACGCGATCCAGGAGCGGTCTCGTTTGGGAATAAAATTACCGTAAAAAACATTTTTCGCCATTTATATTTTATACTTGTTATCCATTATCTGTAAATTAATACAATTCTATATTTATTGTGTTCAATGCGAAATTGTGTCTGTCTGTCTGTCTGTCTGTTACCTGTTCACGCCCAAACCGCTGTACCGATTTTGCTGAAATTTGGCATGGAGATACTTTGAGTCCCAGGAAAGGACATAAAATACTTTATGTCCCGGAAAAATGTACGGTTCCCGCGCGATAAACGAGTTTTGGCCGTTGTTGCGGGCGTCATCTAGTTAATAATGACGCCCGCAACTCTGTTGCGCAAAAATTCGTTTATCGCGCGGGAACCGTCCATTTTCCGGCATAAAAAGTATCGTATGTCCTTTCCCGGGACTCAAATTATATCCATACCAAATTTCAGCAAAATCAGTGCAGCGGTTTGGGCGCGAAGAGGTAACAGACAGACAGACAGACAGACACAATTTCGCATGTAAAAATTCAAAAATATAATATGTGCAGGAAACACAAAAAGGAAGCCTCATTTTCTTCAATGTGTTGGAGACCTACTAGACGATCCCTCCATAGTATATTAAAAATACTCACACGCACAAATCGAGTTTCTTTGAGAATTCCAGGCTAATTTGTGAAAGGGCGTTTGATGAGGCTTTTGTATGGGGCACAGAGTTAGAAAAAAAAGATACGTCAAGTGAAAAACAAAATGGGCCAAGTCCAAGTCGACGACCTGTGGCTCAGTTGAGTCGAACCCGCGACCCCCGTCTTGAGCTACCAAAGCTCAAGACGGGGGTCGCGGGTTCGAATGCCGCCGACGGAACAAAAGTTTTCCATGTTCCTGGGTCTTAGATGTGTATTAAATATATTATATGTATAATATAATAAAAATCTTAAATATTATACGTAAGTATCTATATTTATACATATTAAAAAACAAAGTCGCTTTTATCCCCTCATGTCCCTTTGTTCCCTTTAATATTTAAAACTACGCAACGGATTTTGATGATTCTTGCAGTGTTAGATAGCCCATTTATCGAGGAAGGCTATAGGCTATATTTTATCACGCTAAGACTAATAGGAGTGAAGAAATAGAGAAAAATGTGGAAAAAAGGGGGAAAATTATATGAAAGGGCTAACTTGATCGCGCTAATCTCAGGAACTACTGGACGTCCGATTTGAAAAATTCTTTCAGGAATTTATTGAGGAATACTATAGGCTATATTTTATCACGCTTAGACTAATAGGAGAATGTGGAAAAACGGGGAAAATTCTTCGAAAGGGCTTATCTCGCGAACTACTCGAGCAATTTTTATGTTATTTGGCACAGATAAGAAGTAGACCACGTGAAGGATCATGGGCTATCGATTTTAATATTTTTTTCAGTAGCTATAAGTATATTTTATACCCGTGCGGGGCGGGTCGCTAGTATAATATAAAGTATTAAATATATTTCTTTTGTCTGGTACCCGTAACACTAGTCCTTCAGATACTTACCATGGGGCCAGACTGACGTGGTGTGGATCGTCCATAGATATTATATTATTAAAAAAAGTCAAACTCTCGCACAAAGTAGTCCGTAAACAGCAAAAAAGTTTTTAGTAAACTAATGCATATCTTTTATCGCGGGCTTTGAGCGCGACAAACTATCAACAAAATCCGTAACGAAAATAAACCTAACACCCCCACTCCAACCAACACAGCGATGCGGCGTCGCCATGCATCGTCTAACGTCCTTTCAGCTTGGCAGACTTCGGCACGGTGTTTGTGTGTGTGCGACTAGATGTAAGCGAATTGTATTTGCATAAGTTGATAAAAAATGCTATGCAATAGCTTTACCGCGGCAGTTCCCGAGTGCCACACGTACTTATTCTTATATATTACGCCATGTCTATTATTATTTAATATCTATATCGCCCTCTTTTATATAATTTATTGATGTGAATCTCGTTCAACAACGTGACATATTATGTAAATAACACCGTAAACACGTGCGCTTTCATTTTAGGACTTTATCTTAGAAATTTCTTGAAAAATCTTTGTTGAAATTCACCACAATTCATCCTTAAATCCGTGCCTTGATATTTGGGGTTAAGAAATTAATCCATACTTACTATAAATGCGAATGTGAGTCTATCTGTTACTTTCTTCACGCCCAAACCACTGAACCGATTTAGCTGAAATTTGGTATGGATATACTATGAGTCCTAGGAAAGGATATATGGTACTTTTTGTTCTGGAAAAATATACGGCTCCCGCGCGATAAACGAATTTTGGCGCAATGGAGTTCCGGGACTCAAAGTATCTCCATAACAAACAGCAAAAAGGCAGTTTGGGCGTGAAGAGATAACAGACAGACAGACAGATCCGCATTGGTATTACAACTACTATCAGTATGGGACATCAGTATGGTTGGTCTTGTTCCTGAATATCATCGAGTGGTCTATGTAGCTCTTCCTATGTTCCGAGTGTCCATGGGCGACGGTAGTTGCTTTCCATCAGGCGACCCGTTCGCTCGTTTGCCTCCTATTTTATAAAAAAAAAACTATATCTTCGCTCCTATATCTATATAATAATATATCCTAGTCTTATGGCCTGTTTCACCGCTTCCTGATAAGGTGCCCGATAGGGTTATTTGACAGATTTTCCATACTCCATCTGTCAAATTATGTGGTGGATAGCCCTATCAGGAAGCGGTGAAACAGGCCCTTAGCGTAATAAAATATAACCTATAGCCTTCCTCAATAAATGGGCTATCTAACACTGAAAGAATTATTCAAATCGGACCAGTAGTTCCTGAGATTAGTGCGTTTAAATAAGCCCTTTCAAATAATTTTTTCCGCGTTTTCCTCTATTTCTTCGCTTTTATTAGTCTTATCGTGATAAATTAATATAGCTTATAGCCTTCCTCGATAAATGGGCTATGGGCAGAAATTGGTAGGTACTCACCAAGTCCTAGCTACGGGCGCGTGGCACACGTATATGTATCTTTGCACCGCCAACGCCAACGTCAGCCATATGCTGGCCGTGTGGAACATTGCCGGGATCACCTGCGGAAGAAACAACAAAATCGGTACAGCAGGAATTTTACATTTTAGGATAAGTGACGAAAAATAAGTCTCACTCGGGGACTGCCGCGGTAAAGCTATTGCATAGCATTTTTATCAACTTATCTATACTTATTATATTATTATTTTTAACAAAAAATTAAAACCGACTTCCAAGGTAAAAACAATAATAGCATCCTTATAATATGAACTAAAAAGTATTAAATAATAATTATTCCTATCTAATAGTGCCTTTTTCCGAATTCGGCTAAAACTCAACTATTTCTGTACTCAATCTTCATAATTTTGAAGTCGGTGCCAGTTCCAAAAGTTTCAAATATTCTGTCAGAGAACTGAAGATTCATCTGGTACCGACTTCAAAATGATGAAGATTGAGTACAGAAATAGTTGAGTTTTAGCCGAATTCGGAAAAAGGCACTATTAGATAGGAATAATTATTATTTAATACTTTTTAGTTCATATTATAAGGATGCTATTATTGTTTTTGCCTTGGAAACAGGGGAAATTATTTGAAAGGGTTTATCTCGCGAACTACTGTTTTATGTTATTTGGCACAGATAAGAAGTAGACCACATGAAGGTTCGTATAGGCTATATTTTATCACGCTAAGGCTAATAGGAGAATGTGAAAAAAAAACGGGGGAAATTATTTGAAAGGGTTTATCTCGCGAACTACTGTTTTATGTTATTTGGCACAGATAAGAAGTAGACCACATGAAGGTTCGTGATAGGCTATCGATTTTATCATTTTTTCAATGGCTATATATTTTATACCCGTGCGACGCCGGGGCGGGTCGCTACTTCAATTATAATTCGCATACGTCTAGTCGCACTCACGCATGCCGAAGATGCACGGCAATTACTGCTGTGCCGGTCAGAGTGGCGGTGCTAGGTTTTTTCCGAATAAGCCCGTGACAATAGCTATGCAATAGCAAAACTAGATCAAAATCGGTCCACCCGTTTGGATTCTACGATAGCACGAACAGACACACACATAGACAGCCAGCAGGCTTAGCATAACATTAGGAACGGGAAAGAATGGACATACTGACAGATTTTAGTCACAAAATGGCGGATTACCTTTGTCAATCTATCACTTTGTCTATTCTTCCGCAGTAACAAACCGTTCCTTATGGTGACCATGCTAAGCATGAATCATCATGCATCATAGAGTCTATATTATAGACAAACCAACACACATACAGATAGACCGGTGAAACTTAAGTTTATTTTTTCGTCCTTTATTAGTAGATCTGATAATTCTTTTTTACACAACAAGAAACTGAAAATAATCAATAGAATGTCAACAAGTCACGCCGGCACGCGCGTGTCACGTGTTTATCACGTGATTACCACGCCATCGTCACGCCGTCGTCACGTGATCCGGTTATTTCTCGCCCTTTGTATGGGGTAAGACGTCACGCACTAAGGGCCTTTTCACACGACGTATTTTTGACTGACGATGCGCGTTTCTGAGGCCGCAGCAAAGTCCCTTTCGTTAAAAACGATGACGAAATTCGTTATTAAAATGTAATTTAGGGATGAATTACATCAAACCGCACACATTTTGATAACGAATTTCGTCATCGTTTTTAACGAAATATACTTTGTCTCAGGGTCAATTCAGACCGCAACGCGACGAGACGAGGCGAGGCGCGGCGCGGCATAAATTTGTATGGATTTGACAGATTTCAATTGCGTGAGACGTCTTACAAATCTGTCAAATCGATATAAAAATGAATCTACGCGTCGCGTTGCGGTCTGAATCAACCCTAAGGGGCCAGTTGCGTTCGTTTTCTGTGCGTTTTTATCGTGTTTCGGCAGATATAAAGTTTAAAACGTATCAGCTTCCTTTCGTTTACTGAGCGTTCAACTTGCGTTTGTATCTATACAAAAGAGCGTAAAAAACGTCGTGTGAAAGGGCCCTAATATTATAAAGACGAAAGTTTCTGTTTGCTTTCAAGCTATTGTATAGATTTTATCGCGGACTTTGAGGACGGCGAGCGAATCAAGAAATTCCGTAACGAATAAAACCTAACAAACCCCCAATCCGATAGACACAGCGTTGCCAGACTTCAGCACGGTGTTTGTGTTAGTGCGACTAAACGTATGCTAATTATAATTGCATATGTTGATAAAAATGCCATGCAACAGCTTTACCGCGGCAGTCCCCGAGTGCCACAGGATTTTTTTTACGGCTGAATCGATTTAGATAGAATGGAGATACTTTGAGTCCCGGGAAAGGACATAGGATACTTTTTGTCCCCGAAAAATGTACGGTTCCCGCGCGATAAACGAGTTTTGGTGCAACGGAGTTGCAGGCGTCATCCATACTAACATTATAAATGCGAAAGTGTGTCTGTCTGTCTGTCTGTTACCTCTTCACGCCAAAACCGCTGAACCGATTTTGCTGAAATTTGGCATGGAGATACTTTGAGTCCCGGAAAAATGTACGGTTCATGCGCGATAAACGAATTTACGCGCAATAGAGTTGCAGGCGTTATAGCAAGTAATGAATACATAGTAATTTTTCAATTTTATTTTACTACAACAAGTATACCATTAGGGTCAGTGTTCATTGCAAGTGACAAAACGATGCGTTGCATTTTTAAAATGAAAGAAAAGGGGTGTTATGTTTGTCTGCCTGTCTGTTTGTAACTGTCCGTGGCATCCTTGTCTTTTATAGTAGATTCAAAGACTTTTAAAGAAAAAAGGTTCTCTAAAAGATTGTTACCGAAAGTTTGATAAAGTTTTTTTCTGAAGATTGTTATAAGAGCGGCACAAGTATCTTTTGACCTTTACAATGTAATTTAACTGTTACAAAGTTCACTAACTAGAATAAACAAAGTTCACTTATGTTTTTGTTTTCTTAAATAAAATGACTAGAAGAAAAGAAAAATCTATACTCAATATAAAAATCTGAAGAGTTCGGTTGTTTGTTTGAACACGTTAGTCAAAATAAAAAGTACTTGTTCAAATTGTTTTCCTTTTGTTTTGGAAAATCCTGGATTATTGTGAAGGGCTATATTATATCATCATGCTGCGACCAATAGACGTCATAGGAAAATGTGGAAAAAAAGGAAGAAAATATGCAGCTTCATAATATTATTAGTATGTCGAAAAGGAAATACATACAAAATATTATGTTTCCCTCTTTATTAAAATTTCTCGTAAGTACATCGGAATTATCAAATGCAACTTTACTAAGTATCCAAGAAAATTAACCAAATTACATTCCATAGTCACGACTTACGACAAAACAAAACTTTTGATTTCCAAAGCTGTAAAAAAATCAAATGTGACTTGACTAAGTACCCACTATCTCCATAGAATTAAGGCTACGGTTTTTTGGATGGATAAAATGGGATTTAGAGGTACAATTTGGGAAACGAGTCACGTTTTGGAGAAAATTTGCGACCATAGAGAATTGTGGGTATAGAGTTGGCGGCTTATTAATGTTTATGGGTAGAATATGTCCCTACAACAAGACATTTTGGTTTTTTGATATCTAAAAATAAGGCCAAAATATTTTTAGAAATTAACGTTTGTAACGGCAACGAATTACATAATTTGTGAAAATTTCAACTGTCTAGCTATCGCGGTTCTCGATTTACAGCCTGGATACAGACAGATGGACAGACAGAGAAGTCTCAGTAATAGAACGTTTTTACCCTTTGCGTACGGAACCCTAAGAAGTAACTTTTTCAGTGCTGTTTTATTTTCATAGCGGACTAGAGACACGTATACACATTCTAAAATGTTATCGTTTAGTTTTGTAACATTCTGTAGATAAGTTGTAGTTTAAGCTATTGCATAGGTTTTATCGCGGGCTTTGAGCGCGGTAACCGAATCAAGAAATTCCGTAACGAAAATAAACCTAACACCGCCCTCCCCATTTCAGTTCGGCAGATCTCGGCACGGTATTTGTGTGCATGCGACTAGACGTATGCGAATTATAATTGCATAAGTTGATGAAAATGCTATGCTTTTTACCGCGGCAGTCTCCGAGTGCCACACTTTTTTTATTGTGTCCCATGAGGGCACGTTCTAAATTTAAACTTACATGAGTTCTTTTGTGTTCTTAATTACAGAAAGAACAATAGAGCATGAACGCCCGTGGGTGAAGTTTGACATTTCATTAAAATGGCAGTATTTTTAGTTTCAATCTATTAAAATGAGTAAGAATAATAATGAAAAGTTTAATTTATTTATGGCCTGTTTCACCGCTTCCTGATAAGGTGCCCGATAGGGTTATTTGACAGATTTTCCATACTCCATCTGTCAAATTAAGTGGTGGATAGCCTTATCAGGAAGCGGTGAAACAGGCCCTTAGAAGCGATAATTAACAGCTACAGCCAGCTCTGAATAATATTTAATTTGCCTTCAATTTTGTGAAGATATTGACATAAACTATAGGTTCAAGACTTTAATATTCGTAGCAAGTTTCAATATTCGTAGCAAGTCTACAATACTCGTAGCAAGTCTACAACACTCGTAGCAAGTCTACAACACTCGTAGCAAGTCTACAAGATTCGTAGCAAGTATACAAGATTCGTAGCAAGTATACAATATTCATAACAAGTCTGTAATATTCGTAGCAACTCTATAGTCTAAGAGATACTTTAAGTCAAGGTGAAGGGTATAGGATACTTTTTGCTGGAAAAATGTACGAGTGATATTAAGGATGACGTGATGAACAAATTTCTGAGCGACGGAGTTGCGGGCACGCCGGGTAAAATGTATTCTATATTGTACTTTCCCAGGACTCAAAGTATCTTGTAGGTTTAGCGGTTTGGGTGTAAAGAGATAACAGAACGACAACAGACTTACACATTCTTGCATTTATAATACCAGGTGGGTTATTATGACCTCTTATTTCCAGCCAGTTTACGCCCGAAAACGGTACATTTTAGGCGTAAGCTGGCTGGAAAAAAGAGGTCATAATAGCCCACTAGTACGGATTTTTAATGTTCAAATTGTATAGCTAAGAAGTTTATCTTCTAGATTTACATAAGATTTATGGCCTGTTTCACCGCTTCCTGATAAGGTGCCCGATAGGGTTATTTGACAGATTTTCCATACTCCAACTGTCAAATTAAGTGGTAGATAGCCTTATCAGGAAGCGGTGAAACAGGCCCTTAGCATTCAAAGCGTTCTCTCTTATCCTAGGTCTTTAAGTTATTTGTGGAGTTTTGTTTAACTTTACATTTTAGCTGGCTTAGCGTTATAAAAGCGATTAAGCAGAAAGCTTGTAAGTCCTTCAAGATTTATATGGTAAAGTTATTTTGTATAATTTTTTGAGATAGTATATTATTATTCTTAAAGAAAACCAGCTTGAAACAACGTTTTCGCTGTTTCAATGCTTTTTGACCGGCCTTCAAAAAATAGGTTCTATGCTTGCTTTACATATTTTTCCCTATGTTTTAGAACCTCTATAAGTCTGTAACTATTATTGTTTAACAAAAAATACTTTGACATGGTAATTTCAGAACAGGATCAAAGTCAACATTATAAGATGACGTTACTCGATAAAAAAATGTTTTATATCCTGTTTTGGGACTCGAAGTATACTATATTCACACAAAAAATATATCTATGGACGCTTCACACCACGTCAGTCTGGCCCCGTGCTAAATACTTGAAGGGCTTATGTTACGGGTACCAGACAACGGAAACATATACCTTTATAGTATAAAGGTATTAAATATTATATTTCCGTTGTCTTAAATATACGTAAAAATCTTAAATATATGTATAGACATATGTTTAAGATATTTATCATATTATGATACACATATTTAATACACATCCATGACCCAGAAACTTTGAAAACTTTTTGTTTCGTCGGCGGGATTCAAACCCGCAACTCCCGGCTTGAGCTACCAACAGCCCACCAACTGAGCCACAGAGGTCACAGAGGTCGTCATATCGAATAGTTTCAAGGTTTTAAGCGTTATTTATCAGACCATTTTTATATAAAGCAATTTTTAAGATTATAAGTAAAATTCAACAACCTTATATAACTTTGCAATAAAGACTTGTCCTGCAAAGTAAAGCTTTATGGGAACCCTCGTTTCTAAGCGACGTTTCCGTCAGAAGCTTTCATAGTGGTTTAAATCAATTAATGTGTATTGATCTCTCACGGACGCACAGTTCATGTTTGGATGTATGTTACATCCTTCAAAAGGTATTAGATTTAAGTGGAGTATCTATAGATCACACAATATACAACGACATCCATACTAATATTATGAAAAGGTGTGTCTGTCTGTTACCTTTTTACGACCAAACCGCGGAACCGATTTTGCTGAAAGGAATGATGATACTTTAAGCCCCAGGAAAGGACATAATATACTTTTTAAAACATAAAAATGCACGGTTCGCGCATAAACGAATTACGAAGGAAATTATGGAGTTGCGGGCGTATTTTTATAAATAATGAAATGAAAATGTTTCAGGCCACACTGTGCAACGTAACTTGTATGTGCTTCCTAATATTTTTTGAGAAATCAGCAATTCTTTCCGCTCGAGAAATCAATTACAGACAATAATATCTCGTCAAATGGTATATGAATGTAGTTTTACTCCACTATACTGTACTCGGCGAAACTTGGCGGTAGCGGTCATTGACTCCCTGTCAAAAACTTGGTCATATTCTATACAAAGCTGCGATTGGCAATATCTGACACTTCAATCTTAATCGCGGTTTATATAGAAATTGACAAGTTTCTGACAGTCGATGACCGCTACCGCCATGTTTCGCCGAGTACAGTATAGTAACATTAACGAACATAATAATAATAACTTAATCAAAAATATAACAAGTTTTAATAATAGTTATGAAAAAGAGACAAAAGGCTGTGTTTTTAAATATTTTAACGTGTTGAACTATGGCAGCATTGTGGTAAGGACATTAAAAATTACTTAAGCTCCTAAACGTTGTTCAAACCACTTGACTCGCAAATTAATTAGTATTCACAAACAGAAGTTTTCCTGTCAACTCGAAAAAGCTTGTCACTGTTAATATTTACTAACGGACTACAGATTGTAATAAATAGCGTCTTTATTATTTTTAATGTGACTTACGACAAAATTAATGTATAGTGTCAACTAGATGTCCCGCGCGGCTTCACCCGCGTAAATTAGGAATCATATGCTTTTCGTTCTTAAAACAATGCCGTAACTCCCAAACTTATAAAGAGTCAGGAGTTCTCTCATCACCTTCCGAACCATGGGTGGGTGTCGCTGGGTCCGAAATCTTACGTGTTGGTAGCATATGCTCGGAATAATTCTCACGAAACCGAAGTCAGCACAATATGTTTATTGTTTACATTTAAATTTTGAGGAGTTTCCTCGGTTACTCATGGATTCCTTCATAAGGTCACCACTTTTGTGAACATATTACCGAATTGGGATGATGTCCTATACACCAAACGAAAAAAAAATTAAACTCAGTTCACAAACGGCGGAGAAATCGTTGAACATAAAAAACGAATATAACACCTCCTCCTTTTAGAAAGTCGGTTAAAATTGTAGCCTATGTGTTATTTTGATGTATAAGCCATATTATTGTAAAGTTTCATTAAAATCCATTTAGTAGTTTTTGCGTGAAAGAGTAACAAACATCCATACATACATTCATACATCCAGACATTCATACATAACAAACTTTCTCCTTTATAATATTAGTAGGATTCTTTCGCCTTTATAATATTAGATCCTGCTAATAATTGAATAGATTTACAAATTGTAAGGTACGAAGTTCAGATGTAAAGTGTCTTTATTCATTTACAAACGGGAAGATTCCTGCAAGGTTTGAATAGAATATGTTATAATATCTACACTAATCTATACTAATATTATAAAGCGGAAGTTTGTAAGTTTGTTTGAACGCGCTAATCTCAGGAACTACTGGTCCGATTTGAAAAATTCTTTCAGTGTTAGATAGCCCATTTATCGAGAAAGGCTATGTTTTATCACGTCGCTAGACTAATAGAAGCGAAGAAATAGAGGAAAGTGTGGAAAAAACGGGGGAAATTATTTGAAAGAGCTTATTTGAACGCGCTTATCTCAGGAACTACTGGTCCGATTTGAAAAATATTTGAGTGTTAGATAGCCCGCTCGTCGAGAAAACATTTCATGTAAAATGTTACCTCGACGACCACATAAGGTTTGCACTGTGAAAAAGACATCAGATCTAATGTAGAGCCGTCGTCGAGGTAATATTTTGCATGAAATGTTTTTGGTGGGATTTATTAATTTGCAAATGGCACAGACCGCACAGTATGAAATCCACGGGTTGTGTCTTTATTAATTTGCAATTGGACCTGTACTGTAAAATATAATTGTCAGTGTCAATATAATTGTCATTGTTTAAAGTTGAAACAAATCCTATAAAATTAAGGCAAATGTTCTTGATTACTTTACAAACGGGACTTTGAGAAAGCCTTCATAAGGTTCATTAAACAATTTCCGCTGAGACCTATCCTGCAAAATCAAGACAGGGGGCGTATTTAATAATTTGCAAAGGGAGTTGTACTAAATAATCAAGGCGAGTGGAGTTCCCACAGGTATTACGTAATTCTTTGTAAAGGACTTTATAAGTTTCATTAAACAATTTCCACTAGGACTTATCCTGCAAAATCAAGATGGATGGTGTTTTTAATAATTTGCGAAGGGGCTAATCCTGAAAAATCACGACGGATGGAGTCCCTACCGACCCGTGGTTTACATCATTCTGTGTGAAGCACTTAAAAGTTTCATTATACAACTTCCAATGGGACTTATCCTGCAAAATCATGACAGATGGATTCTCTTCCGACAAGTAGTTTACGTCATTGTGTGTAAAGCACTTTATAAGTTTCATTAAACAATTTCTACTAGGACTGATGAATGGTGACGGACGGATGGTGTTTTTAATAATTTGTGAAGGGACTTATCCTGCAAAATCTAGACGTATAGAGTTTTCAGCGTCCCGTGGTTTACGTCATTCTGTGTAAAGCACTTCGTAAGTTTCATTAAACTTGTATTTCATAGTCTTAATTACGAGGCACGTGATTTAAAGCTTATAGACTAATGTAAGCCAGTGACTGTTCTAATATTATTATGAATGCGAATGTCTGTCGGTTCGTCCGTCTGTTGGTCTGTACGTCTTTTGTCCGATCGTCATAGACAGATTGTCCGTTTGTTCGTTAGTCTGTCTGTCCGTTTTATGTCTGTATGTCTTACTGCAGTTGTCTTGTCACGCTTTTAAAAGTAACTGATTTCGACGACATTTTGTATATATTATATTAACTATACTATACTTCCCTAAGTATCCGTACCTGTTTCACCACTTTCTGATAAAGTGCCGAATAGGCTGTTCACAGCTTTTTTGACAGATTCTCCATATTGATCTGTCAAGTTAAATGGTGAATAGCCTATTCGGCACTTATCAGGAAGTGGTGAAGCAGGACCTTAGAGTTTTGATAGGTCGTAGGATAGTTTCCAACTCGGAAAAATGAACGGTTCCCGCACGATAGCGGTTTCAACCAAGTTTTAGGCAGCACAGTTAACAGTTTAGCTATTGCATAGCTTTTATCACGGGCTTTTAAAGCGGCGACCGATTTAAGACATTCCGTAAAAAAACCTAACACCCCCCATTCCAACCGGCAACGCCCCACTGCTGTGCTGGTTGGTGCAGCGTTGCCAGACTTCGGCACGTTGTTTATGTGCATGCGACTAGACGTATGCGAATTTATATATATATATATATATATGGATTTTCAAATGTGCAAACTCGAAAATGCCTGAACGGATTGGGCTGATTTTAGTCTTAAAATGTTCGTTGAAGCCCAGGGAAGGTTTTAAAGTGACACGAAGTTCACCGGAACAGCTAGTAAGTTGATAAAAAATGCTATGCAATAGATTTACCGCGGCAGTGTGAAAGTGCCACGCGTATATTTCTTTGTAAAGATTATCGTTGCATAATTTTTTATCGCTACTACGATATACGTTTCAGTGTGACCCGACCCTAACGAATCTAATTAAGGTAAAATAACATTCCGTTGCAGTCAAACAACGTCGAACCTTCTTCACATGTCATCTTCCGATATCCCAATACGAAGAAAAAAGATTTCTCTGAAAAAATTAAGCTTTGATCTCCATTTTATTAAATCAAAAGGTAAGATGGCGGAAGTTGGGAAAAGCGCGGGAAATAAGAGATGTCAATGTTACACGCGTCGTTGTGGAGTTCCGTTTACCTTAACAAAACCCTGATACTTAATGCGCGTAATGCGTATCTATTTTAGAGTTCCGTTGCCTTTAAGGTGGCTTTCCTATCTTGGCCACAAGCGAACGCGACCGATAAAAATTCAAATAAAATGCTACTCTATGACATACTCCGCCATATACAGACAAACAAAAGCTAGTGGCGTAGTAAAATGAAACCTATAGCCTATGTAATGTCATAAAGCCTTAAGCAAGCAGCCCAGCCTCTCCGATCCTCGCGGCAAGCGACCGCAAAAATTCAAATAAAATGCCACTTTATGACATAGGCCATACTCCATAGGTTTCATTTTACTCTAGGCCACTACAAAGCAATGACTAATGTCGATAGAAAATGAAACCTATAGCCTAGCTTGTAAAATGGTACCGAACCTTTGGTTCGCACTCATAGAGGGTGCAGGTTCGATCCCGCGTGGAGGCGTGTACCAATGAGACATTTTCTGATCTCAAGTACATAATACGGATGCTTGTACGGTAAAGGAAAACAACGTGAGGAAACCCGCACATAGTTGGTGCCAGACGTATTGACTAGTTCTTTCTTCTATGTTGCGAAAATGCCGTATGTGCTTGGGCAACCATACGGTCATTTGAAAATCTTGTCCCAGGCACTACAGTATTTGAGGAGTTGTTACTTCGCTCTGAAAATACTGTATAAATCATCCACAACGGATGAAAATGCTTGGTTTTTGTTCTTATCAGTCAAGCAACTTTTTCAACATATTAAAAGTCAAGAAAAAACCATTATGGAACTATAACATCTTTCAACACAGTGTAAATCTCTTTAATCCCTCGATCGTGGATTCTTGGAAATCTATTGTTTACGCGGTTGAATTCGACCGCTTGGGAGAATAACACAAAGCCACAATTTCAGAACGAAAAATTGAGACTAAACTATTTCTTAACACGAATAACCACGAGTTTTTCAGAGTACGGAATCCTTAATTATGTGTTCGACTCACGCTTGGCCGTTCTATCCTGACTCGAGGGGAACGTGTAGACAACAGATACAAATGAGCTAAAGTATTTGACCTTTGCAATTTGTGTTTCCCTGAATATATGACGCTTAAGATGTGAAATGTGAATAATTACTATTCTTAAGTGTACCTACAAGGTGTAACAAAATTAAGTGATAATACGAGTAGTAGGGTTTGTAGTGTCTCTTGAATAATCGAATTTCTGTGAAAGAAGCAGCGCTGAAAGAGCAAAAATTGAGTGTATATGTAGATGTTGCAGTCATCTGGTTTAATCTGCGATTCGATCGAATGACTAGCGCATTCATTGAATGACACCATTCAATTGAATGACTAAAGGACAACTCGTCAAGACGTTGACTGTAACGTTTAACGTCTTGACTAAAAGTCATATAGCGAAGTCGTAAAATGGGATGCTATATTTTTTTTCAAGTAGCCGTTGGGGTAGTTATAGGTAAATCTACGCTTTCATATTATTTAATAATTGTTACAAATAAAGCACTTTAATATAAATGAAATCGATAAAATATCAACACAGTGCAGCTGTGCGAGCTGTTTGACGCCATATTTCGATTTTAACGAACTGTCACCAGCAGTATTTCCGGACCTATACGACCTGCAAACCTTCAAGAAAAGAGCGTATTGCCTATTAAAAGGCCGGCAACGCACCTGCAGCTCTTCTGATGTTGCAAGTGTCCATGGGCGACGGTAGTTGCTTACCATCAGGTGACCCGTTTGCTCGTTTGCCCCCTTATTTAATAATAAAAAAAAATGTTTTAAAATGAAATACGTTCAATTACCTGACTGATTTCATGTCCGCTATCTTCAAAACGCTATGCTACAAATCGCTAACTAGTTGAACGTTGAGGGACGATCGTTCAATCGACGTTCGGCCGAGGGATTGAATTGAATGGGGTCATTCAATGAATGCGCTAGTCATTCAATCGAATCGCAGATTGAACTAGATGACTGCGACATACATACAGGTTTTTTGAACATAAGAAATAACTTCGTTCCATTCGGGTGTCCCTCGACACCTCTCAAGTTTATTATTATACGCGTACAACATTAGACAAAGAAAGTATTAGGTTTGGATAAATAGACAGAAAATTAATTATTCTAAAGTTTCAAATTATTCTAAAGTTTATTATAGTTTAGTTTAGAACGATAATAGAAACTATTTACTCGCAAGAACTTTTAATTGGCTTTGGCTTTAATTGTCAACTAGTTATATTTCTATTGTATATTAATACTTTAAGTAAGCTGACATTGGTTTTTCTACAAAATATAGATAAATTAACAATTAAAAAATGTTCAAATTGGCAGTATCTTAATGCTATTAACATTTTTCCAGACATGTTTAATACTCTCTGTGACTAATAGATTTTTAGGGATGCTTACAAAAGAATACGGGAACGTATTCTTTTGTAAGCATCCCTAAAAATCAGATATGGTAGGTATTGAATATCATTGACCCACATAAAACTCAATATTCCAATACGATATAATATGGAAGATCGCATAACCAATACTGCTTTATGCGTTTTAATAAGAACCGTTGGTAACATAATATTATCTTTCTAGAATAACTGAAAAGGTTGGAAAATGTACATATCTCTTTCTTGAATTATGAAGGTGTTTGATATTCTATTTGCCACCAGTAGCCCTAGCATGGCCACAGTAGAAATACCAAAGTATAGATAAATTGTAGAGATAACCTGAAGGTGCCGTTCCGATCTTTACCGCGGCTACTCACGGCTAGCCGCGACCGATTCAATTAAAATGCCACTTTATGACGGACTATAGTCTATTATTGTACTATTTTATTTGAATTTTTAGGACTTTAGTCTATGTTATAAAGGTTCATTATATTTGATTTTTTGTCGGTTGCGGTTAGCCGCTGTAAAAATCGGAACGGCACCTTCAGTTTATCTCCAGTGTTTATCTATACTTTCGTATTTCTACTATGGCCATGCTAGGGCTACTGGGCTATGTAACCTTACGGTCTATCGTGTCGTTCGTATTATTTCGTTGCAAAAACGCAACACAACAAAACAATATGGCCACGCCCTACTTCAGCGCATAGTAAAGTCAGTACACTATGTAAATACGGACTCGCATTACTGTGCTGCATTCACAGTTTAATTAAAAGACGTATATTCAAATATACATTTAAATGACAAAAGAGAATTGACGCATAGAAATGTGACGTACTAACATTATTAATGCGAAAGTGTGTCTGTATGTCAGCACTTAACTGGAAATAAAAGTAAAGTCAAGCGTCACCTGCCAATAGTCGGCACTGGGGAATGGCGCGAGTGCGACGCGCGAGTGGTTATTTATTTCTGAACAACAATAGTACAATACGCACCTAGGACAGGAAAATAAGAAATGTCTCGGATCACATGTAATTGTTGGCCGAGGCGAAGCCGAGGTCAACAAACATGTGATCTGAGGCTTTCTTATTTACTGCCCGTGATGCGTATACTTACTATTTTTCTCATCGACGGAGGCGGAAAACGGCAACATCGGTAAGCGCAGCGGGAAGAAATTTCAAAATTTGACGTTTTCCGCCCGGAGGTGGAAAAAAAATGTTTGCTACCGGTACCGGTGATAATTTCAAGTCCTACCTACTGCCATTATAGATATCGAGCCAAAAAAAAAAACAAATAAAATCACGTTTGTTGTATGGGAGCCTCCCTTAAATATTAATTTTATATATTTTGTTTTTAGTATATTTTGTTGTTGTAGCCGCAACAGAAATACACAATCTGTGAAAATTTCAGAAGTATAGCTATAGCGTTTCTTGAGATACATCATATAGCCTGGAGACAGACATACAGACGGACAGACATCGAAGTCTCAGTAATAGGGTCCAGTTTTTACCCTTTGTGTACGGAACCCTAAAAAACGCACCTCAATCCATACAAATGTTTTTTGAATTAAAATTTAAAATGATTAATAAGTAATCTGATTCCTAAAAGGTACGGACTAGTCCAGAAGGAAAAATGCTGAATATTTTAATCCAATCGTTAAGCTCTTGGGCAGTGGTACTCAACGTTCTTTTTATACGGGCCACAAACACGTTTTGGTGTTGGTGTCGCGGGCCGCAGCGCGCAACCAACATTTTTTAGGTTTATAACTTACTAGCTGTGCCCCGCGGTGTTACCCGCGATTTATTAGGTGAACTAAATTGTGTTTTAATAGGTAAATAGTTATTAAACTTTTTAGCTGTTTGTTATTTAATAGCAGAATTTACTATAAACTCACAAACTCACATACTTTCGCCTTTATAATATTAGTACATTGTAAAAAGCAATACTACCAAGAGATGGTTGGGGGGGGCGCAGCCCCCCCAAGTAGAAGACGGGACGAAAGCCTTTTAATCAAATGAAACTCCATTTGCAACACTTTCAGAAACGATTTTTTTTTTCAACAAAATGAAAATAACATATCCTCCATTTTGAAAGTCGGTTAAAAAAGTAGCCTATATGTTAATCCAGGATGTCAGCTACCTCCATGTAAAATTTTGTCGAAATCGCTCCAGCGGTTTAGGCGTGAAGAAGTAACAAACATACAAACTCACATACTTTCGCCTTTATAATATAAGTAGGAAGTAGGATTATAATATAAGTAGGATAATTAGGATAAACTACGAATAAAAATCTTGAGAGGTGTCAAGGGACACCCGAATGGAACGAAGTTATTAATTCTTATGTTCAAAAAATACACTCAAAAAAATATTAAAAAAAACGCCATCTATTGAGGCCCAGGAATACTAACAACGCTTCGCTGGTTATTCTCAAAAAAACGCCATCTAGTTGACGCACAGGAATACTATCAACGCCCTCTGCCCCTACCATGCAGGTACTAATAAAAAAGTGTCGAGGTCAAATCAAGGTCATATATCGTTCTGTCTAGCCTTTTTTACGCCGAACGCATGATAAGGAACTTCGTTCCAAAAAAAACTATCATAAATAACTTTCGAGCGCCTTTTTTTACGATTGTACGTGAAAATTTTTCACGACTTGCACAACGACTTTGATTTATTTTGTCGGTGGGCGTGAATTTCAAAATGTTTAACTTTACGCGGGCCACTGTAAAGGTCCCGGCGCGGCGGGCCACATGCGGCCCGCAGGTTGAGTGGCTGTTCTAATCATTACTTCGGAGAAAAAAGACGGAAAAATAATTGGGAAACGATTTTCCTCAACTTGATAATGCCATCCCAATTATGTTTATTTTCGTATGAATTGACAGTTTATTGGAATTACAATATTTTCTTTAAAAATAAGGACCCTGGGCCATGTAAGGCCAATCTAACGGGAAAATGCTTGTCATTCGTTTATTAACTAAATAAATTAAGAAAACAAATTATCAAGTAATGCTCTGTTTCATAAGGTATCATACTCGTATTATAAATCTTTTTTTTAACCTAGTGTTTGTGTTATTTACTTTAAACTTGTGGACTGTATTATATAAGTTAAGATATAAAATAAAATATAAATATTACGTTTTGAAGATAGATGATGCGTTCCCCTGGCCAGGGAAAAAGATGTAAAAAAAAGACTTCTGCCATCGAAGCGAAGGGTGACGTTGACATTCCAATCTTGACAGATGACATGACTGGAAGACGTCTTGATGCTTTGTGTTTTGCCCATAAAGCTAATATACCTATCGGAATAAAGCTAATATACCTACCTCGAGCTGTCAAACGAAACCGAAATTGGTTTCATCTGTGTGTAAAAATATGTGTACGTATACACTTACACAAGCATGATTGAACATGATTTCTATGAGATTTAATTGACAACGTGCGGCACGTGCCGACTGGACGTCAAAAAAAGAGTGCTGCTGTCATGTATCACACGTCTCTTTTTAGCACGCAGTGTTACTGATAGTGACATCTCTCTTGCTCAGGCCTTTGTTTCTCTATTCCGCTAGGTATATTAACTTTATGGTTTTGCCCGTAAAAAGTGATAACCGTTTATGGTTACTCTAAATGCGCTGATCGCGTACACCTAGCTTTAATAGCCATTCTATAAACTTAAGTTTTGTTATGGCACTTCCAAATGGCCTTGCAAGGAACATAGCTCCAAACAAGGCCAATATTATACGTCAATCGTTTAACTTGAAATTAGAGTCACAATTATTTATTTATTTGATTTTACTAAAACAACATTATAATTTCTTTCAATTAAGCAACACATTAATTAATGCTCAATAAATTTATATCATCTCAAAAAACTATGACGAACATTGCTTGAACATCATCTTATAACTAAGAATATATAAATGGAAACTCTTTAAAAATAGTAGCAATGAGTGTCACATTGACACCTTATAACTAATTGCCAATGCGTTTTATAGTACAAACAAAAAAAAAATTAAATCTAAAATGGCCTTCTTATGGGCCCGTTCTTTATAAGGCCAACATGTTCAATATGCGTGTATAATTTTATTAATCCTAATAAGTAAAGATGTTATAAAAAAAACAACATTATTTTAATTGTTACGGTACGCATCTATAACTAAAAATAACTGTTTATATGTTAATGATGTTTAGATGTTCCTTGTAAAGTTTATGTTCCCTAGCAAGGCCAACTATCAAATCTATGGTTGGGCCTTATAAGGAACCACTGGCCTTCCTAGGAACATTACCAATATTTTAACGTAAATCGCATACGCATCTATAACTAAAAGTAACTGTTTATATGTTAATGATGTTTAGATGTTCCTTGTAAAGTTTATGTTCCCTAGCATGGCCAACTATCAAATCTTTGGTTGGGCCTTATAAGGAACCACTGGCCTTCCTAGGAACATTACCAATATTTTAACGTAAATCGAGGCATAAGTAGATTTTCTTTTAGTAGTACCATACATATATCCCTATACGATATTGCCCTGTAACAAAATTTGAGATAGAAAATTTAAGTTTTTCAGGGTGCGGTAATTACAATTGTAGCCTCGACAACCAAAGTCTACAAACAGTGAGATCTCACTGCCACAATAGCGGCGCGATCGACTCGCCGCCGCGTATGTGGCCATAAGTTTGATGGATCTAAGTGAAGTGAAGAAGGAAAATTTCTTTACATGACGATAACTGCGACTTTTTGATAGTTGGCCTTCAAAGGAACATGGCCTTACATGGCTCAGGGTCGTTATTTACTTAATCTGATTTTGACCGACTTCCAAAAAGGAGGAGGAGGATTTCTTAATTATGTTACTTTTTTTTTAAGAAAATTCTTATGGTATAAACTATAATATACAATAATTAATTTTCACGTTCGCTAAAACGTACGTGGAAGTCCAGGGATGGTTCATATTAATCCTTCAAGCCCCATAAGAGCACCGGTGATTGCGACAACAATAGAATGACAATAGATTTCCAAGAATCCGCGATCGAAGGATAATGAGGAAAGCGATTCAAAATTCTACTGGGTACTACCTTTTTTCTAAATGTCATTTAAAAGCTGAAGTAAATAAACCAACAAATAGTAAATGGAACCGGTTTAAATGAGTCGAACTTCAGAACCGCAGTAAGAGTTAACCGGGCGAGTTAACGAGATCACAGTTACTGGAGCATTTGATTACCTCTGTTTAGAAGTAAGGAAAATGTACTATATAAGCTTTGTCCACATTGTGCCTTTTTCTGTTCATCAAGGGCATGCCTTATAGCGCTGTCAACGTCAAACGTGAGGCATGCCCGTAACGCGCGTTGAAATCGTAGCGCGCGCTATGACACTTTTCTTTCAACGCGGGTGGACAAAGCTATTCGAGTATATTCTAGAAATAAAGATCATGATTGTTGCTAGAAAGAATAACGAACATCCGACCAAATAAATATTAGTTTAAAAATAACAATAAAAAACCCGGGTTTTTATCGAATTCAGTTTTTTTTTATTATTTAACACGTTCTCTGCCGGTAGTACAAACAAGAAAAATTACAAAAAATCTTTTTGGTCGAAATAGATGTATTAGGTCAAGACATAAACCATGACATCATTTAGGGTTCGATGGGGTGCAGGGTTCCTGAGATATATTAAAAAAACCCCTTGAGGTCACATGTGACCTACGCGGCGCTGTAGTACGGAAAGTACGCAATCTTTATCACTGCGCCGCTCCGGTCACGTTTCCGGTCACCGCAGTCTGTCTGTCTCCAGGCTGTAACTCAATAACCGCTATGGCTAGACTTCTGAAATTTTCACAAATTATGTATTTCTGTTGCCGCTATAACAAAAGATACTAAAAATAGAATAAAATTAATATTTAAGGGGGGCTCCCATACAACAAACGTAATAATTTTGACCTTTTTGGCTTGTAATAAATAATGGCAACAGCTAGGGACTTGAAATGTTTACAATATGCTTAATTTTATCTGTTGTCTAATTATTAATAATAAATTGTTAATACCATTATTGATAAATGGATAACAAGTTATAGAAACCGTTATTTTTTCCAGTGCTTTGGGTTTTTGCATTAAAATTTTCACGTATAATGAACACAGGTGAATACCATGTGAGAGTATTGCTGTACAGCGCCGCACCGGTCACTTACTACAGAGAAATGTAAGATAAACGTGTCCTATGGCCTAAGAGTTCGATTCAAAAACAGGTCTGCTCTGAGGTCACCGGTGCCCTACGCGGCGGGTAGATACAGGTAGGGGTCCGGGCACATGTGACCTACGCGGCAGAGAACGTGTTAACAAATAATTACAATTGTCATTGGCTCTTAGTACGTATGCAAAGTTTCCAATTAATTAGACTACTGCAGATAGGTGAAAATCTTGCTCAAAGATTCCGTTACATACATACAGCCCAAGCTAATACGAGCGAGTTAACACACATCAATCCCCAAGCGGCAGCCGGCTGTCGCATAGCAATTGAAAATCTATTGTGTCTGCAATTCCCACGATCTAGGTATTACAAAAGAGGCGTGTTACAATTTTGATGTGTTTGTGAGTGTGTGTTTGTGTGATTGATAAGGGGGCGTCCACAAATTACGTGAGGTGTTTTTTTTTTAATTTTTTGACCCCCCCACCCCCCTTGGTGAGATTTCGTGAGATTTTATTCAACCCCTCCCCCCTACAAATCTCACGTGAGATTTTTCAAAATGTGGGTTTCTTACGTAAACGTTTGATTTGACAGTCAGTAGATTTTGTTTTGAACGAATTTGTGAATGATCTTAATCGTATAACGATTACGCTTATTTTAATTACGCCTAATTTAAATATTTTTACAGTTCCCAAAAAAATGAACAATGTCATTAATCCTTCGAGTGGGGATTCTTGGAAATGCTATTGTATTCTATTGTTGTCGCGATCACCGGTGCTCGTATGGGGCTTGATGGGTAAAACATTTTTTCACTTAAAAACTTGTCTATGAAATAACCAAACGAGAAAAGAAAAATAACCCTTACCCAACATTTGTGGTGAAAGGGTCCAGGTGAGGTGCTAATGCGCTTACCTCAAGTGGTCGAAGCGACCCTGGCATTATCCGGCTTAGGGTTGGACGAAAACAGTCCGGTGAAGTTGATACTTAACCCTTGAATGACAATGTGAGGTGAAATATTTTTTACAACAAAAATATACAGGGTAAGAAAACAAGGTGATAATGGTATTTTAGGGTGTGTATGTGTCTCTAATATGCTGTTTTTTGTAAAAGTAGCGGCGCTGAAAGTGTTACTTTTGACTTCCATATTTCTATTAGAATTGTCCTAATATGACAATTATTTTTCTCACACAATTATTAAAAATAATGGAAAATTAAGAACTCATCCATACTTCCATACTAATATTATAAATGCGAAAGTGTGTCTGTCTGTCTGTCTGTCTGTCTGTTACCTCTTCACGCTTAAACCGCTGAACTGATTTTGCTGAAATTTGGTACAGAGATACTTTGAGTCCCGGGAAAGGACATAGGATACTTTTTATACCGGAAAAATGTACGATTCCCGCGCGATATTGGCGCAACGGAGTTGCGGGCGTCATCTATTTTATTATATTTTGTAAACCGTAATTAGCCTAGCCTTGTTATTATAATTATAATACATTATATATATATTTATTATTTTAAGACACTGTTTTTGTAACAACTGTAAGAGGCATTGCGCTGCGGTTTTACACTTTTATAGCTACCGATGACTTATTGTAATTAAGCCATAATATTTGTAATGCCTGTTATTTTGTATGTAAATTTGTTTTGTTTAAGTAAATAAATAAACCATTAAACCAATTGAGAAACAATGAATTAAGCGGCGTTTTAAACGACTTAAAAAAAATCGGTTGTCTGTAAAGTCGGTTTACTGACGATAGTTGAACGTGATAACGTATGACGTTGTCACGTTCAACTATCCTTAACCCCTTAACCCTCGCTTCCGAACCTCTATAAATAGAAACAAACTTTTTCGACTGTAACCTAAAGTTATTTCGATGCATTTCTTTCAAATGATTCATCATCATCATCATATCAGCCTATATTCGTCCACTGCTGGACATAGGCCTCTCTCAATGAACGCCAAGATGACCGATCTCGTGCTACTCGCATCCAACTATCGCGTTAAAATGATTATCTAAAAATATTTATAATGAGTAAAATAAACTACATGTATTCGCAATTCAAAACGCTACATAGATTCGTGAAATCCAGTAAAATCTTCGAACAAAGCACAAGTCATACCTTGACACGTAGGAAATAGAGCACAATTTTGAATAGCCGAAATAATACTAATAGCTCACAGATTGCTTACTTATTTTTCGTTCAGAGTGTGGTCAATGTATCAAAGGTCATAACTCATAACTAACCAAACTTCTTCATACAAAAGTATTCTCTAAGTCATCGAAATACGTAATATAATCGAAACAAAGAGCGCGGCCCAGGTGGGCCTTACGGTTGTTGAGAGACTGAAAGTGTAAATGCTCAGACCTGTCAGCGAGGTAACGCCGCATGAACTGTCATGTTTTTCGGGCGCGCACCCCATATCGAATTATAAGACGTTATCCTTCGATCAAATATATACAAGATACACAGTCTCATACAAAACCTCTCGAAAATCTGTCGCCGAGTAATTGAGTTTAAAAAAGTATACATTTATCTAAAATCATTAAAGATCTTTTTATAAAACAATGTACATTTGTGTTTACAAAGCAATAAATTTTTACGTCCGATGCACGCTTCATACTAAATTCAACCATCTGCGTATATCTCTTAAAGTTCAAATTATTACAGAGCCAAAAAAGCACTCCAATTTTACGACCGAAATTCGCCGCTGGAACAGGGTGAAGTGAAGTATGAGAGGAGTCGAACTGTTCAACATTTTTTTGTTGATTGTAATAATTTTAATAATGCATTTTTTAATTTTTCCGAAGTTTAATGTATAAAGTGTGGACTAATTATTTTTTATATGTAATATTATGTTGTTCTAATATGTCTAATTTGATAATTAACTAAAATATAAGTGAATACATTGAATATAAATGCTTAGAACATACAACGCTTGCTAAAGTCGGCTTGAAAAATTCTTCGCATCTTTGCCGTGCTATAACTGATATCCAATTTCCACATCTAACTGGATCTCGAGGAAACCTAAAAAAAATAATTCCTCAATAAAAAAATTAATAAATAATAGCGACTCCATCAAATGGAACATAAACACAGCTTATAACCCGAACATTTCAAGTGGGCATGATAAACTACGATAAGTACCTTTACTATGAGTATTCGCAATTGAGATGGTTTATACCTCGTGTTGATTTATTTACAACTTAATTTTAAAACAGTTTTTGGTGATTTCTTAACGTAATACTAATATTTGCAATACAATTGTAAGAAATATATTGGGATAAAATTAATACTTACCGGAAATATGAAATTCCATCCTTTTTTTGCGTTTTAGACGTATGATTTTTACAATAATTGAACGAGCACTAAGGCATGTTTCCCGGCGGAGCGTTCGAGCACTACTAAATCAAAAGTCCACCAGAATGTTGCGTTTGGTGCTCTTTTAGTGAGGTCGTTTTTTGCCGCGGACTGTGTATCTTGTATATTAGTGATCGAAGACGTTATCACGTAAAAAAAGTGTTTTTGTGAGCAATTATTAAACTAAACTCACCTCATTCATGTAATGCCAAGCCTGACACGCTCGGACCGGACTCAGCGGCTTGTAGTGGTTCCCGAACGTGTACATGTAGAACAGCCATGGCGCTGGGAACAGCATGGTGAACATGTCGCATAGCGCCATAGCCATGAGCACCACGTTGGTGGGTGTCCGCATGTGGCGACGGGAGAGCACCACCACGATGAGAGTGTTGGCAACTATCGTGGTCGCCAGCAGGAATGGCGCGATGTAGCTGAAAATGGTGAAAAAAGTTTGGTGAAAATGATTTGGTGAATTTAGTTTGGTGAAAATAGTTGAGTTGGTAAAAAAGTTACCGTCTAGCACAATTTACTGTACTTTGAAAAATGTAAGCTTAGCGTTTGACATTTAAAATTGTAAAAATAGTTGAGTTGGTGAAAATAGTTTGGTGCAAAATGTTTAAGTTAGTAAGAAAGTTACTGCAAAATATTTATACTGCGAAAGACTATTCAAGGTTCGTTTAAGTCTTCGTCTGAAACAATTAAAAAGTCACATGATATACAAAGACAACGTACATCGAATATTACATGTTGTGTCATTATAATAGCAGGAATAATCTCCAAAAATATTTTAGTGCAACTCAACATTTTGTATAATATTTGACTTGTTAAACAGTTGACTGTGAAACTAGTTGAGTCAAAATAGCTGAGTTTGTAACAGAGTTACTGTTAAATAAATAATCTACGAGTCAGCTGAGCCACAGTAAAAGTTTAGTATGTATAAATTAGTGTTTTAACTGCAGCATCAGTATTCTGTTAAATACTTTAAACATTGCTAAATACTAAATAGTATAACCCATCAACTCCCAAACGGCATGCAGGGTAGATATTCAATTGTTATCCATTGTGTTTAATATCTATTGTGTTTGCGATTCCTTCGATCGAGGTAATAATATTATGGGCTTTCAGTACATTTGCAATGTATGCAAATGGCGATTACAAGTAAGTACTCGTATATAGGCTAGGTTTATAATTATATGCGTCCTAACTTGCGGTTTGTCGACTAGACTGCGAGATTACAAGCAAAATATTATGTATGCAACGATTTATTTTATCTCGCGTTGTAACCACTAGCCTCTAAAACACGCGTTTGCGCCGCTACCTACATAATAAGAATTTAGCCTAAGGGTCTATAGTCTATACTCTATTCAGATCGGAATTGCGTGAGACGAGAGAGAAATGCATAGTACGCATGGCTTTGCGGTCTGATAATTTAACCCTTAGATGACGTTGGTGCTATTCAGAGGCTTATGTTCAGTAGATAATGATGGTGAATACTCACCCGTACATAGGTTCCGCATAGTTGATAGGAAACTCGCACGTCACATTCAAATAAGCGCGCGAATGGTTCGACGAGCAGTAGTCGTCCGACGAGAAATTCAAAAATCGAATGTCGTTGTCGCCGTACTCGTCGGAATTATTCAATTGTGGAACATCCGTGAAATTGCGCGGCCACTCATTCTCCGCCATTTTGGATTTTTAATCTGTTATCTCACGCTTGACAGTGACATGTTGTTTTTTTTAAACTATCGGACCTGCAACAAAGGAAAAGTTTTATAATGCTTTGTGTTGGATTAAAAATGTGTCAGATTTCTGAAATACGTTGGCTTTCGGTTTGTACGAAAGGATTATTGAAAAACACGACTCTGTTGACGATATAACGAAAAAAATTTAATATCATGATTCATGTCACAGTGGAACCAAAGTCAAAATTATATAAAACCCCTACATTTTCTGTTAAAACTGCACTAAATAACTACATAAGTCTTCAATCATACAATATCTTTAAGAGTACGAAAGTAATTCAGTGATCCAATCCAGCGCTAGATTGCTGCTGGAATAATGTAAACTGGAATGCACTGAATTGCATTCCAGTGCATCCCAGTGCCCGATTACATTGTTTTGCAGCAATCCAGTGTTGGATTGGGTTAACGTTAATCGTACCTTGACCGTAATTAACGAAAATTACAAACGCCCCGTCCGAACGCAGCTTTAGGCTTAATATTAACGAAGTTGTTAACAATGTGCTAATTAGTTCCACATTCTAGGGACGTCCTGGAACTTCGTTGGTATAAGATTAAGGCTGCGTTCGGAGGGTGCGTTTTGAACAATTAATGTTCTTGCAGTAAGTCATGAAGTAAACAATTGAAACCGTATTTTTAAAATACTAGATGACACCCGCAACTCCATTAATACCATTTAGCGCGCGGAAACCGTACAGTTTTGCAGGATTCAAAATATCCTATGTCCTCTCCCGAGACTCAAAGTATCGCAACACCAAAATCTCAGCAAAATCAGTTGAGCTGTCTGGGCGTGAAGAGTTAACAGACAGATAGACAGACGGACAGACGAAAAGATAGACGGATACACTTTCGCATTTATTATATTATTATGGGAGTATGGATTATCAATACATTTCCTTTATAAAACCTCTTAAAAATTGACGTAACATAAAATTTTATCGGCGCACGTATTGGCGGTTATATGGGTCTAACGTTTACTCGAAAACGGTTCAATAATAGACATAAATGGATCGGGATTGCCAAAACCTCCTAAAACTGAAGTTTATCTTAGACACTTGTGCGATAATATCTTTTTCTTTTCGCTTTCGGTTCCATAAAGTAAAAGAAAATAGACTTTCAATTTTTAAGCGACTTCCAAAAAGGAGAAGTCTATGTTCAGCTGTGGATTTTTTTAATCTATCTATACTAATATTATAAATGGTATAGTTAGTATGTCTGTTACCTCTTCAAGTTAAAATTTTGGCATGGGAATTGGAGATATTATGTGAGACGGGAAAGGAACAAAAGAAACAAAAAACTAGATCAAAATCGGCCCACACGTCTTGATGCCACAATGCCAACGATAGACACACAAACCGATAGACAGAAAAATCATCCATACTAATATTATAAATGCGAAAGTGTGTCTATACTCTGTCTGTTACTCTACACGCCCAAACCGTTGAACAGATTTTGCTGAAATTTGGCATAGAGATACTTTGAGACCCGGGAAAAGACATAGGATACTTCTTGTTCCGAAAAAATGTACAGTCCCCGCGCGATAAACGAGTTTTGGCGCAACGGGGTTGCGGGCATCATTTAGCTTACTTATATAATAACCCTCTTTTTGTAGGCGGTTAATAACATTGAAATCGCCCCTTCTGATCGCAGCCTAATCACATAATTAAGGAGTTGACATAATGAAATCTGAGGTCAGTTAATTATGTTCATTGAAGTGTAACATTAGGGGATATCGCACACGTCACACTTTTTGTGCGATCGAGTCTGCGGCTTACACACATTCTGATGGCGCGCGCCATGCAGATTGTATGTAAGCCGCAGACTCCATCACACAAAAAGTGTGACGTATGCGATCTCCCTAGTAAGGATTGAACGTTTTGTTTGTACCAGGCTTGTGGTCGCTCTGTGTGTAAAGAGCCTAATAATAGATTGCTTACGTCAAAGTTCAAACGTACCATTTCTATCCTAAATTAGATGTGTGTTAAATGCAAATAGCTCCCTTACGGCCAAAATCACATTTTTGATAATAATTATTAATTACTTAACTTTAATTTAATGAATAGTTTTACAAAAATGTGTAAAGACTACATCAAAATAATCCATATCCACAGGTACTTATTATATTATAAATGCCAAAGTGTCTGTCTGTTACCTCCTAACGCCAAAACCGCAGAACCGATTTTGCCGAAGATGAAACTTGCAGTTTTCCCTAAGTTGAACAATACCTAGGTAGTTCAACAAAAAAGAATCATTTAAATCTAACTTGTACTTTTTAACCGACTTCCAAAAAACGAGGAGGTTATATGTTCGGCTGTGGATATTTTTTTAATTTTATTTTTGTATGTTCAACGATTACTCCGCCGTTTGTGAACCGATTTTCGAAATTTTTGGTTTATTGTATTAGGTTTCACTTCAATTTGGTACCATGTTCACAAAAGTGGTGACCTGATGATGGGGTCTATGAGTAATCGAGGGAACTCCTCGAAATTTATATGGAAACATATGGTGATTTTGGTTTTATGTGAAGTGTACTAATAATATGCTACCAAAAAGTTAAATATTGGGTCAAGGTATACCAATGTTTCGAAGATGCTGAGAGAACTCCTGACTCCTTATAGATACACGTTTGGGAGTTTCGGCGTTGTTTTAAGAACAGAAAGCATATGCTACTATGCAATTCATATTCATCATCATAATCGTCATCATCGTCATCATAACCACGTCGTGTTAAGGTCACCAATGTTTCATGGCACAGAATAGATACTTAATAGTACAAGGCGTAGGTATGGATATACTAATAATAATAATTATGTACTTTATAACAACACCTGTTTGTTTAATACACGGCGGTCGGCGCCGCAGAGGCGACGGCGTCGCCGCGCTGCCACGCGCTTTAAAAAGAGCATTTGAACAAAACAAAGTCATTAAGTCTCTTTTTATTAATAAGTTATACTTATTAATCGATAGATGGCGCACTAAGTATCGATTTGAATTTTTGATTACAATAACAGCTGTCAATAATTATGATAATATTAAATATTATGCGTAGCTACGCTACATCCTACGCAAGTTTATACAATTTTTTATCTGAAAGATCCTTCGATCGTGGAAAAACGAGACACAATAGCCTTTCTATTGTTATCGCAATCGCCGGTGATCGCTTGGGGCTTGAAGCATTAAAATTGTTAAATTACTTAGCACAATATGTTCAGTTCACTGATAATATATTATTTTGTGAGTGTGAGTTGTGTCTCTTAGCAAATTGTAATAAGATACGTAAAATATACGCGAAGGTTTACCTACTAGTGTAACTAAAAAGAGTGAAATTATTATTATTTTTAACAAAAAATTAAAACCGACTTCCAAGGTAAAAACAATAATAACATTAATACGCTGTTCATATCAATGCACAGAGCATCCCAGCACATTATCATGACCTCCTTGCTACCTTTTCCAACAACCTGAATGTCCATGCCATACTTATATCTGAAACCTTCCTAAAGCCATGTCTCCCTTCAACTTCCTACTCCTTACCCGGTTTCGTCCTCATCCGCAATGATAGAACTGGCAAAGGTGGCGGTGGTGTTGCCATATACCTTAGACACCATCTCCCATTTAATATCATTGACAAATCTCCCACTGATTATTCGGAATCCTCTGAACATTTACTGATAGAAGTTTTGTTCGGTCACTTAAAATTACTGCTTGGTGTGTTCTATAGCCCCTCATTGCAAATAGACTATTTCCATAAGTTCGAAGTCCTTTTGGAAAAGTATGTCACCTCTGTCAATCACACAATCGTTATGGGCGACTTTAACACTTGCTTAGTAAATACAGACAATCTACACTTAGCCCGTGCCTTCAAACTCCGGTCCATAATTAACTCCCTTGATCTTCATATTCTTCCACTTAACCCAACGCACTTTTTTCCAAATTGTACACCTTCCCTACTCGATCTCATGATTGTATCCTCGCCTGATCATGTAAACACACATGGGCAATTTAACGCCGAAGCCTTCTCCTACCATGACCTCATATTCCTCTCCTATAAAATTCGATATCCTAAACCCAAGCCCCGTATTATAATGCAACGCAACTATAATTTAATTGACACTGCCAAATTTCTTGAGAATCTTGGAGCTATTGATTGGGACGTGGTATATAATGCACCCACTGTGGATGAGAAGATGGATAACTTCAACCACCTCTTATTGCAGATTTTTGATTTACATGCTCCTCTACGTCCCGTGAAGTTAAAACATCTCCCTGCACCGTGGCTGTCAGATGAGATTAAGGGCCTTATGGCCAAAAGAAATGCTGCCAAAGCTAAATTTAAAAATAACCCTACTGATCAGAATCGTGACAAATACAAAGAGCTTCGTAACAGATGCAGCCGCTTGTGCAGGGATGCACAGCGTCGCCATATCCACTCATCTGTTTCTAATGGTGATCCAGCAAAGGTATGGTCATTTCTCAACTCCCTGGGTATCGGAAAAGCAAAGCCCTCTCCCTCACCTAACCTTGATCTTGATGGCCTTAATCGTCATCTCACTTCTGCCTGTCCTATACCGACCTCCGTCAAACAGCAGTCCCTAAATGCCATTTTACATTCTCCTACACCTGACCCTCCGCTTTCTCCTTTTGTTTTTAAACCTATTACTATCCAGGAAGTTGAGAAATCCATAACTAGCATTAAATCGAACGCTGAGGGTGTTGACGGCATAAGCCGAAAAATGATTATTCTCAGTTCACCCGTTGTACTCCCCGTCCTCTGTCATATATTTAACTTCTCCCTCAGTTCCAGCACATTTCCCAGCTGCTAGCGCAAAGCTGCAGTTATTCCCATTCCCAAAATCAAATGTCCTACCTTACCTTCTGACTTCCGACCCATTTCCATTCTCCCATTCCTATCGAAGGTACTTGAGCGCCTTGTTTACCAGCAATTAAATTCATTCATTAATTACAATGGTCTGCTTAGTCCCTTCCAATCTGGCTTTCGTCCGGGGCATAGTACTGTGACTGCTTTAATCAAAGTGACCGATGACATACGCTTTGCCATGTCTAACCAGCAACTTACTGTTCTAGCATTGCTGGATTTCAGTAATGCTTTTAATACCGTTGACTACGACATCCTCATTGCTATGCTAGGTGCGCTTAAATTCTCGGATCCTGTGATGGAGTGGTTTCGTAGCTATCTTGTTGGTAGACAGCAATGTATACGTATTAATGATCGAATTTCTGAATACTGTGATATACCAGCTGGCGTTCCTCAAGGTGGTGTCCTATCCCCTCTCCTTTTTTCCCTTTTTATCAATTTCCTCACCCCGCTACTCACCTGCTTCTTCCACCTCTATGCAGACGACCTACAAATCTATACCCACGCACCTGCTAATGATTTGAAGTCTGCAATTACGGCTATCAATGCGAATCTTGCAACCATACTTCGTTGGAGCCAGGGCCATGGCCTGATAGTCAATACCAAAAAGACTCAAATTATTGTTATGGGTAGTTCAAAACAAATAAACCGGCCTAATTACGATACTCTGCCTAGTATTACATTTAACAATGTAGCTCTACCTTGTAGCAATGTGGCAAAAAACCTGGGTGTATACTTCGACTCAACTCTAAAATGGTCTCATCACATCTCTGAGATCAGTCGAAAGTTTTTTGCGGCGGTGGGCTCACTGAATCGCTGGAAAAATTTACTCCCTGTAAAGACTAAAATCGAACTTGCGCAGACTTTACTTCTACCTATCCTCGACTATGCAGATGTTTGTTTATTAGATCTCAGCGAAGAACAACTCAACAAACTTGAAAGATTACAAAACATCTGCATCAGATTCGTGTATGGACTGCGCAAGTTCGACCATGTCTCTGAATTTCGCCGGAAACTCGGGTGGTTGCCCATCAGACTCCGCCGGGAGGAGCATGTCCTGATCCTATTATTTAATATCCTACATGACCCCCGCTCTCCCCCCTACCTTAAGGATCGCTTTCAGTTTCGTAGTGCAGACCAAAATAAGCGTGTGTTACGCTCTGTTTATAATAATAAACTATTAGTACCTTTTACTAAGTCGGGATACTTTGCGGATTCTTTCGCTGTGAAGGCCACTTACTTGTGGAATGAACTGCCACTCGAGATTCGCGAGTCGCAGTCACTAGCTTCTTTCAAATCGAAGCTACATATCCATCTGAGGAGTAAAGTCTCTTGCTAGTTACTAATATTAGCTGCGTGTCTAATTTAATAATATTTATCTTTATTTATATGTTGTATTTGTGAACTATAATACTCTTATTTAATCTTTATTATCATTATTATTATTATTATTATTTTAGTTTTATTTTTGTCAAGCTGTTATTCTTTACCCCGCGTACTCTTTTTAGATTAAATTTTCCTCTTCTGCAGGGTTGCCTGGAAGAGATCGCTCATAGCGATAAGGCCGCCCTTGCCCACATATTGTTTTGTTAAGTTTATAGCTTAAGTAACGTGATTGTATTTAAATGTAATGTGAGCAATAAAGTATCGATCTATCTATCTATCTATTAATATGAACTAAAAAGTATTAAATAATTTTTCCTATCTAAAGTGCCTTTTCCCGAATGCGGCTAAACCTCAACTATTTCTGTACTCAATCTTCATAATTTTGAAGTCGGTGCCAGTTCCAAAAGTTTCAAATATTCTGTCAGAGGACTGAAGATTCAGCTATCTGGTACCGACTTCATAATAATGAAGATTGAGTACAGAAATAGTTGGGGTTAAGCCGAATTCAGAAAAAGGCACTATTAGATAGTAAAAATTATTTAATAATTTTTAGTTCATATTAATGTTATTATTGTTTTTACCTTGGAAGTCGGTTTTAATTTCTTGTTAAAATTATAATGGAGATATGCGAACACAAACATAAAACATACATACATACAATAATATACTTAAAATACTTATATACTAAAGACTAACATATACGAAAACTGAGCAGTTCTGGAAATATTACATACATACGGGTCGAATTGATAACGTCCTTTTTTGAAGTCGGTTAAAAAAGGTTAATTCTTCATGTACTGCTAGCTTTTTTCTTACATAGTTTCTAGCTTTTGCTTACTGTGCTGTTAGCTTTTTGCCTATACTACCAGTGCCATAAAGAGGGCGGTGCCACCGGTGCCCAGGCATAGGGCGTAGACTCTGGGGGGCGCAAGAAAGTCGGTTATAAAACAAGGGTGCAGTATAGAAGCTCGCACAGGGCCCAAAAAAGGCTATTTACGGCACTGTATACTACGTAAATAATACGTTGCTAACTTTACTTTCATCAGAGACAGTAGTTTTCCACAATACTAAGGCGTCAGCTAGATTACTCCCTGGCCCAATTATTTGATTGAGTAACGCTGAGTAAGGTTGAGAGGTTTCCCGCAATGCAGACTTGTAACATTTGGTCAAGAGTTAGGGCGTTTGTCCTCTCTCACAGGGACGTCACCGGCAAAAACTAGATGAAGACAACTTCGTCTCCGTCGCGCCAAAATTCGTTTTGTGCGGGAACCGTAAATTTTTCCGGGATAAAAAGCGTCCTAAGTTTTCGGGACTCAAGCTATCTCAATACCAAATTCACAGCCAGCGTCACGTTGACGTCAACAGAAAAAATTCAAATAAAACTAGGTGACGGCAACTCCGTCGCGCCAAAATTCATTTTGCGCGGGAATCTTAAATTTTTCCGGTATAAAAAGTATCGTATGTCCTTTCACGGGACTCAAACTATCTATATACCAAATATCAGCAACATCGGTGCAGCGGTTTGGGCGTGATGAGGTAACATACGGACACACACTTTCGCATGTATAATAATATTAAGTATATGGATAAAACTTTATGACAAGCTAAGTTATAGGTTTTATTTTGCTCTACACCACTACAAAGCAGCGGTAGCGGCAGCATGGGTCACAAGATCAATGTCGCTGGTAGAAAATGAAATCTAGCTCATAAAGTGGCATTTATGTTACAAGTTATATTTAAATTAACCTATTAACTCCCAAGCGGTCAACCGCGTAAACAATAGATTTCCAAGAATCCGCGATCGAAGGATTAATAAGTAAATAACCTCCTTATTTTCGGAAGTCGGTTGAAAATGTTGTAAAGCTTTGAATTTTTGTTGAGTTCGGTGAATTGCCACGTGTAATAATGAAAAAAAAATAAGAATTTTGCCGGTGACGGCGGCAGTGTACAAACGCCCTTACACTTCAAAGTTCTTAAGTTAGTTAGGCGAGTTTTTATACAACTACAAAAGGGAGGTTGATGATTTTGGCACAGTGTGAGTACCATAATCAAAGGCCTTAATTATTTCAATGAAAAGATTGAAATAATTTAGGAATTATAAATATGAATAAGTTGGTATTGTTTCTTGTGTGTTTGTTTGAATAGGCTAATATCACGAAATAATATACCGGTTTTATGTCATTTGGCATAGATAGACGTAGGCCAGTTTTTACCAACGATTTCAATTATTGGATATGGCATACGCCATCAAAACTGTAGCAATGTTTTGCATGCAAAATGTGTATCGAGAAAATATTTTCGTCCTTTTTTGTCTTACAGTAATGACTAATGACATATTATTATACTACTTTCTTTTTCACTAATTTTACGCTTTCAATGCAAAATTTACATAATCAATATTACATTAAACACGTCCGACTGTCACCGCGTCCTATGGCACACTGCTCTCAGATGAGTGAGCTCACTCATTTCGAGGGTGACACATTTTCGCGCTGACGATTGTATGGAATGCCTATTGTACAGGTTATAATTCTATGGTTTTTACGGGAAAATGTACAGTTGTTGTAGTATATTATGTTTTGAACATAAGAAATAACTTTGTTCCATTCGGGTATCTCTTGACACCTCTCAAGTTTTTTAATATAAAATATGGGGGCAAACGAGCAAACAGGTCACCTGATGGAAAGCAACTACCGTCGCCCATGGACACTCGCAACATAAGAAGAGCTGCAGATGCGTTACCGGCCTTTTACGCTCTCTTCTTAAAGGTGTGCAGGTCGTATTGGTCCAGAAATACTAGTTATAATACTAGGTCCGATAATTATTGTTCTGTGCCATGCATATTTAATTTCTAACTTAGCCTTCAATTATCTAATACAACTTGACTAAAGGCCTAGTTAGTAAGTTTGCACTTGATTGGAGGTTGTCAGCCAATTAGCAACAATTACCTTCGTCACTATTGTCCCACTTCCAGAGATAGAAATAGTAACTAGATTAACTCGATCACGGCTAGCTACAATAGAAACATGTCACTAGTATTACGTCTATACTAATATTATAAATACGATAATATATCTGTATATCTGTCTTTCTGTATGTCAGTCTGTCACCTCTTCACGCTCAAACCGATGAATCGATTTTGTTAAAATTTAGTATGAAGATACTTTTAGTCCCGGGAATGGACATAGGATACTTTTTGTTCCAAAATGTACGGTTCCCGCGCGATAATCGCGGAGTTGCGGGCGTCATCTATCCATACTAATATTATAAATGCGAAGGTGTGTCTGTCTGTCTGTTACCTCTTCACGCCCAAACCGTTGAACGGATTTTGCTGAAATTTAGTGTGGAGATACTTTGAGTCCCGGGAAAGGACATAGGATACTATTTATCCCGGAAAAATGTACGATTCATGCGCGATATAATTTTAGCGCAACGGAGTTGCGGGCGTCATTTGTATGGATTTTCATAATATAACACACATAACATTTAGTACATATCCATGACCCAGGAATATTTTAAACTTTTGTCTTGCCAATATTCGAACCGCCGACCTCTGACTTGGTCGACTCACTGAGCTTTTTATCAATAGGATTTGCAAATGTCGTGGAAAAAGCTACTTTTATAACATGCTCGACATAATATTTAAGCTCCTTACCTGAAGCTTTTATCGGAAACTAACTTTCACATAAAATAATACGTGAAAAGAAACGTAAGGAAAACTACTAGGGTATCTTCAAGATTTTCCTTTGAAAATATACTATTAAAGGTATAATATTATTACTGAGCGAGGCCATAAGGCTTCGTTGCGTCGCCGCAGCGTTTCACAAACTATTTAGTAATCCTATTACTGACATAAAAATTAACTTCTTATAAAATAATTTTTTTAATTTTAATTAAATATACTTGTGTAAGTATTACTATAATGACCATATAAATATTATGAATCATTATAATGTTACATTACCACTATATTAGTTATTACTTAATGTTTTTGTTAAAATAGCGATATCTTATATATAAAATTCTCGTGTCACAATGTTAGTCCACGAACTCCTCCGAAACGGCTTTACTGATTTTTACCAAATTTTATATGCATATTCAGTAGGTATGAGAATCGGCTACTGGGTACTTTATATATTGATAAGTGCATTTATTGAATAAATAATAGTAAATTATTACAACCTGAGACTGATGGCGACCATTGTTTGTGCGACGGGATAGCTATCGACGTTGCCATGGCGACATACTTATTTAATCACTTCAATAAAATAATATTATGGGCGAAATACTTTATATTACGGCAAAGCAACGTTTGCCGGGACAGCTAGTAATACTATCGTTTTATAAGTTACGTTCTTATTTTTAACGTGAATTTGTTCTTTGGAGAGGAATTAAGTACGTATTAATAATTTTAAAATAAATAAAATAAAAATTGATTTATTTCTGAGTAAAGCAATCAAGCAAAAAATAAAAGCAGCAGGCAAGTAAGACTGTGTTTTCTAAATAATAATTAATTTTTTGATTACAGATGATTTTACAAACAATATTTTTATAATATTATGTTACATTGATGCGTTGCTGTCGGCCACGGTGTTTCAACAAAACAAAGGACAAGAGATTAAACTTTAAAGTGGAAGGGCGAACCGCGCTATCTCTGTTTGGTATTATATTTTGCGTCGACGCAACGCAGATGTTACATACAATGCGTTTTTACAACGCAACGCAATAAGCCGCGCACAATATGGCCTCACCTTTATACGGACTGTGTATATTATTTTATATCCTTGAGTTTTACCCCTCAATAAAAAAACAATTCTTACAAGAACCGTACTTATTATGGTTGATAAAACCAGCCCAAAACTAACATATATTATTCAGATGGTCTGTCTGTCTGACTGTTACTTCTTCACGTTTGAACCGCTGTATCGATTGTAATGAATTGAGCTTAAGAGAGTGGTTACGCGTTCCGGAAAAGGAAATAGGATTAAGGGTAGTTTTCATCCCGGAAAATGTACGGTTCCCGCACGATAAACGTCTAGTTTTATGTTATAGGTACCAGCGGGGCTAAAATGGTCGCATTTTGCAATTCCTCTAAAATTAATTGAGAAACTGAATCGCCAAAACAGTCAAACTGACGAATGTCAAATCAGTACGAATTACTAGACATGAATTGTAAGCAGAGTGGCCTGGATATGTGTTTTTTTTAATGATTCATATTATGATTCATAATATGATTCTCCAAAGCGACCATTTTAGCCCCACTGTTACGGTTGACGATCGCAACTCAGTTGCGCCAACATTCATTTGTCGCGCGGGAACCGTATTTTCATTCTTACATTTTTCGGGGTAAAAACTATTACCTATGTCCTTTCTCGGGTCTCAAAATATCTCCATGCTAAATTTCAGCAAAATCGGTTCAGCGGTTTGAGCTTAAAGAGGTAACAGACAGACACACTTTCGCATTTATAATATTAGTATGGTAGTATCGATTAGTTAATGCCCACAACTCCGTTGCGCCACAATACTGTTAGTCGCAGGGACCGTACATTTTTCCGTGAAAAGTATCCTATGTTCTTTCCTGAGATTCAAAGTATCTTCATACCAAATTTCAGCAAAAACGGTTCAGTGGTTTGGGACATACAGACAGACGGACAGACAGACACACTTTTGCATTTATAATATTAGTTTGAATATTCTGTATTAATTTTAAGCTTAAAATTACACATTTGTTACCACAAACTTTACTGCTAAAACGTAGCTCTGATCAAACTCTAACAGCCGCACTCAGAGTCGTTCATTAAATCATCATTTAAAAAATCAAAATTATCCGCTGCCCATACAAACCGCAACACTAAATGCTCATTAAACATGAAATTCCCTCTCAGAGTCAGTTAATGATAAATTAACACCTCAAAATGGCGATTAAATTTAAATACAGAAGAAGCACCATTTAACTCGATTGAGCTGTCAAAGGGGTATGACATACAGATTTTTTTTTTAATTTGTCCCGGTCGGGACAGGCAAAGGGAGCGTTGCCCCTACAGCCATTTCTGTTTTCTCTATTTAATGAATGATAGTGAAGGCCGAAGCCAATTCTATGACATAGAGAAATAGAATACACGGGGGGCATGATCTTCTTCTTCTTCTTTTTTATATGATTTTATTTATAGCTTGTCAAAAAAGAGTACCGTACACACTCTACGCAATTTTTAATCATATTGTAACAAAATATATGAAAACCTCATTCAATCGAGTTAAAAATGTGCAAGGCAAATAATATTTAAAGTGTATATAAGCGTTCTCTATGGAAATACAAAGAGAAAAAACCACCTTTTGAGCGTGATTACGTTTAGAATTTTTTTGTTCTGCGTCTATTCTTTTTTAACAAACTGTAGTCGTGTTCGTTTCGTTTTTCAATGCACATTACGCATGCGCAAAGTTAAAAATTAGTGTCAGTGTCATGTTCTAAAATCTGACAAAAATTGTTAATATTTTAGAACATGACACTCAATTATTATGAAGTTGACATTACTTTACAGTCAGCTGCCAAACTGCGAAAAAAGCCGCGCATGCGTAGTTGAAAAATGAAACGAACACGGCTTTCTAGTCTTGGAAAGTCAAGCCGTGTTCGTTTAATTTTTTTTATTGGGCGTGAGTCGTGACTGCGGCCGTCAGAGTCGGTCATTAAAAAATAGCGCTGAACATCATCAAATTGAAATTTAATGCTTTCATTAGAGATACCTCTCAGAGACAAATTTAATTGACTGATTAATTTCTGTCCCCTATAAATCATTCGTACTATGACGAGAAGTAGTAGTAGGTATCTAGTAATTTTTATTTTGTTTTTGGTTGGCAAATTTAACATAATAATATATTTTAACATACTTAATACATTTCAACAGGATTTCATTGGTCAGTAGGTATATACTGTATATAAATAAACTATAAAGTACTTACTTATAATGTTTTGTACCAGTTTCAATTCTTATCACGTCATACTTTTATTTTAGTTAACAATGCAAGAAGACAAGAAGAAGTAAAAATTTACAAAGTTTGCAGTGCTAGACAGAATAATGAATATAGAAAAAAATAACAAGAAATCAAATTAACTGATGCAGCTCGCTTCAACTCCCGTACTTAGCCCAAGTGGGCCGCGATAACAATTGAAAGGCTATTGTGTCTCGCTTTGCCGCGATCGAAGGAATAATAAAATATATACTACTAAAATAATTTCATTCTTTCCTACCTTTCACCGTACCTCCCTACTACAGTTATGTAACAAACATAAAAGGTGTTAGAAAAAAAACATGTTTTATATTGTTTTTATAATAGGTACTAGGTATTTAAAAGTATTTATTGCAACATTTGAAGTTTCTATGTTTTACAATTTGGATTGTGTGAATAACCTGTCTTATGTCTACTATTACCTACCATTTTAATATAAGAAAACCATTTGCTATTAGGAATTATTCATAGATCATAATAATATTGTAACTATATAGTAAACATACTTTAATTTTAATACCGTAATTACCCAATTTGGTGACAATGTTCATACTTCTTTGTAGGTAAGTATATCTAGTTTGTATGGATGTGACTATAGGTACTTTTCATGTGAAATACTTCTATTTATTAGCAAGAAAAGGTAAAAAACAGCTGTATTAAGTAACTAGGCATAAAAATGCTTTAGTACTATCACAGTTATGAAGTTCTATGTTTACTGTGGCATTATCTAATATTATTATTATTTATTATTAACTTAAAATAAGTAAATGTTATTTTTAGCTTAATTTTATCTTTTGAAAAATTAAAACTGAAAAAATTTCAAGAATAACCTCAAACTTGAACATCAAACTTTACAATTAGCGATTTTTAATTGTCATCTCTGAGAGGAACATTTCATGTTAAATGAGCATTAAGTCTTAATTGACGTCTCTGAGTGCGGCGGTAAAACTCTAGACTGCAGACGCAACTAAAATATGCACTAAATGTAGACTAGATTAAACGGGCACTAAATTTAATACCTAAAGTCTAGACCTCAGCTCCATCCATTTTTGGTGTTGCTTGAACGTGTTGGAGCAAAATTCAGAAATTCTGTGCTAAAGTTGAGACAGTTTAAATTTTGATTTGATTAAATTGTAACATTTTGACACTAGACTAGACGTTCGGCGCGGCTTCGCCCGCGTAAATTAGACATTTCACAGACAAATTAGTCCACAAAAATAGCCTATGATTCTTTACGTGGTCTACTTCTTATCTGTGCCAAATAACATAAAAATTGCTCCAGTAATAAGAATAAGAAAAGCCCTTTCAAATAATTTCCCCCGTTTCTTCTCTGCTCTTATTAGTCGTAGCATGATAAAATATAGCTTATAGCCTTTCTCGATAAATGAACTATCTAACACTGAAATAATTTTTCAAATCGAACCAGTAGTTCCTGAGATTAGCGCGTTCAAATAAACAAACTAACAAACTCTTCCGCTGTAAAATATTAGTATAGATGTGACGTTTTGTTTGCGCTATACTCCCATACTAATATAACTTAAATATATATTACAAATACGAAAGTGTGTCTTTCTGTCTGTCTGCCTGTTACATCTTTATTCCAAAACCTCTGATGACTCTGTGGGGGAACAGCGTAACCAGCCACGAACTCTTTATCTTACAAAAAAAATGTGTAAGAATAAAAATAAAAAATAGAGACAGCTGCAGGCCATATTTCATTAAATACAAATTACTCACACTTACATCCATTTACATACTAGATATTAGCTTATTTGTTTTCAAAAATTTTGATTACTTTACTAAGATTAAATATACACATGACATAAACACACGACACAAAAACAGACTACATTTACCATACTCCAGAATTAAAATGCTAAACGAGAGCCCATACTACATGTCAGTTAAAATATTTAATCACCTCCCAGATGCAATTAAAAATGAAACAAAACTATTATCATTTACGAGAAAATTAAAAAGCTACCTAACTGAAAAATGTTTCTACTCGCTAGAAGAATTCTTTTCTAAAGAAGATTAAGTATAATAAATTCATAACATACATGTACTATTGTAATTGTATAAGGTATATAATAATTATAAGAAATTAAGAAATGAATAATACATATGATATTATGTTACGTAAAGAAATAATTATAATCTAAAATATTTGTTAACTTACTATTTTATAAGCAACCGCCTTTGCAAGGTGCTGAGTTTGTATGTGTATACTATACTTGGATGCTAATAAAGTCTTTGAATCTTTGACTGATCCGATTTTGCTGAAACTTGGTATGGGGATAGTTTAACCCATCAAGCCCCATAAGGACACCGGTGACCGCGACAACAATAGAACAACAATAGATTTCCAACAATCTGCGATCGAAGAATTAAATGGCTGGGATTTATTTTGCGTACACGAATTTGCGAGGATCAGCTAGTAACTAGATAAAAGCTAGTTTATATAATATAGCAGGTGGGTTATTATGACCTCTTATTTCCAGCCAGTTTACACCCGAAAACGGTACATTTTGAGCGTAAACTGGCTGGAAATAAGAGGTCATAATAGCCCACCTGGTATTAGATGACGTCCGCTACTTCAATGCGCCTAAATTAGTTTTTCGAAACCGTACATAATACATTTTTCTGGGGCAAAAAGTATTCTTATCTTTTCTCGTATTTTGAAGTGTCTCATTGCTAATATCTTAATCAGCCCAGCGGTTTAAGGCCGTCATCCGAGCAAACGACCTTGGCCATACATATGCCGCGTTGCCGAGATCGCACCAAAACCCTATTTTTTTACTTATCTTAGTTCAAAGTTGTCCTAAAAAAATTAAAACGGGGAATTAATAAATTAATTCCCCGTTAATAAATTAATTAAATCTATTGGCGTGTGTTTCAAATAAAAGTAATTTGTAAATCCTAAGGAGATGCTGAATGTATACTTGAATTTTAATAAATTGGTTTTACTTTGGAAGCTGATATCATGAGTATAATAAACAAAAATTGAAAATTTAAAACGGGGAAAGGAATGTTGATATACTGAAGATTATTGCTGTATTTTTATTATAACTTTGTAGCTTTCAAATTATGAGTTTATGAGGCTTGAAATACGGTAAATTACGGTATCTCCGCAAGGAACGCCCTTAAGACGCACATTCTCGTATAATATTAGTAAATAGTATAAATGTATGTTATTCCTCAAGTAATGTCCCAAAACTTTGTACAATATAACACGTGTCGTGCCCCACGTCGCGACCCGACGCGTCGGGTCGTGACACGCTATTGTCATTTGTCTGACTATAGTTTGTACAGCGTTTTAACTAAGTTTTATTTTTAACTCTTTTTTTTAATCCAAATAACAATAACAAAGTTAGTATACAATATGTTTGATAATCTTTAGTGTTAAAATATTTAGCATTCCGTTCAGGCTTCAATGTCATATTAGTGAATGTAATTTGGTTAAGTATTTCGTTTTCTTTACAATAACCTTAAAATAATTAATGTACACATTTCAAACAAAATTCCGCTTTGCTTTGAGCGCAGCGATCGAATCTTAAAATTCTATAACGAAAATAAACCTAACACCCCTCACTCTGACCGGTACAGCGGTGCGGCATTGCCGGGCATCTTCGGCACGGTGTTTGTATGGGTGCAACTAGACGTATGCGAATTTATAACTGCGTTTGATAAAACTGCTATGCAATAGCTTTACCACAGCAGTCCCCGAGTGCTTCACGTATTATTTTGTTTGGGATGTATAGTAGGTATTTTACCCACATATTATAATATTATACCAAATAGGTTTTCTTGATAATAACGTAAAATGAGCTACTTAATTATTAACCGAGTCGGTAAAAGGAAGTAATATTATATTCATGACGTAAATTATAACCTGGGTTGGTTACGAAAAAATAATGTTAAAGTAAATAGGACTTTATTAATGTATGTGAAAATGTACAGCAAGGTTTTCTAATTTCCGAAGCAAGGATAGGACTTTGACGCTATTTTTAGCCAACTACGGCAACAAATGAACATTCATTGTTTTAGCAGTATAATATGTCATATGTGCCCTCGTAGCGTCTAAACTACTTATCTAATTTTAACTAAAATGACGTATCAATAGAAAGACAGCAGATAAAATACTATATAAAATAAATATATAAAATACTATATAAATAACCGTGAAGATGGTTGGGTGCTGCCATCTAGTTGGGATCCAGTAATAAACAAACTCAAGCACAAATCCATGACACCTCGGCTTCAAGACACTGTGAGTTCGTTCTGCGTAGATCGGAACGCAAACAAAAAAGATGAATCGTAGGGTAGTTGAATAACTTCAAGTGATTGGACACCTCTCACCTCAGTCCGCCCGTGACCACGGCAGCTGTAAGGCAGCCGAAACGTCGGGATTAATATAAGTGCTCCGCGAAAAAATCCGTAAGTGTTTAAACTTATAATATCATGAGATAAAATACTGTAAATTTTTCACCTGTTGCTTAGTTGTCGCAATACGACGTGCAATATAATTGCACGCTGTGACCAATTATAATTAGTTATTGCATGTAGCTTGTATTTTAAATGTTCAAACCAATTGTTATTACTAATGCAAAACTGTTTTTGGTCCTAAATAAATAAATAAATAAATACAAAATCATGCAGATTTTAATATTTTATTGCATCACTAGATGACATCCGCAACTCTGTTGCGCCAACGCTTGTTTATCGCGCGGAAACCGTACATTTTTCCGGGATAAAAGGTATCCTATGTCCTTTCCCGGGATTCAAAGTACCTCCTCACCAAATTTCAGCCAAATCGGTTCATCGGCTTGGGCGTGTAGAGGCAACAAACAGACAAACTTTCTCATTCATAATGTATTAGTATGGATTTAAAACGAAAATCAGCGCCGCTTCGCATTTAGTTTCTATGTCAAACGACGCTTCTCTCCATGTTGTCATTTAAGATTTTGCAAGTAATATTACTCGAGTCTAATATTATTCAAGTATTATTCGCGCAAGATTCTTGTCAAGAAGTATTTAACATAGTATACCTTTGTAACACTTGAACATGATTAATGGTGTCACATTATAATATAGCTAGATTTCGCCCACAACTCCGCGGGAACTGTACGTATTTCCGGGATAAAAAATATCCTAGGTCCTTTACTAGAACACAAAGTATCTCCATACCAAATTTCAGCAAAATCGGTTCAGCGGTTTGGGCATGAAGATAATAGACAGACAGACACATTGAAATCAGTGCCTAAATGTGTGCGCAGTACACAACAGCAGCAGTACTCTACCTTGACTCTCAAAACACATTGGACGACCGACATGACTGGCGAAAGATCAGACGCAAGACTTTTTACATGCCCATCCGACGCATGGATCATCTTACTTGTCAGACAATCCGGTGATCAGCCTGCATTGTCCTAACCAAACTTGGAAATAACATGTTTCCAGCGCAGAAATCGAACCCACGATCAAATCAAGAGCCACGCTTTAAACCACTGGACAAGTCACATTATGAATATTGGCATATGACGGCTATGGATTTTTATAAATATTCAAAATTGGGACAGGCCGACACCGCAGGCAATTCTGTCAATTCAATTTGTGTCTTCTTATGTACCAGTTGCAAGCTCAAGATATAACGTCGTATGTATAAAACTGCAGTAGTTTTGAAACTTTTCTATAGCGTTGTTTGCGTGGTAAAGTAACATGACGCCACTAAGTCACAACTTAAATTGAAGTATGTTTCAGCATCCTAACTACTAATAATATAAATTGGAAAAGTTTTTCTGTCTGTCTCTTTGTTGCCTCTACATGCTAAAGGGTGAATGAAGCCAAACGAGCGTAATTTGTGAGTTGTGAGTCGCAGAATTTCGGTCGCGTAAATATGTTTTCATGCTCAATCATGACTCACAAAATTACGCTCTTGTGAATCAAACAGAACTTTTGTATGAAACTGAATGTAGCAGAATTTCTGCCAGCCGAAATTCTGCGACTCACAACTCACAAATTACGCTCGTTTGGCTTCACCCTAAGTCGCCGAACGGATTTAATATAGATGAAACTTGGTACAGTAATTCCGCACCAAGTATCCGAGACCCGATTAAGGATACAGGAGGGATTTATCAGTAAAAAATGTACGGTTACCGAGCGCTAAACAAATTTATAGTTAAATCCATACTGATATTGTAAATGTGAAAGTGTATCTGTCTGTCTGTTAGCTTCACGCCCAAACCGCTAAACAGATTCAAACAAAATTTGGTATGGAGATACTTTGAGCCCCGGGAAAGGACGTACAGTATTTTTTATCTTGGAAAAATGTACGGTTCCCGCGTGATAAACAAATTTCTGCATAACAGAGCTACGGGAAATATCTAGTTAGTACATCTAAATATATTTAACTCAAAGGTGACTGACTGACTGACATAGTGATCTATCAATGCACAGCCTAAACCACTGGACGGATCGGGCTGAAATTTGATGTGCAGGGAGATGTTATGACGTAGGCATCCGCTAAGAAAGGATTTTAATAAATTCCACCCATAAGGGGATAAAATAGGGGATGAAAGATTGTATATAATAATTCTTCTTAACGCGAGCGAAGCCGCGGGCAAAAGATAGTAAAATAATAAACCTTTATTTTAAGATAACCCAGCGAAGTAAAAAACTCTTTATAATTTTTCACCGACCCCAACCGTCACCCACATAATTTTTATTCTCTTTGTGATAATCCGTTTCTTTGAACACAAAAGATTATTTTTTAAGATGAGATAAAAGATAACAGATAAATTCATTATTCTTTTCATTAAAAATATATTTGTCTGTACAAAGGCTGTTTCTAATTTGGAATTAGAATATTTGTTTTTTTTTTTTTTTTTTTTGTGCGATTTTGGCACTGACACAGGGAAAGAATATTTGTTTCAAATTAATTCTTTATTCAAATTATTTTGAATACAATCTTGTGAAGACCCAGGGTTCGTGCGCGAGTCTATCTCGCACTTGGCCAATTTTTTTAATTTCTAAAGGCCTTTTACATATAAAATGCCTCCATATCCGGGAAATAGATATAAAAAAACTGCTTTTCCTATTTTCCAAATGTGGAATTTCCTATTTTACGTTTTTTAAAACCGTATTTCAAATTTTTTCTTGCAAATAATCAAGCGGATGTTATTGTATAACGTTCTGCGTGCAATTAATTTACAATTTCGGAAATAATTATTACAAAACTTCCCTGCGAACTCCCTGCAACAACAAGCTTGGGACAATTGAATATTTCCGAGTCGTTTAGACCGACGTTACACCATCCGATAAGTTGGCTCTGACATGCCGAATCTAACTGATCCGAGTTTCGACACTTAATGATGAATTTTGTGTTCAAAACTAGGAAATGTTATTGAATTGACAAATTTAGTGCGTTGTACGTTTGATACTTAATGATATTATATGCGAAATTGTGTCTGTCTGTCTGTTACCTCTTAACGCCCAAATAGCTAAACGATTTTGCTCAAATTTAGTATGGAGATACTTTCCCGAGAAAGGACATAAGAATATGATACTTTTATCCCAGAAAATATACGTTTCCCGAACAATAAACAAATTTTAGCGCAACGGAGTTGCGGGCCTTATCTTCTTTTTAATATTTTTACAATCCTGCAAGTCGCACATTTTAGTCCGGCAAGTCGCAGCGTGTAGCTCCCCCTTAACTCCATTCATCTCTAAAACCCCAGAAGACGCCGGGACAATTTAATTAATTTCTCACTTAATATTGTCATATCTCCAAGTTAATTTAAACTTTAACACCGCGGTGTAAGATCTAAATTGGATTGAGTATTCATCAACAGCTTGCTAGAGTCAGACTCAGTAATAATGTTACGTATATTATGTACCTACTGTACGTATTTATTATTTAGATATCCTTACATTAAATGCGGAAGTTATTTCTTTAAGCTTAAACCGCTGAACCGGTTTTGATGAAATTTTGTTTGGATATACTTTGAGAGAAAGATAAAACAGTTGCAGAAAAATGAAAATTTTAATGATAATATAATTTTTAGGGTTCCGTAGTCAACAAGGAACCCTTATAGTTTCGGTCTGTCCGTCCGTCTGTCCGTCTGTCCGTCTGTCTGTCTGACTGTCTGTCTGTCTGTCCGCGGTTTTACTCTCACCACCATGCAGGTTTTCAACCTGCATGGTGGTGAGGGGCCTTGCACGGATTTGCCAACATTATTGCTTTTGTGGTGGTGGTATTTGCAAGTTCTTGCATGCGAGTGTACGCATAGGCAGTGTGGGAGGAGGGAGGTGCTGTACGCATGCCTATGCGTGCACTCACTCATTTACTTAAAGGTGGAAGTTTATTTCGCGGAATATTGCTAAAAATAATAACAAACTAAATTTTAAGCTATGGATTTCCGCAAAGTAACGCCTGATTCCATTAACTATTAAAACTATTACGGCTAAGAAGACTTCATAAGTTATTGAGTAATAGTCGATCAACTAAAAAAAATGTATTCGGCGAAGTATAAATGAAACTTTTCGTTCAAATTCCTTTGAAAGTAACTGAGATGATGTTGTTAGTAGTGTAAAACACGCTATAAATATACGTTCATTGACCATAAAAGAAATGTCAAAAACTAGCGGTATATTGCGCGTGGCCCGACACGCACTTGGCCGGTTTTTTAAATGAGGCACTGAGCAGCCCGAAATCGCGGCGAATTTGTCAATTCAATGTGTATCTTGTCCAGTAGTAAACAAATTTCAGTTTTCAATAACTTGTAACATGTATCACATAGCTTTGTCACGTCGCAATATGAATTGACCCTTACTCAATTAACGTTATAATATTTTCATACAAGTTTTTTTAAGGACGTATTAATTGCCCATCTTTTTCATTCGAAGTTTATTTAATCAGTCACAAAAATAATGGCGTTTATTCCAAATGGGCTTAGCAATTACTTTTTCGTGCAAAAAGAAGATACATCAAGGCATACGCGTCAAAAGTTAATCCAGGCTTAGGGTGTGTACAAAGTAGGTGACTCAGTAACTGAGAAATGAGGGGTCAATTTAGACTTCTCGATCCTAGGTTGTGACCCCTTGAGGACAGCATATACGGGGTCAATCGAGGCCCCTCGATACTTCCGTGTGACCACCTGAAGACAGCATATGAGGGGGAATCGAGACCTCTCGATATTTCAGTGTAACACACCGAGACAAGACCTATTATACATTTTTTAATTGCGCTGACCAACTTTCATCTTCAAGATCAAACAATCCTATAAACCGCGCGCCGCCGCACCATTCTTCTTGTCTTTTTTTAACATACGCAAAAGAACTTGTGGCGGAACCACACAATCCTGCATCGCACTACCGAAACTTTCTAAGTGCTTCGGTATGTATAGCTGAAATCAATGGCGATAGGCTTCGGCCTGACCGAGCACTCGGTCCAGAAGATCTTCCTTTGCAGCCACTACGCATATTCTCGCAATGTTTTCACTTCAAAAATCGAGTTTAAAGGTCGTAGGTCGTAGCTAAGTGCGTACATTATCCCAAAATGGCGTCCAGATTTTGCGAGAGTGATGCTCGCACGTTTGCGGGTAGGCGCGAAAAATTGCCTCATTAGCCCCATAATAGTGACATATACAGTAGAGTAACTATTCTTTTAAAATAAACTCACAACACCGGCAAGTCTTAGCGTGCGATATTTTTAAGTTCCATAAATGGGAAGGCTGATAAAATGAATGCAGAAACTGTCCAAACTTGTGCTCAAGGTCATGAAAACCACGCCAATTACGCAGAATGGTTTTTGAAGAGTGTTTGCAAGTACTCGTAATCAGAAGCACTCTCTCTTCCTTTACTCATTCGTCCTACTGGGTGGAATCCAGTGGGACGGACGACCAATACGACTGGCAAGAGATCAGGAGCAGGACTTTAAGTACTCATCCAACGCATGAATCATTTTGCCAAACAATAAGGTGATTAGCCCAAATTGGTAACAATATTTTTCCAACGCGGGACTCAAACCTACAACTTGTCTTAAGAGCTACGTTTTTTAAATACTTAAAAATACTTTCTGAACCATGTAGGCATTAGCATTATGGTCTACTTTTTGGTTCCCGGTTCTTCAATCCGGGTTAGTTTCCGAATCGGTGATAGGCACCAGTAGTAACAACGTTCAGAAAATATTAGTAAAAATGTGTTCTGAGTAAAAATATTTGAATTTGAGTTTTGAGTTTACTGTTTATATAATTATACTGTGTCGGCGCTGACAGGTTATAAAGCAATATAAATTCCTTTGAAAAGGTTTGTTTATTAACAATTTAGGGTTCCGTAATTATTCTGAGGGTTTTTGGCATTTCAGGAGTTGGGATTTTCTGACCCTGTTTATGATAATTTTGAGCGTTTTACGTCCTTGACAGGGCACAGGTATATAGAGTTAAAATTCATTCTTAATATTATTATAAAGCTGAAGAGTTTGTTTGTTTGAACGCGCTAATCTCAGGAACTACTGGTCCGACTTAAAAACTATTTCAGTGTTAGATAACCCATTTATCGAGGAAGGTAATAGGCTATATTTTATCACTAAGATTAATAGGAGCGAAGAAATAGAGGAAAATGTGGAAAAAACGGGAGAAATTATTTGAAATGGCTTATAAATTATTATCTTAGAATTTTAATGTTATTTAGTATTATCATTGTTATTATAATGGAGTTTGTTCATACCCCGGTTGATACATAGGCTACTTTTTACTGCAGGAAAATGTCACGATTTGTTTTTTCAAAAAAAAAAATTCCATGGGGCACAGCTGATATTATAAATGCGAAAGTTTATCTGTTTGTTACCTCTTCACAGGCAAACCGCAAACGGCTGAATGGATTTTGATAAAATTTAATATGAAGATACTTTGGAATACGGGAAAGGACACAGTATAGTTTTTGCGGAAAAATGTACGGATCCCGCGTGATAAAGAAACGACACAATGGAGATGCTTAAAAGGGCGACTAACCCAAAAAATCAAACATCATCCTTCTCTCTTCACACCCACGCCCGTCTTTCATATCGCCAGGCGAAAAAAAAAGGACGCGGATTCATCGCCAAGTTAAGGTCGTCCCCCGAGCAAACGACCTTGGCCATACATTTGCCGCGTTGCCGAGATCGCGCCAAAACCCTATTATTTTTACTTATCTTGGTTCAAAATTGTCCAAAAAAATATTTAAAACGGCGAATATGTAGTTTATGATATTGTCGATCTATTGGCGTGAGTTTCAAATAAAAGTAATTTGTAAATCCTAAGGAGATGCTGAATGTATGCTTGAATTTTAAGAAATTGGTATTACTTTGGAAGCTTATATCATAAGTATAAGAAACAAAAATAGAAAATTTAAAACGACAAAAGGAATGTTGATATACTGAAGATTATTGCTGTATTTTTATTATAACTTTGTAGCTTTCAGATTATGAGTTTATAAGGTTTTAAATACGGTCAATTACGGAATCTCCGGACGGAACGCCCTTAATACAACATTTCGGGCTTATTTTCAATTATAAAAATGAATTATAAAATCGTCAATTTTGGGTTAGTCGCCAACTTAATGAGTCAACTATAGTCAGGGAGAGCGAAGCGAGCCCTAGTATATCCCACAACCTGAACATTTTGTGGTACACTTTACGGAAAAACTATCACGCCTATTGATTTGTGCTTTAACATAGGTAGTGATTTTTGTTTTTAATATGTAGATGTGTTATCACTTCAAGGTTTTTTGAATGAAGATGTGTTATCACCAGTCAGTCAAGGTGTGACGACGCGAGCCCTCACAAAGCTCGGCTTTTAGCTAGTGTGTAAAACAAAGAGGATGTAAACTGTATACTACGTAACAAGAGGTCGGACTTAGAAGAAAAAAAATAAACATTCGTTATTTTTTTAATTTAAAACTAAACGACAAAATTTTAAGTGCAAAACCTTTCACTCTAAACATACCAAAAATTAAAAAAAATAAAAATAAAAAGAAATGAGCTCAAATAAATGTTTTATTTCAATAAAAATTATTGTACATGGCTGAATAAATAGGCTAATAAGGTAAATTAAACAATAAAACAGATTTAATCCACAAGTTTTTGTTGATTTCTATTATTAAATATTATAATATTATTACAGTACAGTTTTATGTATTTTATTTATAAATATGATAGAATAGCTGTCTATGCTACTCTACTAACTACTTGATTGGCTTAAGCCATTATTCCACTTATCCTAGCGGCTAGCTAGGTTCCTAGGTAGGATCCTAGCTAGGATCCTAGCTTCTAAATGTTGTTCCATGTCTTGACTAAATCGGAAACGATTTAGGATCTAGGAACCTAGCTAGGATAAGTGTAATAAGCGCTTTATACAGTAAACTCTATATAGGGAGGGGATTAAAGCTGCGCGTCCACCAGGTTGGAATCGGGACATACGGTGCGGACGGTGGCACCACGTGTCGTCATATACTTGTCAGGCGCAGAATGATGTTCCAGTACTTCTAGTGCAGTTCATAGTAGTCAGTACCATACATAAAAAGCAACAAATCCGTCCACTGCGTACCTGCGCTCCGATTCCGATCCAGTGGATCGCACCTTTATACATACACACTTTGTTTTGTTACACCCTGTATACGACAGCTGAAATCTATGGCGCGGGTTCAGGCCAGCTGCATACCACCTCACTTGATCCGAGGATTTTTCCTTGGTGGCCGTACCACTCATAATCCCATACCTTCCTTCTCCTAAAATCTCCTTGCATTGAATCTCTTTGCTGCTTTCGTTCCCAAGCGGTCGCATGCGACCGCGAGAACAAAAGATTTCCTAGAATCCGCGATCGAGTTAACAGCTATTGCTTGCAGACTAAAATGTTGCAAACTAGCTGTATAGGGACCTAAAAATCTGAAATTAATGAAACATTTTTCATTTATATTCCATACAGTTTACATAAATTATAGTAAGTATAGTAATTAATAACCTTATGTATTGTTACAATTACACAATATACACATGATACACATTTCATCATTTTCCAAATTAACTGCATACTGATATACATTATAATAATTTCTATGAAATAATAATCTATCTTTTTCATATTAATATAGTTTAAGTTCTAAATTATTGTACAATTATGCAAATAATACTACGACATACTTTGTATTAGAACATGGTATGATATCGTTATGTTTTGCTTCAATTTATCAATTTACGGTTACATTTACATTTTACAATGGCTTACCTTTCGTTTTTCAATAATTAATCCACTTAATTTACAATTTTTGTATTTTTGTAATAAATAATTTTCACAAAATGGAATTCGAACCTTGAGTTTTAAACTTCATCTTCCTCTTTTTTCTCATGTAGTTTATATTCTCTATGGTCTTTTTTATCAACCAATCACAGTCGACCGTGCTTAAAAATTGTACAGATTATGCGATTTACTTTAGTAGCTACGTTTAAATTTGGAACCCAATTTTTTTTTGTTCGGAAAGTTTCGTCCACCTGGTGTAAAATAGGTAAGCTAGAACAAACCTAGACAACAAAATTTATTATACGACAAAGGACGACAAACGTGTATGAAAATTGTGTTCCATTTTTGAAATGAGCTGTAGATCAAAGGCGACACGGCAAAGCGCAGTAAGTGCGGAATTGGAAATTTTCAGATTTATTATTTAAGACTTGTGACGTGTTATGTAATGCCATGTCATCCCAGTTTTGATATTACTAAGCTGACCCGGCAAATGTTGTCATCCTTATCTTTTAATAATAATTATTGTAATGAAATAAAAGCCGTAGATCGTGTGGAAGGAGAATTTAGAATCGTACGTTTAGAATAATGCTGAAACAATATGGCAAAAATTATGTAAAAAACAGGGCCAAAATGTTGCTGTACATATCAAAGAGACAGTAGTTTTTGCCAAAGAGTAATAAACACGCATTAATTATCCCTAGAAAAAATAGGCAAGGCCTATTTCTCACTTTCTAAAATGTTTTTTTGTGACAAATGTCTCAAAAATTATGTGCCTAATTTTTTTGTTCAATAATAAATTTTATAAATTGAAGCATAACTTGTATTAAAGTGGAATGAAAACACCTAACGAATAGTAGCATAGCACTAATTGAAACATTTTTATAGCATTTGTGCAACTACATATTTTTAGAAATGTAAAAATATGACTTACATCCTTTTCCCTTGTGGGACAATGAGATGCGAGATACGAGACAATAAGGTCTGAATTCACAGCTGTTTTACTTCTGAAATGACCTTTACTTCAACGATTTAAGGACCAATTTTGTTTGCTCAAAGGTGGAATAATTCTCTAGGTCTTGAACTTATTGTTCCAAAACATAGACTATAGAGTACAGAGCATAGAGACGAGTGAATAAGGATTGTCTATTGTTTTATGTCCGCCATTTGTTTTACGAATGCAGCTTTGATGAAATTTTGTTGTTTTTGTGTTATTGTATTTTTAACCCCGATGAAAAAGAGTTATGTATGTTTATGTATGTCTGTCTTACATGATCAAGCGTGTTATTAGTAACAGTTCATCTATACTTATCTATATCTATACGAGTACTTATTATAAAACAAAGTCGCTTTTTTTCCCTCATGCCCCTTTGTTCCCTTTAATCTTTAAAACTACGCAACGGATTTTGATGATTCTTTCAGCGTTAGATAGCCCATTTATCGAGGGAGGTTATAGGCTATATTTTATCACGCTAAAACTAATAGGAGCGAAGAAATAGAGGAAAATGTGGAAAAAACGGGGGAAATTATTTGAAGGGGCTAACATGAATGCGCTAATCTCAGGAACTACTGGTCCGATTTGAAAAATTCTTTCAGTGTTAGATAGCCCATTTATTGAGGAAGGCTATAGGCATATATTTTTTTAGTGGCTATATATTTTATACCCGTGCGACGCCGGGGCGGGTCGCTAGTTATTATTAATAGGCTACTTGACCTATATTCAATTTCATTGAACAAATGCATATTTCTAGTAGAACTTGGCCTAGGAAACCGTATTTCACCCTTATTATCAAATAAAAGCTTATGATTGATAAATAAAGTCGATTTGAAAATATGATTTTATGAAAATAGGATTTGTGCTGACGAAAACGCTTTTGCAGTACTTCCGATTGGGATGTGACGTCATCCTCCTACTAATTTAATATCTTTTATTTATCGCGCTCGCTATATGTAAGTTTATTTGTACATAAATAATAAGAATAAGAATAAAATGTATTTTCTTCAATAATTCAAATAAAACATCAGTTTTATATATATTATCTCCATTTATTGTAGACCGGAAATGAAATGGCCAAAACTTTTCTCCAAAAGTTTTCAACATTACAAATGATTTCTAATTTCTTATAATAATTTTTTATAATTTTTGGGCACTTTTAGACTCGTACATTTAGCACATTAAAAAAAATCAATAAAGAGAGTTTAAAATGCAAAGCGTATGACGTCACACTATGGCGGACAGTGTTTTTGGCGCCATTTAAGAGGCAAATTTTTGTGGGTTTCTACTGTGTAAAATATTAAAATATTAGTTTTTTTGTAAAAATGAATGATTATGAAGCGATTAGCATGAAGAAAAAAATTAGGTCAAGTAGCCTATTGGTTTTTTGCTGGAAAATTGGAAAATTGCCTCTCTGTTTGCCTGTCGGTTCTCGGTCGGTTCCATATTCAAAAGTTAGACTTGGCAAGATGGCACTAAATCAACATATTACATAGACGCCAACAGTAGGTTCCGAAATAACGCCCAGTGTACTGGTCAGCGCGCAAGAGTAAAGCAACATTTATTAAAATTTGGTAAATAAGTACTAAAGTGTGTCTGCCTGCCTGTTACCACTTCATACCCAAACCACTGAACGGATTTCGCATAATTTTGTATGGAGAAACTTTGAAATATGGGAAAGGACATAAGATTTTATTATTTCGGAAAAAATACGGCTCGCGCACCACGCGAATCGGCGGGGCGTCATCTAGTAATTCATATCCGACAATTCACTGAAGTATATTTCCGAACGAATCGACAGTGCGACGTCATTTCCACGTCATGAGCTCTAGTCAGTATACTGGGCTATATTTTGGAACATACCCTTCGAGATTTAAGATTAATTTCGGCGCCCTTTCTAACTTTCGAACGAAATGTTGGCAAAATCTTTTTTTAATATTATGGACCCGATTAAAGTCATACTTTTTTCTTTGTAACAACTTTGGTATTACTTATGAGTTGTGAAATTTTTAGAGCTGTATAATTTAAAGTAAGAAATCCATACTATACACAAATGAAACACAATATTACTTGCATTTTTTCCACTATATTCATAAATTACAATTTAAACACTTTAAACACGACTGGTTTCGAAATAAATCATCATCAGGTGTATCTACTTAAAGTCGCGTCGGTAGTTTTGAATAATTAAATATACAATCAAAACAAATATTAGGGTTGTCAGCGTCATAGTTTTTTTTACAATTTGGTAGAATCAATTACATAAATACATACTAATATTATAAATGGGAAATTCTGCCTGTTACTTTTTCAAACTTGCGTTGCTTAAGCGATTTAGGCTGGCCGTATACACGCGTTTTCCGCATTCGATTTATTATGTGCAATTACGATTTGGAATTCCGTGAGACTAGCGCAAACGTTCGTTTTTCTTTCACGTGCGAACGCGACGCCTTGAACTTGAAACGTGGACTGCGGAATTCGTTCCGTTCGGGAAAAAGCGAACGCGCGCACCAGATAGTCCAGTTAAGAGCGGGCTGTGCAATTTTGCTGTGTTTTCTAATAAGTATTACGATCCCGGAGGACGAATGACTCAAATGAAATTGGGATTTATTTAATCACTAGATGATGCCCGCAACTTAGTTGCGCCAAAACTCGTTTATCGCTCTGGAACCCCGGGACTCAAAGTATCTCTTTACTAAAATTCACCAAAATCGGTTCAGCGGTTGAGGCGTGAAGAGGTAACAGACAGACAGACAGACACACTTTCGCATTTATAATATTAGTATGGATTGTATAATATTTATCTGATATTTAGTTAACGGAAAACACGATTCACTTATTTTGACTCGATAGTTTTATTTTTCGAAATTATGAATCTTTTTGGGCATTTCAACAAATATCTGTTACACTTATCCAGTTACTATAATAAAATAACTTGCACTACAGCTACAATCATACACTTTATAAAATAATAGGTAAAGGAAATAAGTATTAGTATTGTACAATTAGTTTTTAAGTAATTATCAAATAACAGTTTTGGGACTTACGACCTTTACTTTCGTGTTATAATGCGGGAACCGTTGTTACGCGATATTGTTCATTATTGTATTAGCTGCAGCCTAAAGCACATTGCCCGGGAGCAAGATTCATGGAATTATTGTATCACGATTGGAGGATAGCGTTGTGTGTAGGCGGGGCTAGTGTTTTCACAGTAGGCTCTTAATGTATTTAACGAATTCGGAAATCGAATACGCAAAACGTGTGAATGCAGCCAGTTTAATGTCAGTAATCTGATAGTGTGCAACATGTCGTACTTTGGTCGGATTATTTACTGTACCTACGCTAGTAGCGCCCTATGCTCTGACCTTTGCGATATTCAGGCAATTTGGCTCCCAGATGAACCAACTTTCCGCTAATCGTTCCAATTTTAAATAGCAGGATTAAATGGGACCCGGCAAAATCTTTATAATCCCATATACAACACCTCCCATTAGTTTAAAAGTCCCAAAGTATTAAGCATATGTAACTTTGGGACACAAGTGATTAAATTCTGCCCTTTTGAGGTTTATTTAAATGTTACAAACGATTAAATACAGCTGTACTCGGCGAAACATGGCGGTTGCGGTATTTGACTCCCTGTCAAAAACTTGTAATTTTTTATACAAACAACATCTGACACTTCATTGTCAATCGTGGTTTATAATATAAAAAATGACAAGTTTTTGACAGAGAGTCAATAATCGCTACTGCCATGTTTCGCCGAGTACAGTATAGACATTTGCCTGGTGGCAATTTTATCTGAACACCCTGTAGTTTTCAGTCAAGACTCAAGTTACATTATTTGTTTTTCCGAGGTAAAAAATAAGTACTTATCCTATGTTTTTTCCGGGACGCGAAGTATCTATATACCAAAAAAGACGGGTTGTACTCCGGGAGTGCCGGCAGAAGTAAAAACTTGATTATTAACGTTGTGCACTTTTTAACCCATTTTTTATGAAAATTGATTTTTAAAAAAATCGATTTTTTTAATTAATCGAAACCCGTACAATCGATTAAAAAAAATATATCGACAGTCGAAAAAACAATCGATTGTTCGATTTATCAATTTCGATGTTACGACACTACTCTCCAACCGTCTTACGGTTTCTCCAAGGTTTTTCGATCAGCACGAGAATCTGACGCGAGTTTCATTTTTACCCATCCCACAAAAGTGCTCAACGCCGCTAAAGAAGTTTTCACTTCAAAAATTTGCTAAATCGGTTCAGCGGTTTGGGCGTGAAGGGGTAACAGACATACACTTTCGCGTTAGTAGTATTATAGTAACGACAGTAATTAATTACTATAATATGACCCCCGCAACCCCATTGCGCAAAATTATTTAGCACAGACAGACACACAATTTGAATTTATAATAATAATAATACTCCCACGCCGGTTTCAGTGAATATGGTGGCCGGTTTCATTGAAACCAGGCCAGTTACGCAGGAGTCATTTTAAAGTGCCCAAGTGTGTACGCAGTACACAAGAGCACTCTGTATTCCTTTTACTCTCATAACCCAGTGGGACGGACGACTGACACGACTGGCGAGAGATCAGGCGCAGGAGCGACTTTTTACATGCCCATCCGACGCATGGATTATATTTCTTGTCTGACAATCAGGTGATCAGCCTGCATTGTCCTACCCAAACTTGGAAATAACAATATGTTTCCAACGCGGGAATCGAACCCACGACCTCCGAGTCAAGAGCCGAGCTCTGAACCACTGGACCACGGAGTGAATTTATAATATTAGTAAGTATGTTAATAGTCATTTATTAAGAAAGCCACATAATAGTATATTTCGACTGATAACAGATGTTTTTAATTAGGTGATTACTATTAGTTGTCAGGTAGTCGACTAATGAAATTATGTTATTTATAGAAATGAGACCCTAGGGCGTCAGGTTTGTTTGGCAGACGGACTTCTTTTTACCCAACTGTGAAGCCAAAAAGGATCTGTAATTTGGCAGTCGGGTTTTACCACACCCCGATAAGTGCCGCATAGGCTATCTGCCACTTAACTTGATAGATAGAGGACCTGTTTCACCACTTTCTGATAAAGTGCAAAATAGGCTATTCATTTCTGATAAAGTGCCGAATAGATTCTCCATACTTCATCTGTCAAGTTATGTGGTGGATTGCCTGTTCGGCACTTATGAGGAAGTGGTGAAACAGGCCCTAAAAGTGGCATTCTGATCCTCGCGACAAGCAGAGAACGAGACCTACAAAATTTTAAAAAAATGTCACATTATCAATTAGAATTACCTAGAACCTGTTAGGGTCTGTTATTCAGACCGCAAAGCTACGCGTGGATGCATTTCTAAATTTATATGGATTAGACAGATTCGCAAGACGTCTCATGCAATTGAAATCTGTCAAATCTATACAAATTTATGTCGCGCCGCGCGTCGCCTCGCCTCGTCACATTGCGGTCTGAATTGACAGGCTACATTGGTCTAGCGACCCATGCCGCCGCTGTCTTGCGGCATCGCCGCACCGCTGTGAGTTGTGACGGTCGGAGTGGGGGGTGTTAGGTTTATTTTCGTTACGAAATTTCTTGATTCAGTCACCACGATAAAAGCTATGCAGTAGCTTAAAAACTTCTAGAAATCTCCCGTCTGCGCTGACCATTGGGAGTCACGTTTCCGAACTTGTTACTCTGCAATAAATTCGGTGTTCTTTCAGCTAGAGTTACTTACAATCTTATTGCCAAAGACATTAGGGTCAGTCTCATAGAAACAAGGGTAAAATAAAACTGAACTAAACTCACCTTCTTACATAATGTGCTTTAGGATAGCCATAATTTGATATCCCACGAAAAACATACCTGTTAAAATAGGGCCTAGTTCCTAAAGGCTAATTGTTGGTCTAAAAAAAGAGTTGAAATCCAATCCTATGCCCAGTTCAGATGCACTTAGTCGATCATAATCATCTTCATCAACAGTGTAGTGTATTGATAAATAAAGATGGCCGCCTAGCAAGGAGTGGGGGCTTGTAGAATATGACCGCCAGACGGAGGTCTGTCGTCCACTTTCTTACCGAGCCCCCGCCGAGACTAGAGCGTTCAGTAATACAGTATTCTGTGTTTAATTTACTCCTTCAACGATATATAATGTAACAATGGTACAAATAGTCTGATCCATAATACTTCTAATTTGAACTTGGTAGGTTAATTAAATCCTATATTATCTAAATTCTAGTTATATAATTAATCAAGTGTAACGTATATAGCACAAAAACCTGCCAAGTTCAAATCAGAAGTATTATGGATCAGGCTGTTGATGAAGATGATTATGATCGACTAAGTGCATCTAAACTGGGCATAGGATTGGATTTCAACTCTTTTTTAGACCAACAATTAGCCTTTAGGAACTAGGCCCTATTTTAACAGGTATGTTTTTGGTGGGATTTCAATACTTTTTTTCAAGAAATCATACCTATCTTTTCTTTTTGTACCACGCCCGATATAAACAATAGTTTCAATAGATGCCTCACCGTATCACTGGTACATAAGAAATTTTATCTAAAGTTCGTAGATAGCCGACTCACGCTTGACCGATTTCTTAAATTTCTTAATTTTTCGTTAATCTACAATCTACATATAACACACGACCTGTGTGCCGAATTTCATAACGCTAGGACATTTGGAAGTAGCCTCTAAACTTCATAGATGGGCCAACTCACGCTTTACCGATTTCTAAAACGTCTTAATTTTTTGTTAATCTACATGACATTGATCATATCTATGAAACAAGACCTGTGTGCCAAATTTGATAACGCTTGGACAATTGGAAGTGGCCTCTGAAGTTCGTAGATGAACCGACTCACGCTTGACCATTTTCTACAATTTCTTAATTTTTCATTAATCTACATATAACACACGACCTGTGTGCCAAATTTCATAAAGCTAGGACAATTGGAAGTGGCCTAGAGGTTTTGATTACCGGTCAGTGAGTGAGTGAGTGAGTGAGTGCCAAAATTAGCTATTTTTACAGGGACATATTTCAGGATCTACCGAACCTATATCTATGAAATTGGGTATACTGCTTTAGTATTAGTATATAATTACGTAGGTTTAATTTTATCTTTGTACTCGCTATAGGCACTGACCTACAGGGGGGTCGAAAGTGCGTCGAAACGGTTCGTGTAAATAGTGCACGGCATGCGCGCGGCCTGCTGGAACTAGGCCTGCGCACTTGACTTTGTACTCGCTATAGGCACTGACCTACAGGGGGGTCGAAAGTGCGTCGAAACGGTTCGTGTAAATAGTGCACGGCATTCGCGCGGCCTGCTGGATGCACGGCATGCGCGCGGCCTGCTGGAACTAGGCCTGCGCACTTGACTTTGTACTCGCTATAGGCACTGACCTACAGGGGGGTCGAAAGTGCGTCGAAACGGTTCGTGTAAATAGTGCACGGCATGCGCGCGGCCTGCTGGATGCACGGCATGCGCGCGGCCTGCTGGAACTAGGCCTGCGCACTTGACTTTGTACTCGCTATAGGCACTGACCTACAGGGGGGTCGAAAGTGCGTCGAAACGGTTCGTGTAAATAGTGCACGGCATGCGCGCGGCCTGCTGGATGCACGGCATGCGCGCGGCCTGCTGGAACTAGGCCTGCGCACTTGATTTGTTGAAAAGAAAGATTTTTAGACGCGTTGTGCAGTTTTTCGTGATGGGTGAAAAGGTAAAACTCGTGTCAGAATAGATCGAATATAGATCGATAGAATCGAGCGAAAATTCGTAAGACGAGAAAGCAGATCGCCGGCGAGGAGAAGAGAGAGGAAGTAATATGCATCCTATGTTGTCTTAATTTCTACCAACACTCTTTACTTCAACCCATCAAGCCCCATAAGGACACCGGTGACCGCGACAACAATAGAATTAATAATAGATTTCCAAGAATCCGCGATCGAAGGATTAATCAACAATCATTATTTAAAAACCTATACTGTACTCGGCGAAACATGGCGGTAGCGGTCAAAAATTCGTCATTTTCAAAGCCACGATTGACAACATCAGACACTTCATTATCAATCGCGGCTTTGTATAAAAAATGACAAGTTTTTGACAGAGAGTCAATGACCGCTACCACCATGTTTCGCCGAGTACAGTATAGTAATAATAGACCAGCTATTCTCAAAGTATGTTCCGTGAAGCCCAGGGGCTCCGCAAAGACCTTGTAGGGGTTTTACAGGCGACATATAAATTGCTTTCAGAAAATATGTCATCAGACAATTCACTCAAAGATAAAATATTTTTTTGGGGTCCGTCAAAGTCACTTCTTAAAAGGGTTCCGCCAGCAAAAAAGTTTGAGAACCGCTGTTCTACAATATTCATATTATCCCTAAAAATCGTATATTTTCACTGAAAACACAAATCTTTCACGCGTACCTACCTTTAGTTTGACCTCAGGACCTTTTTTCGCTCCGTCGCTTCTATTCTTATAATATTGTCTATGGTCATAACAGAGGTTCTAAAATGAACCTTATGTAATGTACATAAGGTCGTGTTATACGCTTCAGCGATTTAAAATTAGGGTTTTAGAGTTAAGCAACCTTTTTCGTGGGGAAAATCGCGGTTGGTGTGAAAATAAAACGATTTGTAAAATAATATTAAGACACGAAATTATCCATATAACTAATATTAGAAATGAGTAAGTTTGCCTTTCAGTCTGTTTATTCGCCCATCTGATACCTCTTCTACCGTGTGTCTGTCTGTTACCTCTTCACGCCTAAACCACTGAACCGATTATGCTGAAAATTGATATTATTATAATCCCAGGTAGGTAACACAAAATATTTTGCTACTAGACTAAACTATAGGCGCTAAAATAAATACCCTAGTAAAATTAGTTTATCGCGCGGGCAGCGTACATTTTTCCAGGATATAAAGTATCCTACGTCCTTTCCTGGGACTCAAAGTATCTCCATGCCAAATTTAAGCAATATCAGTTCAGCGGTTAGGGCGTGAAGAGGTAACAGACCGATAGACAGGCACACTTTCGCATTTATTAATATTACATTATCTTATATATAAAATTCTCGTGTCACAATGTTAGTCCACGAACTCCTCCGAAACGGCTTTACTGATTTTTACCAAATTTTATATGCATATTCAGTAGGTCTGAGAATCGGCTACTCGGTACTTTATATATTGATAAGTGTATTTGTTTAATAAATAAAAGTAAATTATTACAACCTGAGACTGACGGCGACCATTGTTTATGCGACAAGATAGCGATCGACGTTGCCATGGCGTATTTAAGGCATACATATTTAGTCACTTCAATAAAATAATAATATGGGCGAAATACTTTATATAATAGCAAAGCAACGTTTGCCGGGACAGCTAGTATTATTATAATGATAAGGGAATTTCGAGAGGCTTTTGATGTTTTTTTCGAAAATAATCCCTCACCCAAAACCATGCTAAATGTGACATAAAAATAATCCGACCGATCCACATTGCAAAAACATTGTATGTTCCATTTTATCAAAATAATTAAACCCGGAAATATCATATAAATGATATTTTCGAGAAAATTATTTCAGGACTATGAAAATATTTAATTTCTCCAGTTATGACTCTGTGCGTCGGAATCGTTATAAAAGGTTTACGCGTCTCTGATTTATTTTTAACCGACTTCTAAAAGGAGTATTTACTATTTACCGTATTTAAAATACCAAAATTCACCTGAGGTGGTTCACTGGTTTAAAGCATGAATAAATAACATACAGACAGACATACAAACAGACAGATATAATATTATATACTTACTTTAGTATTTCTAATATTTTGTATAAAATATGCTAAAGTAAAGTGTACTGTATACAGTATACTCAATGTTTTGTAGTGGGTATTAGGTATCATTTGTCTTGTTGTAGGTTTAATTTTAGTAACAACCTTAAGATAGGGTAAATGACCAGTGATTGGACAGTACCAGTCATTGGAAAGAGCACAAAAACACAATATTTACTAAGGTTTCTTTAAAAACTACCTGTTTTTCTTTAAAATCAGGCGTTCTATTATTTAAAAAACAGACAGTTTTTAAAGCAATCTCCATAAATTTTGTGTTCTTTTGATTTGTCCAATGACTGGTACTGTCCATTCACTAGTCATTTACCTTAATTATGTTATGTATACTATTTTTGGGTTGCTGTCTAGCCTAGAACTTGAGATTATGTTTGTATCACCATGCATTGACTGTTATAACCTGTCTGTATACCTACTAAATATAAATAAATTTTGTAAAATATCCATGGGATACACTTACCATAAGGATATCGCTGAGATTGTCAGTTAGTTTGAGATCTGTAACAAAAAGACACTTATTATTGGAGTCCAAGTTTTATCTTTTCTGCATTTTATAGGGATGTAATATTTTTGACGCTGTAGAAAGTAGTCTTTAGATTTTCGAAACCGATTTTGGTAATTCTTTCACCAATAAAAAGCCAAGGAATATGTGAATGTCAACGACTTTTAAAATAGGACTGACCTAATATCCTGTGAAGAATGAAAATAAAAATCCATAATAAATAATAATGCCTAAAGATATTATAGAGATACATTAAAGAACCCGAGAAAGTTACTTATTAACGATATTTTTAACTCAAAAATGTACGGTTCCCAGTGATAAACTGAGTTGCAGGAGTTTTATATATATAGTTTTATAATATTTGGAATAAAAACCACAGACTAATATTTTTGCAGAAGGTCACTTATTAGTTCCACACGACTGACTTCTGTGAAAGGTATCGTATAATATATTGCTTTAGACGCTTTTTGTTCAATATTTAGTATCTGGAATGTGAAAACTTCTAAAGTAAAAGGTCTCACAAAAAACGGCGTCAAATAACGCTGCTGCTGAGCTCTGCTAAACAGGGTGTTTCTTATATAGTGTTCACTGTGAAAGTAGCAGCGCTAAAAGCGCAATTTTTTCACGATTTGTGCGGGCAAGCGCTCAAGCGGGAATTTGCCCATACAAAAGTTAAAAAAGTTGCTGCTATTTTCACAGTAAACTCTATACAGGGGACTCATACACACCCTAAAGTATTATCTTGTCACTTAGTTTTGTTACACCTTGTAGTTTTTTCTTTCGATCTATCGAAATCATACAAACTTTTGAAAGAAGTTACTTTACAGCAGGTAGCCTTCAGATACATTTATTGCGCGATGTCCTTTCCCAGAAATTTATGTAAACCAAATTTCAGCAAAATCGGTTTAGTGGTTTAGGCGACGATAGACAGACTTTCGCGTTTAGAGATAAACTACGATAACATGGCGCGCCCCTCCAAATTACTGTTTCAATGTGTGTAGTCACATCCTTATGAAAGAGTTTGTATGTAGTAAGTATTCAACCAATCACAGTACGCGTAATATTTCACTTAATGTCACTTATTACCAAGATTTGTTGGTCAACTTATCATAACTAGCCAGCCGCGCAAGACAACGCGCATCAAACGTTTTGACAACGCACATCAAACGTTTTGACAACGCACTCCAAACGTTTTCATAGTTTATCTCTACATTAAGAGTATGGATGAAAGTATAGCCATTTTACATAACCACAACTATTGAACCTGTAAGTGCCTTCACCAAAATCAATAGCTGTCTTCGGGTTTCAAGGAGCAATCCGGCCCTCGATAATTTGACCTGTTTATTTATTGGCCCATTATTGGCCTATTTATGGCCCCTCGCTGTCAATTAGCCAGGATTCGGTTTCAGTATTAACTATAGTCACATTATTCATAATGGTGTCGTATAAAATGGAAGGTATATTTTGGTGCGATAGAAAATTGTCTGTGACCTTCCATGATTTTTATTCATTTTCGAATTATAATTAAGTTGCTGTAGTAATTTTAGGACTTATTAAATGTAAAAAAAATCGACGAGTTAAGTTCGCGCACGAAGAGTTTCGTATCGTTGTAGAGCAAAAACTAGGCAACAAAATTGTACTTTTTGTATGGGAGCCCCCCTTAAATGTTCATTTTATTTTGTTTATAGTATTTGCTGTTATAGCAGCAACAGTAATACACAATAATATGTGAAAATTTCAGAAGACTACCTATCAACAATCAACAAAACTTGGTTGACTTGGTACCCTAAGGGTTGATTCAGACCGCAACGCGACGTGTACATGCATTTCTAAATTAATATGGATTTGACAGATTCGCAAGACGTCTCACGCAATTGAAATCTGTCAAATCCATACAAATTTATGCCGAGCCGCGCCTCGTCTCGCCTCGTCGCGTTGCGGTCTGAATTGACCCTAAAACGGAACCCTAACTAGCAGATTTTTTGTATATTGGTATGTTAGCAGGTCTATAATTTAAGAGTAAATGTTACTCCTACAAATAGAACATTCCATATTTTAGAACCATCAAATCAAAGTATGTAATCCTTTCTATCTCTCTAGCTACCACTTTCAAGATTTTTCGCAGATAAAAAAGTTGTTTGTCTTATCAAAATGAAGCTACTCACAAAAAATTTGCTTGATAGCAATAAAAAAAAAGTTCTAGGGCTCCCGTACCTCGATACCAATATCTTTTTTAATTGGTTCAGTTGTTTAAACGTGAATAGGTAACAGACAGACAGACACATTTTGGCATTTATAATAATTATTAGTAGTGGATTTAGATGGATGGATGTACTTTATTTATGTATGATATCATGTTGATCTGCAAATCCGAGAAATCCGGACAATATCGTCTACAGAATTAGACCAGTATTGGCGAATCAAGGGCGCCATTATAATAAATGGCTTTGGGACCTTTAGAGCGCTGATACACGGGATAGTTGGATTAAATTGTAGATTAGATAGACAGACAGACAAACCCACGTGAATAATCCATACAAACATACGAATAATCCATGCTAATATTATAAATGCGCTAGTGTTTCTTTTTGTCTGTCACGTTCTGTTCACGTTGTCTGTATTGTTCTTTTTGTCACGCTTAAACCGCTGAACCGATTTTGCTGAAATTTGGTATAGAGATACTTTGAGTCCCGGAGAGCACATAGAGTTTTTTTAGAGTAGTCCTGAAAATACTCAGTGATAAGCTGGACAGCCCCCTCCTGAAGCTCTGGGTCCATGCACACGTGCCTGTCTCTGGTGCGCCAGAGGGTAGCAAATATTTAAATATCTTCTAGTTTAAGAATTTTTCTATGGGTTATTTATTACCTGAAATAGACGTATTTTATTTTTATCCCAGAAAAATGTCCGCGTGATAAACGAATTTTGGCGCAAACATCCTTTCCCGCTACTCAAAGTATCTTAATACAGAATTTCAGAAAAATCGGACAGCGGTTTGGGCGTGAAAAACCTTTGTTCTTTAGTAACTTTAGTAGTGAGGGACAGACAGACGGACATTCAAACAGACAAACATATTAACAGTATGGATATTAGTATGGATTTTATGGAAGTATGGCTTGAAAGCTTAGGCATCCATGCATTTTGAAATATTTGTATTACGTAGATCAGTGACACTACACTAATAGAAGCACATCGGCGCCGCAAATACTGAACTAACGTGCGAACTGACTGAGAATTGGGACCTTGAGTGTCTGTCAACAATGGCCGGGTTATATTATTCCAATCCAGTAATCCAATCCAGTTTTATTGCTACTGGAATAATGTTAACGGTCCCTGGAATGCACTGGAATGTAATTCAGTGAATTCCAGTTCCGTTTACATTATTCCAGTAGTAATCCAGCGCTGGATTGGATCACTGGATTGGAATAATTTGCAAACAACGAACTCACTTATGTAACTTTCTAAGACGTTTGAAAAATGTTAAATTTTTATCAGGCGACCTCATCAAAAATTGGTTAGACTATGGGAGCTATATTGTAGCCCATCTTATAGCCCGTCTCTGTCCACTGTACAGTGAAAATGTCTGCCTATTTCTGCTGTTTCCTAAATTATAGTATGCAGCTTGTCTAAGTACCCTGGAACAAGTAATAACGAAACCCTTCAGGTGTGAATACTGATAAACTGCCAGCACTGGAGCTGTTTGCCTCAAATGTTCTGTCAATAATGCCGTAATAAAACAATGATTTGAAAGTAAGGATGAGCTCATACGTACAGCTTTACTATTTAAATACTCTGTCTGTAACCTCTTTCCGCTTAAACCGCTGAAAAATTGTGATACTTTGAGTCCCAGAAAAGGATAATTATGTAATGCTTATTTCAGATAAATATAGCTTTGTGTTAATTGAATTTTGAGTCATGTTGTAATATTATTTAAATGCTAACCGCCGCACTCAGAGACGTCAATTAAGACTTAATGCTCATTTAACATGAAATGTCCCTCTCAGAGATGACAATTAAAAATCGCTAATTGCAGAGTTTGATGTTCAAGTTTGAGGTTATTCTTGAAATTTTTTCAGTTTTAATTTTTCAAAAGATAAAATTAAGCTAAAAATAACATTTATTTTAAGTGTTAATAATAAATAATAATAATATTAGATAATGCCACAGTAAACATAAAACTTCATAACTGTGATAGTACTAAAGCATTTTTGTGCAATACATGCCTAGTTACTTAGTACAGCTGTTTTTACCTTTTCTTGCTAATAAATAGAAGTATTTCACATGAAAAGTACCTATAGTCACATCCATACAAACTAGATATACCTACAAAGAAATATGAACATTGTCACCAAATTGGGTAATTACGGTATTAAAATTAAAGTATGTTTACTACATAGTTACAATATTATTATGATTTATGAATAATTCCTAATAGCAAATGGTTTTCTTATATTAAAATGGTAGGTAATAGTAGACATAAGACAGGTTATTCACACAATCCAAATTGTAAAACATAGAAACTTCAAATGTTGCAATAAATACTTTTAAATACCTAGTACCTATTATAAAAACAATATAAAACCATTGAGATGTATAAAACATGTTTTTTTTCTTACACCTTTTATGTTTGTTACATAACTGTAGTAGGGAGGTACGGTGAAAGGTAGGAAAGAATGAAATTATTTTAGTAGTATATATTTTATTATTCCTTCGATCGCGGCAAAACGAGACACAATAGCCTTTCAATTGTTATCGCGGCCCACTTGGGCTAAGTACGGGAGTTGAAGCGAGCTGCATCAGTTAATTTGATTTCTTGTTATTTTTTTCTATATTCATTATTCTGCCTAGCACTGCAAACTTTGTAAATTTTTACTTCTTCTTGTCTTCTTGCATTGTTAACTAAAATAAAAGTATGACGTGATAAGAATTGAAACTGGTACAAAACATTATAAGTAAGTACTTTATAGTTTATTTATATATAGTATATATACCTACTGACCAATGAAATCCTGTTGAAATGTTTCTTAATAAAGTATGTTAAAATATATTATTATGTTAAATTCGCCAACCAAAAACAAAATAAAAATTACTAGATACCTACTACTACTTCTCGTCATAGTACGAATGATTTATAGGGGACAGAAATTAATCAGTCAATTAATTTTGTCTCTGAGAGGTATCTCTAATGAAAGCATTAAATTTCAATTTGTTAAATGATGTTCAGCGTATATTTTTTTATGACCGACTCTGACGGCCGCAGTCACGACTCACGCCCAATAAAAAAAAAAATGAAACGAACACGGCTTGACTTTCCAAGACTAGAAAGCCGTGTTCGTTTCATTTTTCAACTACGCATGCGCGGCTTTTTTCGCAGTTTGGCAGCTGACTGTCAAGTAATGTCAACTTCATAATAATTGAGTGTCATGTTCTAAAATATTAACAATTTTTGTCAAATTTTAGAACATGACACTGACACTAATTTTTAACTTTGCGCATGCGTAATGTGCATTGAAAAACGAAACGAACACGACTACAGTTTGTTAAAAAAGAATAGACACAGAACAAAAAAAATTCTAAACGTAATCACGCTCAAAATGTGGTTTTTTCTCTTTGTATTTCCATAGAGAACGCTTATATACACTTTAAATATTATTTGCCTTGCACATTTTTAACTCGATTGAATGAGGTTTTCCTATATTTTGTTACAATATGATTTAAAAATTGCGTAGTGTGTACGGTACTCTTTTTTGAGAAGCTATAAATAAAATCATATAAAAAAGAAGAAGAAGAAGATCATGCCCCCCGTGTATTCTATTTCTCTATGTCATAGAATTGGCTTCGGCCTTCACTATCATTCATTAAATAGAGAAAACAGAAATGGCTGTATGGGCAACGCTCCCTTTGCCTGTCCCGACCGGGACAAATTAAAAAAAAAATCTCTATGTCATACCCCTTTGACAGCAAAATCCACGATTAGCGACTCAATCGAGTTAAATGGTGCTTCTTCTGTATTTAAATTTAATCGCCATTTTGAGGTGTTAATTTATCATTAACTGACTCTGAGAGGGAATTTCATGTTTAATGAGCATTTAGTGTTGCGGTTTGTATGGGCAGCGGATAATTTTAATTTTTTAAATGATGATTTAATGAACGACTCTGAGTGCGGCCGTTAGAGTGTCCTTTTATTACCTCTTCACTTAATACTTCACATAATTTGAGGTATAGCATAGGTTAACACCTTAATGTTCTGAAATTAAATGTATGATTTCAGCTAAGTTGCGGGAAATATCTAATATGAAGCCCGCATATGGACATAAACAAATTTTGTTGATATTCTGTATTCAGTCCCGGAAAAGGACTAAATGCTGATACGAATGTTGTCGGAAGTCCATTCTATCGGCTGACTGGGCCTGTCCTTACGCCAGTAAAGTAAATATCATAAAATGAATCAGTAATCCTCTTTTCAACAAAAATACATTCGACCCGTAATAAAAACATGTTATTACATATTTCAGGATCGTAATATTATTATGTAGAGTAAGAGGGACTGTGCCCTTTTTATCTCTTTTTAATATCTATCTATACTTATAAAATTACGTGTCCTGACTGACTGACTGATTCATCATCGCTGAGCAAAAACTGTTAAAGTTACAGCCACGAAATTTGGTGAGTAGGGTTGTTTTATTAAGTAGACATCCATTAAGGAAGGAATTTCGAAAATTTTACCCCGAAGGGGGTGAAATAGGGGTTGATAGTTTGAATGAAAGTCCGTCATTTCTTGAGTTAGAAACATGAAACTTTATTTTTGAACTGCTAATTAAAAATAAATGGATATGTATTTAAGCGTTTTTGGAAATTCTACCCCCAAGGGGGTGAAATTGGGGTTGAAAGTTTGAATGAAAGTCCGTTATTTCTTAAGTTAGAAACATGAAATTTTATGTTTGGGCTACTGATTAAAAATGATTGGAAACGTGTTTAAGCGTTTTTGGAAATTCTACCCCTGAAATAGGGGTTGAAAGTTTAAATGAAAGTCCGTCATTTCCTAAGTTAGAAAATGAAACTTTATTTTTGACTGCTAATTAAAAATAAATAAACAGGTATTTAAGCGTTTTTGGAAATTCTACCCCCAAGGGGGTGAAATTGGGGTTGAAAGTTTGAATGAAATTCCATCATTTCTTGAGTTAGAAACATGAAACTTAATTTTTGTGCTACTGATTAAAAATGAATGGATACGTATTTAAGCGTTTCTGGTAATTCTACCCCCAAGGGGGTGAAATTGGGGTAGGAAGTTTCAATGAAAGTCCGTCATTTCTTGAGTTAGAAACATGAAAGTTTATTGACGTTTGCGTTTGACGTTTGCTTAAATAGGGTCCCGTTTTTACCCTTAGTATAATGAACCACAAAAAGGGGAAAACTATCCATCTTTGTTGTTATACTATGTTAACGCGAACGAAGTCGCGGGGAACAGCTAGTGTTATTATATTTCATTTTATGTATATCTGTAACATCATAAATTATAAACTTAATATTGCCTAATCGTCTCCAGTAATCATTTTAATTTTTAACGCGTTTAGTCCTAAATTTTTCAGAACTATGTTAAATCAAATATAATTATTATATTCCTTCCCAGAGATCAACGTAGCTTCGATCCAAGTTTTATTAAAATCAGTTCAGTGGCTAGACGTGACAGATAATATATTATTATTAGCATTAATTAATAATGTTTCTCATTTTATGGCTGTCTATTACATCTCATGGAGGCACTTCACATGGTTATTCGTATTTGCTATTGGCTATTTGCTGTATTTGGCAAAATTATTGACGAATACACAAACAAGCAAGTTAAGGCAAATACGGCCCTCCACACATGGACGTCAAATACCAAACCTTTACTTGATTTTCTTAACTTGCCTATTTGACTCTTTTGATGTGCGTCAAAAACCGACAAAGGTATGGATACGTGTATTTGGTATTGGTCATATTTGTCAAATAGGCAAATAAGGCCAATATTTGTCAAACATACCGTCTACACATGGTGATTGTTTGTGAATACATCAAATACGCAAATACAAATAGCCATTTGAAGTGCCTCCATCATACTTAGCCTGAGCCGATTTAGGTAAAATTTGGTATGGCGATGATACTTTAAGAGACGGGAAAGGAAAGAAAGCAGAAGGTTTGCTACTGCACCTATGCTTTAAGATCTTTTGTTAACAACATTCTATGCAAATAAACGATTATTATATTATTAAGGACGTAGCATGGATTTTTGCTGAAAAATGTACGGTTCCCGGGCAATAACTTTGACACAACGGAGTGGCGGGCGTTACCTTTTAGACGTGGGAGAGCCATGCTTCGGCACGAATGGGCCGGCTCGACCGGAGAAATACCACGTCCTCACAGAAAACCGGCGTGAAATAGCGCTTGCGCTGTGTTTCGCCGAGTGAGTGAGTTTACCGGAGGCCCAATCCCCTACCCTTTTCCCTTCCCTACTCTTCCCTATTTCCTTCCCCACCCTCCCCTATTACCCCTTAAAAGGCCGGCATCGCACCTGCAGCTCTTCTGATGCTGCGGGTGTCCGTGGGCGACGGAAGTTGCTTTCCATCAGGTGACCCGTTTGCTCGTTTGCCCCCTTATTGCATAAAAAAAAACCTAGTATTTTATAAGCAGAAGCCTAGGTATGTAACATAAATTATTATGAATACTGGCCTTTCTGTATTAAGTTTATATACCTGGAGTCTGGACCCACGAAAGCAATTTCAGCTACTAACCATTTTATATTAGATTTTGATAATTTATTGTAAAGGTAAAGTAACTGTCCCTAACATTGAGACGTGAGGCGACGACGTGGTGAAACTTCTAAAACTGGTTTTATCATTATTATGTCATTGACAAATCCATACTAATATTATAAATACGAAAGCGTGTCTGTCTGTCTGTCTGTTACCTCTTCACGCCTAAACCGCTGAACCGATTTTGCTGACATTTGGTATGGAGATACTTTGAGTCCCTGGAAAGGACATAAGATACTTTTGTATCCTTATCAGGATCCACTTTAAGATATAAACTTTATTCACACTGACTGACATAATAATTTTTTTTTTCAAAATAAGCTACACGACACGAACCGTAAATTTTTTAACAATATCAAATAATCTATCTCCTTCTTCAATATTCAAACTATACCTGTACCAATTTTCATCACAATCTGTTGAGTAGTTTGGGCGTGAGTTCAATATAAAGTTACCTTACTGTCGCACTCAGAGACTTTTAATTATTACTTAACTTTAATGAAACTAAGTTTTTCACGTACACTCCATACTTTTTCTTTCAAAACCTTCATTAATTTAAAGTTAAATAATCGTTAAAAGTGTCTTGAGTGCGACGGGTATAAATATTTTATGATATTGCTACGAAATTCGTAGCGCTACGACGTAGCACCTCTACGAGTTCTGAGTATTCTTAATTTAAAATGAATTTCTTAGAATTTCTAAGATTTCAATAATTAACTAAAATCCATTAAGTTATAAAATAAGAATATATTATGGTTTCTTTAATTTGAAAATTTACTACCTACCTGTCTTGTTTTTAATTAATATTTTAAAGAGGATAAGTTTGTTTAAATTATCTTATCTCCGAAACTACTGGGCTAATTTTGATGAAATTTGGCAAAGATATTATACTGATTCCTGAAACTTATAAAAGTTGATTACTGTTATTTATATTCAAGGGTGACTTTTCCTACCCCTAGTAAATATATAATATTTTATTTCAGTTCGCAGAAATCCTACGATTTTACATTACAAAGTTATAAAAGACATATAAAAGTGAATGTGAATAAAATGTTATCACCAGTAAAAATATCATTTCCAATTTAACGAATTATAAACATAAAACCTCCAATCTCGTCCATTTTGTTTTATGCTTCTAGACCAAGAGCCAGCGACAGACAGATTTTCATTTTATATAATAATTGTAGTTAAAAAAAAAAAAACACTTTTATAATCAAAAATGTTAACAAATTATTGCATTGTCATTGGCTCTTTATACGTATGCAAAGTTTCGAATATCCTTCTATCGTGAAAAACGAGAGCCTTTATATTGTTTTCGTAGTCGCCGGTGACCGCTTGGGGCTTCAAGCATTAAATTAGACTACTGGAGGTTGGTACTCGTAGAATACGTGCTCAAAGATTCCGTTACATACATTCAGCAAGCTAATAAAAGCGTATTATCAAGCTGAAAATTTTCATCATGACGCCTATAGTAGTAAGAATGGCCAACAACTGCGGAGTTTCGGTCGCGGTTACTTCAGGAGGTATTCAGTTCTGAAGGCCTACCTGACTTTAGATAAAGTATAAAGCTCATTTTTTTATCACTTTCTTTTTTGGATAACTGTAGAAATCTCGTCTTCTACTGCCGGACACTTATGACAGTTACTTCCTACTGTCAGACCTACACAAAGTCTAATACTTTAGAGGTGTCCGATAGTATATACCTCTATAATAAATACCTCCAGAACTGAAAACTCCAAAAGTAACCGCGACCGAAACTCCATTGTTGCTGGCCGTTCTTACCTCTATAGGGGAAGATTTTCTGTCTGAACTAGTCTGACTATCACTGGCTCTTGGACCATTCACAAAATGGCCGCCTTATCTTGCATACGAATTCTGGAATTAGTCAAATTTTACTATTTTAAATCAAGGGATGAATTTATTTGGGAGCTGGAATGTTAGAGGCGAAAACAAATTAGTAATAATGTTGTCTTTTTTGTAAAAAAAATGTATCTTAGAGTTGATGGACATTTTGCTGTACTACTGACTAGCAAATTTTTTATTTATTTATTAAATAAGGGGGCAAACGAGCAAACGGGTCACCTGATGGTAAGTAACTACCGTCGCCCATGGACACTCGCAACATCAGAAGAGCTGCAGGTGCGTTGCCGGCCTTTTAAGAGGGAATACGCTCTTTTCTTGAAGGTTTGCATGTCGTATAGGTCCGGAAATACTGCTGGTGACAATTCGTTCCAGAGTTTTACAGTGCGCGGCAGAAAGTTACGCGAAAAACGCACAAATATATGGTTCCTAGAATTAATTATTAACTAATTTGTTAAACATCATAAGTAAAATCGTGTCAAGAAATGATGTTGTTACAAATTATGATCACCTGATCTAAAATTCGTAAGACGAGCAGAGTTGGCCACCGGCACAATAGATTCTGTCTACTCTGCCACCGGCGTCAGAGTAGACATAATTATGTGTCTATTGTGCCGGCGTGTCATAGGAAAGAAATTATAAAATTAATAAATAACACCCCTCTTTTTTGTCGGGGGTTGAAAATATTAATTAATATCCTCTAATGCGCGGAAAAAGTATGCCTACTGCTGTTTTATTACTTCTGCCGGTTCTCCAAGAGTAATATTTTTAGTTTTGTCACTTTATTTTTACCAAGATGATATAAAATGTAATATTTTAATACCTGAAGTTTATCAAGAGATATTAGAATGTTAAAAATACACACAATTTTATATTATTACTAAAATTATAAATGTGAAAATGCGTCTGTCTGTCTGTCTGTTACTTCTTCGTGCCCAAACCGCTGAATCGATTTTGCTGCAATTTGGCATTGAGATACTTTGAGTCCCGGGAAAGGGCAAATCATACTTTTTATCCCGGAAAAATGTACGATTCCCGCGGAACGAACGAATCTAGTTCTGTATTCTGTATATATATTTTAAGTTCGAAGTTATCAGAAACCTGCCAAGTCACATCTGACGAATGCATACACATGCATCATTTCATATCGAACTTTTGTTCAATATTGATGAACTCATACATTTTGTATTGCGAAATTATTCACATAGATGTACAATATGCATACCATATGCATACAATATGCATGCAATATGCAACATGTGTTGAGTTATTGAAATTCATATTGTAGAAGTTAATTTACAGTGAAAATTGTTTTTAGGGTTCCGCACACGGGTTAAAACGGGACCTAGTTACTAAAACTTCGCAGTCTGTCTGTCCGTCCGTCTGTCTGTCAGCAGGCTGGATCTCAAGAACTGTGATTCATATTTTTTTGCCTCTGATGAAAAAGTAGAGTATACGGTCTGTGGCATCATAGCATCAAAACGGGTGGACCGATTTTGATCCAGTTTTTTTGTTTGAAAGCTGACATTATCGAAATTGTTTCTAGCTATATAGTTCATCATCATCAGTCCTCTCACTGCTAGAAAAATTTGCAACAAAAGAAAAGGCGTAGCATCAAAACTGGTGGACCGATTTTGATCTAGTTTTTTTGTTTGAAAGCTGACATTATCGAGAGTGTTCTTAAGTATAGTTCATCATCATCTGCCTTCTCACTGCTAGAAAATTTTGCAACAAGAGAAGGGGCGTACCCTGCTTAGTAAGGAATTAAAAAGTATGTAATAAATGGAACTCACGGTATATACACCTAGGTCAAACTTTAACCACTGAACTACAGAGCATCTGTTACAAAAATAAGCAAAAACTTCTAGCCATAGTAATTCGCAATTTTATTCGTACTCTGTGACCGATGTCAAGAAATTTCTTTGTCAAACTCCCGCCAATCGACATTAAACTCTACATGGATCAAATAAGGTCCTTATTCGAACGTCTTCTAAAACACATTACTAGTATTACTTTTTTCAGAATACGAAATATACTGTCAATGATGTTAATATTAGATACACATTGTAAATGGTTTAGCGTTAGTAATAAAAATGTTATCACCCGCACATTTCATTTTTACGAGAATTGATCCCTTTTGGGGCCATAATACTTACTACTCGTAACTAGTATTATCATACTACTTAAACTAAAAAAAAATAAAAAAACTAAAAAAATAAAACATAACATTTTGAAAGTCGGTTAGAAATGTAGCCTATGTGTTAATCCAGGATGTCAGCTATCTCCTTGTAAAATTTTTTCGAAATCGCTCCAGCCGTTTTTTTGGTTTTTTTTTTTTTTTTTTATGCTATAAAGCGTGAAGAAGTAACAAACATACACACTCACATACTTTCGGCTTTATAATATTAGTAAGATTATAGTGTCTCTCAGTCTGTTTGTTTGTCACCTATTCACGTTTAAACGGCTAAACCGATTTTGTTGAGTATAAAATACCTCGAGTACCGGGAAAAATGTAATACAGTCAATTTGAAAGAAAGTCTACACAATGTTTTATGGAATAATGTTACCTATTTAGGTTTAACCTATCAACCCCCATAAGGACACCGGCGACAACAATAGAATAACAATAGATTTCCAAGAATCATCGATCGAAGGATTAAAAAGGATACTGTTGACGAGTGGAAAGTGTAAAAATTAGGCAAAAAATATGGCTTGTAACTGCAACATGTAGAAGACTCTAAACAGAGTTTATAACGCACTATATGACGTCCGCAACTCCGTTGCGCCTATTTTCGGTTATCGCGCGGGCACCGTACATTTTACCGGTATAAATAGTATCCTATGTCCTTTGACGGGACTCAAAATATCTCCATAAACAGCAAAATCGGTTCAGCGGTTTGGGCGTGAAGAGGCAACAGACAGACAGACACACTTTCGCATTTATAATGTTAATATTAGTATGGAAGTATGGATTACAGCCTTCTAGGACTCAAGCGGGACCTTCGAGTAATAAACTTTATTAATAACTAAACTTTAATATAAAGGGTGTAATAAAACTAAGTGCCAATACTTTAGGATACTTTAGGGTGTGTATGGGTCATCTATATAATATAGTTCACTGCAAAAGTAAATATATAATAAAAATTCACAAAAAAATTTGCTCATTCAGCGCTGCAACTTTCACAGTGAATTCTATGAATGAATGAAATATTCTTTATTGTGCACACTTATAAACATACAAAAGGAATACAATAAAAAGACAAAATATTCAGGTGTCACAATGGCGGCCTTATTACTAGGTAGCAATCTCTTCCAGGCAACCACGGGCAAAGGTGAAATTGTAGTAAAGAAGAGAATTAATGTGCATGTGCAAACAAAAAATATAAACAAAAAAATATATACATATTTAAATATATGTTTAGGATTAAATTAAATATATTATATTACAGCATGCATAATACAAATATAATATAATAATACTATACATAGATATTATAAATGTAATAGAATAATACTATACTTAAATTACTAAAAGATATAATATAATCATTATAACAGACACGGATAATAATTAATAATTTAAAGTGTAATTTAACTCACAGCAATTACTTGGATTATGATCAAGTATTATTTTTAGAGACAGCTAAATAATGCGACTTGACGAGACTTTTGAAAGTATTCAATGTTTTTGCAAGTTTGATATGCTTTGGCAACGAATTCCAGAGCCTTATACCAGTAACAACGTTGTCAGTGAGTCAAAAGTGACTGATAATACTTTAAGGTGTGTATGTGTTATACACACCTTAAAGTATTATTACTTTTGTTACATCTTGGAATCATCATGGAATTTTTTATTATACCTAAGCGTCCCTGAACAATGTGTCGGTTTCAACACGACAAACGAATTAAGGGCGTTCCGACGAATCTGAAAGCTACAAAGTTATAATAAAAATACAGCAATAATCTTCAGTATATCAACATTCCTTTTGTCGTTTTAAATTTTCAATTTTTGTTTCTTATACTCATGATATCAGCTTCCAAAGTAATACCAATTTGTTAAAATTCAAGCATACATTCAGCATCTCCTTAGGATTTACAAATTACTTTTATTTGAAACTCACGCCAATAGATCGACAATATCATAAACTATACATATTCGCCGTTTTAAATTTTTTTTAGGACAATTTTGAACTAAGATAAGTAAAAATAATAGGGTTTTGGCGCGATCTCGGCAACGCGGCAAATGTATGGCCAAGGTCGTTTGCTCCGGGGACGGCCTTAAGTCGCAACATATTATAGTCAACACTCAACATATTACTACAGAATTTATTCTGTTAATTTGTCTGTCTGTGCTATTCTAACAATAGATAGAAACCAGACCGAATGCACTTTGAAATATAGAACTGGTGCAGTCTTAAAATATATAAAATCGATATTTGTTGTACAATCAGAAGTTTATAATGAACGTATGAACTTTAAAACTTTTGTGTTGCATTATATTTGATATCCCACCAAAAACATAAAATATGTAAAAATGGAAAGCCAAGTTCCATACAAACATTATTCTTGTCTATGGACTTCGCCCTAAAAAGGATGGAGATCTAAATGAGCGCCAAATTTCATGGAAAATCGAAATATGTATGTATAGGAACCAAATAATATTATGAACAAATAATAGTCTATTTCTTTGCTTTATTGAATATCTATAACAATTAATGTTATTTAAATATTTTGAGATCTTAAACTAGATTAGATCTAATTTAAATATTTTCTAACTTGGCCAGTTTTCATTACATCAGTCATTTCATAAAGTTATTGAACATTTTAATCCTGATGAAAACTAGCCAAGCAGAATCTAATCTAGTTTAAGATCTCAAAATATTTAAATAACATTAATTGTTATAGATCTTCAATAAAGCAAAGAAATAGACTATTATTTGTTCATAATATTATTTGGTTCCTATACATACATATTTCGATTTTCCATGAAACTTGGCGCTCATTTAGATCTCCATCCTTTTTACGGCGAAGTCCATAGACAAGAATAATGTTTGTATGGAACTTGGCTTTCCATTTTTACATATTTTATGTTTCTGGTGGGATATTATTACTTTTTGTAAAGAAAACTTTCCGAGCAAGGGTAGACAGTAGACATCTTAATCTTCCCAGTTCAAACATACATAATATTCGACTATATTCAATCGCAACCTTAAGGTGTTGTTTCACCACTTCCCAACAAGTATCGGTTATGCTATCCGCAACTTATATGGCAGATACTTCATCTATCAGATAAATTGTGGATAGCCTATCTGAAACTTAACTGAGAGAACCTTTATCTGCCAGATTAGTTGTGGATAGCCTGTCTGAAACTAATCAGGAAGTGGGGAAATAGCCCCTTAGCCTTGTTGAGTATCAGACGAATAAAAGAAAGAAAATTCAAGCGAATGGAAAAAGCAGCTACCGTCAGGAGTTATTTCCAACCATTAATTTATATAGGGTACAGCTTATTGTGCGGAAGTAAAGTAGCTATTATTATAGCTGTCTAATAAACAGATAGACAGACGGACGGATGGACGGACAGACGGACAGACAGACGGACAGACAGACGGACAGACGGACAGACGTATTGAAATAATTCTATGTCATTCCCGGGACGTCTGATCTACGACTACCCTCGAATTGTCCAACATTTGTGTTCCAATGTATTTAGAGTCAGTGCGACACATAACACTCACTGTATCCGAGTTTACACTTTGAAAAAGGTGACACACGCGGTTTGCACTTATTAATCACTGGATTCCAGGTTGGAGATAATTTAAATCCGTCCTCACGATTGAAATTCTTGTACTTTTTGACCGACTTCCAAAAAGGAGGAGGTAATACGTTCGGCTGTATGTATCTTTTTTTTTGTATGTTCCTCGATTACTCAGCCGTTTGTGCTCCGATTTTCAAAATTCTTTTTGTGTTGTATAGGGTTTAACTCGAATTTGGTACCATGTTCATAAAAGTGGTGATCTGACGATGGGATCCTTGAGGAATCGAGGGGACGCCTTGAAATTTGTATGGAAACATATAGTGATTTCAATTTTTTCTGAAGCATTCGAGGTAAGTGCTACCAAAAAGTAAGACTTCGCACCAGGTTATACCCTGGATCCGAAGGTACCGAACAGAACTTTTGAATGCTTATAGGTACAGGTTCAGGGATTTCGGCGTTGTTTAAACAACTGAAAGCATAAGCCAACACATCAATTTGATTAGTCATCACAACTATAATTATACCATGGTCATCACACTATGACCCAATTATTAGTACTTTTCGTGATATTTTGCATCGAAACAGATGTTTTTGGCGATGATTTCACTGTTTGTGGACCGATTTTCGAAATTTTCGTGTTGTTGTATAGGATAGCTTGGTGTTCTTAACAGAGCGAGACAGTACTTCAGTCCGGACCAACGCCTACAACTCTACAAGGCGCAAGTTCGGCCTCATATGGAATACTGTTCTCATCTCTGGGCAGGGGCGCCAAAATACCAACTGCTCCCTCTGGATCGTATCCAACGAAGGGCCGCTCGAATTGTTGATTGCCATAGTGTTTCAAACAGCTTGGACCCCTTGGAATTACGCCGAGATGTAGCTTCGCTCTGCATCCTCTATCGGTTGTATCACGGGGAGTGCTCTGAGGAATTGTTCGAAATCATACCACCTGCAACTTTTCGCCATCGTCCCACGCGAAAAACATACCATCCTCATCACCTTGATGAGTGGCAGTCTTCCACAGTGCGTTTCTCGCGTAACTTTCTACCGCGCACTGTAAAACTCTGGAACGAACTGTCACCAGCAGTATTTCCGGACCTATACGACCTGCAAACCTTCAAGAAAAGAGCGTATTCCCTCTTAAAAGGCCGGCAACGCACCTGCAGCTCTTCTGATGTTGCAAGTGTCCATGGGCGACGGTAGTTGCTTACCATCAGGTGACCCGTCTGCTCGTTTGCCCCCTTAATAATAAAAAAAAATATCATCTTAATTTTGTATAACAATAGCTGTTGCCCGCGACTTCGTCCGCGTTAGCATAGTATAATAACTGTCATCCCCTATTTTACCCCCTTGGGGGTAGAATTTCCAGAAACGCTTTAACACGTATCCAATAATTTTTAATTATTAGCCCAAAAAGAAAGTTTTATGTTTCTAATTCAAGAAATAACGGACTTTCATTCATACTTTCAATCCCAAATCTAGTTAGAATAAAATTTGTATAACCATTAATATATATAATAGAATTCTAAATAAAGCGAAATAAACACCCACATTTGTGGAGATTTGCACACGTGAATATTGGAAACATTGTCATGAAACGAAATATTTTGCTTAAAAATAATGTTGACTTTAAAATAATTAAAATCGACTACTTTAGTCATAGAATTATTCACCTGCCTATAAAACGAGATTCCTGGACATTTTTTCTTGCGATCGCTACGGTTTTTGCACCATTTTACTATACACGACATTTTATTTTGATTTAAGTTTTCGCAGCTTATACGTGTCAACTGTCTTCATGTTTGGTGTCAAATGGCCGACTAGGGTAAAAATGTGTGCGTGCGGACCGTGTACATACAGTCAGCTGGCCGACTCTGAAGGACACAGTTTTGTGTATGGTGGGACTCCGTCCGCCTTTGTTTTAAACAAGACAATTCCAAATTTTTATTTTTTAATTTTTTTTATTTGACAGAGGCTTTTAACACTCAGTGCTAATGTCAGCCTCATAGGTGAACACAGTGTAAATTCCAAATTGCAGCCGCAAATTGGCTCATGCTCGGCATGTGCTGGTATACCCAGAGGCATATTCAGCGCCGGTCTTCCGCAAGAGTCATCTTATTAAGGCCATCCCCCGAGCAAACGGCCTTGACCATACATTTGCCGATTCTATGGCAAATGTATGGTCAAGGTCGATTGTTCGGGGGACAGTCCTAAATCAGCTGTAAGAGCCCCCGCAGACTGCAGACTTTTAATCGGCCGATAGATTGATCGGTTTGGGGTGTCAGCGCGCACACGGGGCCAACTAGACAGTCGGGTTGGTGGTACGCGCGCGCACACCAGTCAACATCGGGCCGATTGCTCTCGCAAGTTTCCATTCACAGCGATGGATTATTGAAAATATTTATAGAGGTAAGTGTGTTTGGGTTTCTGCCGAGTCGGCCGAACAAACAATCGGCGTCGTGTGCGCGCGTGGAAGAATGTCGTACGCATCGGCCGACAGTTTGCCGATGGTTGTTTTTTTTTTTTTTTTCGAAAGGGTCTAATCTACTGGTCTGGTTAAGACCGTGGTAGTTTAATCGTGGCTATAACTAGTCTGTTGCTAGTTGGTTTGGAGATAAACAATGAGGGGGCCTGGCCCCCTCCCCTAAAGGCCGATGGTTGAGTTTGAAGGCAATCGTATAGAGTATATAGACCCATCAAACTTAATGATCGGCTGACTCGGTATCGTTGTAATATGCTCACTCTGGAACAGTTAAAAATAAACAAAAGCTTTATTTTAAAGTACACGTACCGCGCGGCTTCGCCCGCGTAAATTAAATATTTCACAGACATAATTAGTCCATAAAAATTTTGCCGATAGCCTTCCTCGATAAATGGGCTATCTAACACTGAAAGAATTTTTCAAATCCGACCAGTAGTTCCTGAGATTAGCGCGTTCAAATAAGCCCTTTTAAATAAGCCCTGTCAGCGACCCTCCGAGTAAGGCTTCGCGACCCGACCTACAGATTGAAAAACACTGCTTTAACATATTCCCTATCCGTGTCAGGAAATGTATGATAATGTGATTTGTCCGCCATCTTGGTTTCCCTTTGTGGAGAATTTAAAATGGTTCCGTCGATTACCGACTCAATATTGTTAGAATTTCAAATATAATCGATTTAGAGCCCGTCGATGTAGAGCGTTGCGTTGACGCAAAATCGGTTCAGCGGTTCCAGCGTGAAGAGGTAACAGACAGACAGACAGACAGACAGACACACTTTCGCATTTATAATATTAGTATGGATAACCAAGGTGTTCACACGGCGCGCTGCGTTGTCGCAACGCACACATGACGGACAGCAGCCGCCAAGACGAAGCGGGAGGGCTGCTTGACTGCTTGCTAGGCTATGCGTCAAACGGCAGCACTGCGTCGACGTAACGCTGACGCAACGCCCGTGTGGACAGGCCCTAATTCTGGCGATTTCTCCAGTACAGATTGTTCTCTCGAGGGTCACAAGGAATCTTCTACCGAATTTCATCAAAATCGATTTATAGGTTTGTGTTACCTGAACAGACTTTCGCATTTATAAAATTACCATCTAAAGGTACAAGTTGAAAGTCGCGACTCTACTGGTTTCTATATAACATTTCTATGTAGTGTCGCTAGCTTCGTGTCGCTAGCTGCGGAGGGTATATTATAAAAAATGTGTCTAAAAACATCTTGTTAAAAAAATTACTTATATCGCTTGCTAAGTTTTTATTTTTATATAAGGCACTTTCACAAAGTAAGTTTACCTACTTTCGTAATAAAATTGCAAGGAATATTGCATATTACGTCATAAGAGACTTTATATGTAAGTAATAACTGAAAGTTAAGATTAAATAGTTAATATTAAACGTAGTTTGGCGCAACGCCAAGTTGCAAAGTGGCATATTATCGCGATGGTTTGTGATATTTACAACAAACGTGGTATAAATAAATAAAATAAAATAATAAATAAAATAAAAATAAAATAAAAATAAAATAAATAAAAATAAAATAAAATAAAATATGGGCTATGGGCTATGAATTAGACGTAAACCGTTTATTGAATAGCTTTGTCCACATCGTGCATTTTTCTGTTCATCAAGGGCATGCCTTATAGCGCTGTTAACGTCAAACGTGAGGCATACCCGTAACGCGCGTTGAAATCGTAGCGCGCGCTATGACACTTTTCTTTCAACGCGGGTGGATTTTGACGCGCATCACGGGCATGCCACACGTTCACTGTTGACAGCGCTATAAGGCATGCCCTTGTTGAACAGAAAAAAGCATAAAGTTAATATACCTAGCGGAATAGAGAAACAAAGGCCTGAGCAAGCGAGATGCCACTATCAGTAACACCGCGTGGTAAAAAGAGACGTGTGATACATGACAGCAGCACTCTTTTTTTGACGTCCAGTCGGCACGTGCCGCACGTTGTCAATATAATCTCATAGAATTCATGTTCCATCATGCTTGTGTAAGTGTATTATTGTATACGTACACATATTTTTCACACAGATGAAAACCAATTTTGGTTACGTTTGACAGCTCGAGATTGTTGCTCTATTCCGATAGGTATATTAACTTTATGGAAAAAAGGCACAATGTGGACAAAGCTAAAAAGATATTTACATTTCCATACTAATAATAAATGACGCTCGCAACTCAGTTGCGACAAAATTAGTTTATCGAGCGGCTCCGTATAATTTTGAGGGATCAAAAGTATCCAATTGTCCTTTCCCCAAACTAAAACTATCTCCATATCCAGCATAATAAGTAAGCGGTTTCTGCGTGAAGAGGTAACAGACAGACAAACTATCGCATTTATAATATTAGTATGGATACTAAAATGCTGTATTTTAAGATGTAACTCAAAATAATAATATGATGTAGATCGTAGTGTTTAAGCTACTATTCCGATTTCAAAAAGGAATATTACGCAAAGATTAGAGCAGAGGGCAATACTAGCATCTACATTAAATAATCCAACCAAAACCCGTTGCATACCTCATATCAGAATATTGACAAAAACGTTGTCAAACTTCCAACAAGACCTTTTGTTTGCTGTTTATGCTGGTGCTTCCTCTAGCGTGAAATATTGCAGTAATATATCCTATATAGCTCCCACATCGGTTTAGGTGACAGTAGCCGGTTACATTGAAACCAGACCAGTTACGCACGCACGTACGCTCTATTTTATAGTGCCCAAGCGTGTGCGCAGTACACAAGAGCACTCTCTATTCCCTTACTCTCATAACCCAGTGGGACGGACGGCCAACACGACTGGCGAGAGATCAGGCGCAGGACCGACTTTTTACATGCCCATCCGACGCGTGGATCATCTTACTTGTCAGACAATCAGGTGATCAACATTGTCCTAACCAAACTTGGAAATAACATGTTTCCAACGCGGGAATCGAACCCACGACCCCCGAGTCAAGAACCGCGCTCTATACCACGGAGGCGTTACATAATATCCTATACGATTAGTGACTGAATTGTGACATTATGTCCACAGAACGGTATTCGAGTTTTAAGAATAGAACCCCAAATTCAGCTTAAGCCAATTTGTCATACTTGAGCTTATCACCTGGCACTGCCATGATTCATTTTAGAAAATGCTGGAAGAATTTACTTCACGCGTATTTAAAAAAAAACTCTGAGTCACGTTTTTTAATGGCTAGTCCTCAACCTTGTATTACTAGAGGAGTTTTAAGTGCGTTATTAATACTTCAAAATGCGTGTCCACAAGAATACAGATTGCAACTAAAACTGTAAAGGTTACTACGAAAACTGTACAGCTTGCTACGAAAAATATACAGATTGCTACGAAGACTGTGTAGGAGTCTATGAAAACTGTACAGCTTGCTACGAAAAACGTACAGTTTGCTACGAAGACTGTGTAGGAGTCTACGAAAACTGTACAGCTTGCTACGAAAAATATACAGATTGCTACGAAGACTGTGTAGGTGTCTACAAAAACTGTACAGTTTGCAACGAAAGCTTTTAACGCCCAAGGTGCTAAAACGATTTTGATAATGTAGAATCAATCTCGAAAAACGACAATACGATAGTTTTTATCCTGGAAAATACACCATTCCATTTAGCCATTTAACCACTGGACGTGAGAACAGAGTTGTGTTATTAGTTCGCCATGTATGTATGTCTGTCTGTTGGTGTGTGTATGTATGCCTGTCTGTCTATCTGTCTGTGTGTGTTTATTTATTTCTATTGTCATAATACTAGTCTATTTTTAACCGACTTCCAAAAAACGAGGAGGTTATATGTTCGGCTGTGGATTTTTTTTTTTTTTTTTGTATTTTTTTTTTTTTTTTTTTTTTTTGTATGTTCAACGATTACTCCGCCGTTTGTGAACCGATTTTCGAAATTTTTGCTTTGTTGTATTTGGTTTTACTCCAATTTGGTACCATGTTCACAAAGTGGTGACCTGATGATGGGATCCAGGAGTAATCGAGGGAACTCCTCGAAATTTATATGGAAACATATGGTGATTTTGGTTTTATGTGAAGTGTACTAAGAATATGCTACCAAAAAGTCAAATATTGGGTCAAGGTATACCATGGTTTCGAAGATGCTGAGAGAACTCCTGACTCCTTATAGATACACGTTTGGGAGTTTCGGCGTTGTTTTAAGAACAGAAAGCATATGCTACTATGCAACTCATATTCATCATCATAATCATCATCGTCATCGTCATCATCATCATCGTCTTCATCATTACCACGTCGTGTTAAGGTCACCAATCTCTCATGGCACAGAATAGATAATAGTACAAGGCATAGGTGTGGATATACTAATAATAATAATAATTTTATACTGTATAACAACACTTTGTTTAAATATACACCGGTCAGCGCCGCGGAGGCGACGGTATCGCGGCGCCGCGCGTGGCGCGTGGCGGAAGACGCCAGATCGAATATACTTTACTACTTTATATACAGATCGAATACTATACTAACTACTTTATAAAATTTTAATAGACAAAATATAGAATTAAAATAAAGTTATTTTAAAAAGAGCATTTAAACAAAACAAAGTCAATAAGTGTCTTTTTAATTAGTTATACTTATTAATCGATAGATGGCGCACTAAGTATCGATTTGAATGGATTTGAAATTGAATTCTTGATTACAAGAACGGCTGTCAATAATTATGATAATATTATATTATATTACTAGCTGTCCCGGCAAACGTTGTTTTGCCATATAAATAATTTTTGGTATGAAAAATAGATGTTGGCCGATTCTCAGACCAATATCCTCACAATATGCTCACATAATTTCATGAGAATCGGTCAAGCCGTTTCCGAGGAGTATGGCAACGAAAACTGTGACACGAGAATTTTATATATTAGATGAGTAGCTACGCTACATCCTATGCAAGTTTATACAATTTTTTATCTGATAGATCCTTGGATCGTGGAAAAACGAGACACAATAGCCTTTCTATTGTTATCGCAATCGCCGGTGACCGCTTGGGGTTTGAAGTATTAAAATTGTTAAATTACTTAGCACAATATGTTCACTTCACTGATAATATATTATTTTGTGAGTGTGAACTGTGTAATAAGATACGTAAAATATACGCGAAGGTTTACCTACTAGTGTAACTAAAAAGAGTGAAATTATTATTATTTTTAACAAAAAATTAAAACCGACTTCCAAGGTAAAAACAATATTAACATTAATATGAACTAAAAAGTATTAAATAATTTTTGCTATCTAATAGTGCCTTTTTCCGAATTCGGCTAAACCTTGACCATTTCTGTACTCAATCTTCATAATTTTGAAGTCGGTGCCAGTTCCAAAAGTTTCAAATATTCTGTCAGAGGACTGAAGATTCAGCTATCTGGTACCGACTTCAAAATAATGAAGATTGAGTACAGAAATGGTCAAGGTTTAGCCGAATTCGGAAAAAGGCACTATTAGATAGCAAAAATTATTTAATACTTTTTAGTTCATATTAATGTTAATATTGTTTTTACCTTGGAAGTCGGTTTTAATTTTTTGTTAAAAATAATAATAATTCACCTCTCTTCTATACATATTATAAAACAAAGTCGCTTTTTCCCCTCATGTCCCTTTGTTCCCTTTAATCTTTAAAACTACGCAACGGATTTTGATGATTCTTTCAGTGTTAAATAGCCCACTTATCGAGGAAGGCTATAGGCTATATTTTATCACGCTAAGACTAATAGGAGCGAAGAAACAGAAGAAAATGTGGAGAAAATGGGGAAAATTATTTCAAAGGGCTAACTTGAACGCGCTAATCTTAGCAACTACTGGTTCGATTTGAAAAATTCTTTCAGTGTTAGATAGCCCATTTATTGAGGAAGGCTACAGGCTATATTTTATCATGCTAAGAATAATAGGAGAATGTGGAAAAAACGGGGGAATTTATTTGAAAGGGCTTATCTCGCAAAGTACTGGAGCAATTTTTATGTTATTTGGCACAGATAACTTCACACTTAATACTTATATTTTATACCCGAGCGACGCCGGGGCGGGTCGCTAGTAGTCTATATAACTCCTAGAGGCTAGAATATCGCGTGAAGCAATGACGTCGTTTCATTAGGGGCAATTCGTTTTATGTCCGTTTTATGGCCACAATCAAATGATAAAGGGTTATACGGTGTAATAATGGTACAGTAGTTAAAGTGACACAGTTCCGCGAAAGAGATAGACGATATAGCTGTCTCGTTTTATGAGGATGAGATAAAGGTAGGTTCCGAAATGTAACCCATCATAATATCAATTATACGGAGTGTAACAAAACTAAGTGGTAATACTTTAAGGTGTATGTGTTCCGTATATTATAGAGATCACTGTGAAAGTAGCAGCGCCGAAAGAGCTATTTTTTTAGGATTTGTATGGGAAAATCCATGACACTAAAAAATAATCTTTCTTGGTAAACTCTATACAGGGTGTAACAAAAATAAGTGATAATAATTTAGGGGGTGTACATGTTCCTTGTAGAGAGTTCACTGTGAAAGTAGCAGCGCTGAAAGACCAATTTTTTTTTCACTTTTGTATGGGGAATCTCGTGACGCTCGGGCCCTTGCCCATACAAAACTGAAAAAAAAATCGTCTTTCAGAGCTGCTACTTTCACAGTGAACTCTCTACAAGGAACACGTGCACACCCTAAAGTATTATCACTTACTTTTGTTATAGTTCTTGCAATCTACGAGTGCGCGTCGCCCTTAGTTGTGTGAGTGACCATATCTATACACGCGTACATGGCTCGCTCGCTACTGACTGCTCCGTTGGGTACGCACACTAACGAAAATGTCTGTTCACATTTCCAACTACAAATAAAGGCGACGCGCACTCGTAGATTGCAAGAACTACACACAATGTTTAAGTAACACAATATACAAACCCTAAAGTACTATCACTTATCTTTGTTACACCTTGTATCCATAAAATTATGTGTCCTGACATCACTGTCCAATCATGATGTATTGTCGGCACTACATATAGGCGAACGCGTTGGCCAACGCGTTGGCCAACGTCTCGGCCCAATGTGTAGAATGGGCGACTCGCGCGTTGGCGGTAGGTATTTAGACGTTGGCCGACGCGTTTTGTCGGCACTACATATAGGCGAACGCGTTGGCCGACGCGTTGGCCAATGCGTTGGCTAACGCGTTCGCCTATTTATAGTGCCGACTTATGGCATATTTTTTCGACAAATTGGCTTTCAATTTTTTTCTCTCTCATGGTGGGTTATTATGACCTCTTATTTCCAACCAGTTTACGCCCAAAATGTACCGTTTTCGGGCGTAAACTGGCTGGAAATAAGAGGTCATAATAACCCACCTGGTTGTAAAATGGTAGCCACTTTAGTTCATTACTAATCTAACCAATACTTCTCATGTAAATATCCTATGAACATAAAATGGTTTAAAAAAACTTTAACAAATTATTGCATTGTCATTGGTTTTCAATACTTATGCAAAGTTTTGATTAATTGGACTACTGGAGATAGGTGAAAATCGTGCTCAAAGATTCCCTTACTTACACACAGCCCAAGCTAATAAAAGCGTTTTATAAAGGTCTTATAAAACGCTATTAAACAGCTAAACATGCGGTCAACGAATGTTGGCGTCATCTAAGAGAATATTTCCAGTTACGAAAATGTCCCCGACAACCATTAACAACGTAGTAAATAGTCACGTGTTACCCCCCACAGTTTGGGCACCACTGCCGAAACATAACAAGTCCATTAGCATTGTAACTCACTTGTTTCTTAACGTACGGACGTTGACGTCCAAATTATTTATTGCTTGACTAGAGACGCAACACTGATGGGCAGAAATTCGATTATCGCGCGGGTATGGTTTTGGTGGTCATGAATTTTCCCATACAAAGATTAAAAATAAACCTCTTTCAGTGCTGCTACTTTCACAGTGAACTATATATAAGGGACACATACACACTGTGAAGTATTATAACTTAGTTTTGTTACACTCTTTATATCTGTCGTTCTACGAAACTTTATAGCGTGATGCAGAATTGTGAAGCTAATAATTGTGGGTACCCCCACATTTGTTTTGAAGTTTTTCTGATGCCATATGGCTAAGATCATCTTGCTAATTGTTTTATGTTCTCGTTAAAACGTCTCACATCTAACATTTTGTGATTTATAATAGCTATTTTCAGTTTGCTAGAATCACATTTAGAACTGTCTGAAATCCTATAGCTGAAAGTATTTTTACCAGCGAGGTTCAGTCTGTCTGTTATCTCTTCACGCTTAAACTACTGAGCCGATTTTACTGTTTCGTATAGAGATACTTTGAGAAAGGACGAAGGATAGTTTTTATCCCAGAAAAATGTACGGTTCCCGCGCGATAAACGAATCTTGGCGCAACTGGGTTGTGTATGTCATATAAACCTTTCATTTGATGCCCTACGGCCTACACGACACCGTTTTTCTTTACTTTTGTACTCTTGGGACTCGAACCTAAGACAAGGCAGCCGCTCTAAACCACTGAACCAAAGCGATCAAAGATTAGGATTTTAATAATATTACTAGATGACACTCGCAATCTTGCGCCAAAATTAGTTTATAGCGCGAGAACCGTAAATGGGCATTGTCCAAAAAAAATCACATGTACTTTTTATATTTTTTTTCGTTAAAATAGGGTATTTTAAGAATATAAATTAAATAATTTTGAAATTCATTGGCTAGTTTTTTCTCAATAAATTTTTAAAGTTTCGCTGTGACGTCATCATCGGCGGCCAATTGACCTCTGCAGTATGTTTTTTTTCCTTTCAATCTTATTTATAATGGCTGATTCGTCAAATGCAAGTTCTCATTATGTGAAAGCTGATACGAGAAGCTTACCAAAAGTTCGAAACGTAACGTTGGTCGAATTTATTGCTAATTTAACGCCATTGAAGGTCAAACTAAGGTTAAACATATTTGTTCAAAAATATAAGTAACTAATGGGTATTTTTTTCGTTTAAATACAGAAAAACGATCACTGACCTTATTCCTCGAAATGTTTTTGTAATGAGCAAAATTTAAAAAAAATGGACAATCCCCATTCCGGGATAAAAAGTATCCTATAGTACCCGGGACTCAAAGTATCTCCATACCAAATTTCAGCAAAATCGGTTCAGCGGATCGGGCGTGAAGAGGTAACAGACAGACAGACACACTTTCGCATTTATAATATTAGTATGGATGTTTTTAAATAATATAAAGAACAATTATTTCAGTTATGATATTTCAAAGCATTCTTTAGATTAATTGCTAAGAAAATTTCAATTAGAATTTTAATAATTGGCAAAGTTCTTCAATTAGAGGCAACCCTTTGCTATTATAATTATGATATCATCATCATTATCTATTAAGGTTCCGAACCCAAAGGGTAAAAACGGACCCTATTATTAAGACTTCACTGTCTGTCCGTCTGTCTGTTTCCAGGCTGCATCTCTAGAACTAAGCTAGATTTCTGAAATTCTCACAGATTCTGTATTTCTGTTGCCGGTATAACAATAAATTATAACGGTCTGTTTATCTGTCTGTCCGTCCCCCCGTTCGTCCTGCATCCGTCAGTCCGTCCGTCTGTCTGTTCATTGTCTCTATACACGCCCATCGCTTAACCAATTTTGCTGAGATTAGGTATGGAGATACTTTGTATTCCGGGAAAGGACACAGCATACGAGGGCTGCCTTTTAAGTCGTGTCGTTTGAAATAAATACTGACAATGTAATAGATTATCACCTTTTATTGTATTTTTAAGAATTCGCTACGAAATTTAATATGCTTTTGCATGCGTTCAAACCCGTTTTTAAAACATTTATTTCACTCCGAAGTGGGGTAGTCAAAATGGCCGATTTGTACACATAAACAGTTTCTTCAGGTGAGCTGAAACGTTGACCACGAAAACTTTGCTTAATTTTGTGGAACGTAATAAAATCCTTAGGGCTCAAGTCAGGGCTTTAAGAGTCCGTATACGAAATTTGCCGATTTCGTTGTTTTTACAGACGTTATTTAACAGTTAAAATACAGTATTTCTATAAGTTTTAATGCACAACATGTAAGATCATTTCAGTTATAATCTAATGTTGGAGCTAGATTTTTTATTTTTTTTAAGTATTTTTAAATAATCCAACTCAAACCCGCGACAAATTTGTAATTTTTGCTGTAAAAGGTTTATAATATCACCTGTTTATGTATTGACGTCTCGACGGTATGAAAAAAATACAATGTACTGTTGAGAAAGTCGTCTATAAAATGTAGGAATTACTTTTTACCACTTTAATATGAAATAGTTGAGTAAAAAAATATGCAACTCGGCAAAATTTTAGAGAAAATGGGCAAAGAATTGCTGTTAATTTCAACGTCAACATCATACTACGAGTATGATGTTGACGTTCGACTCGTCTAATGTCAATTCCATACACTTTGAACGGCGATTCTCTAGAGATTACTTAGCACAATATGTTCACTTCACTGATAATATTATATTATTTTGTGAGTGTGAGTTGTGACTCTTAACAAATTGTAATAAGATACGTAAAATATACGCGAAGATTTATCTACTAGTGTAACTAAAAAGAGTGAAATTATTATTATTTTTAACAAAAAATTAAAACCGACTTCCAAGGTAAAAACAATAATAACATTAATGTGAACTAAAAAGTATTAAATAATTTTTACTATCTAATAGTGCCTTTTTCCGAATTCGGCTAAACCTCAACTATTTCTGTACTCAATCTTCATTATTTTGAAGTCGGTACCAGATAGCTGAATCTTCAGTCCTCTGACAGTATATTTAAAATTTTTGGAACTGGCACCGACTTCAAAATTATGAAGATTGAGTACAGAAATAGTTGAGGTTTAGCCGAATTCGGAAAAAGGCACTATTAGATAGTAAAAATTATTTAATACTTTTTAGTTCACATTAATGTTATTATTGTTTTTACCTTGGAAGTCGGTTTTAATTTTTTGTTAAAAATAATAATAATTTCACTCTTTTTAGTTACACTAGTAGATAAATCTTCGCGTATATTTTACGTATCTTATTACAATTTGTTAAGAGTCACAACTCACACTCACAAAATAATATAATATTATCAGTGAAGTGAACATATTGTGCTAAGTAATTTAACAATTTTAATATTTCAAGCCCGAAGCGGTCACCGGCGATTGCGATAGCAATAGAAAGGCTATTGTGTCTCGTTTTTCCACGATCGAAGGATCTATCAGATAAAAAATTGTACAAACTTGCATAGGATGTAGCGTAGCATAATATTTAATATTATCATAATTATTGACAGCTGTTCTTGTTATCAAGAATTCAAATCGATAGGTACTTAGTGCACCATCTATCGATTAATAAGTATAACTAATTAAAAAGACACTTAATGACTTTGTTTTGTTTAAATGCTCTTTTTAAAATAACTTTATTTTAATTCTATTTGTCTATTAAAATTTTATAAAGTAGTAAAGTATTCGATCTGTATATTATAAAGTAGTTAGTAAAGTATTCGATATTCTGTCTTCGCGCGGCGGCGCTGGGCGGCGACCGACGCCGACCGCCGTGTATTAAAAACAAACAGGTGTTGTTAATTGTTATACAGTACATCATTATTATTATTAGTATATCCATACCTATGCCTTGTACTATTATCTATTCTGTGCCATGAGACATTCGTGGCCTTAACACGACGCGACGTGGTAATGATGATGATGACGATGATGATGATGATGATTATGATGATGAATATGAATTGCATAGTAGTTTATGCTTTCTGTTCTTAAAACAACGCCGAAACTCCCAAACGTGTATCTATAAGGAATCAGGAGTTCTCTCAGCATCATCGAAACCATGGTATACCTTGACCCAATATTTGACTTTTTGGTAGCGTATTCTTAGTACACTTCACATAAAACCAAAATCACCATATGTTTCCATATAAATTTCGAGGAGTTCCCTCGATTACTCATGGATCCCATCATCAGGTCACCACCTTTGTGAAAATGGGACCAAATTGGAGTGAAACCTAATACAACGAAACAAAAATTTCGAAAATCGGTTCACAAACGGCGGAGTAATCGTTGAACATACAAAAATAAAAAAAAAAAAAAAAAAAAAAAAAAAAAAAATATCCACAGCCGAACATATAACCTCCTCGTTTTTTGGAAGTCGGTTAAAAAAATATGCAACTCGGCAAAATTTTAGAGAAAATGGGCAAAGAATTGCTGTTAATTTCAACGTCAACATCATACTACGAGTATGATGTTGACGTTCGACTCGTCTAATGTCAATTCCATACACTTTGAACGGCGATTCTCTAGAGAAGCGATAAAGAAAACGTCTTGGCTACAGGCTCTAGTTATTTCGGTGTTGTTAATTGTTTTTGTTTCAGCTCCATTTTCTATCTTCATTTGTCTATCCTAATTGTGATGATGTTGCAAGTTTGTTGTTGACTCATAGCCTTTTTTGGCATAACGATTCCGGAAACCGGAAATTGAGGATTCCGGGAAAACAATTTTCCTAAAGAAACAATTTTGCTGTCCGCGGGAATCGAACCCATGACTTTCAAGAAAGATATTTATACATCTATAGGTACATATAAATAAAATTGGAGTGTCTGTTTGTAATATTGGAAGAACCGTTTTTTACTATATGCATAATATTATGAATCTATATTAAACGATACATACATATACCAAAACAACATTTTTTACAATTTTTGTCTGTATGTCTGTCTGTCTGTTTGTTCCGGCTAGTCTCTGAAATGGCTGGAGCTATTTTCCTGGGACTTTTTTTGGTAAATAGCTGATGTAGTAAGGTGTAACTTAGGCTACTTTTAACCGACTTCCAACAAGGAGGAGGTTATATTTTACTTTTTTCATATTTGTTTGCGGACTATCCACCTTTGTTATTATACTATGTTGACGCGGACGAAGTCGCAGGCAACAGCTAGTTTATTATTAAACTAGAGGACATTTTTTCATCGCGCCGGAACCGTACATTTTTCTGGGATAAAAACTATCCTATGTCCTTTCCCGGGACTCAAGGTATCTCCATGCCAAATTTCAGCAAAATCGATTCAGCGGTTCAAGCGTGAAAAGGTAACAGACAGACAGACAAACTTTCGTATTCATAATATTAGTATGGATGTTTCTCGCAACTCTGTCGTGAAGAATTTCGTTTACTGCACTAGAACCGTACATTTTTCTGGACCAAAAATTTTTTTTTCCTTTCCGTCTCTCAAAGTATTTTCATCTAAATCCAGACGTTGAAGCATGAAGAGACTACAAACGGACAGACAGACTTTTCATTTTATATTATCAGTTGGGATAGCATAATCTATATTAATTTTCATACATCAAAACCTAAAACACTTATGTATTTTCATGAAAACCGAGTGAGTATTGAGCAACAAATATCCCAGGACCTAGACAATACCTAGTAATTCCGGGTCACCTGACAAAATGACTGATGCCCTATTCAGACCTGTACAAAGAACTCCATCGGTGTACAAAGCGCCAATCTATCAGAGCAGACCTAGAGTTAGAAAGGTGTAGAGGTGCCAAAACACTCCGGGAGTGTTGGTGGAAATGAAAAACATCACGTTTTCAACAACGGGGTTACATTCCGGGAGTGCAGGAAGAATGAAAAAATAAATAGGCGTGGCACTCGGGGACTGCCGCGGTAAAGCGTAGCATTTATCGCTTTTATCGCGGGCTTTGAACGCGGCGACCGATTCAAGAAATTCCGTAACGAAAATAAACCTAACACAGCAGTGCACCGTAGCCGTGCATCGTCCAACGTCCGATTCAGTTCGGCAGACTTCGGCACAGTGTATGTGCGCGTGCGACTAGACGTATGTATGACGTATGTATTGATAAAAATGCTATGCAAAAGCTTTACCGCGGCAGTCCCAAGTGCCACACGTATTTTTTGTCGGTCGCCGCTTGCCGCGAGGGTTGGAACGGTACCTAAAGTCTTCCACATCTATAAAATTAAACTATAAGTTGTAACAGACGTGCGAGTAAGTACGCGGACTTATGGCTTGACGATCTTAATCGCCTGTGTGTTAGCAAAGAACCGCGAGTCGCGAGCCTGGGGGCAGGTAATCCAGTGTGAGCCATTCTCGTGTATCACTGAAGTCGACCCGAGTAAGTTCGTGATCCTAAAACCCGCGTGCTTAAAGTTCGTACGTCTATCAGGCATTTAAAAAAGAAACTAACCTCGATTAATAAACTCTAATAAGGTCAGGAATAGCAAAGCAAAATATTGCCTGATCAAATCACTGAAAGTTGCTCAACCTTTAATGCATTCGATAAACCTAACTTTTCCAACAATATGCAGCTGATGATGAACACCCTCCATCATGTCAGCTTTCAAGAAAACTAAATCAAAATCGGTCCACCCGTTTGGATGTTATGATGCCACGGACAGACATACATACACGTCAAACTTATAACACTTTTTCGTCGGGGGTTAAAAAATATATTCATTCGTATCTACCAATTTCTTAACCCTACGTCACTGTCGGACATATTAATCAACCCGTCTCGCCAGAGTGACCACAATCCCTGAAACTGCGGGGACAAGTCCAAGCAGGGTTAAAACCCGGGTAACTGTAGGCATTTAAACCCTTTAGGTCGTATAAAAGTTTCGGGTAAATTATGATGTTTTAGAAGCGTCTGAAACATTAAAAACTTTGAAATAAATGATCATAATTTGTTGCTACCTATATAATATTAATCGATGTTAGAAATATCGGTATATTTTAACACCACTTTTTAACCGACTTCCAAAAAGGAGGAGGTTATACGGTCGTCTGTTATATATATATATATATATATATATATATAATTTTTTTTTGTATGTTCAACCATAACTTCGCCGTTTATGGACCGATTTTCATGATTCTTTTGTTGTTGTACAGGGTTGAATCCGAAATTGGTACCATAGTCACAAAAATGGTGATCTCATGATGGGATCCATGACGAATCGAGGGGACTCCTTGACATTTATATGGGAACGTATGGTGATTTAGGTACCCAACAGAACTTTTGAATCCTTATAGATACAAGTTTGAGGATTTTGGCTTTATTTAAACTACTCCAAGCAAATCCTACATTATTTGTGCTGAACATAGGCTAAATTTTATTTTGGAAAAAATTGGGTTTCGTAAGATATTTGGGTTTTTCGGACGCCAGGTGAAAAAATCAACCAGAAAAGTTACTTATTTTGCGTACGCTGCCGAAACTATAAAAGATAGAACCATAAAAATGTTCTAAGTATTGTAGATCTTATAAATATCTACAAAAAAGTCCGCGACACACTATACTTATCTATGTCGAGTGAGGCACAATAACCACATTTTTATTTAAAAATCTTGAATTTTTTTGGACAACATTTAAACGCGTTTATTTTACTCATGCCATTAATCCTTATCAAAATAAATTATTTCATCACTAAGTACAGTTTATGTAGATAAAATTTGGTCTTTGAATGATTAAAATTGGACGTTTGGTTTTGAAATTATGGCGAAATTAAAATATTACGATAGTAGGCGTCACCAAGCGGGATGCGCTTGCGGTAGGAAGACAATCTATGCAGTGTGCACTGTACACTGATAATGACTGCGTCCGCGTCGTCGATGTCAGTGTCGGAGTCTGTGAATTGACCTAGGAATCATTTTGCTGACCGAGTCTTTCCTGGGTAGGCTTTTTGCAGCCGTAACCGACATCCACGCGGGCAGAGCCGCAGGCGATCGCTAGTAATATGTACAACTCTAAGAAAACAAGCTATAATACGAGTATGTCGTCTCATATTATGTAACTAAAAAGGATAAAATTATAATTTTTTAACAAAAAATTAAAACCGACTTCCAAGGTAAAAACAAAAGTAATACTTATTCTTAATCTAAAAAGAATCAAATAATTCTTATTCCTTATTATAGTGGCGTCTTCAGACTTCGCCTAAACCTTACCTTAGCGTAATTGCTATGTCAAGGATCTCAGAATTTTTCCGGGCTGGTACCGACTTCAAAAGTACGAAGATTAAGTACCTACAGAAATAGTTGAGGCTTAGGCGAAGTCTGAAGACGCCACTATAATAAGGAATAAGAATTATTTGATTCTTTTTAGATTAAAAATAGGTAAGTATTAAGTACTTTTGTTTTTACCTTGGAAGTCGGTTTTAATTTTTTGTTAAAAATTATTGAAAGGGATGAGATGAGAGAAGAAGATGCATACTTAAACATAACTTCCCTTTTCAATGCGCATAGAGTTCTCTGGATCTACTAAGCCGATTTTGATAATTCTTTAAAAATAATTAAGACTTATCCCACAGACCTATCACATATGGTTATCACCAGCTGATTGAAGTTTAACGTGATTAAGCCCTTTGACATCCCCTTGCCTTGAAGTATGAAGCAAATTCACGCAATAGTTCTTAGATGTACAGTTAGTTCTAAAGTCTATAAAAACTATAGAGATACGTAAAATAAAATACCCCGAGTATATTAATTAGCCTATGATGACTTATGATGGACAAACGAGCGATTACGAACATATTTGTCTATGGTTGCCCATGTCCTTGCAGCTTCACAATCATGGTGACAGTTATTTATATCCGTGTAGTCTACAAATAATAAAAAACTAAGGAAGAGTAACTCCGTCAAACAACATGCTCCAAAATACTTGTCAAAAAGTGTACCTTAGGTTCACTTTTCATACATTTGCAATATTTAGGTAACCTTGAGCGGCACAAAGGCTGACGTTACATGACAGTTCGAATGGGACCAAATTTAAAACTGTATTAGTATGGGAGCTACGTTTCCTGGGTTTATTATTCGTAGCGTGTAGTGGAGCTAAAAGGACTTGTCCCACCAAACTCAATACCATAGTCGCCCTATTTTATCAGCTGATCGCAGTTTACGGCCATCATCTCGATTGGATGGTTGACAATAATATACTCTTCTTGGCCTACTTGGAGGTCCTTGACTGATAGTGATAGTGTTACCAACCCTTAGGGAACTGTCCATGAAGTACGTAAGAATTTTTTTATATATATTTTTAATTAATATGTAAATTGAAATAACTTAAAGTAAATTATACTGAACTAGATGATGCCCGCAACTTCGTTGCGCCAAAATTCAATTATCGCGCGGGAACCGTACATTTTTGCGGGATAAAAACTATCCTATGTCCTTTCTCGGCACTCAAAGTATCTCCATGCCAAATTTCAGCAAAATCGGTTCAGCGGTTCGAACGTGAAGAGGTAACAGACAGACAGACAGACAGACACACATTTATAATATTAGTATACTAAATATACTGAAAATAGTGCGATAAAAATATGTTTTATTAACGTTCAAGATGATTTTTCACCAAGAATCACAAATATTAATACACTAAGTAGCAAAAAACTAATCCTTCGATCGCGGATTCTTGGGAATCTATTGTTATTCTGTTGTTGTCGCGGTCACCGGTGTCCTTATAGGGCTTGATGGGTTAAAGAATGTGCGATCTGCGGGATGATCTGATTTAAGAAAAAGTTGCGGGTATCTCTAAAGGTGAACGCAGATTTGGCCGCACCGCACGCACCGCAGTCGCCGTATTACGAATTCTTCATATAAAGAACTAGCTGTCCCGGCAAACGTTGTTTTGCCATTTAAAGTATTTCTACTTCATCAGTTGATACAAAATCTTACCCCCTCTGATGGGGTGGGGGGAAAAATTTTATACACCAGATGTTAAGTTGGAAAAAACAGTTAATAATATAGAGTAAGTCCATTAAAGAAAAAAGTTTAATACTAAATCTGACCCCCTCTTTGCTCTCCTTAGAGGGGTGGGGGCGGGGTGATTTTTATACACCAGATTTTGAGTTGGAAGAAGACAAATATATCTGCGAAAACCGTATGCAAATCGGATCAGTAGTTTTCGTGTGATAGTGGAACAAACATACATACAGACAGACAGACAGACAGACAGACAGACAAAAAAACTAACCACATTTTTGGCTTCTATAGCGATGCAGTAACAGCCCCCGCTTATTATTTTTTGAATATCTTTAATGTACAGAATTTTAATTTCTACAGTTTTATTATAATTATTATTATGTACGAGTATAGATGTAGAAGTTGTGAAGACTGCGGCGCGGGTAGGTATGCGAGCTTGCCTATAACTTCATATAAAGAGTTCGAAATGCGGCGACTGGGGTGCGTGCGGTGAGGCCAAATCTGCGTTCACCTTAAATCTAATTTAAAATGTAATGGAAAGTGATTTAAGGCCGGTATAACTAGTCAGTACTTAAGATGCATCTAGGTCTCAAGACGCGGTTCGGCTCTATGATTGGTCCTGACAGCCAACCAACCACAGAGCCTGAACCATGAGTACTGACTATTTATACCGGCCTCAGAGACCTTAAGAGACCAGGGTACTTAGTCAAGTAGCATGATGCATTCAATAATAATTATTTCAACGGCGAAGTTAAAAATCAGAATAATATTATATTGTCACTTTTGCGTTTTATCAAATTTCGATTTGTGAATTCGCTGTCTCGTCGAATGCAAGTTGTCTAAGTGCCACAAAACTCGATTAAAACCACAAAGGTTAGTCAGGTGAAAATGAAACATAGTACAATGAATTTTCCGCGTTGGATATTTCAATTTTGTGCATTCCATCCACTTCCAAAAAGGAGGTTTAGAATTTGAAAATATTTCAGCTTCTGTGACGCGAGAATATCTATACCAATATTATAAATGTTTGTGTCGAGTATATCCCTACTTCCCTACTAATATTATACATGCGAAAGTGAGTCTGTCTGTCTGTCCTTTACCTTTTCACTTCCAAACCGCTAAAGAGAGAAGTTTGGTATGGGCCATGGGGATACTTTGAGTCCCGGGAAAAAACATAGGATGGATAATTATTATGTAGTATTGAGATACTTTTCATCTCGGAAAAACGTACGGTTCCCGCACGATGAACGAATTTAGGCGATTCTTTGCGCACGCCATCTTGTTTAGTCGTAATTAATAAGAATAATAAATTCTAATACTTGAGAAGTCTGAAATAATTAATAGCACTATATTTCTTTGACTTCCATTTTCTATGTCATCACAAAGTTGAAGTCGAAATGACTTCTTCAACTTTTCTTTTTCCCCACATAATTAGATTTGAAATGTCATTTTATCACTAGAACCGTCTAAAGGTTAAATAGAAGTCGTGACCACAGAATAAAAGAAATATTTTAAGAGGCTTCATAGGACACCTATTCTTGTATTTAGTACAATATCAATGCAGCTATTAGCTTCTTTGAACTGTCTGTTTCCTATCAAATAGCAAATTGATATTTTCAAAGTATCATTTTAAGAGGCTTTACGGAACACCTATTTTATTAATTGAATTCAATGCAGCTTCGTTCTTTTCTCAAAGCGGTCTATTTAATACAGAAATAATATCGCCAATCGCCAAACGTGAGCTAATTGGTCAAAACTCAAAAAGTCAGTCGCTTTATGTTTATATGACACTTAAATTGCACTTTAAAAGGCCGTGGCGTTAGTTCTGAAATCACCTCGCGCCAATTGACACTTTAAAATTATTTTGCTGTTTGAAAGGTTCTAATCTAGATCGAACAAGGAACATTATCGTTGCAGTATACTTGAATCAGGGTACAAGACCTAAGCATGAAAGTGCATTTCATTTCTTTGAAAGCATAACTTGCGTTTGCTTTGAGAAAATAGAAGGTTGTGCAGACGGGCTACTTGCTACTGCGACCGATAAATTGATTGTTTTAGGGTTCCGTACCCTAAAACAAACGGGACCCTGTTACTAAGACTGCTGTCTGTACGTCCGTCCATTAGTCACTAGGTTGTATCTCAAAAATTGTTTAGGCCTCCGTGGTCTAGTATTTTAGACTTGACTCGGAACTCGAATTCGATTCCCACGTTGCGAACATGTTTCCAAGTTCTAATTTTGCTCAGGACAATGCAGGCTGATCAGCTGATTATTATTTGACAAGTAAGACGATCTATGCGTCGGATGGGCATGTAAAGTCGGTCCTGCGCCTGATCTCTCGCCGGTCGTGTCGGTCGTCCGTCCCACTGGGTTATGAGAGTGAAGGAATAGAGGGTGCTCTTCTGTACTGCGCACACTTAGACACTATAAAACGACTAAAAACTGGCTCGTTTCAAGAAATCGGCCACCGTCACCGAAACTGGTGCGGAGAGTATTATTCCAGAGTTTTACTTCTCGATTGTGGTCCGTGTGCACTGACCGTAAAGGCCGAGTCAATAAAAGCATTCCTGATGGAGACTCAAGGGCCCTTAAGACCCTCCGAAGTTGGAAATTTAAATGTACTTCGTGGAAGGAAGTGTCAGATCTTTACTTTGATAAATTACTTTTGGTTTGTTTGGCACTTACCCGACTGGCTAAAAGAGGAATGTTATTATAACAATATAATTTGACGTATAAACGTCTAAGTATGTTTGTATCCAATACTGGTTTCGGTGACGCTGGTCTTTCATTGTAACCAAGCCAGCTGAGGAGTGATTTTATGGTGCCCGAGTATGTGCGCAGTACACAAGAGCACTCTCTACTTTTTAACCGACTTCCAAAAAACGAGGAGGTTATATGTTCGGCTGTGGATATATATATTTTTTTTATTTTTTTTATTTTTGTATGTTCAACGATTACACCGCCGTTTGAGAACCGATTTTCGAAATTTTTGTTTTGTTGTATTAGGTTTCACTCCAATTTGGTACCATGTCCACAAAAGTGGTGACCTGATGATGGGATCCATGAGTAATCGAGGGAATTCTTTGAAATTTATATGGAAACATATGGTGATTTTGGTTTCATAAGAAGCATCCTAAGCATATGCTAGCAAAACACAAGATTTTACACCAAGGTATACTATGGTTCCGAAAAGAACTCCGGATAGTACGTATAGTACGAGATGGCTTACTAGGTAACTAAAAAGAGTGAAATTATTATTTTTAACAAAAAATTTGACTTCAAAATGATGAAGATTGAGTACAGAAATAGTTGAGTTTTAGCCGAATTCGGAAAAAGGCACTATTAGATAGGAATAATTATTATTTAATACTTTTTAGTTCATATTATAAGGATGCTATTATTGTTTTTACCTTGGAAGTCGGTTTTAATTTTTTGTTATTTTACTCTCATAACCCAGTGGGACGGAAGACCGACACGACTGGCGAGAGATATGGTGCAGGACCGACTTTTTACATGCCCTTCTGATGCATGGATCATCTTACTTGTCAGAAAATCTGGTGATCAGCCTGCGTAATCCTAACCGAACTGAGAAACGACCGTAAAGCGTATCCATGCTGATATTGTAAATGCGAAAATATGTCTGTTTGTCTGTTACCTGTTTACGCCTATACCACTACACCGACTTTGCTGCAATTTAGTATAGAGATACTTTAAATTCCGTGAAAGGACATACGAAGCTTTTAATCCCGGTTAGCGATAAATGTACTCAATGTAGGTTCCCGAGCAATAAACGAATTTTGGCGGATTTACGGGTCTCATCAGGTTGTATTAATTTAATAAATTGTGTAGTCTATTATTATTAATTATACTACCAAAAATAATTTCTACCTACACCGGACAATGGAAATTATTTTCTGCCTATTGATTTGTCAATCAAACTTATACATCGAGAATTAATTAATATTAATTGTTTTCGGACTTGTTGAGAAGTTTTTAATTACATGTCTTTGTTTAAATATTTCATTGTCTTCTAAGTTTGACGTATTTATAGATATCAGAAACAACAGGACATATTGGTTTTTAACCGACTTCCAAAAAACGAGGAGGTTATTTAGAACTAGATGGCACCCGCAACTCCGTTGCGCCAAAATTCGTTTACTGCGCGGGAACCGTACATTAACTTTTCAGGATAAAAGGAAACACGAACGTACTTTCTCGGGACTCAAAGTATCTCCATACTTAACAGCAAAATCGGTTCAGCGGTTTGGGCGTGTGGAGGCAACAGAGAGACCGACAGACAGACAAATAGACAGACACACTTTCGTATTTATAATATTAGTATGGCAGTATGGATTTAACCGTCCCGATGAACGCGGCAAGCGACCGATAGAAATTCAAATAAAATACCACTTTATGACCTAGGTCCTAGGCTAGAGGTTTCATTTTCTACATTGGTCTAGCAACTCATGCCGTCGCTGCTTTGTAGTGACGTAGGCAAAATGAAGCCTACGTCATAAAATGGCATTACATTTGAATTGTCGGGCGCGGTCGGTTGCGGCAAAGAACGGAAAGCTATCTTAGGATCAATTCAGACTGCAACGCGACGAGGCATTTGAAACAATAGGCTTAATACAATCTTAACTCTCATCTTATTTTGATTGAGTCTCAGGTTTTAAACGAAACGCAACTTGAGATACACTTATTCTAATTTTATTGTCAGCTGAATTATTGTACCTACCCTACCCTTAAGGCAACCCTTAACGCGTTACGGTTAAGGAATGCCTTAAGGGAAAGGCGACGCGTAGATGCATTTCTAAAGTAATGAATTCACAGATTGACATGTCGCCTCGCGCAATTGAAATCTGTCAAATCCATGCAAATTTATGCCGCGCCGCGCCTCGCCTCGCCTCGTCGCGTTGCGGTCTGAATCGACCCTAAGAGTATGATTTCAATTGCGTGAGACGTCTTGCGAATCTGTCAAATCCATATAAATTTAGAAATGCATCTACGCGTCGCGTTTTCCTTAAGGCAATCCTTAACCGAAACGCGTTAAGGGTTGCCTTAAGGGTAGGGTACAATAATTCAGCTGACAATAAAATTAGAATAAGTGTATCTCAAGTTGCGTTTCGTTTAAAACCTGAGACTCAATCAAAATAAGATAAGAGATTGTATTAAGCCTATTGTTTCAAACGTTATTTTAATTACTCAAATCTGAAACCTCGCTTACTGACAGTATAATTATCTAAAAAGCAGCTTTATATCTCAAACGGAGCCACTCTGAAAGCGTAGACGAGACACAAACGCTACGGCTACATCTTTTACTCGACTACGACAAAGTTTAAGGGAGAGGTTTATTAATTAATTGGTAACCTTCAAGTTCGCTTTTTCTAGCTAAAAGCCGATCTTTGCGATAGCTCGCGTTGTCACACCTTGACTGACTGATGATAACACAATATCTACTAATAATAAAAATTACTATGTTATAGAATAAATCAAGAGACGTGATAGTTTTTCAGTAAAGTGGTAATTATAATATGTAATATAATATAATAAATTAATTAATATTCTTACTGTCACATAGATTTCTAGAAGGTGGAAGTTAAAAAAAATACACTTACGAAAATTTTGATCAAGTGTATGTTAGTAGGTTCTATTAACTTTTTATCTTAAAAAGCTACAGTATGGCTATATCATTAAATGATGGTAAAATAGTATCTTTTACGCTATAAAGAAAAATATATACAAACATAATCCAATTTTGACATAATTATTACATTTTAAATTTTAAACATGAAATTTTAATAATGATAATTTTATGTATTTAATTTAAAAATATAACTGGGAAAATAATATTAAAAGGTACAATATGCAAGAGAAATAATATTAAAGATATCATGTTATAGCGATCAGCGATCATATTTTGTATCTCGTCTGCGCTACCCCATCATAATCGTTATAGTAAAATCTTTTGTGCGGTATTTTATTCCCTGGTAATTTTCTTGAGAGCTCAAAATTATCCTACAATTATCCTACAAGGAGGCTTTTGTGTTAAATCTGCAATACTAGGGGATCTGAAAGTGCGTTTACAGGTCAGTTCACACCGACACGCGCAATGCACATTTATTGTGATTTGGTTTTAGAGAAAAACAAAATTGAACTTTATGAACTAAGGAAGAAGGTAGAAATTGAATTAGAATAATATCAAGCTACGCATTACGCAGTGCGACGCAGCTCTTCTAACATTTAAATTAAACACTTCGATGGTACAGTAGTGGCTTAGAGTTTATCGACTAGGTCGTGGGTTCGATTCCGGCGTTAGAACCAAAATGTTATTCCAAAGACAATATTTTAAACTAAACTAATATTTTAAAATTGTCCACAATTCAGTTTATCGCGTGGAACCGTACATTTTTTCAGAACAGAAACTATCCTATCCTTTCACGGGACCCATAATACCTATAGGCCGAAGTTAAAGTTTTCTTTTTAAGCCCTATTCACCTGAAAACATAAGTTACAATTTGTAAGGTTATGAGTGTAAAAGCGGAGACACTTGAAAATGAGATCAAGTGACCCTTCATCAGAACAGTTGACCTTATGGATCAATATTATGATCTGTGTGATCTAAAAACACTGCTCTTCAAAATTAATTACTCTTCAAAATTAATACTAACCTATACTTAATAATAATAATACCTATGGACGCTTCATACCACGTCAGTCTGGCCCCGTGCTAAGTACCTAAAGGACTTGTGTTACAGCAACCAGACAACGGAAATATATTTAATACTTTTATACTATACATATATTTAAGATTTTTATTTTAAAATACACAAATTTAATACACATCCAGACCCGGGAACATTGAAAAACTTTTTGTTCCGTCGGCGGGATTCGAACCCGCGACCCCCGGCTTGAGTTTGACACTACGCAATTTCGTTTGTACGATAGTCGGCGAACTTGAAATTGTATATTATGTGCGGTGGCCCTCTATTCTGTGGTATCGTGTCGTGTCGTTATCGTGCAGTGTGAAAGCGCCCAATATGTGTGAAACGCCTGCGCCCACCTAAAAACCGCGTGCTTAAAGATTGTTCAAGTTCGCCGTCTAGGAATTTTAATTTGAGCTACCAACGCGCTTACCACTGAGCCACAGAGGTCGTCTGTATACTTATATTATAAAATATGTGAAACTGTGTCTATCTGTCTGTCTATTACCTCTCCAAGCTTAAACCGTTAAACCGATTTTCATAAAATTTGGTACGGAGATACTCTAACGGCTGGAAAAGGAAACAGGGCGGTTTTTTTTGCGAGATCAAAAAACGTACGTTAAAAGTTGCTGACGTCATCTAGTTAAACCTACCAACCCTCATAAGGACACCGGCGACCGCGACAACAATAGAATAACAATAGATTTCCAAGAATCATCCACCGAAGGATTAATAGTCTAACCGCCTTACCTACTGTATAAGCATTATATACATAAACTTACGCTAAGAATTTCAATATTGTCGAGTTCCCTTCTGCCTTTTTGTGAATATATCGTAGTAGTAATTTAGACATATTATAATTTCTCATAATTATATTATGCGTTGTAGTCCTCAAATTGTGTTAGGCTCAATTCACACTGGGACAGCGTCAAAGCGACACCCCACTGTGAGTTGAGCTTTAGAGACATAATATGCTTCTTTACTTACACAGGGTATTACAAGCTAAGTGATACGAGAATAAGGTGTGTATGGCCGGTATAAATAGTCAGCACTCAAGCTCCATCTCGGCCTCAAGACACGGTTCAGGCTCTATGATTGGTTTGCTGTCAAAATTTGGACCAATCACAGAGCCGAACTCCGTCTTGTGACCGACCATATTTATACGGGCCTTAGAGTCTCCTGTATTAAGTTCACTGTCAAACATATTGGCGCTTAACTTTTTTTTCAACTTTTTATGAGAAAATTACTTACGCTGAGGTGCTTGCCCATACCAATAAAGCCCGTCACAGACCTAGCTATAATATATATTAATATGTTTATAGCTAGGTATATTATTATATATTTTCTATACTAATTTTCGCGTGACCACACACTCAGCTATAATATATATTTCTGTGACATGTGGATTTAGTATAGATTAATATGCCTTGCTATAAATATATTAATATATATTAAAGCTAAGTCTGTGACGGGCTTAAAGAAAAATTTCTCTTTCAGCACCGCTACTTTCACAGTGAACTCTATACAGGGTGTAACATAACTATGTGATAATACTTTGTGGTGTGTAATGTGTATGTGTTCCTTGTATAGAGTTCACTGCGAAAGTAGCAGCGCTGAAAGACCATACAAAAGTGAAGTCGAACACGTACACACCCTAAAGTATTATCGCTTAGTTTTGTTTCGCCCTGATATATAGAACACATAATAAAATAAAAAAAATAAAAAAGCCTTTATTTCCATACCCTTGTTTTACATTTTTTCTGATTCTTAATTGTTAGTACTTGTTAGTTATTATACTTAATATCTAAGTGTTAGTAGCGGGTTAGTTAGCTGGGTTGGATATGGACCCCTTCTCGGGTGAAGGCCTCCTCCAGTTCCTTCCATCCACTTCTGTCCTTGCCAATTTCTTGCCAGTCCTTTCCTGTTATGTCCGTTATATCGTCAATCCAACGTCTTTTTGGTCTTCCTACTCCTCTTTTGCCTATTGGCCCTTTCCATATTGTAGTGTTGATTGTCCACCTGTTGTCCGTGTATCTCGAAACGTGTCCTGCCCATTGCCACTTGAGTTTTAAGGCTTGTTTAAGAGCATCTGTTACCTTTGTTTTCTGTCTGATGACTTCGCTCCTGATTTTTTGTATTTTCCTTATGTTGAGAATGCTTCTCTCCATAGCTTTTTGTGTTGTTGTTAGTCTTTGTTTTGCTCTTGCCGTGTAAACCCAAGTTTGGCAGCCATACAGTAGACAGGGCAATATGCAGGTGTCTAATATAGTACTCTTTAGGTTTATTGAATAATCTCCTTTCAGGATTTCTTTCAGAGACCATAATTTCTTCCAGGCTAAGTTTGTTCTTCTTTCGATTTCGTCTTCATTTTGTGTTTTCGTAAATGATAGCTGTTTTCCTAGGTATATATAGCTCTGGACATAATCTATTGTGTTCTCTTTCACGGTTATGGGCCATTCGGTGCTATTTGTCATTATTTTAGTTTTCGAAGCGTTCATTTCTAAACCTATTTTACTGCTTGCTTGGTCAAGGGAGCGAAGCATGTTTTGTAGTTGTTCTGCGGTTTCTGACATTATAGCTATGTCATCCGCGAATCTGAGATGGTTTAAATAGCTGTTATTTATTTTTATGCCACTTGTTGACCAGTCAATCTTTTTGAATATATCTTCTAAAACAGCAATGAACAACTTGGGTGACAGTGGGTCTCCCTGTCTAATTCCCCTTTCGATTCTTATTGCATCGCCTCTACATTCTAGTTTAACATTACTGAAGCTGTTGCTGTATATGTATTTTATAATATTTATGTATTTATTTGTTCTATTCTATTTAAATACAAATACAATAGAACACATACACACCCTAAAGTATCATCACTTGGTTACATTCTGTATATTTTGCGTTGTAGACTGTAGTCCCAAAATTTCGTTAGGCTCAACTCACACTGGGACCAAAGCATATTCATCTCTATTGCTCAAATATTTAAGTACAAAATATTTCTGTCATAAAAATATAGTAGAATCGACTCTTTAATTTTTTAATCCTTCGATTGGGGATTCTTGGAAATGCTATTGTATTCTATTATTGTCGCGATCACCGGTGCTGGTATGGGGCTTGGGTTAATGTATTTTCGGGTATCATCTAAGAAGTTAATGTTTACCTTGCTATCAGTTATGTAAGTTTTTTTAACTAACTACTATGTAAACTTTAAAATTCTTTGAAACGGTGAAGTAAACCAGAGTGGGTGTAAACGGGCTTCTAACGATCTTGCAGGCTTGCCATGGCCATAGAAAAAATGCAATGAAACACTGACAGATTCTAGGGAAACTATGCTGGGAACTCAAAAAAATAAATATCTGTCTTCATAGTTCATACCCATACGGATGCCCGGAACGGCTGTTTGGGTATTGGGTATGAAGACGGTTTTAACATCTTGTACATGCTGAAAAAGCTACTCAGTTTTTCTAAGACCTAATAGAATGGCGCTGCGCGCATAAAAATGGAGTAATTCTTTTGGTTCTCAAAAAAATTCTCAAAACGCAAATTAATTTGGTTCCGGTAGAAACGCAGCGTAAAGAACTTTTACATGGCAGCTGCTATCCATACTAATATTATAAATACGAAAGTGTGCCTTTCCGTCCATCTGTCTATAACGCCCAAATCGCTGAAGCAATTTTGCTGAAATTTGGTACTCGTATGGAGATACCTTGATTTCCGCGAAAGGACAATATCTATACTTTTCATTCCGGAAAAAGGGACTTTACTTACTTACTTACTTACTTTTCTTGGGCGAAAAACGAATTTTGGCGTAACGGAGTTGCGAGCACCAACTAGTAATAGTATACATTATACATATTTATATTTAAGCTGCTGTAAAGCTTTTAAATGTTGTTGTAGCTATCATGTGCATTATACAATAATATATTTATATTCAAGCTGCTGTAAAGCTCATAAATGAAGTTGCAGCTCGTCTGCACAACCAGTTAAAAATATCCATGAATCATATCGAAATATTTCCTCTAGCTCGCACTAAATTAGACCAAATCCAAATATTTATATTAGCGCGCATGCGTGTTTTTACACTCGCACTCGTAAATTTTATTTTAATTATTACCACGTCTGGTTACTGGTTAGGTAGATGTTGGACGCACATCGCGCTATCGAAAAGCCCCAGCCCTGCCCGGCCGCACATTATCCGTAAAACTCTGGAACGAACTGTCACCAGCAATATTTCCGGACCTATACGACCTGTAAACCTTCAGAAGATAGCGTATTCCCTCTTAAAAGGCCGGCAACGCACCTTCTAACGATCTTGCAGGCTTACCATGGCCACAAAAAATGCAATAAAACACTGACAAATTTTAGGGAAACAATTATACATTTTATTAACCGACTTCAAAAAAAGGAGGTTATCAATGCGACGCGTATGTATGTAATATTTCCAGAACTGCCCAGTTTTTGTATATAAGAGAGAGTATTCCCTCTTAAAAGGCCGGCAACGCACCTGCAGCTCTACTGATGTTGCGAGTGTCCATGGGCGGTGGTAGTTGCTCTCCATCAGGTGACCCGTTTGCTCGTTTGCCCCCTTATTTTACACAACAAAATATATTCAGAACACAGTGCGTTCCAGCGGGGCGTCCGAATTTTTCTGATCAGAAATTCGGATAATGTGCGATCGGGCCAATACTTTCTGGCAAAGGGCCTCGTTACACCTACCGAGTAGAGTGGCAAACAATATGATTGGCCGAGAGCACTGTCTTGCAACTCTATTCGATAGTTGTATTAAATCCCTAACGGTGGCTTTCCGAATCTAGCGGCACGCAACCGCAACCGATAACAGTTAAAACTAGCTAAATGCCGAGCTTTGCGAGGGCTCGCGTCGTTTTTCTACATTATTATTTTTATATTTTAAAATTATTTTTTTATTATAAATTATTTTTTTATTTTTTAGTACTAGGGCTCGCTTCGCTCGCCCTGATAAAATGTCACTTTATGGCCTAGGCAAGTTTCATTTTGCTCTATTCCCACTATTTGTAGTGACACTCCTGCTTTGGCAGGGGTGTCAAGGATCGTTTGCGGGCATTATCTAGTAACCCATCTACGCCAAGCCAGTTCTCCAAATTATACAACCATTGGATTTTGCGATAACTGCCTGAAAAATGTAGATTTTTGAAAAGGGATCTCAAATGCATTACTCAGAGTTACTGCTATGAAAATAACGAGGAAACTTCAATCTCTTAACCCATATAGACCCGCCGTGCCCAAACGAGGACACTTTTAAAATTACTTAATTTTTTTGTCATTCAAGTTTATACTTATTTTTACTATAAGTTTCAATTTGCTAAAAGTGTATTTTATTATTCTTAGAAGGTACAAATAACATATAAATATAGTTCACAGTGTTTTATAGTGAATTTTCTGAAGCTGTTTCTAACATCCGAAATGACGCCAAGTTAGTATTTTTCATTTAAAGTTTTTCTTTTAAGCATGTGTATTTTTTCACTTAAAATAGCTCATTATACTATAACCTATATAAAATATACATATTTGTGTGAAAAGCTTTAGTCTTTGTAAGATTAGGAGTAGTTTTATACAAGTATTTGGGTCCAATGGGCACATTGGATGTAAATTATTCCAATGTTTGTCCACCGATCAATTTCGTATATTCAATGAACTGAAGGGTATTCAATAGCTATGATAAATACTATGGACTTCTGGAAGTTCCCATGATTGAAGATGATAGTGGAAAGATATATTTAGTTGTATTTCCTAAGCAACCATGTGTTTTTTTACCAGTTTTTCATTGCTCCAATGGGAAGCTGGCTATTGTGCATCTGATAATATTGGCCAAGGCAGTACAGAGTCTTCTCGTATCCATCAATAATATGAAAAAAAAGATAACGACGAGTTTGACTACCGTTTTGACCAACTAAATCAGAATTTGTTCTACATCGGCTGGAGTATAATGTCTACGCAATCGGGGCAAGCCACACCAGTGTATTTTTTTCTGGAAAAAGTAAACAGATGTATCACTGTTGAAAGAATGTGGACGTTAGCTTCCTACATTTTTATCAAAGCTACTAGCTGACCCGACAGACGTTGTCCTGTCTTAGCGATGATTATTTAATTCGAATTGGTATAATTAAGAAAACAATAAATTAAAATTAGTATCTTCATGACAAATTTCATCAAAATAGATTAAATAGTTTAAGCGAAAATCATAAAAGTTTATTGTGCAGGAACCGTACATTTTCCGGGACAAAAAGTAGCCCTTGTCCTTTCCCGAGACTCAAAGTATCTCCATACCGAATTTCATAAAAATAATCTGAATAGTTTAGGCGAAAATCATAAAAGTTTATTGTGCGGGAACCGTACATTTTCCGGGACCAAAAGTATCCTTTGCCCTTTTCCGAGACTCAAAGTATCTCCATACCAAAATTCATCAAAATCGATTGAATAGTTTACGCGCAAGTCATAAAAGTATATTGTGCAGTAACCGTACATTTTTCCGGGATAAAATGTATCCTATGTCCTTTCCTATCCACCAATTTTTAGCCAAATCGGTTTATCCGTTCTTGAGATAAAAGTTTATTGTGCGGGAACCGTACATTTTCCGGGACCAAAAGTATCAGTTGTCCTTTCTGAGACTCAAAGTATCTCCATACCAAAATTCATCAAAATCGATTGAATAGTTTACGCGCAAATCATAATAGTATATTGTGCAGTAACCGTACATTTTTCCGGGACAAAATGTATCCTATGTCCTATTCCTGGTTCTAAGCTAACTCTCCACCAATTTTCAGCCAAATCGGTTCATCCGTTCTTGAGTTATAAGTGGCGTAACTAACACAACTTTCTTTTATATATATAGATAATTAGGACATACGCAGGGTCAAACCAATTGATCAATCGATTTTTTCGCACTGTTATACGAAACAAAAATTGGTGGTAGCTGGTAGGTACTGATTACGCACATGCTGGATTGCTTTGCCACTGCTGCAGTGACAAATGCATGGCGGCTGCATCAAAGTAATAAAAACAATGATTAAATCAGCTACAATTTCGGCGGCATTTGGTCGTCATTACTTGAGACATACAAGCGGTAGAATCCTGCAGCCAGCAATACATATCTGTACTGCCAAATCTGCAGCATGAAGGGCCACTTTCCCGAAAAACTATCCCAACAATTGCGTTGTTCTGATGGGCTAGCATTACATCATGAAAAAGGTCACAGGCAATTTGAGAATGTGTGAAAACACGGTACATTCATAAAGAATGTATCGAAAATTTTCACACCGTTTGATCCCATTGGCCCCATTTGAGGACGGCAATTTTTTTAATATAAAAAATCCAAAAAAAAATAAGTTTTTTTGTATTTTCCTAATAATTTTATCGGTTATGATTTATAAGTTTACACAGTAACAGTGGTCACGGGCGGACACGCCCGTGACCACGGCAGCTGTAAGGCAGCTGAAACGTCGGGATTAATATAAGTGCTCCGCGACAAAATCCGTAAGTGTTTAAACTTATAAATCATGAGTGATACTCGCGAAAACTTAAGAAGTCATAATTTTATCGGTTTCTATAAATTAATAAAGAAATTAAATACTTTCCACGGCTCAGTTTCATTTGGGTCTAAATGGGTTAATTAAAATTATGCAACTTAGTTATTCTAATTAGAAGACGTCTCAAAAGTGTAAGAGTCCTTAAAGTGAATAAAACCGGCTAAGCGCTAGTCGGACTTGTTCACCGAGGGTTCCGTACCATTGACTAGGTAGCAGTAGCTATAGAAGGATTTTTATAGTACCCGTAAATATTTATCTCATTTTGAGAAATACATAACTTATTTAAATAAAAAAAAATAACTGTCTAGCTATCTTGTCTTGATACAGCCTGGTGATAGACAGAAGGAACTCCTCGTGATTCGTATATGAGGTTAAGACTGCGTTTGCACCACTAATATATTGTAATCGTTGTGCAGAGCGAAATCGAGCAACTGAAGCGTTTTTGGAACGAATTTCCTTATCGCGCACAGCGAAAAGGAAATAGACGGAAAAAATTAAGCCAAATGTGTAACGACACTTTTTGCTATACATATAGGTAGTTGTAAGCCGTGCGGCGTGCGCGTGTATCTCTGTCTGTCTCTCTCTCTCTTATAGAAAGCAACTTCGTTCCATCCGGGTGTCCCTTGACACCTCTCAAGTTTTTGACGTGACAACGTCTTATAATTCGATATAGGCTGCGCGCACGAAAAAACATTACGCAATATGCGGCGTTACCTCGCTCTGAGGCGTTCCATTTAAGGCTATGACTTTGTCACGTTCAACTATCGTCAGTAAACCGACTTTACAGACAACCGAGTTCGAGTCGAGTTCGAATTCGACACAAAACACTACTCTCCAACCGTCTTTTTTGTTTCTCGGGATATACTATACTTAGTGACAGACGGACAGCGAAGTCTTACGGAGTAATACGGTCCCGTTTTCACCCCTTGGGTACGGAACCCTAAAACATCTGAATGCAACTTCTAAAGTGAAAAAGTCTGTGCAGACTAGCGTTTATTGTTGTCACTTAAGTTTTATGAAGACGCGACGGACGAAGTGTCTCTTAATTAAATACTTTTTCTGTTTGTCTGCGCGATAAACAACTTTGTCAAGTCTAGTTCTAGCTCAATAGAAGTCTAGTCTGGGATTTACTAAGTTGTAAGTATACAGTGTAATATAACAAAACAAAATGATAATTAGATTTTGTATAGAGTTCACTGCGAAAATAGCTGCCCTGTGCGCCTAGCATGCGCATAACGACAAAATTTTGTCTACATGTTTTCTCGATGTTTGATGGTTTGTCTCTTCATCTCTATTGACCCTAACATGACATACATTTGTTCTCGTGTAGATCTGTCGTCAAAATCTATCGACATAATGTCAAAAAATGATTTTGATATTATAACTACACTCGAGAGTGAGATATCTCGTTGTACGCGCACGCGCACAGAAGTTACGTTTGACTTCTATCAATATGAATCCATACTTATATTATAAATGCGAAAGTGTGTCTGTCTATCATTTACCTATTCCCGCTTAAACCACTCACCAGATTTTGATGAAATGCAGATCTACTTGGTATCCCGGGCAAGGATATAGAATTTGGACCGGGAAAATGTACGGCTCCCGCGCGATAAACTAATTTGTACTTGCGGACGCCATGTAGTACAATAACGTAAAAAAAACTTTTTTCATCGCTGCTACTTACACACACCCTCAAGTTTTATCACAATTTTGTTCTACCTTGTACGGACAAACTTAGAGTACACTAAGAAAAATTTTCGGCAGTAATAAACACATGACTTGGGAATTAAAGTATCGGTTCGACCGGAGAAATACCACGGCCTCACAGAAAACCGGCGTGAAACAGCGCTTACGCTGTGTTTCACCGAGTGAGTGAGTTTACCGGAGGCCCAATCCCCTACCCCCTAGAAATGCCGCAGTTGAAAAACTATCTGTTACCCCAGGAGGGTACCAACTGCGTTGGAGAATCCCTCTCTGGACGTCCATGCTCAGGAACCCCTGGAACTGAACGTGGACGTCCAGGCTGCCCCTCGTATTCTGGAGAGGGCAAAACTGCGCTCCAATATGCTCGGGGCAAGAGCAAACGCACAAAGGCATCCCCCTCGATTTTAAACATGGAATTTTGTAATATCAGGGGATTACACTCAAACCTTAATGCCGTCCATTACCACCTGGAGACGGCAAAGCCGGCTTTGCTCTTTTTAACCGAGACGCAGATATCATCTTCGAGTGACACATCATACCTTTCCCACCCAGGATATTATCTCGAGCACTCCTTTCTACCCAAAGCTGGAGTGTGTGTGTACATCAGAGATGATATCAGCTCCCGCCGCCTCAGCAATCTTGAGGTCATGGACCTGTCGATCTTATGGCTCCGCATAGATTGCGACGACCACCTTCGCGTCTATGCGTGCCTATACAGGTCCCATAGTGGTGACCCCGAGACGGACCGACTCTTCGAGCACCTGCAAGCTGCTTCAGATTTTGTGCAGTAGCAGATCCCATCCGCAGAGATAATAATACTTGGCGACTTTAATGCCCACCACGCCGACTGGCTCAATTCCAGTAAAACTGATCATACGGGGAGATCTGTCTGCAACTTTGCCCTTGCGAATGACTTGACACAACTGGTTACTACGCCTACGCGAATCCCAGATGTGGATGGTCAGAATCCTTCCTTGTTAGACCTCCTGCTGACTTCAAATCCTGACGGCTACCAAATATCCGTAACCGCACCACTTGGTTCATCGGATCATTGCCTTGTCAGGAGTTCTGTACCACTTGCGACGGTGTTAAGACAGCGTGCTGTTAAATACCGTCGTGTGTGGCACTACAAGTCAGCAGACTCGGATGGGATGCCAACGCTACCATCCCTACACGTAGGAAATGGGTCATTGGCCCAGGACGCAAAAGACAAAGTCGATCTTCTGGGCAAGCTCTTTGCGTCAAACTCGACCCTGGATGACGGGGAGCAAAAACCGCCGACCATACCGCGATGCACGAGCATCATGTCGGATATTCGGTTTCATCAGCGCTCAGTGCGAAAAGCCCTCCGTTCCCTTGATATCCAAAAGTCGAGTGGGCCTGATGGAATCCCGCCTAATGTGTTGAAAAAGTGTGCTCCAGAGTTGGCTCCGGTCTTGACGCGTCTTTTTCGGCTCTCCTATTCTACTGGCATCGTCCCGGCTTCCTGGAAGACAGCCTTGGTGCACCCGATCCCCAAAAAAGGTGATCGCTCAAATCCTTCCATCTACAGACCAATCGCTATAACCTCTCTCTTCTCGAATATAATGGAATCCATTATCAATAGCCAGCTTCTTCGTTACTTGGACGGCCAGGGATTGCTAAGCGACAAACAATTCGGGTTCCGTAAGGGTCGCTCGGATGGTGATCTCTTGGCGTACCTGACTCATCGTTGGGCTCAGGCAATTGAGTCGAAGGGAGAGGCATTGGCTGTTAGTTTGGACATTGCGAAGGCCTTTGATCGGGTTTGGCATAAAGCGCTGCTATCAAAGCTTCCATCATACGGGCTGCCCGAGAAATTATGTAAGTGGGTCACTGGTTTCTTAGCAGACAGAAGCATAAAGGTCGTAGTTAAAATAAAAAATAAAATATCTTTTTATTCAAAATAGGTATCATGATACTCTTTTTGAAAGTCGAACGAAGAAGCTATGTTGCCTACCACCGGTTCGGGAACTACCCCGCCGAGAAGAACCGGCGTAAGAAACTCGCACGGGGCCATCTTTTACTAAAAAAAATGGAAAATTACAATGTTATGGCTTACAGCTATGTAACAAAAATAAAAGTAACCTGCATGGAGCCACCCTATTCCCAAGGTGTGCTGTCCTCGATGAAATCATTGACTTTATAATACGCTAAAGCACACAAACGTTTTTTAACTGCTTTTTTAAATTTGTTCAAAGGTAGATTTTGAACATTTTCTGGGATTTTATTGTATAGGCGTATACATTGGCCTTTAAAGGATTTGCTTACTTTGGCTAGTCTGAACATTGGTATTGCTAACTTGTTCTTATTTCTAGTATTTACATTATGATAATCACTTTTCTTTTTGAAAATATTTATGTTCTTTCTAACATATAAGAGATTTTCCAAAATGTATTGAGATGCGACGGTCAGAATTCTTATTTCTTTAAATTTTTGTCTTAGAGATTCAAAAGACGACATCTTATAAATAGAACGAATAGCTCGCTTCTGCAGCACAAATATTGTATTAATGTCCGCCGCGTTTCCCCACAAGAGGATGCCGTAAGACATTATGCTATGAAAGTAGCTAAAGTAAACTAATCGCGCGGTCTCTACATCAGTGATTTCACGAATTTTTTTAACAGCATATGCTGCAGAACTAAGCTTATCTGCTAGTTTTGCAATATGTGGACCCCATTGTAACTTACAATCCAGCGTTATGCCTAGGAATACGGTGGTGTCTACTAAATTCATTTTCTCATCATTTAGTAGTACATTGGTTTGTACTTGCCTAACGTTTGGCAAGATAAATTTTAAACATTTAGTTTTATTAGAGTTCAAAAGCAAATTATTAGCATTAAACCAATGTACTATTTTTGAGAGAGCACTATTTACCTCGTCATAATTAAATTGTCGCCTCTTCACATTAAAAATTAGTGAAGTGTCATCAGCAAAAAGTACTATCTCATGCTTATCTTTAACAAGATAAGGTAAATCATTTATATAGATGAGAAAAAGAAAAGGGCCTAAAATGGACCCTTGTGGCACACCTAGTTTTATTTTGGTTCCATTAGACCTTACGGAGTTAACTTCCACCCTCTGCGTTCTATTTATAAGGTAAGATTTTAGAAGTTTTAGTGCCGTGCCCCTTATACCATAATGGTGTAGTTTTCTTATTAGAGTATCATACTCTACACAGTCAAATGCTTTCGAGAGATCGCAGAAAATACCAAGTGCATCCTGCGACCCCTCCCAAGCTTCAAAAATACTACACAGAAGACTAATGCCTGCATCTGTTGTAGACCGACCTTTAGTAAAACCAAATTGATTATTATGTAATAAATTATTTGAGTTAAAGTGAGCAAGTAATTGATTTAAAATTATTTTTTCAAAGATTTTACTTAAAGTCGGCAATATGGATATTGGTCTATAATTGGTTGGGTCTGATTTCTTCCCAGCTTTAAATAGAGGAATCACCTTGCTGTGCTTCATTAAGTCGGGGAACACACCACTTTTAATACAATTATTAAAAACTAAAGCTAGATAAGGGGCAATGATGTCAATTACTGATTTTATAATTTTTGTGGACATACCCCAGAGATCAGTGGTACTTTTAATATTGATTGATTTGAAAGTCTTGATAATATCTCTGGAGTCAATGTCTTTAAAAATAAAATTGACATCACATTCCTTGACATGTTCTCTAAGTATTTTTTCTGCAACTGTAGGTGATGAATTTAAGTTCTTTGTAGTTGAGATTGGAATGTCTGCAAAAAACTTCTCAAAGACTGTCGCAACCTCAAGATCAGAATTGATTTTTTTATCATTAATCAAAAGTTCAAATTTAGAGTTACGACAGGTGACTTTTCCAGTCTCATCTGCAATTACTTTCCAGGTGGTTTTCACTTTATTTTTAGAGTCTCTAATTTTCTCTTTTATGTGAAGTGCCTTCGCTGCTTGACAGGCCTTTTTAAAAGTTTTCGAGTATTTCTTGACGTACAATTTAAAAGCTTCACTCCGGTTTATAGTTTTCTCGTTATACAAATCATATAATTTTTGTCTACTTACAATAATACCTGCAGTTGCCCATTTTTTGAAATTATTTCTTTTATTATTCAAACTGACCGTTTTAGAAGTAAATACAGCGTTATATTGCTGTTTTACTCTATTGAATATAATGTTAAACGCTTTATCTGGATCATTTGATACATTTAAGTTCTCAAAACTTGATAATAATTTACTTCTAAACTTCTCAATACGTTTTGTATTTATAGGTATGTATTCAATTTTTTCTTTAAAATTATTATCACAATTTATATTAAATGAAGCTAACTGTCCACAGTGATCAGAGCTTAATACATTAACTATTTCCTTCCTATAGGGAGTTATGTTGGTGAAAATATTATCTATGCAAGTCGCAGTTGTATCACAAATTCTTGTCGGCTCGTTGAATAAATTAATAAGGTTATACGATTTGAACAGTGATGTGAATCTAACAGTGGTGGAGTTTAAGTCTAGTAAATTAATATTGAAATCACCACATATTTTGTTGACGGCGAATGCTCGGAGACTCACTCTGTTGATGCTGGTGTCAATCAGGGCTGTGTGCTATCGCCTACTCTATTCTTACTGCATATCAATGACATATTGCAGACCAGCGGCATTCATTGCTATGCAGATGACAGTACAGGTGATGCTGTATATACCGGCTCCCCCAATATTTCTCGGAAAATTTCACTGAGAGTCGAAACGAACTTGTGTCTAAGGTGGAGAATTCATTGGAGAAGGTCTCTGAATGGGGTAGACGTAACTTGGTCCAATTCAACCCCGCCAAGACACAAGTCTGCGCGTTCACCACTAAAAAGTCACCAATGGTCGCATATCCTCGTTTCGAGGGCACATCTTTAACCATCTCCCCTAGCATTGAGATACTTGGCGTCAACATATTGAGCGAAGTCCATCTAGAGGGTAAGGCCAAATTAGCCTCGCTTGGTGTTCTTAACAGAGCGAGACAGTACTTCGTCCGGACCAACGCCTACAACTCTACAAGGTGCAGGTTCGGCCTCATATGGAATATTGTTCTCATCTCTGGGCAGGGGCGCCAAAATATCAACTGCTCCCTCTGGATCGTATCCAACGAAGGGCCGCTCGAATTGTTGACTGTCATAGTGTTTCAAACAGCTTGGACCCCTGGAATTACGTCGAGATGTAGCTTCACTCTGCATCCTCTATCGGTAGTATCACGGGGAGTGTTCTGAGGAATTGTTCGGAATCATACCACCTGCAACTTTTCGCCATCGACCCACGCTAAAAACATACCATCCTCATCACCTTGATGAGTGGCAGTCTTCCACAGTGCGTTTTTCGCGTAACTTTCTGTCGCACACTGTAAAACTCTGGAACGAACTGTCACCAGCATTTTTTCCGGACCTATACGACCTGCAAACCTTCAAGAAAAGAGCGTATTCCCTCTTAAAAGGCCGGCAACGCACTTGCAGCTCTTTTGATGTTGCGAGTGTCCATGGGCGACGGTAGTTGCTTACCATCAGGTGACCCGTTTGCTCGTTTGTCCCCTTATTCAATAAAAAAAATATAGCATGTTCCAAGTATATAATTATTTGACCGACAGAAACAAAATGGTCTTTAAGTTAGAATTATTAAATTCTAGCGTGATTCCTAGACGTTAATTTTTATTGTCCCTAAATATAATTTCATTTGTAATACTCGTATAAAAAAAATATTCCACAATATTCTTGCTCATTTCATGAAGCTATTATTTATTTAAATTAATTTCTATTCCCTTAGCTATTTTTGCACGGAACGTCTACTATGTTCGTTTAAATTCTCACTTTACTTGACTATTATTTATCTTTTTACATAAGAAAATGAGCAAACTGATCACCTGATGAGTTATAATGACACTAGATGTCACCCACAACTCTCGGAACCGTACATTTTTCCGGTATAATCAAAACTAACATATTATTATAAATGCGAAAGTGCCTTGTGTCTGATTGCCTGTCTGCTACCTCTTCACGCCCAAACCACTTAACCAATTTTGCTAAAAATTTGGTATGAAGATACATTGAGTTCTGGGAAAGAACATTTGATGCTTTTTATTCCGGGGAATGTACGGTTCTAACGCAATAAACGAATTCTGGCGCAACGAAGTTGCGGGCGTCATCTAGTTAACTATAATCATGATTCTCATCTAATTAAACATATTAATAATCCTACAAAATATTCTAAATCCTGATTCACCACTTCCTGATAAAGTACCGGATAGGCTATCTGCAATTTATTTGACAGATTCTCCATACTCTGGGCCAGTTTCTCCACGTCCTGATAAGGTGCGGGATAGGCAATCCACAACTTAATATTTGACAGCTGATGTTCAAGCAAGGCAGCCGTTGACAAGCTGTTGATAAGTTGTGGATAGCCTATCCGATACTTATCAGGAAGTGGTGAAACAGGCCCTTAGTATGTTAAATCTCAAGTAGCAAGCCACTGGCCCCAGTAAAATCTTCATTTGCTGGTGCAAGTGACTATACTATCACGACCCTAGAAAGTGCTTGTTAAATTGATCTTGGATTGTTTTATTTAAATTATATCTAAATTAAGTGAATTTAATTATTTTCCGCCTACGGTTGTTCTATCTCTAATTCATTAACGCCTCAGTGGTACAGTGGTTTAGATCTCTTTTTTTTCATATAACGGAAATATATTTAATACTTTTATACTATACACATATTTAAGATTTTTATTATATCATACACATACTTAATACACAATACACATCCATGACCCAGGAACTTTGAAAACTTTTTGTTCCGTCGGCGGGATTCGAACCCGCGACCCCCGGCTTGAGCTGCCAACAGCCTACCCACTGAGCCACAGAGGTCGCCTCCGATCTCTTGATTCGGAGGACGTGGATTCGATTGCCATGTAGGAAAATTATTGTATACATATTTTGTGCTTTTATGACATTAAAGGCCTGTTTCACCACTTCCTGATCCACCACTCCACTTAACTTGAGAATCTGTCAAATAAGCCTATCCGACACCTTATCAGGAAGTGGTAAAACAGGCCCTAATTGTAATAATAATTACGTAGCCTGCGTACAAGTACTTTGAAAGTTTTTCTTACGATTTTTGAAATAAAATATATCTGTAAAAATACACGTCTGATGACTTGGTCTTCTCTCTTAATTAATTGCTGAAACGATTTGGATAAGGTATGAAATTACTTTGGGGTAAGAAAAGTTTAAAAGGTAGGAAAATGTAAGATTCCCATCCATACTAATATTATAAATACGAAAGTGTGTCTGTCTGTCTGTTACCTCTTCACGCCCAAACCGCTAAACCGATTTTGCTGAAATTTGGCATGGAGATACTTTGAGTCCGGGGAAAGGACATAGGATGCTTTTCGTTCCTATACAAAATTTACAGTCCCCCCGCGTGATAATCGACTCGCTCGCATCATCTAGTTAAATTAATCTCCCACGGTTAAACCTTACTGACCACTGACCTCCATTATATAAGTACGCTGGACTAATGATACCCAGATGTATTTTGTGCCTATTTGAAGCGGAATCAGCTCCCCCAATATTCGGGAAGAGAACTAAATCTGACGTAACTTGCAAATGGCCGCTCAATCGCTATTGGTTGTAGAAACCACAGATAATAGTGTACCTCCATGGTAGAAACTAGTATTAGTTCCAAGTACTCTCACTACTGCTATCAGCGCCAATATGGCGACTTTCAAACATCATTTTGACGTCAAATTTAGTTCCTATCCCTAACATCGGGGAGCTGATTCTGATTCCAATAGGCACAAAAATAGCTGTCATTTCAAAGGGTATCATTAGTCCAGCGTACTTATATAATGGAGGTCAGTGTTACTGACATATTTTCAGTGTTTCTTCACGCACGAATACATCCCGATTGAGCCGACCCATTCGTGTCGAAGCACTTTTAAAGTTGGAAACGATTCCATTTCAGTAAAACATTTTCATCGCAAACGTCCAATTAATATCCAATCATTGAATTGTTACAATTATACAAAACTCAATTTCATAATAATTATTCAAGTTATCAATTTTCAAGTTATCGTCAAAATATTTAGCCAATTATTATTTTATTGGCTTTTACTGTTGATTCGTTTCGATTAATAATTTTGAACTGAATGTGAATAATAAGTGTTACCAGTAGTGTTCGCAAGTGCGAAAATAAAACAGCAGCAGCAGGCTTCATTATCCAAAGAGAGGGAGAGATTACTTCCTCTACGACGCCGCGCTTGCGGTCCCTTCGTCTTACGAATTTCCGGTCAGGTCGTGTGTCCTGACTAGAGTCAGCTATATGGTGAGTTCGATACCCGAGTTACAATAATAATGATTTCAATTTCGATTAGGACAATGGGGATTGTTAATTTTTTTTTAAATTTTGCTCATTACAAAAACATTTCGAGGAATAAGGTCAGTGATCGTTTTCTGTATATAAACGAAAAAAATACCCATTAGTTACTCATATTTTTGAACAAATATGTTTAATCTTAGTTTGACCTTCAATGGCGTTAAATCTATATATATAAAAGAAAGTCGTGTTAGTTACTTCACTTATAACTCAAGAACGGCTGAACCGATTTAGCTGAAAATTGGCAGGGAGGTAGTTTAGAGCCAGGAGAAGGACATAGGATACATTTTGTTTCGGAAAAATGTACGGTTACTGCACAATATACTTTTATGATTTGCGCGTAAACTATTCAATCGATTTTGATGAATTTTGGTATGGAGATATTTTGAGTCTCGGGAAAGGACAAGGGATACTTTTTGTCCCGGAAAATGTACGGTTCCCGCCCAATAAACTTTTATCTCAAGAACGGATGAACCGATTTGGCTGAAAATTGGTGGAGAGGTAGCATGGAACCAGGAATAGGACATAGGATACATTTTGTCCCGGAAAAATGTACGGTTACTGCACAATATACTTTTATTATTTGCGCGTAAACTATTTAATCGATTTTGATGAATTTTGGTATGGATATACTTTGAGTCTCGGGAAAGGACAAGGGATACTTTTTGTCCCGGAAAATGTACGGTTCCCGCCCAATAAACTTTTATCTCAAGAACGGATGAACCGATTTGGCTGAAAATTGGTGGAGAGGTAGCTTAGAACCAGGAAAAGGACATAGGATACATTTTGTCCAGGAAAAATGTACGGTTACTGCACAATATACTTTTATGATTTGCGCGTAAACTATTCAATCAATTTTGATGAATTTTGGTATGGAGATACTTTGAGTCTCGGGAAAGGACAAGGGATACTTTTAATCCCGGAAAAAGTATGGTTCCCGCACAATAAGCTTTTATGATTTTCGCCTAAACTATTCAGTCTATTTTTATGAAATTCGGTATGGAGATACTTTGTGTCTCGGGAAAGGACAAGGTATAATAAGGACAATACTTTTTGTCCCGGAAAATGTACGCTTCCTGCACAATAAACTTTTATAATTTTCGCTTAAACTATTTATTAATCTATTTTGATGAAATTTGGCATGAAGGTACTAATTTTAATCTATTGTTTTCTTAATTATACCAATTCGGATTAAATAATCATCGTTAAGACAGGACAACGTCTGTCGGGTCAGCTAGTTAGCCATAAATTCTACCAACATTACGTTTCGAACTTTTGGTAAGCTTCTCGTATCAGTTTTCACATAGTGAGAACTTGCATTTGACGAACCAGCCATTATAATAAGATTGAAAGGAAATCAAAGCGCACGGAAGTGCGCGGCCTAGTTCCAGCAGGCCGCGCGCATGCCGTGCACTATTTACACGAACCGTTTCGTCGTACTTTTGACCCCCCTGTAGCTCAGTGTCTATTGCGAGTGCAAAGATAAAATTATACCTACGTAATTATTTACGAGTACTTAAGCAGTATACCCAATTTCATAGATATAGCTTCAGTAGATCCTGAGATATGTCCTTGTAAAAATAGCTTATTTTGGCACTGACTCACTCATTCACTCACTCACTGACCGGTAATCAAAACCTCTAGGCCACTTCCAATTGTCCTAGCTTTATGAAATTTGGCACACAGGTCGTGTGTTATATGTAGATTAACGAAAAATTAAGAAATTGTAGAAAATGGTCAAGCGTGAGTCAGTTCATCTACGAACTTCAGAGGCCACTTCCGATTGTCCTAGCGTTATGAAATTTGGCACACAGGTCGTGTGTTATATGTAGATTAAAAAAAATAAGAAATTTTAGAAATCGGTCAAGCGTGAGTCGGCCTATCTACAGCCCATACAAACTTTAATGTCATAGCGTTATGAAATTTGGCACGCAGGTCATGTGTTAAATGTAGATTAACAAAAAATTAAGAAATTTTAGAAATCGGTCAAGCGTGAGTCGGCCGATCTACGAACTTTAGAGGCTACTTCCAAATGTCCTAGCGTTATGAAATTTAGCACACAGGTCGTGTGTTATATTATTATGTAGATTAACGATAAATTAAGAAATTTAAGAAATCGTCAAGCGTGAGTCAGTTCATCTATGAACTTTAGATAAAAATTCTTATGTACCAGTGATATAATGAGGCATCTATTGAAAGTATTGTTTATATCGGGCGTAGCACAAAAAGAACTACTTTTTTTCAAGAAATCCTACCTATGTTAGGTAGGATTTCTTGAAAAAAAGTATTGAAATCCCACCAAAAACATACCTGTTAAAATAGGGCCTAGTTCCTATAGGCTAACTGTTGGTCTAAAAAAAGAGTTGAAATCCAATCCAATGCCAAGTTCAGATGCACTTCATCGATCATAATCATCTTTATCAACAGCCTGATCCATAATACTTCTAAATTTGAACTTGGCAGGTTTTTGTGCTATGCGTTACACTTGATTAATTATATAATTAGATAATATTAATAGAATTTAAATAACCTGCCAAGTTCAAATTAGAAGTATTATGGATCAGGCTGTTGATAAAGATGATTATGATCGATGAAGTGCATCTGAACTTGGCATTGGATTGGATTTCAACTCTTTTTTTAGACCAACAGTTAGCCTATAGGAACTAGGCCCTATTTTAACAGGTATGTTTTTGGTGGGATTTAAACATACTGCAGAGGTCAATTGGTCGCCGATGATGACGTCAGAGCGAAACTTTAAAATTTATTGAGAAAAAACTAGCCAATGAATTTCAAAATTATTTAATTTATGTTCTTAAAATACTCTATTTTAACGAAAAAAAATATAAAAAGTACATGTGATTTTTTTTGGACAATGCCCATTGCAGGCTGATCATCTGATTGTCTAACAATATGATCCATATGTCTTAGCATGTGAAAAGTCCTGCGCCTGATTTTTAAAATTAAATAAGGGGGCAAACGAGCAAACGGGTCACCTAATGGAAAGCAACTACCGTCGCTCATGGACACTCGCAACATCAGAAGAGCTACAGGCGCGTTACCGGCCTTTTAAGAGGGAATACGCTCTCTTCTTGAAGGTTTGCAGGTCGCATAGGTGCGGAAATACTGCTGGTGACAGTTCGTTCCAGAGTTTACAGTGCGCGGCAGAAAGTTACTCGAGAAACACACGGTGGAAGACTGCCACTCATCGAGGATGGTAAGTGGATGGTGGGTATCTCACCAGTCGTGTCGGTCGTCTGTCCCACTGGGTCATGAGAGTAAAGAAATTGTTCCAATGTACTTTGCAAACACTTGAGCACTATAAAATCACTCCTGAGTCTGTGCTTGAGTCCTGGTTTTGATGAAACCAGCCACCGTCACCAAAATCGGTTAAGGGCGTTCCTTACGGAGATACCGTAATTTACCGTATTTCAAGCCTTATAAACTCATAATTTGAAAGCTACAAAGTTATAATAAAAATACAGCAACGATCTTCAGTATATCAACATTCTTTTCCCCGTTTTAAATTTTCCTATTTTTGTTTATTATACTCATAAAATAAATTATTAAGTTAAACTCTATTTCGTGCCGGGCCTCAAACTCTACTTGTCAACTTTTTAATCTAAAAAAAAATGTCCTTTATTTTTGAAGTACTGAACAATATTACTACAAATAGAATACTAACAAATCCATACTAATATTTTAATGTGAAAGTGCAACTGTCAAAATGTTAATAGGGCTTTACGCTTATACCTCTGAAGTAGCACCAGCACAGAGAGACAAAAATATTTGTTCGACGTTTGATAATATGACGTATACACTATGCAACGTAGAATTTTCGTCGTATTATTTACTGTATGCGCCAGTAGCGACCTCTGCGACCTTTGCGTTATATCCCCTATTCGTATTTTAGATGATGATGATAAAGAAAAGAAAACGTAATCACAGCAACGTTTTGTCATGACGCGATAAATGAGTTACGATTTACTCAAATTTACTCACAGGAGCATGTACAGTACATTAACTTGGGAGTTACCCCATACCCCTTTTACCCCATACCCCTTCCCCCTTGCCCCATCTAAACCCCCTTTATTACCGGTGTAACACCTCTAAGGTAAATATTTTATGTGACATTCAGTCGAGATCGTTCCAAGGGCTGTCAGAAATAATAAAATCAATTTAGTCTAAGATTTTACCATTTACAAGATATCTCACTTGAACCGTACATTTTTCGGGACAAATACTGTCAGGACCTTGACTGGGACGTATACACATACAGAGTTTATGTCTGTCTGTTACCACTTCACATGTAACCTAAAACCTAATTCAGAGGTTTAAGCGTAAAACCCTAACATTCTGACAGTAAAATAATTTCATATTAAAATGTTTGTATTCTATTTTTGCAGTGATATTGTTGTTCAGTACTTCAAAAATAAAGGACTGATTTTTCAGATTAAAAAGTTGACAAGTAGAGTTTGAGGCCCGGCACGAAATAGAGTTTAACTTAGCATTCGGCTAAACCTCAACTATTTCTGTACTAAATCTTCATAATTTTGAAGTCGGTGCCAGTTCCAAAAGTTTCAAATACTCTGTCAGAGGACTAAAGATTCAGCTATCTGGTACTGACTTCAAAATAATGAAGATTGAATACAGAAATAGTTGAGGTTTAGCCGAATTCGGAAAAAGGCACTATTAGATAGTAAAAATTATTCAATACTTTTTTTAGTTCATATTAATGTTATAATTGTTTTTACCTTGGAAGTCGGTTTTAATTTTTTCGGTACCGCCCTCGGCTGCGAGGCGACAATCCACGCGACGCGGGCTTTTGCTTTAAACCCAGATAACAGCGACTGTATCATCGTCAAGGTGGATCTAAAAAATGCCTTCAACGCCGTCGAAAGGGATATTATCTTAAACGAGGCAAAGGAATTAATTCCTTCGCTATATCCCTTTCTACATCAATGCTACGCTTCACCCAGTAATTTATTATACAACAATCACATAATTCCTTCGCAAGTAGGAGCGCAACAAGGTGACCCCCTAGGTCCCCTGATATTTAGCTTAGCCATCCACCAATCCATATCCTCCATAAAGTCTCCGCTAAACGTCTGGTACCTTGACGATGGTACAATCGGTGGTAGTCCAGAGTCAGTCGCGGAAGATATACGCACTCTCTCCAGCAGTCTTCAAGAACTGGGACTCGAAATAAATACCAACAAATGTGAAATATTCGCTTGCGGAGACACAGCCGAACACAAAATCACCATTTTTGACTCTTTGCTTCCTGGAATTAAAACCCTAAACAAATCTACATTTTCTCTGCTAGGCGCGCCGATATTCCCGGATGCCATTCCATCAACTCTACAAAGTAAGGCCAAAATTCTAACACAAGTCCGAGAACTTCTCACCAAAGTATCTTCTCACGTTGCCTTAATACTGTATCGCAGCTGTTTCTCTCTGCCCAAGCTCACTTATATAATAAGGACGGCCCCCACCTGGCGATTTCCCAAGGAGGTCTGTCAGTTAGACAGTATTATCCGATCCACGCTAGAGGAAATACTCAATATTTCTCTAGATGATCCGCAATGGCAACAGGCTGCGCTACCGGTAAAACACGGTGGTTTGGGTATCAGGAGCATAGAGTCTGTCGGTTTGCCGGCCTTTCTTGCGTCGTCGAATGGGGTTGCTGATCTTGTCACTAACATTTTAAAAATCCAAGGTGCAAGATGCAGCATCCCCTTTTTGAGCGATGCAGAAACTGCCTGGCAAGAATTATATCCTGGCACCGACCCCCCCGAGGATGTCACCTCCCAGCGTGCATGGGATGACCTGAGCTCCAGATATACCTTAACGCTTATGTTGAACTCACGGTCCGAATCAGCTCTGGCCCGTATTAAGGCAGTTTCCTGCATGGAATCTAGTGCTTGGCTCCAAGCGTTGCCGTCACCGCATCTCGGCACCTTTCTTGACGATAACACCCTAAGAATAGCAGTGGCCCTGAGACTAGGCTGTGAAGTGTGCGAGCCTCATCGCTGCCCCTGCGGCACTGAAGTTGACGCGTACGGCCACCACGGACTCAGCTGCATTAAAGCTGCCGGTCGTTTTGCTAGACACCACGCCCTCAACGACATTCTCCGTCGAGCCTTGGTGTCGGCAGACGTACCATGCGTGCTTGAGCCCCCTGGCTTGAGCCGAAGCGACGGCAAACGCCCGGACGGCCTTTCCCTGATCCCTTGGAAGAAAGGTCGGTGCCTCATATGGGATGCCACGTGCGTTAGTACGTATGCTACCTCGCACATTTCTGGCACTGCCCGAAATGCGGGATCTGCCGCCGAGTACGCTGCTCGGCAAAAGCACAACAAGTACACGGATTTGGAAAACCAGTACCTCTTTGTGCCTTTTGCCGTCGAAACGGCAGGTCCGTGGTGCAATGAAGCGAAAGCTTTTGTTCGCCAGCTCGGACGTCGGTTGCGAGAATCGGGTAACGATCCCCGCTCCGGGGCTTACCTGGCCCAACACGTCTCCCTAGCCATTCAGCGCGGTAACGCGGCCAGTGTGATGGGGACGTTTGAGCATGGTACGCTGCGGGGTGGCCTTTTTGATTAAGATCTTTTGTTTTTCCTTTTTTATGCTAATTATTATCATTATAATATTTTTTGTTAAAAATAATTCATAATTTCTTACGTGGAGCTGTTTAGCACGACAAAATGTACAGTTCCCAAGCTTAACTATCAAAGCGCACGGAAGTGCGCGGCCTAGTTCCAGCAGGCCGCGCGCATGCCGTGCACTATTTACACGAACCGTTTCGTCGTACTTTTGACCCCCCTGTAGCTCAGTGTCTATTGCGAGTGCAAAGATAAAATTATACCTACGTAATTATTTACGAGTACTTAAGCAGTATACCCAATTTCATAGATATAGCTTCAGTAGATCCTGAGATATGTCCTTGTAAAAATAGCTTATTTTGGCACTGACTCACTCATTCACTCACTCACTGACCGGTAATCAAAACCTCTAGGCCACTTCCAATTGTCCTAGCTTTATGAAATTTGGCACACAGGTCGTGTGTTATATGTAGATTAACGAAAAATTAAGAAATTGTAGAAAATGGTCAAGCGTGAGTCAGTTCATCTACGAACTTCAGAGGCCACTTCCGATTGTCCTAGCGTTATGAAATTTGGCACACAGGTCGTGTGTTATATGTAGATTAAAAAAAATAAGAAATTTTAGAAATCGGTCAAGCGTGAGTCGGCCTATCTACAGCCCATACAAACTTTAATGTCATAGCGTTATGAAATTTGGCACGCAGGTCATGTGTTAAATGTAGATTAACAAAAAATTAAGAAATTTTAGAAATCGGTCAAGCGTGAGTCGGCCGATCTACGAACTTTAGAGGCTACTTCCAAATGTCCTAGCGTTATGAAATTTAGCACACAGGTCGTGTGTTATATTATTATGTAGATTAACGATAAATTAAGAAATTTAAGAAATCGTCAAGCGTGAGTCAGTTCATCTATGAACTTTAGATAAAAATTCTTATGTACCAGTGATATAATGAGGCATCTATTGAAAGTATTGTTTATATCGGGCGTAGCACAAAAAGAACTACTTTTTTTCAAGAAATCCTACCTATGTTAGGTAGGATTTCTTGAAAAAAAGTATTGAAATCCCACCAAAAACATACCTGTTAAAATAGGGCCTAGTTCCTATAGGCTAACTGTTGGTCTAAAAAAAGAGTTGAAATCCAATCCAATGCCAAGTTCAGATGCACTTCATCGATCATAATCATCTTTATCAACAGCCTGATCCATAATACTTCTAAATTTGAACTTGGCAGGTTTTTGTGCTATGCGTTACACTTGATTAATTATATAATTAGATAATATTAATAGAATTTAAATAACCTGCCAAGTTCAAATTAGAAGTATTATGGATCAGGCTGTTGATAAAGATGATTATGATCGATGAAGTGCATCTGAACTTGGCATTGGATTGGATTTCAACTCTTTTTTTAGACCAACAGTTAGCCTATAGGAACTAGGCCCTATTTTAACAGGTATGTTTTTGGTGGGATTTAAACATACTGCAGAGGTCAATTGGTCGCCGATGATGACGTCAGAGCGAAACTTTAAAATTTATTGAGAAAAAACTAGCCAATGAATTTCAAAATTATTTAATTTATGTTCTTAAAATACTCTATTTTAACGAAAAAAAATATAAAAAGTACATGTGATTTTTTTTGGACAATGCCCATTGCAGGCTGATCATCTGATTGTCTAACAATATGATCCATATGTCTTAGCATGTGAAAAGTCCTGCGCCTGATTTTTAAAATTAAATAAGGGGGCAAACGAGCAAACGGGTCACCTAATGGAAAGCAACTACCGTCGCTCATGGACACTCGCAACATCAGAAGAGCTACAGGCGCGTTACCGGCCTTTTAAGAGGGAATACGCTCTCTTCTTGAAGGTTTGCAGGTCGCATAGGTGCGGAAATACTGCTGGTGACAGTTCGTTCCAGAGTTTACAGTGCGCGGCAGAAAGTTACTCGAGAAACACACGGTGGAAGACTGCCACTCATCGAGGATGGTAAGTGGATGGTGGGTATCTCACCAGTCGTGTCGGTCGTCTGTCCCACTGGGTCATGAGAGTAAAGAAATTGTTCCAATGTACTTTGCAAACACTTGAGCACTATAAAATCACTCCTGAGTCTGTGCTTGAGTCCTGGTTTTGATGAAACCAGCCACCGTCACCAAAATCGGTTAAGGGCGTTCCTTACGGAGATACCGTAATTTACCGTATTTCAAGCCTTATAAACTCATAATTTGAAAGCTACAAAGTTATAATAAAAATACAGCAACGATCTTCAGTATATCAACATTCTTTTCCCCGTTTTAAATTTTCCTATTTTTGTTTATTATACTCATAAAATAAATTATTAAGTTAAACTCTATTTCGTGCCGGGCCTCAAACTCTACTTGTCAACTTTTTAATCTAAAAAAAAATGTCCTTTATTTTTGAAGTACTGAACAATATTACTACAAATAGAATACTAACAAATCCATACTAATATTTTAATGTGAAAGTGCAACTGTCAAAATGTTAATAGGGCTTTACGCTTATACCTCTGAAGTAGCACCAGCACAGAGAGACAAAAATATTTGTTCGACGTTTGATAATATGACGTATACACTATGCAACGTAGAATTTTCGTCGTATTATTTACTGTATGCGCCAGTAGCGACCTCTGCGACCTTTGCGTTATATCCCCTATTCGTATTTTAGATGATGATGATAAAGAAAAGAAAACGTAATCACAGCAACGTTTTGTCATGACGCGATAAATGAGTTACGATTTACTCAAATTTACTCACAGGAGCATGTACAGTACATTAACTTGGGAGTTACCCCATACCCCTTTTACCCCATACCCCTTCCCCCTTGCCCCATCTAAACCCCCTTTATTACCGGTGTAACACCTCTAAGGTAAATATTTTATGTGACATTCAGTCGAGATCGTTCCAAGGGCTGTCAGAAATAATAAAATCAATTTAGTCTAAGATTTTACCATTTACAAGATATCTCACTTGAACCGTACATTTTTCGGGACAAATACTGTCAGGACCTTGACTGGGACGTATACACATACAGAGTTTATGTCTGTCTGTTACCACTTCACATGTAACCTAAAACCTAATTCAGAGGTTTAAGCGTAAAACCCTAACATTCTGACAGTAAAATAATTTCATATTAAAATGTTTGTATTCTATTTTTGCAGTGATATTGTTGTTCAGTACTTCAAAAATAAAGGACTGATTTTTCAGATTAAAAAGTTGACAAGTAGAGTTTGAGGCCCGGCACGAAATAGAGTTTAACTTAGCATTCGGCTAAACCTCAACTATTTCTGTACTAAATCTTCATAATTTTGAAGTCGGTGCCAGTTCCAAAAGTTTCAAATACTCTGTCAGAGGACTAAAGATTCAGCTATCTGGTACTGACTTCAAAATAATGAAGATTGAATACAGAAATAGTTGAGGTTTAGCCGAATTCGGAAAAAGGCACTATTAGATAGTAAAAATTATTCAATACTTTTTTTAGTTCATATTAATGTTATAATTGTTTTTACCTTGGAAGTCGGTTTTAATTTTTTCGGTACCGCCCTCGGCTGCGAGGCGACAATCCACGCGACGCGGGCTTTTGCTTTAAACCCAGATAACAGCGACTGTATCATCGTCAAGGTGGATCTAAAAAATGCCTTCAACGCCGTCGAAAGGGATATTATCTTAAACGAGGCAAAGGAATTAATTCCTTCGCTATATCCCTTTCTACATCAATGCTACGCTTCACCCAGTAATTTATTATACAACAATCACATAATTCCTTCGCAAGTAGGAGCGCAACAAGGTGACCCCCTAGGTCCCCTGATATTTAGCTTAGCCATCCACCAATCCATATCCTCCATAAAGTCTCCGCTAAACGTCTGGTACCTTGACGATGGTACAATCGGTGGTAGTCCAGAGTCAGTCGCGGAAGATATACGCACTCTCTCCAGCAGTCTTCAAGAACTGGGACTCGAAATAAATACCAACAAATGTGAAATATTCGCTTGCGGAGACACAGCCGAACACAAAATCACCATTTTTGACTCTTTGCTTCCTGGAATTAAAACCCTAAACAAATCTACATTTTCTCTGCTAGGCGCGCCGATATTCCCGGATGCCATTCCATCAACTCTACAAAGTAAGGCCAAAATTCTAACACAAGTCCGAGAACTTCTCACCAAAGTATCTTCTCACGTTGCCTTAATACTGTATCGCAGCTGTTTCTCTCTGCCCAAGCTCACTTATATAATAAGGACGGCCCCCACCTGGCGATTTCCCAAGGAGGTCTGTCAGTTAGACAGTATTATCCGATCCACGCTAGAGGAAATACTCAATATTTCTCTAGATGATCCGCAATGGCAACAGGCTGCGCTACCGGTAAAACACGGTGGTTTGGGTATCAGGAGCATAGAGTCTGTCGGTTTGCCGGCCTTTCTTGCGTCGTCGAATGGGGTTGCTGATCTTGTCACTAACATTTTAAAAATCCAAGGTGCAAGATGCAGCATCCCCTTTTTGAGCGATGCAGAAACTGCCTGGCAAGAATTATATCCTGGCACCGACCCCCCCGAGGATGTCACCTCCCAGCGTGCATGGGATGACCTGAGCTCCAGATATACCTTAACGCTTATGTTGAACTCACGGTCCGAATCAGCTCTGGCCCGTATTAAGGCAGTTTCCTGCATGGAATCTAGTGCTTGGCTCCAAGCGTTGCCGTCACCGCATCTCGGCACCTTTCTTGACGATAACACCCTAAGAATAGCAGTGGCCCTGAGACTAGGCTGTGAAGTGTGCGAGCCTCATCGCTGCCCCTGCGGCACTGAAGTTGACGCGTACGGCCACCACGGACTCAGCTGCATTAAAGCTGCCGGTCGTTTTGCTAGACACCACGCCCTCAACGACATTCTCCGTCGAGCCTTGGTGTCGGCAGACGTACCATGCGTGCTTGAGCCCCCTGGCTTGAGCCGAAGCGACGGCAAACGCCCGGACGGCCTTTCCCTGATCCCTTGGAAGAAAGGTCGGTGCCTCATATGGGATGCCACGTGCGTTAGTACGTATGCTACCTCGCACATTTCTGGCACTGCCCGAAATGCGGGATCTGCCGCCGAGTACGCTGCTCGGCAAAAGCACAACAAGTACACGGATTTGGAAAACCAGTACCTCTTTGTGCCTTTTGCCGTCGAAACGGCAGGTCCGTGGTGCAATGAAGCGAAAGCTTTTGTTCGCCAGCTCGGACGTCGGTTGCGAGAATCGGGTAACGATCCCCGCTCCGGGGCTTACCTGGCCCAACACGTCTCCCTAGCCATTCAGCGCGGTAACGCGGCCAGTGTGATGGGGACGTTTGAGCATGGTACGCTGCGGGGTGGCCTTTTTGATTAAGATCTTTTGTTTTTCCTTTTTTATGCTAATTATTATCATTATAATATTTTTTGTTAAAAATAATTCATAATTTCTTACGTGGAGCTGTTTAGCACGACAAAATGTACAGTTCCCAAGCTTAACTATCAAAGCGCACGGAAGTGCGCGGCCTAGTTCCAGCAGGCCGCGCGCATGCCGTGCACTATTTACACGAACCGTTTCGTCGTACTTTTGACCCCCCTGTAGCTCAGTGTCTATTGCGAGTGCAAAGATAAAATTATACCTACGTAATTATTTACGAGTACTTAAGCAGTATACCCAATTTCATAGATATAGCTTCAGTAGATCCTGAGATATGTCCTTGTAAAAATAGCTTATTTTGGCACTGACTCACTCATTCACTCACTCACTGACCGGTAATCAAAACCTCTAGGCCACTTCCAATTGTCCTAGCTTTATGAAATTTGGCACACAGGTCGTGTGTTATATGTAGATTAACGAAAAATTAAGAAATTGTAGAAAATGGTCAAGCGTGAGTCAGTTCATCTACGAACTTCAGAGGCCACTTCCGATTGTCCTAGCGTTATGAAATTTGGCACACAGGTCGTGTGTTATATGTAGATTAAAAAAAATAAGAAATTTTAGAAATCGGTCAAGCGTGAGTCGGCCTATCTACAGCCCATACAAACTTTAATGTCATAGCGTTATGAAATTTGGCACGCAGGTCATGTGTTAAATGTAGATTAACAAAAAATTAAGAAATTTTAGAAATCGGTCAAGCGTGAGTCGGCTGATCTACGAACTTTAGAGGCTACTTCCAAATGTCCTAGCGTTATGAAATTTAGCACACAGGTCGTGTGTTATATTATTATGTAGATTAACGATAAATTAAGAAATTTAAGAAATCGTCAAGCGTGAGTCAGTTCATCTATGAACTTTAGATAAAAATTCTTATGTACCAGTGATATAATGAGGCATCTATTGAAAGTATTGTTTATATCGGGCGTAGCACAAAAAGAACTACTTTTTTTCAAGAAATCCTACCTATGTTAGGTAGGATTTCTTGAAAAAAAGTATTGAAATCCCACCAAAAACATACCTGTTAAAATAGGGCCTAGTTCCTATAGGCTAACTGTTGGTCTAAAAAAAGAGTTGAAATCCAATCCAATGCCAAGTTCAGATGCACTTCATCGATCATAATCATCTTTATCAACAGCCTGATCCATAATACTTCTAAATTTGAACTTGGCAGGTTTTTGTGCTATGCGTTACACTTGATTAATTATATAATTAGATAATATTAATAGAATTTAAATAACCTGCCAAGTTCAAATTAGAAGTATTATGGATCAGGCTGTTGATAAAGATGATTATGATCGATGAAGTGCATCTGAACTTGGCATTGGATTGGATTTCAACTCTTTTTTTAGACCAACAGTTAGCCTATAGGAACTAGGCCCTATTTTAACAGGTATGTTTTTGGTGGGATTATATTATCTTGACGGTTTAACAAAGTATGCTTCAAAGCTTAATTCCTCTCAAATTCAACGCACGTTCTCAAAAGGTATTCTCTTAGAAAACTTTATTGTTGCCGGGTTGTTGCAAACTTGTATTAGGAGTCACAGTGTTGCGAGTTCGTACGGGAATCCCACGGGATCTTACATTTTGCGATCACGTGTTTCATATTACACTATTTCTGTATGTTATTCTTTGTTCTATAGTACAATTTTACTAAGTTTTTATTCAATTTTTGACGTGACAACGTCTTACAATTCGATGGGGCCGGCTGCGCGCACGTAAAACATGACACATGCGGCGTTACCTCGCTCTGAGGTGTTCCATTTAAGACTATGACGTTGTTACGTTCAACTTTCATCAGTAAACCGACTTTACAGACAACCGAAAATTCGTGAGACTGGGTTATATTTCGGAACGTACTGTTTTTTGTTTCGATGCTTGCAGCACTGTGTTTAAAGAACCAACAGTTGTATTGTGTTGTCACGTCATAAGAACAGAACTGTATATACTGAGCAAAATTTCGGGACACACTATTTTCAATTCCAATGCTTGTAGCGCTGTTTTCAGCCATTCTAGACGTCATGAGTACTGCTCAGTTACTGGGTTATATTTCGGAACACACCCATCTATTTTGATGCTTGATGCTTGTTGTTTCCTACCCTACACATTAAAGCTAACACATCTGTGTTCTATTGTTTTCGACTTTATTACATTACATTACAACTATCCCGCGTACTCCGCGCGAGAAATTGGCCAATAATTCAATTGTTCCGTTAATTTTGGAACAACCGCTATAGCGCGAAGAACGCGTAGAAAGGCCATTGGCCTATTGCATACGAGGGAGTAATTATAATAGTTTTAAGGAACTAAAAAACGTTTTCTAGTTTTTATAATTTTAACAAGTTATTGCATTGTCATTGGCTCATAATACGTATGCAAAGTTTCGAATTAATAAGACTACTGGAGATAGGCGAAAATCATGCTCAAAGATTCCGTTACATACATACTACCCAAGCTAATAAAAGTGTGTTATAAATAGGATAAATAGATCATTCCAGAAAGAGCAGGACCAGGAATTCTGGGCGCGCTGGCGGTTTACTTAGTCTTACGAATTTCCGATCAGGTTACGTAATTCCAAAAAAGTACGTAATGTTGGTAATGGCCAGTTTACATTCTTCCAATCTAGTAAACCAATCCAACACTGGAAATTGCTACTAGAATAATATAAATAGGTAGTGGAATATGCCCTGGAATGCAATCATTCCAGTACTTATTTCATTAGCAATCCAGCGAGGCTAAAATGGTCACATTTAGCAATTCCTCTCAATCAATTCACAAAATGAATTGTCAAAACTGTGAAACTCACGAATGTCAAATTAGTACGAATTTAGACATCTGAATTGCAATGAGAGTGTCAATTTTGCGATTTGTAAAAAATGAATCTAATTATGATTCATAATAATATGATTCTCCAAAGCGTCCATTTAGCCCCGCAGCACTGGATTAAATCACTGGATTGGAATAATGTAAGCCCGCTATAAAAAGGTTTTCACTTCAATAATCATGCCTTCGACATGGTTTCATAATCTCTTGTAATTATTCCACCATTGCCCAAAGAAGTACGCTTTAATCTTTAAAAAAAGACAAAAATACACGTGTCCAAAGGGTTTCCGTCCCTTCCACACCATTAACTCGTAATTAAACTCTCAAGTCCTCAAATGAGGACAGAAATAAAATATCCAAAATTAAAAATAAAGGCCCGTCTTTCGGCCATAATTATTTGAAAACTTTTTTCTATGTCTTCGAATTTGTATGGCTTGCAAACTTTGAATTAATTTTTCATTTCAATTGATTAATTCAAAAGGCAGGGGTTCTCAATCTTTATAAGCCCACGGTGCAGTTACAAATTAGTATTTTGTCACGGCGCCTTACCGATTTCCTAGCTATTTGAAAAAGAAACAGTCATTATAAATTATAGGCACCTTTATTGATAATATTTGTGGTTTTTGATAATGATGGAGGATCGACTCAAGGGCCACAGGCCCACAGCTGACGGCGCGGCGCTCCTCTTAACTTTATCTATTTTCAGCGTGGTAGTTTTTTAGGATTCCGTACACAAAGGGAAAATCTGGACCCTATTACGAAGACTTCGTTGTTCGTCCATCTGTCCGTCTGTCTGTCTATCTGTCTGACCGAAACCGGTGCGAGAGTTATTTATATACAGGGTGTAACAAAAATAAGTGATAATACTTTAGGGTCTGTACGTGTTCCTTGTAGCTGAGAGTTAACTGTGAAAGTAGCAGCGCTGAAAGACCAAATTTTTTGTTTCACTTTTGTATCTGGAAACTCGTGACGCTTGGGGCCTTGCTCATACAAAGGGGAAAAAAATCGCCTTTCAGAGCTGCTTCTTTCACAGTGAACTCTCTAAAAGGAACACGTACACACCCTAAAGTATTAATAATAATAATAATTTATTGAAACAACCATACATGCATCTGTTACAAAATAATATTACAGGTACATTATATTATTTAAAGATTACAGACGTTTTACTGCCGAGTTTCTTTGATGTCTGCACTAGGCTGAGCCTGTCCTGCAGATCACCAAAATAGTGTCTTAATAAGAAATAATAAAAAAAGTTACTAATTACTAAATTTTATAAAATTAATAATTTATAATATCATTACCGCGCTGCGTTCTGTGTGTGTTTGTGTGTGTGTGTGCGTGCGTGTGTGTGTGTGAGTGTGTCTGTGTGTGGGTGATTATGCATGTGATTACTTCTATCTATATAGATGTCTTAATATTTGTACTTTCTCGTCATAATCTAGAGCTTCTAGCCATCTTGTTACTTTTTCTTTTACTCCTTTTAATGAGCTGTCTTTTATAATGCATTCCCTGTTTATTTTATTATAATATAATTAAAGGGTGTAAATATGGACCAAATCTTCTAGCGAAACAAGAAGATATCCGCGGTAACGGTAGCTTTAATATTCTTTTTGTTACACACTGTATCTAATAGTCTAACATCCAGACACATAAAACTTACGTGTTTTGAAGAACAAATAAAATAGAACAAGCATTGTTTAATATCGTATAAACTTGTACACTCTCTGACTACAACGCTATACCCCTTTTAGACTTTAATGCTATGGCAATACGATCGAAATTGTAAAACTCATTGTCCATACATTTACGGTTGATAAAACATGTTCAAATATTTTTGAAATATCTTATACTAGACTTTTATTTTGAATGTAACTTTTAACTTTGGCTCTTTCGTTGTTATATTTGTATTAGATGACGCCCGCAACTCCGTCGCGCCAAATTCGTTTATCGCGCGGGAACCGTACATTTTTTGCAATAAAAATATTAGATGTACCTATGGAGATCCATAGGTACATGTAATATATATAAATCTCCTGTCACGATGTTTGTCCGCGATGGATTCCTAAACTACTTAACCGATTTTAATGCTTTTTTTAAATATGTGCTTTTTTCCAACTTGAGAGATAGGATAGCTTAGATCTTTAATTATAGTCGCAATTTTATTTTTTTGAAAATTATTTGTCTATAAAGAGCGACCATGGTTTATGCGACGCGGGTCACGGGATAGCGATGGACGTTGCCATGGTGACCTACTTATTTAGTCACTAATTCTATAAAATAATACGGGCGATATACTTTTGTATAATATAGCAAAAAAACGTTTGCCGGGACAGCTAGTACCAATATACATATAATATTATACTAGGCTATTGTATAGCTTTTTTTGTATATTGTATAGCTTTGAGCACAGCGACCGAATCAAGAAATTCCGTAACGAAAAAAAAAACCACACTCCGACCGGCACCGTTGCCAGACACGGTGTTTGTGTACGTGCGACTAGACGTATGCCAATTATAATTGTCTAAGTTATGCTTTGCTTTACCGCGGCAGTTCCGAGTGCCACATATCTATACTAATATTATAAAGTGGAAGAGTTTGTTAGTTTGTTTGAACGCGCTAATCTCAGGAACTACTGAGATTAGCGCGTTGCCCATTTATAAAGAAAGGCTATACTCTAGGCTATATTTTATCACGCTAAGACTAATAGGAGCGAAGAAATAGAGGAAAATGTGGAAAAAACGAGGGAAATTATTTGAAAGGGCTTATCTCACGAACTACTAGAGCAATTTTTCTGTTATTTGGTTCAGATAAGAAGTAGACCACGTTCACACCACAGACAAATTAGTCCACATTTTTGTGGACTAATTTGTCTATGTCTCATTTACGCGGGCGAAGCCGTGCGGGACGTCTAGTTATGACATATATATATCTTTAATATAATCGATTTTAAAACTCGATATCGATAATTTTAACTATCGACATTATCGATATGACGCACATCCCTATAGCAAAACAATAAGCGTAAAGGCACACTGTAGTCTGTATCATACAAAAGGAATCCACACACAAAGGAACAGGGTTTAATTGTAACATACTGGAGTATATTTTAAATTATTTTGATAAAAAGGACCATGTTTGTTAAGAAAAACATATGTTGGTGTATGATTATATTTCTTAGATTTATGATTGTTAAAAAATCAGTGAAGTGCGAGTTTTACTCGCGCACGAAGAATTCCGTACCATTATAGAGCAAAATAAGCAAAAATCGTATTTTTTGTATTTATCATTTTAAAAAATCAAGTTTGTTTAATTATGGGATGCATCGAAGTCGCAGTAATAGAGTTCCGTTTTTAAACTGGGCACGGAACCCTAAAAAGTGTAGAAAATGCGGCCTGCTGCGCTGGAATATGCAAATTATGACGGAGCGCATAGGAGCGGGTCGCATTTTCCTATTCTTTAAACATATTTTATTATTGCGGCCCGGCTCCTAATTTGCGCGTGCCTTTATCCTTTGACCATTTTCCTCTGTAACACCTGGTTTGTATGGATTCTGATGAATTATCTGTTACAGATTATATGAAGACCAATATTGACATAGTAATCACATAGCGTATGATTAAGTCGTCATAGTGATGTACTCGTACGTCGAATATGTAGATAAAAATTGACGATATTTTTTTCTTCTAAAAAAGTTTATTATGTAAATTTTAATTCCATTTTGAACGTTTCATTAATATTATCTATTATTGAACAAAATATACATCACTATGTTTATTGCTAAAGTATTTCGAAACGGCTAGACCAATAATGTTGAAATTTTATTCATCGTAGCATGACAGCTCTATGAACTCAGGTAGCATTGAAAAAATATACTTAAGTACTTATACAACATTTTTAACTATGTGATAATACTTTAGGGTGTGTAATGTGTTCACTGTGTGTGTGCAGCCTAATAAGTAGTAGTATTATGACAGGTTTGTTACACTCTGTATATTTATTAAAGGCTTTTCATCTTCATACGGTCAACTTCTTTGTTTCAGTATTATAATAACGTACTATCTGAGAAGTTGACTTATAGTTAGATGGCGGACCTTAGTAATTTGTTTGCATCATGTCAAACCCATGACTAGCATTGAATTTACATGATCCGACCAAATGACATAGGTCTGTCAACTGGCAACCAAGCAATTTATTTGATGGTACATGGCATAATAACGTTTTCCGGGTCAGCTAGATTATAATAATGGTTCACTGATTGTATCAACACCTCCTCTACCGAATCAAGGCTAATTTATTACAGCGAGGAACCCTAATAAATTAAGATGAGACACATCTTAACAAACTGGACGGGAATGTACTGAATAATTTATGCCCTCCTTGGCCCTTCGTACTATTGTTGAATTTCCAAGATCTTTAGACGAAATAATCTTGTTTATTCATATTAGTCTTTTTTGGCAAGCTGCAATTGACGTTAGTATATCAGAAGAATCGAGGGTGAAGAAAAGAATAACATGGATCATATTTTTATCATTTTTAACCCCAAATTTGGAAACCTACAATATCTAAATAATTTTTTCTACTAATTAAGCAACAAATCTGCGGAAACCGCTCATTTTTCAGTTGTTTTTGTATCGTTTTTTTTAGCAAAATTCGGCCAGATGTCTCATGTAAGTAATAAATAAAAAATAAATAATGTTATGACAAAAATCTGATGCTCATTACCGACACGTAATGTATCTACTCTATTGCCCACAGAATATGAACTGTAGACAACAGTTTTGTGAGAAAATTGAAAATTAGGTGTACGATTAACTTAAATTATTAATTAACATTATGTTTTTTTTTACACTAACAAAATATTTATTCGACACAAACATCGACATGGCACATCCCTAGCAAATCGTGAATCTATTATCTGCACTGTCAATCTTAGTTTACGTCAGCCCCAGCTCAAGTGTCCCACCACGACAGTCCCATCCCTGTTCCTCATTATGCTAATTATATAATTTGTCCCGAAATCTCGGAATCACGGGAAATTCCCGAAAATCACGGAAATCACGGGAAATTCCAGAAAATTCCGTAAATCTGCAGTCAAGTGTTATTCTATTCGTATGCGGATCTTGGCGCTGTGATTTGATGGGATTAATGTAGATTTAGCAAATAAGGAAATCCTTTCTTCCTTATTTCCGGAGCAAGAAGATAGGGCGCGTCCATTAAGTGCCTGAGGCATTTTTAAGAATTTTTGACCCCCTCTCCCCAACCGTCGTAATTAATGGACGCCCCCAAAATAAAAAATGGATTTTCAAATGTGTTGGTCGCGCTAAAACTCTAAAATACGGATTGGGCTGATTTTTAACCGACTTCGAAAAAACGAGGAGGTTATATGTTCGGCTGTGGTTTTTTTTTTGTATGTTCAACGATTACTCCGCCGTTTGTGAACCGATTTTCGAAATTTTTGTTTTGTTGTATTAGGTTTCACTCCAATTTGGTACCATGTTCACAAAAGTGGTGACCTGATGATGGAATCCATGAGTAATCGAGGGAACTCCTCGAAATTTATATAGAAACATGTAGTGATTTTGGTTTCATAAGATGCATCCTAAGCATATGCTACCAAAACGCAACATTTTGCACCAAGATATACTATGGTTCCGAAGATACCAAGAGAACTCCGGATTCCTTATAGATACAAGTTTCGGAGTTTAGGCGCTGTTTTAAGAACTGAAAGCATATGCTACTATGCAAATTACGTTCATCATCATTATCATCATCATTATAATCATCATTATCAAGTCAGGGTCACCAATGTCACCAAATTCAACCTTATCTCCAGAGCATAAGGCACACATTAACTGACATTACTTCTGAGAAGTTAAAGTTGCTTCGACCATGTAACATTCTGTCTCACTTCGTCGAGATATTCTGGAAAACAACCTAATTTCAACCTTTTGCATCGCGTTTAGTCGCGAGAGCCGCGGCTCGGCGGCGCGGCGCGGGCCGGGTACCTACCGTACTATGTAACACTATACAGTGCGAGGCGTGTGCGACAAGTCGAGCGAGTGCCAGCCTATTGAAACTAGTCCGGTGACCGGCTACTTAGCACGTCACACGTGTTCACTTCGATTTTTAATTAATATATTGTTTAAAATTATCTGCAGGCTGCAGCTGATATTATATTTTGTAAGTGTGACTGTAATAAGATACCTACGTAGTATAATATACAGGTGTATTATTCTACGTATAGTACGCGATGGCTTACTAGGTAACTAAAAAGAGTGAAATTATTATTTTTAACAAAAAATTAAAACCGACTTCCAAGGTAAAAACAATAATAGCATCCTTATAATATGAACTAAAAAGTATTAAATAATAATTATTCCTATCTAATGGTGCCTTTTTCCGAATTCGGCTAAAACTCAACTATTTCTGTACTCAATCTTCATAATTTTGAAGTCGGTGCCAGTTCCAAAAGTTTCAAATATTCTGTCAGAGAACTGAAGATTCATCTGGTACCGACTTCAAAATGATGAAGATTGAGTACTTACAGAAATAGTTGAGTTTTAGCCGAATTCGGAAAAAGGCACCATTAGATAGGAATAATTATTATTTAATACTTTTTAGTTCATATTATAAGGATGCTATTATTGTTTTTACCTTGGAAGTCGGTTTTAATTTTTTGTTAAAAATAATAGTCTTAAAATATTCATAGAAGTCCAGGGAAGGTTTTAAAGTGACACGAAGTTCACCGGGACAGCTATAAGTAATCAGAATAAAATATTTAATTATCCGTTTGTTACAATAGATATAACAGAATGTACGAGTAACTAAATAAAGTGATAACACTGTAGAGTATGCATATCACTTGTATAGAAAATCACTGTAAACTGTAAAAGTAGCCGCGCTGAAAGAGCAATTATTTGTAATTCGTATGGGCAAGCGCTGCAGCGTCATGAATTTGTACATACCGAAATTAAAAAATTACTCTTTCAGTGCTGCTACTTTCGCAGCCCACTCTATATAGGGGACACATAAACATCCTAAAGTATAATCACTTTGTTTTCTTACACCATGTATACGTCTATGGTCTCTTTAACTGAGACGGCCCACGTTGGCCTATGTTGGCAAGCGATTACGAACATGTAGATAGACACGATTCGTCACGCATGATCGTCGTCGCTTGTTCATGTTACCGCTTCGCAATCATGGTGATAATCATGATGATCCATCACATCTCTCTCTCTCTCCTCTCTCCTCTCTTCCCCCCCCCCCTCTCTCTCTCTTTCTCTCTCTCCTATTGGCATTAATTTAATGAGGACATATTACAATTTCCCGTTAGGAACCTCAATTACAAGGGTGATGACAAGTGTCCCTTCCCTTGACTCCATTTGTCCCATTCTTGAAATAATTATGCTAATTTAATGTGTTGAAAATCGGTGTAGGTGTTTATTAGAATTTATTAAGACATCAATATTCATTTGTATCTTATTATAATATGACATGAGCAATCTGTAATACCTTCTAATCCATGAAAGTATGTCTGTCATTCTGTATGTCTGTTAAATCTTCACGCGTAAACCACTGAATCGATTTTCCTGAAAATTTGCATGGACATACTTTGAGTCAAGGGAAAGAATACTTTTTATTCCAGAAAAATGTACGGTTACGGATAAACGAATTTTGACGCAACAGAGTTGCGGGCGTTGTCTAATTTCCGTATAAGTGATAATTATCTAACTTCAGATAAAAGTATTTTATCGGTAATGGCTCTTATAACACTACAGCTTAGTTATCTCAAAGTTGTTACTAAATCGAACCTTACAGCGTCGGAATAAGAGTCATGTTGGAGGCAAAAAACTGTGAACGTGACTTCATTGTCCGAGGAAGATAAGGTTTGCGGAACTCTCGTAAAACTCCAAATATAGTGCTATAGACCGAGTTGTGAGACAAGAAAATTAATAGTTTTATTTTTGTCAATGCATACTTTAATACTAGTTCATCTTGTAAGTACAGGGTGTAGTATAAAGAAGTTACTTTATATTATAATATTATAAATGCTAAAGTATGTCTGTCTGTTACCTCTTCACGCCCAAACCGCTGAACCGATTTTGCTGAACTTTGGTAAGGAGTGCCCGGGAAAAAAAACTTCGTTTATCGCGCAGGAACCGTACATTTATGAGGATAAAAAGTATTCTATGTCCTTTCCCGGGACTCAAAGTATCTCCATACCAAATGTCAGCAAAATCGGTTCAGCTTTCAGTTTAGGGGTTCAGTTTAGGCGTAAAGAGAAGGCAGACAGACTAATTTTTAACCGACTTCCAAAAAACGAGGAGGTTATATGTTCGGCTGTGGATATATTTTTTTATTTTTTTTTATTTTTGTATGTTCAACGATTACTTCGCCGTTTGTGAACCGATTTTCGAAATTTTTGTTTTGTTGTATTAGGTTTCACTCCAATTTGGTCCCATTTTCACAAAGGTGGTGACCTGATGATGGGATCCATGAGTAATCGAGGGAACTCCTCGAAATTTATATGGAAACATATGGTGATTTTGGTTTTATGTGAAGTGTACTAAGAATACGCTACCAAAAAGTCAAATATTGGGTCAAGGTATACCATGGTTTCGATGATGCTGAGAGAACTCCTGATTCCTTATAGATACACGTTTGGGAGTTTCGGCGTTGTTTTAAGAACAGAAAGCATAAACTACTATGCAATTCATATTCATCATCATAATCATCATCATCGTCATCATCATCATTACCACGTCGTGTTAAGGCCACGAATGTCTCATGGCACAGAATAGATAATAGTACAAGGCATAGGTATGGATATACTAATAATAATAATGATGTACTGTATAACAATTAACAACACCTGTTTGTTTTTAATACACGGCGGTCGGCGTCGGTCGCCGCCCAGCGCCGCCGCGCGAAGACAGAATATCGAATACTTTACTAACTACTTTATAATATACAGATCGAATACTTTACTACTTTACTTTAAATTTTAATAGACAAATAGAATTAAAATAAAGTTATTTTAAAAAGAGCATTTAAACAAAACAAAGTCATTAAGTGTCTTTTTAATTAGTTATACTTATTAATCGATAGATGGTGCACTAAGTACCTATCGATTTGAATTCTTGATAACAAGAACAGCTGTTAATAATTATGATAATATTAAATATTATGCTACGCTACATCCTATGCAAGTTTGTACAATTTTTTATCTGATAGATCCTTCGATCGTGGAAAAACGAGACACAATAGCCTTTCTATTGTTATCGCAATCGCCGGTGACCGCTTCGGGCTTGAAATATTAAAATTGTTAAATTACTTAGCACAATATGTTCACTTCACTGATAATATTATATTATTTTGTGAGTGTGAGTTGTGACTCTTAACAAATTGTAATAAGATACGTAAAATATACGCGAAGATTTATCAACTAGTGTAACTAAAAAGAGTGAAATTATTATTATTTTTAACAAAAAATTAAAACCGACTTCCAAGGTAAAAACAATAATAACATTAATGTGAACTAAAAAGTATTAAATAATTTTTACTATCTAATAGTGCCTTTTTCCGAATTCGGCTAAACCTCAACTATTTCTGTACTCAATCTTCATAATTTTGAAGTCGGTGCCAGTTCCAAAAATTTTAAATATACTGTCAGAGGACTGAAGATTCAGCTATCTGGTACCGACTTCAAAATAATGAAGATTGAGTACAGAAATAGTTGAGGTTTAGCCGAATTCGGAAAAAGGCACTATTAGATAGTAAAAATTATTTAATACTTTTTAGTTCACATTAATGTTATTATTGTTTTTACCTTGGAAGTCGGTTTTAATTTTTTGTTAAAAATAATAATAATCACATTACAATATTGCTAAAGAAGTATTGATTTAATTTGAAAAATGCAAACCATCCTTCCACATCGAACGCCTAAATAATGCATCCACTTTATAGCTTAGAATAACAATAGAAATTTTTATTCCAGGAAAATAGGTTTTCAATGCAAATAAAATACATACCTGGAATCCTTCAGAAGTCGCCGAGAACCAATAATACCTGCAAAGATTGAAAAGAATTAGATTAAGATAGTGCTTCGAGGATTTCGTTTATTATTACATGGGCCTGTTTCACCACTTCCTGATAAGTACCGGATAGCATATCCACCAATTAACTTGACAGAATATAGAGGGCCTGTTTCACCACTTGCTGATAAAGTTTTGAATAGGCTATTCACAATTTTTTTGACAGATCATACTCTATCTGTCAAGTTAAGTGGTGGATAGCCTATCCGGCACTTATCAGGAAGTGGTGAAACAGGCCCTTAAGCGTTAGTTCCGAAATATTTCTTAGATAATATAAAAATTGTTATAATTTTTGTTACAATTGAATAAAAAAAATACATATGGCCCTCGGGGACTACCGCGGTAACGCTATTGCAGAGCATTCTTTATCAACTTGTCTATACTAATATTATAAAGCGGAAGAGTTTGTTAGTTTGTTTGTTTGAACGCGCTAATCTCAGGAACTACTGATGCGATTGATGATCCGATTTAAAAAATTATTTCAGTGTTAGATAGCTCATTTATCGAGAAAGGCTATATGCTATATTTTATCACGCAAAGACTAATAGGACCGAAGAAATAGAGGAAAATGTGGAAAAAACGGGGAAAATTATATGAAATGCTTATTTAGTAATAGTTTGAACGCGCTAATCTCAGGAACTACTGGTCCGATTTGAAAAATTATTTCAATGTTAGATAGCCCATTTATTTAGAAAGGCTATAGGCTATATTTCATCGTGCTAAAACTTATAGGAAAGCCATACGATAATTTTCCAAATTAGCATGTAATTTCGAAATAAACTTACGAAGTGGTTTCAAATTTAAAATAATTCAATAATTGTATTTAAAATATAATACAATATTTTCCGCCGCCTTGGTTGGGGAAAGAAAATCTTTGAAATAAGGTAACCTTGGTACCTACGTTGGGGGTACACGCAGATATAGTCTTAAATTCTAATAATTTATTGATGTCATGATGTATAATATATTAAGCCAGTGGTACCCAACCTGTTTTTGTTTTTGGAACGAAGTTCCCAAATCTTTTTTTTTTCATGCGGGCCGCAAACATTTTTGGTCTTGGTGTCACGGGCCGCAGTAACAAACATTTTTAGGTTTGAAAAATAACTTTATTCGAAATTAACGATCTACAAGTGAAAAAAGACTTTCACGTTGACTGTATAATATTTTGCCGGTGGGCGTAAATTTCAAATTGGTTTAACATCACACGGGCTACAAATAAAGTCCCGGTGGCCCGCATGTGGCCCGCTGCCCGCGGGATGGGGATAGCTGCATTAAGCCCACAATAATAATAATAGTAACATCTATAAAATATAATATATAAAAATAACTGTCAGCACTATGATGAGATGTACTAATTTGTCTCTGAGAACAAATACTGGAAATATCCAGCGAAACAAGCGTTGATTTAAAAAATATCGATATATTTTAAATTTAAATAGTAATTAACTCGCAGTTAATCTCCTCGTACCAGCCAACATATTATACTTTTATTATTAGATAAAACATCGTCCGAGACTCGCAGTCAATTCCGATGCATAAGGATTGTGTTTAGAGACTCGCAGTCAATCCACACATTATGGCGGTTTCCTCGCTGTTAACCCCCCCAAACCGGCCAACGTATAGTTCTATTTATAGATTATTTTTAACAAAAAATTAAAACCGACTTCCAAGGTAAAAACAATAATAACATTAATATGAACTAAAAAGTATTAAATAATTTTTACTATCTAATAGTGCCTTTTTCCGAATTAAGCTAAGCCTCAACTATTTCTGTACTCAATCTTCATTATTTTGAAGTCGGTACCAGATAGCTGAATCTTCAGTCCTCTGACAGAATATTTAAAATTTTTGGAACTGGCACCGACTTCAAAATTATGAAGATTGAGTACAGAAATAGTTGAGGTTTAGCTGAATTCGGAAAAAGGCACTATTAGATAGTAAAAATTATTTAATACTTTTTAGTTCATATTAATGTTATTATTGTTTTTACCTTGGAAGTCGGTTTTAATTTTTTGTTAAAAATAATAATAATTTCACACTTTTTAGTTACACTAGTAGATAAATCTTCGCGTATATTTTACGTCTCTTATTACAATTTGTTAAGAGTCACAACTCACACTCACAAAATAATATAATATTATCAGTGAAGTGAACATATTGTGCTAAGTAATTTAACAATTTTAATACTTCAAGCCCGAAGCGGTCACCGGCGATTGCGATAAAAATAGAAAGGCTATTGTGTCTCGTTTTTCCACGATCGAAGGATCTATCAGATAAAAAATTGTACAAACTTGCATAGGATGTAGCGTAGCATAATATTTAATATTATCATAATTATTGACAGCTGTTCTTGTTATCAAGAATTCAAATCGATAGGTACTTAGTGCACCATCTATCGTTTAATAAGTATAACTAATTAAAAAGACACTTAATGACTTTGTTTTGTTTAAATGCTCTTTTTAAAATAACTTTATTTTAATTCTATTTGTCTATTAAAATTTTATAAAGTAGTAAAGTATTCGATCTGTATATAAAGTAGTTAGTAAAGTATTCGATATTCTGTCTTCTCCGCCACGCGCCGCGCTGCGGCGCTGGGCGGCGACGCCGACCGCCGTGTATTAAAAACAAACAGGTGTTGTTAATTGTTATACAGTACATAATTATTATTATTAGTATATCCATACCTATGCCTTGTACTATTATCTATTCTGTGCCATGAGACATTGGTGGCCTTAACACGACGTGGTAATGATGATGATGACGATGATGATGATGATGATTATGATGATGAATATGAATTGCATAGTAGTTTATGCTTTCTGTTCTTAAAACAACGCCGAAACTCCCAAACGTGTATCTATAAGGAATCAGGAGTTCTCTCAGCATCATCGAAACCATGGTATACCTTGACCCAATATTTGACTTTTTGGTAGCGTATTCTTAGTACACTTCATATAAAACCAAAATCACCATATGTTTCCATATAAATTTCGAGGAGTTCCCTCGATTACTCATGGATCCCATCATCAGGTCACCACCTTTGTGAAAATGGGACCAAATTGGAGTGAAACCCAATACAACAAAACAAAAATTTCGAAAATCTGTTCACAAACGGCGGAGTAATCGTTGAACATACAAAAATAAAAAAAATAATAAAAAAAAAATATATCCACAGCCGAACATATAACCTCCTCGTTTTTTGGAAGTCGGTTAAAAATATAGAACATCGTCAGAGACTCGCAGTCAATTCCGATGCATATAAATTGTGTTTAGAGACCCGCGGTCAATCCACACATTATGGCGGTTTATAAAATAACTAAATAATTAAACACTTGTAGTAATTAACTTGCAGTTATTTCCTCCAATCGGGCAAACATAATATAGTCCTATTTATTCCTTCAGGCCCCGCGCGAGCACCGTTGATCGCGAGAACAAAAGAATACAATGGGAATTCCTAGAACCTCCGATCGAAGTATTATAGAATAGGTAAAACATCGTCGGAGATCCGCAATCAATTCCGATGCATATAGAATAAAGATTGTGTAAAAGGACTCGCGGTCCAAACACACTGTACTTATTGACTCACGGTCGCAGTACATGCCGGTTAATTAAATAATTGCAGTAATCAACTGCAGTTGTTTCCCCCAATCCGGCAAACATAATATAGTTCTTTAGTCACTCGATCGTGGCATAAACGAGACTCATTAGATTTGTATTGTTATCGCGGTCGCATGCGACCGCTTGGGGCTTGAAGCATTCTATTTATAGAACAGATAAAGCAAACACATTACACATTCCAAACACATTGTACGTTTATTGACTCGCGGTCACAGTACATGCCGATTAGTATTGCATATAATAAATGGCTCGTCTTGGCCTCGGTAGTGCCTGCCTAAGTATTTAATAGTACTTACATGTATTTTCTTGTTACACAATAAAATAACACTGACTTTAGTTACTTACAACACTGACTCAATCATATTAATAACTAGTTTTCTTCTGAGCGCTGCGCTTTTGCGTGGTTACTAAGTATACGTGCTCACGTTGCCTCGCGTTAACAAAGAATGAAGCGCGCTGATGACAGAGTGATCATACGATATTTTTATGTACCCACATACGTCTTTAAAAAAACGCGATTGCCTATAGGAGATTCCGTAATGGGCATTGTCCAAAAAAAATTACATGTACTTTTTATATTTTTTTTCGTTAAAATAGGGTATTTTAAGAATATAAATTCAATAATTTTGAAAATTATTGGTTAGTTTTTTCTCAATAATTTTTTAAAGTTTCGCTCTGACGTCATCATCGGCGGCCAATTGACCTCTGCAGAATGTTCTTTTTCCTTTGAATCTTATTTATAATGGCTGGTTCGTCAAATGTAAGTTATCATTATGTGAAAGCTGATACGAAAAGCTTACCAAAAGTTCGAAACGTAATGTTGGTCGAATTTATTGCTAATTTAACGCCATTGAAGGTCAAACTAAGGTTAAACATATTTGTTCAAAAATATAAGTAACTAATGGGTATTTTTTCGTTTATATACAGAAAAACGATCACTGACCTTATTCCTCGAAATGTTTTTGTAATGAGCAAAATTTAAAAAAAATGGACAATCCCCATTGACCGTATTTAAAACCTTATAAACTCATAATCTGAAAGCTACAAAGTTATAATAAAAATACAGCAATAATCTTCAGTATATCAACGTTCCTTTCGTCGTTTTAAATTTTCTATTTTTCTTTATTATACTCATGATATCGGCTTCCAAAGTAATACCAATTTGTTAAAATTCGAGCATACATTCAGCATCTCCTTAGCATTTACAAATTACTTTTATTTGAAACTCGATCTAAATAGATCGACAATATCATAAACTACATATTTGTCGTTTTAAATTTTTTTTAGGACAATTTTGAACTAAGATAAAAATAATAGGGTTTTGGCGCGAACTCGGCAACGGGGCAAATGTATGGCCAAGGTAGGTCGTTTGCTCGGGGGACGGCCTTAATATATTTCCACTGATAACAGATGTTTTCAATTAGGCGATTACTACGAGTTGTCAGGTAGTCGACTAATGAAATTATGTTATTTATAGAAATTAGACCCTAGGGCGTCGGGTTTGTGCAGACGGACTTCATTTTACCCGACTGTGAAGCCAAAAAGATCTGTAATTTTGGCAGTCGGGTTTTACCACACCCCGATAAGTACCGGATCCCACACCCCGATATCTGCCACTTAACTTGATAGATAGAGGGCCTGTTTCACCACTTTCTGATAAAGTGCCGAATAGGCTATTCATTTCTGATAAAATGCCGTATAGATTCTCCATACTTCATCTGTCAAGTTATGTGGCGGATAACCTATTCGGCACTTACCAGGAAGTGTTGAAACAGGTCCAGAGTATGGTGAATCTGTCAAATAAGCTGCGGCTAGCCTATCCTGCACTTATCAGGAAGTGGTGAAGCAGGCCCTAAAAGTGGCATTCTGATCCTCGCGATAAGCGTCGAGACCTACAAAAAAAATGTCACTTTATCAACTAAAATTACCTAGAACCTGTTAAGGTCAATACAGACCGCAACGCGACGAGGCGAGGCGAGACGCGGCGCGGCATAAATTTGTATGAATTTGACAGATTTCAATTGCGTGAGACGTGCAGTAGCTTAAAAAACTTCTAGAAATCTTTCGTCTGCGCTGACCACTAGGAGTCACGTTTCCTAACTTGTTACTCTGCAATAAATTCGGTGTTCTTTCAGCTAGAGTTACTTACAATCTTATTGCCAAAGACATTAGGGTCGGTCTCATAGAAACAAAGGTAAAATAAAACTGAACTAAACTCACCTTCTTACATAATGTGCTTTAGGATAGCGATAATTCGATATTTGTTGAACAGAAAACTTTTTAGAGGCGTTGTGCAGTTTCGTGATGGGTGAAAATGTAAAAGAGGAGCGAAGAAATAGAGAAAAATGTGGAAAAAACGAGGGAGATTATTTAAAAGAGCTTATTTGAAAGCGCTAATCTCAGGAACTACTGGTCCAATTTGAAAAATTATGTTATAATCTATACTAGTATTATAAATGCGAAAGTCTGTCTGTCTGTCTCGCTTTCACGCCAAAACTACCGAACCGATTGTAATGAAATTTTGTACACAGATAGTCTAAAGCCTGAGAAAGGACATAGGCTACTTTTTCACTGGAAAAAAGGTTTGTAAGGGGGTGAAAATGCGTAAATTTGTTCAAATTAAGTTATTTTCAAAAACTCATAACAGATGGCGCCAAGAGTCGCCTAGATCGCGCTATCGCTTGCTAGGTGCTAGGTGAAAGAGGTGGTACCATCAAATTACGTTTTTCGATTCTTTCGATTGTTATACTCGTAGCTTAAAAACTTACCTACCAACATAGATATCAGAAACAACAGCGCCAAAACTACTGAACCGATTGTAATGAAATTTTGTACACAGATAGTCTAAAGCCTGAGAAAGGACAGAGGCTACTTTTTAACTGGAAAAAAGGATTGTAAGGAGATGTTTATGCGTAAATTTGTTCAAATTAAGTTAGATGGCGCCAATAGCTGCCTAGATCGCGCTATCGCTTGCTCATACGTATTTCTATAAGAGGTGGTACCGGTGGTAATGTTGAATTAGATGTGCGATTCTTTCGAGTTTCGATTCACTACCAACTCTCACTAAACTCACCTACCAACACAGATAATATCAAAAACAACAGCCTACTAATGAGAAATATTAAATAGTTTATGGCCTATGGGTAAAGCCATAGAGTACTGGTCCCTGGTAAAGCTAAAGTTGTGTAATGGGGGGCTAAATAAGCTTTAAAATTTGGTATAAAAAAGTTTAATTAAAAAGAATATATTATGTGCACACTGCACAGCTGTTTTGGGTATTTTGATTTGAGGGATACCAGGGTTTTAAAAAGCTTTTAAATTTGACACCAATTTTGTTGACACCGCGCGCTATAAACTGAAGTCCACGCGGACGAAGTCGCGGGTAACAGCTACTGTAAATTATAATTCGCATACATCTAGTCCAGGGTTTCTCAAAATGGGGTACGCAAACCCCTAGGGGTTCGCCATTCGACGGCGCGCGACGCGGCGACGTTCGCGACGAGATTTACGTAATGGTGTCTTGATAACTGACAAGCACGCGTGGCACTCTTGCCATTTTGTGTGTTAACTTTTATTCAAATAAAAACCTTATTTTGATTACATTACTTGGGTTCGCTGTCACCTAGAAATTTTACCAGGGGTTTGTGGAGTCGAAAGTTTGAGAAACCCTGATCTAGCCTAAGTAAAAGATGAACGGCAACGTGGGATGTTAGGTTTTTTGCGTTACGGAATTTCTAGATTCGGTCGCCGTTGAGCGTGCTCAAAGCCCGCGATAAAAGCTATGCAATAGCTTAAAAATCCTTCTGGTGCCGTTAATAAAAAAGCCAGGTTGTCTCATTTTAGCCAACTTACAAAAAAGGAAGAAGTTTTATGTTCGGCTGTTATTTTTCTGTAGTAACTTGTAAAGATAACGGTAGCTTTTACCTTAATAAAGGCATCAAAATACCTTTTTTAAGATAAAGATACCTTAAAAAAGGTAAAAGTACCTAAAAGGAACCTTTATGTAAATAAATACGATGCTAGAAAATCCCGCTTAGCCAAACAGCGTTTTAAAACATAAGCCAGCGATTACTCAAGTCACTTAAGCCAATACTTAGGAGCCATTTAAATGATAATTCTGATAATAGTATGATAATTTAATTCTCCTGATTTAAATTGTAGTTAAGACGAAAATATAAGAGCGTTTTCACACTTTTTGTCGCAGGCCGCAGCATCTTTAATGACTTTTTTACCTTCGATGTAAAAAGAGGGGTGTGAAGTCTATTTGTGGGTGTCTGTCCTTGGCATTGTAATTTGTAACATCCAAACTGGTGGCCATATTTCGATATCTAAGTTTTTTCTTTCAATGCTGACATGATTGAGAATTTTCTTAGCCATAATTTATTATCATATGCTTGGTCACTCGCACTCACTCTTGGTAAAATTTGGACGCCCTTTAAATTCCTTACTACGTTTTTAATTTTAGTAACTAGCAGTCTAGTTGAAAATACAGAATTTTACAGCCCAAATTTTATTAAACATTCTTAGAATTTTCCATAAATTGTGCACTTCATTTTAGAAAATTACCTGTCTTCAAAGAGGGCTAATTTTCTAAAATTAAGTTCTATTAAGCTTTAGTTAACTCAAAGATAATATTTTCGTAGAAAACGCAGCGTTATACGCTGTCAGTATGAAATATCCTAGGAAGCCGTTTAATGCAAGTTTGGATTAAATTTGATAGTTTTTATGAGGGTATGGCTTTCATGGGAGCATATTGAAATATTAAAATAAAGCGTATGTAAATTTATGTAATATTGAGGTAAGGTTGAGTTCTTATATATTTAAGTTGGCTTCCTTGAAAACGACTTGATGTAGACACAGTATACATCATATAGTAGACTTTATGATGTATACTGTGTGTAGAGTAACTCAGCTATGTCCTTAAAATTCCCTCAACGAGACAGATGTAATACTGCATTGTTTAGCTAGTTCGACTTTTTTGAAAACACGCGTATGTAAGTGCGTCATTTTCGCTCAAGTATGAAGGTGACATACTGTATTTCATTTATATTATGTCATATATAAGTTTGTTTAGGAAAATTCAAATATTTATTACCTATGTGGCGGTACCCACAATTCGCCTAACATTCCTGCATCGCGCTATCGAAGTTTTCTGAGCGCGTCGGTATATATACAACAGCTGAAATGTATTACGTGGGCTTCGGCCTGACCGGGCATACCACCTCGCCCGGTCGGATGATCTTCCTTTGTGGCCACCACGCATATTCCCACAACCTAAATTATTCAAAGAGCGTTCGTGGCCTAGTCACTAGTGGGTAGACATTTACCTCGTCACGTTGCAATGTGACTTGACCCTAAGAAATATTTTAATTTAAAATTGTAGTACATGATGCTCGCAACTCCGTTGTGCCAAAATTCGTTTATCGCACGGAAACCGTACATTTTTCCGGGATAAAAGTATCCTATGTCCTTTCCCGAGACTCAAAGTATCTCCATACCAAAACGAAAAATCGGTTCAGCGGTTTGGGCGTGAAGAGGTAACAGACAGACGTCAGACACACATTAAAATTATTAGTATGGATATATCCCAAGTTACGACAACTTAAAGAAATTCCTTTCTCCTTTGTAAGAAGTAATTGAAAAATAATTCTAAAAGTGTTTTCATAGAAAATTCTTCGATCATTTCCCTGTTAATTTTCAATTGATTTTCAAGGAATTATTTTGTTCAACTTCTTGTCAATATAGGAATATAATTATTTTTTTCTTTTTACAAGTAGGGAAATATCCCTGTCTGTATAATAATACAAATGTAATAAAACAAAATGATAATAGGATGAAAATTTAAGGTGCGTATACTAGTATACATATACATAATATAGATACCCTTATACAAGTTATACATATACATAATATAGAACAGTGTCAACCGTTAAAGTAGCAGCGCTAAAAATATTAAATAGTCACTTTTTTAGGGTTCCGTACCCAAAGGGTAAAAACGAGACCCTATTACTGAGACTTCGATGTCTGTCCGTCTGTCTCTAGGCTGTAACTCAAGAACGATAATAGCTAGAGAGTTGAAATTTTCACAGATTATGTATATCTGTTGCCGCTACATCAACAAATACTAAAAACAAAATAAAATTAATATTTAAGGGGGGCTCCCATACAACAAACGTAATTTTTTTGGCCTTTTTTGCTCTATATCAATAATGGCAACAGGTAGGTACTTGAATTTTTCTCAAGGTTCTTAGTTATATGTGTACTTTAATATATTTTAATAATAATATAAAAATAAAATAAAAATTAAGGGGGGCTCCCATACAAAAAACACAATTTTTGGCCTAATTTTGCTCTATAACGCTACGGAACCCTTCGTGCGCGAGTCCGACTCGCACTTGGCCGGTTATTATTATTATGTTTCTGCCTCAGAATATAGATTTATTCTGAGGTTTCCGGGTACGGGAACTGTACATTTTTCCGATATAAAAAGTATCCTATGTCTTTTCCCGGGATACAAAGTATCTACATACCAAACTGTAAAATCGGTTTTGCGGTTTGGGCGTGAATAGGTAATAGCCAGACATACGGACACACTACTCATTAATAATATTTTTTATGAAATTAGGGAACAAGCGAGCAAACGGGTCACCTGATGGAAAGCAACTACCGTTGCCCATAGTACACAGTACATACACATGGTACATACTCGCAACATCAGAGAGCTGCAGGTGCGTTGCCGGCCTTTTAAGAGGGAAGACGCTCTCTTTTTGATGGTTTGCAGGTCGTTGTGTGCATTAGTATGGATATATGTATGCATGATTTATTGTTTGCTGAAATTATAAGTGATACTGGTAATTTCGAAAAAGCTTAACTAATATAATAATATAATATCTATGGCCGCTTCACACCACGTCAGTCTGGCCCCGTGCTAAGTACCTGAAGGACTTGTGTTACAGGTACCAGACAACGGAAATATATTTAATACTTTTATACTATACATATATTTAAGATTTTTATTATATCATACACATATTTAATACACATCCATGACCCAGGAACTTTATAAACTTTTTTTGTTCCGTCGGCGGGACTCGAACCCGCGACCTCCGGCTTGAGCTACCAACGCGCTCACCACTGCGCCACGGAGGTCGTCAAATAACTTGTAAGCTTAATTTTACATCTTTATATAAATCTGAAAGCTTTAAGTATATTTTCCGGTAATAGATGTGCTGGCTTAATAAAGCTTTTAAAAGTATTAAAATGGTCAAGCTTTATAGGATTTAAAAGCCTGGAAAGTGTTTTTAAATATTCATGATAAGTGATTCCATATTTTCAGAATGAAAGCGGCTTATATATTTTTTTATATTATGTTGTTACTCAAAGGTCGGAGCAGATGGCGTAACTAGCCACCACCATGTTGCACACGTCATATCAGAATATTGACAGAAACGTCAAACGTTTTAAAAATGTTAATTAGGGTGGCGCTACAGTAGCAACAAGGTAATTCATTTAGCAACTTTTATTTCAGCTATTTTAGTTTAAATTTTTCAAAATGTATTGGTATTAACCCAATAATTCTAGTAATAATTTATATTCCAGTAATAATTTATATTTTGTCACCAACGTCTACATTAATTCCTACACTCCATAATTCATTCCATACCCTTTGCTGCAGCTAGCGCCACTCGTGGAGGATTTTTGAACTGTTATTTACTGCGTACAGCTGGACACTTTTTCAAATATCCCCCATATAAGATATTGCTCCTTTCATATACCCTCCATAGTTTACTGTCTATCCTGGCTGACTTGCTGCCTCTAGCAAGAAAACATTGCAAAAATATACGAGTAATATTCTATTTTCCAACAACGAAATCAACATCTACTACAAAAATAAATCAATAAAAAGCACCGTATTTCATTCAAAATGAATTTTAAAATTCCACTCAAACCTTTCGGGCCAATTATAAATCAATTTTGCATAAAACAACCGAAAACAAAGTGATGAAACAAATATTTCGATTACAAATTTCCATATTGACGTTCAGCGGCGGCCTTAACGGGTGGCGAACAGGGCCATCGCCCGACGCCTCGCTCTTATGGTAACTAAAATTGCTCAATTCCAGTCAATTCTCGTCAACTATGAAGTCACGACTACATCAAGCAATTTGCGGCAACAAGCAGCAATACTGCGCAATGCAATTGCCTGGAATTTCCAAGCCCATTGGACATATTACGTCAATTCGTTTATCTGCGACATTGAGCGATATGAAAAGAAGATATCAGGGATATCCCGAAATCCCTAGAGATATCACGAAATCGCGGAAGATACCGAATACTCTTTTTCTTACGTCTTCTTACTAAACAAATCTAGTGATATGTCATTTCACTAAACTAAATCTAGTGAAATGCCAGAAAAGCGGATACCGCCGAATAAAAATCGAGCTTCGCATTTCTCTCGCTCGCTCTAGTACCCACACGGGCACTAGTGGAAGTGAAACAAATGCGTCGCTCGAGCTGGCGCGGCTCGTGTGATTTTAGTCGTTGAATTATTACGCTACAGGTAGCACGCGCGCACGTCGCATCGCATGCCCAATTCAAATAGATTATAATATTTTGTTGACTATTTTGCGTTTATTAGTATACAAGGTGACTGTGACAATGAATGAAGAATTTGTACCCAGCACCAGTAGAGAAACAGAAACAGTAGGAAACTAGTGCCCGTGTGGGTACTAGAGCGAGCGAGAGAAATGCGTAGCTCGATTTTTATTCGGCGGTATCCGCTTTTCTGACATTTCACTAGATTTAGTTTAGTGAAATGACATATCACTAGATTTGTTTAGTAAGAAGACGTAAGAAACAAGAATATTCGGTATCTTCCGCGATTTCGTGATATCCCTAGGGATTTCGGGATATCCCTGATATCTTCTTTTCCCTGCGACATATATAATATATATCTCTAATTGCTCCAGATAATTGCCGAAAAACTTGCCGCAATTTATCTAAATTGCTCCATATTGATCCACTAATTACTCCAGATCGCATCTTTAATCTCTCCTTGCAATGAGTAAGACCGCCCCTGTTGGCGTTGTTTTGATTAAACGCCATCTTGCGACCCGTCACCGCCAAATTAAAACGGTCGCCTGCATATTAAACAGATGATTTTCTTATTTATTAGATGGGACCATAGACTTGGGAATGGGAGAGATGGAACCAACAAAGAGAATTAAATTCTGTTTTACCTAAATTCGTATATCACGGGAACATTACATTTTCACGCAATAAAAACTATCCTGTGGCCATTTTTGTATCCAATACCAAATTTCATTAAATATCAGTTTAGCGGTTTAAGAATTAAGAGATAACATACAGATTTAGAGAAGGCGACTAAAGCAAAATTGACGATTTTATAATTCCTTTTTATACTTGAATATAAGCCCCGAATCATTTCATGATTAAACATTAGATAGTACATTATATTTTTGAGGGCCTGATCTAGCAAAAAAACGATATTTTAAAATTTTCGGGATAGAAAAAATCACAAAGATGCATCTAATTTTCGCGTCGTCCTTTTTCACCTGGCATAATATTGAAAGACTTTGCAACTTATATGAGTAAAAGACAACATTTTGGGGATGCGTAAAAAAAAATAAAAACACGTTAGGACACGTGATCTTGTAGCAAAACCGTAAGAGGCAGAGAGAGACGACCGTCGGCGCGACGAAACAGAGGATGTGATCCCTCCCTTCTTACTACGCGGCGAAAATTTTTTACTCCTACAAGCAATCTTTTTCTCAATAAACCGATGATAAAAATTTCCCTTAAAATTGGAATCCATAACTTAAACCCTCCATAAAAGAACTTTAGTTATAAAGGGTATGAAGGTAAGATAAGAACTTTACAAACTTACTCTATTAAGATAAAATATGTAATGTCAAACTTTATATTGAAATCCAATTCTGAAACTTGATGTTTCCCGCAGTTTCTAAAATAAATCGCACAGGTTCTGTACATTTTTCAGTAGTAAGAAATAGCAGCTTTAGTCTTTTTAGCCCCCGACAAAAGAGAGGTTGTTATAAGTGTAATAATTATTATGTTTTTGATTGAAACAAAAAACCAATGTTGTTGCTCTGCAAAGAGAAATTCATTGTTAATGAAATTCACAAATTATACTTTTTACATCTACAATACAAAATATAATCAAGTAATTACTAACCTGTAAAGAGAAACAACATTAAAAGCTATTGCTTCAAATAATGTTATTTCTATTATAATTTACAATCCTTATTTAGAATATTTCTTTTTAAATAATAAAACACGTGGACACTTTCTGTAATAATTTTCCAGAAAAGACAAAGTGCGCCCCTTCCTAATAAAACATAGAGTTGTAATAGAGAGAGAGACTTGTCAAATATTCTGATGTATGTGTCAACTATTGCGCGGGTAATTTAAATTAAATGAAGTGTAAGGGTTGGACCTCATCTGGCAGCACGGAATCGCCTTTTTCCGTCGCCTTTTCTCTTTCTGTCGCTTAGGACTGCCATTTGGTAGACCGAGACAGAAAGCATAATGCGATAACACGCGGCGGAATCCTCGAGGCGATCGGCATCACGGACAAAATGCAATGGTCGGCAGGGAGACTCCGAAACGCTGAAGCGCGCGATAGCATGCTAACGCATCCTTTCACCGACGCGTGCGATAGCCTTTTTTGCCTGCGGAATGCGACAGCGCGCGTTTGCATGCGGCAGCACGTGGTAGCACAGGCGGAATAAATGCGATTCCTTGCTGCCAGATGAGGTCCAACCCTAAGAGAGCTTCATTTACATAAGTTTGACGTGTCTGTATGTCTGTCTCTTAGTGTGTGTGTCTTTGGCATGATTGAAAGCTGGCATGATTGAAAGCTGGCACGATTAAGGTAGCTATATACTTATGGCATGGATATAGTCCTCATCAGAATAATTCAGATACTTAATTCAACTTTAGACAGTGTAATTTTAAGAATAATTAACTTAATTTCTGAGCACAATAAACAAGTCTAATTAAGAAAATCCGCCATCTTGATGTGATATGAAAACAAAATGGCCACCCACATGCAAAGTTTTTGGACCGTAATCGGTCGAGTTACGAGTACAATAAAGGCTTAGGGAACTTATTAGGATGTAAAATGTACGGTGCAGACGGGCTACTTTAACTGGGACTTAATTCTAGTCGCTCAACAGACATTTTTAAGGTCCCGCGTAGCCCAATGGCAAAAAAGGAACCCTTATGGATTCTGTTTGTCTGTCTGTCTATCAGCGACCGGACAAAAGAAATTTACAGATTTTACTTGACTGGAAAGAGATCAGGCGCAGGTCTTTACATCCCATGAGACGTATCCAGGATCATTTTGTCAATCAGGTGATCAGCCTGCATAATGCATTGTCCTAACATAACTTGGAAAATATACATACCATGTTTCCAACGCGGGAATCGAACCCATTACCTCCGAGTCAAGAGCTACGCACTTAAGCACTGGACCACGGAGGCCTTTAAAATAATATAAGCATCAGACCATAGACCAATAGTGGCTCGTCTGCACAAACCTGTACTATATATATAAAGGATACCAAAAATACCGCTATTGTACGAAAAAATGAGGAAACGGTGTATGTAACTGACAGTCGAAAAGTTTTTTGATTTGTGGCTTATTTCTGGACTGTACATGAATTATTAACTGGACTTACCGTGCGTATTTCGCGTAACTTTCTGCCGCGCACTGTAAAACTCTGGAATGAACTGACACCTGTATTTCCAGACCTATACGACCTGCAAACCTTCGAGAAGAGAGCGTATTCCCTCTCAAAAGGCCGGCAACGCACCTGCAGCTCTTCTGATGTTGCGTGTGGGCGACGGTAGTTGCTTTCCATCAGGTGACCCGTTTGCTCGTTTGCCCCCTATTTTATATAAAAAAAGCTTACTACTTACTAATATTATAAATTCGAAATAGTGTCTGTCTTTTCTCACGCCTCTTCACGCCCAAACTGCTGAAACGATTTTGCTAAAGTGTGTCAGTTTGTCTATCAGTCTGTAACCTCTTGACGTCCAAACTGCTGAAACGATTTTGCTAAAGTGTGTCAGTTTGTCTATCAGTCTGTACCTCTTCGCGCCCAAACTGCTGAAACGATTTTGCTAAAGTGTGTCAGTTTGTCTATCAGTCTGTAACCTCTTGACGTCCAAACTGCTGAAACGATTTTGCTAAAGTGTGTCAGTTTGTCTATCAGTCTGTACCTCTTCACGCCCAAACTGCTGAAACGATTTTGCTAAAGTGTGTCAGTTTGTCTATCAGTCTGTAACCTCTTGACGTCCAAACTGCTGAAACGATTTTGCTAAAGTGTGTCAGTTTGTCTATCAGTCTGTACCTCTTCACGCCCAAACTGCTGAAACGATTTTGCTAAAGTGTGTCAGTTTGTCTATCAGTCTGTAACCTCTTGACGTCCAAACTGCTGAAACGATTTTGCTAAAGTGTGTCAGTTTGTCTATCAGTCTGTACCTCTTCACGCCCAAACTGCTGAAACGATTTTGCTAAAGTGTGTCAGTTTGTCTATCAGTCTGTAACCTCTTGACGTCCAAACTGCTGAAACGATTTTGCTAAAGTGTGTCAGTTTGTCTATCAGTCTGTAACCTCTTGACGTCCAAACTGCTGAAACGATTTTGCTAAAGTGTGTCAGTTTGTCTATCAGTCTGTACCTCTTCACGCCCAAACTGCTGAAACGATTTTGCTAAAGTGTGTCAGTTTGTCTATCAGTCTGTAACCTCTTGACGTCCAAACTGCTGAAACGATTTTGCTAAAGTGTGTCAGTTTGTCTATCAGTCTGTACCTCTTCACGCCCAAACTGCTGAAACGATTTTGCTAAAGTGAGTCAGTTTGTCTATCAGTCTGTACCTCTTCACGCCCAATCTGCTGAAACGATTTTGCTAAAGTGTGTCAGTTTGTCTATCAGTCTGTACCTCTTTACGTCCAAACAGCTGAACCTATTTCGCTAACATTTTGTATAGAGAGATACTTTGAATCCCAGGATAGGACATAATATAATTTTTTAACACAAAAAAGTACGGTTGCCGCGCGATTAAAATATTTCTGCGAAAATTTTCGTGGAATACCTTACTAGTTTTCCAAAATTCCTACTCTTTGCTGACAAAAGACGGAAATTTTTGTGTGGAGATAGCGTATACTTTGACTGAGAATGCACATAGGATACTTTTTCGCGCAAAAATGTACGACTACTGCACGTAAAATGAATTTCTGCACGAAATTGCAGGCAACGTCTAGTTTGCCAAAATTCCTACTCTTTGCTGACAGAAGCAGAAAATATCCATTTCAAAAGCAAATCCAAAAAGCACCCTAATTGTAAAAGGCGTAAAGCATATTTTTAAGCGTTTTAAGGCAGTGCTCTTAAAACCTTTATTATACTGAAGTAGGTAAACAATTAAGGGGTGGTTAGATCCTAAAGTGAGGACCATAGAGTAGTTAATAGAATAGAGGATCAAAGTCATAGAAAATGTAAACAGCTTGCTTTTGCTCATGATTCTAAATATTAGGTTAACAGCTAGAGCTACTTATAAATTAAATAAAATGCTGGAGACACTAATTTCTTTCAATTTTTTAGTACTTGTTGGTTGGTTAGTTTCTACGCCAGACTAGCAAATATGCATACTGTATAGTGCACACTGCACATCTATAATCAATTATTCCACTAGAACAACCAGAAACCCACATTTTTCAGGATAAAAAGTAAATTATGTGCTAATCCCGTCTATAAACTGGGTGTGCAAATTCAAATCTCATAAGCCGTTTCTGAGATAGGGGGACTGAAATCCCAACGATTTATAGATCTCAATTCCCATGAGAAAACCAAAGCTTTGTCTAAATTATATCAGTTGGTTTTAACAAATATATCCCAATTCCCATGGCAAAACCTCGACCCAGAATCAGTTCATTTAACAATTATATTGTTTGAAGTATTCGTAACCAATTTTTAAACGTTTCGGAAAATCTATATAAATAAAGATGGATTTTAAATTTTGTTAGTCTCGCTATAACTCAACAACGACTGAACCTATTTTGTTAATTTTAGTTTTGTAGATGTGGATGTTTAGGGAAGGTTTATTAGGAGGCGAGTGATACCGGATACGTAAACAAATAAAAAAGTAAAATTTGTATTAATCAACTATCGTTTTATTGACATAAAATACATAATAATATAAGCTTCATACAATTTGGTAACCAACTCTAATTTTTACAAAATAATTACTACAATCTCATTATTCGACATAAAATTAAAGTAACCAAAGTTAAATAAGAAATAATTATTATCATTAAAAATATTTTGTGCAACAGTCCTTCTGGCTTCTACTCACTTATCTGCTCTATGGCTCGTCTTCTAACTTCACGCACCAAATATTCACGTGTCTCTAAGAGTCTATCTACACATGTACTCTATGGTACAATTTGTTCACTGACCTGTGATCAGTAGAGCACTATTCTCTCTTATCTGACTTATATTCTTTGCTCAGAGGTAAGTGCTTAGCTTAAATAATGGAGGTACAGGGATATATAGTTTAAGTATTTATAACAAGTTTAAAACTTGAATATTGTTTGGCGAAACTGCAAAAAAAGGGAAAATGAAGGCTTATGCGGAAGTAACTTTAGTAATACTTGAACGAATTTGAAACCAAAAACCTTTCAATAAAATAGTTAAAGGCCTGTATTCACTTTGATTAGTGGTAAGTGCAGGTGATTAGTAATCAGGAGAAAGTACCTAAGTGTGGACGGCGACTCTTTAGAGTCCTTAGTGCAAGTCCTATAATTTCTCCTAATGATTCTACAATGCATTATTTTAAACATAACCGCCCGAACTGCTAAGCCGATTTTGCTGAAAGCCATGGAGATACTTTGAAGTAGTGTGTTTTCGCGAAAACCCACTACTCTTTGAGTCCCGGGAAAGGACATAGGATACTTTTTATCCCGAAAAATGTACGGTTCCCGCGCGATAAACGAATTTTGGCGCAACGGAGTTGCGGGCGCCATCTAGTCCACTACAAATGCCTCTCTTCACGTCCAAACCACTGAACCGATTTTGCTGAAATTTGGCATTGAGATAACTTGAGTCCCGGGAAAGAAACTAGCATACTTTTTATACCGGAAAAATAAACGGTTCTCGCACGATAAACAAATTTTTGCGCTACTAGATGAATAGCACTAGATGAGGCCCGCAAGGCCGTTGTGCCGAAATACGTTTACCACGCGGGAACCGTTCATTTTCCAAGTATCCTATGTCCTTTACTGGGACGCAATGTATCTCCTTAACAAATTTCCGCATAATCGGTTCAGTGGTTTGGGCGTGAAGAGGTAACAGACAGACACACTTTCGCATTTATAATATTAGTATGTATTTTGGTCTAACATAGTTTAATTTAAACCCGGTATAATTATATTATGTCAACACTATGTAACCGGAACCGAAACCGCGACAACTGTTTGAGCCAGGGTCTTAACGAGGGGCACGTTCCGACCTTGTGACCAGGCCTTGTACCATGAAACTGTTTTGAGACTCAAATAATCGGACGAGAATGCTGCGTCCTACTCTAACATACGTGAAATGACGTTGTTAGAGCAGGACGCGGCATTCTCGTCCGATTGTTTGAGTCTCAAAACGGTTTCGTTGTAGGCCTACTGATTCTCAACCCTCGAATGGTGTTCGATTGCAATCCCTCGCATGTGACAGCATATGGATGTGGTGGAACGATGTTCGAAGCTTGGGAATCGGTTCTTGGGCGGAGTAGAGATAATAAACTAGCTAAAAGCCGAGTGAATGCTCGCGTCGTCACACCTTGACTGACTGATAATAATACATATTCTACATAATAAAAATTACTATGTTAAAGCACAAATGATGAGGGGCAAAAATGTATGGGCTCTGGTATATTGCTCAACAGGAATGGATTGTACATTTTTAGGAAGGTATACCCATGTACATTAATGATCAATAGGGCGCTTGTCAAGTAGATGTTATCAGCGTGAAATGTAGTCAATACATTTCACGCTGATAACATCACGTTACATTATAGCATGATTGTTTTTAGGGTTCCGTAGTCAACAAGGATATTATAGTTTCGGTCTGTCCGTCTGTCCAGCTATCAGCGTTTTTTTTTAATCAGCTGTGAGCGTAAATCTAAGGTGTACAGTCTAAGGCAAGACATCCGTAACCTTTCTAAGCGCAAATAAGTCTTACCGTAACGCCGGCCTTGTACGTTGACTGTACATTATTTCAAAAAGTACAGTTGCTAGGGGCTAGGCGCCATATAACTTTTTTACCTACTCACTAAGAGCTATCTAATGGTATATATTTTATCTCTGTTGAGCAATATACCAAAATGCCCATGATCCTTGATAGGCGTGATTGTTGTTCCGTAAAGTGTACCACAAAATATTCAGGATGTGGGATATAACTAACTCTCTCGCAGCGGTTTCGGTGACGGTGGCCTGTTCCATTGAAATTGTTTTGTTACATGATCGCAAAACGTATAAAATATTATTTGAATGAGACTATAGTAATTAATAGTAATTTCGTAATCAATAATAATAATTGTACCCAGAATCGTGCCGAATATTAAGGTAGAAAGAAGCCCCTAAAGAAAGTAATTTATTTTTATGTAATGAACTAGCTGACCCGGCAAACGTTGTTTTGCCATATAAATTATAGCAGTGCCCGCGACTTTGTTCGTGTGGTTGTCGAAAACACTGTCGCGATTGCAATAAAAAGGATATAGCGGGTCAATATCTTAAGGCGATATATCGAAAATAAATTATACCGCAAGGGCAATTTTATACTTAATAATACGATGATGATGATGAGCGAAATTTGCATAGTAGCATCTGCTTTCCGTTCTTAAAACAACATCGAAACTCCCAAACTTGTATCTATAAAGAATGAGGAGTTCCCTCAGCACCTTCCGAACCATGATATACTTCGGTGCAAAATCTTACTTGCTTCGCTTACTAATGCTTCGAATACTTCTCACGAAACCGAAGTCATCAAATGTTTCCATATAAATTTTGAAGAGTTCCCTCGATTATTAATGGATCCCTTTATCAGGTCACCACTTTTGTGAACGGGGTACTAAATTGGGATGATGCCCTATACACCAAAAGAAAAATTTTGAAAATCGGTTCACATACGGCGGAGTGATCGTTAAATATAAAAAAAAACGAACATAACACCTCCTCCATCTTGAAAGTCGGTTAAAATTGTAGCCTATGTGTTATTCTGATGTTTAAGCTATATTATTGTAAAGTTTCATTAAAATCTGTTCAGTAGTTTTTGCGTGAAAGAGTAACAAACATCCATACATCCAAACTTTCGCCTTTATAATATTAGTAGGATTGTATTATACTATAAAGTAACTTAATTATAATATGTTTATATAAGCGTTTTACTGAAAATATGTCTGTCTGTCACGATAGGGAGGGAATTGTTTAAGAGGGCGACTAACGGAAAAAATTAAACATAGTCCTTCTCTCTAGTAGTCTTCTAGCTCAAAATTTGGTGTATAAAATCACCCCCTCTCCACCTATCTAAGGGGAGCAAAGAGGTGATCAGATTTTTTATCAAACTATTTTCTTTAAAGGACTTACTACATATTATTAACTGTTTTTTCCAACTTAACATCTCGTGTATAAAATTTTCCCCCCTTTTTTATTCTTAGGGGACAAAAGAGCGGGTAAGATTTTGTATCAACTGATGAAGTAGAAATACTTTAAATGACAAAACAACGTTTGCCGGGACAGCTAGTGAATTATAAAATCGACAATTTAGGGTTAGTCGCCCCCTTAACAAGAATTCGACCTTCGAAACAAAATAGTACACGTTATACATTTATTATTTATATATCCATACTAATGTTGTAAATGCGAAAGAGTGTCTGTCTGTTACCTGTACTCGCAAAAACCGCTGAAGCGATTTTGCTGGTTATGAAGATACTTTGAGTTCCCGGAACGGACATAGAATACTAATTATGATCACGGAAAAAGCTACGGTTCGAATTTTGGCACAACGGAGATTGAAGTAATAAAGAGGAAGATTGTTTGTTGGCATCAAACAGGCTCCGAAACTACTGAGCCGATTTAAGCGAAGACATAGAGTAGAGTCATAAATCGACGTCATAGGTACTGTTGGTTTGTTCTGAAATATACGCCAGTGCATTAAGACTTGGTTGGGATGTCAATATAATACGTCACACTTGTCTCACCAGTGGCACATCAGTACAATATGGCGTCATGGCTCATGAGCACTGGCAGTATATAAGGCTAATCGGGGTAAGTTCGGACACAGGGTAAGTCCGGATAACTCAACTTATCACTATATTTGTCAGTGTTTATTTTGCCTTGCGCTACGGGCATATACGCCATACTGTACTGCAACCGCAAACTGTAGTGCCGTACCGTAACTGTAGTTTATTTAGCGTCAACTTGAATTATACGGACTTACCCTGGGTCCGAACTTACCCTGATTAACTATACTGAGTCATATTTCGGGACACACCCATTATGAAACACACACAAATAAGCCATTTTAGAGCTGCAGTAATATGATGTAATATAATATGTTAATATTACTTATTAACATATTAATTATTGAATATTAATTTATTACATAGAGTTGATTATAATTCACAAACAGAGACGACACATTTCGGGAAAACGCTAATTACACAATTATGTATTGTACGTTGAAGCGTGTGAAACTCATTAGTAAATTAATGTTATGTACCGCTTACACGGGCTGCGGTAACGCTGCGTTTTCGTGACGAAAAAATGGCATATCAAATTATTGCCTCGCAGTGGATAATGGGAATATAATAATATTATAACGTCTTATTTTCCTGCGTCGCACTAGCGGACTCCTTTCCGTTCGTCTTACAAAATATGTTTGACAAAGCCACTTGCCCCGGTATGACTTAAACATTTTCCCGAGACAAGTGCACAAGGCTGCAAAATAATTAATAATTCCTTGAAATTTGCGAAATTATTATAATGTATTAACAATGTCCTTTAAAATAACATAAACAACTAATTTACACGTACAATTTAAAAAAAGGCATTCAAAATCAATACGGGGTTGCGGTCTTGTCGCTGCGGTAACAACGACAGTGTGAAAGGTCTAGTCCCTAACAATCAATGTGATTTACTTTACAGATGTTTAATGTTTAATAACTTAATTATGCAATGACATAATGTTTGTTACTAAATTAATTTTGTCATTTACAAGCTGTGCCCCGCGGTTTGTTAGGCTGGATTCATATGCGTACGCTCGACCGCGCGTTTTGACGGCTACACCGCGAGATCACAAGAGTATTAAAGAAAATATATTGTGGAAATTTCCTGCAGCACAGTGGCCTACGTGTTCATCCAGGGAATCAGTTAACTCGATGTAAAATTTTATTAAAATAGCTACAGCCGATTAGACAAGAAAAATAGAAAAGATTTGACAGAACAACCTCTGCCGGATCAGCTAGTAGCAACATACTTTGGTAAAAAGGTGCATGTAAAGTGTATATTGTTACTGTGAAACATATTTTGCCCAAATTGTCGTCCTCCGTAAAGTCCATTCAGTAGTTTAGGCGTAAAGTTTCATAATAATTATTATTCACTACAAAATACCAGGGTCTACTAGCAGGACTTGTTAATTAGAATAAGGGTAAGGGTTAGTATGTTAGGAATTAGGATGTATGTTACTAAATTCCTAAGAACCTTGAATAATCACTATAAGCATGAACATATTTCCATATATTTCTATAAGATATGTTCGCGAATTCATGCAAGGTAAAAAAATAGTTTCGGGTGTGTATACTGTCTTTTAATATGTTATCTCTTCATACCCAAACCACTGAACTAATATTACTCATTAATAATTGACTCCGCAGGTATGAAGATACTTTGAGTCCCGGAAAAGGACATAAGATACTTTTTGTGTCGGAAAAATGTACGGTTTCCGGCCGATAAACGAGTTTTGGCGCTTTGAAAATGACTGCCCTAAAGTAGTAACACATTTTTTTTATTCTGTAGATGTCATGTCAGTATGTTGATGATAATATAATATCCAATTTAATTTTTGGATTCGAACTTTACTCAATAACCACTGAACCACATAGATCGTCAGATAATTACTACTACTAATCAGAGTCGGTCTGTCCGTCTGTCCGTCTGTATTCACAGCGGATATTACACGAGCTAAATATAGCCTAGCCTCATATATTCTATTATTGGCGATGGAACACAAAGTAAGCTTTAACGGTACTTCGGCACGGATGGGTCGGCTTGTCCGGTCTCTGAAAAACCGGCGAGCTTAAACAAGCGACACGTGGTTTCCGCAACAGAAGTTAGATGTACTTTCTCGTCTCTTTTCAATAAGATCAGGGAACCGTACTTATCTATACTTATTATAAAACAAAGTCACTTTTTTTTCCAAATGTCCCTTTGTTCCCTTTAATCTTCAAAACTACGCAACGAATTTTGATGATTCTTTCAGTGTTAGATAGCCCATTTATCGAGGAAGGTTATAGGCTATAATCTTCCTCGATAAATACGCTCACGCTAAGATTAATAGAAGCGAAGAAATAGAGGAAAATGTGGAAAAAACGGGGGAAATTATTTGAATGGGATAACTTGAGCTCGCTAATCTCAGGAACTACTGGTCCGATTTGAAAAATTCTTTCAGTCTTAGATAGCCCATTTATTCAGGAAGGCTATAAGCTATAGTTTATCACGCTAAGACTAATTAGGAGAATGTGAAAAAAACGGGGGAAATTATTTGAAAGGATTTATCTCGCGAACTACTGGAGCAATTTTATGTTATTTGGCACAGATAAGAAGTAGACCACGTGAAAAATCGTGATAGGCTATCGATTTTAATAATTTTTTCAGTGGCTATATATTTTATACCCGTGCGACGCCGGGGCGGGTCGCTAGTTTCTGATATAAAAGTTATCGTATGTCCTTTAGTTTCAGTATACCAAATGTCATCATAATCGTTTCAGCGGTTTAAGCGTTAAGAGCTAACAGACAGACGTACACCCTCGTATTTAGAATATTAGTATGGATTGCAAAATCGCCTACGTCAGTCGCATGTATCGATATATCCCCTCACTAGTTGGAACTTTTCAAATAAAAACTTCATGTTACACCACATAACCCCCGTAAGCCACGTCATCACTAGTGATGTGACTCTATCGATACACACTTGTCGATAAAAACATACGGGTTGCTCTCCGGCTAGCCGATTAGGGCGATTACGTATATTGTGACAGGTGCAACGAGCATTTGACAGCAAATGTTGCAAATGTTGTCAAACATTTTGTAAATATACGAAATTTTCGACAGATAGCAGATATTTTCCAACTTATTGCTTACCTGTTGCAAGATACGAAATCTTTCTGTGAGAGCACTTATAGAAAATAAAACAGCACGAGCTATAGAAAAAGAGGGAGGTTTACTGTTCTTCCGACGCGTCGTACATATTTTAGATCTGCTCTGCACGTCGCAAGTTTCAGATTTGTTAAAACCTTGTCCGAGTGGAAAGCGGTTGGTCATATTAAATGAAAATTAATTTCTGATATACATACACTACACACTGAATCTAATTAATATAATTTTTATTTATCCAAATAAAGGGCACAACGTTGCTAAAGAAATCTTCACGTCATAGTTGTTGTTTATAACCTTTTTCTTAACTTATCGAAAAATGAAGTTCGATTCCAATGTAACACACGTTTCTATTTATAGAACAAGGTTTATATCATCCACAAAATATATTCCGGATATCTAATTAATGTGTTTCAAAATAGAATCAGTTTATTTATTTAAAAATAGACGTTACATTGCCGGCCCGGGTTTCATAAGTCGTTTTAGAAGTTTTAATTAAAAATATGGCGTCAACTATGAACCGTTATAAAGTTACAAAGTAATTTTCACGTTCCTCATAATACAAGATGGCGAACTGATTTAAGTTATGACTTGATTAAGTAAAAGTTGTCATTAGTTATTTTAAAATGGGGATAGATTTTTTTTAGCTTTGCAAACTAAACTCTTTTGCAAAAACTATCCTACGAGTACGTCATTTCCTAGGAATCAAAGGATCTTTATAGCGAATTTTATGTACTATCAGAAAAGTTGATTCCTAGGCAGATACCTATTCTATTTCCTAGGGACTAGATCTAGGGACCAGATTCCTAGGGACCTACGTAGTTTGGTCGTGTTACGTCAAACCCAGCCGACAGATCACAATTAGGTAACATTGGATTGATATGACCCGACCAAATGACGTTGGTCTGTCAACTGCCTAGGAATCAATTTCCTCGATGGTACATAGATTGGGCGGTGAAGAAACAAACCGACACTTTAAAAACAATTATATTATAGTCTTCATAATGAAAAATAAAATCCCAAAAATAGGTATATTGCAATGTTTTAATTGTTTTAATTAATAACAATATTAAAACAAAGCTTTAGCATATATACGTTAGATTTTGATAAAAATATATTAAAGTTTTAAGAGCCTTTTGAACATTGCCACGTTAAAATGAATCGATAAAAAATTGAAGTGCTTTCTGGAAATAATTGCTACATTAAACTATCGTTACGAACTATCGATATTAACGACACTACCCCACCACTACCACAAACACGTGCGATACAATATTAGTTGGCAAAGTTAGGAATGGCCAGGTGCGACGTTAGAACTTAATATACGAGTTTAAGTACACTTACGATCAAACGTCGATACTTTATCGACAACTAGATTCTATCGTTACATTTTATCGACAATTGGATTTTATCGATAACTTTGTCAATAACTGGATTGCATCGATACACTTTATCGATATAATTTTATCGATAAGCGATGCTTTGTAGGCGCTCATATTTCTTCTGTAGGTTACATATTAAATTTTTATGACACGCTTAAAGGAACATATTTTTCGTGAATATCACCAGCCTTTATAACCTAATTTTCAATCAAAATTTCTTACTTATATATTACAAATGCAAAAGTGTGTCCGTCTGTCATATACTGTATATATCATATACTGTACTCGGCGACACATAGCGGTAGCGGTCATTGACTCCCTGTCGAAAACTTGTCATTTTCCATATAACATGACAATGAAGTGTCAGATGTTGTCAATCGCGGCTTTGTATAGAAAATGACAAGTTTTTTAAAGGGAGTCAATGACCGCTACCGCCGTGTTTCGCCGAGTACAGTATAGACGTTTTCACGGCTGAATCGATTTTAATTAAATTTGGTATGGAGGTACATTGAGAGACGAGAACGAGCGACATCTAGGTAGGTCTCCATACCAAAATCGGTTCAACGGTTTAAGCGTTAAGGAGTAACAGATAGACCGACACTTTCGCATTTACAATATTAGTGTAATATATAATAGCTCCCGCACCGGTTTCGGTGACGGTGGCCGGTCAAACCAGGCCAGCTACGCAGGAGTAATTTTATAGTGCCCAAGTGTGTGCGCAGTACACAAGAGCACACTCTATTCCTTTACTCTCATAACCCAGTGGACGGATGACCGACACGGCTGGCGAGAGATCAGGCGCAGGACCGACTTTTTACATGCCCATCCGACGCATGGATCATCTTACTTGTCAGACAATCAGGTGATCAGCCTGCATTGTCCTAACCAAACTTGGAAATATCATGTTTCCAACGCGACAATCGAACCCACGACCTCCGAGTCAAGAGCCGAGCTCTGAACCACTGGACCACGGAGGTTGGGACTATTATATATATCTATATATATCAAGGAGGATATTAGTATAGAAATTACTACAGATCTGTCCCGGCAACCGTTTCTTTGCCATATTATATATAAAGTATATCGCCCGTATTATTTTATTGAATTAGTGACTAAATAAACTGTATGTCACCATGGCAACGTCCATCACTATCCCACGACCCGCGTCGCACAAACAATGGTCGCTCTTTATAGACACATAATTTGCAATAAAATAAAATTGCGACTATAATTAAAAATCTAAGCTATCCTATCTCTCAAGTTGGAAAAAAGCACACATTAAAAAAAAACATTAAAATCGGTTAAGTAGTTTAGGAATCCATCGCGGATAAACATCGTGACAGGAGATTTATATATATATTAGATTAGATATACAAAAAACACATCCTAATAGGCTGGCAACGCACCTGTAGCTCTGATGTTGCGAGTGTCCATAGGCGACGGTAGTTGTTTTCTATCAGGTGATCCGTTTGCTCGTTTGCCACGTATTTTTGTACAAAATAAAACATTCAATGTGACGTAGGAAAAAACATATGCTTCCACCACATATCCACTATAATATGAACTTGAGATCACAATCTGATGTCTCAAGGCTGGCCCTTTCCCTAAGGGAGCTATTTATACAACGTCCTTGCGATAGTCAGTCATTTCGAAGGCTGAAAAAGGCAGAAGGCAACATTCTTCGTTGGTTTTTTTATAAAATAATGGGGCAAACGAGCAAACGGGTCACCTGATGGAAAGCAACCGTCGCCCTTAGAATTAAGTACACCTTATTCACTTTAATAATTACTATTTAAATTATTATTTGGTGCTAACTTGTTATGTCATATTCTTAATAAACCTTCGTGGTTTCTCGATGATATTAATGTAATGTTTTGTAATGTGTATTGTTTTAAATGGTAAATGCTTAAATCAAAATAATTGGCCAAGTGCGAGTCGGACTCGCACACGAAGGGTTCCGTACCATTATAGAGGAAAATTAGGCCAAAATTGTATTTTTTTGTATGGGAGCCCCCCTTATTTTAATATTATTATTGAATATTAAAGTACACATATAACTAAGGACTTTGAGAAAAATTCAAGTACCTACCTGTTGCCATTTTTGAGCAAAAAAGGCCAAAAAAAATCACGTTTGTTGTATGGGAAACTTCACACTTCTGAAATTTTCACAGATTGTTTATATCTGTTGCCGCTATAATAACAAATATTAAAAACTAAATAAAATAACGTGATTTTTTTGGCCTTTTTTGCTTTGCGACGGACAGACGGACAGACATCAAAGTCTCAGTAATAGGGTCCCGTTTTTACCCTTTGGGTACGGAACCCTAAAAAAGGAGCTACAAGTGCGTTACTACTTACCGGCCTTTTAAGAGGGAATACGCTCTCTTCTGGTCCGAAAATACTGGTGTCAGTTCGTTCCAGAGTTTTACAGTGCGCGGCGGAAAGTTACGCGAAAAACGCACGGTGGAAGACTGCCACTCATCTGATGAAGATGGTATATTTTTCGCGAGGGACGATAGCGAAAAGTTGCAGGAGGGTATATGATGCCGAACAATTCCTCAGAGCACTCCCAGTGATACGTGGTTTATCGCTGCGTTAGTATAAGGCTTTGCGTTTCAATTTATAACGCTGCTGAATAGAACGGAATGGAAGCGGCAATTTCATATGAGAGGGAATTGGGACCGGAAAATTCTCGTGAATTCTGCGAAAGACCCAAATTTTTTGGCTGTGTTATGCACAGTTTCGTTGCAAAAAGTCGCTTCCGTTCCATTTCGCGTTTAGCGACAAGTCAACTTAATGAAATGAAATAGTTTATTGAATCAAGGTACATAGACTCATATTTTGTTAGTATATAAATTACGTTACTTACATTGTCTTTTATGTTTAAAAAAATAATAATATTTTGACTACATTGCATTGTGCATCACCTCTGCTCCATACCGTTAGATATGGCACAGCCGTGACGCACATATGGACAATCGAGTCGACTAGCTATCATAGCCAGAATGCTGTTGGTACTCCCCCTCACTCTTCGCACTAAGGACGCGCATCGTTTGCGCATAGTGGCGTAGAAGCAATCCACGCGTGCCTCAGCAAACATCCCTGAAGCGCTGCAGTAGCGGGGAAGCCCCAACAGCATTCTGAATGCGTTGGAAAATTGTTTCCACATTGGAAATTAAAAGAATAGAAAATTACAATGAAAATCTATATTTAAAAAATAAATTCTAAATTTTGTTAGTCTCGCTAGAACTCAATAACGGCTAAATCGATTTGGCTAATTTTGGTCTTAAAATATTCTTGTCCAGGGAAGGTTTATAATAAGTAGGGATTAATACGAAGTTAAGGTGACGGCGCGTTGAAGTAAAAAACCGGCCAAGTGCGAGTTGGACTCGCCCATGAAGGGTTCCGCAGCAGCAATAAGAATTATTTCTATGAAATTATAAGGTTTTTGATTTATTTTAATATTTCATTTTTGATATAATGAAAGTTAAATTAGGGTTTATCATTTATGACGTATAAAAAAACTACTGGTTGGTCCGTTTTTTGCCATTTTGGCTACGGAACCCTAAAAAATATATGATGTACATTACTATAAAAACTACCAACGAAAATTGGTTTGAACGAGATCTAGCTAGTAGTTTTTTTATACGTCATAAATGATAAACCTTAATTTAACTTTCATTATATCAATTAATATGAAATATTAAAATAAATCATAAACCAAAATTATATTACATAGAAATAATTCTTATTGCTGCTGCGGAACCCTTCATGGGCGCAAGCTAGAGGGGGGGACCCCTAAAATTAAAGTATTTTAGGGGTCGTCCCCCCCCCCAGTAATTTTGTATCAAAATCTTAATGCGGTTCACAGACTACATCTACTTACCAAGTTTCAATAGTATAGCTCTTATAGTTTCGGAGAAAAGTGGCTGTGACATACGGACGGACAGACAGACAGAAAGACAGACAGACAGACATGACGAATCTATAAGGGTTCCGTTTTTTGCCATTTTGGCTACGGAACCCTAAAAACCGTGTTTTCTATGAGAGGCCGGCCCGGCCAGTCATGGAAAACAAGCAATGGAACAGAAAAAAATGGAAAGGGCATGAGCCACAAAATGGTTTTTGTCGCGTAATTTACAAACAATAAATACATTTCGTAATAAGCTATAGGCTAATTAAAGTGTATGCTTGAACCAATCTATGTACAAATTTTGGAAGCTTAATTATTATTTTTTAACAAAAAATTGAATCCGACTTCCAATGTAAAAACAATATTATTCTTAAAATGATCTAAAAAGTATGAAATAATTCTTATTCTAGATTAGTGCCTTTTTCAAAATTCGACTAAATCTCAACGAATTCTGTACTCAATTTTCATTCGTTTGAAGTCGGTACCAGCCCAGAACTGAGATACTTGACATAGAACTTAGCCAGTACCGACTTCAAAAGAATGAAAATTGAGTACAGAATTCGTTGAGATGAAGACGATGACTATATATTTTATACCCGTGCGACGCCGGGGCGGGTCGTTAGTTAAAATATAAAAAAAACTGCCTTAAAGATTATTACCACGCAGAAGAACGACGCAAGCCCACAGGAAGCTCGGCTTTTAGATAGTTATTACTTAAACACATATTTTTTACGTGTGTATTGGCCACATTGACGCTAGGCCACGTATAACAGTGCGTCCACATTTGTATCATTTGCACGATCAGATCTCCGATCAGATCTCCGTCGCGATCATCGCGCCGTATCAAGTATGAGTATCATAGTGTGGACGCCTATTAGATCATTCTGCCGATTATGCATGTATTTGATACGGCATGTATCAGATACGCGGTTAATAGCGATCGGGGCGCATCAGGATACGCGTATCATTTTGACACACTTCGATGTAACGCGACGGAGATCTGATCGGAGATCTGATCGCGCAAATGATACAAATGTGGACGCTTGTTACGTGACATATTAATTTTTTGGACAAACATAACAGTTTACTCAAGTTGACACAAAAATGTATGTCATCGCAACTTAGTAACATAACAAGGTTCTGTAAACATATTAGTAACAACAAACAAGCATAAATTCAGTGATTTTAAGTAAATATTAAATGGTAAAATAAGGAAAACATATTCTTTGCGCTAGTAGGCAAGTTACAATATTTTTTGCTGAGAAATTACAAAAATATGTTATTTGAAAAATAACTTATAATTATTGATATTAGATGTTTATTGTACGCAAAAATAAGTTTATCACGTGGGAACCGTACATTTTTCAATGAAAAAGTAAAAAAATAAGAAATTCTTATTTTCTTCAAAATAGGCTTAGCGCCGTTTGAAACACTTTTAAACAGACAGACAAAATTTTACATTCATATTAGTAAAGATATGGGCTGACTCATGTAAAAAGTTTGGGAAACCCCGGATAAAGAATCTGCTAACACAGCAAGAAATCATATTATTATGATCCGACAAATCCAAACCTTTTTGCCTATTATATTGTGCTCAAGGACATTTTCAAAGATATTTCTTCGTCATGCAAAATCTTATCTAAGGGTGGCTTGCATCAACTTACTTTAACTATAACTTTAACTATAGCTACAGTGCAAAATATCAAATCTTTTAAAGGACGCCATATTTAACGATAGCGATAACCGCTCATACTTATATCGAATTTTTTTCGAGAAAATTTACTACGGATTACAGTGTTGTTATAACAAATCTTTTTCCTGACGATTTTTACGGATAATTCATTTGTTCATACTGTAACTGTAGTTTTAACAAAAAAATCAACGCAACAGACATCTGTCAAATGCCGTGGTCAAAGTAAAGCCCGTCACAGACTTAGCTATAATATATATTAATATATTTATAGCAAGGCATATTAATCTATACTAAATCCACATGTCACAGAAATATATATTATAGCTGAGTGTGTGGTCACGCGAAAATTAGTATAGAAAATATATATTAATATGCCTAGCTATAAACATATTAATATATATTATAGCTAGGTCTGTGACGGGCTTTTCGGTTAAAGTTAAGTTAGCCTTATATAGGAAATAATAGGGAGAAACCTTTTATTCTTGATATTAACGACACTATAAATTTGACACGGAAGGACAGCATTTTTGACGACTAAGGTGATGAAGATTAAAATCAAGAATAAAATGTTTCTTCCTATTATTTGATTGATTATTTGAAAAAAATTAAGATTCGATGAAACTTTGCTCTTACAATTTTTAAAGGGGCGAATAAAAATTAGAAACTCGTAAATCTCTGGCACTATACAAGATTCGCAAAAAATAAAAATATTGTAGTTTAAAGACTATACATACCAAAGTATTTTTCAGTACAGAAAACAATTGCGGAAATCATATATGAAAGCAGAAAAAAAATAAAGTCTAAATACTTAAAAAAAATAAAATCTCAGGAACTACTTGAGTTGTAGGAATGAAATAAAGTGCAAAATTTGTGTCTCTTAACGATTAATCTAATCAGCTAGATAGAAAGTTTTCAAACCCTCGTAATTAATTTAAATAAAATAAATTCGTTTTTAGGGAGTTCAAAAATGAGCAATTTCAAAATTAATTTTATCAAAAACGAAGTTAAATGCGCACACGGGAGTTCTACTCTTGCATTGGAAATATAAGACGCCATCGACTATTGCAATAACTTAGTCATGTCCGATTTTGAGCGTTTCTAAAACACTGTGCGTCGCCATGTTTCGCCGAGTACAGTATAGAAAATACCTATATTTTTTAAAATATTTTTATCTTAATACCCGGTTTTATACGAGCGTAATTTGATCCCGGTAACCTTGCCCAATAAATCTCTCCCTTTTCCCTCTACACCCTGGATGGGGGTCCTTTTACCCCTATCAGGTTCCGAAAACCGATATTAATAACAGGCATTTATTATAAGTTTCAAAGTTCAATAGCTTTTGCACGTGTAACTCTGGCGATGCGGATCTCCTTCGCAAATAATAAAATGGTTATTTAAGTGATAGTTCAATATAATTAAATTAATGTAAAATAACCTCAGGCTATGTAAAATAAATATTTAAAGAAGGCAGGTCCCATGAGGATCTATTGTGACTCCTTCGCACTAGTGACTAGAGTATCCCCAACCCAATACTGCTCATAAATTGAACGATATGGTTGGGGTTGGTGCCACGAATTTCCTCTGTGGATGAGTATTCGTGGCGACCAAGGTGCCTGTTCCTGCTCTGTACTAGAGCAGGACAGTCGAGGAGAAGGTGAATAGGTGTTTCATCATCACTTCAAAAACTATCAATTTTTGGATCACGTTTTTTTTATGTTTCTTAATTTAGTAATTTTGAGTAAGTAATCGTTTTGTACAAGACAAATGGTGTATTGGCTTATTGTTATAAATTGTCGTTTGGACAGCACGAAACATTTCATTAACAAAGTACTATCACAATCATCTAAATCCTAAGCGATTAATTTTCATCACGCCAAGTCTCAAGCTAGATCATCAGTTCTTCCAGACCAATATTATAAATGCGGAAGTGTGTCTGTCTGTCCGTCTGGTTGTATATCTGTCTGTCTGCTAACTCTTCACGCCCAAACCGCTGAACCGATTTTACTGAAACTATAGGAGATGCTTTGAGTCCCGGGAAAGGGATACTTTTTTCCCGGAAAAATATACGGTTACCGCGCGCTAAGCTAATTTTGGCGCAACGGAGTTGCGAGCCTCGTCTAGTAAATCATAATACATATCTATTTATATTACACAGGGCAGGAAGGAACAAAATAAATTGATAATACTTTAGGGTGTGTATGTATCTTTTAGTTCTCGGTGAAAGTAGCAGCGCTGAAAAAGTTACTTTTGACTTCTATGTTCCTCTGTGCCCTAATACGCTATGACTTTGTGTGTCATCTGTGACTTTGTATGTTGTGTTGAAAAGTCAGAGATTTCTTAATTCGACCGTATTCATGTTCTTTTTTTGTTTGTTCGCAGATAATTTCTCTGTTTGTGAACCGAATTTGATGATTCTTTTTTTATTGGAAAGAACATACTGTAGAGATGACCCATGATAAGGAAATACTGTTTGAAGACGGTTTTTAAGATATTCCATAGCTATTATCACGGGCTTTGTATGCGGTGACCGAATCAAGAGGTTCCGTATCGAAAAAATCCTAAAACACCCCTTTCGTACGTGCCACAAGTATTTTTTTAATTATTATTATATCAGAAACCTGTATAGTGTATAGCTAGCGTGTTTTATAACAACGTTGTTGGTGGTGATGATGATGAATACGTTGTATCGGTTAAGTGTAACGGAGCCTCTATAATCCTCGTTGGATACCCGAGCTGGGGGAGTAAGCCGGCAAATCTCGTTGGAACGATACCAGCGTCGCGCAGACTAGCTATTTTAGTGGCTAAAAAATAAGCAAGGTTCAATACTACGAATAATAAAAACTAAGGAAGAGTAACTGTGTCAAAAAAAAAATCCAGGAGTCTGCAAAATGTGACCCGAATGCATGCATGCATGTATTCGGTACACAATTTTGTGTAAATATAGTGTGCCAATAAAATATGACAACGGATTTATTTCGTAAAGAGTGTTAGTGTTTCGTTGCTATTGCGATATGTTAGCGAAAAGGAACCAAATTCAAAACGGTTGAAGTATGGGAGTTACATTTCCTAAGTTTTTATTATTCTTAGGTTCAACATGTATTTATCTAAAATTGTATACAGATTTTATTTTGCGTTAAACTTTTTGTTTGAGTCTCAATATACATTACAGACGTTACAATATACAATTTTAGTTTTGTCTGTGTGTAAAAAGAGCGCAGAGTACAACAATGCTTAAACTCTGCACTCTGTTATCACTAAAATAAATATGAAAATATTCTACTGGTATCAATTACAGCAGTTAACAATTAACATGGCTTAAATATACAAATTATGTTAATTCTGAAAGTTTCCTAAAATAGATAAATCCAAATTTTTTACCGTAAACTATCATAGCTTAGATCACTTTTAATCGACGAAAAAACTAGACCAATATCGGTATTCGGTCTATCCGTTTGGAAGCTACGATGCTACGGACAAACACAGACAGACAAACATATTGTGAAAGTTATAATAACACTCCTCATTTTGTCGGGACTTAAAAACTATCCTTTCTCTTCTCTCAATGTATTTCTATACCAAATTTCATTTTAATCGGCTCAACCGCTTACGCTTGAAGAGGTAACAGACAGATACACTTACTCATCTATAATATTAGTAAGTATCATTATTTCCACGAGTCAAGTGCTAAACAAAAATGAAAGTCGCCCGTCTGCCCAACTCAATCCGTCTTAGTCGAACCAAATCGGTGATATTGTGATGATTTGTAGACATCGGATTTGCCCGGAAACTCGCAAGTACGTTATCACAGCTCAACAGATTTACATTTATTGATTTACGTCGTTGTTGCCCGTGAACCTACGGGAACCGTACTGTTATTTATACAGGATGTAACAAAACTAAGTGATAATACTTTAGGGTGTGTATGTGTTCCTGACATAGAGTTCATTGTGAAAGTAGCAGCGCTAAAAGATAATTTTTTTTTTCACTTTTGTATGGGGAAACTCGTGACGCTAGGGCGCTTGCCCATACAAAAGCGAAAAAAAATTAGGTCTTTCAGCGCGGCTACTTTCACAGTTAACAGGAACACGTACACACCCTAAAGTATTATCATTAAGTTTTGTTACACCCTGTAGAAAGGAAATAGATGTTGCAACTTTGAAGTTTGATGCGCCGAAAATTATTTTTTGAGCTGGGAATTATCTTTGTATCTACCTCTTTACTAGATGACGCTTGCAGGCTGCAACTCTGTTGCGCCAAAATACGTTTATTACGCGGGAACCGTACATTTTTCCGGGACTCAAAGTATCTCCAATCTCCATACCTTTGCATCCGTTGTGGATGATTTATATCTACAGTATTTTCAGAGTGAAGTAACTACCCCTCAAAATATACTGTAGTGCCTGGGACAAGATTTAAATGTCCGTATGGTTGCCCAAGCACATACGGCTATCTCGCAACATAGTCGGCCTAGTCCAGAGGAAAGAACTAGTCAATACGTCTGGGACCAACTATGTGCGGGTTTCCTCACGATGTTTTCCTTCACCGTACGAGCGTCCGGATTATGTACTTGAGATCAGAAAATGTCTCATTGGTACACGCCTCCATCCGGGATCAAACCTGCACCCTCTAGGAGTGTGAACCAAAGGTCTACCCATTAGGCCACGGACGCTCATCTCCATGCCTTTCATGAAAATCGGTTAAGCGGGTTTGAGGGTAAAGAGATAATTACAGACAGACCGACTTTCACAATAATTATTACTAGTAAGGACATTCTGTGACCTACAAACCTTGAATGTAAATGACCAATCTGAGACTATATTATACTAAAAATAATGTCACGACCACGCCCGTCTGTCTGCCTGTCACGATATACCGCCTATATGTTAATTGTAAACACGCCTATGTGGTAATTGTAATAAAATACGAATGTTAGTTACTTAAGTAACTTAAGTTATTGAACAGAATATAAATACTCATAGACTTAGGAGTTAGGTTAGGACTTAGGGCGTAAGTTTTTTTTGCTTTAAAATGTACGGATGTACGGTTCTTGCACGATAATGTCTAGCGCAAGTTGCGGGCAACATTTTGTTGCAATTTGAATAATGCTAACGCCTAGCAAGTTTAATGTTACATTGTAACAAATACTGCTGTGCCATACCTACATAATAATTAATACTCAATTGACTTTCAGAATGTTTTGCATTCCTAGATCAATAACCTCCTCGTTTTTTGGAAGTCGGTTAAAAAGCATTAAAACTTCTTACCATGAAATCTTCAGACAAAGCAGCAAATATGTTTGTACCTGCAACAAAAATGAGTTTATTCAATTTCATCTATCCAATTTTGGTCTTTTTGGCTCGTAATCCATAATGGCAACATAATGATAACAATAGAATAACAATAGATTTCCAAGAATCCGCGTCGGAGCTGACACACTATTTTTTTTCACTTTTGTATGGGGAAACTCGTGACGCTAGGGCGCTTGCCCATACAAAAGCGAAAAAAAATTAGGTCTTTCAGCGCGGCTACTTTCACAGTTGACAGGAACACGTACACACCCTAAAGTATCATCATTTAGTTTTGTTACATTGTAGAAAGGAAGTAGATGTTGCAACTTTGAAGTTTGACCCTAAAGTATCATCATTAAGGGGGGCTCCCATAAAAAACACATTCTTCCCCTATTTTCACTTCATAACGGTACGGAACACGAGTTGCACGTAGCCACAGAATATATTATATTAGTTGACGTAGCGCGAGTCCGGCTCGCACTTGGCCGATATTTAAACTAGAAGACGCCCGCAACTCCGTTGAGCCAAAATTCGTTTATCGCGCGGGAACCGTACATTTATCCGGGATAAAAAGTATCCTATGTCCTTTCCCGAATTTTCTGCATCTCATTCCAAACTTCATTGCAATCGTTTTAGTGGTTTATGTACCACAGACGTCGGATGACGGACAGACAGTCAGAGATATTATTAGTATGTACATCTTATACATCAAGATACCTTTAATTATTATAATTTGTTTAGGAGATTTTTTTGCTTCGGCACGAATGGGCCAGCTCGACCGGAGAAATACCACGTCCTCACAGAAAACCGGCGTGAAACAGCGCTTGCGCTGTGTTTCGCCGAGTGAGTGAGTTTACTGGAGGCCCAATCCCCTACCCTTTTCCCTTCCCTACACTTCCCTATTTCCTTCCCTCCCCTCCCCTATTACCCCTTAAAAGCCCGGCAACGCACCTGCAGCTCTTCTGATGCTGCGAGTGTCCATGGGCGACGGAAGTTGCTTTCCATCAGGTGACCCGTTTGCTCGTTTGCCCCCTTATTGCATAAAAAAAAAGGAGAGTGAATCATGACCAATATGTATTACAGACAGATAAACATATTATTAGTACGGACACTTTATATATATTATGAAGATACCTTCAATAATTATTTGTTCAGGTGAGTGAATCACGATCGATCGCCCTTCGACATGATTGATATGCTCCGGTGCTGCACTACCTGAACATAACTATACCTATATACAGTCTCGATTATCCGGACGTCAGTTTTTATTACAGGGATTACAGGGAATAAATAATAATATCTATGGACGCTTCACACCACGTCAGTCTGGCCCCGTGCTAAGTACCTGAAGGACTTGCGTTAGAGGTACCAGACAACGGAAATATATTTAATACTTTTATACTATACATGTATTTAAGATTTTTATTATATCATACACATATTATTTAATACACATCCATGACCCAGGAACATTGAAAAACTTTTTGTTCCGTCGGCGGGATTCGAACCCGCGACCCCCGGCTTATGCTGCCGCACACTCTTAACCATTGAGCCACAGAGGTCGTCAATCAAAAAAAAATTAAAAGCAAAGTGATAATAATATATCAGTGTGTATATTGTGTCCCACAAAAATTACGTATTGAGTTACCAATGCACTAATTACGTTTCAACAAAAACATATTTTGTTGTATTCTTGACAAAAAAAATGTGAGTTAGTAGACAAAACATGCTAATTCTTTTACGTTTTACCCAAGGTATAGTAGGTGCCGCATCCTGAGTGAATTTTCGTAAGATACATAAAAATTTTACCACCGGGATCCAAAAAGAAATAATAGCCACTTATTTTTTTACCACGGATCAAAATTATGCGTTCAAGTTTTCACAACTTTATTTTGCTTAATTTAAAAGTAACATACTGATACATTTTAGATAGATTTTAAACTTACTAATATTATATATGGAAAAGTGTATATGAAAAATACATTTAAGTCCCGGGAAAGGACATAGGACAGGTACTTATTATCCCGGAAAAATGTGCGGTTCTCGCGTAATAAACGAATCTCAGTGTAACGGCTGGGGTATCACGTAAAAATAGCGATCATCAATCCACTAGCAATAATCGCGCGAGTGATTGCTAGTTGTCATGAATGTCACAAACAATGGTGTCAGGTATAGTGATCGATTGCAATCGTATTGTTTTGGCTGATACGTGATACGAAACTGCGATTTTGGAGCAATTATCGCGCAATATTTGCTCTCGCAAGATACGTGATACGGGGGCGGAATTGCGCTTGTCATCTAAGACTTAAGAGCCATTCCACATGGCGCGTTGCGTCAGCGTTGCGTTGCGTCGACGCAGCGCTGACGTTGCGATGTTTTACATACAAATAACCAAGCTCTCCACACGGTGCGCTGCGTCGACGCAACGTTGATGCAAGTCGCAACGCGCCATGTGGACTGGCTCTTACACAATATTTGTCCGGGTAATCGAGGCTCCACAGCTACATTGTATCAATGTCATGTCTCTAACTCCTGTCGGCCCACAGGTGTGTGTCTGGGGGTTGATTTATTGATATTAACCAGTGTGGACTATATTTATAGTCTAGTCGCGATGATAATGCAATAAATCATGTCTAAGTCAAAATGGCGTAATAATGTGTGTATTAATATGTCAAAATTGCGTATTAGTACACGCGCCTGTTTCACCACTTTCTGATAAGTGCTGAATAGGCTTTCCACCACTTAACTTCCCGCAACTCCGCTGCGCAAGGAAACCGAAAAAAAGTTTCCCATGTCCTTTCCATTGACTCAAAGTATCTCCATAACAAATTTCATCTAAATCGGTTTAGCTGTTTAGGCGTACCGTGGTTAAAAAAAGATAGACAGACCGACATAGTTTTCGCATATAAATAGAATACTCAAGCTTCGTCCGTCCCACTGGGTTATGAGAATAAAGGAATAGAGAGTGCTCTTATGTACTGCGCACACACTCGGGCACTATAAAATTACTCCTGCGTACCTGGCCTGGTTTCAATGAAACCGGCCACCGTCACCGAAACCGGTGTGGGAGCTATTATTGTTACTCAAGCTCAAAAATACGTCTGTTTAGTTTTTGGCTATCCAATCGGCTATAGAAACTTACATAGAAACAAGAAACATAACCGTCCTTCCACGGCGCGCAGTCAGTGTTTTATTTAACAACGTATTTACCAAAAAGTTTACACACGTCATAACACAACAAAACGACCCAGCGCCTGGACTATAAAGTCTCTTTGTGCGAACATAACGTATACAAGTCATTAATTTAGTTCACAACCCGTGAACAGACGAGCATACATACAGATACACATATTATTATGCATATACATACTAAGAACTCATACATCCAGAATATTCCTGTATAAATATGAGTTCTAAGACATTTTCAGTCTATAGTTTACGAGGAGATTCAAGGCGTTAGAGGCTATTGACCTTTATGCTAAGTACTCACATACGGTTTTGCTCGATAGTTTTACTCCAAATCGAGCAATAACCACCGTGTGGACCGCAAAACTGACAGCTCGAAGGCTCGCTTCGAGCCGGCTCGTTGGAATTAAATATGTCAAATATGTCATTTCCTTCGATTTGGAGTAAAGCTATCGAGCAAAACCGTATATGTAATTTCTATACTTACTATAGGTTTTCGCTATATTTTATTTAACTCTCCAAATTCCAAACCTATGTGAAGTTAGCAACCGAGATCAAGGTAAATGGTTTTTCTATATGCCATTCGATTGTACCCGGAGTGTACCCGATTGTACCGCAATTAATATCGTTTGTACCTCAATAGGGTAGAAATGGGGGGTGGTAAAGTTTGCTTAGCAACCGACATAAAGATAACGGAATTTCAATGATGCCATCTGAAAGAGTATCGTTTGTACCGGATTGTACCCGTTTTCAAAGTTTTTTTTTTTGTTTTTTTTTTTGTAAAATATAAAAATAAAAACTTTAAAAACGGGTACAATCCGGTAATCGTTCGAATGTCACAGATATAGACAGACAGACACGTCAAACTTATATAAGTTTATAATATATACAGGGTGTAACAAAACTAAGGATTAGTTCCCGAACCGGTGGTAAGCCCCAGTAGCATTAACGTTCAGAAAGTGTTTAAAAAAAAACTAATTCTGAATAAAAAATTTTGACTTTGACTGACTTTAAGTAATAATACTTTAGCGTGTGTATGTGTTCCTCGTAGAGAGTTCACTGTGAAAAAAGCTGCACTGAAAGATCCAATTTTTTTTCACTTTTGTATGGGCAAGCGCCCCGGCGGCGGCACGGCGTCACGAGTTTCCCCATACAACAGTGAAAATAAAAGGTCTTTCAGCTCTGCTACTTTTACAGTAAACTCTCTATGAGGAACAAATACACACGCTAAATCGCTTAGTTTTGTTACACTCTGTATACACGCCTGTTTTTCCTTTGGGGGTTAAACGTGTAATGTCGGGTAGAAAAAAATTATACCAACCTTTACTTTTTATAAGGACATACTCCTTATTAAAAAATCCAATTAATGTAACGAGCGTATATCACAATCAGAGCGGACAGTCGCGTATAAATTCATTTAAAAAATAATTATTGTCTGAGTGAGATCTATGCATTTCATATTAGTCTCGCCGTGAGAGACTTTGTAATTACTTAATTAGTATTTTCATCATCATCATTATCAGACTATCCGTTCATTTGTCACGAACTATGAAACCATTATCGAAAATTTTTCAATTTCCAATTACTCTCATTAAACTGAACATATTATCTTATATATAAAATTCTCGTCTTATATATAAAATTCTCGTGTCACAATGTTAGTCCACGAACTCCTCCGAAACGGCTTTACTGACTTTTACCAAATTTTATATGCATATTCAGTATAACGCGGTCAAATTAACTCGACGCATGGTTTGATCATTCATGACGTTATTATGGAGCCGGTATGTTAAATTACAAAATTATCTACCTGATATTTGTTAGTGTGTCTCTTAACAAATTGTAATAAGATATTATAACACGGTCACATGAACTTGACGCATCGCTGGCACGCATTTTGCATCCTAGCCATGCGTCAAGTTAATGTGACCGTGCTATAGGTCTGAGAATCGGCTACTGGGTACTATATATATTGATAAGTGCATTTGTTGAATAAATAATAGTAAATTATTACAACCTGAGACTGACGGCGACCATTAAGTTTGTGCGACGAGATAGCGATCGACGTTGCCATGGCGACATAGTTACTTATTTAGTCATTTCAATAAAATAATATGGGCGAAATACTTTATATTGTGGCAAAGCAACGTTTGCCGGGACAGCTAGTATTATCTAAAGAAATTACCATGAAAGCTATATACATATAATTTTATATAATTAGAATTTTTAATAAATAAACTATTAGTCGCAAATACACATAGTTTTATATTTTAAACAAAATACTAAATCGGTGGTCAAAGTAGAAATAGCTACTTTTGAATAGTTTTAGAGTAAGACATTTTGGGCGCTTGACAGATAAGCTATTATTCTAATTTAGATAATACTATTTACTAAATGATGCCTGCAACTCCGTTGTGCGGAAATTCGTTTAACGCACGAGAACCGTACATTTTTCCGGGATAAAAAGTATCTGTCTTTTCCCGGGACTCAAAATATCTCCAGAACAAATTTCAGCAAAATCGGTTCAGCGGTTTGAGCGTGAATAGGTAACAGACAGACAGACACACTTTCGCATTTATATTATTAACACAGAATATATATTAGTTGTTATTAGTATGGATTTCGTATTTTGTAGCTTCCGGTGACTGTAGTAAGTAATAATTGTAGTACTCTATACTTATAAAATTACATGTCCTGACTGACTGACCCACTGATTCATCATCGCTGAGCAAAAACTGTTTAAGTTACAGCCACGAAATTTGGTGAGTAGTGTTGTTTTATTAGGTAGACATCCACTAAGGAAGGAATTTTGTATATTCTACCCCCAAGGGGCTGAAATTAGGGTTGAAAGTTTGAATGAAAGTCCGTTATTTCTCGAGTTAAAAACATGAAATTTTATGTTTGGGCTACTGATTAAAAATGATTGGATACGTGTTTAAGCGTTTTTGGAAATTCTACCCCCAAGGGGGTGAAATAGGGGTTGAAAGTTTACATGAAAGTCCGTCATTTCTTAAGTTAGAAACATGAAAGTTTATTTTTGGACTGCTGATTAAAAATGAATGGATAGGTATTTAAGCGTTTTTGGAAATTCTACCCCCCAGGGGGTTAAATTGGGGATGAAAATTTAAATGAAAGTCCGTCATTTCTTGAGTTAGAAACATGAAAGTTTATTGACGTTTGCGTTTGACGTTTGCTTAAATAGGGTCCCGTTTTTAACTTTTGTACAAGGAACCACAAAAAGGGGAAAACTATCCATCTTTGTTATTATACTATGTTGACGCGGACGAAGTCGCGGGAAACAGCTACTATATTATGTATTTTAGTAAGGTAACTTTGTTTTTGTAAATAAAATTATTATTTCTTTTCTCGCGACTGTACCCATTATCAGCGTTTTAACTGTTATCAGGTAGAGATAAAATTTCGCTCCTGTTTCATTAATTGATAAATCCTGACGAAAAATCAATGATTTGGTATCAATAGCACATTCTCACTAATATTATAAATGTGAAATTAGTGTCAGGCACACTGTTACCTCTACACGCCCAAACAGCTAAAGCGATTTTGCTGAAAAGTACTGATATACTTTGAATCCCGAGAAAAGAGAGGATATTTTTTATCCCTGAAAAATTTAGGGCAAACTCGTGACGCTGGGGCGCTTGTCCATACAAATCACAAAATATAACTATTTGGTCTTTCAGCGCTGCTACTTTCACAGTGAACAAGGAACACATACACACCCTAAAGTATAATCACTTAGTTTTATTACACCCTGTATACTACTAGTTGATGGCCGCAAAAAGTATCAAAGGGACTCAAAGTATCTCCATACCAAATTTCAACAAAATCGGTTAAGTGGTTTAAGCGTGAAGAGGTAACAGTCAGACACACATTCGCTTTTATTAGTATGGATTACATGTCACCTCTATTGTATAGAACATTGACATGACATGAGTGATGACTGATGACTCAAAAGATTATATTCTTATCTTTTAACCACACGGTTAAACAGAGCTCAGCCTGCCTAGCATACGCCAACGAGATATCTCACTCTCGAGATAATTAAAAACTACTCGTCTCATAATGTCAAAATCTCGACATTATCTCGACAAATGTGTTATTTCGATGATAGATCTACGCGAGAAAAAATGTTTGTCATGCTAGGGTCAATACAGATGAAGATACAAACTATCAAACATCGAGAAACATGTAGAGTGAGATATCTCGTTAGCGTATGCTAGGCAGACAGGTGAGTTAAAACACATGGAAAAAACATGTCTGCAGGCGTTAAAACTAAAACAGACGCAGGCATAGGGAAGTTTTTGTTACTAATCTATACTTCTATTCTATCACTTCTATTATAAAGCTGAATTGTTTGTTTGTAAGCGCTTATCTCAGAAACTACCGGTTTGAATTGGAAAATTCTTATTATGATGCATAGTCTATTTATCAAGGAAGGCTTTAGGCTATTTAACATGACGGTACGACCAAGTGAAACAAAGAATCAGAGGAAAATGTGAATAAAACGGGGGAAAATATTATTTGAACGCGCTTATTTCAGGAACAATGGAACCGATTTTTATGTTATGTGGCACAGATATAGAGTAGACTACAGGGAAAGACATAGGCTACTTTTTTGGGTTAAAATGTACGGTTTCCGCGAACACTTTAGTGGAAAAAAGGAGCCGCGCGGAACATCTATATTCTACAACCAAATAAAATGAAAACGACACTATAAAGAAAGATTTGTCACTTCGAGCGCAGAATGATGATCACTTGTGATCGAAGCGACTTTCGAATCATCATAATTAGGCCCTATTTATGTGGATTAAATCTAATTACACAGACCAATAAAATCCTTCCTTTTATTGCCGGCAACATGATTAAAAAGCTAAAGAAAGATTATCTATTTTCAAATATCGACAGCCCTAGCTCAATGCAAATTAAACCGTAATTCGAAGGAACAGAGTTGTTATTTCAGTAACGATGGAGTAATAAACTCGAAATGAAATCTGATAAACGAAATTGGATCCTAATCAAACGATATAAAGTCGTAACCGCTTTACATAGTAACTTAATATAAACGCAAATAGTTAAAAGATCACGTATAAAAGTTTATGGCCGCAAACGATACGTATTGGCAATATGGCGGACGTTCTATATTTAAATTCTGTGATCTTTAACGGACGTTCTAAATTTAAATCCTTTTGATTTTTAACGGTTTTTCTATGGAATCACTTTATAAGCGTTAAATGTTTGTTAATCGTTTCAACCGCTAATTTTGTGGATGGCAAGTTCAAAAGAGTATATTGCCAAAGACGGTTTCTGTAGGCTAATGGATAACCACAAATATATGACGTGTATTGTGTAGTACTTAATATATATAATATTCGCTTTCGCTATCCAGAGCCCCTAGACATAACGATTTCTTTATCGCTTCATTATAGAATCGTCATTCAAAATGTTTGGAATTTACGTATCATGAGTCAAATGTCAGCTTCATATTATTATCAAACGCTTTTGTAAATTTCATACATTTTGATCAATAAAGAAGTGATGCAGAAAACGTGTCGGCTAGGTCCCCAAGTCCCGCGCGATCCTCCAAATAGTAACAACACATAACAGAGTCGGCCATTTTGTTTCTTCTGTCACTGACTACTCTATCCCCAGAGGTTGTGATCGATGGCGGAACGGGAATAGGAAGTATTGCCGTATAAACTTTTAATTTATTTGAGCAGTTTATTTCGGTGAAATAGATGGCCGCTGTTAGGCATTAGTGTACTAACCCACATTTTTGGAACGGAGTTCCTTTTCGCGCGTTGCGAAAGGGGGCTAGGCCGAAAAAATTGTAACGACACTTTTTTATTAGTACATGCATGTCATCATCTAAAGAACACAACTGCATTTATAACTCAATGCGTAACTTTTTGTGGGTTAGTACACGAATTCTTAACAAGGTCCAGTCTGCCCAGATGTAACAATTTTACAGTAAAAAAAAAGAGGCTTCAAACATAATTTATCGCGGGTTATGAACGCGGCGACCGAATCTAGAAATTCTGTAACGAAAATAAAACTAACAGCCCACACTCCGAAACCTAACATCCCGTTAGGTTTCGGATAATTTAGGTAAGGATAATAACGTCGTTTTATTTCGGCAGTCTTCGGCGCGGTCTTTGTGTGCGTGCGACTAGACGTATGTGAATTATAATAATTGCATAAGTTGATAAAAAATGCTATGCAATAGCTTTACCGCGGCAGTTCCTGAGTGCCACGCGTATTATTTGAGCACTTTGTTTCGTTGAATTAGATGTAACAATCTTACAGTAAACCTGAACAAGAAAACTATAGACTGTTACTAGATACGAAACCAAACCAACCATAAAACCTATACTTACTTCAATTAACATTAAACTTTATCCATACTAATATTATAAAATATACGAAATTCTTTATTCCTGGAAACCACCAATTCAATTTTGCTGAAATTTGGTATGGAGATACTTTGAGTCCCGACTCCCGCCTCCTGGGAAAGGACATAGGATAGGTACTTTTCGTCCCGAAAAAATATACGGTTCACGCGCGATTGACAAATTTTTGCGCAAGAAGTTGTTAAATTTTAATAACATTATTCATTAATTTATATTTAATCAAGGGTTTGAAAATAAAAGAAAGTTATATAGATCCATTTAAGCATTTATTAAGCAAGGTTCATAAAATTGAAACAACGTAAGTACTTCTTATTAACCATTTATACCTTGGTATACATCCACTTATTTACTTAAACAGTTAAATCACTATATTATATCACATTATGACTTTTCACATAAACATTATGGCAGTAGAAAGTAATACTTATCTATAACACGACAAACAGAGATGCTTCTTCGATCACGGCCCGAGTAAAAGTGTCGGAACACGTCAAGAACAGTCTTTTATAACGTGTCCCCACTCTTCGACCCGCCCACCGGTACACTTTATACAAAATAATACTAGTTTCATTATTAGCATAGTTTCTAAACTATTTACATATTTTTAAAACAATCAGAAAATCTATTTATGTAATACTAGCTGACCCGGCAAACGTTGTTTTGCCATATAAATTATAGCAGTGCCCGCGACTTTGTTCGTGTGGTTGTCGAAAACACTGTCGCGATTGCAATAAAAAGGATATAGCGGGTCAATATCTTAAGGCGATATATCGAAAATAAGTTATACCGCAAGGGCAATTATATACTAAATAATACGATGATGATGATGAGCGAAATTTGCATAGTAGCATCTGCTTTCCGTTCTTAAAACAACATCGAAACTCCCAAACTTGTGTCTATAAAGAATCAGGAGTTCCCTCAGCACCTTCCGAACCATGATATACTTCGGTGCAAAATCTTACTTGCTTCGCTTACTAATGCTTCGAATACTTCTCACGAAACCGAAGTCATCAAATGTTTCCATATAAATTTTGAAGAGTTCCCTCGATTACTAATGGATCCCTTTATCAGGTCACCACTTTTGTGAACGGGGTACTAAATTGGGATGATGCCATAGGAAAAATTTTGAAAATTGGTTCACATACGGCGGAGTGATCGTTAAATATAAAAAAAACGAACATAACACCTCCTCCATCTTGCAAGTCGGTTAAAATTGTAGCCTATGTGTTATTCTGATGTATAAGCTATATTATTGTAAAGTTTCATTAAAATCCGTTCAGTAGTTTTTGCGTGAAAGAGTAATAAACATCCATACATACATCCTCACAAACTTTCGCCTTTATAATATTAAGTAGGATATACTATTATCTCATACATATTATTATATCTCATGCATATTAATATGATAAAATTGCCACCTTGGTAAATATAATAATTATTAATATCTATAATTTTTATATCGCTTGACAAACTCTAGTCTCGATCTAAAAGACTATAAAAAGTACCAATAAAACGGTCATAATGGGACGATGCATGGTACTTATAATGGTTTTAAATGGTAGTGATGATGATAATGATGATTGTGATTTGCATAGTAATAGCAGTAGTAGTTGCTTTCAGTTCTTAAAACAACGTCGGAACTCCCAAACTTGTATCTATAAAGAGATAGGAGTTCTCTTATCACCTTCCGAACCATGGTATGTATTTGCACCAAGATGGTGCAAAATCTTACTTGTTGGTAGCATATGCTTAGAATACTGCTAACGAAACCGAAGTCACCACATGTTTCCATATAAATTTTGCGTAGTTCTCTCGATTTCTTAGGGATCCCTTCATCAGATCACCACTTTTATGTGGTATGGAATGTGGTAGGAAATAGAGATGATAACCTATACACCAAAAGAAAAATTTTGAAAATCGGTTCACAAACGGCGGAGTAATCGTTGAACGAACATAACACCTCCTCCATTTTGAAAGTCGGTTAAAATTATAGTCTATGTGTTATTCTGATATATAAGCTATATTATTGTAAAGTTTCATTAAAATCCGTTCAGTAGTTTTTGCGTGAAAGAGTAACAAACATCCATACATCCATACATCCAAACTTTCGCCTTTATAATATTAGTAGGATAATATGTATTAGATAAAAATGTAATACTATAACACGGGCATCTACTAGTTAGAGAATATTATTAAAACTTTATACTGTTACACAATATAAAGCACAAAGTGAAGAATTTTTATTTTATTTACAGTAAATATTTCAATATAAGTTTTAACGATGTCGTGTGTAACGTATTATGAATACGAAGAAAATTCTTATTGTTGTTCATGTTCGTTTCCTGCGAAAATATGACGACAATTTTCTTGGCTTTAGGAAAATTTTAATTAGCGGAAGTCTGCGAAATGTCTTATGCCAATCCGTACTAATATTGTAATGTGAAAGTATGTCTGTTACATCTTCACGTCCAAACAAATCAACCGCTTTTGCTGTGTGGTACAGAGATATTTTGAGTATACCAAGAATACTTTTATCCCGAAAAATGCACGGTTCTCACACGATAAACGAATTTTGGCGCACCACAGTTACGGGCGTCATCTGGTCTGTTATAATCAGACTAGTAGTTTAGATTATACGAGGTTTCATACACACAATGGGTGTTTTCACACTGCGACGATAACGACACGACACGATACCACAGAATAGAGGGCCACCGCACATAATATTATACAATTTCATGTTGGCCGACTATCGTACAAACTGACTATCGTACTAATTCTAATATTCTGTGACTTAGTATTGAATGCACCCAAAATATTCTACTTTCTTTTCGTCTTCGTTTTATTAGTGCCACAATAAAAGCGTGCTTTTTACGCATTTTAACACGCACGTCGCTAGGCTAGCAACACCGTTACCAACTAAATCTAAAAGTCGGCGGCTGGCAGCGTAAACGATGAAGTTGTCCAATTAAATTGTGACACTACGCAATTTAGTTTGTACGATAGTCGGCCAACTTGAAATTGTATAATATGTGCGGTGGCCCTTATCTATTCTGTGGTATCGTATCGTGTCGTTACCGTCGCAGTGTGAAAACGCCCAATGACTGCCAAATGCCAATATCATGACCCTTTTGGCCTTTGCGTAGTCGAGTAAATACCAAGTTTTTTAGAGTTTAATTGCAAAAAGATAAGAGTTAATGCTGCTGAATATTATCTGGCAAGTGCCAAGTGGCAGAAACTGGCTCATTTGGCATTTGGCCAGCTTCAGTAGGCTTTATTTTCTAGTCAGATTAAGGTTTTTAGGGCAAACAGTCGTTGAATCCTAAATTAAGTCTAGAAAAACAAATTAGTTACTGAGTTGATGGATGACTAGAGAGAGATCAGGCGCAGACTTTTTACATGCTTAACGCATGGATCATCTTGTCAGACAATCAAGTGATCAGCCTGCATTGTCCGAACTAAAAACTAAACTAATATAATCTTCGGATTGGGAACACAATATTATTTTATCGAATGCGGTAATTGAACCTACGACGTCCGAATTAAGACTTTCTAATCGATGGAGGCATTAGGTACCTACTATCAAAGAAGTTAATTCCAAGGCAGAAGGTGGACCTAATATAAGTAATTTAGTCGCGTTAAATCAAACCCATCCATCCGAACACAGCTAACATTGAATCGACATACATCATACCCACCAAATGACGTAGGTCCGTTAACTGCCTAGGAATCAATTTCCTCGATGGTACATCAACAACAATAATAATATACTTGTTTTCAAGATACGTGCAGTTCTCCGCTGAAAATATCTAAAGCTAACAAAGTTTATTTTGCTGACCGTGCATCACCTATATAGTTACGCGTATATTTAATTTCTTGGTTATTTACAACAGCGCCGTATGATGCATCATGCATGGCATTTTTAAACAAACAAGTACGGACAGCAAAGAAATTACCGAGAATTTTTCTTTATTTACAAAAGCAACTTTATTTATGTTTAAGTCCGTTGTACACATTGGGCCAATGCATTGAGTCAGCGCGTTGGATCAACTTGTAGATTACGAAATATCGCTCCCAACTAATAGCCAAGGAAGTAGGCCTACCTTGGCCCAATGTACTAGCACTTCGCTTTGGCCCAATGTGTACAACGGGCTCTAAGCCTCAGTCTCGAAATTAGCAGGCAGCGGGGCGGAAGCTGGAATTTATACTAGGGCAGAGTCGAAGCGCATCGAAGCGAATTAAGAAAACTTAACATAACAAATTAAACCTTAACTCCAAAGGCTTAAAGCACTTTAATATTACATCTGAGAATTTAAAAAGGCGGGCATTCACACCGGAATGGCATGGGCAGCGCAGCGACGAGCATTTTCAGTGTCATCTGATTTTAAACTTTATCTTTATTAATATAAGATATAGTTTAAAATCATATTATGACACTGAAAATGCTCGCCGCTGCGCTGCCATTTCGGTGTGTTCGGCCCTAACAGTCGTTGGTGAATTTGGGCCTAAACCTATTAATTTAACCATGAATAAAATTAACCTAAAATCTGTTTTTTATATCGATTATCTCAAGAACTACTGGTCCGAATTAAAACATTCTTTTCGACTTTGAAAGTCATGAAATTCGCATTACTTAAAGGATGCTCTCCCTTAAGTCGTGAGATACCAATCATATAAGCAACAAGACTTATTGGTGTCCCCCGTGTCCCTTAGTAAGCGGCTATAAAGGGAAGAGTAGACCCTTGTGACCCTATGGCCAAGTAATGCGACAAATATGCGAAGGGTTTGAGTTATTCGTAAGCCCTTTTCGAATTAGTTTATGCGGTAACTATAGAAACGTATGAGTGTTAGGTATTTTATTATCATTGGTAACTAGATGGCCCAGTGAACTTTGTATCACTTCCCTCCTAATATAAACCTTCCCTGGACTTCCGCAAATATTTCAAGACTAAAATTAGCCAAATCGATTGAGCTGTTGTCGAGTTTTAGCAAGACAAACAAAATTTTAAAACTCTTGTCACGGGCTTTAAGCACGGCGACCGAATCAAGATATTCCGTAACGAAAAAACCTAACACTCTCCACTCCGACCGGCGCGCGGCATAGTGCGGCGGTCGGTGCGGCGCGCGTTGCCACACTTTTTCACAATGTTTATGCGCGTGCAACTAGATCTATGCGAATTATAATCTATACTTATTGTAAAACAAAGTCGCTTTTTAGGGTTCCGTAGTCAACAAGGAACCCTTATAGTTTCGGTCTGTCCGTCCGTCTGTCTGTCTGTCCGCGGTTTTGCTCAGAGACTATAGGACCTACAAAGCTGTAATTTGGCATGAATGCACATATTAATAATGGCAACAAAATGGTACATAAAATCTTAAAAAAATATTATTTTGTTAGTACCTTCCATACACATCAAGCGGGGATGATTTTTTTTTTCGCGTCCACCCCATCGTGTAGGGTATCGTTGGGTAGGTTTTTTTAAAACTATTATGAGTGTTAATAGATCATTTTCCGATTTAGGGATCCGTTTGTGAAATATTAAGATTTAAAGTGGAAAAAATCGTTAGAGTCCAGTGTCCCCCCCTTCTACCAGCTAAACGGTTGCTTCTGGAAATGTGAAAAAAATCACGGTAGTATGAAATATGCTGAATTTAAAAGGAAAACTATCACGGCTAAGAAGACTTCATAAGTTATTGAGTAATAGTCGATCAACCAAAAAAAAAGTATTCGGCGAAGTATAAATGGAAATTTTCGTTCAAATTCCTTTGAAAGTAACTGAGATGATGTTGTTAGTAGTGTAAAATACACTCTAAATATACGTTCATTGACCATAAAAAAATTGTCAAAAACTAGCAGTACTACGGAACCCTATATTGCGCGTGGCCCGACACGCACTTGGCCGGTTTTTTTTCCCTCATGTTCCTTTGTTCCCTTTAATCTTTAAAATTACACAACGGATTTTGATGATTCTTTCAGTGTTAGATAGCCCATTTATCGAGGAAGGTTATAGGCTATATTTTATCACGCTAAGACAAATAGGTGCGAATAAATAGAGGAAAATATGGAAAAAACGGGGGAAATTATTTGAAAGGGCTAACTTGAATGCGCTAATCTCAGGAACGATTTGAAAAATTCTTTCAGTGTTAAATAGCCCATTTATTGAGGAAAGCTATAGGCATAATTTTTTTTTAGTTGCTATATATTTTATACCCGTGCGACGCCGGGGCGGGTCGCTAGTTGCATAATATAAGATGATAAAATGCTATAGAAATAGCTTTGTCGCGACAGTCTCCATGCGCCACACGAATTTTTTTCTCAAAATCAGAAGAACATATAAAAAAACTATACAAATAAATGCATGGACACAACACTTGATGCAAAATATTGCCAGCTTTAAAAATGAACGGCATTTTCTCCCTCTGCTCAATAATGTTGCCAGCCTCGGGCAGTTCCATTGATACTTTGTAGGTCACAATTGGAACTCGTTATAGATGTTGCAGTTTTCTGTGTTTACCATATATTCATACCCTTTATTATCAGGGCTTGAGCGAAGCGAGCCCTATTATATCCCACAACCATTTTGTGGTACACTTCACGGAAAAACTATCACGCCTTTTGATTTCTGCTTTAACATAGTAATTTTTATTTATATACCTATGTGTCATCATATCTGCCAGTCAATAATTTTTCCTATCTAATAGTGCCTTTTTCCTAATTCGGCTACAACTCAACTATTTCTGTACTCAATCTTCATAATTTTGAAGTGGGTGCCAGTTCCAAAAGTTTCAAATATTCTGTCAGAGAACTGAAGATTCATCTGGTACCGACTTCAAAATGATGAAGATTGAGTACAGAAATAGTTGAGTTGTAGCCGAATTCGGAAAAAGGCACTATTAGATAGGAAAAATTATTTAATACTTTTTAGTTCATATTATCAGGATGTCATTTTTGTTTTTACCTTGGAAGTCGGTTTTAATTTTTTGTTATGCATTGAAAATAATATTAGTATGGTAAATATTTATTCATAATTCAAGCGATACTTTAACACCTTTTTGTTTGAAAAGTTGAGGTTCAAGATTACTTTGTTTTCAATTGTCAAGATTCTTATTGAGTTGACAACATTAATCAACTGTTTTGTATTGCGCTGTTTTTGGCAAACAATAATTATTATTCACCAAAATGGTGAAACGAAGTGAAAACAACCATTATTATAATTAATAATATTGATTTCTACCTTCTATTGTTTTATTTTGTATTTTCTTTAAAATATATTGAGAGTTTTGGAAGATTTAAAATTTATTAAATTATTCATCTTAAAATTAATGAGATCAACAAAAAATATACATAATAGGAAGTTTATGTCACCTATTTCCAAATAAATTAATGTTGAAACTTGAACATGAGTGCGAACGTTAGAGACATTAAATACTAATAAACCACTAATCCATACTAATATTAAAATGCGAAAGTGTCCGTCTGTCTGTCTGTTAGCTCTTCACACCTAAACCGCTGAAACGATTTTGCTGAAAATTGGTACGGAGATACTTTGTGTCCCGGGAAAGAAGATAGGATACTTATATTCCGAAAAAATGTACGGTTCCCACGATAAACGCAATTTTGGCGCGACGTAGTTGCGGCCGTCATCTAGTAATAATATACTTTCAAAATTGTGTCTGATCATGTCAATACCACCAATGCTTGTGTCAAAATATGTCAATCTTAAACATTGTTATTCGTAATTCGCGAAGCCATCTTGGCTGAGGACCCAGGATCGATATCTAGCGGTGTTTGCGTCCTTGTCATCAGGTGATAAATGTACCCGTTCTACTTACCTTCAGAATACTGGCCAGTCATAACTTAGATATTACCTAGTAATATTATGGCTTAGAGAGATCAATTCCCGAGTTGAAAAATGCTGTTTTAAGTTTATACTGTACTCGGCGAAACATGGCGGTAGCGGTCATTGACTCCCTGTCAAAAACTTGTCATTTTCTATACAAAGCCACGATTGACAACATCTGACACTTCAACGTCTGACAAGTTTTTGACAAGGAGTCAATGACCGCTACCGCCACGTTTCGCCGAGTATAACAGAATAGGTACAATGCAGGCTGATCAACCCATGTTTTTTTTTTGTAAAATTAGACGGCAAACGAGCAAACAGGTTACTTTACGGAATGTTAAGAGAATAGTGAAATATTCAACTGAAAATCCATACTAATATTATAAATGCGAAAGTATGTTTGTCTGTCTGTCACTTCTCGCCCAAGCCGCTAAATGTTGAAATTTGGTATGGAGATATTTTGAGTCGCGGAAAAGGACATAGGATACTTTTTATCCCTTATTTCCATTTTCGCGCGATGAACGTATTTTGGCGCAAAGCAATAATTGTAGCCGTCATCAAAAAATGCATATTTCTCTTTCTTCATTCTAATAGTCTGATTAACAAGTGCCATTTTCCTCGAAACCTGATCTCATTCACCGAAAATTATGATTTTGGTCTCATTCGATTCGGAATACCATCTAGAACATTCTATCAAAATTCCAAGAGGGGCTGAAAAAAATGCAATAGTTATAAACAATTAAGTAAACATAAAAAGAAGGGTTTGGATTTTGTTTAATATTTCGAAAACTATTAAGATAATCAAAATTTGAAAATAGATCCTTAAAGAAGAGGAAATTTCCTAAAATAAATCTTAGATCCTGGAACCTTACCAATAATCCTTATAGCTTTAAATGAGCGGCGAAAGTAACGGTAAAAACGCGTAGTTCGAGTTTCGCGTGAATTGCCGCAATCTGCCACGCGAACTAAAATTATATTTTAACTGATTAAATATTAATTAGACATATCAATAAACAATAATCCGTTAACAAAAATAAATTATCACAATTTGTTTAATTATTATGCTTTTCTTAATTTGTTAATAGTCACCATTTTAATGTTAACATAAAAACGCTGATTATTTCTAAACAAGAAATCTAGAAATTGTTATTATTCTTTTGAGCTAATCTTAAAAGGGCTTAGAAGAGATATCCGGTGGAAAAATTCAATAATTTTGATTTTTCACTTTTTTATTAACATTCAAAAGCATTCCAAAATTATTCATGTAAATAAAGCAATTATGGTACTTTTATATCCAATTATTGTTATTATTTTGTTTTGCTGTAGTTAGAAGCCAGATAACAATATATATTTTTATATTTATAACTAATAAAATTTAAATAATCACTTTTATTGATGAAAAAACCCTAATAGCTTTATTTACATGAATATTTCATGAATGCCTTTGATTATTGTTTATTGATATGTCTACTTAGTACCCATTTTTTTATACCTTAATATTAATATTAAATCACTTAAAATATTTTTTTAGTTCACGTAGAAGATTGCGGCAAATTACGCAAAACCTGAACCACGCGGTTACACCGTTTCTTTCGCCGGATAATTGGCAAGGTTCCAGGATCTAGGATTTTTGTTAGGAAATTTCCTGCTCTTTAAGGATCTGTTTTCAAATTTTGATTATCTCAAATAGTTTTTGAAATATTAAAAAAAAACCAAACCCGTATTTTTATGTTTACTTAATTGTTTATAACTTTTGCATTTTTAACCGACTTTCAAAAAACGAGGAGGTTATATGTTCGGCTGTGGATATATTTTTTTTTTTTATTTTTTTTATTATTTTTATTTTTATTTTTGTATGTTCAACGATTACTCCGCCGTTTGTAAACCAATTTTCAAAATTTTTATTTTGTTGTATTAGGTTTTACTCCAATTTGGTACCATGTTCACAAAAGTGGTGACCTGATGATGGGATCCATGAGTAATCGAGGGAACTCCTCGAAATTTATATGGAAACATATGGTGATTTTGGTTTTATGAGAAGCATCCTAAGCATATGCTACCAAAACGCAAGATTTTTCACCCAGGTATACTATGGTTCCGAAGATACTAAGAGAACTCCGGATTCCTTATAGCTTCAAGTTTGGGAGTTTAGGCGCTGTTTTAAGAACTGAAAGCATATTATGCTACTATGCAAATTACATTCATCATCATCATCATCATTAATTCATTACCACGTCAAGGTCACCAATGTCACCAAATTCAACCTTATCTCCAGAGCATAAGGCACACATTTGACATTACTTCTGAGAAGTTAAAGTTGCTTCGATTAAACGTGACATTCTGTCACACTTACAAATTACAAATTATTTATTTCCAGAAAAATACAATATTAATACAACTTAAGATTAAGACAAATCCCCACACTAGGCATAGCCTGTCCTGTGGGGCCAGAAACTTCGATGAGATACTCTGGAAAACAACCTTATTTCAACCTTTTGCATTGCGTTTAGCGTTCATAGTACAATATTATAATTGCCTGGGCTGTCAAGCGAGCGCGAGCGGCGCGGCGCGGGCGGCGCGGGCCGGGTACTATGTGCGATCAGCGATGCGTCACGTGCGCGGTGCGACAAGTCGAGCGAGTGCCAGCCTATTGAAACTAGTCCGGTGACCGGTTACTTAGCACATCACACGTGTTCACTTCGATTTTTTTTAATGTATTGTTTAAAATTATCTGCAGGCTGCAGCTGATATTATATTTTGTAAGTGTGACTGTAATAAGATACATAGAATAATTATATAAAAATTCTTGGAAATCTATTGTTATTCTATTGTGTCTTGCTCACCGGTAAGTTTGTAACAAGATACGTAGAATAATATTATACAGGTGTATTATTTACGTACATAGTACGCGATAGTTTAGTACTAGGTAACTAAAAACTAAAAAGAGTGAAATTATTATTTTTAACAAAAAATTAAAAACGACTTCCAAGGTAAAAACAATAATAACATCCTTATAATATGAACTAAAAAGCATTAAATAATTATTCCTATCTAATAGTGCCTTTTTCCGAATTCGGCTAAAACTCAACTATTTCTGTACTCAATTTTCATAATTTTGAAGTCGGTGCCAGTTCCAAAAGTTTCAATTAATATTCTGTCAGAGAACTGAAGATTCATCTGGTACCGACTTCAAAATGATGAAGATTGAGTACAAAAATAGTTGAGTTTTAGCCGAATTCGGAAAAAGGCACTATCAGATAGGAATAATTATTTAAAGTTTTTTAGTTCATATTATAAGGATGTTATTATTGTTTTTACCTTGGAAGTCGGTTTTAATTTTTTGTTAAAAATAATAATTTATTCAGCCCGTCTTGGAATTTTGATAGAATGTTCTAGATGGTATTCCAAATCGAATGAGACCAAAATCATAATTTTCGGTGCATGCGATCAGGTTTCGAGGAAAATAGCACTTATTTACTAGTGTATAAGGGTTTACCGGTTTTGCAAGGAACAAGTACCAACATAATAAAGTGGATAAAAGGTAGGTAAATAAGTACCAACATAATGGTATAAAACAGTCGGTTATAATCCACAAGAGCTCTCCAAGTAATGGCACTCAAGCTCGTGTCATTACCTTCGTTATTTCATTTTTTACAAAAAAAAAACATGCTAAAAATATTTTTTTGGCAACCGTACTCGTTAGTTAACCATGTATGAAGCCCGCCGACTACGATATTATACAAATCAACGTGTGTCTGTCTGTTACCTCTTAACGCCCAAACTACTGAACCGGTTTTGCAATTGTGGAGACAGTTCGAGTCCCGAGAAAGGACATAGGATACATTTTATCGGCTTCGTCCACATTTGTATAATTTGCGCGATCAGATCTCCGATCAGATCTCCGTCGCGTATCATCGAAGCGTATCAAAATGACTAGATGATGCCCGCAACTTCGTTGCGCCAAAATTCGTTTATCGCGCGGGAACCGTACATTTTTCCGGGATAAAAACTATCCCATGTCCTTTCTCGGGACTCAAAGTATCTCCATGCCAAATTTCAGCAAAATCGGTTCAGCGGTTCGAGCGTGAAGAGGTAACAGACAGACAGACAGACAGACAGACACACTTTCGCATTTATAATATTAGTATTAGTATGGATACGCGTGCATATCATGATACGCCCCGATCGCTATTAACCGCGTATCTGTTACGTGTCGTATCAAATACGCGCTTGATCAGCAGAATGATCTAATAGGCGTCCACACTATGATACGCATACTTGATACGGCGCGACGGAGATCTGATCGCGCAAATGATACAAATGTGGAGGAGCCTTAAGACGTAACTATATTTTTCTGTTAACAGCTGTTCTGCGAACCGTACATCTGTTTTCAAGATAAGGGCTATCAATCAGTATAATTGACACGTCGTTAGGCAGCACATAGGCTACCTTACATGGGCTAGTATTGGTTACTGATGAAATTAAACACCGTTATGTTAGGTCAAGAACAACAAGTATTTAAAGTTTTAAGCCATAAGGCGCAAAGGCAAGTCACAAAATGGCATAATGCCTCTGTAGATTATAGTCCAGTGGTGTAAGGCGTTGCTCTTGACTCGGGGGTCGTCTGTTTGATTCCCGAGTAGGAAAATGGTGTTTCCAAGTTTACAGAATGCAGGCTGATCACCTGATTGGGCGTTTGCACACTGCAGGATAACGACACGACACGATACCCCAGATTGGGCGTTTTTACACTGCGACGGTAACGACACGACACGATACCACAGAATGTAGTTTAAAGTTCACTGCACAGAATAGATAAGGGCCACCGCACATAATATAATACAATTTCAAGTTGGCCGACTACCGTACAAACTAAATTGCGTAGTGTCACAATTTAATTGGATAACTTCATCGTGTACGCTGCCAGCCGCAGACTTATAGATTAAGTTGGTAACTGTGTCGCTAGCCTAGCGACGTGCGTGTTAAAATGCGTAAAAAGCACGCTTTTATTGTGGCACTAATAAAACGAAGGCGAAAAGTAGTCCTCAAAGTTGATATCAAGAATGCATTTAATTCGGTCGACCGCTGTGCCCTGCTTGATCAGTGCTTAGACAAGGTACCCGACTATTTGGCAATGTTACAATACGCCTACTCAACTCGTTTATATGGGCCATTTGATCGACTCGTCTGTTGGCTGTCAGCAAGGAGATCCCCTTTGTATTAGTTAATTTTGTTTATTTATTACTTAATTTTATTTTAACTTAGATTTTATTATAGCTTTTGTTTGTATATTAAATAAACCCAAAGTTTCAATCATTATGGACTAAAATATTACTTTACTCTTAGGAATTATTTAAACTTAAAGGCGAAAAGAAAGGAGAATATTTTGGGTGCATTCAATATTAAGTGACAGAATATTAGAATTAGTAAGGTACGATAGTCGGCCAACTTGAAATTGTATAATATTATGTGCGGTGGTCGGTGGCCCTCTATTCTGTGGTATCGTGTCGTGTCGTCTCGTTATCGTGCAGTGTGCAAACGCCCAATAGAGGGCCCTGACAAGGTGATCCATATGTCGGATGGGGTATGTAAGGTCCTGCGCCTGATCTCTCGTCTTTTATGACTGAAATTAGTAAAGGAAGATGTAAATATATTATCCTTACTAATCCATGCTAATATTGTAAATGCGAAAGTGTATCTGACTTTATGTCTGTCTGTATCTCCGTACGGAGATACTTTGAGTCCCGAGAAAGGCAAATTGTACTTTTATACCAGAAAATTAATGTACGATTAATGATTATATTTTAAACCGGAAACAAAGGAGTTGCGCATGTCATCTAGTTTACTGTTTACAGCAAACTTTTTTTTTTCTTGTTATGGCTCTCGGCTTGTAAACCATAGCCAGTGTCAAGTAAAGTTTTGGCGGGAGAAAAATTTTTTCGTAAAAAATTTACAAAATTTTCAAGTTGTTTTTCCAGATTATCGTCAAGTCGAAAGTCTAGTCAAAGTCTAAGAAGTAGTCGGTAAAGTCAACGAGTCAAGTCAGTTGTTTTAGTAAAGTGGTAGACCCTTTACTAAAACTTTCGATGGAGTTTTGGAGGGAACACAAAATGGCACGTTTCTTGAAGTTGTATCACTTGCCCACACTTGTGCACGACAACGAATATTTAATGGTTAATATTCTACCAACATTACACATTAAAAACCGAAATAACACAATTTTAGGAAAATAATACAAAAACAAAACGTCACTCTTTCGTATTCCCAGCAAAAAACCTACAGCAAACTTCGGGACGAAATCTACATAATTTTGATCGACTCTCACCATGGGTGTCTTATCACTCTGTTGACAGATCCATTCTGTTGACACATCCACTATGTTGACACAGATGATTCGTTTACACCATACTATATGACATAATATGATAACACTTTCACAGATTAACAAGACTGGATTGAGGAAAGAAGAAAATTGAAAATAGATTTTTTGTCTGTGTTTTCCGGTTTACATTAGTTATGAATCCTTTGTATTTAAAGAGATAGGATGCTTTTATAAGCTTATAAGCTTAGTCTGTAACGCTTTTATAACTTTTCTGTCACACTTTTATAAGCTTTTAACTTGTCTGTAACGCTTTTATAAGCTTGGTCTGTATGTATGTAACGGAATCATTGAGCATAATTATTTTTACCTATCTCCAATAGTTAAATTAATTCGAAACTGTGCAATTAAAAGCCAATGACAATGCAATAATTAGTAAAAAAAAGACGGGTGCACTCCGGGAGTGCCGACAGAAGTGAAAACTTGATTATTAACGTTGTGCATTTTTTTAACCCTTTTTAGGGTTCCGTAGCCAAATGGCAAAAAACGGAACCCTTATAGATTCGTAATGTCTGTCTGTCTGTCCGTCCGTATGTCACAGCCACTTTCAGGTTTCTAATATCATTTTTTTTAACCTGAATAGTTTGCGAGAGAGATTCTTCCAAAGTGGTAAAACGTATGTCGTCGTCGTCCCCCCCCCCCCCCCCCCCGTAACATCTAAAGTAGGAGCATGATAATTCTAAAAAAAATATACGATGTACATTACTATAAAAACTATCAACGAAAATTGGTTTGAACGAGATCTAGCAAGTAGTTTTTTTTTTGTATACGTCATAAATAGTAAACCTTAATTTAACTTTCATTAAATCAACTGAAATATAAAAATAAATCAAAAACCTTTTAATTTCATAGAAATAAACCTTATTGCTGCTGCGGAACCCTTCATGGGTGAGTCCAACTCGCACTTGGCCGGTTTTTTTTATGAAAATCGATGATTACAAAATCGTTTTTTAATTAATCGAAACCCTTACAATCGATTCAATTTTTAACCCATTTTTTATGAAAATTGATTTTTAAAAAATCGTTTTTTTTTAAATTACTTAATCGAAACCCTTACAATCAATTCGAGTTCGAGTTAGACACAAAACACTACTCTCCAACCGTCTTACAGTTTTTCCAAGGATTTTCGATCAACACGAAAATCTGACGCGAGTTTCACAGTTTTTACCCATCCCACAAAAGTGCTCAACACCGCTAAAGAATTTTTGACTTCAATAAAAAATCTAATATTATCAGATCAAAATAAATGAAGCGTGTTATTTTAGTCTTTTTAAACTATTATTATTATCTCAGATACTTTGACAGAAGATACTTTGAGTCGTGGGAGAGGTCCCAGGACTGAAAATATAAGCATACCTTTCAGCGCAATAGGTTCAGCGGTTTGAGCGTAAAGAGATAACAGACAGATACACTTTCACATTTTCAATATTACTTGTATGGATTTACATAATATCCTGATATATTCGCACCACAGACCACTTATACATTCCCAATCCCTTAAACTAAACTCCGGAATTCCATCTTTCATATCGCTGAAAATATTCCCATCCACAATTCACAATATGATTCAATATCCGTAGCATATTGATCGGTTATTCACATTCTGTGAGTTTATTCCCAATTCCGTCAAACTCGGGAATACCCCTCGAGCTGTTAGGGACTTCCTTGTAAAATGAATACCTTTTACCTTTTTGGATGGGATATAAACTTTTGGAAATAAAAATCGTACTCATCAAATCCTTACTAACATTATAATTTGAAAGTACCACTCCCCGTGATATTATAAGAATTAGAGAGATAAAAATTTGCGTGAGATATTATAAGGAAAGGGCCTCCTAAATAACTCAATCGAGCAAACGAGTCACCTGATAGAAAGCAACTACCGTCGCACATGACACTCGAAACATTAGAAGAGCTGCAGGTGCGTTGCCGGCCTTTTAAGAGGGAATACGCTCTCTTCTTGAAGGTTTGCAGGTCGTATAGGTCCGGAAATACTGCTGGTGACAGTTCGTTCCAGAGTTTTACAGTGCGCGGCAGAAAGTTGCTCAAAAAACGCACCGTGGAAGACTACCACTCATCAAGGTGATGAGGATGGTATATTTTTCGAGTGGGGCGATGGCGAAAAGTTGCAAAAGATATGATTGCGAACGATTCCTCTGAGCACTCCCCGTGATACAACCGATAGAGGATGCAGAGTGAAGCTACATCTCGGCATAATTTCAATTTGTAAAATTGCAGGAGGTACGATTCCAAACAATACAGCTCGTAATTTCTAGACGCTCCCTAAGCAAATTCGCTGGTCGACCGAACATTTCACTTGTTATGGAACTTTCGATTGCTAACCGAAAGTTTCTAACATAATGTAACAAGCGGAAAATGATTTCGACAGCTAATCGACAAATGTTCGCCCCCTGAGTGGAGAGTTTGACACGGTAAAATTAATCATCGGGGTGGGGCCACGAACTGTTGGTGCGACTGCGTCTGAGACGGTGAATGTCGCTGCGATTTTTCAAATCTCGTTGGTTAACGATGATGGACATAATTGCTGTTATGATTGAAAAAGTATAGCATGTAACACAGTAGATCATGATAAGCATTTACTGCCAAATATTATAATCTTATTTTATATTTACTCACTTGTATTGTAATATCTTCATTTGTCATTAATCATTATAATAATTATTGTTACATCACCAATCACGGGCAAAAGTGAAAAGGCTAAACTAAAATATTGCAACACTAAGTATAGGTTACTCTTCTAGTGTTGCAAGTTTCGTTCATGGTTTGATATCCTACTTTGGCGCCATTCGTTTGCCTAGCCAGAAATACAAGAAAATTATTTCACACTAATTATCTGTGAGACTGTGGTATTGACCCAATATTACAAGGCATAGGTATGGATACAATAATAATAATTATGTACATAACAACACTAATTATTATTTTAGGCTGTTTATACACGGCGATCGGCGCCGCAGAGACAACGGCGCGGCGGCAGCGCCGCGCGCCGCGCGGCGCGTGCGTATAATTCAAGTTCTAACCGAATAACCGAAAAGACTTCAAAATTATGAAGATTGAGTACAGAAATAGTTGAGGTTGAGCCGTATTCGGAAAAAGGCACATTTAGAGAGGAAAAATTATTTAATACTTTTTAGTTCATATTATAAGGATGTTATTATTATTCATGATATTATAAGTTTAAACACTTACGGATTTTGTCGCGGAGCACTTTTATTAATCCCGACGTTTCGGCTACTTTGCAGCGGCCGTGGTCACGGGTGGACTGCGGTTTCCAGTCCGTACTGGTTCACATAATGATTTCTTAAGTTTTCGCGAGTATCACTCATGATATTATAAGTTTAAACACTTACGGATTTTGTCGCGGAGCACTTTTATTAATCCCGACGTTTCGGCTACTTTGCAGCGGCCGTGGTCACGGGTGGACTGCGGTTTCCGCATGATGTTATTATTGTTTTTACCTTGGAAGTCGGTTTTAATTTTTTGTTAATCCATAACTGAAATACACTATATTGTTTTCTGCTGTTAAATAATTTCATCATCTTACTTAAGAGTTAAGCCTTTGTTAACTATCGCCCCCATACCAATCACCTTATTTTGATCTTACTTAAGCCTTTATTAAGTTCCTAGCTCTCACCAAAGTTTTCTCTGCGTTTTTCACAACAAAACGGCGACATGGCCCCAAATCCTCTATGACGTTCAATTTAATGCCTGTTTACTTGACAGACAAATTCCCGGATCCATCCTAATCTTAGATTTATATTCTATTTATTTTTATTGGCGATTAGGGAGGAATTATACGAAGGACGCGACAGATTTGCATTAAAAATTGTTGAGCCGTTTTGATACAGAAAATTGGATGGATTAAAAATTTTTGATTGTTTCGATGATTATTATTATTTGGCTAGTGTCCAGCCAAAGTTATATTACTATTTACCAAGTAACAACAAGTCACCATAATTCATATTTGATATTTTTATAAACAGTAACCAGATGACGCCCGCAACTTCGGGAACCGTATACTTTTCCGGGATATAAAGTATCCTATGTCCTTTTCCAGGACTCAAAGTGCCATGCCATCCATGCCCAGCAAAATCGGTTCCGCGTTTTGGGGGTGAAGAGGTAACATGCAGACAGGCAGACAAACAGACAGACACATAATAATAGTATGGATATGGATGGACATGACAAGACAAAGTTCTACCAAACATTACCCTTCCTTTTACCTTCGCAATCGAGTAAAATTAGAATTTCGAAACACAAATATTAATGGCAGCAAACACTTGAAAATGACCGGTTTAAAAAACAGCGCATATTTATATGGACTCTGCAAACAGTGTCACGCTGCACCGTCATAACATTATGACGTGACACGGAAACGTCACGCGGAAATACAATTGCATTTCGACGTGACACTCCGAAGAGTTTTAATATCCTGTATAATTGCATAATATAATCTATGCTAATATTATAAATGGGAAAGTGTGTCCGTTTGTCTGTCTATCTGTTCTCTGGCAAACTGACGAAGGTAACAGTCTGTTACTTCTTCACGCCCAAACTGCCAACCGATTTTATTGATTTTAGTATGGGGATACTAAAAGTCCCGGGAAAGGACACAGGATACTTTTTATCCCGGAAAAATGTACGGTTACGGGCGTCATCTAGTATTTACAATACTAGCATACCTGTAGTCATTGCGTGACTAAAGTCTAGACTCAGTTTAGTTCTAGACACGCAAAATGTGCTAAGAAAAACCTATGTTCGTGACGAACTGTAGTTGAGTACCTAAATACTACTCGTAAAAGTAAATAATTATGCTTTATTCGCCTGAAGAAGTTCGTGTTGTGGATCTTACGTCTATAATAATAATATTATGTCAAATTTATGTAACGACTAACACAAATTATTATTAATGAAAATGTACTAGCTTTTGACGACCTCTGTGGCTCAATTGGTTGAGAAGCCAAGCCGGGTGTCACGTTTTTTGGGGGTCTGTCAAAAATTTCACTCCTCAAAAGGGGTTTCGCCACCAAAAAAGTAACAGAACTGCTCTTCTGTATTATTCATTCTGTGTAGCCTTGTTTGTTTTCTAGGAGCCGAGTTTGTATAACATAATGGGGACAAACGAGCAAACGGGTCTCCTGATGGAAAGCAACTACTGTCGCCAATGGACAGTCGCAACATTAGAAGAACTGCAGGTGCGTTGCCGGCCTTTTAAAAGGAAAAACACTTTCTCCTTGAATATTTTCAGGTCGTATTGATCCGGAAATACTGCTGGCGACAGTTACTCTACTGTACGATATGTACACTGTGACCTTAGTACGGCTTTATTAAATAAGTTTCATAATTTACCTTCCGAGAAACTTAGTTACCTTTGACACGGAGGTATACCTTCAGGTAGTTTTATGGATCAGAATATACCTTACAAGGTAGCTTGGTATTATCCCTGGAAACTGTATTTATTATGTACTTACATAATATTTTAATACATTAATTGTTTTGCCCAGTTCAAGTTGCAAAAATTACGTCCGTTAGAAAAAAATGAATTTCACCCTTGTCACACTTTTCTTCGCAAATCCGTTTGTCCCAATTAAACCTAACCTTTATTTTTGATGCGCAGGGGAAACCCATCATGGGTGCCCCGGGTTGGGGATGTGCCTCAGTTAGCTGAAGCATCCCGGGGGTATGTGGGACTCCCGACTTCGGGTTTACCCACTAATACCACCTGCGGTTTGCCTTCAGCCATATACGGAGGGATGTCCTGGATCTGTCTAACACAGGACTCCCTCCACAATTATTAAGCCTAATCTAATTTAACCTTTGTCCTTTCCTGAGACTCAAAGTATCTTCATTTTAAATTTAAGCAAAAACGGTACAGGGTTTGAAGAGAGCCAACTTTTGCCTACTTCATTGGGACTCAAGCTATTCTATACCAAATTGCATCCAAATTTGTCCAGTGGTTTAGGCATGAAGAGAGGTTTTTTTACAATAGGTACAATTAGGTAACGGTTATACAGACACTACACGTACAGAAATTTCCGAAAAAAATGTAGGTACGGGTACCGCACTTTTTACAAACTGCGTGAAAGAACCAATATTCAAAGAAAGATCCAATACTTAGTTAATATCTTAAAAAATACTTATTTCATTCCTTATTACTATCCATCGGTTTTCTAGGAGACCGTTGCGTATAACAACTCTTATTTTTCACCACTAACTGAGTAAAAAACTTTTATTATCACAACAACAAAAACTTTCGATTCGCTGGCCGAGTTTCCAGTTTATAGTGTTTTGATCAATGCCATGAAAGTTATGGGAAAAAGTTTGTGTTGTTTCAACGTTTTGTTGTCTATAGTCAGAGCATTGGGACGAGCCACAAAACTGTATTAACCATACTAATATTATAAATGCGAAAGTCTGTCTGTCTGTAACCTCTTCACGCCCAAACCGCTGAACCGATTTTGCTGAAAGTTGTCATGGAGATACTTTGAGTCCCGGGAAAGGACATAGGATACTTTTTGTTCCGAAAAATGTACGGTTCCCGCGCGATAAACGAATTTTGGCGCAACGGAGTTGCAGGCATCATATTATAGTTTGAAAATGGAACTTTCAATCGATCAATCAATCATTTATTTGCTTTAAAAATTTGCTTTCAGAAGTCTAGTTATAGCGGTTTTTGAGATACAGCCTGCCCAAGTATCACACTTCAGACACCGTAAATCTATTTATGCTTTAGGAGTACTAATCATGGCTTATTTATAGACATAATAGACATTGGCATTCTATACATGGTTTTGAATAAGAGCTAAGTTTCTAATAGAAAAAAATATCTAGTGCTTCTTGCTTTAAAACCTTTATTAGTTCATTACACTGAGATAAGACTGAGAGAATTTCCCGGGACTCAAATTGATTTGTTATGGACTATATCTGCTCTGTTAAAAGCGCTGCTCTAGTTCAATTATTCTATAGACTTATTATCACAAATACTTTTTAAGAATTGAAATTATTTGTAGAACATTTATTTTAAGACTATAACTTAATAGAATCAATGACACGATACTCAATAGTGTATACTCTAGTGAAAGTCCAGTTTCCTCCATCATTAGGAAACTTAGTCTTTAAGTATTTTATTTTAAGAGTATTAAGTATATAACATGTCGGAACATCTGCTATAGACACAGAGGGAGGGCTGTTACGTGGGAGGCCTTACGGTGGAACAGCGCTCTTATGGAATAATAATGTGTTTCCAAATGTGACAGAAATTGATTGCAATAATCCGCGAGTGTGTGCGATCCGTGTTGTGTCGGCGTCGAGGCCTTTTATTGTCGTGTGTGTCTACATGCCGGTAAATAAAACGGATAACCTTCCAGTGTTCACAGACTGCATGGGAACTGTAAGTGCTATCAATAATGAATATTGTAACGAACCTATTTATATTATGGGGGATTTTAATGCCCACCCGGGAACTTTATTTTATAATGAATTGACAAGTATTTGCAATGACTATAATTGGTTAATTATTGACTCATTAATGTTGAACGTAAATAATATAGAAAACAATTTTACATATATAGATATAGCCAGCGGGTCAAAGCGTTGGCTAGACCATTGTGTAGTATCTTTAAGTGCCCAAACCTCTGTATTTAATGTGTATGTGAAATACGACGTACAGTGGTCGGATCATTTTCCTATCGTTTTTGAATGTAATATAACATGTCTTACATCAGTTAAAAATATGGATAACGCTTTTTATCAAAATAAAGTAGTATGGGGTGAAAGGTCTAATGACCAAATTTTGTCATATAAATATGAGTGTCAAAAGCGCTTACGACACATAGATTTTCCAGAGGTTTGTATGACGTGTGCTGATTATAAATGTAAAAATGCCAGTCATTTGCCTGCAATTGATAAAATGTATTCAGATATTGTGCTAGCCTTATCACACGCCTCCTTGGAGGGTCGGGGGGGCAGTCGTGGTCGGGGCAAGCGTAAGGTAAAGCGAAGTATCATGGGCTGGAAAAAACATGTTAGTGATAGCCACGGGGAGGCTAGGGCGGCTTTTCGAGAATGGATTTTATGTGGCCGTCCGACTACTGGTAATATATATACTAAGATGTGTGAGTCGAGAAAAATATTTAAGTCACGTTTAAAATGGTGTCAAAAACACCAAGAACAAATAAAGCTGGATACCTTAGCCACTAAGCATTGTCAAAAAGATTTCCGTAACTTCTGGAAAGGTACTAATCGTCTGAGAAGCCGCCCTGGTCTTCCAGTGTCTGTGGATGGTACGAGTGACCAGAAGGAGATAGCTGACAGGTTTAAAAATCTGTTTGTTGTAAAATCGCCTCTGGGACCGTCGGTGTCGCAGGTGACGGATGAGGTATGCAGAGATGATAGTATGTATATTAGGGTTAGGGCTTCTGATGTAGTGACGGCAATCAAATCGATATCCAAGGGAAAATCCCCCGGACACGATGGATTAAGCATAGAACACCTAAAATATGCTGGCCCTCATATATCGCGAGTGTTGGCCGTGCTGTATAGTCTCTGTATATCACATTCTTACTTACCTCACGACATGATGAAAACTGTTGTAGTTCCAGTCACGAAAAATAAAACGAAAAGCCTGTCAGACATTTCTAATTACAGGCCCATCTCGCTGGCAACTATCATTGCAAAAGTATTCGACAGCATTCTTAATACACATTTAAACAGATATATCAGATGTCATGATGCGCAGTTCGGCTTTCGTTCTGGCCTTTCTACCGAATCCGCAATATTGTGTCTTAAGAGTGCTGTCAAGTATTATAACACAAGAAAAACGCCCGTCTACGCCTGCTTCCTCGACCTTTCGAAGGCATTTGACCTCGTCTCATATGACATTCTTTGGAAGAAGATGAGGAAGTCGCGTATACCTCATGAATTGGTTAATACTTTTAAATATTGGTATGACAATCAAATAAATAGTGTTAGATGGGCTGGTGCGATGTCAGATCCCTACAAGCTGGAATGTGGCATGAGACAGGGCGGGTTAAGCTCACCTGTTCTATTTAACCTTTATGTAAATGGACTGATTGAGGAGCTCAGCATGCAGCATATCGGTTGTTATATAGATGGAGTATGTTTCAATAACATTAACTATGCGGATGATATGGTCTTGCTGAGTGCCTCAGTCTGTGGTCTCAAAAAGCTGCTTGATATTTGTGAGCGTTACGCAGCGGAGCATGGGCTGATATACAATAGTAAAAAGAGTCAGTGCATGGTCTTTCACAGTGGAACCAGAAAGGTGGATACAGTGCCGACTCTTTTACTCAATGGTGTTCCTTTAGCTAGAGTCGAGGAGTTCAAATACCTAGGACACATTGTGACGTCCACTTTGAAAGACGACACTGATATCGAAAGGGAGCGAAGGGCGCTGTCGGTTAGGGCAAACATGGTTGTCAGGAGGTTTGCAAGATGCTCGTTAGAAGTAAAAATGACGTTGTTTAGAGCTTTTTGTACATCCTTCTACACTTGCAGCCTCTGGGCAGCATATACGCAAAGGGCCTACAGCGCCCTTCGCGTCCAATATAATAACGCGTTCAGGATGCTGGTGGGGCTCCCCCGCTGGTGCAGCGCTTCGGCGATGTTCGCGTGCGCACGAGTGGACTGTTTCTTTGCCACAATGCGTAGGCGAACATCGTCGCTGGTGCAGCGCATGCGGGGGAGCTCCAACGGCATGCTGGCCGCGCTCTGTGAACGCCCTGATAACCTGTATATCAGTCACTGCTGTCGCATGCATGCAGAATACAGGATGAAATAATAATTGTTATAATTTTATGTAAGTATTGTGTGTTTTTTCTTCAAATGTGACTTTTATTAATGTAATTTGATCTGTAAGTATATATATGAGTCTTTGATACTTGAAATAAATGATTATTATTATTATTATTATTATAAAGGACAGCGTTCTGCAAGCATAAAGAAAGCATGTTTTGGAGAAAAGTGGAAAAGTATAAAAAGGTGCCTTTAGACAGTCACATCAACTTTCTTTGCCATCAAAGTTATCAGTAATCAGACTAATCACTTCAGCTCGAATCGACATAATATTATTTTCATCGAGCTGCGAAGAAGAAGAATTGGCACCGTCTCGAAAATCTATTCTTGATGAAAACCATGATGAACTACAGACTGACAATGATAGTAAAAGTGACGATTCTGGCGATGAAGAGTTGCATATAATTTGCTTGCTTTTTAAAAATACGTAGCATATTAAGCTACCTAATAATTTTGTACAGATAGGTTTTACTATCTGTATACAATTTTTTTTATTATTTTTATTATTATTTTATTAATTATTGCGAATACTAGATGACGCCCGCGACTCCGTTGCGCCAAAACTCGTTTATCGCGCGGGAACCGTACATTTTTCCGGGACAAAAACTATTCTTTTGTCCTTTCCCGGGACTCAAAGTATCTCCATGCCAAATTTCAGTAAAATCGGTTCAGCGGTTTGGGCGTGAAGAGGTAACAGACAGACATACAGACAGACACACCTTCGCATTTAAAATATTAGTATGGAGTTATATTTATATTATTGTAAGTATCGATTTTCGAGACGGTGCCAATTCTTCTTCTTCGCAGCTTGATTAAAATGATATTATGTCGATTCGTTGATGCCAATAAGTTTGGGGCGTTCCACGCCAAGCCGACAGGAAAAAAAGTCGATGTCTCCGATTTTAATAATTTTTTTGTGAGTAGCTTCATTTTGATAAGACAAACAACTTTCTATCTGCGAAAAATCTTGAAAGTGGTAGCTAATAGAGATAGAAAGGATTTCATACTTTCATTTGATGGTCCTAAAATATGGATTGTTCTATTTGTAGGACAATGTTACTCTTAAATTATATATTGAAAGTGATATATGTATAACTATAATAACCTACCAATATACAAAAAATCTGCTGGTTAGGGTTCCGTTACCGTAGTCAACCAAGTTTTGTTGAATACAGAACCCTAAAACGGAACCCTCTTTGAGAAAATTAAGAAAAATTTTATAAGTAAGTAAGTAGTTAAATTATTTAAATAATATATATTTTTTTAATCTTTAATCGGCTTTGTAGCACTAAGTGCCGAATAGAGAAATTAAGTTTCAAAGTCCCATCATTCTTAATGGAGGCACTTTACATGGCTATTTGTATTTGCTATTGGCTATTTGTTGCATTTGAAAAAATTATTGACGAATACACAAACAAGCAAGTAATGGCAAATACGGCCATAATTCCACACATGGTCATCAAATACCAAACTATTACTTGATTTTCTTTACTTGCCTATTTGAATCTTTTGATGTGCGTCAAAAACCGACAAAGGTACGGATATAAATTGTGTATTTGGTATTGGTCATATTTGTCAAATAGGCAAATAAGGCAAATATTTGTCAAACATACTGTCTACACATGGTGATTATTTGGCGAAAACATCAAATACGCAAATACAAATAGCCATGTGAAGTGCCTCCATAATAGTCTAGTCATTATAATGTGACAAAAATATTTGACACGCGTATTAATAACACGTAAAGGTATAACATAATCGATTATTATTAAAATCGGAGACACCGACTTTTTTCCTGTCCGCTTGGCGTGGAACGCCTAATATAAAACAGGAAGGCCACCAGAAATATTGGTTCTCTATGGTATTGCACTTTCTTTCTTTCTTTCTTTTTCTTCTTTTTTGGCAACTTGACACAAAGGATGTGTATGTTGTGCCACAGACAAGGTAAAAAGGTAAGGAATATGGCGGGAAAACCATATTCCTCCTATTACATTTTTTATCATCGTTTTCATGTACCGTCAGGTCTAAAGTCTAGTCAAAGTCTAAGTAAAAGTCAATACAGTCAAGGAGTCAAGTCGGTCGATTTAGTAAAGTGGTAGACGCTTTACTGAAACTTTCGATGGAGTTTTGGAGGGAACACAAAATAGCACGTTTCTGGATATTACATCACTTTCCTACACTTGTGCATGAACACGAATATCTAATGGTTAATATTCTACCAATATTACACATTAAAAACCCAGCTAACACAATTTTAGGAAAATAATATAAAAACACAACAGCACTCTTTCACATGCCCGCCAAAACTCCAAGTATTGCACTGAAAAATCACCAAAACGCGAATAAAACTCCTTCTTCTTATGCCAGTCTGATAATTACTCTGGTAGATAATTACGAGAAAAAATTGTTTACAAACATATTTTCTTTCTATAGATTACGATAGGATGGTCTTGAGAACAATTAAACTATAGAAAGATTATTTTTTCTTGTGAAAGTGCAAATTGACTTGTCATGCTCTAAAAATTACCTTTAGCTCAATTTTAGGAGTAAATCTTCTAATCAATGCTTACTTATAGATAATTTAATCTAGAGGCCATTTTTATTATAAGAATACGATGGTAATCGCCATTTTGGTAAAAATAAAAAAAACAGTTATAATAAAATACGCGATTTATTTATTTGTAAACATAAAAATACTTAAATAAATTATAATTTTATCAAACTACATTATTAAGTTATTTATTTTCACAAAATATGTTAAAAATATGCATTAATAATATTATTTATTAAAAAAATATTATTTACTTTTACGAATATAATAGGCCCATCAGTTTTTTAAGACTATTTCATTGACTTTCACGATAAAATAAATTCGGCACGGAATTTGAGCCCTCCGTTCGCGCAAAACATAAAAAATATAATATTATAAGTACTTATTTAATTTCATTTCGCCATTAAAGCTTTGACTTAAAATACTTTAAACCACTGTGTGCCATTAGAAAATAGGAAATGCTTTTTAAAAGAAGTAACTCTTGTTGATGTTTTTATTTAGTTGATTTTGATTATTACTGGTAAAAACACTGGTTCCAAGGTAAAAACAATAATAGCATCCTTATTATATGAACTAAAAAAAATGGTTGCCTGTAAAGTCGGTTTTACGGGCGAAGATTTTACGTGACAACGTGTGGGAGAGAGACGCAAGGCATTCGGCGGGCCTCTCTCTCGTTCGGTGACTCATCGTAACGTTACCGAGCGTTACACTTTTTCATAAGTGACTCCCAGCCGCAACCTAATTTAAGACGTTGTCACGTCAAAAGTATTAAATAATAATTATTCCTATCTAATAGTGCCTTTTTCCGAATTCGGCTAAAACTCAACTATTTCTGTACTCAATCTTCATAATTTTGAAGTCGGTGCCAGTTCCAAAAGTTTCAAATATTCTGTCAGAGAACTGAAGATTCATCTGGTACCGACTTCAAAATGATGAAGATTGAGTACAGAAATAGTTGAGTTTTAGCCGAATTCGGAAAAAGGCACTATTAGATAGGAATAATTATTATTTAATACTTTTTAGTTCATATTATAAGGATGCTATTATTGTTTTTACCTTGGAAGTCGGTTTTAATTTTTTGTTAAAAATAATAATGGGCTATCAAGTGCTTACGCATTTCTGAGAATCGTTTGTAAGACATTGCCACTCTAGTATTTTAGAAACTCATTGCATAATATATATAAGCTTTTCTGTACAGTGTACTGTGTACAGAACCCTAAAATGTAAATAAATTGAAGTGCTTTATTGAATTTACTAAAAGCTCACAGCTTATCGGATTTTTAGCTTATACAGCTTAGATGCAATCCACAAAGAGTATGCTAAACTTTATGTACTTTTAATTTACTTAATTGTGTTACATACTGTACTTTTTAATTTGTGAAGACGCCCGGGGTTCCGCCAAAATTCGTTTATCGTACCTTTTTCGACCGTACATTTTTTTCACATAAAAAGTCATGAACGTAAAAAAAGGCGGACGGAGTCTTATTAGTTATTAACTTATTACACACAAAACTGTGTCTTCAGTTGGCCACGCACATATTCTGACGCCTGTCAGATGGTATGGACTATGGACTAGCGTAATAATGTGTGCGTGCTGGCCGACTCTGTAGGACACGGTATTGTGTATTTTGGGACTCCGTCCGCCTTTTTTTATACGTTCATGTAAAAAGTATTCTATGTTCTTTTTGGGGACCTATTTTTAATCGAAATATGTTAAGCGTGAATATGTAACAGACAGACAGACATATATATTTTCGTAAAACCTTTTACGTTTACCACCTGACATTTACAAATAACATACCCCTTTATCGGTCGGGTATCTAACTCGTTTATCCCCTCAATCTGCCATATTTGACATTCGTTATTCAAAACAGCAATTAACTAAACACACTGAACAAAGTTAGTTAAGGTTTGGTTTAGTTAAGGATATTTGGACAAATGAACTTCTAGATACATAATATTATATCCATATTTCCATACTATTATTATAAATGCGAAAGAGTGTCTGGCTGTCTGTCTGTCGGTCTGTCTGTCTGTTACCTCTTCACTAACTTCAGATCAGAAACTAAACATTCGCATCACTTCCACGACGCGACGGTAGCGAAACGGCGAAGCCATATTTACTGGTATTGTAGTTTGTTGAAGTTAGGGTCAGTAGTTAGGCCGTGTAGATTCAGAAGCTTGGCTCTACATGAGATCTCATATCTTTTTCACAAGGTAAACCTTATGTGGTCGTCTCGGCAACATTTTTAACCGAATTCCAAAAAACGAGGAGGTTATATGTTCGGCTGTGGATATTTTTTTATTTTTTATTTTTTTTTTGTATGTTCAACGATTACTCCGCCGTTTGTGAACCGATTTTCGAAATTTTTGTTTTGTTGTATTTGGTTCAATCCAATTTGGTACCATGTTCACAAAAGTGGTGACCTGATGATGGGATCCATGAGTAATCGAGGGAACTCCTCGAAATTTATATGGAAACATATAGTGATTTTGGTTTTATGTGAAGTGTACTAAGAATACGCTACCAAAAAGTCAAATATTGGGTCAAGGTATACCATGATTTCCAAGATGCTGAGAGAACTCCTGACTCCTTATAGATACACGTTTGGGAGTATTGGCGTTGTTTTAAGAACAGAAAGCATATGCTACTATGCAATTCATATTTATCGTCATAATCATCATCATCGTCATCATCATTACCACGTCGTGTTAAGGTCACCAATGTCTCATGGCACATAATAGATAATAGTACAAGGCATAGGTATGGATATACTAATAATAATAATTATGTACTGTATAACAACACCTGTTTGTTTAATACACGGCGGTCGGCACCGCAGAGGAGGCGACGGCGTCACGCGCCGCTCGGCGGCGCGTGGCGGCAGACGACAGATCGAATACTTTACTACTTTATAGTTTATATACAGATCGAATACTTTACTAACTACTTTATAAAATTTATATAGACAACTAGAATTAAAATAAAGTTATTTTAAAAAGAGCATTTAAACAAAACAAAGTCATTAAGTGTCTTTTTAATTAGTTATTCTTATTAATCGATAGATGGCGCACTAAGTATCGATTTGAAATTGAATTCTTGATTACAAGAACAGCTGTCAATAATTATGATATATTATATATTATGAGTAGCTACGCTACATCCTATGCAAGTTTATACAATTTTTTATCTGATAGATCCTTCGATCGTGGAAAAACGCCTTTCTATTGTTATCGCAATCGCCGGTGACCGCTTGGGGCTTGAAGTATTAAAATTGTTAAATTAGTTACTTAGCACAATATTATGTTCACTTCACTGATAATATATTATTTTGTGAGTGTGAATTGTGACTCTTAACAAATTGTAATAAGATACGTAAAATATACGCGAAGGTTTACCTACTAGTGTAACTAAAAAGAGTGAAATTATTATTATTTTTAACAAAAAATTAAAACCGACTTCCAAGGTAAAAACAATTTAAATAACATTAATATGAACTAAAAAGTATTAAATAATTTTTACTATCTAATAGTGCCTTTTTCCGAATTCGGCTAAACCTCAACTATTTCTGTACTCAATCTTCATAATTTTGAAGTCGGTGCCAGTTCCAAAAGTTTCAAATAATTAAGCTATCTGGTACCGACTTCAAAATAATGAAGATTGAGTACAGAAATAGTTGAGGTTTATCCGAATTCGGAAAAAGGCACTATTAGATAGTAAAAATTATTTAATACTTTTTAGTTCATATATTAATGTTATTAAAATTGTTTTTACCTTGGAAGTCGGTTTTAGTTTTTTATTAAAAAAATAATACAAGAAATGTTTCTAGTGGGATTTAATATATTGTGACTTTTCCAATGTTACATAGACAGACAGACAGACAGACAGACAGAGAAAGACAGTGGACTAGAACTTGTATTTTTATTACTAAGGGGTAGACGAATAATTATTATTATTGTCACTTAAATAAATTAAGCCATTTTAAGTGAAGTCCATTATTTTATAATAATGATAATATTGTAATAACATAGCGTGTTGGAAATGTATACAAAATACATAACTTTTTAGGTTGATACATAATTATTATAATCTAAAATATACAGATAATTATTATATATAAATTTTAAATAAAAAACTATAAAAGGAAAAACTTGCCCAAGTGTATTATATTTAAAGTATAGGTAATAAGTAGGAATATTTCACACGCATCTATTATAATAATAATAGCTCCCACACCGGTTTCGGTGACGGTGGTTGGTTTCATTGAAACCAGGCCAGCTACGCAGGAGTAATTTTATAGCGCCCAAGTGTGTGCGCAGTACACAAGAGCACTCTCTATTCCTTTACTCTCATAACCCAGTGGGACGGACGACCGACACGACCGGCGAGAGATCAACTTTCAAAAAAAGGAGGTGATATATTCGGCTGTGGATTTTTTTTGTGTATGTTCAACGATTACTCCGCCGTTTATGAACCGATTTTCAAATTTTTTCTTTTGTTGTATAGGGTTCAACTCCAATTTGGTACCATGTTCACAAAAGTGGTGACCTGATGATGGGATCCATAAGTAATCGAGGGAACTCTTCAAAATTTATATGGAAACATAATAGTGATTTTGGATTTATGTGAAGGATCCTAGGCATATTATGCTACCAAAAGGTAAGATTTTACACCAAGGCATGCCATGGTTCCGAAGATACTAAGAGGACTCCGGATTCCTTATAGATACAAGTTCGGGAGTTTCGGCGATGTTTTAAGAATGAAAGCATATGCTACTTTGCAAGTTACATTCATCATCATCATCATAATCTTCATCATAATTATCAGTAGCATCACACGATGCATCGTTATGAGTTACGGCCATAGTTATTGGTACTTTTCATAGCATTCGATCGAGGCTCTAGTTTGTCGAGTGATTTTGAAAATTGTATTAATAATGTTGTTACAAAGTAAATGATTTAAACTTGGTGTTGTGGTTACCAAGTTGGTAATTTGATCTAGGAAACTCCTTGATTGGGACAAAATATATAGTTATATTATTGTAGCTTAAAGTAGTTAAAGCGTAATATTTTATTATGTTGAGCTGATGAGTTTACATGCGGAAGTTTTATAATACAACGAAAGTCACTGAACCAGAGATTCAGAGATAGGCGTTTGAACATTTCAGCATTGCTTGATGAACTCTAAGCATATACAGGGGTATATGCTTGGAGTTCTTTAAGAAATTCTAAAGTGGTAGTGAACTCAGATAATAAGTTTTCATATGAAAGTTTGGGGGTTTCATCGTTGTTTTAAGGTCGTCCCCCGAGGAAACGACCTTGGCCATACATTTGCCGCGTTGCCGAGATCGCGCCAAAACCCTATTATTTTTACTTATCTTGGTTCAAAATTATTGTCCTAAAAAAAATTTAAAACGGCGAATATGTAGTTTATGATATTGTCGATCTATTGGCGTGAGTTTCAAATAAAAGTAATTTGTAAATCCTAAGGAGATGCTGAATGTATGCTTGAATTTTAACAAATTGGTATTACTTTGGAAGCTGATATCATGAGTATAAGAAACAAAAATAGAAAATTTAAAACGACAAAAGGAATGTTGATATACTGAAGATTATTGCTGTATTTTTATCAGTGAACTTTAAACTACAGGAAGAGTAACTCCGTCAAAAAAAGTGCACCAAATGGCTACAAAATGTGACCCGAATACATGCACATTTATGCATGTGTTCGGTACACATTTTTCGTGTATATATACTCGAGTGACGTTCAACCAGGTTGACATGATAATTATTGTCAAACTCATTTTACAATTTGTTTACTTTTGGTTTACTTACTTTTTACGTAGCTTTTTACAAAATTTTCGTTGTTAAAATGCCTAAATACCCTGTGAAATGGTGTAGAAGTCATACAGATACGACTTTTAATACAGGAATAACCTTTCAAGTTTCATCAGTAAGTGATTTTCTTAAAATTATGCTTAGGTAAAGTTCTTGTATTTTTTCCGACCCAAAAACATGCCCAAAAAGATGGTTTATTTAAGTTGGATGCCAGGGTATTTGCGTAAAATTAAGCTGGTCTCTTTGTGTTTGTCTTATTAAGTTTACATGTTATTGTAAAAATGCAATAATCAAAAAATAATATAATTACAAAATTTTTACAAAGTCGCCATGGACAGTGTTATGCAAGATGTAACAATTTAATCATAATTCATAACCGGGGGTCTGACTGACATCAGTATGGAGTATCTTATTTTTATAATGCCGTTCGTACTTCGTTTAGTAAGAAACGAACTGAATTGGATGCCGAGCCAGATTACTCGTTTATGTAGCATACACTTTAATAGTCATGATTAGGGAATGTGTTTTTACACGAATTATCATATTTAGACTGTGAAATCCCAAGTTTTATTTTCCATATTTTAGGGTTTTACAAAGATAAGTTCATATTTTGCAAGAAAATGTCACAATCGTCCATATTTTCACTAAAATACAAAAAAAAAAAAGTTCCCGCCACCATGCGGCTGCGTATTTCGTTCCTCTCGCGTTTTATATTATTATTTATTATATTTTTTCAGTATTCTGTTTTCAAAGAAGATTATTGAAGAAATAGAAAATAAAGTTTCAGCTATGCTGAAGGTCATGTTACTGACATGGCTAAACAAAAACTGAAGTAAAAAATATCGTGAATTGTGAGTTGTGACGTGCAGGGATCATTTAGCCAATATTAAGCGAACTCAAGACGATCATTTTTTTTAATGAAATAAGGGGGCAAACGAGCAAACGGGTCACCTGATGGAAAGCAACTTCCGTCGCCCACGGATACTCGCAGCATCAGAAGAGCTGCAGGTGCGTTGCCGGCCTTTTAAGAGGGAAGGGCAGGGAAAGGAAAATGGTAGGGGATTGGGCCTTCAGTAAACTCAATCACTCGGCGAAGCACAGCGCAAGCGCTATTTCACGCCGGTTTTCTGTGAGCCCGTGGTATTTCTCCGGTCGAGCCGGCCCATTCGTGCCGAAGCACGGCTCTCCCACGTCAAATCATGCAGCATGACGTGCGTTACGTGCTGTCATGGTTACAATATTATGATCAGCATGTCATGCAAGTTGTACAGTTAATACTGTCACATATGTTTATTCCCAAACCATTTATGCATAGGCAAAGCCAGTATAGCATATTTCTGGCCTACCAAATATGCAAAGGCAAAGCCAGCATAGCATATTTCTGGCCTCTATCTCTTTGTTAACTGTCACGAGTGACTCTTTTCTTACTTATAACACTAAAACAACGTTTAATTTTTGGAATTTTATACTCCATATTTTTTCCACATTTCTATTTCATACTCCATATTTTTCCATATTTTCGATTTTTTAGTCCATATTTTATGTACATATTTTGGATTTTTTAGTACATATTTTTCCGGGCCCTAGTCATGATATATTTTGTATGAGTAATGACCGAAAATTAAAGAGATTACGAAAATCTGCATTTGTACCGTAAGTTTTTTATTTCAATTCTGTAATAATCTTTGCTAATATTTTAAATGCGAAAGTGTCTCTGACTTTCTGTCTGCCTGTCTCGCTTTCACGCCAAAACTACTGAACCGATTGTAATGAAATTTTGTACACAGATAGTCTAAAGCCTGAGAAAGGACATAGGCTACTTTTTAACCGGAAAAAGGGGTTGTAAGGGGGTGAAAATGCGTAAATTTGTTCAAATTAAGTTAGTTCCAAAAAATCATAATAGATGGCGACGTGCGTCTCCTACATCGCGATATCGCTTGCTCGTGCACCTTTCTATAAGAGGTGGTTGAGTACCGTTTTTCGATTCTTGCGATTGTTAGGCACGTCTATAAATAATGAATAACTCACTACTCTACTTAGTAGTCAGTACTCAGTACTTTATCTACTACGCAGTGATGAGTGACGAAACCTTAAACTTACCAATGCTAAATAGTTTATAGGTAAAGCTAAAGTTGTGTAATGGGGGGCTAAATAAGCTTTAGGTATAATATAAAAAAATGAAATATTATGTGCGCACTGCACAGCTGTTTTTAGATATTTTGATTTAAGGGGTACCAGGGTTTTAAAAAGCTTTTAAATTTGACACCAATTTTGCTGACACCGCGCGCTATAAACTGAAGTCCACGCGGACGAAGTCGCGGGCAACAGCTAGTTCTGAAATAATTTAGCACATATATTTTTGTAATCTGAAAACGTCTTGTCTAGGTGCTCTGGATAGTTTTAAATTCGTCCGAGTCGTACACGGTTTGTTCAAAATTATTATATATTATTATTATCGACGATTTAAGGACCAGAGGAAAATGTTTGATTTTAAAATAATAATTATGTACTCCTTTCTTCGTGATAGTAGATATGTTTGGTGTATACTGCATAATGCCATCCGCTTTGTTTCATAACTGTGACATTGATAATAACCGCGCAGGCTGTCGTCCAGCGCGCAATATTATGATACGTTACCTGGGAAACGACCTTGGCGAGAATCTGAATTGTCATATTTTAGTATTCGAAAAGGAGCCAAATTTAAAACGGTTGAAGTATGGGAGTTACATTTCCTGTAGTTTTGTTATTCGTTGATTTTTATTATAACTTTGTAGCTTTCAGATTATGAGTTTATAAGGTTTTAAATACGGTCAATTACGGAATCTCCGGACGGAACGCCCTTAAGAACTGAAAGTATGCAAATTCTATTCATGATGATTCAGTAACAATATTATAGTAAATCCATACTAATATTATAAATGCGAAAGTGTGTCTGTCTGTCTGTCTGTTACCTCTTCACGCCCGAACCGCTGAACCGATTTGGCTGAAATTTGGTATAGATATACTTTGAGTCCCGGGAAAGGACATAGGATACTTTTTAACCTGGAAAAATGTACGATTCCCGCGCGATAAACTTATTTTGGCGCAACGCTCAACGGAGTTGCGGGCATCATCTAGTAATTGTAAATAACGACGTGTTATAGTAGCCATTCATGACAGTTGAGTGCGTATTAGATTAACAGGTCTGTATATTTATAGTAGGGTTTAGCTCATGGCTTTTGAGACATAGCATAAAACTTTTTTGAAAACTGCCTGAGTATAGTAGTTGTGATAGTTTCATACCTATATAATATCTACAACTGACAGCTTATATGTTTACCGGTAAATAACTAAAAAGAGTGAAATTATTATTTTTAACAAAAAATTAAAACCGACTTCCAAGGTAAAAACAATAAGTAATAATATGGACTAAAAAGTATTAAATAATTCTAACTCTTTAATAGTGCCTCTTTCAGAATTCGTCTAAATCTCAACTATTTCTGTACATACTAGCTTCATTACTTTGTAGTCGGTACCAGTCCCAAAGGTTTCATATATTCTGACATTGACTGATTAACTCACGATTAAGTTAGCTGGTACCGACTTCAAAATAATGAAGCTAGTATGTACAGAAGTAGTTGAGACTTAGACAAATTCTAAAAGAGGCACTATGATAGAGTTAGAATTATTTAATACTTTTTAGTTCATATTATTACTTATTTTTTTACCTTGGAAGTCGGTTTTAATTTTTTGTTAAAAATAATTATATGCCCATCCGACGCATGGATCATCTTACTTGTCAGACAATCAGGTGATCAGCCTGCATTGTCCTAACCAAACTTGGAAACATCATGTTTCCAACGCGGGAATCGAACCCACCTACCTGCCGGCCTGCCTGAGTCAAGAGCCGCTCTCTATACCACTAGACCACGGAGGCGTTATAATAAAGTAACTAGACCCGGAAAACCTACCCATATACCTTACTAAGTTACTAGAATCTAGATGATAAGATATGACACTCTCATTCGTTTAAATATCGCGCGGGACCGTGCTTTTTCAGGGATAAAAAATATCCTATGCCATTTTCCGAGACTCAATGTATCTCAATACCAAGTTGCAGCTTAATCAGTTCAGTGGTTTGAGCGTTAAGACTGAAGAGGTAACAGAGACAGACATACTTTCCCATTAAATATAATATTAGCATGTAAGGACAAGGATTGCAAGTCTCAAGGATTTCAGCAAGAATAAACTTATTATATTATAAGATTTCAAGAAAAAGCGCATTTTATAGCTTGAAATGTATAACAATACAATCTACTTCAGGTTTTATTTAAGGCCATCTATACCTACTAATATTTTAATATGCCTTAGTGTCTGTCTGTTGTCTCTTCACGCTTCAACCACTGAACAGATTTTGATGAAATTTAGTATTGAAATACTTTGAGACCCGGGAAAGGACATAGGATTTGTCCCGGAAAATGTACGGTTCCCGCGTGATAGTCTAATTTCAGCGTAACGGAGTTTCGGGCGTCATTTAGTACTTAAGGGCGTTCCGTCCGGAGATTCCGTAATTGACCGTATTTAAAACCTTATAAACTCTTAATCTGAAAGCTACAAAATTATAATAAAAATACAGAAATAATCTTCAGTATATCAACATTCCTTTTGTCGTTTTAAATTTTCTATTTTTGTTTCTTATACTCATGATATCAGCTTCCAAAGTAATACCAATTTGTTAAAATTCAAGTACACATTCAGCATCTCCTTAGGATTTACAAATTACTTTTATTTGAAACTCATGCCAATCGATCGACAATATCATAAACTACATATTTGCTGTTTTAAATTTTTTTAGGACAATTTTGAACTCAGATAAGTAATTATTATTATTTTTAACAAAAAATTAAAACCGACTTCCAAGGTAAAAACAATATTAACATTAATATGAACTAAAAAGTATTAAATAATTTTTGCTATCTAATAGTGCCTTTTTCCGAATTCGGCTAAACCTCAACTATTTCTGTACTCAATCTTCATTATTTTGAAGTCGGTACCAGATAGCTGAATCTTCAGTCCTCTGACAGAATATTTGAAACTTTTGGAACTGGCACCGACTTCAAAATTATGAAGATTGAGTACAGAAATAGTTGAGGTTTAGCCGAATTCGGAAAAAGGCACTATTAGATAGCAAAAATTATTTAATACTTTTTAGTTCATATTAATGTTAATATTGTTTTTACCTTGGAAGTCGGTTTTAATTTTTTGTTAAAAATAATAATAATTTCACTCTTTTAAGTTACACTAGTAGGTAAACCTTCGCGTATATTTTACGTATCTTATTACAATTTGTTAAGAGTCACAGTTCACACTCACAAAATAATATATTATCAGTGAAGTCAACATATTGTGCTAAGTAATTTAACAATTTTAATATTTCAAACCCCAAGCGGTCACCGGCGATTGCGATAACAATAGAAAGGCTATTGTGTCTCGTTTTTCCACGATCGAAGGATCTATCAGATAAAAAATTGTATAAACTTGCATAGGATGTAGCGTAGCTACTCATCTAATATATAAAATTCTCGTGTCACAGTTTTCGTTGCCATACTCCTCGGAAACGGCTTGACCGATTCTCATGAAATTATGTGAGCATATTGTGAGGATATTGGTCTGAGAATCGGCCAACATCTATTTTTCATACCAAAAATTATTTATATGGCAAAACAACGTTTGCCGGGACAGCTAGTAATATAATATAATATTATCATAATTATTGACAGCTGTTCTTGTTATCAAGAATTCAATTTCAAATCCATTCAAATCGATACTTAGGGCTCCATCTATCGATTAATAAGTATAACTAATTAAAAAGACACTTATTGACTTTGTTTTGTTTAAATGCTCTTTTTATTAAAATAACTTTATTTTAATTCTATATTTTGTCCATTAAAATTTTATAAAGTAGTTAGTAAAGTATTCGATCTGTATATAATGTAGTAAAGTATATTCGATCTGTTGTCTTCCGCCACGCGCCGCGCGCGCGCGGCGCCGCGATACCGTCGCCTCCGTGGCGCTGACCGCCATGTATATTTAAACAAAGTGTTGTTAAACAGTATAAAATTATTATTATTATTAGTATATCCACACCTATGCCTTGTACTATTATCTATTCTGTGCCATGAGACATTGGTGACCTTAACACGACGTGGTAATGATGAAGACGATGATGATGATGATGATGATGATGAATATGAGTTGCATAGTAGCATATGCTTTCTGTTCTTAAAACAACGCCGAAACTCCCAAACGTGTATCTATAAGGAGTCAGGAGTTCTCTCAGCATCTTCGAAACCATGGTATACCTTGACCCAATATTTGACTTTTTGGTAGCATATTCTTAGTACACTTCACATAAAACCAAAATCACCATATGTTTTCATATAAATTTCGAGGAGTTCCCTCGATTACTCCTGGATCCCATCATCAGGTCACCACTTTGTGAACATGGTACCAAATTGGAGTAAAACCAAATACAACAAAGCAAAAATTTCGAAAATCGGTTCACAAACGGCGGAGTAATCGTTGAACATACAAAAAAAAAAAAAAAATAATAAAAAAAAAAAAAAAAAAAAAAATATCCACAGCCGAACATATAACCTCCTCGTTTTTTGGAAGTCGGTTAAAAATAAAAGGGTTTTGGCGCGATCTCGGCAACGCGGTAAATGTATGGCCAAGGTCGGCCAAGGGCTCGGGGGACGGCCTTAAAGGTTTTATTTAAGCACACAGTCAATATAAAGATAATAAAACATAAATAAAACTTTATTTCCATGTGCAGAAAAACCTAATAATTATTTATGATCACTAAACTCTATAACGAACTGTCACCAGCAGTATTTCCGGACCTATACGACCTATATTATGTCTTACGGTTTTCGAGTTTTCGAGTTTGGGGTTCGAGTTCGAATTCAACACAAAACACTGCCGTCTTACGGTTTTTCTTCAAAAAAGAGTGCTAATTATAAAGTTGTGCTTGTTTTCTTTATCAAACAACCTTTAGTTTAGACTTAAGGTAAACCACCAGGGTTGTCCCCGGCTAGACAAACATAATGGTAAAATGGTCCCTCATGACAAAAAGGTTAAGAAACACTGGACTAAACAGACTACAAGCAGCATTTTTTTTATTTTACTACACTATTTTGAAGCTTTTAGGTTTTTAGGGCTCCGTACCCAAAGGATAAAAACGGGACCCTTGATTACTGAGACTTCGATGTTTGTCCGTCTGTCCGTCTGTCTCCAGGCTGTAACTCAAGAACCGCTACAGCTAGACTTCTGAAATATACGAAAAACAATATAAAATAAATATTTAAGTGATTTTTTGGCCTTTTTTGGCCTTTTTTGCTCGATATCAATAATGGTAACAGGTAGGCACTTAATATTTTCACAAAAATATTGAAATGAAATAAAAATTTAAGGGGGGCTCCCATGAAAAAAAAACACAATTTCCTGCCAACATTCGCTCAGTAACAGTACGGAACCCTTCGTGCGCGAGTCCGACTTGCACTTGGCCGATTTTGTATTTATTTAATGACTTACGTCAAAACTCAAAAGATAACCAATCAAAAAAGCTGATTAATGCTATACATAGCCTGTAATTATTATACTTCTGTCACTCTGTCTGAATTATTAGTAGTACCAACTTCTGTCAAAAAACCTCAGAAACTGGGCGCCAAGCAAGCAATTTTAAAAATCGAATGACATATTATTACTTTTGCTTTATTTGTTTATCAAAGCTCACACTCAAATGTTCTTAATCTCTTAGAAATTTTTCGATCAAAAAACAATTTTTAAAAGTCGGACAACTTGCTGTTCACATTCAATGCCTTTTTGATGCAAAAGCAATTTTTGAAAATCGAACGGCTTTTCTATCCGCTCTATTTGTTTACAGTCAAAGCTCGAATTCCAATTTTTAATTTTTAATTTAAAAATCTATTCCCTTCAGTCTGATTGGTTTTTATTGGCTGATATTTTTTTTACTTACCGAAATATTCCAAAGGCTAAGCACATCCAATGCACAAACACAACAGTCACAAATAAAAAAAAATGTTTACATATCACGTAAGACTCAAAATTGCGAAGCGTCCGCTCGCAACGATATCCAAACGAGACTGGCTTTGAAGGTTCCTGAAACCCCGCACCTCCTATCGTATAGGAAAAATTTCGGCTCCGCCCATTCAAAATTGAACTCAATTTCCGGAATGTTAGAGTCAAATTTAGCTTCACCGAAATCGAGGTGGCTTCAGCGTTCGTCGCTCCACATTTGAATTTGAACTTTCGGATTTAAATCAGATAGTTTATTTTACGATGGGATGTTGAGAGTTTTAGACTTTTTTCAGAATGTTGGTACATAATTGATATTATAGAAAAACATGTTTACCGTTTTATTCTGGAAAAAGGTGTTATATTTTTTTCACATTTTGCCAGTCTTTTTTCGTTACAATCCATGTATATTCTTGTGAGTGTTTTAACGAATCTTTTTCTTTTAGGAGCATGCCTTATCTTAATCTTTTCATGTAATATGTAAGCCTTCGTTCCCATAATTTGGTTTTGGGTCTAGAAATTTTATAATCTGGTTTTATAATATTGTGTGTGTGTGTGTGTGTGTGCAGTGTGTGTGTGTGTGTACTTGTAGTAGAAGGTTGTCAAATCACTACAGGGTTTACAAAACTAATTGATAATACTTAAAGGTATGTAATATGTATATTATATTGTATCCCTTATCTTCTATACTTATTATAAAACAAAGTCGCTCTTTTTCCCTATGTCCCTTTGTTCCCTTTAATCTTTAAAACTACGCAACGGATTTTGATGATTCTTTCAGTGTTAGACAGCCCATTTATCGAGGAAGGTTATAGGCTATATATTTTATCACGCTAAGACTAATAGGAGCGAAGAAATTGAGGAAAATGTGGAAAAAATCGGGGGAATTTATTTGAAAGGGCTAACTTGAATGCGCTAATCTCAGGAACTATTGGTCCGATTTAAAAAATATTTTCAGTGTTAGATAGCCCATTTATTGAGGAAGGCTATAGGCATATTTTTAGTGGCTATATATTTTATACCCGTGCGACGCCGGGGCGGGTCGCTAGTAAATTATAATATAGGGTTGAGGTTGACTGTGAGAGTAACTTTTAAAAAGAGTAACTTTTTTTAAACTTTAGTATGGGCAAATTCATCATGTTGGGGCGCCTGCCTGGTTACAAATTCCAAAAATATCTACAGCCGAACATATAACCTCCTCGTTTTTTGGAAGTCGGTTAAAATAGTTACTTTTAGCATTGCTAGGCTGCTACTTTTACCCTAAACTTTAGATAGATAACAAAACAAAGTAACATTACTTTATTAAAAGTACTAATGGTACTTTAGGCCCTAAAGTATTATACTTTAGGGCCTACAATATTATGACTTTGTTTACTGACATATGTATGGGAACCATTAATTTTGTCATAAAAATTGATTTTCTGTAAGACAATAACCGTATAAAATACACACAGATCATAAAATATTGGGAAAATGATAACTTTTATTAATTTTAAAAAGGCACAGTCTTCGAAAAATAATTCTTAGCTTTTTATCAGGGCGAACGAAGCGAGCCCTAGTATATCCCATAACGAGCACTTTTTAACCGACTTCCAAAAAACGAGGAGGTTATAAGTTCGGCTGTGGATATTTTTTATTAATTTTTTTTATTTTTTATTTTTTTGTATGTTCAACTATTACTCCGCCGTTTGTGAACCGATTTTCGAAATTTTTATTTTGTTGTATTTGGTTTCACACCAATTTGGTACCATATTGACAAAAGTGGTGACCTGATGATGGGATCCATGAGTAATCGAGGGAACTCCTCAAAATTTATATGGAAACATATGGTGATTTTGGTTTCATGAGAAGCATCCTAAGCATATGCTACCAAAACGCAAGATTTTGCACCAAGGTATACTATGGTTCCGAAGATACTAAGAGAACTCCGGATTCCTTATAGATACAAGTTTGGGAGTTTAGGCGCTGTTTTGAGAACTGAAAGCATATGCTACTATGCAAATTACATTCATCATCATCATCATCATTATCATCATCATCACCAAGTCAGGGTCACCAATGTCACCAAATTCAACCTAATCTCCAGAGCATAAGGCAATACATTACTTCAATGTCAAATACATTACTTCTGAGAAGTTAAAGTTTCTTCGATCATGTAACATTCTGTCTCACTTTGCCGAGATATTCTGGAAAACAACCTAATTTCAACCTTTTGCATCGCGTTTAGCGTTCATAGTACAATAACAGTCGTCTCGCATATCTGCCAGGGTAGTCAAGCGAGCGGCTCGGCGGCGCGGCGCGGGCCGGGTACCGCACTATGTAATGCTACGTTTTTATGCTTGCCGAGCCACGGCAAGCCTCCACAAGCCCGAGCGTGAAAACAGGTGAAATGGCTTGGCTTGCGTGAGCTTGCGGACGCTTGTAGACGATCGGGAGTGGTGTCGGTTTTTGGACAGAGATCAAAGGGCATGTACGTAATACATTGACGCGTTCACGAGCGTGAAAACGACTTACAAATGCAAAGCGAGATTTGTGGAGGCTTGTGGCTTGTGGAGGCTTGCCGTCCACGGCAAGCATCGAAACGTAGCAAACCACTCATGGACGTATAAAAAAAGGCGGACGGAGTCCCACCAAACACAAAACTGTGTCGCTCAGAGTCGGCCAGCTGGCTATATATACACGGTCCGCACGTACACATTCTTGCGCTAGTCCATACCATTTGACAGGCGTCAGAATGTGTGCGTGGCCAACTCAGAAGAAAAGTGAAGACACAGTTTTGTATATGACAAGACTCCGTCCGCCTTTTTTTCTACGTTCATGATAACACTATACAGTACGAGGCGTGTCCGACAAGTCGAGCGAGTGCCAGCCTATTGAACTAGTCCGGTGACCGGCTACTTAGCACGTCACACGTTTTCACTTCGATTTTTTTTAATGTATTGTTTAAAATTATCTGCAGGTTGCAGCTGATATTATATTTTGTAAGTGTGACTGTAATAAGATACCCACGTAGAATAATATACAGGTGTATTATTCTACGTATAGTACGCGATGGCTTACTAGGTAACTAAAAAGAGTGAAATTATTATTTTTAACAAAAAATTAAAACCGACTTCCAAGGTAAAAACAATAATGGCATCCAAAATTTTTTCTGCATTTTTTTCCAAAATTTTTGAACGCATCGTCTATAACCAGGTCTATACAGCGCTAAAAAATTGGTTCATCCCTGAGCAGCATGGTTTCCTGAGAGGACGCTCGACTACTTCGAATCTCCTTCTCACGTACGATTTTGTCAGCTCTTCTATGGATTCAGGCTGCCAGGTTGATATCATCTACACCGACTTCAGTAAGGCCTTCGACCGAATCGATCATCGTATACTCCTTGAGAAGCTCCATCGGGCAGGTATACACGGCAACCTGTTCCGGTGGTTCTCCTCGTATATTAATAACCGCTCTCAGGCTGTGGCACTAAATGGATTCATCTCATCCTGGATGTCCGTCCCATCTGGTGTTCCCCAAGGATCGCTACTCGGGCCACTTCTATTTGCGATATTCCTGAATGATGTGTCGTCTTGCTTTCCCCATTCGCGTTTTTATCTTTACGCCGACGATACTAAAATAATAAAACAAATCACCTCAAGTATTGATGTTCAATTGATGCAGGAAGACCTTAATAGATTTTGCGAATATTGCTTTTTTAACAAACTTGACCTCAACGTTTCTAAGTGCTTCGTTATAAACTTCACTCGCAAACTACTTGTTATTAAACATGATTACATTTTAAACAATCAGGCCCTGTCACATAGGAACTCGATAAAGGACTTAGGTATAAATTATAATCGTTGACTCCAAATTGCTTTTCAACGAGCACATTGACTACGCTGTAAAGAAGGCCTCGAAAGCACTTGGCTTTATTATTAGATCCTGCAAAGACTTTAGAGCACTCAAGCCGAACAAGTTCTTTACTGCTTCTACGTACGCAGTATCCTTGAATATTGTTCTGAAGTATCTATCACACTTACATTTACAGAATCGAATCTATTCAAAAAAAGTTCTTAAGATACTTACAGTATAAATGTGGTGATAGCCTTATCGACTATGAAGCTAGATGTATGAAATATCATTTCCTTCCCTTGCAGTACCGTCGCAAAGTCTCGGATCTTGTATACCTTAGCAAAATTGTAAATAATCTCATTGACTCCTCAGAACTACACAACAAAATAACCATCAATGTACCCACCAGATATTTCCGCAATTTTCTTCCTTTCCACATTCCACCCTTTAATACTAATTATCGTCGCAATTCGTTTATTTGTAGGTCTTCTGCCCAGCTTAATGATCTCATTCGTGCTCACCCAAATATAGATGCCTTTTCGTTCAAACCTTCACACATAAAATTACTGGCTAATAGGGATTTCTTTTCTCCTGAATAACTGACTGATGGCGTATGCATTTGGTATGAAACCAGTTCAGCGACCCATAGGCTATTAGTAATTATTAAGTATATTAATGAATTTTTCCTAGCAGTTATTTATTTTTAACATACTTACTCACTATTGTCATTAAATGCAAAAACTTGTAAATGGCTATTTGTTTCTAACTTAGTCGTTATTGAGATTTATTTAGCCGTAAGTTTTTCTGGATAAATAAATAAATAAATAAAATAAATAAATAAATCCTTATAATATGAACTAAAAAGTATTAAATAATTGTTCCTATCTAATAGTGCCTTTTTCCGAATTCGGCTAAAACTCAACTATTTCTGTACTCAATCTTCATAATTTTGAAGTCTAGTCGGTGCTAGTTCCAAAAGTTTCAAATATTCTGTCAGAGAACTGAAGATTCATCTGGTACTAACTTCAAAATGATGAAGATTGAGTACAGAAATAGTTGAGTTTTAGCCGAATTCGGAAAAAGGCACTATTAGATAGGAACAATTATTTAATACTTTTTAGTTCATATTATAAGGATGCTATTATTGTTTTTACCTTGGAAGTCGGTTTTAATTTTGTGGTACACTTACCGGAAAAACTATCACGCCTATTGATTTGTGCTTTAATATAGTAATGTTTATTTATATTATGTAGATGTGTTATCACCAGTCAGTCAAGGTGTGACGACGCGAGCCCTCACAAATCTTGTCTTTTAGTTAATAGTTTATTATAATGTTGCGTTAATATTTAAATATCATAAACTACATGTTCCTGGCAACTCCATAGCGAAGATATTCGTTTATCGCGTAGGAACCGCTCATTTTTCCGGGATGAAAAGTATCAGTCCTTTCTAAGGACTCAAAGTACCATATTTAATACCTATACCAAACTGAATCTAAAACAGTCCAGCAACTAAACGTGAGGAGAACAAACATACAGAAAGACCCATTTTTACATTTGTGACCAGTACATTTTTCCTATTGTCCTGTCCCGAGTAAAATCGGTTAGCCGTTTAAAGCTTAAAAAGCAACATCACTTTAGTTTTTTCGCTTATCCTATAAAAGGGGTAACAGACGTACGAACTTAAAGTACGCACTCGTTTTAAGTTCGCGAACTTACTCGGCTCGCTTCGGTGACACACGAGAATCGCTCACAAAATAATATATACTTGTAATCAGTAGGCCTACCACGAACCTACACAGGCCTTGTACCATGAAACTGTTTTGAGACTCAAATAATCGGACGAGAATGCTGCGTCCTGCTCTAACAATGTCATTTCACGTTTGTTAGAGTAGGACGCGGCATTCTCGACCGATTGTTTGAGTCTCAAAACAGTTTCATGGTACAAGGCCTGTGTCGCTCACACCGAATTAAACCATGCCCCCAGGCTCGCGGCTCGCGGATCTTTGCTGACACACAGGCGATTAAGATCGTCGAGCCATAAAGCCCGTCGCAGACCTAGCTATAATATATATTAATATGTTTATAGCTAGGCATATTAATATATATTTTCTATACTAATTTTCGCGTGACCACACACTCAGCTATAATATATATTTCTGTGACATGTGGATTCAGTATAGAATAATATGCCTTGCTATAAATATATTAATATATATTATAGCTAAGTCTGTGACGGGCTTTAGTCCGCGTACTCGCGTGTCTGTCACCCCCAGAAGATTGGTTTTTCTCTGCTCAGATTTTACAAGATGAAGTGGTTTCATCGAAACGATTAAAGGTAAGTATATCAAGTGACAGACAGACAGACATGCTGACGATCATCACTCATCTGCCTATAGGAATCAATTTCCTGATTCCGCGATGGTACTTACAACTTAGGTGGGATTTCACCAAACACACATAAAACTTCGATTTATAAAACTTAGTTCCCATTGAACGCGTTCATGCAGCGACGTAAATCTAGTTCTCTTTCAAATGGATTTCACAAAATTCTATTAATCGCGATTATTAAATCTAAGTTTACGTGACGTCACGCGATTATTTTACAGTTTTCATCATTTTAAAGCCTTTTGACGTTAAGTTAACTACAAATTAGTAAGAAACAATACATAAACTAACCAAACACATATGTTAAAAATGTTATTTTGACATTTCTTTTGTCTATGTTTTTCGTTCCGCCATGACAGGGCTTGAACGGGTTTTATGACGTTAAACTTCGGACTTTGGGCGTTCAGAAGATAAAACTCGGATTGCTGTGAACGCGTTCAGTTTATGTTGGCGAAATGCAATTCGATGTTATAATCGCGTTTATACGTTTTGAACCGGTTCAGTGTACATTGAACGCGTTCCATTTCTTTGATGAAATCGCCCCTTATTAAAAATCAATTGAGTACTTACATAATTTATCTTGTTTACTTTTAACAACACTTTCAAGCTCCGTGTAAACTTTCGCCACTCAAAATGTAACTAACACCTCACCATCACCTATCACTCGCGGTTAGAATACATTGTCATTAGTCATACACACTAATTACGCAACGATGCGCATGCGCGGACTGCGACTGCAAAGTGCAAACTGCAAAGTGCAACCGACCGGGCGGCGCGGCGGCGCCACCCCCGCGTCACCCCCTCTCTACCCCAACGTTGCCTAGATGCGCCCGAGTGGCGAGTTGGCGACAGACCGGCCGGCGCCAAATCGTATTTCGTATGAAGTGACCATGCTGCAAGGAATTTGATTGGGATAAAATATTATAATGTTTAAATTGTAAAAAATTAATACTTACCCTATTTTTTTTAGTTTAGACTTTAGGGCCAAGGCTAGGGCTATTATATTGCATATTCGGTTAGGATTAGAACCGAGTATTATTATATTCGTAACACTGATATCAGAACCAAAACTAAAATTACAGATGTTACTAAAAGAATCCGAACACCTAAGTGGCGGTGGGCTGGACATGTTTGTAGAATGAAGAATAGATGGACAAAACGGTTGACAGAATGGATACCAAGAAACATAAAAAGGAAAAAAGGCAGACCCAACAAACGATGGAGAGACACTTTCAGAGACAGGTGTGGAAATGACTGGATGCACGTAATCCGAGAAAGAATTATTTGGAAGGATTTAGGAGAGGCCTACGCCGCACCGTAGAGGCGACTACTACCAAACATTAAAGAAAAATTGTAATATTAAAAATACAGGTACTTTGATTTATAGTTGTGCAATGTGCAGCGCTTCAGGGAGACTTATTAAAAGATTTGTCTTCGCGAATATTGTATATTAACTGCACTTAATTCTAACTTATTCTACCTTATATAGGAGGGAGGTGTGACATACACTACAGTTGAAAATTCTACTGTAAGAGAAATGTTATATTATTTTGTAATGTTTAGTTAGTAAAAATATTGTGTTTATTCTCTAGTATATTTCTGTAAATTGGTGGTAGGAAAATTAAGACTATTTTTATTTTATTTTATTTTATTTATTTATTATTATAAAGTGAATCCTTTTGAACTTATATTTGGAGATTATCATTCTAATAATGCTAAGTACAACAACAACAACATACGGTTTTGCTCGATAGTTTTACTCCGAATCGAAGGAAATGTCATAATATTTGGCATATTTAATTCCATCAAGCGAGCAATAACCACCGTGTGGACCGCAAAACTGACAGCTCGAAGGCTCGCTTCGAGCCGGCTCGATGGAATTAAATATGTCATTTCCTTCGATACGGAGTAAAACTGTCGAGCAAAACCGTATGTCAGTACTTAGCATTATTAGAATAATAATCTCCAAATAACATAATATTTTATCCCAATCAAATTCCTTGCAGCATGGTCACTTCATACGAAATACGATTTGGCGCCGGCCGGTCTGTCGCCAACTCGCTACTCGGGCGCATCTAGGCAAAACTCACAGCTCGAAGGCTCGCATCGAGCCGTTTGAAGGCTCGAATCGAGCCGGCGGCGCGACTTGACAATTTTTTTGACACTAGTTTTTTCAATGCTGAATGTGTGGACGAAAGCCCGAGCCGTGGTTGTTGCTCTAGGTGATTGCTCGAGCGAGCAATACCGTATGTGAGTACTTACACAGAGTTACCAAGATGTTTTCTGATGAATCTATAGTCTGTGTAACTTAAAAACAAAAATTGATCTCTTATAAAGATAAGAGATCAATTTTTGTTTTTAAGTTAATAGAATACAGTGTGAGCATTTTTCTTATCGCTTCTAGCATAGAGATAATAAAACAAAGTGCGTTCGGCGGCCCATCTTCTGTTTCTGATATCTGTGGCTTCTAGTGTGATAGGTTCAGCTAAATAAGAACTGCACAGCTTGGACAGGATAGAAATTATAAAACTTTAAAGAAATAGAAAATATGTAAGTACAATATTAATAAATGTAGGAAGCAAAATAATAAATCATAAGAGGCATAAATCATAAGAGGCAATGTCATATCTGACTTCGCAATAATAATAATTAGACAAAGTTACAAAACTGCAGACACTCTCAATTTAAATTCTAATATATTATATAAATCTCTTGTCACGATGTTTGTCCGCGTTGGATTCCTAAACTACTTAACCGATTTTAATGTTTCTTTTTTTTTATGTGTGCTTTTTCCAACTTGAGAGATAGGAAAGCTTAGATCTTTAATTATAGTCGCAATTTTATTTTATTACAAATTATTTGTCTATAAAGAGCGACCATTGTTTATGCGACGCAGGTTACGGGATAGCGATGGACGTTGCCATGGTGACATACTTATTTAGTCACTCATTCAATAAAATAATACGTGCGATATACTTTATATAATATTATGGCAAAGAAACTATAAAAAAACCTATAAAAAGTATTCATGCCTCGTTCGTCACATCTAGACTAGAAAGATCAATGACCGCTGTTGTCATCTTATTTCATTTAGCCTATAGTCAAAACCAGAACAGAGGGACAAAGTAATAGGAATCATTTAGGAAAAGAGAGCCGGAATCCCCATTTTACCCTTTGGGTACTGAACCCATAAACCAAAATTAACACGAAATCTTTCTTGGCCTCAAATCCACACTTAATTTAACATAATCCTTATTAAAAACAAGGAAAATCCTGGGAAAAGGGAAAGTAAATCCCATTTAACTAACTCCATGGTTTAAAAGGTGTTTTTGTTTTAATATCCTTCGATCGGAACTGCTGTTGTATTCTATTGTTGTCGCGATCACCGGTGCTCGTACGGGGCTTAATGGGTTAATTTTTAAATCGAAATTACTTTTTACCCGACTACGGCAAAGCAAAAGGAGGGTTATGATTTTGACAGGGTATGTCAAAATGTATGTATGTATGTATGTATGTATGTATGTATGTAGTGATGAGCAAAGCAAGACCAAGACCAAGACTCGACCAGTCTTGGTCTTGGTCTTGCTTGTGCAGTCTTGGTCTTGGTCTTGGTCTTGCACGCCTAGTCTTGGTCTTGGTCTTGCAAAAAGCAAGACTCTTGCAAACATTTTTCAAAACTTTTTGTAAACGTTTTCATTTTCTCAAAAACACAGAAAAATAAAAAAAATTGAAAAATAAGAACTTTTTCTGGGATTTCTTCTAGAATCTAGATTATTTTTAGGGTTCCGTAGCTAAATGGAAAAAACGGAACCCTTATAGATTCGTCATACAGTCTGTCTGTCTGTTTGTCCGTCCGTATATCACAGCCACTTTTCTCCGAAACTATATACTTAGAGCTATACAATTGAAACTTGGTAAGTAGGTGTATTCTGTGAACCACAATAATACTTATTTTGATACAAAAATAGAAAAAATATGAGAGAGACTCTTCCAAAGTGGTAAAATCTTTGTTCTCTCCCCTCTAACTTCTAAAGTATGATAAGATAAGACATGAAGTCTAAAAAATTGGTTTGAACGAGAACTAGCAAGTAGTTTTTGTATACGTTATAAATGGTATACCTTAATTTCATTAATTCAACAGAAATCGGCCAAACACGAGTTGTGGGTAGTAAACAAGGGTTCCGTACCACTACAGAGCAAAAATAGACTAAAAATTGTATTTTTTGTATGGGAGCCTACCTTAATTATTTAATTTATTTTAATTTTATTATTAATTATTAAAGCACAAATACAATTAAGTATTTTGTGAACATTTCAATTGCCTATGTGTTGCCGATATTGATGAAGAGCAAAAAATAGCAAAAAAATCACGTTTGTTGTATAGGAGCCTCCTTTAAGTATTTAATTTATTTTGCTTTTAGTATTTGTTGTTACAGCGGCAACAGACATACATAATCTGTGAAAATTTCAGAAGTCTAGCTGTAGCGGTTCTTGCGTTATAGCCTGGTGACAGACAGACGGACAGACATCGAAGTCTTAGTAATAGGGTCCCGTTTTTACCCTTTGGGTACGGAACTCTAAAAATATTTTAATTTCATGAAATAAACCTTTTTGGCTGCTGCGGAACCCTTCATGGGCGAGTCCAACTCGCACTTGACCGGATTTTCGGATTCTCTCTCGGTTGAAAGATTTTACTTTTCGGCCGCCATGTATAATGTATAATAATATGTAATATGACGTATTCCCAAATTTTTAGTTTGAATGCATGGTAACATAATCAAAAGGGTAAAAACGGGACCCAATTACATACTTACACATCGCTGCCTGTTCGTCTGCCTGTTTCCAGGCTGTATAAGAACTTGAAACTCATGATAAGTAGATAATGTTATTAATATTTTTAATAGTTATAAATATTTTATCTCATATTATAGTCACTGCGACTAATTAATTTTTTTTAGCAAGAGTCTTGCATGGAGCAAGACTCTTGCATAGTCGGTCTTGGTCTTGGTCTTGTTCTTGCACACCTAGTCTTGGTCTTGGTCTTGCTAGTCTTAGGGTAGTCTTGGTCTTGGTCTTGGGTCTTGCAATTTTTGCAAGACCAAGACCAAGACTGCAAGACCAAGACTAATTTTGCTCTACACTATATGTATGTTCATAGGTTCCCTCGTAACTTCTAAAGTACTTATCAGAATTCGACAAATGACATATCATTAGAAGCGTCTCAATTGTCCGCTGGTTATAGGCTATATGGGGTTTCACAAAATCGAATGTGGCGCCCTCTAGCGGACAAAACATACAGAGTAAAAAAAGCGTCGTCGTTTTCAGCGTCGTTTTTTGTCGTAGTTGGGTTTTAGTTTTAACAAGAAGACGCCCGCAACTTCGTTGCGCCAAAATTCGTTTATCACGCGGGATCTCTACATTTTCCGGGATGAAATGTATCCTACGTCCTCTCCCGGAATTCACAGGATTTCTATTACAATTTCATCAAAATCAGTTCAGTGGTTTGGCCGTGAATGGGTAACAGACAGATACACTTTCGCATTTATAATATTACTATGGATATTGATGCAGATAGATTTGTAGACCTACTTTGTTTTGGCGCTACATTGACATTTTCATTGAGGCTTAGATAATATAATAATAATAATATCTATGGACGCTTCACACCACGTCAGTCTGGCCCCATGCTAAGTACCTGAAGGACTTGTGTTACGGGTACCAGACAACGGAAATATATTTAATACTTTTATTCTATACATATATTTAAGATTTTTAATATATGATATGATACACATATTTAATACACATCCATGACCCAGGAAGTTTGAAAACTTTTTGTTCCGTAGGCGGAATTCGAACCCGCGACCCCCGGCTTGAGTTTGACACTACGCAATTTCGTTTGTACGATAGTCGGCCAACTTGAAATTGTATATTATGTGCGGTGGCCCTCTATTCTGTGGTATCGTGTCGTGTCGTTATCGTGCAGTGTGAAAGCGCCCAATATGTGTGTCACCTAAAAACCGCGTGCTTAAAGATTGTTCAAGTTCGCCGTCTAGGAATTTTACTCGTAGCTCGTCTCGGCTCACGTCTGGCAAGACTGCGAGCCGCGAGCCTGGGGACACGGCAATAAGACTTAAAACCCGCGTGCTTTAAGTTCGTACGTCTATCAGGCCTTGCAGACAACTTTTTTTCACATGAATGAAACCTGTTATAGTTCCCAGTAGTGCCGCGTGTACTTAGAATACCTGCGTGTTTGTGGAGCTCTACGTGTGACACTTGGGCTATCTGGGCGCCTTATCCATACTATACTAATATTATAAACGCAAAAGTGTCTGTTTGTCCGTCTGTCTGTCTGTTACCTCTTCGCACCCAAACCACTGAAGCGATTTTCCTGTTTGGCATGGAGATACTTTGAGTCCCGGGAAAGGATATAGGATACTTTTTGTCTCGGAAAAATGTACGGTTCCCGCGCGATAAACGAGTTTTGGCGCAACTAAGTTACGGCCGTCATCTAGGTAGCTATGTCTGATAGCTCTGGGATCTTACTCCATTCGGTATACAAACATTATATATTCTCGCTAAAACGTTGTATTTCGTATACATTTCTATAATAATAATTTGTGTGTGTGTGTGTGTGTGTGTGTGTGTGTGCGTCGCGAATCCTTAAGATAAACAAACACTTGATTATAATTAATTTATCGAAGCGATTAAGGCTTCACCAACAGCTGATTACGCAGACACTACGATGTAGTAACATAGATACAGCTTGTTTATTGTTGGGCACACTTGCCCCAGAGTAGGGGAATAGGGTACGACGCTTCACGCTGGCGATTAATGCTAACACCAACAGCTGATTACACAAACACAAGGATGTAATATTACAAAGACTAGCGACCCGCCCCGGCGTCGCACAGGTATAAAATATATAGCCACTAAAAAAATGATTAAAATCGATATACGATCCTTCATGTGGTCTACTTCTTCTCTGTGCCAAATAACATAAAAATTGCTCCAGTGGTTCGCGAGATAAGCCCTTTCAAATAATTTCCCCCGTTTTTTCCACATTCTCCTATTAGTCTTAGCGTGATAAAATATAGCCTATAGCCTTCCTCAATAAATGGGCTATCTAAGACTGAAAGAATTTTTCAAATTGGACCAGTAGACCAATTATTTCATAGTTTTTAGGTCATTTTAAGAATATTGTTTTTTCCTTGGAAGTCGGGTTCAATTTTTTGTTCAAAAATAATATTTTTTCTTGAATCTCTCTCTCCGTCTTCTTAACAATAGCAGAAGCAGAATACGTATTGTGCGGTCCATAATATCTAGATATAAGTAATATAAGTAATGAAAACTTGTTTAATCTGGCTGCTCTTTCGAAAAAAGCGTGTAGATGAAACAACTTTTCATCGGCATTAACAGAGAAATGATACGTGATTTGGTTTTGCCATATTTTTTCTATCGTTATCACATAATAAAGAAATAAAAAACCAAATCACCTCCAAATCGTTGAATGAAACCACTTTACTCCTTCATTATTTATCAAAAGAATAAATAAAAAATATCTACTGCTTTGCAATACATAAGTTAATAATTATTTTTTTTTACTTTTTTGAAATATGTATTATATCAAGCCTTAAAAAGGTTTTTTCTCCTATTTCGCCCTATCATGGGCGCGGAGAGGCGCGCTGTTATGAATGTTATTTTAATATCATTTACGCATTGAGATGTCATTTACGTCGATATTCGTACTGACAGACAATCGACATGCTAATTTAGGAAGAAAGGGCCCTTAAGTATTGAAGAATGTAGCAGTTTTACAAGGCATAGTGACGTACTGCAATGTCGCTACATTGTGACGTGCATTTTTACGTTACGTTGACGTACATTTTCACGTCATGACAACGTATCGTGCCACGTTACCGCACAGTTCCACGTTGACGACGTCGTAACGTGGACACTGGACACATAGACAGACCCTTAGTAATAAGGTCCCGTTTATACCCTTAAGGTACGATATCCTAAAAATTAAATCGAAATTAATCCTATCGTATGGACGCTATCGTACGGTACGTACTCAAACACTCACTCACACAGGGAGACAGACAAACACATAATATTTAAAACACTCCTGTTTTTATCTTAGGTTGAATAAATTTGAGGTCGAAAAAAATATAAAGTTGTTTTAAGCTTAATTGTATTTTACGAAAACAGAGTTGTAAGAAAAAGTTTGTGCAAAATATTATATCAAATATTTTTAGTTCCTAAAATACAACAATATTTATTCGGGCGCCTACGATTACTAAATAGCAACAAGATAAATTTACAACCACCGGCACTCTAACATTTTCATCTACCTTACGAACTATTAATCTATACTTATAAAATTACAAGTCCTGACTGACTGACTGATTCATCATCGCTGAGCAAAAACTGTTTAAGTTACAGCCACGAAATTTGGTGAGTAGGATTGTTATAGTAAGTAGACACCCACTAAGGAAGGAATTTTGAAAATTTTACCCCGAAGGGGGTGAAAAAGGGGTTGAAAGTTTGTATGAAAGTCCGTCATTTCTTAATTTAGAAACTTGAAATTTTGTGTTTGGGCTACTGATTAAAAATTATTGGATACATGTTTAAGCGTTTTTGGAAATTCTAACCCCAAGGGGGTGAAATTGGGGTTGAAAGTTTGAATGAAAGTCCGTTATTTCTTAAGTTAGAAACTTGAAATTTTATGTTTGGGCTACTGATTAAAAATGATTGAATACGTGTTTAAGCGTTTTTGAAAATTCTACCCCCGAGGGGGTAAAATAGGGGTTGAAAGTTTAAATGAAATTAGTCTATATTATATAGGTGTACTATGTTGACGCGGACGAAGTCGCGGGAAACAGCTAGTATTTTATGTATTTGCTTTGTCATTTTGTCAATTCACTTTTCCATTCTCTTTGTTCACAAATACGAAACTACAATTCGCAATCGAAGGATTACGAGGAATTCGACGAGAATTAATAAGCAATATTACGTTCGGCGGTCATTCAACGATCCAACTATTGTATGTATCATCCTGGTCAGAGGCTCCAGCTGGAAAGTAACTAATACTTATTTCTGGAAGAAGAAATACAAAACTGAGGACGTTGTGGAGTGATTTAGCTACGACTCGGCGTTTTCAGGTAAGTGTCTTCCTAATTCCTATTCTTCAACCTCACAGCCATTACCTACTTAATTCTAATTATAACCCTAATAGGTAACCTTATTTCCTATCATTTCCTATATTCCTTTGTTCTACAACGTAATACATCAATATTTTAAAACTTTATTGCCCAATAAGTTCAAATTAACTAAGTTAATAATGAGTTTAAAAACAAATCCCACCAAAAACATACCTGTTAAAATAGGGCCTAGTTCCTATAGGGTAACTGTTGGTCTAAAAAAAGAGTTGAAATCCAATCCAATGCCAAGTTCAGATGCACTTCATCGATCATAATCATCTTCATCAACAGCCTGATCCATAATACTTCTAATTTGAACTTGGCAGGTTATTTAAATTCTATTAATATTATCTTATTATATAATTAATCAAGTGTAACGCATAGCACAAAAACCTGCCAAGTTCAAATTTAGAAGTATTATGGATCAGGCTGTTGATGAAGATGATTATGATCGATGAAGTGCATCTGAACTTGGCATTGGATTGGATTTCAACTCTTTTTTTAGACCAACAGTTAGCCTATAGGAACTAGGCCCTATTTTAACAGGTATGTTTTTGGTGGGATTTCAATACTTTTTTTCAAGAAATCCTACCTATGTTTTCTTTTTGTGCTACGCCCGATATAAACAATACTTTCAATAGATGCCTCATTATATCACTGGTACATAAGAATTTTTATCTAAAGTTCATAGATGAACTGACTCACGCTTGACGATTTCTTAAATTTCTTAATTTATCGTAACACATACATAATAATACAGCACACGACCTGTGTGCTAAATTTCATAACGCTAGGACATTTGGAAGTAGCCTCTAAAGTTCGTAGTTCGGCCGACTCACGCTTGACCGATTTCTAAAATTTCTTAATTTTTTGTTAATCTACATTTAACACATGACCTGTGTGCCAAATTTCATAACGCTATGACATTAAAGTTTGTATGGGCTGTAGATAGGCCGACTCACGCTTGACCGATTTCTAAAATTTCTTATTTTTTTTAATCTACATATAACACACGACCTGTGTGCCAAATTTCATAACGCTAGGACAATTGGAAGTGGCCTCTGAAGTTCGTAGATGAACCGACTCACGCTTGACCATTTTCTACAATTTCTTAATTTTTCGTTAATCTACATATAACACACGACCTGTGTGCCAAATTTCATAACGCTAGGACAATTGGAAGTGGCCTAGAGGTTTTGATTACCGGTCAGTGAGTGAGTGAGTGAGTGAATGAGTGAGTCAGTGCCAAAATAAGCTATTTTTACAAGGACATATCTCAGGATCTACTGAAGCTATATCTATGAAATTGGGTATACTGCTTAAGTACTCGTAAATAATTACGTAGGTATAATTTTATCTTTGCACTCGCAATAGACACTGAGCTACAGGGGGGTCAAAAGTACGTCGAAACGGTTCGTGTAAATAGTGCACGGCATGCGCGCGGCCTGCTGGAACTAGGCTTGCGCACTTCCGTGCGCTTTGATTATGTACATAGAAGTTTTCTTATCTACGATCGTTATCGGTCGATTGAATGTATAGAAAATATAAACTTATTGTTATTTGCCGACTATTTCAGGCTATTTCAAGCAAAATCTGGAAAACCACTGAAAATACATAGCAATTAAACCGCTTGAAAATACATATCAATTAAGGCGATGTTTAACGAGAGCCGCCATTCACCGGTCCAGTCGGTGTCACCTGGATCTCCACAAGATCCAGGTGACACCGAATTAAGGAGCGTGAGCAATTTTATTTTACTTTCTTTTGCTTATAAAGCTATTGTGGCGTCTCTGTCGCACCTTTTAGCTTAATCTTAATTAATACTAATGCTTGTTAATTTGTAATCATCAACCTTGTTCATAGACTATGTCCATATCACATATATCCTATTTTTAGAATTTAGGCTGGAGAGAAAAAACATTATTAAAAAGACAATTGGATTGACAGATGAATGTAAAAATTTAGATAGCAAAAAAGGATTATGAATTCATCTAGATCATAGATGTTAATTTTGTGAACACGCATTTTGGTAAATATTATATTAAAGTGGAGTCTAATGTATTGTGGAATTTTCATTTCGAAATATCCGCCTACCATTCCAACGGACTCCAAAGTGGTGACCCCGACGTGATCCCAAACTATTACAAAAATAATTTCACACTTAAGACGAAGTCTAAGCATAAATATTATATTTTATTCAAGGCGAAATTTCTAGTTTTGGTATTTACTTTTCATTTTTTATTGAAATGCCTGACGATACCGATAAAAGTGAAGCGAAAAAAAGATAAGCATTACTTTCCTATTAATTCCTTTGTTCTACAACCGTAATACATCAGTATTTTAAAACTTGATTGCCCAATAAGTTCAAATTAACTATTTTTATAGTAATTTTAAAAACAAATTAAGTACATACATCTCAATGAGTACATACATACAAGTTTTCTTATCTACGATCGTTATCGGTCGATTGAATTTATAGAAAACATAAAGTTGTTATTTGCCGACTATTTCAGGCTATTTCAGGCAAAATCTGGAAAACCATTGGAAATACATAGCAATTTAAGCGCTTGGAAATACATATCAACTAAAGCGAAGTTTATCGTGAGCTGCCATTTTTTGGAGATCCAGGTGACACCGAATTAAGGAGCGTAAGCAATAATTTTATTTTACTTTCTTTTGCTTATAAAGCTATTACAAAAATAATTTCCCACTTAAGACGAAGTCAAAGCATTAATATTATATTTATGCTTTGACTTCGTATTATATTTTATTTAAGGCGAAGTTTCTAGTTTTGGTATTTACTTTTGATTTTTTATTCAATTGCCTAACGATACCGATAAAAGTGAATTAAAATCATTACTTTCCATATATTCCTTTGTTCTACAACGTAATACATCAGTATTTTAAAACTTTATTGCCCAATAAGTTTAAATTAACTATTTTAGTAGTAAGTTTAAAAACAAATTAAGTACATACATACAAGTTTTCTTATCTACGATCGTTATCGGTCGATTGAATTTATAGAAAACATAAACTTATTGTTATTTGCCGACTATTTCAGGCTATTTCAGGCAAAATCTGGAAAACCACTGGAAATACATAGCAATTAAAGCGCTTGAAAATACATATCAATTAAGGCGAAGTTTAACGTGAGCCGCCATTTTGCGGAGATCCACCGACACCGAATTAAGGAGCGTGAGCAATTTTATTTTACTTTCTTTCACTTATAAAGCTATTACAAAAATAATTTCAGACTTAAGACGAAGTCTAAGCATAAATATTATATTTTATATAAGGCGAAGTTTCTAGTTTTGGTATTTACTTTTGATTTTTTATTGAAATGCCTAACGATACCGATAATTTAAGTGAATTATAAGCATTACTTTCCTATTGATTCCTTTGTTCTACAACGTAATACATCAGTATTTTAAAACTTGATTGCCCAATAAGTTCAAATTAACTATTTTTATAGAAATTTTAAAAACAAATTAATTAGAATATACACGTTTTCTTATCTACGATCGTTATCGGTCGATTAAATTTATAGAAAACATAAACTTATTGTTATTTGCCGACTATTTCAGGCTATTTCAGGCAAAATCTGGAAAACCATTGGAAATACATAGCAATTTAAGCGCTTGGAAATACAGATCAACTAAAGCGAAGTTTAACGTGAGCTGCCATTTTTTGGAGATCCAGGTGACACCGAATTAAGGAGCGTAAGCAATAATTTTATTTTACTTTCTTTTGCTTATAAAGCTTTTACAAAAATAATTTCCCACTTAAGACGAAGTCAAAGCATTAATTTTATATTTATGCTTTGACTTCGTATTATATTTTATTTAAGGCGAAGTTTCTAGTTTTGGTATTTACTTTTGATTTTTTATTCAATTGCCTAACGATACCGATAAAAGTAAATTAAAATCATTACTTTCCATATATTCCTTTGTTCTACAACGTAATACATCAGTATTTTAAAACTTTATTGCGCAATAAGTTTAAATTAACTATTTTAGTAGTAAGTTTAAAAACAAATTAAGTACATACATACAAGTTTTCTTATCTACGATATCGGTCGATTGAATTTATAGAAAACATATACTTATTGTTATTTGCCGACTATTTCAGGCTATTTCAGGCAAAATCTGGAAAACCACTGGAAATACATAGCAATTAAAGCTCTTGAAAATACATATCAATTAAGGCGAAGTTTAACGTGAGCCGCCATTTTGCGGAGATCCACCGACACCAAATTAAGGAGCGTGAGCAATTTTATTTTACTTTCTTTTACTTATAAAGCTATTACAAAAATAATTTCAGACTTAAGACGAAGTCTAAGCATAAATATTATATTTTATATAAGGCGAAGTTTCTAGTTTTGGTATTTACTTTTGATTTTTTATTGAAATGCCTATCGATACCGATAATTTAAGTGAAGTAAAAGCATTACTTTCCAAACGTTCTTCTTTAAAAGGGCGTATTACTAAATTTAAAAACTATATCGATTTAATTGACAAAAAGGAAGAGTTATCTACTGTACAAATTACGGAACTTTCAATCAAATTTTCACAGATTATATATCACATTTCACAGATATATATCTGTGAAATGTGATATATAATCTGTGAAAATTATATATCACATTTCACAGATATATATCTGTTGCCGCTATAACAACAAATACTAAAACAAAATAAATTAAATTTTTAAGGGGGGCTCCCGTACAACAAACGTGATTTTTTTGCTATTTTTTGCTCTTATTCAATAACGGCAACACATAGGCAATTGAAATGTTCACAAAATACTTAATTATATTTGTATTTTAATAATTAATAATAAAATTTAAATAATTAAGGGGGGCTCCCACACAAAAAACACAATTTTTAGCCTATTTTGCTCTGTAGTGGTACGGAACCCTTCGTGCGCGAGTCCGACTCGCACTTGGTCGATTATTTCTTTCTTAATTTCTTCTGCAGGAGTAGTAGACGAATCTACGAAAGTAATCGTAATTGAATTTGAAAAATATTCTAAATTTTCAAGGGTTCACAGAGTTTTGGGGTATGATAAACGATTATTTTTAATTTAAGAAACATAACTAATACTCGTAAACGTCTAGGAGTTTTAAGTTTGGATGAATTAATCGACGCTTTCTACAGTCTATGTATGATTGTTCAACAAGAATCTATTCCTAAAGAATATAAATTATTATAAATGAGTAAATCCACAGAAATAAGATCTAGAGGTCTGTGGGTAAATCTATTAGTAACAAGTCGAGTAATAAATACCCTTTAACACCCTTTTGACCGACTTCCAAAAAGGAGGAGGTTATATTATGTCCGTCTGTTTGTATATTCAACGATCACTTCGCCGTTTGTGGACCGATTTTCAAGATTTTTTCGCTATTGTATCGGGACTTTGAAGTCGGTACCAGTCCCAAAAATTTCAGGTATTCTGACATTGACTCAACTCATGATCTGGGGGCACGGCAGTGCCCCAGCCAAGCTTTTTAGCAAAGGCACGGCCGTACCATGCTTTTCTCGAAGCGGTTCGCGGCTATTTCACACCCTCCTTATCTTCGATGTTAACAAAGCTAGAGATTTAGAATTTCGATGACTAGGAGCAAGTATTAAAACTATCTTAACCTTCAAATTACATTATATTCTGATTAATAGTTTACTAGTTACGGATGGTCTACGTTTTGTCACTGACTGACAGATCATCAAAATTCTAAGGTACTTCTAGCAGACTTAGAACCTTGAAATTTGGTACCCGGATAGGTATTTATTCACAATCAAAGGAAAAATTATGAAACCGGCCAAGTTCGAGTCGGACTGGCGTAGATAGGGTTCTGTACCGTAAATTTGTATGGGCTCCCATACAAATTTACGGTACAGAACCCTTAAATAAAAGGTTTATTTAATTTTTATTATTTATTATTAAAGTTGAAATAGAATTGAGTATTTTCTGAAATTTCCAAAAACCTTACTCTTAGCATTATGAAGATAGAGCAAAAAAAGCAAAAAAAAATCGTGTTTGTTGTACGAGACCCGCCATTCCTGAATTATTTTATTTTAATAGGACTATTCTATTTTATAGCAACAACAAAACACATAATTTGTGAAAAAATCATATTGCGCAATAAGTTTAAATTAACTATTTTAGTAGTAAGTTTAAAAACAAATTAAGTACATACATACAAGTTTTCTTATCTACGATATCGGTCGATTGAATTTATAGAAAACATATACTTATTGTTATTTGCCGACTATTTCAGGCTATTTCAGGCAAAATCTGGAAAACCACTGGAAATACATAGCAATTAAAGCTCTTGAAAATACATATCAATTAAGGCGAAGTTTAACGTGAGCCGCCATTTTGCGGAGATCCACCGACACCAAATTAAGGAGCGTGAGCAATTTTATTTTACTTTCTTTTACTTATAAAGCTATTACAAAAATAATTTCAGACTTAAGACGAAGTCTAAGCATAAATATTATATTTTATATAAGGCGAAGTTTCTAGTTTTGGTATTTACTTTTGATTTTTTATTGAAATGCCTATCGATACCGATAATTTAAGTGAAGTAAAAGCATTACTTTCCAAACGTTCTTCTTTAAAAGGGCGTATTACTAAATTTAAAAACTATATCGATTTAATTGACAAAAAGGAAGAGTTATCTACTGTACAAATTACGGAACTTTCAATCAAATTTTCACAGATTATATATCACATTTCACAGATATATATCTGTGAAATGTGATATATAATCTGTGAAAATTATATATCACATTTCACAGATATATATCTGTTGCCGCTATAACAACAAATACTAAAACAAAATAAATTAAATATTTAAGGGGGGCTCCCGTACAACAAACGTGATTTTTTTGCTATTTTTTGCTCTTATTCAATAACGGCAACACATAGGCAATTGAAATGTTCACAAAATACTTAATTATATTTGTATTTTAATAATTAATAATAAAATTTAAATAATTAAGGGGGGCTCCCACACAAAAAACACAATTTTTAGCCTATTTTGCTCTGTAGTGGTACGGAACCCTTCGTGCGCGAGTCCGACTCGCACTTGGTCGATTATTTCTTTCTTAATTTCTTCTGCAGGAGTAGTAGACGAATCTACGAAAGTAATCGTAATTGAATTTGAAAAATATTCTAAATTTTCAAGGGTTCACAGAGTTTTGGGGTATGTTAAACGATTATTTTTAATTTAAGAAACATAACTAATACTCGTAAACGTCTAGGAGTTTTAAGTTTGGATGAATTAATCGACGCTTTCTACAGTCTATGTATGATTGTTCAACAAGAATCTATTCCTAAAGAATATAAATTATTATAAATGAGTAAATCCACAGAAATAAGATCTAGAGGTCTGTGGGTAAATCTATTAGTAACAAGTCGAGTAATAAATACCCTTTAACACCCTTTTGACCGACTTCCAAAAAGGAGGAGGTTATATTATGTCCGTCTGTTTGTATATTCAACGATCACTTCGCCGTTTGTGGACCGATTTTCAAGATTTTTTCGCTATTGTATCGGGACTTTGAAGTCGGTACCAGTCCCAAAAATTTCAGGTATTCTGACATTGACTCAACTCATGATCTGGGGGCACGGCAGTGCCCCAGCCAAGCTTTTTAGCAAAGGCACGGCCGTACCATACTTTTCTCGAAGCGGTTCGCGGCTATTTCACACCCTCCTTATCTTCGATGTTAACAAAGCTAGAGATTTAGAATTTCGATGACTAGGAGCAAGTATTAAAACTATCTTAACCTTCAAATTACATTATATTCTGATTAATAGTTTACTAGTTACGGATGGTCTACGTTTTGTCACTGACTGACAGATCATCAAAATTCTAAGGTACTTCTAGCAGACTTAGAACCTTGAAATTTGGTACCCGGATAGGTATTTATTCACAATCAAAGGAAAAATTATGAAACCGGCCAAGTTCGAGTCGGACTGGCGTAGATAGGGTTCTGTACCGTAAATTTGTATGGGCTCCCATACAAATTTACGGTACAGAACCCTTAAATAAAAGGTTTATTTAATTTTTATTATTTATTATTAAAGTTGAAATAGAATTGAGTATTTTCTGAAATTTCCAAAAACCTTACTCTTAGCATTATGAAGATAGAGCAAAAAAAGCAAAAAAAATCGTGTTTGTTGTACGAGACCCGCCATTCCTGAATTATTTTATTTTAATAGGACTATTCTATTTTATAGCAACAACAAAACACATAATTTGTGAAAAAATCAACTATGTAGCTATTGCAGTTCTCAAGATCCAGCCTGGTGACAGACAGACAGCGAAGTTTTAAGACTTTGTTAATATGGTAGAATAGGTTCAACGTGACCTGAAAAGAAAAAAAACCTTAAAAAAAGAAATGAAATCCCACCAAAACATTAAATGTAAAAGGAGCCAAGCAAAATATTGCAAAGCTATGCAATTTTCAATGCAATTTATTTCAATATATATCAATATTGAAATAAATATTTATATTTCAATTATGCAATGCAAAAAAATTCAGTGAATGTATCAATAGTTTTCTTTAATTTAAAATTATTATAGTGGCTTGGCAATGAACACTAGAGAAATAATCAGCGACTAATTGGATTTATATGGGTACCTGCATCGACCAGATGCGTCGTTACGATAAACTAAGAAAACACTTTACGCTTGCCGTCTGCGTAAGTATGAACTCATCCAAATATTATGCAGTTTTACATTTGTTTTATAATAATTATGTGCTCATTGCCGAGCCACTATAATAATTTTAAAATAAAGAAAACTATTGATACATTCACTGAATGTTGATTTCAATCACAAAATAAGTTGAAGGCTTGGCTTGAATGTGATCTGAAACTTTTTGCGACAGAAGTATTGCATAGCTATGCAATATTTTGCTTGGCTCCTTTTGCATTTAATGTTTTGGTGGGATTAAATTAGCTGGTACCGACTTCAAAATAGTGAAGACTATAATATGTACAGAAATAGTTGGGATATAGACGAATTCTTGAAAAGGCACTATTAGAGAGTAAAAATTATTTAATACTTTTAAGTTATTGTTTTTATTTTTTACCTTGGAAGTCGATTTTAATTTTTTGTACAAAATAATAATAGAATAATTTTATAAATCCGGCAGCACTTATTCTGCCGACTGCTGTATTCAACACAGCTTACCCCACAAGCATGATTTATCAAAAAGTTTTGATAGGCAGCAACAAAACTTTTTTTTTGTTTGAAGTTGGTGTTTGTGATTGATGTTTTAAGTGCACTTAAGTTAAGATACCTAAATAGACAAATTAAAAATGGTAACCGCCGAATATTATTTTATTACGCCAAAAAGTAAAGTACCTATAATTATTATTGTAATCGTTAGTCGTACCTATACTTAAGGTACAATCCGATTTCCGTGCATCGCGATCGATCGCGGTCGCGCACGACCTACGACTGTCGTCGGCCGCTCGCGACCATAGTCAGCGTATGAAAATGTATGGCACCGCTTCCGAGACCCGCGACTGACGCGCGCGGCCTACGGCTGTCGTAAGCCGCGCGCGACCGTGCCATATAACTTTGACACGGTCGCGCGGGGCCTACGACTGTCGTCGGTCGTGCGCGACTGTCATAACTTCAAGACACGATCGCGCGCGGCTTACGACAGTCGTAGGCCGCACGCGTCAGTCGCGGGCCTCGGAAGCGGTGCCATACATTTTCATACGCTGACTATGGTCGCGAGCGTCCGACGACAGTCGTAGGTCGTGCGCGACCGCGATCGATCGCGATGCACGGAATTGTACCTTTAGTATAATTTTGATAATTAACAATTATAACTAGTTGACGCCCGCAACTCCGTTGCGCCAAAACTCGTTTATCGCGCTAAAACCGTACATTTTTCCAGGATAAATACGTACTCCGGAACTCAAGTATCTTTATACCACAGCGAAATCGGTTCAGCGGTTTTGACGTGAAGAGGTAACAGACAGACAGAATGACAAACATACACACTTTCGCATTATAAGTCGTGAGTGGAAGAATCGAACAAGTAACATTCGGACCATAACTAATTTTTTCCCCTAATTATTTTAATAAAACTTGTAACTTATCTACTTCATAACCTAGCTAATGTATCTGGCTACACATATTATCCGTAGTTTTTCTATTTCAAATAAATTTTCCGGCCCTAAAGCCTCCATTTAAGCAAAAAAACGGGAAGTTTTTTCATGTTAAGTACTTACCTTATTCTTTCACTCACGTCTTGATTATTTATTTATATTTATTAAAATATTAGTATGGATTTTTCATTGAAGTCGTGAAGAGACGGAATGACTGGCGTTTTAATCCTTGATGGCACTAACACTGGGTTATATTTCAGAACGTACTAGCGTATCTATTGTATTATATCGAGTCTCAATATAGAATTACACAAATTAATCTTAGACAAAGGATTATATTGTGTGCAGACGGCAATCGACAAGGCCTATAACTATGTTATATCGTTGTTTATGTAAGTATTAAAATTATACTATTATAGTCTCAAGTTCACAACTCACAAAATATACCTTCATTATACCTCTGGCTTGTAAAAAGACCTTAAAATTCATAGGAAAACCGTATTAATAATGTATATGTAGCAGTCGACTGGTTAAAAAGCCATTCAATTAAACAGCTAGCCCTGTAGCTGAACAACGTCAATCACACGTCTGTCTATACGTCGTTTAGTGACTTGTTGACTGCAACGTTCAACACTACAGCTAGATGGCGCTTAGCGAACTGGTTAAACGGTAAATTAACTAAGGTGACCATTAGTTTAGTGCTATTATTACACAAGCGTAATGATAACAAGCAGATTAATTGTATTCAAACTCATTTTGAACACAACTGCAATAAATACCTTGGTGATGCATTTCATAATCACGTAATTTCTCCTCGAATATTAGTTTAAATTTTGATTCACTTTCTTTCGATTTTTACGTTTTGCCAGACGGCAAGACTCAAAAAACTTTCGAGATACGACTACTCTCACGGCCGTTCCCAATATTCAATCTATCTCTGGTTTGACATACGACCGATCGCAGCTAACATTGAATTGACATAAGATAGATATTACTATTCCTATCTCAAGTAGGGCAAAACCAGAGATAGATCAAATATTATTGGGAACGGCCGTAACTAAGATACTTATAATGCCTATTTAACAGTCCGGCTACACTGGCTGCAAAATGCACGGTGCTCGAGAGGCCATTTATCATACACTCCCTTATAAAATAAACAGTACATGACAATATCATCAATCATGTACTGTTTATTTTATAAGGTAGCGCGGTTCTGTCTCTTATAGTTTTAAGTTTGCAGTTTTTAATATGGTGTAAGAAAACTATAATGAATCGTGATAATACTATTTAGGGTGAGTATTAAAACATAATACAGTTCGCACCTTTAAAAGTTCGTTGTGAAAGTAGTCAGCGCTAAAAGAGTCACTTTTTTTTTACTTTATCGGAAAATTCATTACTCTGGGCGCTAGCACATACTAATCACAAAAAAATTATTTAGACGTGGGAGAGCCACGCTTCGGCACGAATGGGCCGGCTTGACCGGAGAAATACCACGTCCTCACAGAAAACCGGCGTGAAACAGCGCATGCGCTGTGTTTCGCCGAGTGAGTGAGTTTACCGGAGGCCCAATCCCCTACCCTTTTCCCTTCCCTACTCTTCCCTATTTCCTTCGCCACCCTCCCCTATTACCCCTTAAAAGGCCGGCAACGCACCTGCAGCTCTTCTGATGCTGCGAGTGTCCATGGGCGACGGAAGTTGCTTTCCATCAGGTGACCCGTTTGCTCGTTTGCCCCCTTATTGCATTAAAAAAAAAATGCTCAGCGCTGCTACTTTCATAGTGAACTCTATAACATAAGAAACACATTCACACCCTAAAGTGCTATCTCTTAGTTTTGTTACTCTGTATAAGGTGCTGTTACTATAGCAGCCATTCCCAAAGTATGCTTCGCTAAGGCAAATAACTTTAAACGGGCGCGAACCGTACATTTTTCGGCTACAAAAACTATCCTACATAAGTATTTCATATCCCGTCTCTTAAAGTATTTCTAAGCTATTCCATAATTTTTATCGCGGACTTTAAACGCGGCGACGTATGCGGCGACCGAATCAAGAAATTCCGTAACGAAAAAACCTAACACCCCACTCCGACCAGCCTTGCGGTGCGGCGTTGCCAGACTTCGGCACGGTGTTTGTGCGCGTGCGACTAAGTCTGCTAATTATTTCACTCAGGTGCATAGAGATGACAAAAGAAACAAGTACAATTGCAATTGCAACCTTATTTAATAGTCGTTAGGTCTTATATTCGCTTCATCGTACTGCGGATAGTGGTCCTCCCAGACGCCATCACCAAAATGGTCTTCACCATTCATGACGTAGTAACATGAAAAACCTTGACACTGGAATGATAAGTATCGTTAGCTAAGAGAAAACCGGCGTTTATTTCGTCGATAGACCGGTCGAAGAGCGCGTAGAAATTAATACGTTGACCCTAGTGTTGAGTAGAGTTGAGGGCGTCATCTTGTATAATTATAATATGTCACCGTAAATACGTAAAGACCGGTAGATTGTTATATTACTAGAGAGATTATAAAATACTTACTAGATAACGCCCGCATTTCCGTTGCGCCAAAATGTTGAAGATTTTAAGCGAAAATCATAAAAGTTTATTGTGCGGGAACCGTACATTTACCGGCACCAAAAGTATCCCTTGTCCTTTCCCGAGACTTAAAGTATCTCCATACCAAAATTCACCAAAATCGACTGAATAGTTTACGCGCAAATCATAAAAGTATATTTTTCCGGGACAAAAAGTATCCTATGTCCTTTCACGGGACTCAAAGTATCTCCACGAGAAACAGCAAAGCTGGTTCAACGGTTTGGGCGTGAAGAAGTAACAGACTGATTGACGAACAGACTACAATTTCTCATAATCTCATTTATAATATAGTATGGATATGGTCTGTACGGATTGTAAATACATTGAGATTGTATTGAGCTACTTTGTCCCGGGAAAGGACAAAGGATACATTTTATCCCGGAAAAATGTACGATTTCCGTGCGATAAACGAATTTTGACGCAATAGAGTTGCTGGCCTCATCTAGTACATGAAATAACAATGCTACGAAGATCAACATGTTCAGCGACCGGTCTATAATAAAATATACTCACTGTAGTAGAACAACCATCGCCTAGACACTGAAAAAACATGAAACCAAGTAAAAAAATAGTACATTACGCACCTAGGGCAGGAAAATAGGAAATGTCTCAGATCACATGTAATCATTGGCCGAGGCGAAGCCGAGGTCAACTCCGTCGATGAGAAAAATAGTATACGCACCATGGGCAGTAATTTTATTTTGATCTAAATGGTTATTTGTATGTCTGTCTGTCTGTCAAAATAAAACATATATCATACCTGAAACTAACGATTGAAACAATATTTTCTAAAAATGTAACCTAGCTAGACTGAATTTTCGTCCCGAAAACCCTTTACATACAAAATTTTATCGAAATCGTTACTCAGTTTTTGATTGTTTAAAATAGGTAAAACCTAGGTCTACCAATACTAAAATAATGTAGGTTTACGTAGAATCTAGGTCTTAAGTTAACTTAGGTAATAATATACTAACCCTGGCTTCACAGGACAGCCCTTCGCACTGAAATTAAATTTCATATTCTACACTTACAGAATATTAATGACTGTAAACTGTAAAGTTTCGTTGTACAAAAAGTTTGGGATGTTATATTAATATGTAGGTACATTTTTTATTATGAAGAATTAGGTACTAACATTATACTTAAATGTGGCCTCTGTGGCTTAATGGGTAGAGTGTGCGGTAGCTCAAGCCGGGGGTCGCGGGTTCGAATCCCGCCGACGGAACAAAAAGTTTTTCAATGTTCCTGGGTCATGGATGTGTATTAAATATGTGTATGATATTATGATAAAAATCTTAAATATATGTATATTATAAAAGTATTAAATATATTTCCGTTGTCTGGTACCCGTAACACAAGTCCTTCAGGTACTTATCACGGGGCCAGACTGACGTGGTGTGAAGCGTCCATAGAAAAAGAAATGTCAAAGTGTGTATGTCTCATCACTTACGTCTTCGCTTAAATACCTCAACCCTTTTAATAAACTTTAGAACAGAGATATCTTCACCAGGAAAATCCTTTGTCTTATTACTATATTTACTGAGAAAATGTATGAGCCCACTAGAACTCAGTAGAAGCCCGCAACCCCTTTGCTCCAAAATTAGTATATCGCGCGGGAACGGTACATTTTTCCGGGATGAAAGTATCCTATGTCCTTCTCGGGACTCAAAGTATCTCCATACTCAAAGTATACCAAATTTCAGCAAGCTCGGTCCAGCAGTTTGGGCGTGACAGACACTCTTTCGCGTTTAAAATATTAGTTTTATACTAATTCAGGTCACCTAAATGTGTGTTTAACTTTACATAAGTACTTAAAGGTTTAAAAAAATGAAAACGTATACCCAGGTATAAATTAAGGTATTGCTAGTAGCAAGGAATTATTATTTACCTTTGCAACACAGTCTTGTCCGATGCACTGTAAAATAAGATGGTACAGATAAAATTCAATTTCAATCCGCTTAAAAAATAAGGTATCAGTTGCTTTCAACATTTAAGATCACTCAGCAAACATGGAAAAGACAAAAGAATCATGAAAATCGGTCCACAAACGGCGAAGTTATGGTTGAACATACAGAAAAAATATACAGACGAACATATAACCTCCTCCTTTTTGGAAGTCGGTTAAAAAGCGCATACCATTGCCTTACAGCCTGGGCCGTTGCACTGAAAAAAATTAAATATGAATTAATAATGGCTTTATAGAAGCTGTTTTGGCGCTTTACACCAAAACATAATTATTGGGTATTATTGCGTACTAGCTGACCCGACAGACGTTGTCCTGTCTTAATGATGATTACTTAATTATTCGAATTGGTATAATTAAGAAAACAATAGATTGAAATTAGTATCTCCATGCCAAATTTCATTAAAAATAGATCGAATAGTTTAGGCGAAAATCATAAAAGTTTATTGTGCGGGAACCGTACATTTTCTGGGACAATAAGTATCCCTTGTCCTTTCTCGAGACTCAAAGTATCCCCATACCAAATTTCATCAAAATCGATTGAATAGTTTACGCGCAAATCATAAAAGTATATTGTGCAGTAACCGTACATTTTTCCGGGACCAAAAATATCCCTTGTCCTTTCCCGAGACTCAAAGTATCTCCATACCAAATTTCATCAAAATAGATTTAATAGTTTAGGCGAAAATCATAAAAGTATATTATGCAGTAACCGTACATTTTTCCGGGACAAAATGTATCCTATGTGCTATTCCTGGTTCTAAGCTACCTCTCCACCAATTTTCAGCCAAATCCGATCATCCGTTCTTGAGTTATAAGTGGCTTAACTAACACAACTTTCTTTTATATATATAATAGATTATGTTAACAGTTCAGCATTTTATTCTAGTGTCTACATAATTATGTCGTAGAAGTTAAACCTAAAAAACCTAATATTTATTTTAAAAAACTTACGGAAGCATAACATGAGTTCGCTGTACACTGAAAAATAATTAATTAATATTTTAAATGTTTCAAAAATATTATACTTAAGTTAAAATACAACTCGGATGTTAATAAGCAAACCAGATTACCACCGAAACTGTTACGATTTTGATTTACGAGTCTGATTAATTCCAAATTGAGCCATAGCACGATCGTGCGCTAGTATAGCTGTCAGGAGTGGGAAAAGCCGTTGAGATCGAATTAGTTCCAAATTGAGCCGCAGCACAATCGTGCGCTAGTATAGCTGTCAGGATTGGGAAAAGCCGCTGAGATCGAATTAGTTCCAAATTGAGCCGCAACACGATCGTGCGCTAGTATAGCTGTCAGGAGTGGTAAAAGCCGTTGACATCGATGCATAAGCTTTAAGATCGAACTGATTCGATTCTCGATTCGATTCTGATTCTATCGGGAGTGAAGCAGAAGTATTCTCGTATATTATGTCAAACAAACGTCAGTGTAATTTGGCCAATGAACGCGTTTGAAAAGTCAAACCAAAGGGTTTGATTATTATTATTATTTTAATTGAAACTGCATCGCAATATCATCGAAGCTGTAACGTTGGATCATTACAGAATAGGGGTACATTTTTTAAGTATTTCATATCAATTTACGGAAAAACAATTTAAATACCGAATCGAAATGGAATGAACGAAATTGATGATTTTCGTTCTGTTTGTGAAGCAACATCAATCGAGTGAATACGAGTATAGCTACGATATTAAAAAATAAACGGTGAAGCGTTAGAGAGGCTGATGTTGTAAGGTTCAGTATAATCACTACTTATTAGTTACTACTTATTAGTCACTACACTACAAAGTGCCTGCCGCGTATGTCTGTCTACCTGTTCGCGATAATCTCAAAAACTGCTGCATCGATTTTAAGTGGTTTTTACCAATCGATAAAATGCTTCTTCGGAAAGGCTCCGGTACATAATTTGTTCAGTTTTTTCTGAACATTTGAGTAAAATATATTGAGTCAGAGGTTTTGGAACTTGGAAAAAACTAAGGCGTCTGTTTTCAACCTGAACCACAGTATTACAATATTTACCTTTGAAAATTACCCCCTACGAGACGTAACAAAACAACGTGTGACGGAAATATACTACTTTGCTAGATCAACAAAAAAGTCCGTGATATCATACAAGACAATGTCTATCTTTGAAGGTTAACTTGCTGTGCCAGATACATAGCAATGTATAATTATGTCTCCGTCAGATTGTAATACCGCGAGATTGTAATATGATTAAATGATGAATTGTAAGCAACCAGTTTTCCGGTGATTTAAAATTAATTATTTCGTATTTAAAATAACTTCAATGTCCAATGGTATGAGATTTATAGCATAAAATAAAATTTAGATACATATATTTAAAATGCTGTTTGAATGTTCGGTTATTAAAATTAACCTAATTTATAATTCAAACTGCACTTTAAATATATCTAAATTTTGTTCGTTGCTATACATCAAATTTTCAGGCAATTGGAGTTATTTCAAATACGAAATAATTAATTTAAACTATCGGGTAGTTTAATTATTTCGTATTGCATATTATAAACTGGTTGCTTACAATTCATCTCTTAGTCATATTACAATCTCACCAGACGTACGGTGACATATAATTATATCTAGATAATGTATACCTAGTTACGGCCGTTGTAGTCGGGAGCGTCTAAGTCTCCTCGAAATCGGTCATTCGGTCCACCTGTTTCGTCATGTTTCGTAGTAAAGAGGTAATCACACAAAAAATTAACAATTAAAGCACACGTATCTATAAAAATGTATACACATAATATAAATACACTTAAATTTTTTGCCGTACCTCAGAATACATAATTATGGCCGTACAAACAAAAAAACCCTCTTAACACACACATCAGCAAACCTATTAGCAACTTTTCCACAGACAGACGCGGAACCCCAAAATCAGGGTTCAGGACGAATGATGGATGAGGGCTGCTTAACATTAAGTGAGGCTTTGGAAGTGTTTGATTTCAGAACACGGGAAGAATTTTAGTGAAACGGTTTTGTAAATGATTAGATCCGACAAACGTTGTTTAGCTAATTGGATGTTAGAATAATTAATATGCATAGTACCACATTATGTTTGCAGACACACACACTGACAGACAGACAGACGTGTTAAACTTATATCTCTCCCATTTTTTGTCGGGGATTAATAAATAAAGTTAACTTACCCCTGCTGCACAAGTATCACCGCTGCACTGTTTAAAAAAATAATTATTATTAAATCATCTAAATTCGAAGTGGTTTAGAACCTGAAAAGGTAGCAGACAGACATATTCGCTTTATTATATTAGATGATAGTGCGATAATATAATATTGTATAATGTAGCCTGTATTAGACGGAGCGTCCGTGGCCTAATGGGTAGACCTTTGGTTTGCACTCACCCGGGATCGAACCTGCACCCTCAGGTGCAGGTTCGATCCCGGGTGGAGGCGTGTACCAATGAGATATTTTCTGATCTCAAGTACATAATACGGACGCTCGTACGGTGAAGGAAAACATCGTGAGGAAACCCGCACATAGTTGGCCCCAGACGTATTGACTAGTTCTTTCCTCTGGACTAGGCCGAATATGTTTGCCTTGGGCAACCATACGGACATTTAAAAATCTTGTCCCAGGCACTACAGTATTTGAGGAGTGGTTACTTCGCTCTGAAAATACTGTATAAATCATCCACAACGGATGAAAAGGCCTAGTTTTTAGCCTGTATTATGTAGATTGTAGACCCGACCTCTAAGTAATATTCATGCAAAATTTGAAGCAAATCCATGCAGTACTTTTTGATTTTAGCTCAGACAATGGACATAATTACATACAGACAAACAGACTAAAATTCTAAAAACTATATTTTTGGCTTCAATATCGATTGTAAATCACGCCCCATTACTAGACTAGATGTCCCGTTGAACTTCGTGTCACTTATAAACCTTCCCTGGACTTCCACGATCATTTTAAGACCAAAATTAGCCAAATCGGACCAGCCATAATATATAATATTATGTGTATTATTCTAAGACCCTCTCAGTAATTAAGTATGTATCAAGTGATTACAATCAATATGAACGCACTTTGATCTCATATCAAAGCTTTAATAATAATTAGGTACGTGTGTCAAATGTCATAAGAAACCACAGTGGGGATGAACAATCCGTACTAACATTATTAATGCGATATTATCTCTGTCTGTTACTTCTTCATGCCCAAACCACTGGACCAGTTTGGCTGAAAATTTTTATGAAGATACTGAGAGTCTCCGGAAAGGACATAAGCTTTGTCCACACTGGGCCTTTTTCTGTTCGTCAAGACCATGCGTTATAGCATAGTCAACAGCGAACGTGAGGCATGCCCGCGACGCATGCCCTCTGACCGTATCCAGAAAAAATGACAATGTTGGCGTTGCGTTCCTTAACGCATTCAATTATTGAATGCGCCAAAACGAAAGTTGAATGAAAGAAGATGACGAAAATTGAAGACGAAAGCGCATAATGTGGACTATTGGATACTTTTTGTCCAGGAAAAATGTACGGTTCCTGCGCGGTTAACAGATTTTGGCGCAACGTAGTTGCGTACGTTATCTAGTATAGGATATTATAATATTACTGCAATGTTTTCACACCAGAGGCAGCACCTGCAGCACAGATAGTTAAGAGCGCACCTGACCCTAACTTGACTACATACTTAAACCTAGATCTCAAAATCTGTAAGGTCTAGAAAACTGATTTTTTGACACAAGTAACTTCAGTTCATGAAGATTAAATGCTCAAGACGAAAACACGATTACTGAAAAAATGCTCGATAGTTTCTTTTTTACAAAAAACCTTGTTTTAGACACATTTTAGCTTGGATCTTCGAAGTTTGCTGTCTTTTCTTTAATATTTTTTAATATCTAAAAAGGCATTGATAAAACCAAAATTTGCTCATAACACTTTTTTCATAATCATTATAGTTCGTCTTTTATTCAAGTAAAACTAACTTGGCGATGATTCCGCGCCGTCCTGTTTCACCTGGCATATGAAAGACGGGCGTGAGTGTGAAGAGAGAAGAACGATGTTTGATTTTTTGAGTCAGGTGAGCTCTTAAACAAAAAGTTTTGTTCGACGTTCGACAATGTTTCTGTAAATATTCTAATATGACGTGTGATTTAGGTCGGATTTACTATATTATTTGCTAGTAGTGCAGAAATTCGCTTGTCATCCGAATGTCTTACATTTTTCTGTGATAAAAAGTATCCTATGTCCTTTCCCGGTGAAAGAGATAACAGACAGACAGGCCGACAGATACACTTTCGCTATTTATAATATTATAGTATGGATAGACTAAAATAAACATATTAATATGCAACTGGTTATCAATACTAATAATGTAGGCAATAGATAGCCTAGCTGTAAAGTCTAACCTAGCTCAAAACAGGTTAACAAAACAGTTTATCGCATTTATGTAAAACGAAGGTAAACTACTCAGTATTATAATAATTATCTGAATGTTTTTAAAATACATGTAAGAAGGCCGTTTTAAAAATTCCGTTGCGCCAAGCCTTTCCCAAGACTCAATGTATCTCCATTCTCCATACCGAATTTCAGTAAAATCAGTTCAGCGGTTTAAGCGTGAAGAGGTAATTCAGACTGACAGACACAGGCTTGGTTTGACGTAAGGCTACGTTCAGACGTGCGCGTGTTCTGCGCGTGCTCTGCGCGTGTTCTACATACTCTATAGCGTATTATGGGAAATCACGCTGAATCCGCGCCGACCTCGCGCGCAGAGTCTGCGCGCGTGTTTTCCCATACGCTATATAGTAGAAACTGTTGTTTCTGATATCTATGCGTAGAACACTGAACACGCGCATAACAAGCGCAGAACACGCGCACGTCTGAACGTAGCCTTAGGCTAACGCGACCAAATTACGTAGGATCTAGGATCTACGTAGGCTCTAGATCTGCCTAGGGAGATCCCTAGGCAGATCTAGAGATACTGTCAGAGTTCAAGTAGATACTTGAACTCTGACAGTACAAATATATTTCTTGTGAATTGTGATGCGTGTCCATAAGTTATAAAATTATTAAGAAACTTACTCCCGTTTCACAAGATGGTAGGTTACACTGAAAATTAAATAGAGCTATTAAAAAATACGTCTGGTACTCTGGCACTGCCGCGGTAAAGCTATTGCATAGCTTTTTTTCTAAAAAATTATAATTCGCATACGTCTCCCATGCAACGCCGCACTGCTGTGCCAGTCCGAGTGGGAGGTGTTAGGTTTTTTCGTTACGGAATTTCTTGATTCCATCACCGTACTCAAAGCCCGCGATAAAGGCTATCTCACATGCGCACAAAAATTAACTGGATATAGTGCCAAAGAATAATACACTACGCGAAATAGTGCTCAAATTAATAAAACATAATATACCTAGTTCAAAAATCAAAAATAATTCCGTTTTCAAGTGAAATGAATATTTTTGAGCCAATATTTTTGTTTACTAACAGCAGTAGGCAAATAGACTATTTTTTTCGCTGTTCTAGGAACAAAAACAAATTGATTTAAAAAATCTGCCTGTTGTCTGCAAGCAACATAAAAATATTTTGATCGCAAGTAAAAATGGCATATCTACATAAATTCATTACTGAATATCGGGATTTTGGCTAATTATAAGAAGACAATATTTAGGCAAAAATATTTAAAATATTAAAATCCAGCATTATCAAAATATCAATTACTTTTGATTATTTTAATTTATTATATTTCAATTGTGTAAGTGTATGATTAAATTCGATCCGGCAACGCACCTGCAGCTCTTCTGATGTTGCGAGTGTCCATGGGCGACGGTAGTTGCTTACCATCAGGTGACCCGTTTGCTTGTTTGCCCCCTTATTTTATAAAAAAAAAATTAACTTACCCTTGCCTGACACCCATCTATGTCGCACTATAAGAAACATAATATTTTATTGTACATAATTACTATCTGAGAAGTTGATTAAAGAGAGTAACATGGCGGCAGCGGTCATTGACTCTCTGTAGTCCCTGTCAAAAATTTGTCATTTTCAATATAAACCGCGATTGATAATGAAGTGTCAGATGTTGTCAATCTCGGATTTGTATAGAAAATGACAAGTTTTTGACAGGAAAGCCAATGACCGCTACCGCCATGTTTCGCCGCGTACAGCTGTTTTCATAGTGTCTAGACATGAGTGGCCAATGGCCATCTATTATAGCTAATATTATAAATGCAAAAGTGTAATCTGTCTGTTTGTCTGTTACCTCTTCAGGCTTAAATGGTTATTTAGCTGTAAAGACCTGTTGCTCCACCAGTCCACTTCTCTTTGGTCTTCTCAACTCGTACGCCAACCAGTCCATTGGTGATACTTTGGACCAGTCAATAGCAGGAGGATTGGCAGCTGGAAATAAAATAATTAATAGTTTAAAAATCCAAAAAACACGCTTTTAACACACACTAAGCCTAGATCTTGGAAAGTACGCTATGTTGGATATAAGTCACGTGACAATTTTTTGAAGTGAAATTTTCTTTAGCGGCGTTGAGCACTTTTATGGGATAGGTAAAAACTGTGAAACTCGCGTCAGATTCTCGTGCTGATCGCAAAACCTTGGAAAAACCGTAAGACGGTTGGAGAGTAGTGTTTTGTGTCGAACTCGAACTCGAACTCTAATTGATTGTAAGGGTTTCGATTAATTAAAAAAATCGATTATCATAAAAAATGGGTTAAAAATTTAATCGATTGTAAGGGTTTCGATTAATTTAAAAAAAAATGATTTTTTAATAATCGTTTTCATAAAAAATGGGTTAAAAAAATTGCACAACGTTAATAATCAAGTTTTCACTTCTGCCGGCAGTCCCGGAGTGCAACCCGTCTTTTTTTTTTGTATTTCTGACACCAAACTCTTTCGTTTGCTACCAATTTGATACCCATCCACCACCCACCCATATTGATAAATAATTGATAACACAATTGGATATTTACGTCGCAGATTCTAAAATGACCTTTAAATCGTTGGCAAACAGTCAGAATAACTTTGAACGTACACAGGTTTATTAGAATTTCAGCCTTTACCTGTCTTGTTGGTGGGCGGCGTACTCTGAAATTAATTAAAAGTTTCACTTAGGGGGTTATGCTTCAAGTTTTTTCCTGGCACTCGTGGATTAAAAGAGTTGATTTCGAGATTTCTTAATTCAACAACGCTTGGAGTACTTTGCTGGTTTAAATATTGTAATCCATACTTAATATTATAAATGCGAAAGTGTGTCTGTCTGTCTGTTACCTAAACAACTGAACCGATTTTGCTGTTTGGTAATGAGACACTTTGAGTCCTGGGAAAGGACATAAGATATTTTTAACCCACGCGATAAACGAATTTTGAGGCAACGTAGTTGCGGGTGTCATCTATTTGTCTATCATAGCTTTATCGAAAATGATTTCAATGTACTTATGAGTTATGTACTATCAGAGAAGTTGATTCCTATGCAGATCGGGGACCTACGTAGTTTGGTCGCGTTACGTCAAACCCAGCCGACAGATCACAATTAACATTGAATTAACATATTCGACCAAATAACGTTGGTCTATCAACTGCATAGGAATCAATTTCCTCGATGGTACCTATATTTCAATGTTAATTACTTACCAATTCTAAGCTGTCCGTTCCATAGTCAGCAATAGGTACATAGATGATACCCTACGGGAATAGAAAAATGTGCCATCAGAGAATAGCACCTAGGGCAGGAAAATAAGAAATGTCTCAGATCACATGTTGTTGGCCGAGGCGAAGCCGAGGTCAACAAACATATTGTGATCTGAGGCTTTTTTATTTACTGCCCGTGGTGCGTTTACAATTTTTCTCATCGACGGAGGTGGAAAACGGCAACATCGGTAAGCACAGCGGGAAGAAAGTTGACGTTTTCCGCCCGGAGGTGAGAAAAATAATTTTGCTGCGCTTACCGATGTTGCCGTTTTCCACCTCCATCGATGAGAAAAATAGTATACGCACCATGGGCAGTAAATAAGAAAGCCTCAGATCACATGTAATTGTTGGCCAAGGCGAAGCCGAGGTCAATTAACATGTGATCTGAGGCTTTTCATTACAGACATTTTTCTGATATTTCTTATTTTCCTGCCCTAGGTGCGTAATGTACTATAATATAAATAAATAGCGTAATTCTACGTTATGATATACGTTGTGTCAAGTCAATGTTAGAACTTGTCTAACTTTAAATGACGCGCCCCACACTTTATTAGTCGATATAAATAAAAAATTTGGTACTGCAAACTGTAAAGTGTAAATATATGAGAGAGGGGATCATTTTAAATTGGACGAGCTCTACTTGTTAAATTACGTTGGTCACCCAACTACTTGTGAATTAAAATCTGATAGTATCGAGGATAGTATTATTGTAGAGGAGGGGAGGGTGCTATTTTTGTAGTCACTCGAGCGTCATGGAGACCTAGTAGGTTTTTTACATTAGGTAAAGCTGATAAAACAAATAATAAGAGCGTTTTTTTTTAGTTTTAGCGGTGGGTTCAAAAATTGCAGCCATTTTAATGTTTTGAAAAGGAAAATATAGTCAATAGTTAATGGAATCAGGCGTTACTTTGCGGAAATCCATAGCTTAAAATTTAGTTTGTTATTATTTTTAGCAATATTCCGCGAAATAAACTTCCACCTTTAAGTAAATGAGTGAGTGCACGCATAGGCATGCGTACAGCACCTCCCTCCTCCCACACTGCCTATGCGTACACTCGCATGCAAGAACTTGCAGACACCACCATTATTGCTTGTGTGGTGGTGGTGTTTGCAAGTTCTTGCATGCGAGTGTACGCATAGGCAGTGTGGGAGGAGGGAGGTGCTGTACGCATGCCTATGCGTGCACTCACTCATTTACTTAAAGGTGGAAGTTTATTTCGCGGAATATTGCTAAAAATAATAACGAAAATATAGTCAAAAAATAGCTTATTTAGGTAAATTGTAAATATATTTTAGACAACAAGGACTAAATCATTTAGTTAAAAAAATATGAAGCTTTATTTTTTTATAGTTCAAAATGTTCCTACAGGCTTACCTAACCTTTGAATCGTCAGTGCATTATATGGAAGCTTCTTTGGGGTATACTAAACATCTCCTATCTTAATCTGACAGATCCGACGACATTTCAATAAAAAAAAATTACCCACCACGTGAGAAATCTGATTTCTATACCATGATAACTAGACATATGTTGGAAGCCTATGCAAGCTTAATCTGACACGCTCGAGCTACTCCCGAAATCCCCTTTTCCCCTCCCCCACTATTAGTAGTAAGTATAATCTTATATATAAAATTCTCGTGTCACAATGTTAGTCCACGAACTCCTCCGAAACGGCTTTACTGATTTTTACCAAATTTTATATGCATATTCAGTAGGTCTGAGAATCGGCTACTGGGTACTTTATATATTGACTAGCTGTTTTCCGCGACTTCGTCCGCGTTAGCATAGTATAATAACTGTCAACCCCTATTTTACCCCCTTGGGGGTAGAATTTCTAGAAACGCTTAAACACGTATCCAATATTTTTTATTATTAGCCCAAAAAGAAAGTTTCATGTTTCTAACTCAAGAAATGACGGACTTTCATTCAAATTTTCAACCCCTATTTCACGCCCTTCGGGGTAAAATTTTCAAAATCCCTTCCTTAGTGGGTGTTTACTTAATAAAACAACCCTACTCACCAAATTTTGTGGCTGTAACTTTAACAGTTTTTGCTCAGCGATGATGAATCAGTGAGTCAGTCAGTCAGGACATGTAATTTTATAAGTATAGATAAGTGCATTTACATTTTTAACCGACTTCCAAAAAACGAGGAGGTTATATGTTCGGCTGTGGATATTTTTTTTTTTTTTATTATTTTTTTATTTTTGTATGTTCAACGATTACTCCGCCGTTTGTGAACAAATTTTTGAAATTTTTGTTTTGTTGTATTTCGTTTCACTCCAATTTGGTACCATGTTCACAAAAGTGGTGACCTGATGATGGGATCCAGGAGTAATCGAGAGAACTCCTCGAAATTTATATGGAAACATATGGTGATTTTAGTTTTATGTGAAGTGTACTAAGAATATGCTACCAAAAAGTCAAATATTGGGTCAAGATATACCATGGTTTCGAAGATGCTGAGAGAACTCCTGACTCCTTATAGATACACGTTTGGGAGTTTCGGCGTTGTTTTAAGAACAGAAAGCATATGCTACTATGCAATTCATCATCATCATTCATCACCATCATCATCATCGTCATCATCATTACCACGTCGTATTAAGGTCACCAATGTCTCATGGCACAGAATAGATAATAGTACAAGGCATAGATATGAATATACTAATAATAATAATTATTATGTACTGTATAACAACACCTGTTTGTTTAATACACGGCGGTCAGCGCCGCGGAGGCGACGGCATCGCCGCCCCGCCGCGCGGCGCGGGGCGGCAGACGATAGATCGAATATACTTTACTACTTTATATACAGATCGAATACTTTACTAAATACTTTATAAAATTTTAATAGACAAATAGAATTAAAATAAAGTTATTTTAAAAATAGCATTTAAACAAAACAAAGTCATTAAGTGTCTTTTTAATTAGTTATACTTATTAATCAATAGATGGCGCACTAAGTATCGATTTGAATTATGTAATACTTGATCACAAGAACAGCTGTCAATAATTATGATAATATTATATAATATTATGAGTAGCTACGCTACATCCTATGCAAGTTAAAACAATTTTTTATCTGATGGATCCTTCGATCGTGGAAAAACGAGACACAATAGCCTTTCTATTGTTATCGCAATCGCATTAAAATTGTTAAATTACTTAGCACAATATGTTCACTTCACTGATAATATATTATTTTGTGAGTGTGGATTGTGACTCTTAACAAATTGTAATAAGATACGTAAAATATACGCGAAGGTTTACCTACTAGTGTAACTAAAAAGAGTGAAATTATTATTATTTTTAACAAAAAATTAAAACCGACTTCCAAGGTAAAAACAATAATAACATTAATATGAACTAAAAAGTATTAAATAATTTTTACTATCTAATAGTTCCTTTTTCCGAATTTGGCTAAACCTCAACTATTTCTGTACTCAATCTTCATAATTTTGAAGTCGGTGCCAGTTCCAAAAGTTTAAAATATTCTGTCAGAGGACTGAAGATTCAGCTATCTGGTACCGACTTCAAAATAATGAAGATTGAGTACAGAAATAGTTGAGGTTTAGCCGAATTCGGAAAAAGGAACTATTAGATAGTAAAAATTATTTAATACTTTTTAGTTCATATTAATGCAATTATTGTTTTTACCTTGGAAGTCGGTTTTAATTTTTTTAATTATTACAACCTGAGACTGACGGCGAACATTTTTTGTGCGACGGGATAGTGATCGACGTTGCCATGGCGACATACTTATTAATTAGTCACTTCAATAAAATAATATGGGCGAAATAGGTACTTTATACTATGGCAAAGCAACGTTTGCCGGGACAGCTAGTATTATATAAATTTAAGATATTGTAAGAGATACTCATAAATGCCTGTCTGATGACTCTTCACGCTTATACTCGAACCAATTTCGATGGGCATGGGCATGAACTCCGAAACTTAAGTCCCAACAAGGTATTTTTTATAGAATTTTCTGCTAAATTAAAACAACATTAAAAGTATTACCCACGTTTTGAAACAGTTGGACAAAAACACAATACTTACGTTGATGACATGCTGACGATTCTTTCCAGTTTTTGGATCCTGAGTATTTTTATTAATTTAAATTAATATAAAAAATCATCAAATGTCCTAACACACAGTTCTAAATTGCCTTTATCGCGCGGGAACCGTACATATTTCCGGGATAAAAAGTATCCTATATCCTTTCCTAGGACTCAATGTATCTCTTTACCAATTTTCGGCTATTCCATTTCAGTGGTTTGGGCGTGAAGGGGTAACAGACAGACAGACTTTCAATTTATAATATGCATTCAATTTTAAATAATATTATGTAGTATAAATGCATAAAACGTACCGTAACTCGGGCTAGTCCATCTTTAGTTTCAGTCTGAAATAAAATTCTGGGAATCTCATGCAGAAAGCCATTTTGGAAAAACGTTGCTTTGAAATGGTTGAATCTAGGTTTAATCTTATTAAATACTCTTTTACCTTTGTATGAGTTCAAAGAGATAAAGAAGTTTTTTCACAAGCAAAATTTGTTTATACAAAGTTGTAAAATACTCTTTATAAACGTTTAGTATATACAGGGTGCAATTAAACCTTCCTGCCAAATTTTTTTCAGGGCGTAGGTCTTATTTAACCAAAAAAAATTGAGTGTTATATTTTTTTTATTGACATATTTTATCCCATTTAAAATCGTTGCAGAACGGTCACTCGCGGTGCGGGAGAATGATCGGGGGTAACGCGGGGGTCACAACACGCGTGGGCGACGCGTCGTGTCCATTAATTGTAGTGTTTTCTAGGATAACTTTCGGAAGCTATTTCTTAACATTTTAGTACTTACTGAGTGATTATAAAATAAAAAGTACCTGTATTTTTATTTTTAACAAGGATCAATATATCAAAATTTGGCAGGAAGGTTTAATTGCACCCTGTATAAATAATGAATAATGACCACCGGTTATAGGACGTGGTAACTGTTAACAGACTGACAGATAGATATGTTCTTAATCCTTCGATCGCGGATTCTTGGTAATGTATTGTTATTCTATTGTTGTCGCGATCACCGGTGATCTTATGGGGCTTGTTAGGTTAATAAATACCACAGAATATTAGTTAAATACTTACAGAATTAATGGGTACCCAACGTATAGGTGCTTCGTAGTCATCCTGAAAATACATTTGCTTTGGTGATAGTCACGGGGAATAACCTAGCTGCTTGTTGGAACGAAGTTCCTTCTCCCGCGTTCGGCGTAAATCCGAAGGCTAGACAGAACGATATTTGACCTTGATTTGACCTCGACCCTTTTTTATTAGTACCTGCATGTTAGGGGCAGATGGCGTTTTTTAATATATTTTTTTGAGTATGCAATGTATATATGTATACAGGTTTTTTGAACATAAATGAATAACTTCGTTCCATTCTGTCCCTTGACACCTCTCAAGTTTTTTTCTCTCTATTTTTCTGTGTGTGTGTGTGTGCGTGTCTCTCTCTTTCCCCTGTGTATGTATGTGTGTGCGTGGACTCCTCCAAAACGGCTCAACCGATTTTAACGAGTTTTTAATAATTTTATGTTGATACTTGAAATAATTGAAATGGTAAAACAACGTTTTCCGGGTCAGCTAGTCTTTATCATAAAATAATTACTTACTTATTAAATAATTTTTACAAAGTTCATAAAAAACTAAAAGAAGAAACTCCTCCACCTCCTTATAATGCACAGCCAATCTGTCTGGGTCATATAAAGTTTTATTGTTCATAAACGTTAGGTCATAAACTAGAGTAAATCTAGAACTACACACCCCTGGGATACCTAGGATATAGGTTTAATGTTTAAATCTAGACTTTAAGGTTTCTGCTCACGTATAGCGTATGAAAAACACAATCTAAGAATTTGTTTCGTATTTTCGTGGGGTTTTCTTTCTCTTCGTAAAGTTACTATAGGTCTACCAGAATCTGATGGCAAAAAGTGAGAAAATAAATTGACTCTAGCAATACCGGGGTAGTTGAAACGAAACATTTTGGTCCTTTTTTAGGGTTCCGTACCCAATGGATAAAATCGGGACCCTATTACTAAGACTTCGATGTCTGTCCGTCTATCCGTCTGTCTGTCACCAGGCTGTTACTCAAGAACCGCTATAGCTAGCTGCTAGTCTTCTGAAATTTTCACAGATTGTGTATCTCTGTTGCTAATACAATAGGAGTATGTCGCTATAACAACAAATACGAAAAACAAAATAACATTAATATTTAAAGGGGGCTCCCATACAACAAACGGGATTTTTTTGCTAATTTTGGTTCTTAAGAGGCCGGGTACCCTGGAATTTGTCATACATACGTAATACTAAAATAATTTTCTCATACGAAAATATTTAACATGTTTGAGTTATTTTTCAGCTTAAAATAGTAATTATCTAAGTTCCTGCACAAAATTTACGTCAAAATATTAAAAAAAAAATGTTTAAAATTTTTTTTAGTAAATTTACTACTAAATATTTAAACACTAAAAAATAGAGTAAAACACTAAAAATATATATAAATAAACAGTAAATTTACTACAAAATATTTAAACTCTAAAAAATATTTTTAGTAGTTAGTTTGTTTTTGTGTTTAAATATTTTGAAGTAAATTTTTGTGCAGGAACCTAGGTAATTACTATTTTAAACTGAAAAACAACTCAAACATGTTAAATATTTTCGTATGAGAAAATGATTTTGGTATTACGTCTGACACTGACAAGTCTCGGCGGAAGATTGAGAGCATGGAGGAGCTCAAGTCACTAATGGCCACTTTCCCCAGCGCTGCTAAAGATACGAAGGCAGCCTCTGCCTTGCCATTAAGTAAAACTGGTGACCCAAGGCAGAGTAATTTGGAGTCCAAGCCTCCCAGTGCAGCTGCATCTTCGCGCCGTACTAGAAGAAGCTAAGTCGGTGCGCAGACGCATTGCAGCCGACAACTCGGTATAGGCAGTCATATTAATTAGTTCTCGTATCTTTTTGTTTGTTCCTTTGTGACGTAATATGTAGTTATCTTCTTTCTTGTCATTTTAAGGTAGGCTTTTTCCTGTATTCTTTCATGTATTTTAGGCACAGTTTATGCATGACCCGCTTTTGTTTTTTCTTAAAATGATATTTACTGACATTTGTCAGCTGTCGCCTGTCACTTGTCAGCTTATAGATTGTAGACAAGTCTTTTTTTTCTCGTATAGGAAAGGCGTAGGAAAGCCGAGCAATGTAAAATAATAATATTAAAGCAAAATAATAATATTAATTATTATTACTTTACGCTTAATATTGTTGTATAATATATTATAGTTTTTGATGCTTGCATAGCTTCTAATACTTGCCTAGTTAATTGTTTTTTTTTTATTATTATTTGTTTTCGTAATGCTTTTTACATAATATTAATAGCACTTATTTACTTATCGGCGAATATTGTAAAGCCTAATTAATTACTCCACTCTTATATTGTCTATACAATCTTTGTAATTTACTTATAATTGTTTTGTTTGTTATTTCATTGTGCTTATTTTTATGCTATTGGTGTTATATTATCATTTATCAATTATTATATGTGCTAATTTCTTCTCTCAGTACTATGGTGAGCAAGGATGGGTTTTATTATTAATATAGAAATAACTTATTTATTACTTAGTCGAATCTTTTATAATATATTTAACTAAGTAAGAACATAATATTATATTAATTTATAACTTTGAGTATTAATATATTATAATATTTCATATAAGTAATAGTTTATTATATTGGTAGTGTATGGATTCATTTGATTATGGTAATGATAATTATGATGACTTCGTTTCATGCTCTTCGTCGGACAGTTTCCTCAGTATTGATAGTGGTGATGGGGGATCGGTCACGTTTTCTACTCATGAACAAATAATTAGTTCCTTTTCCCGTTTTCCGAAAAACTTTAACGTTGTCCATATAAATGCTCAGAGCATACCGCGCCACTACCCTGATATGATTGAAATGTTTAGCAATTCCCCGGTAGATGCTACTCTGGTGTCAGAGTCATGGCTCAAGCCTTCACTATCGTCAACCGCCTACGCTCTCCCGGGTTATAAATTAATCAGAAATGATCGCGTGGGCAAAAGTGGTGGTGGAGTGGCTATGTATTTGCGTGGTGACATTGACAGCAAATTGATTACTGCTTCACCTAGCCGATACACTGGCTCTATTGAGTATTTGTGTGTTGAAGTCACCTTACATCACAAGAGTGTCTTGCTTTGTGTGGCCTATATTCCATCAATGCGAATTGATTACTTTAACAGTTTAGAATCGCTTTCAGCCACACACAGCCCAAACTATGACTACACATTAATTGCAGGTGACTTCAACACATGTCTCTTGAAACAAGATTTGCGTGCCTCAAAGCTCCGTACCTTACTTTCCTCCCTTAACCTCTGTATTCTCCCTCTTTTGGCAACTCATCATGCTCCAAATTGTGCCCCTTCCCTCCTAGATCTCCTAATTACGTCGTCCCCTGATCGCGTTGCATTCCATGGCCAGTTTCCCTCCAATATTTCCTACCATGACCTGGTTTTCCTTTCTTTTAAAATCAATCCTCCCCGTCGAAAACCAAAATTCCTTTACCTTCGTAGTTACAGGGCAGTGAATTTGGAAGCTCTTAAGCATGACATCTCTAATACGGACTGGTCTCATCTCTACTCGGCCACGAATATTGATTTAAAGGTATCGTTGCTAAATGATAACCTGACCAAAATATTTAACATCCATGCTCCGCTCAAAAGAGTTAAGATAAAGCATGCGCCGGCTCCTTGGTTGTCACAAGATATTGTTTCAATGATGGCTAAGCGAAACCGAGCTTTGTGCCGTTATAGAAAACGACCAACGGAAGCGAACTTGGAAAGGTATAAGTCCCTGCGAAATCATTGCAGTCGTCTGTGTAGGGATGCCAAAAGACGCCACATTCACTCCACTATCAGCCATAGTAACCCCTCCCAACTCTGGAAGTTTCTTTCTAAGATTGGGATTGGAAAGTCTTCTGTTTTGCCCACTAATATTAAAGATTTAAATGCGCTTAACGCTATTTTTACCAGCCCACCAACTTCGGTCGACCCAGCTACCAAAGCACGCACGATTTCCCATCTCTCCTCGATTCCTCTACCTTCCTATACTCCATTTTCGTTTAAACCAGTCCCCGAGGACGACGTTATGAAACATATTAGAGCTATTACGTCTACTGCTGTGAGCGATGATGATCTTAGTCCACGTATGATTTCCCTTGCACTTCCCGAACTCTTACCAATCCTTACTCACATTTTCAATTATTCTTTGTCAACGAGTTCCTTCCCTTCAGCATGGAAACGTGCAAATGTCATACCTTTACCAAAAACCTCCAATCCTTCTTCCTTATCTCAATACAGACCTATCTCTATACTACCCTATCTCTCCAAAGTCCTGAAACACATCGTCCACAAGCAGCTCTCCTTCTTCCTATCCAGCAACAAATTGCTTTCTCCCCTCCAATCCGGATTTCGCCCTGGCCATAGCACTGTCACTGCTCTGCTAAAAGTCACAGATGATCTGCGGCTATCTATGGAGGAAAAATGTGTTTCCATTCTGGTTCTTCTTGACTTTAGTAGTGCTTTCAACTCAGTAGACTTTGATATCTTCCTTTCCATCCTTCGTTCCCTTAACGTGTGCTCCTCAGTGGTAGAATGGTTCGACTCATATCTTCGAGGACGCTCGCAGCGGGTTCGATCTGATGAGGTTACCTCGGACTGGTGTGATCTCGATGCGGGGGTCCCACAAGGTGGCGTTCTCTCTCCTCTTTTATTCTCAATTTTTATTAACACAATAACCTTAGTCATTTTGCTATGTAACTTCCATCTTTATGCAGACGACTTGCAGATTTATCGTCAATCGCACATTGAAAGCATTAGTGCCGCAGTCAGTGACGTTAATGCTGATCTACAGCGGATTGCAGATTGGGCTAACTCTTTTGGTCTATTGGTGAATCCCAAAAAGTCACAAGCCATTATCATCGGTAGTAGGTATATGACTCAGCGCTTGCACAATGTCCCCAAGGTCATGTTTAATGGTACTCCGATTGATTACACGAATGCAGTGACAAATCTTGGCATAATTATAGATAATAATTTGTCCTGGAATGCTCAGGTCAATGATATCAGCAAAAAGGTGTATCATTCACTACACAAGCTTAAGACCCTTCAAAATTTCTTGCCCTTGAATACGAAAATCTTTCTAGTTCAAACCCTTATTTTCCCTATCCTTGATTACGCGGACTCCTGCTACTTGGACGTTACTGAAGAGCTGTTATCAAAACTGGAACGGTTGCAGAATCTCTGCATCCGTTTCGTGTTTGGGCTAAAAAAGTACGACCATGTATCAGCTTTTCGATCGAAATTAAAGTGGCTCCCGATCCGGCTCCGGCGTAATTCCCATATCCTCTCTCTCCTTTACAAAATCCTTTACAATCCCATATCTCCATCTTACCTCCTAGATCGTTTCAATTTTGCTCGACCTCTTGACATGCCATGCAGGTCTAACGTGAGGACGAATCTATCCCTCCCCTCCCATCGCTCCAACTTCTTCTCTTATTCCTTTACCGTTCATGCAGTTAGACTATGGAATTCCCTTCCCCACACCATTCGTGACAGCCCTTCCTTCGCTGTCTTTAAGAAGCGACTAAAAGAGCACTACCTCAACAATGAATCCTGAAGCTCTTATTAAATATACATATAGTATGTATTTGTTTATTTTTGTATGTATTTTTGTAAGTAGGTATATTTTTGTATTATAACATATTTATTATTTTGTATATTATAATATATAAATATGTATTATATTTGCATTAAGTATATAATTATCAATTTTAATAGTAAGTATGTGTATTATTCTATAGATTTATACAATTTATCTGTGCACGCCCTATCTGATATTTCCCATCACATTTCTCTCTGTAGGGCTGCTGGAAGAAATTTCTGTTAGAGATAAGCAGTACCTGTTGTGTCGTTTTTCTTCTGTGTATATTTCGTGTTAAAATGTGTGTGTTTGTGTGCAATAAATAGTAAATAAATAAATAAAATAAAAAATACGTATGTATGAGAATTTCGAGGGTACCCGGCCCCTTAATCAATAACGGCAACATAATATAGGCAATTGAAATGTTCATAAAATACTTAGTTGTATTTTTACTTAAATAATAACTTAATAAGTATTAACTAATAATAGAATTTAAATAAATTAAATAATTAAGAGGGGCGCCCATACAAAAGATACTGTCCTATTTTTGCTCTGTAGTGTTACGGAACCCTTTGTGCGCGAGCACAACTCGTACTTGGCCGATTTTCTTTCTTATAGCGGCTGATTCTGTGTGTGAAAATCCAATGATCAAGGATATTATTTGAAAATCTGCTGTCAAAATTTGCCATCAGATTCTGGTAGACCTATAGTTACGACTTACGAGTATATTATGCTAGGTGACTAGTTTATCGCGTGGATACTCTAAATTTTTCCGGGCCCGGGATAAAAAGTATTCCTATATCCTTTCTTAAAACTCAAATTATCTTCATGATTTTCAGCTAAATCGGTTCAGCGGTTTGGGGGCGGTTTTTATATTTACAATATAATATTATTTTTAAGTATGAATTTAAAAAAAATACGAGCAGTGTGCAAACTAATGATAATGAATATGTCGCAGCCAACTGGTTTAAATAGCCGATCAATCAAACAGCTAGCCTTTCACTCGTATGGCACATACAAGTGAATCAAAATTTTAATATTCCTGTCACTTTAATAACACCTTGTAACGTTTATTCACGAAAAATATCTTAATACAATCACAAAACACCGGCAAGTTGAAGCCATATTGTAAACAAAACGCACCTAGCGCCGCGGTGGTGAGCGCTGAACTAATTCAATCAAACGGCGGCGGCTTGAATTAGCTGTAGACTGTAGTGTTGAACGTTTCGAGCGACTGAAATATTCAATTAAAAAGCTAGCTGTGAGATTGAATCGCTTTGTTCAGTCAAAGAGCTAGCTGTTTGATTGAACGGCTATTTTATCCACTCGGCTGCGACAAATACACAGACAGATCGACAGACACGTCAAACTTATAACACCCCTCTTTTTGGTTGGGGTTTTTAAAAGATTTAACAACAGTTAGGATATTAAACAATCTTATGATAAGCTAAATAAAAAAAATCAAAACTTACCACTTTCGGTGACAATGAGTCTTCAACTCGGGGTTTTAGTGTCTGCCAAAAAAATATAACATAGCTGTGACGCCCGCAACTCCATTGTGCCCAAATTTGTTTATCACGCGGTAACCGTACATTTTTCGGGGATAAAAACTATCCTATGTACTCTCCGGAAACCCAAAGTATCTTCACACCTTTCAGCGAAATCTGTTCAGTGGCGAGGTAACAGACAGACAGACATACTTTCGTATCTATCAGAAATCATTATAATACATAATATTAGAATGGATATGAATACAGATAAACATTACTTATCAAAAGTCGACTAAAAAAATAATTGCTTCGTTACAATTTAAATTGGAATGTTACCTACCGTCTTCATTCTGAGAACGTTTCTAGATATTTCAGCGTTTGTCTTCAGCTTTTCAACGTAGTTTTTCATCTGCATTAAAATTAAGTATTTAAAAAAATATATTATTTAAGTACAATTAAAAATGTGCCACCGAGGAAATTGATTCCTAGGCAGTTGATAGACCAACGTCATGGGGTCATGTCAATTCCATTCGGCTGGGTCTACCTAGGAAATAACTTCTCTGATAGTACAATTTAGAGATACTTAATTTAAAAGAGCTAACAAGGCTATTTTTACTTTCATTGATACTCTAGATTAGAATGACACCCGCAATTCGTTTATCGCTCGAGAACCGTACTTTTTTCCGGAATAAAGAGTGTCCTATGTCTCTTCCCAAGACTCAAACTATCTTTACGTCCATCAAAATCGGTTCCGTGGTTTAAGCGTGAAGAGTAAACAGACAAACACACACATTTATTAGTATGGATCCTACTCAACATAGTCTTGAGATTTTTTTTCTTGGCAATAATTTTTTTTGTGATTTCAGGTAACAGAGCAAAAGAATGCATGATGCGGAAACAAATTGCTGCAAGCGTCTCCCAGACAGGCCTGACGCGGCCTGCGGTGGCGGTGGCGGTCAGTTGGATGACTTGGCCGCGTGGCCGCGTGTGTCTGTGTCGTTCCTAGAACTCTTAAGTCATCCAACTGACCGCCACCGCCACCGCAGGCCGCGTCTATCTGGGAGACGTTTTTTTTGCCCTCCCAACTCCCAAGTCACCTAAAATCTCTAATGTGCATGCTTTAACTGCAACGACATTGCTAATTGAATAAAACGTTAATTTCCACCAGTTTAGGCAAAAGTTAGTGTATAAATCTTAAGATATCAGAACCTCAGGGTCATTAGTGAAAATGAACACGCACATTATAGACATTTTTTTTAATTGTGCCTCAGAGATGTTTATTAAATAACTAGATGACGCCTGAAACCATTGACGGAGACGGGGAGGGGAGAAAAACGTTTGTGTCACGGAAGCCGTACATTTTTTCGGGATAAATACTGTCCTTTACACTTTTCTGGGACTCAAAATATTTCCATACCCAGCAAAATCATTTCAGCGGCTTTAGCGTTAATAGGTAACAGACAGACAGACAGACAAACTTTCGCATTTATAATAATTAGTATGTATATCAATATTTGTATAAATTTCTGTGCCTTGTTGTTTTAATTATTCAAATTCAAAATTTTTATTGCCAGAATGTTGCACATATACAGGTCTTATATTAACTACTTATAGTTCTAATATTCTGCCATAACAATGGCTTGCAATTAAATTAAATTTAAGTTTACATATATATAAAATTATTTTTTATTACAATATCATTATCTTAACAAAAAAAAGTATATAAGTATTATAATTTGTCAATTAAAGAAATTATTGTACCTTGGTAACAAGGTTTTTGAATTAAAAATAACTTTCCTTGTAAAAAATTTATAAACTCATGGACAATAGACCTGATCGAAAATTTATAAGACGGAGGTGTACCTCTCGACTTAATTCTGCTGTTTGTTTTTTTTCCAGCCGCGGGGAGTAGATATGGAATTAAAGTTTTACGACTATAGTGTGCGTGATCGTTAAATTTCCATATAAGAAACCGCTTGTGAACTAAATGGTTTTGATTTATAAAGCAGAAATACAGGGTGTAACAAAAGTGAGTGATAAAACTTTAGGGTGTGTATATATGTGTCTTGTACATGGAGTTCGCAGTGAAAATAGCAGCGCTGAAAGGGGAACTTTTTTAAAAAATATATGGGAAAATTCATGACGCTAGCTGGGGTGCTTGCCCATACAAATCCCTAAAAAATGGTTGCACCTTTAGCGCTGCTACTTTCACAGTGTCTATACAGGGGACTCATACACCCCTAAAGTCAATGAGTTTCTAAAATACTAGAGTAGCAACGTCTTACAAAAGATTCTCAGAAATGCGTAACCACTTGATAGTTCAAAAGACAATGTCAATGGGGATTGTCCATTTTTTTTTTAATTTTGCTCATTACAAAAACATTTCGAGGAATAAGGTCAGTGATCGTTTTTCTGTATATAAACGAAAAAAATACCCATTAGTTACTTATATTTTTGAACATATATATTTAACCTTAATTTGACCTTCAATGGCGTTAAATTAGCAATAAATTCGACCAACATTACGTTTCGAACTTTTGGTAAGCTTCTCGTATCAGCTTTCACAATGATAACTTGCATTTGACGAACCAGCCATTATAAATAAGATTGAAAGGAAAAAAAACATACTACAGAGGTCAATTGGCCGCCGATGATGACGTCAGAGCGAAACTTTAAAAATTTATTGAGAAAAAACTAGCCAATGAATTTCAAAATTATTTAATTTATATTCTTAAATACACTATTTTAACGAAAAAAAATATAAAAAGTACATGTGATTTTTTTTGGACAATGCCCATTCATAATGAAATAAAAAAAATAAAAATAAAATAAAAATTGTTTTATTTCAGAATAGATTTGTAGCAAATGCTTTCAGAATGTTGATACTACTGGTGCCTACCACCGGTTCGGGAACTATCCCGGCGAGAAGAACCGGCGTAAGAAACTCGCCGGGGTCCCACTTTTTACCAAAAAAGTGAGAAAAAAAATAATCTTTTAAAATAAAATTTACAATTGTAACTTAAAATTATACAATGTCAATATCCATACATAATTGTAAGTCATATAACATGTAGAAGTGGCCTTGCAAGCAGCCATCCTACTCCCAAGATGTGCCATCGTTTATGAAATCATTGACCTTATAATAGGCTTTGGCACACAAACGTTCTTTGACTACTTTTTTAAATTTATTAACCGAAAGATTTTGAACGTTTTTTGGGATTTTATTGTACAGGCGTATACATTGACCTTTAAAAGATTTACTAACTTTACTAAGTCTGATCATCGGCAAATCCAGCTTGTGCTTATTTCTGGTGTTCCTACAGTGAATGTCACTTTTAGTTTTAAATTTACTTATATTTTTTCTAACATATATTACATTATCCAAAATGTATTGAGAAGCAACAGTTAGAATACCAATTTCTTTAAATTTATCTCTCAGAGATTCAAAAGAAGACATTTTATAAATAGAACGTATGGCACGCTTCTGCAGCACAAATATTGTATTAATGTCGGCAGCGTTTCCCCATAAAAGGATTCCATATGACATTCTACTATGAAAATAACTAAAATATACTAATCGTGCCGTGTCTTCATCAGAAATTTCTCTGATTTTTTTTACTGCATATGCCGCAGAACTGAGCCTACCAGCAAGATTAACAATATGAGGACCCCACTGTAATTTACTATCAAGTGTTATACCTAAGAATACAGTGGTGTCTACCAAATTCATCTTCTCATCATTCAATAGTACATTGGTTTGGACTTGCCTAACATTGGGCAAAGTGAACTTTACACATTTAGTTTTACTGGAGTTTAAAAGTAAGTTATTAGCATTAAACCAATGTACTATTTTTGAGAGGGCACTGTTTACCTCGTCGTAATTTGACTGTTGTCGCTTCACTTTAAAAATAAGTGAAGTGTCATCAGCAAAAAGTACTATCTCATTATCATTTTCCTTAACAAGGTAAGGTAAGTCATTTATATAGATGAGAAAAAGAAATGGGCCTAAAATAGATCCCTGTGGGACACCTAATTCTATTTTGGTTCCATTGGACCTGTTACCGTTTACTTCAACCCTTTGAGTCCTGTTTATAAGGTAAGAAGTCAAGAGGCTAAGAGCTGAGTCCTTTATGCCATAGTGGCGCAATTTCCTGATCAATGTAGCATGATCCACACAATCGAAGGCTTTGGAGAGGTCGCAAAAGACACCTAGAGCATCCTGCGACTCCTCCCAAGCTTGAAATATACTACAAAGAAGACCTATACCAGCATCCGTTGTGGATCGACCCTTAGTAAATCCGTATTGATTGTCATGTAATAAATTGTTTGAATTAAAATGTACCAATAATTGTTTTAAAATTATTTTTTCAAAAATTTTACTAAGAGTTGGTAAAATCGATATAGGCCTATAATTTGTTGGATCAGATTTAATTCCCGCTTTAAACAATGGTACAATCTTACTGTGCTTCATTAAGTCAGGAAAAACACCACTCTTTATGCAGTCGTTGAAAATCATTGCAAGATGAGGAGCTATGATGTCAATTACAGATTTAATAATTTTTGTAGACATTCCCCAGAGATCAGTAGTATTTTTGACATTCAGCAGTTTAAATGTATCAATAATGTCTCTGGGGTTAATTTTCCTAAACTTAAAATTGACATCACATTCCTTTATATTATCTCTGAGTAGCTTTTCAGCAGCTTCAGGTGAGGAATTTAGATTTTTGGTAGTTGAGACCGGAATGTCAGCAAAGAATTTTTCAAAGACCGTCGCAACTTCTAGATTATTAGAAATCTTTTTATTATCAAGAAATAGTTCAAAATCTGTGTCACGACAGGTGACGTTTCCAGTCTCACCAGCTATAACCTTCCATGTAGTTTTAATTTTATTTTTAGAGTTTTTAATTTTATTTTTTATATATAGAGCCTTAGCTGCTTTACAAACTTTTCTGAAGGTTTTAGAATAGTTTTTAACATATACTTTAAATGCTTCACTACTGTTGATAGACCTTTCATCATACAATTCATATATTATGTAATTAATTCTGCCTGCAGGCATCTTCGAAGTGGCAACGCGTTCCTGCCTTAAACCGCCAATCTAGTTACGTTAGTAACATAGATGATAGAATATCATTGCCTAAAGTATTATACACTTGAGTAATATTATTATACCTTACCTTAATCTTAGGATTGTCTTCCTCACCCCAATACGCGAGCATCTAAGTTTTAAAAATATAAAAGTTTATTATATTAAAAGTGTTTTGCATATGAAACTTATCTGTTCGAGTTAAAAACCTTGGGGACCTTTGCTTAAAGTTAATTAACCTTAGTAGTTAGTATAACAGGAATTTAAAAGAAAGGATTTTTTTTAAATAAGAGCTTAGAGTTTTAGACTATTTAATAATAGGCCTATGCTATATATTTTGTATTTTGATTTGTAAATAGGCTGTATAGACCGTGGCCTAATTTATAAATTTATAGTAAGTCCTAGTTCCTACCAAAGATTTTTAAACTTAGGATAGGCTGCTTTTACTTGACAAAAAAAAATTGTTTTAAATGCCAACTGTAAAAGATGTCGAATGCCCCATGTACGAAATCTGCCGGTCTCCTATGGGTCGCTGCCACCATTCTAGGACGCTGCGGCCCCCCCTAGGACGCCATACGACGCTGACGTACATAGGCCATGGCCTAAACTGCCTATACATAAATCCAGAACTGGCTGCTAGTATTTAAGTAATTTAATTGAATACTTACCCCTGCACTGGGGTTGAAATTCTGTCCCAGGTGTAGGAACTATAATATAGAAAGAATTTAATGTAATAGGAGCTGTTTTAAGAAAATTTAATAATCATCATCCTGCTTACTGCTGGAAAATGGCGTTGATCTAGTAACAGTATTTTCGGCTTTATTTATATTTCTTAGGGCCTGTTTCACCACTTTCTGATAAAGTGGCGAATAGGCTATTCACAACTTTTTTGACAGATTCTCCATACTTTACCTGTCAAGGTAGGTGGTGGATAGCCTATACGTCACTTATCAGGAAGTGGTGAATCGGGCCCTTAATCTATACTAATATTATAAATGCGAAAGTATATCTGTCTGTCTGTCTGTCTCGCTTTCACGCCAAAACTACCGAACCGATTGTAATGAAATTTTGTACACAGATAGTCTAAAGCCTGAGAAAGGACATAGGCTACTTTTTAACTGGAAAAAAATAGTTGTAAGGGGGTGAAAATGCGTAAATTTGTTCAGATTAAGTTAGTTCCAAAAATTCATAATAGATGGCGCCGTGCCGTCTTCTACATCGCGATGACGCTTGGACAAATGTCTTACTATAAGAGGTGGTATCATCTCATACGACATTTTCTTTCTATTTTATCGATAGTCATTTCTTTATTACGTTATTAAATAACTCAGTACTTTATCTATGCAGGGACGTAACCTTAAATCTATCAATGATAGTTTATTTTATATTACTAAATAGTTTATGGGTAAAGTTGTGTGATTGGGGGGCTAAATATACTTTATTTGGCATAAAAAAGTTTAATTTAAAAAAAAATGAAATAAGTTATGCTGCACAGCTGTTTTTGGGTGTTTTGATTTAATGGGTACTAGGGTTTTTTTTATAAGTTGACATACACCAAATTAGTTGACATCGCGCGCTATAAACTGAAGTCCACGCGGACGAAGTCGCGGGCAACAGCTAGTAATTCATATTTATTAATAGTGAGGTGGTAAATACTTACTTCTGGGTTAGGTGGCGGCACCTAGACAAACAAACAAAATTAACTAAGTTAAGATTTAAATTCTTCTCTTAGTGAAGGAGGTCTAATATATTGCCATATATTAAGTCCCGGAAAAGGACATAGGATACTTTTTGACCCAGAAAAATGTACGGTTCCAGCGCGATAAACGAATTTTGGCGCATCATCCATGGGGGCGTCATCTATTTGGTACTTGGTAATAAAACAGTTATTACAAAATGATTTCGACAATCATTTAAAAATTGGATCTAGAGCACGCTCTAAAGTCTAAACCAGCAAACTTTGACGGTAGCGGAACCCTTTTAATAAGTTACATCTGACGAGCACCAAAAAAAAGAATCTTTTGTCTCCATGCTGTCTGATGACAGCATGGAAACAATGTACATAACGTTCGTGGAGCCCCTACAATGCCTTTGTAAAGTTCACTGTGGACTTTGAGAACCAAAGACTCCAAAGAGCACACTTTGAGAATATCTGCTCTAAACCCTTACAAAACCTCGGTTAGGCCTACGTCCTATCTTTGCGCTAAAAGGATTAAACACACCATGCCGAGGTTCCGCGGCGGAATATCGGCATGATTACGTCAGCAGTGTCAAACGCATACAATGTATTACGCGAAGGAATTTCGGCATGGTGAGTCATCGGTAATTTAAAATACATTGCAGGCGAAACCATGCCGAGATTCCGCCGCGGAACTTCGGCATGGTGTGTTTCAGACATTTAATTTTATGTCAGATGAAATAATTTGAACCTTTTGTACTTACCATTCCCATATTTGATACTTTCTGTTGTTTTCTTGTATGCATCTGTTGAAAAGTAAAAATTAAGGTACCATCGAGGAAATTGATTCCTAGGCTGTTGACGGACTTACGTCATTTGGTCGGATCATGTCGATTCAATGTTAGCTGTGATCGATCGGATGGGTTTGACAACGCGACATAATTACTATCATCTGCCTAGGAATCAAATTCTCTGATATTACAAGCAACTAGTGTGCAGGTTGTTCGTTTTTAGGGTTCCGTACCCAAAGGGTAAAAACGGGACCCTATTACTGAGACTTCGATGTCTGTCCGTCTGTCCGTCTGTCTGTCCGTCTGTCTCCAGGCTGTAACTCAAGAACGGTAATAGCTAGAGAGTTGAAATTTTCACAAATTATGTATTTCTGTTGCCGCTATAACAACAAATACTAAAAATAAAATAAATTAAATATTTAAGGGGGCTCCCATACAACAAACGTAATTTTTCAAACATTTTTTGCTCAGTATTAACGATGACAACAAGTAGGCACTTGAAATTTTCACAAAATCCTTAATTATATGTATACTTTAATAATTAAAAATAATATTTAAATAAAATAATAATTTATGGGGGGCCTCCATACAAAAAACGCAATTTTTGGCCTATTTTTGCTCTATAACGGTACGGAACCCTTCGTGCGCGAGTCCGACTCGCACTTGGGCGATTTTTAGTTTTACTATACCTATATTTTCATACCAAGGTTATGTATTTAAAGTTGTTTAATTTCTTAAAAGTAACTTTTCGAACTTACATTCTGTGACGGAAATCTTAACCGCTCTGGATAATTTCCCTGAAATTGTAACACTTCTTACTAATATTATTAATTAATATTAGTAAGAAGTGTTATGTGAATAATATTGACGACCCCTGTGGCTCAGTGGTAAGCGCGTTGGTGCTCAAGCCGGGGGTCGCGGGTTCGAATCCCGCCGACGGAACAAAAAGTTTTCAAAGTTCCTGGGTCTGGATGTGTATTAAATATGTGTATGATATAATAAAAATCTTAAATATATGTATAGTATAAAAGTATTAAATATATTTCCTATTATTATTATTATTATTATCTAGTAAATATTGTGTCTGTCTGTATGTCAGCAACCTCTGAAAGAATTTGAATTTTAACTTACATTTTGTGTAGGAAAACTTAACCGTTCTGGATAATTTCCCTGAAAATGTAACACATTTTTAGCCGACTTCCAAGGACGAGGTTATAATTATGTTCGTCTGTTTTTTTTTTAAGCTAACAAACCTTAATACACACAGTTCTATAAACAGTACAACACAAGTCACTTGGCACCTGATTTCATAGAGTTTTCTTAAAACTAGGTGCCTAGTTAACTTATATTATGTGTGTTATAAATATACAGGGTTTCTTTTCTTACAATGCTTTTTCCGATAGGTCTGGGATGTGGAAATGAACCCTGAAACAAAGCAGAAATTAGTACCCCTATTATTTGCCCTATTTACAGTTTGAACCTCTATAGTTTTTGTCACCCTTTTTTTAATTCCTTTAATGTTTGGACACAGCTGTGACATAATGTGTGAAAAGAGTAAAGACCTTTGATGTCTAAAATTGTATTCATAATTTAAAGTTTCTGAAACGTGTAGTGTCTAAAGACTAAACACAGTATGCCGAATTTCGCGGCGGAAGTTCGGCATGATTACGTCAGCAATGTCAAACTTATTCAATATAACGGACGGAATTTCGGCATGGTGTGTAATCGGTTATTTAAAATACATTCCAGCCGGAATCATGCCGAACTTCCGCCGCGGAAATTCGGCATAGTGTGTTTACTGTTTGTGACACTTAAAATGACGCAGAAGTTTTATTCATATAAAAACTTAAATTGACTAATGACTATGCCAATTGCCAGTCAAGAGTTAACTTAAACCTAGTACTTACCGTTAGTTCTTTCTCCATAAACAAGTTTTGTCCAGGAAAATCATGCTAAAAACAAAACATAAACCTTTGAAAATGGTTTAACATCTCAAGCCTGAAAGAGATCCTTATGCAGTTGAAGTAAAGGTCACGATAGAGGCAAAAAAACTTTACCCAGATTCCACTATTTTGAACATTACATAACAAAATTAATACTTATGAAAGTAGCAGTGTTTCTTTGAGAAATGCCTCAATATTTGAGGCCATTAACTTGTCACAGTGTGAAACTTTATAAAAGGGACATAATATACACACTGCACACCCTAGAATCTTATTTCATAGTTTAATGAAACTCTGGAACGAACTGTCACCAGCAGTATTTCCGGACCTATACGACCTGCAAACCTTCAAGAAAAGAGCGTATTCCCTCTTAAAAGGCCGAAAATGCACCTGCAGCTCTTCTGATGTTGCGAGTGTCCATGGGCGACGGCAGTTGCTTACCATCAGGTGACCCGTTTGCTCGTTTGCCCCCTTATTTAATTAAAAAAAAAATACATGCTCAGGTAACGTAGGTTACAACATGCAGTTTCTCATCAGTTCAGTCCATCAATCTGGTAAGATTGACTCAAAACTGAACGTCTAAACTCCAACCTGTTGATTGACGCACTGATTTCTTTATTATGTACTTTTTAGCCATAAATCTGTCGTCAATCTGGCGTCAGTGGCAAACTAAACGTGTAACCTACGTCGTGTCAATTCAGACCGCAATGCGACGAGTCGAGGCGAGGCGCGGCGCGGCATAAATTTGTATGGATTTGACAGATTTCAATTACGTGAGACGTCTTGCGAATCTGTCAAATCCATATAAATTTTGAAATGCATCTACACGTCGCGTTGCGGTCTGAATCAACCCTTATGTTACACTTTGTATAGGATAATTTTACATATAGGAAACGAACTGGATCGAAGAAGGAACAATGCTGCATTCATGTCGCGTTAGATACTAGAATACTAGATAGAATCAGGGTAGTGTTTGTTGTAAACTAATATCACGCCACAAAGCGGGTCTCTCAAGATATTCTCTTACATTATTTTTAAAAAAGCTGAAAGTGTTGTAAAGTAAACGTTATGAAAGATTTTTACTTAGTTTGAGCTACAATGTTATTTTTTTAACTAAGTATATATCAATAGCTATTAGCAGGGTGTATTAAAATTGTGATGATACTTTAGGCCTTAGGGTTGATTCAGACTGCAACGCGACGCGTAGATATGCATTTCTAAAATAATATGGATTTGACAGATTCGCAAGACGTCTCGCGCAATTGAAATCTGTCAAATCCATACAAATTTATGCTGCGCCGCGACTCGCCTCGTCGCGTTGCGGTCTGAATTGACCCTTAGGGTGTGATGTGTCCTTTATGTACGAGTACAACTATCGGTCAAAAGTTTTTGCCCACAACATAATTCATTTATTAAATTAAAAATATGTACAAATTAGCAAATGTTCCTTTAATATTTTCAAAAGAAGGTTAAACCGATCTTTTTAGAACCAAAAATAATTGTGTCCATTATTCGTATACTTTTATACGAGCGCATGTTTACATTTTGTAGGTGAGGGCGAGAAATTCAATTTTGCAAGAATGGCTGATTTGTTTAATATTCTTTAACTGTGAATTATTTCTTTCATTTTTCTGATTAGAGTCTACTTCCATTTAGCCCTGTGAGTCGCAAGAGTCAAGCTTTTATTCATACTTTGTGCACCAACACACTCTTTTGTGGAGTCTAAATACTGTTTGTTTTCGTTTTCGCAAATTCAGAGTTCAGACATATTAAAAGCTTTAAAATAGGTAGAACCAAGGAAGTATTAGTTTGGTCTCGTGCATTTATCGTAAGTCTACAGAACTTAGGCAAACGGAACCCTAATATTGCCGTCAAATTAAAAATACGTCGAAAAATCGTGGATTACATCGTGAAAAAATATGCATCCACCAGGAGTTTTAGCGATAGCAAGCATTCAGGACAGCCTCGCAAAGTCACTACAGTTGAAGGTAAGGGTAGTGTATTGACCAGTAAACGTGACCGACGACTCACGGGTCCAGAGATTGCAGCTTAGATCACAGAAACTGGAGATTTCCCTTTGAGTATTTTTACAATAAAAAACAGTGTAAAGGAGATTGAGAGAAGCTGGCCTTTTTGGAAGAGTGGGAGTGAAGAAATCTCTTTAAGACCTCGAAATAACGTGAAGAGGTTGCAGTGGGCTAAAGTACATAAAAATTTGGCGCATGATCAGTGGGAGAGAGTTTTATAGAGTGATGAGTCAAAGTTTGAGGTTTTTGTGTCTAAGAGAAGAATCTTCGTGTGCAGGTTAGGTAAAGGGAGAACGGATGTTAAATTAATGTATAATCCCGAATTTAAAACACGGTGAAGACTCGGTGATGATTTGAGGATAGATTGGAGGACGGGTTACTAGAGACCTGGCGAAAATTGAAGGGATTTTAAAGAAAGAAGGAAGAATTAAAAATATTAAAGAAAAATGTAGTACTATCTGGTCTAAGCGTGATCAGTAGAAAATTTATTTTCCAGCATGACAACGATCCCAAGCATTCCTTGAAGCTGCACAAATAGCATTAATAAGAATTGGAAAGGAAGAATGTACTAAAAGTAGTCATTTGGCCACTACGGTCGCCCAACCTCAACCCGACGTTGTTGTGGGCTAAATGGGGCATATGGATGTCAGAAAGAAGACAATAAGACACTCCTATTATGATAATATACCTTTGACATATCCTGAGAAATTGAATGGGACCAAATAGAAATCAATTATTTGTCGAAACGTTACTAATAATGCCAACATTGTGCATCGAAATTATAATAGCAAAAGAAGGTAATATGAATAAATTAAAAATTTTGATATGGAACCATTGCAGTCTTATTTAATTATTACCAAATTTTAATCCAAATAATATTTTCTTTAAAATATAATTATGGTGAGGTGAAGCGCCTGCTACCCTATATAGGTTAGGAAACCTGTGGTAGGTAGGGCTAGCAGTCTCTTTTCCCCTAAAGTACAAAACATACAATTTTTATACAATACTAGCTTTCCCGGCAAACGTTTCTTTGCCATATTAAGTATATAAAGTATTTTTTTTTTTAATTTGACCGCAGCGCTAACTGTCGGGACAGACTAAAATTAAAATTCGAATTCGAATATTATTTAAAATTTGACACATGTCGGATCCAATGTAAAACATTCCAAAATCAACAACTACTAATAAATTAAAAATTAATTTAAAAAACATTGTCCAGCGGACAAAATTGTGAATCTAAACCATTCCCAGATCCCCTTGAACACACACAAAAAATTTCATCAAAATTGGTCCAGTCGTTTAGGAGTTCAGTCACATACACACGCACACAAGAAATATATATATTAAGATTTATATTAGCATAGTTCCATAATTAATTTTACAATTTGTTTTTGTATTATAAACTTATGTATTCTGTGTGGCACAGAATTAGACTCAGTATAAGAATTATGATTTTATCTATCTATTTACCTTTAATTATGATTTTATCTATCTATTTATCTTATTTTATCTCAATTTTAAAATTACATAGTATGGTAGTGGAAGAGTAGAGAAGAGTTTGTGGGTTTGTGAGTATTATGTGCAATTATTATTGAGGTCTGATTAGTTATTTGTGGCTATGTCGTAGTATATTATGATTTAGGTATGCGAATTCCATTATACCATGAAATTTTCAGTTTCATCATAAGACATTTTGTGAAGATAGGCACGGATGGGATTTTTGCAGGTGGAAAAGGGTGTTTCATATATTGGTACATTTAGATTGATTTTGTTATAAAGGTATGGGCCTAGATAGAAGAAGAAACGTTTGGTGAATGATACCCTTGGTTTTGGAATCAGACATATTTTGACGCCCCAGCTGGTGATGCAATATGTGATTACAGGTAGACACAGGGCGTGATAAACTTTGCGGATTATTACCTGGTTCGCAACATGTCGCAAGGTTTTAAATATGTAAATTAATTTTCGCACACGGGCTACCAAGGTTTTTATGTGGCTTTTAAAGTTTAGAAATTGGTCGATATTAACTCCTAACATTGGTCAAAATTATCACAGCTATTATGCTGTATAACAATAATTTAGATCAAAATGAATAGTACTGTATTATACATTTATACATTATACACAGCTGACTCAGCTCTTATTACCCTGAACCCTTGAGGTCTGAGCAGCTGCGCCGATTAATTAAAACCCTTACAGCGCAGACGAGCGACTTGTAGCCGCGACTTGTCGCTAGCGAATCGACACAACTGTCTCCGTAAAGGTTCAACTTGGAAGTAAGCGACATGAAGCGGTAGCAGACGACGTGTCGTCGCGACACTACTAGTTTCTATGTATTTCTATGAAAATGTCGCTAGCTTCGTGTCGCTAGCTACGCAGCGTAGATCATAGAAATACATAGAAACCAGTAGTGTCGCGACGACACGTCGTCTGCAGTTGTCGCCTGCGCAGGTTCAAAAAACTGCACAGGTCTTTCCGATATACCGTGGCATGTATGGCAGCCATAAGGCTGCGTTTCCACTGAAGCGGAGCGGAGCTTAGCGGTGCCCAAATTGACCAATCGTGCTATTCCAGCAGAATCACAGAGAAGATTTTGAGCAATGGTCATTGGTCAATTCGGTACCGCTAAGCTCTGATCCGCTCCGCTCCGCTTCAGTGGAACACAGCCTATAAGGCTACATAGCGGCACCTGGTGGCAAATAGAATTTCAAACACCCTAATTGCATGTTAAATGATTAGCAATTGTAATTTGAGGCATAAAATATGAAAAGCCCTCGTAATGTGCGCGAATCTTTACAGTGTGGTGCAGTGGTCCATTTTCCCAGAACTACAAATGCGCCAAACCACACTCCAAATATGTGCCAAACCAGAAAACAGATATTGGATTGAAAATATTGAATTTAAGGTTTTTTCTATGCGCGTAGATTATACAGTAGTAGGTTCCATAGACTCAGGACGTCCCTCCGTATACGGCTGAAGGCAAACCGCAGGTGGTTTTAGTGGGTAAGAGTCCCACATACCCCCGGGGTGCTGATTACACCTACTTAATAAAGTGGCGAGTGGCTTGGCCGACCACATCCATAATAAAATATATTATAGGCTTAGCCTTACTCGGTAGATATACAGGGTGCAATTAAACCTTCCTGCCAATTTTTTTCCAGGACTTATGTATCATTGGGAGAGTCCATTTAACAAAAAAAATGAGTGTTATTTTTTTAATGACATTTTATCCCATTTAAAATCGTTGCAGAACGGTCACTCGCGGTGCGGGGGAATGAGCGGGGGTGACGCGGGATGAGGCGCGCGCGCGGGGGCACGTCACGCGCGGCCGACGCATCGTGTCCATTAATTGTAGTGTTTTTAAGGATAACTTTCGGAAGCTATTTCTCAACATTTTAGTACTGAGTCACTATGAAAGAAAAAATACGTGTATTTTTATTTTTAACGAGGCGAGGATCAAATTAATAACCAAAATTTGGCAGGAAGGTTTAATTACACCATGTATTATCATCACTAATCAGGCTCTAAGTCAGTCAAGGAGATACACCCGGGTGTCCGACTGACAGACAGACAGCATAAGAAATCATGTCTGTATTTTCGGCTTTAAGAAAAAGAATAAAAGTGACATGGCGACTAAATGTATCCCGTCTGCACTGACAAGCGCAAACCGCTTCTGTATGAGAAAAGTTTTAAGATTGTTGTTTCAACCTGTTATTTCTTATAACCGACTGCCTTAGAAGGGTTGTGTTTTAGAGTATTTGTATACCTTTACCTCTTCACGCCTAAACCACTGAACCGATTTTGCTGAAATTTGGTATGGAGATACTTTGAGTCCTGAGAAAGTTTATAGGATACTTCTATCCAGAAAAAATATACTGTAAGAGAACTAAATCATACCAGAGATTCGTCTGTCATCATTTGCTTCAATTCTGCATCCTGAAAACAAAATAAAAAATTTGTAACTGGATGACCCAGTGAACTTCGTATCACTTTCTCCCTAATATGAACCTTCCCTGGACTATCACGAATATTTTAAGATTAAAATTAGTCGAAACGGTTCAGCCGTGGTCGAGTTTTAGCGAATTTAAAATCACTTTACATGCAAAAAAACAGATTTTCTAATAAAAGCACAATTTTCAAATTTCGAACTTGTTGCTAGCGCGCCATTTGTTTTTTTTTTATTCGTAGAGCAAATAGCCCCAAGCTTAACGTTAACAGCCTAGTCGGAATATTTTATGGTTTAACTGGCCTGGGCACGCTAGGTTGGCAGTGGACTCTTGTATAAATTACAACACGATAAAAAATATAAGCTGTCAAGATAGAGGGGCTTTGTTGCAGGGTTCTGTAAAACCGGAAACCTTTGGACTTGGGCTTGAATAAAACTGGAACAATAAAAAAAGTAAAAATATTCCTATGTCATAAACGGCAAAACAACGTTTTTCGGACTAGCTAGTATTCTCCATATTATTTCCATAGTATGTTAGTATTATAAATGCGAAACTGTCTGTCTGTCTGTTACCTTATCACGCCCAAGCCACTCAACTGATTTTACTGAAATTCGGTATACATAACATATTATATTTTAAGTCCCCGAAAGGGACATGGGATAATTTGGTCCCAGAAGAATGTACGGTTCCGATAAACAAATTTTGGCGCAACTTTGCCATCATTTGGTATTTCATAATATCAATAACGATTATGCAGCGGAACCCAATAGCACATTGCCCTGGCTTTTTAGCTTTTATCAGATAAAATAAATAGTTTTTGATATTGCGCGAGCAATCCAGGTGTTATACGGTTATGGGGGAAAAGGTCGCCATAATGTTTCTTCAAGAGTTCTTTCGCATATTTCCTTGTGAATTACTTGAATATTATAAGTAGGAAATATTTTAATACACATAGGAAAATGTGAATATACTTTAGTCATTACACATGGACCTAAAAAAAGAAGTACTAGCTGACCCGATAGATGATTATTATTATGATTATTATGAAAAATATGCCAGTTTTGAAGAAGCGCAGTAATCGTTTCTTCAAAATTCCGGGATAAAAATAATAATAAGTCCTTTCCGGAACTCAAAGTATCTCCATATCAAATTTCAGCAAAATCAGTCAGTGGTTTGGGCGTGAAGGGGTAACAGAAAGACAAAAAGACAGCACACTTTCACATAATAATATATCACACTAATATTATAATATAATTGTCATAATTATTACATTAATAATTATATTTTTACAATATTATTTTAGAATAAATACCTAATTAATATATTTAAAACACTAGTTATAAGTAAAAAATTAAATCTAAATCGGAGGCTGCGGGCAATATAATATTATATCTATGGACGCTTCACACCACGTCAGTCTGGCCCCGTGCTAAGTACCTGAAGGACTTGTGTTACAGGTACCAGACAACGGAAATATATTTAATACTTTTATACTATACATATATTTAAGATTTTTATTATATCAATACACATATACAATACACATCCAGACCCGGGAACATTGAAAAACTTTGTGTTCCGTCAGCGGTATTCGAACCCGCGACCCCCGGCTTGTGCTGCCACACACTTAACCAATTGAGCCATAGAGGTCGTCAATATCATATTTCTGATTTTATAATATTATTAGTATGAATGATGTACTTACCGTAATTTAGATGAAATTTGGTATGGAAATACTCTAAAGATGTGAAAAGGCATGAGATAGTTTATATTGTTGAAAAATGTACAGTTGTTTTCGAAGGCATTTAGTACTTACATTAGCAGAACACTGTGCAAACATACACAGTATAGGCAACGTCAAAACGTACATGTTGGTACTACTGATTACAGATGAGGTAACTTCTTTTATGATTGGTTCAGTCAATCGCGTAAGTGAATGCGATAAAATCATATTCAGTGTTACTGGGTTCCGTAGATCTATACTAATATTATAAATGCGAAAGTGTGTCTGGAAGTGGCCAGCGCGGCCGAAGTCTTAGAAAACGAAGCCCTAAATATAAACCGCGAGAAAACAGAATACCTCCACATTAAACGCTATAAAAACACGCGCACAAAACGAGAAGACCTGAATGTGAGAGGGACTTCTTATAAAGGGACGGACAAATTTAAATACTTAGGCTGCACCATTACCGACACCAACACAAGACAGGAGGATATAAACATCCGCATCCAATACACCTTACGATGCAGCGCGGCATTTCATGGAGTGTTAGCGTCCAATCTCCTAAGTAGAAAAAGTGAGATCGCCATTTACAAGTCTGTAATAAGGCCAATACTAATGTACGGATGCGAGACATGGTCGCTCACACTTGATGAAGAGAATAAACTACTGGTAGCCGAAAGAAAAATTCTTCGCAAGATCTTGGGCCCGGTGAAGACAGAAGACGGAGGAACTAGAATCCGAACCAACGCCGAAGTTGAAGACCTCATAGCTGAGCCCAATATTATTGGCGTAACAAAAGCCCAGCGACTCCGATGGCTCGGTCATGTTGCAAGAATGGGAGAGGATCGTGCCACTAAAAAGGCGTTCCTTGGGCGTCCGATCGGGCGACGACCTGTCGGCCGTCCACGGTACTGGTGGCTAGATGTCGTGGAGTCGAACCTGCGCGATCTTGAGGTCACAGAGTGGCAAGAAACTGCGCAAGACCGCGACAAGTGGCGCAAACTCGTGTCGGAGGCCAAGATCCACTTTGGGTCGCTGAGCTATCGTAGTAAGTAAGTAGTGTCTGTCTGTCTGTCTGTCTTTTAGTCTTTCTGTCTATCTGTCTATCTGTCTGTCTATTTGTCTATGAGGCCCAAACTGTTGATCCAATTTTGCTGAAATTTGTTATAGTGATACTTTGAGTCCCGGGAAAATACATAGGATACTTTTATCCCGTAAAAATGTACGATACCCGGCTCCCACTGCGATATATAAATTTTCATCATCAAGTGTTAATTTTTTAAGCTATTCGCTTTAATCGCTGGCTTTAAGCGCGGCGATATCAATAAAATCCATAATGAAAAAAAATCGGTTGTCTGTAAAGTCGGTTTACTGACGATAGTTGAACGTGACAACGTATGACGTTGTCACGTTCAACTATCCTTAACCCCTTAACCCTCGCTTCCGAATCTCTATAAATAGAAACAAACTTTTTCGACTGTAACCTAAAGTTATTTCGATGTATTTCTTTCAAATCGACCTATGCAAAGAACAAAGTTCTATTTGAATATATTATCACCAAAGTACTTTTATTGTATTTTTTACTGCTATCGGACGTCTACATTTTATAAAAAAAATTAAAAATGTTACGTAAAAACAATAGTTACTATAACAAGTGTCACCTCACTACCAACTTCGAGTAGCAAGATATCGACAATGGGCATTTTCACACTGCGACGATAACAACACGACACGATACTGTTGTGTCATCTACTCGGACAACGATATCGTCCGACGATATCGACACGGTATAAACCAACAGCTTGTCATGCGGTAGTCCACAGCGCGGCGGTCGTATTGCGCCAGCGGTAACCGATTCCAAAAGTGTAGAATATTCGAGTGGTAATATCCCGCCCGCGCCATAGCGTAATAATATTGTGTTTCATACATTGAGATGTCAATGGTTTTATATTATGTTTTATATAATCTGTTCTACATTTTGTGTATTCGTAGTATGTGTATGTAGAGTACTAGGAATAAAACAAAAAAAAAATAGTATTAATGAAAAGTTTCATTATAAAAAATACAAATACGTATGTCGTATACAAAAGCTCAGGATTCGAATGATATACTTAATATTATATATATTTATATAATACATTAAATTATATCGGATATATATATCATGATAGATATTGATAATTTTATGCTTGATATAAGTAATATATACCTATCAAAATTGATATTTATATTTAAAAATGTAAAATAATGTTTTAAATTATTTTCCGAGACTTTCACAAGCCGGTCATCTTGCTATTTATAACTAAAAGCGTCAAGCCGGGCTGACGTGTCCCAAGCGAGTATATGGACTAAGGCAGCTTGGGGCTTGAGCAGTGGGCTCGCTACCGCTCGCTCGCGATCGCTCTCTCACTCCGCACGCCCCGCACGATTGCTCTGTCTAGACGTGTCCGTTGGCCTACTGTACGTTCCATATACTGTGATCCCGCATACAAAAATTCCCGATAACGTCCCGATATCGGCGCGACAATCTGTCGGCGACGATATCGTTGACTGCAACGACACAGTGTGAAAGCGTTTAGTAGTATTTGTATGAAACTACCAGTCCAACGATATCGTGTCGTGTCGTTATCGTTGCAGTGTGAAAACGCCCAATTGCAGCACTTACGTCAGCGTCTTGTTGGCCCAGCGGAACAAGCTAGATATCACAGTTCCAGGATCGCGTCCACGCAGCGGCAATACTTACTTTGCACTTTCTTTAAAATATAAGCATCGCTCACTCAAGTAGGACTTAGGAGAGAGACGGATGTCGAACGCGGCCGAACGCAAAGGCCGATTGTGCTTCCTTGTCGCTCGTTCCGCGCTCTCGCTTGCACTTCAAGCCTTATATGGAACGCCTCAGAGCGAGGTAACGACACATGAACTGTCATGTTTTTCGGGCGCGCACCCCATATCTAATTATAAGACGTTATCACGTCAAAAAACCTAACACCCCCACTCCGACCAGTCTTCGGCATGGTGTTTGTGTGCGTGCGACTAGAGGTAGACGTAGGAATGCGAATTCTGACTGCATAAGTTGTTAAAAATGCTATGTAGCTGCTTAACCGCGGCAATCCCCGAGGGCCACACGTTTTGGAACGAAGTTCCTTATCCCGCGTTCGGCGTAAATCTGAAGGCTAGACCGAACGACATTTGACATTGATTTGACCTCGACACATTTTTATTAGTACCAGCATGTTAGGGGCACATAGCGTTGATAGTAAGTATTCCTGTGCGTCAACTAGATGGCGTTTTTTTTAAATAAACAGCGACGCGTTGTTAGTATTCCTGGGCGACAATAGACGGCGTTTTTTTAACATTTTTTTTGAGTGTATATGTATACTTACAGGTTTTTTTGAACATAAATGAATAACTTCGTTCCATTCGGGTGTCCCTTGACACGTCTCAATTTTTTTTACTAGTAAAAGGGTTAAGGGTTTTATCCCCAGCCCAGTGGAACCCTGCTGCCTATCCAAGACGAATTAGGGTTATGACAATAATTCCGCGCGCGACATAAAACTTTATTAACACTTTTTACGGCCCGTCTGACAAATATAGCGATTTTTTATTTACCAAAATGGCGGATTACAGATTAGGAGAATGTGTTTTGCTGATCCTGTCACCAGTAAATAATAATAATAATAGTATTTTCAAAAGATAAAACTGAGTCCAAATTGTACGTAATTAAGAATTAAAATTCCCTATCTCAAAAACTACAGAACCGATTTTGATGAAACTTGCAGTATTCTTTAAGTTGAACAATACCTAGTTACTAGTACAATAAAAAAGAATTACTAAAATTGGACTAGTGGTTCCAGAGATATGCGTGCACAAACATAAAAACATACATACATACACTTTTGAAATTTGGCACATTAACAGAAGCTGTCATAGATTAACATATACAAAAACATCTCACAGAAAACCGGCGTGAAACAGCGCTTGCGCTGTGTTTCGCCGAGTGAGTTTACCGGAGGCCCAATCCCCTACCCTATTCCCTTCCCTACCCTCCCCTATTCCCTTCCCTTCCCATCCCTACCCTCCTACCTCCCCTATAACCCTATTCCCTCTTAAAGGCCGGCAACGCACCTGCAGCTCTTCTGATGCTGCGAGTGTCCATGGACGACGGAAGTTGCTTTCCATCAGGTGACCCGTTTGCTCGTTTGCCCCCTTATTTCATTAAAAAAAACTGGGCAGTTCTGGAATATTACACACATACGCGTCGAATTGATAACCTCCTTTTTTGAAGTCGGTTAAAAAGATGCTTACTGCCGCACTCAGGATACGAATTCTACATAATATTATAAATACGAAAGTCCGTTTGTTTGTTGCCTTTTCACACCCAAACCACTGAACCTATCTTGCTGTGATTTGGTACGGCGATACTTTGAGTCCCGGGAAAACTTTTTAACTTTTTATCTCAGAAAAATTTACGGTTCCCGCGTGATAAACGAATTATATCGCAACAGAGACAGGATGCTTACTGTTCTGTAGCCGTAGCATGGCGACCAGTAGAAATGCAAAAGTATAGACTAACTGCGAAGATAAATTTAAGGTGCGGTTCCGATCTTTTTTCGTTCCGAAAAATTCAATTAAAATGCCACTTTATGACAGACTATAGAATATGTCATAAAGTAGGATTTTATTTGAATTTTTAGGACTATAGTCTGTCATAAAGTGGCATTTTAAATGAATTTTTCGGAACGAAAAAAGATTGGAACGGCACCTTAAGTTTATCTCCACAGTTTGTGACTATTATAGTCTGTCATAAAGTGGCATTTTAATTGAAATTTTTTGGGACGAAAAAAGATCGGAACCGCACCTTAAGGGCGTTCCGCCCGGAGATTCCGTAATTGACCGTATTTAAAACCTTATAAACTCATAATCTGAAAGCTACAAAGTTATAATAAAAATACAGCAATAATCTTCAGTACATCAACATTCCTTTCGCCGTTTTAAATTTTCTATTTTTGTTTATTATACTCATGATATCAGCTTCCAAATTAATACTAATTTGTTAAAATTCGAGCATACATTCAGCATCTCCTTAGGATTTACAAATTACTTTTATTTGAAACTCACGCCAATCGATCGACAATATCATAAGCTACATATTCGCCATTTTAAATTTTTTAGGACCATTTTGAACAAAGATAAGTAAAAATAATAGGGTTTTGGCGCGATCTCGGCAACGCGGCAAATGTATGGCCAAGGTCGTTTGCTCGGGGGACGGCCTTAAGTTTATCTCCGCAGTTTGTCTATACTTTCGCATTTCCACTGGTCGCCGTGCTACGGCTACTGGATAGGTGGTGTAGGCAGTGTAGGCCATGGGCGGCCGCGTCCTATGCCGTCCTAGGTGCGACGGCAGCGTCTTAGGGTCTTACTACAAAAGATTTAAACACCTGTTGAACAGTTGAGTAGAGAAAATCAGTACAAAATGATCTCAAAACAACTGTTCAATAGATGTTTAGATCTTTTGTCGTAAGACCGTTAGTGTCTAAACACACTAGGCCGAAGTTACGCGGCGTAAATTCCGCTTGCAATGGGTTTTAAATTATCGATGACACACTATTCCGTCGCGTTCCGTCCGTATTTTGTATGCGCTTGACATTGCGGACTGTTAGGGCCCCTTTTTAACCGACTTCCAAAAAACGAGGAGGTTATATGTTCGGCTGTGGATATTTATTTTTTAATTATTTTTTTTAATTTTTGTATGTTCAACGATTACTCCGCCGTTTGTGAACCGATTTTCGAAATGTTTGTTTTGTTGTATTAGGTTTCACTCCAATTTGGTACCATGTGTACAAACAAAAGTGGTGACCTGATGATGGGATCCAGGAGTAATCGAGAGAACTCCTCGAAATTTATATGGAAACATATGGTGATTTTGGTTTTATGTGAAGTGTACTAAGAATACGCTACCAAAAAGTCAAATATTGGGTCAAGGTATACCATGGTTTCGAAGATGCTGAGAGAACTCCTGACTCCTTATAGATACACGTTTGAGAGTTTCGGCGTTGTTTTAAGAACAGAAAGCATATTATGCTACCATGCAATTCAAATTCATCATCATCATCATCATCATCATCATCATTACCACGTCGTGTTAAGGTCACCAATGTCTCATGGCACAAAATACATAATAGTACAAGGCGTAGGTATGGAATATGGATACAATAATAATAATTATGTACATAACAACACCAATTATTATTATAGGCTGTTTATACACGGCGGTCGGCGCCGCAGAGGCAACGGCGCGGCGCGTGCGTAAACATTGTATTCAACTTCCCGGAATGTCAGGGCATGCCGCGCTGCGAGCATTTTGAGTGTCATATGATTTTAAACTTTATCTTCATTAATGTAATACAATACAGTATCGCTTGAGAAAGGCGCAGGCGGCCGCTGTGGCGATAGTACTATACAGTATTACAATAATGAAGGTAAAGATTAATATCATAATATTATTATGACACTGAAAATATGCTCGCCGCGCCGCTGGGTGTGATTCGGCTCATCCTTCGATCGCGGATTCTTGGAAATCCATTGTTCTGGCGGCCACATGTGGCCTCTTAGGAGCTGAAACGTTAAATTGTTAAATTACCTAGCACGCATAGGGTTGTGTTCACTTAGATTTTTTTTAATGTATTGTATTATTACAATGTATTGTTTATCTACCTGGTATTTGGGCCTTGGGGTATGACTCTTAACAAATTGTAATAAGATACGTAGAATAAACGCAGTAATTCGACTTTTAATTAATAAAAAACGTGTATAAACAAACAAAATAATTATAGATTTATTTAAATTTTTAAGTAAGTGAAAAAATGAATTGTTAACTATTATGAATATCTATTGTATGCGTTTGAAAATAAGTGCATGTGTTTTGGTGTATGAAATCGCAAGAACAGAAATCCAGAAGCGCCTTTACAAGCTCCAGTGAAGAGAAAGGCAAGTGTTGTGTTCTTCTTTAATCCTCCCACCTGTGGGAGGATTCGGTGATGGTGCCCAAGTGTGTGCGCAGTACACAAGAGCACTCTCTATTTGTTTACTCTCGTAAGTCGTAACCCAATGGGACGGTCGAAAACACATCGCGATAAAAACTATCCTATGTCTGAGCCTCAACCTTATCGTGATGAGGTACCTAACAGACAGATAAAATTTCGCATTTAAATTAAAAAGGGTCTAAACCAGTGTTTCCCAACCTGTGGTCCGTGGACCCCTGGGGGTCCGCTAGTATGTGGGGTCCGCGGTGTCATCTCTGGACCACACATAAATGCTAATAATATCTCGTAATCTAGCAGCTTACTTAGCAAGGCGAATTTCATATTTTTTTGCTGTTTATTTTATAAAGCCGTGAAAACTGTGCTGATTTTATAGGGTTCGTGGCTGAAAAAGGTTGGGAAACACTGGACTAAGCCAAAATACAGTCCAGCGTAGCTTGGTTTCAATGAAACCGGCTACCGTCACCAAAACCGACGGCTATTCAAATTAGTCCAGTCACGAGTGTCCATTATAACTAGTTGAGAGCTTCTCAATGCAACAAACAAGGTTGTGAGATATAGCCGGCTGACACGACATAGTGTTGCCAGTTGAAGAGTTACATTTCCCGAAAATGTTATTAAAACTGGTACAGTACGATAAAATATGATAATATATCAGAACTATAAAATACTCGCTGTCCCGGTGAACTTCGTGTCACTGTGAAACCTTCCCTGGACTTCTACGAATATTTTAAGAGTAAAATCAGCCCAATCCGTTCAGCCATTTTCGAGTTTTAGCGCGACTAACACATTTGAAAATCCATTTTTATATATGTTATTACGGGTAATGCTAGAAGGTGGAGTAAACCTAGGTTTACCCGGGTTGACTTAGTATTACCCAAGTATTTTGGGTAAAGTCCGAATAATAAGAAAAATAAATTTTAATTCGGGGTTTACCCATACTCACCTAGGTCTACTCAAATCTGGCTGGGTAATGTTAGGTGTTGCGTAATTTTCGAGCCTGTGGCATAAAACTCCCCCGCTACTATTGAGGAAATGTTCTCAAGGAATCAGTTTTCCGTTTGTCATGATACACTGATTGATATATAATAGAAAATATATCACCCGAAAAAAAAAGTTTACGACAGCTTGCTAATGACAGTCGCTTTCAGGAAGCCAGGGTTATAAAAGGTATAATTGCAAAACAAAATGTGCTGCAAAGAAGTGTTCATGCAAAGCTGCAGGAAACTTGTGCAATTCAAAATGTCACAGCAGTTTATCAATTATCTTGCTCAAATAAATAATTTCAATTTTAATTACAATAACTGCTAATTAGTTTTTGCCATTGAAGCTATTAATTTATGCTATTATTTATGTTCTTCGAGATTAAGTTTGCATTCGTATGTTTTTTTAAATAATAAATGTTTAAAATACCCTTGGATATTAATTAATTGGACAAATTTTTAACATTACCCAGCCAGAGTTAGGTAGACCTAGGTGAGTCTGGGTAAACCCCGATTTAAAATGTATTTTTCTTATTATTCGGACTTTACACAAAAGACTTGGGTAATACTAAGTCAACCCGGGTAAACCTAGGTTTACTCCACCTTCTAGCATTACCCGTAACATATATATAAGAAGATATTATATAAGAAGATAGACTGCGACGTAGTCCCGATATTTTTCCGTACATTTTTGGGGGATAAAATCTATTTAGCCTTCCTGAAACGAAACATAATTCGTTTTGATGCTTGCCGAGCCACGGCAAGCCTCCACAAGCCACAAGCCTCCACAAATCTCCCTTTGCATTTTGTTTTAAGTATCTCCATGCCAAGCGGGTACCTAAGCGGTTAAATCGAGAAGAGGTTACAGAAAGACAATTAAACTTTTTGAGTTTTGTCGTAACTCGTGCCTCTTGGTAAGGTTACATAATGTTAACCTATCTTCAATTTGAAGCTAAACTAACTGACTTATGACTTATTAGTTATCCATACTTATATAATATTATAAATACGAAAGTGTGTCTGTCTGTCTGTTACCTCTACACGCCCAAACCGCTGAACTGATTTTGCTGAAATTTGGCATGGAGATACTTTGAGTCCCGGGAAAGGACATAGGATACTTTTTATCCCGGAAAAATGTACGGTTCCACCGCGATATACGAGTTTTGGCGTAACGGAGTTGCGGGCGTCTTCTACTTAGTAACTTATAAGTCTTAGATCGAACCTCCATAGATCTAACCTTATAAAAATTAAATACCTATATCCTAACCTTTTTCTATAAAAGCCGTATAAGATTTGAGTATCTTTAGAGTTTAGACATTTGTTTTCAGATGAAGTTTATACAGAACCCTAGAGGCTAGATGATATAAAAAAATATATAACACAATATGATTAAGTGCAATAAAAGCGGCAGTAAAGGTTTGATCTGGCAACCCCGCGTCTCTCAGGTAGAGTGCTGTTCCTCATAAATCAGAGAATAAAACACGAGTAATATTGGAGTTAAATAAAAATAGAGCCGGGTACTGAGGCGCCGAGATAAGAGCGAAGTTTTCTTCTTTCCTAAAAAATACGTGTGACACTCAAGGACTGCCGCGGTAAAGCTATTGTATAGCATTTTTATCAAGGCAATCATAATCCGCAGACGTCGCACGCACACAAACACCGTGCCGAAGTCTGCGCAACTGAAAGGACGTTAGACGGCAACACCGCACCGCAGCTCAGTGCCGGTCGGAGTGGAGGGTGTTAAGTTTATTTTCGTTACGGAATTTCTGGCTTTGATCGCCGCGCTCAAAAACCTTAAAGCTATGCAATAGCATGGGCGCCGGCAGGGGGTGCCAGGGGGTGCACTTGCACCCCTTGGGAATCTCGGGATCAACAGGAATTATTGAAATAAAAAGCATTTTATAACCCTATTACCATGCCGTAGATAGTTCGTAATTTTTCGGCACTAAATGTATTCTGTTGACGAGTCACTGTTGTTCGTAAAAAGTGAAAATAAAAGAACAGAAAGAAAAATAAAATCTGCACCCCTTGGAAATTATATTCCTGCCGACGCCCATGCAGCAATAGCTTAAAATTCCTCAGTTTTAACGGATGAGGCGTGAGATTTCTGTTCTATTGCTCTTCCTAACCCGATTAACCCGTCTAGCAGATTTCTAATAAGGAGCGTACCCATGGAGGGCAGGGAGGGCAGCTGAAGAAGATAAAATAAACGTCAATTTTCGTCGTGGAAATAAACGTATTACCTAAGTTATGCGCTAAATGAATTGTTGGAAACAAAATATCTTTTCAGTTATAGAATGTTACTAGGAAGTTTTTACTGTTTTACCATTTATAATAATTTAACGGACTTCCAACTTATTATTAATATCTAAGCACTAGACGTACATAATAATAAAAAATGCCTCATGTAACTTTTAAGTTTAAGTTTAGAGTTTTGGCGGGCATGTGAAAGAGTGCCGTTGTGTTTTTATATAATTTTCCTAAAATTGTGTTAGCTGGGTTTTTAATGTGTAATATTGGTAGAATATTAACCATTAGATATTCGTGTTCATGCACAAGTGTAGGAAAGTGATGTAATATCCAGAAACGTGCTATTTTGTGTTCCCTCCAAAACTCCATCGAAAGTTTCAGTAAAGCGTCTACCACTTTACTGAATCGACTGACTTGACTCCTTGACTGTATTGACTTTTACTTAGACTTTGACTAGACTTTAGACCTGACGATACATGAAAACGATGATGAAAAATATAATAGGAGGAATATGGTTTTCCCGCCATATTCCTTACCTTTTTACCTTGTCTGTGGCACAACATACACATCCTTTATGTCAAGTTGCCAAAAAAGAAGAAAAAGAAAGTTTAAGTTTAGTTTTATGTTGTACATTATAAATAATTTTCTATTCTATTCTTAAGTCAAAAATGTAAATTTTATATTTATCATTACATTGTGGTACCGTGTTCTCGTGTAAATTTCCAGGAAAAAGTTTTTCATAACTCGTGGTAAAAGCGCCATCTAGTACGAATCTTATGAATTACGTGTCATCTTCACATTCGGTAAATATTACATTAAACTGTAATAGATGGCGCTGCGCTCCACAGAACAATTTTTATTTTGCAATAAAATTAAAATTAATCTCAAGTAAGAATGTAACCATAATGTAATAACAGATTATTTTTTAACAAAAAATTAAAACCGACTTCCAAGATAAAAACAAAAGTAATACTTATTCTTAATCTAAAAAGAATCAAATAATTCTTCCTTATTATAGTTCCTTATTATAGTGGCGTCTTCAGACTTCGCCTAAACCTCAACTATTTCTGTACTCAATCTTCGTTCTTTTGAAGTTGGTACCATTCCGGAAAAGTTCTGAGATCCTTGACATAGCAATTACGCTAAGGTACGCTGGTACCGACTTCAAAAGCATGAAGATTGAGTACAGAAATAGTTGAGGTTTAGGCGAAGTCTGAAGACGCCACTATAATAAGGAATAAGAGTTATTTGATTCTTTTTAGATTAAGAATAAGTACTTATTACTTTTGTTTTTATCTTGGAAGTGGGTTTAAATTTTTTGTTAAAAAATGGTTGCCTGTAAAGTCGGTTTTACGGGCGAAGATTTTACGTGACAACGTGTGGGAGAGAGACGCAAGGCATTCGGCGGGCCTCTCTCTCGTTCGGTGACTCATCGTAACGTTACCGAGCGTTACACTTTTTCATAAGTGACTCCCAGCCGCAACCTAATTTAAGACGTTGTCACGTCAAAATAATAATTTTACCCTTTTTAGTTACATAATATGAGACGACAAGGCTATAATATTATAGCTTGTTGTCTGACTTGTACATATTACTAGAGGTCGCCTGCGGCTCTGCCCGCGTGGATGTCGGTTACGGCTGCAAAAAGCCTACCCAGGAAAGACTCGGTCAGCAAAATGATTCCCAGGTCAATTCACAGACTCCGACACTGACATCGACGACGCGGACGAAGTCATTATCCGAAGGGTGTACAGTGCACACTGCACAGATTGTCTTAGCGCATCCCGCTTGGTGACGCCCATTATCGTAATATTTTAATTTCGCCATAATTTCAAAACCAAACGTCCAATTTTAATCATTCAAAGACCAAATTTTATCTACATAAAATAAACTGTACTTAGTGATGAAATAATTTATTTTGATAAGGATTGATGGCGTGAGTAAAATAAACGCGTTTAAATGTTGTCCAAAAAAAATCAAGAATTTTAAATAAAAAAATGGTTATTGTGCCTCACTCGACATAGATAAGTATAGTGTGTCGCGGACTTTTTTGTAGATATTTATAAGATCTACAATACTTAGAACATTTTATGGTTCTATCTTTTATAGTTTCGGCAGCGTACGCAATATAAGTAACTTTTCTGGTTGATTTTTTCACCTGGCGTCCGAAAAACCCAAATATCTTACGAAACCCGATTTTTTCCAAAATAAAATTAAGCCTATGTTCAGCACGAATAATGTAGGATTTGCTTGGAGTAGTCTGTAGTTTAAATAAAGCCAAAATCCTCAAACTTGTATCTATACGGATTCAAAAGTTCTGTTGGGTACCTTCAGAACCAGGGTATGTCCTGGTGCAAAATCTTACTTTTTGGTAGTAAATGCCTGAAATACTTCAGAAAAAATCGAAATCACCATATGTTCCCATATAAATTTCAAGGAGTCCCCTCGATTCCTCATGGATCCCATCATCAGATCACCATTTTTGTGAACATGGAACCAACCTCGGATTCAACCCTGTACAACAACAAAAGAATCATGAAAATCGGTCCATAAACGGCGAAGTTGAACATATAAAAAATATATATATAAACAGACGAAAGTATAACCTCCTCCTTTTTGGAAGTCGGTTAAAAATAACGAATACTAGATAATAAATAAAATGAATGGCATGTTTATATTAAGTTAATAGGTATTTATTAAGTAGGAATATTATCACATTTTTATACACTTTGACAGGGTATGGGTAGGTAGACCGTACAAGCTTTAATAATAATTATTTTATGTAATATAATGAAAGTGTAATATAATGAAAGTAAGGTAAAATAATTTTACGGATTTCCAACATAATAATAATATAGCACTACTTGCTACAACAGTACTAATGATTTAAATCCAAAATAAAATCCATTTTTGACTTAAGAATAGAATAGAAAATTATATATTTGCACAACATAAAACTAAACCTAAACCTAAAAGTTTAAAACTATCAGTAAGTTCTAGGTACCTACTAAGTACTTGAATAAGTAGGCGATCGCCGATATAATCTCACTACAGCCTCTATGCTACAACTAACATCATGCAGCAGTTTCTACCAGGCAACTTTTTTATTATGTAGTGCCACAGAATTGTATGTATTATATTAGTAAATTACAACAAATGCAAGCGTGTTTTCCACATAAAGTTAATATACCTATCGGAATAGAGAAACAAAGGCCTGAGCAAGCGAGATGTCATTATCAGTAACACTGCGTGGTAGAAAGAGAAGCGTGATTTGAGGTTGCATAGCTTTTTTTTCATCTGTTTGACAGTCTGTCTGCCCCTGGGCCGATCGTTGTCAATTTGGGCTCTCAGAAAAATTGTGATTTTAAGTTAAATAATGAATAATTTTTAGAAATACTGCTCTAGAAACATGGTTAAATGTTTGTGGAATGATTCTGGATGCACACATCGAAAGAACCCGGACAAATATTAATTTCACAGGTGAATTATTCTACATCGACAGGACCTAGTTTTAAGTTTATTTTTGCCAATTCCCTACGAGTTATTGGTATTTTTACGTCCGTGTTCACTTCTGTATATGTTTAATTATATGGAAAACATAACTTGACTAGCCATGGTGCACAATTTAAAGATATTTTGTGTAAACAATTTTCATCTATTTTACACTAGGGCTGCATTAAGTTATCGATAAGTTGTGTCGATATAAAAATATTTTTAGTTAAGTATACTAATAATTATCTAGGAATGTTGAAATGATAGCATACTCATCCGTAGTTTATAATTAGTTTAAGTATATTAATATACTATCATACATAATTTATCGTTTTTAAGGTTCCGCACCCAAAGGGTAAAAATTAAGTCCTATTAGTGGGGTCCCGCAGCCCGCTCTACTAGGTACTAAGACTTCGTTGCCTGTCTGTCTTCAGGCTATATAACAAGAACCACTATAGTAATAGACTTCTGATATTTCCACAGATGTAAAGTCATTCTACATCCAATACGGCTGCTCATCCAAGATAGGGAAATAGTTGAAAGCACTTCTGCAAGATGGGCATCAAGTAAAAGGGCTCAGTAGGCTCATTGAGAGTGAATTGAAAATTAATAGGGTCTAGTGAAGTCGTGTCGTGTCGTGTAGATGATGGCATGACGTGTCGAATCGTAGCGGGTTTTAGAAAATGCCCGGTTGAAACCGGTCACCCTTCATGCGCGAGTCCGACTTACACTTGGCCAATTTTTCAGATTTCCTGCTGACCTGGATACCAGAAATTCATAGCTTAAAATAATTAACCGTCCAAACTGGACTCCGAAGAAAAATTCATACATACTTAATTATGCAGCAAGCATTTTGAAGAAAAGTCACATTTTACTTCAAAATTACAATTTTATTATATTATATCTATGCAGTTTTATTTTATCCCATTTTATAAGTTTATAATCTTACAATTATTATTCCATGATCGATATTTTGTCGAATTACAAGATGTTTGTACATCACTGACACGCACACGTAAACATAATTGTATACACAGATGTAAATCAAATTTTGGTTAAGCTTGACAGCTCGGGATTGTTTCTCTATTCCGATAGGTATATTACCTTTATGGTTTTCCAGGAAAAAGTTTTTCATAACTCGTAGTGAAAGTGCCATCTAGTACGGATTTTATGATTTACGTGTCATCTTCACATTCGGTAAATATTACATTAAACTATAATAGATGGCGCTGGCCTGTGTATTGCAATAAAATAAAAATTAATTTCATGTTTCAAGTAAGAATGTAACCCTAGTATAATTTAGACAGAGCCAGTACTGGCTGCCAATAAGACTGGCAGCTAGTATTGGCTTGGTATATGCCGCGTGTGTGTTTGTTTTTCAAGCCAGGCCAAACTGTCCACACGCGGCATATGCCAAGCCAATACTGGCTGCCAGTCTTATTGGCAGCCAGTACTGGCTCTGTGTAAATTATACTTAACCTTAATGTAATAACAGAAAATAACTAAAACTATGTAGATAATAAATAAAATGAATGGCTTGTTTATATATTATTAACAAGTATTTTACATATCAACATTTATTAGGAATACTATCACATTTTTACACACTTAGCTATTTGATAGGGTATAAGGTGTTTAAAGCTTTAATAATAATGAAAGTAAAGATAATATAATTTTACAAGTGCTACTTTACATATTTGATATTGAATTCTTTTAAAATCTAAAATCACCTCAAAGCTTTAAAAAATGGGCTAACTTTTTCATTATTCTGACCTTATAAAATAGCAATATTTTTTATCCCTCAACATTATCCTCACTAAATTGAGATGAAATCCAAGTAAGCGCCCATTTTAAATTAGTTAGCATATATTTTAGTGCCTTCGTCCAGTGTTCTTCGGAATTAAACTGTATTTTAATTGAATAAGCGTTGGGTGGTGAGGCCGTATCTTCTATCTTTCCCTTGTCTATTCTGTACGGTAAGCAAAATCCGTTGTTACCTTTTTCTACCTGTTCCTTAAATTGCTGTAAGCAGTCCAGAAAAGCGACCATGGCTCCATCAAATTTGGTGTCCCAGAGAAATCGGAATCCACCTGATCCATATAATGGTAAAGCTTTCTGATCTTCCAATACTTCGATGTAGGAATGATTACCGTAAGGTACGAGTCGGTACCTTTGAAAACAGAAGTTTATTTTCCTAGCCAAAGATGACAGGAGTAGTACCGTTTGGCCCCAGGCTGCATTGATTTCAGACCAATCGACTGGTGCGGTAGGCAAGCGACCGAGCCGGAAATTATTTATGATTCCAAATTGTCCAGAATCGGATATGTGAAAAGTGAGCTTGAAAATATTCGTTTTCTTTAGCTTTTCTAGCTGTGATTGTGTGTAGGAGAGCTGACATTCATAAAACTTCATTTGATCTTCAGTCGTCATCAAATCCTTCCGATGTCTTGTATATTCCCTCCAATAGATATCCTGTTCCAACTCCAATCTCTCTTTCTCTCTCTCCTGCACCTCTATCTCGTCTTTCATAGCCTTCTCCTCCTTCTGTAACGCAGATAGCTCATGCAGCAGCCTATCTTGTTCTTCTTTCCAATCTTCCAACTCTTTTTCCAGGCCCTCCAAGTTTAAATCCTCCTTGTCATCTTCTAACTTCTTTAAATAGTCGTTGTAGTCTTTCCACTCGGCTTCTGTCAGCTTCAGTTGGTTGTCCATCAAGTCTAGAAGGGTATCCGTGCACTCATCACACAAGGGATGGTCTACATCGGAGTTATTGGAGAGTAGGTCAAATAGTGTCGCTTTTACATGTAACTGGTGTCCCAAAGATGCAGTTTCCCATCCATCGGAGATGACCATGAAGCCGTTAGCTCCGTTACCAGAGTCGGACATGCGGAAAGGCGGAACATAGTGCTCCAAACTAGATGATTGCAGATCCAAATCAGTTTCATTATTGCGTCGTATCTGTAGCGCTAAATCAGCTATGGTATGCTCGCCCAGGTGGTTCAAGGAGTCATCCAGCTTCAGAGGCTGCAGACATCGCTGGCAGGAGAAGTTCACAAAAGATTTTGAGTCACTCATGTTTTTGCGCAATACTCTCTCATTGGTTTTTTGTTCCCACGAGCCTCGATATGAGATTCAAGTTGAGTATATGATATTATTCCACTGTTTTACGAATTAATTACTGTTGTATTAAATAAATAAAGGACAAAATATTGAAAAGAAACAAAATTGAAACACAATTCTGATTTCTTCTTCTCGCTTTTTGTAGTCTTTTTGCGTCAGATGACATATGACATATTATGACAATTGACAGGTCACAATGACATTGACAATTTCCGAGAAATTGACGTTTACTTTTTTTATATTGTTGAATGTGAGCCATTGACAATCATAAAACAAAAAAAAAACGGGGATTTAGGGCTCCATTCCAATTTCCACCACGGCGCACGGAGAGACTACGCACGTGCGTCAAGCTTCGCTTTGTAAGAAAATATATGTGACTGTGTCCACTGCAACCCACGGACACGCTACGCACGAATCGACTCAAGTCAAAGAAATAAATCCGTGCGTGCGCCGCGGTGGAATGGAGCCTTTACTTTTATCTAAAAGGGTCCATTCACTTGTTGCAGTCCGCCGTGCAGGCCTGCAGGCTGCAACACCATTCATTATACTGCATAAGCCGACGAGCTGCACGGCGGCAGTCTAGAGTCTAGACGTTCATAGTGTCTTTTTATGTAAGTTCGAATGCTGGCACATTATTATCATCTATTAAGGTGGACGCAGATTTGGCCGCACCGCACGCACCGCAGTCGCCGCATTTCGAATTCTTCATATAAAGAATGTAGAAGTTGCGAAGACTGCGGCGCGGGTAGGTATGCGAGCTTGCCTAACTTCAACCCACCTCTTTCGAACCGGACATTCCGCACTAAATGCGTGGTGCTCTACGTCATCTAGCTGTTCCTTCATACAATTTGTGCAACATGCCTTTACACCTTCTTTTAGATTATATCATACTCAGACTGGTGGTGTGCCCCGCAACAGTGTGCGCATTTCTCCTCGGCAGCGCTACAAAATCGCCGCCCATGTACATACCCTAAACAGCGCGAGCAGTGAATTAGGGGGGACTGGTCGGCAACTCTGACGCGCTGGATATCTATGTATAGATGTCCTGCCTCGGTGAAACGCGCCCACAGTGACGGTGACACAGTTAACACCACGTGCTGAGTGTGATCATCTTTCCCTCTTTTCCTATATTTTCCTATCCTATTCTCTGTCCCTCTCAGGATGTCCTCTACGAGGTGCTTGTTTTGCAGCCTGATGGCTTCTATTACGTCGTCATCGGTGTTGATTTTCTCATAATAATTAGGTACGTAACCTTTATTACTATTTTTTATTTATTACCTTTTATTTATTATTTTTTATTATAATGATTATATAGTACAACTCTGAACTCAGTTCAGAGTGTGGACGTGTCTCCCTATAGTCGCGGTGTGCACGCCCCCCCTCGCCCAGTTTCGCGTTGCAGACGCTCTCGCCGCCCGCGTCACTGACGCGTAAGTACAAGTCCACCTCTCTCTAGACTCAAGCACAAACTCATTTCAGATCCGAAGGTCCAGAAATGGCCCCTGCATGCCATGACGTCGACGTCGTCGACATCCACACCGAGCGCGTCGAGCCCACGTTCAAGCAGCTGAGCTCGCAGAATTGCCAGCACGCGTTGTTTGAGATCCTGCTGGTGATCCACAAATATGAGCTGCGCCAGGTGAACGCGGCGCGAGCGGCGACGCGCGAGCTCGAGGCGGCCGGTGCCGGCGACGTCATGTGGGCAGAGCAGGCCGCGCCCTCCACCCTTCTCGCGCCCAGCCATGACGTTGACATCGTCCTCGACCTCGTCATGACCGCGCTCGAGGAGCTGAACCCACAGGATCGCCAGGACGCGTCATTTGAGATCCTGCTGGTGATCCACAAATATGAGCTGCGCCAGCTGAACGCGGCGTGAGCGACGGCGCGCGAGCTATGGCGACGTCATGAGGGCCGAGCAGGCCCGCCCGTCGCGCTCGGGCTCCACAACGGAATGGAGATAGTTCTAATTCTATGTAATGTATTGTATATATTTTAATATAATTAATAAACTTTTAAAAAACCCACTTGTTTTTCTTCTCTTGTGCCCGGGATACACGAGGCTAGTTTTTCAAGCTAGGATAGCAAGCTAGTTTTTTACCAAACTGTCCTGGCTTGCTGACCTAGATTGGAGCATGCTAGTTCTGTTTACACGAGGCTATAATAATAAATTATCTCGCTCCCGAGCATGGAACCCTGCTTCGAGACTGTCGAGAGCGATGACCGGGACACAAAAACACGATACGACGACGTCGTGGATTCCAACGACGCGACGTCGTTTCACGATGCGACGTCGTGTCGTGGAAATCCACGACGAGCATCGTAAAACTACGTTACGACATCGTACGACGTTGCGTCGTATAAACTCACTTAGAAATTCAAAGATGAGTTTCTACGACGCGACGTCGTACGATGTCGTAACGTAGTTTTACGACGCTCGTCGTGGATTTCCACGACACGACGTCGCATCGTGAAACGACGTCGTGGTACGACACGTGCTTTTGTGTCCCGGCCCTGAGACTGTGGACGCTTACCTTTACGCGGTACGTCACAACTGCAAGCGTGATAAACTGTCGGCGGCAGTCGACGGCTGCCGTCGACTGCCGCCGACACGTGCCGTCGACTGCCGCCGACACGTGCCGTCGACTGCCGCCGACACGTGCCGTCGACTGCCGCCGACACGTGCCGTCGACTGCCGCCGACACGTGCCGTCGACTGCCGCCGACACGTGCCGTCGACTGCCGCCGACACGTGCCGTCGACTGCCGCCGACACGTGCCGTCGACTGCCGCCGACACGTGCCGTCGCCTACCGTGAAGGTGTGTTTGTGTGACTTGTTGCTACTTCAAGCCCAAACCATTTAACCGATTTTGCTGAATATTGGTATGTAGATGCCTGGCAGGATTTGAGGACGTCGAGAACCCGCAAGATTGCCATTTTTATTTATCGGGCGTCATATACAAAAGTAATGGCCACCCTAGGTTGCGGCAGGCTTATAGTCGGGGCATTTTAATAGGCCACATTTGACAGTTCCTCAAAATTGCACCACGTAACCTTGTAGCGACGTGCATAAAAAATAAATATTTTCGTTTTGTTATAACTGCACAATTGATTAACTTTTTTCAATTACGATTACATATTTATTGTAAAAATGACCGATACGAATTATTTAACGATTTGCTTTTACTGATAAACAATTCTAAACGTAATAAACAAATTCTGATCTTAATAATTGCACGTCGTTACAATGTTACGTCAGCTGACCTTTTTTAACCGACTTCCAAAAAACGAGGAGGTTATATGTTCGGCTGTGGATATTTTTTTTTTTTTTATTTTTTTTTTTTTGTATGTTCAACGATTACTCCGCCGTTTGTGAACCGATTTTCGAAATTTTTGTTTTGTTGTATTAGGTTGCACTCCAATTTGGTCCCATTTTCACAAAGGTGGTGACCTGATGATGAGATCCATGAGTAATCGAGGGAACTCCTCGAAATTTATATGGAAACATATGGTGATTTTGGTTTTATGTGAAGTGTACTAAGAATACGCTACCAAAAAGTCAAATATTGGGTCAAGGTATACCATGGTTTCGATGATGCTGAAGAGAACTCCTGATTCCTTATAGATACACGTTTGGGAGTTTCGGCGTTGTTTTAAGAACAGAAAGCATAAACTACTATGCAATTCATATTCATCATCATAATCATCATCATCATCATCATCGTCATCATCATCATTACCACGTCGTGTTAAGGTCACCAATGTCTCATGGCACAGAATAGATAATAGTACAAGGCATAGGTATGGATATACTAATAATAATAATTATGTACTGTATAACAATTAACAACACCTGTTTGTTTTTAATACACGGCGGTCGGCGTCGCCGTGAATTAAAAACAAACCGCAGACGACAGAATATCGAATACTTTACTAACTACTTTATATACAGATCGAATACTTTACTACTTTATAAAATTTTAATAGACAAATAGAATTAAAATAAAGTTATTTTAAAAAGAGCATTTAAACAAAACAAAGTCATTAAGTGTCTTTTTAATTAGTTATACTTATTAATCGATAGATGGTGCACTAAGTACCTATCGATTTGAATTCTTGATAACAAGAACAGCTGTCAATAATTATGATAATATTAAATATTATGCTACGCTACATCCTATGTAAGTTTGTACAATTTTTTATCTGATAGATCCTTCGATCGAGAAAAACGAGACACAATAGCCTTTCTATTGTTATCGCAGTCGCCGGTGACCGCTTCGGGCTTGAAGTATTAAAATTGTTAAATTACTTAGCACAATATGTTCACTTCACTGATAATATTATATTATTTTGTGAGTGTGAGTTGTGACTCTTAACAAATTGTAATCAGATAGGTACGTAAAATATACGCGAAGATTTTTCTACTAGTGTAACTAAAAAGAGTGAAATTATTATTATTTTTAACAAAAAATTAAAACCGACTTCCAAGGTAAAAACAATAATAACATTAATATGAACTAAAAAGTATTAAATAATTTTTACTATCTAAAAGTGCCTTTTTCCGAATTCGGCTAAACCTCAACTATTTCTGTACTCAATCTTCATAATTTTGAAGTCGGTGCCAGTTCCAAAAATTTTAAATATTCTGTCAGACGACTGAAGATTCAGCTATCTGGTACCGACTTCAAAATAATGAAGATTGAGTACAGAAATAGTTGAGGTTTAGCCGAATTTGGAAAAAGGCACTATTAGATAGTAAAAATTATTTAATACTTTTTAGTTCATATTAATGTTATTATTGTTTTTACCTTGGAAGTCGGTTTTAATTTTTTGTTAAAAATAATAATTCTTTTTAAACTCTAGGGATGTTACTCTAAAAATCGAAAGCTAATAAATAGTATCGATGCATTTATTACTTGTAACGAAATATCCCCATAAATCAATAACCACGTTGTGAAAAGTAACACATATTTATGGGAAATGAATAATGATAATACTAAATTTAACAATTTTTATAATTCAAGCGAATAAATGCAATGTTTTTTGTAAATTATGTACTTGTCTTATTTTGGTCCTTGAATTTGCAAAGAAAAAGTAATAAAGGGACAGGAATTTGTTTTTGATTTTACAAATAACGTATAAAATTCAAATATTTTATTTCAAGTCCGTATCGATTTATTCGTTTTGGTCGATGTTTTTACGCAGCTCGCCTCACTATGGAGATTAATCTGACAGATGTCAAATGTGGCCTATTAAAATGCCCCGACTGTAGAGCTGGCCACCATTTATACCTTATTTTGTCAAGACGTCATTTTCTTTCAAATGATGTTAAATTTATTGAAAAAAAATATACATGCAAATTATATATTATGTATTGGCCACCCAACATTAATCCATTCCATACATTCTAAAGATTACTTTAAAATATACAGGATCTTGCGGTCGGATCCCATACTATAAGCATTTTTCAAACATAGGTCGGAGCATGCGTCTTTATATAATATGTACGTGGGATTTGTAGCACCCAGTAGCACCCAATTTTTTCTGGCTTTAAGTAGGAAGTATAAATATATTTCAAAGACTAGAAAAAGTATTTCATTTGTTGATGCATTTAATGTTTTAGCACTCACTTATAAATAAATTCTCAACAAACAGAAAAATATTTTCGGTCTACGCAGACTAGACGAAGTCATTATCAGTGTACAGTGCACACTGCACAGATTGTCTCAGAAGACTTGCAGAAGTCTCCCAAGTTGAACAATACCTAGTACAACACAAAATATTTAAATCGGACTTGTAGTTCCGGAGATATTATGCGAACACAAACATAAAAACATACTTATATTATTACATAAGTACATTATATTACATACGCATCGAATTGATAATCTACTCTTTTTTAGTCGGTTAAAAATAATGTACTCCAAAGAATGGTACAAAGTTTGTACAAACGCATCGGAACACGATCAAACAGCGCGTCAAACACAACAAAAATATGAAATTTCATCAAACGAGCTTCAAACACGTAAATGTTTGACAAACCGATCAAACTAGCTTTGTAATCGTTCAAAATGGTTTGAGTCAAACCAAAATTTACGTGTTTGAGTCAAACCGTTTGATCGTTTCGGGGGCCCTTTACAATTTTCAGAGGTTAAGGCCGTCCCCCGAGCAAACGACCTTGGACCAAAACCCTATTTTTTTTACTCTTACTTCAAAATTGTCCTTAAAAAAATTAAAACGGGGAATATGTAGTTTATGATATTGTCGATCTATTGGCGTGTGTTTCAAATAAAAGTAATTTGTAAATCCTAAGGTGATGCTGAATGTATGCTTGATTTTTAATAAATTAGTTTTACTTTGGAAGCTGATATCATAAGTATAATAATTAATAATTAAACAAAAATAGAAAATTTAAAACGGGAAAGGAATGTTGATATAAGAGAAGATACCTAATGGCAGACACTTTAAGGAAACATACAATATTTGAATGTTATAAAATATATATTTATGAATCTAAAGGATTCATAACTTCTTCCATGTCTTCAGTAACTCTTACAAAATAAAACTATTATAATTATTCTCTGACAAATCAATAAAATAAAATATTATTGGTCTTTTTGTAAACTTAGTCAAAAGAACCAATAGATGACATCACAAAAAACGAACATCACTAATAATAGACACCAATATGAACTAATAGTTGACATAGAACATTAAATTACATTTTTCATATTATTGGGTATTTATTTGCCGTTTTTCAAAAGATTTCATTTATTTCATTTATTTCATCATAATAACTACATTCATCAGAAATATTATCCACGTTGTCTCCAGATTCTATCCATTCTTCTTCCATGCTGAGACTATCTAATTCCTTTTATTTTTATTTTTCATATTTTTTTCCTAGCAAATTTATTTTCAGTCTTTAGTCTCCATGCTTCTCTTGCCTCTTCTTTTTTCTTCTTTCTTTTCTCAGCTCTCCTTTTTCTTCTTTTTACTGCTAAAAAACTGAAGCAATCGATTTTTATACAAGTCTAATATTAGACACCATGCCCATTTTTCGGTACAGTAGTTCTAAGTTGTTAGTTTGTTAATAGAATTATATTTTCAGAGAATAGTGATGATATTTACAGTAGGATAAACTACAAAATAACTTTAGTATATTATGTAATATGTATTGCAAAATAAGATCCATGTCATCTATTAGGTTTTTTACATTTTCAAGACAGTAGTAGTAGACACCCTTTATATTGTTAGGGAAAATGGATAAAAAATCATAAATAAACATTAATTAGTGTTTACAACATGGCCATTAATCCAATGAAATCAATAGAATTTACAAAAAATCAAATAAATGTATTCAAAACTTACGTGCAAAATTTCGCCTTCCTTAACCTATTTGCTAAGAAATTGCCGAGCGCGTGTCGACGCGGCCACATTGTTTACGAAAACCTGATCTCATTTTAAAATTTTGTTCCCGAAGGCGTCCCTAATATATTTTGTAACATCAATGATCAACAGATAGCTTGAGAAGCTTATAAAATTTACAGTGTTGAGAAATAAGTAGAGTAGAGTAATTCTTATTTTATGGTATTTCTTTCGTAAGTGTCATCTATTAGTTCAGTGTCTACCATTAGGTCTATTCCCTTACTGAAGATTATTGCTATATTTTTATTATAACTTTGTAGCTTTCAAATTATGAGTTTATAAGGCTTGAAATACGGTAAATTACGGTATCTCCGGAAGGAATGCCCTTAAAACCTCTGGCGACTGAACTATAATTATGTAAAATTAATTAATAAGTAGTTGATTAATCTAAAAATACCTACATATTTTCAGCAAATTTTCAACCATACTGAATGCAAAATAAAAATGGAAAATGAAGATGTATTAGGTAATTCATTATTAAACAAAATTTTAATATACAGTAACTTAATCTATACTATAATATTATAAATGCGAAAGTATCTCTGTCTGTTTGTCTGTCTCGCTTTCACGCCAAAACTACTGAACCGGTTGTAATGAAATTTTGTACACAGATAGTCTAAAGCCTGAGAAAGGACATAAGCTAATTTTTAACTGGAAAAAGGCGTTTATGCGTAAATGTGTTCAACTTAAGTTAGTTCCAAAAATTCATAACAGATGGCGCTAAGAGTCGCCTACATCGCACTTACTCATACGTTTTCGGTCTTTCTATGAGAGGTGGTACCATGTTGAGTTAGGTTTTTCGATTCTTTCCATTGTTATAGGTACACGTAATACGCTATTTAATAACTCACTACTCAGTACTTTATATATAATAATAATAATAATAATAATAATAAATTTATTTATTCACAAAAAACACAGCTTTACAAAAAACATTGGTGGAAATTTCTATTAAGTACAGACTTGTGCCAGAAATCTCCGCTCTTCCTTAGCAAAAATAATAATTAATTAATAGCTTACATCCGTTCAATACTTGTTACATAATATTATAATAATTAATAATTACTCTTTATAGGTTACTACAGTTATTAGTATGTGTGTGTGTGTGTGTGTGTGTGTGTGTGTGTGTGTGTGTGTGTGTGTGTGTGTGTGTGTGTGTGTGTGTCTGTGTGTGTGTGTGTGTGTAGTAAAAATACACACACACACACACACAGACACACACACACACACACACACAGACACACACACACACACACACACAACTCCGTTGTGCCATAACTCTTTAGTCGCGCGGGATTCGGAACCCGTACATTTTCCCGAGACAAAAAGCAGAAAAAGTATCCTATGTCCAGTGGCGTAACTATAGGGCTGGCAAAATACCACGGGCCCCCGACCCAAAAGGGCAAAAATTTTTAAGTACATATTATTTTATTATTAGCGTGACGATTTTTACTGATAGATCATAGAGCCCCATCAATTTGCCACGGGCCCCGGATCTTATAGTTACGCCACTGCCTATGTCCTTTTTCGGGACTCTTAAGGATATATTATGGAGTCATCCATGCCAAATTCCAGCAAAATCTGTTTAGCAGTTTAGGCGTTAAGAGGTAACAGACAGACACACTATCGCACTTATAATATTATTAGTAAATTAACTAGTAATTATATCAGTAATTAGTATGTTACCTACTGTAAAAGCTCGAACTTCGGTAAATCTAGATTGACACTTAAATCTTAAGATTTACCGAAGTTCGAGCTTTTACAGTAACATATATACATATATACATATTACAAGAATTGTTCGCGAAACATATATAAAACATTATAATATTTAAATAAAATAAAAATTTAAGGGCAGCTCCCATACAAAATCATATTTTTTGGCCTATTTTTCCTCTATAACGCGCGAACGGTACGGAACCCTTCGTGTACGAGTCCGACTCGCACTTGGCCGATTATTTTAGGTCTCGCCTTCAAGAAGTTAGTAGTATTCATTGCCATAATGAATTAATATTTTTGCCAATAGAGTCCGAAAATTACATTGATTCTCCTATAAAGTCTGCGATGTTAAATAACTTCTTTACACCAAGCACCAAACTAAACTCGCAAGTCGCACTCAGCACTAACTAACACGGAGGGTGAAAATAAAACAAAAATATCAGTAAAGATTTTATATTATTAATAAATCAACAAAATGTAAGTAATGTAAGTTTTATTACAATTTAATATATTTACAAAGCAACTTACTCATTTTAAAATGTCTTAAAATATATGTCTTTTTAAATCAGAAACACTTAACAACAATTATAGTTAGGTACTATTTCTACTAACGCTAACTTAAGTAGGTATATTAAGTACCTATATGGCAAATTAATGGCTTTTTTCATATTATTCAAGCATTATTCAAGATCCATTCCCATGGAGGTAGTGTGTATCCTGTATCTTGTAGTAGGCGTTTGGGAGGAAGCTCTGGGCGAGTCCGCTCTGAGGACCCACGTACTGTGCCGGGACGAGGACGTCACTGAAAAAATATAGTTTTTTTTATTAAAGTATAGGACACAACTTTTAAGAATAAATCCAGGGCAGCAAGACCTTGGTCATTTTAATAAAGTTGAAAGTTTTAACTTTAAGGAGAAGATTAAATTTTTTCGGGCAGTGGGAAGCAACTGTTAGAAGTTTCTGGCAGACGAAGTCACGATTTTTAGAGTTTTTCCAAATAAAATATTAGAAAACAATTACTTTAACGATAGCTGCTGGTAGACTATACCTATAACCTACCACTTGACAAAATAAACACAACTTAATCGCTGGTCCTAGGGGACATGTACAAAAAATTTAGCTTTAATAAAATGACGAACTGCTCTAAAGGGCCCCCGAGACGATCAAACGGTTTGACTCAAACACGTAAATTTTGGTTTGACTCAAATCATTTTGATCGTTTACTAAGCTAGTTTGAACGGTTTGTCAAACAGTTTGTGTTCGCATAATATCTCCGGAACTACCAGTCCGATTTAAATATTTTTTGACTAATCATTAATCTATGATCGGTAACGTTAGGAGTAGAGACCGGATTATACGCAACATAAAAAGCTTGTTATATGCATGCAAATATGCATGAAAAATGCTTGAAATATGCACGAAAATTAGTAGAATATGCGAAATTATATGACAATATGCAAATTCAAAATCTGCATACAATTAGTAAATTATTTTTTGATAGGCGACAATAGACCGTACAGTAACATTATAATATTATGACATTAACATTATTTAAATTTGTAAAGGTAAGCAATCAAATATTTTTTTAAATTTTCAGTAGGTAGTAAGATTGTGACTACGATCATTTAGAATATTTTTGTAAATAGAAAAGGTTCGCTCCACATTCACTGCGGAAACTAAGCAGAATAGGAACATGGGTGCTATGTTAGCACGTCTTACAGTTTCTGGCAAAAGTTCTGCCGTTTAATTTGTAGTTAGCGAGTGCGACTTTCTTCTGTCTCTTTCATTTTATTATCGTAACTGTCAAAACAAAAGATGCGCACAGCTACAGACTGCATTCGAAATGCAGTAAAAGTCACAACTATTACTCGATAGCATGTCGATAGCCCTTATATTTTGTAAAGTTTCTGTTATTGTTATTTTTGGTCGCATTTCGAAACGCAGCATTAGTGAAAAATGTTGTGAATGTACCGATAATATGCATCATAACTAGATTTTAGGTAAAATATGCTATTACTGCTAAAAATGGCTAAAATATGCAAATGCATATAATCCGGTCTCTAGTTATGAGACTCCCAAACGCACATTTGTTTATCTCAAATCTAAAAAAACCGTCAGAAAATCATTGCTTGCTAAAGATATCTTTAAAAAAATAACACACATGCAACTTTCTTTTGTTTCAAATTGATTAATGACGGTTTAATGACCCGCGGTGACTTTTCAAATTTCGAACAAGTGGCCAAGTGGCCATCTTTTTTGTCAGCTTGGGTAAAAAAAAATGGTCAGAATATAATGACCATACCTTATATAAATCTTTGCATTAAAACGTTCTACATAAATCCATACTTCCATACTTAATATTATAAATGCGAAAGTGTGTCTGTCCGTCTGTATGTCTGTCTGTCTGTTATCTCTTCACGGCTCACGCCCAAACGGCTGAACCGATTTTGCTGAAATTTAGCATGGAGATACCTTGAGTCCCGGGAAAGGACATAGGATACTTGCTATCCCGGAAAAATGTACGGTTCCCGCGCGATAAACAAATTTTGGCGCAACGGAGTTGCGGGCATCATCTAGTTAATTATAATCTACTCTTTCTGCCGCACTCAGAGTGGAACCTTAATTACTTGTAAATGTAATTAATTCAAAATTTTGACATAAGCGCCATATATTATCTGACAAACTCTCACAAAACATCGTTAAATTGAAGCTTAAGCCCTAGCGTGATTCCATTTTCATGTCATTCAGGACAAAGCCTTTTATATAATGATATAGATAATAATTTCACTCTTTTTAGTCATTTATTAAGCTCTGGTTTTCTGTACAGGCTAATGTGTTATGCTTAGTGACTTTGGATCCAGGATACACTTTCATGATTTGAGATCTCATTGTCTGATATCACTACTTCAGAACTGCTTAAGCAACTCCAAGCATAATAAATACTGTAAGTATATGCTTGGCGTTAATCAAGCAATGATAAAATTAATGTTAATACGCCTGTCTTTAAAGGCTCTAAAGTTCTGTTCCGTGACTTTCTTTCTATCATTATTCATTAGACTCATGGAAACTCATCAGCTCAACATAATATAATATTATGCGCAAATATAACTATAATTGTCCTTATAAATTTTAAGGAGAATAACATACCTCACAGATCTTATGATCAAATTGCTAATTTGGTAACCTAAACACCAAGGTCGAATCATTTATATTGTAATAACATTATATTTTTTTAAATCGTTCGACAAATTCGGGTTTCGTTCTTAAAGACGATTAAAAGTACCAATAATAGGGTTATAATTAGATAATTCATGATGATGATGAATGTAACTTGCATAGTAACATATGCTTTCAGTTCTTAAAACAACTCCGAAACCCCCAAACTTGTATATTTTATAAGGAATCCGGAGTTCTCTTAGCACCTTCGGAACCATGGTATATCTAATTGCAAAATCTTGTTTTTTGGTAGCATATGCTTAGGATACTTATCATAAAATCGAAATCACTATAATATGTTTCCATATAAATTTTGAGGAGTTCAATCGATTACTCATGGATGTATGGTGGAATGGTGGTGGTGGTGATGATGATTAATGAAATTTGCATAGTAGTATATTATGCTTTCAGTTCTTAAGACAATGCCGAAACCTCCAAACATGTATCTATAAGGAGTAAGGAGTTCTGTTTACCACCTTCGAACCATGGTATATCCTGGTGCAAAATCTTACTTTTTGGTAACATATGCCTGGAATACTTCATATGAAACAAAAAAACCATATGTTTCCATTTGAATTTTGAGGAGTTCCCTTGATTACTTACTCATGGATTCCATCATCAGGTCACCACTTTTCTGAACATGGTACCAAATTGGAGTAATACCTTATACAACAAAACAAAAATTTTGAAAATCGGTTCACAAACGGCGGAGTAATCGTTGAACATACATAAAAAAATATATATCCATAGCCGAACGTATAACCTCCTCGTTTTTTGGAAGTCGGTTAAAAATTGGTTGAAAAGGCCACAAACAACACCGAAATGGCCGCATTTTAGCCATGCAGGCAAACATCTCAGTAGTTTTGTCCACACCCGTGCCTTTTTCTGTTCGTCAAGGGCATGCGATATAGCGCAGTCAACAGCGAACGTGAGGCATGGCATGCCCGCGACGCATGCCCTCTGAGGCTCTGACCGTATCCAAAACTTCAAAAATGACAATGTTGGCGTTGCGTTCGTTGACGCATTAAATTATTGAATACGCTAAAACGAAAGATCAATGAAAGAAGATGACGAAAATTAGGTAAAGATGAAATTGCACAATGTGGACATAGCTATAATATTCAATAATAATAATCATCTCGTCATTTTAACTAAATTTGTAGTATTACTATCCATAAAGTTAATATACCTAGCGGAATAGAGAAACAAAGGCCTGAGCAAGCGAGATGCCACTATCAGTAACACCGAGTGGTAAAAAGAGACGTGTGATACATGACAGCAGCACTCTTTTTTTGACGTCCAGTCGGCACGTGCCGCACGTTGTCAATATAATCTCATAGAATTCATGTTCAATCATGCTTGTGTAAGTGTATACGTACACATATTTTTCACACAGATGAAAACCAATTTTGGTTACGTTTGACAGCTCGAGATTGTTGCTCTATTCCGATAGGTATATTAACTTTATGATTACTATCACAGTAGGTATGGCCAGAGTAGACAGATTATGTCTATTGTGGTATGGGGAAGAAGATAATGATGATTGAATATGAAAGATAAAGATGAAAGAAAGATGCCGCCAGCAATTCATTTGCGCCAAAATTGGTTTATCGCGCGGGAACCGTACATGATTACATCTTTCCGGGATAAAAAGTATCCTAACTCCTATGTCCTCCCGGGACTCAAAGTATCTCCATACCTTTTAGCAAAATCGGATCAGCGGTTTAGACGTGAACAGCCTAACAGACACTCTATCGCATTTATAATATTGGTATGGATATGGGATACTGACAGATCTTAGGGACAAACTTCGGACAAACTGACATTTCCTGCAACAATCTGTCACTTTGTCTATTCTTTCGTAGAAATAAAACCTTGCTGCTGTTAAAAGTTAAGACCGCGACGGCTTCTTAAGGGCCTTCCCTACGGAAATACCGTAATTTACCGTATTTAGAGCCTTATAAACTTATAATTTGTAAGCTACAGAGTTATAATAAAAATACAGCAATAATCTTCAGTATCTCAACATTCCTTTCCACGTTTTAATTTTTTTTTTTTTTGTTTATTATACTCATGATATCAGCTTCCAAAGTCAAGCCAATTTATTAAAATTCAAGCATACATTCAGCATCTCCTTAGTATTTACAAATTACTTTTATTTGAAACCCACGCCAATAGATCGACAATATCATAATTCATAAACTACATATTCCCCGTTTTAAATTTTTTTTATGTCAATTTTGAACTAAGATAAGTAAAAAAAAATAGGGTATTGTTGCGATGTCGGCAACGCGGCAAATGTATGGCCAAGGTCGTTTGCTCGGGGGACGGCCTTAAGCTACCTCGTATACTGTATACAACTTATAGCTACCACAATATATAATATTTGAACAAAACTGATTGTTGTTGTATGACTCCTTTGTTCTCGATTCAAGGTCAACTATGGCAGTTTTATGGGGATAATGTTACAGTTTGAAAATCGAATGAGTTTGTTTTTAATGGGAATTTGAAAAGCATAAGAATTTGCCAGTGTTGCGACTTTTAATTATAGAAAACTAAATGACGCCCGCAACTCCGTTGCGTCAAAATTCGTTTATCGCGATGGAACCGTACATTTTTCCGGGACAAAAACTATTCTATGGGCTTAAATCCTTTCTAGAGACTCAAAGTATCTCCATGCCAAATTTCAGCAAAATCGGTTCAGCGGTTCGAGCGTGAAGAGGTAACAGACAGACAGACAGACAGACAGACAGACAGACCGACAGACGGACAGACAGACAGACACACTTTCGCATTTATAATATTAGTACGGATAAAAAAGTATATTTTCCGTTTAATCTATGTAAATGCGAAAGTTTATCTGTCTGTCTGGCTGTAGCTATTTTAATACTGTATGGAGTTGGTACCATGGATTAGTGATTAACGTTTGACTGCGGGAAAATGTCAGAATTTGTTTACCACCGCGGGGCACAGCTACTAGCTAGTAAATAACTTCTTAACATCAAATAATAATGATGTATTAAAATATGTCTCAGAGTTATCAGACATATTTTACGTTCGTCACTCTAAAAATATCCACAGCCGAAAATATTTCCTCCTCCTTTTTGTAAGTCGGCTTAAGGCTGCTCTTTCGAAAAAAGCGTGCAGATGAAACAACTTTTCATCGGCATTAACAGAGAAATTATATCTGAAAAAAATAATTAGTAATCTACATGATATATTTTTTTTATCGGTATCACATAATAAAGAAATAAAAAACCAAATCACCTCCAAATCGTTGAATGAAACCACTTTACTCCTTCATTATTTATCAAAAGAACATATAAAAAATATCTACTGCTTTGCAATACATAAGTTAATAATTTGGTTTTTTTACTTTTTTGAAATATGTATTATATTAAGGCTTAAAAAGGTTTTTTCTCCTATGTCGCCCTATCATGGACGCGGCGAGCGTCGTAACCGCCACCGTACAAGGCGCGCTGTTATGAATGTTATTTTAATGTCATTTACGTCGATATTCGCACTGACAGGCAATCGACCTGCTGATTTAGGAAGAGAGGGCCCTTAAAAGTCTGGTCTACTCACGATCTACTCGGCTGCTGCGGTGTCCTGTCCCTCTGGCGTCTGTTCTTGAACCAGTTGGACACCTGGGTAAGAGTCAGTCCAGTCTTCTTGGCTAGGGCCCTCTTCTCGTCAGGAGTTGGGTACCTGTAGGGAAATTGATGACGAAGGGTACAACTTACAAGGTTTGTTCAAATCTTAAAGGAAAAAATACGTGTGACACTCGAGGACTGCCGCGGTATAATTACTATTGCAAAGCATTATTTTTATATTATGCTCTAAGCCGTGCTTCTGTAATGTGTGACATTTGCTAGAATGGTGCAATATCACGCTTCAATTTTATTGAAGAACGAGCTATTGCCCGCGGCTACGCTCGCGATAAGAAGTATATATACAAACTTTTATCCCCTATTTTAGCCCCTTGGGGTTGGAATTTATCAAAATCTTTTCTTAGCGGCTGCCTACGTCATAACATCTACCTGCATGCAAAAATTCAGCCCGATCCGTCCAGTGGTTTGGGCTGTGCGTTGATAGAATATCACCATGTCAGTCAGTCACCATTGAGTTTTATAGAGTGTGTCACAAAAATAAGTGATAATACTTTAGGGTGTGTACGTGTTCCTTGCAGAGAGTTCACTGTGAAAGTAGCAGCTCTAAAAGACGATTTTTTTCCCCTTTTTTATAGGCAAGCGCCCGAGCGTCACGAGTTTCCCCATACAAAAGAGAAAAAAAATTGGTCTTTCAGCGCTGCTACTTTCACAGTGAACTCTCTACAAGGAACACGTACACACCCTAAAGTATTATCACTTATTTTTGTTACACCCTGTATATATAGAAGATAGATGATAAGATTGAAAGGCGGGCGCGTTCAATATCAACTCTATAATCATGGTCAATAATCGTGATATCGCACAGTAAAATCGATCGTCTAGACTCTAAGGTCTAGAGTCTAGACTCTAGGGGCCCGCTTAGTAATACTTGTTAAACGAACTGTCACCAGCACTATTTCCGGACCTATACGACCTGCGAACCTTCAAGAAGAGAGCGTATTCCCTCTTAAAAGGCAGGCAACGCACTGCAGCTCTTCTGATGTTGCAAGTGTCCATGGGCGACGGTAGTTGCTTACCATCAGGTGATCCGTTTGCTCGTTTGCCCCTGTATTTAATAATAATATTAAATTATCGGCCAAGTGCGAGTCGGACTCGCGCACGAAGGGTTCCCTACCGTTACAGAGCAAAAATAGGTCAAAAATTGTGTTTTTTGTATGGGAGGGGCTCCCATACAAAAAACAAAATTTTTATTTTATTTAAATATTATTACTAATTATTAAAGAACACATATAATTAAGGCCATTGTGAAAATTTCAAGTACCTACCTGTTGTCATCATTGATACCGAGCAAAAAATGTTTGATAAATCACGTTTGTTGTATGGGAGCCCCCCTTAAATATTTAACTTATTTTGTTTTTAGTATTTGTTGTTATAGCGGCAACAGAAATACATAATCTGTGAAAATTTCAACTCTCTAGCTATTACCGTTCTTGAGTTACAGCCTGGAGACAGACGGACAGACGGACAGACAGACAGACAGACGGAGTCTCAGTAATAGGATCCCGTTTTTACCCTTTGGGTACGGAACCCTAAAAACTAATAAGTATGCATTCTGTGGTAATACACGATGCACGGCAACACCGCTATGCCGTTCGGAGCGGTTGTTAGGTATTTTGCGTTACGGAATTTCTTGATTCGGTCGCCGACCTAAGCCCGATTAATCCACATTTTTTTCAAGCTATGCAATAGCTTTTAAAGGATGTGAATTGTATGTATAGTCAAATATAATAAGCTTGATGATGAAGTAGGTATGTTACAGTTTGTTGAAACTACAAAAAAATGTAGTAACAATAACCACATACCTGTTCCTATAGTAGCAGTCTTTGAGTGCGTTTCTGCTCTTCTCTTTGAAGCAGTAGACCGTTTCTTCTCCGTCCCAGATGGTCTTCGGCAGAGGATACTTCTTGCGCAGTCTGTACTTGTCTACCGCACCTGGATGAAAAATCTCCCTTAGAAGCTTTTCGTTGTTTTTTTTTAATAAAATAATATTAAGGGGCAAACGAGCAAACGGGTCTGATGGAAAGCATTAACTACCGTTGCCCATGGACACTCGCAACATTAGAAGAGCTGCAGGTGCCGGCACTAAAAGGGAATACACTCTCTTCTTGAAGGTTTGCAGGTCGTATAGGTCCGGAAATACTGCTGGTGACAGTTCGTTCCAGAGTTTTACAGTGCGCGGCAGAAAGACCCGAAAAACGCACGGTTGTGTAATGTGTTGCATTGCGTCGTGTCGTTGGTATGGAAAAACGCTTTGTTTAATTAAAGAAGCATGGAAAGAGAATTAAATTAACTAAACTCGACAGTTAATTAGTTTAAAAATTATAACCCGACTACGTAAAAACGCATAATATTTCAAATATGTTAACACAGCTCTTTCAATTGATACCCCACACAACACCGTCAAGATTTTTTGAAGTGAAAACTTCTTTAGCGGCGTTGAGCACTTTTGTGGGATGGGTAAAAACTGTGAAACTCGCATCAGATTTTCGTGTTGATCGAAAAACCATAGAAAACCCGTAAGACGGTTGGAGAGTAGTGTTTTGTGTCGAACTCGAACTCGAACGAAATGTATAGTCGAGGAAATGAGTTGTTTAGCAGAAATGTACAGTCGAGGAAATGAGTTCTTTAGCAGACGCGCTGATTAAGGCCGTGTTTCCACCTGCAAGACAACTGTCGCGAGAAGTGTCTAACAGTCTGTCTGACAGCAGCTTTTTTTTCGTTTGTCGATATTTTTTAATCTATTGTAAGGGTTTCGATTAATTAATTAAAACGATAGTTTTTTTTTTATTCTTTTTTAAATCGATTTTCATAAAAAAAAAGTAATGCACAACGTTAATAATCAAGTTTTCACTTCTGCCGGCACTCCCGGAGTGCAACCCGTCTTTTTTTTCTTTACTTATTAATTCCCTAGGGCTAGGGCCTAGAGAGCAGCCATTTTAATGTGACGTCATGTAGCCTACAACCAAAGGAGGGTCAAATGGCTTCCAACGACACCTTATTTGTCTAAGGGCCTGTTTCACCACTTCCTGATAAGTGCAGGATAGGCTATCCTCCACTTGACAGATGTATGGTGAATCTTTCAAAAAAGTTGTGGATATAGCCTATCCGGCACTTTATCAGCATGTCGTGAAACAGGGCCTAATTGTGATCTTGTAGAAGATAGTAATGAGTTAAAAGATGAACAATGAACATCCATAGCTCACACTGGTCAAATTTATAACCAACAAGAAGGGTTTGCTTCGGAGTAGTCAATTAAAAATAATGGCTGCCACGCTCCGCGTGTCTAGACCAGCTGTGGCGTAACTATACATGACTATAGGGTGGCGCAGGGCTGGCAAAATGCCACGGGCCCCCGACCCAAAAGGGCCCTGGCCCAAGAGGCCGTGAAGTCAGATTTTTTTATACATTGTTTTATTATTAACGTAAAGATTTTACTGATAGGGCCCCATCAATTTGCCACGGGCACCGGATGTCATAGTTACGCCACTGGTATAGATAAAGTTTGTCTAAGACAATTTTAAAAGTTCAGGAACAGATGCCACAAAGCAACCTAGTCAAAATCATAATCGTTTTCTTCGTGGTCGGGTAAAAAAACAACTCACCTAGAGCCCTCCCCCTAACCTTCTCAGCCTCCTTATAGTGCGCTCGAAACCACAGATTCTGCAGGTCGGTGTGGTGACGTGGTGGGAAGGTGTGGGTCTCCAGTATCGCGTATAGCTCTTGGAAGACACCTCGATGGTAGGCCACGAGAGCGCGCGCCCTGGAAATAGACTTGGGTTAAGGGCGTTCCTTATGGAGATACCGTAATTTACCGTATTTCAAGCCTTATAAACTCATAATTTGAAAGCTACAAAGTTATAATAAAAATACAGCAATAATCTTCAGTATATCAACATTCCTTTCGCCGTTTTAAATTTTCTATTTTTGATTATTATACTCATGATATCAGCTTCCAAAGTAAAACCAATTTATTAAAATTCAAGCATACATTCAGTGTCACCTTAGCATTTACAAATTACTTTTATTTGAAACACACGCTAATAGATCGACAATATCATAAACGACATATTCCCCGTTTTAAATTATTTTAGGACAATTTTTAACTAAGATAAGTAAAATTATTATTTTTTTACAAAAAATTAAAACCGACTTCCAAGGTAAAAACAATAATAACATTAATATGAACTTTTTAGTATTAAATATTTTTACTATCTAATAGTGCCTTTTTCCGAATTCGGCTAAACCTCAACTATTTCTGTACTCAATCTTCATTATTTTGAAGTCGGTACCAGATAGCTGAATCTTCAGTCCTCTGACGGAATATTTGAAACTTTTGGAACTGGCACCGACTTCAAAATTATGAAGATTGAGTACAGAAATAGTTGAGGTTTAGCCGAATTCGGAAAAAGTCACTATTAGATAGTAAAAATTATTTAATACTTTTTAGTTCATATTAATGTTATTATTGTTTTTACCTTGGAAGTCGGTTTTAATTTTTTGTTAAAAATAATAATATAAATAAATGATTCATAAACAACGAAATTAAACAGTTTTAGAAAAATCAACTTAACATAACAGTGAAAAAAAAACATTAATTGCACGCCAGGTCGACGAGTGTAAGATGACATATCGATATGGTAAGACGACATACTATGATTCCTTAGACTTTGATGGTATGTCGTTTTACACAATACGTAAATCTAAACTGCATTATCATTCCTCTAGTTGTTAGTGGTGTAAGGATTCTCAAGTTCTTCATTATCATCAAAAAATATACAATGCTTCTGAAACCGATTTAGCGGAAACATAAGTAACTTATAGTATGTCATCTTACCAAATGAGTAATAGTGGATATACTTAAATTTTGTAAAAAAAACGCATAACGTTACAACACGCTTTTGTTAATATTTGTGGCCTATAAGAATCCATGTCCATAATAACAATTTGTTATATGAAAATATTCTAACCTTATACGTTTTTTCACCATAAAACAAAAGTGTAAGAAAATTTTTCTCTCATCAAAATTAGGAAAACCTTTATTACTTTGTAAAAAACTGTCTCTGTCCGGCATACTAAATTGGGCCACTAGGGGCACACTGAGGCGCTCCATAAAACGTCACAAGTTCACAGAAAGCACAATTATTTCATCGAATTTTGCCGATGTGTCATCTTACCTGACTATGCCATCTTAAGCACAATTCCCCTAAGTAGGTAACCGGTTTTGATGAAATTTGGTAAGGAGGTAGGTACTTTGAGTTCAGGAACATAACATCTATACAGACGTCAAGACGCCCAAACCGCTAAACCGATTTTGCTGAAAATCGCTGTGGAGATACTTTGAATTCCGGAGAAAGGATACTTTTTATCCCAGAAAAATGTACGGTGCCCGCGCGATAAACTAATTGTGGCGTTAAAGTAGCAGGCATCCATCTAGTTAATAGCTGATAAAAGGGTATAAAAAAAAAGACAGGTTGCACTCCGGGAGTGCCGGCAGAAGTGAAAACTTGATTATTAACGTTGTGCATTTTTTAACCCATTTTTTATGAAAATCGTTTTTTTTTAATTAATCGAAACCCTTACAATCTCTTACGTTTTACGGTCTTACGGTTTTTCCAAGGTTTTTCGATCAGCACGAGAATCTGACGCGAGTTTCACAGTTTTTACCCATCCCACAAAAGTGCTCAACGCCGCTAAAGAAGTTTTCACTTCAATAAAACAGGGTTAAAAAGAAGAGTATGAGATGTTAGTCTGTTTCAAACGAGGCTAGTCACAATATTTCGCACAAGTAATAAGATTCATACACTCTGTACAGATATTATAAGTCAAACTGCATTTGTAACGTATCAGACAGGAACAGAACATTTTAAAACTCTAAGGGCCTGTTTCACCACTTGCTGATAAGTTCCGGATAGGTTATCCACAACTTATCTGACAGATAGAGTATGGAGAATCTGTCAGATAAGTTGTGAATACCCCGGCACTTATCTGTAAGTGATGAAACATCCCCTTATTATTTACTAGATTATACCCGCAACTCCGTTGCGCCAAAACTCGTTTACCACGCGGGGACCGTACATTTTTCGGTAACAAAAAGTATCCTATGTCCTTTCCCGGGACTCAAAGTATCTCCGTGCCAAATTTCAGCAAAATCGGTTCAGCGGTTGAAGGCGTGAAGAAGTAACGGACAGACGGACAGACACACTTTCGCATTTATAATATTAAGTATGGAAGTATGGATTACATATTTTATATTTTCACACGCGTATAAAACTGAAAAGTGATCACCAGAGGCGGTACAAGGCGTGGGCGGAGTGGGCGACCGCCCACGGCCTCGCGGTCCTAGGGGCCTCGCGCCCCTTGGACCACTTGTTGTGTATTCTATATTCGAACGCAATTTAAATAATTTGATGTATATTTAACACTGAAAAATAAGCTAGGATTTGTTCGTTGCTTATGAACCATATAGGATATCGTGTGCTCTTCGTAAATAAAATATCTGTATTTTACATAATGCCTTTAGCTCTTTTAATTAGAAACAAATAAAGTAAGTTCCTACAATCCCTATATGAAGAAAGGTACCGAAAACTGGCTTTCGTTAGTTACGCAACACCACTAGGTTTTTTTAAAGGTTTTACGAGTTGTACGTGATACTCAAATATTCATAAATAAAAAGTTTTATAAATAAAAAGTACGGTCTACTTATCAAAAAATTATTTCTCTCAATAAATCCGTTCTATAGCGTCATCCATCAGGGGGCCCTCGCATAATATATTTTAGGGGGCCTCGCAAGATATAATATGTTGCCCACATAAAATTTAGGTCTTGTCCCGCCACTGGTGGTCACACATTTTTGACTATGCCAAGAATCCTTACCTCAAGACAGTTTCATTTCCTCTCAGCAGCTCGCTAGGCGGGAGACTCCATAGAAACGCCGCCAAGGTCTCAATATCTCCCTTCTGTTGTAACGCCTCACAAAGACACTGCACTTGTTCAGAATTAAAATTCAAATTCCTCCTCACATTCTCATTCTCGAAATAATTCTCCCTCATCGGTATCTCAAAATTATTCATCTCAATCTGATTTTGCTCGCAACTTTTTAACTCGTAACGCATGCGGTCTTCGCCTTCGATCGCAGAAAAAAAATTATCCGCTATCGGCGGGAGTTTTATTTCCACATTCAAAAATTTCTTGTTTTTGACAGGTGACAGGTAGCATTCGAAGTTTTTGACGTCTGTGGCTCTCTCTTCATTTCTGGGGGATTTTTGTTTGCAGGAGAAGAATTGTTTGTCGTTTACTTCGTTGTAGAAGTCGTTTTGTTCGTAGGGGAATGGAAGGGACGTTTCTGACTCCGTTGTCAAATCGCTGGAAGGACTCAGCCGGTCTGAACAGGACTCCATGGTCGTTGACTTCATTATGGACTCTAAAAGAAAAAAAAACTTGTTAGCCATTTGATTAAACATGGACCACTTTTCGATAAATAAAGAGTTGCCTTTTGCTTAAACATCATGTGTTCCCTTTCATTAATACGTAGAGCGAGAGAAGTAACGCGTAATTAATCAACAGATAACGTTAACGAATGCTGGTTAAATTGGTAGAGTTTTTGTAGAGTAGAAACTGACATAATATCATGATCTCACAAAAACACTGAATAATTTTCCAAGAATACCACCTGCCTACAGAGATTGATTATTCTTTCTCTACCTATACCTTTTTCATGTTCATAGAAATAGTTGTGACTTGCGGCTATTGCGACGCTAATATTAATATTACTAGCTGTTGCCCGCGACTTCGTCCGCGTTAACATAGTATAATAACAAAGATGGATAGTTTTCCCCTTTTTGTGGTTCCTTATACAAAGGGTAAAAACGGGACCCTATTTAAGCAAACGTCAAATGCAAACGTCAATAAACTTTCATGTTTCTAACTCAAGAAATGACGGACTTTCATTGAAACTGTCTACCCCAATTTCATCCCCTTGGTGATAGAATTACCAGGAACGCTTAAATATGTATCCATTCATTTTTAATCAGTAGCACAAAAATAAAGTTTCATGATTCTAACTCAAGAAATGGCGGACTTTCATTCAAACTTTCTACCCCAATTTCACCCCCTTGCGGGTAGAATTTCCAAAACCGCTTAAATACGTATCCATTCATTTTTAATCAGTAACCCAAAGATAAAGTTTCATGTTCCTAACTTAAGAAATGACAGACTTTCATTTAAACTTTCAACCCCTATTTCAGCCCCTCGGGGGTAGAATTTCCAAAAACGCTTAAACATGTATCCAATCATTTTTAATCAGTAGCCCAAACATAAAATTTCATGTTTCTAACTCAAGAAATAACGGAATTTCATTCAAACTTTCAACCCCAATTTCACCCCCTTGAGGGTAGAATTTCTAAAAACGCTTAAATACGTATCCATTCATTTTTAATCAGTAACCCAAAAATAAAGTTTCATGTTTCTAACTCAAGAAATGACGGAATTTCATTCAAACTTTCAACCCCTATTTCACCCCCTTCGGGGTAAAATTTTCTAAATTTCTTCCTTAATGGGTGTCTACTTAATAAAACAACCCTACTCACCAAATTTGGTGGCTGTAACTTTAACAGATTTTGCTCAGCGATGATGAATCAGTCAGTCAGTCAGTCAGTCAGGACATGTAATTTTATAAGTATAGATAAACCACTAATTTTTTACAATAATATTGTCTCATTTTGTTACGCACAGAATCTATTGACATCGGATTTATAAAAACTGCTTCAGTACTCAGTACTCGTAGTTTGTTTAGGAACTACTATAAAATAAACAAGTATAAACAAACAAACGATATAATAATTTACTTAAACTTCCAAAACAACCCTTTTTGTCGCCGTAATCAAGTAAAATCGAATGCGCTAACATAAACTATAATTCCTTGAATTGAGTTTTTCATGAAAATTGAAAATATTTTCCGAGTTTTCATAACATCCTGTCTTGTAATACACATTGGATCGTTCATATAATACTTTTAACCGACTGCGAAAAGAAGGTTATATTATGAAGGGGTAAATTTGGTTGGGGCTTTTAAATAAGGTAGTAAATTTACGTGGGAGAGCCATACTTCGGCACGAATGGGCCGGCTCGACCGGAGAAATACCACGTTCTCACAGAAAACCGCCGTGAAGCAGCGTTTGCGCTTACCGTAGGCCCAATCCCCTACCCTATTCCATTCCCTACCCTCCCCTATTCCCTTCCCTTCCCATTCCTTCCCATTCTTACCCTCCCCTTTTACCCTATTCCCTCTTAAAAGGCCGGCAACGCACCTGCAGCTCTTCTGATGCTGCGAGTGTCCATGTGCTACGGAAGTTGCTTTCCATCCATTCCAGGTGACCTGTTTGCTCGTTTGGCGGCTCATTTTATAAAAAAAAAGTTAATTAAATTGGGAATTAAAGTAGAGTCCTAGAATTAAGGTATTTTAACAGAGTTATATCACTTGAAGTGTCTGTCTGTCTGTCAGCTTCTAAATTATAAACCAATTATGATCTAATTTTAATTTATGACGTAATTTCACACTTTACTTGCCGAAATCCGTTTGTCACGTAGAAAAAATGTACGGTTATATTATTTCCGAGAAAAAAAAGAGAAAAAATCGGTTCAGCGGTTTAGGCGTTCCATACCCAAAGGGTAAAAACGGGACCCTATTACTAAGACTTCGTTGTCTGTCCGTCTGCCTGTCACCAGGCTGTAACTCGAGAACGGTAATAGCTAGAGAGTCGAAATTTTCACAGAATGTGTATATCTGTTGCCGCTATTACAACAAATACTAAAAATAAAATAAATATTTAAGGGGGGCTCCCATACAACAAAGGTGATTTTTTTGGCCTCTTTTGCTCTATATCAATAATGGCAACAGGTAGGTACTTAACTTTTTCACAAAATCCTTAGTTATATGTGTACTTTAATATTTAATTATAATATTAAAATAAAATAAAAAATTAAAGGGGGCTCCCATACAAAAAACACATTTTTTGGCCTAATTTTGCTCTATAATGGTACGGAAGTCGGAACCCTTCGTGCGCGAGTCCGACTCGCACTTGGCCGATTATTTAAATTGTTTCTCTGTCAAGTAACATGTTATTTTAGGAAGCTACACTTTTGCATTTTTTATATTAGCATGGTCAAGATATTATATTATTACCGTGATAATAGTAATAAATTGGTTCTCTAGTCTCTACGCATTATTTTAACTAGAAAGAAAGACAGACACACACATTATTTAAAATATTAGTTCTCTACTTGTGTTATCGGTGTTTAGGCGGCGCCGTCGTCTTTGTAACCCCACTCCAACATTTCTAATCAGCTTTTTAAACGGATGTTTATAAACATTATTATAACACCTTCTAAAGTTCTGTCGGGTTATAATTTGCTATACTATAGTAGCATTTGATGTACGATTGTGGCCTGGTGACTGGTCAGGCGTTGTAGGGTCTGTTTTCCCGCGTTCTACCGCCCCGCGGTTTTTCCTAAAACGGTATTTAAAATTTTGTGTATTTTCCCATGTAGAGGGGCAAAGCCCCTGACAATGGCTTTCCACCCGGGGCCCGGGGAAGTTGACGAGCATTAGTAGCTAGTATAGTTGCAATAAATCAAACTTAAATTTAAATACCTAGGTTGTTCTTCTGTTATGAAATTATATTGTGTAACAATTTATGCTTATATTTAGATATTTTGAGATTTTTAATATTTTACATTCGGCAATGTTTTATGCTAAGCTCGTCGCACTCGGAGACTTTTGAAAATCATTTAACTTTAATTTAATGGAGAGTTTAAATTAAAAAGTACTAATATTATAATTGTAAAAGTGTGTTACATGTCTGTCAGTCTGTCCGTCTGCCTGTCTGTCAGTCTGTCACCTCTTCACAACCAAACCGTTGAACCGATTTTGCTGAAATTTGGTATGGAGATCCTTTGAGTCCCAGGAAAGGATAAAGGATACTTTTATCCCGAAAAAATGTACGGTTCAGGAGCGATAATCTAATTTCGGCGCAACGGAGTTGCGGGCGGCGTCTAGTTAGCTATATTTTACATTCGGCAATGTTTTCTATTAAACTTTACTAGCACGCACTCGAATACTTTTAATAATAATTACTTAACTTTAATAGGGAGTTAATATTACTTAATCTTTAAAAAATAAAACTTAAATATTCCTCAAAACTTTATGATTGAGGAAATTTCCAAAAAACACTTTGTTTTTTTGGTCAAATTCCTGGAATTAGTCAATTTGTCTTTCGAAATAATTTTACCTGTACATTTTACTTAAAGTGAATCCTAATTAAGTATTAAGGTAAATTTAAACAATTGAATCACCAATCACAATATTAATTTTATGTTTTTATCTTCGAATTCGTAGCGACTAGCGCTCTATAACAGCTCTACGGGACAAAATTTTAAACGGAGGTTGCAAAAAAAATAATAATCTTTTTAAAAGATTACAATTACAGAGAGTGAAAAACGTCTATAAAATTGAAGCCAATTTAAAAACATCGTAATCGAATTTTAGTCACCCAAAAAAAAAATCAAAAATATTAAAAGGCTAGATGGCGCCCGCGTTCCGTTACGCCAAAATTTGCGTCCGTACTCCGTTGGCAGTTGTGCCAGAAACAGTAAATTTTTCCGGGACAAAAGTATTCTATTTCCTTTCCCTGGACTCGAAGTATCTCCATACAAACTTTTTGCAAAATATGTTCAGTGGTTTGGGCGTGACGAGGTAGCACACAGACATACTTTCACGTCCATACTAATATTATAAATGCGATAGTGTGTCTGTCTGAACGGATTACGGAGTCCCGGGAAAGGACATAGGAAAATTCTTATACCGGAAAAATGCACGGCTCCTGCGCGATAAACGAATTTCCTCGCAAGGGAGTTTCGGGTCACATTTTCAAAAATAAGGGTGTGAAAATAACTCTAAATCACCAAAATTCAAAGTAAGTAATTTTTAAAAATCGAAAACGAATTTTTGTCACCGAAAAGGTTGAAAATATTAAAAAATTCCACTTACCATTAATATTGCACTAAATCACAACACCCTCACACGGCGTCACGGGATCGAATAACAAAAAGATTTCGTTTCAAAGCGCCAGAGCGAGAGGACCGTGCGAAAGAGATAGCGAGAGGGCGGGGCTACGACTTTTTTATTTTGATCGTCACGCCTTTTTGCCAGGTGTTATTTTTTAAGTTTTTTTGCCATTCGGGCTATGGTCTATAGAATTTGGTTCTGAAGTTCTGGCCCTAAAAAGATCAACACTATACTACCTTAATACTTACTTTTATCTGATGCGTTTCAAAATCCAGCTGGAACCGTACATTATTGCATACTTACAGACAGCCTACATTCTGATAAGTGATAACGTTTAGCTAGTAAACTATTTTAACTCTAATGAAATGAAAATAAAAATCGGCCAAGTACGAGTTGTACTCGCACACGAAGGGTTCCGTACCGGTACAGAGCAAAAATAGGCTAAAAATTGTATTTTTTGTATGGGAGCCGTCCTTAATTATTTAATTTATTTAAATTTTATTATTAATTATTAAAGTACAAATACAATTAAGTATTTTGTGAACATTACAATTGCCAATGTGCTGCCGTTATTGATTAAGAGCAAAAAATAGCAAAAATAACACGTTTGTTGTATGGGAGCCCCCTTAAATATTTAATTTATTTTGTTTTTAGTATTTGTTGTTATAGCGGCAACAGATATACACAATCTGTGAAAATTTCAGAAGTCTAGCTATAGCGGTTCTTGAGTTACAGCCTGATGATAGACAGACGGACAGACATCGAAGTCTTAGTAATAGGGTTCCGTTTTCACTCTTTGGGTACGGAACCCTAAAAGGTACAGGAGTAACAGTGTTTCTCTAATTCGCTGATATATTCTGTACAAATTAAATGCTCATATTTTTAGCCTTTTTTATAACTTTACAGTTTTCATTTTGCTAGGTCATTAAATATAAAGTTTATAAATCAACTAGCGACCCGCCCCGGCGTCGCACGGGTATTAAATATATAGCCACTGAAAAATGATTAAAATCGATAGCCTATGATCCTTCACGTGCACGTGGTCTACTTCTTATCTGTGCCAAATAACATAAAAATTGCTCCAGTACCTAGTTCGCGAGATAAGCCCTTCCAAATAATTTCCACCGTTTTTTCCACATTCTCCTATTAGTCTTAGCGTGATAAAATATAGCCTATAGCCTTCCTCAATAAATGGGCTATCTAACACTGAAAGAATTTTTCAAATCGGACCAGTAGTTCCTGAGATTAGCGTGTTCAATAGGAATTTTCCCCGTTTTTTCCACATTTTCCTCTATTTCTTCGCTCCTATTAGTCTTAGCGTGATGAAATATAGCCTATAGCCTTCCTCGATAAATGGGCTATCTAACACTGAAAGTATCATCAAAATCCTGAAAGGGAACAAAGGGACATGAGGGAAAAAAGCGACTTTGTTTTATAATAGGTAATACATTGTATAGAACATACCATCAACCATTGAGATAATAAGTACGTAGTACCATGTAGCACAATTACATCTCAGTGCCATCATCCTAAGTTCTGTCTCGTGCCTCCAAGTACCTATCGTAACTCTATGTATGAAATTTTGAATCGCGATCTTTACCTTTTATCACAGAATAAATATTAGTCTTTTATTAAAATCGGTTCGGCGACTTGAGCATGAAGAGAAATTATTAACTTTAAATCTATAGCCATGATTGTGATTTGCGAAGCATGTCTAATAGCATGCCCAAATAATGAGTATTCAAGTAATATTTAATGTTTAAGTTTAAGGTATAAAAAGTTTTGTCTTTGTCTGATCCGACATTGCATGTCTATGCTCAGTTTTATAACTTCATTAATATGGTTAACTTTGACATTTTTATTTACGGTGAAAAAAATCTAGTAGGTATCGCTGAAATCTGAATAACTGTATTATGCAAAGTCAATCATTCGGCATTCGTATCGTAAAATATGACATTTTTAAACGACTTCTAAAACAAGGAGGACTTCAGATATTTTTTCTTACCAGCATCAAGTTAGCAACGTGTCATATTCCATTTTTATCGCGAAACAAACGGTTCGTCGTGTGTCTTACCCGGAACTCCGTGAGAATGTTACACTGTACTGTGAATATACTGGTTGTGGATACCGGGTTTACTTGGAAAATGCTGAAACAATGAGAAAAGGCAACCAGGTAGTTAGGAAGTTCTGTGGCTTTTCTAATAATTATTAATAGTAACAAGAAATAACGTAGCAAACTATGTTATACCGTCGAGGAAATTGATACCTTATCCTTCCTAGGCAATTGCCTAGGAAGGATAAGGTATCAATTTCCTCGACAGACCCACGTCATTTGGTCGGATCATAAGGCTGCGTTTCCACTGAAGCGAAGCGGAACGGAGCGGAGCTTAGCGGTGCCGAATTGACCAATCACCATACTCGAAATCTTCGCTCCGCTTCGCTGTCATTCCGCTGGAATAGCACGATTGGTCAATTCGGGCACCTTCAGTGGAAATGCAGCCTAATTGGGACCTGACGGCTGGGTAATGGGTTTGACATTACGCGACCCAAAACTACGTAGGTCTCCCATCTATATTTTTAACCCCCTAGTAATTTTTTTTCTACTTTTGTATGGGAAAATTCATGACCTTCAAACGCTTGCTCTTAGCACTTTATAATGTGAAAGTGTGTGTGTCTAGACTCTGGAGTCTAGACTCTAGCTGTTACCTCTTGGCTCTTCACGCCCTAACCAGTGAACCGATTTGGTTGGGTATGGAGATACTTTGAGTCCCGGGAAAGGACATCAGACACATTTGACGACCTCTGTGGCTCAGTTGGTGGGCTGTTGGAAGCTCAAGCTGGGGGTCGCGGGTTCGAATCCCGCCGACGGAACAAGAGTTTTCAAAGTTCCTGGGTCATGAATGTGTATTAAATCTGGGTATCATAAAAAAATTTAAATATATTATGTATAGTATAAAAGTATTAAATATAGTTGTCTGGTAGATAAGTGGTACCCGTAACAAAAGTCCTTTAGGTACTTACCAAGGGGCCAGACTGACGTGGTGTGAAGCGTCCATAGATATTATTATTATTATTATTTATCCGGGGAAAAATGTACGGTTTCTTCACAATAAACGAATTTTGGCACAGCGGAGTTGCGGACGCCATATAATCTGAAACTAGCTATATGACCGAGCTTCGCTCGGTATTCAAAAAATAAAAAAAACACACATAGGGCGACGCGCACTCGTAGATTGCAAAAACTATACAGTTGCAAGCCAAATGCCTGCCCGGCACCCTAAAAGTCAAAAGATCTTCCTTTGGGGCCTTTAAATCATTTCTAGTGGTGTAGAGTGTGTGAGCTTGTCTCGGAATTTGTGGATTCGATTCCTGCGTTGGAAACATGTTATTTCCAAGTTTGGTTAGGACAATGCAGGCTGATCACCTGATTGTCTGACAAGTAAGATGATCCACGCGTCGGGTGGGCATGTATAATGTAATGAGCCGGCCACGTGATTTCTTGCCAATTGTATCGGTCATGTAAATAGAGAAAGCGGGCTGCGGAGGCAATCATGGGCACAATAAAAATACTCCTGCGTAACCGGCCTTTTTTTTGATGCGCAGGGGAAACCCATCATGGGTGCCCCGGGTTGGGGATGTGCCTCAGTTAGCTGAAGCACCCCGGGGGTATGTGGGACTCCCGACTTCGGGTTTACCCACTAAAACCACCTGTGGTTTGTATTCAGCCGTATACGGAGGGATATCCTGGATCTGTCTAACACAGGACTCCCTCCAAGACCGGCTGGTCTACCTCAAGGGACACTTCCACCAAAAACGTTAGTAAACGCTCAGGCAAACTGAAGCGTTCCCCTCGGCGCCGGGATGCGTAACTGGCCTGGGCTGGTACCATGAAACTGTTTTGAGACTCAAACAATCGCGGACGAGTATACTCTAACAAACGTGAAATGACGTTGTTAGAGCAGGACGCGGCATTCTTGTCCGATCGTTTGACTCTCAAAACAGTTTCTTAGTAGGCCTACTGATTTCAATGAAACCGGCCACCGTCACCGAAACTGGTGTGGAAGTTCTTACTTCTTAATATTTTATCCATGGTTACTACAACTTTCGTAATACCTAAATAACATAAAGTAGTAAACAAAACGCGTCATAAAAAACAACAAAATGTCTACTCAGCGTCTACCTGACGCCATTTTGTTTTGCGATGGGGATCGTATATCAAAGCGCTTTATGTGTAAGGGATTTAAGGAGGTCAAACGAGCTTAAATTGCCTGATGGTAAGCGCTATTGTATGCCCGTTTTCTAGAGACCATGTCGCATCCAAAATTCCTTTAATTTCAAAAAATGAAATGGTTATGTCTGGCACTATAATCATCACCCGGAAATCATGCTTAAGGGCCTTCTACTCCCAAAATTAGCAGGTCGATTTCTGTCAGTGCGAATATCGACGTAAATGACATTAAAATAACATTCATAACAGCGCGGCTTGTACGGAGGCGGTTACGACGCTCGCCGCGTCCATGATAGGGCGAAATAGGAGAAAAAACCTTTTTAAGGCTTAAAATAATACATATTTCAAAAAAGTAAAAAAAACCAAATTATTAACTTATGTATTGCAAAGCAGTAGATATTTTTTATATATTCTTTTGATAAATAATGAAGGAGTATAATGGTTTCATTCAACGATTTGGAGGTGATTTGGTTTTTTATTTCTTTATTATGTGATACCGATAGAAAAAATATGGCAAAACCAAATTACGTATCATATCATGTAGATTACTAATTATTTTTTTCAGATAAAATTTCTCTGTTAATGCCGATGAAAAGTTGTTTCATCTGCACGCTTTTTTCGAAAGAGCAGCCTTAAGAGCGTTCCTTACGGAGATTCCGTAATTGACCGTATTTCAAGCCTTATAAACTCATAATTTGAAAGCTACAAAGTTATAATAAAAATACAGCAATAATCTTCAGTATATCAACATTCGTTTCCCTGTTTTAAATTTTCTATTTTTGTTTATTATATTCATGATATCAGCTTCCAAAGTATGTACAACCAATTTATTAAAATTTAAGCATACATTCAGCATCTCCTTAGGATTTACAAATTACTTTTATTTGAAACACACGCCAATAGATCGACAATCCGGCCGAATAAAAAAAAGATCTGGATAAAAAAAATATTTTTATGTACTTAATTATTTACTTTGTTTAGTTAGTCTTGAAATATAAGTACTTTTAGTTAAAGTTTAAAGTAGAAAATGAATTAATTAGTACTCATACTGCACTAAGGGCAAATTATGGTGAATAAAAAACCGGCCAAGTGCGAGTTGGACTCGCCCATGAAGGGTTCCGCAGCAGCAATATAAATTATTTCTATGAAATTATAAGGTTTTTGATTTATTTTATTATTTCATTTATGATATAATGAAAGTTAAATTAAGGTTTATCATTTATGACGTATAAAAAAAACTACTGGCTAGATCTCGTTCAAACCAATTTTCGTTGGTAGTTTTTATAGTAATGTACATCATATATTTTTTTAGAATTATCATGCTCTACTTTAGAAGTTAGAGGGGGGGACACACATTTTGCCACTTTGGAAGAGTCTCTCTCGCAAACTATTCAGGTTAGAAAAAATGATATTAGAAACCTCAATATGATTTTTGAAGACCTATCCATAGATACCCCACACGCATAGGCTAGATGAAAAAAAAATTTTTTGTTTTAGTTGTACCTATGGGGACCCCTAAAATTTTTAATAATTTTTCCATTTTTGTATCAAAATCTTAATGCGGTTCACAGACTACATCTACTTACCAAGTTTCAATAGTATAGCTCTTATAGTTCCGGATAAAAGTGGCTGTGACATACAGACGGACAGACAGACAGACAGACAGACAGACATGACGAATCTATAAGGGTTCCGTTTTTTTGCCATTTTGGCTACGGAACCCTAAAAACCAACTTCTCTGCATTGATAGTATGGAGTGTAGATAGATTGAGAGGTCGCGGTTTCGCTTCTCTTCATAAATAAAGCCAGCTTCAGGAAAAGTCTTTCGCTGTACACACTGCTACAAGGTGCTGAAAGTATATTGTGTTCTTTGCACAAGTACTGCCGGATATTCGGCGGCCGGATATCCGGCTATCCGGCCAGGTGGTTGGCCGAATATCCGGTATCTGGTATCCGGCACAACTACTATCCGTTTCATCTCTAGTTTTTACCCATCCCACAAAAGTGCTCAACGCCGCTAAAGAAGTTTTCACTTCAAAAGTTGCCCTTGCAGCGCTGCTGCTTTCACAGTGAACTCTATACAAGGGCCACATACACACCCTAAAGTATTATCACTTAGTTTTGTAATGTAACACCTTGTATTGTTTTTAATGTAGTCGGGTTATAGACGATGTTATAAATTTCATTTTAGGTCTTAACTCGCTCTTATCTGTGCTAGGTCCCATGTGAAAGCACTAGATATTTTTACAGTGTAAGCTAAATCTAGGTCACACAGGTACTTCACACGAATATGGCATTTCCTGTGTTTTTGCAGATCCAGGATTTATATTATAACACTAGATAATAATATGCTCCAAACGAAAGTATACCCTAACTTTACTGAATAAGGTGTATTTTTGTAGTATATCAGGTAATTTCTTATTTACTCATTCTGTAGTTACTTTTAAATTAATCAATTTTAAATCTTATTAAATGTAAATAAGGTATGTTTGACAATAGTTTAGTAGTTTAGGTATCTTCTTATACATATACTTAGTAGGTGCTTATATTATTTTGTTTGTTTGGGTGGACTAAAAAAGACAATCATTTTTCTATAGCTGGATTAAATTAGTCTGGGTTAAGGTTAATATTGGGTTAAATGTCATTTCTGGATTATCAACCCATATCTACTAATATTATAATGCAAAATCTGTCTTTCTGCCTATTTGCTCATCACACTAAACACCGAACTGATTTTAATTAAGTTTGGTACAAAGATACTTTGAGTCCCGGGATAGGACAGTTTTCATTCAGAAAATCATTCTGACTCGCGCTTGGCCGTTATTAAACTAGTCGGAGGTCCGCTTCAGTGTATCAAAAGCGGTATGACACCACCCAGTGTGAACAAAGCTACCGCAATATAAACATACAGACAAACATGCAAACATAGGTGCAATATTACATATTGATTACATAGCTAATAGCTCTATGGCATGGCGCCTCGCCTGTAGGAATTTCATGGTTGTTAGAACTTAGAACAGTTTAAAAGCTAGAACCAAACCAATATGGTTAATTATTTTATTTATTTGCTGAGAAGCTTCTCAGCAAAAATACAAAAATCCGAATCTATAACACGATTATTCGGCCTATACTAATGTATGGCTGCGAGGCTTAGACGCTGACACAAAAGAAGGAGAACAAACTAGTCGCTGAAAGGAAAGTCCTCAGAAAAATCCTGGGCCCAGCCAAAACAAATGACGGCTGTTGGCGAATCCGGCAGAATGCCGAAATTGAAGAACTGGTGGCCCAAAGCAATATAATCGGAGAAACAAAGGCTCATCGACTCCGGTGGCTGGGACACGTGGAAAGAATGGGAGAGGATCGCGGGGTAAAAAGAGCGTACAAGGGCCGTCCAACAGGACGTCGTCCTTCCTGCCTAGCATACGCCAACGAGATATATCTCGTATCTCACTCTCAAATTCAAATTCAAATTCAAATGTCTTTATTGCTAGAATGTTGTACATAAGGTCTTATAATTAACTACTTACAGTTCTAACATTCTGCCATAACAATGGCGTGCAATTAAATTAAATGTATGTAAAATTAATAAGTACATCATTATCTTAAGGAATTTTAAATACATAATTTGTCAATTGAAGAAATATATATTAAATTAAATAAGTGTACAATAATAATAATTAGATTACATAGAAAATATTTAGTCAGTTTTTTTTTGTTATTATTTAGGTATGTCATAAGAGATTTTAATTAATTTTATTACATGTAGGTTCACTGAATTATTACTATTATAATTGTCAAATTAAATTAATTTTATTACAATATTATACTATTTTTTTTTTTTTTTTTTTTTTTTTTTTTATAGAAGGCAGGTCGCTATAGCCCTGGCGTCACTGCGACCCATGAGGATCTATTGTGACTCCTTCGCACTAAAGAATCATCCCCAACCCAATACTGCTCATAAATTGAACGATATGGTTGGGGTTGGTGCCACGAATTTCCTCTGTGGATGAGTATTCGTGGCGACCAAGGTGCCTGTTCCTGCTCTGTACTAGAGCAGGACAGTCGAGGAGAAGGTGTATAGGTGTTTCATCCTCCTCCTCACAGAATCTGCAAGTCGTTATGCTACAAATACCCATTCTGTTTAGGTGTTTGTTGAGCTTGCAGTGCCCAGTTAGGCTTCTGGTAAGGATTCTTAATTGGTTCCTACCCAGGGTGAGCACTAATTCTGCTAGTTTCTTGTTGAAGCCAGGAATTAGTGCCTTGGAGTGTTCAAGGCCAGGGGTCTCAGCCCATTGCTTCCTGCATAGTGTGTGGCCCCATTCCTTGAGCACTTGTTTTGTGGTACTGGGAGTTATACCACAGACAGGTTCTGGGCCATATATGAGACTCTCGGCCCCAAGCCTAGCCAGTTCGTCAGCGGTTTCGTTGCCGGGGACGTTACTGTGGCCCGGGACCCATACTAGGCGGATGCTGTTGTTCCTTCCCAGCATGTTTAATGTCTCAATGCATTCCAGAACTAATTTGGACGAGACTTCTACGGCAGTCAGTGCTTTAAGTGCAGCTTGACTATCGGAGAAGATAAACACGTTTTTATTAACTAGGGCCATCTCCAGGCTTTCTAGTGAACAACCGAGGATAGCGAAGACTTCAGCCTGAAACACGGTCGCAAACTCCCCCAAACAGGCGTATTTGCCTTTCGGTGGCCTGCCCCCGTAGAATCCGGCTCCCGCACGGTTGTCTTTCCTTGATCCATCCGTGAACCAAACTATGTCGCTAGGGCGGACATCGATTGGGATTTTTCTTTCCCAGTCCTCCCTGGAAGGTATAAATACCTGATATTGCTTCGAAAAGCTATTCACCTTGATCATGGCATCTGATGGCATGGCCATGGCAGGTGATTCACTGAGAGACTGTTCCAGCTGTCGAAATGGGGTGGAGGTCCAATTCGTCTTACCCGCCGTCCTGGCCCTGAGAGCCACCTTTCTGGCCTCCATCTGAACAAGCAGAGGAAGCGGAGTTAAGTTGATCAGGGCCTCGAGAGAAGCGGTGGGTGTTGACGAGAGTGCACCCGTGATTATAAGACATGCCAGTCTCTGTACGCTGTTTAAACTTTTATTACAGTATACTTGTTCAGCCTTTTTATGCCACACTACGCAGCCATATGTGGTAATCGGTCTCACTACGGCTGTGTATAGCCATAGCATTGCCTTCGGCCGAATACCCCATTTAGAGCTGACAAGCTTCCAGCAGGAACCCAGGGCACATCTAGCCTTTTTCGTAATGTACTCGATGTGCTTATTCCAAGTGAGTCCTTTGTCTAGGATTACTCCTAGATATTTGACATCACCCGCAAACTTAATAGTTTTCCCGAAGAGTATTGGTGGTCTTAGTCCCTCCAACTTCCTCTTTTTGGTGAAAGGTATCAAGACCGTCTTATCAGCGTTTACTGTTAGCTTGACCCTTTGGCACCAATCTTCGACGACTCTTAGTGCTGACTGCATCAACCCAGCGACCACCGATGCGCATTTTCCCACCACCATGATCGCCAGGTCGTCAGCGTACCCTTGAGCGTAGTAACCTAAGAGGTTCAGTTCCCTTAGTAGCTCATCCACTACCAGGGACCATTCCAGGGGTGACAGCACACCTCCTTGTGGGCAACCTTGTGTCAGCCTGATTTTGAGTGTCAGGTCCATGATAGTCGATGAGGCTACTCTGTTGTCGAGCGTGGCTTTGATCCATTTCCTAGTAGTTGGATCTATATTCTTTGAAGCCAGGCCATTTGTGATAGAGCTGGTTGAAGTGTTGTCGAATGCGCCTTCAATATCTAGGAAGACACACAACGCAATCTCCTTATCTTCAATTGCTCTATCAATCCGATCTACCAAGTCCATTAGGGCCGTCTCGGTAGATTTGCCTTTTTGGTAGGCATGTTGTCTTTCATGCAGCGGCATTTTAGTGAGATAGGTGTCCCTTATGTGTAGGTTGACCACCTTCTCCATTGTTTTAAGCATGAAAGAGGTGAGGTGTCCCTGGGCAACGCTCGCTTGAAACATCTAGCGGATGTGGCAAGCGGGCGGCCGATCGACCGGCGGACCGGCTGACCCCGGACCTGACTGCGGCGTTGCCGCCGTTTGGGGGAGGGGCGGGCTCGGCTCGGCTTGTCGGGGCTTGGCTGTGTAAACAGCCTGGTCTCGATGGGCAGACGAGTGCGTCTCTACCCCCAAACGGCTGCGACAAGCTGCTGTCAGATTTGGGATCAGTCGGTCTGGGTTGGGTTGAGGTCTGGTCTGGTTTGGAGTTCTAGTGCTCACAGCATTAGAACCCCAACCCAGACCAGAACTCAACTTGACAATAAAAACCCAATCCAATCGGTGTTATCCGACCCGTGCCGAAGGATGCATGGCTGGGGGAAGTCAGCCGCGAACGGAGGACCCTCGATACCAGGCGACCTCGAGGAGTAAATAGCCTTACCCTTGCAAGCGGGGCTCTGTGGGGGTGGACCTTTTATTTCCCTAGCTACTCGTGGGATTTGAATGGAGATTGAAAAGGACCAGGAAAGTCTTGTGGCCGAACTGGAAGCTTTATGCTCCACGGAGGCGATGGAAATCGGCGTAGCCGAGGACCACCTATTGTCTGGGTCTGTCGGGGCAGAGGACACTGCTGTGTCTGGTACCCCTTCCGACCCTCTACCATCTAGCGCTTCTGCACCTTCTTCTTCTGAAATTGGGGCTGGCGCTACCGCTAACGCCCCTAAGAGAAGAAGAAGACAACTCAGTGGGGCAGCCAAGAGACGCATTGAGTGGTGGATGGCGAGGGGTAAGAGCCTCGAAGAGGCGAAGACCCTTTGTCAGAAACCACTCAGTGAGTTTCCTGAGTATGCCGAGGAGTTGGAGAAGCGTTCGAGCTCCAAACGGCAGCTCTCTGACACCGCCAACTCACAGGAAAGACCGACGAAGGCAGCCAAGCACGCTAGTGCTCAGGCGCCCAAGCCGAGTTTCAGTGAGGCGGCGAGTGCAATTCGTGTGGGCATCCTCGATGCTGGGGGACCTCTCTCACGGGAGGCCGCCGAGGGCTTGAAGAAATGCATTCTTCGAGTCATCGACGATCAACCGGAGGGAGAGGGACCTAAGCTAATAGGATGCGTCCACAGATCGGGTGGACTTGTCTTCACCTGCGTCGACGCTGCCTCTAAGCAGTGGCTGGCGCGGCTGATCGACATGATCCATCCCTGGGATGGAGCAGCCCTCCGCGTCGTTGACGAGGCGGAGCTGCCCAAGCCCCGTTACGCTACGGCGTGGGTTCCTGACCTAGAGGTGGACGAGGTAGGAATCATCAAGCGACTGACCTCGCAGAATGGAGGTATGGGAATCCGGCTTTGGAAAGTGGTCAGCAGGAAAGCCGATGGAAAGGGTCAAACTTTTACCTTTTCCTTCGACGAATCTGCGGTCAAGCTGCTTTCCGAGCGGGATTTTCAGCTTTACTTCGGGTTTAACCGGGTTCAGCTTCGCTTGAAGGGACCAAAACCGGCACTCCCGTCGGACCCCGTAGGGTCTGACGGAGTGACGGCAACACCTCAGCTGGGCTCAACTTCCCAGCCCCACACCTCTTATAAAGGACGACGGCCAGCACCTCTTATAAAGCCAATAGGCTATAGAGGCACGGCGCCGCCCCAAGCTGGCAGCAGCGGCACAACATCTGCCACTGTTACTGCTCAGCCCGAAACTCTACACGTGCAAGCACAAAACTTGCACGTGCACACCAGCAGGGGAGGCGGACGCCCGGCTGCTCAGGCCGATCCCAGACCTCAAGTTCCTCTGAAAGGGGCAACTGTGAGTAGGGGTAGGCCTGGACAGTCCCGTGGTGGACGCGGACGCGGACGCGGCGGCTCTGGGGACGTCTGCGCTGTGAGGAGGCCAGCACAGCTGCCCTCATTAGCGCGGGAGCACTCAAGTCGCAAGGTGGCGCGAAACCCCCTGCTCCGACTACCCAACCTGCACCACACAGACTAAACACACTCACACACACATCCAGATAGATTCACTTTAACACTCTACAGCTACACTCCACAGTAACACTACACAAGAAAAAAAAAAAAAAAAAAAAAAAAAAAAAAAAAAAAATGATTAAAGTAATACAAGTCAACTTACGACACGCGAAGGCTGCCACTGATGTACTCTGTCAGAAGTTCATCCGAGAGGCGCTCGATATTGCTTTAATCCAAGAACCGTGGGTCAACGGGAACACGGTGATGGGCCTAGGACTGGCAGGTAACGTACTCTATTTTCAGCATGGCCAGAGGCCCAGATCCTGCATCCTCTTCAGCAAGAGGATGAAATTTTTGTGTGTCTCTTGCTTGTGTACAGATGACACAGTAGCTGCGTATATTGAGGAGCCCGGCGGGATTGCAGGCAGACTGATGGTTTGCTCCGCTTATCTACCAGGAGACACTCAGGACCCCACAACGCAGCTATCACCGGTAATAGACCACGTCGGGAATCAGCGCATCCAACTTATCCTGGGAAGTGATTGCAACTCACATCATACAAGTTGGGGCAGCACCGGCGTGAACTCCAGAGGTGAGAAACTATTTGACTTCTTACTTACTAATAACCTCCACACTTTGAATCAGGGTACGAAACCAACGTTTATTAACCCACTGAGACAGGAGGTCCTCGACATAACAGTATGTACAGGCCCTATACGACATCGCGCCTGTAACTGGCATGTATCGGACGATAACTCACTGTCCGATCATTGTTACATTAGGTTTGATATACATGACAGTATGCCTGGGAAAGAAGTAACTTATAGGAATCCAAAGGCCACAAACTGGAATGTATTCAAAGAGGAATTACAGATAAACCTCGCAGCTGTCAACAAAGCTGTCAAGACCGTAGAACAACTGGAACTAACGGTGGGAGAGCTGGAGCATAGCTTGAATGATGCTTACCTCAGAAGCTGTCCTGTTAAGAAAACGTCAAGTAAACGCAACGTACCTTGGTGGAACGGTACTCTGGCGCAACTCAGGAAAGAGACCCGAGCTCTTTTTAACAGAGCCAAAAGAGACGGGAACTGGGACGCATACAGAACCGCCCTGACGACGTTTAATAGGGAGCTAAGGAAGGCCAAAAGACGCTCCTGGGCAAGGTTCTGTGAGGAAGTGAATAACACCTCGCAAACCTCCAGACTATATAAAGTCATATCTAAGGCCCCTAGCTCTCATCCCAGCACTCTGAAGAGGCCAGATGGTACTTATACTAAAACGGCGGAAGAAACGCTAAGATTACTAGCCGAAGTCCACTTCCCCAATAGTATCTGTTCACGCCCGATAGCTAGTTTGCTTTTTTTATCTATTAGGCGTTTGATTATTTAAGATATTTTTGCGGGTATAATTTTTATTGTAGAATTGACGGTAGAAAAATACTTTGTTTTTTTCATCACTTTCTTAACTGCGATTATCGCTTCAACACAAGTTAAATATTGTAATAAGTCATAATATATCTTCTAAATTCATTTTTTCGAGTTTCTTTTGGAAATTCCATATCGTTCCCTACGAGACGAAACATTGGCGACCGTGACAGGACAGTACAATCCCCAAAATTGTACATCCGGAATTTGGACTTCGCGTGAGAACAAAGGACTTGTACCAGCGAACACAAGGCTCCACATCAGCTACGTGTCATCGCACAGCATCGTCTTCGTTGTTCCTGCGACGGGAAGTTCGGGCCGTGGAGTAATTCAGGAAGACGGGACACATTGGACCTTGCCGGGCAGTGACGCAGCAAAAGCATCACCTCGCAGCATTAATCCCAAGATAAGTGCCCTGCTATTTCCTCTTTACTTCCTAAACAGCATCCTCATACCAAATTATCCATATTTTCCCCAAAATCAATTCAAATAGCTTTCACCTTGTGACTACGTGTCGGTTCGTACGATAACAACCTATTATTAACAGTTTCTTAAAATTATCTTTTAAAATTATTACGATTTTCGTAAATTTTGCACATAATAACTCTCATTACGTGTCAATACAATAGTCGGTGCAAATATATTATAAAACAAGACACATTTGGTTTACTTTTAGCCTTGTATTGGTCAAATATTAAAACAAATTTGCCGACTATTCCAGGGTCGCTGTCCAGGATACGCTTGGTGTTGGTGCCGTTCTTCAGTACGAGAGATCAGCTGCTGTGCGCCGCCGGCTTCCTATCTATCACCAATTGAGGAGCGTATCAGATAAGAGATTTTTATTATTTTGTAAAATCTCATTTTTTGTTTCGACAAGTTTTAAATATCTTTTATATACAAATTTACTAGACCAAGTATATAATTAAAATGACAGAATTTAAAGACTCTTCCTTAAGGGAATTAACTTTAAAAAGAAGTTCCATTAAGGGTCAAATTACTAAATTTAAAAATTATTTAAATAATATAACAGGGCAACCTACCTTAAATAGCATTGAATTAGCCGAACTGTCACTCAAGATTGGCCGGTTTGAAGGTCTCTCTGCTAAATATGATGAGTTGCAAACTCAGATTGAATTAATTAATTCCGAAAATTTAGAAACTGAGCTGGATGAAAGAGAGCGCATTGAACAAGATTTCATATTTTCTACTGCAATGGCTAAAAATATGATCGAACAACAAAACGAATTAAAAACTTTTGAACAAGACAAGAAACGTCGCGAATCTTTATTTCATGAAGCTCAGTGCAGTGTCGACAACATTGAATACAACATTGCCTTACCTCAAATACAAATTGCTAAGTTTGATGGATCGTATTTTCGCTGGCTCGAGTTTCGCGACACATTCACTAACCTAATTCATAATAACAAGCGCTTATCTCTGATACAAAAATTTCATTATTTACTTTCATACCTAGAAGGTGATGCGGCTCGTGTCATATCTAATATTGAGGTTTCATCATCAAATTACAATAACGCCTTTCAATTACTTTATGATCGTTACAACAATAAGAAATTGATTACAAATCATCATTTAAAATCCTTATTTAATATTGAAAAAATTACTCGTGAATCGGACACTTCATTGCGTTATCTAGTTGACCACGTGACTAAAAACCTACGGGCCTTGGCCAGTCTAGGGCAATGTACAGAACACTGGGATACTTTGATAATTTTTTTGGTATCTTCTAAGCTCGATGCGCAAACACTTATGAAGTGGGAAGAACAGCGCAATAATTTAGGTGACATTCCGAGTTTAGAAGAGTTTAATAAATTTTTAATTGACCGTGCATACATTTTAGAATCGATGCGTAATAATGTTAGGTCTGATTATAACTCCTTAAAAATAAATAGTTCAATGTCAAGCAACAATAATAAACAGCGGTTTTTTAGCCACAATGTCAGACCAAATAATAATAATATTTCTAAGTCCTTTGTTGCTGCTACAAATAAAAACAGCAATCAACAATATAAGTGCATTGTTTGCGACGGCAACCATAGAATTTATGACTGTCCTATATTTAAATCCAAATCTATAAGGGATAAGTTGAATGATATATCTAAGTATAAACTATGTAATAATTGTTTGAGACAAGGTCACCCTGTAAGCGAATGTCGAATGGGGCCTTGTAAAATTTGCCAAAAACGACATAATACATTACTGCATTCAGTTGATCAATCTAAAGTCAACGATGCTCAAGGTAATGATTCGTCTATTATTTCAAATATTTCTAGCAAGGAAAACTTTAGTCAAGTTTTATTATCAACTGCCCAAATTTATGTTTTCAATTCAGCTAACGAACCAATAATGGTACGCACTTTATTAGATTCAGGCAGTCAAACATCCTTTATCACAAAATCTATGCTTGAAAGGTTGTCAATTAAAACAAATCCTGTTTCTATGAAGGTCATAGGTATAGGTCATAACTCCGATAATAATATTAATGAGGGCTGTGTGGTACAAATGCGATCACTTTATAATTGTTTTACTACTAAAATAAATTGTTTAGTTCTAGACACAATTACTGGGCTTCTGCCAAAGGCTCCAATAGATATAAAATTATTTAATATACCTAGTCATTTACAATTGGCTGATCCAGATTTTAATCGCCCAGCTCCTATAGATATACTTATAGGAGCCGATGTTTTTTGGGATCTCTTAATAAATGAACAAATATCATTAGGTGAAAATAAACCTAAATTACAAAATTCGGTTCTAGGGTGGCTAGTAGGTGGTTCAATAAATAATAATGTAAAATTCTCTAATAGTAATATTGTTAATAACGAAGTAGAAATAATTGATACTGATTTAAACCAGCAGCTCACAAAATTTTGGCAATTAGAGGAAGTGCCACAGAAAACGATTTTAAGTGCGACAGAGGTAGCATGTGAAGATCATTTCAATGCCAATACAATACGATTATCGTCAGGTAGATTTAGAGTTAGACTTCCTCTTCGTGATTCACCCAATTGTTTAGGAGATTCATTCGAGCTTGCTAAAAGGCGTTTTTTGAATTTAGAGAAACGTTTTAGAAGAAATCCTTCACTAAAGAAGCAATATATTGAATTTATAAAAGAATATGAAAATTTAGGCCATCTATCTGAATCACCTGTCAATAAACCAAACCCATCTTACTTTTTATGTCATCATGCAGTATTTAAAAGCACCAGCGAATCAACTAAACTTCGTGTGGTTTTTGATGGCTCTGCATCCTCCTCTTCTGGCTTTTCTCTTAATGACTTACTGATGGTCGGACCAAATATGCAGGATTCTCTTTTCTTTATTTTGATTCGAGCTCGTTTGTATAAATATCTTATTTGCGGTGATATAGAGAAATTTTATCGCCAATTTGATTTACATCCTAAAGACCGAAATCTACAGCTCATTTTATGGAGAGAGGATGAGTCATTGCCTATAAAAACGCTGCAATTAAATACACTCACCTACGGTACCGCATGTGCCAGTTACCTAAGCACTAGGTGTCTATGGCAGATAGGAGAAGAGTGCGAGGACATTCTTATTAAAGATATAATACAGAGAGACTTTTATGTCGACGATTTAATATCCGGCACTAATAATATTGACGAATTGCAATATATTAAGGATTCTGTATCTCGGGAATTAAACAAGGCTGGTTTAAATTTGCGTAAGTATAAAACTAATTTAATTTCTATGTTTGATTCTTCTAAATTTAATATACAAGACAGTTTAACTATAAGTGAAGCAGCTAGTACGCTTGGCTTGGGTTGGAATCCTAACAGTGATACATTAAATTTTCCAATTAATAAACCTTTAGGTAGATCCATAATTACAAAAAGAAGCATAATGTCTGATGCTTTCAAAATTTTTGATCCGCTTGGACTACTAAGTCCTTATATAATGTTACCTAAATTAATGCTACAGAAATTATGGCAAATTAAGTTACATTGGGATGAACCAGCCCCAAAAAATATTCATGATGCGTGGGAAGAGTTCTCAGCGGACCTCTCGTTATCATCAAGTTTTCAAATTCCTAGATGTATATTAAGCGACTCACATAATATTATAGAAATTCATTGTTTTTGTGATGCTTCATTGGCAGGATACGGTGCTTGTTTATACATAAGAACGATATCGTTACATAGTGAGGATGTCCAAATAAATCTTTTATGTTCTAAATCCAAGGTGGCGCCACTAAAGCCCACTTCAGTGCCTCGTTTAGAGCTTTGCGCTGCTTTGCTGGCCAGTCGACTTACTGAGAGTGTAACAAGGTCAATAAGATTCACTGTAAATTCTATAACTCATTGGTCTGATTCTACTGTCGTCTTAGGATGGTTAAAGAGTGATGCATCAAAATTAAAAACCTTTGTAGCTAATAGAGCAGTCGAAATTCAAGATAAAACTAAGAATTCCCTCTGGCGCTATGTCCCTACAAATCAAAATCCCGCGGATTTGATTTCGCGAGGCTCTAGATTTAGGGAGTTACAGGATTCAAAATTGTGGTGGAATGGACCTTCATTTTTACTAAAGGATAAGAACGAGTGGCCCACTTTAAATCCACATAATAACGTCGTAGAATTGCCTGAATTAAAATGTAGTACGACTGCAATCGTACTTGAAACTATTATTCATTTTGAACGTTTTTCTAATTTTAATAGATTACAACGAGCTTTCGCTTACGTAAAACGTTTTATATTCAATATAAATGTTCGAAATATCTCTGATAGGCGTCTTGGACCACTAACAGCAGACGAAATATCAGTATCCTTTAAATCACTATGTTTAATTGCTCAAATGCAAAGCTTTCCTATAGAATACAAATTATTGCAAGACAAAAAATCACTAAGCTCTAAATCAAAATTATTAAATTTATCCCCTTTTATCGATAATGACGGTTTGATACGTGTTGGAGGACGTCTAAAATCCTCTAACTACACATATGATAAAATTCATCCGATTTTATTAGATTCTTCTCACCAAATTTCTAAATTATTGTTTAAGTATGAACATATACGTAATATGCACGCCGGTCCTCAGCTATTACTAGCAACAATAAGACAAACAATTTGGCCTATAAAAGGTAGACATCTTGCCCGCACCACCGTAAATAATTGTGTTCGATGCAAACGGGTTCAAGGTCATACTATATTTCCAAAAATGGGAGAGCTACCTCCTCAGCGCATTACGCCTGATTTCCCGTTCAATTCTGTAGGTATTGACATGGCCGGCCCATTTTATATAGTTAATCGAAAGGGGCGCGGAGCGAAATTGTTAAAATGTTACCTATGTTTGTTTGTTTGTCTTCGTTACAAATGTCTGCATTTGGAGGCTGTAAGTGATCTTACTAAAGAAGCTTTTATTATGACATTGGAAAGATTTGTGTCGCGACGCGGAAGGCCGGCTGAAATATTTTCGGATAATGGGCGCAATTTTGTAGGAGCGTCGAAGCAATTAAATACGTATATAGAAAATTTTAGCACCGCACTATCTGATTTTACAGCTCAAGCCAATATTAAATTCATTTTTACGCCGTCGTACGCTCCTCATTTCGGTGGTATTTGGGAGGCTGGTGTTAAGTCAGCCAAGCACCATATCAGGCGTGTCATGGGCAACTCCCACTTAACCTTCGAAGAAATTACTACATTATTCGCACAGGTGGAGGCTATATTGAATAGTCGTCCGTTGTGCCCATTATCTTCATCTCCCGATGATTTCCTTTTCCTTTCCCCAGGGCACTTCCTTATCGGGAGACCACTAAATGCGCTACCATCTGCAAGCTGCGACTCTAAGAAGCCTCAAGTCAAGCGCTATGAACGACTCGAGCAGATCCGGCAACATTTTTGGTGCAGATGGCAGAACGAGTACATATGCGAGCTGCAGACTCGGACAAAATGGAAATCCAACATGGCTGCACTTAAGGTCGGAGACTTAGTATTATTGAAGGAGGATTCCATTTCCCCACTATGTTGGCGTACTGGACGAATACTAAAGTTATTCCCTGGGCCCGATGGGATATCTCGCGTCGCTGATGTCAACACTATTGCCGGATGTTATCGTCGGCCTCTTGTTCGTCTCTGCCCTTTGCTAGATGAAGAAGAATCTACAAGTTGAAGAACTGCGCCTTCAACGGGGGGGAGTATGTTCACGCCCGATAGCTAGTTTGCTTTTTTTATCTATTAGGCGTTTGATTATTTAAGATATTTTTGCGGGTATAATTTTTATTGTAGAATTGACGGTAGAAAAATACTTTGTTTTTTTCATCACTTTCTTAACTGCGATTATCGCTTCAACACAAGTTAAATATTGTAATAAGTCATAATATATCTTCTAAATTCATTTTTTCGAGTTTCTTTTGGAAATTCCATATCGTTCCCTACGAGACGAAACAGTATCCATCTCGAAAATCACGAAGCCTTCTCTCACACGATTGTTAAAACGAGACCATCAGTTGACGATTGGAGAAGAGCTTCCGTGATCTTTAAGCCTGACCGAGTCACATGGGCAATTGACAGTTTCAAGCCTTACAAGACCGGCGGCGAGGATAATATATTTCCGGCCCTCTTACAGCAGGGCAAGGATATTATCCTTCCTCTGCTACTGAAAATATTCAGAGCAAGTTTCGCGTGGGGCTACATCCCATTGGCATGGACAAAGGTAAGGGTGTCCTATATACCCAAGAGTGGGGACAGGGACAAAGCCCTACCAAAATCATATTATACTATACATTGCATTATTATTCTTTAAATATCATATATTCGTTTAATGTGTAAAAACAATTGTTTAGTAGCCATTTAGTGATTTGTCTTTTAAAGTTACTTGCATGTAGTGATTTAAAATGATCTGGTAATTTATTGAAAATATTGATGGCGTTAATGTACACATTTTTCCTATATACATCCATGTGGCACTGTGGCATGTATAGTTTATATTGGTATCTTGGTGTATCTCGAGATAATTAAAAACTACTCGTCTCATAATGTCAAAATCTCGACATTATCTCGACAAAACACTATAAAAATGTGTTCTTGGATGATAGATCTACACGAGAAAAAATGTTTGTCATGCTAGGGTCAATAGAGATGAAGATACAAACTATCAAACATCGAGAAACATGTAGAGAGAGATATCTCGTTGGCGTATACTAGGCAGGCTGTTGGACGCCCCAGGTATCGCTGGAGAGATGCTGTTGAGGCTGACCTGCGTGACCTCCAAGTCAGTAACTGGCAGGAGGTGGCGCAGGACAGGGCTCAATGGCGGAAGCTCATTTCGGAGGCCAAGATCCACTTCAGGTCGCTGAGCCAGCGGAGTTAGTTAGTTATTTTATTTATTTACTAGCTGTTCCGGCAAACGTTGCTTTGCCATAATATAAAGTATTTCGCCCATATTATTTTATTGAAGTGACTAAATAAGTATGTTACCATAGCAACGTCTATCGCTATCCCGTCGCACAAACAATGGTCGCCCTCAGTCTTGAGTTGTAATAATTTACTATTATTTATTCAACAAATGCACTTATCAATTTAATATAAAGTACCCAGTAGCCGATTCTCAGACCTACTGAATATGCAAACATATAAAATTTGGTAAAAATCAGTAAAGCCGTTTCGGAGGAGTTCGTGGACTAACATTGTGACACGAGAATATTTTATAATACTAGCTGTCCCGGCAAACGTTGCTTTGCCATCTATACTTATAAAATTACATGTCCTGACTGACTGACTGATTCATCATCGCTGAGCAAAAACTGTTAAAGTTACAGCCATGAAATTTGGTGAGTAGCGTTGTTTTATCAAGTAGACACCCACTAAGGAAAGAATTTTGAAAATTTTACCCCGAAGGGGGTGAAATAGGGCTTGAAAGTCTGAATGAAAGTCCGTCATTTCTTAAGTTAGGAACATGAAACTTTATCTTTGGGTTACTGATTAAAAATGAATGGATACGTATTTAAGCGTTTTTTGAAATTCTTCCCCCGAGGGGGTGAAATTGGGGTTGAAAGTTTCAATGGAAGTCCGTTATTTCTTGAGTTAGAAGCATGAAATTTTATGTTTGGGCTACTGATTAAAAATGTTTGGATACGTGTTTAAGCGTTTTTGAAAATATTACCCCCAAGGGGGTGAAATAGGAGTTGAAAGTTTAAATGAAAGTCTATATAGGTATACTATGATAACGCGGACGAAGTCGCGGGAAACAGCTAGTAATAATATAAAGTATTTCAAGCATATTATTATTTTATTGAACTGACTAAATAAGTATGTCGCCATGGCAACGTCGATCGCTATCCCGTCGCACAAACCTTATGGTCGCCGTAGTCTCAGCTTGTAATAATTTTCTTTTTTTTCGCTCTTTTAATTTTCTTTTTTTTAATTTTCTTTTTTTTCGCTACGGAATCCTTCGTGCGCGTGTCCGACTCGCACTTGGCCAATTATTTCACCTCTGTATAGAAAAATTAATGACGAAGGGCGCTTGCCCATACAAATAACAAAAAGAAATTGCTCTTTCAGCGCTGCCACTTTTACAGTGAACTCTATATGAGGAGCATCCTAAAGTACACCTATTATCAATTTGTTTTGTTACACCTTGTAATAAAGTGATTTTCTACTCAGAACATTCCTTCCCATCATCAGTTTGAGTTTATCCAAGCAGTGTCATGTTACCAAATTGCTGGATTTAACAAGCGTAATTGGAAACCGCTCATCCCCTCGGCCCAACAGCCAATCAGAGACGAGATACCTCACCCCAGTATACTGGCGACCAATCAGAGCGCGTCAGGTGTTAGAATATTGTTTTTTAAAGTGGCCAGTAATTTTTTAATGTTTGAGATTTTTTGATAAATCGAGAATTTATGTGTTTTCACAGCGCAAGCCGTGCATTATTTTTCTTGATTTTTCAGTACAATTATTCAAGCAAAAATTCCAACCAAACCAAACCGTACATTTCTTAGAGATAAAAAGTATCAGTAGTAATTTCCCGGAACTCAAAAGTACGTCCATACCAAATTTCAGCATAATCGGTTCAGCGGTTTTGGCGTAAGGAGGTAACAGAGAGACGGACAGACACACTTTCGCATTTATAATTTGAATTTTCACTAAATTTTAAGCTATTGATAATGATAACTTTTGGTACTCCTTACAAATTCACCACAAACTCTAACCAAAGATACTTACCCCAATGTTCCACACAATTTGCACCTGAACTAGATATATCTCTAGATCTCCAAAAACGTGGGAATGCTACCTTGTTGACATATTTTGGGTTATTAATCCATTTATCGCACGCGTCATTCTTTTCCTATCTACGGTAGCCGATTTTTTGCCGCCATTTTTGTATTCCTAATTCAAAATTCGTGTTACTCGCGGATGTGTCAAGTTTTTTTTGTTGTTTTTTTATTGGTACTTATTCGGTTAAGAGTGAAGAGTGAAGACCATCTGACATTCAGCTTGTAGAATGTAGATAGTTGTTTGTTTTGTTGTAAAAAGCTACCGCGCGATAAACGAATTATGGCGCAATGGAGTTGCGGGCGTCATCTTATAAAATACTAGACGCCCGCAACTCCATTCCGTCCGTCCACTCCAAACCGTCCATTTTTTCGGGATAAAAACTATCCTGTGTCCTTTCCCGGGACACAAAGTATCTCCGCACCTAGCAAAATCGGTTCAGCGGTTTAAGCGTGAAGAGTTAACAGACAGACACATTAATACATATTAGTATGGACAAAAGTGTGAAACCATAAATTGGATAGCGCAAAACTTGACAATAGCTAGCAAACACAATGGGGCATGTGTTGCGCATTTGCCCACTCGCAGCGGGGGTAGCTACGCCCCTTCCGGCATGAATTCGTAGTTAACATCATATTATTAATATTGTATTTAGTTAAAAAAGAAAAAAAGGTGTGGCACTCGGGGACTGCTGCGGTAAAGCTAGAAACAAATTATCGGACGTTTTGATAAGTCGCGTCTGATGGACAATGTGCACGGTTCATCCGCGGACGTCCGCGGATGCAAAAACATCCGGCCAGCCAGAAAACATGAAAAACCGATCATTTGTTCCCAGCTTTAAGCTATTGCATAGCGTTTTTTAGATACATCTAGTCGTACGCACACAAACACCATGCTGAGCTGGAAGTCACAATGCAGTCGCAATTCGGTCTCCATTCGGTGGCTATTTGGTTTTAATTTAAGCGCAATCCAGTCGCAGAAAGGATAAAGAAATGATGTAGAATAAAGGTGAACGCAGATTTGGCCGCACCGCACGCACCGCAGTCGCCGCATTTCGAATTCTTCATATAAAGAATGTAGAAGTTGCGAAGACTGCGGCGCGGGTAGGTATGCGAGCTTGCCTATAACTTCATAAAAAGAGTTCGAAATGCGGCGACTGGGGTGCGTGCGGTGCGGCCAAATCTGCGTTCACCTTCATTATCACTGTGAATTATTCCGTACAATAAACATTTCTTCGTTTCATTTCATAAAGTACAATATTTATTAGACGTAAAATAATTCATAATCATTTCGAATTTCAAGGGCCCTTTCACACTGATCAATAAGTGTCAAGAGTGTACGGTTACAATGGGTTTAATATTGTACAAACTATGAAGTGGCACACAATGGGTACTGTGTCCTCTGAGATTTAGGAATCAAATACTGGCAATTCATAATGCCTGCGGGCTGCGACGGTGCGTTTTTGAAAACGCTGGCAAAAAATCGTAGTTACGGTATTGTTCGTTATTTTAGGTAAAATTGTACTCTATATTTTTGAGAACACAAAAGTAACAGAAATACTTTACTTAACATAAAAGTAACAAGAATATCATATAGTTATGCTCATCTAACAGTTTATTTAGACAATATGTTTTTAGTTTATTTTTAATATTATTTTCAGTAATCTGGTTTACAATTGTTTGGTCCAAATTGTTGATTAATCGAGGTACAATAATATCAGTTGTTCTCTCTCCGTAAACATTTACTGCCCTTGATATGTTTAGTTTGTTTTTAGTATTTTATCATTTAATGAAAATTATAATATAAATTATAATTTTCGTTATATCATTCGTATGGCATAAACCATACGAATGATGCATTGCAACTCTATCTGTGATCCGTTTAAAAAAAACAATTAAACTCTGGGAAGGCCAGTAGAAGTAAAAATAGGAAGAAACGAATACGTATAATATTATTTCCATATTTTTTTCGATACTATCATAGAATCTCGAAGATTTGCCCAACGAAATATGTCATAATCACATCTGTCATCGAGACTTCAAAAGAACAGTCACGTTACAAGTCGCTCCGAAGTTTTTATTAGAATTTGTAGTAAATATCAAATGTTCAATTGTGCACTATAGTGAATATTGTAATTCAGTTATTGGAGTTTCCAGTAATTAAATTATCTCGGTGTTTGGTACTGTTTTAAAAGGTTAAATTTACCGACAAAAGTGATTAGTGACGGTAAACATAAGTGAACTTTTTATTGACAAGTGACATAGACAAAACGACGAATGCAACATTTTTTACAACTACCTACGTGTTTTTATAAGTGTCAACGTCAAACATTGATATAGATAAAAAAATTCGCTGTCATAAACTCGAGCGTTTGTAGCCTTGCACGATAAGTAAGGCGCGAGCATTCTAAAGGCCTGGGATCAAATCTTGGTGTTGACATCGGACTTTTTCATATTTATTTCTACATTTCTGCATACATAATGTCTGAATGTATCAGCTGTGGTGTATTAGTGAACAAAACTGATAAAATAACTTGTTCTAATTGCAATCTTATATACCACTATCGTTGTGTGAATTTAACTGCGACAGGATTTAAAAGGTTGAGTAAAGCAGCGCGCTCAACATGGAACTGTCCCCGTTGCTGCTTGAATACACATAAACCAAATAAATCTACAATTTCCGATGATGATGTCTCGCAGGAAAGTTCTGATGGCGAGGACGATAAGGACAGCCGTATACGACGTATAATAAGCAATGAAATCAGAAACACGATGCGTTCGGAAGTGAAACATATGATTCGTGAAATCAGATCAGAAATGGATGATTTACGAAAGCAAATCGAAGAATTAAAGTTGTCCGGATCTTTTGATATCTCTGAAGTGAACGATCTAAAAAAGAACTTCGCAAAAATTCAACAAGAAAATTCCGATCTTCGCTCTCAAAATTCTACCATGAGGAGTACTATTGCCCAACTAAAATCTCAAATAAATACTTTAGACCAGAATTTAAGAGAGAATAACCTGGAAATTAATGGTTTACCGGAAAATAAGGATGAAGTGTTACCTAATATCATGACTCAGATAGCTAAAGTTGTATCGTATGATCTAAAAGATTTTGATATAATGAAAATTACTAGAGTGGCTAGCATGAACAACAGCAAATCCCGTCCTCGAGCTGTGGTTGTAAAACTACGCAGCCCAAGATGTCGTGATGAATTGTACTCAGCGATTACGCGGTACAACAAATCCCATAGCGATGACAAATTAAATACATCAGTTTTGGGCTACGCCGGTGATAGACGACCAATTTTCGTATCCGAACATCTCTCTCCAACATACAAATCACTGCATGCAGCTGCAAGATTGAGGGCCAAGGAAAAATCATACAAATTCGTCTGGGTTCGCTATGGAAAGATATTTGTTTGTAAGAATGAGAACTCGGGAAGTATCCTAATCAAAGATGAAACTAGCTTAGATAAAATTGTCTAATGTCTTTAGCTTAAGTTATAATTAATTTTCATGTATATTAATTTTTGTTGTCTAAATGGCTGTTTCTATCTTTTATCAAAATGTAAGAGGAATTAAAACAAAGTCACATGAATTCAAAATGTCTATCTTAAATTCTGATTACGACATAATTTGCTTAACAGAAACTTGGTTAGATGACTGCTTCTTATCTTCTGAGTATTTTGATCAAAGGTATACAGTAGTACGACGCGATCGTAATGCTCAATTCAAAGAATTGTATTCCAATGCGCATGGTGGTGGGATTTTGATAGCTGTTAGCAATAAGTTTACTTTTGTTAATAAAATTGCATGGCAAACATCTGTTGAAGATATGTGGATATGTATTAGTATTGGTAGTGTCTGTATAAATCTATGCTTAGTCTATCTGCCATCTTATATTCCCTTTCACATTGTGTCCCATTTTTTTGCTAGAGCTGAAGAATTATGTTTACAATATAATGATAGGACTACTTTAATTATTGGTGATTTTAACCTTCCAAATATCAATTGGCACCAATCTGATGATCCGTTTTTAAACATTACTAACCCTAAAGCGTTAGTATTAAGAGATTTTCTTTGCGTCACCGCTTGTAGACAAGTAAATAACATCTATAATGACAACGGCAATATCCTAGATCTCATTATTGTAGACGAAAACACAAATACTGCTGTTAGCAAAGCCTTCCCCATGAGTAAAACTGATATTCACCATCCACCAATAGAATTCACTATTAAAAAAACTTTATATTCTAAATTAAACTACAATAATTCAAAACATAATTACGCATTTAGGAAAACGGACTATAAGGCATGCCTCCGTGACCTGCAATGTGTAAACTGAGTAGAATTTAGTTACTTAAATGGTAATGACTTCCTTCACAATTTTTATAACATAATATGGGATAAAATTGAACTATACACCCCCAAGTGTAAGCCTAAAAAGCAATGCTACCCATGTTGGTTCTCACTTTCACTTATAAAAATTTTAAAAGAAAAACACAAGTATAGAATTAGATTTAAAAAGTACAATAACCCCCGTGACTACGACACATTTGTTTCCTTAAGAACTAAAGCAAAGAATGCTATGGATATCTGTTTTAGACAATACATACACAGGATAGAAAGTGAATTGAATTCTAACATTAAATCTTTCTGGCGATATACAAAATCAACACAGGCCCGTATTAATGTCCCAAATCAAGTTTGTTATGGTGACCGTGTGGGAGTAGGGGGTAAGGATGTTGTTAATCTATTCGCTGAATATTTTGCGTCTGTTTATTATGATGACCCTCAAAAACAAAGTTTATATTCTTGCTCGATGAAATCTAATTACTCTATTGCTCACATAGAAATTACTGAGGACGAAATTCGGAAGAGTATAAAGAAATTACAATTAAATAAAGGCGCAGGTCCGGATGGAATACCACCGATCTTTATTCGACTCTGTGTAGATGGTCTCGTAAAGCCACTTCATATTATATACAATAAGTCCATTAAAGAGGGATTATTCCCTGATTTATGGAAAATTGCACATATTGTACCGATTCACAAGGCTGGTTGTTTAAATGATGTCACAAACTATAGACCAATATCCATTTTGTCACAATTTGCAAAGATATTTGAAGGACTCGTTTATAACGTTGTTTACTCCCATTTGCGTCACATTATTAACCCCAAACAACACGGCTTTGTATCTAACCGATCAACTGAGACAAACTTATTACTTTACACAAATTTTATAACAAACACCCTCGAAGCCAGGGGTCAAGTTGATGCCATCTACACAGATTTTGCCAAAGCTTTCGATCGTGTCGATCATTCAATTCTATTTACGAAATTAGAGCATGCCGGTATTCATGGCTGTCTGTTACGTTGGTTTGAAAACTATTTACACAATCGATCACAGTTGGTTACACTTGCGGGATATGAGTCGATACCAATTTTTCCACGTTCTGGTGTACCTCAAGGATCCAAATTAGGGCCTTTACTTTTTTTGATTTTTATCAACGATCTTTTGGGTCTCATAACATGCTATTGTTTAGCCTATGCCGATGATTTAAAAATATATTACACTATACATAACTTAAGCGACTGCATAAAACTTCAACACAATCTTGATACTCTACACAAATGGTGTATTGAAAACCGAATGTCTTTAAACATAAAAAAATGTCAGAGTATCACGTTCACTAATAAAAAAAATTATGTTAATTATGTTTACCATATTAATGGATCTCGTCTGGGCAGAGTCTCTGTGATTCGTGACTTAGAGATTCTTTTTGACAGTTCTCTATCTTTTCAACCGCATATTGATAATATAGTAATGAAGGCTAAAAAAATGCTAGGCTTCCTTATTCGAATGACAAAGCCATTTAGTAACAATTGTAGTCTTATTCTTCTTTACAATGCCTTAATACGTAGCGGCCTGGAATACTGTTCTAGTGTATGGTCTCCCTACTACTCGAAATACATAGATAGCATTGAATCCATCCAGGCTCGTTTCATAAGACATCTTTGCATAAGAAACGGACTCCGAAAAGACATACCTATCTATACTGATAGATTGTCTCACTTTAAGATGATTTCTTTAAAAGAAAGACGAAATAACTCTGATTTACTAATGTTACATAAAATTATAAATGGCAACATTGATGCGGAATTGATTAACCACTTTAATTTTAGAGTCAATAACCATATTAGGCGTAAACAACGATTATTTGAAATTCCAACCTCAACTTTGAATACCACGTACAACAGTCCACTAACACGCATGGCACGACTTTATAATGAAAAACTTTCCACTGTAAATGATAATAATTTTGATATCTTTAATATGAAACTTTCGTCATACAGACACTACCTTTTAAATAGTAAGTAAATACTTAGTTAGATACCTAGTTAAACTATTTTGTTGTCTCGAATGTTTAATAAAGCTTAATTTGATAAATGTCATGCATACCTATAATTTGTGCATATACTGCTGAAAATATAATAATTGTATATGATATGTTTTCCAAAGGTGCTATTGTATATGTACTGTTGGTGTGCTAAATAAATAAATAAATAAATAAATAAATAATAACTAATAAGTTTAGCATAAATGATTGTTTCTCTTTAGTTTACGAGGATTTAAATTGACTGCGCTAAAATAGTCTTTGTAAAATTAATTTTAATAATGACTATTGATAGAATTGTGAATTGTTGTATTTCTTTACCTTTTTTTGTTGCCTTTAAGTATTTAAAGTTATATCAAATGGTTAATAAAAATACTAATAAAGAACACCTAAATATAACTACACGATACATTATTTTGTTCGGTAATTTTACAGCTTTATCAAACGCATTATGTGTGAAGCGACACTACAAAATCCAATAAGCATTCTTCAACACTGCCCCTTCAATTTCGACTCTACAGCTATGAATATTGAGTTCATTATACATCTCACTACACAACAATACTAGGATTAAGAGGTGTTGCGTAATTTTTTTCTGTTTCTGGATAATCTGCGGATTAGAGTGAAATTTGGCGTACAATTTGTTTTTTTTTTCCAGAATGTAGTAAAGTATTCATAATCGAGTGATCTTTTGCCTGCTTTTACATTTTATAATTCTATGGATTACGCATGGATTACCTTTTGATAAGATTCACTTACTGAATCTGGTTGTTTTATGCAGCCTCTTCATGTATTACTTATAACGGCCAATACAAGCTACAAAAGTGTAGAGATAATATACGGCTATGATCGACGTTGATATTGTTCATTGTGTTAGTAAGCAGTAAGCACTCAATCATAATTTTTCATAATATTCATAGTCCAGCGTAAAAATTGAAATATGTACATAATTTTTAGGGTTCTGTACCCAAAAGGGTAAAAACGGGACCCTATTACTAAGACTTCGATGTCTGTCCGTCTGTCCGTCTGTCTCCAGACTCCAGGCTGTATCTCAAGAACCGCTTGAGCTAGAGTTCTGAAATTTTCACAGATTTTGTATTTCCGGTGCCGCTATAATAACAAATACTAAAATCAAAATAAAATTAATATTCAAGGGGGGCTCCTATACAACAAACGTAATTTTTCAAACATTTTTTACTCGGTATCAATGATGATAACAGGTAGGCACTTGAAATTTTCACAAAAGCCTTAATTATATGCGTACTTTAATAATTAATAATCAAATTTAAATAAAATAAAAAATTTAGGGGGGCTCCCACACAAAAACACAATTTTTGGCCTATTTTTGCTCTATAAGAGTACGGAACCCTTCGTGCGCGAGTCCGACTCGCACTTGGCCGATTATTATTTTTTAACTTACTAAAGTTTACTATGGGGTCTTTGGTGGAGGCCTTTGCCCAGCAGTGGGACAGTTGAAGCTTGTAATAATATTTTTTTTTTTTAAATCTTTATTTAAATAAAGGGCTTTTGCCATACGTGGCATGCCAGCCCCATCGTATAATAATAATAATAAAGTTGACAATATCAATAAATTACAGGATACTTCATACTTCTGAGTTCTTACTCCAGCAATTAGTGTGTTCTCACGCGTAAAAGTTGCAGGCATTATTATTATAAACAAAGGCATTTAGTTACTCAAATTACATTCGACATTGTGGACAGGATAGAAATGAGAATTGTGAATTGTAATTTGAGATCGTAAGCGCAAAAGGCTACGCGTTATGTCATATTTTTAACCGACTACCAAAAAACGAGGAGGTTATATGTTCGACTGTGGAATTTTTTTTTTGTATGTTCAACAATTACTCCGCCGTTTGTGAACCGATTTTCGAAATTTTTGTTTTGTTGTATTTGGTTTCACTTCAATTTGGTACCATGTTCACAAAAGTGGTGATCTGATGATGGGATCCACGAGTAATCGAGGGAACTCCTCGAAATTTATATGGAAAAATATGGTGATTTTGGTTTTATCTGAAGTGTACTAAGAATATGCTACCAAAAAGTCAAATATTGGGTCAAGTTATACCATGGTTTCGAAGATGCCGAGAGAACTCCTGACTCCTTATAGATACACGTTTGGGAGTTTCGGCGTTGTTTTAAGAACAGAAAGCATATGCTACTATGCAATTCATATTCATCATCATAATCATCATCATCATCATCGTCATCATCATTACCACGTCGTGTTAAGGTCACCAATGTCTCATGGCACAGAATAGATAATAGTACAAGGCAAAGGTATGGATATACTAATAATAATAATAATTATGTACTGTATAACAACACCTGTTAGTTTAATACACGGCGGTCAGCGCCGCGGAGGCGACGGCATCGCCGCGCTGCCGCGCGGCGCGTGGCGGCAGACGTGAGACGACAGATCGAATACTTTACTACTTTATATACAGATCGAATACTTTACTAACTACTTTATAAAATTTTAATAGACAAATAGAATTAAAATAAAGTTATTTTAAAAAGAGCATTTAAACAAAACAAAGTCATTAAGTGTCTTTTTAATTAGTTATACTTACTTATTAATCGATAGATGGCGCACTAAGTATTAATGTGAAATTGAATTCTTGATTACATTAACACGTTCGCTGCGGCACCGGACACATATAATGAACTGTAACTGTGGTAATGAACTCTCCCCTGGTGCGGGCGTCAAAAATCTAGTTTTGCGCGCTGGTGCGGCGTCATTTTAGGCATGATATTCTGTGAGTTGAAAAGAGACAAATATACATAATTGCTTCTTACTTTCAGAAGGTCTTATTTCAATAAAAAAGGTACATGGCATATTTGCCCTGTACGTACAGAACGAAAACATTTTGCTTTCCATGCGTTACCGGACGAATACGACTTGTATGTGCATGTCCGGTATCGCACTGTAGGCGAGGGCGTATTCATTAGTGAGGAGATCTTACTAGTAATTAGACGTTTATCGATATTAGTTACATTGTCCGGGCCTTTTATTTACGTAATAGTAATGTATTCCAATTGAAAATGACGCGCTCCTGAAACATATAAGAAGGTATTTTCGAAGAAACAGTGGAAGATAATGATAATTTACTAAAAGCGACGGTACAAGCAAATACCAAAATTTTTCCTTCCTGGTAAGAAAATGAAAGTTTTAAAGGATATAAGATTTCTACACGTTCAGTTAAAACTGCATCACCTGGCCTACATACCTTCTTTAATTAACCAAATGCAAAGCAAAAAAAAGTGCCAAAAGTTAAATTAATGTGCGCCGAATGTAAAAAAGTTTTTTTGTCTTGCTTGTTTTCATAAAACCCCTAAAAATAATGTTTAATTTTCTTTATAAATAAAAATTATATCGATAAATATTTGTTTTCATATTTCACATCACTACTATTTATCGACTTTTAGAAAATTTTGACCACTTCTGGTGCGTTACATGACATATAAGTCCGGTAAGATGTTTATGACATATAAGTCCGGTAAGATGTTTTACAGTATAAGTTAAAAATTACTTGTCCAATTTTAGAACCAGAAAACATGTTTATAGTTCAAGGTTTTAAGATATAGATAAAAGTCAAAGAAATGTCGAAAAATAAAAATTGAATAAGAAATACGAGTTTTAAAAAGAATTGTATACCGGACAAATCAGTCTTGTTTCGCACTAGAAAACTTTACAGTACATGACAATATCGTCCTGTAACGCACCAGAATGGAATATTACATTTTCAAGTACCGCAGCGAAAGTGTTAACAGCTGTTTGATAATATTATATTATGATTATATTATGATAATATTATATTATGATAATATACAACCGTCTTACGGTTTTTCCAAGATTTTTCGATCAGCACGAGAATCTGACGCGAGTTTCACAGTTTTTACCCATCCTACAAATTAAGTGCTCAACGCCGCTAAATAAGTTTTCACTTTAAAAATATGAAAAGTAAAAGGAAAGATAGTTTCAGCATGGAAGAAGAATGAATATAATCTGGAGACAACGTGGATAATATTTCTGATGCATGTAGTTACTATGATGAAGTAATGAAATCTTTTGAAAAATGGCAAATAAAGACCTAATAATAGGAAAAGTGTAAAATGTTATGTAAAGTTCTATGTCAACTATTAGTTCATATTGGTGTCTCCTATTAGTGATGTTCGTTTTTTGTGATGTCATCTATTAGTACTTATGACTAAGTTTCCAAAAAGACCAATAATATATTTTTTAATTGATTTGTCAGAGAATAATTATAATAGTTTTATTTTGTAAGAGTTACTGAAGTCATGGAAGAAGTTATCAATCCTTTATATTCATAAATATATATTTTATAACATTCAAATGTCTCATGTTTCCTTATAGTGTCTGCCATTAGGTCTCTTCCCTTATTTTGTGAGTGTGAATTGTGACTCTTAACAAATTGTAATAAGATACGTAAAATATACGCGAAGGTTTACCTACTAGTGTAACTAAAAAGAGTGAAATTATTATTATTTTTAACAAAAAATTAAAACCGACTTCCAAGGTAAAAACAATAATAACATTAATATGAACTAAAAAGTATTAAATAATTTTTACTAGGTATCTAATAGTTCCTTTTTCCGAATTCGGCTAAACCTCAACTATTTCTGTACTCAATCTTCATAATTTTGAAGTCGATGCCAGTTCCAAAAGTTTCAAATATTCTGTCAGAGGACTGAATATTCAGCTATCTGGTACCGACTTCAAAATAATGAAGATTGAGTACAGAAATAGTTGAGGTTTAGCCGAATTCGGAAAAAGGCACTATTAGATAGTAAAAATTATTTAATACTTTTTAGTTCATATTAATGTTATTATTGTTTTTACCTTGGAAGACGGTTTTAATTTTTTGTTAAAAATAATAATAATAACATGTACTTTCGCTGAAACTATCGAATGCATCTTGTCTAAGTACCTAACAGTAATGTCTACAATTTCGACATTCAAGATGTAACAGGAGTTAGTAACTGTCGGTGCTTTGCATTCCGTAATGTGACGCTGCAGGGGTCGCCAACCTTTTGAAGGCTAGTGACGGTGGTGGCCAACCTTTTGCCTTTTGGCAATTTGCGAGTGGTTCTATTGCTATATTGGACGACTTAATTAAAGGGATCGTCAACTTTTTACTAAACTGCCTATATAGGAGTAGTCAACCTTTTGACGTGAATCGTGATTCAAATAAATACAGGGATCGCAAACTTTTTGTAAGGCTGTGTGTAGACTGTAATTGTGTATGAGTGGTCAACCTTTTGACGTAAAATATCCAGCAGTAATGTCTACAATAATTTCGATTTTCGATGTAAGGGCCCTGGCCACAACACTGCCATAGTATAATGATTAAGGCCGTCCCCCGAGCAAACGACGTTGGCCATACATTTGCCGCGTTGCCGAGATCGCGCCAAAACCCTATTATTTTTACTTATCTTAGTTCAAAATTGTCCTAAAAAAATTAAAACGGGGAATATGTAGTTTATGATATTGTCGATCTATTGGCGTGAGTTTCAAATAAAAGTAATTTGTAAATCCTAAGGAGATGCTGAATGTATGCTTGAATTTTAATAAATTGGTATTACTTTGGAAGCTGATATGATATCATGACTCATGAGTATAATAAACAAAAATAGAAAATTTAAAACGGAGAAAGGAATGTTGATATACTTACTGAAGATTATTGCTGTATTTAACCCCCGACAAAAAAGAGGGGTGTTATAAGTTTGACGTGTCTGTCTGTCTGTTTGTCTGTCTGTGTGTGTATCTGTCCGTGGCATCGTAGCATCCAAACGGGTGGACCGATTTTGACCTAGTTTTTTTTTGTTCGAAAGCTGACATGATCGAGAGTGTTCTTAGCTATAGTTCATCATCATCAGCCTGCTCAGTGCTGGAATATCGCAGTTTATAAGGTTCGTGAGAGGCCGTTAGCAACTTCCAGTCGTTTGATTAGTATTATATTTTGTATTCTGGTTCGTGATATTTATGAATAACATACACATTAATAGTAAGTTGACCTGGTGCTGCAGCATCACCTGGTAATCAATAGGATACCCAACTCCTCATCAACTTAGAGCAGAGGTTTCGTGTTTGGTAAGACGTAGATAAACAGTGAATATTTGCATGCTACTGCTGCAGCATCACCTGGATTCTATTGGAGCCGAGCTCCGTATGAACCCAAAGTGGAGGTTTTATGTTTGGGCTCATATTGACGGGCTCATCCAAGAGGACATTCATAGACGGTATTATTTACATATTTCTGCACTATAACCAACATAAGTTTAAAAATCATGAAATAAAATTAAATTAAGAAATTTATAAAACCCCCGCCAAAAGTAATGATTATTTCATTATTCAACGCATTCGCAAACGCATTCGCAACGCATTCGCAAAAGCAACCTTTGAAAAAAAGGTTGCTTTTGCGAATGCGATACGACGTAGCAACGCAGTGTTGTGGCCTGGCCCTAACATGACTTAGCAACTGTTAGTGCTTGGCATTCCGTAATGTGACGCTGCAGGGGTCGCCAAACTTTTAAAGAATTTAGTGACTGAGATGGTCAACCTTTTTAACCGACAAAAAAGCAAATTAAGGCTATTTCGTAGATTATCTGGAGTAGATTTGGCCAGCAACCCCGTTGCACAGAAATACATTATTCGCACTGTAACCGTACATCTTGCAGCGGTAAAAAGTAAAAACTGTCCTATGTCTGTTCCGGGAACTCGAGGTAGCTGCATATCACATATTTTACAATATCAGATTAAGTATTATAATATATGGTATTATGTTAATTTCAGAGGTGATCAACTTTTCGGTAAGTTGTCTTTACTTTTTAGTGCAGAAGTGCTTTTTAGTGCAGAACTTTCGACAATTTAAATTATAAAGATTCTGAAAGCTTAAAAGGTCATTACAGGGGGGCTAAAATGGTCGCGTTTTGCAATTCCAATATCAATTCAGAAACTGAATCTCAAATTGGTACGAATTACTAGACATAAATTGCAAGCAGTGCAGAGTGACCTTTTGGTGATTTTTTTTAAATGAATCATATTATGATCCATAATATGATTCACCAAATTGACCATTTTAGCCCCGTAGGTATTGCCAAATTGTTGTAACATTTTCAAGTTTAGCGACAAGACTATTGAAAAACTTCAATAGAAATGCTGCTTTGTGTTTGATGATGATGATCAAGTTTCATCTACTAATAACTAATACAATCGTCCGGCGTTACGCTTCATACTATTGACGGGGCGTGAAATACAAATGTCAGTTTGTTTGTGTCTTAGTATATTTGTCATGTGTCAAACACATTCATCATCATCAGTCTATATGAGAGAATAATTAATTAATATTTAGCCCGGCAACGCACCTGCAGCTCTTCTGATGTTGCGAGTGTCCATGGGCGACGGTAGTTGCTTACCATCAGGTGACCCGTTTGCTCGTTTGCCACCTTATTTCATTTAAAAAAAATGAGATAACGCCTGGAACTCCGTTTCGCCAACATTCGTTCGCGCGGGAACCGTACATATTTTATTCGAGATGAAAAGTATCCTATGTCCTTTCCCGGGTCAGAAATTCAGTACCTCAGAGGTAATGTGTGTCAAGTCACAATTGGGGAACTTTACAGGAGAAGCAGATAATGAAAAATTTATATAAATTTTACATTTTATTTTTAAATGTTTTTAGGAAACATTGATTATTACCATGGTTTTTATGCTTAAAGGGGTACTTTATAATTTCATAGTGTTAAAAATATTTTAGCATGTACCTAACGTTCACAGGAGGACTTAACGCATTGTTCTCCGAAAATATATTACTTACCTGAGCTACCTATATTAATAAAATTACTGTGTCAAGTCCACTATTTATTAAGAATTATACTTTTAGCCGTGGTTTTCTTCTGCATTATTACATTTTATGACGAAATTCAAAATTATATGTTTGTGCTGCAAACTATTTTCATACAACTATATAATTTATTATAAGTTTAGCATCTAAGCATGTAAAGATAACAGACAGACAGATAACTTATGCTACATGCATGATTTATCTGTCTGTCTGTTTTCTTTACATGCTTAGATAGAAAATAATATAATAATATAAAAATATGTAATAGTTTAATACTTTTTTCATGCAAGTAACCGTTATTTAAGGGCGTTCCGTCCGGAGATTCCGTAATTGACCGTATTTAAAACCTTATAAACTCATAATCTGAAAGCTACAAAGTTATAATAAAAATACAGCAATAATCTTCAGTATATCAACATTCCTTTTGTCGTTTTAAATTTTATATTTTTGTTTCTTATACTCATGATATCAGCTTCCAAAGTAATACCAATTTGTTAAAATTCAAGCATACATTCAGCATCTCCTTAGGATTTACAAATTACTTTTATTTGAAACTCACGCCAATAGATCGACAATATCATAAACTACATATTCGCCGTTTTAAATTTTTTTTACGACAATTTTGAACCAAGATAAGTAAAAATAATAGGGTTTTGGCGCGATCTCGGCAACGCGGCAAATGTATGGCCAAGGTCGTTTGCTCGGGGGACGACCTTAAATACTAATATACGACTTGAAGCTGTAAATGTTGTATTTCTCACAATATGCATAAGTACGCTTCGTATACAATGTATGCCTGTTGCCTATACCAGTGTCAGATCCTTTAATGTTATGATTTACGAAATACAGTATTTATCTACGAATTGGCTCTTTTTTTCTGTGTCTCTCACGGTTTCAAAGTGGCAGCCATTTTAATTTTTTCTCGGATCCTTATTTTCATTTGACCAATGCTTCCCATCTAAGTATCCTAGGAATATGAGTCGCATTTGACAAGCCAACTCATCTAAGACTATTATTGTACAGACATTTTATTTAAAAAAATATTTGAATAACATAGAAAAACAAAGATTTTTGAAACCGAGAGAAAAAAAGAGCCAATTCGTAGACAAATCTTAATATATATATTTCTTGTGTGCGTGTGTATGTGACTGAACTCCTCCTAAACGACTGGACCAATTTTGATGAAATTTTTTGTGTGTGTTCAAGGGGATCTGGGAATGGTTTAGATTCACAATTTTGTCCGCTGGACAATGTTTTTTTAATTAATTTTTAATTTATTAGTAGTTGTTGATTTTGGAATGTTTTACATTGGATCCGACAGTCGGCTGCCATCGCAGTGTCAAATTTTAAATAATATTCGAATTCGGATTTTAATTTTAGTCTGTCTGACAGTTAGCGCTTCGACCAAATTTAAAAAAAAATACTTTATATACTTAATATGGCAAAGAAACGTTTGCCGGGACAGCTAGTAATGCTATATTTCATAACATTAAAGGATCTAACACTGGTATAGGCATACATTGTATACGAAGAATACTTATACATATTATTGTGAGAAATAGAACTTTTACAACTTTTCGCGTCGTATATTTCAAAAACGGTTACTTGTATGAAAAAAGTGTTACATAATACATTTTTTAAATAATTGTATGGCCTACATTTATCATTTGAAGTATTTTTATTAAAAATCTTTCCGTTTCGCCGAATGTCGTAAAAAATAATTTTTGGACCTATAACCTATGACTTATGAAATTTAGCAGACATGGGAATTATGGGGAACTTTAAAAATTTCTAATCACATTCTAAACAATATTACCGATTTTCAGCTTGGTACGAATTTATGCAACCTCAAAATATGTCTAACTTGACTGGGATAAAAATATTAAACTATGTAATTGAAATTGTTAAACAAAAATCAGATAGTTAGGAGGAAGAACAAACGTAATTTATGCACGAACAAACATCAATGAATATTAAATAATTCAATATTGACATAAATTTACTTACTAAAATTAGAATGGAGGAAAAATTTACTTAATTTAAGGATAATTTTCGTAATTTCAATTCTATTAACTTCACGTCCCATGGAACTAATAGTAAATAGATATTAATAATATATACGACCCAGTACCTATGTTAAAAATTTATTTTACTATAAAATGATATATAAATATTAATTTAAGGTATTTATCCTTGTTGTTGTTTTAATTTAATTAGGATTAATGGATTAAAAATTCAAGTGCCATATTACATATACTACTTAGAGGTAAAATATTATGTTATGTGGGACTTAACTTAAAATTGTACCATAGAGTAAAAATTTCAGAATTCCAAAGTGTTATGTGGGACATAAATTAGTTTACCCTGTATTAGTATTGTCACTTAACATAATTTATTTCTGAGTATTTTTTTATCTATAGAAGTTAGGACTTGACGCAATTTACCACTAAATCCGTCTGTACAAATTGGACATAAATCATTGAAAAAGTAAAATTCATAAAAAATGGACTTGACACACATTACCTCTGAGGTACTGAATTATCTCCATACCCAGCAAACATTTTTCAGCTGTTTGTGCGTGAAAAGGTAACAGACAGACAGACAGACAGACACACTTTCGCATTTATAATATTAGTGTGGATCGTATAAGTCATAAAAAATGCATAATACTTCGGCCCACTCCGTCATAATGTGTACGTACCTTTATATCTATTTTCCAACATTATAAAAAGGCTAGTAATGAGTTTAATTGGTAAAACACTAATGAAGTATCCCGGAGTTGCCCTATTGACAGATTTATTAGCACAAAAAATGTCCCGTCTGTTTGTGCGTTGACCGTTGTAGTAGTATGGATATTCCAAATATAGCCGAACATATAACAACATACTCCATTTTTGAAAGTCAGTTAAAAAAATTGATTAGGCCCAATAAAGAAAATGGAAGATCCTACTCAAAAATCATTGACCGTATTACTAGGCTTTTGTACACAAACGTTCTTTAATTACTTTTTTAAATTTATTAATTGATAGATTTTGAACGTTTTCCGGGATTTTATTGTAAAGGCGTATACATTGACCTTTAAAAGATTTACTTATTTTGCTAAGTCTGATCACTGGTATTTCCAGCTTGTGCCTATTTCTAGTGTTTCTACCGTGACTATCACCTTTAGTTTTAAATTTAGTTAGATTCTTTCTAACATACAACACATTATCCAAAATGTATTGAGAAGCAACAGTTAGAATACCAATTTCTTTAAACGTTTCTCTCAGAGATTCAAAAGCTGACATTTTATAAATTGAGCGTATAGCTCGCTTCTGCAGCACAAAAATTGTATTGATGTCGGCAATGTTTCCCCATAAAAGGATACCGTAAGACATTCTACTGTGAAAATAACTAAAATAAACTAGTCTTGCCGTGTCATCATCAGAAATTTCCCCAATTTTTCTGACTGCATATGCTGCAGAACTGAGTGAGGGGAGTAATAAAAGTGCTCCGCGACAAAATCCGTAAGTGTTTAAACTTATAATATCATAAGTTATTTGATTTTTTTTAATAATTATTTTTATCATAGACAAGGTATGTCTTCATTATATCAAACTTTCTTTTAAAAAATCGTTCTCATAATTAGGTGTCAAGTAACAACAACATTCACAAAATACAAAAATATCTTTCACGCCAAAAACCACGAGGTGTTTTTTTTTTTACTTTTTTTTATTTTCCTACGGCAATTTGTCATATTTCTGTCGCTGTTATGCATATTTCGCATTTTTGGATTTAGTTTTGGCTAATAAGTCAATGTGGCTTGTTTTTTTTCAACCGTTTTTGTTAACCGGTAGCTTTCATAAAAAGGAGTACAAAAAGTTTGGTTTGGAATAGATCAATTTTGAATTTTGATTATTTAAGGACGTTCCTTACGGAGATACCGTAATTTACCGTATTTCAAGCTCTATAAACTCATAATTTGAAAGCTACAAAGCTATAATAAAAATACAGTAATAATCTTCTGTATATCGACATTCCTTTCCCCGTTTAAAATTTTCTATTTTTGTTCCAAAGTAAAACCAATTTATTATAATTCAAGCATACATTCAGCATCTCCTTAGGATTTACAAATTACTTTTATTTGAAACATACGCCAATAGATCGACAATATCATAAACTACATATTCCCCGTTTTAAATTTTTTTTAGGTCAATTTTGAACTAAGTTAAGTAAAAAAAATAGGGTTTGGTTGCGCTTTCGGGAACGCGGCAAATGTATGGCCAAGGTCGTTTGCTCGGGGGACGGCCTTAAACGTCTTAAGGCCGTCCCCCGAGCAAACGATGTTTTGCTACTAATCTATAATTGTCAATCTCGCTAAAACTTAAGAACGGCTGAACGGATTTGGCTAACTTTAGTGTTGAAATATTCGTGGTAGTCCAGGGAAGTTTTATTATATAAAATTTAGACGAATTTAGATAAGTTTCTGCATTGTTTTGCTACAAATATAAATTATTTGTTAATCTCACTAAAACTTAAGAACGGCTGAACCGATTCGGCTAAATTTAGTGTTGAAATATTCGGGAAATTGTCCATCCCGGAAAAATCTTATTATATAAGTAACTTTGTTTTTCCTTTATACAAAAAAAATATGGACTCGGAAGCAGGTATTTTTTTAAACAGTTTTTCGATTCCCTTTTCATTATATATTTTTTGTTAAAGTAATGATAGCGATGTACTATCGACAGAGTTCTTGATCGACTAGGCACTTGGTGCAGGTCGACAAGAACTCTGTCGATATTGTGGCCAATGTTAATTTAATATTATTTTTTCTTAGCATGCTGTGTTCACATCAAGAAGGTCTTACACAATTGTTATATTACATAGTCCAAGAAAATATTTTGTAAAACTTTAAGTGTTAGGCTAGTTTCGTGAACCTTCATAATAAAAAAAAATCACCTCACTGAATAAACTCCTCAATTAAATTAATAAAGCAACAAGCAATTTGCTACGGAGGGTACAGTTGCGCCCTTGTCCCTAGCGGCTCTGCAGGGCGCCGAATTGCAAATCACGCGGAAAATCACAACAATTATCTTTTGATACGGTACCTTTATTAGCCCTTTGTTACTTTTGTAAAAATTTAATAAGGTGAACATCTGCTTTCATCATTGTTTTATATACTAAACACTTTTAATCCGTGCTAATAGTTTAATTGCGAAAGTGTGTCTGCCCGTCTGTTAATCTGTCTGTCTGTCTCTCTGTCTGTTACCTCTTCACGCAAAAACTGCTGAACACATTGTACTGAAATTTGGTATGAAGATACTTTGTGCGCCGGAAAAGGACATAAGGATACTTTTGATCCCGAAAATGGCTCCCACGTGATAAACGAATTTTAGCGCAACGAAGTTGCGGGCGTTATCTAGTTTATAAATCTAAAAGCATCGGCAAAACAGAAGCAGACAAAAAATTTAAACAACTTTTTATTTTATGAATCAAAGAATTATCGCAACAATTAAGGTCTTACCATCAAAGGGGTGTAAAATTGCCCCCAAAATAGCGGGGGACAGGGTACATCTCTGTTGGGGCCTCATTAAATTTATTAGTTGGGGATACATGACACTTATTGTCTGAGGTGTCATATGGCATGATGGGGCGATACTATAGATAGAGTGTTGGTGCTAGGCCGTTTGTCACCGGGACGTCAACGGCAAAAATTTAAATAAAATGTGATAAAATGCCACTTTATGAGAACTTAATAAATAAATGATCTAGGTTTTAGGTCCTAGGACCTAGGCTATAGTTTTCATTATGTTCTACGCCACTTCAAAGCAGCGGCGCCATTGGTCGCTACTCGCTAGATGTCGGAAAAAATTAAACCTATATAGCCTAGGTCAGCGTTCCGCAACCTGTGATCCGCGGACCCCTAGGGCTCGGCAAATATACATAATATGTAATATGGTGACACCATATTCAGGATCTGTGGACCATACATAATCCGATTATCTTTTTGTTCTTCATTTTATTAAGGGGTTCCGAGAAAACCGTGCTTATCTTCCTAGGGGTCCGTGGCTGAAAAAGGTAGGAAAACACTGGCCTAGGTCATAAAGTGGCATTTTATTTGAATTTTTGTCGGTGACGTCACGGTAACAGTGGCAGTGCACAAACGGCCTTGGTGTATGTTTTCCAATGACAGCACTAAAGTGTATTAGATGCATAATGCTCAACGTTGAATGTTTCAACTACAGCAAGGCATCGCGTAATTAAACACTCAAAGTATTTCATGTTCTAATCATTTGCACACTTCGGCATTGTGCGCCACTGATTCGCATTATGCTTTACATTTTTTAAACACATATTGTATCCTAGTGTAGCAAGACAAACGTTAAAATTGGTCTTTTTAGGGTTCCGTACCCAAAGGGTAAAAACAGGACCCTATTACTGAGACTTTGATGTCTGTCCGTCTGTCCGTCTGTATTCAGGCTGTAACTCAAGAACGGTAATTGCTAGAGAGTTGAAATTTTCACAGGTTATGTATTTTGGTTACCGCTATAACAAGAAATACTAAAAACAAAATAAATTAAATATTCAAGGGGGGCTCCCATACAACAAACATGATTTTTTTGCATTTTTTGCTCTATATCAATAATGGTTACATACAGGTAGGCACTTAAATTTTTCACAAGGTAGTTTATTATATGTACGTACTTTAATATTTAATAAAAATAATATAAAATAAAAAATTAAGGAGGGCTCCCATACAAAAAATATAATTTTGGCTCATTTTTGCTCTATAACGGTACGGAACCCTTCGTGCGCGAGTCCGATTCGCACTTGGCCGATTATTTCTTTTGTCAATAGCTGTCAAATGTTGAAGCCTGAAGACCTAGACAAGTGGCAAGCGATTATCGTAAACGCCAACAAAATTAATGGGATTTGACATAAGTATTCGCTAGCAAAGCGATGACTTAATAAATGTCAAATCGCATACATTTTGCTGGCGTTTTAAACTATAATCGCTTTCCACTTGCTTAGTCGGGCTGGCTGACCGAAACTCAGTTTGGCCAGATATTATGATATCAATGCAAATAAGCAATTCGTTTTAATTTATTTTTATAATATTATCATCAGAACTTCGTCCTCAAATGATTAAAAAAATAACAACCAACGAACTTCAAATAACTCAGTGCTCCTCAAATTTTGGGATAAGTGATAGAATAAAAATCATTTCTTTTTTTATGTCATTTATTCATAAAGACAATTTTAGTAAACGAACGCACTAAAATACAATAATTTGAGATATGTCTTAGATATTACATAGTGGTGTTTGTTATACCTCCGGTTGAGATCAATGTTTCATTTTTAATTTACAAAAAAAAACCTGCGTCCGTATTTTTAGGCATGCAATATTATTCAAAATATACAACTTTTGCAACTTTCACAATTTTATGATTCACCAGAACAATTTTTCCTGTATTCATTTTGTTTTTATTATGCTTAAAATATAACAAGCAGGTGTTTTATAATATAGTAAAATTAGAAAAATAATAGCGAAATATTTTTGGATTCCATATAAAATTATCCATTTATTGGTGTTTAAACACCACGAAATGAGTATGAAAGACTCATCTTTGTCTCTAAGTTTAAATTACAAAATATTTTTAAAAGATTTTACAGATAAAGGTGTCTTATTTTTAAAATAATTGTGCTGACCACACATTGAAAAAAAATCATCTTTTTAGATGGATTTTTATTTGGAAATATTTATAATTCTATATCATCACCAGCAGAAAATCAGCTTCAAAATTCTATATCTCTGTCTTTATCGCAGATATTGTGTCAATTTAACCAACGTCTATTGTTTCAACTTCAGTATCATGTAAATATTCTGCTTTCTTTAAAAAGCGTAGGCAATTTTTTTTAACAAGCGTTGGTAATGACAGTTACGATATAAGATTTTTGAGTATTACAATTTGGGGTTAATGCTTTTCGTCGCATTCAAAGAGCAATAAGTAAAAGCGTGTACAAGACAAAAATCACGCATAAAACATTTTGTCACTCATTTTAATAACAACACCACTTTAACACTAATACAATATAATAAGCTAATATTTTATTCTATTGTTACAAGATCAATATTACTGGAAGACAAATCGTATGGCATACAATATTATAGTTTAATATTATTTAATATAAATGCACCGATGATCGTACGCTAATAAAACTATTGAGGAAAGGAACTACGAAGTACAAAATATTAGGAAAATAGAATTTCAATATTGTCTATTAGTAAAAAACATCAGAAATGTATCATTCGGTCGCTAAGAAGTCAAACGTGCGTCGCAATAAAAGTGCAAGAGATGGCGTCGAAATATTTACATTAGAAAGCGTTATCGTTAAAATTGCTCGAAAATTTCCAAAAATCGACAAACCAATATAGAGGAGACGGTACGACGAAAATAAAGCTATATACAGCTAGAAGCATTTACAAAAAGATTACACGCTAAATCCAACTTCAACCGCATACAAATAAAGTCCAAACATCACAAAAGGCGTCACACAACTTACGAATTACATTGTAACGATATGTTATATAATTGAGTATAGGTATATTTGAAATAAACCACAAGCCTCACTTATAAGCTCACACACGCCAAATATGTTGATTTAGGTCAAAAGTGTCTTATAAAAAATATATAATAAATATGTCATAAAATGACTTAAACTTATCTGCTAAAATAGTTTAACACTTGAAAAGTATAAAATACATGTAGAAAGTGTTAATTAAAGACCCATCAATTATTCAAGACCCCCTACAGATTGAAAACCACTGTTCGGTTTTCAAATGAATATAATATAGAACTCTTTTTAAACGCTTTTTAATTTCAAGGCCCTTACGTAGGCTTGGGATTAAAAAAATAAGGAAAAAAATTCAAGACACTTTTCACCAAATCCATTCACAATACAACACCAAATTGCCATGATCGTCTCTACGACGGCGAATAAAAACATAGTTATTGCTTGTACACGTAATATCATACTTATCCGCCACCGCAAACTATTAAAAGTAAATTATATTATAATTACATACAAATTTACATATAGCATCGGCCGAAGAAAACGCACATCAGCCTTTTAAAGAGAGATGTTCGGTTATAATCGGCTTTATGTAGCGTCATTTCTGTGACACAATGTGAAAAAATGCTTTTAAACGATGCGTAAACATTATGTTTAGCATTTTCGTTAGTGCAAATGCCAAAAATGACGAATCATCTTTATTCGCTCTAATGACACTTCAAAGTTCAGATATTCTCAAAGTTGCTTCCATGACCCCTGGGGGAACACGGAACACCTCTTTATAAAAATCTATATTATGCGCTCTTTTCGGTCGAGTACTACATTGGTATGAGTGGTAAATTATTATCATTCGATATGTATTAGAAACGAGCAACATTCTCACATACAACTTATGAATAATCACAAATATTAACACACTTACTAACAATAAGTACTTGCACAGCGTATAACCATACAAAATCTGCTTGTTCAGATTGAGACATTGGAAATGTCGCAAAAGAACAAGACAGCCAAGCTTGAATAATATACGCTGCATAAATATCGTTAGAGCCGCCGCACTCAAATACATCATACATTTAATGAAGAGTTTGACAGATAACGTATGGGGCTTATGTCAAAATCTTCATTAAATTACACATAATTATTTGTTATTCGTCTCTGAGTGCGACAGTTAGTATTGTGGGGAGTTGTGATTATACAGAAGTAGATATTAATATCTAAAGCCAAATGGCTTATAACAACTCTTATAATACGGTACTTACTTAACACATGAAAATATTTAATTTGAACAGTAAAATTGTAATAAATCAGATGTGAGCGTTAAAATATTTAAAAAATAAAAATATAAAAAAATGCTGTCAAAAAATAATAAATTAAAACATAATAAAAACTAATAATTAAATGTTCAAAATGATTCAGCATAATAATTAAATTTAATGCGAATTGACCTTACAAATTGACTAAATTAAATTATAATAATATTAGAACTTGTTATATATCTTGGATATACATGCACTTATTTCATAATATTATTTATTATCAACCATCAACAATTATTATTTTTTAAATAATGTTATACAATAATCTACAGGAGTGATTGTAACATCTTTTATTTCTTAGAGATATATATTTTTTCTGTTACATTTTAGTAAAATCCTTAAAAAAATTAGGCATTGTCATGAAATATATGAAATGTAGGTTATCTACCAAAAATAAATTAAAAATTACATCATGTTTCTTCGGGTTACCGCAGATATACAATTTCAAGTTGGCCGACTATCGTACGACTAATTGGACATTTCACTATTATTTAATTGGACAACTTTTTAATTGTGTGTAATCAGAAGAGAATCGCGGTTCTGATGTTTTTTTTTCTGATTTCTGATTCTGATGATTTAGTTGGATGCAATGTGCGAGCTCTCATAAGTCGCTATAGCTATTGGTATACTATCCGATTTAGTTGGCCAATTTGAAATTATTGTAAGCCTGCGGTCGCTCTAAGTCTTGACTCAATAATCGTAGCTAAATAATATAATATTAACGATCAAAAAAATGGTATGTTGTAAATGCTAATTTAACCAGTTTACTTACACAATAATAATAATAATCTATATCTACTTTAACAATAGTTACTAATGATATTATAACTTGAACATAGACATTAGCAAAAAGTTTGGGAGTAACTGGTTTACCTCCCAGAACTGACAGATACATATTTCTATCTCTTTCAATATTATTTTTATTTCATAATCTACCGAATATTGGGACTAACCTATAATATTATATTGTATTCTAGCTAAGATTTATTTTCACAAAAAGTTAATTGGGAAAAACAATTTTGGACAGACCTTATAGGTTCTTATAAATATGAAGTTTATTTTACAAATTGATTTTTAAACTTATTTAAATGAATATCAGTGCGGCAATTTTTTTAAGATTCTGGGCATAACATGTTTTGGCATCTCGCAGAAAGTTTTAAAAAAGTAGAAGAAGAAGTAAAGTAAATGACAGTTGACAATTGACATTTAGGAATAAAATAGTGTTGTTCAGTTTACTTGTCAATATCGATATTTTTAAAATTAATTGTAATTTTATTTGTTCTTTTCATGCTATCGACATAATGTAAATTTTTGGAACAAACAATATTTTATTGTAAATTATAAATTATTACTCAAAATAGGAATAATTTTAATCTTATACAAGTAATGAGGTGATAATTATTTTGCCACACTGCAAACGTTACTAGTTTTTTCTTCTACTTTGAACCACTAAAGAAACCTTACAATAATTTAGAAATTAAAAAACATCACAATATACGAGTTTTCACTCGTCAATCACTTACACTTTGCGTTCTGAATTATTATATCAATTTAAAATATCATAAATTAAATTAAATTATATTGATTTTATGCAATGTTATGCAAAATATAATGTCACTGAATAATATTATGGCACATTTCCAAATCAATACATTTTACGCGTTCCTTAGACAAACGAATAGATTATATTCATAATTCATTTGCTTTGTCTCATTTACTATCTGATCGATTATTATCATGCTTCCATAACGTTTCTACATACCAAAATATTTATCTTAACCAGATATCGCCTTTTTAACAATTTCACCACCAACCTATTTGGTACCCATATCAAGCTAAAAAATATTTTGAATCGAACCATTTTATGGTTCACTTTTTATGCAATTTGCTAAATCCATAAGAGACAAAGAGAATAGAGAACATTCTGATTGGAATAATAAATAAATAAATTGTAATTAAATAAAACTTGTCTTCATAAAATCACTTATTGGCTGTTATTTTTGGTGACAAACTCTGGCCTCTATTCTCTTCGTCCAAAAAAAAACAAAATTCAAATAATTCAAATTCAGAACGCTTAACCTCCTCATTCCATGGTGTCGTATTGTACTTTCTTGACTTTCAGGTAGCGCCAGACGGCGTACCCAACTAGCGTGCCAGCGGTGGCAATTGCCAACGCCGCGCCCACTGCCACCGGCGCCGTTTCAGATCTCGCTCTGGCAGAGTCGGAACAGTGCCAGGGTGGCCCGAATTCTCCGTCTCTCTTGAACATGAAGGCTTGGAGACGCATCTGACGGAGATAGAGCTTGGCGCGATGAGCTATGTTGGTGTTGCTGAAAAAATGTGAGTTTTTATTTTAATTGGGAATAGGCAGACCGGTTACAATGATCCCTAGGTTTTAATGTTAGCCTAAAAAGGCTTAGGCCCACTTGCATCTAGGGTAAAACTAACACGACGTTAGGTACGTTACCTCCTTCGTTTTTAGGGTTCCGTACCCAAAGGGTAGAAACGGGACCCTATTACTAAGACTTCGATGTCTGTCCGTCTGTCCGTCTGTCTGTCACCAGGCTGTAACTCGAGAACGGTAATAGCTAGAGAGTTGAAATTTTACAGAGAGTTTCACAGAATGCGTATATCTATTGCCGCTATAACAACAAATACTAAAAACAAAATAAAATTAATATTTAAGGGGGGCTCCCATACAAGAAACGTGTTTTTTTTTAAACGCACTTGAAATTTTCACAAAATCCTTAATTATATTTAATTTTGTACTTTAATAATTAATAATAAAACAAACAAAGTAAATATTTAAGGAGGGGCTCCCATACAAAAAACACAATTTTTTGTCTACGTTCACTCTATACCGGTACGGAACCCTTCGTGCGCGAGTCCGACTCGCACTTGGCCGATTTTTAGAATTGAACAAGAGCACTTAACCTGACCAAACCTTTGTAAGTGACCCGAAATAAATGAAGAAAGTCATCATAGAAGACTATAGAAAATAGAGATGTAATTTTCAAACCAATTTTGAGAGTTCTAATAGAGTACCTACTATTTATTATTTTAATTATTTTATTGCTGTGACATACTATCCACTACCTAGCGTCTGGTTAAAATTTCAGACCAAACTCCAAAGCCTAGAAATTCAATGATACCACGGATAAAGATAAGCGAACCAATTGAAGCTAATATTACTATCGATAAAACATTATCAGTGATTAAAAGATTGCACTACATACTACGACATAATTGCATTAATTGTAACACGAGCCAAACCATTTTCGGCACTGTTTGATTTGGTTTCATATTAAATTGGACCACCCAAGCAGTTCTTGCTACTAATTACTTAATATAAGATTGAAATATGTGACAAAAAACAATTTAATCTGATATTATATCATCTGCCAATTCTAACGTACTGTTGATCATACTAGAAAATACCATAGGAACTGTACTTTTTCCCACCATTAAGGATACCTACAACAATTCTTGATCCCCACTTGCTCTCTTTTTATCAAATTCAGCCCTGTAGCATTAAATATTCTGTAACTACACTGGAATTCTATTGATACGCATATAGCGTAGGATAAGTTGAATATAACAGATACAATACAACATAAACTAAAATGTAATAAAACTTTGTCATGGGAATGAATCAGTAAATCTCTGAAACGAACTGTCACCAGCAGTATTATCGGACCAATAAGATCTGTAAACCTTCAAAGAGAGCGTATTCTCTCTTGAAAGGCCAGCAACGCACCTGCATCTTCATCATCTTCTGATCTTGCCAGTGTCCATGGTCCATGGTAGTTGCTTTCCGTCATGAGACCCGTTTGCACGTTTGCCACTAAAAATCTAAGGATCTCCCACATTTTATCACCACATCCTCACCTATTATCCTCCTCAGCCAGCTCAATGACCGTCTCCTCTGGACAGAAGAAGGATTTCCCCACTGGTGTCGGGAACAGCAGAGCCCTGGGACCAGTAGTCAGGGTAACTTTCCGGCCCTGCTTGGCTGCGTGCTCCAGAATACGTGCACTCGAGTTGTAGGTGAGACGGATGTTGTCGGCATACCAGCGTTCACCGCCTGGGGTCTGGAAGAGAGAACGAGGGAGTGAGAGAGATGAAAGAGAGCATTTGAATGAGACACGTTAAGAGGAACAAAACAGTTGTGGTCGCAATTTTCAATTCATCGGTCAGCAAATCAGATTTGCTATAATTATTATGTTGTAGACGAATAATACTTGGCATTCTTTTACATAGTTCTGTTTCTCTCAGGTAAAGTAAAAAGAGATGGACAAAAGGATATATAAAGTAGATACGGTATTTTCCATTCTGTCTTCTCTTTCTTAATAAATTGATTATTTCATAAAATGGCAGTACAAATATCGCCACAATCCTGGATCGATTCGAAGTTTTCTAAGTGCGTCAGTATATACAAGGTGTTACAAAATTAAGTGATAATAGTTCAGGGTGTGTGTCCCTTACATATAGTTCACTGTGAAGGACACATACATACCCTAAAGCATTATCGCTTACTTTTGTTACACCCTATATACGAAAGATGAAATCAAGTGGGTTTTGGCCTGACCGGGCATACCATATTGCTCGGTTGGCAGATCTTCCCACGTGGCCTCCATATAATCTCCATAAAATCCAATAATTCCGATGATTTTATGTACCGGGCCTTGCTAGTCCACCAAAAGTTGCAAAATGCCAGTGAAACTATCGGTGGTCTTGCGAGGCCAAGCACATTCTAGAAAACTTCTTTCTTCTTCCTCTTGGTGCTTACAAAATGCTGCGTCAAATTTTCGATCGTTGGAGTCTGAAAAATTCTCACTTTCAGACTTTAAACACATTTAAAAGTGGAGAACTTAAAGAATTAAGGTATCAAATTATTTTTTTGGAAATAATGAAATCCACAAAAAATTATAACAAACGCAATAATGCACAAAAGTTTTCAGCCAATAAGGTTTCCTTTTCCCTAGTGATGTGCCATCACGATATCGATATCGACAATTTACCTTAGCGAAGGTGATCTCGAGCGAAAACTCCTTGAAGGAGAGCACTAGCACCTCCAAATCGCTCTCTTTACACGCCCCGGCGACATTCGCGTTGTTCGGCACGAATGTGTTGGCGTCCTGAAATTTTAAATATTATAATTAGCATAACATTAATCTTGCGTTATTATCTCAGTTGAAATTACTTACGACGTGATAAATGTTATCATTTCTTAAAATTACTGTCCTATAACATTTTTAAACCCTTGACAAAAAGAAGAGCGTTATAAGTTGTACATGTGTGTTTGTCTGTGTCTATGTATGTGTCTGTCTTGTCATCATATCATCCAAAAGGTTAGATCGTGTTTTATGTAGTTTTTAGCGTTGACTGACCTTTTGGGTGCCATCACATAGATTAAAGTAACGATTACTTAAATATAAATTATTAATTATATTTAATTAAGTTTTCATCAAATGTCTCTGAGTGTACTGTGTAGCCGTTAGTTAGACCAAAAGAAGGTCCTACCTATACATTGTTTTTTCTTCATTAAATTCATGTTAATTAGTCAATTAACTTAAATAACCACTAACCGCTCTCTCATTTAGCTTAGTGAGGTAGGATATATCGAGGAGGGCGTCGACAGTGAACAGTATGCAGGTCTCCCCCCCGCCACCCAACAGCCGGTAGGTGGCCGTCATGAGACTCCGCTCGGTTGCTGGTTCCTGGAAGACGAGAGAGAGAGATGTTTAGAGAGCGAAATAGTCGTTAACAGGGCAAAGAATTAAAAACTAAAGAAGAATGGACCAGCAACGAGGCAGGTTCTCAAGACATTGACTCAATGTCTTCAGAACCTGCCTCGTTGCTGATTCCTGGAAAATTAAAGAGAGTGAGAGAAGCAAACAAAAACAAGGGCGTGAGATAGTCATGCACAGAGACACAGAAAGGTGAAGATTGACTGTTGATGACACTCCTCACTCGGTTGCTGGTTCCTGCAAGAAAATTCTTTCACAATTTTGAGCGATATTGGTGGTAAAGTGATATAGGTAAAAAATGAAAAATTTAAGATTGCCATTGACTGATATCATGAGAACCTGCTCGGTTGCTGGTTCTTGGAAAATGAGAAAAAGAATACGAGATTTGAACGAGACAGGTAGACTAAAATGTTAGATAGCCATGGACAGAGAGACAAGCAGACGAATATAGAATGATAAAGTGAAAGTTGACTGCTGTCATGAGACATCGATCGATGGCTGATTCCCTAAAAACCGAAAGGGGTTGCTAAAAGTATTGTGTTGCATTAGAACTCTTATTTTAAAGTCCAACGTGGACAAATAAGATTTTTATTATGTAAACCCAAAATCTACGTTACTAATAATGAGCAATTACTCGTCGATCGAGCAACTCTGTCCCAGATACACACCCTAAAGTGTTATCTCTTTGTCTTATAAGTTATAACTTATAACACAATATGGTAAAAGAATAACGAAGCTATAGTCACTAACTCATTACTATACTAACCGTGGACCCTCCGGGCATGATAGTCGTTTTGCTATACTTGGTGACTCTTGGCTTTCTCGTCGACGCCTGGCTCTCCAACTGAAGACTTTGGACCGAACATAACACCAGAACTGCCAACACACACCACATATGTCAATTTAACACCAGCATCACGGAAAAACTAGATTATAGTCGACAAATTAAAAAAAAAAGTAAAAAAAACAATAATTTTTAGAAGGCACAAATTTAAAAAGAAGACAAATAGTGATATAAATCAAATTTGATTAAGATTAATTTATAATAGAAATTACTAAGGTTAATACAACTAAAATAATAAACGGAAAATAGAAATAAAATGAAAGAATTTTTAACAAAGCGTTTGTTAGAGTGGCCTATAAACGGCTCAGATTGTCTGCACTCAAAACGGTGATTACTTTAGTGATGTGATATGAACGTTGATGTCGATAAAAAAATATTAAAAAATAATAAAATTAAATTTGTTGATTTGTTACTTAATATTATTACGCGTACGTATTTCTAATTTCTGTCTATTTCTCAGTCTTTTTACTTTTTATATTATAATATTCATTTTATAATGATAAAGCCAATTTAAAACTAAATCTAAACAGCTAATAATATCTACTAATGCAATTCTTTACTAAAATATGTAGTAACAAGGTTGCCTTTATCCCAAATCCCTATCTTAAATTGTAAGATATAACTTTGGGTCAATTCTGTTAAAATGAGACCAATGTAATAAAAATTGTAATAAGATTCGATCATAGACCAAGTAATATCCAATATGTGATACATTCTAATAATTGGGCAATTGGAATTTATTTAGAATTTAATATCGTCACGTAATATAAAAATGTATTTTTTGGTAATACAAAACTTACAGCTATATAATACAATATTGGTGACAATAAAACTGGAATAAATCGACCAATTTTCATTTTAACGATACTGTCAATTATTATTTTTAACAAGACTTCCAAGGTAAAAAGAATAATAGCATCCTTATAATATGAACTAAAAAGTATTAAATAATAATTATTCCCATCTAATAGTGCCTTTTTCCGAATTCGGCTAAAACTCAACTATTTCTGTACTCAATCTTCATCATTTTGAAGTCGGTACCAGATGAATCTTCAGTTCTCTGACAGAATATTTTAAACTTTTGGAACTGGCACCGACTTCAAAATTATGAAGATTGAGTGCAGAAATAGTTGAGTTTTAGCCGAATTCGGAAAAAGGCACTGTTAGATGGGAATAATTATTATTTTATACTTTTTAGTTCATATTATAAGGATGCTATTATTGTTTTTACCTTGGAAGTCGATTTTAATTTTTTGTTAAAAATAATAATTTCACTCTTTTTAGTTACCTAGTAAGCCATCGCGTACTATACGTAGAATAATACACCTGTATATTATTCTACGTAGGCACTGACATAGTATGTACTACGTACTAGACTCGACAACGCAACGCAGTGCTCGGTCACATTCAACGTAATCTATATAGCAGCAGTGCACTTAGTCGCCCGCGTGCTCTTCTGAGTTCTGCGCGCCAGACGTACAACAATTAAAAACGAAACCAAAAAAAGTCGCAAAAATGCCTAGTTGTGGGTTAAGATACTGCAAAAATTATTCCAGTAACACTTCCAAATGCAACGGAATAACATTTCATCGGTATTAGCATTCTTATTTAATTATTTTCAATCAAAATACGAACATTCAATATCTAGGCGAAGTCGCGCGCCATTTTGTATTGTCATAGAGTGGTAGCTTCAGAGTGTAATTTAGGCAGAATACAGATTTATGATAAGACGACGATGAATAAAGTACTTACTCACGTATACGAGTTTGTATTTTGGTAATATTTAAAATATTACGTACATTATACATGCGTACATAATACATAATAATTTTATTATGGTACAAATTTGAAAATATTTAAGTAAGTAATTTAAATAAGGTAATTAGCTATAGTGGACTATGGATCCATACTTAATTATAAATTTTATAAAAAAGTGAATTTTTATTTTTATTTTATCCACTTACTTAAATAGATTCTGCATTCATTCGAGTGTAGGCACAAAACTGTGTCACTTCTGCGGTACTGATCTATAGCAATCACCGCCCCGCCTCCCACCCCGCTCATGCCTCAAGTGCGACATGTTTTTTGTTTGCAATAGCTGCTCTAGTACGTAGTACTTACTACCTCAGTGTACGTAGGTATCTTATTACAGTCACACTTACAAAATATAATATCAGCTGCAGCCTGCTGATAATTTTAAACAATATATTTAAAAAAATCGAAGTGAACACGTGTGACGTGCTAAGTAGCCAGTCACCGGACTAGTAGTAGTATTTCAATAGGCTGGCACTCGCTCGACTTGTCGCACACGCGGACGCCTCGCACTGTATAGTGTTACATAGTACGGTAGGTACCCGGCCCGCGCCGCGCCGTCGCGCCGTCGAGCCGCGGCTCTCGCGACTAAACGCGATGCAAAAGGTTGAAATTAGGTTGTTTTCCAGAATATCTCGGCGAAGTGAGACATGGTCGAAGCAACTTTAACTTCTCAGAAGTAATGTCAATTAATGTGTGCCTTATGCTCTGGAGATAAGGTTGAATTTAGTGACATTGATGACCCTGACTTGGTAATGATGATTATAATGATGATGATAATGATGATGATGATGAATGTAATTTGCATAGTAGCATATGCTTTCAGTTCTTAAAACAGCGCCTAAACTCCCAAACTTGTATCTATAAGGAATCCGGAGTTCTCTTAGTATCTTCGGAACCATAGTGTACCTTGGTGCAAAACCTTTCGTTTTGGTAGCATATGCTTAGGATGCTTATGAAACCAAAATCACCATATGTTTCCATATAAATTTCGAGGAGTTCCCTCGATTACTCATAGATTCCATCATCAGGTCACCACTTTTGTAAACATGGTACCAAATTGGAGTGAAACCTAATACAACAAAACTAAAATTTCGAAAATCGGTTCACAAACGGCGGAGTAATCGTTGAACATACAAAAATAAAAAAAATAATAATAAAAAAATATCCACAGCTGAACATATAACCTCCTCGTTTTTTGGAGTTTATATGTCGGTTAAAAAGGAACATCACTAATATTATTTTTAGAGGCGGATAAAAGTTCTTGTTACTTGTGCAGATATTAAAAATCCATATTTCCATAATATGGTATGGAGGCACTTTGAGTCCCGGGAAAGGACATAATATTATTACGATCATTATCATTTTAGAGCAACGGAGCTGCGGGCGTCATGTAGTATAAATATATCGATAAAAAGTAGGGCTTCTTTTTAAATTTTATCGATACTATAACAAAAATGGTGACATCACTATTTTTATTAGAGTCGGAAAAATACGGGTCGCGATTGTGCGAATGTATTATGCGTTCATATTGTGTTTGAGACCTAAAGTCATCATCATGATGATGACATCATCACGGTCTTATTAATCCATCAAGCCCCATAAGGACACCAGTGACCGCGACAACAATAGAATAACAATAGATTTCCAAGAATCCGCGATCGAAGGATTAATAATCTCCTCCTTTTTGGAACTCGGTTAAAAATACGAGTAGCAATTACTGGCACTCAGTGATTGCCGTGGTGAGAGCTCAGGCTGTGGACCGACTTTTTACATGCCCGTCCGACGCATGAATTATCCTTGTCAGATGATTTGGTTAGGACAATGCAGGATGATCTTCTGATTGTCTGACAAATAAGATGATCCATGCGTCGGATGGGCATGTAAAAGTCGGTCCTGCGCCTGATCTCTCGCCAGTCGTGTCGGTCTGCCGTCCCATTGGGTTACGACTAGGGCCAACCCACACGTACCACAAGTCCACAACCACACCACGTGGTCGGGCGTATGTTTCGTATTGTAATATTATTATTATTATATTATATACCGACCACTGCTTAACGGCATTTTGTCATTGCGACGTGGTGCGGTTGTGGTACGTGTGGGTTGGCCCATAGTTCACATCGAGTATGGCAAATAGGATATCGCCCTTAGATTAGAAACATACTCTGCACTTCATTCTAATCGCGGTTTGTATAGAAAACGACGAAATATGCCAAGTTTTTTGACAGCTATTGATGTTCAATGACCGCTCGCTACGAACAGAATTTGGCACTTTGAGAATAAGTGCCGAGTCACACCGGAATGGCAGAGGCGAGAGGGCGAGCAGTTTCAGTGTCAGACACTATGTATTACACATAAAGTTAATATACCTAGCGGAATAGAGAAACCAAGGCCTGAGCAAGCGAGATGCCACTATCAGTAACACCGCGTGGTAAAAAGAGACGTGTGATACATGACAGCAGCACTCTTTTTTTGACGTCCAGTCGGCACGTGCCGCACGTTGTCAATATAATCTCATAGAATTCATGTTCAATCATACTTGTGTAAGTGTATACGTAGTACGTACACATATTTTTCACACAGATGAAAACCAATTTTGGTTACGTTTGACAGCTCGAGATTGTTGCTCTATTCCGATAGGTATATTAACTTTATGGTATTACAGTAATGAAGATAAAGTTTAAAATCATATGTGATATGACACTGAAACTGCTCGCCTCGCCTCTGCCATTCCGGTGTGAATCGACCCTAAGATCGTTATAGGCTGCTATGATGGTACAAAATAAAGCAAAATCGTTTCAGACGACTTTGATTATGAACAAATTTTGTTATGTACTTTAATTTCCGGTAATATAGGATACTTTATATTCCTTAAAAATGTACAGTAATTCCTGCGCGATAAACGAATTTTGGCGAAATGGCGTAGCGGGCGCGATTCATTCATAAACCACAACCAGGGCCAAGATATAAAATTATTAAGCCGGCTGTACACTCTCGCCGAGACACAGCGAGGCGGCCCGAGTGCGAGAGTGTAAATGGGTGCGCTCGCCTCGTCTCGCCTGTCTCGGACCCTCTCGGTCCGTTGTCGGTATTTTGCGCCCGAGACAAAGGGTCTCGCGAGGAAAACGAGCGCACTACTGTACACTCTCGCGTCTTTCAGTACTAGTCCCGCCATTGGACAGTGTAGAACAATATTAAACGACATAATGTCGTGTCGAGTCATTATCTGTGAGAAATAAAATTAAATATGATTATAAATCTTTGGATTACAATGATATCTTTCGATGCATGGTGAATGGTGAATGGTCGTTTTCGTCCATCTTGTCTGAGTTTTTAACTGCGATTGAACTAAGCGAGAATGTACATGATCGCACTCGGGCAAGGGGCTCTCGCACGAGACTCTCGCCCTAGAGCTCTCGGCGAGAGTGTACAGCGGGCATTACGATGAGTCGTCGGTTGAGACCGAGAGTTTTAATCACAGAAGTATAAACATAAAATAAATTAATTAAAACACTTCATTCAAGTTATGTATTAAGTTTCGTCGCGGGAGAAAGTTTGAGTTCGACATTAATATTATCACTGAGAGAATTATAAAAATTAATAACAATTGAGTATTCCATACTTAGAAATAATACTTTAGTGTCTAAAATTTTTAAATCATTGGACACAAGTAACTCTTAATCAAGCACTAGGTGATGGCTGCAACTCCGTTGCGCCAAAATTCGTTTATCGCACCGGAACCGTACATTTTTACGGGATAAAAAGTATCCTATGTCCTGCTGAGACTCGAAGTATGTCCATACTAAATTTCTGCTAAGTCGGTTCAGCGGTTTGGGCGTGAAGAGGTAACAGACAGACACAATATCGCATTTATAATATGTACGAGTATCAGTCGATATGGATGCAAAATAATCTTTGTCTGTCTGTCTATTACCTCTTTACGCTTAAACAGCTAGCTGAGTCGAAAAAGGACATAATATGATAGTTTTTTTTTTCGGAAAAATGTACGATTCCGCCGCGATAAATGAATGTAAATCCAGCAAAGACGAAAAGACCTTTAATATAGTTATTCACTATGTAAAAATGTTTAGTAAAGGGGTAGGTATAAAAACAAACGAATACTCGCTCCTATAAAAGCACAAAGGGAGTTTTATTCGACAACTTTTAATTACTAGTTCTAGGGTTGAACAATACTTTGATGAAATAATGTTTGGTACTAAAAAATAATTATTTTGACCCTGTGGGCGAAAAATTAAGAAGTTGACCTACATTATAGAGATATAATATACTTTAACTCGAGTTCTTTTAAAAAATTTAGATTGTTATTATTTTTAGCAATATTCCGCGAAATAAACTTCCACCTTTAAGTAAATGAGTGAGTGTACGCTCCAACACCGGAGCATCCTCAGGATGTGGATGCATCGAGTTCTATTTTAATGGTAAGTACAAAAAATTAAATACAGAGATAACATGCTCGGTCAGGGCTCAGGCCGAAGCCCAAGAGTAACTTTTTTAACTTCTGTATCAGAAAATTTATGACGCTGGGGCGCTAGCCCATGAAAAACACAAAAAAACCAAAATGTTGCTCCTTCAGCGCTGCTATTTTCACAGTGAACTCTATATAGGGCCATAAGGGGCCCATTATAGTTCGATACACACCTTAAATTATTATCACTTTGTTTTGTTAAACCCTGTTTATACACTCGAAAAACATAACCCTCCTTCCTAACGTATTCGGTTAAAATCCTAAATTGTTTTTCCCGTAGATTACGATCTGCGGTTCTTTACAGATTTGCGGGACAGTCCCTTATCTAAGAATATATTATCTTAATTATTTCAACTATCTTTTATTTAAAAGATAAAGTTTTTAATATATAAACAGAGAGTGTTCTACTAAATTATATTCAAGTTTTGGAACATCGACAACAACATGAAGACCATCGTTCTTTGCTCAGCCTTACTGCTTTTAGCAGCTTTTGTGCAGGGCACGCCTATTGGTAAGTAAGCTTCTGTATAAATAACCGATTTTCAATTTTGTTACTCTCGCTAAAACACGGCTGATCCAATTTTGTAAAATTTTGTCTTGAAATATTTATGGAAGTCTAGGGAAGGTTTGTAGGTTGAGAAAACATGGAAAAACTGCGAGTTAATCCTTCGATCGCGGATTCTTGAAAATCTATTGTTATTCTATTGTTGTCGCTTGATGGGTTTAATATTGGAATAATTTGGAAAAATTTGCCTCAGACCCAGACTAGAGTACAGGGTTTTATTTTGCCAAAATTTACGGTTTCTTTCAAGGTTTTCGAATGATTTTTTTACATTTTTAGAGCAAAAGATAAAAAGTTTCCTATATCCTTTTCCGGGACTCAAAATATCTTCATATCAAATTTTAGCAAAATCGGTTCAGCGGTTTGGGCGTGAAGAGGTAACAGATAGACAGACAGATACACTTTCGCATTTATAATATTAGTATTGAACTATAAGAATCAATAAACATATTATTGTTTCCAGACGATGGCCTAGGCAACACGCTCATATTACCAGTGCCCCAGGAGGGCAGAAGCAGCATCGGAGTTGGCTTCTGCATGAATCACATGTGCCAAAACACCTGTCGGAACCTGGGTTTCAGAACTGGAATATGCACTAGCGCTTCCACTTGTACCTGCTATCGATAATGTAAAAGGACTATTTTTCAGGACAATAAATATGATGAGTTGAAATTTCGCTTTTTATGTTATGCCTTTTCGGATTTTGTTGCACTATTATTCCCGTTTCGGCTGTTTTTCGGCCGTAGAATACCTAGTCATGTACTGAGGTGACAGATCATCATTAAAATTATTTGACTACCAATTACCATAAGATTAATCAACTGACACAAAATACAAAAGCAGTCCCGAAACATCAGTAATGACTTAAGGCGACGCCTTGATAATTTGGCTGTAGCGATATCGATTTTTCTCGGCAATGACTAAAGCTAAGAAATTAAAGTTCAATGTCAGTATTCATCATGTCTTTGTTTTTGAATTACCCATAGCATAACATGATTGGTCAACTTTTATAACACAGAATAATCAATCAAAAAGACCTCTGTAAAAAAAGGGATTCCTATTTTGCCATACCACCATTTGCCATAGACCATAATAAATATTATTTAATTTTTTTGGGACAAAAAAGGTCGGAACGGCACCTTAAGTTTATCTCCACAATTTGTGACTATAGTCTGTCATAAAGTGGCATTTTAATTGAATTTTTCGGAACGAAAAAAGATCGGAACGGCACCTTAAGTTTATGTCCACAGTTTGTCTGTACTTTCGCATTTCCATTGGTCGCCATGCTAGGGCTACTGCGGTGTAGTGTAGTGACGGTAGGTTCTATCGTACCCGCAACTCTGCCTTAAGCGATGAGTGGAGCACCATGGGGTTTTAGTGGGTAGACTACGCAGGAGTCCCACATACCCCGGCCGATATCCCCAATTTGCCGGGGATGCGTAAAGCATTTCCCAATGTTAAAAAAAGCTTATTTACCGTTAATTCTAACTAGAGCTTGTCCAACTTAAAATGACGCGCCCTTCTCTAAATGACGCTAGTTGCAATAGTACGTAAACCCACAAAGAAATCGGGTGTTGAGTTATAAATTTAGTCTTGGATAATATGACACATTTTATGCGGGTTAAGATACTTTTCCTTATCAGCGTCTATTCACAGTAAAATTGACTTAATCGGAAACCATTTAGGCAATTAGTGAAATAGTTGGCCACGTCATTTTAAGTAAGACAAGTTTTACCTATTTTATTTATTAACTAGGAAAAAAATTACATTCAAATTAACATTTGAAGAATCTATCAATTATTCAGCAGTGACGCCATATTTGTTTTGGCGACCTTTCACAGAGCTGTAATTACGTCATATTCATTCGTCATTTCTACCTAACTACATAATTTAGGTAGAAAATAACATTTATTAAAAAAGTCAATAAATTTCTCGTTTGTGACAGCCCTATCTTCGTGTCAATTTTAGGTGTTACGCTTCAATGACGTCATATTACGTTTGGTGACCTTTCGCAGAGATTTCATTACGTCATATTCTATACATTTTGATAAATAAGAATATATTGCGAAACAAACCTAAGTGATAATACTATTATAGGGTGTGTATACGACGTAATCTAGTATATATAAATCTCCTGTCACGATGTTTGTCCGCGATTTTATAGATTCCTAAACTACTTGACCGATTTTAATGGTTTTTTTTAAATCTGTGCTTTTTTCCAACTTGAGAGATAGGATAGCTTAGATCTTTAATTATAGTCGCAATTTTATTTAATTGCAAATTATTTGTCTATAAAGAGCGACCATTGTTTATGCGACGCGAGTCACGGGATAGCGATGGACGTTGCCATGGTGACATCATAAAGTTAATATACCTAGCGGAATAGAGAAACAAAGGCCTGAGCAAGAGAGATGCCACTATCAGTAACACTGCGTGGTAAAAAGAGACGTGTGATACATGACAGCAGCACTCTTTTTTTGACGTCCAGTCGGCACGTGCCGCAACGTTGACAATTTAATCTCATAGAATTCATGTTCAATCATGCTTGTGTAAGTGTATACGTACACATATTTTTCACACAGATGAAAACCAATTTTGGTTTCGTTTGACAGCTCGAGATTGTTGCTCTATTCCGATAGGTATATTAACTTTATGGGTGACATACGGGCGACATACTTTATATAATATGGCAATAGAAACGTTTGCCGGGACAGCTAGTATATTATGTGTTCCTCATTTATACCTACACTTTTGACTTCTATATTTTTATTATATAATATTCCCTAGCACCTTAAGTTTTGGATTTGCCCATACAATATAAATAAGGTACGGTAGTTATATTTTCAGCGCTGCTGCTTTCACAGTGAACTCTGTACAAGGGATACACACACCCAAAATTATTACTCGTATTAGTTTGGTTGCAGAGTCTAAACTCCGAAGTTTAGACGATATATTTTTCTCAATAATCTGTTTCATTTGAAACAAAGCTTCAAAACTAGGACAAAACTATTTCCAGATTAAAATATGGATATAAATAAAACATTTAAGAGCCAATCCGCTCTGTGTAGATGACATAAAGCCAGTACAAAACTAGAACAGTATCTAGAAAAAGTTATCTGGTCTATGAATTTTTATCTCAACTCATCCAACTTTTATTTCAGTCACGTAGGGAACTAGTTTACAGAAGTAGGGCATGTAGATTACAGAACCCAGATTTATGTAGATTCCAAATCGTGAGGAGTTTCAGAATACGTTTCAATTCGTTTCGAAATGACGACATGACATAATGCAATTCAAATTTAAGCGGGCCCCTAGACGAGCAATTTCTTTGCGCAATATCACGTATTACGTAATATTATTGACCGTCTATAAGAGTTGATATTGAACATCACGCGCCTTCAATCAAATTGTCAAATAAATTGTTCAATAAAATTGAAACGTGATATTGCACAATACAATTGATCGAATAAAGGCCGGTTAATGACACGATAATTTTGTTGAGTTTCATTTCTAAAGGCCTGTTTCACCACTTTCCTATCTGTCAAGTTAAGTGGTGGATAGCCTATTCAGAACTTATCAAAGTTCTGAATAGGCTATCCAGCACTTAGCTTGACAGATAGAGTATGGAGAATCTGTCAAATAAGTTGTGGATAGCCTACCCGGCAAAGAAATAATTAAGGAATTTTAAAACCCGTAAATTTTTCAGCAGTGAGTGAAATGTTGAATTAAGAACAAAAAAAAACTAGTCGAAATCGCGGTCCACCCGTTTGAATGCTATGATGGCACGTAAATACGAGCACACAAACACACACACATACACAAAGAGAGAGAGATACAGAGAGATAGACAGACTTTAAACTAACACCCCTTTCGTCGGAAGTTATAAATGGATTGAAAACCAAATCAGATATCTATTTCCGTATTAAGGCTCTACAAAGGTTTTCGTGTGGGTTTCATTTGTAGCTATTTGAAAACTGTGTGGGAGTTATCCCGTATGAATGACCGAAGCAGCTGTTTTATTTCAGTTTCGATTAGAGAAAATTACACTTTTATCATCATCAGCCAGACGCCAACCTATATTTGAAAGGATTATAATTTATATTTACTCATCCATATACCGTCCGTACTCGTAGCACGTCCGTAGCCAATATATCCATACTATGCTAATATTATAATTATGCGATAGTGTGTCTGTCTGTATGTCTGTCTGTCTACCTTTTTACGCCCAAACCGCTGAACCGGTTTTGCTGGGTATGGAGATACTTTGAGTCTCGGGAAAGGACATAGGATACTTTTTGTCCCAGAAAATGTACGGTTATAATATACGAATTTTGGCGCTACAGAGTTGCGAGCACTATTTAGGTGGGATTTCACCAAACACACATAAAACTTCGATTTATAAAACTTAGTTCCCATTGAACGCGTTCATGCAGCGACGTAAATCTCGTTCTCTTTCAAATGGATTTCACAAAATTCTATTGATCGCGATTATTAAATCTAAGTTTACGTGACGTCACGCGATTATTTTGCATGTTTTCATCATTTTAAAGCCTTTTCACGTTAATTTAACTACAAATTAGTAAGAAACAATACATAAACTAACCAAACACATGTGTCGAAAATGTTATTTTGACATTTCTTTTGTCTATGTTTTTCGTTCCGCCATGACAGGGCTTGAACGGGTTTTATGACGTTGAACTTCGGACTTTGGGCGTTCAGAAGATAAAACTCGGATTTGCTGTGAACGCGTTCAGTTTATGTTGGCGAAATGCAATTCGATGTTATAATCGCGTTTATACGTTTTGAACCGGTTCAGTGTGCATTGAACGCGTTCCATTTCTTTGATGAAATCATCCCTTAGTCGTATTATAATTGCATGAGTGTCAGTGTATTACCTCTTAACGCCTAAACCGCTGAATCAATTGACTCCAAAGTATCTTTATACCAAATAGACATTTGGTATGCATTTAATTTGGGTTACCTCTATAATTTAACAAATCAATTTCCAATTTCATTTGTGTCGCCATAGCTCGAAAACGGCATGGCTAATTTTAGTCTTGAAAGTTCGTAGAGGTCGTGGAAGTTATTATTAGGAGGGAACCCATACAAATAATAATAATAATAATATCTATGGACGCTTCACACCACGTCAGTCTGGCCCCGTGCTAAGTACCTGAAGGACTTGTGTTACGGGTACCAGACAACGGAAATATATTTAATACTATTATACTATACATGTATTTAAGATTTTTATTATACCATACACATATTTAATACACGTCCATGACCCAGGAACTTTGAAAAACTTTTTGTTCCGTCGGCGGGACTCGAACCCGCGACCCCCGGCTTGAGCTGCCACACACTCTACCCATTGAGCCACAGAGGTCGTCAAAGTTTACCGGGTCGTCTAATTATTGAATACATTTCCTAGCAAATATCTATTTTAATTTTTAAAATTACTTATGTTTAAAGTATTATATACCTAACTAGAACTCAAGTGTGTAGGATGGTGTATGTGTGAGTTGTGACCTATGTGAACTTTTGCTCTGTGAGCTTAATGTCAGCTCAGCCCAGATGTGTTAAGTAAAGGTTAAGCATCAAGTAAATTAGTTTAAACTTTCAAGAGATGAATTATGAAAAGGTTAAAAATTAAGTACCCATTAAACTGTTTTTATATAATTTTTAAATTCTCTTATATTTTGTAAAAAGAAGTTGCGCTGGCTTCCGTGTGAAAACAGTATCGCGTGGTAAAAGTACACTTTTCCACAATAATAATTATATAATAATAATAATATCTATGGACGCTTCACACCACGTCAGTCTGGCCCCGTGCTAATTAACTGAAGGACTTGTGTTACAGGTACCAGACAACGGAAATATATTTAATACTTTTATACTATACATATATTTAACCATGACCCGGGAACATTGTAAAACTTTTTGTTCCGTCGGCGGGATTCGAACCCGCGACCCCCGGCTTGAGCTACCCACGCGCTCACCACTGAGCCACAGAGCTGGTCGTCTAAAACAATAAAAAGTGCCCTGTGTCCTTCTCCTTGGTCTACGCTAAATTTCATCAAAATCGGATCAGCAGTTTTAGAGCAAACAAAAAACTTATCCCCTTTAAAATAATATTCAGTATAGATTTAATTATATGTTTGTTTGTTTTATATTTTTATAGTTGCTAACCCTAGCAATTACTGTGTATATTTATGACTAGACGATGCCCGCAACTTCGTCACGCCAAAATTCGTTTATTGCGCGGGAACCGTACATTTTTCCGGGATAAAAACTTTCTCGAGACTCAAAGAATCTCCATGCCAAATTTCAGCAAAATCGGTTCAGCGGTTCGAGCGTGAAGAGGTAACAGACAGACAGACAGACAGACAGACACACTTTCGCATTTATAATATTAGTATGGATGTGTAACACAAATAGCTTACAGTCTACATAATAATATTTACCTAGATTTTTATTCCGTCTACGAAAATGCTACGAGAACGAAAGTGCTAACAAACGTTAGCTATCAATATTGTCTTATTGTAATTTTGTTGACTTTCGCCACGACAGTACGTACTTCTTTTGGAGTTTCTTTTCACTATGTTTCTATATGAAACGCCCCAATGACACGAATGTGCCTATAAAACAATACAAAAAAAAAACTCTTTCAGCACTAGCTGCTATTTTTATGCTAAACTCTATACCGATACACCTAAATTATTATATCACTTTTTATTTTTTATCATATAACTAGCGACCCGCCCCGGCGTCGCACGGGTATAAAATATAATATAACCACTGAAAAATTGGTTAAAAATCGATAGCTTATGATCCTTCACGTGGACTACTTACTATATTCTATGCCACATAACATAAAAATTACTCCAGTAGTTCGCGAGATAAGCCCTTTCAAAAAACTTCTTTCTTTTAGCGTGATAAAATATAGCCTATAGCCTTCCTCAACTCAACACTAACCTAACACTGAAAGAATTTTTCTAATCGGACCAGAAGTTCCTGAGATTAGCTCGTTCGAGTTAGCCCTTTCAAATAATTTTCCCCGTTTTTTCTAAATTTTCCTCTATTTCTTCGCTTCTATTAGTCTTAGCGTAATAAAATATAGCCTATAGCCTCCCTCGATAAATGGGCTATCTAACACTGAAAGAATCATCAAAATCCGTTGCGTAGTTTTAAAGATTTAGGGCCTGTTTCACCGCTTCCTGATAAGGCTATCCACCACTTAATTTGACAGATGGAGTATGGAAAATCTGTCAAATAACCCTATCGGGCACCTTATCAGGAAGCGGTGAAACAGGCCATAAAAGGAACAAAGGGACATGAGGAAAAAAAGCGACTTTGTTATAATATACACACGTGACACGTCATTATTTTATTTTTGTGACAACCCTAACAAAATCTAAGAAATACCCACACAAAAAACTTGCTCTACGAATCTACATCCTACGAGGTGCTACGAAGTGCTACGGCGTAGGCGCTACGGCGCCGCGGCGTAGCACTTTTAGGTTTTTCTTACTTTTTAACTTTTTATTACTTTTTTCTTTTTTGTGAGTCGCAGAATTTCGGTCGCGTACAAATATCTTTTCATATAAATCATGACTCACGAAATTACGCTCGTGTGAACCAAACAAGATTTTTGTATGAAACTGAATGCAGCAGAATTTCTGCCAGTCGAAATTATTCTGCGACTCACAACTCACAAATTACGCTCGTTTTGCTTCACCCTTAGATTCGTCTTGTTCGTAAGATAGCAATTGAGATTTTAAAGGTATCGCTTTTATCGCAGGATTTGAGCACGGCGATCGAAACAAGAAATTCCGTAACGAAAGGGCAAAAGGAAAGGGAATTTTAAATAATATTCGAATTCGAATTTTAATTTTAGTCTGTCCCGACAGTTAGCGCTGCAATCAAATTAAAAAAAATACTTTACACACTTAATATGGCAAAGAAACGTTTGCCGGGACAGCTAGTTATTTTATATTTTATATAGTGCTCTATGTTGTAAATCCATACTAATATTATAAATGCGAGAGTGTGTCTGTCTGTTACCTCTTCACGCCCAAACCACTGAACTGGTTTTGCTGAAAGGTATGTAGACACTGAGTCCCGAGAAAGGGCATAGGATACATCGCGGAAAATTTTACGGTTTCTGGCGTCATCTAGGCCCTGTAATAAGAGGGAGATGGAATCTAAACCGAATGTAGAAATTATTATCTGCAATTTTTTATCAAACACACAAAATAACACAAAAAAAACCCTTGCAATTTGCTGTGTCAAAAGTTAGTCTAAATTCCTAAAATAAAAACTCTACAGCTTAATGGTTTAGAATTTAGACTATTTCAGTCCAGTGATTCAATCCAACACTGGATTACTATTGGAATAATGTTTAGATGAGCACTGGAATGCAATTTTACTAAAAAGAACACAGGACGGAAATAATGTAAGCCGGCCATCATTTTTTATTTTATTTAGGTGCTATTAGGTAGGTATGTATTCAATTAATTTCAACTATATTTGTTACCTAATAATAAAAATTAAAACAAAGCTTCCTAGTTTAGGCTAAAATGGCTTCTGAAAGCTTTTAGACATTAACAAAAGTGACAAAACTGTACCTGATATCTGCACAAATACACAAAATAATAATATTTAACCGATTCGTTGCCACCTTCATTTCAACAAATTCTTACGACAGGCCAAGTACTTTGTTCGATGACGCACCATAAGCGTCATCGGCCCTGCTAAACGATGACGCGCCACGTGCGGCATTGGCCACTGGTTGTGTTTTATGCATATTTTATTGTAAATAGGCGTAAATCAGAGAGGGAAAAGATAAATTTTGTGTGCAGTGTTCGTATTAGTTGTAATTCAAAGCTGATATGGCGTATAAAAGTAGTAATTCATACTGTTAACAAAATGTGTAAGTAGTCGTCAACCTTTGGCACAAATTTTGCTTATACGAGTATGTAGGTATTAATGATTTTAATTAGTGCTGGTTACTAAAAGCCGAGCTTTGTGAGGGCTCACGTCGTCACACCTTGACTGACTGATGATAACACATACAACACGGACTCGCGCACGAAGGGTCCCGTACCATTATAGAGCAAAATTATGCCGAAAATTATGTTTTTGAATGGGAGCCCCCCTTCATTTTTTATTTTATTTATTTAATTTTATTTTGTTTTTAGTATTTGTTATTATAGCGGCAACAGATATTCATAATCCGTGAAAATTTCAATTCTATTACCGTTCTTGAGTTGCGGCCTGGAGACAGACAGACAAACAGACAGACAGACAGACGGACAGACAACAAAGTCTTAGGCTGGCCTCACACAGCCGGAATGTCTTTCTGAATTCATATTATTAATTCAGAAAGACTGGAATTCCATACAATATCAGTAAGTATGCTCCACGTACACATTCTGATTTTTTTCAGATTATGTTTCTCAGATCGATCTGTAAAGCCGGCTGTACACTCTCGCCGAGACACAGCGAGGCGGCCCGAGTGCGAGAGTGTACATGGGTGCGCTCGCCTCGTCTCGCCTGTCTCGGACCCTCTCGGTCCGTTGTCGGTATTTTGCGCCCGAGACAAAGGGTCTCGCGAGGAAAACGAGCGCACTACTGTACACTCTCGCGTCTTTCAGTACTAGTCCCGCCGTTAGACAGTTTAGAACCAAAAAATAACAATAATAAAAGTCAGTATTAGTCAATATCTGTGAGAAATAAAACTAAATATGATAATAAATCTTTGGATTACAATGATATCTTTCGATGCATGGTGAATGGTGAATGGTCGTTTTCGTCCATCTTCTCTGAGTTCTCAACTGCGATTGAACTAAGCGAGAATGTACATGATCGCACTCGGGCAAGGGGCTCTCGCACGAGACTCTCGCCCGAGAGCTCTCGGCGAGAGTGTACAGCGGTCATAAGAATGATACTGACGAGCGTTCTGAATTCCGGATCGATAAATATAAGATTATGATTTCATAACGCGCGTATTCCCATACATTTTAATAGAGCGGCACACACATACTGGAATCAGATTATGAATTATTTCAGTTGACACTGCAAGAAGCTAACCACTGGACGTGTTGTGACCTGCTGGCGTGATGTCTGACACGGAAAATTTAATCTTAAGCATTGAAATATAGGACACATCCATTGAGGATTACCATGACAGGGAAAAAAACATAGCGTGGTTGGAAATTCTTAAAAGTTTAATTTCAAATTGGGAAACATTAAGTGAAAACGAAAGTAAAAGAAAAATAATATTTATTAGTATCAATTCTTCTTCCATAAAGACGTTTAAATATGTGCCAGGAATCATGAGACTACTGATCAATCTTATTTTCAAAGATGTGTGTGAGGCAAGGTGCCGAAATTTAGATTATGAATTTCCGATTATGAATTATTCAGAGAGACGTTCCGGCTGTGTGAGGCCAGCCTTAGTAATAGGGTCCCGTTTTTATCTTTTGGGTACGGAAGTTAGAACCCTAATTACATGTTAAAGCACAAATCAATAGGCATGATAGTTTTTCCGTAAAGGTTGTGGGATTTATTATGACTAGCAACTTCATCTATTTTAGTTGAAGAATAAATAACTTAGAGTAGTTGTGTAGCTATAACAATATAAATTTGTATTAAAATTTAAGAGCTCTCAGAAAATCGTTTATTTAAACAAATGAAATACGTTTGTTTTGGATAATCAGCAGGAATATAATGACTTTCCTGAATATAGCCAGCCACGATTCACAAACATACTCAAATGAAAATTGCCTGGAAAACGACAATAAGGAGAATGAAAGTTTTCCAGAATATAGTCACTCAATATTGCAAAACTTTACATTGAAAAGGACATTAAGTAATTGAAAGTTCTTGTATTTGTCATGACGCAAAAAATAACTCAACAGACAGTAGCATCGAAGCTAAATTACTGACGCTGATGAAGATGAGTGTTAATAAGAAAAAAAAAGTTTCATAAATACGCTAATCGCAGAAAAGTAAGGATTCTTCGAGTGAACCAATGATTGACGATCTCTGACTAGTAGCCTTTAATTCTAAAATAAACGGCCACGCATAAAATTGAGTTCAACATGTATATTTAGACAAGGGAATTGTAATTACAGTATAATAAATAAGTTTTAACGTGTTTTTTAACAATTCTTATATGCCGCGTCTGGCGCGTCATCGGCCTCACTAAAACTTTTTGAATGACGCGCTGGGCGCGGCATTGGCCACGAATCGGTTAAATGATAATTATTATGTTGTGTAATTTGGACTTGTAAAATAATGTTTTTATTTGAGCTTAGATGATTTATGAAGGGTAACAAAAATAAGTTACTGTTTTGCACAAAAATAATATAAATTAAGCAAAAAAAGTGATGTAGAAAAAAAAATTAAAAATGGAAATTATAAACATTAAAATAATAATAACGTGGCGTTCGATTTTTAAATTATAATTTTTTTACGAATCGACCGACGCGAAGGCGTTGCTAGGATGCCACAGAAACCTCCGAGTTAAAATTAAAAAATAATAAATTAGACTTATAGTCTAATACTCACATAAACAGGATATTTTCGCGAGGAAAAACATGGTGAGCTTGGAAGAACACGGGAAAATGGCCGTCACTAGCTATCATAAATACTTTTGTCACTTTCCCATAACGTGTTGTCTGTATGTTTGTTTTATACTGAAGCGTTACCAGACTGTTACGATCAATATTCTTGCGCATGCCCCAACTATCTCCTTGGCCTATATAAGTGACCGTGATGATAATTTTATACCGAATAAGACCATTTTTATGAATGAACCTTTTACTCAATCAAGTTTAAATTTGGAATGCATATTGCCATTCGACGGTGGAGTTTTTACAACTTTTCTATTAAGTAGAAACTGTTATTTTTACCTGCATTTCTACTAATAATTCTACTGATAGCTCAGTTTATGGTTTTTTTTTGATTAAGCTTAGCTGAGAATAGTACGACTATAAATATTCATCATATTTGGTCTATGAATATAAAATAACTTATATTATGGTACACAAAATAATTACGTCGATATATTTTATTTTTGATTCGTTGGTTTTAGTAATAATACGTTGTAGATAATAATGATGCCAAAATCGCATCGTAAATCGTAATCACTGACTATTAGTTTAACTCCATACCAAATTTCAGCGAAATCGGTTCAGTGGTTTGGGTGTGAAGGGTAACAGACAGACAGACGGACAAACGGAGAGGGACAGACGGACAGACGGACAGACTGACAGACTGACACACTTTCGCATTTATAATATTAGTATAGAAGTATGATTTCAATTTGAAACACTGCATGAAATCCAGTGACTGATTCTAACAAACGTGCACAGGTTGTTGAAACCAGGTTCGCAGATCATCAGTACTAATCTTAGTGTCTAAGCGCACTATGCCGAAGTTCCGCGGCGGAATTTCCGCATGATTCCGCCTGCAATGTATTTTAAAAATACGGATGACACACCATGCCGAAATTCCGTCGCGTATGTAATTACGTTTGACATTGATGACGTAATCATGCGGAATTTCCGCCGCAGAACTTCGGCATAGTGTGTTAATAGACACTTAAAATTGACTATTAACATTATTATTATTGAACTTCTACTAATCATATTATACTAGTAATATTATGCACTGACGATTGATTCACAGCGAACTTTTCGCTAGACCATTAATAATTATAGTATCGTTCCACTATATGCCTATTCTTAGTCGGCCTTAGCTTGAGGTTAGCTATTTTGAGACCATAATTACACCATAATGACGGCATTGTAAACCAAAATTGACGTCAAACGACAGTCAATGATAGCAACTTATATACAGGCTGTACTAAAACAAAGTGATCATAATTTAGGGTGTGTAATTATGTATGTTTAAATAAAAAAAAATAAGTGATAAATGATAATTCTTTAGGGTGTGTATGTGTTCCATACATAGAGTTACTGTGAAAGAAGCAGTGCTGCAGCTTATAAAGTCGCCCCTACACGTTGGTAAGCAAATCTGACTTTTTAGCAGGTTTTTTTTATATTATGCTGTGAAAGAACGTAGGATAATTATTATAAGGCGGAAAAATGTAAGAGTTTCCGTGGGAACTATGTTGCGGGTTATATTCCTTGTCCAATGTCCATACTAATATCACAGCGTAATAAATATATCCATAGACTGTGCTAATATTATAAATGCAAAATTGCGCCTATCTGTCTCTTTGTATGTATCTAATTTTGATAACATATTTTAATATGAGATGAGTACTTAAGAGTCCGTATACGAAATTTTGCCGATTTCGCTCATTTAACAGACGTGATTTAACAGTTAAAATACAGTATTTCTATAAGTTTTAATGCACAACATGTAAGATCATTTCAATTATAATCTAATGTTGCAGCTAGATTTTTTATTTTTTTAAGTATCTTTAAATAATCTAACTCAAACCCGCGACAGTTTTGTGATTTTTGCTGTAAAAGGTTTAGAATATCACCTTTTTATGGACTGTATTGACGTCTTAACGGTATGAAAAAAATACAATGTACTGTTAAGAAAGTCGTCTATACAATGTTGGAATTACTTTTTACCACTTTCATATAAAGAACCCTTCAAAAACAGAACACCTATAAATGCCCGCTAACTTGGCGATCGTACTATTTCACCTGGCATATGAAAGACGGGCGTGGGTGTGAAGAGAGCAGTAGAAAAGAGAGTACGGGCTCTTAATATATTGTATGACTGACCCCAGTTTTACAACCAACCGAAGCGCAAAAAGGCGGCCGCTGTGCAGGCCGAAGTGGGGCGTTAGGAATTTTTTTCGTTTCGGAATTTCTTGATTTATTTCTCTTAGATATTTTAGTTGAAGGACTATCCATAACCATAGGTACTAATATAATAAATGCGAAAGCGTGTTGCGATTTTGCTGTTTGTTATGGAGATACTTTGAGTCCCGGGAAAGGACATAGGAATTAGGATGCTTTTCATCTCGGATAAATGGCCGGTTTCCGCGCGATAAGGCGTCCACAAATTACGTGAGGGGGGGAAAGAGGGGGTCGACTCAAATCTCATCTAATCTCACGTTGGGGATCTAATCTCACGGCAAATCTCACGTAATTTTTTTCTCAACAAAATAATATTATATTGGTCTATTTCATCCAGATTGTACACTATGCTCGTACCTAAGTGTAATCGTTATACGATTAAGATCATTCACAAATTCTTTCGAAAGAAAATCTAGTATCTACCGACTGTCAAACCAAACTTTTACTTAAGAAACGCACATTTTGAAAAATCTCACGTGAAATCTCACGGGGGGGTTGAATAAAATTTCACGAAATCTCACCAGGGGGGAGGGTGAGGGGACAATAATTAAAAAAAAAACTTCACGTAATTTGTGGACGCCCCCTAAGCGAATTTGTGCGCAACGGAATTGCGGCCGTCATCTGTAAAATATATTCGGAGGCCTTCCACTTGCCAGAGCCGAAATTCTAAGCTATTCCGGTCAGGGCTTTATCTCAATGTTATCCGCATCCGAAAGTTAAGACTAGATGACGCCCGCAAGACGCAACTCCGTTACGCCAAAATTCGATTCGAGAGCCCTTCCCATACAAAAAAAAACATTTGTTTTTCTACTTTCGCTTCATAGCGGTACGGAGACCTTCGTGTGTGAGTACGACTCGCACTTGGCCGATTTTATTATTATAGAAAGCTGACATCGAGATCGAGAGAAAAAGTTAACTCAAATCAAAATGTACGTTTTGTTCATGATGTTTAATACCAAAACAGAACAAAACGTTATTTGTTCACATTTTGATACTAAGTTATAACTTCTGTAACTAAGGTCTAAGGCCCGTAATAGTTAAACCGCTTTTATGCTCAAGATCATTTTTATTAGGATCAGAGGCAGCGTAAGGCGTGGGCTGTGTGGGGGTCCGCCCACGCGCGGCCTCGCGGTTCTACGGGCCTCGCGCCGTATATTAGTGATCGAAGCTCGCGCCCCTTGGACAGCGCGCTTTTTAGGGTTCCGTACCCAAAGGGTAAAAACGGGACTCTATTACTGAGACTTCGATGTCTGTCCGTCTGTCCGTCTGTCCGTCTGTCTCCAGGCTGTAACTCAAGAACGGTAAAAGCTAGAGAATTGAAATTTTCTCAGATTATGTATTTCTGTTGTCGCTTCTTCTTATTATTCAACTTTCGTTTGGCATATTCAATAATTGAATGCGTGAAAATCCACCCGCGTTGAAAGAAAAGTGTCATAGCGAGCGCTACGATTTCAACGCGCGTCACGGGCATGCCTCACGAGTCACGTTCGCTGTTGACTGCGCTATAACGCATGCCCTTGATGAACAAAAAAAGTCCCAGTGTGGGCAAAGTTATGAGAGTTTAAAAAAAATGGGCCTTAGTATCTGTGTTCTCTCAATTCGTTGTTCGTGGGTTCGATTCCGCCTACGCGATGTTTCCCATTGGCAGAGAATAAAGTAACACAAGTGTCCTTGGGCATTGCGCACACACTTGGACACTATAAAAATAATGATAATTGTAATGTTTGACGACCTCTGTGGCTCAATGGGTAGAGTGTGTGGACTGCATAGCTCAAGCCGGGGGTCGCGGGTTCGAATCCCACCGACGCGACGGAACAAAAAAGTTTTTCAGTGTTCCTGGGTCATTGTCCATGGATGTCACGTATTAAATATTATCATATGTACCTATATAATATTATGTGTATGATAATATTAGGCTGTAAGCTTACTGTAAGCTACAAGGCTACAGCTTACAAGTTATAACAGTGGCAAAATGTAAATCCTGCCACAAAAATAATTATAATATTTTGTAGGTATACACATTTATTATTCAAAAGTTAAATATTGATTTCACGAGCGTGATAGCTTTATGAGTAATAAAGCACCTAATAATTACCCAAAGCCAATTAAGATACACAACGCTATCGGCTATGCTAGTCGCTATATACCTATATGTACATAATTTATTAAGAAAAAAATATTATTCAGGACCAAAAAAATTTCGATTCCTAGGTTCAAAGTTGGGTAGAGCACAATTCGCCCGCAATAGCCTTATTTTGTTCGAATGTAAGATTGAAAGTCAAAGGTAATAAAAGACGTGCAATAAACAAACATACTGTCATAATTTTTCAGATCTGTTAAGCCGGCTGTACACTCTCGCCGAGACACAGCGAGGCGGCCCGAGTGCGAGAGTGTAACTGGGTGCGCTCGCCTCGTCTCGCCTGTCTCGGACCCTCTCGGTCCGTTGTCGGTATTTTGCGCCCGAGACAAACGATCTCGCGAGGAAAACGAGCGCACTACTGTACACTCTCGAGTCTTTCAGTACTAGTCCCGCCGTTGGACAGTGTAGAACAGAAAAATAATAATAATAAACGTCATTATTAGTCATTATCTGTGAGAAATATAATTAAATATGATTATAAATCTTTGGATTACAGTGATATCTTTCGATGCATGGTGAATGGTGAATGGTCGTTTTCGTCCATCTTCTCTGAGTTCATAACTGCGATTCAACTAAGCGAGAATGTACATGATCGCACTCGGGCAAGGGGCTCTCGCACGAGACTCTCGCCCGAGAGCTCTCGGCGAGAGTGTACAGCGGGCATTATGTGTCATCTGTCATCAATTTACCAAGAAGAAGAAGTACAATAAACACGAACATGCTTTGCATCTTGTTTCAAGTGTTCAACTAATAATAATTACCTATTGTTTTAAAACATTATTAATTAGAAATAAATAGTTGTTTAGAAGATAATAACGATGACGCAATATCCACTACAAGGTACTATGATTCTTTATTTTTTTCTTCCTAACCTCTTTCAAATATTTGAGAAACATCGTGTTTCCTTTTGATATTTTGCTTCTTCTTTTGATATTACTTAACATTATTTTATTATACTTGTGTGCCAGTTGACTCTAATTTGACGCAATTTCAGCTTTAAAACGCAAACTTGAGGATGAAAGTATATCATTGCCGAAACGGTTAAAGCTGGCGAAAAACGTTGTTAATTCACAACATTTTGCCACTGCACCGAAAGAGAGAATCATCGGAGAATGGCTGAGCAGTCTCATAGAGAACAGGAAGATCAGGAGCCGAGAAATAAAGGAAATATTGAATTGGACGAATAATGCAGAATCTTTGACCAGTGATTTGAAATGTAAACTTATAAAGGTAACTTTATTTAATTAAATATACTTTTACTTTGATAAAAACTTACTTAAACGTAACTCTTTGTGTGCAGGCAATTACGGCATTTTTAGATTATTCAAACTTTGTTTCATGGGAGCTGGCAGGGGGGTGCCAGGTGGTGCATTTGCACAATTATTATTTAAATAAAAAGCCGTCTATTGGAAATCAATTTCGAGCCAAGATTAGGTAGTTATTAGTATGGTCAACCGCATGCCAGTGGAACATTTTGTAACCCTATTACCATGTACAAAGATAGTTTGTAATGTTTCCGCACTAAATGTATTCTGTTGACGTAAATAGATAGTCACTGTTACTAGTAAAAATCAAAAAGAAAAGAAAGAAAACTAAAATTTGCACCCCTTGGAAATTATTTCTGCCGGTGCCCATGCTTTGTTTGAAAACATTTTCTATATTGGTTAAAATGTGCATCCTAATTTAGCTGTCCTAATCCAACAATACTGCTTTAGAGCTTGTCTAACTTGAAATGACGCGCCCCTCCCTCGTATTCACAGAACAAAAATGTTTCATTTATATCAACTTTGAAGTGGTGGGGCGCGTCATTTCAAATTAGACAAGCTCTAATATTATGGCTTTGATGCATGCGCTGTGTAATAAAACACAATATGGTAGTGTCATAAACAAATTACTATAGACTTGATTTAACACAAGATAAGCCCGCAACTCTTTTGCGCTAAAATTCGTTTATTGTGCAAAAACCTTAATTTTTTCTGCAATGAAAAGTATCATATTTCCTTTTGCCGGTACTCAAAGTATTTCCATACCAAATTGCATCAAAATTGGTTCAGCGGTTTAAGCGTGAAGATGTAACAGACAGACATACTTTCATATTTATAATATTAGTAAGGATTTGTTTAACTGTTTTTAAATATTTATAATCATATTTCTTCTTATACATTTCAGGTTGTTTCTCAATATCTACATAGTGAAGCTTTAAGCAATGATGATGTTCAGCTTGTCACAGCGTTTATAGAGAACCCAAAAATTTCAACACAACTTACAACCCAAATAGATAATTTTCTCTTCATCGCAATAAATTTACTGGACCATTTAAATCATGATGAAAATAAACAGCTCCAGCAGAGTATATTTAACTGTATAGCAAAATATTACAAGGAATCTAAAAAGAAACTAGAGTTTATAGTAAAGTTTTTAGACGGAGAAAATTTAGAAACAATATTCCAATATGTACGTACAAATCGTGAATCTGTAATTGATCTTTGTCGAAGTGTTTTGTTTCCAATGATTAAAAGACCTGTATTTGCAAGTTTTCTTACAAATTTGATACGTAAAGACAACATGGATGAGCTGATCTCTGAAAAGGGTGAAAATATACAATCGGTGCTCAAAATTATGAGTGCTTTCTTCACATTTCCAAACGGAAGATCTAAGAAAGATGCCCAATTTCTATCTGACTTCATTGATATATTTGTTACCTGTTATAAACATGAAAGTCAACTCATATTTGCCTTCTTTATCATGGCAACAAATGTTCTGAACATCCAACAAAGTTACATGAATCCAGCTATGAAAATGCCACCGATATTATTTGAAGAGAATGATGATAAAATTAAAAGAAATCTCTTTCTAAACATGTTGGAGGTGTTACTACATAATGAAATAGACATAAGTGTAAGACTAACTGATACATTAGGAGAGAAAATAGCTAAAGTAGAAGTGAAAAAAACTTTTATGACGTTCTTACAAGCGACCATGATGGGTGTATTGAAAATGGAAGGAAAAATTGATAAAACATCTCTACAGATTATAAATGTTTCTTTGAAACTAGATCCCAGTATAGTTGAACAGAAAATGGACAAAATATTACCGTATATTATGACTGCGAAGAAAAACAATTCAACTATGAATGTTTATATGGAAACAATGAACAGTTTGTTGGAAGTTTTGTTTAAACTAAGCCGAGGAGTGGATTTTGTTAGCAAAATGGTTCCGCATTTGAAATTGTTTCTGGAAGGTTCTAACGTCAGTCAGTTTGAGATTAAGCAGAAACTTAATGAGTCTATGGAACTTGGAGGAAACTGTGACAAGTTAAGCAATAAGATTATCACTGGGAACGATATATTACCACCAGCATGTGTTGAAATGTATGGACAGTTAACTTCTGAATTAATGTTCAGGCAAAATAAAGAGCTTCTTATATCCCTACAGAAAGATTTAGAAGAAAATTGTATTATGATGTTAGAGGAAGGTTTTGTCAGTGAGTATTGTTTTCTTTCATATATTTTATTGTAATTAAATCCCCGATCGAAGGATTTAAACAATTTCCCCCTAAGTACTAAGTGATCCACACTATTAGCTAGGGATTACAATTTTTGTCTCATATAATGTAAGAAAACTCGCTTGACAGAAATAAAATATTGCTTAACTATAATATCTGTACACAGTGTGGATATTTCTGTTAGCAAAAAGATAGTTGACTAACCTAACCTATAAACTTAAATAAAGGAATGTTTCCTTCGAACGCCAATTTTACAGCATCATAATCAAAACCCTCGTATTTTTCATTTTGCTTAAAAATACAGAAACAAATCACATGTATTCACAGGTCCATCAATCATAACCCTGACAGAAGTGCTGTCGGCCATCTTGTCGAGTTTTCTGCGTCACAGCAAAATGGCGGACCACACGGTACCTTTGAATGTTGCCCAGGAATTCTGGTCGATATTTCAGAAAGCTGAAAATGAATGTTTGCAGAAATTCGGGGAGTGTGTTCTAAAATTGAATTATGTAAGGAACTTTATTATTTTTTTCCATTGTTACTTTAACCTATCAATCCCCAAGCAGCAGCCGGCCGCCGCATAGCAATTGAAAAAATTGTGTCTGCGATACCCACGATGGAGGTGCTACAAGCTGTGAACTTAATTATTCGATCGCGGATTCTTGGAAATCTATTGTTATTCTATTGTTGTCGCGGTCACTGGTGTCCTTAAGGGGGCCTTGATGGGTTAACAGAGTATTACTATATTTAGCCCTTCAATTAATATGAAAAATAATTGAAAAATATGATACCCGTAACATTTTTTTTCTTTTCAGAATCCACAACTTATCATTGCATTTCTGCAGCTATGTCTTGGTTTTGCCCAACTAAAATTATTAAATGTTAAGTATAGCAACACTAAACTAAATTTACCAGAAGTGACAGATATTTTGGAAGTCTCAGACTTGAGTATTATTCTACCTAGTTTGAAGAAAAAGCAATGGAAGTCTTTGGAGTCTAAAATTCAAGAAGATAATGCTGTTTTGATATGGGTAAGTGAACATATTATATTTTTGTGTAGTAGTAAACATCTTTATTCCTTTACTAGCTGTTTCCCGCGACTTCGTCCGCGTTATCATAGTATACCTATATAGACTTTCATTTAAACTTTCAACCCCTATTTCACCCCCTTGGGGGTAATATTTTTAAAAATGTATGCAAATGTATCCACGTTTTTAAACACGTATCCAATCATTTTTAATCAGTAGCCCAAACATAAAATTTCATGCTTCTAACTCAAGAAATAACGGACTTCCATTGAAACTTTCAACCCCAATTTCACCCCCTTGGGGGAAGAATTTCCAAAAACGCTTATATACATATCCATTCATTTTTAATCAGTAACCCAAAGATAAAGTTTCATGTTCCTAACTTAAGAAATGACGGACTTTCATTCAGACTTTCAAGCCCTATTTAACCCCCTTAGGGGTAAAATTTTCAAAATTGCTTTCTTAGTGGATGTCTACTTAGTAAAACAAACCTACTCACCAAATTTCGTGGCTGTAACTTTAACGGTTTTTGCTCAGCGATGATGAATCAGTCAGTCAGTCAGGACATGAAATTTTATAAGTATAGATTATAATAAAAAAAAATACATTAACACTGTTAGAACTAAAAAGAAGTACACACGTCATAACTAATTATTAATTATATTTTAAAAATATCACTTTATTATTTTATTGTTTTCAGGACAATCTTCTTCTTATAAAAGTTATGGCATTCAAGATTATGCCAACTAATAATAACATTCTACAATCTATTAGTAACACAAAATCACATTTAATAAAACAAATATCCAAACATATAAACAGAGTAGATAAATATTATTTTCTGAAGGAAATATTTACAGATATTCACAAGAGTCAATTGAAAAATCTTGCTAAAACCATAGTCAAAGATTTCTCCAGTGAAATATTTGAATTTGGAACAATTTCAAATAAAGAATTGCTGCAAGCTATCGCTTTAGAAACTTCGAAGGTTCTAATGAAATCTATGGAAAATGTTACAATAGCAAAACCTATGAATAAATATGTGAGTGATATAGCATCTTTGGGGAAAGAAAATGATTTGAAACAAACAATACGTAATATAACTATGGAGAATGATGTTGAATTAATGAAATATCTGGACATATTACAGAAAATTCAAATTCCATATTTGGATGAGAGTTTTCAACTGGCAGCCATCTTGGTTTTGTTGATGGTAAAGAAATGTTGCCAGACGAAAAAACATAAACGTACAATAGATAACATATTACATGGAATATTTGAATTAAGTCCGAAGTATCCAGACATTTATAAATTATTCTCTGTTGAAGCCATTTTTGATTTCGAGGATAATATAATATTAGAATTATTGACTTTATCTAATAAAGCGTCAAATAATATGTTTATAGTCAAATGCATTTTGGAATCAGCAGTGAAGAAGGTGAAAACTGATTCTGACATTATCAAAAATACTGTAGACATTCTTCTAAAAAACCACAAGACAAAAAGCAAAGATATAGAACTATTTAACAATAGCGTATTTCAAATAAGTTGTGCAGTTCTGCCGTTGATTGCTAAGGAAAAACGCGCCATAACCACAAGTGCGTTTAGGTCTATTTTAGCAAATCTTCAAGAGAAGCTCAACAATGCTATGTTAAAATCATTTAAAAATATAGATTTTTCTCAAATTAATATTGAACCTGGTAACACAGATACTAAAGTGGCAATACTGAATGCTATGGGCGCTTATACATTGACTTTGCTGAAATGTTGTGAAAGCACCGAGGCTGAAGAAATTAAAAGCTTAGATTGTCTGTGGTCTGGCTTGGATTTCTTTGTCAATAATGCTGTGAGTATTTTTCAATGTCTTTTAATTTTATACCAGCTTTTTTTCCTAGAGCAAAAGTATCCTACACACACTGGCAAAATTAGCGGTACCTATGTTCCGCCATGTAAAAGGGCCACAACTTGAATTCAAGCGGGTGGGGCGGTGTGAAACCCTTTTTTATAGTTTCTAAGCTCATTTAAGAAATAAAATATTGAACAAAACTGGCAAGTTGACAGATTTTTATTGCAATTATGCCCTACTAAGTGTTTTTCGATGATTGACGTTGTAAGTGTTTCTGATAAGAATGGTGTTTTTAGCGGGGTGCAAGGTATGCTAGCTCATTTGATTGTTTGGTTTTTGGAATAACACATTGCTAAGATACAAAATTAGTGTTTTTCCAGCATCAACGACAGCTAGAGCTGTAACCACGATACAGATAGGTCTCACCTACCGTTCGGTCGGTCAGGCCTTAGGTGTGTCGGCTTTCGTGGTCCATCGTAACTTTCAACGCTACAGAGAGACTGGATCTTACGTTCGGAGACGAGAACAAGGCAGATATCGGGTGGCAATGGTTCAGGATGACCGTTTTGTAAGGGTACAAGCCTTAAGAAATTGACCTCAAACTGCTTTGCAGAGACGAAACCTATCGGAACAGGTCCGAGGTGTACGTGTAAGTGATTGTACAGTAAGAAGAAGACTCAAAGAAGTTAAATTAAACTCAAAAGTGCCAGTAAGGGCACCAAAACTTGAGACAGGACATCAAAGAGCCAGGCTAAGATTTGCGCGTGAACATCAAAATTTGACAAGTGAGTGAAATCGTGTGCTGTACAGTGATGGGAGCAAATTCTGTGTAAATTTTGTTGACAGGCGATAAAGAATATGGATAAATCGTAAGGAACGCTATAGAGTATAGACCATCAAACTAAACGGACACAGTGGCCTATCATGCAGGCTTCGTAATGGTTTGGGGTGGCATATGATTTGGAGCCCGCACGTAGCTGATGATTGTTAATGATGGTATTTTGACAGTACAGGGTTATAGCACAGACATTCTAGAACTGCATGTTGTGCCTTTTACACAGTTTTAGGTAGTAACTTCAATTTTATGCGCGTCCATAGAGTAAAATAATCGGGCACTATGACCTAAATGATGCTGGCGTAGCCCAGGTGGAGAGGTCAGCACGGTCTACGGACGTGGGTCCGATTGAGGACGTGTGGCACATCAAAGGGTGAACGGTACGAGTTAAAACTCCAGATCCAAAATGTGTCCAGGAGCTCGAGTTGGCGCTACTAGAATAGAAGAATATCCCACAAGAAATGATTGACAATCAAAATTCAAGCATGGAATGGCGTATCCAGATTCCAGACTCTCTTGAGATCCATAGAAGGCATTACACGCCTTTAACATGGCATTTCTTAAGTAAAAATGAAGAATTTAACTTAAAAACTTACTACTGAAATTTAAAAAAAATTCTTAATTTTTGATTTTTGCAGATTTTTGCCCTACATTTATATAAGTTTTATTTTTTAATCATTAATTATTAAATTAATAAATAAATATATTTTAAAAAACAGCCAATAATTTTCAAAAAAAAAAATTTTTGTAATGTTCCTCTAATTTTGCCGGTGTGTTTATTTAAACCCTTTAATACTCTTTTGAGATAAAGATAACTATTCAAGGTGTGCTGTCTTTCTCTGTAATGTAACTTTTCTGATGTGCCAGACGTAGACAAGCAGACTTTGTATAGTACCTCAACCTGCGGCCCGTCAGCCCCGTATCAGGAAGCCTACAACGAAATCGTTTTGAGACTCAAATAATCGGAAGAAAATGCAGCGTCCAGCGTCATCGTGGAGCGGAGCTTGCGGTGCCTGAATTGACCAATCGTGCTATTCCAACGGAATGACAGCGAAGCGGAGCGAAGATTTCGTGCATGGTGATTGGTCAATTCAGCACCGCCAAGCTCCGCTCCGCTTCAGTGGAAATGCAGCCTTTCAACGTCATTTCTCGTTTGTTAGAGTAAAGGTGAACGCAGATTTGGGCCGCATCGCACGCACCGCAGTCGCCGCATTCGAATTCTTTATATGAAGTTAAGGCAAGCTCGCATACCTACCCGCGCCGCAGTCTTCGCAACTTCATAATAATATGAAGAATTGCGAATGCGGCGACTGCGGTGCGTTCGGTGCGGCCAAATCTGCGTTCACCTTAAGACGCGGCATTCTCGTACGATTGTTTGAGTCTCAAAACTGTTTCGTGATACGGCGGACGGCCTCAGTGGCTTACATGAATCGATAATTTTGAACGTAATTTTTTTACTCCTAAATAATTTTGATTGCGGTCCGCGACACCAAAACTAAAACATGTTTGTGCCCCTGTAATCTGTATAAAAAGTAGAGTACCGCTATTGTATAGTTATTTCTTAGTCCATAGCGAAAACAGTATACCTCAACCTAAAAAAGTTTCAGTATTTAAATACTATTATTTTATTTCAGATTCAAGCCATAGAAAGCCCAGACACAAAAATTCAACACATAGACACATCACTGCAACTTCTAAACGTTACATTGAGGTATTTAAAAAAACTCGAGTCTCACAAAGTTTTCGAGAAAAAAGATGAGTTGTTCCAAAAGATATGGACAAGTATCCAGACTAGATTAATATTATACAATCAGAAGGAAAGAAAGAGTAATATCTTGGAGGAAATTTCTGTGACATTAAAGTTTTTGGCTGAATTGTCGTCTGTGGAATGCTTCGGGACGCGTTTTGTTGGAGATCTGAGTAACTTTGCTGTTTTGAAGGTATGTTTTATTTGTATTCGCATATTTTATAATATTAATAAAAATGGTTAGTATATTATGGCCATCTTTCAAATAGGTTGTTTTCTAGTTGTCAACCTACTATTTTGCTGAGGTCGATAGATGGCGATAGTTGCAGCAAATCACCCTATAAGGTATAAACTATAAAGGGTACGAGTATCTTACTGCAAGTAAAAATCGCTGCGACATAGAATTATTATGCTTTGCACAAACCTACGCGACCACGTGTGTTTTGTATTGACGCTGCCGCTTCGCAGTCGCGTGGTCGCGTAGGTTTGTGCTAACCATTAATGTTTTTGTGCATGAGTGAAAGAGACAAACAATATGTGAATAAAGGATTTTGTACGTGCTTCGCTACCGGACTTTTCTCTTGCCATATTCTGGTCATAACATGAAGGGTAATAATGATGAACGTCCAAAAAAAATTAAATCATAACGATGAATGCCATTCGGTCACTTGAAACAATATCTTTAAAATGTATTTACAAAATTAGCAATATCGCTTTTAGTTCGGTGATAATAATGTTTTTTATATTTCGGCTACACGGCTAAAACGCTCAACGTCACAGGTGTTTCCTTTTAAATAATATTTACTGTTTCGTTTCGTTATACCGTTCTAAATTAAAAAACCCAATTATCTTAAAACTAATAACTTAGGACATTCATCATCATCAATCATCATTGTTGCAGTGGACCTTCACATCGAAATCAGTTCGGTCATTTAACATTTGAGAATTTTATGTATACTGGAACTTGCAACTGCATTCTGGCTTATCCCCTGTCAGATAAAGCCAAAGAAATTTATAAGATGGTTAAGGTAGCACTCAATAGACGTGCAATAGATTAATATTGATTTAAGATTAAATTTAATTGTTGTTCTAATGGAGCGACATAGTCAATGTTGACTAAGCTCCCTAAATAAAGGAAAAAAAAAAACATTTTAATTTCCAATTTTGACATTTCAGAAACCATCGTTAATTCTCAAAGACGAAGAATCCACAAACTCAGAGATATCGTCGCGAAAAGTATCTAAATATTTATGGCTGCAGTGTCTAAAAGCGAATATTATAGCGCCCAAATGTGTTGCCCTCACAAAACTTATTTATAAAGCGACGAAGAATTTATGTTTTTGGATACAGCAACACTACGAGGTGGAACAAGATGGCGGACACCAAAATGGTGGAATTCAAGATGGCGATGTTATTGTGAATGTCGAAGATTCGATTTGCGAATTGATAAAGTATGATTTGGATGTACTTTCGGAAGTCATTTTGGCAGCGAAAAAGGTAATAAATGGTTTAAAATGCTTCCTACCAAGAACAATAATAAGAACATAGAATATAAAATTGGTAGCTATTAATTCTAACAATACGTCAAAGGCAAGGAGTGAAAGTGAAATATCTTTGCTTTTTTGCTTTTTGTCTCAGTTTTGGAGTCCAATATCACAATTTCTAAAAAGCCAACTTATTTTTAATGCTAAAAGTCGTAATCCCAACGTTGAAATTGAACTCAGAATCCATATTGTTGTTTATAATGAAAATAACTTATTTATGACTGATAATATCACTTTATTTTAATTATAAAGTAACAGAAATGCAATTCACACTATAGTCCGCGCGGAACTAGTTGGCCGCGCTGCCGGCACCTGCCGGTATGTGATCATACCGGCAGCGCGGCCAACTAGTTCCGCGCGGACTATAGTAATATTCACAGAGCAGAGAGAGATGACATCGGTCATAGACCACAGATCAAAAATTATATAAAGGGCGGGAAATTTAAATTATTACAACACATTATGTCTGAAGACTTCACAGTAAAAGCTCTCTCAAAGGTGAACGCAGATTTGGGCCGCACCGCACGCACCGCAGTCGCCGCATTCGAATTCTTTATATAAAGTTGCGTGGAGTGCGGCGCGGGTAGGTATGCGAGCTTGACTATAACTTCATATAAAGAATTCGAATGCGGCGACTGCGGTGCGTGCGATGCGGCCCAAATCTGCGTTCACCTCAATGTTTCAAGTCTTTAGGCTGTGTTTCCACTGAAGCGGAGCGGGGCTTAGCGGTGCCCGAATTGACCAATCGTGCTATTCCAGCGGAATGTCGGTCAATTTGGCACCGCTAAGCTCCGCTCCGCTTCAGTGGAAACAGCCTTACTCTGAGAGTCCACCTATTAAAATATTTTTGTTAGATATTTAGTATATTTTTTTCTTTGTTTAAACTTAACTTTTTTATTGTTCTTATTTCAGATACCACTGGACTACAAATTTGTAGACGCAATATTCGAGTTGCTCCATGTGATACATTACATATTAGGCTCGAAGGTTTTGGACAGAAGGTGTATAATATCTTGGCAAGCGTTTTTCACCCTTTTCGACGGGTACTCAATGATACTAAACAATCTTCTGTTGTCTAGAGAAGAGTTGTTAGAAGATAGGTGGGAAAAAAAATACAAAATACATTCATACTATTTTAATTTATAAACGGGAAATCACAATAATATTATGTGTCCGTCTCTAGTTTTCTATTCACGCTTAAGAGCTCTCCTGACTAAAAAAATCAAATATCGTCCGTCTCTTCTTCACACTCACGCCCGTCTTTCATATGCCAAGTGAAAAAGGACGACGCGAAATCATCGCAAAGTTAGTTTTACTTGAATAAAAGACGAAATATAATGATTATGAAAAAAGTGTTTTGAGCAAATTTAGGTTAAATTATCAATGCCTTTTTAGATATTAAAAAATATTAAAGAAAAGACAACAAACTTCGAAGATCCAAGTAAAAATGTGTCTAAAACAAGGTTTTTTGTAAAAAAAGAAACTATCGAGAATTTTTTTCAGTAATCGTGTTTTCGTCTTGAGCATTTAATCTTCATGAACTGAAGTTACTTGTGTCAAAAAATCAGTTTTCTAGACCTTACAGATTTTGAGATCTAGGTTTAGGTATGTAGTTAGGGTCAGGTGCGCTCTTAAACCTGAACAGATTTAGATGAAGTTTGGTAGGAAATAAAGTGACCACACATAATTATAGTATCTAAGAAATTCAAAGGCTGAGTCCTACTTACGTTATCTGGTCAAGTTATGTTAAATCAATGTTAGTCGTGATCTATCGACCGGGCTTGATATAACTTAACGAAAATGATTAGGTCTGCCTGCACATATAATGTACTATCAGAGAAGTTGATTCCTATGCAGATCGGGGACCTACGTAGTTTGGTCGCGTTACGTCAAACCCAGCCGACAGATCACAATTATTAACATTGAATTGACATTTTCGACCAAATAATGTTGGTCTATCAAATGCATAGGAATCAATTTCCTCAATGGTACATAATATGAATAAATTGTCTGATTTTACTAATACATTAAAATTACTCTGATTTCTTTCTTAATTCATTCCGTTTGCTACATTTCAGGTGGCCATGTTACATCCAGTGTTACAAAACACTCGTACAATGTCTATGTGAACGGACCATGGATTTGAGCACTCATGTAGCAGCAAACAGAGATATTGAACATAAGATTGCAGAGTGTGGATACTCCGTTGAGAAGTAAGTTGAACTAGAGAAAATCTTGTATATTAAGGTGGTTCGTTTTCCAATTTGTAATTTGTATGTGTGTGTGTGAATCACTTGCGCGCCGCTTCGCCGGTGCTAAATACACAGATATAGCGATTTTAACACTTAAAATGTCAAAGTATTGTTAGTTACATCAAAAATATTACGCTATTACCGGTAAACACTTTACTTCCTAAAAATTTGTTCTATTTTGTTGAAAAAAAAAAAATAATATGCTCTATATCAGGGGTTCCCAAACTTTTTCGCACGCAGGATTGCGAGAACGCGTGAGCTTTCTTTCCGCGGTTCTGCGTGCGTGTGCCTGCTTGTCACCAGCAGGCCCTCCTCGAGCCCATACAGGCTCCGTGGCCAAACCGAAGCTCTTCCAGGGCTTGTGTAGGCCTGACACTGGTGTCGCGATGCGCGAAGAATACGCAGCGCATTGCAACCCTCTCGGGGACTCGGTGCAATGGGCGGCGGCAACCCCATACCGCCGCCCCGAGCTCCTTGGCTAAGGTGGGACGCTGTGGTCATTTGGGTTGACCCGTCTTCGCCTTGGCCTACTTCTGCGACGAGGGTTGAGCGCCTCCTCTATTGCGGAGATGACATCGTGAGCAAAACCTCCACCGCTTTCCACTCTTGTTCGCCTCTCAACATTGCACGAAACAGTGCCGGCAGCGAAAGGTCCGATGGCAGCACTTACGATCTCGCATAGGTACCGACCGAAGCAGGCATGCCCTGTCAGCACCTGTGTGAGTCGGAAGGAGAGCGCGCCGGTCTTCCTTGTCAACCACTGTTTCAGCACTGGTCGAATGGCCTGCACCAGATTTACGCTGACTTAAGGCTCTCGCAGCCTTTCCTCCCATAGTTCTAAAATAAACATCTTTATTTTATTTAATAGTTTATGTACACAAAACTATTTACAGTGAAAGTCTTATAACTAAATACATTTTTGGTACAAAGGTACTACTTATTCCTATTGGAATCTCTTCCAGTAGACCTGCTACAGGAAATTTAGAAAAAAAAGAAAGGTAACAACAATTAGTGCACACAACAATTGTGTCTTAGATATAAAATAATTATAATTAGGTACTTAAAAAAAAATCATGAATTAAGTAATATAAAGGAAAACTATAAATATATGAATGTAATACTAATATATAATTATATCAATAATATACATACAAAATATACAAATACACAAATATTCAAATAATAATATTTAATAGTATTATAGGTACTTAAGGGGTTTGTTGACGTAGGTGACATTATTAGGAGAAGCTTAAATAGTGCTCATACAGTCTTTTCTTAAATAGTGCAAGAGTTTCACATTCACGTATATGACTTGGCAAGGAGTTCCAAAGCTTAGCGGCATTAACTGTAAAGGAGTATGCAAAGAAGTCCGTACGATGAGGAGGGATATCTAAAAGGGTGCGTCTAAAGGATCTACAGGATGAATTTTGCAAGTTGGGAAAGGAGAAGCGGCCTTTTAAATAGGAAGGGGATGTAGGACTAAATAAAATGTTAAATAGGAAACACAGTAAACGGTAATTTCTACGCAAGCGAATAGGGAGCCACTGCAACTGCTTTCTATATTCGGACACGTGATCATATTTCTTAAGGCCAAAAATGAAACGTATCGAAAGATTTTGCAGCCGTTCTAATTTGTTTAAAATATCTTCATTCGCGTCTAAGTAGCAAACATCTGCATAATCGATAATGGGTTGGATAAGGGTCTGCGCTAATAAGATTTTAGTAGGAGTTGGTAAAAACTTTTGGAGCAATTTGAGAGAGTGCAAGGTGTGATAAACTTTACGACTAATGTTGCTCACATTGGAATTCCATGACAGATGTTCGTCAAAAATAACTCCCAGGTTTTTAGCAGTGTCGGAGAAAGGTATCGTAGTGCCGTTTAATATAATTGGAGGAAGAGTGGTTTTATCAAGTAAAGCTAGCATCCGTTTACTGCCTATTAACAGTGCCTTAGTTTTAGTGGGATTTACGAGTAGACCAAAAGACTGCGCCCAATCACTTATACGTCTAAGGTCATCATTGATGAGAGAAATGGCGGTAGCTGCATTGGGTATGGTGAAATGCCGGTATATTTGCAAATCATCCGCATATAGATGGAATTTACATACTAGTATTTTTACAATAAAATTTATGAAGATGGAAAAAAGAAGCGGAGAGAGAACTCCACCTTGAGGGACACCCGCATCGAGATCAGACCAATCTGAGTAGTTATTATTAATCGTAACTCTCTGCGATCGACCCCTAAGATAGGAGTTAAACCAGGACAGGACGGAAGGGGACAAATTTAGGGACCGTAACATACTGATAAGAATATCAAAATCGATAGAATTAAAGGCACTACTGAAATCTAAAAGTATAAGGGCGGTAAGGGATTTATTCTCCATGGCCCAGCGAATGTCATCTGTGATATTTAAGAGGGCAGAAACGGTGCTATGTCCAGAACGAAACCCCGACTGCAATGAGCTAAGTTGGTTATTTTCTAGTAGGAAAGTAGTGAGCTGCTGGTGAACGATGTTCTCCAAAACTTTAGATAGGAACGGTAGTATGGAAATGGGGCGAAAGGAAGATAGTGAAGTAGGATTAGGAACTTTTGGTAGGGGAATAACATTTGCCTTTTTCCAGTCCCGAGGAAAACAACCAGAGGAAAGAGAAAAATTAAAGATGTGGGTCAAAATAGGGAGTAAGGAGGGGAGAATCATCTTAATCATCTTGGAAGTCACCATGTCACAGCCAGCTGCCTCTGAAGAAATTGATTGAACGGCAAGTCGGACCTTCGTTTCAGTGCAAGGGGTAAAAGTAAATGACGGACAACTGATGGGTAGATTGGACAGGGATTTCAAGGTATTAAGTTTCAAGTTATTATTTAAACGGGTTGGCGGTTGGGAAAAGTGTTTGTTTAGGGCATTTAAATCATGATCATTTGAATCAGAGATAGGAGATTTGCCAATACCAACTGATTTGAGAAATTTCCATGTATCTGCTGTGTTACGGTTTAGTAAGGAGGAGTAAAAGTAGCGCCGCTTAGCATCGCGACACGAGTGATTACAGCGATTACGCAACAACTTAAACTTGGCATGGTTTAATTCATTAGGGCAAAGCTTAGATTTCCTCTTGGCCTTATCACGTGCCGCCATTAGCTCCTTAATAGAATCTGTAAGCCATGGTGCCGGGTTATGTTTTACTTTAATTCTCCTTACAGGGGCATGTCGATCATAGAGGTTTAATAAAATATTATTAAAATTAACAATTTTGTCGTCCATGTTCGCGCTATTGAGTACGGATGTCCAGTCTAAATTTTTGGCATCTTCCCCGAGTGCTTGTTTATCAATATTATTGAAGCTACGCGAAAGGACAGTTTGGGCTTTACGTTTAGGGGGTCTAATTTTGTAGGACAGGAAAATAAGGTCATGGTAGGAAAAAGGGGCGTCGAGCTGTCCATGAGTGGCTACATTATTAGGAGATGAAACGATCATGAGATCCAATAGTGAGGGGGTGCAATTAGGGGAATGATGGGTAGGATCAGAAGGAAGGACATGAAGGTTGTAGGAATTTAAAAGCAACTGTAACTTACGTGAACGATAGTTATCTTTAACAAGGCAGGTGTTAAAATCTCCCATAATTATAACGTGTTGATAACTAAGACGAAAACTAGTAAGAAGATTGTCAAGGGAGTCAAAGTAGTCGATACCGGAATTAGGGCTATATAAAACAATCAGGAGCAATTTGGTATGGTGAATGACAATCTCGATGGCCAGATATTCCGCTTGCTCTGAGTAAGAAGAAGGAGACATATGAACTATATTGTATTCAATACCAGCGCGGAGATATATGGCAACACCACCACCACCCTTGCCAGTTCTGTCGTTACGAATTAGGACAAATCCAGGAATGGGATATTGTGTAGATGGAAGGGAGGGCTTAAGAAAAGATTCCGAAATTAAGACGGCATCAAGATTAGCAGCGCTGAAGGACGCAAGGAGATCGGGATAATGACCGGGGATGCTTTGGGCGTTAATGTGTGCTATGTTCAGGTTAATATTGGAACTGCTAAAGATGTTAGAAAGTTGATCACCCAAGACAATAGGTAATGAAGGCGATGAACTGTTTGCACTTCTAAAACTCAACGACGAGGAGCACGAGAAGAAACTGCTGTTGAGGTCATCCATAATAAACCCTGTATAATTAATAATATACGATAACGAATTATTTATATATAATATATAAAATAAACGAATAAAATAATAGTAAACTAAATAATAAACTTATAAAGATTAAAAATATTCTGACTAAAAATAACTACGCTATTAAATTACAAACTAAGACTTACATCGAACTCACAAAGTACTCAAATTATACTCGATTAATTACAATTTAAGAACACTGGAACAAACTAAGAATGTTAAATAATAAAATTATTATGATATACATCGCTATGGCAGATTACAAAACAAAAATAAAACGAGTGGAAGGAGAAGATGAAGAATAGCTGCCATAGCGCATCTGACATTTGTCTGACGCTGTCAGCTGACAGTCAGCCTAAGGCAAGTGTCAGCTGTCAGGTGATACAATTTATGGTTGTGAGTTGTGACTGTGAGATATTTTGATTTTTGACAAAGAGGGATAGAACAGTAAATTTTAAATTTAAATAATTTTGAACATACCTACAAATTGTGAATCATAAACAAAAACCAAACAGAAAAGTGCCATGTGAATATGACAAACAAAAGAGCAATTATTATGGACTAGTAGGTTATTCACTAATGGCGACGCCGTGTTTGTCTTACGGCTCTTCCAGATTGTAGGTCCTGCGCATGAGATTCCTTCTCACAACTGATTGGAAACTGCGACATAAGCTTTTCCAAGGATATGAAGGACTCCACTTTACGGCGGTTCTTATCTGGGAGGATGATGTTAATTTTTCCTTCACTCGACCAACAGTTTTTGACGCCAAAATGCTTGCGAGCTGTAGTAAAAACCCTGTGTCTTTCTTTGGTCAAAAACTCTGACAGGGTGATATTAGTGCCTTTCAAAGCGGTCTTAGACTCCCACACAATTTGCCTATTTTCAAATGTTCTGAACCGCACTAAAATAGGTCTGGCCTTAGATGTTGAGAATCCAAGACGATGACATACCTGAATGCAGTCGGTATTCATATCAGAGAGCTTCATCTTATCAGAGAACACTTGATGAATCAGTTCACACGGTTTTTCATTTTGCTTCTCCGGAATACCATGAAAGAGAAGTACCTTTCTGCGCGTCATAGTTTCATGTCGGTCAAGCTTCAGAGAAAGGGAGTCAACATCATTCTTGAGCCTAGTTAGAAGCTGCAAAACAGTGGTCTTAAATTCCTTGAAGTCTTCGGAGAGAGAGACAATTTCTGGATTGGTTTTTGAACCCTCAGCAATCTTCTGTAATTTCTCCTCATATTTCTTCATACGGGAATCAAAAAAATTGCTCAAAGACTCCAGGTTATTGACATCCATTATTGTTGAAGTGTCCAAGAATAGTGACGATTTTTGAAGTAATGTGAATATTGAAAGTAGATATTGTTGAAAGGAGATGATTATTTGAAAATGAGTACAGGTGAGCCCAACATAGATTTAACACATCACTACACACATTTAACTTGTTTTACTTTTTATTTTAAATAATTTAATATAGAGCACCAAAATTGCTACCGTTTTTTGGGACTACCCGAAATATATCTTTTATGATTATATTTAGGTAAAGCAAGTAAATAATACCTAAACAAAATATATTTAATCATCTGCCTGCTTTACATAATTAATATTATAAATTTATTTTATAATTATTGTGGTTATGGATAATGATGGAGGATCGACTCACGGGCCACGGCGCCCCTCCTGCCTTTCCGCGGCGCACCAGGGCGCCGCGGCGCACAGTTTGGGAACCCCTAATCTATATATTATATTATATATAAACGCCATCTAGTGGTGCGACAGTACCTAGCTGACCGTGACGAACCACCTTTTAAGGGGCCGGGTACCCTTGAAATTCTCATACATACGTAATACCAAAATCATTTTCTCATACGAAAGTATTTAACATGTTTGAGTTATTTTTCAGCTTAAACTGGTAATTGTCTAGGTTCCTGCACAAAAATTTACTTCAAAATATTTAAACACTAAAAAATAGAGTAAAACACTAAAAAATATATAAATAAAAAGTAAATTCAATACAAAATATTTAAACTTAAAAAATATTTTTAGTATTTTAAATATTTTGTAGTAAATTTACTATTTATTTATATATTTTTTAGTGTTTTACTCTATTTTTAGTGTTTAAATATTTAGTAGTAAAAAATTAAAGGTCAAAAAATTAAAAAAAAAACACCTCACGTAATTTGTGGACAAAGATGATACAATGGGGATAGACGTAGGCTAGTTTATCGTGGCAAATTTCCTCCTACTTTTATCTATAATAGTATTTAAAAAATAGGCTATTATTAGAATATTTGCTAGACTTTCAAACAAGGAGGTTATTTACCTAACCATTGATTTTTTCGACTAAAAATACAAATCTTATTTTCAGGTTAACACAGTCTATATGCAAACGCAAAGCTCACGTGTCCAAGATATCAGCATACACCGTGGCAGACATCTGTACATGGATAGAAAAGAGTCCACCTCCGAAGATCATCCGACAACATCTAGAAAGTTCCATAGCGCTGCTCATACAAGTGTCAGACTCTACGTATGCTGTGGCCTTCTTGAGGAGAGCTTTAGCCGGTTCCATAGGTCAAATGACAATGACAAACATGTACACTATGTATAAACGATACCATAAGTATGTTGGGAATTCGTAAAACAAACCAGAAAGAAAGACACTATCTTTATGTTGGCCATTTCAATGCTGTTTTGGGTGCTCAGTTTCACTTATTGTAATTACTCACCGTAAAGAAAATAAATACAATTTGTATGAAAAGGTACTCTCGTAGTAAGGAGTAACAAACCTTACCAGTATGGTGTCATAAGCTTCTTATATAAACATTGTAAATAAATTTGTATACCTACATATTTTATTTTTTGTTATCCTAAAATCTAAGAAAAGCGCTTTATTTGTAGCGCCACTAATTTGTATAGCAAATAGGCGAACGCGTTGGCCAGCGCGTTCGCCTATTTGTAGTGCCGACATTACATTAAAATGTATTCCCATATTTGGGCATATCTTGCTGACATAATGTATGTACCTCTCTCTTTCACCTGTTGCTGTTTCCTTTCATTCTTATAAGATTCGTGATGGTCAGTTGACTGTTTTCATCACATAATTCAAAAAAAAGTTTTTAAAGAAAAGTTAATTAATTTTTTTTTAACGCGCGCGTGCTTAGCATTACCAGATTCAACCATTAAAGTTTCAAGAATAAATCACAGAAACTAGTCTGTATGCGATCTGTGTATAACCAGACTTTTTAAATTAAATACACTGCGTAGGTTTGTAGACCTATTAAATCATCATTATAAAATACAACAACTTATTGTTAGACGCTTACCTATTAATAATTTATCTTTTTTATTAAAGTTTCTTTGAATTGAAGAAATTCCCGCCATAATTTTGAATTGCAGTGTCACGATTTCGCCGAGTTTCCGTCTATCCATATAAGGACATTTATTGAATCCTCTTCACTGATTGGTTAATGTCGTATCGTCATCAATGACTCACGAAGTGGAGCTATCAGCAGAGACACGACTTGATAATACGTAGCTTAGTAATAACAGCTCTTCATTGTAAAGCAATCTTATCGTTGATTTTATCGTACAGTTTAAACCCGAAATAAATATAAAATAACCAGAGTATTTCTGCAGTACCAACAGTAGCAATAGGTACGGACTACGGTCTACAGAGTGTTTTGAATTTTTGAAAGCCGCAAAATTTTAAAAAGTTATCACCTTGTGTCAAACTATTTTGATTAGATTTTAAAAAATAAAATAATACTTTTTGTTAAATATTAAACTGTGATATATTTTATTAAGTTTTAAAATATTAAAAGGTAAATTGAAATTAAAATAATATTTATTTAATTAATATTTCTTTTAATCAACTAGTTTTTTAATAAAAAGATTGTTAATTGACTTCGTGGATAATTTTGACACATGCGCTCATTGGTCGACGCAAAATAACGTTAGCCAACTGTCTGATTCAGTGTTGTTCCGGTTGTCGTGGAGTTGGTGAAGTGAGTGGTGGAATTTTTACGTGAATAATATCAAAAAATGGTAAGTGTTACTATAAATTGCAGTGTTATAAATCTGTGTTACGATAAATCGTCAAAAACTGTGCTATTCTTCGACGAAAATGCGTTATTTCCACGCGTTTCGACAAACCGACCGGTGCCGTATCGGCCATATTTCGCACAACCATTTGCCGACTTCGCACGCCTTTTCGTCGAATTATTTGTCATCGTTCAGTGATTTTATGCCACGTGTTGTGAACTATAAAACCTAATTGCCGCGGCATATAACAAATCAGTGAAAGGTGTGGTATATGTATTCCGTCGGTGTTAAATTTCATGTAAAGGTTGCCTTCTCCTTTTATGTCGGTCGCGCGTATGCGGTGAATTTGTGATATACCAGTTATCAGTCATTTGGGGGCATCGAACTTGGCAGGACTGCGTCGCGCAGTCGCCGCAGCGCTTCACCTTATATGGTGTAGCATTCTGTTCCTCCATTTTAATTCTATTTCTGTTTAAAATGCCCCACGGGTACGTTAAGTACGCCCAAAGTCAAGTTCAGCTTTCAGAAACCCATATTCAACGGTATTGACACATGACTCATTATGATTCATTCGTGATTTATTATTCACAAATTCATCATCGTATTTAAACACTTTCTTAACTGGGAAGCTATTTATAAATCGCTAAATGTTAGGTTATGTTAACTACTGAGAAAGTAGCTTGAAAATTGCACAAATCGTTCATAAAACTGTACTGATCAAATATGATTTTGTGTAAAATTGTGTAGAAATCTATGTTATAGGCTTATCTGTATAAAGACAGGCTTCTTTAGAGTTTAGATGAAACTTTTTCTATATTGTCATGATGATGATGATAATTACTTTTATCAATTGACATAAAAATATGTATAATTCAATAATTTATATCTTTGAACATGTTTTCTTGGCACTACACACCGTAATTCATACTCAATTTATGGCTTACAGTCTGCCGGCAAAGTTAATGCATTAAGTGGTATGCTTAAACTACTAAACCAATATGAATGAAACTTTGTATGGAAATACTCCAAAGCCCTGAAAATAATATAGGATAGTATGTATTACTACAAAATGTATGGTTACTGTGTGATAAATGCATTCCTGTGTGAAGTTGTTAGCAACATTTATGGCCGTTCCCAATATTCAATCTATCTCTGGTTTGACATATGATCGATCACAGCTAAGGGTCTACACAGTCGGACTGCATTTCAACTGCTTGAAAGCAGTTGACACAACTGCAATAGAACTGCAAGCCAAACGCGCAGTCGGATTGCAGTTCAGTTGCAGTTGGCATGCAGTCGTGTAAACTGTTTGGTTTGCAGTTCTATTGCAGTCGTGTCAACAGCAATCCAACTGCAAATTGCAGTTGGATTTTATTTGGATTGCAGTTGAAATGCAGTCCGTCTGTGTGGACCCTAACATTGAATTGACATAAGATAGGTAACTATTCCTATCTCTAGTAGGACAAAATCAGAGATAGATCAAATATTGGGAAGGGCCGTTAGTTAGTTACTTAACACAACTTATCCTAGTTTTCCAATTAGAGAGCATAATGCGACTCAGTGGCTCACAACGCCGAATTATACTGAAACTACTTTTCTGTCACAGTTTGTATCCATTGCACGCATCAAACGTACAACTTTTGATAGTGCTTGATTGTGCGAAGCGATGTTGTTGAAACATTCAACGTTAAGCATTATGCCGCTATAACACTCTGATTGGAAAAACCCAATAGCTTAGCAGTATAAAATGCTAAACATAAGTTTTTTTTTAAATAAATAATTTAGTATAATTATTATACTCTTATGGTATTCTTTAACATCTGCGAGGTTTTATTTCTATGAGAATCAAAGAATTAGCATGGCCACACTAGAAATGTAAAAGAATAGAAAGACTGATAGATTTAGGGACAAAATAAAAGATTAGCTTTGCCAAACTGTCGCTTTGTCTATTCCATAAGAGCCACCATGAAACCTTACTATGGTGGCCATCATAAGTGTGATGATTAATCTGACATCTCCATCTACTATATTAATTTATTCAAATGTCTATAGTGTTTGATGTTAACTAAAAGAGCCAGTGAATAGGAATCCCTATGAAATATAGTATAAAAAACCTATGAATCTGGACAGATCATTGAGATGATCAAACAGCTAAAACATAGATATACCCCTAACCATTACCATTATACTTCTGTAATTCATGAACCAACATTACTCACAGACCAGAACAAAATAATGATGTATACAATTAGTAGAGATACAAATTACAAGTACAGTTATACAAATTCTGTGCATAGACTGTAGTTGTCCATACTAATATTAATTATTAATGTGAAAGTTTGTCTGTCTGTTACCTCTTTACACCCAAACCGCTGAACTTTGCTGCAATTTTAATATGTAGATACTTTGTGTCCTGGGAAAAGTAATAGGATACTTTATCCATGAAATATTCCTGTTTCCTTGGGATAAACAAAGGATGTCAGGCAATTTCCTTACAATGATTGTCTAAAAAAAGCTTAGCCAGGCCTAGGATTATTTAAAATTCATTCTGGAATTCTGATCTTAATATTACCTAGCTGGCCATGTTAAGACCAGAATGTCTGATGTCCTTTTGGCTTATCGGAGTTGCAGGTGTCACCTAGTGTGGTTATAATTCTGTAGTAATCTGTAATTTACCACATTGAAACACTGATAAACATTCAATTTTCTGAATCGTATTATAATGTATAGAATCTATATTTTAACTTGATGACGCCCGCAACTCCGTTACGCCAAAATTCGCGCGGGAACCGTACATTTTCCGGGATAAAAACTATCCTATGTCCTTTCTCGGGACTCAAAGTATCTCCATGCCAAATTTCAGCAAAATCGGTTCAGCGGTTCGAGCGTGAACAGGTAACAGACAGACAGACACACTTTCGCATTTATGATATTAGTATGGATAGGTGTTTAATGATTCTGTTGATATTTTCCTAGAATCTTCATCATTTCAATCATTGCAGTAAACATTATCTGAATCATCACACCTCGTAGATACTATCAATAGTGCTAATTTATCATCTGTCTAATCATCATCATCATTTAGAGATGACTGGACATTGTCTGCACCTTTGATTATACAGAAATTTGTTTATTGAGTGGTAACTTTCTGAATTCTGATGTAATTTACCAAGACTTGAAGAATAGAAGTTTTATTTACATTGGGTCACCGGTTTAACAGAAAGAGATAATAGTTAAAAACACTTGGATTTATAATAAGTGTGGTTAGTGTGAATGTTACTGTATCTGTCAAACTTCCTTTGGTTTCACTATAGTTTAATACCTCAATCGTCGAAAAACCAGACACAATATTATCTATTGTTATCGCGGCCGCATGTGGCCGCTTGGGAGTTGAAGCATTAAAAGATATTATATACAATATACATACTATACTATTGTGTTTCTAAAGGAAAACTATGTTCATATGACTAATATACTACACATTGTGTAGTACCTTTTAAGGAAACTTCAATCGCATTATTTGAAATTGTGATATATTAATGACCAATTTTCCTGATTGGTAATATTATTGAGTTCTGATGGTCCGTTAACTAAATAAACAGGCTATAATAATGTTTTTCCTGCCACTGTAGTATTATTTTCGTCATTAAATTGCTTACAGTTGTTTAATACCTCGATTGTGGGAATCGCAGACAGTAGATTTTCAATAGTTATGCGGTAGCCGGGTGCTGCTTGGGTGTTGATGGCTTAAAAGTTTAAAACAATACATATAGATACTAAAGCTATGTCTTGCTCCAAGCTTTTGGACCAATTTTAGTGAACCACAACTTGAATTTATGAGCCTGTTTACCTATGGGATATGTAGGAAAAATGTACGGATCCACTACGATATACGAAGTTGCGGGAAACATCCAGTAAACCAGCTTTTCCCAAAGTGGGCGATAATGCCCCCTTGTAGGCGCTGAAGGTCTCAGGTGTGAGACCCAGAAAAAAATTGAGGTGTGTAGACTGTAGAGGCTGGGGGGTGATTTATTTCATCTGGATGCTTTTGTAAATTGAAACTATTGTTTCAATTTAGACGGGACGCTAAAACATAATTTGTTCTCAAAGTGGGCAGTAGACAAAATAAGTTTGGGAACCCCTGCAGTAAACTATAATATTGTTCACTAGCTGTTGTCCGCGACTTCGTCCGCGTTAGCATAGTAGATCACAATTCACATCCCTAGTATTATATTGTACAAAAATATTCAATGTACAGAATTGACTTTCCTAAGATTCAAATGAGCCCTTTCAAATAATTTCCCCCCGTTTTTTCCACATTTTCCTCTATTTCTTCGCTCCTATTAGTCTTAGTGTGATAAAATATAGCATTTAGCCTTTCTCGATAAATGGGCTATCTAAGGCGTCCACAAATTACGTTCGAGTCAAATCTCACGTTAGGGAGAGGGGGGGTCTCAGCAAATCTCACGTAATTTTAATTCTCAGCAAAATAATACTATTTTGGTACTTATGCTTAAGGGGCCGGGTACCCTCGAAATTCTCATACATACGTAATACCAAAATCATTTTCTCATACGAAAATATTTAACATATTTGAGTTATTTTTCAGTTTAAAATAGTAATTATCTAGGTTCCTGCACAAAAATTTACTTCAAAATATTTAAACTTTAAAAAAAATATTTTTGTTTTTAATTTTTTTTTTTTGTAAATTTAGTACTCAATATTTAAACACTAAAAAATAGAGTAAAACACTAAAAAATATATAAATAAATAGTAAATTTACTACAAAATATTTTTTAAAGTTTAAATATTTTGTAGTAAATTTACTATTTATTCATATATTTTTTAGTGTTTTACTCTATTTTTTAGTGTTTAAATATTTAGTAGTAAATTTACTAAAAAAAACTTTTAAAGCAAAAAAAATTGTGTTTAAATATTTTGAAGTAAATTTTTGTGCAGGAACCTAGGTAATTACTATTTTAAACTGAAAAACAACTCAAACATGTTAAATATTTTCGTATGAGAAAATGATTTTGTATTGAATGTGAAATGATCACGGAATATATAACACTACAGGAAAGGGCATAGCGATAAGTTTCATTAGAAACTGCTGTCGCCAAACTCACACAGTAACATTTTACGCACACAAAAAAATAACCAATCACAAAAAGAATTCAAAAAAATATATACAAAGTCGTAAAAAACACCATAAACCTTTTGAAATAAAGAAGAATTTAGCTTAAATTTAGCAATACCGGCTCTTGACTACCAAGTTCAGCTATTCAACGCTAGATGGCGCTTATCGGCTTAATATGATAAAAGACTTGAAGTTGGACGCAATTTTACACCTTAGGTCAACTAGCGTAAGGTTTTAATTCGTACTCGCGCACTTCCTTTTTTCTTGAATGTTCTATCATGACCTTGATTTGTGACGTCGCTAGCCGCTACTCAAAAAGGGATGGGATTGTCGATCGATTATGTCGATAAAATCAATCGAAAAAATAATAATTATGCTAAAGGTCTGTTAGTTAATTAGTTTTAATATACATTTATTGTTTGTGTTTTATAATATTTTGTTGTTTTTATGGTTTTTGTGTTTATATAGAAAACTAGCTGTCCCGGCAAATGTTGTTTTGCCTGTTTTTCCCTTACGGTCCGTCCGTAAAATTATTCGAGTTAAACTGTTTATTTTTGATACTTTTTAGTTTATGTTCATTTGTAGGGTTCCGGGCCCCAAGGGTTTTTACCCTTTAGGCACGGAACCCTCAAGAACCACTATAGCCAGACTTTTTTTTTAGGTTTTTTTCGCTCGTAATCAATAATAGTAACAGCTAGGCACTTGAAATTTTCAGAAAATCCTTAATTATATTAGTAAATATTTAAGGGGGCTCCCCAAGCGACTCGGGCACAAGTAACACAAATTTTTGCCTAGTTTCGCTCTACACCGGTATGGAACCCTACGTGCGCGAGTCCGACTCGCACTTGGCCGATTTTTATTACCAAACAGTTTTTATTAAACGGTTTTATTTAGCTCACGCTGTTCGTTCGCGGGTCAAATTTAGTAATACCCATTTTCCGTCAACCGATTGATCTGAAATTTAGCACGTAACGCCTTTGATTCTAGCGACAATACAATTATATTTATGTTATATACGCCATATTATTGTGAATGCAAGATGGTCGCCACTACAAGATGGCGGACAACATAGTTTTTCTCAATCCCGTCAATATGGGTATCAAATTAAGGGGCTTGATAAGTAGAGTCACAGTAGAATACACTGCATTGTACAAAATCGAAATCCAAGATGGCCGCCTTTTAAAATAAGTCGGATAATTTAGTTTTTTTTCAATATGGGTATCAAATTAAAGGAATCGGTAAGTACAATACAGTGCACCATATAAAACCGACTTGACAGACAGACACACTTTCGCATTTTTATTATTATTTATGGATATATATAAGAAGCTTATAAAATAAAATCAAAATCAAAATATTTTTATTTCCAAATAGGTTAACAAAGTTAACACTTTTAGAACGTCGTGTCTATATGAGGCCTACCACCGGTTCGGGAACTAACCTGGCGAGAAGAACCGGCGTAAGAAACTCGCACGGGTCCACCTTTTACCAAAAAGGTGGAAAATAACAATGATAACTTAAGCTAATTTACACTAAGTATGTAAGTAAACTGTAAAGTGAGTAAGTAAAAATGTGGTACATTTGTATAGAAGCGACTTATGGTCTGTCAGCTTACGAGGGCACTGAAAATTTCGGGAATCAAGGAAGTGACACAATATTACTATTTAAAAATGTGTTTATTGCTTTTCGAAGTATTCTCCACGAAATAAGGGAGTAAAAATGCAGCGTCAAAGCGAAACATCGGAGTTCAGGCGAGTATTTCCTTTTTGAAATAAGTCCCGATTCTCCATTTTTCATTTGTCGGGCTATTAATTGCTGAATCTGTTAACAATAGAGAACATATAATTATTATAGTAAAGATTATTATCTTAATCATAATTATAGACGAACTGAATATGGTATGGTAATTTAAGTAACTTTTAAAAATTTTAAACTTATGCCAGCTTTGATATTCGTGACTGTTACATACCTCCAGGTTTGTATATTTTAGACAAGTAAGGTTTTCATTTGAAATGCAAAACTTTTCTTCTAAAATATTTAGTAGCTGTTCAACATTTTCAAGCTTTCGTTTCAATCTACGATTTTTAGCTTGCAAGCGTTTGATTTTTAGGTTATTTTTGGTAATCGTACTTCTTGTCCAACGTAACATACCAACCAGTTTCTTTTTTCTCGGCGTTGAGTATATGGAACTACTAGGACTCTTATTTACAAATGACTCTTCATTTCTTTTTGTAATAATTTCATCAGTTGTAATACTTGTAACGGAACCTTTATGCAACTGCAACTGATCAAATTCGCTACAGCCTTTTTTTTCTGGAGGTTTCGAACTGGGTCCTGGTTCCATACTGGGTCCTGGTTCCGTACTGGGTCCTTGTTCCGAACTGGGTCCTGGTTCCTCTAGAATCCTTTTTTTTAAAGAGTTCGAAGTAACTGCATCCTGTAATATATAAATGGATGGATGTTTATTACTCTTTTACGATATTGAGGGTACTTTTATTGCGGCAAAATTTCACAATTTATTGTCCCTTAATTAGTAAATAAAATAAAACCATTTATTTCTAAGTAACTAGCCGTGCGAGAAGAATCGGTGTAAGAAATTCGCACGGGGTCACTTTTTATCAAAAAATGGAAAATTTATGACTTTTAAAATGTAAAATATATAATATATTTTTAATATAATATAATATTCCACGGGTAACACCGCGGGGCACAGCTAGGGAAAATTATTCAGTTAATCAACAACCAAAAACTATGTAGTATGTGAATACTTACTTGATAAAATATAATTTTTTTCGTAGGAACTACATTGCGAGCTAAATATCTGTATCCTTTTTTTGTTATGAGGATTTCATTTTCTGCAAAATGATCCGAACAAATGCAGTTCGATTTCGTCGGCATCCAATTGACCCTTCCAGTCGCAGTAATCCACTTCTCTTTTACATGTGGATTTTTAGGAAAACTAAAACAAAATTATCAATAGGTTGTATAAATCAACTGGGTAAATAATTCAGTAATTGCCATTAAAGTGTCCACATTATAATAAGTGTACAATTATTAAATCGATATATCGATAATATCACAGTGTCACAACCCTAATGTTCCGATCGTGACGTCATTTCTAATTCTAGCGGACAAGGCGTCAGACAATTTTGGACTTTATTACAATGTACAAACGTAAGATTATTAATTTAACACTGATGGTTTAAATGGATGCAGATAATTCTAAAATATTTTTAATTAATAAAAAGTAAATAACGACTTACCGATGAAAAGAAACACCTGGTCGAAGTAATTTACTACTACCACTATTGTTTTTGCACTCAAGGATGGAACAACGAATCATTATTGAGGGGTTTTTAACAGAACACGCGTATCAGAATCACCGGCAGCGCACGTCACGAGACACCAACGACCGCGAAGCGAGTGAGCTAGGTTATGTCCCGCAGGACATAATTATGGCACGCGGGCCACGCCCACATGCCCTTTCCTGTAGTGTTATATATTCCGTGGGTTAAGTACAGTGATCTGATGATACATCTTAATTTAAAGTCATGATAAGAAATGATCAGATGACAACTTCTATCAGGATAGAACACTTTTTTTTGAACCAACATGGATGATGAGTTTATGACCTTCGTTTAAGACCGAGCTCCCTTTTTTTTTGTGTTTTCTAATAAGTATTACGACCCCGGAAGACGATTGACACAAATGAAATTGAGATTTATTTAATCATGTAATAAATAATAAATATTTAATCAAATATTTATCTGATACTTGCCTAACAGAAACACGATTCACTTATTTTGACTCGATAGTTTTATTTTTCGAGATTATGATTTTTTCTGGGATTTTCAACAAATATCTGTTACACTTATTGAGTTATTATCATTAAATAACTTGCACTACTACAATCACACACTTTATAAAGTACTAGCTAAAGGAAATATTAGTATTGTATTAAAATTTTAAGTAATCATCACTAGCGAAATTTACGTGCTATAATGCGCCGGACCGTTGCTACGCGATATTGTTCACTATTAGCTACAGCGCAAAATACATTTCATGGGCACGATTCATGGAATTATTGTATCATTATTGGACGATAGTCGTGTGCACGGAATATATAACACTACAGGAAAGGGCATAGCGATAAGTTTCATTAGAAACTGCTGTCGCCAAACTCACACAGTAACATTTTACGCACACAAAAAAATAACCAATCACAAAAAGAATTCAAAAAAATATATACAAAGTCGTAAAAAACACCATAAACCTTTTGAAATAAAGAAGAATTTAGCTTAAATTTAGCAATACCGGCTCTTGACTACCAAGTTCAGCTATTCAACGCTAGATGGCGCTTATCGGCTTAATATGATAAAAGACTTGAAGTTGGACGCAATTTTACACCTTAGGTCAACTAGCGTAAGGTTTTAATTCGTACTCGCGCACTTCCTTTTTTCTTGAATGTTCTATCATGACCTTGATTTGTGACGTCGCTAGCCGCTACTCAAAAAGGGATGGGATTGTCGATCGATTATGTCGATAAAATCAATCGAAAAAATAATAATTATGCTAAAGGTCTGTTAGTTAATTAGTTTTAATATACATTTATTGTTTGTGTTTTATAATATTTTGTTGTTTTTATGGTTTTTGTGTTTATATAGAAAACTAGCTGTCCCGGCAAATGTTGTTTTGCCTGTTTTTCCCTTACGGTCCGTCCGTAAAATTATTCGAGTTAAACTGTTTATTTTTGATACTTTTTAGTTTATGTTCATTTGTAGGGTTCCGGGCCCCAAGGGTTTTTACCCTTTAGGCACGGAACCCTCAAGAACCACTATAGCCAGACTTTTTTTTTAGGTTTTTTTCGCTCGTAATCAATAATAGTAACAGCTAGGCACTTGAAATTTTCAGAAAATCCTTAATTATATTAGTAAATATTTAAGGGGGCTCCCCAAGCGACTCGGGCACAAGTAACACAAATTTTTGCCTAGTTTCGCTCTACACCGGTATGGAACCCTACGTGCGCGAGTCCGACTCGCACTTGGCCGATTTTTATTACCAAACAGTTTTTATTAAACGGTTTTATTTAGCTCACGCTGTTCGTTCGCGGGTCAAATTTAGTAATACCCATTTTCCGTCAACCGATTGATCTGAAATTTAGCACGTAACGCCTTTGATTCTAGCGACAATACAATTATATTTATGTTATATACGCCATATTATTGTGAATGCAAGATGGTCGCCACTACAAGATGGCGGACAACATAGTTTTTCTCAATCCCGTCAATATGGGTATCAAATTAAGGGGCTTGATAAGTAGAGTCACAGTAGAATACACTGCATTGTACAAAATCGAAATCCAAGATGGCCGCCTTTTAAAATAAGTCGGATAATTTAGTTTTTTTTCAATATGGGTATCAAATTAAAGGAATCGGTAAGTACAATACAGTGCACCATATAAAACCGACTTGACAGACAGACACACTTTCGCATTTTTATTATTATTTATGGATATATATAAGAAGCTTATAAAATAAAATCAAAATCAAAATATTTTTATTTCCAAATAGGTTAACAAAGTTAACACTTTTAGAACGTCGTGTCTATATGAGGCCTACCACCGGTTCGGGAACTAACCTGGCGAGAAGAACCGGCGTAAGAAACTCGCACGGGTCCACCTTTTACCAAAAAGGTGGAAAATAACAATGATAACTTAAGCTAATTTACACTAAGTATGTAAGTAAACTGTAAAGTGAGTAAGTAAAAATGTGGTACATTTGTATAGAAGCGACTTATGGTCTGTCAGCTTACGAGGGCACTGAAAATTTCGGGAATCAAGGAAGTGACACAATATTACTATTTAAAAATGTGTTTATTGCTTTTCGAAGTATTCTCCACGAAATAAGGGAGTAAAAATGCAGCGTCAAAGCGAAACATCGGAGTTCAGGCGAGTATTTCCTTTTTGAAATAAGTCCCGATTCTCCATTTTTCATTTGTCGGGCTATTAATTGCTGAATCTGTTAACAATAGAGAACATATAATTATTATAGTAAAGATTATTATCTTAATCATAATTATAGACGAACTGAATATGGTATGGTAATTTAAGTAACTTTTAAAAATTTTAAACTTATGCCAGCTTTGATATTCGTGACTGTTACATACCTCCAGGTTTGTATATTTTAGACAAGTAAGGTTTTCATTTGAAATGCAAAACTTTTCTTCTAAAATATTTAGTAGCTGTTCAACATTTTCAAGCTTTCGTTTCAATCTACGATTTTTAGCTTGCAAGCGTTTGATTTTTAGGTTATTTTTGGTAATCGTACTTCTTGTCCAACGTAACATACCAACCAGTTTCTTTTTTCTCGGCGTTGAGTATATGGAACTACTAGGACTCTTATTTACAAATGACTCTTCATTTCTTTTTGTAATAATTTCATCAGTTGTAATACTTGTAACGGAACCTTTATGCAACTGCAACTGATCAAATTCGCTACAGCCTTTTTTTTCTGGAGGTTTCGAACTGGGTCCTGGTTCCATACTGGGTCCTGGTTCCGTACTGGGTCCTTGTTCCGAACTGGGTCCTGGTTCCTCTAGAATCCTTTTTTTTAAAGAGTTCGAAGTAACTGCATCCTGTAATATATAAATGGATGGATGTTTATTACTCTTTTACGATATTGAGGGTACTTTTATTGCGGCAAAATTTCACAATTTATTGTCCCTTAATTAGTAAATAAAATAAAACCATTTATTTCTAAGTAACTAGCCGTGCGAGAAGAATCGGTGTAAGAAATTCGCACGGGGTCACTTTTTATCAAAAAATGGAAAATTTATGACTTTTAAAATGTAAAATATATAATATATTTTTAATATAATATAATATTCCACGGGTAACACCGCGGGGCACAGCTAGGGAAAATTATTCAGTTAATCAACAACCAAAAACTATGTAGTATGTGAATACTTACTTGATAAAATATAATTTTTTTCGTAGGAACTACATTGCGAGCTAAATATCTGTATCCTTTTTTTGTTATGAGGATTTCATTTTCTGCAAAATGATCCGAACAAATGCAGTTCGATTTCGTCGGCATCCAATTGACCCTTCCAGTCGCAGTAATCCACTTCTCTTTTACATGTGGATTTTTAGGAAAACTAAAACAAAATTATCAATAGGTTGTATAAATCAACTGGGTAAATAATTCAGTAATTGCCATTAAAGTGTCCACATTATAATAAGTGTACAATTATTAAATCGATATATCGATAATATCACAGTGTCACAACCCTAATGTTCCGATCGTGACGTCATTTCTAATTCTAGCGGACAAGGCGTCAGACAATTTTGGACTTTATTACAATGTACAAACGTAAGATTATTAATTTAACACTGATGGTTTAAATGGATGCAGATAATTCTAAAATATTTTTAATTAATAAAAAGTAAATAACGACTTACCGATGAAAAGAAACACCTGGTCGAAGTAATTTACTACTACCACTATTGTTTTTGCACTCAAGGATGGAACAACGAATCATTATTGAGGGGTTTTTAACAGAACACGCGTATCAGAATCACCGGCAGCGCACGTCACGAGACACCAACGACCGCGAAGCGAGTGAGCTAGGTTATGTCCCGCAGGACATAATTATGGCACGCGGGCCACGCCCACATGCCCTTTCCTGTAGTGTTATATATTCCGTGGAAATGATTTTTGTATGTATGAGAAATTCCAAGTGTACCCGGCCTCTTAAGATTTAATCGTAAGCGTAATCGTTATACGATTAGGATCATTCACAAATTCGTTCGAAAGAAAATCTACTGACTGTCAAACCAAACCAAACGTTTACGTAAGAAACCCACATTTTGAAAAATCTCACGTGAGATTTCTAGGGGGGAGGGGGATTGAATAAGCACTTTCAAAAAAATTCCCGCCGTTTTTTCCACATTTTCCTCTATTTCTTCGCTCCTAATAGTCTTAGCGTGATAAAATATAGCCTATAGCCTTCCTCGATAAATAGGCTATCCAACAGTAAAAGATTTTTTCAAATCGGACCAGTAGTTTCTGAGATTAGCGCGTTCAAACAAACAAACTCTGCAGAACTATAATATTAGTATAGATTACTAGATGCCCGTTCTCTTCAACTCCGTTGCGCTGAAATTCGTTTATAGCGCGGGAACCGTACATTTTTCCGTGACAAAAACTATCCTGTGTCCTTTACCGTCTCTCGTAGTTTCTCAATACCAAAATTCGTTTAAATGGGCCCTGTCGCGTTGAAGCGTAAAGATGTAACAGACAGACACACAATCGTATTATAATATTAGTAAGCATGTATAGACATCAGCCATATCAAGTTTACGATCAGATGGTTCATATTACAGTTTCCCAAGGTGTTACCTGTCAAGGTCTACTGGATCTTGTTCTAGGTTATACAGTAGCATGTAGATTTTTAGATAGCCTATTTTGATCATTAGAATATTGGCATGATTTGTTGTCTTACTCCCGCATTCAAGAGACATTTAGTGCATTATTACTAGATGGCGATGATAAAAAAAGTATCCTATGTCCTTTCCCGGGACTCAAAGTATCTTCATGCCAAAAGCAAAATCGGTTCAGCGGTTTGGGCGTGACTCTTGAGGAGGTCACAGACAGACAGGCAGACACACTTTCGCATTTATAATGTTAGTATGGACGGTTTAGCCTATAAGTGCATTGATCAGGGCCTCGTGTCTTCTAAAGTTCTAACATTATGACCTTAACTACTGAGCTATTGGCTCCCATTACTAAACATCATGACTAGACGTCGCATCTTGACCGGATAAGTAGCAATCGATATTGAGTCACGCGGTGACGTCACAAGGTCAATGCACCCGCTACCCCTGAAATCAGCCGCCGAGGTCCCCCGCAACGAGACTGATCTCTATTCTATACATAAGGGCCTTTCCCTACAGAGATTCCGTAATTTACCGTATTTAGAGCCTTGTAAACTCAAAATGTGAAAGCTACAGAGTTATAATAAAAATACAGTAATAATCTTCAGTATATCAACATTCGTTTCCACGTTTTAAATGTTCTAGTTTTGTTTATTATGCTCATGATATTAGCTTCCAAATTAAAACCAATTTATTAAAATTGAAGCATACTTTCAGCATCTCTCTAGTATTTACAAATTACGTTTATTTGAAACACACGACAATAGATAGACAATTTCATTAACTATATATTCCCCGTTTTCATTTTTTTTAGATCAATTTTGAACTAAGATAAGTAAAAAAAAAATAGGATTTTGTGCGATCTCGGCAACGCGTCAAATGTCTGGTCAAGGTCGTTTGCTCGGGGGACGGCCTTAAGTTCATGTTTAAATGACAATTACAACCACGAGCATACATTTTTACCCGACTACGACGAGGAAAAAAGGGGAGTGATAAATTTGACCTGTATGTTCATCTGTTCCCTTATGCTTTTTATTCTGCAGTAATCATACATTTTCCTGCGACAAAAAGTCCTGTGTGGCCTACTGTAAATTTGTGCGAGATTTCATCAAAATTGGCCCAGGTCCTAGGAATTTTGGAACCTATTCGATGCAAAAAAACCCGTTATAATTTAGCATATAATTAAACCAGGTTGAATTAAGCCCATTTCGACCATAATGCTTGGAAATAATGCTCAAAAATGATTGTGTCTTATACTACACTAAAATATTTAGTATTTTAATAAGACCTTGACCTCTGACCCGCCCGGGTTAATGACCTTAGATAATGTACAAACTATTCATATTGGCTTCGAATTTCACACAGCTGTTGTCAAGGTTAAATGCCTGCATTTGGCGCATAACATTAGTTTTTAATTGGACTTAATGTTAATTTGTTAATGTTACTTTTAACGTTGGTCGTTAGCATACAATTAAATCGATTTACATCGATGGTCGCAAGACTCGTAAGCCTATAAAAAGCGCTAACTTAAACTATAAACTTTAGTAGAGAAAGAATAGGCCAAGTGCGAGTCGGGTTCCGTGCCGTTTTAAAGCGAAAGTAGGAGCGGCCAAGTGCGAGTCGGACTCGCGCACGAAGGGTTCCGTACCGTTATAGAGCAAAAATAGGCCAAAAATTGTGTTTTTTGTATGGGAGCCCACCTTAATTTTTTATTTTGTTTAAATAATATTATTATTTATTATTAAAGTACAATTATATTTAAGGCCATCGTGAAAGTTTCAAGTGCCTACCTTTTATCATTATTGATTACGAGCAGCTATAGCGGCACCGGAAATACACAATCTGTGAAAATTTCAGAACTCTAGCTATAGCAGTTCTTGAGATACAGCCTGGAGACAGACAGACGGACAGACAGACATCGAAGTCCCATGAATAGGGTCCCGTTTTTACCCTTTGGGTACGGAACCCTAAAAATCTGCCAAGTGCAAGTCGGACTCGCACCAGGAGGGTTCCGTACCGTTTTAGAGTAAAAATAGCTTTAGTGATCGAAGAAAAATAGGCAGAAAATGTGTTTTTTTGTATGGGAGACCCCCTTAAATATTAATTTTATTTTGTTTTTAGTATTTTCTATTATAGCGGCAACATAAATACTCAATTTGTGAAAATTACAGAAGTCTACCTATAGCGCTTCTTGAGATACAGCCCGGAGACAGACAGACGGACAGACAACGAAATCTTAGTACACGGAACCCTAAAAATTAAGTAATGAATTTATGAATGATACCAAAAAGCTGAATATACGTTTTTACAATGTCAAGTTCACGTTTGTTTAAACAAAATTATCACAGAGTATCAATTAGGAGGTCACAAATCAAATAACAAATAAATAAACAGAGTAAATAAACTATTTAATAGAGGCAAGGTCATGATTGAAGTATCTGTATGTGGGCTTTACCAACAATGTATGTTCCACAAGAGAAGACACAAAATGTCATGCAAATGTTAATAATTAATAATTTTATAATTAACATTCAACTCTTTAACGTCTCACAGTAAAGGAGAACTATTTGATATTAGTATAGACTATAGAGAGAAAGCTAGGAACTGTCGTGAGTTGAGTTCTCAGATATTATGTATAAGGATTTGGAGGCCAATTTTATAACGTTAGAATTACACATTATAAGTTTTCTTCGAATTGGGAGCAAAAAATGAGTAATTTCTCAAACTATAAACTCCTAAGCGGTCAAATATATTTCCTGCAAGAATCCACGATCGAGGGATTGTTGTAAAATGTTAGTTTCCCGCTCCATCCACCCATTTCTTCAAATCTGATTTTAATTTTTAGTCATTACTTCAATGTTTAGACTTTAGACATTTATTGGAATACTTTGTCCAGTGTCACACACAAAGACGGGCTCCGTTCCAACAAATCTAATATACTCAAACGTTTGAAATAGCTTATGAACATAATGGTTTTAATATTAGCGACGTGACGCAAGAACCGCCTACGGCACCATGTAAAATCACTGAAGATTACATTGATAAAATGGGAGTCCGTTCAGAGATAATTTACCTCTAAAGTCGGAGTTGAGATGATTCCTATGTTGGCAAAACGTAAAAATAGGGCATCAGAAACGTAGTGTACTGATTAAGGGCCTTCCCCTCCTGAGATTCCGTAATTTACCGTATTTAAAGCCTTATAAACTCATAATTTGAAAGCTACAAAGTTATAATAAAAATACAGCAATAATCTTCAGTATATCAACATTCCTTTCCCCGTTTTAAATTTTCTATTTTTGTTTATTATACTCATGATATCAGCTTCCAAAGTAAAACCAATTTATTAAAATTCAAGCATACATTCAGCATCTCCTTATAATTTACAAATTACTTTTATTTGAAACTCACGCCAATAGATCGACAATATCATAATCTACATATTCCCCTAACTAAGATAAGTAAAAAATAGGGTTTTGACTTTTGGTGCGATCTCGGCAATGCGGCAAATGTGTGGCCAAGGTCGTTTGCTCGGGGGACGGCCTTAATAAAGATGGACACGCCTACTAGGTAGGTAGTGGGGGATAGTTGGAGTGGTCGCTCGACTTCAGAGTGACAATCACTTCTTCGACTTCACCAGCCGCCTGAGTAGTTCTTAGTTATACATTAATGTGTTTAATTTACTCCGCCCAGCCATACTGTACAAGACACGATCTGTAAAAATCTGAGGTGCCTAGCAATAGCGGTTCTTGAGATACGGCCTGGGGGCTAGACGGATATACAGCGAAGTTTTAGTAATAGGGTTTGGATTCTTTTACCCTTCGGGTACGCAACACCGAAAATTGATTGAACCTAGTAAATTGGAATGCGCGCAACGCTATGCAGTATTTTGTACTGCGGACTGCGGTTTTGCATAGTACTCTAGTCGAAAATCGAAATATAGTACTAGATGCCCACAGCTCCGTTGAGACTTGAGCCAAAATTCGTTTATCGCACGGGGACCGTTCATTTTTTCGGGACAAAAAGTATCCTATGTCCTTTCCCGGGACTCAAGTATCTCTATACCAAGTTTAAGAAAAATCTATTCCGCGATTTGGGCTGGTAGAGGTGACAGAAACACAGATACACTTTCGCATTTATAATATTAGTATGGATTTCTATTCCATAAGAATATGGTCATAAGTTCATAACTCATTAGTAGGGCCCGGATTTATATGTAAATACATATTTTTGTTTTGCGTGATTTTCGGCCTAGAATGTGTTTTTTACACGAATTATCATGTTTAGACTGTGAAAAACCAAGTTTTATTTTCCATATTTTTCCATATTTTAGGGTTTTTCAAAGATAAGTCCATATTTTGCAAGAAAATGTCACAATCGTCCATATTTTCACAAAAATACAAAAAAAAATACGTTCCCGCCACCACGCATGCGGCTGCGTATTTCGTTCCTTTCGCGCTTTATCGTCGTATTTATTGTTTCCAAAGAAGATTATTCCTTCAGGATTCAAGCCCCATAAGAGCACCGATAAAGTAAAGTAAAAATAAAGTTTCTGATGCAAAAGGTCTAGACATAAAGGATTTAAGTATGTAACACACAAAGAAAAACAAAATTATGTGCTGATTATTAGGGTTCCGTACCCAAAGGGTAAAAACGGGACCCTATTATTTACATTTGGATTTTTTAATACATATTTTTCCGGGCCCTACTCGTAAGTGTCTGTTGGTTGCCCAAGCCCATACGGCATTCTCGCAAAATACTACATAGTCAGCCTAGATTAGGCTGCCTAGTCCGGGACTCTAGACTCTAGCGGTCTTATTAATAAAAATGGCCTACACCCAGCACAATCCGTCCTTACACTCGGAGTTGTTAATCCAGGAGTAAGGCCGACTTGGCTCTGGTATTAAATTCTTATTTATAAACGTGGAGTAAGTTTGGAGTAACAATACATTCCTTACATCGGGATTAAAGAGTGCATTATGGCAACCCTTCCAATTTAAAAGTAAAAAGTGTCACTGAGGGAATGAACTAACGTCAGAAATGACATTTATGACACTGACAGTCAACATACTTTGCCTGTTATTATTTCAAAATTCAAAATATGTGCGGGTTTTGCTGTGGTGCATGCCGTGCATGGGGTGCTAAGGTGTTTAGTTTGTTTTGTTCTTTGGTTTTGTTAGTAACTAAAACCAAGCATCTAGTAGACTTGACACGGGCGTACACCCGTAAGGGATGGATATAAAGTACCAACTTTGTCTGGTGTTACCAGACTATACAAATCTTATTTATTTTCCCCACACCAAATCATTTTTTTTATCATTTTTTCAGATGGCAAAAACGCTATTACATATTACCATTACTTTTTGTATTTTTATTATTAGCAAACTTCCCGTGAGTTCATCCGCGTGAGGGCTCCATTCCACCGCGGCACACGGAGAGATTACGCACGTGCGTCAAGCTTCGCTTTGTAAGAAAATATATGTGACTGTGTCCACTGCAACCCACGGACACGCTACGCACGAATTGACTCAAGTCAAAGAAATAAATCCGTGCACGTCCACGCGTGCGCGTGGCCGTGCACAGCGTGCGCCGCGGTGGAATGGAGCCTTTAATATAATATACCGTATGCATATTTATTGAGCTTCAGAGAACATTCAAAATGTTTAAACTTTGAATGCTCTCTCCATGTTAGGGGTAATTGTTATGGATTTTAATCTTTGTACTTAAATTATAATTTTACTTACTATACTTGCTGTTTGCTAATTACTACTGTACCTAGTTGCTATACTATCTTACTAATAATATTGAAAACGGGAAAGTTTGTCAGGATGTATAAATGTTTGGAGTCAGGAGGATAATAATTTAAGGTGGCACATAAACATAAATAATAGACAAAAGAACTAAGAAAAACACATAATATGAATTTAATCAGTACCGTATCATTTATTTACTATAGTCAGAATAATTTAAGGTGGCACTTGCGGTCATTGACCTTTCTAGTACTAGTCTAGGAGCTTAGTGAAAAATACTCGCAATGACTTCTGTTAACTTAAGAATAAAATTCAATTCTTGTATCATAGTAAAACGTCTTGGTTATATTTTCGTATGATAATCTCCAACTATTTATGAGTTTGAAGTGATTTAATTCATACTGTGTTTACATCGTGTATGGAAAATACGATATCACCTCGAAACATCTGTCACTTCATTGTGAACTACAGTTTGTACAGTTCGACAAGGTTTTAAATGAATGTGCCGAGAAAAGGAACTAACGCTTCTATCATACAAAAACGTCATTTTTGACGTGTGTTTGAGTTTTGACAGTTTTCCTTTACCAGCAGCGCCCCGTGAGTCGTGACACATTTAAAGCCTTGGAGCACTGTATAGAAAATGACAACATGACCGCTACAGACAGAATTCCGCGATTTGAGAATAAAACACACAAATTAATGTATACCGATCCTAGACAGTTGATAGACCTACGTCTGGCGAGACCATAGTAACTAATTCTTAATCTGTGGGCGTGGGGCGTGTGCAATGTGCATGGCCGACTCTGAAGAAAAGTGAAGACACAGTTTTGACTCCGTCCTCCTTTTTTTCTACGTTCATGCATAGAATGTAAAACATACAATGTAAGTTATAAGTATGTTTTGATCTTACAATAGAAAGATAATAATATTATGTTATCTGAAGAAGTATGTTTAAGTTCATGTTGGATGACAATTGACAATTCAATATATTATTCTTGAATGATTTTTTAAGTATTCAAATTAATTATAATATTTTTTGTTAAAATAATAATTATTAAACATATAACAAATAACAATAATTCTAGGCAATTCTCCAACACTAGCGCTGGCAACCCTTGCAATCGTTTAACGCGACAAAATCAAAGAGTAATAATAAGCTTTGGTTTGCTGTTGAAATAACGACCTATAGAATTTGGTTGTGTATTATTACAATAACAATGTTTTTTAAATACTATTTTACGCTGTAATAATGTAATTAACACATCATTCCTCGTGTAATAATATTCTTAGATAATCATACAGTCAATATTACTGCAAACTGAGAAATGTTAAATGCAAAATATCGTACTTACGAATGAAATGTTATGTTTTCATATTTCCGCTCACTACGGCTTTTACAGCCTAAAATGTAACAAATCACCATGTTTTTCAATTAATTTAACACACACTTTAACACCGTCAATATTGTTTTTCGCTAAAAAAACACAGAATCAACGAATATCGCAAAGTACAATATGAGCATATCTTTTGTTGGTCAAAAGTACGATTCTTGACCAACAACAAAAAGTGAAACTCTGACAAGGACAAAAAAAATGTTACTGACTCTATTACTCTTATGAGTTTATGTATAGCTGCGTCTTTGTCAATCTCGGTATTATTATTTGCTTGACAAATCCAATGATCCTTCATCCAAGGTTAGTAAGTACTGTTATTTTGTGCAAGTTTGCAACGTTACCTCTTTGAAGTTTTGTACTTCGAATATGTGTTGAAAAGAAATAAAATATATAAATTATCGAATACAATGAGCAAACAAACAGCGTATTCGTTACAGTAATTGGGATAAACTTTTTTTGTTCGCTCATTGTATTTGATAATTTATAATAATAAGGGCCTGTTTCACCGCTTCCTGATAAGGTGCCCGATAGGGTTATTTGACAGATTTTCCATACTTCATCTGTCAAATTAAGTGGTGGATAGCCTTATCAGGAAGCGGTGAAACAGGCCCTTAATATTATTATATATTTATTTGATAATTTATAATTAAATATTATTATATTTATTTGATAATCTTATATATATATAAAAGAAAGTGGTGTTAGTTACACTACTTATAACTCAAGAACGGATAAACCGATTTGGCTGAAAATTGGTGGACAGGTAGCTTAGAACCAGGAAAAGGACATAGGATACATTTTGTCCCGGAAAAATGTACGGTTACTGCACAATATACATTTATGATTTGCGCGTAAAATATTCAATCGATTTTTATGAATTTTGGTATGGAGATACTTTGACTCTCGGGAAAGGACATGGGATACTTTTGGTCCCGGAAAATGTACGGTTACCGCACAATAAACTTTTCTATTTCAGTCTATTTTTATTAAATTCGGTATGGAGATACTTTGAGTCTCGGGAAAGGACAAGGGATACTTTTAGTCCCGGAAAATGTACGGTTCCTCCACAATAAACTTTTATGATTTTCGCTTAAACTATTTAATCTATTTTGATGAAATTTGGCATGGAGATACTAATTTCAATCTATCGTTTTCTTAATTATACCAATTCGAATAATTAAGTAATCATCATTAAGACAGGACAACGTCTGTCGGGTCAGCTAGTTTACAATAAATATTAATAATTATTACAATAAATATTAATAATTATTTGATAATTTACAATAAATATCAATAATATTTATTATTACAAATTATCAAATACAATGAGCGAATAAAGAAAATGTATTAGTTCCAGTAATTGGGATGAAGATGAAAAAGTAAGTTTTTACGATAACGTTCGCGTTAGACATCTGGTACCTATAAAATGTTGGGTCGATTTTTTGTTCCAGTGTTTTTTTTCATTCAAATGTCAAAATACACCTTTGTTCTATAGTTAATCTCTCCTTAAACTAGGTAGTGTGAAGGACTAACTTTTATTCCGAGAGTAGATTCGGATTAGTTTACTCCTTCCTTATTCCATGTTTATTAATACTGAATTTTATTACTCTTACCTTAAGCCTAGGAGTAAAGTTATTCTTGCTCTAGTCTGTTTTTATTAATAAGGCTGTAGAGGAATGAACAGGTCAATACGTCTGGACTCTGGAACCATATGCGGGTTTCCTTACGATATTTTTATATATTTATATGTATATTTCACCGTACGACTCCGTCCGTATTATGTACTTGAGATCTGAAAATGCGTCCATCCGGAATCGAACCTATACCCTCTCGAGTGCGAACCAAAGGTCTACCCACTAGACCACGGACGCTCTGTCGTTGTAATAGACTTCAAAACTACGTCGTTAAACCCGGTGTGGTGCTTCCCCTCTCGGACATTAATGTCATTAGGTTGTCTTCCGCTTTGCCTAGGGAGGAAAAATAGATATCTCCTACCTGCCTTTCTTTTGATTAATTTCGTTGCGGGTCCCAAGACAGATTTAACTTGTCCCTCAGACACCCCTGATAATACCTCATATCAGAGTTTTCGTGGTTGGTTACCACTGTTGCTCCTGGCGACACAAGAGTTGCAGTGGTGGGAATGTGTGATGGGCTATTCGCCCGTTATAACCGGTGCGTTACAAAGGTTCAATCATTCAATGAAAGCGACACGTCAACGCGTCTGGACTCTGGCTTTCACCAGCCGAGTTCAATTTATATATAGACTGGCCAATGTCTTCGGTCTATAAATATACTATGCGGGTGAAAACGTGACGTTGAAAAAATGTTTTACCATGTGTTCTAACAAATGCCTAGCATTCCCATAGAAAGGGTTTCTTTCTAAGGAAGTTTAGTGAATTAGTGACAGATTGACCAAAGAAAATCTGTCCTATACTTCTATCCATAATGTAAAACTTTGAAAAGTCCTTATAAGTGAAAATATTAAATTTCTACAAACTGAACGCCAAAAATTAAATTTTCAAGTGAGACTAGTTTTACGCGTGTAAGTTGTGATACTACTTTTCCTCATGAAGAGCGTCCGTGGCCTAATAGGTAGACCTTTGGTTCGCAGTTCGCACTCGTAGAGGGTGCAGGTTCGATCCCGGGTGGAGACTAGAGGCGTGTACCAATGAGACATTTTCTGATCTCAAGTACATAATACGGACGCTCATACGGCGAAGGAAAACATCGTGAGGAAACCCGCACATAGTTGGTCCCAGACGTATTGACTAGTTCGTTCCTCTGGACTAGGCCGACTATGTTGTGAGAATGCCGTATGTGCTTGGGCAACCATACGGACATTTAAAAATCTTGTCCCAGGCACTTCAGTATTTAAGGAGTGGTTACATCGCTCTGAAAGTACTGTATAAATCACCACAACGGACGCAAATGCCTAGTTTTTCCTTATGAACATTGTCTACTTTATTATGGTTTCCCTTCTTCGTTTGTGAATCGTGACAATCTCAGGAATGTAGATAATATAAATCAATGAGACAGAACAGAGAGACTAATCGGCAATAATTCTTTAATCTATTTTCAGCTGATTGATAGATCAAGGTACAGGCCAAACCATTAAGGCCTCTATATTCGCCAATGACCTTGATCATTGTCTGTCAGTGCGAATATCGACCTATATGACATTAAAATAACATTCATAACAGCGCGCCTTGTACGGTGGCGGTTACGACGCTCGCCGCGTCCATGATAGGGCGAAATAGGAGAAAAAACCTTTTTAAGATATCTATATTTCGATAAAGTATAAAATCAAATTATCAACTTATGTATTGCAAAGCAGTAGATATTTTTTTATATATTCTTTTGATAAAATATAATGAAGGAGTAAAGTGGTTTCATTCAACGATTTGGAGGTAATTTGGTTTTTTATTTCTTTATTATGTGATACCGATAGAAAAAATATGGCAAAACCACGTTACGTATGATATCATGTAGATTACTAATTATTATTTTCAGATATAATTTCTCTGTTAATGCCGATGAAAAGTGGTTTCATCTGCACGCTTTTTTCGCGAGAGGAGCCTTAACGTTCCGATCAACGCAGCAAGCGACTGACAAAAATTCAAATAAAATACCACTTTAAGACCTAGGTTGTAGGTTTCATTTTGCTTTACGCCACTACAAAGCGGCGGCGTCATGGGTCGCTAGTCGCTACTCGCTAGACCAGCCTTTCCCAAAGTGGGCGATAACGCCCCCTTGTGGGCGCTGAAGCTGAAGGGGGGCGGTGTTCGCGTGCGGGCCCAGAAAAAAATGGGGGTGTTGTGTAGAGGCTTGGGGGGTGATTTATTTCATCTGGATGCATCTTAAATTGAAAGCATGGGGGCGCTAAATCATAATAAATAATAATTAATTTGTTCTTAAAGTGAGCGGTAGACAAATAAGTTTGGGAACCTCTGCGCTAGACCAATGTCTGTAGAAAATGATTTCTATTTGAATTTTGGTTGCTTGCGGGAAATATCTGAAAGTCACATTTAGAGCTAGAAACTTGGAATATGACATAACATTCCTCAGATATGATAAAAACATTTACTGAAACAGGATTTTTCAAAATTCCACCTCAAGGGACAATTTTGAAAAATTGAGATTTCAGACCCCTTGAGGACCTTGAGGTGTATTTGTGAAACGGATAGTTGTAAAAAAATGCATTTTCATTGGTTTCAGCCCGTCACAGACCTAGCTATAATATATAATTAATATGTTTATAGCTAGGCATATTATTATATATATTTTCTATACTAATTTTCGCGTGACCACACACTCAGCTATAATATATATTTTTGTCACATGTGGATAGTGGATAGTATAGATTAATATGCCTTGCTATAAATATATTAATATATATTATAGCTAAGTCTGTGACGAGCTTTACTTGCGCGTTTGTTGCGAATCTGTCACTATCTATTCTGTCATTTTGTCTATTCTTCTATAGAAAAAGCCCTCTTCTACCGATGATCATGCTAAGCTTGCAGGCGTCTGATTTAGGAATCCTATTTTAAGTATCCTTTGAGAATTCGACCGTGTAAAAAAATGCATTTTCATTGGTTTCAGCCCGTCACAGACCTAGCTATAATATATAATTAATATGTTTATAGCTAGGCATATTATTATATATATTTTTTGTCACATGTGGATAGTGGATAGTATAGATTAATATGCCTTGCTATAAATATATTAATATATATTATAGCTAAGTCTGTGACGAGCTTTACTTGCGCGTTTGTTGCGAATCTGTCACTATCTATTCTGTCATTTTGTCTATTCTTCTATAGAAAAAGCCCTCTTCTACCGATGATCATGCTAAGCTTGCAGGCGTCTGATTTAGGAATCCTATTTTAAGTATCCTTTGAGAATTCGATCGTGTACTAGCCTCATAGTTGTTTATGTTATGTAAAGTACATTCATTACTTGTTAAATATTAATAGGCGTGTTGAAAATAGACGTGACTGCCACGCAGCTGTTTCTGAATGTTATAGCAAATACGATACTAACGTAGTTGTTTATTAAAAAAAATATCGCTTGTTGTCATGACATGAAAACTTTAAGGTGAGGGCCATGAAATGTTGGCAATCCCTGTTAAGACTTGAATTCGCGCAAACTTGACATTCCGCGTGAAAGGGTCATTTTCCACGCAAAAGCAGCCTGTGTCCTTCTTGGTCCACTCTTTATCTTAGCCAAGTTACAATAAAATATTTCCAGTACTTTGTGAGATTAGCGCGTTCAAAAAAAAACTCTTTAGGTTTACAGTATTTAGTAACGATGTACACTTTTTTATTTTAGTCAAAAATAATGATTTGTAATGATTATCTCTGGGTGGGGCATTTTGACTAATATAGATAAACAAATTCTGATTATAACATGTTCACAAAACTAAAGTATTTGTTTGTTATCTTATCATTATCAACACTTTATCAGTCAATTGTTATGTTACTGTACTTGAAAATATTATATGGCCTTTGTCTATAATACCAGGCATGACAATAGAAAAGACAAAATATAGAAGGAGAGCCAATTGTAAAGAGTAACAAATGTTTTTTCTCAGTTATGTATTTATGCAACAATCAATTAAATATATCTATTTTGGGTAAAGTCTATCTTTGTGAACCAGCTTAGCATGAGCACAGAAGAACGACAGATTTGAAGGAGAAAATTACAGAATTGTCTTCTGGTAATTCTGTCATAAAAAAACTTGCTGACATGGCACATCCTGGTGGAAAAGAGTGCCACCCTGATCTAAATTGGTTAAACTGTTTTAGATACTTTTATGTAAATCAGAGGTTCCCAAACTTTTTTTGTCATAGACTACTTTTAACATTTTGCTGGATCCGGTGGACCCCCACAGCTAAAAACCCGCGATACCCACAATGAATGTGCTACATGACCTTAAAATATTATAAAATATTGATTACCATTCTCTCTCTTTCCAGGCGTCAGGTGTGACAGTGTCGGACGCTTGCAAGACGACGTACGAGGAGATTAAAAAGGACAAGAAGCACCGCTACGTCGTTTTCTACATCCGGGACGAGAAACAAATCGACGTCGAGACGGTAGGAGAGAGGAACGCCGAGTACGACCAGTTCCTCGAGGACCTGCAGAAGGGCGGCACCGGGGAGTGCAGGTAAAGAACGCGGTCATTTGACCTCAGTGGTCATTTTACCTTAGCGGTCGTTTGACCACAGCGGTCAAATGACCGCTGTGGTCAAACGACTCACGGCTCAAACATTTGATCAGCATCTTGAAATACCATTCTTTAGCTAGCTAAAATGTACTGCAAATTGTAACCTATGTTACATATTAAGGGAGATACCAAACTGAAATTCTGCGGCAGTTGATTTTTTATCTAAGGGAAGCCAAAAGAGTAATGATCTTGGTTAAATCTGTGTATGTTAACATCAAACATTTATTTCACTGCAATAAAAGTATCTTTTAGCATAGGCTCTCACGTACTCGCTACTTCAGTTTGATTAATAAACAAACACTTATTATTCCCTCCACATTTCAGATATGGCCTCTTCGACTTCGAGTACACCCACCAGTGCCAGGGCACGTCGGAGGCTAGCAAGAAACAGAAGCTGTTCCTCATGTCCTGGTGCCCAGACACCGCTAAGGTCAAGAAGAAGATGTTGTACTCCAGGTGAGAACTCCGGAACAGATTGACAATATTATACAAGATGTTTGTGTAAACACCGTTGTCCTTGAAACCATCAAATGAGCCCGTCAAAATGAACAACTTTTTCTATGAGAACAATGCTGGGAATTAAAAAGAACTGTCTTCATACCCATACGTTTACACAAACACACTGTATAATAAGAATCAATTATATTTTATTGCTCTGTTTTTTCAACCTGTGATCGTGACCCCCTGGGGCATAGTAAGGCCTCTGTAGGAGTGGACGCCAGAGGTTAAGACAACTATTTCATTAAAAAATTTATAGTAAAAAAAATATATTATATTAAGTTGTAGAATAATTTCACACATAGACAAAAAAGGCAAACACAAAGGCGGCTTTATCGCTATGGAGCAATTTCTAAGCAACCTTTGGCATAGATAGGAGAACATAATTATCATTGTGTTCAAGCCCATAATAGTATTTTTTTTATTATGAATGTTTTGTTCATTGCAGCTCTTTCGACGCGCTGAAGAAGTCGCTAGTCGGCGTACAGAAGTACATCCAGGCGACCGACCTTTCGGAATCTTCCCAAGAGGCTGTCGAGGAGAAGCTACGCGCCACGGACCGCCAATAATCTGCATTTAACTTCGCTACGACCGACGTACGGGGCCGTCTACAGCAGTTGCACGAGGTCATTTGACCGCGGTCGTCTGACCCACGGTCATCTGACCGCTGATGCCACTTATCTTGGAGGAGTCGGTGACTTGACCGAGGATAAAATTAGAAGTAACAGTACAGGTTTGACCTCAATTTTACGAGGTGCATTCGACCTCAGACTAGTCGCATGAGGTGACGGAATTTGACCTTTTTAACCAACTTCCAAAAAGGAGGTTTATATGTGATCTCGTCACTTTTTGATATGCATTTAATATTGGTATATCCGTTGTGCAACTGTATAGTTAGCCCCGCAGTGATTCTTGAAGCTTTGGCGGTCGAGTCGGTGAGAATATTACTGAATAGCGAATATGAATCTAAATTTAATTTAAATTATACTTTATATATATTTTTCCTATAAACTAAAGTTATTTTAAGCTCAAACAAAACAGGTTTCAAGCGTTCGGCTTTCTAGTGTATTTAGTTTTTTGTAATACAGTTTTTGTAACGCGGTTTTCACGAGATTCAAATTGCTATGCGGTAAGCTTACGCCGTAAGGGCGTGTACTAAGTATTTTGTAACCATTTTATTCTGAAATACACTCGATATAAGTGAATAAGTCGTTTTATTTTCACAGTCCAGTTTTTTTTTATAGTTATGTCCCAGACTTATGCTAAAACTTGGTACTGAGTCTTCAGATTTCAGAAATCTGAAGACAGTGTTATGACTTGCAATTTTACGATGACGTTATTGTTAGGGACAATTTTAAGAAAAAGAGGTGAGGTAAAGATATTTCTCTCTCCTTCACTTTAATAGGATTATGCTTGTGATACTTGTTGCTACCGCGTGCAAATTTGCCACTAGATGCACTAGTGTTGCGCAAGGTCCAAAAAAAGTGTTTTGTACTAGTTTTTCTTTAATTCAATGGAAATAAAACAACAGTACAATATTAAAACATTTAATAAACTATTAACATCTTGCTATCACAGCACTAATCAAAATTGCGAACATACAATTGTAAAAGTGAAGTATTTTAAAATAGGAGTCCGCGAGGGGTAGAGTAAAAGATAGAGGATATGACGGTAAAGGTAATATTTCATAGTCTTACATTTCTACAAGGATGGAAAACCACGCCATCTTGCAAAGTGTCACATGTGACTCCAACCCATGAACGTAGAAAAAAAGGCGGACGGAGTCTTAATTATTATACACAGAACTGTGTCTTCAGAGTCGGCCACGAACACATTCTTACGCCTGTCAAATGGTATGGACTAGTCAATAGCGTAACAATGTGTGCGTGTCAGCTGGCTGACTCTGAAGGACACAGTTTTGTGTATGGTGGGACTCCGTCCGCCTTTTTTTATACGTATATGCTCCAACCCATTCAAATGCCACTAATGACTGCCATACATGCTACGGTCTATCGGAGAGGTCTACCTGTGCAGGAATAGACCTGTACAGTTTTTTGAGCATGTGCTGGCGACCGACGCAAAATCGAAAATCAATTCTTTCGAGTGGTACCTGCGCAGGCATAACAGCGACCGTACATAGACCGTAGCGTGTATGGCTCACATATTATAATAATTATAAGCATCATATTTTGTATGTGGCCGACTATAATTATTATAATGCGGGCTCTACACTCGCGGCGCAAAATCCCGCGAACCGCGAATGTGGAGGGTTTCGCGGCTTCGTATTTGTTCGAATCGTGTTCACGGCGCGAATCGCGGCCGCAATTCGCGCCGCGAGTGTAGAGCCCGCATAAAGGATAGGTTTTATATTAATTACGAAAAGAATCAAAAGAATGGCGGTAGGAGAACTGGCCAGTGTACGTGGTATATATTTTGGAACTCGCGTATAAAGTTATTTCGAAATATGGTAGAGCCTATCTTGGCCTTACATCTATCGAGACTCCTACACTGATGGTGATGACTGATGAGTCACACCATCCCTATGACAAATCATCCTTGCAGGTCTATACTTAGTCTTACGTATGTCCATAGTCCGTTCAAAGTCGATCATCATGGAAATTTAGATAAAATAACTTAAGACCGGACTTATTACATTAGAAATTCCTTATAGTAAAAGACTATTAAATAAGTAGGGAGGTATTCTTTGACTAACAATAAACTTTTAAATAAATTCTCAAGACAGAACACTAGGGCGTGTCTTTTAAGGGTTATAAAATAATTTACAGGAATGAAATATTCATACATCAGTTTTCACAAAGTCATACAGACAACAAGACTGTTTTGGCGCGTGGCTGAAATCAGGACTACGTCGCGTCGCCATATCACAAGTTCACATCTCGCAATTCCACGCGCCAAAACATCTTTGGTGTTCAATAGTATTGGTATTATGAAATTTCCATTACATTTTATCAACATCTTTTAAAACCTTAATCCTAATTAAAATTTTAAAACTTTAAGAATATTTGCCAGAGGCTAAGGCCTATTATAAATATTAAATCCATAAAGATACCTTACAGAAAGAATCCATTTCATCATTTTCTAGGTTCCAATGGGAGCCACTAGAAAATAAACGCAAAAACAACCATAGATCCATAGATAAAAGAGCATCTTGTATTTAGAGTTTTATTATTATTAATCGTGTTATAATCTCTTCGATTTATTAATGTAAATATAAAAAATGTTTAAGTAAAATAGGTAGGTTAACTATAGGGTTTATAACTTTGTAAATTCATTTAAGTTTGAAAAATATAAAAATTTAGCCCTCAGATAATCAAGTCCAATTAAGCATTAATGACTTGTAATTTGTAAATAATTCGTTTAAAAAATTAGGCCATTGTTTCAGTAAAGATTGTGGAATCTGCTAAACACTCAATACTCAACTGTGCAATGCGCGTGCATTTTTTGCTACCAAATATCTAAAAAAATTAAGATAGCGACTTGTTTCAATACTGTCACTGTATTTTACTGCTTGGGCTGTAATCTGGCTTCGAAGTTTTCTAATCGTACTTAATAAGTGTATTGTATCGTATTTAAACTGCTTACTCGTAATAAGAAATCTACAGTTTTATTATAACTTTAGGAGATAAATAGACAAAAATTTAGAACACATTTCAAACTCATTTTATAGATTTTGCATATAACTTTACCATAATTTCGATACGAAATTATTTACAAAATTCAATCCCTCGGTACGTCGTATTCGTTTAAGGGAGTATTAGAATATTATCATTTATATTGGATCCAATATCATTGAGTCATTTATATTGGTTAATGTAATATAGATAAATGATTCATTTCTTCCTTGATCATAGATTTTTGACGTTTGCTGAGAGATTGGATCCAATCAATGAATAAGAAAACCTAATCCAATACGGTCATAGAAATTGGTGCTGCCAGTTATTTAATATAAAAAAGAGTTTTTAATTTCTTGTTCGTTAATATGTTTCAATTATTGTAATGTAATTCTTTTTATAATTATATACTTGAATAATCTTGCTCAATGATATTATATAAAAAACCTCAAAGCAGATATGTTACTACCGCGCGCGTTGTGAAGCCATTAAATACGGGCCAATTGACCCGTCTTTTGTATAGTCTGGCTCTTTTATGTAAATGTCATTTCGTATCTTTTGTTTCACTTATCTGTCAAATTTGACAATTGAATTTGAAAATTGTTCGGAAGCAATTTAAGCCGGAAAATAGTATGAACGTAACAGATCTGTATTTACTTAGTTGAATATCATTGATCTTGCTGAAATAACATAAAATAAGCCATATTAAAAATGACGATGTCTTTTGACAAATCGAATTCTCTGAGATCTAGTAACACTGATGTCAATTGTCAATACCTGTCAGCGTTAGCGCTCCCTCCGCCAGGAGTAAATGTGTTCTGTGAGCGCTCCCCATTGGCTATTCAAACCACATATGACGTAAAATATGATCAATTGCTAAATGATAATGTAATATGCACATAATATGATCAAATGATAATTTTTATTGGATCCTATAAATGATCCAATATAAATGGTAATGTAATACCCCCCTAAAAAAAACTTCTGAGACATTTCGGCAGAAGATTTTTTCCCTGATTTATATTTAGTGTTGCCACTTAATAAATATTACCATTAAACGTTGGACTATTCTACTACTTGAAGACAGTCGATTATTTTATTAAATCCATATTTTAATTGCGAAATTAGATACTAGTTTATATACTTATGGTACTTATAGTGTCTGCCGGTGCAAGGGTAACGCTTGGTTGTTGTACAGTCGGGTCCAAAAGTGGTATGTCGTCGGTGGTCCTGCAAACATTTTTATTGAAATAACATAAATTAATAATTACAATTATTTAGCAATTTAAAAGTTTTATTAAATTCTATAGCAAACACGTGCTAACAAAAATAATTGTACAGCACATAACTATGTAAGGACTGCTTTTCTTCATCAAGCACATTGGAAAAGTTACAAAGAAAATACAGCGAAATAGTTATAGGGATAGGCTGTGTAAATATTATATTTGTAATTAATTTTTTGAATGGGGTTATAGTTTCAGCGGAAATAAATACAATGTTTAGTGACATATACAAATGCTACGAACCTGGACCGAGGCAGTGATTGTTCAATGACGACATCTTCACAACATTCCGTATTTTTATTCTGGACTATCGGTAACGTAGTCATCACAGTAGCCGCTAAATATATGTGCTGAAAATGTGTACGAATGTATCAAATTAAAATTATACGACTGACATGGTGATCTATCAACGCACAGCCTAAACCACTGGACGAATCGAGCTGAAATTTGGCATGCAGGTAGATGCTATGACGCAGGCATCCGCTAAGAAATGATTTTGGTCAATTCCACCCCCAAGGGGTTAAAATAGGTGATGAAAGTTTGTATATATCAATACTTCTTAACGCGAGCGAAGCCGCGGCCCGCAAGCAATAGCGTTATGTATAGTACCGTATACTTAGAATTAAAACCAATATCTTTGGACATCACCTTAGGTAGGACCAAGTCCAATTTCATCCAAGTAGCAAATAACTTTATAGTTTCAGAGTCGTTTACTCACCATCGACAAAACGAGAATCAAGTAGATACCAGGCGTGGACCAATGGTTGGCGTTCTCAATAGCCACTACACCCATCACCCAGTTTATCGCGAAGAACGGCTCCAATACCAGACACAAGTTCAAGTACGTCTTCAATTGATTTCCCTCAGTATTCCAACTCCATTTAAACGACAGGTTATCCATATAAAGCATGTTAAGGAAGCCTTTGTCGTGTAATGTTTTTAAGTAGTCGTTAATCTGGAAGTAGTTACTTATTAGACTAAAAACTTATTTGATATAATTCGTTAGGAATGTCATATTCAGGTCTGAAAGCTAACTTTCTACACGTGTACAGCACATACCCATGCTTTCATATTTTTCTAGAATAATTAAGAACGTGGGCTGTTTGCTTAATATAGTGAAACTAAATCTGAATCTCACATTTACAAAATAAGAACGTAAGTAACCGCTAAGATTCTAATTACCTACGATGTTAAATGGCTTATGTATATTATTTACCTCTTTTAAATTATTGTCGTTTCCACCATCACTAGTTTCCGGGTACTGGCAGTCATCCTCATCATACTCTTTATCCAAAGTGTCTGTACTATCTGTATTCTTCCTGCTGGTACTCGGCGAGAAATTATGCTCAATATTCTCATCGTTTTCATTTTGATCCTTCGGCCAGTTGGCTACATGATGATCGACAAGCTCCTGAATCTTAGACGCTAGCATTTCCGAGTGTTTCCTATTCACGCTCTGCAATCCGACTATCACGATTCCTGTGTTTATTACGATCAGTATCATGGCCGGTATCATGAAACCCATCACCATGCCTTTCTCTATTGACATCCAGCAGTAGTTCTTTATCTCGTAATGTTCCAAAGACAGAGCATAGGAGAACTAGAATAAAAAAATTATTAAGTTTACCCATTGTCCATACTTAATATCTATACTAATATAATATTATAAAGCGGAAGAGTTTGTTTGTTTGTTTGAACGCGCTAATTTCAGGAATTACTGGTCCGATTTGAAAAATTCTTTCAGTGTTAGATAGCCCATTTATCGAGGAAGGCTATAGGCTATATTTTATCACACTAAGACTAAGAGGAGCGAAGAAATAGAGGAAAATGTGGGAAAAACGGGGGAAAATTATTTGAAAGGGCTTATTTGAACGAGCTAATCTCAGGAACTGCTGATCCGATTTGAAAAATTCTTTCAGTAATAAATAGCCCATTTATCGAGGAAGGCTATAAGCTATATTTTATTACGCTACAAATAGTAGGAGCGAAGAAATAGAGGAAAATGTGAAAAAAACAGGGGAAATTATATGAAAGGGCTTATTTGAACGCGCTAATCTCAGGAACTACTGGTCCGATTTGAAAAATTATTTTAGTCTTAGATAGCCCATTTATCAAGAAAGGCTATAGGCTATATTTTATTACGCTAAGAATAAGAGGAGCGAAGAAATAGAGGAAAACGGGGAAAATTATATGAAATTGCTTAATATCTTAACTATTGGGGCTATTTTTATGTTATTTAGCAAACTTGGAGAATAGACCACGTGAAGGGACATAGGCTATTTTTGCGGAAAAATGTACGGTTGCGTGAAATTCCTAAATTACGCGGGCGAAGCCGCGCGGAACAGCTAGTATTATTATAAATGCGAAAGTGTGTCTGTCTGTCTGGAACCTCTCAACGCCCAAACCGCTGAACGGATTTTGCTAAAATTTGGTGAGGTGATACTTAGATTTCCAGGAAAGGACATAGGATACTTTTTATCTCGGAAAAATGCACGGTTCCCGCGCGATAAAGCAAATTGTGCCAAAAAAGCAGGCATCGTCTAGTAGAACCATAACTTCTTCTTTCATTATGTTCTTACAAATCATAATCAGTAATCTTACCATGACAATCACAGCTGGTACACCGTAGGCCAATAAATAATTGTATTTCAGGGGTAAGACTGACTCGTACAAGCTATACTCTGCAACTGCTGCAGCCAGTGCCACTATCCACATAGAACATGAGATATGAGTGTAGTGTAATACCAGAGCTATCCTCTCACATCGCGTTGGTGAAGACGAGCCCTAAAATAATAAAATACAACTTTTCAGTACCGTACCGTGCTTTTTAACCGACTTCCAATAATGAGGTTATATTATGTTCGGGCTTCGGCTATGGACTTACTTGCCTAAAGGCTAAAGATAGGACATCAAAAAATTCTAGAGCGCAGCTTTTATTCAGATGGCTATTAGAATAGAAGCTGCGCTCTAGAATTTTTTGATTTCAATGTCGCCTACAACCTGGGCTAGCACATAATACTAGGTATAATACCTAGCTTCTTTTATTGCTATCTTTTTTCTTGATAGATAATATTATCGTTGTTTTCTTGACAACAAACTAATAGTATTTAGGAGATGATAAATGCTTGCAAGTTGCAGTTAAGCCGCAGGCGATCCATTTACTTTTACACATGTATCCAGAAGCTATAACTTACCATTATTGCTTGAATATAAATTATTGCACAAGTGATAAGGCAGCAGCATAGATTTGTTATGATGGGGTAAATTTTGCTCGAGCTCCGAAATTCTGAGGCAGTTTTGTTATACATAAGCCATAGTAGAGTAACTACTGGACATATCACAGAAAGCCCACTTGCTATAAATATCTGCAAAATAATTTTTAAAATTAGCGTAATTCAACTGTATCGTAACGACGCGAGCTGCTAAAATCGTAAACCAATCATCCTATTTGACCCTCCATCGTAATTTTAGTAACAATGTTGTAGAAAATAATTTTATCCCCTTACATATTAAAATATTTACGCAGCGTATAACTGTGTCAGGTCTGCTGCCTTTATCTGACATGCGATATCCCCAATATGTCAGACAAAGACAGCAGACTTCGGATAAGTTATACACTGCGTAAATACCCGCATATATTGGCTTGATAGGGGTTGGTATTTAACTTACCAATATCATCCATTCATTTCGTCCTCCGTGACAATTATTAAATCCGTACAGGTAGGTGATACTATCAATCATGTTGTGTTCTTTCAGGTCAGCATCTGCCAGTGAATCATCTGGTAATTCAACTTCAGGTTCCTGAATCTTCTTTTCGACCTGTTTGTTATTCGATCCTATAAGAAATAACGAATACAATGTCTGCTTGTCTGTCTGCGATATTGGTAACGTCACGTGACGGACAAAGACAGCTTGGACCTTGTTTAACTAAACAGTGTATAAATTATAATATATTAATTGGGTGCTTTTTTAAATTTCTATAGCTCTAAAATTGTCCGGAAAATAGTGTTTTTGTCATAAAACGTAAGTGATAAGTTAGAGAATATGCGCTTCACGTACCTTTATTATGTTTTGATATGGTTTCAGGATTCGGATATAAAGGCGGATTGTCATCGTATATCGAGGATGTGAAATTGGAAACAACTCCACCATACTCGGTATCGTAAGCATTAAGGTCGTAATCGTTTCTTTCTTCTATTCTTGGGTAGAAATTTTTTCGGACCTTCGGAGCAACAGGCTGGAAGGATCGATAGGCTAATTTCTGCCTTTTAAAAACATTATTCTCTAAACTGGCCTTTCGAGTGTGGTGTAAAGTTTTGTTTTGTTGGGAACCTGAAATTCATGGTGTTTATTACACTATGGTAAACTTAGTTGTATATTATTTCGTATAATTATACGTACATTCAGTAGTTTCTAATAAACACTGTATAAAAACAATTGTATACAAAACAGAAAACACTAGTTTGTGGAACATGTTAATACTGAGCGGTCCTCTTCCCCATTTACAAAATCAAATCGCGTTGTGCCTAAGCTAATTGATATGAATAATTAATCCACTGTTTATTTCCGTGGAGTTGTGAAGTCAATTTTAGAAAATCAATAAATCTTCAAGAGTTGTGCGCGCCGGTCTTCTAGGAAGACAGTGAAAGGTAGTGAAATTTTATGTTCAAATAGTTTTGGATAAAAATATTTTTGAGACAATGATTTTGTTTAAAACTGCACAACTTTATTATAGCGTAAATAAAAGAATAGCTTTTAGAAAATCTTATTACAAGTAGATTTTTTGTAAATTTCATTTTAATATGTGGCAACATTTTTTCCTGACGATTGTCACTTCACACTGTCACTTGTCAGTTGTCAAGTGTCAACCAAACAACCACGAAATTCCTACGCAAAAATATTTCACGGAAATGTAATAGAAATCGGTCCAAAATGAGTGCTATATTAAAATTTATTCGTGAAAATCATATATTGGCAATAATAGAACACGCTGTCGCCAAGAAGAAGTCCCGTATCAGTTTAAATTCGTACGAAATAACCGAAATACCAGCGCTACTCTATACGTGTTTGGACGTCGAGCATCTTTATTTACATCTTAATAACATAACAAATGTGCCTGTGCAAATAACACAGCTGCTAAATTTAACTACATTGACTCTAGATTACAATAACATCAGTGCATTACCATCGGAGATCGGGAACTTGAAAAATTTAGTGAATTTAAATGTCAGTTACAATCCGTTGAAAGTGTTGATACCAGAAATTGGCGATTTGGAGAACCTAGAAGCTTTTTGGTGCAACAAAATAGGTTTAGAAGAGATACCGAAGGAGATTGGTAAGCTATCGAAGTTGGATACCTTCGGCGCGCGAGGCAACGAGCTCAAAACCATTCCTGAAGAAATGACAAAATTAACAAAACTAAGGTACATAATCAATTATTTTGGATGATAAAGCTATTGTATAATCTTGGATTATTCAAAAGCATGTCCATTTACTGGGTTATTCATCAAATACAGTCTTATCAGAATCTTATTATTGGCTAAAATTTGTTGCATTAAGTTGCTATTTGATTCACAATTTTTTTTTCTACTCTGCAAATCATAAGTATCAAAACATAATATCTTTAGATGCATTTTTGCGCAAAAATTAATGAACAGAATTATATAAAACTTGCTAGTCTGGCTCTTCTTTGTCCTGAAAACATAGAACATTATTGTGGGATACTGTATAAATAGGAGTGCAGAGCCACAGGCAAAAGCTAGTATTTTCATAACATGCAGCATCTTTCAAAGATTTTATCTACAACATGATTTGCCATTTCAATATCATTGTTTACTGTTATGTACAAGGCCAGCTATTGTATTTATTCAAAATATTATAATACTTGTACTAATCAGCTATAAGGTCAAGGTGTTTTTTTTTATTTCAAACAATGTGACAAAGTTTTTGCCAGTAACTTTTTGTCATGGTTATGAACAAAGACTTCTTTCAGATGGTTGACATTGGACCGAAACCAAATAGAAACTTTACCAAATTGTATGGACCGTATGGAGGGACTTATACACTGTAACCTGAAGAATAACAGGCTAAAAGAGTTCCCGACCTCTGTACTCAGGTGTCCAGAACTTATGTTTCTACAACTAAATAATAATGAGGTAAAGTATAAATGATCAAAACATTCTGTATATTAAATCAATAGTATTTGCCAGTTGGCATTAGACAGCAGCCATAAATTACATGTCAATTTTTATGATGCGCACATCCCCTTTTGCTTAAGCTAAAAAAAATAATGTGATAGATTTTTTTTCCATCATGTTGAGACCCTATTCTTGTCCTGCCCAAGTTAGATGTGTTGAGACTTTACTAGATATTATTAATTTATTAATTATTTATTAAACCTCTTAAAAGGTTAATTATTCATGAATGCCCCCATAACATTGAACAGCATTTTCCTCTAAGGGTCTACACAGACGGACTGCATTTCAACTGCAATCCAACTGCAAATTGCAGTTCAAGTGCAGTTTGAATTCAGTTGACACGACTGCAATACGAGTGCAATAGAACTGCAAGCCAAACGCGCAGTCGGATTGCAGTTCAGTTGCAGTCGGCGTGAAGTCGTGTGAACTGTTTGTTTTGTAGTTCTATTGCAGTCGTATTGCAGTCGTGTCAACTGCATTCAAACTGCAATCCAACTGCAATTTGCAGTTGGATTGCAGTTGAAATGCAGTCCGTCTGTGTAGACCCTAAGAAATCTTTTCTCTAGTCGAATTCTTCAAGCCCCATAAGAGCACCGGTAATCGCGACAACAATAGAATAACAATAGATTTCCAAGAATCCGAGATCGAGGGATTAATGCTATTTGACAAGAAGAAACAGACTGCTTACTAAGGTAAGCGGTCTGTCCAATCACTCTGTTGAGAAGTTAAAAAGAATGTAAGACATAGTGTGAAAGCTATAGCAGATAGTCTAAAACACCAACCACACCAACTTTATGTTTGACTTGAAACAATGCTCAGTTCAGAAAAGTAAAAAGGTACTTACTCAATCACTGTTGTCCTGGTCATACGACGATTCTGAAAACCTAGTAAAAGTGTACAAATAAGAATAACGCACATATTGCACTCAAAGATGCACACACACACACACACACACACACACACACACAAACACAAATGCATATTATTTTAGTTTGAAGAAAAATATTCTTGTTTTTTTTTTTTTTTTTTATTGTTATTTCTGTTTTTTTTTTTTTTTTTTTTTTTTTTTTATTAAATTGGGGCCGTCTATGGGCTTTTCGCCCATACCCTTTTTTTTTCTTTTTAAATTTATTGTATAGGTTTTTCGCACCAAGGATAATTGAAATAATATTATTAAGTCATTTTAATTAATTGTAGTCCATGGATTTTTTTTTTTTTTTTTTTTTTTGTTATAATAATAGAATAGATTATAATATATACATATAATAAATAAATATATATTTATTGTTTTATAAATTATATAGTTATAATGTTAGTGTTTTGAACGGTGTGGTCCCAGTGTGGCGGCCAGTAGATCCGACATTTCCGATTTCCTTAGATAATATTATGCTGCTCCACCCTTTGCCTTTAGATGTTGTGACATTGGCTTTAGGGTTGTTGAGGAAGTGATTATGAGGAAGAGGAGGAGGAAGAGGAATTTTCACGCGCAAATTTAGAGGATGCGGATGAGGAAGAGGATATTTTTTTGAGGAAGAGGATGCGGATGAGGAAGCGGAAGAGGAAGCGGGTGAGGAAGAGGATGATAGGAAATTATAAATAATAGCGGACCCAACCCAAAAGTCTTTGTCCTGTATGTACATAACTAGGTACATACATTATGTATGACGACCTCTGTGGCTCAGTGGTAAGCGCATTGGACGCTCAAGCCGGGGGTCGCGGGTTCGAATCCCGCCAACGGAACAAAAATTTTCTATGTTCCCGGGTCTGGATGTGTATTAAATATGTGTATGATATAATAAAAATCTTGAATATATGTATAGTATAAAAGTATTAAATATATTTCCGTTGTCTGGTACCTGTAACAATAGTCCTTTAGGTACTTAGCACGGGGCCAGACTGACGTGGTGTGAAGCGTCCATAGATATTATTATTATTATTATTATTACACAAAATCGGCCAAGTGCGAGTTGGACTCGCCCATGAAGGGCCTCGGATTTTTCTCATACCGGGCGCCTTATATATGAAAATCGATTCTTAAGGAGTAAACTCCAAAAACTACTAGCTAGATTTCGTTCAAACCAATGTTCGTTGGTAGTATCCATAGATACACACGCATAGGTTAGATGAAAAAAAAATTATACGTCATAAATGGTATTTATGACGTAAGTATAAAAAAAACTACTTGCTAGATTTCGTTCAAACCAATTTTCGTTGGTAGTTTTTATAGTAAAGTACATCATATATTTTTTTAAGACTTATCATGCCCCTACTTTAGAAGTGAGGGGGGGGGGGGGGGGGGGACGACACACATTTTATCACTTTGGAAGAGTCTCTTTCGAAAACTATTCAGGTTAGAAAAAAATGATATTAGAAACCTCAATATTTTTGAATACCGATCCATAGATACCCCACACGTACAGGTTAGATTTTTTTTTGTTTCAGTTGCACCTGTGTAATATTTTTCCATTTTTGTATCAAAATCTTAATGCGGTTCACAGACTTCATCTATTTACCAAGTTTCAACTTTCAATAGTATAGCTCTTATAGTTTCGGAGAAAAGTGGCTGTGACATACGGACGGACAGACAGACAGATATGACGAATCTATAAGGGTTCCGTTTTTTGCCATTTGGCTACGGAACTCTAATAATTAAAAGAGCATTTTCCAGTGGACCAAACTATGAATGTAAACCATTCTCAAAACACACACAATAAAGAATCATCAAAATCGGTCCAGCAGTTAAGGAGTTCAGTAACATACACAACACAGGCACTCAAAAAAGATGAGTGAATGATGTAACAATTCTCTAGCTCTGGCGTGTGCGTTGCCATGATTGGATACGCGACGCGCATGCGCAGTGAAATTCCTCATAAATTCCTCTTAAATTTTGAGGAAGCGATAGCGGAAGAGGATTTTTTTATTTTTATTTATGAGGATGCGGTAGCGGTTGAGGAACCCAAAATATTGCGGAACTTCCTCATTATGAGGAAGCGGAAGAGGAATCCTCAACAACCCTAATTGGCTTGGTGGAGAGGGGTCACTCAAGCTGGGTGGAGTTTCTAGGATGTTAAAAAGATATCGTTCTGTGCCGAATCTACCAGATGCCAGCCAGTGGAGTCTGGGGTCCACACTTGGATTTTAACAATCTATTTATGACTAAGTTAGTGTTATTAGGCTTAGGTTTTTTTTTTTTTTTTTTTTTTGCCGATCTCTGGGGATCACAGGTCACAACCCGCTATGCGGCTTAGGACTTTATCGTTCCTGTCTTTTATAGCCATTTTTATGTTATAATCTTTTATGTGTTCGGTTGACACCTCCGTGGTTCTTTTTATGAAGCTTGCCACAGCGTCTCCGTCAGTGTCAGTGTAATAGACACAGGTGTTAGTGTGCCGGGATATAGCTACGACTGCATGAGGAACGCTGTCATGGATTGCCAGCTTTCGGGACTTGGTCTGTATGATGATCACCGAAGGACTCGTTAATCCCTGAGCTTCATGGATTGTGAGGACGCGAGAGTCCGTTCCCGATCCATAGCCTGTATTAGTGAGGGCTGCTTTCTCCTCCTGTGTGTGGACAAGATACAGGGTATTTAGATCGGTTTTAGGTATTCTCGCTCCTGTGTACTTCGTTAGCTTTAGGGACCGCACAATTTCCTTCGATGAATAGATGTTATTATAGACCATGCTTAGGGCGTATGCCACATCCATAGGGCTCCTGTGTGTGCAAGACAACTCCTGGGTGATGCCGGTTACCAGGTTTGGACGAGTGTAATTAAGTTTAAAGAGGTTTTCACGCTCTATAAACGGAAGTTGGTTAATATCTCCAATGAGGATGACATCGTTGGCGCCTGTTAGCTGATTCGCCATGACGATTGAGCCGAAATGGTTCATGAGGGCCTCGTCAACTATCAACCTTTTGTAGGCTCCTTTTGTCCCATTTACCAGCAAAGAGGCCATGGTACGAACTTTATCTTTAACTTTGTTGCCAGTTCGTAGCGAAAGCCTTTGCTTTAGATCCTCGGCTGCTTCGATCGTCGTTGTTATTATAACGTCTGTTTCCTCATTGAAGTTATTAATGATCCAAGTTGTCTTCCCACATCCAGGAACCCCATTGACCCACGAGTAATTGATTGGTTTTGCGAATATGTCCCAGTCCATGCTGGATTCAGGGTCCCCAGATAGGACTTCTGCCTTTTCTAGTATCCTGTCTTCCAGCATTATTCTGGTACATTCCGCTATTACCACTATTGGATCCTCAGATGTTGTGATAAATTTGAGTGTTCCTGTGCGTTTTGTCTCATCCTCGTCCAGAGCCACGAACCCGCAGTCGGCACTTAATGCCGCCATATACTGCCCTGTCATCGCCCCGGCAATTATTGTGGAGGTGACATTGTCGTATATGGCAGCTTTTGCATCCTCGAGTCGCACTTCTAACAGCTTTAGATTTTTTCGCTGATAGGCCTGCATGATCTTATTGCAGGTCAAGAGCTTTATGGTCTTATTTGCTCTTGTTATCGCTTGGAACTCGAGGAAGGCATTTATTATGTGATCTTCGGGGCTCTGGGCAAGTCTTAGTTTTGGTGGGAGCACTTGCCCGAAATCGGCCCTATATCTTTTGTTTTTATTTGCTGGTTTTTGTGTAGATGGTTCCCTCAAAAAAGCCTCCATTGCTGAAGCCTGCCGATTTGTTTGTGATGAAGCCTTGATCCGAGAAAGGGTGTTTTTATTCTCGATCATGTCTATTTTTTCACGATGAAGTACTTTTTTGATGGAGCCGACAAACGCTTTTAATTTGGCCATTGAGTTTTGAGATTTCTTTATTTCATTTTTATCCCTCTCTTTTTCATTCTCTTTTTTGTTCTCCCGTGATGCTTGGAGTCGTTCACTTGCGGAGGATGAGTTCGCCTCGTTGCTGGGTTGGGACGCTGCTGGCTGATCGTCACGATTCTTTTTGAGGAAGCTTAGGTCATCCCCTCTATTTTCGTAGACGATTATCTCATGATGTTCTGAGGCTTTTACTATTCCATAGTAATTTGCAGCCCTTCCTTTGTCCTGTCCCAGTGACATGGCGTCTACGCTGATTATGCGTGAGGTGGTACTGTGTCTCATCCCCATTGCTCCCAACTCCTTCAAAGACGAACATGCCCGTTCAAAGGCTGTTTGCGCATCCCATTCGAATACTATTATCGTTTTGGTGTCTGATTGCAATATTCTGCATGGTTGGCCAGCGAAATTAGATGTTGGGAGAGCTAAATATCTGCTCATTTTCATGTTCGTCTTTGATGTACTCCCGTTTAGGATTGCTGCTAGTCCTGGTGAGATGTTAACGTGGTTGGGAGTGCTAATGCGGCTGTATGTTATACCTAATGTTTCCGTTGGATTTGACATAAAGAGAGGGATCGGCCTTAATTTAATTTTCGGTTCCCCGTTTTGTCCGCGTGCTAGTAATTGTTGGGTTTGTTCTAGGGTCGGCTGTGTTACAATTGCGGTTGAAACCGCCCGTTGTATTTCTGTGTGCGCCTGTGATTGTGTTGGCGCGTGTATTTCTTCTGGCCTATGGGCTGATGTAAAGTGTGTCTGTATGGACGTTGAGGTTTGTGCTCGTGTGCGTTGTGTTTGATTTCGTGTGTGTTGTGATGTGTTTGTTATTACTTGCCTTGGTGTATAGTTTAATTTGTTGTGGCCTGTGTATAATGTTGAACCATTTGCTGTGGCTGCACTGGAGACAACTTTGCTAATGAATACCATCAACGGTTCTCTGGTAGCTTTTTCCTCCATGATGGTAGGGAGGGTTGCCTGACTTAGCTCCATTTCTAGTTGTATTTCTAAGTCAGATCTGTAACTACCAAACCTTGGGCATTCAATGAGCAGGTGGAATATTGTCTCGTCCTTTGCGGGGTCACAAATGCAGGAGGGGCTGTCTTTAAGGTGGAAACGATACAAGTATGCTGCGAATCCTCCATGACCGGTCATAGCTTGCACGTGTGTTGGCGTTATTGTAACGTGCCTTAGTATTTCCCACGCCTTTTTAACAGTGGGGAAAAAAACTTTTGTGTCCGATCCGGTTGAGGAGGATTGGTATCTTTCCTGCCACTTAACTGTTGTTCCCTCCCTTATTTTTCTCCGTATATAGGACATTGGCACTCTGTTGTAATCTGCGGCCGTGTTTATGGTAAGTGCAGCCTTTTTTGCCAGTTCGTCCGCTCTTTCGTTCCCTGGGGTACCCACGTGCGCTTTTAGCCAGAATAGCCGCACTTTTCTGCCTTCCTCTGTTATGGCTTTTAGGTCTTTCTTCATTTCGATCGCAAGTGGGTGAGTCACTAAAGGATTTCTCAGCATGTTTAGTGACGATTTGGAGTCGCTCATGATGTTAATTAAGCTCTCCTTTGATGTCCTTGCCAATTGGATCGCTCTAAAAAGCGCATAGATCTCAGATTGGAAGACTGTATTGTGCGGTTCTAGTTGGAAAGTGGAGTGTCTGGTTTCCCGGCCGTTATTCCACCACGTTAGAGCAGCTCCGGTTTTCCCCTCTATTTTACTTCCATCCGTGTATATTTGGGGGCCGGTTATTTGGTTTTCCTCGGTGGGGCTTTGGCTTACGTCTTCCAGGCATTCGTACTCAGTTATGATGAGTTGCGATGGATGTGGGTTTTGAAGTGGTCCCACTTTAGCTTCCACTTCCCTGTTTGGTGGTAGGTATTCTTGTGAGTACCCTTTTTTTATTTTAAATAGGGTTGCCGCTTCTTGGATTCTCAGGTCTAGGGGCAGCAGGCCGGATAAGATTAGTGCCGAGGTCAGAGATACCGTGCGGTACGACTTACAGATTTTTTGGGCGAAACCCCTTTGCAGTGCATTCAGTTGTTTTTTTATGTACAACTTTTCTACCGCAGGGGCCCACGCACATGCTGCGTAAAGCACGATTGGTTCGACCACTGACACATATATGGTTCTGATTATCTCCTTATTTAGGCCCCAGTTTATCTTCGCTGCACACGCCAGCTGTTTGTATATGTCAGCTGCTTTCCTGCAGGTTTTGGATACGTGCGCAGCGAAGGTCATTTTGTTGTCTATAGTTAGGCCCAATAGCTTGATCTCTTTTACTAATTGGATCCTAACGTCAGCCATGTGGATGATGGGGGTGTCATATTTTCGTTTATTTGTTATTAACATCGCGTTGGTCTTTTGCGGTGCAAAACGAAGTTTGTTTTCCAGCCCCCATTCCGAAACAATAGCCAAGATGTTATTAGCTATTTGTTCAATGGTTTGACCGTTATAACCTGAGATAACCAGCACCACATCATCCGCAAAGGCCTGTACATGTATGCCCATTCTTGCAAGAGTTTGCAGCAGCGAGTCGAGTATGAGGTTCCAGAACGTCGGGCCTGCTATTGAACCTTGTACACAGCCTTTCGTTGTCCCTCTCTCGCTCGTTGCTCCAGCATAATTCACCCTGACCTTCCTATTTTGAAGATACGACCTAATAAGGCCGTAGATGTTTTTAGGGCAACCCTTTTTTATTAGTTGAGCGTTTAGAGCTGGCCACCACGCATTATCGAAGGCACCCTCTATGTCCAGTGAAATCATCAGCACTATCTTTTTAGCTTTTACTTCTGTTTTGATATGTTCCATTAGGTCGTAAAGGGCGTCCTCGGTTCCGCGTTGGGGTGTGAAACCATACTGGTTTTTATGTAGTGTAGGTAGGAGACGCCATTGTAATCTGGTGACGAAGAGTTTCTCTATGATTTTACCCAGTACCGAGAGCAGGCCGATTGGTCTGTAGGACTTGGGATGGGTGTAGTCCTCTTTGCCTGGTTTCCGGAGTATGCATACATGGGCCACTTTCCATTGTTCTGGGAAGTATTTTAAATCTAGGCATTTGTTAGCTATTGCCAGGAACAGCTTCTCATCACTTCTTATAGCTGCTGTGCATATGTCTGCCGTTAATCCATCCTGACCTGGAGCTTTCTTTGGATTTTGTCCTTGCAGGATCAATTCCAGCTCCGGCATCGTGAAAGGTGGATCGTTATCAGACAGGCCTTCAATTTTCTCCGGATCTGACTTAACCATGATGTTTCTGAGCCTTATATGGTGTTCTTGGTCGGTTTCCACAGAGTCCTCAGGGTAAAATGTACTTGCGAGAAGGTCCGCTGATTGCTGCGGGTTGAGCGTATTTCCTACGCTGTCCCTAAGCAGCGTCGGTTCTTGCCTTTTCGCTGTTCCCCTCAATACTCTGTAGATCCCGTCCCACATGCTCTCGCGGTCTTGGGTTGAGCAGAATTCTTTCCAGCTTTTTGTGGCTGCATTTGCTGCTGCCCTGTTGTACTCGTCCTTTGTTTTGAGATAATCCTCAATTACAAAGGACCTACGGCTCGGTGCAGCGTTCCGAATTCTTCTCTTTTTTCTTAGAGTTTCCTTTTTTAGCTCTTCTAGGGTAGGTGACCACCAGGGTGGTGTTGTTTTGTGCTTTTTTCTGTTTAGTCTTGGGATGGTGCTTTCGCATACATCGTGGATGGTACTGATGTAGATAGCTATGATCTCTTCCAAATCTTGTGGGTTACTTATTTCCGACACTGTTTGGGGTGTGATGGATTTTTGGAACAATGTGTCCTTAAGCTGGGTTCTAAATTCTGACCAACGTGCTTTCTTGGTGTTATAGATTCGGGTCGACGTTAGCTTAATTGGTTCTAGCTCCTTATCGAGACGTATCTTGAAAGCTATAGCATTGTGGTCAGAGGAAGTTAAACTTCTGTCAACTTTCCAGTCACTTATCCTTTCAAGAAGTGGCGGACTGCAGACAGTCACGTCTACTACGCTTTCGTACAGCCTGTCACCTCTATAGGTTTCAAATGTCGGCGTTTTCCCGGTATTAAGGATTTGGAAGTCCATCTCGTTCAGAAATGCACTGTATTCTTGTCCCCGGCGGTTTTCTATTCTGCTTCCCCACCATTGACTCCAAGCGTTGACGTCTCCTCCTATTATGATGTTTTGTGTGGGTAGTTTTGGGCAGATGTCTTTTATTTGTTGTATATATGGGTCGATGTTTTGATCAGGCTCTAAGTAGATGGACAGCACTCCTATTCTGGTGTTTCCAGCTTTAATTGTGATGACTGCGATATTTTCGGTAATCAATTGAGAGTCGTGAGTGATTTCCACAACGTCACCGAAGATAACTATTGCGGCCTTCACCGGCTTCTGGCGATTCAAGGTACACTGGATAATTTGCGTGCCTGGGTGATCCTTCATTACACCTGTGTTTCCAACGTATGGTTCTTGGACAAGTGCAATTGAGGTTTCTTTTTCCTGTGCCGCCTTAAACAGTTCGGCTGTTGCCAGTTTGGAGCGTTGGAGGTTCGCCTGGATGATGTTGAGCGAACTTTTCTGCCCATCTTTTCTATTAGAATTTTTTGACCCATTTTCCCTTTCGTTGCCCTTAGCAGTAAGATACTCGCGACCTCGCTATCCTGTCCCACTTTTGTCGCTCCTGGCATTCTTCGCTGAAAACTGTGTGTGCCAGGTCTTCTCCTCCCTTTTTCACTTTTTTGCAGTTTATGCATGTGGGTGGTTTGCCCTTTTTTTTCTCCGGGCATTCGCGCCCGGGATGGTTACCGCTGCAGTATCCGCAAGCGGATTCCTCTGCTTTGCAGAGGGTCTTTGTATGGCCGTATCCCAGGCATCGCGTGCACTGAACCAACGGTGACTGATCCACGATGGTGCTGCGCCCGAAGCCCAGATGGACTTTTTCCACCTGCATAAACCGACCATAAAGTTTAGGAGAAAGTTCTATGACCGGGTGTGATTCATGAGGATTGCGTGCTCGCTTTCTGTACCTTACTGTGACTGTTTCCCTTGAAAGGTCGATGTCCTGTAGAAGATGTTTATTCTGCGCAATTAAGAGGTCTTCGATCTCCTTATTCGAGTGTGAGTGCAAGACATTACGGATGCAGACCAACGGGTTGTTCGGTTTTGGTTCCTGTACCGTTAGACCTTCTCGGAATTTAACTTTGTCTCGGACCAGATTCAAATCTTCTCTGCTTGCACAGCTGATAACGATTTTTTGGTTCCGGGCATTCCGGACTCTGTCTACTTTTGCCCCAGTCGTTTTGAGGTCAATGGCCGCCTTTACGCTTTCTAGGACTTTTTCCCCTGTGTGGCTTGGGTTATTAGATCCTATGATCAGCGTGTGGTTTGCAGCTTTAGGAGGAGAGGGCTTTCTTAGTACCTGCGAATACGTTTGAGGAACTGCTTTGAGTTGAACAGCAGCTTTCCCAGACACCTCTTTTTCGATTTTGGCCAGGCTATCTCTGACCTCTGCCATTGCTATGTCTTGTTGCAGGTTGAGCACCGGTGGTGGTATGGGTGCTTCTTTTTCACGCAACTCTTTTATTTCTGATGAGACAGTCTTGAGGCCCTCTGTAATCGGTTGGAGGTGTCTCGCAAAGCTATTGGGTGACTGCTGTTTTATTGGGCGGTCTATGGCCTCCTTATTCAGCACAGTGAGGCTGTTTATTTTTTCATCCAGCTTCCTAAGTTGCTCCAGCGCCGGGCCTATGTTATCATTTTTGGGAGTTTCTTCCACTGTCTCCTTGGTTTGGGCTAGGTCTTCTACCCGACTATGGAGAGTTTGGATCTGGGTCGCCATGGATCCTATTTTTGTCGCCAGGTTGGTCAGGTTTGCCTCCATCTTATCAAGTTTAGGTGCTACTTCTTTGTCCGCCTGACGATTGCAGCTAGCTTGTCCCAGATCCTTGATGTTCTTTTGTAATATTGCTATTTGAGATTCGAGACGCGCTATGGTGTTGAAGGGCTCATTTGTCTCGTATCCTAGCCAGTTACGAATGCCTTTAGCCTCTTTCAGCGTGTCACAGATCCCTTCAGTGGCGGCATTTAGTCGTGACTCCCAATTTTTGCTCATAGCTTGTATTTGCTTTTGGTGAGCTTGTTCTATACGGTGGAGCTCCTGTGCATGGCGAGACCGCTCTTTTTCAAGGCTGCACTTGTGACGTGCTCTCGAGTCCGATATGCACAGGAACGCCTCGTATAGACTTTGTAGGGAGTCATGTGCTGTTGCCCTTAATTCCCTCTTCATATTCCCGGCCTGTTCGAGCGCCTCCTTTCCTTGCTGGAAGATTTTATTGGCCTCTTTTGTGGCGAGGTCCATTTCTATACCTCGCGCAGGGCTCAGGTACATCATACTCACCCTACCTGAGTTTGCTTGAAGTGTTGGCTTCGGGTCCTCTTCTGAGTCCAATACCATAAGGTGTGGGGACGTAAAACCTCCTTCCTCCCATTCCACGTCGAGGGTGGATGTTCCTTCAGCTGTTTCGCCTTCCGTGATAAGCGATGCCTCTCTTGATTGTGTCGGTGAAGCCGGCATTGGGGACAGATGCTTTGTCCGTTTTATTGACAAAGGTGTAGACACTGTGGCAGCCGCTCCTGTTGGCGACGTCGACGGAGACGTCAACCGATCCGCAGTTTGTTTTATTACAGAGGCAATTTTTTTAGTTTTGTTCTGGACATTTTCCCGTATCGAGCGCGATTTGACCCCAGAGGTGGGCGTTATAGTATTTTGTTGAGACATTATTTTATATTTTATGAATTAACCTAATATTATGCTATGTTATATTATTATTTATATTATTATGTAGTATATATTATATATAAATACAAATATATATAATAAGTATATTTAAGTTTAATATATAAATATATATGTTTTTTTTTTTTTTTTTTGGCGTGATGGACTTACCGATGTTGCGGTGATATATTTATGTTGTTATCCTTGGTGCGTAAAACTTGATGGCTACGGATGACGATCCCCGCTGCAGTGATGATGCTGCTGGTGTTGTTGTGGATCGTCCGATTCGGCGAGATATGGTGGCAACTGGTTGGTGATTGTGCTCGTGATTCCTCTTCCCGAGGTGGGTGGTCGCTGATGATGATGGCGATGACTGATAAACGTGATAGTGTGTTGTCAGCCGATGTTGGTACCGATGTTGTTCATAGATTGTTGTCACGTTCGTTTTGGCACGTTCTGGCTTCCGCGCGCAGTCGAAGTGTATTAAGGTCAGCGAGTTTTAATGTATGCGCGCTGTACCTTAATATCCGTTTTTTTGATGATCCGGTCTTTTCTTCCGATTTTCCGTTGATTCGATGGCGGCTTCGTCAGCGTATCTTCGTGAAGGTTGAGGTTATCTTTTTATGGCAGCTCCAACTATATTTCTTGCCACTTATTATTTCTCCGAATATATTAATGATTGCGGAGCGACAGTTTCACGTACGTGTTTTCTCTCTGATGTCTAAATGGTTAGTCCTAATTTATTTCTGAGGTTATTTCTTTTGTTTTCTTTGTGTAAATTGTTTTTGTTGTTTTCTGTTGTTGTTAGCCGCAATACCGCCTCTTACAATACCTGGTGGGTTATTATGACCTCTTATTTCCAGCCAGTTTACGCCCGAAAACGGCACATTTTGAGCGTAAACTGGCTGGAAATAAGAGGTCATAATAGCCTGTACTCTTTTATACTCCCCCATTGGACAGGCCTTGCCTAGTTTGGGGGACTGTTAATTGTAAAAAACCCTTGTAAACATTATGGTGAATAAACTGTTATAACTGTTAACTACGAGTATAACCTGCTATAACCATGACGAAGTCTTTTTTTTTTTTTTTTTTTTTTTTTCTATGGACGCTCCACACCACGTCAGTCTGGCCCCGTGCTAAGTACCTGAAGGACTTGTGTTACAGGTACCAGACAACGGAAATATATTTAATACTTTTATACTATACATATATTTAAGATTTTTATTATATCATACACATATTTAATACACATCCATGACCCAGGAACATTGAAAAACTTTTTTGTTCCGTCGGCGGGATTCGAACCCGCGACCCCCGGCTTGAGCTGCCACATACTCAACCAATTGAGCCACGGAGGTCGTCAAACGTCTGCAGAACTGTAACGACGTTAGAGTTTTAGGCACAGACATAGATCAAGATAGACACTGCATGTCCCTCCATTTGTATGAAAACTAGCGTACCACTTTTTAACTGACCTCCAAAAAACGAGGAGGTTATATGTTCGGCTGTGGATATATATATTTTTTATTTTTTTATTTTTGTATGTTCAACGATTACTCCGCCGTTTGTGAATCGATTTTCGAAATTTTTGTTTTGTTGTATTAGGTTTCACTCCAATTTGGTACCATGTTCACAAAAGTGGTGACCTGATGATGGGATCCATGAGTAATCGAGGGAACTCCTCGAAATTTATATGGAAACATATGGTGATTTTGGTTTTATGTGAAGTGTACTAAGAATACGCTACCAAAAAGTCAAATATTGGGTCAAGGTATACCATGGTTTCGAAGATGCTGAGAGAACTCCTGACTCCTTATAGATACACGTTTGAGAGTTTCGGCGTTGTTTTAAGAACAGAAAGCATAAACTACTATGAAATTCATATTCATCATCATAATCATCATCATCATCATAGTCATCATCATCATTACCACGTCGTGTTAAGGCCACCAATGTCTCATGGCACAGAATAGATAATAGTACAAGGCATAGGTATGGATATACTAATAATAATAATTATGTACTGTATAACAACACACGTTGTTTTTAATACACGGCGGTCGGCGTCGCCGCGCCGCGCGGCGCGTAGCGGCAGAAGACAGAATATCGAATACTTTACTAACTACTTTATATACAGATCGAATACTTTACTACTTTATAAAATTTTAATAGACAAATAGAATTAAAATAAAGTTATTTTAAAAAGAGCATTTAAACAAAACAAAGTCATTAAGTGTCTTTTTATACTTTAGTTATACTTATTAATCGATAGATGGTGCACTAAGTACGTATCGATTTGAATTCTTGATTACAAGAACAGCTGTCAATAATTATAATAATATTAAATATTATGCTACGCTACATCCTATGCAAGTTTGTACAATTTTTTATCTGATAGATCCTTCGATCGTGGAAAAACGAGACACAATAGCCTTTCTATTGTTATCGCAATCGCCGGTGACCGCTTCGGGCTTGAAGTATTAAAATTGTTAAATTACTTAGCACAATATGTTCACTTCACTGATAATATTATATTATTTTGTGAGTGTGAGTTGTGACTTTTTTGTTTAAAATAATAATAATTTCCTACCTACTGTGACGTACCGATGATAAGAAACATGTCCATTATCTAGAACAACGTTTTTATTCGAATTTCTATAGGTCAATACAGCACAATTAGGCATTTTTTAAATTCCGATTGACGTCCAATTCCGATAGCAGACTAAGGCCTAATTTCACCAACATCTGTTAGTAATAACACCTTGTGAAAATGTCATGTCTTCTCTGTGATCTATATGAAAAACAAAAGAGGTAATGTGATACTAATTCGAGGCTTAACTTTAACAGTGGTTGATGAAATTGTGTCTTAAGAACATACTTTTGAAAGACGAGCAATGCTCGTCATTTGGGAACGCGATATGGCACGTGAAGTACATACACATGCGGTATCTATCTTGATCTATGTCTGTGGTTATATGTTTATTTTCGTTACGGAATTTTTTGATCCGCCGCGCTCAAAGCCCACCATAGAAGCAATGCAATAGCTTAAAAATCACACTATATTTGTGAATTCCAGATCTCAGCGATGCCGCGCGAGTTCGACTACAACACACTGCAGGTTATGGAGATGATTGACATCCGACTGAACCCCGTCTGCGAACTCTCACATCCTGTAAGTATTCTGTGTCATGGACATTGACTCATGGGCACTTGATGGACCTAAATCATTTGGGCGCGTTAGGGCCGATTCACACCGGATCGGCAGCGGCCGGCAGCGGCGCGAAGAGCACTTTTATAGTGTGAAGTAATTTTAAACTTTATTTACATACTTGTAACTACTAGTATCGCTTGAAAACTTCTAAAAGGGCTCGAGGCGCCGCTGGCGGCCGTCGTTTAAAATTATTTCACACTAAAAGTGCTCTTCACGCCGCTGCCGATCCGGTGTGAATCGGCCCTTAGGCTTCGTTCACATTTATATCATTGGCGCGATCAGATCTCCGTCGCGATCATCGCGCCGTATATGCGTGTCATAGTGTGGACGCCTATTAGATCATTCTGCCGATCATGCGAGTATTTGATTCGACACTTGTCAGATACGCGGTTAATAGCGATCGGGCGTCTCATGATACGCGTATCATTTTGATAGGCTTCGATGATACGCGACGGAGATCTGATCGCGCAAATGATACAAATGTGAACGAGCCTTTATGTTAAACCCAGCCAACAGATCAGCCATAGAAAATTGGCAAGCGATTATCGTAAACGCCAACGCTACACAAAATGTATGGGATTTGACATTATATTCGCTAGCTAAGCGATGACTTATGTCAAATCGCATACATTTTGTTAGCGTTTACGACAAATTCTTGCCACTTGTCTACTAAGGCAGGACTAAGGGCCTTATCACACTGGCGATTAGCGAGCGATTTGAAAGCGACGCGACTGCGCAGCGCGCACGCCGCGACTGCGCAGCGTCGTCGCGGCGTGGCGTGGACGCCATTTTGTACACTCGTCGAGGGATGTGACGTCAGAAATCAGAATCCATTTTGCTACTGAGTGTCCAAAACGCGGAAGGCAAGCTGCATGCACGCCGCGCAATCGCGGCGTCATCGCGGCGTGTGCGCTGCGCAGTCGCGTCGATTTCAAATCGCTCGCTAATCGCCAGTGTGATAGGCCCTAACATTGAATTGATATAACCCGACCGAAACCGAAGTGTCGTACTTTCACTGTCTGCATATAATTTTTTTTCAATGGTCCCTCAGGAAATTAACTGGGCTACTCTCATGACTTAGATTTCACTATGAGTGCAGGCGTTTCGGGTAAAAAAACTACTTTCTTTTCGGAACCGTACATTATTCAGTGACAAACATTCCAATATTTCAGAATTTTAATAATTAGGCGCAATTCCACCAACATCTGTTAGTGTTAACTTTTTAAAATGTCATATTATCTTCTCTTTCATTTATATGAAAAACGAAAGAGATAACGCGATACTAATAACTTGAAGATTAACTTTAAGGCCCGAATAAATAGTCAGCGCTCAAGCTGCATCTCGGTCTCAAGACACGGTTCAGGCTCTGTGATTGGTTGGCTGTCAAAATTTGGACCAATCACAGAGCCAAACCGCGTCTTGAGATCGGGTCGCATCGTACTGACTATTTATACGGCCTGGTTGGTCTTAAAATATAAAAATTATAATAATAAATATGTTAAAAATATTTAGATATCGTTCTATCGCGGCAAATAAACCGCGATAGTAAAATTTTGTCTTATCAAACACATTCTTTCTAAACATGAATAATATTATAATTCACAATGATTCAACTGACAATATCGTATCCTTTCCCGTTTCTCGAAGTATCTCCATAACATCTAAATTGTCGTAAGAGACAACAGACAGACAAACTTTCGCATCTATACTAATATTTTTTGAAAGTTTGTTTAAATGTGCTTATCTCTGGAACTACTGATGCGGATTGAAACATTATTTTTGTGTTAGATTCCATTTATGAAGGCTTTAAAGTTTAACTATAATATTTAAACATCATGCTGCATCTAATAAGAGCAAAGAATCAGAGGAAAATGTGGAAAAAACTCGGAAAATTATTATTAAAATTTAGAACGCGCTTATCTTACGAACTACTGGACTGATTTTCCTGATATTCGGCTCAGATATACTAGATACTTTTTTGCTATACTATCTATCAATAAATTTAAAAAAGTAGTAAAGAACGTTTGTATGTATTAAAGCTTATTATAAAATCAATGACAATTTCATCGACGACAACACATCTTAGGAATAGGGTGGTTCTTACAGGCTACAAGAACATTTTTTATATTTCCTATTGTAAATAGCTGTAAGTCATAATATTGTTATATTGTTTTAAATTGTAATTTTCCATCTTTTTAGTAAAATATGGCCCCGTGAGAGTTCCTTACGCCGGTTCTTCTCGCCAAGTTAGTTCCCGTACCGGTGGTAGGCACCTTAGTATCGACGTTCGGATTTTTTTTTTAAAAACACGTCTGAATAAAAATTATTTTGAATTTGCGGGAATATCTACGGTTTTATTTACACGGGCGGAGGAGCGTTGTATAATATTATTACCTTGTGCAATTTTCAGGAGCACCCAGTAATACGCTACACGGACACAGACACCCAAGCATCATCGAGTCACCACCATGGGGCTCAGGCGCTCGCGGTGAACGCCACAGCGTTAAGGCTGCCGGCTGCGCCCGCGCCGAGGTTGCCTGATCCTGTGTTATACGGTGAGTGTTGGATAAAACTAGCGATATAAGTAGCTAAGAGCTTTAGTAGCAAACGCTATGGCCTTCAAAAGTGGCGCTAAAAGTAGCTCTTCAAAGTGCTTTAGTAGCAAACGCGCCCGCAATAAGACTAGCACCCAGTCATACGCTACACGGCCGATACACAACCATCATCGAGTCACCACCATGGAGCTTACTGGCGCTAAAAGTAGCTCTTCAAAGCGCTTTAGTAGCAAACGCCACAGCAATAAGACTAGCACCCAGTAATACGTTACACAACCATCATCGAGTCACCACCATGGGGCTCAGGCGCTCGCGGTTAATGCCACGGCTGCGCCCGCGCCGAGATTGCCTGATCCGGTGTTGTACGGTGAGCAGTACGGTTTGTTTGGCGAATAGCAAAATTAAACCGTCTAGCAGTCTAGCTCATAAAGTGCAATTTTATTTGAATTTTCGTCGGTCGCAGTTGCTTGCCGCAAGGATCGGAAAACATTCAGTTCCACAGACGAATACTAAATGGCGTTTTGGCGACACACACAACATACTGACAATAATTATTCATAGGCTGGTTTTATCGTTAAGCGTTTCACGATAAAACCACCCTTAGAAAACCTGCCTGTATCAAGGGACACCCGGATGGAACGAAGTTATTAAAAACGCCATCTATTGACGCCCAGGAATACTAACAACGATACTTTTGTGGAATTGTAATAAAATTTATTTCAACGCCCTGTAGATGTCGCTGTTTATTTTCAAAAACGCCATCTAGTTGACGCACAGGAATACTAAGCACCACCAACACTCAATATACTTATCAACGCCATCTGCCCCTACTTCGCAGGTACTAAAAAAAGCGTCGAGGTCATTATTATTAGGGCCGATTCACACCGGAATGGCATCGGCCGGCAGCGGCGCGAAGAGCACTTTTAGTGTAAAATAATTTTAAACTTTATTTACATACTTATAACTACTAATATCGCTTGAAAACTTCTAAAAGGGCTCGTGGCGTCTCGCGGCGCCGCGTGGCCGTCGGCGGAAAGTTCTCGCAGCTGCCGGCTACCGCGCGCGTCACCGCGAGGCGACACTGGCGGCCGCTCGGTGTCGCGAGGTGCCGCGCGCTCCATGCATTGCTCCCCCCGCCGCACGCGCTAGTTTTCTGTGTTCTAGCGACAGGATATATGATGATAATAGTGATAAACACGCTAAGAATAATGTCAAACACGAGTTTCCTTGCCGGCCGCTGCCGGCCGCTGCTGGCCGCTGCCGGCATCTGCCATTCCGGTGTGAATCGGCCCTAAGTGTCATTCTGTCTAGCCTCCTTTCGCAACGCGTGCGTTCCAATAGAGCATATATTTCGACTTAATTTGCCTTAATAAAAGTGAATATTTTCAGACGTGGATATGGAGGTTTCGTCAGTGTCGTCGGAGGAGTGGGAGAACAGCGTTGACAGTGCCGATATCGACGTGCACTACCACAGCGACGACGACGAGAGAGCCGACGACGACGTGAGTACGACGTAACGACGACCTAGCCAGACCAAGTTACGTGGCCCCCCCCCTACGTAACTTGGTCGCGTTATCATGAGTCATGACCCAGCCGACAGGTCGCGACTACAGCTCGACAAGGCTTTAAATGGACGTGGCAAGAAAAGGAACTAACGCTGTCATCATACAAAAACGTCATTTTTGACAGTTCTCCTTTACCAGCAGCGCCCCCGCCCGCGTTCATTTAAAGCCTTGTCGCACTTTAACAATGAATTACCTACGTGTATGGAGGGTAGATGGTGGAGAACTATCTTATAGTGAGAATATTTGAAAATGTGTCCAGCTGTACGAAGTAAATTACAGTTGAAAAATCCTCCGAGAGTGGCGCTAGCTGCAGCAAAGGGTATGGAATGAATGTAGCCGTTGGTGACAAAATATAAATTGAAGTTAGCCGAATAGCCGAGTCACAGAATTACTGGGTTAATACGAATATATTTTGAAAAATATAACCTAAAATAGCTGAAATAAAAGCTGCTAAATGATATAAAATTTACCCTGTTGCTACTGTAGCGCCACCCTAATTTAACGCATTTCAACGGACACTTTTTACATACAGAGATAGTTCTCCACCATCTACACTCCATACCTACGTGTTAGACAGTCTCGACACTGTCGCAGAAAAACTAGCACCATAATCCTACATCGTGCATGTGCCCCTTGTATAGAGTTTACAGTGAAAGTAGCAGCGCTGTAAGAGTTATTTTTTAGTCTATAAGAAATGCCCCAACGTCATGAATTAGCCTACTAAATAATTTAAAAAAAAAGTTGGCAACATCTTAAGATTTTTAAGTTTTTGTCAAGAGCGAATAATGCAAAATTTAACAGACAGACAAGCACGTTGTTTCATTTATAATTTATAAGTTATTTAACTTATTTATTTTGTTTCCAGGTTATCGGAATGGCCTTACCAGAGTTGTCGAGATACGCATCAACTGCAAGCTGAATATAAAAACTGTTTTAGTGATGGCAACATTCGTTCCTAAGTTACAAATATGGCAAATCAGTTTGAAGTGGGATTTTGAAAGAAGGAGAGCTTTGACGCCAAATCACTTGAAAGTAGGGTTTTCAGAATTAGTTTTCTTTTTAATTCAAATTTTGTTATTATAAAAATAATAAAAATACTAACATAAAAATAGAATACCTGCTTTATACATTTTGTCTTTAAAACATCATAGTTTTTGGGAACAGTTTAGTTTTTTTTTCTGGCAACGAAATTCAAGTTTTATCTGGCAATAAAATCAACATTTAAGTAAATAAAGACACAATTTCTCTTTAAAGATAATGAATATAACTAACGAAAGACTGACATTTTTAAATAAACAATGTTATCTTTGAGCCCTTAAATTAAAAGGTTGAAAAAAATAAGAAAAATTAACAATTATTACTAGAAAGAGAAAGAAGAACATTTGTCGTAGGTGTTTTAAAAAAAATAAAATTGAAATCAAGTACTAACTAAAAATCTTCTGTTTATATTTACCATCATACTAATAAAGATAATAAAGCAGCGCAGTACAATTCTTTGCTGTCTTTTTCTGACATGTGACTTTTCTAATATGTCAGACAGAGACAAGAAGATGCTATGATGTTACTCGCTGTATAAAGGTGAACGCTGATTTGGCCGCACCGCACGCACCGCAGTCGCCGCATTTCGAATTCTTCATATAAAGAATGTAGAAGTTGCGAAGACTGCGGTGCGTGCGGTGCGGCCAAATCTGCGTTCACCTTTAATAGTTTTATTAGTAAGAATGTACTAGCCTACACAGAAAAGAATAATAATTAGAGAAAAATATATAGTGAGTGTGGCAAAACGCACTATATTTGAAATGTAATAATTAATGAAACAAACTGCCAAACTTTTGTTTGAATGAATCAATGAAATATATTATGTTGAAGAAGAATTAAACATAAAGGTACAATTCCGTGCATCGCGATCGATCGCGGCTGCGCACGACCTACGACTGTCGTAGGCCCCGCGCGACCGTGTCAAAGTTATATGACACGGTCGCGCGCGGCTTACGACAGTCGTCGGCCGCGCGCGTCAGTCGCGGGTCTCGGAAGCGGTGCCATACATTTTCATACGCTGACTATGGTCGCGAGCGGCCGACGACAGTCGTAGGTCGTGCGCGACCGCGATCGATCGCGATGCACGGAATCGTACCTTTAATACTTAAAAGAATAACTTACTAGGAACGAGGTTAATTTTTAATTCCTTTTTGTAATTATTTAGACAATAATATTATGTTTATAATAAACAATTATTTTGTAAACAGATGTTTAAAATGTTGATTTTTAAGACATTGAGAAGTTTGTTGAATGGAATTAAAACAAATGACATGTCATGGAGGCACTTCACATGGATATTTGTTGCATTTGGCAAAATTATTGACGTATACACAAACAAATACAGGCAAATACGGCCTTCCACACATGGACGTCAAATACCAAACTTTTACTTGATTTTGTTTACAGTGCGACAAGGCTTTAAAGTTTAAATGAACGTGGGTGGTGGCGCTGCTCGTAAAGGAGAACTGTCAAATATTACGTTTTTGTATGATGGCAGCGTTAGTTCCTTTTTTGGCCACGTTTATTTAAAGCCTTGTCGAGCTGTACTACATATGTAGTATCTCTTATTAGTCTGTGGCTGTACTTGCTATTTGCTAATTTGACTCTTTTGATGTGCGTCAAAAACCGACAAAGGTACGGATACGTGTATTTGGTATTGGTCATATTTGTCAAATAGGCAAATAAGGCCAAAACTTGTTAAATATACGGTCTACACATGGTGATTGTTTGGCGAATACATAAAATACGCAAATACAAACGTGAAGTGCCTCCATTACAGTTCTGCCATCATACAAAAACGTCATTTTTGACAGTTCTCCTTTACCAGCAGCGCCCATTGACCATTCATTTAAAGCCTTGTCGAACTGTCGAAGCCTTGTCGAAGTGGAATACAATAATAATTATATAATAACGTTTTTTAGATATAAACATTAATGGGGAAAAAATACGATAGCACCATTTGGGCTATCATATTTTGTCTTCATTTTCATGTTAATGAAATAGTTTAAATTGTTGGTTTCAAAGTAGGATTTGGTGTGTATGTTGGTGTGGTGCTAAGGGCTCCATTCCACTGCGGCGCACGGAGAGACTACGCACGTGCGTCAAGCTTCGCTTTGTAAGAAAATATATATATGTGACTGTGTCCACTGCAACCCACGGACACGCTACGCACGAATTGACTCCAGTCAAAGAAATAAATCCGTGCACGTCCACGCGTGCGCGTGGCCGTGCACAGCGTGCGCCGCAGTGAAATGGAGCCTTAATTTAAAAAATTGTTACAGTATAATTTGTTTAAAATAATATAACTTGAATATAACATTTAAATTGTAAAATCAGTAACATAAACTTAATAATACAATTTACTGTCTTATAATATTACTCTGCTTATATTGAGTAAACACGTTAAGGCAAAAAATACTTTGGAAATTCCAAAACAAAATCTAATAAATTACATCGCTAAGTAAGCTATTGACAAGTTTAAACTTTGAAACAGCTGATTTATAAATGTTTTTTCTAATATCTTGGATTTTAAAATTAGCTGTGAGTTATATTTTAATCTTATGACTTGTTCATACTTTACTGCCAAAAATTCTTGAAATGTTAAGCAGTTAACACGTGCACATAGTATATTTTGTGGTTTTGCAAACGGTATAATAATATAAATATGATATTTTGACCCTCATGCTAATTTTTTGGAACGAAGTTCCTTATCCCGCATTCGGCGTTAATCTGAAGGCTAGACAGAACGATATTTGACCTTGATATGACCTCGACACTTGTTTTATTAGTACTTACCTGCATCTTAGGGGTAGATGGCGTTGATAGTAAGTATTCCTGTGCGTCAACTAGATGGCGTTTTTTTTAATAAGCAGCGCCTCGTTGTTAGTATTCCTGGGTGTCAATAGATGACGTTTTTTTAAATATTATTTTTTTTGTGTATAATTAATTTAATTATGTATACAGGTTTTTTGAACACAAGAAATAACTTCGTTCCATTCGGGTGTCCAGCTTGACACCTCTCAAGTTTTTTTTATTGGCATAAGGGTCAAAATATTCTGTGTATTATTTGATAACGTAGCTTAACAGCCAAGGGACACCTTGTCTGTTAAGCTACTTTTCTAACAGACCACGACAAAACACTTTGTAAGGTCTGTGAATCGTTTTATTAATATGGGGCTTAGTATCTACACACACTAGGCCGAATAAACGCGGTCGCAGTTCGGCATGAATACGCCTGCAATGTACATTTTAAATTACCGATGACACAACACGCCAAAATTACGTCGCGTTATATTGTATCTGTTTTGTATTTTATTACATTGCCGACGTAATCATGCGGAACATCGGCCGCGTTTTTTCGGAGACTCAAGAAAATGCACAAAATGTTTTAGAGCCGTTTTGACAATGTCATTAATAATTATAAAAAGATCTTTTTTCACTTCCTTTTCGCCACATTTGAAAACTTCAAGCCATAGTTGTTTATCAACATAATAGTTTAAATATTGTTGTTTTTGTTATTGATCTACATATCAATGTATTTTCAAAGTTGTTAAGATTGTTTTAATTATTGCTCATTATGTAAATATATTTTATTGAAAATATTTTATAGTTTTATTTTATACAATAACTGTAAGAATTATCTAAAAATATATTTGTAAGTGTAGGGGCCCGTTATGGATCAAAACAGACAGTAAATGAAATTTCAATTTTAACTGCTGAGTTTCGCTGTGCCTCGTTTCGTCTCATTTCTGTGTAAACTTCCCAAAAAAATATATTTACAATTATAGTATTATGATAAAACCTAGTACTTCATAGTTTAAAAGAAATTGGCTACCCCTATTAATTAGCCAATGGGGATTGTCCATTTTTTTTCAATTTTGCTCATTACAAAAACATTTCGAGGAATAAGGTCAGTGATCGTTTTTCTGTATATAAACGAAAAAAATACCCATTAGTTACTTATATTTTTGAACAAATATGTTTAACCTTAGTTTGACCTTCAATGGCGTTAAATTAGCAATAAATTCGACCAACATTACGTTACGAACTTTTGGTAAGCTCCTCGTATTAGCTTTTATATAATGAGAACTTATATTCGACGAACCAGCCATTATAAATAAGATTGAAAGGAAAAAAAACATACTGCAGAGGTCAATTGGCCGCCGATGATGACGTCACAGCGAAACTTTAAAAATTTATTGAGAAAAAACTAGCCAATGAATTTCTAAATTATTTAATTTATATTCTTAAAATACCCTATTTTAACGATAAAAAATATAAAAAGTAGATGTGATTTTTTTTGGACAATGCCCATTCACAAGAATTTTAAAAAATGGGGGTAGACACAAGAAAAATATAAGAATTAGTGGGTAGGTAGAAACAAAATATTGGGGGTAGTCACAAGAAAAATATTAGAATTAGTGGGTAGGTCGAAAAAATTTAACGGAAACACCTCTTCATACGTTATGCGCTCCTGGTACTTCATAGTTTGAAACGAATAAATATTGGGGGTAGCCACAAGAAAAAAAGAATTGCTGTTGGGTGGATCAAAAAAATTTTATAAAAATTTTCGAGATACAAGCGATTTTACAGAAATATTGGAAAATTCAAAGGCTAAGTATTATTAAAAACTTTTATTAAAAATCCCAGTATAAAATATAATTATAACAAAAGAAAACTTACAATATATTAACAAATGCATAATTTTAAATTCCATAATCTATATCACTATAATACTCAGTCTATTCAAAATCTTAAGTTAATGTTATTATTACAATAAAATGTCATAAAAATAAATATAATATTATATTTGTACCACTTTTTATCAAGAAAATATACAAAATATCACTGAAGTAAAATATATTTGGTTCACATAAAGTATTTTTATTATTAATTGTACTTATTTTTTTATACTCATCCTAGAATAGTCCCTGATATATTAAAATTAATTATTATAATTATATATTATACAACTTTATTATTCTTTTGAGGTAGCTTTTTTCTTCTCTTTTTCCAACTTATCAAATTCTTCCATTAACGCTTCTTCTTCTATAAACGGAAAAGAATCTGAAAAAAAAGATTTAAATTGTTAAAAAAAATGTCCACAGCGGTTGTAAGGGGGGGTTAGTGGGTATACAGTGGTCTCATTAGCTACGGGAGTCCCACATCACCGCTCGGGTCGCCCCCTGCGCCTGGGTGGTATGCGTAATGCATTTCCCCCTCCGGAAAAAAAAAGGGCCGGGACACAAAAACACGGCACGGCGCCGTACGACGTCGTGCCGTAGAAACTCACGTAGAAATTCAAGATGAGTTTCTACGGCACGACGTCGTACGGCGCCATGCCGTGGTTTCTTACGACGCGCGCCGTGAATTCCCACGACACGGCGCTGTACCGTGTTTTTGTGTCCCGGCCCTAAGGCATCCATAACACGGTAGGTTTTGCTGCCAATTTTACCACAGTCATGACTGTGATTATTGAATAACCTACCGTGTATGCAACCATCAGTCACGAATTTTGAGTGAGTTTTGTTACATCTGACAAAATTAGAAAAAAATTTGAAACGTATACCTTTGAAAATTTTGGCTTTGACTGACATAAAACTGAAGAGAATTGAGTGACCGTCTAAGGCTACTTTTAGTGTCACTCGGACCGTCGGTACGGATCGCTCCGTACAAATGCAATACCGGTAAAACATGCCAACTTTGCCACATAGGATAACTTTGCCCTAAGATCCATTCTTAAGCAAATCTTTGATGTACGGAGGTATTTTAATATTATGGAAATATTTGTTTAATTTGGCGGAAAATAGGTTATATGACTGATAACATTGACAATACCCCGTAGTGCTAACTTTATTCAGTAACTTGTTGGAACTTCTGAAAAACGGTACGTATTTTTGCGGGCAAATTGTGGTGCAGATTTGTGAGTAAATTGTGCGTGATGGTGAAACCACAGGTTAGTTTGCTTTTGATATATAATGAAATAATATCTATAGAGTATTATAGTGATAATGTAATTAATCAGGGAATTATATAATAAAACTTATGATGGTGGGCAAACTAACCCAGCAGTGTTTCGATCATCGATTGACAACATTGCCCGGTATCAAAAAATCCTTAGGGTTGTCAAATCGGACATTTTTAAATACTTTACTAAAAATCGATGTCATTTTTTATTACTGAATGCCTTGCTCAGCCAGCCAAATAATATAATGATGATAATGGGTTTATAAATAAACAGAAGCGATTAAATATTTATAATATATTCCTGATAATAATGTTAAAGATGATTAAGTAATTTTATAGATATGTGGCAGCCCTAGTACTCTATACAGACCAAAATGCAAATTGTATGGAAAAGGAAAAAAATGTAAGGGTAACATTGCCCAGTCAATTTAGTAGGATATTATTCGCGATATCGTTTAAATGTTTATAGTAAACGCCATCTTTTCCAAAATTTTTTCACTGGATTTTGATGCCACCTGCGCAAAGTTCATATTTACGTCAAAAATCAAGGTGGGCAATGTTGGTTACAAGTCCAGGTAACTTTACCCGGCATGAAAATCAATCATAAATAGAATTAAATGAACAGAAGTAATGTTTTTGACATTCCTACACCTGCACATGATGCCTTGTAGTTGCAGAGGGCAAAAAAAAACTTACACTTCCATACATTTTTTTTACAAGAATTAAAATTATTCCAAAAAAGCGGGCAAAATTGGCATGTTTCGCGGTATGCATTACGCTCTAAGGAGCGTTTTAGAGTAATGCGGAGGGGTCCGTACGGACCCGTCCGCATTACTCCTTAAGGCTGGTTTTAGTGTCACGCGGGCCGTCGCTACGGATCGCTCCGTATAAATGCAATATGCATTACGCTCTAAGGAGCGTTTTAGAGTAATGCGGAGGGGTCCGTACGGACCCGTCCGCATTACTCCTTAAGGCTGGTTTTAGTGTCACGCGGGCCGTCGGTAAGGATCGCTCCGTAGATCGATTTGTATGATGTTTTGAGCAGTAATGCGGACGGGTCCGTACGGACCCCTCCGCATTACTCTAATACGCTCCTTGAGCGTATTGCATATTGCATTTATACGGAGCAATCCGTACCGACGGTCCGCGTGACACTAAAACCTGCCTTAGACTGGTTTTAGTGTCACGCGGACTGTCACGCGGATCGTCAGTACGGATCGCTACGTACGGACCAATCGCGCCGATCGTCCGCTTATGTCGTTATCGTCCTGTCCATAGATAATACAGTTATATATAATATAGAGTCCTGACCGCCGCGGTGTACAGACGGGTGCAATGCTTCCAATGCAGCAGGTTATTTTAATTTTTGCCCTATACATAAGAAAAAAAAGTTAAAACAAAGGAGGAGACTACATGTTCACCCTTTAATAGAGCAGAGAGCCGTCGCGGGGGAATTCGTGACATTATACGGCAGTTTGAGGGCTGACGAAACAAAGTTCTTCAACCACTTTCGTATGTCGACCAGGAGTTTTGACGAACTACTGTCAAAGACAAGAAATAAACTGGTTCGTTGCAGCTTGACTGTACCATGACTGTACTGAGGTGACGCGTGCGCTCCGTGCGATACTAAAACGCTCACTGAAGCGAGAGGCGCTCAAGCGGCCTGCGGCGGTCCGCGCGGTTAGCTCCGCGGCACGGACGCGCTATGCGGACGGCTGCAGAGCTGTCCGTACAGACGGTCGTCCGTACGGACCCCTCCGTATGACTCTAAAGCCCCTTGAAGCTTGTATAGATCTGTCTGCGCGGAGGGATCCGTACCGACTATCCGCGTGACACTAAAACCAGCCTTAATGCAATACGCATTCGCTTTAAGGAGCGTTTTAGAGTAATGCGGAGGGACCCGTCCGCAAACTTCATAGAAATCGATCTACGGAGCGATCCGTATCGACGGCCCGCGTGACACTAAAACCAGCCTAATACCATTCGTCAGTCCATCAGTCACCATCATTCAGTCAAACAATTCATGATCGACGGAATTGACTGTCGCTTGCATGATTGTGTAATGGATGCCTAAGGATCAAAAACAAAAACGATAGAGGTGCGACTTGGCGATGCAAAAACAACACAAAAAATATACAATATCCTGTCGCCCCTTGCAATTTTATATGCAACGTTTCGTCGTGCCTCGTTTCGTCTCGTTTCATTGTAAACTGACCCTAAAAATATATATTAACTACGAGCTTTTGCCTGCGGCTTCGCTCGCGTTAAGAAGTATTATTATACACAAACTTTCATCCCCTATTTTAACCCATTGGGGGTAGAATTGATTAAAATCTTTTCTAAGCGGATGCCTACGTCATAAAATCTACCTGCATGCCAAATTTCAGCCCGATCCGTTCAGTGGTTTGGGCTGTGCGTTGATAGATCACCATGCCAGTCAGTCACCTTTGAGTTTTATCTATTTAGATATTACAATAATAACAATAGATTGTACCTTCTCTTTCCAATTTTATCTTCCCTGTAAACTTTCCTTCTTCCTCTTCTTTTTTTATGGATATTCCCAGTTTTTCCTGCAAAAAGTTAGAATACGTTTAACACAATATTTTGACACATTTTGAGTAAAAGTATGGTTCCTGTGGGATTTCCTTTTGCGCGTACAAAATAATAAAATAAAAAATGTTAAATTATTTCTGAGTAAATATGAATCAAATTTTTTCAGAATGTCTACCTAATGCCTACCACCGGTTCGGGAACTAACCCGGCGAGAAGAACCGGCGTTATAAGAAACTCGCACGGGACCCACTTTTTACCAAAAAAGTGGTGTGCGTTACGATTGCTCCGCCAAGTTATCTAAACAGAAAAAAACTTCGCCAAAAAAATTGTCCAAATTTGTCGAAATCGAAGGGAACAAACAAAAAATTTGTCAATGTACAAACTAAGAAGTTACAAGGGTTTTAACTTTTGAGTTGGCCGCGCGAACGTAACGTGGAGGATTGCGCGGCCATCAAGGTCTCAGGAATTACGTGGGTCAGAGATCTAATTCCTTTTGTCTTATGAAGACTAAATTTGTCAAAATTTGTCGAAAACCTTATTATGAATTGTAATTCAATATTTTAAGAAATATTTACCTTAGAAGTTATGGCCGCGCAATCCTCCACTTGTATTTTTTTAATGTTGATTATTTCTTTATAACTTAAGACTTAGTACAAAAACCTATTACAGGAAGATAGGTCTTAATTTGTCGAAACTAGGGAAAGCAATAAATACTACAAAAGCTTAGTTAAACAGACAAATCTGTCCGAAACAAAAAAATATATGGCCGCGCGGTCGAAACGTTACTTTAAACGCCGATATCTCATTATCTGTAATTACTAGGATTTCGGTGTGATTATCCAATTGTTCGACATATTAACCTGATTAGAATAACCTATTGTTTTACCTTTGGAACAATTTTCAACGCGTGTTATCTCGAAAAATATGTTCTCTCATACAATGTTCGAGCAGGGTAACCATAATTTTGATTTGATTTGGGAATACCTCTTAATGGAGACTTGCAAATATATTGAACAAAATCTACATAGCTCAATTTGCAAAAGTATTTAGTATTAAATAAAATAAAACGTGTATATTACAATAATTAGATATTATATTTTTCATTTTATTATTCACCACAACTTTGAAAATTAACCAAACTATACACATGTTACAAAAATCAACAAACAAAATAATTTTTTTTCGTTTTCATTCCTTAAAATATTGAATTACAATTCATAATAAGGTTTTCGACAAATTTTGACAAATTCAGTCTTCATAAGACAAAAGGATCCTCCACGCGCAATCCTCCACGTTACGTTCGCGCGGCCAACTTAAAAGTTAAAACCCTTGTAACTTCTTAGTTTGTACATTGACAAATTTTTGGTTTGTTCCCTTCGATTTCAACAAACGACAATTTTTTTGGCGAAGTTTTTTTCTGTTTAGATAACTTGGCGGAGCAATCGTAACGCACACAAAAAGTGAGAGAAAAATTGTTCTTTTTAAAATAAAGTTTACAATTCTGTAACTGAATACAAATTTTAAGAGATATCATCCGCAAGTTTGTTAATAGCGCGGAAACCGTTTACTTATCCGAGATAAAAGCTATCATATTTTGTCCTTTCTCAGGACTTAAAATGTCCACATTTGATTCAGCGGTTTAAGCACGTAACAAACAAACTTTTCCATTTACGCTGAATAGCATCTGCACTATTAAAGATTTCACAGTATTAAAGATGTTTTCAGGTAATTTCTATATTATTAATAGCTTATTATTAATAAGCGATTTGTAAAAATCACTTAATCCCTCGATCGCGGATTTTTGGAAATCTATTGTAATTCCATTGTTGTCGCGGTCGGATTCGACCGCTTGAGGCTTAACAGGTTAATTGAAAATAAATGAGCCTTGAACCTTGAGGAAATCCGGGAAACCATCTTGTAGGTGATACCAGCTCAATATAAAGATCAGCGACACGAAGAATAAGTTGGAGCTTATGCCTGAAATAGAACAACATAAATAATATTATTCTCGCTTATAATATAATAATAATAATAATATCTATGGACGCTTCACACCACGTCAGTCTGGCCCCGTGCTAAGTACCTGAAGGACTTGTGTTACAGGTACCAGACAACGGAAATATTATATTTAATACTTTTATACTATACATATATTTAAGATTTTTATTATATCATATACATATTTAATACACATCCATGACCCAGGAACATTGAAAAACTTTTTTGTTCCGTCGGCGGGATTCGAACCCGCGACCCCCGGCTTGAGCTGCCACACACTCTTAACCATTGAGCCACAGAGGTCGTCAACTTCGTCGTCGTCACTTATAAACGTGTAGGTAAATTTTTGTTGCCTTTGTTAAGTGCACACTAAAACAATATTAGGTTTTTCAAAAAATAAAGCTTAAAGCCTTATCAATAAACGGGATTATGCAAAAAATATATATTTTTTAATTCGAACCAGTAGTTCCTAAGATTAGCATGTTCAAACAAATTCTTCAGCTTTATATATAATATTAGTATGAATGAGTGTCTGTCTGTCTGTTACCTCTTCACGCCCAAACCGCTGAACGGATTTTGCCGGGTATTCAACATGTTTGAGTTATTTTTCAGCTTAAAATGGCAATTATCTAGGTTCCTGCACAAAAATTTACTTCAAAATATTTACACTAAAAAATTTTTTTTTTGTTTAAATTTTTTTTTTTAGTAAATTTACTACTAAATATTTAAACACTAAAAAACATTTTTTTGTATTTAAATTTTATATATTTTGTAGTAAATTTACTATTTATTTATATATTTTTTTGTGTTTTACTCTATTTTTTAGTGTTTAAATATTTAGTAGTAAATTTACTAAAAAAAAATTTTAAACAATTTTTTTTTTGTGTTTAAATATTTTGAAGTAAATTTTTGTGCAGGAACCTAGGTAATTACTATTTTAAACTGAAAAACAACTCAAACATGTTAAATATTTTCGTATGAGAAAATGATATTGGTATTACGTGTTTATGAGAAATTCCAAGGGTACCCGGCCTCTTAAGTCCCGGGAAAGGACAAAGGATACTTTTTATCCCAGAAAAATGTACGATTCTCGCACAATATACGATTATTGGCGCAACTCTGGAGGCCTACTACGAAAAAGTTTTGAGACTCAAACAATCGGACGAAAATGCCGTGTGTCTAACAACGTCATTTCACGTTTGTTAGAGTAGGACGCGGCAATCTCGTTCAATTGTTTGAGTCTCAAAACGGTTTCGTGGTACGGCCCCTGTTGCGGGCGTAATCTAGTATCGATACGTAGATCTATACTAATATTACAAAGCTGAAGTTTGTTTGTTTGAACGCACTTATCTCAGGTACTACTGATCCGATTTGAAAAATTATTTCAGTGTTATATAGCTCATTTATCGAGGCAGGCTATATAGGCTAATAGGAGCGGAAGAAACAGAAAAAAAAACGAGGAAAAAAACTGCAAAATTATTTGAAAGGGCTTATCTCATTAACTATTGGAGCATTTTTAGGGTTCCGTACCCAAGGGGTAAAAACGGGACCCTATTACTGAGACTTCGATGTCTGTCCGTCTGTCTGTCCGTCCGTCTATCTGTCCGTCTGTCTGTCTCCAGGCTGTAACTCAAGAACGGATTACCGTTCTTGAGTTACAGCCTATATATAGCTATTAAGCTAGAAAATTGAAATTTTCACAGATTGTGTATGTCTGTTGCCGCTATAACAACAAATACTGAAAACAAAATAAAATTAATATTTAAGGGGGGCCCGCATACAACAAACGTGATTTTTTTGGCCTTTTTGGCTCTATATCAATAACGGCAACAGGTAGATACTTGAATTTTACTCAAGGTCCTTAGTTTTATGTGCACTTTAAAATTTAACAATAATATTAAAATAAAATAAAAAATTAAGGGCTTCCATACAAAAAACACAATTTTTGGGCTAATTTTGCTCTATAATGGTACGGAACCCTTAATGCGCGAGTCCGACTCGCACTTGGCCGATTATTATGTTATTTGGCACAGCAAAAACTAGACCACAGGCTATTTTTGTGGGCTAATTCGTAAGTCAAATTCCTAAACCCGGACGAAGGCGCGCGGTACGTCTAGTTTAAAATATTCAGCAATACTCACCAACAAGCGCAGACGTCTTAGGCCAGTAGTACATGATATATCGGAGACCGGTGAAATGTGCTTGTATTTGTAGCTCACAGGAATGCACTTGAGCAAACCGTGATTGTAGTTCTACATAGGCATCTGTTACTGGTTGATTCTGGAAATAAAAAAGTATAATGAAAAAAATCGGTCAAGTGCGAGTCGGACTCGCGCTAAAGGGTTCCGTACCGCTATAGAGCAAAAATAGGCAAAAATGGTGTTTTTTGTGTGGGAGCCCCCTTAAATTTTAATTTTATTTTAATATTATAATTAAATATTAAAGTACACATAAAATAAAGGACTTTATGAAAAATTCAAGTGCCTACCTGTTCCCATTAGTGATGTGGAGCTAAAAAGCCCGAGAAAATGACGTTTATTGTAGGAGCCCCCCTTAAATATTCATTTTATTTCGTTTTTAGTATTTGTTGTTATAGAAATATATAGAAATATATAGAAATACACAATCTGTGAAAATTTCAACTCTCTAGCTATTACCGTTCTTGAGTTACAGCCTGGTGACAGACAGACGGACAGACGGACAGCCATAGAAGTCTCAGTAATAGGGTCCCGTTTTTACCCTTTGGGTACGGAACCCTAAAAAAAACTATACTTACAATATTTTTATTATTATATCAGTTCATAAAAAACGAAGTTATCGAAAAACAAAAAAAGCATATACTATACGGTTGTATTGGAATGCATCCTTCTTTCTTAATCTGGTTAAAAACCTGATATTACAATCGGACGTTATACGCAATATTCGCAATAAATACAAATAGCAATTGCTCTTTTCAATGTAGCAGGCACCAAGGTAACTGTACATTTCCCACTTATATTTCCCATTTCCCAAGATATAAACCTACTATATTATGTCCTGTCTTGGGTCTGAGCTCCCCTTTTAGTTGGTTCAGTGGTTTAAGCCTGAAGTGGTAACAAACATACACTTTCACATCTATACTAATATTATAAAGCGGAAGAGTTTCTTAGTTTATTTGTTTGAACACGCTAATCTCAGGAACTACTGGTCTGATTTGAAAAATTCTTTCAGTGTTAGATAGCCCATTTATCGAGGAAGGCTATAGGCTATATTTTATCACGCTAAGACTAATAGGAGCGAAAAAATAGAGGAAAATGTGGAAAAACCGGGGGAAATTATTTGAAAGGGCTTATCTCACGAACTACTAGAGCAATTTTTCTGTTATTTGGGTCAGATAAGAAGTAGGCCACGTGAAGATGATCCTTCATCTATTTTAGTGGACTAATTTGTCTGCGAAATATCTAATTTACGCGGGCGAAGTCGCGCGGAACGTCTAGTAATGTAAGTTACCTCATCATCTTCAAAATCGGTGAACAGCTCAACAATTAAATTCTGTTTTTCCTCATTGAACCCCGTAACAAGCAGCGGTGCATACACTAGAGTCCTCATTACATAGTGCAATAAAGACCTGAAACACAATAATATGATTTAAGATTTTACAGGTACTGCAGGTGTACACGCTTTTTATACAAAATGACAATAAGATTTCTGAAATAGACAATGTGTGATTTTAACAAATGATGATTTCAATGATATGGTCAGATAAAAATTTGTCATTTTATCTATTGGTAACAGTATTTCTATTGTAGTTATTAAAATACGATAATAATACTCCCCACACCGATTTCGGTGACGGTGGCTAGTTTCATTGAAACCAGGCCTGTTACACAGGAGTAATTTTATAGTGCCTTCACTCTCATAACCCAGTGGGACGGAAGACCGATACGACTGGCGAGAGATCAGGTGCAGGACCGACTTTTTACATGCCCTTCTGACGCATGGATCATCTTACTTGTCAAGTTGTCAGACAATCAGGTGATTAGCCTGCATTGTCCTAATCAAACGTGGAAATAACATGTTTCCAACGCGGGATTCAAACCCACGACCTCCGAGTCGATAGCCACGCTCTAAGCCACTGGACCATGGAGGCGCTTATTGTAGTTATTATAAACCTGCTGAAAGGATATCTTGCTACATGGTTAACTGACACACCAATCACCATGTCATGAATGGTATAAATCATATTATGGCATTAGTTACACCTACAAGGATTTTTGAGTTTGTTTAAACCAACCTGTGTTTAAGCATGGCTGATCGACAGGATGACCGGACCAGGGCTCCGCCGGAAGCTCGCATCTCAGCGCATATCATGAACATCCCTGAAATATATAACAAAATCTAAATTATTACTCATTAAGTAACATAGTAATTATAATATTTCAGTCTTGAACTTTAATATCTTAGCTTAGGGCCTTATCACACTGGCGATTAGCGAGCGATTTGAAAGCGACGCGACTGCGCAGCGCACATGCCGCGATGACGCAGGGATTGCGCGGCGTGCACGCAGCTTGCCTTCCGCGTTTTGGACACTCAGTAGCACTGTCACATCCTTAGAAGAGTATACAAAATGGCGTCCACGCCACGCCGTGACGACGCCGCGCAACCGCGGCGAGTGCGCTGCGCAGGCCGCGGTCGCGTCGCTTTCAAATCGCTTGCTAATTGTCAGTGTGCCATTTCATTGAGCTATGATCAAGTGGTCGAAATCATATTGTATAATGCCCAAGTGTGTGTGCATAAATCATACTCTCTTATTCCTTTACCCTCACCCTCTTATTATTGAATAGACATTAGACTTACACATTAATAACCATAAAGGTATGCTTTGTCTGGGACATTGGAAAAATCACAAAACACAAAGACAGCAAAAAACATGGAATAGTTATATTATGCTGTGTACTTACTACTTTATTAGCAAGAGGATGGGCATTATAACATGACTCCTGTGAAGCTGGCTTGGTATTCAAGAAAACCACCACTGATACTGAAATTAGTGTGGGAACCACTAATGTACTAAGTAAACCAAGTAATTCTCACCTAGATCTTTATTAACGGGTGACTCTGGCATCTCCAAGGCCAGTCGTATCCGATACGGCTGCGATGGCATCAGCATGCTGCTGCGCCGAGTAAGCTGGACGTGAGCTGCTGGATATGAGCATATGCCCATGTTCTGATCACATGACCTGAAAGCAAGTACCACAGTATAGCAATATCCCTACAGTAGTGAAACGAATGTACTTGCGCAGAGCAACGGAGGGGTACACGCGGGGAAGCGGGCGGCGCGGACCCGCGTACACAAACTCGCGGAGTTTGTGTACCTGCCCGCGCAGGGGTGACGTTGGCGCGTTGGCTACGAGTTTTGTGTTGTAAAACGATAACTTATCTTATAAACAATGGGAAATTGGGATATAATATGTGTTCAGTGTCCGGATGTAAATCTGATTCAAAAAACAAAAAGGATTTAAATTTTCATAAATATCGGCTCACAGTTCACACTAATATTGTGTTGGCCTTGGCGGCATTTATTTGCATAATATCTGTTTTATTGTTTACGTTGTAAGAAGTGTAACATGGAGAGAAACAATAAAGAATAAATTAAAAATCTGTCAAATACCCTGTTACATACTAATTAGTACCTACCTAGCTAGGTACACAGGGCCATACATCAAAAAATGTTACACTTAGTGTAACCTTTGGACCGCCCTTACCGCGCACGTTATAAGAGCGAATTTTGAAGTGCTCCTGTTATACCTGAAGTGTGGCCTACCGTACCTACCAATTGTTATATGATTAATTGTTGGATACTTTATATATTCCTACTTTATTATTCGTAGATAGTATATTCGAATGCGTCTTCAATATTTTAATCCTTCGATAGTGGATTCTTGGAAATCTAATGTTATTTTATTGTATCTTGCTCACCGGTGAGCTTTTGGGGCTTGATGGGTAATGAAATTTTTAAATCCATACTAATATTATAAATACGAAAGTGTCTATCTGTATGTTACCTCTTCACGCCCAAACCGCTGGACCGATTTTGCTGAAATTTGGCATGGAGATACTTTGAGTCCCGGGAAAGGACATAGGACACTTTTTGTCCTGGAAAAAATGTACGGTTCTCGCACGATAAACGTGTTTTGACACAACGAAGTTGCGGGCATCATCTAGTAGAGAATTGAAATCATATAAAAATAAAGTTTCACGTAAATATAGATTAAACAGATTAAATGATAACATTACAAGCACAATATTTAATTTTATTTTATTTCCCGTTTCGTGGCAACCCTGACATATCTGCTCGGTACCTACACCGGTGGCGGCATCGTGCGACATCAAAGGCGTTTCGTTACTGTAGGGATAATATTGCTATACTGTGCAAGTACATAGCTTGTATAGTAAGGTATAGTTTATGTTACATAGACTGTAAGCATAAACAAAAATATATCTAAACATATTATAAAACAAAGTTGCTAATAAGGCTTTTATATTTAGATTCTGTATCTTAAATATAATTTTAACTTCTTCTTCAACAGAATTTCACTACTGTTCCTGTATATTTAGTATTTAAATATTTACCCATCAATCCCCAACGCAGTTGCATAACAATTGAAAATCTACTATGTCTTCAATTCCCATGTTCGAGGTATTTATAAAATGATTTATGCAGCAAATAAGTTTCTCTAGCATATTAGAAAATGTGTTAGGCAAAGATTGATACCAAGCGGACTCTGAATAGATTATGAGCTGCAATAGTTTTAGTAGTAAGAGTGATAGCACTGAATTGCACTTACTTGAACTGCAGATGAACTGGCCTTGTATGCGTTACGTTCGGCATGTAAAAGTAGTAAAATATGATGTACATAAATATTGAGATCCACAAAATAGCCGATAAAAACACCGTTATAACACCAACCCTATATAGAAGTTCTTTTATGCTAGTAATGCCTTCGTTGGTCTTCCTCTTGTAGCCCGTGTACTGGTCACTTAAAAAGGATTCAATGGGGTGACGAATAAACTGCCGAAACACTATAAATGGGTTTATATATTGCACCAAATCCATGATGGAGATCCGGTTTTTCAGACTTTGTCTTTCAAGTAACAATTAACCGGTCAAGGAAACGGATTCATTGATAACAATACGCCGATAGTATATATTGATAAGTTTTACGATGTTTTAACCTTTTATCTTCGAGTTATTTCGATAAAGAAATTAAAAATTTTATCACTTTTTGAAATCAAAACAATTTTGACTTTCTTTCTTTTTCTTCTTTTTTGGCAACTTGACACAAAGGAATAAGGATGTGTATGTTGTGCCACAGACAAGGTAAAAAGATAAGGAATATGGCGGGAAAATATTCCTCCTATTATAATTTTCATCATCGTCAGGTCTAAAGTCTAGTCAAAGTCTAAGTAAAAGTCAATACAGTCAAGGAGTCAAGTCGGTCGATTCAGTAAAGTGGTAGACGCTTTACTGAAACTTTCGATGGAGTTTTGGAGGGAACACAAAATAGCACGTTTCTGGATATAACATCACTTTCCTACACTTGTGCATGAACACGAATATCTAATGGTTAATATTCTACCAATATTACACATTAAAAACCCAGCTAACACAATTTTAGGAAAATAATACAAAAAACAACAGCACTCTTTCACGTGCCCGCCAAAACTCTCAACAATTTTGACTTGATTTTGACATAACCGACTGTCAATTACTTCTTCTTTTTTGGCAACTTGACACAAAGGATGTGTATGTTGTGCCACAGACAAGATAAAAAGGTAAGGAATATGGCGGGAAAACCATAATTCCTCTTCTTCTTTTTTTTTTTCCTATTATAATGGGACATTTTTTTATTTTTTTAATTTAATTGTCAAACAGCTTTCATTTTAGTAACTAGATGGCGTATGGGTAGACAACTATCGGTAATACCAGGGAATACCATCAATAATTGCTACAAAACCGGGCAAAAGAATGTAAAACTTGATACATTTCAATTTAAAAAAGGCACAATGATATTCCAATGAATATTTAATGGCCAATATTTTACCAATAATAAACATCAAAAACCCAAATATAACAATTTGGGAAAAAATAATAAAAACCACACCAACAATAAAAAGTAGAAGAAGTTTGAAAGTACCATGGCCGCCACAAGGCCGTTCAGTTGTCAGCAATGATTGTCAGTTTTCAGTTTGACAAGTTTTTATTTTAACAGCGTGTTCCTAAACTATTACCAGTATAGTAGCCTAATCGCTTAGGCCAATGATCGCTTAGGTTTAAGATTTTTTTATTTATGTCATACTTGACAGTACACTGATATTTTTTAGAAACACAACCAATATGTAGTCAGTGATGCCAACCTGCAGATAATTTCAGATCCGGTGGGGAACCAATAGAAAATCTAGAAGTGTCTACCGTCGCGTCGTCTGGTGGAGATTTAAAAAAGAAAACAACCCGTCAGGTCTAAAGTCTAGTCAAAGTCTAAGTAAAAGTCAATACAGTCAAGGAGTCAAGTCGGTCGATTCAGTAAAGTGGTAGACGCTTTACTGAAACTTTCGATGGAGTTTTGGAGGGAACACAAAATAGCACGTTTCTGGATTATTTTCTTACACTTGTGCATGAACACGAATATCTAATGGTTAATATTCTACCAATAATACACATTAAAAACATAGTTAACACAATTTTAGGAAAATAATACAAAAACACAACAGCACCCTTTTACATTCCCGGCAAAACTCTTGTCAATTACTTGTCAATGAGGAATTTTCTTAGCTTTTTAATTTGATTGTCAAACAGCTTCCATTTTAGTAACTAGATGGCGTATGGGTAGACAACTATCGGTAATACCAGGGAATACCATCAATAATTGCTACATAACTGGGCAAAAGCATGTAAAACTTGATAAATTTCAATTTGAAAAAGACACAATAATATTCCAATGAATAGGATAATAAAGTTATAATAACGATGTTTTAGTTAAAACTCACGGAAGAAATAGCCCTATTTACCGTTTTTCACACCAAATGTCACAGGAATTATATATTTTGGTTTTGACAACATCTTACCTGCACTTGTGCAAGATAACAGATATTTAGTGGCTAATATTTTACCAATAATGAACATCAAAAACCCAAATAACACAATTTGGGGAAAAATAATAAAAACCACACCGACAATAAAAAGTAGAAGTAGAAAACAATCGGTGGGGAACCAATAGAAAATTAGTGAGTGTCTACCGTCGCGCCGTCTGGTGGAGATGATAAAAAGAAAACAATCTATTACTGATAACAATTTTTTTTAATTTTCATTTTTCCATCTTTCTTCACACTTTCCAGTTTTCACTCATTGACATTCTTCTTTCTTCCACTTCATGCAAAAAATCAAAACTAAAACGTAGTGATTATATTCTCTTTGATCAAAACTGAAAAATATTTGTATCTTTGCCTGGTTAGAAGAATAAAAAAAAATTACAAATGACAATGACAACGTCACCTCTCATTGACATCTGTCAAAGAAGAGGAAGTAGAACGTTTAATGTTTACAAATATTTTTTAATTATTTTGTTTCTAAAAGCCAAATTCAATATTATTTTATATTAAATATGATGAGATTTAAAAGATCTCTTGTTGTTTCCTACATAACGATCCCTAGAAGATATGAATCGAGTACTGTTATCGTGAAACCTAGAGAGAATCTTTCGGCTGCAGCATACAAGCCTGAAATTGTTGAAAAGGACAAGTATAATACATGGGAAGCTAAAGGGTTATTCGAGCCTGAGCCCGACAGTAAGAAACCGCGCTTTACTATGGTTTTACCACCGCCAAACATCACCGGAAAGTTACATCTAGGTGAGGTTACAATATTTTGAAAATTGCTTATAAAATTTAATCTGAATTAAACCAGTTATTATCTGCTATAGAAAACAATCGTTTTATATCTGGATCATAATTTACTCGCCCAGAACGGGCTGGATAGGCACGTAAATACTGCACCTTATCTCTCGCCTTATCACAAGGTAACAAAGTCTAAAAGAAAAGGGAGTGCTCCTATGTACTGCGCACACACCGCCTAACAACTTCTCTTGCATATATTTTTATTTATTTAAATCAGGCTACGTAGGCCCATACAATATATACCTTAATGTCTAACATACATATCAATTATAATCTTAATAACTACACTTTATCACGAATTAACGGTGATGTGACGCGCGCTTCATTCCGGAGTCTTCCCCGGAACCTAGGAATATAATAGGACAGTGTTCCTAAAACCAGTGTGGGGTCCTAATAATTCACTATCGTCATTTACAGGTCATGCGCTATCCTGCACAATTCAAGATGTGATTGCACGAAGGAAACAATCATTAGGATATAATGTCCTTTGGCTACCTGGTACTGATCATGCAGGGATTGCTACACAGGTAGTATTTTTTTACAAGCTTTATCTTGGCTGTGTCACTTCTTTAGGGCTTAGGCATTATCTTTCAAAACTTTTGTCTCTTTAGTAAAAGTTGTAGTCCATCTGAATTGTGTTTGCAGTGAACATATTAAGAGATAATATAATATTTAAATGAACAAAGATATATGCATTACATAAACTTGAAGACCTTTTCATTTACAGGGTGTAGTAGAAAAATATATATCAAGTACCAAAAGTTTGGATCGGCATACACTAGGCAGAGAAAAATTCTGTGAAGAAGTGTGGAGATGGAAGGAAAAGCATGGCAACACTATCACCAAGCAACTAAGAACACTCGGCTGTTCTTTGGATTGGTCCAGAGAAGTGTTTACAATGAGTCCGAAACACACACATGCTGTCAATACAGCATTCATAAAACTATTTGAAAAAGGTTACATTTATAGAAAGAAAGCTTTAGTCAACTGGTGTAGTACCCTAAAATCTACTGTCTCAGATATAGAAGTAGAAAACTTGGCTATAAATGGACCTACGGAAATAATGTTGCCAGGCCACAAACCTTCTGTGAAGTTTGGGCAATTGTATACATTTGCGTATAAAATACTGTTTAGCGATGAAGAGGTGTTTGTGTCTACAACTTTACCAGAGACAATGTTGGGTGACACGGCCATAGCAGTGCATCCAGATGATGAAAGGTAAGATTAACTGGAAATGAAGTTAAAATAAGAATATTATAATCATTTGTGTAAATATCTTGCTTTTTCTTTCATTAATATGAAGAACGAGAGAAAACATATTACACAATAATTTACTTTAACTAGTGTTGGTAAAATTGTACTCAATATAATTTAAGTACAATAGGATGTACTGTAACTATAACTGTATTAATACTAATTTTGTCATAATAATTAGGACACCTCATAGACAGTAAAATAATTATAACTGATAACAGAATAGATAACATTAGTAGCTGTTTCAAACCTTTTAATCCTTCGATTGAGGAAAAACGAGACACAAAGCCTTTCAATTGTTATCGCGATCACTCAAGCCCTGTACGAGCACCGGTGATCGCGACAACAATGGAATACAATAGCATTTCCGAGAATCCCCGATCGAAGAATAATTAAAGAAGCTATAATAACAGCACAATAGAAAATAATGGAACATAATAATTAAAAACTAATTTTCAGGTACAAGCATTTAAAAGGCGCCCTTGCAGTACACCCATTCAGAGAAGAAGCTATACCTATAATCCACGATACGATGGTCGATATGAAATTCGGAACAGGAGCTGTTAAAATAACTCCAGCACACAGTAAAACTGACTACACTGTTGCCAAACACCATAATTTACCACTACTGACAGTTATAAATGAAGAGGGTAAAATAATAAACGCAAACAAATTCAATGGCCTCGATAAGTATGAATGCAGAAAGAAGATAGTAGAAGAATTAAATGATTTGGGACTTATGAAGTCAGTAGAGGCACACAACATGAGTCTACCGATATGCAGCCGAACTGGCGACGTTATTGAATATTTACCTAAAGAGCAGTGGTTTTTATCTTGTAGTGAACTGAATAAACTAGCTACACAAGCTGTAAAAGAGGGTAAATTGAATATAGAACCGGAAAAGTTCGTAAAGAATTGGTTAGATTGGACCAATGATGACAGAGATTGGTGTATATCTAGACAGTTGTGGTGGGGACATCAGATACCTGCGTATAAATGCAGCATTGGTAAAGATTTGATTTGGACAGCGGCGACTGACGAAAAGACAGCAAAGCTACAAGCTTCTAAATTTCTGAGAACAATACCAGATGATATCACAGCAGAGAGAGACACAGATGTTCTTGACACTTGGTTTTCATCAGGTATATATCCATTTGCAGCACTAGGCTGGCCTGAAAACAGTAAAGATTTAAAAAGTTTTTATCCAGTAGACCTAATGGTTACTGGACATGATATCCTAGGTTTTTGGGTTCATAGAATGGTTATATTAGGTCTTAAAATGACAGATAAACTACCTTTCAATAATATACTACTACATGGGGTAATTTGTGATAATAAAGGTGCTAAAATGTCTAAAAGTAGAGGCAATGTTATAGACCCCCTAGATGTTATTGATGGTATAACATTAGATAAGCTAAAAGAAAAGGCAATGAATATGCATAAAGAAGGAATTTTGAACAAAGATGAATTGAAGAAAGCAGTAGCGTATCATAAGTCAAACTATTCTACCACAAACGGTATTCCGCAATGTGGTGTAGATGCATTGCGTTTTACGCTTTTATCCCAAGATATTGGGTCACACTTCGTCAACTTTGATGTCAATCAGTGCCACGCAAACAAACTATTCTGCAATAAAATATGGCAAAGCGTTAAATATACTCAACTTTCGTTTGACAAACTTAAACATGTAAACGATAGAATCACTATTGATGACCTAACGTTCTTTGACAAATGGATTCTAAGTAGACTAGCTGATATGGTTGAAACAGTTGAAAAAGCAATGGATGATCATCAGTTTCATATAGCAGTCAAATCGTTGAGAACTATGATATACAATGAATTCTGTGATGTATACTTAGAGGCTACAAAACCCGGTTTCGAAGATGACAATTTTAAAATTGGTTATGCGCACGCGCACTGCCTTTCTGCAGTTTTAAATACCTCTCTCAGATGCTTAGCTCCATTTATGATTTACATAACTGAAGAGCTAATAACTAAAATACCAGCCTTTGAAACTAACATAGTACACAATTTTAACGACACAGACAAATATTTAGAATTGCCAAAAGGTGCAGATTTTAGAATATGGCGCAACAAAAATCTGGAGATACAAGCAGACAAATTATTAAATACGATATACCTAATACGAGAGGTAAAAGGACTTTACAATATATCAAACAAATTGAAACCATCAGTATACATAACAAGCAAAGATGATGAATTATTAGAAAATATAAAACGCAATTCGAAAATTGTATTAAATCTATCTAGGAGCAGTGATATAAAATTTGAAGAAGTGAATAATAAGAATACAATTTATGCACCTTTAAATAAAGATACAGAAATAAGAATTGAGTTAGAAGGGGATGATATTGATAATATTCTAACGGCAGCAAAAACTAGAATTAGTAAGAGAGTGAAAAAAATTGAAGAGAGTATAGAGAAATTAAAAGATAGAATGACGAGTGATAAATATTTAAGTTCAGTAGCTGAAAATGACCAGAATTTAGATAAAGAAAGGCTATTAGAAAAACAAGAAGAGTTAAAACGATTACAAAGATTAATTTAGATTATTTTTGACTGATAAACTTAATGTTGTAAGCTGTATTTTATGGTAATAAAGAGAAAATAATATGGAGTCCTTTTAAATCTATCTTAATCTATTTTGTATGATGTGTTCTTATAGATTTTTTGAAAAGTGGTCCAGTTGTTTCTAGGGCTTTTTCAATAAAAACAAATATATATATATATCTGTTTATATATATATATATATATATATATATATATATATATATATATATATATATATATATATATATTTATTTATTTATTTATTTATTTCCATACTTATTTCTACCATTACAGGTTTACCCCAATGCGATAGAAACATACAAATAAAAGCTTACCACTAAATAATATTCAAAAAATGATTGTACCTTAACTAAACTGAACAGTAACTTATTATATATATATATATATATATATGGAATCCTTTTAAATCTATCTTAAGATAGATTTAAAAGGACTCCATAATTTATATTTTAATTAACACATATTTTAATTAATTACTAAATAAATTAAAGACTTTTAAACAATAATTTTAATTTAATAAACTCAATCCTAATAAAATTATACTAAAATTATATTATTTTCTTTCTTGACATTCTGGAAGCAGTTGTATGTTGGCATTTAAACTAAAATAGATTTTTAAATAATTTTTAAGATCATGCTATCCTTTCCATGATTTAAGTGTATAGAGCGAGACAAACAATATTACTTTAAAATGTTTTAAAACAGTCTTAAAATTTAAAAATAAACAATATCACATAACACAACTTTTTTGATTAAATTTTGAAAATAATAAAATATGTACATGATAACGAAGGTTTCGTTATACATACAATATACATACATTTCTAAAACAGTAACAATGTAACTGTACAGTTTCTTCACAGTGGGAACGCTACGGCGTTTTATACAGTATATTACATAGATGACGCTCTCAAATCCGTTGCGCAAAAATTCATCTAATGCGCCGGAACCGTGCATTTTTACAACAAAAAATATGTCCTTCCCAGACTCAAAGTATCACCATGCCTAAATATTTCATCTAAGGGCCGGGACACAAAAACACTGCACGACGTCGTACGGCGCCGTGTCGTGGGAATTCACGACGACACTCATCTTGAATTTCTACGACGCGACGTCGTACGGCGCCGTGTCGTGGTTTTTACGACGCGCGCCGTGAATTCCCACGACACGGCGCCGTACGACGTCGTGCCGTGTTTTTGTGTCCCGGCCCTTAATCAGGTCAGCCGTTTAACTTGAAGAGGTAACAGACGTTGCCATCCTGTATTATGTTGTCGCGCGTCAACGCAACGCAGATGTATCATCCAATGCGTTATTCCAACGACGCAATGCAACGGAGCAATGTGGCTTCGCCTACCCATTATGCGGCATAATGTTCACCATTGAATGTTTCAACTACAGCAACACCTTGCAATTCAAGTAGATATTCACAAATAAACTATAATTCACGTTCTAATAAAGCACTAGCACGGTATTGTGCACCACTGAGTCGCATTAGGCTGTGTTTTCACTGAAACGGAACGGAACGGAGCAGAGCTTAGCAGTGACGAATAGACTAATCACCATGCTCGAAATCTTCACTCCGCTTCGCAGTTATTCCGCTGGAATAGCACAATTGGTCAATTCGGGCACCGCTAAGCTCCGCTCCGCTTCAGTGGAAACGCAGCCTTATACTCTGCATATAAGTAATATTTTATTACTGCAATGTTTTCTTAAATTATTTATTAAATAAGTGGGCAAACGAGCAAACGAGTCACCAGATGGTAAGCAACTAGCCAACTACCGTCGCCCATGGACACTCGCAACATCAGAAGAGCTGCAGGTGCGTTGCCGGCCAAAAGTTTCACGCTAGAGGCAGCACCAGCACAGATAGTAAGCAAAAAGTTTTGTTCAACGTCTGACAACGTTTTTGTCAATATTCTATGTGTGCAACATGTTGGATTCTGGGTGGATTGTTTACTGTATGCGTTAGTAGCGCCCTCTGTTCAGACAGAGTTTAGAATTAGATCGACCAAATCGAATGACGATTGACGGCATGCACGTTCAGAGTTATTTACTGCGATGCAACTGTGCAGTTATATCGTTACCTGTGTAGACTCAGGGTCAATTTTCACGAAAATGCGACGCTGAGCCCCAAACTCAAACTGTCCGAGCGAGATAGCACGCCGTTTGAGACGTAGAGATAAACTACGATAACATGGCGCGCCCCTCCAAAATTCAAAACGTTTGAAGTGCGTTGTCAAAACGTTTGATGTGCGTTGTCTTGCGCGGTCGGCTAGTTATGATTAGTTGACCAACAAATCTTGGTAAAGTGACATTATGTGAAATATTACGAGTACTGGTTGATTAGTTGAACACTTACTACATACAAATTCTTTCATAAGGATGTGACTACACACATTGAAACAATAATTTGGAGGGCGCGTCATGTTATCGTAGTTTATCTCTATTTGCCGTATCTTGCCGTTCTCAGATTCTCAGAAACTTCGATAGCGCGATGCAGGAGGCGCTAGTTGTGAGTACCGCCATGAGATACGTCACTATCTTGTTCTGTCTGTATCATGTATAGAAAATTCTATTTTGAATCGCCTATGCTTTAAGATAGCGATTTGAAATTGAATTGAAGAACGCTGCGTCGCATTTCTGTGTGACCTGACCCTAATATGTTTACTTCATTTATAAAAACACACCACACGCCTTATCAACTTAACTATTTAACTTATTGTTATATAAACTTTCTACTACCTCACAAAATTAAAATAATATAATTTAAAAACTGAATTGGCATTATCATTTTTGAAAACATTTTTGGAAACATATTTTAGTATAGTCAGGTCACAGAACATGATGAAATTCGACCAAAACTGCTACTTGTCTTTTTCACACGACCATTACCCTCCTACTTTGCACAAATGCACATTGCACAGTTATAACTCCTCAAGGTTTGCTGTCTTTTTTTATCATGTTACGTTTTTAATATGTCAGACAAAGAGAATCCAACCTTGTATAGCTATTACAACTCAGTCAAGTTAACTCCGCGCCTCGCTGGAATGCGATGCCCCTCTCAGGGCCGGGACACAAAAACACGGCACGACGTCGTACGACGCCACACGGCGCCGTGTCGTGGAAATTCACGACGCGCGTCGTAAAAAACCACGACACCGCGCCGTACGGCGTCGTACGACGTCGCGTCGTAGAAACTCACGTAGAAATTCAAGATGCGTTTACGACGCGCGTCGTGGATTCCCACGACACGGCGCCGTACGACGTCGTACGATGTCGTGCCGTGTTTTTGTGTCCCGGCCCTCACTGACCCGTAGACCTCCCGCGTTCGCCCCCCACTAGCCCGCAACCTCCCCGCGTTCGCCACAGCATCGGTATGACGTCATGGCCGCCAGGTGCGGAGTTAACTTGACCGAGTTATATAGCTATATAAATATTTTAGACAGAGAAACTATACACAAAGTGTGCTCTGCAAAGGCCTTGTAAGGGCTCAGCAAGCGAAACACAAATTGTTTACTGAAATTGAAATTAATTTAAAGACAAGATGAAAAGGGTTCAGCCACCAAAAAAGTTTGAGAACCGCTGAGTTAGATGGTCATAATTTAGATATCTTGGTTCCAACAGTACGCTACAGAGCGCGATAGCAATAATAATATGTTCGCGCGTGAACAACACAAATAGCGATAGGCCAATGGCAACTTCTTCAGAGTTCGTTCAAAGACCAGGCTATACTATCAATATTAAATCAACATATTATAACATAAAAACACTAAAATTGTGTTTTTGAAATAAAATCTTTGAATTTTTGGTGGCCAAATTGGCATCGTTCAACAATATATGCATCTCTTTCTTAACCTAACTAAACTAACAGTAGGGAATAATTAATTATTGTGTTTTAGCGCTATCAGCACAGTTTTAGTTGGCCCTCGGTGCCCCTTTTTATCCGGCACCCTGGGCAGTCACCCCCCTTAAGCTGTTACTGGGAATATTCATAAAAACAAGAATTAAAAAAACATGTGCGTGTTCCACTTCTCCCAATATTAGAATAATCGGCCAAGTGCGAGTTGGACTCGCACACGAAGGGTTCCGTACCATTATAGAGCAAAAATGGGCAAAAAATTGGGTTTTTTTTGTAAGAGAGCCCCCCTTAAATTTATATTTTATTTAAATTTTATTGTTAATTATTAAAGTAGACATATAACAAAGGCTTTTGTGAAAATTTCAAGTGCCTACTTGTTGTCATCATTGATACAGAGCAAAAAAATTTTGAAAAATCACGTTTGTTGTATGGGAGCCCCCCTTAAATATTGTTACGAAAAAGGACACGTAGTGCCATCTAGCGTCAAGCTAGCGCAACATGTAGAGAAAACGCAAACGAATCCCCTAATCGACACAAGATGGCGTAAGGTGTACGATTGCATACTCGAACATTCCGCACATGTTTACGTAAACAAGTGTTGTTTACGTGTTTATGCGAATGTTCTCGTACAGTCTAGGGCTCGATTCGCCCATATAAATAGGCGCAGGTAGACGGTCAATCAATTCAGTTTTATCTGAGCGATCTTCGAGGCGACTTCGGAGCGAGAACAAGTGATCAATAGTGAGTGATTGTGATTGTGATAGTGACTCGGCTACGACCTAGGACAGTGATAGTGCTCAGTGATTTGGATCTAGTGCTTAGTGTTTGGACTCAGTGATTAGTGTGAGCTAGTGTTTGTGAATAAAGTCTTCAAGAGAGTCACCAGGTCTTTCTCTCCGAATCTTCGAACCGGCGGCAAATTTCGGCAAGGCTTCGAAATAGCGGCAACAGAAATACATAATCTATAAAAAATTCAACTCTCTAGCTATTACCGTTCTTGAGTTACAGCCTGGAGACAGACGGACAGACAGACGGACAGACGGACAGACATCGAAGTCTCAGTAATAGGTCCCCGTTTTTACCCTTTGGGTACGGGAACCCTAAAAACTAAATTATATATTTTTTTATACAATGCATTTAACAACATACTTGATTTTAAGAATTTTGAAAGCAAGTAAAATTTTTCTTTTCAGTGATATTCATAAACTGATTTTGCAATGAATGCCCACAGAAGCATAATTTTTTAGGGTTCCGTACCCAAAGGGTAAAAACGGGACCCTATTACTAAGACTTTGATGTCCGTCCGTCTGTCTGTCTGTCTCCAGGCTGTAACTCAAGAACCGCTATAGCTAGACTTCTGAAATTTTCACAGATTGTGTATATCTGTTGCCGCTATAACAACAAATACTAAAAATAAAATAAATCAAATATTTAAGGGGGCTCATATGGGAGCCCCCCATAGTTTTATTCTCTTTATCAATAACGACAACACATAGACAATTGAAATGTTCACAAAATACTTAATTGTATTTGTACTTTAATAATTAATAATAAAATTTAAATAAATTAAATAATTAAGGGGGGATCCCATACAAAAAAATACCATTTTTAGCCTATTTTTGCTCTATAGTGGTACCTACCCTTTGTGCGCTAGTACAACTCGTACTTGGCCGATTTTTTTATAACCAAAAAGTATGTGCATATTCCCCATTGTACATAATCTACAAACATCTAACAAGTAAACATAATATACTATGAACAATTACTTTTACGTTTGGTGCGCTTTGGAAATTTTTGTATTTTTGTATTTTTCTCACATTTCAACTTGTATATTATTTTTTTCACGACACTCTCTTCTTTTTTCGGCTGAACAGCGTTCTTTATGGGTTTCAATAAACTTCCTGAAAAAAATAATATTTTATTTTAAATAATATTTTATTACTTATATTATTGCTGTAATTATTATTATTGATATAGTTTTATGAAGAAGTAAAGAAGATATTATGATAGTGTAAAGCTAACATATTACAGTATAAAAAAATTTCAAGATCTACTTTTCTTTGTGTGATCATTTTACAAAAATATATACAATTTTTTAATTAAAATTTATAAAATTGCTCCAGTAGTTTGTGACATAAGTCCTTTCAAATAATTTTTTCCCTTTTTTCACATTTTCTTTTGTTTCTTCGCTTTTATTAGTCTTAGCGTGATAATATAATATAGCCTTCCTCGATAAATGGGCTATCTTACACTGAAAGAATTTTTCAAATTGGTTCAGTAGTGCCTGAAAATTAGCGCTTACAACCAAACTTTTCAGCTTTATAATATTAGTATAGACCAGGGTTTCTAAAAGTGGGGTACGCGAACCCCTAGGGGTTCGCCATTCGAGGGCAGGGGGTTCGCGACAAGATTTACGTAATGGTGGCTTGATAACTGGAAGGCAAGCGCGGCACTCTTTTAGCACTTTATGTGTTTCATTAGTTAGTAAGGGGTTCACTGTCACCTGGAAATTTTAACAGGGGTTCGTGAAGCCGAAAGTTTGAGAAACGCTGGTATAGACTATAGGTGTTTGTTTACTGTCTATACTGGTGCTGTCACTAGTATGAAAACATTGGAGTAACATATCCTATCGGTTTTAATACTTACTCCTACTCACGTAGAAAACGAGGCGGACGGAGTCTTGTCATATACAAAACTGTGTCTTCACTTTTCTTCAGAGTTGGCCACGCACACATTCTGACGCCTGTCAAATGGTATGGACTAGTGCAAGAATGTGTGCGTGCGGACCATGTACATACAGCCAGCTGGCCGACTCTGAGCGACACAGTTTTGTGTATGGTGGAATTCCGTCCGCCTTTTTTTATACGTCCATGTACTTACTTGTTGGTGTCACAGTAGTTGCGATTGAATTTTTCAGTTTTTTCTCTTCATCTTCATGCCACTTTACATGTCGCACTAGGCAATACAAATGTTTGTACTTCTGGGAACATTTTGCACACGCGTACACCATCTCATTATTCTTTAAACGGTTCTTGTCGGAATACATGTCCTCGTATTTGTCGGCATCTTTGATGACGCCGCCTGGCAGAATTTCTAAGGTCGGCCAACTGCTCGGTGATTGGTTTGATATTTCTATTACTTTCTCCTTAAATATTAATTGTATGTGTTTAATTATTTGAAAACAATGTTAGGAATTTACAAATATTTCACCACATCAGTTCATTCTGATTTAAATATAAACAAAGGAAATAACAACTTAATAATGTGCCTTACTACCTTTATTACACAATAAATAGGTGACATTCAAATTGGTAGCTTTTGTGTTAACTTAATTTACTCTCAAAACCCGTGGGAGAGACAATCTAACAAGAGATAATACACAAACTGACTTTTCTATCCCTACTTGTTAGACAATCAGGTGATACCTTGTCCTAATGAAAGAAAAATTTTGTTGGTCCTCGAGAATATCTTACGACATCTGCAAAGCTCTACACTAGAACAGTAGTGAATGTTGGTGTTATTGTTGATCACAAGACATTAGCATTTATGTACAGTCCAGAGATGACATTGCGGACCCCCATATGTATACCCCCAAGCAATGAGTTTCTAAAATACTAGAGTGGCAATGTCTTACAAACGATTCTCAGAAATGCGTAACCACTTAATAGCCCAAAAGACAATGTCACTTCATAATGTTATTATGTCATTATGTATGGCAGATATGCCTGCAGGCATCTTCAAAGTGGTGACGCGTTGCTGTCGTAGACTGCCAATCTAGTTACGTTAGTAACATAGAATATCATTGCCCCCAAGGGTCCCCGGACCACAGGTTGGAAAACACAGCACTAGAACACGGCGACCTTACCTTAGTTTCAACATTGAATCTTGTGATATCCGGTATAATATACTCGGAAGTATCATTACTGTCATCCGCGCTCTCCTTCTCCCGCTCGCTGGCGCAATCTGTGTCAGTATCCTGAGAGTCTTCCACTTCTTCCCACTTTATAGGAACCATACTCCCGATAGCGCAGTCGTCGTTACGATCATCTATCACGCATTCGTTATCGTACTCCAAGTTTTCTATCATGTCGTCGTCCAAATACAGCTCCGTTTTATCAGGTTGGACGTCCGACATTCGCACCAAGGTAACATGATCTAAATCTTCGTTGCCTTCCAAATCATTTGCGGACATTTCAAGTTTCAACACTGTTTGTTCACCGTCAACAATTGTTAATCTTTCAATGTTTGCATTCACTGTGATCCTTTTTTGTAAGAGGTTTTTAACATTATGATATTAATAGTAAATAGATCAATTTGTTTATTTTCACAATAGAAATAAAATAAAATGGGACAGATCGAAACCAAATCCCAATATTTTTGTTGACAAAATGTCACTGTCATCTATCAATTGAGAAATGTCAAAATATTCTACGTCTTCTTTCTTTTTTTTTTTTTCTTGTTATGGCTCTCGGCTTGTAAACCATGGCCAGTGTCAAGTAAAGTTTTGGCGGGAGAAAAAAATTTTCGTAAAAAATTTACAAAATTTTCAAGTTGTTTTTCCAGATTATCGTCAAGTCGAAAGTCTAGTCAAAGTCTAAAAAGTAGTCGGTAAAGTCAACGAGTCAAGTCAGTTGTTTTAGTAAAGTGGTAGACCCTTTACTAAAACTTTCGATGGAGTTTTGGAGGGAACACAAAATGGCACGTTTCTTGAAGTTGTATCACTTGCCCACACTTGTGCACGACAACGAATATTTAATGGTTAATATTCTACCAACATTACACATTAAAAACCGAAATAACACAATTTTAGGAAAATAATACAAAAACAAAACGTCACTCTTTCGTATACCCGGCAAAACTCCTACGTCTTCTTTCTTTGCATGTGGCAATTTTAATTAAAAAACGTAGGAAAGAAATATTTTGCTAAAACTTTTAACAAAGTATTTCTTTCCTACGTTTTTTAATAGTAAAGGGATATTATTTTAAAGGATTTATTGGCGTAATTACAAAAGTCACTGAATAAAATTAGTATTATCAAACCAAGGTATATTATTACAAAACTTTAAACAAAACTTACAACCAGAGTATGTCATACATTTTACTCATACCTACACTAATTATTGGGAAAGTATATTTGCATTAACGTTTCATAGATATCGACATCAACAGGCATGAAAGTACAGAAGATGATTCTGTCTAAATCATTACTTTCCAAATATTTCCTGGCTGATTGCAATGCAATGTGTGCTGCTAGGCGATTGGGAAAACCATAAATTCCCGTGGAAATGCAAGGGAAAGCGATAGATTTGAGTTTATTTTCCTTTTGAAGAGCCAAACTGTTCTCATAGCAGGATTTCAGGTTTGGCGCAGAACCATTTTGAGGTCCGACTGTGTGGATGACATCTGAAACATTACATTTGCAAAATTAATCATCCATCCTAATATAATAAATGCGAAAGTATGTCTGTGATGGGCGTAGCGAGGTACGGGCAAAATGCTCACGAGTTTCATACCTAAACGTGGAGCAGAGAGGTTGTGATTGCGGATGAGAGGGGAGGCATACAGTCCCAGTTGCCCAATATAGAATCCTGGCTACGACCATGGTGTCTGTCGGTCTCTCTGTTACCTCTTCACGCCCAAACTACTGAACCGATTTTGCTGTTTGTTATACAGATACTTAAGTACAGGGAAAGAATATCAGATACTTTTAATCACGGAAAATGTACAGTTAGTGCAGTATAAAGGAATTTTGGTGCAATGGAGTTGCAGGCATTGTGTAATTCTTTATCAAAAAAAAAAAAAAAAAACAATAAATTACATTTTGCTGGCAAATTGTATGCTCCAGTAATCCTTGCTTCCCCTGTAGGACAACCACCAATGGAGTTGCATTCATCCTAGAAACCACAATTCTTATAAGAAACATGAATCAATAAGAGAAACACAAAAGACTTGGATATTATTTACCTAGCAGTAGCAACTAAAACATTTAAGTCAAATGTATATTCTACTAGTTAAACATTGGCAAAAGAAAAAGTTTAAGTGAAATAGAGAAAATTATTTTCTTGGGTATGGTACAGCTATCAGGGTAATGAAAATCTATGGTCGAAATTTCTATCAGAGAAACTTCAGATGGTGGGCCTACATAATTGGGTTGGGACTTGGGTTCCATCAGGCCCTGCTGTCAGATTGTGACTAACACTTGACTATAAGTGTTAGTCACAATCTGACAGCTGTCACTAACTGACACTGACTTGACTATAAGTGGCCCCTAGACAATCAATTTTATTGTGCATATATTTTTTACCTTCTAGGGTTGATACTGAACGCGCTCGCCTTTCAATCTTATTGTCAAATAAATTGTGCAATACTAGATATTGTTCAATAATATTGCACAATAAAATTAATTGTCTAGGGGCCCACTAACACAACCATATAACCATCTGCAATCTGCCTATGAGTCAATGTGAAACTGAATATTGTAAATGTAGAAAATATTACAAGTCAAATTCTACATTCTACCTCATGGTTTTATATCTTGAGATTATAATTTATACCTGTAGCAGCGGCCCAGCAGCTCTATGTATTGCTCCATCGACACCACCACCGGCTTTCAGCCGAGAATTCGCAGCATTTACTATAGCATCAACCTTCAACCAATAAGATTAAAAGATTAAAGCGACATCAAAAAGCTTATTTATTTAGTTTGGGAATAATATCACATAATCACATAAGTGATGGAGAAAATTATAGTAGGGCACATTAGAAATTTCCTTAGTAGATACAAAGTAATTCCCGAACAACAACATGGTTTTTGCCCGCACCGTTCCACAATATCAAATTTACTGACTTGTCTCGCTATATGGACTGATCACTTTAATAAGAGAGAACCAATAGACATTATATACCTGGATTACGAAAAAGCATTTGATAAAGTTCCCACAAGTAGGCTTTTGCAAAAATTAGAATTTCTAGGAATACGAGGAAAGTTACTTGCGTGGATTAAAGCGTTTTTGCAACAAAGAACTATGCAAGTGAGAGTGGGCGAAGCAAAATCGGAACATGTAGAAGTATTAGGTGGCGTACCCCAGGGATCAGTACTGGGTCCTGTGTTGTACATCCTATACACCTTCGATCTTCCCCACTGCCTTCAATGCAATCTAAGCATCTTCGCCGATGACACTAAGATATTTGCAAACCCATTAACTGATTACAACCGACTTCAAGATGACCTCAACAAAATAGCCAACTGGTCGAAGCAGTGGCTTATAAACCTGAATTCTTCTAAATGCACAGTGCTGCACGTTGGCAAATGCAATCCTCACTTGAAATATAAATTAAATGATACCCAATTACTAGAGGTCAATGTGCAAACTGACTTGGGTGTAAAGATAACATCTGATCTAAAGTGGGGAGAACATATTTTATCCATCACAAAGAAAGCAAGGAGTTTAATATACCTAGTGAGGAAAGCATTTCGTGAGCTTACACCAGAAATGATGCTCCAAATCCTCAAAACATTCATAAGACCAATATTAGAATATGCATTCCAGATCTGGAATCCCTATTTTGTTAAAGACATTGAATTGTTGGAAAAAGTACAGCGTTCCTTTACTAAGATACCCAGAAAACTGAAAAGACTGACTTATGAGGAACGTCTAGAAGCCTTGAAAATTACAACTCTGAAGCAACGCAGGGATAGAGGCGATTTAATAGAAACATATAAAATCCTGAACGGGCATTATGACATTCAAGATATACAAAATATATTCACTTTGAATCATAATACACATTTAAGAGGCCACAGCATGAAGCTCTCTGCGAGTTCCTCAAAAAATAATCCACATAAACACTTTTTGAGCAATCGAGTTGTAAGAGCGTGGAACAGCTTGCCAGAGGATGTTATAGCAGCCCAGAATATTAATAGTTTCAAGAACAGACTTGACAGATATATGAAAAATCACTGTTGAAATTCACAGAGAACAATCTGATACAGGCAACATCAGTTGTGTCAACTGCTCGCCTGATTACCTATAATAATAATAATAATAATAATCTTCGATTATCGCGCGGGAACTGTACAGTCCACGATTAGGGTTGCAAGGTGTCCGGATAAATCCGGACACAGTCATGCTTTTTGGTTGCGGGTCCAGCCAAAATTAATAGGTGTCCGGCTTTTGTAGAGCTTTGAATCTATAATTTTATATGAAAATTCTACTAATTTCAGACGGTTTTACATCTAACGAGACGTAATTTTTTATCAATCAGATATCTATCCACAATGAAAAGTAAAGATGTTATGAAACTGTGTTACTTACTTCTAACTTTGTGATGTCTCCTTTGAATATAGCCACTTTCTCACTAAGCTCCTTGTTTTTTGCCGAATCTAGGGTTATCTTCCTGAACTCGATAAGATCATCGTCCGTCGGCTTCTTGTCCGCAATGCCCTTGTTTAAATCAAAATATTGTGACCAAGTTTCAACTTTGTCGAGCGTAATAAAGTCAGACTTGTAGAGTTTTCTTTTTTCTTCTGTCGGTAAGCCAAGAATACGGCTTTTCTCAACACTCCACTTTTGATTCGATGTCATTCTTGTAAAGCGAAGATTTAAATTGTTACAACTTACCAAACTAACTTTTGCAATAATTTTCGCCGATGAAGGAAATAGCATTGCAAAAATTTGAAATATTTTTATTTGGATTTTGACACTGACAAGCGCCTGACAAATGACAGCAATGCTAACATGACAATTTAACTTTTTTGAAGTTTATTTATAAGACAAAAGAGCTTTGAACGTTTAGCATTATTTTTTTTTGACAAAAAATTTAACGTGATAGCGGAAAATCTCATTTTTGGTTATCGCGTAAAACTTGCGTACAACCAAATCGTAAAACATTGACACATTCAATATTGCTATACTGTGACATTGATGTTATAGTAGGGGATCAGGGATGTAATGCTATTATAATAATAATATCTATGGACGCTTCACACCACGTCAGTCTGGCCCCGTTCTAAGTACCTAAAGGACTTGTTACAGGTACCAGACAACGGAAATATATTTAATACTTTTTTATACTATACATATATTTAAGATTTTTATTATATCATACACATATTTAATACACATCCAGACCCGGGAACATTAAAAACTTTTTGTTCCGCCGGCGGGATTCGAACCCGCGAGTCGCGACCCCCGGCTTGAGCTACCAACGCGCTCACCACTGAGCCACAGAGGTCGTCTGTGGCTCAGAGGTCGTCTGTGGCTCGTGTACTAAGTAATTTCATACCGACCAAATTTTTGTCCAGCAGTAGCTTATTGCTTAATATTTATCAATCAGTCGCCGCACCCGTGGTGGAATGTTAACTGAGAGTATTTCAAAGTTGTAAAAAAAATAGTTGCGAAAAGTGATTTTATACCGAATGAAACTTTGATGGATAATGATTATTGAAGTCATGTTTAACCAAAAAATCACCGTTAGCCGTATTGCAGACGAGGGATTCCGGATTCAACGAAATTTAGTGCTGGTGTTTGTACACGGGTGGCGGGACTTTTTGTCATAAGAAACACACTCGCGTAGAAGTTAATTAAAATATATTAAACAAAACACATTAAAAAACTAAATTATGACAATAAAACTAAAAGATAAAATAATAAACTAATAAAAATAAAACTAGATATGCGAAAACAAGTTAGCGCGCGGAGCTCGGAAAATATTCTCTCTCTCTATTCTTTTATTTGAATTTGAAAATCCGCGGCAAACTCCTTCTTCCCCCTTTTTTATATTATTAAACAAGTTACAACGTTTTGGCAGTATGGCTTTACGCGGTTGCCTTTCTACTTGTTTTTTTTTTTTCTTGTTATGGCTCTCGGCTTGTAAACCATGGCCAGTGTCAAGTAAAGTTTGGCGAGAGAAAATATTTTTCGTAAAAAATTTACAAAATTTTCAAGTTGTTTTTCCAGATTATCGTCAAGTCGAAAGTCTAGTCAAAGTCTAAAAAGTAGTCGGTAAAGACAACGAGTCAAGTCAGTTGTTTTAGTAAAGTGGTAGACCCTTTACTAAAACTTTCGATGGAGTTTTGGAGGGAACACAAAATGGCACGTTTCTTGAAGTTGTATCACTTGCCCACACTTGTGCACGACAACGAATATTTAATGGTTAATATTCTACCAACATTACACATTAAAAACCGAAATAACACAATTTTAGGAAAATAATACAAAAACAAAACGTCACTCTTTCGTATACCCGGCAAAACTCCTCTACTTGTTTTACTACCGTATTTAATATTTGCTATAACATGTAATTTTTTTTTGAATATAAAGTAATTTTATACCGTACAAAATTTATACAGGTGAATGTTTCTACTTTGTAAATAATAAAGAAAACCGTCAGTCGCTAATACGATGGTGGAAAAACCGTCAGCCAGCAAAATAAGTTATTTCATACCGACCAAATTTTTGTCCAGCGGTAGCTTAATATTTATCAATCAATATACTTAATCAGCGTCAGTCGCCGCACCAGTGGTGGAATGTTAACTGAGAGTATTTCAAAGTTGTAAAAAAAATAGTTGAGAAAAGTGATTTTATACCGAATGAAACTTTGATGGATGATTATTGAGGTCATGTTTAACCAAAAAAATCACCGTCAGCCGTATTGCAGACGGGGGATTCAACGTCAGTCGCATTACTAAACATGTAAAAAAATGTTGAATATAAAGTCATTTTATACCGTACAAAATGTATACAGGTGAATGTTTCTACTTTGTAAATAATAAATAATAAATAAAACCGTCAGTCGCTAATACGATGGTGGAAAAACCGTCAGCCAGCGATATAAGTTATGACCAATATAGCCCTACTTCGCGCTCAATGTATCCTAATTCCTAGGGCGTCGCGTAGACGACATTTCCACCTGCAAACATTCAGCTGACGGCGATTTTAGTTTGAATTAACCATAAAAATATCTCACATAGGAATTTTAAGTAATTAATTCGATAGTCAATACTTATGATTTGTGAAGAAGAATTATATACATTTTACTTTAAAAGCGCCATCTGTTATTATATACTAAAACTAAAATAACACCTACCCAACCTAATTAACGTGTATAATCTAGATCAGTGTTTCCCAAACTTGTCGGGACCGCGACCCATCTACAAGAAAGTTTAAAGTTCGCAGCCCACCTTGTGTCATGAAGACAAAAAAGCAGCGGTATGTTGCTGCCGCAGCATTTACCCGTTAATTCTTATCGTAGATCACCACAATAATAATATTATCATTATCGTCAGCCTTACTTACTTACTATTCCGTTTGGGTTCTAATGCTCCACCCCCGTCCCGCACGCACCCACGACGACGAACGAGTACGACAATCGTCCTGTAGTTTCAGGGCCCACCCAAAATCTACCCGCGACCCACCAGTGGGTCGCGACCCAAACTTTGGGAAATACTGATCTAGATAATATGAACCTTTATTGGGTGCGAATTGGGATCGTTTTTATGTCAATTCAATACGATTCCCAACATCAACTTTGAGATGCTCTCAATTTTTATTCCACCCATTATGAAGTGGCTGACGATCAAAGCTGTTATGTATTAGTGGAATACTATTATTGTAACGATTTTCGCTCGGTATGAAATTACTTTTTAAACTGAGCGCGACCTCCCCTACTATTAGGGCCGATTCACACCGGATCGGCAGCGGCCGGCAGCGGCGCGAAGAGCACTTTTAGTGTGAAATAATTTTTAACTTTATTTACATACTTATAACTACTAGTATCGCTTGAAAACTTCTAAAAGGGCTCGAGCAGCCGCTGGCGGCCGCTGCCGATCGCGCCTCTGCCGACCGCTGCCGATCCGGTGTGAATCGGCCCTTAGTTTTCGTCAAAACAAAAATCACTAGAATTCTTTCACTGGTAGTAAAAATCTATATTTTAGTACAGAAGAATGAGATAAGGGCCTGTCAACATATCCATGTCACGACGCGCGACGTCGTCAACGTGGAACGGTGCGGTAACGTGGCACCGTACGATGACGTGACGTGCAGAACGTTAACGTAACGTAAAATGCACATCCCGATATAGCAACATTGTAAGTCGCCACTCGCCATGCCTTGTAAAACTGCTACATTCTTCACTTCTGATCTAGATGTGGACCGCACAATACGTATTCTGCTTTTGCTATTGCTAAAAACGGAGAAAAAGAAGAAAAAAGACTTGCATTTTATAGTTTTTACGTTATGTTATGTAAATTTACATGTCACGTCAACGTACCGTGCCACGTTATCACACCGTTCTACGTTGCCGACCCTAAGACCGAAGACGTAGTTTAAACAATACCCATTTAAACCAATATATTTTGACCTGCGAATGTGATAAATAATAATTCTTATAGAAATAAATTTAACATTTTTTAATATATAAAAGTAGTCAATAAACCAATAAAGAAAACAAGAAATAAAAAGGGTAGAGGTATATTTCATTTAAAAAACCTTACAAACTGTTTTGCTAAAATAACAAAGACTCACAATAATTAATTTATTGTTTGAATTAAATTATTTTACATTCACCTAGTAATATCTTAATTAAAGTCCAAGAGCGGGTAACGTTTTTCTAATGGCAATCATAAATGTCATGTAAAAGAATCACATAAAATATACATAATCTTCTACGAATCAAAAACAAATATACAGATAAAGCATCACAACCAGCGTTGCCAGACGTCCCGATTTTGGCGGGACGTCCCGATTTTTTCATCAAAATCAAATGTCCCGCGCGCGCTCAGTCCCGCTTTTCGGGGAAAATCCAAACGTATGTGCAGCGTGCTGAGAAAGAAAGGTGCGTAATGAAGATAAGAGTGTGGAAGGTAGAGGGGTGGATTTCCTTTGGCTACTTTAGTTATCTACTGTCACGTAAACGTTATTTTAACGCAAATAAAAAGTTAAAAATTCTAAAAACTTTTGATTTTATACCTTTTTTTTTTACTTTGTCCCGCTTTTGACCGAAAAATCCCGCTTTTTCACTCAAAAAGTTCCAAAGTCCCGACTTGGCACAAAAAAAATCTGGCAACGCAATTGTTTGATTTGTGACCGAATTAAGTATTTTATGGAAACATATTCATACATAATATACAAATAAAAAAATACTCAAACCCTAAGCGTATATATGATATTATGCAGTACATAATACAATAAAATGTGTTAAAACTTTCTATTACAAGTACTACAATTAATAAACTATAGATTTCAGAATCTATCACTACTGGATAAGATTATTGACGTACCATATCAAATGAACTAAATCGGTTATTCGTTAGATCTTAGACTATAATACTTAGAAAATAATGCTGTCACAGTAAGCCGATTTTATCAGCTCTTTTTAAGTTCGACGACTTTGATATTAATTATTTTTAGCCGAATTCTGTAACTATAACGAAAACGGTACCATCAATGATTCAGGCAAATGGTGGACCTTTGTAATTTAGTCGAGTGACGCAATGTTATGCTAAGTACTCACAGACGGTTTAGCTCGATCGAGCAATAACGTTAAGCAAAACCCGCGGCTCGGACTTTCGTCCACACATTTTCAGTATTGCTCGATAGTTTTATCAGGTTTTATTCTAAATCTATATATTTCATTCCATCAATCCGGCTCGATCCGGTTCCATCAATCCTTCGAGCGGCTCGATGCGAGCCTTCGAGCTGTCAGTTTTGCGGTCCACACAGTAATTATTACGCGATTTGGAGTAAAACTGGAGTAAAACCGTATGCGAGTACTTAGCATTAGTCGTGAATTGTGATCTATCACTTGATATGACATAACACGACCAAATTACGAAGGTCTACTCTGCCTGAATCCAATTCTTAGTACATATTTCTGCGGGTAGTTTGCAAAAAATAGTGGCATTATTACGGTACGTCAATATAATCACGGTTATTATGATGACACTTAAATTAACCTTCAGCTCTTAGACTAAAACACTTCCTGATAAGGAATAAAACTGCTAACTCTTCCGCTAGAGGCGCCACGAAAACATAACGACGAATGACGAAACTTTGTAAGGCCGTGTTCAGACCAAACTGACTATACGCCGAATGTGAGCAGGCTCACTGTGAGCCCCAGTGTGAACGTGAAAATATACGGTATAGAATGTCCGCACCAACGCCTAGCGTAATGGCGTATTGTCCGTTAGGTGTGAACGAAGAAGTGAATATGTATGGAAATACAATAAACTGCGTAACGTTCGCTCACATTCGGCGGCTCACAGTCGGTTTGGTGTAAACACGACCTAAGTGCATCAACATAAAAAAAAAATCTAACAGATAGCCAGCGTGACTATATCACAAATACAATCTATACAAACCAAATCGTACCAAGCCCAAATGATGAGAGAGAATTCTGATGCAGACATCTGAATTCTCATACTTTGTCAGAACAAAGTACGAGAGTTTTGAACCGGGGCTGTCAGTTTGTCTATTTTTTTTGAGGAGGGGAATTGCTTTCTATGCAAGTTTAGCCTATAGTACCTGTCATGCATCGTAATTGGAAGCATCCAAACGGATGGAATTAAAAAAATCGGTCCAATTTTGATCTAGTTTTTTTGTTTGGAATCTAACATGATCTACAGTGTTCCTAGCAATAATTCATCATCATTAGCCCACTTTGAAAATTTGAGTTTATTTCGGGGGTTGTTTTGTTTCTTAATTTATTATCTATGCTAGTTGTCTATGGTTACGTGGCGCCATCTAGTCTCCCTAATAAGTAAACTCGATCTCCCACTCCTGCGCCATGCTGGCGGCCGGTTTTCTGATCACCAGCACGTCGTTACCGCGATGCAGAGTCATCTGGAGAGGCGTGGTTTTCGCCCCACTACGGAGCGTCGCGGCGCGAGGGGCTGATTTGATGCCCGCTATAACCACACGCTCGAGCCAGGATTTGGTCGGGTATGTGGCTTTGGTGTTTACGAATCTGTGGAGAGAAATAATATTATATAGTGAGCAAGCAATTCATAACGGAGAATCCTTTATTTGCATAAAATATCGTTTACTAAGATCATAGTGGCACATTCTGCTTAAGAGTCCGGGTGCGATAGTTCCCATACAAACGCAATACCAAGATAATTACACATACGAGAATATTTACCATATTTGAGTTATTATTCAGCTTAAGATAGTAATTACCTAGGTTCCTGTTTAAAGATTCACTGCAATATATTTACATACCAAAAACATGAATGATTACAATATTTACATACTAAATGGTAAATATTCTCGTATGTGAAATTATCTTGATATGATATTAGCATGTTCAAATAAGCCCTTTCAAATAATTTCCTCCCGTTTTTTTCACACTTTCCTCTATTTCTTTGCTCCTATTAGAATTAGACCAGTAGTTTCTGAGATTAGCGTGTTCAAACAAACAAACAAACAAATTAACAAACTCTTCCGCTTTATAATATTATATTGGTATTACGTTTGTATGAGAACTGCGATGGCACCCGGACTCTTAAGCTTACAAAATTGCAACGAAAAGTTAGAAAAATTGTGGTAAAATTAACTTTGAGAATCTATGAATATTGGATTTTATTGCAGTTTTAAGATAACCACTTCAAGTGTTTCATAATTTGTTACAATTGCAAAACGACTACATGTCAAAACATAATTTTGGCAGTTTTCCATAAAATGGCGTAATTTATAAGACGTACTGCTGAAAAAATAAATAAGCTATAGGACATTTAACTGCAATGTTTTCAGGCTATGTTTAATGTTAGAGGCACCAGCAGCGTAGACAGTAAACCAAAACTAAAAAGTTTAGTTCGACGTTTGACAACGTTTCTGTCAGTATTCTGATATTTATAGAGTGTAGATGAAAGGAGAACTATCTTATATGGGGGATATTTGAAAAAGTGTCCAGCTGTACGCAGTAAATAACAGTTGAAAAATCCGAGAGTGGCGCTAGCTGCAGCCAAATTACTGGAATATAAATTATTACTAGAATTACTGGGTTAATACCAATATAATATAATATAAATAAAAGTTGCTAAGTGATTTAAAATTTACCTTGTTGCTACTGGTAGCGCCACCTTAGTTTAGTTTAGCTTTAGTTTCACCCTAATTTAAGGCATTTCCGGGTACACTTTTTACATACAGAGATATTCCTCCTTTCATCTACACTCCATAATGACGTTTGCAACTGCTATGTGCTAGTAGCGCCCTCTGCTCCGACCTTTGCGTGATATTCTCTATTGTTATTTGTTATGCGGGCTCTGCACTCGTGGCGCGAAAGCCCGCGAAGGCCGCGAACCGCGAGTGTGGAGGGTTTCGCGGCTTCGTATCTGTTTGCGGGCTCTACACTCGCGGCGCGAAAGCCCGCGGTCGCGAACCGCGTGTGTGGAGAGTTTCGCGGCTGCTTCGCGGCTTCGTATTTGTTCGAATCGTATTCACGGCGCGAATCGCAGGCGCAATGCGCGCCGCGAATGTACAGCCCGCATAAGAATCGTGTTCACGGCGCGAATCGCAGGCGCAATTCGCGCCGCGAGTGTACAGCCCGCATAAGAATAGTGTTCACGGAGCGAATCGCAGCCGCAATTCACGCCGCGAGTGTACAGCCCGCATAAGAATCGTGTTCACGGCGCGAATCGCAGCCGCAATTTGCACCGCGAGTATACAGCCCGCATAAGAATCGTGTTCACGGCGCGAATCGCAGGCGCAATTCGCGCCGCGAGTGTACAACCCGCATAAGAATCGTGTCCACGGCGCGAATCACAGCCGCAATTCGCGCCGCGAGTGTAGAGCCCGCATTACATGTAACTGTGAAGTTTCTTTTTTCTAAACATTGTAAGATTTACTCAATAGCTACGGGCAAAGTTAGATTATTATTATTGAACTCACTTGTAGGATAACTTGGCGGGGTCATACGTGATCTTGGCGTAGATATAGTTGTTGGATTTGTAGTCGAACGTCTCGCCGTCATCAATGTATAGAGAACCGGTAGCAGTGTTCTGGAAGAATAAAGTTAATTTAAGTCATCACAAAAAATATTTTAGTAAACTTAACTTGACAATTAACCATGGCGCATATTTCGCTTCTTTCCTAACGCGAGTTCACTATATTTGACACAACTCTGAACGAGTTACTTTTAACTTCCATGTTTCTATGTCCTGTGAGACAGCCCTAGCGTCGTGAATTTGCTTATACAAAAAATAAAATAAAAAAGCAACTCTTTCAGCGCTACTATTTTCAGTCAACTCACGGCACAAGGCAAACAGACAATCTAGACTCTAGAGTATTACTACATTATTTTGGTGTTAACTATTCTTGATTGGCGATTGCTGCAATCGTACCGCGAGTACACTATACTCACATTGGCGTCCAAGGCCACGATGAGCGTGTAAGGATCGTTGACCATGAGCTGCGAAGATCTGCGGACTCGCTCTTTGCGCGGAACTATAGTTCCGCCGCGTTGGTAAACTGGCACCTGGGAGAGACAGAATAGAATAGAATGATTTATATATTTTTTTATGAAATAAGGGGCCAAACGAGCAAACGGGTCACCTGATGGAAAGCAAATTCTGTCACCCATGGACACTCGCAGCATCGGAAGAGTTGCAAGTGCGTTGCCGGCCTTTTAAGAGAGAAATGGGGTAATAGGGGAGGGTAGGGAAGGAAAGGGAAGGGAATAGGACAGGGTAGGGAAGAGAATAGGATAGGGGATTGGGCCTCCGGTAAACTCACTCATTCGGCGAAACACAGCGCAAGCGCTATTTCACGCCGGTTTTCTGTGAGAACGTGGTATTTCACCGGTCAAGCCGGCCCATTCGTGCCGAAGCATGGCTCTCCCACGTATAAATGTGGTAATATTTGCATAAATGTGGTGTATAAATAAATAATAAGGAATATGACTTATTCACAATGGTAATACTTTGTGGTGCAATTCGATTAAGCATGAATCAGTGAGGTACAGTAAATGTATTAGTATTCTCTTTCAATATCTATCTCACTCACACATCAAGTATCTTCCCTCTCGATTTTGTTTATTTTTAATCTTTATTTTGTAAGCATGTATCGTCTTTTTCTTCTTTGTTTTCTTATTATATTTATATAACGTTTAGCATGTAATTTTTGTGAAATAAATACTCTTCTGACTGATCTGACATTTGAGTTTGGTAACTCAACTGTCAGATTCGACCGCTTTATGTCAAGTCAATGTTAAGCTAGAAACAAATTATCGGACGCATCCTACGAATAATAAAAACTAAGGAAGAGTAACTCCGTCGAAAAAAGTGCACCAAAAGGCTACAAAATGTAACCCGAATACATGCACATTTATGCATGTGTTCGGTACACATTTTTCGTGTATATATACTCGAGTGACATTCAACCAGGTTGACATGATAATTATTATTGTCAATGGCTTTGTTTCATAACTTTGACAATGACAATAACCGCGCAGGCTGTCGTCCAGCGCGCAATATTATGATACGTTACCTGGGATACGACCTTGGCGAAAATCTGAATTGTCATATTTTAGTTTGCGAAAAGGTGCCAAATTTAAAACGGTTGAAGTATGGGAGTTATGTTTCCTTAGTTTTTATTATTCGTAGGACGCATCCATAAGTCGCGGCTGATGGATGTGACTTAACTGCAATGTGCACGGTTCATCCGCGGACGTCAAAGACCTAACCTTTATGTCAATAGCAGACCTCCGCGGATGCAAAAACATCCGGCCAGCCAGATTCTGTTCGGACGTCTGAACGCAAGGTCGCGTCCGCGACTTATGTCAGACAATGTGTGTTTGGTGTATATTGTATTAATCAGATAGAAACAAGCCGCATCCGATGAAAACGTCCACGGACGTTCGTCCGATAATTTGTTCCCAGCTTTAGACATGATTTGCAGTTGTGGATAGACATTACCCGCCTAAATAACGTAGACCCGGGTGCTTAGTCAAGTTGAGTTGGCTAGTTTCGATAACGAAGTTAGATTTCACAAATGTATGGGATTAGACGTAACGCATCGCAAGCGCCATGACATACATTTTTGACATCTAACTTCAGCGATTTCAACTTGACTAGGCACTCTGCTAAGAATCAATTTCTTCGATAATACAAACCTTGTTAATATTAACATCCACATTCATATAACCGTTGGCTTCATACGCATGGTATGAGTCCACATCGTACCAACGAGTGTTGCTATCTCTACCGGGCAGGTAGACCTTCACGCTGGTCACTCCGGCCTCCATCACTGGGCTGATGAGGAGTTTGTCACCTGAAATGTAAGATAAAAGATAGTAAATATTCATACTTTTATTTTATTTTCTTAGGGTGGCTTACAGCTAACAATATTATGCTTAAAAGATAGAAAAGAAAAGCCAATTACAAGGCCCCACAGATATTCCATTGAAGCGGAGCGGAGCTTAGCGGTGCCCGAATTGACCAATCGTGCTATTCCAGCGGAATGACAGCGAAGATTTCGAGCATGGTGATTGGTCATTTCGGCGCCGCTAAGCTCCGCTCCGCTTCAGTGGAAACGCAGCCTAACAGTTACTTTGGAGTATTAGACGTAAGATAAAACTACTACTTTACTACTAATATTATTAATGTGAAAGTGTGTCTGTCTGACCTCTTCACGCCTAAACCGCTGAACCGATTTTGCTGAAATTTGGTATGGAGATACTTTGAGTCCCGGGAAAGGACATAGGATACTTTTTATCCCGAAAATGTACGGTTCCTACGCGATAATGAATTTTGACGCAACGGAGTTGCGGGCGTCATCTAGTAGTTAAAACTGTGGTTAAAACAAATCACTTAGAACAAACAACTTGTGTATGACGCGCAGTACATTCTAAGTTTACTAGATGGCGTTGTGAGATCTTAGCCTAATCGATAGTACAAACTACAAAACACTGATGGCGTCGTCGCAGGTACCATCTTTTAGATAAATGTAAATTATTTGAAATTTTATTATTTTACTAGCTAAAGCTAAGCTGAGCTAAAACTCGAGAACAGCTGAGTCGATTTAGCTAATTTTAGTATTTAAGACTAAAATGAGCTAAATATATTTGTGGAGGTGCAGTTATATTTAAGAAGCTCACCATCTAGTAATAGTTGAAATATGTAACCGTAAGCTACAAGTAGGTGATTTGTGTGGGTTTTTATACGCCCTCTTATACGAGACCTCTTGTTCCCCCTTCCAAAGGGAAGAGCTAATATTATTTGCATTTTTCATTTAATCATTGTGTGTTCATTGTGTGTCAAGTATTGTGGGTTCGCCCGCGTGAACATGGTAGCGACGAAAAAACTTTTAAAAATCGGTTCATAGACGGCGGAGTAATCGTTGAAAAATTTACATTCAATTTTTTCACCCCCTAAGTGCCTTATCACACTGGCGATTAGCGAGCGGTTTGAAAGCGACGCGATTGCGGAGCGTGCACTCCGCGATTGCGCGACGTGCACGCCGCGACACCGCAACGTCGTCGCGGCGTGGCGTGTACACTCGTCTAGAGAATTCCCTAGACGAGTGTACAAAATGGCGTCCACACCACGCCGCTAATCGCTAGTGTGATAAGGCCCTAAGGGTTTGCTCTCTCTTCGCCCTAACGAAAGAGACCTCACTGCACCATTTTTACCGAGCGATCTTAAACTAGTGCGGCATACATACCCAACAAGTACGACTCATCGATAGTATAAGTCTCCAACTCTTTAGGATACTCCTGGAACAGCGGCCTCGTGACAGGTAGCCCATCGATAGTATGCTCGTAAAACAGGGTGTACCTAGAAGAAAATAAGTAGTTTAAAAAACAAAAAAAAACACGCTTATTTTTTTATATATATTTTTTTATTTGAACAAATTATTGCATTGGCATTACCTCTTAATACGTGTGCAAAGTTTCGAATTAATACTTCCATCGGGGATTCTGGGAAATGCTATTCTATTGTTGTCGCGATCACCGGTGCTCGTACGGGGCTTGATAGGTTAATTAGACTACTGGAGATAGGTAAAAATCGTGCTCAAAGATTCCGTTACATACATGCAGCCCAAGCTTATAAAAGCGTGTTTAAAAGACCTATTTGAAACGTATCGTGGTTCGCTCGCACATCGAGACATAACGTATCTCGATGTGCGAGCGAACGCGGTGTATAGCTCTCTCTCTGTCACTCACCAGAAGTCAAGCAGCACGTAGCGGCGTCGCAGCGCGTCGCGTATGCGGGACAGCGTCGTGGAGTCTTGATGTGCGAGCGAGCGCGGTGTATAGCTCCCTCCCTGTCTCTCTGTCACTCACCAAAAGTCCAGCAGCACGTAGCGGCGTTGCAGCGCGTCGCGTATGCGGGATAGCGTCGTTGAGTCGTACAGCCACGGCTCGCGACGTTTCGTCTTGATGTGCGAGCGAGCGCGGTGTATAGCTCTCTCTCTCTCTGTCACTCACCAAAAGTCAAGCAGCACGTAGCGGCGTCGCAGCGCGTCTCGTATGCGGGACAGCGTCGTGGAGTGATACAGCCACGACTCGCGACGTTTCGTCTTGATGTGCGAGCGAACGCGGTGTATATCTCTCTCTCTGTCACTCACCAAAAGTCAAGCAGCACGTAGCGGCGTCGCAGCGCGTCGCGTATGCGGGACAGCATCGTGGAGTCGTACAGCCACGGCTCGCGACGTTTCGTCTCGATGTGCGAGTGAGCGCGGTGTATTGCTCTCTCTCTGTCACTCACCAAAAGTCAAGCAGCACGTAGCGGTGTCGCAGCGCGTCGCGTATGCGGGACAGCGTCGTGGAGTCGTACAGCCACGGCTCGCGACGTTTCGTCTCGATGTGCGAGTGAGCGCGGTGTATTGCTCTCTCTCTGTCACTCACCAAAAGTCAAGCAGCACGTAGCGGCGTCGCAGCGCGTCGCGTATGCGGGACAGCGTCGTGGAGTCGTACAGCTACGGCTCGCGACGTTTCGTCTCGATGTGCGAGTGAGCGCGGTGTATTGCTCTCTCTCTGTCACTCACCAAAAGTCAAGCAGCACGTAGCGGCGTCGCAGCGCGTCGCGTATGCGGGACAGCGTCGTGGAGTCGTACAGCCACGGCTCGCGACGTTTCGTCTCGATGTGCGAGTGAGCGCGGAAGAAAGCTTGGTACGCGCCGGCCTGAAAAACAAACATTCATACATTGTATATTATACGTGTTTAGAACTTGGTACCAAGTGTTGAGCACCTGGTACCAAGTGTTGAACACCTAGTACCAAATGCCAAGTGTTTAGCATCTGGTACCACGTGTTTAGCACCCGGTACTATATTATGGTCTATATGCTGACCATTTGGTATAGATAGTCAATAGTGTTTATCACCTAATACCATGTGTTTAGCGTACTAAACACAGTCCCAAGACTGTGTTTAGTATCTGGTATCACGAGTCTAGCACATGGTACCAAATGTTTAGGATAAAGTACCAAGTCTTTAGCATCTGGTAAGATATTATGTTGAGCACCCGGTACCACATGTTGACCAACGGGTACCACACATACCTGGTACCAACGTGTCATGAGCTCCGCCTCGGGGTATTTGAAGAAGCCGCCCACATCGGAACCGCAGAAACTAATGCCGGCGGTGGCCACGGATAGGCACTGTCGCACCGAAGCCCGTAAGAAGCCCCACTCAGCCATGTTATCGCCCGTCCACATCGCCGCGTACCTGAAAATGAGCATATTTGTTATACCTTAAAATCCATACCAGTGCCTGCTTACTAATAAATTATATTCACACTTAGTTTACTGTGGAAATAAACGTATGCTAGACGAAGACAACGATTAATTGATTAAAAAACAAGATTTGTTGTCGTTGTCACTAACAAAGACATCGAAACAGAATGAATACTTAACAAAATTTGCTTTTAAGGCCCCATGCTTATAGTATACGATACAGAGACTATAGTGGCGGCACATGTCTAGTAAATAACTTATGTTAAGTTTTAAATTTGTAACGCCGTTTTTTTTTCGATAGGAGATTTATAGGATAGGAGACGTGAAAGAACTAATGGGCGTATGCACACTGCACGGTTACGACACGACACGATACCACAGAACATAAGGGCCACCGCACATATTATACAATTTCAAGTTGGCCGACTATCGTACAAACTGACTATTGTACTAATTCTAATATTCTGTCACTTAATATTAAATGCACCCAAAATATTCTTCTTTCTTTTCGCCTTCGTTCTATTAGTGCCACAATAAAAGCGTGCTTTTTACGCATTTTAACACGCGCGTCGCTAGGCTAGTAACACCGTTACCAATTAAATCTAAAAGTCTGCGGCTGGCAGCAGCGTACACGTTGAAGTTGTCCAATTAAATTGTGACACTACGCAATTTAGTTTGTACGATAGTCGGCCGACTTGAAATTGTATTGTATGTGCGGTGGCCCTTATCTATTCTGTGGTATCGTGTCGTGTCGTTACCGTTGCAGTGTGAAAACTCCCATAGTTCGCAGCATTAGTGAATAATCAATTAGCGTTCCTGCTATGGAAGACAAAGGACGAGCTAAAACAAATATACAAATACATTTGGTGCAAACATGGAAACATTCTTATCCGGAAAGAAGATAAGGGTAAAATTCTGACAATCCGTTCGGTACGAGACATCGAAAACGCAAAGTCATTCCATAACGGCAAAGAGTAAATAAATCACAATCTTTGTTTTAGGTACTAGGATTTCTATTATATAAATATCACTTAAAAACATTTAAGTCTTGCATATAATAATTGCTAACTTAATAAATAATGATAATTTCATTGAAAGTAAATGCCAGACATGGAATGATTTTGTAAATCTCGTGCCCAACTCGTCACATCCTATGTACTTCTTTCATACGAACATACGATCTATTAAGAAAAATTTTGCACAACTGGAATTCTTAATATTAAACTCTAAACGAATTGTACATTTCATATTATTAACCGAAGTAAATATAAACGATGACCAGGTGCAACTTTTTCATTTACAAGATTATAATGTACACTCGCAATTAAGATGTAACAGAAAAGGAGGCGGTTTATTGTTATTTGTGCATAAATCTGTATCATTTAATAGATTTAACATTTCCAGCATGCATGAATTCGAATGTATTAATGGTGAGATATGTGTGAATAAATATAATGTAAAAATATGTGCTGTATACCGCCCTCCAAATACATCGAAAGATAAATTCATCGTAGAATTATGTAACCTGTTAAGTAACTGTATAAATCGTAAAGATAATTACTTATTGATAGGCGATATGAATATCGACATATTGTGTGAATCTAGCCCGAAAAGTAAACTGTACTTGGATTCATTGTGCGAATTAGGTTTCAATAGTGGTGTGTCCTCATATACACGCATTGAAAAATATGGTGACATTACAACTAAAACATGCATCGACCATGTGTTTATGAGGAACTCGGATTCACGCGATATTTACACATCAGTAGTAAACACTGTTCTCGCCGATCATCATATAACCGGTTGCGCTGTAACGGGCGTTATCGGGCCTAATTACTTACCTTCTATTATGATCGTTAATAAGATAGATGAGATAAAATTGCAAAATGAATTAAATAGCATGGACTGGACTGTGCCTTTGCAGTTCAGTAACCCTAACGATATTGTAAATTACATATATAATAATTTCAGCAATGCTTACAGTAAATGCAAATATACAATTGAAATTACTAACACCAGCAAGAGAAAGGCTTGTACGTGGGCAAATATGAAGTTAAGTAAAATGTGTAAAAAACGTGACAAGTTATATGAGGATTGGCTAAAAGACAAACAAAATTCGGAAAAGAGATTAATTTACAATAAATTTAGAAATAAAACAAATAAATATGCTACTTATATAAAAAACAGACAGATTCATGATAACATAAACAAAAATTTTAAGGGCCTGTTTCACCGCTTCCTGATAAGGCTATCCTCCACTTAATTTGACAGATGGAGTATGGAAAATCTGTCAAATAACCCTATCGGGCACCTTATCAGGAAGCGGTGAAACAGGCCATAAGAATACTAAAAAGGTTTGGGAAATTATAAATAGGCTAACCGGTAGAATAACGAATTGTGTTGATGCAATACTTATAAAAAACTTCTCAACTTGCCCAAAGTTGATAGCAAATAATTTTGCTAAGGAATTTAAAAATAATACCAATAGCATTTGCAACTTTTGTGATAAAAAATTGTTAGATAGAAAGTCATATGAATTAGTTCCTGATAGATCAATGCGTATTGAGAGTGCACGAGAAAAACATATTCATGCGATTATAAAAAAACTCAATGACAAAAAAAGCCCTGGATATGACGGTATACGGGCAAAGGACATTAAACTTGTATCGTATCACCTTGTCCCTGTATTAACTCATCTCATAAACTGTTGTCTTAAAACCACGATTTACCCCGATTTACTGAAAATTGGCGTAGTAAGACCTATATATAAGAAAGGCAAAGTAACCGACTATAATAATTATCGTCCTATTACGATACTGTCTATTTTAGATAAAATTATAGAGAGGTTCTTAAGCGACCAACTAAATAAATACCTAATAGCAAATAGCATAATCAGTGAAAATCAATATGGTTTTCAAAAACATAAAAGTACTTCACAGCTTCTGAACAAATTCTCTGATAAAGTTAACGAATGTCTTAATAAAAAAATGCAGGCTTTTGATATGCTTAATTATCAAACACTTTTTCAAAAATTATCACAAAATGGAGTACAGGGTCACCTTTTAAAGCTACTTATTAACTATCATAGTAATAGATATACGACCGTCAAAGTCGACGGACACTTTAGCGAAAAGCATCCGACTACAAAAGGCACAGCACAGGGTTCGATCATCGGCAGTACTGAATATCTCCTTTACGTAAACGATATGAGCAAAGTAATAGATTTTGGGTCAGTATTCCAGTTTGCTGATGATACTTGCTTACTAGTGGCGCATAAAAACCTTTGTGAAGCGCAAAAATTGCTCCAACACAATTTCAATAAAATGTGCAAATGGGCGCACGATCTCGGTCTTGTCATAAACTCACAAAAAACTAAAATAGTACACATTCGTTCATCAAACAACAAAACCCAGATCGCACCCACTGTGATAGCCCACGAACATAACTGCCTGCACTCGCCTACGAACATCTCGTGCCAGTGTCCCCCTCTTGAAGTAGTTGACAAACATAAGTACATCGGTCTCATAATCGATAGCCGATTTTGTTGGGGCCCTCACATTAATTACGTATGTAATAAATTAAGATCACTAACGAGTAAGTTGTACGTTTTGAAATATAAATTACCCTTTAAAATACTAAGATTACTTTACCTGGCTTTAGCTGACTCGATTATTACCTATGGTTTAAGTACCTACGGTAGAACCTATAAAACATACCTAGAAGGTATCTACAAATTACAAATAAAAATGCTAAAAATTATTACTCCTAAGAATATTATAAAGAAAATTTTATACAGTGAAAATGAATTATTTAAATATTGTCATGTTATGAGTGTATATGACAAAATTAAATTTCAAATTTTAACAGTATCTTACAATCCAGATTATCTAATAGAAAAACAGAGACCTTCAAACTTAAGAACAGTATCCTATTTAAATAAATATGTATTGCCAAAGTTTAACAATGTTTATGGTCAAAGAACTTCAGATTATTTAATACCTCATTATGCTAATGAACTACCAAATGACCTACAAAAATTGTATAAAGCCATAGATAAAACCAATAAGTATAATGCTAAGAATTTGTATCATAAGATAAAACGGTACTACTTACCAAATGTTAAAAATAATATCTAATAATATTATGTTGTTGTATGTAACAAGGTAATAACAATTGTGAAATTAGCGACTCGCTGGAGCACAGATAAACCCTGCGTGGTTTCCGTGGTACGGCACTTTATTAAATATTGTATTTGTTTATATAAGTAAATAAACGATTAAAAAAAAAAAAAAAAAAACTTTCGAATTGGCTACATCAGTTCCCAGCGCCATCGTTGCGGCCATCCACACTTATATTATAAATGCGAAAGTCTGTCTGTCTGTCTATTACGCTTCACGCCCCAAACCGCTGAACCGATGTTGCTGAAATTTGGTATGTAGATACTTTGAGTCCCGGGAAAGGAAGTAGGATACTTTGACGACATCCGTGGCTCAATTGCTGGAGTATGTGGCAGCTCAAGGCGGGGGTCGCGGGTTCGAATTCCGCCGACGGAACAAAAAGTTTTACAATGTTCCTGGGTCATGGATGTGTATTAAATATGTGTATGATATAATAAAAATCTTAAATATATGTATAGTATAAAAGTATTAAATATACTTCCGTTGTCTGGTACCTGTAACACAAGTCCTTCAGGTACTTAGCACGGGGCCAGACTGACGTGGTGTGGAGCGTCCATAGATATTATTATTGTTATACTTTTATCCCGGAAAAATGTACGGTCCCCGCACGATAAACATTAATTTTGGCGCAACGGAAATGCAGGCGTCATTTAGTTTCCAACAGTAGTAATATTCAACTATATTTGTATCTTAAGAGTCCGTATACGAAATTTTGCCGATTTTGCCGAAATTGCAAAGGTTCGCTAGAGAAATATTATTAGGTTTTTTCCCCTTATTAGACCTAAATATATACATATATATTAATTATTAGATTTAAAATATATTTAAGCGCGGACTGCCGATTCGAACTTGCGGCGAGTAATATAATGTGAGATTTAGGTTGTTTTGAATCGTGTTTTTTGGCACAATTTTTTTTCTTTTTTTTCGAATTGGATAGAATTTTATCTATAGATTATTTCTGTCGTTTTCTTTTTATGAATAACAGCTCCAAGTTGCCGAAATTAACAGCAATTCTTTGCCCATTTTCTCTAAAATTTTGCCGAGTTACATATTTTTTTACTCAACTATTTCATATGAAAGTGGTAAAAAGTAATTCCAACATTGTATAGACGACTTTCTCAACGGTACATTGTATTTTTTTCATACCGTTAAGACGTCAATACAATCCATAAACAGGTGATATTCTAAACCTTTTACAGCAAAAATTACAAAACTGTCACGGGTTTGAGTTGGATTATTTAAAAATACTTAAAAAAAACTAGGTTCAACATTAGATTATAATTGAAATCTGTGCATGTTGTGCATTAAAACTTATAGAAAAACTGTATTTTATAACTGTTAAATCACATCTGTAAAATCAGCGAAATCGAAAAATTTCGTATACGGACTCTTAAATAATATGTTACATACCTCTGTGTACCAGCGAACGTAGACCTAGTTAGTATAAACGGTCTGTATTGGTTGTTGGTTCTCAGCAGCATGCCATCGTGCGTAGCCCGGATATGCCATAGACCGTATTCATTGTGAATGTGTCTGTAACAATACAATTATACAATTTATACTATAAGATATTATACATAACTAGATGTTCCGCGCGGCTTCGCCCGCGTAATTTAGGAATGTCACGGAAACCTTACAATTTTACGCAAAAAAAAAAAAAACCTATGTCCTTTCACGTGGTCTATTCCTTATGTGTGCCAAATAATATAAAAATTTCTCCAGTACGTTCAAATAAGCCCTTTCAAATATTTTCCTTCGTTTTTTTCAACACTTTCCTCTATTTCTTCGCTCCAAATAGTCTAAGCGTGATAAAATATAGCCTATAGCCTTTCTCGATAAAGAGGCTATCTAACACTGAAATAATTTTTCAAATCGGACCAGTAGTTCCTGAGATTAGCGCGTTCAAATTAAAGCCATTTCAAATAATTACTCCCGTTTTTTCCACACTTTCCTCCATTTCTTCGCTCCTAATAGTCTAAGCGTGATAAAATATAGCCTATAGCCTTTCTCGATAAAGAGGCTATCTAACACTCAAATAATTTTTCAAATCGGACCAGTAGTTCCTAAGATTAGCGCGTTCAAATAAGGGGGCGTCCACAAATTACGTGAGGTGTTTTTTTTTGGATTTTTGGACCCCCCCTCCCCCCCGGCGAGATTTCGTGAGACTTTATTCAACTCCCCCTCCCCCCCACAAATCCGCCGCGTGAGATTTTTCAAAATGTAGGTTTCTTACGTAAACGTTTGGTTTGACAGTCAGTAGATTTTCTTTCGAACGAATTTGTGTATGATCATTGATCATTATCGTATAACGAGTACGCTTACGATTAAATCTTAAGCATACGTACAATCTGGATGAAATGGACCAAAATAGTATTATTTTGTTGAGAAAAAAAATTACGTGAGATTTGCCGAGACCCTCCCTCTCCCCAACGTGAGATTAGATGAGATTTGACTCGACCCCCTCCCCCCCCTAAACACCTCACGTAATTTGTGGACGCCCCCTAAGCCATTTCAAATAATTACTACCGTTTTTCCACACTTTCTTCTATTTCTTCGCTCCTATTAGTTTTAGCTTGATAAAATATAGCCTATAGCCTTCCTCGATAAATGGCCTATATAACACTGAAAGAATTTTTCAAATCGGACCAGTACCTAGTTCCTGAGATTAGCGCGTTCAAACAAACAAACAAACAAACTCTTCCCAATTATAATATTATAAGTATAGATATATTTTAAAAATTACAATAAAAAAAATACGTGGTGCAGACTGCAGTCGGGGAGTCGGGGAAAGCTATTATTGCATAGCATTTTTTATCAACTGATACAATTAAAATTGGTATTTTATCCTCGTCTGACACGTTAAAAAATACGCTGGACAGATAAGAATAAAACATTGTGTAATAATAATTAATAAGTTAAAACATCCTCATTGCACGGGTCTATACACTTTACACTGATAATGATGATGATAGAAACAGCCTTAAGGCTGCGTTTCCACTAAAGCGGAGCGGAGCGAAGCTTAGCGGTGCCGAATTGACCAATCGTGCTATTACAGCGGAATGACAGCGAAGCGCAGCGAAGATTTCGAGCTTGGTGATTGGTCAATTCGGGCACCGCTAAGCTCCGCTCCACTCCGCCTCAGTGGAAACACAACCTAAATGATAAACTGTTTATTGATATAGAAATTATAAAGGTACAATATGATAATGATATAAAGAAGTGATTGCGTATTATAGCTGAGAGATTTTATATACTAATAATCCTTCAGGCCCCGCGCGAGCACCGGTGATCGCGAGAACAAAAGAATACAATGGGAATTCCTAGAACCTCCGATCGAAGGAGGTTGGTAATGATGAGTTTGGTAAAAAATTAAAACATAACAAAATTGTCAAATTATCAATGAGATATTGACTAAATTGACATATTATGCTGACCTAACTAACCTAACCAAATATACACAATATTGTCTCGTTCAAAGTGTAGAATATCTAAATTTTTATCCAAAATATATTCTATACCTGTGTTCCCAGTATGAAGCAAGGCCGTCTTGTCCGTCTTCTGGCGTTTTATAGTGACGCGCGTCTTTGGGCATCGTGATTTCTGGTCCGTTGAATACCTGAAAAACAAACTTGTTATAGGCCACTCAAATCTTAAAGATCGGAAGAAGAGGACTGAAAACTATGAACTTAAGACTACTAAAAATTTACACCCCAATTACATTTTCACATTTTTTATGAAATAGCCAATACGTAAACTTAAAATTTCTGGCACTGAGCGTGCTGATGATGTTGAACTATTACTAAGAACACTTTCGATCATGTCAGCTTCTGTTTGAATGTTACGATGCCATGCACAGACGTGGGGCGTTAAAAAGTCAACCAAAACAATTTATCTCACTGTCACTTTTTAACCCCCGACAAAAAGAGGGGTGTTATAAGTTTGACGTGTCCTACTGTTTGCCTGTCTGTGTGTGTGCCTGTCCGTCCAAACGGGTGGACCGAATTTGATACAGTTTTTTTTAATAAGGAGTTTGTAAATATTTGAAGCGCCTAGCGCTTGCCATTATTAACAAATTGTTTAGTCGTTATATACCATTAGTTGGCCGCTACAACACATATACAGGGTGGTCCAATTAGTGACGTCAACAAATATTTTTTAGATTCCTCGCACCTGGGGTTATCCGAAAATACCCTATGTATGTTCAGCGATTTTTCTTAGTATTCGAGTTATAATTTTTTTTTTTGTATTTTTAATGATTTTTGCCAGCGAGGTTTCAAAAATTCATATCTTTTTTCGTAGTAGGTATTTTGCAGTCTTTTTTGTGACATAATTTGTCTTGAATGCTATTTTAATAAAAAAAAAATAACTCAGCTTTCTAAAATTACTTAAAGTTACTCAAAAAAGGCTTGAAAGTCGGAAGTTTAGTTTTTAGTAGGATTTACTCAAACCTTCAACTTCAATTTAAAAATACAAAAAGGAGTTTCTATAGCTTCTGGCTAAGTTTAAAAACTCCGCATGCTTTTAAACTACAACAATCGTTAAAAAAATAATACTTTATCGGTTTATTTGAGTTATTTTTTTAAAATTAAAACAGCATTCAAGGCAAATCATGTCACAAGAAAGACTGCAAAATACCTACTACAAAAAAAGATATGAATTTTTGAAACCTCGCTGGCAGAAATCATTAAAAATACACAAAAAAAAAATTATAACTCGAAAACTAAGAAAAATCGCTGAACATACATAGGGTATTTTCGGATACCTCCAGGTGCGAGGAATCTAAAAAATATTGTTGACGTCACTAATTGGACCACCATGTATAGACCGTCAAACTCATAACCTCCCTTTTTCCCCCATAGTCGGGTTTACCCAAATATACTCACACTAGGCTCATTCATGTCGTTCCATATATGAACGTCTTTGCTGGTACCCGGGAAGTTCTCAAACTTGTATCTCTCCGAATAGTACTTTGATGCCTCGGGGTCGAAGAAGTCAAGATATGATGAGGAGCCGGGCCAGCACCAACCTGGAAATTGTTAGGAATGTTATTAAGTTATTGCATAGCCTTTATTGCGGGCTTTGACCGCCAATCAAGAAATTCTGTAACGAAAAAACCTAACACTGGGGGGTGTTCCGACCGGCACAGCCGCGCGGCTTTGCGAGACTTTGGCACGGTGCTTGTGTGCGTGCGACTAGACGTATGCGAATTATTATTATATAAATTGATAAAAAATGCTATGCAATAGCTTTACCGCGGCAGTCCCCGAGTACTTAAAAATAATGATCAATTCTTCAAAACTCGCTTTTTCCCGAGGGTTGTAAGGGGTGTGTGTTCTAACAAAACTTTTACATTTGATACCCCCAACAAAACTGTCAAGATTTTTTTTACTTCTCTATTTTATGTCTCCTAGAGGGCGCTGCAGCCATATTAACGTGACGTCATGTAGCCTGTAAAGCTCCGTTTAGACCAAACGAGCGAATGCTCATTCTAGTAAAGCTCTTTTGATGTAAACTAACAACGAGCATTCTTTCGTTGTTCTAGTGTGTTCGCCACGTGTTCGGCGGTAAATAGGTAGAATGCTCTAAGAATCTCGCTCGTTTGGTGTAAACGACGCAAGAGCGCTCGAGCAATTGCCTAGAGCAGTATTTCCCAAAATGTGGGTCGCGACCCACTGGTGGGTCGCGGGTAGATTTTTGGTGGGCCCTGAAACTATAGGACGATTGTCGTACTTACGTACGTTTCTTAATTAAAATGGGTGTGGTGACGAGCTTTGGAAAAGGCCCAAGTCCAGCAGTGAACGTCAGTAGGCTGACGATGATGATATGGTGGTGAACTACGATATGAATCAACGGGTAAATGCTGCGACAACAACATACCGCTGCTATTTTGTCTTCATGACACAAGGTGGGCCGCAAACTTTAAACTTTCTTGTAGATGGGTCGCGGTCCCGACAAGTATGGGAAACACTGGCCTAGAGCGTTCTTTCGTGTTCGGACGTGCTCGCTCTTCGAGGCGGTCTCTTCAAACGGATTCTAGTGTGCATGATATTTTCACTTTTTGGCGGCTGGTTTTAGGTAATTTATCAAAGGTTATTTCGTAAATATGGATTGGAGTAATGAACAGTGTTTACAAATTATAGAATCTATACTAATATTATAATGTATGTAATGTTTCTATCATCATCATTATCAGTGTAAAGTGTATAGACCCGTGCAAAGAGGATGTTTTAACTTATTAATTATTATTACACAGTGTTTTATTCTTATCTGTCCGGCGTATTTTCTAACGTGTCAGACGAGGATAAAATACCAATTTTAATTGCATCAGTTGATAAAAAATGCTATGCAATAATAGCTTTCCCCGACTCCCCGACTGCACCACGTATTTTTTTATTGTAATCTTTAAAATATATCTATACTTATAATATTATAATTGGGAAGAGTTTGTTTGTTTGTTTGAACGCGCTAATCTCAGGAACTACTGGTCCGATTTGAAAAAATTTTTTAGTGTTAGATAGTCCATTTATCGAGAGGAAGGCTATAGGTTATATTTTATTACGCTAAGACTAATAGGAGCGAAGAAATATAAGAAAATGTGGAAAAAACGGGGGGAAATTATTTGAAAGGGCTTATTTGAACGCGCTAATCTTAGGAACTACTGGTCCGATTTGAAAAATTATTTCAGTGTTAGATAGCTCATTTATCGAGGTAGGCTATAGGCTATATTTTTTCACGCTAAGACTAATAGGAGCGAAGAAATCTAGGCAAATGTGGAAAAAACGGGGGAATTTATATCTCACGAACTACTAGAGCAATTTTTTTGTTATGTGGGTCAGATAAGAAGTAAACCACGTGAACGATCATAAGCTATTTTTTGTGGACTAATTTCTAATATCTAATTTACGCGAGCGAAGCCGCGCGGAACGTCTAGTTATACCATAACAAAAGATGTTTATGGGATCCAACCTTTGATGACTATAAAAATAAATTAACAACTTATCGTTGACGAATGAGCAATGAGCATTCGCTCGTTTGGTCTAAACGGAGCTTTAAGGTTCTCATCTATAGAGCAAAAATTCTTATTCTTAATGTTCTTGTTGATTCGATTGGTGTAAACGATCTAAAGTATGTTGTAACGAATTATAGTTTACACTAAACAAATACGAAAGAATGTTTTTGTGTTGTTCTTGCTCTATGTTCTTTTGGTGTAAACCCACCTTAACTAGAGGATGATCAATAGGCATTTAACTACTTTTTTAGAGTTCCGTACCCAAAGGGTAAAAACGGGACCCTATTCATGAGACTTCGATGTCTGTCCGTCTGTCTGTCTCCAGGCTGTATCTCAAGAACCGCTATAGCTAGAGTTCTGAAATTTTCACAGATTGTGTATTTCCGGTGCCGCTATAACAACAAATACTAAAATAAAAATAATATTTAAGGGGGGCTCCCATACAACAAACATGATTCTTTTGGCCTTTTATGCTCGTAATCAATAATGATAAGAGGTAGGCACTTGAAACTTTCACGAAGGCCTTAAATATAATTGTACTTTAATAATTAATAATAATATTTAAAAAAAATAAAAAATTAAGGGGGGCTACCATACAAAAAAAAAACACAATTTTAGGCCTATTTTTGATCTACATAATATAACGGTACGGAACCCTTCGTGCGCGAGTCCGACTCGCACTTGGCCGATTACATTTATTTTCTAATTATGATAACTATTTTAGAAGTTATGAGGAAACAAAATTAACCCTAAGTGGTGGTGACATCAATTAAAAAAATCGGCCAAGTGCGAGTCAGATTCGCGCACGAAGAGTTCCGTACCGGTATAGTGAAAGTTGACAAAAAATTGTGTTTTTGTATGGGAAATATTAATATTAATTTTATTATTAACTAGCTGTCCCGGCAAACGTTGCTTTGCCATAATATATTATGTATTTGCCATATTATTTTATTGAAGTGACTAAATAATATGTATGTTAGCATGGCAACGTCGATCGCTATCCCGCCGCACAAACAATGGTCGCCGTCAGTCTCAGGTTGTAATAATTTTTTGCAATAAAATATAATTGCGACTATAATTAAAGATCTAAGCTATCCTATCTCTCAAATTGGAAAAAAGCACACATTTAAAAAAAAGAAACATTAAAATCGGTTAAGTAGTTTAGGAATCCATCGCGGACAAACATCGTGACAGGAGATTTATATATATTAGATTATTAAAGTACAAATATAATTAAGGATTTTGTGAAAATTTCAAGTATAGTTCTTGCAATCTACGAGTGCGCGTCGCCTTTATTTGTAGTTGGAAATGTGAATAGACATTTTCGTTAGTGTGCGTGCCCGACGGAGCAGTCAGTAGCGAGCGAGCCATGTACGCGTGTATAGATATGGTCACTCACACAAATAAGGGCGAGGCGCACTCGTAGATTGCAAGAACTATACCTAACTGTTAGAGCTTGTCTAAGAGCATTTCTCAAAAAAAAGTACTTTCTATCTAAATCATTGTCCCACATTTTGAAATATGTTTTTCTATAAATAATATAGACCATTACCTATTTCTATTAAATTGTAAACGTAGTAAGTTAAATAAATTCACTAAAAAACATTTACAAATAAGAATTATATTCATAAATTATTTACTATAAAAATATTTTGAAAATCGGTCTAATCTAGTTGTATGAAAAGTGAAGTGTCCCAATTTCATACCTTCCCAATCAATTGATTGTATTTGTAAGGCCTTGCGGAAATTTTTGAAACAACTTATGTATTTATTTAGGGCTGCAAGATCATAAATCGTTTAAAAAGAATATTTGGTCGTATTAGAACAAATTTATTTAATAAATAATGTTTTTATTGTATCGCGGAAAAAGTTGCTTTTTGAAATTCCTTTTTTGTGACCATATTTTTTTAAATTTTGGAGTCTATTTTGGTATAAATATGTTTTAGTATAGTGGGAAAATTGTTAAGCTCTGTATCCATCTTATTTTCGTTTTGATATTTCTTTTACGTTCCACATACGCGAACAGAAGGTTGTCTATTAGCGTAGAGGTCCAAAAAATTTCCAGTCTTTGTTACCCTAGAAACGCAGGTAAGCTCTAATATTATTATTATTTCGCCTTTAGATCCATTAAAGCTCCCAATTTTGATTTCGTAAGTCAAATCATAAACGAGTATTAGTTTTAGTTGTATGCGTATTACAAGTTGAAAACTTTATTTAACTTTTTTTGTTACTTCCTTTTTTGTTACTTTTGAGTGGTAACGTATACTTAAAAAACAAATTAAATTTTGTTTTACTATCCCATTTAATCAAATAAAATTTCTAATAACACAATTCAACATTGAATTAACGTAATCCATTAAAGGTAACAAAATAGGAAATAGTATAATAGTTAATAATAGATTTTGCTATTTTTAAACGTTTTATATCTGAAAACAACCCCTATTTCAAATTTTATAGACCTTTACCCATATCTTAAAACAAAACAATCAGTAATATTTAAACAAATTTTTATTTTATCATATTTTCTAAAAAAAATGGTACAAATTTGAGAAACGCTCCTAACTTAAAATGACGCGCCCCTCTCTCGTATTCACAGTACAAAAATGTTTCATTTATCTCAACTTTGAAGTGGTGGGGCGCGTCATTTCAAATTAGACAAGCTCTACCATTATAGATTACGAGCAAAAAAGGCCAAAAAATGACGTTTCTTGTATGGGAGCCCCCCTTAATATTAACTTTATTTTATTTTTAGTATTTGTTGTTATAGCAGCAACAGATATATGTCGCAGCCAACTGGTTTAAATAGCCGATCAATCAAACAGCTAGCCCTTTGACTGAACAACGCCATTCAATCACACGGCTATACGTCGTTTAGCCGACTTGTTGACTGCAACGTTCAAAACTACAGCTAGACGACGCTTAGCTATCTGGTTAAATGGCAAATTAACTAAGCTGACCATTAGTTTAGTTTTATTATTACACAAGCGCAATGATAATAAGCAGAATAAATTGTATTCTAACTCATTTTGAACACGATAATTGCAATTAATACCTTCGTGATGCATTTCATAATCCCGTAATTTCTCCTCGAAATTCGAATATTTGTTTAAATTTTGATTCACTTGTATGTGCCCCCATAATTTCTGTCACTTTAATAACACTTGTAACGTATATTTACGAAAAATATCTTAATACAATCACAAAACACCGGCTGGTTGACGCCATATTGTAAACAAAACGCACCTAGCGCCGCGGTGGTGAGCGCTGAACTAATTCAATCAAACGGCGGCGACTTGGATCAGCTGTAGTGTTGAACGTTTCGAGCGACTGAAATATTCAATTAAAAAGCTAGCCGCGAGATTGAATGGCGTTGTTCAGTCAAAGGGATAGATTGAACGGCTATTTTAACTAGTTGGCTGCGACATATACATTACCTGTGAAAATTTCAGAAGTCTAGCTATAGCGGTTCTTGAGTTACAGCCTGGAGACAGACAGACAGATGGACAGACAGACATCGAACTCTCATGAATAGGGTCCCGTTTTTACCCTTTGGGCACGGAACCCTAACAAACCTCCGATCGAATGAGTCAGCAACCTACCTTCATAATCCTTCCCGTCCTTATTCTTCACATACAGTCCCATTTCCGTAGCATCGTCGTGTAAGAAGTAACCGGCTTCCCGCTTGATATGCGGATCTATGATGACGACCAGCTTGCGACCCTTGGCGGTCAGGTTGGCGACCATTTCCGTGGGATGGGCGAACTTGATGGGATCCCATGTGAAGTATCTGGTGAAATAGATTAAAAGTTTAAATAATAACCCAATATTAATTAAGATATTTACACTACAAAAATAGTTTAATAATAATAATACTCATGATATTTACAAAAACATTTACACAGATAATACAAGGTTTGCTTGTCTGGCATTAGGGAAAAGTCACATAATAGACAGACATGTCACAAATAATGTGCAGTTACAATGAGGGTGTTTGATATTCTATTTTCTACCAGATGCCGCTATGTAGCCTTAGTGCCAACCCACACGTACCACAACCACACGACATCGCAACGACAAAATATCGTCGAGCAGTGGTTACGTGTGAATGGTGTCGCTGCAGCATTTTGTGGTTGCGTTGTGGTACCGACAAAATGCCGACGTGGTTGCGTTGTCGGCAGTGGTTGCAATGTGGTTGCGATGTGGTTACGTACGAAAGTCAATGAAACGGAGGGGGGAAGAGCGCGGGCGGTGTGCGCGCACTGTAGTGCATCGACGCAACGTTGTGGTTGCGATGTGGTCGGCCGTGGTTGCGTCTGACAAGTTATCTGACAAGTGGTCGACAACGACTGCAAAATGAGGTACGTGTGAATGGTCCAGTTCATTTACAACACGAAATATACGCCCGACCACGTGGTGTGGTTGTGGTTGTCGTGTGGTTGTGGTACGTGTGGGTTGGCCCTTAGAGCCTGTCCACACGGCGCTGCGTCGTGACGCGCGCAACGCGCACATGACGGACAGCAGCCCCCGAGACGAAGCGAGAGGGGTGTTGACGTTGACTGCTTCGTAATAACGCTGCGATGGCGCAGCGCCTGTGTGGCCGGCTATGCGTCAAACGGCAGCGCTGCGTCGACGCAACGCGCCGTGTGGACTGTCTCTTAGCGGTGTACACAATTCTAGCCGGTGTACTCACTTCTTCTGGTCAGTGTACTCGATGTCCAACCACAGGACGTCGGCGGGCAGGTCGTGCGCGTCGAAGTTGTCATCGACCTGTCTGACGTCCGCTTCGTCCACGTAGTTCCATCGCGACTGGTGGTACGCTAGCGAGAAACGCTAGAAAGAGAGAGATGTTAGTCTATTAACGCCTCTAATCTACCGACGCTGCAAACTGCGAAATGTCTGCAAACCAATGCGAAACAGGAATAGAGCGAGATGCAATATAACGCATTGTCGTGTGGCGGATGAGACAGTAAATCGGTTGGCCGCTGTTTCGCAGTTCGGTGGTCTGGCGTAAAGGTGAATGATGGTGGTAATGGTCTTGTTCTTGTAATTTCTGAAGGATATGGTCAGCAACCTTTTACCCTAACCATCAAAATGATATTTTATTTATTTTGGTAAATTAAATGAACGAAAAAATGAACTATGTCAAAGAAAATCTGTCATTTTTTTAACAATTCTAGAGATTAATTTGGAATGAAAAAAAAAATGTACTATAAGTTTTAATATTTTAAACAATCCAATGATTAAAGTGCTTACTTAAAAAATTAAAAAGTACTATAAATTTTTATTTTTCTACAAAATAGTTGTCTGTGAGCAATGGATAAGAATCTAAAGGTGACACCGCTGCACTACGCGACACTATACGGCAGCGACGCAACACTTCTACACTCTATGGAACGTGAAGCGTCATGTCGTATCGTGTCGCTTTTGTGCGATGTAAATAATATGGGCAATGAATTAGGGCCGGGACACAAAAACACGGCACGGCGCCATGTCGTGGGAATCCACGACGCGCGTCGTAAAAAACCACGGCATGGCGCCGTGCCGTGTTTTTGTGTCCCGGCCTTAATTCATTGCCCATATTATTTATACAAACGGCAGCCAACTATTTTTTGAAAATCTTTACTATGTATTTGTAAAGGTACAGTTTCAATAAATGAAAAATAAGTATAATTAAAATATACTCACAGGCGGCAATGGCGCTACACCAGTCAACGCGGTGTACTGTCTGAACACATCTGAGGGGGTGTCACCGAGGAACACAAACAGGTCGACTACACCGGACTCGCTCATGAACCTGAAATTAAAGTGTTGGGAATATTCAGTACTTGATAAAGTGTTGGGAATATTCAGCACTTGATAAAGTGTTGGGAGTATTCAGTACTTGATAAAGTGTTGGGAATATTCAGTACTTGATAAAGTGTTGGGAGTATTCAGTACTTGATAAAGTGTTAGGAATATTCAGTACTTGATAAAGTGTTGGGTGTATTCAGTACTTGATAAAGTGTTAGGAATATTCAGTACTTGATAAAAGTGTTGGGAATATTCAGTACTTGATAAAGTATTTGGAATATTTACTTTAATTGACGTTGTTTGAGAGAGGCCTATGTCCAGCAGTGGACGAATATAGGCTGATATGATGATGATGATGAAAACGTTGAGAATATTCAGTACTTGATAAAGTGTTGGGAGTATTTGGTACTTGATAAATGGGAATATTCAGTACTTGATAAAATGTTGGGAGTATTTACTACTTGATTAATGCTTTAAGTGTTGGCAATATTCAGTACTTGACAAAGGGTTGACAATCTTCAGTATTTACCACCACAGAAATCAAGATAGAACGGCGCGGGTGGAGTACACGTGTTTTAATCTTGCACAAGTGGGCAAGATTCGTTGAACGTTCATTCAGTCAGCGCGCACGTCTCGACTTGATTATACCGGAACGGTTGTGCAAAAATGCCTCATTGTGCAGTGTCTAATAGTAAAAATAGAAGTACAAAGTGAAAAATAGAAGTCGAAAGGAGGTATTTCTTCCACGTGTAAGTTATTTGTTCTAACTAAAAGCAAAGCAAATATTGACCCGCGCGATTCCTTAACAACGCACGCGCGTCGTCGTTCTATCTTGATTATTTCCGTGTTTACCACACATATTTTTTCTACAATGCTTTAGTTATCTATCCGCCTTGCTGATAAAAATATTCATATAATCAATAACTACGAGTATATATCAGGACTGCTTGCATTTGTCTGGCACATTATAATAATAATATCTATGGACGCTTCACACCACGTCAGTCTGGCCCCGTGCTAAGTACCTGAAGGACTTGTGTTACAGGTACCAGACAACGGAAATATATTTAATACTTTTATACTATACAATATACATATATTTAAGATTTTAATTATATCATAGACATATTTAATACACATCCAGGACCCAGGAACATTGAAAAACTTTTTGTTCCGTCGGCGGGATTCGAACCCGCGACCCCCGGCTTGAGTTGCCAGTTGCCACACACTCTAACCATTGAGCCACGGAGGTCCTCATTGGAAAAGTATCGTGAGAGACACAGTGGACCTTGAATAGTTTTATGCTGTTTAAATATCAACATTAGCTGGGGGGTACTTAATAAAGTATTGGCAATATTGTCACCTCATAGGGTATAACTTTAATGGCCACTATACACTATAGACTATAGAAGGCTTTCTTTATTTGGAAAACGACATTTTTGAGTGCTCCAATGCGGTAACGGATTAACGACCATAGTTGTGAGTTATAAAGCTCTAAATTCACAAAACATTCTCCAGACTCAACTTTTTAACTAACTAAATTCCAAAGAGGTTCTGTTCGGATGTGAATATGTAGTTCTTCCAACTCACCTAGCATCAATCTGTTTCTTCTGTCCACCAGTAACGAGGTTAACCAGGGATGAAACCACAGTATTCTCCGCATGGTTCACAACATCAACCCAGGTTTCAGCCGAGTTGTGCCAGAACACACCAGCGCTGCGTTTTGGTCTGAAAGATAAAATATATATGCTAACTAGCTGTCCCGGCAAACGTTTCTTTGCCATATTATATTATAAAGTATATCGCCCATATTATTTTATTGAATTAGTGACTAAATAAGTATGTCACCATGGCACCGTCCATCGCTATCCGGTGACCCGCGTCGCATAAACAATGGTCGCTCTTTATAGACAAATATATAATTTGCAATAAAATAAAATTGCGACTATAATTAAAGATCTAAATTCTAAGCTATCCTATCTCTCAAGTTGGAAAAAAGCACATATTTAAAGTAAAAAAAACATTAAAATCGGTTAAGTAGTTTAGGAATCCATCGCGGACAAACATCGTGACAGGAGATTTATATATATTAGATTTGTTTTTTAATGTTAAGGTATAATTAACTAAAATAGCGGATGAAAAAAAAAAGTGGGAAAAATTCATGTTTTGAAAATAAAATTTACAATGTTTTAAGTGTAACCTAATCTATAAAATGTTAACATTAAGGGCGTTCCGTCCGGAGATTCCGTAACTGACCGTATTTAAAACCTTATTAATTCTTAATCTGAAAGCTACAAAATTATAATAAAAATACAGCAATAATCTTCAGTATATCAACATTACTTTCGCCGTTTTAAATTTTCTATTTTTGTTTCTTATACTCATGATATCAGCTTCCAAAGTAATACCAATTTGTTAAAATTCAAGCATACATTCAGCATCTCCTTAGGATTTACAAATAACTTTTATTTGAAACTCACGCCAATAGATCGACAATATCATAAACTACATATTTGCCGTTTTAAATTTTTTTTAGGACAATTTTGAACTCAGATAAGTAAAAATAATAGGGTTTTGGCGCGATCTCGGCAACGCGGCAAATGTATGGCCAAGGTCGTTTGCTCGGGTGACGGCCTTAATACATAACAAGCTAAAAGCTGATCTTTGTGAGAGCTCGCGTAGTCACACCTTGACTGACTGATGATAACACAGATGTGTTATCATCAGTCAGTCAATTTTACATAGTAATTTTTATTTATATGTAGATACATATAAATAAAAATTACTAAGTAAAAGTACAAATCAATAGGCGAGATAGTTTGTCCGTAAAGTGTCCCACAGGCCAACTGTACAGGTTGTAAGATATACTAGGGCTCGTTTCGCTCGCCCTGATTATTGTTAGTCATATTGTAATAAGCACATGCACGCGTTAATAGGGGAGTTGACAGTATGTTTAAAATTTTAAAATAATTATTAAATTTTATAGATGTATTGATAAAAACTCTAAAACAATACAAATAACGAAAAAATAATTATTGATTTATTTTATTTTACATTGAAAAAAAAATGGATTTATTAACATTTAACTTGGACTTTCACATGATTGGAAACGCCAATCTGAAGCAGTGACGTCATCGTTCAGTGTCAAACAAAATTGACAGTTGTCAGGATAAGCAAGTTTACTCACTTTTGCTCTGTCTACGCCATAAAGTTAATATACCTATCGGAATAGAGAAACAAAGGCCTGAGCAAGCGAGATGTCACTATCAGTAACACTGCGTGGTAGAAAGAGAAGCGTGATTTGAGGTTGCATAGCTTTTTTTTCATCTGTTTGACAGTCTGTCTGCCCCTGGGCCGATCGTTGTCAATTTGGGCTCTCAGAAAAATTGTGATTTTAAGTTAAATAATGAATAATTTTTAGAAATACTGCTCTAGAAACATGGTTAAATGTTTGTGGAATGATTCTGGATGCACACATCGAAAGAACCCGGACAAATATTAATTTCACAGGTGAATTATTCTACATCGACAGGACCTAGTTTTAAGTTTATTTTTGCCAATTCCCTACGAGTTATTGGTATTTTTACGTCCGTGTTCACTTCTGTATATGTTAAATTATATGGAAAACATAACTTGACTAGCCATGGTGCACAATTTAAGGATATTTTGTGTAAACAATTTTCATCTATTTTACACTAGGGCTGCATTAAGTTATCGATAAGTTGTGTCGATATAAAAATATTTTTAGTTAAGTATACTAATAATTATCTAGGAATGTTGAAATGATAACATACTCATCCGTAGTTTATAATTAGTTTAAGTATATTTAATATACTATCATACATAATTTATCGTTTTTAAGGTTCCGCACCCAAAGGGTAAAAATTAAGTCCTAGTAGTGGGGTCCCGCAGCCCGCTCTACTACTAAGACTTCGTTGCCTGTCTGTCTTCAGTCTATATAACAAGAACCACTATAGTAATAGACTTCTGATATTTCCACAGATGTAAAGTCATTCTACATCCAATACGGCTGCTCATCCAAGATAGGGAAATAGTTGAAAGCACTTCTGCAAGATGGGCATCAAGTAAAAGGGCTCAGTAGGCTCATTGAGAGTGAATTGAAAATTAAGAGGGTCTAGTGAAGTCGTGTCGTGTCGTGTAGATGATGGCATGTCGTGTCGAATCGTACCGGGTTTTACAAAATGCCCGGTTGAAACCGGTCACCCTTCATGCGCGAGTCCGACTTACACTTTTCCAATTTTTCAGATTTCCTGCTGACCTGGATACCAGAAATTCATAGCTTAAAATAATTAACCGTCCAAACTGGACTCCGAAGAAAAATTCATACATACTTAATTATGCAGCAAGCATTTTGAAGAAAAGTCACATTTTACTTCAAAATTACAATTTTATTATATTATATCTATGCAGTTTTATTTTATCCCATTTTATAAGTTTATAATCTTACAATTATTATTCCATGATCGATATTTTGTCGAATTACAAGATGTTTGTACATCACTGACACGCACACGTAAACATAATTGTATACACAGATGTAAATCAAATTTTGGTTAAGCTTGACAGCACGGGATTGTTTCTCTATTCCGATAGGTATATTACCTTTATGGTCTACGCTTGTTTTGTTTCATGAACGATGACGTCACACGTGATCACGTGACCATAATGCCGCGTTATTGTGACAAATTTTGAATTCAGTATTTAAAATACTTTTTAACTAATTCTAGGGCATAATAATGAATAAAATATTAATTTACAGGTATTATTGTAAACAACTGAAGCGATTAAAACTATTTTTAAAAAGTTGTCAACTACCCTATTGTAAGCCTTTGATTGGTTACAAACACTACTTTGCTGTGTAATAAATGTAGTACCATATGTAATGAACCATCGAGGAAATGGATTCCTATGCATTTGAGAGACCAACGTCATTTGGTCGAATATGTTAATTCAATGTTAATTGTGATCTGTCGGCTGGGTTTGACGTAACGCGACCAAACTACGTAGGTCCCCCATCTGCATAGGAATCAACTTCTCTGATAGTACACAACTATGCAGGAGTTGGCGACGCTGGTCACGCCCTTATAACATACTATGGCCATCATTTTTATCTGTTTTTCAATATGTCCCCGTATGAGTACGGGCACGGCACCGTACAGTGCTATGCGGCTGTCCAGTTCGAACTCGAACACGTCCAAATCGTACAGACGGTAGTGAGGGTATCAGGTTGTATGAGCAATAGTGGGGGTACGTGTCCCTATATGAGTACGTACCCATGCGAGTACAGCACGGGCACGGCGCCGTACAGGTCCATGCGGCTGTCCAGCTCGAACTCGAACACGTCCAAGTCGTACAGACGGTAGGGAGGGTATCAGGTTGTATGAGCAATAGTGGGGGTACGTGTCCCGATATGAGTACGTACCCATGCGAGTACAGCACGGGCACGGCACCGTACAGGGCCATGCGGCTGTCCAGCTCAAACTCGAACACGTCCAGGTTGTACAGACGGTAGGGCTCCCCACCGGTGGTGGTTTTGAGGTAGAAGTTGTCAGTGTGCTCGGGGATACCTGGGGAAAAAACACCATAAATTAGCGTAAATTTATAATAAAACAGAGTCGAAGCGCAGCGAAGCGAATTCCCAATTGGTTGGATTTGCTATGTTCAGTTTTGATACTTCGCTTCGATGTGCTTCGACTGTGCGCTAATATAAATTGACCCTTATTATGCATTTGCTTTTGAAGATAAGATAAGAGCACGGTGCATGGTGCGGCACGGCCCACGGGTGCCACCACCAGTTTCGTCGATATTATTATTGTTTTATTTAAATTACACACATTATAAAATATATAAGTATGCAAATATAAATCATATTATATTATTACATATTCTAATATTTTACTACATTATTATTTACTATGTATTTTTATTTTTTATTTTTTTAATCCATATTATGATAATAATTATTCACACAGTGTGCCCGAAGTAGTCTGTCCAACGCTGACAAAAATGGGTCCACAGAATATCAGGCTGTGAAACCCATGGTCATGAACCTGAGCGAATTCCATTTCGACGGTTTGAGCATTACACTACCTACCTATTTATCTCTAAATGCGCCTTGTGCTTTTTCTGTTTTTGTTTTCAATTTGTTTTTTTTTTTTGTGCTTTTGTTTTACCTACCATCATAGTATTTGTTTGTATCCTGTAACATTGTTTTAAAAAACTCGATTGTTTGTATTGTGTCGTATTTTTCTTCTTCTTATTTTAAATGTAGGTACTTTGTGTAATGTTCAAATTTTTTGTTGAATAAACGTTTATTTATTTATTTTATTTAAAACAGCCATAACAGGATCTAGAAATCTGTTATTTGTTACGCCCTAATCTGATCATAATTCATAGCGCAATCAATTCAAATGTCACTTTTAAAATTAAAAAATGTATTTAAAACATTATCACAATCAGCTAGTTTTGATTTTTTGACTGTTTGTTGTTTTACATTTCTACTGATTTTTTAAAACTTAATAAAACTCTTTCATTTGATACTGTAAAATACACCGTCAAGAAAAAATACTTCTTTTCTTTATGTCCACTACAGGGCGAATAATAATTCGTTAATATAATATTCGTTAATAATATATTAACGAATAACGTGACATGTAGCCACTGACCTTCACTATACGTGTAGTATGCTGGACAGATGATACCCAGCTGTTTTTTGTGCCTATTTGAAGTGGAATCAGCGCCCTCAAAATCGGGGGAAGAGAACTAAATCTGACCGACTCGCACTTGGCCGATTATTTTTGCTTCTTCGTAGTTTTCACTCACCATAGATCTGTTCCGCCTCAGGGAAGGCGACATCTATGGACAGGGCTTCGTTACCGCGCGGCTTGCTGTCATGGTGACCCTTAAAATTCTCACCAACGGCGTCTTCGTCCTGAATAGTCAAATTCAAAAATTATTATCTTCTATACTTATTATAAAACAAAATCGCTTTTTTTCCCCTCATGTCCCTTTAAAACTACGCAACGGATTTTGATGATTCTTTCAGTGTTAGATAGCCCATTTATCGAGGAAGGTTATAGGCTATATTTTATCACGCTAAGACTAATAGGAGCGAAGAAATACAGGAAAATGTGAAAAAAACGGGGAAAATTATTTGAAAGGGCTAACTTGAATGCGCTAATCTCAGGAACTACTGGTCCGATTTGAAAAATTCTTTCAGTGTTAGATAGCCCATTTATTGAGAAAGGCTATCCCACCAAAAACATACCTGTTAAAATGGGGCCAAGTTCCTATCAGCAAATTTTTGGTCTAAAAAAAGAGTTGAAATCCAATCCAATGCCTAGTTTAGATGCACTTCATCGATTGTTATCATTTTCATCAACAGCCTGATCCATAATACTTCTAAATTTGAACGTGGCAGGTTAATTTAATTATATTATCTTATTTTGCAATTAATCCAGAGTTACGTAAAGCACGAAAACCTGCCAAGTTCAAATTTAGAAGTATTATGGATCAGGCTGTTGATGAAAATGATAACAATCGATGAAGTGCATCTAAACTTGGCATTGGATTGGATTTCAACTCTTTTTTTAGACCAAAAATTTGCTGATAGGAACTTGGCCCCATTTTAACAGGTATGTTTTTGGTGGGATTTCAGTCCTTTTTTTCAAGAAATTATACCTATTTTTTTTTTGTGCCACACCCGACTTAAACAATACCTTCGATATATGGCGCTAGTTGTAAACTATCAATAGAAGCGAAATTTTCAAGTAAACAGTATTTTTTTAACTTAAGTATATCAACTCCCAAGCGGTCGAATTCGACCGCGTAAACAATAGATTTCCAAGAATCCGCAATCGAAGTATTAATAAGCTATACAGTATGCATTATACATGATGACAATATTTTAAACCAATTCTCGTTGTATCACTGGCGTATAAGAATTTTTACCTATAGTTCGTACAGGAGCCGATTCACGCTTGACCGATTTCTTCTTAATTTTTTTATTAATCTACATATTATAACACACGACCTGAGTGTCAAATTTCATTACGTTAGGAAAATTTGAAGTGGTATCTAAAATTCGTAGATGAACCGATTCACGCTTGACCGATTTCTCAAATTTCTCAAATTTTTTTAATCTACTTATTACACACGACCTGCGTACCAAAGTTCATAATGCTAGGACAACCAGAAGTGGCCTCTAAGGTTTGTAGGTGAACCGACTCACGCTTGACCGATTTCTTAAATTTCTCAATTTTTTGTTAATCTACTTATAACACACGACTTGTGTGCTAAATTTCATAACGCTAGGACAATCGGAAGTGGCCTCTCAGGTTTGTAGGTGAACCGACTCACGCTTGACCGATTTCTTAAATTTCTCAATTTTTTGTTAATCTACATATAACACACGACCTATGTGCCAAATTTCATAGCGCTAGGACAATTGGAAGTGGCCTAGAGGTTTTGATTACCGGTCAGTGAGTGAGTGAGTGAGTGAGTCAGTGCCAAAATTAGCTATTTTCACAGGGAGATATTTCAGGATCTACCGAAGCTATGTCTACGAAATTTGGTATACTGCGTAAGTACTAGCATATAATTACGTAGGTATAATTTTATCTTTGTACTCGCAATAGGCACTGAGCTACAGGGGGGTCAAAAGTGCGTCGAAACGGTTCGTGTAAATAGTGCACGGCATGTGCGCGGCCTGCTGGAACTTGGCCGCGCACTCCGTGCGCTTTGATAGGCATATTTTTTCAGTGGCTATATATTTTATACCCGTGCGATGCCGGGGCGGGTCGCTAGTAATAATATATATAATTCTTCTGTGAGTGCGTATGTCACTGAATTTCTCTCAAACGACTGGACCGATTTTGATGAAATTTTTTGTGTGTGTTCAAGGGGATCTGGGAATGGTTTAGATTCACAATTTTGTCCGCTGGACAATGTTTTTTTAATTAATTTTTAATTTATTAGTAGTTGTTGATTTTGGAATGTTTTACATTGGATCCGACAGACGGTGCTACCATCGCAGTGTAAATATTAAATAATATTCGAATTCGAATTTTAATATTAGTCTGTCCCGACAGTTAGCGCTGCGATCAAATTAAAAAAAATACTTTATATACTTAATATGGCAAAGAAACGTTTGCCGGGACAGCTAGTTTATTATAAACTAAAAAACTTGATAGGTGTCAAGAGACACCCGAATGGAACTAAGTTATTCATTTATGTTCAAAAACCTGTATACATATTATACACTCAAAAATATATATAAAAAACGCCATCTAGTTTACGCACAGGAATACTTACTATCAATGGTACTAATAAAAAAGTGTCGAGGTCAAATCAAGTTCAAATATCGTTCTGTCTAGCCTTCAGATTTACGCCGAACGCGGGATAAGGAACTTCGTTCCAATATCATTACTAATAATATTATAAATGCTAAAGTGTTCCTGTATGTTACCTTTTCACGCTTAATACCTCGATTGTGGGAATCGCAGACACAATAGATATTCGATTGTTATGCGGCACCTGGGAGTTGATGGGTTAAGCCGCCGAAACGATTTTGATGAAATTTGGTATGCAAATAACTCGAGCCAAGGGAAACGAAATAGTTTTATCCCAGTAGTTTAGTACAGAGGCGAATTTTATCGGACGAGAACCGTACATTTTTCCAGGATAAAAAGAATCCTATGCTCTTTCCCAGCACTCAAGGTATTTCCATACCAAATTTCAGCAAAATCGGTGCAGCGGTTTGGGCGTGAAGAGGTAACAGACAGAAAGACAGATAGAACACGATTATAGTCTATCGTTATAGGACACATTAGATGTCAAACTTCTCAAGTTCCCAGTAATTTCAGAGCCTATTCGATGCATACAAATAAAAAAACTTGTCCTTTCTTTACATAAAAGTATGGATTTGATGTCAGTGTCACAATATGTCATTGATCTTGACTCGTGAGATAAATCTATACGTGACCGATAGACCGTACATCTGGCACGTGTGGCGATAGTACTATCTATGACAGAGGTGCCCAAACAGCGAGTCAAACAATAATAATATCTATGGACGCTTCACACCACGTCAATCTGGCCCCGTGCTAAGTACCTGTAGGACTTGTGTTACGGGTACCAGACAACGGAAATATATTTAATACTTTTATACTATACATATATTTAAGATTTTTATTATATCATACACATATTTAATACACAACCAGACCCGGGAACATTGAAAACTTTTTGTTCCGTCGGCGGGATTCGAACCCGCGACCCCCGGCTTGAGCTACCAACGCGCTCACCACTGAGCCACAGAGGTCGTCATATGACGCCCATAACTCCGTTATACCAAAACGCGGGAATCGCACATTTTTCCGGGTTAAAAAGTAACCTATGTCCCTAGTTTATGGCGCGGGAACCGTAAACTTTTTCGGGATAAAAAGTATCCTATGTTCTCTCCCGAGACTCAAAGTATCTCCATACCTAATTTCAGCAAAATCGGCTCAGCGGTTTGGGCGTGAAGAGGTAACAGACAGACATACTCTTGTACGGATGAGGAGTTACTAACCAGCGGGTCACAATATGAGTCAATTTAAAAAAAAAATTCCCACAGAAAAAAAGGTTTTATTCCAATGAAGTTTGTTTCAATTTTGATTTCTTTAATTTGCACGGTGTTTGTATGAGTGCGACTAGACGTATGCGTGTAGACTAGCTGCTAACTGCAATAGCATTACCGCGGCGGTCCCCGAGTGCCACACGTATTTTTCTATATCTAAGACAAGAAATGTTGCCCGCAACTTCTACCGAACTTTTTTTGCATCAAATATAGTTATTATAAAACCAATAAACGTTAATTGATTATAAATGGGTTATCAATGTATATCTTATTGCATTTGTAATTAGTTGAATTGACATAATTAACCGTTATCATTAATTATTACGTGTTGTCACAATGTATACTAATAATATAAATACAAAGTGGGTCTATCTGCTACCTCTTAAAACAGGGGTCCCCAAATTTATTTTGTCTGCTGCCCACTTTGAGAACAAATTATGTTTTAGCACCCCCCATTTTTTCTATTTAAAATGCATCCAGATGAAAAAAAATACAAATCACCCCCCAAGTCACTTTTTTTTATGGGTCCCACACCCTTTAGACCTTAAGCGCCCACAAGGAGGCGTTATCGCCCACTGGGAAAGGCTGTCTTAAAGCTTAAACAGCTAAACTTGAGTATAGAAGCACTTAGCTGGCTTCACATGGCGCGTAATAACACGAGCCTCGCCACGCCAGCTCGCCAGCCACGCGCCGTGTGTATAGGGGGTGGCTCCGAGCAGGTGCGTCCGATCCGATTGAAGTCGGTAACTTCAAAGGCGCGGTTCGGCGCGGCTCGACGGCTCGTGATATTACGCACCGTGAGAACGGGTAAGGCTTGTCTAATTTGAAATGACGCGCCCTACCACTTCAAAGTTGATATAAATGAAACATTTTTGTACTGTGAATACGAGGGAGGGGCGCGTCATTCTAAGTTAGACAAGCTCTAGCACGGATTCGCCTGTTGGCTCGTGCTCGCTCGTACAAATCGGCTCGGCGCGGCACGGTATTACTTGCCGTGAGAAACCATCGTTACATGTCCATCACCATCAAACAAACAAAAGCAACCAACCTCCCCCTCTACCTTGGTCTTCAATGGCTCAACCACGAGCTGTCCATTATCGTTCACAACCACTGCCACATGCCCAGCACGGTCTGTGAACTCAAACTTGAGGGGTTCCGCTGTGATGACCACGTGGTGCCCCTGAGCGTTGGATAACGTCAGCTTGCCTGATTCGTTGGAGATGAGGGTCAACCTGTAAGCAATGATGCGTTAGTTATAGTGGAAACTCGATTATCCAGCCCCTGTTAAACGGACATTCGTAAATTTATCTCGATTATCCAGCCCCTGCACTGTTATACGGACATTCGTAAATTTATCTCGATTATCCAGCCCCTGTTATACGGATATTCGTAAATTTATCTCGATTATCCAACCCCTGTTATAAGCGGACATTCGTAAATTTATCTCGATTATCCAGCCCTTGTTATACGGACATTCGATAACCTCCTCGTTTTTTGGAAGTCGGTTAAAAATTTATCTCGATTATCCAGCCCCTGTTATACGGACATTTGTAAATTTATCGCGATTATCCAGCCCTTGTTATACGGACATTCGTCCGCACCGTACGCGCCGCATTTCGTGTACTATGCGGTGCGTTCGGCGCGTACGGTGGTGACAAATGTACGATCAGCTTTAATAATTTCCTAACAAACATTGATTTTCTGTGTGGTTTTTATTGAAGACAAAATTGTGTACACTGTATACATATGCACCAACCCCGCTGTTCTTCATACATTCGATTATCCGGAATTTGAATATACGGATCCTTACATTCAAATCCCGGATAATCGACAACAATTTGTCTGGTTAATTTCCTACTGTATTAAGAATGTGCTAAAGTGGCTTTTAGACTTATCTAAAGAATCTATTTGTGTATTATCTTTTAAAATGTATGAAGTGGATAAATATAAATATATATAGTGTATGAAGTGGGCCCTTGACTTAACTTTACTTAATAAGTCAGAACTATTTTAGGACTTTCTCTTCTGTCTTACGAAGAAAATGAGTTGTACATAATTAATAATTATATCATCATCTCAGACTGGAACGTATAAGAGCAAACTCGCTTGTAGCTCACAACTTCCTAAGCGATAGAGTTGTGCAGACTTGGAATATGTTGTCAGATGATATTGTATCTGCACCAACTGTTAAAAACTAGGCCTTTACATCCGTAGTGGATGATTTATACAGTATTTTCAGAGCGAAGTAACCACTCCGCAAATACTGTAGTGCCTGGGACAGGATTTTTAAATGTCCGTATGGTTGCCCAAGCGCATACGGCATTCTCGCAACATAGTCGGCCTAGTCCAGAGGAAAGAACTAGTCAATACGTCTGGGACCAACTATGTGCGGGTTTCCTCACGATGTTTTCCTTCACCGTACGAGCGTCCGTATTGTGTACTTGAGATCAGAAAATGTCTCATTGTACACGCCTCCACCCGGGATCGAACCTGCACCCTCTAAGAGTGCGAACCAAAGGTCTATGCAATAGGCCACGGACGCTCTACCAACTGTTAACAGCTTTAAAAATAGACTTGACAGATGGTTGATGACAAAATATAAGTCCTGCAAAAGAAATTAATAACGAGTGTGTGAATTACAACACTGTGTGATATGGTCATACTCGTATCAGCTAAATGCTGCTAGATCATTAAGAGCCCGTACTATCTTTTCTACTGCTCTCTTCACACTCACGCCCGTCTTTCATATGCCAGGTGAAAAAGGATGATCGCCAAGTTAGCGAGCAGTTATAGGTATTCTGTTTTTTAAAGGGTTTTTTATATGTATTAAATTTTTTTCATACCGTTAAGACGTCAATACAATCCATAAACAGGTGATCTTCTAAACCTTTTACAGCAAAAATCACAAAACTGTCGCGGGTTTGAGTTGGATTATTTAAAGATACTTAAAAAATATATAAAATCTAGCTGCAACATTAGATTATAATTGAAATGATCTTACATGTTGTGCATTAAAACTTATAAACATACTGTATTTTAACTGTTAAATCACGTCTGTTAAATGAGCGAAATCGACAAAAGTTCGTATAGGGACTCTTAATAAAAAATAAATATACTAATGTTAAATATTTGAGAGCCGTAAAAACCTCTTGCCAGCTCCTATACTAAGCAGCACAAATATTTTGTTACATTATTTAATTACACATCTCTAAATTGTATCATAAGGAAATAATATGGTTGAAATGTTTGCATAAAACAATAATATGTTAATATTCAAGATAAACATAACAATATATAAAAATATATATTATATTTCATAATAACTGTTAATGCTCTTTACAAAGAACTTTTTCAGGTTATCAACATTTTATATGATTTTTAACTGAAATTCTTGAGCAATGTGTATATTTTTAAATGGTAACATAATATCTCTGATCTTTGTAGTAAAGAATTTAATTATCACGATGTAAATCTGACCAAAGGCCAACAATGAGTTTTTATGACAAAGAATATCCAAATATAGAAGATGTTTTTTACATTTTACTAACTTTACAAACAAACTTATAAAAGTTGCCAATGTTAGACCGGAAATTCTGATGTGCAATAATAAAAAAGCATTCAATGACTTGGCGATTACTGCTTGTTATCATCTTATCATCTCTATATCTTAGGGCCTCTGTGGTCTAGTGGTAGAGAGCATGGCTCTTGACTTGGAGGTCGTAGGTTCGATTCCCGTGTTGGAAACATGATATTTCCAAGTTTGGTTAGGACAATGCAGGCATGCAATGAGCATGTAAAAAGTCGGTCCTGCGCCTAATCTCTCGCCGGTCGTGTCGGTCTGCTGTCCCACTGGGTTATGAGAGTAAATGTATAGCGAGTGCTCTTGTGTACTGCGCACACACTTGGGCACTATAAAAATTACTCCTGCTTAGCTGGCCTGGTTTCAATGAAACCAGCCACCGTCACCGAAACCGGTGTGGGAGCTATTATTATTATTATTATCTTAGGGAATACTCACTTATCGCCCTTTGGTTCTCCATCAAGTGCTAGCTGGGTTCTGTACCGAGGATACAGCGGTTCTGTCTCATCGATCTCTATACGGAAGGTTCCATCCACCAGAGCAGACAGTTTGAGGGCATACTTCCACTAGAAAAATATAGAATTAAATTATTGTTAGCTGCCTTCAGTGTCCTACTGCTGAGCAGTGCCGTAAATAGCCTTTTTTGCGCCCTGTGGCAGCTTCTACAAGTACACCCTTGTTTTTTAACCAACTCCCAAAAAGGAGGTTATATGTTTGGCTGTGGATATTTTTTTTACTACATTGAGAAACATCTCTGGGGCGCAGCGGAAACTTATCGGGAGCAAACCGAAAAAATAAGAGTCCTGCCTAGTCTGGCCAATGCCCAATGGCCATTCTGGCACCCACCAGAGTCTACGCCCTGTGCCTGGGCACCGGTGGCACCGCCCTATTTACGGCACTGCTGCTGAGCAAAGGCCCTCTTTCAATAGTTCACGATTTTGTGATATGCTTGGCCACTCTTTGTGGAAAGCATTCAGTTTGTTGTGATACCTTTTCTTAAATAATCCTTCAATCGCGGATTCTTGGAAATGCTATTGTATTTTAATATTGTTGCGATCACCGGTGCTCTTATGGGGCTTGAAGGCTTAAATACTTTTATTTTTCTTGTAAAGATAGGATGGTGGCACTTTGCATATTAAAAAAGTTCTCACATTTGAAAACAAATTGTATGGTTTTATATTCCATGTGGTATTTTTATCATAACATCACACAAGTTTTGTCTAAGAATAGCATAGAAATAGGCAATTATATCAAACTATTTCAGTTATTAAAAATAGATCTTAATTATATCATATCACTGGAATACAAACCAAGAAGAGTTTTTAGAGAAAAAGGAGCTTTTTATAACTTTTTAGAGAATTCATTGTTATTTTAATTTTATAAACAATTCCACATCAAATTCCATGCACACACACTATCCACTCAGAGTGAGAGAAATAGCACGATAGTAATTTACTTATGTATTAAGGTTGGTATTTTGCTATAGCTTCATCGGTGTAAAAATATTATACTCACAATAACATTTTTGCTTTCAGATTCCGCGTCGATAGTGTTCACCTCAGCTGAGAGAGCATTTCCGTGGACTATAACTGTATCTATATTCAGCACATACTGTGATTTATCTGGCTTGAAGGGGCGAAGTCTTTTGCAGAAGCCCGACTGTTCACAGGTCTTAAAATTGTTCCTGTCGACTCCCACTGCTACTCCAACCACGAAGAACACGGCCAGAAGAAGACTTAAGGTCTTCATGCTGAAAAAAAGATACGATGATTCGTATTTTGTACAGAAGGCCGGTTCATAACCATTTATTCAATAAACGTACCTGGCGGATTTTATTCTCCCACTTATAATGTACGTAAAATGTGACGTTGTATTTAGTTTACTAAAAAAACATTTCAATGGTTGAATATATTTATTTTAAAAATAATTTTTATTTTACAAAATTTTTCACACACGACAGTCGAAGACAATGACAGAAATAAACTTTTTTTTATTTCAAATGCGGCAAAAGCAAAACTTGAACCTATACGAATCGTGAGCTAATAATCGACTAACAGGCAATCGAATCGGGCACGATTAATACAAACTGATTAAATAATACACATTAAAGCTGAAAATATTTTGCCATAATGTACCAAAAACTAAATAACTTTTATTAACCTTCTAATAATTACTAATTAGCGGGATATAAGTCGTAGTTAATCACTAAAGAAAATTTTTTATCGATTATAAATCGATGATGACGTATTACGATTAACGGCTATGACGTGGAATAAATTTCGTCATTTTTCGGCGTTTATGGCTGGTTTACACGTATTAAGTAGTAACTAAATTTTAACTTAATTTGAAGTGCCTGCCGGAAATGTGCAAGTGACAAGCCCCGCCTGCCAACCTAACAGAAAATAGTCAAAATTATAATTTCCTTATTTAGTACTCAACTAAATTTTAACTTGCTACTTACTACTAAATTGTGTGTTTACATGCAATAAGTAACTTAAAATTTAGTTAACTACTTATCTACTTAATACGTGTAAACCAGCCCTTAGTGTTTACTAGAATAAAATCTATAAAATTATTTAATTTATAAATATAAATAAACTTGCAAAAATGCGAAAAAATGACGATACACTAGTTGCGACTTGCGTTGCGACTTGCGAGCTTTACAAACCTAACGTCATGGAAGTAGTGCATAAAATAATGTTACGGACAGGGCTTCATAACATTATCGAATAACAGAAAAAATATCGTTACGTACCGTTATTTTCATAATGGTAGCCAGATAACGTTATTTTTTATAACGATATCTATAGTAAAATAACGTTATATTTACCGTTATTATTATAACGATATTTTTTCGTTATGTATAAACGAACAAATATCGTTATAATAATAACGGTAAATATAACGTTATTTTCTGGTATCAGGTAAGCGATCGTGCACGGTGCACTAAAATATTTCACTCGCAACCCACTTTTTTTGCGAGATTGTGCTTACCTACTTTTAGGAGTTTAATACATACCTAGAGAAATAATAAAAATAATAGTTATGTCATGACTTTCTTGACGGACTATAATGTTATCAAAGAACATATTATATTTACTGTTATAAATCTATACTTTTTACATGCTAATTACATGTCCTGACTGACTGACTGATTCATCATCGCTGAGCAAAAACGGTTAAAGTTACAGCCACGAAATTTGGTGAGTAGGGTTGTTTTATTAAGTAGACACCCACTAAGGAAGGAATTTTGAAAATTTTACCCCGAAGGGGGTGAAATAGGGGTTGAAAGTTTGAATGAAAGTCCGTTATTTCTTGAGTTAGAAACATGAAACTTTATTTTTGGGTAACTGATTAAAAATGATTGGATACGTGTTTAAGCGTTTTTGGAAATTCTATCCCCAAGGGGGTGAAATAGGGGTTGAAAGTTTAAATGAAAGTCCGTCATTTCTTAAGTTAGAAACATGAAAGTTTATTTTTGGACTGCTGATTAAAAATTAATGGATATGTATTTAAGCGTTTTTGGAAATTCTACCCCTAAGGGGGTGAAATCGGGGTTGAAAGTTTGAATGAACGTCCGTCATTTCTTGAATTAGAAACATGAAACTTTATTTTTGTCCTACTGATTAAAAATAAACGGATACGTATTTAAGCGTTTCTGGTAATTCTACCCCCAAGGGGGTGAAATTGGGGTAGAAAGTTTCAATGAAAGTCCATCATTATTTTTTGAGTAAGAAACATGAAAGTTTATTGACATTTGCGTTTGACGTTTGCTTAAATAGGGTCTCGTTTTTACCCTTTGTATAAGGAATCACGAAAAGGGGAAAACTATCCATCTTTATTATTATACTATGTTAACGCGGACGAAGTCGCGGGCAACAGCTAGTCCTATATAACGTTATAACATTAAGCGTTATTAATATCAATTTTTAACGTTATTTTTTATATCGGGTAAATTTTCATAACGTTATCTATGCTCTTGAAGCAGTAACGTTATGAAAAAATAACGTTATTTGAAGCCGGTTACGGACACGGACAGTTGTTTACTTCTGCGCGTACTTTCTAGAAAAGTCCAACCGTTGTTTATGTGAATTACGTGTTTATGTAAACAATCCAGAATGGAACGTTCCAGAAAGCGTCGCGGGCCATATAAAAGGTAAACAAGCCGGCGTTCAGTTCAGTTTTATCTGAGCGATCTTCGAGGCGACTTCGAAGTGAGAACAAGTGATCAATAGTGAGTGACAGTGATAGTGCTTAGTGTTTGGACTTAGTGATTAGTGTGAGCTAGTGTTTGTGAATAAAGTCTTCAAGAGAGTCACCAGGGCTTTCTTTCCGAATCCGAAGAACCCTAGCACGTAACAATAATTATGATAAAGCTGAACCGTGATTCTCATTTACAAAAGCAAAAACTATGCAAAAACTCATAAGAGTGAAAGAGAACGATATAATATTATTTTTGCCTTTTCTGGTTGTTCCAGTTTTGGAGTCCAAAATGTTATTATTCAGAGCTCTTGTAACAATGCTTAAATACTTACTAATAATGCGAAAGTATCTTTGAGCGCCTTCACATTATGTCGCAAGCAGTGCCGCGGCAGCTGCGCTGCAGCCGCGCGACTTCATACAAAAGAGAGTCGCGCGGCTGCCGCGCGGCTCGTTGTAAGTATGGAAGTCGCGCCGCGCGCGGCTGCCGCAACACTCGCGACGTAATGTGAAGGCAGCCTAACTGCCTGTCTCGCTTTCACGCCAAAACTACTGAACCGATTGTAATGAAATTTTGTATGACACCGATAGTCTAAAGCCTGAGAAAGGACATAGGCTACTTATTAACTGGACAAAGGGGTTGCAAAGGGGTGAAAATGCGTCAATTTGTTTAAATTAGGTTAGTTATGGGTTAGTTCCAAAAATTCATAATAGTTGGCACCGTGCGTTTCCTACAATCTACATCGCGCTGACGCTTGCAATGTAAATATAAAAATATTTGCATGATATAATATAAAAATTTATCAAAATTTTCGAAAATTTGCTGTCAAAAATTGCCATCAGATTCTGGTAGACCTATATTATCAGGGCTCGAAAACGTTATTTTTAATAACGGTTTTGATTCGTTCGGAACGGTTCACTGCAATAACGTTTTTGGGAACAAAAACGTATTTGAGAACGATTTGAGAACGTTTTGAAAACCGAAATGTTTGGATGTTTGGATCAGGGCTCGAAAACGTTATTTTTAATAACGGTTTTGATTCGTTCGGAACGGTTCACTGTAATAACGTTTTTGAGAACAAAAACGTACGTATTTTGTTTTTAGGCAAGTAATTATTAATATACAAAAAAGTGCAAGCAGAACTCGTGCACGAAGAGTTCCGAGTTCCGTACCATTAGGTACAGAGCAAAAATAGGCCAAAAAATGTTTTTTGTGTATATGGGAGTCCCCCTCAAATATTTATATTATTTTAATTTTAAATGGTTTTTTTATGTTTTTCACTCTATTTCGATTAAAATTTCCCAGAGCTTTTTTTTTATAAAAATAAGTTTTTTTATTTAATTCGTGATGAAGTAGAAACACTTTATATGGCAAAACAACATGATATTTTGTCGAGAAAGCTAGTATGTAGTTATATTATAATAAAAAAAAGACGGGTTGCACTCCGGGAGTGCCGGCAGAAGTGGAAACTTGATTATTAACGTTGTGCATTTTTGAAAAACCATTTTTAATTAATCGATACCCTTACAATCGATTAAAAAAATATCGACATCGAAAAAAAAACAATCGATTGTTCGATTAATCAATTTCGATTAAAATTAATCACTTATTTTTAATAAATGATTAAAAATAAGTAATGATTTAATCATTACTTATTTTTAATCATTGCTTAATTTTAATCATTACTTAATTTTAACCATTTCTTAATTTTAATAATTACTTAATTTTAATCATTACTTAATTTTAATCATTAGTTAGTTTTAATCATTAAAGTTCATTATGTTAGTTTTAATCAAAATTTCGCCTTCCTTAACCTATTTGCTAAGAAATTGCCGAGCGCGTGTTGACGCGGTCATATTATTTACGAAAACTGATCCCATTTTAAAATTTTGTTCCCGAAGGCGTCTCTAATATATTTTTTCAATTCAACAGATAGCTTGAGAAGCTTATAAAATTTACAGTGGTGAGAAATAATTAGAGTAATTCTTATTTTTATGGTATTTTTGTCATAAGTGTCATCTATTAGTTCAGTGTCTACCATTAGGTACTTTCCCGTATATCGATTATTTGTTTTATTAACTGTGTCCGAATCGATTTTTCGTAATCGAATCACTTTCTACTAATTCTAATGCGATTTTTTCTACACATTATTATCAATCAAATGAGCCACATCGGCGCTTCAAAGATCATCAGTTTAGGTCAAGTATTTCTACCTCTTCAATATTTATGTCGAAAAAGTCATGGTTTTGTGTTCTCATAGCGATGTTGCGTAATTATTATAATTTTTACAATATAAAGTAAGTACTAGATAGCTGATAGCGCCCAAAACTCCTGTGTTCGTGGGTGTTTGTAGGTGATCGTGTGTGTTTGTAAGTGTTCGTGGGTGTTTGTGGGTGTTCGTGTATGTTTGTGAGTGTTTGTGGGTGTTTGTTGGTGTTTGTGGGTGCTTGTGGATGTTTGTGAGTGTTCGTGAGTGCTTGTGAGTGTTCGTGAGTGTTTGTGGGTGTTCGTGTGTGTTTGTGAGTGATCGTGTGTGTTTGTGATTGTTCGTGGGTGTTTGTGGGTGTTCGTGTGTGTTTGTGAGTGTTTGTGGGTGCTTGTGGGTGATCGTGTTTGTTTGTGTAGAACATCCAACGACGTCCAATCACCAAAACCAACGTCCAACGTCCAACAACCAACGTCCAAACACCAACACCAACGTCCAACGTCCAAACACCAACACAAACGTCCAACGTCCAACATCCAACGTCCAACGTCCAACGCCCAACAACCGACGTCCAAACACCAACACCAACGTCCAACGTCCAACATCCAACGTCCAACGCCAACACCAATACCAACACCAATACCATCGCCAATACCAACATCCAACGTCCAACGTCCAACATCTAACGTCCAACGCCAACACCAACACCAACGCCAATACCAACACCAATACCATCGCCAATACCAACATCCAACGTCCAACGTCCAACACCAACGTCCAACACCAACACCAACGTCCAACGCCCAACAACCGACATCCAACACCAACACCAACTTCCAACGACCAACACCAAAACCAACATCCAACACCAACGACCAACACCAACACCAACGTCCAACACCAACACCAACGTCCAACACCCAACGTCCAACGCCAACACCAATATCAACGCCAACGCCAACACCAAACTCCAACACCAACGTCTAACGTCCAGCGTGCAACACCAACACCAACGTCCAACACCAGCGTCCAACACCAGCACCAACGTCCAACGTCCAACACCAACACCAACGTCCAACACCAACACCCGGACGTGTTTGTGGGTACTTGTAGGTGATCGTGTGTGTTTGTGAGTGTTTGTGAGTGTTCGTGGGTGTTCGTAGGTGTTCGTGGGTGTTCGTGTGTGTTTGTGTGTGTTTGTGGGTGCTTGTGGGTGATCGTGTGTGTTTGTGAGTGTTTGTGAGTGTTCGTGGGTGTTTGTGAGTGTTCGTGTGTGTTTGTGAGTGTTTGTTGGTGTTCGTGAGTGTTTGTGGGTGTTCGTGGGTGTTTGTGGGTGTTCGTGAGTGTTTGTGAGTGTTTGTGAGTGTTTGTGGGTGTTCGTGTGTTTGTGAGTGTTTGTGGGTGTTCGTGTGTGTTTGTGTCCAACATCCAACGACGTCCAACACCAACGTCCATCACCAACATCCAACGTCCAACACCAACGTCCAACACCAACACCAACGTCCAACATCCAACGTCCAACGTCCAACGCCCAACAACCGAAATCCAACACCACCGTCCAACGTCCAGCGTGCAACACCAACACCAACGTCCAACACCAACGTCCAACACCAACGACCAACACCAACACCAACGTCCAACACCAACACCAACGTCCAACACCCAACGTCCAACGCCAACACCAATATCAACGCCAACGCCAACACCAAACTCCAACACCACCGTCCAACGTCCAGCGTGCAACACCAACATCCAACATCCAGCACCAACGCCCAACAACCAACGTCCAAACACCAATACCAACGTCCAACTTCCAACACCAACACCAACGTCCAACACCAACGTCCAACACCAACACCCGGACGTGTTTGTGGGTACTTGTAGGTGATCGTGTGTGTTTGTGAGTGTTTGTGAGTGTTCGTGGGTGTTCGTAGGTGTTCGTGGGTGTTCGTGTGTGTTTGTGTGTGTTTGTGGGTGCTTGTGGGTGATCGTGTGTGTTTGTGAGTGTTTGTGAGTGTTCGTGGGTGTTTGTGAGTGTTCGTGTGTGTTTGTGAGTGTTTGTTGGTGTTCGTGAGTGTTTGTGAGTGTTCGTGAGTGCTTGTGAGTGTTCGTGAGTGTTTGTGGGTGTTCGTGGGTGTTTGTGGGTGTTCGTGAGTGTTTGTGAGTGTTTGTGGGTGTTCGTGTGTGTTTGTGAGTGTTTGTGGGTGTTTGTGGGTGTTCGTGTGTGTTTGTGAGTGTTTGTGGGTATTCGTGTGTGTTTGTGTCCAACATCCAACGACGTCCAACATCAACGTCGATCACCAACACCAACGTCCAACAACCAACGTCCAAACACCAACACCAACGTCCAACATCCAACGTCCAACGTACAACGCCCAACAACCGACGTCCAAACACCAACGTCCAACATCAAACGTCCAACGCCAACACCAACACCAATACCAACACCAATACCATCGCCAATACCAACATCCAACGTCCAACACCAACGTCCAACACTAACGTCCAAAACCCAACGTCCAACGCCCAACAACCGACATCCAACACCAACACCAACGTCCAACGTCCAACACCAACACCAACGTCCAACACCAACGTCCAACACAAACACCAACGTCCAACACCAACGTCCAACGCCAACACCAATACCAACGCCAACACCAAACTCCAACGTCCAACACCAACACCAACGTCCAACGTCCAGCGTGCAACACCAACAGCAACGTCCAACACCAACACCAACGTCCAACACCAGCGTCCAACACCAACAGCAACGTCCAACACCAACACCAACGTCCAACGTCCAACACCAACACCAACGTCCAACGTCCAACGTCCGACACCAACACCATTACCAACGCCAACGCAAACACCAACGCCAACGTCCAACACCAACGTCCAACACCAACACCAACGTCCAACGTCCAACATCCAACGTCCAACGCCCAACAACCCACATCCAACGCCAACACCAACGTCCAACGTCCAACACCAACACCAACGTCCAACACCAACACCAACGTCCAACACCAACACCAACGTCCAACACCAACGTCCAACGCCAACACCAAACTCCAACGTCCAACACCAACACCAACGTCCAACGTCCAGCGTGCAACACCAACACAAACGTCCAACGTCCAACACCAGCGTCCAACACCAACACCAACGTCCAACATCCAGCGTCCAACACCAACACCAACGTCCAACACCAGCATCCAACACCAACACCAACGTCCAACACCAACACCAACGTCCAACACCAACGTCCAACGCCAACACCAACGTCCAACGTCCAGCGTCCAACACCAACGTCCAACACCAACACCAACGTTCAACACCAACGTCCAACACCAACACCAACGTCCAACGCCCAACAACCGACGTCCAAACACCAACACCAACGTCCAACGTCCAAACACCAACACAATCGCCAACACCAACATCCAACGTCCAACGTCCAACACCAACACCAACGTCCAGCGTCCAATGCCAACACCAACACCAACGCCAATACCAAACCAAACTCCAACGTCCAACACCAACACCAACGTCCAACGTCCAGCGTCCACCACCAACACCAACGTCCAACACCAACACCAACTTCCAACACCAATGTCCAACACCAACACCAACACCAACGTCCAACGCCCAACAACTGACGTCCAAACACCAACACTAACGTCCAACGTCCAACGCCCAACAACTGACATCCAAACACCAACACCAACGTCCAACGTCCAACGCCCAACAACCGACGTCCAAACACCAACACCAACGTCCAACGTCCAAACACCAAAACCATCGCCAACACCAACACCAACGTCCAACGTCCAACGTCCAACACTAACACCAACGTCCAACACCAACACCAACGTCCAACGTCCAACGCCAACACCAATACCAACGCCAACGCCAACACCAAACTCCAATGTCCAACACCAACACCAACGTCCAACGTCCAGCGTCCAACACCAACACCAACGTCCAACGTCCAACACTAACACCAACGTCCAACACCAACACCAACGTCCAACGTCCAACGCCAACACCAATACCAACGCCAACGCCAACACCAAACTCCAATGTCCAACACCAACACCAACGTCCAACGTCCAGCGTCCAAACACCAACACCAACGTCCTACGTCCAAACACCAACACCATCGGCAACACCAACATCCAACGTCCAACACCAACACTAACGACCAACACCAACGTCCAACGTCCAGCGTCCAACACCAACACCAACGTCCAACGTCCAACACCAACACCAACGTCCAACACCAACACCACACAATTTTAATCCATATTTAATTTTAAATGTTACTTAATTATTTTAATTATTACTAATTTTAATTATTATTTAATTTTAAATATTACTTAATTTTAATTATCATTTAATTTTAATTTCAATGTTACAACACTAGTAACTCTCCAACCGGAGAGTTACTAGTGTTGTAACATTGAACTTGTCTTACGCGTTTTGTATGGTTTTTCGATCAACACGAAAATCTGGCGCGAGTTTCACAGTTTTTACCGATTTTTGCTTTTTTGCTCGATATCAATAACGATAATAGGTAGGCTCTTGAAATTTATCATAGAGTCCTTGACTATATGAGTTCTTTATTAATTAATAAAACCAATAAAAAATTAATAAAATTAATCCCATAGAAAAAACACAATTATTGACCTTATTTTGCTCTGTAACGGTACGGAACCCTCTATGAGTGAGTCCGACTCGCACTTGGTCTATAATTGCCTCGGCGTGCTCGCCGCAAACGAATGCCCGAAAAATAATAGTTAATTTTGTTATATATTTAGCTTTTCATCGAGGAAACGGGAAAAACGGTTTAAAAACGTTTTAAGGATCAAAAACGAAAAAATCATAACGTTCTCAAATAGTGTTCCTAATAGCGTTCTGTTCCGAACGAAAACGAAATATAACGTTCTTTAGGTACTTAAGGCGATAACGTTACGAAAAATATAACGTTTTTCGAGCCCTGCTATATTTATCTAGGCCCTAGGACAATTACAGCTAGTAAATTATAATGCTTCAGAAATGCTTAAATTCTTGAGTCTCTTGACTAATAGTCTTTGAAGATACTACGTCTATTAGCGCTCGACTATACTAATATACTATAGGTACAAAACGAATAATAAGTTCAGTTAGAGGGCCCTAGCCCCTAGCAGTCTTTTTGTAGCGATCGCGATACTATGCCATAATATCCGCGATAACAATCGGAGGTTCTAGGAATTCCCATTGTATTCTTTTGTTCTCGCGATCACCGTGCTCGCGCGGGGCCTGAAGGATTAAACCATTTTTAAAAAATACAATAACGAAATAAATAACATTAACAATAAAGTTTTAATAAATTAAACCTATTAACAACTTAAAAATATAATTAACAATGCAGCTTAACAAAATAGATAATTATTTTTATAATTATAATATTATAAATAACAGTTTCATACTTTAGTGTTGCCAGTGGTCTAACCATGCAAAATTTTGTTGCTTTAGTTTTTTTTACTTTTAACAGCTTTTAACAAAGATTAGTTCAAAATTCATCACTCGTTTTCATAAATAATAATAATAATAATATCAATGGACGCTTCACACCACGTCAGTCTGGCCCCATGGTAAGTACCTTAAGGACTTGTGTTACGGGTACCAGACAATGGAAATATATTTAATACTTTTATATTTATACTATATATATATTTAAGATTTTTATTATATTATACACATATTATTTAATACACATCCATGACCCAGGAACTTTCAAAACTTTTTGTTCCGTCGGCGGGATTCGAACCCGCGACCCCCGGCTTGAGCTACTGACAGCCCACCCACTGAGTCACAGAGGTTGTCATCTCAATATCAAGATTCAAGCTGTACCATTTGTCTCATTTATAGAAAATAGATAATAGATTAGAAAACAAGAAAGTTGAAACTTTCTTGTTTTCTAATCTATTATCTTTTTATATTTTGAATACCCTTTTTGTTCATTCTACTCTATGATGAACATTTAGATGTTTCCTTAAGCTATGTGTATAACGATAGACTTTTTTGCATTGCGGGCATGGATGTACTGTTTCCTTTTGATTCATAAGTTTATAATTCATTGTCATCTCAACTTCATGTTGTAGAGGAGGTATATCACTTGTTATAGAATTAAATAGAAATACATTCGGTTCAGCTAAGTCTTCTGGTAGATTTTCATTCATGTTATTGTTCCTAGTACTTGTGTTGTTATTGTTTAGCAGTTCATTTGTTTTTTCGCCATATTTTGTTGTATCCATTGATTCCTGTAATGAAATTTTGATGCAAATGTTATATTCTTTTTTAATGAACATTTTAATTTATTAAACATGGTGCAATATCCTGAGATCTCAAGAAAAGTGGCTAAAGAGACAAGGGCATTGTTTAATCAAAAGTCAGATTACAATTTTTTTAAACATTAAAATGAACATACCATACATACCATACAACATACCTGATTATCCAGTAATGGTGGCCACTTTTGACTACATTCCAATTCTGGAGCAGAAGATATGGATTCATCTTGACTGTGCAATCCACTATCTGCTTGGCTGTGAAGTTGTATGTCATGTGCTGAAAAACAAAATAAAAAAATTAGTTATCTTAACATAGAACATTGATAAAATAAAATATCAAGATACATCTATGATCTATTATTGTTCAGGATATATGGTCATATACACATCTATGGCCTTGACATAAAACTGTCCTATGTCCTTTACCAGGACTCACAGTATCTCTGTACCAACTTTCATCTAAATCTGTTTAGAGGTTTAAGTGAAAAGAGGTCACAGAACACACAGACAGACAGGGAAAAGACAGACAGATAAACACACTTGCACAATTGAATTATTGGAATAAGTATTGCTTTATATCAGCTTAATGTAGTCTTTGAATTCTACATCTTTTAAATTACATAAGCAGGATGATATACATACTAATATTATAAATGCGAAAGTGTGACTATAACCACTGAACTGATTTTGATGAAATGTATGGAGACACTGAGTTTTGGAAAAGGATATAAGATGCTTCCTACAAAAATGTATGGTCCCCGTGCAATGAACGAATGGTGGTGCAACCATAAAGTTAATATACCTAGTGGAATAGAGCAATAATCTCGAGATGTCAAAAGATACCGAAATTGATTTACATCTGTGTGTATGTATACACATACACTTACACAAGCATCATTCTAAGAGATTAAATTGTCAATGCGCTGATAAGTGCCGACTGGACGTCAAACAGATGAAAAAAATTGGTTCTGCAGTCACATATCACACGTCTCTTTTTACCACGCAGTGTTACTGATAGTGACATCTCGCTTGCTCAGGCCTTTCTCTATTCAGCTAGGTATATTGACTTTATGGGCGCAACAGAGTTGTGGGCGTCATATAATGTAAATATTTACCATTAATACAAGATTTAATTGTAGAATTAATCATAGACAAGGCACCCCACTGGTCTTTATCCGCTTGGTTGATAACTCCTGCGAATATCTTATACTTTCTCATCTGTGCCATATATGTCCGGGTGTATTCCAGTCTCGCTTCTCTCTGTTCCGGTGACTCGCTGTGTCTCATCTGATAATTATATATCCGGGAACGCTGTAGACGGATTTCTCGTTGTTCCGGTGTCTCCTTCTGTCTGTACTTCAGTGTTTGCCTTCTAGAACTCTCTAGACGTTTGCTCCTCTGTTCTGGGGTCTCATTTCTGCGCGACTCTAATTTATAGATGCGGGATAAACTGTACTTTACGGGACGCTGCTCTGGCGTTTCATATTTATTTGTTAGAAACTACACAATGCAAGAAGTCTTTCGGTGAAGTCGGTTTTTGAAGCAACCTAGTAGTTTTCGAGAAATAAATTATTAAAAATCTCAAAATTAGATCAAAATTTTTGATTAATTTACGTCACTACCATCACTACTATAACTGTCTATGACTGACTACCAACCTTATAACACTACGATCTGTCATTTGCGTTTCTTTACGTGAAAGTTAATTCTATGCAGTCAATGTATACAAAATTTTGGGGTCTTTTTGGGGTATTTATGTTGTAAATACATTTGAAATGTAAAATTTTATGTATTTACGTGTAATTTGTTGAAAATATTAATAATTTAATTTTAAATGAAATATCGTGTTTCTACTTTCTACTGTGCAACAACGAAACGCAACGACGCCATTTTGTTTTATGCGTCGTGTATCTGGAAATGTTAGTCATCGTTTGTTGCTCTTGCAGTCGAGATCGTTTTACGTACTCCTGTCTGACTACATTTGTATGACTACCATGGCGTCTCCGAAGCCCCAGTCTTCGAGTTCCGCTGAATCGCCTGAAAAGTTGAGTGAAGTGCAAGTGTTGGACTCAACAGAGCCGCTTGTTACGGCCTCCTTTTCAGTGCCTTTGTGTAGTGCGCAAGTGATGGACTCTACTGAGCCGCTTGTGCCTACTTCGCCTGCTGGTCCTAGTGGGATGGCTGGTCCTAGTGGGATGGCTGGTCCTAGTGGGATCGCTGGTCCTAGTAGGATCGCTGGTCCTAGTGGGATGGCAGATCTCGTCATGCCAGTTTCCACATCATCTGAAGACTTGCATGAGCCAGCAACCCCTTCTGGTTCATCGGGAAGGCGAATCCATTATTACTCGGAAGAGTTGAGGTTAGTAGGCTAAAGTTTACAATCATGCCCAACAATTTAAGTAGGTTTAAATGTAATAATTAATTTATTAATGATTCTTATAATACATATATAAATATATTTCATGTTATTTGTTTTAAATGATAATAATATAAATATTTTTAACAACAAATATTCATATGATAAAATGAGAAAAGTCGGCAAACATCTTTTGTCAAATGACAGAAAAATGATCAAAAACATCAGTCTTACTTAACTACTTAGCCACGGATACCGCAGCGGGGGGGGCGGGGGGGGCGCAGCCCCCCCTAAAGGGGGGCTCGGGGGGCGCAGCCCCCCGCCAAAACAAAAATAAACAATCCAGAAAGTCCAAAAGTAGGTTAGGTTAGGTTGGAACGTAGACCACAACACCCAGAAATAGGAGCCCCGCGCAGCGGGGCTCCGTCAACTGATAATTGAAGCTAGTTGTGCCAAATTGAGGGTCATTGGTCTCTATGTATGAGACGGATGGTATGAGGTATGAGACGGAGACGTGACAGACGGACATAGTCCCAAGAATTGTACTCTATATTGTAATATATATATATATACAATATACATCCTTCACTCAACCACAGCCTTGTGATGCTTCAAAAACACTTCGTAAACACCCAAGAACAGTTATTGTACTTTGGGTAGCTGGGAGTTGTGTGAATCTCTTTCAACTTGTCATTCAACTTGCTTTATTTTTGTTTTAGGTCTATGTGGAACTGGAAAAAAATCTTCACAAGACTTGGGACGGTACAGCAGTGTATCCAGTTTGCTGAGGAGAGAGGATTTATTCCTAAGCAGAAAATGTGTCATATACACCACAAGCCAATGACGCTGTCTACTGAAACCCAGTTTGGCAGATTCCGCTGCAGAAAGAGCAACTGCAGGAACAGGAGTGTGAGCCGGGTACAAGGAACCTGGTTTGAAAATGTGAGGTTATGCATCACATTAGCATTTCAAATAATGTATGCTTTTAGCGAGGGCTTGTCTTATATGCAAGTACAAAAACAACTTGCTACCGAAGATGAGCCTGTGATTTCGATGAAAACCGTGGCGGACTGGTACAGCTATTGCCGAGAAACAATTGTTATTTATGAGCTGGAAAATAACCAAGCAAGTGAGAAAATAGGAGGACCAGGAAAAATAGTACAAATAGACGAATCCAAATTTGGCAAAAGAAAATATAACCGTGGTCGACAGATCGAAGGTCATTGGGTGATAGGGATGATCGAAGATGGGAGCGATGATCTTCGGCTGGAAGTGTGTCCTGACAATGAGAGGTCTGCGGAAATATTGGTGCCACTCATCAAGAAGCATGTTCAGGAAGGTTCTATCATCCATACTGATTATTGGAGAGCTTACATGAGCCTTCCTGAGCATGGATATACACATAAGAGGGTGAATCACAGTGATCCTACAAACAAATTTGTGGCACCAGATGGGACACACACACAGCGCATTGAGAGCCAGTGGAGGGGATTGAAAAAGCAATTCAGGCAGGAACAAAATAAAGCAGATTTCACGGATTGGCTATGCGAATATCTATGGAGGCGAAAAATAAGGGTCAACCATACCGATCCATTTGAAGAATTATTAAAGGCAATTAAGTATGTGTATGTGGACAATACAAATTAATTAAAAGTATTGTCAACTAAATTTTTTTGTTTTATTTAGTTTGCCAAAGTCCTGTAGATCACGTGATAGGTTAGGAATTTTGTTGTTATTTTTTCTAACAGACAACAGTAATCTCTTTATACCCCTGAAAGGCAATTTTGTAGGAAATAGGCAAGTCCCCCCTCCACTCCCCCCCTTCATTTGATGATCCAAAACTGAATTTCAACACTTTTAGTGCAGTTATAACCTCAAACTTCAATCATGAATATCTCAGAAACCAAGAGCTTGCTTCAAGTGGGGGGGGTATCAGGGGGTACCCCCCCCTCAAAAAAATGGCCTCCCTTGAGGAATAGCCAATGTCAGTAAATTCGTGACGTAGGTATAAAGGAGAGACTATATTATATTATATTGTCGATGGTGAAAACTGCGAACATTGACATTGGATCTGTCAGAAGTTGGCGGGCTTTTTAAAAAGAGAAGTCGTATTTTTTCAATTTTTGCGAAATTAATTATTTAAAATAGTTTATATAAAGCATTTTAATAATAAAACAACGCAAAACGGTGGAATAATAGACGTTGAAATGGAGGATCCTGGGGGGACAGCCCCTGGGAAACCCGGCAGAAAAAGGCCGCGAGGGCCTGATACTGACGAAGACAGGGATGTTTTAGATGAGTCATTTTACATCCCGTATAGTAAACCCGGCTACAGACGCTTATTCCCTGAGAAGTCCCAATCTCAGGAGTATATCGTATACACCGAATCCACCCAAACCGATAGCAATATCGGCAACAAAAATCCGTTAACACTAACATCCATATTCAAAGAAGAAATCAAAGGAATAACCGGCATAAAAAGAGTAGCAGCCAATAAAATAGCAATAGCATTCTCCCAGGCAAGTTATGCCAATAATTACTTGCTGAATGAAAACTTCCATAGAAAAAATAATTTCAAAGCATTCATCCCAGCTAGGAGCATCGAAAAGATAGGAGTACTACGGTATGTACCGACTAGGATAAGTAATGAAGACCTATTCAAAAAGTTAACTTCTGCCTATGAAATTATTGGAGTGAGAAGGTTCACCAAAAAAGTTAATGGCAAAGTGAAACCGTTTCAAACGGTTTCTGTGACATTTCTCTCCAATATACTACCACAATCTGTCTCATTAGATATTTTTAATTATAAAGTATATGAATATAACCCTCCTTTGCTGCAATGTTACAAGTGCTTTAAATTTAATCACCATGCTAAGATATGTAAATGTGTCCAAAAATGTTCGATTTGTTCAAAGGAACATCATTATTCTAAGTGCCCTGATGATCAGGCACTGCATTGTGCCAACTGTGGTGGACCACATCTTGCTATATCTAGAAACTGTCCGGTTAAGCAAAAGAAAATATTGGAAAAACAAAATAAACAAAATAAAATGGCATACGCAAATGTGACTAAAAACACTGACCACACTTACAGTTTGGCACATTACAGTACTGATTTCCCGGCTTTACCACACAAAAAACATGAGATAACTAATGAGGAATTAATACAAGGTATAATAAAAAGCGACAACATTTTAAAGTCTTTAGTAGCTACATTAGTAAATTTAAGTAACAGTAATAAAAAAATGACAACATCAGTAATAAAGGAAGTATTATTAAATAACCTTAAACATGGATAGTAATTTTTTGAAAATATGCCAATTTAATGTTGAAAATCTTAATAGCAAAAAACCTCTTCTTATTACTTTTTTGGACCAAAATGACATTGATATATGTTTGTTAAATGAAACACATTTAAAAGAAAATCATAATTTTAAAATAACAGGTTATAATTTTATTTACCAACATGGCCTTAACGGCCGTGGTGGAGTCGGCATACTCATTAGGAATAATTTCAAATATATTACTGTCAATCTGCCTTTTTATGAAGATTTACAATCTGCAGCTATAGTTCTTAAAACTGATATTGGTAATTTGTCTATCTTATGTAGTTATAGTCCACCAAGACGAGGAAGGTTCAAATCTAGACAACTTAAACAAATTATTAATAGTTTACCAAAACCGATAATACTATCCGGAGATTTAAATGCTCATCATGTTGCTTTTGGATGTCTTCAAACCAAGCCTCGAGGTACAGATGTTTACGATTTATTAGATGAGTGTGACCTATGTATCCTGAACTCGGGAGTTCCAACAACAGTAGGTAGTTTGCGTAATAGCCAATCTTCAATTGACATTACTTGTGTTAGCCCACAAATCGCTCCTCTATGCCATTGGAGCGTTAGTGATGATCCAATGGGCAGCTATCATTATCCCACTTTCACATTTATTGAACTCCATCCACAAGATTTTGAAGTTGGTCAACCAACGGAAAGATTTCTGTATGACAAGGCAGATTGGAAGCTCTTCGCATCTGAAACTGAAAAGGCATTCAGGTCATTTACTATTGATTACAACGAACCTTTATCTACTTATAATAAATTTTGTGTTACATTAAATACAGTTAAAGAATCATGTATTCCAAAACTAAATATAACTTCCCCAACCATGAGGAAAAAACCAGTTCCCTGGTGGGATAATGAATGCTTAGAAGCAGTTAAAAAAAGTAAAGCTGCTCTAAATTTTTATAGAACACATTCATCTATAGAAAATTTCATTGAATATAAAAAAAATAGATGCAATTAAAAAAAAGTTATTAAGGGAAAAGAAAAAGAATAGTTGGAGAAACCTTTGTGAATCATTCAACAGACAAACACCTGTTACTGTCATCTGGAATTATATCCGTAGATTTAAAAGAGCTTCTTCTGTTAGTAAACCAAAAAACAGTGAATGGATTCCATCTTTTCTTGATAAGTATGCACCCAATGATCCACCTGAAAAATATATAGATAGTAATTTATTAAATTCATATTTTATTCAGGAAGGCAATTCAAGTAGCATATTTTTGAGTAATACTTTTACATGGCAAGAATTCCAATTTGCTTTGAAATCTAGAAAAGACACTACTCCAGGCTTAGACGATATCCCTTACAAAATATTAGGCTACATGCATGAAGATGCCCAAAAAATATTATTAGATATTTATAATCTATTATGGACAAACAATCTTATACCAGACTCATGGAAAACACAATGTATTGTACCAATCCTTAAACCAGAAAAACCGGAAAATGACTGTAACTCATATAGACCTATATCTTTGTCATCTTGTGTTGGTAAAATATTTGAATACATGCTTAAGGTGAGACTAGACTGGTATGCTGAATCAAATAATATCTTACCAAGGGAGCAGTATGGCTTTCGTAAAGGTAAAAGTTGTGTAGAAAGCTATGTTGCATTATTAAGGGATATTAAAGATTCATTCCACTCATTTTCCTCCACTGTTTGTGCCTTTCTCGATGTTCAGGGGGCATTTGATAATGTTGATCCAACTATCCTTGTTGAAGTCTTGATAGATATAGGTGTCCCCGGAAAAGTCTGTGAATGGATTTTTAAATTTTTATTTAAGAGAACAATGTATGTCAAATTTAATAACATTTTACATGGACCTAGACATATATATAAAGGAACAATGCAAGGTGCCACTATTTCGCCACTATTATATAGCATATACACAAGTCAACTGTGTAAATATCTTTTAAGTTGTAATGTAAAATTTCTACAGTATGCGGATGATATTGTTGTGTATAGTAGTCATAAGGATGTAAATATTGCTGTAAATATATTAAATAAGGCATTAGAACAAGTATATAATTACTATACAAGAAAATTAAAGCTATGGATAAGTTTGGAAAAAAGTACAGCCATGATTTTCTCTAAATCAGATCCAAGAAGTTTATTTAATGTTAAACTTCACAACAACAGTCTTAAATGGGTCTGCGAAAAAAAGTTTTTGGGGATATATCTTGACAATAAGTTAAAATTTGAAAATCATATCCAACAAATTATCAAAAAAGCTTGTGGAGGTCTTAACATAATTAGATCTTTGGCAGGAGTACACTGGGGATCCGACCCTAAAACTTTATCCATGTTATATAAGAGTTTAGTACGTAGTCACTTTGATTACAGCACCTTAGCATATTACAACTGTAATTATAACTTATTAAGAAAATTAGATGTTATTCAAAATAAAGCTCTTAGAGTCATAACAGGTGCAATGTGCTCTACTCCTATACATATCATGGAGGCCGAGACATGTATACCTCCACTAACTATTATAAGGCTAAAAATTGCTGAACGATTTTGCTTAAAGGTATTTGCCTCTAAAAATAATCATCTTTTAAATAGAATTCTTCCTATAGTTCCAACAAATAGTATGAAAGTGGGTCCATATACTGATGTTTCTAACATTATTTCTAAAAAATTGCCCGAACTATTAAGGATTATGATAAACATCTACTTAAATATTGGAAATTATATATTTAGAGAAAATCATTGGCCTATGTATAATATTGAATATAATGCATACATGCATGATGTTACAATATGTGAGCAACAAATAAGTAATCAAAATGATCTTCTCAATACTATAGATAATGAGTACAGAATTTATACTGATGGGTCGAAAACCTTAAATATTGTTACATCAGCCTATTATGACCCTCAGAAAAAAATTAAAAAATGTATAAAATTAGCGTATGAATGTAGTATATTTACTGCTGAATGTTATGCTATATATAAAGCATTATTGTATATATCTTCAATTAATGAAAGCAATTGTTTGATTTTAACTGATTCACTTAGTGTTATAACTGCACTTAAAAATAGGGTCTTAAAATTTAATACAAATTATTTAATATTAAAAATTAAGCAAACTTTGTACCATATGTATAATAATAGTAAAAATGTTAAATTCATTTGGGTACCTTCTCACTCTGGAATTACTGGCAACGAAGAAGCTGATGCCGCAACAAGAGGAGATCCAGACGAAGACCACAGTCAACTCCAGCACATACCGTATACAGATATACATGCTCCTATGAAAGACTGCCTGGGAGAGTTGTTCAAGGCATACTTTACCCAAACGTCGTCTGAAAAAGGAAAATGGTATTACGATATACAAAAGGTCCCGCCCGCCAAACCGTGGTACCATAAATTGAAAGAAATGTCTAGATCATTTATAGTTACTATGAACAGGATGAGATTTGGGCATTGCCAAGTTAAATCTCATCTCTACAGATTGAAGATGGTGAATACCTCATTTTGTGACTGCGGCGTTGAAGAGGAGACTCTTGATCATCTGGTTCTTCGATGTGGAAAACATAATATGGCACGCCTAATGATGCGTAGTGAAATCAGTGAATTGGACAAAGATGACAGTGACAGTGATATAAACATAGACAACTTGTCTTTGAAAGATTTACTTAAAAAAAATACTTTTTATGGTCCGCTTTATAGCTTCTTAAAAAATGTTGGGAAAAAACTTTAATTCCGTAATGCCCTGTGTAATGTTAAGTTAAGTTACTTGTTGTTAAAAACAATGAAATGTATTTTAAGGACTGGGCTAAAAGGACTAGAATCCAGGCCCGTAAAATTTTATTAAAAAAAAAAAAAAAAAAAAAAAAAAATGGATCTGTCAGACTGACGCTGTCAAAAGTCATCTGATATTTTTTTTAAATGACACTAGCCACAAAATTTTATAAGTAGGTTTTCACAGGGGGGGGACAGATCGTGTATTATGATGTTCCACCAATAGCGTATCCCCCCGATGAGGTCAGACACTCTTGGCACTCTCAAGGCACTCTACTAGCACAGAATATGTCATAGTGTGGTCATAGTAAGAAAAGTCACAGAATAAAAATTTATTCTGTTTTTTCGTTTATATATCCATAAAGCGAAATAAAAATATAAATAGTGAGATTTTGTATTGTTCGTATTAAAATATTATGATTTTAAAATAATTTCCACCATTAACACTTGCTAAACAATTGTTTAGCAATTGGGCGTAATTAATGTACTCGTATATTGCCATTTTATAATGGCAACCCTGGTCTGCGCCCTAGTCCCTCCGGCCTCATAACAAAATGGCGATCGTTTTGTTTTGAGATTTACGAACAAGGTGCTATTGATGTATTCGGTAATTAAAACGTTGAGTTGAGCTTCAATTTCTCCGTTGTATTATTCCTGGGTCAATTGCAAAACTGTGTGTGTAAGAGAAATTGACTCGGTGTTGTTGTAAAGTGAGTTAATAGCTGGTATAGACTCCTGACTCGGTGTTTCTTTGTGAAAACATCTTACAAAGAAAACAGAAGAAAGTGCTTTGAATGCTGCTCTTCAGGTGCTGAAGACGGCGTTAAATTGTTTCGTTTTCCTAGTCCTGAAATAAAAAACCTGTTTTGGTACGTAAATATGAATCTAATGATAGTTATAATAACCCTCACATTTGAAACACTTACTCCTCTTTCTCATGTTAACTTAGAGCTATAATAAACTTTAAATAGTATTTTAACTTTAGAAGTAATAAAAAAGTTTGTCCTTAGGGCTTAGATATAAAAAGAATGGCTAAAGTTTAGAATCATGCCCCACGATTTTGGTGTTACGATGGGTTGAGGAGGGATGGGTTGGATGAGGAAAACCCCCCCGTACCACTCCCAACCTCAGGAGGGGTCTCCTGAGGTTGGGAGTTGTACGGGGGTCCTCCGTTTATAAATTAATAAAAATATATATTATAATACCTAAATATAGGTACATATTTAGCATAACATAACAATAATTATTGTTTTATTTGTTATATAATTATTATTTATGTATTCATCTTTTATTTTCAGTTGTGGGTCATGGACAAGGTATATCTTTGAAGTTGGAAACTTTACATTGGAAGTCCGAAAAAACTGTACTTTGTGTACATTAGCAATAGGATGCTACGTGACATATTTTCAAAGAGACAGACTTCACTGATGGTAACAAAGAGTCAAAGAGCCTTATCAAGGACAGCAGCTATCCCATGTTATGTAAGTGATATATTTGATATACTTAATTTGAGACTAAGATTTTTGGTATATGGTGGCTTTTGGCACTTTGGCACCATTATGTAAAGTGTAGTGTCACGTCTTGATACAATTTATTTTTTAATTACCAATACTTACACAGTAAATTGAAAGTCAATGATTATTTAATGTATTGTATATTTTAATTAACCCCCAAGCGGTAACGGGCTATCGCCCCTTGCAATAGCAATTAAATAAGTCTTCAGCCAATCATGTTTTTTTTTCTTTAAAATGTGTGTGTCCTTTGCTTGTCAACTTATCCAATGAAAATAAGTATTGGTCAATTTTAGTGTATGTGCTATTCATATATTTTATTATAGTATTTAATTTTTCTCTTGCAGTCTCAGCATAAGTTGCCTGTGTTTTGGCCAACCTGGACATTCTCAACCTCGAGACAACAATATTTATAAGTAAAACACTTCTAAGATTAAATAGTGTTATGTGGCAGGGACTTTATATATTGACCAAGAAAAATAAATAATCATATTCGTCAAAATTTTGTTTTTATTTGTTTTATAGTGTCGGATTTTTATGTTTCAAAGACTTTGTTTTTGTGAAAATTGTGTATTGTTATGTGAACTAAACTTAACAAACTCAGTTTTTACAAATTCAAGTATTTGAAACATAAAAATCTGACAAGGATATCCTATCCCCATAATATCCTATACACACATGCAAACATAAACGCACACATATACACCTATAGAGTTTAATCGAAACAACGCTAGATGGCGCTAGCTGTCGCATCAAATGTCAATTCGTGAGCCGTCAAACTCTTCTAAGACGCTTATCTGTCTACAATATTATACTACATATCTGTGGGTTTTCAATTATTATTTTCATTTATTTTGTACTGATACGCCAAAACTCGTTTATCGCGCGGGAACTGTACATTTTTCCGGGACAAAAAGTATCCTTTGTCCTTTCCCGGCTAAATAGGTTCAGTGGTTCGGGCGTGAAGAGGTAACAGACAGACAGACATAGACAGACAGCCTAGGGGTCGCAAATCGGGATCCCGAATTTCGAAAATACCGGGCAGCGACCACTTATCCCAATAGACGCCTAATGCAAGGCAAATACTGTCTGGCAACATGTAAGACTAATAGGTCTTACTTGAGACAATTACAGCGAAATCTGTCTCATTATCGACCACTTCCGTGACCTATGTACATCTCATGCGTCTACTACTAAATAAAATACGATAAAGGCGAAATATGGCTCCTGTACAGTAAAATGGTGTGGAAAATGTAGCCAATCGTCTAATTTTAGCAAAGACGGCATAACTTTTCATAGGTAAGCCAATTTTAAGATTTATATTGTCAGGAATCAATTTCTTCAGAGCTCAACTTACGCTGGTCCGAATACGTCAAGGAAAGCGTTTGTTTATAAGTATTTCCCTTTCTATCATACACAAACTAGTAATCCTTATCCTTTCTTTCATTACTGTCAAGCCGAGTCAAGCGTCACTAGTGATGCGATGATTGACTTTTTATCAGTTAAACAAATTGTTTTTTTTTTCATGTTGTTGAAAAAGAGTAATATTTTATGAATTGTTTTTGTAAACGTGTGTAAGTATGTGTTTTTAAATTTTTAACCGACTTCCAAAAAACGAGGAGGTTATATGTTCGGCTGTGGATATTTTTTTTTGTGTGTTCAACGATTACTCCGTCGTTTGTGAACCGATTTTCGAAATTTTTGTTTTGTTGTATTAGGTTTCACTCCAATTTGGTACCATATTCACAAAAGCGGTGACCTGATGGGATCCAGGAGTAATCGAGGGAACTCCTCGAAATTTATATGGAAACATATGGTGATTTTGGTTTTATGTGAAGTGTACTAAGAATATGCTACCAAAAATTCAAATATTGGGTCAAGGTATACCATGGTTTCGAAGATGCTGAGAGAACTCCTGACACACGTCCGATAGATACACGTTTGGGAGTTTCGGCGTTGTTTTAAGTACAGAAAGCATATGCTACCACGCAATTCAAATTCATCATCATCATCATCGTCATCATCATCATTACCACGTCGTGTTAAAAAAATATTGATACACACAGAACTGGTTGAAGTATCTACGGGTAACTGCATACCTTTAGAGAATATATCAATTCTAAACTGCTCATCTGCACTGCAAAGAATAAATTTGACTACAACGGCAGAAGATAAGAGCGAAATTCAGTTCGGCACCGAAAGTCATCAAGATTTAGACAGTGCCATAGAATCAATTTGCTTATCTCAGTTTGCTGAAAATACTATTGAGTACATAGCAGGTTTTGTTGCTAGCTCTTTAATAAAGCATTTGAAATGTAAAACCTGCATAGGGGCATTGATTACTTTAAACGAAAATGCTAACAGTTTTATAGCTTACAGAGACATGGGTGGCTTAATCTACCCATCACAAAGTGTTGTTAAAATTTGCCGTCGCTGTGAAGTTATCATGAAATTGTATATTGGAGGCGTAAAGAAAAGTGAACCAAGCAGAGTTTTTAGTCAATAAAACTTCAAGTAGCTTTATTGGTGAACAACTTTTTTCAGAAATAAGTTTCCATCAATTTCATTATGAAGAAACCAATCATGTGGTGGATTTAGCAAATAGTGTGATGTATAAATACATAACTACAAGATTGGTATTTCTTACAAAATCTTCGGTTCAGAAACCTGCAGTTCGGAGAATTTATACGAAGTTAATTCATTTTAAAAATGATTAAATATTAATTTATAAAAGTCTTTTCTTCATTCTACACTTAAAAATAAAATAAATATTATGTACTGTTTTTTTTTCTTTTGGCCAGCGCTTCTCGTACTTCCCATCACTAGTTATGATTTATGACATGCCGTGAATTTGAATTGGCCAATCGTAATGCATTTCTTCCCTCACCCCGCGCGTCGCTTACCTCAGCGCATTGACACAATTATTTGTTAAGAGAAATCAAAACATTAGGCGTCTATTGGGATAAGTGGTCGCTGATACCGGGGTAGCGGGCCAAATTTAGGTCTTCTTAATACCGGTATTCATTTTATGAAAACCCGTATGTTCGGTATTTTCGGTTTTAGTAAAATAAATGAAAAACAAATACAAATAGAAAAAGTTACACCCTTTTTAGTGATAGGTAACCATAAAAGTACCTACTTTATACTAAAGTACGTTTCAAAAATATTCAGATTCAGTATCTTTTATCAGCCACAGCTTTATGCTACTTCAAACACCATATTTTACGTCCCCACATGCCGAAATTTTCTCGTATCTATTTCGAAAGGCTCAAGAGTTGTGTTCATAACTTCGAATTCATTGACAACTGTTGAACTCATAAAATTCAAATGCTTGGAATTATTATACATATAAGGAGCGCCAAAATTTTATAATGCTTATCTTAAAAAATTCAATTTTTCAAAACGCCTATCGAAAAAGCAATAATATTCTACCAAAAACATAAATGATTCAGTTCCTGAAAACTGATCATGCGGGGAGATCTGTCTGCGACATTGCCCTTGCGAACGACTTAACACAACTGGTTGTTACGCCTACGCGAATCCCAGATGTAGACGGCTAGAATCCTCTCCTGTTGTACCTTCTGCTGACTTCAAATCCTGATGGCTACTAAGTATCCGTGACCGCACCACTTGGTTCATCGGATCATTGCCTTATTAGGAGTTCTGTGCCACTTACGGCGGTATAGCGACTGCGTGCTGTTAATTACCGTCGCGTGTGGAACTGCAAATTAGCAGACTGGGATGGTATGCGGTCATTTTTTGCATCCCGATGATCCCAACAACACTACCAACTCTGTTGCCAATGATGATGGAGCTTTTCATTCCGTCCTCTGTAGTGCCAACCGGTGGCAGATTTCGTCCCTGGTTTGGTTCATCCTCCAAAAAATCTCGCCAGAACCAGGAAGCTTATCAATCCTGGGCCAATGCAGTGTCTGTTCGGGATTTAAAAACCAGCACATATAAAATGGATTACAACCTCTAGGTCTCTCAAGAGAGAGATCACTCGGCCAAAGAAACAGCACGTCAATAGAATTAGTGGGAGACTCTAGTGCCTCCCCTCGGGAACCCGTGCATTTCTGGTCGTTGGCCAAAGCTATTGAAGGGAATTTCCGCAAGCCATACCTACCATCCCTACACGTAGGAAATGGATCGTTGGCCCACGACGCAAAGACAAAGCCGATCTTCTGGGTAAGCTCTTTTTTTCAATGAGTGGCAGTCTTGCACCGTGCATTTTTCGCGTAACTTTCTGCCACGCACTGTAAAACTCTGGAACGAACTGTCACCAGCAGTATTTCCGGGCCAAGACGATTTGCAAACCTTCAAGAAGATAGCGTATTTCCTCTTAAAAGTGTCCATGGGCGATGGTAGTTGCTTTTCATCAGGTGACCCATTTGCTCGTTTTCCCCTATCTATACTAATATTATAAATGCGAAAGTGTCTCTGTCTGTGTCTGTCTCGCTTTCACGCCAAAACTACTGAACCGATTGTAATGAAATTTTGTACACAGATAGTCTTAAGTCTGAAAAAGGACATAGGCTACTTTTTAACTAGACAAAAGGGTTGTAAGGGGGTGAAAATGCGCAAATTTGTTCAAATTAAGATAGTTCCAAAAATTTATAATAGATGGCGCTGTGCGGCTCTTACATCGCGCTATTGCTTACACAAACGTGTTTCTATAAGAGGTGGTATCATCTCAAATTAGATTTCCGATTTTTTCGATTGTTGATTTGTTGATGTTGATTGATTTGTTAATTATAATGTACTCTTTTACGTTATTAAATTACTCAGTACTTTATTTAAGCAGTGACGCAACCTTAAACCTATGGGCTATCAAATAGTTTATGGATAAAGCTGTGTAAATGGGGGGGATAAATAGTAAATATACTTTAAAAATTAAAATTTGACATAAATAAAGTTTAATTTAAAAAATGAAATAAGTTATGTGCTCACTGCACAGCTATTTTTGGATGTTTTGATTTAAGGGGTACCAGGATTGTTTTATAACAGCTTTTGACACCAATTTTGTTGACATCGTGCGCTATAAAGTGAAGTCCACGCGGACGAAGTCGCGGGCAACAGCTAGTATTAAATAAAGTCAGAGGAGAGAGAAGAAGAGTCAAGTTCAATAATATAAAAATTAAGCCTGGCTGTGGGCTTCGCTGCAAAAAGAATCGAGACCTATATGAGTGCCAATTTCTAAACTAAATCAAAATTTTATGTATTTGTAGAAATAAAATAACATTATGAACAAGTATCTCTATTTCTTTGCTTTACCGATTGGAACACTTCATGTTATATAAAATATGTGAGATCTTAGAGTAAGTTAGATTTGACTTGGCCAGATTTTATGAAATTAATGATGTTTGCTGAATGTTTATGGAATAATAATTGAAAATTTTATTTTATTTAGAAGATAAATTCATTCAAGTTAGGTTCCTAGTTACTATTTCTCCGCAAACTAACTTTAACATATAGTATTTTTTCAACTTTAGCTTAAATCCCGGAAATATCGAAAATACCGGATTACCGGTATTGGTCTGGAGCCAATACCGAAAATACCGGTTTTGCTTAAATGATCCGGTATTGCGACCCCTAAGACCAGCGACCACTTATCCCAAATCTTTTGTATGGATAATATTCGTTCAAAGTCCTCAATATTCGTAAAATAAGGACGTCATCAAATCGATTTATAATAATATAATTTTACTGTACCACTAGTTACTGCTGCAGTCTACACTAATATTAAATGCGAAAGTCCGTCTGCCTCTCTGTTACATCTTCACACCCAAACCGCTGAAACGATTTTCCTGGAATTCGATATGGATATAGTTTGAGTCCCGGGAAAGGATATAGGAATTAGGATACCTTTTATTCCCGAAAAATTTACGGTTCCCCCGCGATAAACGAATTTTGACGCAACAGAGTTGCGCGCCGGGCGTAAAGTCCTTCATATTTTAATGTAGACTGTAATAAAACTATGCAGTATAATTCACTTCTTGCTTTACAAATCACTACCATTGCAGATAAACAAATAAAACAAACCAAATAATTCACTAACTCTTTTAATATTTAAAGTAGTAACATTGCTTATATCTAAAATAATACTTTCTCTCAGGCACCATACCTTTCAGCAACAGACTAGACGCCACAACAATCACCAATCAAAGCCCAAAAACAAAACATTGGATATATTTTTCGCTGGGACTAAAGATCCAACCCCTTAGGTTGGATTTGGTTTGGCGGCTTCATCGCGAGATGTCCAGTAGCTCAGCTATAGTTTTTGTCGATACCGACTGGCGACTACGTACATTTTTAGTGTGGCAATTTTAGTTCCGCAAGTGACCGCTAGAGGCGCTGTAAAATTTGCCATACTAAAAATTTATAAAAACTTTAGCTTTAAACTCACGGTAGAGCTACTACGTTAGAGATAAACTACGATAACATGGCGCGCCTCTCTAAATTACTGTTTCAATGTGTGTAGTCACATCCTTATGATAGAGTTTGTATGTAGTGAGTATTCAACCAATCAACCACTACCTCGTAATATATTGCTAAGATTTGTTGGTCAACTTCATAACTAGCCGACAGCGCAAGGCAACGCACTTCAAACGTTTTGAATTTTGGAGGGGCGCGCCATGTTGATTGACTCCCTGTCAAAAACTTGTCATTTTCCATATAAACCGCGATTGGCAATGAAGTGTCAGATATTGTCAGACGTGGTTTTATATGGAAAATGACAAGTTTTTGACAGGAAGTCAATGACCGCTAGCGACAAGCTAGCCTGAGTGGAGTATAGTTTATTTCTACATTCATTTGCTTGCGATCTAGCGGTGTAGCCGCCAAACCGCGCGTTCGCGCCGCCTCATATAAATTCAGCCAGGTGGCTTTCCAATTTTTGACAAACATTTTAAAATAATTCTACTTTATGAAACTAGGCTATAGGTTTTATTTTGCTCTACGCCATTACACAGCAGCAACGGCATGAGTTGCTAGACCTAGAGCCTAGGTCAGGGATTCCCAATCTTTTTCAGCCTGCGGCGCACTTAGGGCCTTATCACACTGGCGATTAGCGAGCGATTTGAAAGCGACGCGACTGCGAACGACGTGCACGCCGCGACAGCGCAGTTACGTCGCGGCGTCGCGTGGATGCCATTTTGTACACTCGTCTATGGAGTATAGTGTATATAAAAAACCGAGTGTACACAATGGCGTAAACGCCAAGCGCGACGACGCTGCGCTATCGCGGCGTGCACGTCGCGCAACCGCGGCGTGCGCGCTGCGCAGTCGCGTCGCTTTCAAATCGCTCGCTAATCGCCAGTGTGATAAGGCCCTTACAATATAAATTTTTTGTCACGGCGCCCTACTCTACCTAGCTATTACAAAAAGATACGTGAATAAAAACCTTTAATGATTAAAATTAGGTTAAGCAAGTAAATAATAATTTAAAACAAATACATATGTATTTAATTATCTGCCTGCTTTGTATACTTAATTCATATCACTTATAATTTTGTTTTATAATATTTGTGGTTATGAATAATGATGGAGGATTGACTCACGGCGCCCCTCTTGCCCATCCACGGCGCACCAGGTCGCCGCGGCGCACAGTTTGGGAACCCCTGGCCTAGGTCATAAGGTGCCATTTTATTTGATTTTTTTGTCGGCAGCAGTCGCTTGTGGGGTATGCCAAATATCGGAAAGTCACTTTTCTATAGTTCTACATATTTTCAGTCCTCTTATAATCTTATGTTGCCAGCAGGTTAAAAAAACATCTGCTTTTAACCCTACAAGCCCCAATTAGCTCACCGGTGAGTGAGACACAATGGAATGACAATAGATTTCCAAGAATCCACGATCGAAGGATTAATGGACTTGTAAAGTAGAAAAAAGCCAATTGTGCACAAATATAAAAAAAATATCCAATGTATATAGGTACAATATCCATCCCTCCCCTTAAATATATACCCTAGTGCAGATCCAAATTAAATATAAAAAATAATCTTTTTCTCCAAAATATAATATTATAGTAAGACAAAACTTCTGATAATATAAAAGAAAAAAAATCAAAATAAACTTGACTTCCCAAAGAAAAAACCAAAGAAAAACCTATATGTAATATAAAGAAACATTTAAAAAAACTATCACTGGTCCCTAGTTTTGGAGATCTGCTTTTAAACTTTGTTGATATGGCATAAAATAACGCCCATGCCCTTGTAGCTAGCTGCCTTAAAAAAACTTTCTTTTTATTTTAACGGGCATGGGCCTATAATGGCAAGAACTATTTAAAAAATATTCTAGTTGGTGTATCTTCGTTCGGAAATTCTATAAACGGATGCGAATTTTTATGCTTCAACATTTTCTTCTTACTCGAAAACTTTTCACCACAAATATCACAAATTACTTCAGTTTCGTCATCTGACGACGTATCTTTCTTTCTCTTTTTCGCTTCGTCTTTCTCTTTCTTGGACGTAGAGGGTTCCTCTTGTAAAAGAGGTTTCCCAGTCAGCAAAAACTCTTTCATGTTAGCATGTTTTAGAGACATTTTGTGTTGTTTCAACCTGTTCTCTGAGCTGCATTGATATTCGCATATAAAGCATACAAATTTCATATCACCAGTATGGATTTCTGCATGAGCCTTTCTTTTTTCGGGTGTGGTGAAGCGAAAGTCACAGAATTTACATGGATACTTTCGTTCTGGAGAATGTAGGCGCATGTGTGAGGTTAAAGCGTCCATATCTTTGCAGATTTTCCGGCATTCAACGCACATAACTCCAGAAATCGGTTCAGACTCAATATTCTCTATACTGTGATGTATTCTCGCATGGGATGTAAGCCCTTTTTGACTGACGAACATTCTATGACAGTCTGAACACTGGAATTGTGCATCAGATTTTATTTCTGGGCTGTGCTGTTCGATTTGGTGTTTAGCTAGTTTGTCTGCCTCATGAAATTGTAAGTCACACTCTTCACATTTCCAAGCTTTAACCAGTTTGGAGAAAGCCTCCAAAACATCCAAAACCGGCTGGCCTTCAATATCTGGATGATTTGTTTTAATGTGATTACAAAACTCGACGATTTTACTGAAATGCTCATTGCAAAGTTGGCAAGTATAAGGCGGCTTATGTTCCTCCATTATATGGGATTTTAAAAACGATAGTTCCGTATACGAATTGCTGCACATGAAACATTTCATTTTCTGCCTCCCCTTCACCACTTCTGATATAACTTTGTACTCTGTCAGTTGGACCGCCTGATGTATTTGTAAATGTTTGAATAGTTCCTTCCTTGTGTTATAATCGGTGGGACAGAATTTGCAGGGAAACCTCTTTCTGTGCAACCTCTTTCTATGATTTACTAACTCCTGTTTATCTTTAAACTGTTTTGAGCACGATACGCAAGAGTGTGAGGCACTATCCAAGTCAGTATCATTATACTCGTGAGACCGACGACATGTTTCCATCCTGCTCTTACGTTTGAACACTTGTCCACAAATACACACGTAGTCCTCCCTTTTAACATTATCATTTCTATCATTAATTTCAATTTCTATCTTATAATTATTGTCGTTATTTAAATTCATAGCCAGTTTCTCGATTTCAGAATTCTGTATCCTCTGCAATCGTTTTTCAAGGCGATCTTTTCGCATTTGCTTTTGAGTCACGTCCACTTTTGGTTTTTGTTTTTTAGGAACTTTTTTGTATAGATTCTTGTTTTTCCTTTCTATTCTTGTTTGGATGCCTCGCATGACACCTCTGGCCCTCCTTTCGATGCAATCGTGAACGCTCAGATGTCTCCTCAAGCTGGACTGGTTTTTGCACACTTTGGGACATTTTGGACATACATATTGGTAGTCAGCGTTGATCAATTTCTTTTTCGCTTGCAGCAGCTCCTGTTCTAGCGGCAGAATGTCTCCTGTGATGGAATTCAATGGGAAATCGTCGTAGCTATCCTCACAAGCACCATCGTTGGTCGGTAATATAACTTCTGGGTTGATTCTGGATAATCCATCATTATGCACCATCGGATGTATCTCCATTATCAAGGTTTTCGTGGTTTGTGATTCAATAACACCTTCGCAAGGCATAGTGACTGTAGAAGTTGTCTTTATAAGCTTGTTGGAAATGAGGTTCGTTTCTGTGACAGATAGATCCATTTTATACATCGCATTGTTGTGATCGATTGCCTGAAAACAAAATAATCAAAAATTAAGATTAGGTCCCTAATTACCTATATATTAAATGCGAAAGGGTGTCTGTTACCTCTTCATCGTAAACTGATGAAATTTGGTTTGGAGATTCTTTGAGTCCCGGAAAAGGACATAGGATACTTTCTATCCCGGAAAAAGTTACGGTTCCCGCGCGAGTAACGAATTTTGGAATCTAGTATAGTTAAGTGTATAACTTGACGAAAAGCGTAAACGAAACATAGATCGCAACGTTCGTGCTAAAAATTACTCTACAATAGCTGCGCGACCAACAATTAATTAGCCAATCTGAACATATTCCACGCATTCCCCTCCCGGTAAAAGGGACAGTGTTGTGACCAGTATATGATAAAAGCGGTACGACGACACAACACACTGCAGAAATGTTAGAAACGCATTTTACGATATACGTATAGTAGGTGCATTGCGTCGTCGGACGCGTTGTTTTAACGGAACGTAGGACAAGAGATGAAGTGGGAGAGGGAATAGTCCACACGGCGCGTCGCGTCAGCGTTGCGTCGACGGAGCGCTACCGTTGCGTTGTTTTACATAATATAAATAACCAAGATGTTCACACGGCGCGACGCACACACACGCCCCCGAGACGAAGCGGCAGGGGGTGTTGACGTTAAGGGTCACCGCAGATATAGGTACAATTTTAAGTTGGCCGACAATCGTACAACTAAATTGCGTAATTTCACAATTTAATCCTTCGATCGTGGATTCTTGGAAATATATTGTTATTCTATTGTGTCTCGCTCACCGAACGAGCTTATGGGGCTTGATGGGTTAATAATTGGCCAACTTTATCGCGTAGGCTGCCAGCCGCAGACTTTTAAATTTAGTTGATAACGGTAAATTGCTAGCCTAGCGACGTGCGTAAAAAGCATTTTGATTGTGGCACTAATAAAACGAAAGCGAAAACAAAGGAGAATATTTTGGGTGCATCCAATACTAATGGCAGATAATAATTATAACGAAAACATCATACCTTGCATTTTAAACTTTGATAAGTAATATTGGTTAATATAATCAGGCGTTACTTTGCGGAAATCCATAGCTTAAAATGTAGTAGGTATGTTATTATTTTTAGCAATATTTCGCGAAACACTGGTACTGTTACTGTGAAAAATGTTATTATTTTTAGCAATATTCGCGGAATATTGCTAAAAATAATAACATACTAAATTATAAACTTCGATATTATCCAGATATTTTTTTTCATACTACAGAATGAGCATTTCTTCTTTCGGCGAACTTGTAAATGTAATCGGACCAGAAATAATCAAACAGGACACAACTTTCCTAATTGCCATTGGCGTTGAAGAGAGACTTGGCTTAACACTCCGGTAAGTGCCATGATGATTGATGAGGTTAATAAAAATTAAAAATACATCTTATTTAAACTTTATATTATTTAAAGTACCAAATAGATTGTGAAAAAATTAATAATATAATAATAATATAGTATGAGATCTTATTCTACATTTCACAAAGTGACTAATTAAACTTAAATAATTATAATGATTTCTTAAGTTTTCGCGAGTATGATCATCTATACTTATTATAAAACAAAGTCACTTTTTTCCCTCATGTCCCTTTGTTCCCTTTAATCTTCAAAACTACGCAACGGATTTTGATGATTATTTCAGTGTTAGATAGCCCATTTATCGAGGAAGGTTATAGGCTATATTTTATCACGCTAAGATTAATAGAAGCGAAGAAATAGAGGAAAATGTGGAAAAAACGGGGGAAATTATTTGAAAGGGCTAACTTGAACGCGCTATTCTCAGGAACTACCTGTCCGATTTGAAAAAATATTTCAGTCTTAGATAGCCCATTTATTGAGGAAGGCTATAGGCTATATTTTATCACGCTAAGGCTAATAGGAGAATGTGAAAAAACGGTTGAAATTATTTGAAAGGGTTTATCTCGCGAACTACTGCAGCAATTTTTATGTTATTTGGCAGTGGCACAGATAAGAAGTAGACCACATGAAGGATCGTGATAGATATTTTATACCCGTGCGACGCTGGGGCGGGTCGCTAGTGATATTATAATTTTAAACACTTACGGATTTTGTCGCGGAGCACTTATATTAATCCCGACGTTTCGGCTGCTTTACAGCTGCCGTGGTCACGGGCGGACTGAGGTGACAGGTGTCCAATTTCTTGAAGTTATTCAACTACCCTACGATTCATCATTTTTGTTTGCGTTCCGATCTACGGAGAACGAACTCACAGGGTCTTGAAGCCGAGGTGTCATGGATTTGTGCTTTAGTTTGTTTATTAAAGCAGCCGAAACGTCGAGATTAATATAAGTGCTCCGTGTTCTAACCTAGAATCTCTTTCTTACAAATTTTTTGCAGATCCGTTTGCCAGTCGGCAAAGGCCTCCTCCAACCGTTTCCATTCTATCCTATTTTGAGCCACTCTGTTCCAGGTCACGCCTGCTTCTCGCTTGATGTCATCATCCCACCTTTTCTGCGGTCTTCCTCTTTTCCTTTTGCCTTATGAATATTATTTGTTTACAAATCAATCAGTTCTTAATCTGACTCTGAGTAGTTTGGCCAGTATTGAATAATGTCACTATCATACTGTGGTGGTGGTGGCGTCTGACTTTCTGAAGACGGGCTTGTAAGTAGATAGGACTCAGTGATATTATACTGTTGTTGCGACACTTGCGAGGCTGGCAGAGGCTGAGATGTAAAAGTCTGATTTGAAGTATGTAATGGTCTGCTCGGACGACTGTGCTTGGATTTAATAATTTGAGTTGATGGAGTAGATCGCCTAGTAACTTGTGGGTTGTGAAGTATCTGGTTGAATAAATGATATATTTTGAGACTGTCTTTTTTTCTTTATGTCTTGGAACATTTTTAAAATATGTATTCTGACTTCTAACTTTTCATCGGCAGTCAGCTCTTTCATAAAAGGAACCAAAGATAGACAATAATTGGTATCAGCATCTTCTTTAGAATGATGGGCATTTAATAACTGTTCTTTAGAATGATGGGCATTTAATAACTGTTCTGTAGAATGATGGGCATTTAATAACTGTTCTGTAGAATGATGGGCATTTAATAACTGTTCTGTAGAATGATGGGCATTTAATAACTGTTCTGTAGAATGATGGGCATTTAATAACTGTTCTTTAGAATGATGGGTATTTAATAACTGTTCTTTAGAATGATGGGCATTTGATAACTGTTTTTTAGAATGATGGGCATTTAATAACTGTTCTTTAAATTCGCCTCGTTTAGCTTTCCGTTTACGTTGCCGATGCGGTTGGGCCTCCTCTGACAAATCAGTATCGTTTTGGTTTGATTCACTGGTTTCATTACTGCCTCCAGTCGGTCGTGATTCCATGCAGGGCAACAGAAACAGCATGCGCTCGAAATAAACATACGGCCGCCGTTTCGATGCTGCTTTTCCAGATTTTACTAACTTCTGGGCTTTTAATTCTCTAGCAAAGCAGGTCCGCAAGTTATTCCACTTTTTTTTAACTTCGCGACCTAAAAGATGGAGTAAAAATATGTTATTAAAATAGGAAAATCTGTACTAACACGATTAATAATGTGTGCAAAAGAGTTAGAACTATAAAGCCGTAAAATAGCCTCAAAACTAAACAAGGTGATCGCAGCTATGGCGAGTCCTATAATTGAACGCTTCACAGATTCAGCGAAGTTACTAAAGTCCTGTAATTGGACGCTCCACACACGAGAGTGAATATTTTGTTGCAAGTATTTGGCAACAGGGGCATATTTTTCTCAACTTTCGTTAGATTACTTAATTGGTGAATCTACTATCAGAGATACAGTGAAACTCTGCTTGTGAGCAACTATGGAATGTACTTCATTCGCTATGTATGCCTGAAAAGACTGAAGAAGATTGGATTCCAATTTCTAATGAATTCAATGAACGTACAAGTTTTCCAAATGCTATAGGAGCTATAGACGGGAAACGCATACGAATTGTTCAACCGAATAACACTGGATCGTAATTATATAACTACAAAAAGTATTTGGAACGAAGTTCCTTATCGCGCGTTCGGCGTAAAGGAGGCTAGACAGAACAATATATTTTGACCTCAACACTTTTTTATTAGTACCTGCATGGTAGGGGCAGAGGGCGTTAATAGTATTCCTGTGCGTCAACTAGATGGCGTTTTTTGAGAATAAACAGTTTTTTCAACCTCATGGATCTGTTCCGCTTTAATATGATAAACTATAAAGTGTAGAACAGGAGTAATACCTATTGTTTCGTGGTGGAACTGTTTGGTGGAACAACTAAAATAATAAATAAATTTAAACCTACCCTTTTCTCGTTTTTCAAATGCATTGAGTTTTGACCAATTATTTATAACAACTGCACATACTTCTTCCCAGAGTTTTTCCTTAAGGTTAATGTCAGAATATTGTTTCATGTCTTTCTTGTACAATGCCGGCCTTTTCTCCACCTCATCAATGAGCTCTTCTACGTTTTCATTTGCTATAAGTGATCGGATGGCCGGAGCGATGGCGGCGGCGGTGGCGCGGGTGGCGGCGCGCGTCTGTTGTCCCTGCATGTTGAAGTGCGACTAACCAACTAAGTTGAAAAGTCTGCGGCGGTCGATGGGCTTGCATATAATACCCATGCTAACAGGCAGTTGGCCGATAGTTGGACAACTTTTTAAGTGTGAGTAATCGGAAGGGAATCGCGGTTCTGATACGATTGGTGTCCAATTATTTAGTTGTACAATTTAGTTGGAAAAAAATGCGAGCTCTCATAAGTCACTAATACATATTGGTATGTACTAAACAATTTAGTTGGCCAACTTGAATTGTATATCTGCAATGACCCTAAGGCCCTAATAGTAAATTTACTACAAAATATTTAAACACTAAAAAATATTTTTTAGTCTTTTAATATTTAGTAGTAAATTTTTGTGCGGGAAACCTAGTTAATTACTAATTAAAATAACTCAAACATGCTAAATATTTTCGTATGAGAAAATGATTTTGGTATTACATATGTATGAGAATTTCGACGGCACCCGGCCTCTTATGTAAAAAGTACCGTTGTCGTCTAACACTCTTGTATTGTTCTGTTGCGCGTCACCGCAACGCATATTAATATATAATATAACCCATCAATCCCTAAGCGGCATCCGGCTACCGCATAACAATTGAAAATCTATTGTGTCTGTGATTCCCAAGTTCGAGGTATTACACTACTGAAAATAAGTTCAACTTTAGAAATCATTAGCACACAAACATAATTATGACACAAAAGTGTAACATAAATAATTTAAAAAATACTTTTTAAATAATACTTTAAGTACGTGACTTGAATTTATAAAACCCCTCAACTACCCGAGAAATATACACACAAATATGTCAGAACAAGACTATACACACTGGGAAGAAAAATTTATAAATGCTATAAACTTACACAAAGAAGTACAAAACCAGTATGACAAACTAGAACAAGAAATAAAAGAGTTTTTGAAACAGTTGCCTAAGGAAAAGAAGAGCTTAAAGGGATATATCAACGAAGAAACTAAGGAACTATTAAAGCAAAGGAAAGAACTCTATGCGAAGGATAGAACGAAACAAATAAGGCACGAAATCACTAGAATAAGCAAATTAATAAATCGAAACATAAGACAAAATAAAAAAGAAATGAGGCAAAACACCTTAGAAAAATTCATAAATACGGGGGGTGCTCTTCGTAGAGCCTATAAAGAGTTGAACGAGAAATCTGAATGGACAGGACATTTAAAAGACCAAAAAGGTATTGTAAAATCAAGACGCCCAGATATCATCAAAGAAGCGACAGAATTCTACAAAAGACTCTACACAGATACAAATAGCCCTTGTTTACTTAATAACAAAAGACTTAGAACAATAAACGCTAAAGATGAAAACACAGATGTGCCAAAAATTCTTATGACAGAAATCGAAAACGCTATCAAAACACAGAAAAATGATAAGGCACCCGGAAACGACAATATTGTAAATGAAGTTTTAAAAACCCTATCTCCTGCACTGCTAAGACCCCTCCAAATGCTTTTTAACCACATCTTAATCACTGAAGAAACGCCCCACCAATGGTCGGAATCGACAATTGTATTACTTTTTAAAAAAGGAGATAGAAGTGACCTCAGCAATTACAGACCAATAAGTCTAATGACAAACTTATATAAAATCTTCGCTAAGATCTTGCTGGGAAGATTAACGAAAACACTCGAGGAAAACCAACCCCCTGAACAAGCAGGCTTTCGGAAAAACTACTCCACTATAGATCACATACAAGTAATAACACAACTAATAGAAAAAACAAAAGAATATAAGAAAACTTTATACATGTGTTTTATAGATTATACAAAAGCTTTTGACTCTTTACATTTCGAAGCTATATGGACAGCACTTATTCAACAAGGAGTCGAAGAAAAATATGTCAACATTATTAAAAATATCTACAAAAAGTGTAAGTCCAAAATAAAACTAGAAAGTGAAGGTGAAGAATTCCCAATTCAAAAGGGGGTGAGACAAGGGGACCCCCTGTCCCCAAAAATTTTTTCTGCTGTCCTCGAATCCATCTTTAGAGAACTGGACTGGGATAAGAGAGGAGTAAGGATTGATGGAGAAATGTTAAGCCACTTACGCTTTGCAGATGATATTGTCATTTTTGCAGAAAACCCAATTGAATTAGAAAGAATGATAACAGAACTGGCATTAGAAAGTAGAAAGAAAGGATTGTCAATGAATAAATCAAAAACCAAAATTCTAACCAACGGGAAACCTTTTGAAATAATAGTAGAGAATGAAAAAATAGAACATGTATCAGAATATATTTACTTAGGGCAGCTAGTATCTTTTGAAAACAACACAGAAAAGGAAATAAAAAGGAGAATTACTCTAAGCTGGAAGAAATACTGGTCACTAAAGGAAATCATGAAAAATAAAAATATGAACATAACAATAAAGAAGAAAGTTTATGAAGTTGCAATACTGCCATGCCTAACATATGGTTGTCAGACGTGGTCCCTAAGAAAGGAAGACGAGGAAAGCATAGCCATCTGTCAGAGGAAAATGGAAAGAAGTATGCTTGGCCTCAAATTGTCAGACAAGGTCAATAATGCAAGCATAAGGAAGGCAACAAAGGTAATAGACGTGAGGAAAAGAACAAGACTACTTAAGTGGCACTGGGCAGGACACGTATGCAGACAGGCAGGAAACAAATGGACCAAACGCTTAACAGAGTGGGTACCAAGAGACAGGAAAAGGAAAAAAGGAAGACCAAATAAAAGATGGAGAGATATATTTAACGAGAGATGCGGACCCCTATGGATGAGAATGACACGGGATAGAAACTGCTGGAAGAATTTAGGAGAGGCCTACGCCATAGAGGCGACTACTACTTAAAATTAAATATAATTGTTAACTATGAACCATAATTGTAAAACTATAGTAGAAATAAAGGCTATTTTTATTTTTTATTTTATTTATTTATTTATTTTATTTACGTGACTTGAAAATAGCAGCATTGGAAGTTTTTTTTTTAAATTTTTGTACAGCCAAAATAACAATGTTACGGGTATTTCTCGTAGAACAATATCTGCATACTCTCTCTACTAGTTGCAAGAATACATACCACATTATCCTCTGTTTTAATTTCTTCATCCTCTAAGCATGCTTCCACATTATGCAGAGCGACCACATCATTGCTGTCCATACTACCTTCGTCCTGCGACTCTTCAGATAAAGCTTCCTGCTCTATTTCCAATTTTAAACTAAACTCCTCTGACTTCGGTTCAGTCATTTCGATGTCCTTAGCTTCTGTGTCTTTTGTTTCAGCTACATCTTTTACGTATTCCTCTTCTTGGAGTTCCTCTTTTACTTCTAATTGGACGTCTTGGAAAGGATTATCATCCTTTACATCAGTATTGTCAGTTTCGAATTTTATTTCAGTGGTTAGTTCATTGGTTTCTATTTTAATATCTACTTTATCTTCCATTTGTGCAACATTCTCCATAACTGATGACTCTTCTGTAGCCATATTTCCTGCAGAAGAAGAAGAAAGTTTGATATTTTAAGCTCAAAGATTTTATTAAACTATAATTTTGAAATATGAATTCTAGGTAGGTATCAGCTTTAATTTATCTTATTTCAACGTTCTTCCATTTGCATTTGCATTGCCAAAGTTTTCATTACATCCAAAATACCGAAAACACAAAAAATCACAACAAGAAATCTTGAAATAAAATACAAATATAAATTAGTTACGAAAAGGACAAACATACAGCGGGGTACTGATGTCGGGTATAATGCGCACTCTGTCTCTCCGTATACTTTATAAACAATTTTATGCATTGAAAAATCGGTCTATTTTAAACATATTTTAGCAAAAACGCCGATTATTTACACTTTATTTTTAAAATGGCATGTAAAAACTAAAAAAAATCGCGAAATTCTGATTTTGACATTTAATTGACTGTGACAGTGACAGTCACAACTCACATGACAGTAGTATCGAACCAAAGAGGATGTAAACCATAAAGCCGGCTGTACACTCTCGCCGAGACACAGCGAGGCAGCCCGAGTGCGAGAGTGTAAAGCCGGCTGTACAGTCTCGCCGAGACACAGCGAGGCTCAAGTGCGAGAGTGTAAATGGGTGCGCTCGCCTCGTCTCGCCTGTCTCGGACCCTCTCGGTCCGTTGTCGGTATTTTGCGCCCGAGACAAAGGGTCTCACGAGGAAAACGAGCACACTCTCGCGTCTTTCAGTACGAGTCCCGCCCTTAGATAGTGTAGAACAGAAAAATAATAATAATAAACGTCATTATCAGTCATTATCTGTGAGAAATAAAATTAAATATGAATAAAAATCTTTGGATTACAATGATATCTTTCGATGAATGGTGAATGGTCGTTTTCGTCCATCTTCTTAACTGCGATTGAACTAAGCGAGAATATATAATCGCACTCGGGCAAGGGGCGCTCGCACGAGACTCCCGCCCTCGGCGAGAGTGTACAGCGGGCATTAGACAATAGTACTACAAAAGACATGGCTGTATGGGCTTTGTTCCCTTTGCCTGTCCTAAATGGGACGAATCATTCCTTATTCTTTGGACGAATCAAACCAAATCAAACTAAAAAAAAAAGAAATGTCTGTGACTGCAAAGAGGATGTAAACTGTATACTACGTAACAAGAGATCGGACTTAGAAGAAAAAAAATTAACATTCGTTATTTTTTTAATATAAAACTAAACGACAAAATTTTAAGTGCAAAACCTTTCACTCTAAACATACCAAAAATTAAAAAAAATAAAAATAAAAAGAAATGAGCTCAAATAAATGTTTTATTTCAGTAAAAATTATTGTACATGGCTAAATAAATAGGCTGATAAGGTAAATTAAACAATAAAACAGATTTAATCCACAAGCTTTTGTTGATTTCTATTATTAAATATTATAATATTACAGTACAGTTTTCTGTATTTTATTTATAAATATAATAGAATAGCTGTATATGCTACTCTACTAACTACTTGATTGGCTTATACACTTACACAGTAAACTCTATATAGGGAGGGGATTAAAGCTGCGCGTCCACCAGGTCGGAATCGGGACGTACGGTGCGGACGGCACGTCGTGTCGTCATATACTTGTCAGGTGCAGAATGACGTTCCAGTACTTCTAGTGCAGTTCATAGTAGTCAGTACCATACATACAAAGCAACAAATCCGTCCACTGCGTACCTACGCTCCGATTCCGATCCAGTGGACCGCACCTTTATACATACACACTTTGTTTTCTTATACCCTGTATACGACAGCTGAAATCTATCGCGCGGGCTCAGGCCAGCTGCATACCACCTCACTTGATCAGAGGATTTTTCCTTGGTGACCGTACCAGTTACCACTCATAATCCCATACCTTCCTTCTCCTAAAATCTCCTTGCTTTGAATCTCTTTGCTGCTTTCGTTCCCAAGCGGTCGCATGCGACCGCGAGAACAATCCGCATACAGTTTACATCCTCTTTTGAATCCGCGATCGAGGTAACAGCTATTGCTTACAGACTGAAATGTTGTAAAGTAGCTGTGCTGTGGACCTAAAAATCTGAAATTAATGAAAAATTTTTCATTTACTACATTTCCATACAGTTTACATAAATTATTTAGTATAGTTAATAACCTTATGTATTGTTACAATAAAACAATATACACATGATACACATTTCATCATTTTCCAAATTAACTGCATACTGAATACTGATATACATTATAATATTTTCTATGAAATAATAATCTATCTTTTTCATATTAATATTATAGTTAAAGTTGTAAATTATTGTACAAAATATGCAAATAGTACTACGACATACTTTGTATTAGAACATGGTATGATATCGTTATGTTTTGCTTCAATATATCAATTTACGGTTACATTTACATTTTACAATGACTTACCTTTCGTTTTTCATTAATTAGTCCACTTAATTTACAATTTTTGTATTTTTGTAATAAATAATTTTCACAAAATGAAATTCGAACTTTGAGTTTTAAACTTCTTCTTCCTTTATTTTCTTATGTAGTTTATATTCTCTATGGTCTTTTTTATCAACCAATCACAGTCGACCGTGCTTAAAAATTGTACAGATTATGCGATTTACTTTAGTAGCTACGTTTAAATTTGGAACCCAATTTTTTTTTGTTCGAAACTTGCATCCACCTGTGTGACTGTTCGTCAATGTAATATACAAAGAACGCAAAAAATTTAGGATATTATTTTTATGAACGCATCTTTAAGTTTTGGTGGTAAATATAAATCTTGAGTCTTGACTGATTTATATAAAATATGTACTTTATAAAACTATAATCTACGAATATAATGAACCTAAATATTCCTATCCTTATAAAACACATTCTAAACGGAACATTTTCTCAGAAGTTATGTCGAATCTGCCTTTTGCCTTTAGAAGACCTTTACGAAGACGTATTAACAAAAATATGCAAAGAAAAGGAGGAATATTGTGTAGCGGATATTCTAGAAGAAGTTTGTGGTATAAAGGTTTGCTTTTCCCATATTTCCATACTAGATGATGCCCGCAACTCCGTTGCGCCAAAACTCGTTTATCGCGCGGGAACCGTACATTTTCCAGGGGCAAAAAAGTATCCTATGTCCTTTCCCGGGACTCAAAGTATCTCCATACCAAATTTCAGCAAACTCGGTTCCGCGGTTTGGGCGTGAAGAGGTAACAGACAGACATTCAGATATTAGTATGGATTAGGCTAACTCAAACCATTAAAATTGCTCGGTAAGAATGGTGGAGTTCTAAGGTTGCTTTGGTTTATCGATATCGATCAGTGATGATTTTCTGTAAATGGGTAAGGCCGCCAAATTTTGCTGATTTGGCACTGAATTATTGCGTTGGTAGCGTATATATACTTCTACTACAAGAAAAAGTGTCTACGCTACTCTACGTACTAAAATGGTAGCAAATTTTTGTTTATACGCTACCATAGCGTTGAGAAAGTCAAACTTATCTCTGTAAATAATACACAATGTAGTTTGTATTATAGTCCCAAACATGACCCTTTGGCCTACTCACATGATGCATTGATAGTTTTATGTGAAACAGCAATACTTACATTTTTGTCACAAAAATACTTCCTTTGAAAAAACTGTGTACACAGCACATCTGAGGTTCAAATGTGGACTGTCGAAAAATAGAGGATATTAGGAGATTTTCCATCAAAGTATGTAAAAAGTCAGCGTTGCCATCTCCCGATTTTACCTTCCCTAACACTTAACGATAATAAATGGGTACCTATTATTGGTGACGTTTAAAAAGTGGGGTAAAATTGATTTTTCTAACGATTCATTTGATTTTAAAAAGTGTATAAGGAAAGTTATCTGAAAATACTTACTATAAAAATTAGGTGAGTTAATAGCATTATATATAAGTATTCATAACATATCTGATTTATCTTCAAATCTGTCATACTTACTGCTACAGCGACAGTTGAAGTGCACCTCTTCCATTGCGGATGGCATATTTTAAGGGCGTTCCGTCCGGAGATTCCGTAATTGACTGTATTTAAAACCTTATAAACTCATAATCTGAAAGCTACAAAGTTATAATAAAAATACAGCAATAATCTTCAGTACACCAACATTCCTTTTGTCGTTTTAAATTTTCTATTTTAGTTTCTTATACTCATGATATCAGCTTCCAAAGTAATACCAATTTGTTAAAATTCAAGCATACATTTAGCATCTCCTTAGGATTTACAAATTACTTTTATTTGAAACTCACGACAATTGATCGACAATATCATAAACTACATATTCACCGTTTAAAATTTTTTTTAGGACAATTTTGAACTAAGATAAGTAAGCAACGCGGCAAATTTATGGCCAAGGTCGTTTGCTCGGGGGACGGCCTTAAGCTATTGTCTTACCTTTTTTTATGTTTAATTGAAAATATATTTTTAGACTATGATTTGAACCGAAATAATTCTAATGCATTCTTGAGTGCTTTATTTTCTATTATGTTAGAATCAGTTTTTGAACAAAGATAAATACAATAATTTTTTAAATACCGAGGGCGGGGAAAAAATATTACCAAATCAGCAAAAATTGACAGCCTCACCCAAATCCCTTTCAGACCGTAAGCCTGTTCTGGCAGCTACCTTCCAGCAATCTTAAGGTCTTGCGGGACCTATACTTTACTCTTGAGTAGCACATAATATTATAAAAGTTGGGAAATTATTCTGCTTTATATTATGTCATAATTTCATAAAGTAATTTTACACATATACCACAGCCCAGACTTTAATAAATTGATCTTGTTAAACTTACTTTTGTCATTTTATTTTCAGCTTGATCCATCAGAGGAATTTAAAGTTTGTTCGAAATGTTTCATTGCGGCTAGTGAGACGTACAAATTTTACCTCCAGACAACACAAAACCAGGAGATCCTAAACTATTATGTGGACAAACTAGACTCACAAGCAAATATAATGATACCTGAAAATTTTAAGATGGAAAACATATGTTTTTCTCTCCCCGTTTTCAGTCCACAAACTGCAATATTCAACTATGACACACTGAAGCATCCATTTAAAAAAATATCTGAATCAAAGTCAAAAAAAGAGAAAAAGAATCAAATAAATAAAGTTAAGAAAGCAAAAAAAGAGCTTATAAAACCAAAGTTGAAACGTAATAGAGGACCTATGGCATATAAGTCTTGCAGTAGATGTCCTGTAAGGTATAGGTTTGTCAGAAAACTTCAGGAGCACATGAAATTAGATCATGGAGTCACATTGCACGTCTGTCAGGTATATTACATTCTATAATTATATACTAGCTCAATACTATAGTTATACATATAAGTATAGAAATACAAGCAAGCCTTATAAAGTTATTTGCTGTGTGAATGGATGTACGTCGTACAAAATTTTTTGTACGTCCATAGCTGTGTGATCATTTTTATGAGTAAGGGAAATAAAAGATTAAGGTTTAGTAGGTTTGATTAAGATGCTAAGAGTGAGAAGGTAACATATGGGCAGCCAGACACTCAGGCACTCATCATGAAATGAAACATGAATTAAATACGTATACTTATTATTTCAGGTATGCCAAGCACTCATAGAGGATGAAAACGAATATCATACTCATTTATCCACTCACACAGACATACACAAATGCGAACATTGCGACATGGTGTTCAAGAAACGGAGCACAATCATCAAACATCTGAAATACCACGAGAATGCTCAAACGCACATCTGTGATGTGTGCGGAGTTGTGTTTGCTACTGAGAATGATTTAGACGAACACATGGATAAGCACACTCACAAGTATACATGTTACTACTGTGGTAAAAGATATAAAATACAGTTGAGCTTTGAAATGCACATCAAGAAACATGAAATGCATCTGCAGGGTGAATTAAAGTAAGTATTTATTAAAGTATCACAAAATGTTGCCTTCAATTTTGATTAATCATGCGAAAACTGTACATTTTTATCCAATAAAAGGTATTGTATGACTTTTGTCACTATTGATATTGATCGAGCGGCTATATGTATGAACAGACAGACATACTTACCCATGTATAATATAAGTATGGATTACAAACTAAATAATGTCCGCAAATTAGTTTATCATGCAGAAACCGTAAAGTATATATATTAGAAACATACCCTATGTCATATTTTCAAACTCTTAAGTATCTTCATACCAAATCTAATCTAAATGAGTTCAGCAAATTAAGTCTGAAGTGGTATACAGACTATTCACATTTATAATATTCCCATAAATACCTATGTAACTATCTATACACCTTTCAACTTAATTCCAGGAACGCCCATAAGATAATCAAGTCAAAACACACTTGCAAGGAGTGCGGTAAAAACTTTGTCGATGAGCGCTCCCTACTGTGGCACGGTAGACTCCATGCCGGAGAAAAACCATACAAGTGTCATGTGTGTGAACGTAGATTTGTGTCTGTGAACCGACGGAACCAGCACGCTCTGTGCTCGCATACAGCACCCACGAGACAGTGCCCGTTGTGTCCTGCACTGTTCCATCTACGGTCTATGGTCAATACGCATATTAAAAGGGTAAGTAAATAATAGCAACACTAAGGCTGCCTTCACACTAGCGTGTTGCGTGTTTGTCCAGTGTAGGCGTTCGATGAACGTATGCGCACAGCGCAGCGCGTTGTTAGAAGACGAAGAAATCGAACGGACGAACGGCGCTGCTCAAGCGCGCGACTCTCAAACGCAACTATTACCCCCATACATCTTCGAACTCGCGGCGCTCCAACGGCGCTGCCGAAACGCTTAGGGTCTATACAGACGGACCGCATTTCAACTGCAATCCGACCGCAAATTGCAGTTCAAGTGCAGTTTGAATGCAGTTGACACGACTGCAATAGAACTGCAAATTTTTTCAAACAAACAAACAGTTCACACGACTGCACGCCACCTGCATTTGAACTGCAATCCGACTGCGCGTTTGTTTGCTGTTCTATTGCAGTCGTGTCAACTGCATTCAAACTGCACTTGAACAGTTCAAGTTGAACTGCAATTTGCGGTTGGATTGCAGTTGAAATGCGATCCGTCTGTATAGACCCTTAAAACCAGCCTGATGAAAGTACTGATTGTTCCAGTAGAGAAGCGGCGACAACGCGACGTACGCGCCGCGTTGTCGCAGCGTCTACGCTGCGCATGCGTTCATCGAACGCCTACGCTGGACAAACGCTAGTGTGATATAATGTGATGTGCTTAATATTATAATCCATGAAGGTATGTCCTCTATTGCAATAATGAATTGTGCTATAGCGCTATCGTTCCCAAGCGGTCGCATGCGACCGCGAGAACAAAAGATTTCCAAGAATCCGCGATCAAGGTGATAGGTTGGTTCCAGAGCAATAGCTTTGTCTACACTGGGCGTTTTTTTGTTCATCAAGGGCATGCGTTATAACGCAGTCAACAGCGAACGTGAGGCATGCCCGTGACGCGCGTTGAAATCGTAGCGCTCGCTATGACACTTTTCTTTCAACGCGGGTGGATTTTGACGCATTCAATTATTGAATATGCCAAACGAAAGTTAAATAAAAAGAAGATGACGAAAATTGAAGATGAAATTGCATAATGTGGACATAGGTAATCAGATATATCTCGGTTCTGAGGCTACTATATACTACACTAGACTTTGCTTTTGATTCACTTAAAGTTATATGGATTAAAGAAAATGATATTATAGAAAAGGAAATCAACTCATATGTGTTGAAATTATAATGAACTAGATGTTGCAACTCCGTTACGCTAAAATTCGTTTATTGTGCCGAGAACCGTACATTTTTTCGCAACAATAAACTGTCCTTTTAAAGTATTTTTATACCAAATTTCATGTAAATCGGCCCAGTAGCTTAAGCGTGAAGAGGTTAAAGACAGACAGACAGACAGATTTTCGAATTTATGAATTAAACATTAATGAATTAGAATTTTTAGTTCACGGTATCTTTAGAACCCACTGACCTCCATTATACAAGTACACTGGACATATTATGATACCCTTTGAAATGACAGCTGTTTTTTGTGCCTATTTGAAGAGGAATCAGCGCCCCCATTATGGGGGCTGAGAAGTGAGAACTAAATCTGACGTAAAAATGACGTTTGAAAGCCGCCATATTGGCGCTGATAGCAGTAGTGAGAGTACTTGGAACTAATACTAGTGATGACAACTGTTGTTATTGGTTGTGGTTACGTTAACACAAAAAGCAGGTGGGTATAATCGATCCAGCGTAATTGTATAAATAGAGATCAGTGTTAGAACCTTATACTATCGACATCTAGCGCACAAAAATGACTAACAAGACATAAAAGTTATTTTTATTTAATTTTTCAGGTGCACTTACGGGCGAACAAGCGGCGTAACCGACATTGCAAAAAGAGGGATGTGTTTTGGAAGACCGAGACAGTGCCACTACAAGAACTAAGCGTGTCCGTACAAAATGAAGTGTTGAAACTTAAGACAAATTAGTTTAAGCTGTAATCCATACTAATATTATAATGCGGAAGTGTGTCTGTTATCTCGTCACATCCATATTCCATATTCTGAACAAATTTTGCTGAAATTTGGTATAGAGATATAGAGAGTTTGGAAAGTAGGTGCAGTATATTTTTAGGGCGTTTGTGCACTACACGGAATTTTACCGCCCGGCGTTCCGATTTCTTACATTTTGATATGGCAAACGTAAAAGTTATGAACGCCGGACGGTAAAATTCCGTGTTTTTTTTTTAAAATGAAATAAGGGGGCAAACGAGCAAACGGGTCATGCTTTCCATCAGGTGACCCGTTGGCTCGTTTGCCCCCTTACTGCCGAAGCACACAACAAACATATTCGGAGGCATAATAATAATAATAATAATAATATCTATGGACGCTTCACACCACGTCAGTCTGGCCCCGTGCTAAGTACCTAAAGGACTTGTGTTACAGGTACCAGACAACGGAAATATATTTAATACTTTTATACTATACATATAATATTTAAGATTTTTATTATATCATACACATATTTAATACACATCCAGACCCGGGAACATTGAAAACATGCTCATCTCATGCATGCTCATCTAGATACTTCAAACATTAAAGTTTGGTGAGATTATAGTTTGTAACAATACTTACATAAAATACTGTATTTTAACGCCGGTTTTCTGTGGAAAACCGGCGTTTTTTTTTTCACCACGGGCTTACCACGGGCTTACAAGCCCGTGATATTTCTCCGGTCGAGCCGGCCCAATCGTGCCGAAGCATGGCTCTCCCACGTGCAAAATCCCAAGTGCACAAACGCCCTTATCCCAGAAAAAGCAACGCACAACGGAGTTGCGGGTGTCATCTAGTAAATCAAATAAAAGTAATTTTGCCTTAGATGTGTATCAATATTTTTTTATTGTTATGTTACATAAATTGTTTTACAAATGAAATATACAGTTTATAATATAATTTGTATATTCTTTAGTATTTAGTCTTCATTTCCTCGCATTGTCGGTAATCTTGGTTGTATGTGTAACTGTTGCACTTAATTATTGGAGTATTTGTGGGAATATCTCTGTAATAAGAAAAAAAAAAAAATTAAAACCCATCTACATTCGGTGAACATTGGTCTTCTAACCCAATAAGATGGACTACCAACACGACTGGCGAGAGATCAGGCGCAGGACTGACTTTTTACATGCCCATCCAACGCATGGATCGTCTTGTCAGACAATCAGGTGCCTTTTGACTTTATTACTACCAAGTAAAATGTCACATTTTAAGGGCAGTATAGAACATTCAAAGGCAAATTGATTAGATCATTAGAAATCGGTTAAAGCTTACCAAATGTGAGAAAACTGGATTCCTCAATACAGGTAGGCCCTGTACTTCACCCTAGAAAATAGAAATGATCTCTCATATGGTAACAGCACACAATATCAACTCATAAAATTATGTATCTAAGTAGGAAACCTTAGTGCCTAGAGCCAAGCCAAAAAAAAGAAAGACTACAGAACACAAATATAATAATATCAATGGTGAAGGGTGCCGAAATAATACTGTTACGGACACACAGCTAGCGTTTGTGAATAAAGTCTTCAAGAGAGTCACCAGGTCTTTCTCTCCGAATCCTCGAACCCTAGCACGTAACAATACATAATATTAGTGCAATAGTTTTCACGCTAGAGGCAGCACCAACACAAATAGTTTTATTCGACGTGTAGAGATAAACTACGATAACATGGCGCGCCCCTCCAAATTACTGTTTCGATGTGTGTAGTCACATCCTTATGAAAGAGTTTGTATACAGTAGCATAAAGTTAATATACCTAGCGGAATAGAGAAACAAAGGCCTGAGCAAGCGAGATGCCACTATCAGTAACACCGCGTGGTAAAAAGAGACGTGTGATACATGACAGCAGCACTCTTTTTTTGACGTCCAGTCGGCACGTGCCGCACGGTGTCAATATAATCTCATAGAATTCATGTTCAATCATGCTTGTGTAAGTGTATACGTACACATATTTTTCACACAGATGAAAACCAATTTTGGTTACGTTTGACAGCTCGAGATTGTTGCTCTATTCCGATAGGTATATTAACTTTATGGTATGTAGTAAGTATTCAACCAATCAACCATTACTCGTAATATTTCACTTAATGTCATTTAATAGCAAGATTTGTTGGTCAACTAATCATAACTAGCTGACCGCGCAAGACAACGCACATCAAACGTTTTGAATTTTGGAGAGGCGCGCCATGTTATCGTAGTTTATCTTTATAATTTCTGTCAATACCCTGAAATGACTACGTGTGCTGCATATCGGATTTTTATGTAAATGTATGTGCTAGTAACGCCCTTTTTTCCGGCCTTTGCGTTATATTACCAACAGAATCATGTATCTGATTCCCTATTAATCCTTCGATCGCGGATTCTTGGAAATCTATTGTTATTCTATTGTTGTCGCGGTCATCGGTGTCCTTATGGGGCTTGATGGGTTAAAGAGCAGCAGAGCTTCAAAAATTGGCCTTTATACTTCGCTAACATAATCCAATAATTACTCTGCTGGACATAGAAATACATCCGCAGCCGAACACACAACTCCCTCCTTTTTTTAGAAGTCGGTTAATTGCTACGTCCACACTCCACATTATGCAATTTCATCTTCAATTTTCGCCATCTTTTTATTCAACTTTCGTTTGGCATATTCAATAATTGAATGCGTCAAAATCCACCCGCGTTGAAAGAAAAGTGTCACCGCGAGCGTTACGATTTCAATGCGCGTCACGGGCATGCCTCACGTTCGCTGTTGACTGCGCTATAACGCATGCCCTTGACCAAAAAAAGGCCCAGTGTGGACAAAGCTAATAAAACTTACGATATCTCTCAAGTTTTCTTCCTTCAGGTCATCGCTAGATGGCGCTGACTGTTTCTTGTGTTGCTGTAAATTTTTAAAATAAGTTCCCTAAGTAAAAGGATACAGTTTGGTATGGTTTGTGCGCAAAGCGGAATATCAAAAGCAGCGAGATACTTTAAAGCAGCGGTTCTCAAAGTCTTGTGGTGGCGGAACCCTTTTGAGAAGTGATATTTTTAACGGACCCCCAAAAACAAAGAATGTTTTATAAGTATTTAAATTAATTGTCTCCGAGGTGGTGAGTGGTGTGTGATGTTATTTCTAAAAACAATTTATTTATCCTTCGCGCAGCCCCTAGGCTCCGCGAAATACTTACACTTTGTGGAGTAGAAACTTCTTTAGTTGTACAAGTTTAAACTTAGGGTACTTTAGGGTAGTTTAAACCCACAGATAACCCCACACAGTGACAGTTCGCCGGCCCTGTACCATGAAACTGTTTTGAGACTCAAACGATCGGACGAGAATGCAGCGTCCTGCTCTAACAACGTAATTTCACGTTTGTTAGAGTACTAACAAACGTGAAATTACGTTGTTAGAGCAGGACGCTGCATTCTCGTCCGATTGTTTGAGTCCCAATACAGTTTCATTGTAAGCCTACTGTAGGCCTACTATGAAACTGTTTTGAGACTCAAACAATCGGACGAGAATGCCGCGTCCTGCTCTAACAACGTCATTTCACGTTTGTTAGAGTAGGACGCGCCATTCTCGTCCGATTGTTTGAGTCTCAAAACCGTTTCGTAGTACGGGCCCTGTAGGCCTACTACGAAATCGTTTTGAGACTCAAACAATTGAACGAGAATGCCGCATCCTACTCTAACAAACGTGAAATGACGTTGTTAGAGCAGGACGCGGCATTCTCGTCCGATTGTTTGAGTCTCAAAACCGTTTCGTGGTACAAGCCTGGCCACAGACTACAAGTCCCCTGACTATTTTGTATCGACGGTCAATGACTGTCAGGCAGTCTGCCGACCAAAGCCTACAGGCGGACTGTTAATGTGTGTGGGGGGACCCTTCATAGTTAGAAACACATTAAAAGAAAACTATGTACAAATAGGCGGTCTTAGGTACCTACTGCTAAGATCAGTTTCAGTCAGACAACCTATACCTACCCCTTAGGTAGTTTTGAAGTGTTCAAAGTTTTCTCTGGCGTTCTGGAATCCGGAATTTCGGCTTTAGCCTTTAGGTACTTACCTGTTTCGATACCGGAGGGTACTAAAAACAAGTTAAAAACAGCATTAATAGCACATGAGAACAAAGTAACAAGTAATAACTAATTTATTTTAATAACTAGTTATTAATGTAAGCTTAAAAAATGACCCGACTATGTAAAATATAAAATTGTATGAAACTTACGTATTTGAAGTCGAGGCTCTGAAATTATAAAATTAATAAAGTGCTAGTTATTATTTTTATTATTATAAAATTAGGGGGCAAACGAGCAAACGGCCTAGCTGGTAGAAAACAACTACCGTCGCCCTGCATAGACACTCTCAAGGTTACTCGAGTTGCAGGTGCGTGGAAACCTAAAAGCTATGTCCACATTATACGCTTTCGACTTCAATTTTCGTCATTTTCTTTCATTCGACTTGAATGCGTCAACGAACGCAACGCCAACATTTTCATTTTGAAGTTTTGGATACGGTCAGAGGTCATGCGTCGCGGGCATGCCTCACGTTCGCTTTTGACTACGCTATAGCCGCGTTCTGACCAAGCGAGCCGCCTCGCCGCGGCAGCCTCGCGCGCAGTTGCTCGGTCGGTCAGTACGTGTTAGTGTGCGGCAAACGTACCGAGGCGCCTTTAAGCAGCGACAAAAACGACAACTTTTGGCTCGGCCGCGGCACGTACCGGCGAGGCAGCGAGGCTGCTCGCTTGGTCAGTACGCGGCTAATAACGCATGCCCTTGATGAACAGAAAAAAGCACAGTGTGGACAAAGCTAAAGAACGCCTTGCCATTGTTATAAATACGAATGTGTATCTGTCTGTTATAAGATTCTGATCTTCATTAAATCAAAGTTAAGTAATCATAAATCACTCTAAGTGCAGTTTATAAGTAGTAGCTAGGAGTGAACTAGGTACTATGTTAAAAATTATAATTATCTAATAATTAATAATAATAATAATATGGTAATCCACCCCTAGTTTGTGGCATCGAAAACTTAAGCTTCCTAAAAAATAAAACAGATGGCGCTGCATTTGCGGCCATTTTTATGGCTCGAGTTTTTTCCGGGCTACTACGAACTAAACTACCGTACTAGTAGGGGAGGTCGCGCTCAGTTAAAAAAGTAATTTCATACCAAGCGAAAATCGTTACAATAATAGAATTCCACTAATACATAACAGCTTTGATCGTCAGCCACTTCATAATGGGTGGAATAAAAATTGAGAGCATCTTAAAGTTGATATTGGGAATCGTATTGAATTGACATTAAAACGATCCCAATTCGCACCCAATAAAGGTTCATATTATCTAGATTATACACGTTTAGGTTGGGTAGGTGTTATTTTAGTTTTAGTATATAACAACAGATGGCGCTTTTAAAGTAAAATGTATAATATATAATTCTTCTTCACAAGTATTGACTATCGAATTAATTACCGGTAAATTGGGGTTAATTGAGATTTTTGGGGTTATTTGGGACTACCCAGGATTTAGGACATAAATGTGTATAACTTTCTTTTTCTAATCTGTAGAAATATTTTTTTGTGTCATGGCAATAGTATGATAGTTTCTGTCAAAATAACACTTATCAATGTCAGTCTATGACACAGTACATCGTTACAACTGATCGAACTTCACATGTCATAATTTTAGTTTAAAAATTTTGGCGGTAAAACTTCTCATATACACTGAAATTCTAAAAGGTAAGCGAACTATTTACTACGTATTTCAAATATATATATTTCAGTGTGGATTCTTTTGCTAAATATCGATACGTTATCGTACATTTTGTTTGACTTCTGCAGACAAATTTGGATGGGGTTATTTTGGACGGCAACGTGGGGTTATTTGGGTCACGCGTCCCGAATAACGAAGAAGTAAATGAAGATTACTTTTACTTTGATTATTGAGTCTGACTAGTTGTTAAGAAATAAAGCAATAATAGCTAAACAGGTAGTGATTAAGAGCAGACTGAATCAGAGTTTATTTTTGTTAAAATATTATTTTTGTTAAGAGATTTGTTTTGTTCTGATTGTTCTTTTAATAAATGTTTTTAATAATTCTATATAATGAGTAGGATATACAAATATTGGTTAATAGGAACCCTGGAAGGAGTTAAGAGCAGACTGATTAGTACCTAGGCAGGTTATTATAGATATTGATAGAAATTACGATATAGCTACGTTTGATAAACGATTTATGTAACTAAGTACAAATAAAACCAAATCTTTTTCTAGGATGTTTTTGTTATATTTTTTATGGAAAGGTTAAATGTTCATTTGTTTAAATGATGCTACTACGCATTTTGATCTGTTTTTAATAGAAAATTTGTTCAAAAGTAATCTATGGAACTTTAATAAATCTATTTTTTCTTAAAAGTGCTTTTATTTTCGAAAAATCCTAAATTTAATGGTAGATTCAATTCAAATCCATATTTTATTTTATGTTTTTGCGTCCCAAATAGCGCAATATATGTTTAATTCAGTTATTTAGCTAAAAACCATGATTTAACTATGAAATCTGAAAGCTATCCAAAATAGCCCCATTCAAGCGATATTTGGGACTTGGTTTATTTTATTTTTTTTACTGGCCACTTTAATATAAATGTCAAAAAACTGACTTGATATGCAAAAAACACGCGCTCAGGAATCCATTTGTAATTTTTGCAAGAATGTACCCGAACAAATAAATGAAATATAAACCAAAATAGTGTAAAATGTGTCCTAAATAGCCCCACTTTACGGTACTTAAAATTCCTATGTGAGATAATTTTATGGTTAATTCAAACGAAAATCGCCGTCAGCTGAATGTTTGCAGGTGGAAATGTCGTTTACGCGACGCTCTAGGATACATTGAGCGCGAAGTAGGGCTATATTGGTCATATCGCTGGCTGACGGGTTTTCAAGCATCGTATTAGCGACTGACGGTTTTATTTATTATTTACAAAGTAGAAACATTCACTTGTATAAATTTTGTACGGTATAAAATGACTTTATATTCAAAAAATTTTTACATGTTTAGTAACGCGACTGACGTTGAATCCCTCGTCTGCAATACGGCTGACGGTGATTTTTTGGTTAAACATAACCTCAATAATCATCCATCAAAGTTTCATTCGACTATCTGCATCATATCTTTTTTTTTTGATATCGCAGGGGAAACCCATCATGGGTGCCCCGGGTTGGGTACCCCGGGGGTATGTGAGACTCTTACTCACTAAAACCACCTGCGGTTCGCCTTCAGCCGTATAACGGAGGGATATCCCGGATCTAACAAACACGGGACTCCCTCCACGACTGGCCGGTCTATCTCGGACCGGACTTCCACCACTCGCATACCACTGATCTCTATAATACACTGGACAGGCGATCACTATCAATAAAATGTTCCTATTTTAAAATCGCCATATTGGCGCTGATTGCTATGTGAAAGCAGTGGTGAGTGTACTTGGAACTAATATTTTGCAAATGGCGGTTGCAATTTTCTTTGAAATTAGTTCACAGTACACTCACCGCGGCGCTCCACTGAAGCGGAGCGGAGTGGAGCGGAGCTTAGCGGTGCCGAATTGACTAATCACCATGCTCGAAATCTTCGCTGTCATTCCGCTGGAATAGCACGATTGGTCAATTCTGGCACCGTTAAGCTCCGCTCCGCATCAGTGGAAACACAGCCTAAGGCTGCGTTTCCACTGAAGCGGAGCGGAGCGGAGCTTAGCGGTGCCCGAACTGACGAATAGAGCTATTCCAGCGGAATGACAGCGAAGCGGAGCGAAGATTTCGAGCATGGTGATTGGTCAATTCGGCACCGCTAAGCACCGCTCCGCTTCAGTGGAAACGCAGCCTTAAAGTTGTTCGCGTAAGATTACAACTTTTATTGTGTATCTGCTGAATTTCAGGTGAAATAATTTAAACAATACTCACGCCCAGGTCGTAAAAAGGCCTTTTCTGTAAACAAAAAAGTAATTCCTTAATCCGTCCACATAACCTTCATTTCCACTACATAAGGACCAATTTCCTGTATCACTAAGGTAGAATAACTCGTAAAAGTGTCATAAAATATAAGCTGAGGAAGGGAAAAGGGTTCCAAATTCCGATGCGATTTAATGATTTAGGTTTTCGAGCGATTCCGTTGTATGGAACACCAATGACCAAGGTCTCGTGGAGAGTTGACGTAAACATTGTTTTTGTGGCCCGATTAGGTACGCTGGCTGTACACTAATCCTTCGATCGCGGATTCTTGGAAATGCTATTGTATTCCATTGTTTTCGCGATCACCGGTGCTCTTATGGGGCTTGAAGGACTAATCAAATTACGTTTTTTTGTTCGAAAATTGTATTCAAACAATACAATTCCCGAAACGATGATAATATGCAGTTAATTTTGTTAATATCTTAAGATAATTTATTGTGTGTGTACACAAAATTACTAAACTTACCGATAACTTATCGGTCGGTTGTGGATTTTCAACCTGTAAAAATTGTATTCGTAAGAATGTTGCACACAAAAATATGAATAGATAAGTTACTCCAAATAATACTTACGAAGAATACTTTAAGCGTCTGTAATAAAAAAAAATTCTGTGAGGTCAATACTAACTTAAAAGTAATTAGAAACCAAGTTAACAATAAAATCAGCTAGATATCAGCTTAACCTGCTTATTAGGTAGGTAATGCTATGTTGTATTAGAAGGTACTATTGTGTATTCTGTGGTATTAGTAAAGGGGGTAAAAGTTAAATGTTACATATAAACATTTAACTTTTACCCCTAGTTTTTAGTAATAATCTATTATTATTAGTTTTCTTCAATTTCAGTGATAGGTATAATTATTAACTTAAGATACCTACTTATATTATTAACTTAAAATACTTACTCCTTTGCCTTTATTTCCCTGAAAAAAAAACTACAGTTAGCGTTAGAGCCCGCGCGCACGAGCAACTTAGTTCAAGGCGATTTATTTGTCTCTGATCTGTGTCTCTTTCAAAAAATTGCCGCCATGTCGCCGTCGCCGTCGCCGTCGCCGGGATGCGCACACGAGAGCGACAGCAACGCAACTTTTTTCCGATTTTTCTAGACAGTCATCAACATGGATTTTGTCGAGACGGCTGTGGTTGTTGCAATTGCAATTAAAAAACCGAAGAAAGCGTCGCAAAATAGAATATTGGGTGCATCCATTATGGAGCGATCGCCTGACTCTTGGGAAATTTCATACTGTGCTTATGAAATTGAGAGCATACCCAGAAAAAATTTACGTTTTCTTTAGAATGAGTGTCGAAAGTTTTGATGAACTGTGCAGAATCTTACGACCTGGCCTCGTTCATGAAAATCTAGGGGAAAAAACCCGATATTTTGCCCGTATTTTGCCCCTATCTTGGTCGAAAACTCCCTAAATCTAGGGGGAAATCCCCTGATCTGGCAACACTGGGCCGGTCGGCGACTTTATTGTTGCCTGTGCGCGCACTTGCATAGAAACCAATAGGGAAGGAGACAGTTGCATTGCAACCAAAAAAGTTGCTCAGAGTTGCGTCGCGTCGCGTCGCTACGTGCGCGCACTTTCATACTAGCTCCTAGACTTGATCAAGAGACAAATAAATCGCCGAGCAACTAAGTTGCTCGTGCGCGCAGGGCCTTAAATGTATAGATCTTTACGTAATATTATAAAGCCCGCTTTACACTGTCGGCCAACGTGTACAGTACGGAATGTCGCTCCCAACTTATGGTCAATTAGGCCTGGCTGGCTATGGAGCCAGCCCGTTGGCCCAATGTGTACAGCGGGCTTTACATTTTTGCAAAGTCTCTGGCATTAGGCAGTTTCGTTCCAAAGACAAAGAGATGATTAATTTAATACTGACAATGAACTTTAATTTCTTAACTTTAGTCATTGCTGAGAAAAATCGATATCGCTACAGCCAAATTATTAAGGCGTCGCGTCGCCCATCAATCCCTAAGCGCCAGCCGGCTGCCGCATAACAATTGAAAATCTATTGTGCCTGCGATACCCACGATGGAGGTGTTAAACTCAATTTAGTGAAAATTGACGTTTTTTTTTTAAATTTTTTTGAAATAAAAGGAGGACTTACTACTTACTAGATATACGTCGTCTAAGTTTTCGGCTAAGCGGTCGAGATTGCCAACCTGAAAATAATATAGTTACTTTGAGAGATAGCAAAGGACAAAGGACAGTTTTTGTTGCAGAAAAATGTACGGTTACCGATAAACGAATTCCGGCGCAACGGAGTTTCGAGCGTCACCTAGGTCCTATATTGTACTCGGCGAAACATGGCGGTAGCGGTCATGTGAATATATATTTTTTTTATTAAATAAGGGGGCAAACGAGCAAACGGGTCACTTGATGGTAAGAAACTACCGTCGCCCATGGACACTCGCAACATGAGAGGAGCTGCAGGTGCGTTGCCGGCCTTTTAAGAAGGAATACGCTCTCTTCTTGAAGGTTTGCAGGTCGTATAGATCCGGAAATATCTGACATTTCATTGTCAATCGCGGTTAATATATGGAAAATGATAAGTTTTTGACTGAAAGTCAATGACCGCTACCGCCATGTTTCGCCGAGTACAGTATAGTAGGTCTCATGTATAAGTCGCAGTCATCTGGTTGAATCTGCTATTTGATTGAATGACCAGCGAATTAATTGAATCATGAATGAAACTAATTATGAGCGGGCTGCCAAATTTTGCTGTGTTTTCTTATAAGTAAAGATCCTTATAAGATCCCGGAAGACGATTGACTTAAATGAAATTGAGATTTATTTAATCACATTGTATATTTATCTGATATTTGCCTAACGGAAAACACGATTCACTTATTTAATATTTTGACTAGATAGATATATTTTTTGAAATTATGAATCTTTCTGGGCTTTTCAACGAATATCTGTTACACTTATTGAGTTACTAACATTAAATAACTTGCACTACTACAATAAAGGAAATATTAGTCAGTATAATCAGGGCCCCCGTAAGGGCTACTGGCGCCTGTGTGCAAAATAAGGATTTTGGCGCCCTTTTAGGCAAATTTTTTGGGTCCTTGGTTTTGGCGCCCCTAAAGATGGCGAATTGGCGCCCCTAGAGGATGGCGCCCGTGTGCATTGCACACATTGCACATATGGTAGCCTGTAAGTATTGTATTTAATTTTTAAGGAATCATCAAAAACAGTTTTGGAACTTACGACCTTTACTTTCGTGCTATAATGCGGGAACCGTTGTTACGCGATATTGTTTACTTGTTGATATCTGCAGCGCAAAGTACAATCCTCGCGGGCACGATTCGTGGAATCATTATATCACGATTCCAGGAGGATAGCCGGGTGTGTACTGTGTAGGCGGGGCTAGCGCGGCGTGCTTTGATATTTTTGACAGCAGGCTCTTAATTTACAGTTGTGACTTGACGTGTTGGTCTTTAGGTTAGATGTTACGACTTACGTTACAGTCAACGACTTAACGATTTGGCCTGTAGTCATTCAACTAATTATTGTTTCATTCAATGAATTCGCTAGTCGTTCAATGAAATAGCAGATTCAACCAGATGACTGTGATATATTTTCCAAAATTTTTATGCTTAGATTTCTAAAACTTACCGAAACAGAACTGCTGCCTACGTTAATGGCTCTTGCTGGTTCCACTCTGTCCTCTCCCTGAAATTAATCATAGAGGTGCATCATATTAAACCTTCGCCGCCCCCGTGGTCGGTGGTCTAGTCGTATAGAGCGCGGCTCTTGACTCGGAGGTCGTGGGTTCGATTCCCGCGTTGGAAACATGTTATTTCCAAGTTTGGTTAGGACAATGCAGGCTGATCACTTGATTGTTTGACAAGTCAGATGATCCATGCGTCGGATGGGCATGTAAAAAGTCGGTCCTGCGCCTGATCTCTCGCCGGTCGTGTCGGTCTTCCGTCTCACTGGGTTATGAGAGTAAAGGAATAGAGAGTGCTCTTGTGTACTTCGCACACACTTGGGCAATATAAAATTACTCCTGCGTGGCTGGCCTGGTTTCAATGAAACCGGCCACCGTCACCGAAACCGGTGTGGGAGCTATTATTATTATATTAATCCTTCGATCGGGGATTCTTGGAAATGGTATTGTATTCTATTGTTGTCGCGATCACCGGTGCTCGTATGGGGCTTGAAGGATTAATACCGGGTATCGAAACACAAGGCTGATTTTAATAAGGTTACTTTTTGAGCAAAATTATTGGCACGTTGTCTTGTATAGTAAAAACTAAAAATATAGAAAATAAAGGCTAGACCAGTTTTAATTTAGCGAATAATGTTGGCTAGCCTTAAATTTGCTCTAACGAGGCATTTAATGATAACTTAACTTTGATTTTATGAGTAGAATTTTTATGAAAGCTCCGTATATTTCTGTGAAACTCTTCGTTAAATTTAAGTTAAGTAAGTCATTCTCGTAGTGCCTCTACGAAATCTTAATTTTAAAATTAAGTTAGTTTAAAAATAATAAATTATATTATTATACTAAAATTCTTACCTTCCCATCGTGGTTTACAAGCTATATAAATAAAAAAAAAGATAATTTAATAAACCCTAAAATACATAAGCAAAGTAATGATGATAAATCACATTCTTAAGGGGGGCGACTAACCCAAAATTTTCGAGTATATTCGAGTATAATTCATTTTTAACCGACTTCCAAAAAACGAGGAGGTTATATGTTCGGCTGTGGATATTTTTATTTTATTTTTTTTTATTTTTTTTATTTTTGTATGTTCAACGATTACTCCGTTTTAATTTTGTTTTGTTGTATTAGGTTTCACTCCAATTTGGTCCCATTTTCACAAAAGTGGTGACCTGATGATGGGATCTATGAGTAATCGAGGGAACTCCTCGAAATTTATATTGAAACATATGGTGATTTTGATTTTATGTGAAGTGTACTAAGAATACGCTACCAAAAAAAAAAAAAAAAAATAAAAAAAAAAAATATCCACAGCCGAACATATAACCTCCTCGTTTTTTGGAAGTCGGTTAAAAAGTCAAATATTGGGTCAAGGTATACCATGGTTTCGATGATGCTGAGAGAACTCCTGATTCCTTATAGATACACGTTTGGGAGTTTCGGCGTTGTTTTAAGAACAGAAAGCATAAACTACTATGCAATTCATGTTCATCATCATAATCATCATCATCATCATCGTCAAAAAAAAAAAAAAAACTAGGCCTTTGCATCCATTGTGGATGATTTATACAGCATTTTCAGAGCGAAGTAACCACTCTTCAAATACTGTAATGCCTGGGACAAGATTTTTAAATGCATGTATGGTTGCCCAAGCGCATACGGCATTCTCGCAACATAGTTGGCCTAGTCCAGAGGAAAGAACTAGTCAATACGTCTGGGACCAACCATGTGCGGGTTTCCTCACGATGTTTTCCTTCACCGTACGAGCGTCCGTATTATGTACTTGAGATCAGAAAATGTCTCATTGGTACACGCCTCCACCCGGGATCGAACCTGCACCCTCTGCGAGTGCGAACCAAAGGTCTACCCAATAGGCCACGGACGCTCTATATCATCGTCATCATCATCATTAATTACCACGTCGTGTTAAGGCCACCAATGTCTCATGGCACAGAATAGATAATAGTACAAGGCATAGGTATGGATATACTAATAATAATAATTATGTACTGTATAACAACACCTGCTTGTTTTTAATACACGGCGGTCGGCGTCGCCGCCCCGCGCCGCCGCGCGGCGCATGGCGGCAGAAGACAGAATATCGAATACTTTACTAACTACTTTATATACAGATGGAATACTTTACTACTTTATAAAATTTTAATAGAAAAATAGAATTAAAATAAAGTTATTTTAAAAAGAGCATTTAAACAAAACAAAGTCATTAAGTGTCTTTTTAATTAGTTATACTTATTAATCGATAGATGGTGCACTAAGTACCTATCGATTTGAATTCTTGATTACAAGAACAGCTGTCAATAATTATGATAATATTAAATACTCGTATTATGCTACGCTACATCCTATGCAAGTTTGTACAATTTTTTATCTGATAAATCCTTCGATCGTGGAAAAACGAGACACAATAGCCTTTCTATTGTTATCGCAATCGCCGGTGACCGCTTCGGGCTTGAAGTATTAAAATTGTTAAATTACTTAGCACAATATTATGTTCACTTCACTGATAATATTATATTATTTTGTGAGTGTGAGTTATGACTCTTAACAAATTTTAATAAGATACGTAAAATATACGCGAAGATTTATCTACTAGTGTAAGTTGTAACTAAAAAGAGTGAAATTATTATTATTTTTAACAAAAAATTAAAACCGACTTCCAAGGTGAAAACAATAATAACATTAATATGAACTAAAAAGTATTAAATAATTTTTACTATCTAATAGTGCCTTTTTCCGAATTCGGCTAAACCTCAACTATTTCTGTACTCAATCTTCATAATTTTTAAGTCGGTGCCAGTTCCAAAAATTTTAAATATTCTGTCAGAGGACTGAAGATTCAGCTATCTGGTACCGACTTCAAAATAATGAAGATTGAGTACAGAAATAGTTGAGGTTTAGCCGAATTCGGAAAAAGGCACTGTGGGATATAATGCGTGGAGGCCAAAGGAAGATCTTCCGACCGAGCGAGATGGTATGCCCGGTCAGGCCGAAGCCCACGTGATACATTTCAGCTGTCGTATATATACCGCCGCGCTCAGAAAACTTCGATAGCGCGATGCAGGAATGTTAGGCGAATTGTGGGTACCGCCACATCACTCCCCCCCGAAGACCGGAGGTCGAATCTTGAAGTCTTGTCGCTTGAGTCGCCGGTGCCAGTGAGTTCCAGTGAGTCGGAACTGTTGCAGTGAGTCCCAGTGAGTCGGAACTGTAAGCTGCTGCACGGGATCCAGTGAGTCGGATAAGCTGCCGTGCGGGGCCGATGCTACGTGCTGACCAGGAGAGATGTGCTCTGCTTGCTGACCGGTCGGTGTAGTGAGAAAGCCCGATGATGCCGATGCGGAGTCGCCCAGGCCGCGGTACATTGCGGCTAGTGGACGAGATACCCGATGAGGCGATGCTGGCTGGCGCGGTGCGGAGGGGCGGGGAGTGATGATGATGAAGGAGGCGTGTTCTGTCGAGGGTCACCAATGTGGGATATAATGCGTGGAGGCCAAAGGAAGATCTTCCGACCGAGCGAGATGGTATGCCCGGTCAGGCCGAAGCCCACGTGATACATTTCAGCTGTCGTATATATACCGCCGCGCTCAGAAAACTTCGATAGCGCGATGCAGGAATGTTAGGCGAATTGTGGGTACCGCCACAATTAGATAGTAAAAATTATTTAATACTTTTTAGTTCATATTAATGTTATTATTGTTTTTACCTTGGAAGTCGGTTTTAATTTTTTGTTAATAATAATATTAATTATGCTTCAATATGCCCCGAATTGTTTCATTCTAAGATTAGATACTAAATTATATTTCCAAGAATTCAATCTAAGCAAAAACACGATATCTTAAATTTTCTCGATAGAAAATAATCACAAAGATGCAATCTAATTTTCACGAATTTTTCATTTATTGCCATAACCATGCATTGAACTAAGTTTTAACATTTTAAAACATTGTATAAAATTCTATCATTGAGAAACTGGCCTAGCGGATTTTTAAAATGTTGTATATTTATCGAGTTATAGAGAAAAAACTAATTTGGCGATGAATCCGCGTCGTCCTTTGTCACCTGGCATGTGAAGACGGGCTTGAGTGTGAAGAGAGGAGGACGATATTTGATTTTTGAGCTAGTCGCCCTCTTTAAATCATTTAACATATCTGTTACAAAAGCTAAAGAATCTACATTATTATTCATTACAATGACAGGTACCTGGATTAAAATTTTTTCGAGAGCTCTGCGGTTCTGAAACAATAGTTTTTAACACCTTTAATAAGAATAATAATATTATTGTAATAATATTAAGCTTATAACAAAACTAGGTGACACACACAACTCCGTTGTGCCAAAACTCGTTTATCGCAAAACAGTACATTATACCGGGATAAAAAGTATTTTAATAATAATTTATGTTCTTTCTCGAAACTCACAGAATCTCCCAGCAGTGGTTTGGGCGTGAAGAGGTAACAGACAGGCAGACATACACACTTTCAATATAATATTAGTATGGATAACACACCTTATTTAATCCGGGGTTAAAAATGAGACAGACTTACGTCAGCAACCACACAAGAGATCAGAACAGCTAACAGTAAAACCTTCATCGTTACAACATTAATTAATGAATGCATCTAACCCCTGGTTTTTTATAACCGAAACCCGCAACCAATTTTTACAAATGTTCGTTTTTACCGTGAAAGCGATATGTGAAAATTAATTATGGTGTAATTTAATAATTGAAAAATGTTTCTTTGAAATCAATTAAGACTAATGTGTGTCATATATTTAATGATTTTTTGTGAACATTTTTAAACATCTGTGCCGTTTTCGTCGAGAACTGTGCAATCTTCGTAGATAACTGTGCAGTTTTCCTAGAGAGCTGTTCAGTTTTCGTAGACAGCTGTACAGTTTTCGTAGGCACCTGTACAGGTTATGTAGATACATGTACAGTTTTTGTATACAACTGTACTGTTTTCATAGACAACTGTAAAGTTTTCGTAGACATCTGTATAGTTTTAGGCACCTGTATGATTTTCGTAGACATCTGCGGGGCTAAAATGGTCGCTTTGAAGAATCATGATATTAAGAATCATGATATGATTCATTTTTCTAAAATCGCAAAATGCAACTGCTTGCAATTCATTTCTGTATTTTTGTACTGATTTGACATTTGTCAGTTTGACAGTTTTGTCAATTCATTTGCTGAATTGATTGAGAGGAATTGCTAAATGTGACCATTTTAGCCCCGCTGTACTGTTTTCATAGACAACCGTACAGTTTTCGTAGACAATTGTAGTGTTTTCGTAGCACCCTGTTTTATTTTCGTAGATGTGTACAGTTTTTGTAACAAACAGCAGGTTTGTTACTGTCGCACTCAGATATATTTTATTATGATTTAACTTCAATTTAATGAAGAGTTTGACAGACAATGGCTTATGTCAAAATCTTCATTTAAATACAGTTAAGTACTCAATTGATTTTCGTCTCTGAGTGCAGCAGGTAGACACCTGTTTTCGTATCTAATACCTCGATCGTGGGAATCGAATATACAATAGATTTCTAATTGTTATGCGACAGCCGGGTGCCACTTGGGGATTGTTGGTTTATCTCGCAGCAAGTTTATAATTTCGTAGATAAATTGATGTTTCGTACTCGTAGCAAAGTTGTCATCTGTACAGTCTTCGTAGACAGCTGCACAGTTTTTGTAGACATCTGTACAGTTTTCGTAGTAACCTGTACAGTTTGCGTAGTAACCTGTACAGTTTTCGTAGTAACCTGTACAGTTTTCGTAGTAACCTGTACAGTTTTCGTAGTAACCTGTACAGTTTGCGTAGCAATCTGCCCCCGTAGACAACTGGCAAAACGCTAACGCTAACGCTAACTCTAGCTCTACAAAATGTATGCGATTTGACATAAGTTATCGCTTCGCTAAGGAATACTAATGTCAAATCCATACATTTTGTAGCGCTAATGCTAGCGCTACAAAATGTATGCGATTTGACATAAGCCATCGCTTCGCTAGCGAATACTAATGTCAAATCCATACATTTTGTAGCGCTAGCGTTAGCGTTAGCGTTTTGCCAGTTGTTTACGGGGGCTGTGCAGTTGTTGTAGACACCTGCCCCCTTAGACAACTGGCAAAACGCTAACGCTAACGCTAGCGCTACAAAATGTATGCGATTTGACATAAGCCATCGCTTCGCTAGCGAATACTAATGTCAAATCCATACATTTTGTAGCGCTAGCGTTAGCGTTAGCGTTTTGCCAGTTGTCTAGGGGGCAGCAACTGTTTCGCAGGCATCTGTTGAGTTTTTGTTTTTGAGGAGAATCAAAGAAAAGGTAATGAACAAAGACAAACTTTAATTATTATATTTTTTATTAAAACTCCACCGTTTAAGGGTTAGCTAACATTGCAACGCGACGTAAAAAGTAGTAGTTTTTTTATTTACTACTTTTTTAAGGTTCCGTACCCAAAGGAATAAACGGGACCCTATTACTGAGACTCCGAGAGAGAGTCCGTCTCGCATTTGGCCGATTTTTATAGACAGTTAAGGCTTCTTAGGTACTGGCGAACGGCACTTGCCGTCGCCTGCTGTCAACAAGTGTCGACGGCTGCAGTTGTATCTGCCGTTGGCAAGTGCCCTTCGTCTGTAAGAAGCCTAAATGGGAGAACCGAGGCATATAGGTAATAAACGAAAGAATTTAATTCTTTATAGTTTTTTTATTAAGGCAGTTACAGCTTGACAAAAAAGAGTCTGGGGCGGTGACAGCTGGAACTAAAAGTTTTTTTATTTATGGCAACATTACATTACTTGTCGACTCGAGTACCACCAAGGAAATTGAATCCTAGGCAGTTGACAGACCAACGTCATTTGGTGGGATAATGTCAATTCAATGTTAATTGTGATCTGTCGGCTGGGTTTGACATAACACGACAAAACTACATAGGTCCCCCATCTGCATAAGAATCAACTTCTCTGATAGTACATATTCTGTCAAAAGTGCCTTCAATCGTAGCGTAGGGTTGCCAATAATAAAAACGTCCTCATTTAAAACGCACTCTTTTTTGCCAAGCTGTACTTCTTCAATGCTCCTTCACCAATTTCACTTGAGGGTCATGGTAATACGTGAAGGTTACTATCTCATACGGCTTAATCACTGGAGACTGTCCTATCATTCCCAAATAGCCATTGATGTCCAACTTCGCGTGCTTCAAGCAATGGATGATGAATAGCTTCGTGCAGAGATACCCAAAGTAAATATCCCCATCCAGACTCACTTCATAATCCACTCGGACCTCCAAGGTCGTTTCTTTGACTTGGAATTCAGCTCTCATGGATTCCCCTGGCTGCAAAACTACTCCGTCGTCAGGTTGCGCTTCAACAGTTACCGTTTTGGATGCAAAGTCCTCATGACCGTATTTTGAAGCGTGCTGCAGCCGATTAAACCCTACCACATGGTTGATACTATTTCCAACGGAAATCTCTTCAACACCATACCATTTCGTGGTCATGGTTTCTTCAACTTCCTGCTTCCAGACGGGCTTAGAATACTCTGGTATTCGACCATCATTGTGTATCACTTTACTGCTTCGCACGATCCTATCGTTGCTTCGGATGATTCTGCCAGATTTCGGTTTCAAGGTGATGTATAGGTCTCTATTGCCAAATGCGCTAGCGTGGTTTATGTTCACTTCTCCCACTCTCATCCACGTTAGTTCTATTCCAGCTAAATTCTTTTCCACTCCTTTCTCTGATAGTTGAAAGGCTTTTAGATCTTGATTATTGGTTGGAGCTCTATCAGATCCACTGACTACTACTCCTGGATTCCTGTGGTTGGATCCAGGTATAATTTCGACTCGAATTTGCGCAGATATGAGGTAGGGGAGTAGTGAAATTATTACTGCTTGAATGTTCATTTTGTCGACTGGCAATCGCGGTGAGCTGTTTAATTTATACCGTAGTATAAACACTTATTTAGACATGTCACATCATAATTACTACAATTATTAGTTATATCGCCATTACATAGAATGTAATTGAGGTGTATGTTTGTGACGAATAGCTTTCGACTGAGTGCGTGAAAAATGCATGTAGATATTCTGTTACTTTCTTGGTTTCACTTTCCATACTAATATTATTAATGCGTAAATGTTTGTCTGAAGAGGTCTCCACACTTTAACGGTAGTTTAAGTACCGATTTTGGTGGAATTTGGTATAAAGAGATACTCTAAATCAGTGGTTCTTTACCTTTTAGTCATGAGGGACCATTTTACCAAATGTTTGTCTAGCCGGGGACCACCCGGTAGGTTTGCCTAAACTAAGGGTTTTTTGAAAAAGAAAACAAGGGCAACTTTATAATGAGCACTATTTTTTTATTCGCAAAAATCTAAAAGTCACAGATTTTAATTAGATGTGATTTTGTGACTGCATATTGTATATTGCATAATCCATACTCTTTACTAACTTCTGAATTCTCACATAATATTATTAAGATGGCTTCGGGGACCACTCGGAATGCCTCCAGGGACCACCACTGGTCCGCGGACCACTGGTTAAGAACCATATGCTCTAATTTATCGGGAAGGGATATTATGTACCCTGAAATCACCTAGCGGACTCTTTTTTCGACTGTAAAGACTAAAATAAAGGCTTTTAACTACTCTCTATCGTTTGGAATATTACGCAAAGGTCAGAGCAGAGGGCGTCACTGGCATATACAGTAAGAAAATATTGGCAGAAACGTTGTCAAACGTCTAACAAAACTATCTATGCTGTCTTGCCTCTAGGGGGAAACATTGCAGAAATATATCCCATTGGCTCACGCCTAAAACAATTTAATTATTATTTTGTATGTTGTTAATTAAATTATTAACAACGCTATTGAATACAAGGTGTAACAAAACTAAGTGATGATACTTTAGGGTGTGTACGTGTTCCTCTTATAGAGTTCACTGTGAAAGTGGCGGCGCCGAAAGATCAATTTTTTTGAAGTGAAAACTTCTCTAGCGGCGTTGAGCACTTTTGTGGGATGGGTAAAAACTGTGAAACTAGCGTCAGATTCTCGTGCTGATCGAAAAACCGTAAGACGAGACGAGAGTAGTGTTGTAACATCGAAATCGTTTAATCGAATAATAGATTGTTTTTTTCGATTGTCGATATTTTTTATTCGATTGTACCATCGAGGAAGTTGATTCCTATGCAATTGACAGACCAACGTTATTTGGTCGAATATGTCAATTCAATGTTAATTGTGATCTGTCGGCTGGGTTTGACCGTTGGCGTAACGCAACCAAACTACTTATTAGGTCCCCGATTTGCATAGGAATCAACTTCTCTGATAGTACTTAAGGGTTTCGATTAATTGAAAAAATTGATTTTTTAAAAATTGATTTTCATAAAAAATAATGAAGTTTTCACTTCTGCCGGTACTACCGGAGTGCAACGCGTCTTTTTTTTCACTTATGTATGGTGAAACTCGTGACGCTGGGGCGCATTGCCCATACAGAAGTGAGAAAAAAAAATTGGTTTTTCAGCGGTGCTGCTTTCACAGTGATCTCTTTACAAGGAACACGTACACACCCTAAAGTATTATAGTTTTGTTACACCTTGTATCTATCTATAAACCTCAGAAATATTGATGAAACAAAGTCACAGAATTTAACTACTATAGCTCGGGCCGACGATTACAAATCAGAAAGTTGTTAACAAATATTGTTGAAGATACTCGGAGCCGTGAAAAATTCTTAATGGAAAATTAAACGGCGGCTGCTTTTCTTATCGGAATTGTTAAGAGATTCAATATGGCGTCTAGTTAAATTTGTTATTAACCTAGTTTTTTAATTGTGAGAGGTAGCTAGAGTTAAGATTTGAAAATTCACATCCATACTGCCATATACCATATTTTTCCATACATAACTAATATAAGATATGCGAAAATTTGTCTGTGTGTCTGTTACCTCTTCACGCGCAAACTGCTGAACCGGTTATGCTGAAATTTGGTGATGGAGATACTCCGAGTCCCGGGAAAGGACATACGATACTTTTTATTCCGGAAAAATGTACGGTTCCCGCGCGATTAACGAGTTTTGGTGCAACGGAGTCGCGGGCAATGTCTAGTTATATGTAGATAAGTGCAATAGTGTGTACTATGTCTCTGTATATTGTAGGTATAACTTTTTCACGTTAAAACTGCTGAAGGGATTTCGACGACCAAAAAGATATATCTGACATGTCTGCTTGTCTGTCTGTCTGTCTATCCGTGTAACGTAGCAAATTTTATGGGATAAAACTATCCTATCCTGTGTTCTTTATCCTATGTGCGTACCAAATTTTAGTTAAATCAGTTTAACGGTTCAAACTTGAAGAAGCAATAGACAGAGTACAGACGGACAGACAGACAGAAAGACAAACTTTCTCGTTTATAATATTAGTAACTATATGACACCCGCAACTCCGCTACGCCAAAATTAGTTTATTACTGGGGAACCGTACATTTTTTCGGGATAAAAAGTATCGTATGTCCTTTCCCGGGACTCGGAGTATCTCCATACCAAATTTCAGCATAACCGGTTCAGCGGTTTGCGCGTGAAGAGGTAACAGACACACAGACACACTTTCGCATTTATAATATTAGTATATGGAAGTAATATGAATGTGGACATTGAAATATGAATTTTCAAATCTTAACTCTACCTACCTTTCACAATAAAAAAACTAGGAAATTAAGAACACATTTAACTAGACGCCATATTGAATGTCTTAACAATGGGGATTGTCCATTTTTTTTTTAATTTTGCTCATTACAAAAACATTTCGAGGAATAAGGTCAGTGATCGTTTTTCTGTACATAAACGAAAAAAATACCCATTAGTTACTTATATTTTTGAACAAATATGTTTAACCTTAGTTTGACCTTCAATGGCCTTAAATTAGCAATAAATTCGACCAACATTACGTTTCGAACTTTTGGTAAGCTTCTCGTATCAGTTTTCACATAATGAAAACTTGCATTTGACGAACCAGCCATTATAAATAAGATTGAAAGGAATTAAAACATACTGCAGAGGTCAATTGGCCGCCGATGATGACGTCAGAGCGAAACTTTAAAAATGAATTTCAAAATTATTGAATTTATATTTTAACGAAAAAAATAAATAAAAAGTACATGTGATTTTTTTTGGACAATGCCCATTCCGATAACCGAATAGGTATCCTATTTCCTTTCCCGGCACTTAAAATATCTTCATTCCAAATTTCACCAAAATCGGTCGAGCGGTTTGCGCGTGAAGAGGCAACAGACAAACAGACTTACAGACAGACAAACTTTTGCGTTTATTAGTAAGGAAGGAGTAACAGGACATTCTGTATAGCTACTTTACTCCCCAGTTTACGCCCATGCATTTCGGTTCATTGGTTTCTTTAAAGTCCTGGGCATATTGATTTTGTGCTGGCTATTCTTAGATTTAATAGGGTGAATTGAGATGAAAAAGTTAAGGAGTCTCGTTAAAAATATTATAAGATTACTTTTTAATTGCAATTTTACGGCAAAATTGGCATTGTCAGTCATCGTTCTATTGGCTTTTTTTTGTTTGAAAATAATAATATTTAATAGAAATGTATTTAGGAATTATGAATTATGTTATTAAAAGGCCGGCAACGCACCTGTAACTCTTCTAGTTCTGTTACGAGTCTCCATGGGCGACGTTAGTTGCTTTCCATCAGGTGACCCGATGGCTCGTTTGCCCCCTTATTTTATAAGAAAAAATATACAAATTGTTTTTTTTTTATGCGAAAACCGTTTGTGTTTTCGGGATAAAATCTGTTGTAGCTTTTAGCAATAAGTGTCTAAAATTTTAATTAAGTAATTAAAAAAAAATAATTGTAAAAAAAAAATCGGCCGCGTATTTTCGGCCTAGTGTATTTAATGCAATAGGCCGAAAATAAGCGGCCGAAGTTCGGCATGATTACGCCTGCAATGCGCTGCGCATACAATATAACGCGACGTAATTTCGGTATGGTGTGTCATCGGTAGTTTAATAGTACATTACGCACCTAGGGCAGGAAAATAAGAAATGTCTCAGGTCACATGTAATCTGAGGCTTTCTTATTTACTGCCCGTAGTGCGTTACATAGTTACTATTTTTCTCATGGACGGAGGCGATTATTATTTTTAACAAAAAATTAAAACCGACTTCCAAGGTAAAAACAATAACAATATCCGTATAATATAAACTAAAAAGTATTAAATAATTTTTTCTGTCTAATAATTACCTTTTTCCGAATTCGGCTAAACATCAACAGCTATTTCTGTACTCAATCTTCATCATTTTGAAGTCGGTGCCAATTCCAAAAGTTTCAAATATTTGGCAGAGAAAGATTCAGCTATCTGGTACCGACTTCAAAATGATGAAGATTGAGTACAGAAATAGCTGTTGATGTTTAGCCGAATTCGGAAAAAGGCATTATTAGACAGGAAAAATTATTTAATACTTTTTAGTTCATATTATACGGATATTGTTATTGTTTTTACCTTGGAAGTCGGTTTAAATTTCACTCTTTTTAGTTACATGCATGCTAGGTAATTTAAGGGAGAAACCACACGGGTGCGGTGAGGTGGCGGCGCGGCGATTGGTGACCCTGACGTGATAATGATGATGATGATGATGATGATGATGATGAATGTAATTTGCATAGTAGCATATGGAACAGCGCCTAACCCCCAAACTTGTATCTATAAGGAATCCGGAGTTCTCTTAGTATCTTCGGAACCATAGAATACCTTGGTACAAAATCTTGCGTTTTGGTAGCATATTCTTAGGATACTTCTCATAAAACTAAAATCACCATGTTTCCATATAAATTTTGAGGAATTCCCTCGATTCTTCATGGATCCCATCATCAGGTCACTATGCCTGGGAACATGGTACCAAATTCAGACTATATCCTATACAACAAAAAAAGAATTTTGAAAATCGGTCCACAAACGGCGGAGTTATCTGCGAACAAACATAAAAAAAAGAACATGTATACGGTCGAAATGAGAAACCTCCTCCTTTTTGAAATCGGTTAAAAAACGGCAACATCGGTAAGCGCAGCGGGAAGAAAGTTGACGTTTTCCGCCCGGAGGTTAGAAAAATACATTGCAGGCGGAATCATGGCGAACTTCAGCCGCGTATTTACGGCCTAGTGTGTTTAGACACTATGCGGTAACAGACAGACAGACTTTCGCATAGGTTCCCAACCTGCCCGCCCAGACACGGCGGCGCCAGATTTTCCTGACCAGACCTACGCCAGACACCGTCTATCGATCGTGTTCTTAACGTGGGATAGGTCGCGCTGAACTTTAGGATCTATTGGCTAAAGTAGAAGGGAATGCTGTGATTTTAGGTCTCCTTAGCGTTGGAAAGTGAAGCTTCCCAATTTATGAAACTACTAGACGTTGCGCGCGGCTTCACCCGCGTCAATTAGATATTTCACAGAAAAATTAGTCCAAAAAGCCTATGATCCTTCACGTGGTCTACTTCTTATCTGATCCAACGCGTTTGCGACGCGAGATAAGCCCTTTCAAATAATTTCCCCCGTTTTTTCCACATTTTCCTCTATTTCTTCGCTCCTATTAGTCTTAGCGTAATAAAATATAGCCTTTGTCAATAACTGACCTATCTAACACTGAAATAATTTTCAAATTTTCAAATCGGACCAGTAGTTCCCGAGATTAACGCGTTCAAACAAACAAACAAACAAACATACAAACTAATAAACTCTTCCGCTTTATTAACAAATGCCCAACGTTCCATTCCCTTGTATGGGTTTTACAACTTTCAGCGCTGCCACTTTCACAGTGAACTCTAAACAAGGGACATATTATGTAACACGCCTTCAAGTACTATCGCTTAGTTGTTACACTCTGTATAGTAACTAGTAAGGTATGTTATACAGCATGCATCAATAAATCACACATCACGTCATGCTGGACGATTAATGGTTGGGAATTGGACACATCTGTGAGCAGTTCAGCTTATGAATCACTTATGCAGGTGATCTGTGAGCAGTTCAGCTTATGAATCACTTATCAGATAAGGTACGCGCATATTATGATGGGGTGCAGCAGCGCATGCATTTTCCTTGCATAATAATATTAGACCTTTTATGAAAGTACGTTTAAATAAATTATTATTTTTAAGAAAAAAATGAAAACCGACTTCCAATGTAAAAACAATCGTAATATGAACTAAAAAGTATTAAATAACTCTTACTCTTTAATAGTGGCTTTTTCAGAATTTGTCTAAATCTCAATTATTTCTGTACAATATACTACAGTCTTCATTATTTTGAAGTCGGTACCAGCTAATTTAATCGTGAGTTCAGTAATGTCAGAATATCTGAAACTTTTTTCTATACAATCTTCATAATTTTGAAGTCGGTACCAGTCGAAGTCTTTAAAATTAAACATATTTTGTCTAAGAACTCGCCATTCTTAGCTGGTATCGACTTCAAAATAATGAAGATTGTGTACAGAAATAGTAGAGGTTTAGGAGTATTCGGCATATGGCAGTTGGCACTATTAAGAGTAAGAATTATTTCATACTTTTTTGTTCATTATGTTACAATAATTATTGTTACGTGCTAGGGTTCTTTGGATTCAGAGAGAAAGACCTGGTGACTCTCTTGAAGACTTTATTCACAAACACTAGCTCACACTAATCACTGAGTCCAAACACTAAGCACTAGATCCAAATCACTGAGCACTATCACTGTCCTAGGTCGTAGCCGAGTCACTATCACAATCACAATCACTCACTATTGATCACTTGTTTTCGCTCCGAAGTCACCTCGAAGATAGCTCAGATCAAACTGAATTGCCGGCTCGACTGTCTGCGACTATTTATACGGGCCGGATCGAATCTCAGAAAATTCCGGAACATCCCAGAATGAACCCGATATGCGTAAACAAGCATCAGATATTTCTAGAAAGTACTCGTAGGTACATACACCTAGCGTCATCTAGTAGCGAGTAGGGGATTTACGTTGCCTGTGTTCCCTTGGTATGTTCGCTGGCCCGACGCTAGATGGCACCACGTGTCCGTATCCGTAACACTACTCCCCTCTTAGAGATGCTCGTCCCGAGCATCGTTGTTACTGCCATGGTAACGCGCCAGACGGTCTACGTGTACCACTTTGAATGTCCCTCTTGGTTGCTTTTGGATCCTGTAAGTCACGTCATTCAATCGGGTAACCACTTTGTATGGGCCGTCCCACTTGGTCTGTAACTTTGGAGATTTCCCTTTTCGGCGAGTTGGGTTATGCAGCCACACCAGTGACCCTTCTTCGAAGCCGCTCGTGTTCGCTTTCCGGTCGTATCTGGTCTTCATGTTCTCACTTGACTGTAACCCATTTTCCCGAACCATGGCGTGTATATAGCGCATCTTTTCCCTTAAATCGCAGACATAGTCTGGTACGGTCTTTGGTTCCTCCGGTGACCCTCCTGTCAAGAGGTCTACTGGTACTCGTAGTTCTCTACCGTAATTGACATACGCCGGGGTAGCTTTTATGCCCTCATGCTCGGCGGTACGGTACGACAGAAGGAAGAGCGGTATATACTTGTCCCAATCCTTTTGTTTGTCATCTACCAATTTCGCCAAATGCCTCTCAAGGGTCTGGTTAAATCTCTCAACCATTCCATCAGACTGTGGATGGTACGCGGTGGTCCTCGTCTTATGCATTCCCAAAATTCTGCATACTTCCTGGAAGACCTGCGATTCGAAATTCCTGCCCTGATCGGAATGGATTTCTAGAGGCACACCAAAGCGAGATATCACTTCTTCGACTAGCTTAGAAGCAACTGTTGTAGCTTCCTGATTTGGTATGGCGAACACTTCGGGCCATTTTGTGAAGTAATCCATGACCACCATAAAATACTTGTTTCCCGATTCCGTTACAGGAAATGGCCCAGCTACGTCAACTGCAATTCGTTCCCACGGTGCGCCAACGTTATACAAGCGCAGGTTCCCACGGCTCCTTGTCTGTGGTCCCTTCACTGCAGCGCAAGTAGTACATTTGCGGCACCAATCCTGCACATCATCTCGACAATGCAACCAGTAGAATCGTTCTCGCACTTTTGTTAACGTCCTCTTGACACCTAGATGACCTCCTGATACGCCATCGTGTATTTCACGGAGAACATCTGGTACTCTCGTCCTTGGGACAACTATCTGAAGATGGAACTCTCTGCCGTTAGTCTTCTCCCATTTCCGGTAAAGTATTCCATTTTGAAGTATCAGACTGTCCCATTGCGCCCAGTACGCCTTAGTGGCAGCGCCAGTGGGTGCAACCTCACTCCAGATTGGTTTTACGTCACCCCGTTTCTTCCATGTGATGATGTGCCGAAGGTCGTCATCTCTTTCTTGAGCCTCCCTCATAGCATCATTCTCCCATGGACCCAAAGGACTTGTTTTCGTTAACTTTAATGTTACTTCATTAGATTCCTGCTTAACACAGTGTTTGCAGTCTTCTGAACACGGCCTTCGTGAAAGTGCGTCAGCATTCCCATGCGACTTTCCGCTGCGGTGTTCGGTCTTGAAGTCGTACTCCTGGAGCTGTTCAATCCATCGTGCTACTTGACCTTCTGGGTTCTTGAATTGCAGTAGCCACTTCAAGGCTGCGTGATCAGTTCGCAGTAAAAACTGTCTGCCGATGAGATATTTGCTGAAATGTTGTAGCGTCTTTACAACAGCCAAGAGTTCTCTTCTTGTCACACAGTAGTTTCTCTCTGGCTTGGATAAAGACTTGCTGAAATATGCAATTACAACTTCTCTTTCACCCTGTTTTTGAGATAACACCCCTCCAATGGCCGTGTTGCTTGCGTCTGTGTCGACTATAAACTGACCTTCAGGTTGTGGATACCCCAGGATTGGTGTTTCACACAGATGTTGCTTCAGTTTCTGAAAAGAATCTTCCGAAGTCTCGTCCCAAATAAACTGTCGTTTATCTTCTGTCAGCCGATGTAATGGCTTGGCTATCTCTGAGAATCCCTTAACAAAACGCCTGTAGTAGGAGCATAGGCCGAGAAATGCCCGCACTTCGGTTTTGTTTTTAGGGGTTGGCCAATTTTGAACTGCTTCCAGTTTCTCCGGGTCCGTCTGGATTCCATCACTGGAGATAATATGGCCGAGATAATTGACCTTACTCCTGAACAAACGACACTTTTTCGGATTCAACTTTAACTTGGCCCCCTCTATTTTGGCGAAAACTCGTTCTAAGTTTCGCAAATGGTCCTCGAAGTCGCGGCCAACAATGATGACGTCATCCAAGTAGACTAAGCAAGCCTCTCCAACTAAGCCTGCCAGTACACACTCCATGAGTCGCTCAAATGTGGCAGGTGCGTTACACAATCCAAAGGGCATGACGTTAAACTGCCATAAACCTTTACCGGTGGAGAAAGCTGTCTTCTCCTTGTCTTTTGGATGAATTTCCACCTGCCAGTATCCAGATTTCAGGTCCAGGGTCGAGAACCATTTCATGCCACTCAAGGTATCCAGAGTGTCGTCGATTCGAGGTAATGGATAACTGTCCTTCTTAGTGACATCATTGAGACGCCTGTAGTCCACACAAAATCTTGTGCTGCCATCTTTCTTCTTCACTAACACAACAGGTGAGCACCACGGACTTGCAGACGGTTCAATTATCTTATGCCTTCTCATGTCCTCCAAAAGGCCTTCAACTTCTTTTTCCTTTGCAATGGGTATCCGTCTTGCTCGTTGACGAATTGGGTTCTCGCTTCCGGTATCTATCCTGTGCTGAACCATCGACGTTCTTCCAAGGTCGCCTTCCTGACTGGAGAAGATATTCGCGTGGCGTTCTAAAAACTTCTTAGCTTTCATGCTCTGCGAATAAGTCAGATTACTCTTGCAGTCATCGAGTAGCTCAGTCACTATTCCATAGTTGCTGCTGTTTGCTGAGTCTGAGCCTGTGATCGAACTACACTTTCTCATCCAGACAACTTCCTCGCACTTTCCAATGACGTCACCTTTGTTCAAGCAGATCTCGCGATCACCAAGATTCAAAACCCTGACCACAGCGTTACTGCTTCCACTAACAAGGGTTCTCGCCGTCATCAGTTTTTGCGCTGATGTCTTGGTAGGTGTGTCTTCGATCAACACGCATCTGTTTGACTTCTTCTTTCCAGCTGGTGATAGTTTCACCAGCACTCTAGCTTCTGTACGTCCAGGTATTATAACTTTCTTTACACATTCAACTTTCCCGCTGGCGCCTCCAAGGATGAAAATTTCTTCTTCACCACACTTGAAAACTCCGTCAGCCACATCAATTCTGCAGTTATGTTTCTTCATGAAATCCAAACCCAAGATGCAATCATCCATAATCTCAGCTACGATAACGTCATGAGGGTATGAGGACCCCCCTACATTCATCGTAACTGACATTTCTCCAAGGACGGGTATTGGCCGACCGGAGGCAGTAAGAAGCCGACAGTTGATTCTCCTCTTGTGTCTTCTTGCGGCTTTTACCAAATTTGGGTTCACTATCGTTCTAGAGGCTCCTGTGTCTAGAGTAATTTTGCAATCCGTCCTGTTAATAGTCCCCTGAATCACAAGACTATTCCCGCTGCATGCTTGGGAGATAACAGTTATCGGGGCTTCCTCCGCGTCAGCCAGTACTCGCCCCTTAGTCCTGGCTTTTATTCGTTTCCCTGATCGTGGGCAGGGGACGAAGCCCCTTGCTTTTTCAGCTCCTCTATTTGTTCAATGCGTTCCTCGAGTCTTTTCATTCTTGCCATCTGAGTCTCCTTCTGGGGGCAGTTGAGCTGAAGATGGCCCCTCTCGCCGCACTTGTAGCACATGGCTCCAAAACTTCTCTTCGTAGGAGCCTTGACCTCCTTGACTTCCTCCGAGACCTCGCGGATCTTATAGGTCTGTCGTATGTCACGCCGGACAGCCTCGACCTCTAGAGCATGCGCCAACGCTTCCTTGAGCGAGGTGTGGTGACGTAGCCTTACTGCAGCTCTGACCTCCAGATCCCTGATTCCGTCGACAAAGGCTTGAATAGTGTTCGAGTCAACCATCTTGGAGTCTGCTCCTGGATGTGCCTTCTTAACCAGTTTTTCAATTTCCAACGCCCATTGTTGTAATCCTTCTCCTGAGCGTTGGACTCTGTCACGCAGTTGGGCACGGAACACGTGCTCCAGGTGTCGCTCCCCGTATCTGGATTCAAGTGCCTCCATCAGGTCTTGGAACCCATTTCCTGTATGTGCTTCCAGAACCGACAAAGCTTGCCCTCTGAGCGCAACAGTAAGAGCGGTCAGGCACTGTTCGTCAGTCCATCCGTTGGCAGAAGCAACCGCCTGGAATTGCTGACGGTAAGCGTTCCAAGAAGTAGTGCCGTCGTATGGCGGTACTTTTACTCTTGGTCCCTGCACCACTACAGTGTTTCCACTAGACACCGCAGCTCCCGTAGTTTCAAGGCGCACTACTTTCCTCTGTAGTTCGGTGATGTTGGTTTTCACATTTTCCATATCCAATCCTAACCCGGTAACTCGTTCGTCCATTACGTCGACATCTTTACGAAGGTTAGTTACCGTGTCACTGACATCCTTTATGGCCAGAAGCGCTTTCTCTTGGAGGTCCTTTTGTTGCTCTTGTGATTCTTGCAAAGCGCCGAGCTTGCGGTCTTGTGACTCTTGCAAAGCGCCGAGCTTGCGGTCTTGTGCCTCCATCATTGCCCTTTGAGAATCTTGCAAAGCCTGAATTAATCCAATTATGCTTTCTAATTGAGGAGCCATTTGAGGGGCCGTAGAAACTACGGGCGTGGCAGGATGGATGGAGCTAGTCGACGGGGCCTGAGCAGGCGGAGCCCAGTGGGCGGGGCCAGTGGGCGTGACCTGAGTGGGCGTGGCCTGGTGGGCGGAGCCAGTGGGCGTGGCCATGTCCAGAGTGGGCGGGGCCTGGGGGGCGTGGTCAGTGGGCGGGTCCCGGTGGGCGGAGCCAGTGGGCGTGGCTTCACCCGAAGTGGGTGGAGCCTGGGGGGCGTGGTCAGTGGGTGGAGCCTGGCGGGCGGGGCCAGCGGGTAGGGCCTGCCCCGCAGTGGGCGGAGCTTGGTCCCCAGTGGGTGTGGCCTCCGCAGCTCCACCGCCAACTCCTCTCTCGGAGTCAATGGCAGCAGCTCGCTGCGCCCTTGTCCTGACACTCCCCTTGAAGTCCTCTCTCGGAGTCAATGGCATCTCCAAATCTCACTTCCGACACCAGTTGTTACGTGCTAGGGTTCTTTGGATTCAGAGAGAAAGACCTGGTGACTCTCTTGAAGACTTTATTCACAAACACTAGCTCACACTAATCACTGAGTCCAAACACTAAGCACTAGATCCAAATCACTGAGCACTATCACTGTCCTAGGTCGTAGCCGAGTCACTATCACAATCACAATCACTCACTATTGATCACTTGTTTTCGCTCCGAAGTCACCTCGAAGATAGCTCAGATCAAACTGAATTGCCGGCTCGACTGTCTGCGACTATTTATACGGGCCGGATCGAATCTCAGAAAATTCCGGAACATCCCAGAATGAACCCGATATGCGTAAACAAGCATCAGATATTTCTAGAAAGTACTCGTAGGTACATACACCTAGCGTCATCTAGTAGCGAGTAGGGGATTTACGTTGCCTGTGTTCCCTTGGTATGTTCGCTGGCCCGACGCTAGATGGCACCACGTGTCCGTATCCGTAACATTATTATTGTTTTTTACTCTGGAACTCGGTTTTAATTTTTTGTTAAAAATAATAATTCTTAAAAGAAAAAATAAATAGAAAAGTTTTTTATGTTCTATAAAATGTTATAAAATAGGCTTTTATATTTACTGTCTCCAAAATTCCTGATAGATTTCATAAAATACAAATGTCCCTAAACTTAGTTGATGTGTGTTTTTGAAAATCGACCACTTTAGAAGCTCATAGCATGGCAATGATTGGAGATAGATACATAGTGTAAATTACATAGTTGTAGTAAATTTTAGTAGCTTTTATTATGTAGAAGACACTTTTTCTTTACGACGTACCGTTTATAGATATGAGCCAAAAACTCAAAAACGGGAACTTTAACCTCCTCCCCTCGCTCCGGCTCACCACCTAGGGGCGGAGACTTTTAGTATGTTTATCTTCTAGGCATCCTAAACACATTTCTGAAGAAATTGCTTAGGTTGCAGCTCACGCACTCTACACCTGCTTTTTTAAGTGGACTAATAGTTAATGATGCCTAGAATCGATTTGCATTCAAAACTCATTTTTTTTAATTTTGTCGCTTGATTCGTTATTACATAACGCCGTCCAATTGGTCTGTCTGACTTTGAATACTTCATTTTTAAATGTCGGTCCTGTTTTAATGTGACTCTGATGATGATGATAATAATGATGACATAACCCAACCCTGTGACGAATAAATTAAAGGCCATTGCACGCAATACGAGGTTAAAATTAAATATCATGCGAAAACTGTGTTTTTAACTAGATATTACAATATAATGTTTATTTGTTTTGACATGGAATATGTTAACAAGGCTAGATAGTATGGGAAGATAGCATTCAAATACAAATACAAATTCTTGAAACAATGTTAAAACTAGAAATCCGTCCATAACTTTAATTTTTAACCGAATTATTAACGTACAAGCTGACCCTGTAAACGTTATTTTGCCATATAAATTATTTCTGTTATCAATATAAAAAGTAGATGAAAACCTATTCTCTGGCCTAACCGTTATGGGGGAGTTCGCGCACAAACACTGTGATACGACAATTCTTTACATCTAATATATGTCCTGTCACGATTTTGTCCGCGATGGATTCCTAAACTACTTAACCGATTTTAATGTTTTCTTTTTTTAAATGTGTGCTTTTTTACAACTTGAGAGATAGGATAGCTTAGATCTTTAATTATAGTCGCAATTTTATTTTATTTGCAAATTATTTGTCTATAAAGAGCGACCATTGTTTATGCGACGCGGGTCACGGGATAGCGATGGACGTTGCCATGATGACATACTTATTTAAGCACTAATTCAATAAAATAATACGGGCGATATACTTTATTTATATAATATGGCAAAGAAACGTTTGCCGGGACAGCTAGTATTATATAAAACCCAACTACGACAAAAAACGACGCTGAAAAAGTATAAAACAAGATTTTCAGAATATTGAACTGAACAAAGTTTCTAATGTAGTTGCAAGTAAATGGACACAGTAGACTCTACCAAGATGCCTTCGTCGTAAATTGACAATAATGTCATACAATACTATTCTGAAGTATGCAATATTCACTATGTGAAGGTAAATTTTCATGTTTGGAAAACCGCAGTCACACGTTGTCAAAGTGCTACGGTAGGTAAGTATATGTAACGTGTGACTATGATTTTTATTTATACAGAAAATTAAACAATATTTTCAGGGGCTTTATTAAAACAAGCAAGACAAAACTTTTTTTTACATTTGGCGACATTAATTTAGCTTTAAGCACCTTTTTTGCTTTGCATTTGTCTGGTCAATTAAAGTATAATATAGGCCAGGTGATGTAGTTTTGACTGAACGTGTAGAAAATAGAAATCTTTATAATATCCTAACACGGGAGAGTTCATTACCGGCTATATTACTGGGGTTCCCAATCTTACATATCTCATATTTGTCACGGCGGCGCCCGGCGCCCTTCTTTACTTAGCTGTTACAAAAAGATACACAAATAAACACCTTTAATAATAATTATAGTTAATTTTACGAATTTAACCTAACTGTTAAGCAGCTAAATAGTAATAACTAATAAACAATTAATTATCTGACTGCTTTGTATAATTCATATTATGATTTTATTTTATATAGTATTCGTGGTTTCGGATAATGATGGAGGATCGACTCACGAGTCACGGCGCCCCTCTTGCCTTTCCACGGCGCACCAGGGCGCCGCGGCGCACAGTTTGGGAACCCCTGGGCTATAATAATTATTACGTGTCCAGTTAATACCGCAGCGAACGTGTTAATGAAAACCGTCACTAGATGGTGTTAAGCGCAGCTTAGATCGCGCTATCGCTTGTCAAAGCGTTTTATTAGGTATCCATTTGTAAAATTTAGTAACATCTATATCTATATATATAAAAGAAAGTGGTGTTAGTTACACTACTTATAACTCAAGAACGGATAAACCGATTTGGCTGAAAATTGGTGGACAGGTAGCTTAGAACCAGGAAAAGGACATAGGATACATTTTGTCCCGGAAAAATGTACGGTTACTGCACAATATACTTTTATGATTTGCGCGTAAACTATTCAATCGATTTTGATGAATTTTGGTATGGAGATACTTTGGGTCTCGGGAAAGAACAAGGAATACTTTTTGTCCCGGAAAATATACGGTTCCCGCCCAATAAACTTTTATATCAAGAACGGATAAACCGATTTGGCTGAAAATTGGTGCAGAGGTAGCTTAGAACCAGGAAAAGGACATAAGATACATTTTTTCCAGGAAAAATGTACGGTTACTGCACAATATACTTTTATGATTTGCGCGTAAACTATTCAATCGATTTTGATGAATTTTGGTATGGAGATACTTTGAGTCTCGGGAAAGGACAAGGGATACTTTTGGTCCCGGAAAATGTACGGTTCCCGCACAATAAACTTTTTTGATTTTCGCCTAAACTATTCAGTCTATTTTATGAAATTCGGTATGGAGATACTTTAAGTCTCGGGAAAGGACAAGGAATACTTTTTGTCCCGGAAAATGTACGGTTCCTGCACAATAAACTTTTATGATTTTCGCTTAAACTATTTATTAATCTATTTTGATGAAATTTGGCATGAAGATACTAATTTTAATCTATTGTTTTCTTAATTATACCAATTCGAATTAAATAATCATCGTTAAGACAGGACAACGTCTGTCGGGTCAGCTAGTCATTATATAAAATGGCTTTGTCCTGAATGACATGAAAATGGAATCACGCTAGGGCCTAACTAAACCAGTGATCGTAAATACTTGAAATTTGAACTTTGGAGGGAGTGTTCTTCGTATGACGTAGGCGTGCGATAAGAAGGGATTTTTAGAAATTCCTCTCCTAAGGGTGTGAAAAGGGGGGATAAAGTTAGTATGGGACAACTCGATTCCTTAGTCCGATCTGCTCGAAAAATTCGCATCATTATTATTTGATTTCTTTTATGGAAGATGTAATTCATTGTTTGTTGAAATTTATCCTTAAAAGTCGTTAAAAAGCATGAACAGTTTACAGCGCTTTACAGCGTTTAGCAGCGGCTTGCTGCGACGCAGGGAGTTAGAGACGCCAATCATTGCATTTTGCCACAATAGACATAATCTATGTACTCTATTTTTGCCATGTAAGTTATGGCTGGTTTACACGTATTAAGTAGATAAGTAGTCAACTAAATTTTAACTTATGACTTTATACTTATTACTTACTTAACTAATTTTGAACTTGCTACTTGCTACTAAATTTGCGTTTACATGCAATTAATAACTTAAAATAAAGTTAAAATTTAGTTAACTACTTATCAACTCAATACGTGTAAACCAGCCATTAGAGCTCTTTTTGGGTAAATACTCTTTTGTTTACGAAATAAAGCCACCATTCACGATAAAGCGATCTCATTCTATTTGTAAATTATCTAGATTTACAATCGAAATTGCAACTTATGAAGCCTTATTATATTATCGTAACAATTAGTTGTTAAATCTAAATAATAACTATATTATATTTGTAACAATTTATTTATATTATAATATTATTGTTTTCCTATACTTTTGTAGAATTTAGAAAGATTGTCTTGAATGGAGGGCTTTACATTGTGTTTTTCTTTTTCTTCTTTTTTGGCAACTTGACACAAAGGATGTGTATGTTGTGCCACAGACAAGGTAAAAAGGTAAGGAATATGGCGGGAAAACCATATTCCTCCTATTACATTTTTCATCATAGTTTTCATGTATCGTCAGGTCTAAAGTCTAGTCAAAGTCTAAGTAAAAGTCAATACAGTCAAGGTGTCAAGTCGGTCGATTCAGTAAAGTGGTAGACGCTTTACTGAAACTTTCGATGGAGTTTTGGAGGGAACACAAAATAGCACGTTTATGGATATTACATCACTTTCCTACACTTGTGCATGAACACGAATATCTAATGGTTAATATTCTACCAATATTACACATTAAAAACCCAGCTAACACAATTTTAGGAAAATAATATAAAAACACAAGAGCACTCTTTCGCATGCCCGCCAAAACCATTGTGTTTTGTCATCATAATGTTAAAAAATATTGGCATTCGAAATTCAAAATTAATTATTCCTGTACGAATTGGTGTTTTTTTTTCATTGAAATTTAATTTTATGCACAAAAGATTGTGTAAAGTGCCAAAAATTTAAAAATATTTTTTTATAAGAAATGAAGTTACACTTTTAGTAATCTATTTAATCTATGCATATTATTTAAAAACAAAGTCGCTTTTTTCCCTCATGTCCCTTTGTTTCCTTTAATCTTTAAAACTGCGCAACGGATTTTGATGATTCTTTCAGTGTTAGATAGCCCATTTATCGAGGAAGGCTTATAGGCTATATTTTATCACGCTAAGACTAATAGGAGCGAAGAAATAGAGGAAAAAGTGGAAAAAACAAGGAAAATTATTTGAAAGGGCTAACTTGAACGCCCTAATCTCAGGAACTACTGGTCCGATTTGAAAAATTATTTCAGTGTTAGATAGCCCATTTATTGAGGAAGGCTATAGGATATATTTTATCACGCTAAGACTAATATAGTCTAAGATCCGGCCATAGAATGACCTTCACCCATCGTATTACGGGATGAAAATGATTTTTTTATAAAATTAAATATGTTAAAAAATTTATTTACAGGAGGTTGTCTGAAAAATTTGGTGCAAAGTGTAATTAATTAATAATTAAAAAATGTTTTTTTTTTAAACATTACACTCATTCCCTTACGCAAAAAACTGTATACTAATCGAAAGTATGTAGCTCATAGAATATGCAAACGCTGGGTTGACTTTTTTTTTCCGGTGCAATTATCAGGTAGGCAGCTATATACAGGTAAATCGATACTAGTAATTTGCAACGATCCAGTTACGCGATAAACCTTATATCAAAATAAAGATAATTTTATTATGAATATAATGACATAAGGTTGGCTGCAAAAAGTTGGTGCTAAATCCCGGTTGTCGATTTTTGAAAAACGTAATATTCGTGCGGATTAAATAAAACATAAATTACAAACATGAAATACAAAGCTATAATTTTGTATAAAAATTTAATTTTATTATAAATACAATATTTTGATTAATTTTTTTTTAATTAATTTACATTATTCAAGGTCTGATTCATCGGAAATAAAACTTGTATCTTCAAGTTCACAATATTCGTCACTATTTTCGTCTTCTGTCATTTCAGCAATATCTTGTACTGTTAAAGGCGTTTGGTCCCCAATGAATCCTATTGGTTGTAGATAACCATCAAGATACCAACCACAATTTTCAGGTTGTAATTTAACAGATTGAGGATCCGTCGCATGAAGCCACATAGAATTGACAAAAATTGTTCTTAAAATTTTTTGTTGCAGTGATATCCAGCACGGTGGTATAGTATTTGAGTCAAAACTACGGACAACAATATATTATCAAAAAATAATATCGATACGTAGCAGCAACAGTTGCTCCGAAATAATGCTCAACACTTACTGTAGTCTATCGCTATCTTCCTCAATTTCACAAACAAAGAGCATGCGCACTCTCTTTCTTTCGACGATTGAGCGACACACAGCTGCAATGCTGCGTCCTTTTCTATCGCACGGGATACGTTCCTCGGACCTCTCTTTCGCACGTATTCAACCGCACGAATATTACGTTTTTCAAAAATCGACAACCGGGATTTAGCACCAACTTTTTGCAGCCAACCTTATGTCATTATATTCATAATAAAATTATCTTTATTTTGATATAAGGTTTATCGCGTAACTGGATCGTTGCAAATTACTAGTATCGATTTACCTGTATATAGCTGCCTACCTGATAATTGCACCGGAAAAAAAAAGTCAACCCAGCGTTTGCATATTCTATGAGCTACATACTTTCGATTAGTATACAGTTTTTTGCGTAAGGGAATGAGTGTAATGTTTAAAAAAAAAACATTTTTTAATTATTAATTAATTACACTTTGCACCAAATTTTTCAGACAACCTCCTGTAAATAAATTTTTTAACATATTTAATTTTATAAAAAAATCATTTTCATCCCGTAATACGATGGGTGAAGGTCATTCTATGGCCGTATCTCCTACTAATAGGGGAATGTGGAAAAAACGGGGGAAATTATTTGAAAGGGCTTATCTTGCGAACTACTGGAGCAATTTTTATGTTATTTGGCACAGATAAGAAGTAGACCACCTGAAGGATCATAGGCTATTGATTTTAATCATTTTTTCAGTGGCTATATATTTTACACCCGTGCGACGCCGGGGCGGGTCGCTAGTACTATTATAATACAATTCTATATTCTACAATAATACAAAATAATACAATTTTTGAAAAGGATAATGTTCTTTATCCTTAAAGAAAATGGTGTGTGTGATGTGTCTATAAAATACACACACCGGCAAAATTAGCGGAACATAAGTAAAAAGGGCCACAACTTGAATTCAAGTGAGTCGGGCTGTGTGAAATCCTTTTTTATAGTTTCTAAGCTCATTTAAGAAATAAAATATTGAACAAAACTGGCAAGTTGACAGGTTTTTATAGCAATTATGCCCTACTAAGTGTTTTTCGATGATTGACGTTGTAAGTGTTTCTGATAAGAATGGCGTTTTTAGCGGGGTGCAAGGTATGCCAGCTCATTTGATTGTTTGGTTTTTGGAAGAACACATTGCTTAGATACAAAATTAGTGGATTTTCCAGCATCTACGACAGCTAGAGCTGTAACCACGATAGAGAAAGGTCACACCTACCGATCGGTCAGTCAGGCTTTAGGTGTGTCGGCTTTCGTGGTCCATCATAAATTTCAACGCTACAGAGAGACTGGATCTTACGTTCGGAGACGAGAACAAGGCAGATATCGGGTGGCAAAGGTTCAGGATAACCATTTTGTAAGGGCACAAGCCTTAAGAAATCGACCTTAAACTGCTTTGCAGAGATGAAACCTATAGGAACAGGTCCGAGATGTACCTGTAAGTGATTGTACAGTAAGAAGAAGACTCAAAGAAGTTAAATTAAACTCAAAAGTGCCAGCAAGGGCACCAAAACTTGAGACAGGGCACCAAAGAGCCAGGCTAAGATTTGCGCGTGAACATCAAAATTTGACAAGTGAGTGAAATCGTGTGCTGTACAGTGATGGGAGCAAATTCTGTGTAAATTTTATTGACAGGCGATAAAGAATATGGATAAATCGTAAGGAACGCTATAGACCATCAAACTTAACGGAAACAGTGGTATATCATGCAGGCTTCGTAATGGTTTGGGGTTGCATATGATTTAGAGCCCGCACAGAGCTGATGATTGTTAATGATGGTACTTTGACAGTACAGGGCAATAGCACAGACGTCCTAGAACTGCATGTTGTGCCTTTTACACAGTTTTAGGTAGTAACTTCAATTTTTTGCACGTCCATAGAGAAAAAAATCGGGCATTATGACCTAAATGATGCTAGCGTAGCCCAGGTGGAGAGGTCAGCACGGTCTACGGATGTGGATCCAATTGAGAACTTGTGGCACATCAATGGGTGAACGGTACGAATTAAAACTCCAGCTCCAAAATGTTTTCAGGAGCTCGAGTTGGCGCTACTGGAGGAGTAGAAGAATATCCCACAGGAAATTATTGACAATCAAAATGCAAGCATGTTATGGCGTATCCAGACTCTCTTCAGATCCATAGAAGGCATTACACGCTGTTAACATGGCATTTCTTAAGTAAAAATGAAGAATTTAACTTAAAAACTTACTACTGAAATTTCAAAGATTTTTCTTAATTTAAGATTTTTGCAGATTTTTTTAATTTTACACGTTTTTATGCCCTAAATTTATATAAGTTTTATTTTTTAATCATCAATTATTAAATTAATAAATAAATATATAAAAAACAGCGATTAATTTTCAAAAAAAAAATAAAATTTTGTTGTTCCGCTAATTTTGCCGGTGTGTATATAAATCCCACCAAAAACATACCTGTTAAAATAGGGCCTAGTTCCTATAGGCTAATTATTGGTCTAAAAAAGAGTTGAAATCCAATCTAATGCCAAGTTCAGATGCACTTCATCGATCATAATCATCTTCATCAACAGCCTGATACATAATACTTCTAATTTGAACTTGACAGGTTACTTAAATTCTATAAATATTATTAAATATTTATCTAAAATATTATCTATAATTATATAATTAATCAAGTGTAACGTATAGAACAAAAACCTGCCAAGTTCAAATTTAGAAGTATTATGGATCAGGCTGTTGATGAAGATGATTATGATCGATGTCCGATGAAATACATCTGAACTTGGCATTGGATTGGATTTCAACTCTTTTTTTAGACCAATAATTAGCCTATAGGAACTAGGCCCTATTTTAACAGGTATGTTTTTGGTGGGATTTCAATACTTTTTTTCAAGAAATCATACCTATGTTTTCTTATTGTGCTACGCCCGATATAAACAATACTTTCAATAGATGCCTCATTGTATCACTGGTACATAAGAATTTTTATCTAAAGTTCATAGATGAGCTGACTCACGCTTGACGATTTCTTAAATTTCTTAATTTTTCGTTAGTCTTCATAATAATGTAACACACGACCTGTATGCCAAATTTCATAACGCTAGAACATTTGAAAATAGCCTCTAAAGTTCGTAGATGGGCCGACTCAATCTTGACCGATTTCTAAAATTTCTTAATTTTTTGTTTAAAATCTACATTTAACACATGACCTGTGTGCCAAATTTCATAACGTTAGGACATTAAAGTTCGTAGATGGGCTGACTCACGCTTAACCGATTTCTAAAATTTCTTAATTTTTTGTTTAAACCTATTTAATATAACACACGACCTGTGTGCCAAATTTCATAACGCTAGGACATTTGGAAGTAGCCTCTAACGTTCGTAGATGGGCCGACTCACGCTTGACCGATTTCTAAAATTTCTTAATTTTTTTAAATCACTGCTGCCTGCCTGCCTGCCTGCCTGCCTGCCTGCCTGCCTGCCTGCCTGCCTGCCTGCCTGCCTGCCTGCCTGCCTGCCTGCCTGCCTGCCTGCCTGCCTGCCTGCCTGCCTGCCTGCCTGCCTGCCTGCCTGCCTGCCTGCCTGCCTGCCTGCCTGCCTGCCTGCCTGCCTGCCTGCCTGCCTGCCTGCCTGCCTGTCTGTCTGTCCGCGGTTTTACTCAGAGACTATAGGACCTACAAAGCTGTAATTTGGCATGAATACACATATTATTGATGGCAACAAAATATTACATGAAATCGTAAATTTTTTTTTTTTATGGTGAGGTACCATAAAAAAAATATTTTTTACCCTACACATCAAGCGGGGATGATTTTTTTTGCGCCCACCCCATCGTATGGGGTGTCGTTGAATAGGTTTTTTAAAAATATTGCGAGTATTCATAGATCATTTTCCGATTTAGGGATCCGTTTGAAAAATATTAACTTTTAAGGTGGAAAAAATCGTTAGAGTCCAGTGTCCCCCCCTTCTACCAGCTGAACGGTTGGTTCTGGAAATGTCAAAAAATTCACGGGAGTAGGAAATATGCTGAATTTAAAAGGAAAACTATCACGGCTAAGAAGACTTCATAAGTTATTGAGTAATAGTCGATTAACTAAAAAAATGTATTCGGCGAAGTATAAAGGACCTTTTCGTTCAAATTCCTTTGAAAGTATAGTTCTTCCAATCTAAGAGTGCGCGTCGCCTTTATTTGTAGTTGGAAATGTGAATAGACATTTTCGTTAGTGTGCGTACCCGACGGAGCAGTCAGTAGCGAGCGAGCTATGTACGCGTGTATAGATATGGTCACTCACACAACTAAGGGCGACGCGCACTCTTAGATTGCAAGAACTATAACTGAGATGATGTTGTTAGTAGTGTAAAACACGCTTTAAATGTACGTTCATTGACCATAAAAGTTATCAAAAACTTGCGGTACTATGGAACCCTATATATCGCGTGGCCCGACACGCACTTGGCCGGTTTTTTACCCTTTGGGTAAGGAACCCTAAAAAAATTTTATTTAAAACCACGCGTTGCTAAGTGACCATGACGTTAACGATGCTTTATGGTAAATCCTACACAATTTTGATTTATAACTTCGCCGTTGTTAACGAATGCAATTTGTCTAAGTACTCTAGTACCTGACCTTCCTATACTACTAAAGGCCTTTCTCTACATTATTTCTAAGTAGGACCATGATTGTCAAACTGGAATCGATGACGAACATGAACGATCATAAAAATACGTTTTTTTGTAAAAGACTTTCATAACCAACCTCTTTGCTAATAAATAAAAATGTTTAAATGTAAATATTTGTGACCTTTTTCTCAATATTTATCAAGGTTTGTTATACTTATAGGCTTAAACCACTGATTTTTTTTTGTAAATAATTGGTATATCTACAGTCTTTGAGACCTTATAAAGGACCTTATAAAATATCCTATTTTTATCCTGGCAAAATACACGGTTATCGCGTAATTGATTTCATGGGAAACATCTATTTTATATATTTTATTTACTTTTATATTATACTTAATTAAATTAACCTCCTGTATAATTCGCGCCTAGTTATTAAAAGCCTTCTTTAGGTCCTATATCGCCTCCATCATAACCTTTATTCTTATGCATTAAGGATCAATATCGTACAAATTTGAAGGTAAAATAACCACGAACGACCGTGACAAAGGGATCCAAATGGAAAATGACATTATGGGAGAAATGAGCTCATCCTTTCCCCTAAAGTGTTGCCAGTGGGGCTCAATTTCCCTAGATTTTGGGGGAAAAGTGCAACATGGGAAAATAAAGTTTTTCGGTGACTTCTAATAAAATGCGAAATTGTAATTTTGTCTGTTACTTATTATCGCTTAAACTACTAAACCAATTTTTTTTTAATTTTGTATGAAGATAGTTTGAGTCCCGGTAAAGGACACACACTTCACAGAACCCACACTTCACAGAACCCACAGAAATTTACGGTTAGAAAGAGCCACAGAAATTTACGGTTCCCGTGCGATTGAAAACGAATTTTGACGTAACAGAGTTGCGTCATGTAGTTTAAAAGTTGCTTCTCGCTGTCCGTATCTTTCGTTTTGTTGCCTTTGTTGATAATATTAAATTGTGTGTTTGTATACACTATACATAATGTTTATGGCGTTAATGGCAAAACAACATTTGCCGGGTCAGCGAGTAGTTTTATATTATTTCAAACTAATTATAAAGAAAGTTTACAATAAAGAGACATAATATAGAAAGAAATAATTAGTTTTTGCCTTATTAAGTAAAACTTTTAATCGCAACTTGATAACTTACTTATTATAGTCCTAGATATGTAATATGTTTATAATCGATATATCCTTGAATTATTTATATGCGATCAATATATTGTGTACTATCAGTTTACAGTGATGGTATTTCGTGTTTGTTATAATATAATATCTATGGACGCTTCACACCACGTCAGTCTGGCCCCGTGTTAAGTACTTGGGCCAGACTAACGTGGTGTGTGTGTTATGAAGAATAGTTTCCCATAAATCTTAACTTTATAAATATGTTACTAGATGACGCCCGCAACTCCGTTGCGTCAAAATTCGTTTATCGTGCGAAAACCGTACATTTTTCCAGGAAAAAAAGTATCCTATGTCCTTTCACAGGACTCAGACTATCTGATGATGATTTTGTTGTAACCGGTCGTGTAAAATAATAACTTTGTAATGAATATAATATAATAAAGTGGAAAAAGTGCATAGAACGTGTATAATTACAACGTAAGTGAACGTGTATATATAATTCAGAGTAGGTATATTTATACAAAATATAAACAAAATTGGTTGAGCTATTTGGGCGTGAAGAGGTAACAGACTATTACATTTATAATATGGATATTGGATACATATTCATAAAAATGTGACAGACTTTATCTATTACCTTATCATGCTTAAACCGCTAAACCGATTTTGATTTCAGGAAATTTAGTTAATAATGCGAAGAAAGAAATAGCAGTCAAGCGTTGGACAGTTTTTATTATGTACAATGTGTGTGTGACACCGCGCCTTCTACTTTTTAAGTCGCTTAAAAATATATTATATATAAATTTTTATAACCATCGTACGGTAAATATGTACAATGTGCGTAGTTTTTAGCATCATCCAAGAATTTCCCCTCAAATTTCCCCTCGGGTGGGCAAACTCCGTAATCTGGCAACACTGTCAGGACGAAAGCCAGTCGCCTCTTGGCCGCGGGCGGTACAGTCGCGATCAGTGTTGGATTGTGTTACTCTCATGGTGAGCCATTTTGTACAGTCGCGTACACATGTAATATACATGGTGTGGTAATATAGCATATACAGGGTGTAATATAAAGATATACAAGGTGTACATAATATAAGATATACAGAGTGCAATAAAACTAAGTGATAATACTTTAGGCAGCGCCTAAACCTACAATAATATTGAACAATATTTTTATTATTCTATTTATTTTGAAATAGGATTGAAAGGCTCTTTTGTTCAACATTAACCCTAGAGTCTAGTGTCTAGACTCTAGACGGTCAATAATATTGCACAATACGTAATATTGGGCAATACAATTTATCATCTAGAGGCCCCGCTTAAAGTCTGTGTTTTAACTTATACATTTTTCTGAGAGACGGCCTAAAATCATGGAATTATCCCTAAAATAATGTAACTCTTTCTGAGAGTGTATTATACCGTACAAACTGTAGGTTTTTCGTAAGATTTTTAAACCCCGATAAAAAAGAGGTTATAAGTTTGACGTATCTATCTGTCTGCCTGTCTGTCTGTCTATCTGTCTGTGTGTCTGCCCGTGGCATCGTAGCCTCCAAACGGATTGTTTTCGATCTAGTTTTTAAGCCATAGCTTTTATCGCGGGCTTTAAGCGCGGTGATCGAATCCAGAAATTCCCTAACGAAAATAAATCTAACAGTCATTTTAGTTGCGCAGACTTCGGCACGGTGTTTGTAGAGACTTAAGCCCGTCACAGACTTAGCTATAATATATATTATGTATTAATATTTTTATAGCTAGGCATATTACTATATATTTTCTATACTAATTTTCGCGTGACCGCACACTCAGCTAAAATATATTATATTTCTGTAACATGTGGATTTAGTATAGAAAATATATAGTAATAAAATAGCTATAAAAATATTAATATATATTATAGCTAAGTCTGTGACGGGCTTTATGCGTGTGCGGTGTGGACTAGCTGCTAACTGCAATAGCTTTACCGCGGCAGTTCCCGAGTGCCACACGTTTTTTTAGGGTTCCGTACCCAAAGGGTAAAAACGGGACCCTATTACTAAGACTTCGTTGTCTGTCCGTCTGTCCGTCTGTCTGTCTCCAGGCTGTAACTCGAGAACGGTAATAGCTAGAGAGTTGAAATTTTCACAGATTGTGTATATCTGTTGCCGCTATAACAACAAATACTAAAAATAAAATAAAAAATTAAGGGGGCTCCCACACAAAAAACACAATTTTTGGCCTATTTTTGCTCTATAACGGTACGGAACCCTTCGTGCGCGAGTCCGACTCGCACTTGGCCGATTATTTCAAAACTGACCTGCAAGTTTTCTTAGCAATTTTTCATCACGCTTATTGCTGGAAAATATCAGGGTTTTTTTAATTTTCTTAATCTAAGACATACTTTTGATTTACTTTGCTAGCGTATTCCATACTTCCATACTAATATTATAAATGCAAAAGTGTGTCTGTCAGTCTGTCTGTCTGTCTGTCTGTCTGTCACCTCTTCACGCTTAAACCACTGAACCGATTTTGCTGAAATTTGGCATGCAGATACCTTGAGTCCCAGGAAAGGAAATAGGATAGTTTTTATCCTGGAAAAATGTACGGTTCCGGCGTGTTTTGGCGCAACAGGGCTGCGGGCGTCCTCTAGTACCTATTAAATAAAATACTTATTTCAACATACGTAATATCATACTTGAATTTTAATTAATGATATTTATTTACAATATTATCATAACAAAAGAATATTTTAAACATTTTCTACGCTTCACATAACCTTGCGTTTATTACTTTTATGTTACTGGAAATTGCTCAAAATTTCGCTGAATTCCTGTATCGCGTGGGAACCGTACATTTTTCGGGGATAAAAATAGCCTGTGTCCTTTCCTGGGCCTTAAAGTATCTCCATAGCAAATTTTATCAAAATCGGTTAAACGGTTTAAGTGTAAAGAGGTAACAGAAAGACACACGTTCACATTTATAATACTACTAGTAAAGGTGCTCCCAGACAGAAGTTATATAACGTTATAAAACATTGTGTAACACGATAACATTTTATAACATCATGTAACATACGCTACAACATTTAAAAAAATAAACGTTTATTTTGTTATAAATTGTTACAAAATGTTATACAAAAATTTTATCTAACGTTATATAACTGCTGTCTGGGAGCACCTTAAGGATGTTACTAGTTATTGACCAATACTTCCGCTGAATTTCTATATCGCGTGGGAACTGTACATGTTTCCAGGATTGAAACTTGGTGTCCTATTTTCCGAGACCTAAAGTATTTCCATTGCAAAATTAGAATCGGTTAGTTACGATTTAGTTTTAAAGAGGCAGCACTATTGCGTCTATAATGTTACAAGATGATCGCAACTCCGTTGTCGACATTTTGTTTATGGCGTGGGCACCGTACATTTTTCCACAACAAAAACAAACCTATGTCCTTTTCCAGAACTTTGTGTTTGCATATCAAAGTCCAGCAAAACCAGTCCAGCCGTTTGGGCGTGAAGAGGTAACAGACTGACAGACACAATTTCGCATTTATAATATTACTAGATGACGTCCGCAATTCCGTTGTGCCAAAACTCATTTATCGCGCGGGAACCGTACATTTTCATGATAAAAAGTATCCTATGTCCTTTCCCGGGACTCAAAGTATCTCCATACCAAATTTCAGCAAAATCGGTTCAGCGGTTTTGGCGTGAAGAGGTAACAAACATACAGACTGACAATTTCGCATTTATAATTTTGTGTATGTAAAATTAAATGTATGGATGTAAAATCACGTTACCTGATTCACATTCATGTTTTCACATAGCTTCTTATTATCATGATGATGATGACTGTCATTAGTCACCAAGCTTTTCCGCTTACACAAAATTTTGAGGCGCTACAGAAAGTGATAAATTATGTTAATAAAAAATCGGCCAAGAGCGAGTCGGACTCGCGCACGAAGGGTTCCGTACCGTTATAAAGCGAAAGTAGGACAAAAACTGTGTTTTTATATTATAGGAGTATTCGAATATTAATTTCTATTTTATGTTGAACCGACTTCAAAAAAGGAGGATATCAATTCGACGCGTAATTGTATGTAATATTTCCAGAACTGCCCAGTTTTTGTATATGTTAATCTATAACAACTTCTGAATAAATGTGCCAAATTTCAAAAGTGTGTGTATGTATGTTTTTATGTTTTTGCGCGCATATCTCCGGAACCACAAGTCCGATTTTAGTGATTCTTTTTTTATTGTACTAGGTATTGTTCAACTTAGGGAATACTGCAAGTTTCATCAAAATCGGTTCAGTAGTTTTTGAGATAGGGAATTTTAATTCTTAATAACTACGTACAAAAATTTGAAGTCGGTTTTATCTTTTTAAAATAACATTTGTAATAGTAGTAATATTTCTTGTCATCTACTGTTAATACGCAATTAACTTTCACTAAAAAACCTATAAAAGCCTGGCCTTACAATACATTTTACACTTTGTGGTTTTATTCTCTATCGTAGGACATGAATGCTTAGCCTAGCTGTTTTTATGCTCCACAAAATATATAGGTTGTATTTTAAACTCTGACATTTCAGCATGGACGAACTTGAAAGAGTTTTAGAGGTTTCAAAACATTTTAATGAGAGTTAAAAACATCTAAAGGAAAAATTTATAAGGGGCGTTTATATATTACGTTAGTAATTTTGTTGGCGAGGGTAGTACTAGCTATTTAAATGACAGACAGACAGACAGATCTATCAGTATATCATAACGCAAAAATGGCACTCGAGGACTGCCGCGGTAAAGTTATTGCATAGCATCTATTCTACACGCATACGTCTAGTTGCATGCACACAAACGTCATGCCAAAGTCTGCCGAACTGAAACGACGTTAGACGTCGCACAGCAACACCGCACAGTTGTGCCGGTCGGAGTGGGGGTGTTAGGTTTATTTTCGTTACGGAATTTCTTTATTCGGCCGCCGCGCTCTAAGCCCGAAATAAAAGTCACCTAGTGTCTCTTCCTGTGACTCAAACTATCTCTACACTGAATTTAATCAATTTTGTCTTAGCCGCTTAAGCGGGAACGTACATTTTTTCGAGATGAAATCTCATGAACTTTCTCTATCTTTTAAAATATCTCCATACAAAATTCCATCTTAATCTTTTCAGCAGTTGCATAGTCACAGACACACTTTCGTATTTATTAGTATGGATAATGATAAGAATGATAGCTTACTAAACATGCTTATGAAGGTTCTAGTAATAAAAATAACGGCGTACTTAAAAGTATCTTAAATATATGACCGGGCATTCGCAAAAAAGCCACATAAACTGGCCAAGCGAGTCGGATTTGCGCACGAAGGGTTCCTTACCATTTCTTGATATCAAGCAATAGGCAACAACAATCTCGTTTTTTATAGGAGCCCCTTAAATATTTATTTCATGTCGATTTTCATTATTTACTATTACAGAAAAAAAATTATAAACATTGCCTACCTGTTGCCATTATTGATATCGATCAAAAAGGGCAAAAATCGCCTTTGTTGGTTGTACCCCCTTGTTTATTGTATGTTAAAGTGGCAACAGAATTTATACAAAATCTGTAAAATATTAGAAGTTTAGCTATAGCGGTTTCTTAATGCAGCCTGGTAACAGAGAGACGAATAACAAAGTATTAGTAACAGGGTCCCGTTTTTACCTTTTGGGTACGGAACCCTAAAGTGCCCTTAAATATATAAAGATACGTATTATCTTAAAACTCTCATTAGTATGGGCATGCGGTTAGCCCTTTGCTTTAATTAAATATTTGACTATTTTAGGGTAGACCCTTGGACAAAAACCCATCTAAAATTTCATCATCATCATCACCTCACCGTAACTTCAACTTTCTGTTTTAAAATTAAATTTACTGTAGAAGAGTAAAGAAAGATTTTGTTTAAATCGATTTTTAAGTAATTGCGTTGTAAATGTACTTAAAACGAGAAAATCTGTTATATTTACGTAAGATGTCCACAACTATTTAAAACTGTCCTATAACCCGTCTCTCAAACTATCTCCATGTAAAATTTCATTTAAATCAGTCCAGCGTGAATAGTAATAATAGATGGGCAGACAGACAACTACTACTACTATGATGGCTCAGCGACTCAAAGTGGATCTTGGCCTCCGACACGAGTTTGCGCCACTTGTCGCGGTCTTGCGCAGTTTCTTGCCACTGTGTGACCTCAAGATCGCGCAGGTCCGACTCCACGACATCTAGCCACCGGTACCGTGGACGGCCGACAGGTCGTCGCCCGATCGGACGCCCAAAGAACGCCTTTTTAGTGGCACGATTCTCTCCCATTCTTGCAACATGACCGAGCCATCGGAGTCGCTGGGCTTTTGTTACGCCAATAATAAATTGGGCTCAGCTATGAGGTCTTCAACTTCGGCGTTGGTTCGGATTCTAGTTCCTCCGTCTTCTGTCTTCACCGGGCCCAAGATCTTGCGGAGGACTTTTCTTTCGGCTACCAGTAGTTTATTCTCTTCATCGAGTGTGAGCGTCCAGGTCACACTCGATCACCAGCAGACAACCAAACACATTTAAAATATAAGTAAAGTCGATACTTAAGGCCGCATACAACGAGGATTAGTGAAATTTCGTGTTTTTATTTTCACTAGAACTTTGACCACAAGTAATTATAAGCATTCAAACATTTTTTGTAAATTAGTTACGTTCCTTACCAAGGTTAGGGTCAGCTTAAAATTTTGATTTAAATCCATTTACCACTATAAAATGTGCATTAAAAATAATCCTTTCAAAATTTTATTTCTTCTAGAATTCAGCGAAAACAAATACAGGAATAAATATTTTTACGCCAAAATGTTTCAATCATGATTCCGGAGGCACCCATCAGCTTCGTTTTTGATAAAATATACCAATTATAAAGATAAATCGCTTTGTTTACAAATTTGAACAATCTGTTGATATGTGAGAGCAACGCCTGATCATGAATATTTGGTACAAAAAATCCACAGGCACTTGATGGAAAATAAATAAATGACATCAGTCAAATCTGTCTGTCAGAGGCTGATTGTCTATCATAGAAAACCTAGAGTATGTTCACAAATATATCCCAGTATACTGGCAGCTCTTTACGTCTAGAATCGCCGTGGTCCCATACCGTTGATACGTTTCGAAATATTTTCCAGTGAATTGTCGAATACGTATTTCTTGTAATGTAATTATAATACGTTATACTTATCTAATACTAGTGGAACACCGGTACAAAATAGGGCCGTAATTTGACGTCTTGGGCAGTGGTCAGTAGACTGGGTTTTATTCCGGAACCTAGTCAACATTTTTGGTTTACAAATACTACAATGACTACAATATTGTTTTGTAACCTAAATTATTTGGCGAGAGACTACCTAATAAGATGCTATTCGATAATTTATATTCACCAAACGATCATTTTTACGGTTTTGGTAGGTTTGAAAGTCAAAAAATGTAAACATTACAGCTAGTCAGAAAACAATGTACAGATTACCGCAACACAGAGACAGATTTTTACGTATACATGTCAAAACATTGTAAAATGATATATGATATGTCCAATCCATAGCAATAGAAAGAATTATAACATCTTAGCACTGGAGTAATCAAATCTGCACAAGAAATCTTAAAAATAATATTATCATGCGGATAGATCTAGATATTTTGTAGATACCTACACCATGATTTAGGTGCACCTCGGGAGGAAATAACTAAGGATTCTACATTATTTAAGAAAAAATAATGTGATCGAAATGAAATGCCCTAAAACCTTATTTGATTTTATCAAAAAATATATATCTATATACCTAATATAATAATAATATCTATGGACGCTTCACACCACGTCAATCTGGCCCCGTGCTAAGTACCTGAAGAACTTGTGTTACGGGTACCAGACAACGGAAATATATATTAAATACTATTATACTATACATGTATTTAAGATTTTTATTATATCATACACATACTCGTATTTAATACACGTCCATGACCCAGGAACATTGAAAAACTTTTTGTTCTGTCGGCGGGACTCGAACCCGCGACCCCCGGCTTGAGCTGCCACACACTCTACCCATTGAGCCACAGAGGTCGTCTATATTTTATGAACAAAAATCGCGACGGCATTTAAAAGTACTACACCATGATTTTGGTGCACCTCAGGAGGAAATAACTAAGGATTCTAAATTCTTTAAGAAAAAATAATGTGATCGAAATGAAATGCCCTAAAACCTTATTTGATTTAAAAAATATATATATTTTATGAATAAAAATCGCGACGGCATTTAAAAGTAAAAACAAAAGAGATTGCATTTATGCAATTATAAATTCTTTACTCACGACAATTTGATGCAATGTACAGGAACCGTAATTTTTTTCCGAACCAAAAGTATCCTTCGTCCGTTCTTCACCAAATTTCATAATAAATGGTTCGGCATGAAAAGGTAATAGACAGACTATTCTAATATTAGTATAGATTATAATTAAACTTTAAGTTTAATAAGATACACATTTCGTAAATATTTCAAACACCTACCCGCTACCGGTTGTCATTATTAATGTCGAGCAGAAAAAGCCTAAAAATTGTATTTTTGTTTTGAATATGTTTCAGACCTCTTAATTATTCATTTAAATATCTTGTTTCTATATTTTGTTGTTATGGTGATTGGTGACAGCAAAAATAATAAAATATACGGATATCTCTTTTGGGAACAGATTCCTAAAAATTTAAAATGACAAAGAAAATATGAATATGATCTGCATAAGCATAATGAATATATTATTATTATTATTATAATGAAAACAAAAACGTTACCTTTACAGCAAGTAGAGTTATTGTTTTTGAACTTGTGGAGGGTGTTAGGTATATTGATTCCAGGTGATATAAGTGATCATCATGGGGCTACACTCTACATCTTATTTATTAAAGCTATTGCAATAAACCCAAGCACAAGAATCTCATTGAGGTCATAAAATAAGCTCCCTATTTCCCAGCAGTAAGCGAGCTGTTTTTATTCTAGTTAAGAACTTTTGAATCTACTTTACCGAATTTTAAATCTACTTCGGTATTAATACTTTGGGATGTGTATGTGTCCCTTACATAAAGTTCACTGTGAAAGTAGCAGCGTTAAAAGATTTGCTTTTGAATTCCAATGTTTCTATGGAAAATACGCCAATATCATGAACATTTCCGATGAACTATGTATGGGTATATTTTGTTTATTTTGTTATACTTACATTGTAATTTGTATATGTATTATTATGAGGAAATACTTTTTTATGTTCGTGAGTACAGAACAAACATCATATTTACATATCTATAAATACATCATTTTATTATAATACAAAATTCATTAAAGATTTCGTTTATCAAGTTATGCATGAGTTATGAACATGGCCTCTCTGTTAATCATTACTCTGTATGTCGAGTTTACCACGTGATCACATTATTTTTGAAAATACTTAAATCGACTACGGCTTGATATGTAAATATGTACCTTTTGAGCGCCATCTATTGAGCTAGTTTGTCTCAAATTCTAAAATGTCAGTCGCCTATAATCCCGCCTTAAAGTACAATTCCGTGCAACACGATCGCGCGCGGCTTACGACAGTCGTAGGCCGCGTGCGTCTGTCGCGGGCCTCGGAAGCGGTGCCACCATAGTCAGCGTATGAAAATGTATGGCACCGCTTCCGAGGCCCGCGACTGACGCGCGCGGCCTACGACTGTCGTAAGCCGCGCGCGATCGTGTCTTGAAGTTATGACAGTCGCGCATGACCGACGACAGTCGTAGGCCCCGCGCGACCGTGTTAAAGTTATATGGCACGATCGCGCGCGGCTTACGACAGTCGTAGGCCGCGCGCGTCAGTCGCGGGCCTCGAAAGCGGTGCCATACATTTTCATACGCTGACTATGGTCGCGAGCGGCCGACGACAGTCGTAGGTCGTGCGCGATCGCGATCGATCGCGATGCACGGAATTGTACCTTTAGGTCGTTTGCCCACCGGCGCTGTCACCGTGACGTCACCGACAAAACTTAAAATAAAATGCCCCGTTTTAACATAGGATATAGGTTACATTTTGCTACACGCCACTACAAAGCAGCGGCGACATGGCTCGCTAGAACAACGTCGGTAGAAAATGAAGCCTATATATAGCCTATGTCATTAGCTATGTCCACATTATGCAATTTCATCTTCAATTTTCGTCATCTTCTTTTTATTCAACTTTCGTTTGCCATATTCAATAATTGAATGCATCAAAATCCACCCGCGTTGAAAGAAAAGTGTCATAGCGAGCGCTACGATTTCAACGCGCGTCACGGGCATACCTCACGTTCGCTGTTGACTGCGCTATAACGCATGCCCTTGATGAACAAAGGCCCAGTGTGGACAAAGCTGTAAAGCGGCATTTTATTTGAATTTGTCGGTGATGTACCGGTGACGGCAGCTATGGATAAACGGCTTTAAGCTGCTCCCTTACCGCGAACATTCACTTGTAAGTTGTAATGTAACATTATAGGTAGATTCGTTTTTGAGCATTACATTACATGTGTAACATTGTAACAATAAAGATTTGACTTTGAGCATTACATTACATTAATACTATCTCCCTGACTGACGAGCATTCGCGTGTAATGTATCATTCGACTGAGCATTCCATGGCTAGTTGATGTTACAAGTTGTATCAAGATATTACACACTGTATCGTTACAAGAAGCGCATTGTAATGCTTGGTTTTGTATCATTACAAGGTGCGCATTGCAATGCTCGACTCTGTAACGGTACATTACAAGTGCAATTACGAATGCTTCTGGTGAGGGAGCACCTTTAGGCCGTGTTCAGACCAAACTGACTATACGCCGCTGAATGTGAGCAGGTTCACTGTGAGCCCCAGTGTGAACGTGAAAATATACGGTATCGAATGTCCGCGCCTACGCCTAGCGTAATGACGTATAGTCGGTTAGGTGTAAACGAAAAAGTGAATTTGTATGGAAATACAATAAACTGCGTAACGCTCGCTCACATTCAGGGGCGTATACTTAGTTTGGTGTGAACACGGCCTTAGGGAGCACCTTCAAATGACGTTTGACAGCGGCGGCCATTTTGGTTTTACAAATCAAATGTCATAAATAACCCAGCCTAGACAGCCACTCCCTTGAAATTAACTAATTCGTGTAGACCTAGGAGAATATTAGATGTGGCATTTGTACTAATATTATGAATGTGAATGTGTCTGTCTGTTTTGTCTGTCTTTGTACTGATTTTGATAAAGTTTAGTATGGAGATGGCAGAATCCTGGAAAGAAAAGATAGGTATAGGTTAGATCCCAGAATATGTACGTCATCTAGTACTAATATAAATAGTCTGTCTGTCTAGCTCATCGTATCGTGTGTACCTCTTCACGGCCAAACCGCAAAAACTGCTAAAATGAACTGAACAGAATCAGATAAGTAACATTTTTCACGCCGTTAAAAATATACTTTTTTGAGATAATATGCACCTCCTTAAACGTATATCTTAATGTGTAGTGAATAAAGATCAATTTTGAATCTAAAAATACACAGCTGCGTTTCGGTATGACGTAGATTTCATTCAAGCGAGACACAAAGTCCTTGACTAATGTTTCTAAAACTTACACAAAGAACAATAAACCAAATTAAAAACAGACAAACTGAGTTCACTCACGCGATGCAACTAAATAATAGCGTAGCAAAGTTTCGACTTCGGCTTCGGCCTGTTATCACAGGCTTCATTAAAGGTTAGTTAAAAAAGAAATATCTTGAAATATAACACCAAATATATATATTCAATATTTTATTAATTACTCGTTATTGCCTGTGAGTCGTTATTTGTCGCGCCGAAATTAATGTTTACAAGCGTTAAAAAGTACTCATACAATTATGTACACTTTTTCTTTTATATAAATGTAGTATGTAATGGTAATTTTTACATCCCTATTAATTATGATATTTTCATTAAGTTTAAAGTTTTTAATTTTCGGCTTCGCCTATAGAATTAATCGGCTATAGATTCGGCTTAAAATCGACTTTCGTCGAACACACTAGATACAGTATTTTAATACTGTTGCCCTCAATAGTATTATAATTAATTAATATTAATATTACAAAGTAGTATTCAATTATAAATTTTTATCAAAATCTTTATTTTAAATGTATTTGTTTGAAGTGATAAAACGACGCTTTTGTTTTTGAATGGGTATACCCATACATATATTTTTTTCTTCTTTTATTGATAATATTAAAAAAAAAAATACTTTTAAAATATTCAAAGATTAAATAGACATTAGACATACAATATTATCTGCACTCCTCCTTTATTAAAATAGCTTTAAGAGTTAACAGATAGATAACAATACTTTTAGATTTTAAGGGCCTGTTTCACCACTTCCTGATAAGTGCCGAATAGGCTATCCACCACTTTACTTGACAGATGAATTATGGAGAATCGGTCAAAAAAGTTGTGAATAGCCTATTCGGCACTTTATCAGAAACTAGTTGACGCCCGCAACTCACAATTTATCGCACGGGAACCGTACATTTTTCCGGGATAAAAATTATCCTATGTCCTTTCCCAAGTCTTAAAGTATCTCTATACCAAAATTTTAGCAAAATCGGTTCAGCGGTTTGGGCGTGAAGAGGTAACAGACAGACAGACAGACACACTTTCGCATTTATAATATTAGTATGGATTGGTGAATTATTAAGTACAGATTTTGTTACTGCAAATTTTTTCGGTTCCTAGCACTGCTACGAGATTCGTAGCTTCGTAGCCACATTGAATATCCCTCGTAGACACCTCGTAGACATCTCGTAGACATCTCGTAGACATCTCGTAGATATCTCGTAGACATCTCGTAGAATCTCGTAGACATCTTGTAGAATCTCGTAGACATCTCGTAGAATCTCGTAGACATCTCGTAGACAGTTTTTAGACACTTCGTAGCTACCAGAGACATAATATTATAATACTTTTTTAAACGACTTAAAAAAAGGAGGTTATCAATCCGACGCGTATGTATGTAATATTTCCAGAACTATTCAATTTTTGCCAAATGTCATTGTAATATGTATGTATGTAATATATTATGTACATTTGCGTTTCGATATATCTGGAATTACCATTCCGATTTGTGTAATTTTTTTTGTCGTACTAGGTATATTATTCAACCAAAGGGAATAGTGCAACTTTCATCAAAATCAGTTCAGTAGTTTTTGAGATATGGAGTTTTAATTCTCAATTACGTACAATTTTGAAGTATGTTTTATCTTTTTAAAATACAGTAATTTTATAAAAGGTCACCGATTCATCTATCAGACGTGATATCACAAATGTTTTATCCTTGTAAATGCATAAGGCCTTGATAGATGCGACGCACGCGACGTCCCTCGTGCCTCGTTACAACACTGAAACGGGTTTTACAGACGTTTTAAAGTTAATATTTTAAGTTTTGACGTGACAACGTCTTATAATTCGATATGGGCTGCGCGCACGAAAAAACATGATGCAATATGCGGCATCACCTCGCTCTGAGGCGTTCCATTTAAGGCTATGCCGTTGTCACGTTCAACTATCGTCAGTAAACCGACTTTACAGACAACCGAGTTCGAGTCGAGTTCGAGTCGAGTTCGAGTCGAGTTCGAGTCGAGTTCGAGTCGAGTTCGAGTCGAGTTCGAGTCGAGTTCGAGTACGAGTTCGAGTTCGACACAAAACACTACTCTCCAACCGTCTTTTTTTGCATACCTTTTATCGCGGCCTTTGAACGCGGTCACCGAATTAAGGAATTCCGTAACGAAAATAAACCTAACAATCATTTAACGTCGTTTCAGTTCGGCAGTCTTTGGCACAGTGTTTGTATGGGTGCGACTACACGTATGCGTGTAGACTAGCTGCAATAGTTTAACCGCGACAGTCCTCTAGTGTCACACGTATTTCTTGCCCTTTTTTCTCGATATCAATGGGGCAGCAACTTACGGTTTTTGACTGGTTTTCTCTTCTACGAAGTTTTGATTTTAAATTTTACACGTCTAAAAAAACAATTTATCTCTTAATTTTTTCACAAAATGTACTGAATATCTATCGAAATATATTTAAATAATACGTACTTAAATAATTAAGTAAGTCTCTCATATAAAAAACGATTTTTATCCCTTTTACTTAACATCAATAATAATAGCGAGAGGCACTTAAAATAAGTTTGTTTAATTTTAGCATCTTAGCTATTAATCAGATTGTAATGAATTTGTGTCAAATAAAGTTAAACAATATAGCCTGTACAATTTAGGTAGTCTTTTTCCATTCCTAACTCTTCATGATTTACAGATTTTACGACCTAGGTAGTAAATGGCTTAAGACCTAGCCTACATTTTAAGACCTAACCATTAACTATTGATCAAACATAACCAAGGTGAGTATTTGAATATTGCAGTTACTACAGTCTATATTTCTCTAAAATGGCAAAAGATAATGATAAAAGATTATAGACAATTTATTTACAGAAAGAATTATTGAATACTTTCTGTAAATAAGTTGTCTACAGTCAAAATGTTGCCTGTGACTTTATTCAGTGTAAGTTTGTTAATAGTGTGGGAACCGTACATTTTACATAAATAAATACTAACGTAAACTTTTTGGGACTCAAGGTATAGCGATTATAATCTACTAGATGATACTCGCAAGTTCTCCGTTGAGCTAAAATTCGTTTATCGCGCAAGAAGCGTACATTTTTTCGGGACAAAAGTATCCTATGTCCTTTCCTGGGACTTAAAGTATCCCCATACCAAATTTCAGCAAAATCGGTTCAGCGGTTCGGACGTGAAGAGGTAACAGACAGACAGACAGACAGACAAACTTTCGCTTTTTTTTGAAATGCTCGTGTCCCTGATTTTCATTCGAGGGATTTATGTTCCGAATACAATAATTTATACTATCATATGTCTATACACTTAATATCTTCTGTTACTATTTTCTGTTCTGTTCATACTGTTTACTTCTTTTATTACTTTAACACAATATATCAAAAATTCTTCCCTATTTTTATTGCTTTTTACGATTTCCTTTATATTATCAACATTTATATCTTGTCCTATTTTCATCTCCAGATCATATCTTGGCCTCGAATATATTGGGCATTCTGTTAAAAGATGTGGTACATCTTCTATTTTACTGGGGTATATAATATGTATACTTTTACACATCACCATTTTCCTGAATTCATAATCTCATAAAATTTGTTAAAGGGTTGCCTGGAAGAAATTGCTTTTAAGTAATAAGGCCGCCCTTGTTTACAATTCTTATTTATAAACATGTTTGTTAATGTAAATTTTACTGTTATGTTTGTGCACAATAAAGTATATTTGATTGATTGATTGATTGGGGTCACACCTGCACGATGGGCTCTCTTTGCACTTGAAGCGGTACAGACTACAGATACCCAGAGAGCCCACCGTGCCCGGTCAGTGCTTGTGTTATTTCCTTATTGAGTTTAATCTCCTTAAGGGCGTTCCGTCCGGAGATTCCGTAACTGACCGTATTTAAAACCTTATAAACTCATAATCTGAAAGCTACAAAGTTATAATAAAAATACAGGAATAATCTTCAGTATATCAACACTCCTTTTGTCGTTTTCAATTTTCTATTTTTGTTTCTTATACTCATGATATCAGCTTCCAAAGTAATACCAATTTGTTAAAATTCAAGCGTACATTCAGCATCTCCTCAGGATTTACAAATTACTTTTATTTGAAACTCACGCCAATAGATCGACAATATCATAAACTACATATTTGCCGTTTTAATTTTTTTTAGGACAATTTTGAACTAAGATAAGTAAAAATAATAGGGTTTTGGCGCGATCTCGGCAACGCGCCAAATGTATGGCCAAGGTCGTTTGCTCGGGGGACGGCCTTAAAGACCTTGTGAGCTGCCCCTAAACTTTCACATTTACTTATAATATTAGTATGGGTACCAAACATGAAAATCGGTTTAGCGGTTTAAGCATGAAAAGTTAACAGATAAACAGACAGATAGACAGACTTTCGCATTAGAAATCCAGGCATGGACTGTGTACGATTCTCGCTGGAGAAGCAGCTACATTTCTCCGAAGCTCGTGCTTTAATACCTGGCGAATTCCCAGTGGTGGAAAAGTAAAAACACTCACCTGGGAAAAGGTTTGGACTCAGGATACTCTCTTCAACTCGGGGGTCACTATATTATGTCGCCGGCCCGGCTAACGAAAGCTCTTGGAAGACACCTTTTGTGGCGTTGTACAATATCACCACTAATTCACCACAGTACACTGGGCACGATTCAGTTAGCAAACCTCTAGCGAGATTTTTAGTTTTTTGGGTTTTAGATATTTTTGATGAAATTAGTCACATACGCGCGCACGTCGATCTCAACGGTCAGTTCTCGACTCTTCTTTCAGTGTTGCCACTCTTCTGTGTCGAGTGTCCTCTCACGCGGTGTTACCAGACGTGATGATACGCCCGGTTCACGGGATATTTGAAAGTGGGAAGGATATATAGGATTGGCTCATGTCTATACATTTTCCCCCCACTTGAAATTCACAAGGATTTCATAAGCAAAGTGATATCAATAGGCCGTAGCTGTGCTCGAAATATAAACTTATAAATAAATTAAGAAACTAAAGCTAATAAGGAAACACTATCTACATTCTAACGTGCTTGACAGTATTTCCCTAGTGAATACAGTATTATGAAATCAATTACTAGGTAAAGGACAGACCTTTACAACTGGTCTGCGTATAGTTTTTCCGTTAGCAGTTCGGAGAGTAACTACTCGAACTACTTTATCTGAACCAGTATGAACCTGTTCAACGCGAGCTAGTTTCCACAATAAAGGTGGAAGATTAGGTTCATTAACGACCACTACATCGTCTTTCTTTAAATTAGGGGATTCTGAGAACCACTTATTTTTCTGTTGGAGCGTGTGGAGAAAATCACGCTGCCAAACACGCCAAAAACTCTGAGTGATCTTTTGAATCATCTGCCATCGAGAACGTGGACAACGGTTTTCATCCTGAAATTCTTCCGGTAATGAAACTAAAGGACCTCCCGTCAAAAAGTGTCCGGGGGTCAAAACGTCAGATTCCTGAGGATCTGGTGACAATAGGCAAAGTGGCCGCGAATTTAATACTGCTTCTACTTTAGTTAAAACTGTTATAAATTCTTCTAAAGTGAGCACTTGGGCACCGACAACACGCTTAAGGTGATATTTTGTCGATTTGATACCGCTTTCGAAAATACCTCCGAAATGAGGTGCACCCGGAGGATTAAATTTCCAAGTTATTTGACGATTTGCCAAGCCGTCAGATATTTCTTGATTATGTTTACTAAGTTCGGTTATAATTTCGTTTAGATGCCGATTTGCTCCTACGAAGTTAGTTCCACAATCGGTAATAATAGTTTGACACATTCCCCGGCGAGACACAAAACGGTCTAAAGCGGCAAGGAATGCTTCTGAGCTAAGTTCCGTTACTGCTTCTAAGTGAATAGCCTTAGAGCTTAAACAAACAAAGAGGCAAATATATGCCTTATAAGTTTTAGCGCCTCGACGGCGACTTTCCTTCAAACAAAACGGGCCACCAAAATCGATTCCAGTGGTTTCAAAACAGCGAGAAGGCCTCAGTCGAGCCGCGGGCAGTTTACCCATGACTGGTTGCCTAGCAACTGGGTTTACCTTGAAACATCGTACGCACTTGGATAGTACGGTACGGATAAGAAGTCTCAATCCAACTATCCAGAATTTTCTTTGGATTAAAGACTGTAGGGTACGAGGACCACAATGTAAATATTTTAAATGGAAATGTTCGACAATAAGTCGAGAAAGATTACATGCCTTAGGCAAGAGTAGAGGATGTAAAATTGACGGCGAAAGGTTCGCGTCATCAATCCGTCCCCCCACTCGCAATAAACCATCCTCATCTAAGAACGGAGATAATTTTTGAATGGATTTTTCACATTGCTCGTGCCTTTGCACTTGACTGACTTGGGAAGTCATAAAATGACCTTGAGTGAATTTAACTAAAGTTTTCATAGAATTGTCGAGCTCAGCGCTAGTGAGCGCGGAAATTTTACGGTCCGACCTTTTACACCTAGAATTTGAAATAAACCGTAAACACCAAGCTAATGTTCTTTGAACTTTAGTAAGAGTTGAAAACTTTGAAGTTAAAGTCAGAAGTACGTTTTCGGTTTGCACAGCGTGAAAGTTCTCTGTAGCTAGAGTTTTTAATTCTGATAACTCTTCTTTAGGAAGAAGCACTTGTTTTGAAGGCCAAAAATTAGGCTGCAACTGCAACCACGGCGGACCGGCAAACCAGAGTGGGTGGTCAATGAGATCTAGACATGAGACACCACGACTGCTACAGTCAGCCGCGTTGTCTTCAGTAGATACGTGATACCACTTGTCAGGGCTGATCAAATCAGTAGCCTGAACTACACGATTTGCGACGTACATTTTAAGCAAGTGCGGTGATGTGTTTAGCCATGATAGCGTAGTCGTGCTGTCGGAGTAAGCTCGAACCGAACGAATGTAGACTTTGTCCTTGAGAAGATTATAGATATGATTTAAGACCTTTGCTAGAAGCACTGCTGCGCTTAGCTCGAGTCTATTCACTGTCGTCGGCTTCAACGGAGCTACTCGGGATTTTCCTATCAGTAAGCTAACAACTGTGGAACTGCACCCATCAGCGGGAACGACACACATATACACACAACAACCGTACCCTTTCAATGACCCGTCACAGAATCCCACTAAATGAACTTCTTTCGGTGTCGAAGGTATCACAAGCCTTGGAAGAACAATTTTCTGTAAATCAGTTAAATTTGCGGCAATTAGATGCCACCTTTTAGCGAGGTCTGGGGGAATATCTTCGTCCCAGGACAAGTTTAATCGCCACATGTCTTGCAGCAATGATTTAGCGGCAAAAACTACTGGACAAATCCAACCTAAAGGATCGAAAATTCGAGCAACAATTGAAAGTATTGATCTTTTAGTAAACTTGACTTCGAAAGAGTCCGAAAAGTGGTAAGAAAAATTATCGTTTGATGGATTCCAACGAATACCTAAAATTTTGACAAATTCATCTCCTGATAATTCGAAGGATTTGGAAATTTGACAATGATCCGGAGGAACATCAGATAAAAGACTGGGCTCATTTGAGCTCCATTTGCGAAGTTCAAAGTGGCCCTTAGACAATAAAGACGTAAGATCCGCCTTTAACTGCTTGGCTTCCTCGAGAGTAGAGCAGCCCGTGGTTACGTCATCCATGAACGTCTCTTTGGTTAACACTTCAGACACACGACTTGGAAACTCAGAACCGTGGTCTTCTGCTAACTGCCTAAGAGTTCGGATAGCCAAATACGGGGAGCTACTAACTCCATAAGTTACAGTATTAAGTTCATACTCCACCAAGCTATCGTTTGGATGATCACGCCACAATACGTGTTGGTAACGCCTGTCCTCAGGTCTTATTAAGATTTGTCGAAACATTTTAGAAATGTCGCACGTGAAAACAACCTTGTGTAGGCGAAATTTAGTAATTAAGTCGATAATATCGATTTGAAGTTTTGGTCCAACGTGGACAAAATTATTTAAAGAAACATGGCTAGAAGTCTTGCTACTAGCATCAAAGACTACTCGTAGCCGTGTAGTAGCACTTTCCGGACGCACCACACAATGATGTGGAATTATATAACGATCAGTAGACGAAGCATCTGCAGGCTGCATGTGTCCTAGGTGTTCGTACTGATTCATAAACTCCTTATATTCCCGTTTTAATTCGGGTTGTTTATTAAGACGTTTTTCCAAATTAAAGAAACGATAAGACGCGTGACTATAGGAATCACCCAAAGGCGGAGAATCACCCTTCAACATAATAGGTACTACATAACGACCATCGGGGGTGCGATATGTACCTGACTTATATTTGTGTTCACAAATATCGTCCTCGGGACCGGAAATTTTACATTTCGGCGGTTCCTCGGACTCCCAGAACCGTTGCACGATATTCTCGAGCGCCGAGGAAGACGCGAGAAGTGACGTAACAGGTTGACTAGGAACGTGAGATTTTGTGTTTTGAAAATACTTGCCGGTAATAACCCAGCCGAACACACTAGACAAAGCGCAAGGTAGTCCGGGGCCGGGCGAAAAGCGCGAGCCGGTATATATTTGATCAAAACACTCAACACCTAACAAAAGATCGATCGGACCCGATTTATCAAAATCGGAGTCGGCGAGATCGAGGTGCTTAAAATGGTCCTTGACCGCCAACGGCAACGTAGCGGAAGGCATTTGAAATGTAATTTTAGGTAAAACTACAAACGGTAAGTCAAACTTCGGTGATTCACTCGAACGAGGTATTATCGAACCAAAAGTATAACCTTTTATATTACAAACACTACTTTGTCCTAATCCGGTCACGCTTAGATTACACCTTTTAATATGTAAACCTAATCGGCGCGCACACGCAGTCGTAATAAAGCAATCCATCGAACCGCTATCTATAAGGGCGCGCGCATACTGTAGCGAACCGTCGGCGCGGTAGATGCGCACGACCGCCGAACCTAATATCTTAGCGGTAAAACCCTGATCGACAGGAGACTCTGTGCTGGACGTGGCGCCTGTCAGCACGGTACTAGCACCGTCCGACGAGTTCGAATCATTCGTACGAGACACCTTTTGTTCAACATGTAACATCGTATTATGTCTGCCGTTACAAACGAAACAAGTCGATTTCGATTTACAATTTTCGCTAGTGTGACCCGGCCTTAAACAATTTATACACAATTTTAATTCGCGTACGAAGTTTTGTCTTTGTTCTAAATTCATAGAATGCATTTTACCGCATCTATAAATTGAATGACCTTCATTACAACATAAACATAACATCTGTTTATCTTTATTACTATTGATAAGATGCGTAGGTTTATTGGAAGCTACAAACGAAGATCCCTGCGAGCGGCTACCGCCGCTAGCCCTATTGCCGGCGCGCGATGGTTTACTAATTGTTATGTTCGATGGGGCGGTCATAATATTAGGTTGACTCACCTCCAGAACTTTTACATAACTTTGTAAGTATGAAATCAAGTTATTAAATGTCGGAATCTCGTTATTATTTTGTAGCTCAAACCGCCTTTTAGTTTCGATGTCGAGAGGTCGAGAAGCGATGTAAAATAGTATAAATTCAGATAGATCCTGAATATTTAAAGCGCGCAGCGCATTGACACTTTCGTATAAAGTATTTGTAAATACCGATAAGTTATTGAGAGACGGCTTTTGTATCGGTGTTAATTGAAATAACTTTTCTAAGTAGGCCGTCGCTAGGACGCGCTTATTGTCATACCTATCTAAAAGTGCGTTATAGACAACATTATAATTAGCTTGAGTAATCGGTACGCCCTTAGCCAATGTCAACGCAGCTCCGGACAGGCACGATAGAAGATAGTGAAACCTCTCGATATCCGACAACGATTCATTTTTATGTACTAGCGGAACATAACTATCTATAAATGTCTGCCAATTCTCAATACGACCGTCGAACTTAGGAATTTCTAATTTAGGTAATTTAACGCGAGTAAAGGAAGAAGACTGATGTCCAGATTCTGTAGGCATCGTGGCAGTATTCGAACCGAGTGAGTCGGCGAATTCGACCGCGGCGTAATATAATTCGTCAAAGGAAAACAAAACACTATTGTTGAACTCATATTTTGGATTTATGCTCAATTGCAATTTATTTATCTGTTCGTGTGACTCAATAAAATTAGCACGAATTCTTTCTATATTTTTGTACCTCGCCTTAAATGACGCGAGTTTTGTTGAATCCTTGCTAATCTCATTAATTAAATCGTAAATGATTTGTACATTTTTAAACTCGAATTCACGACGTTTAATGAAAGATTGCAATTCGGCTTCCGCCATTTTGTTTAACCTTTATGACTTGGGAAAAACTGAACAAACACTTCTCTTAATTTACGAATGTAAATAGTATTTCACTATCTAGACATTGACGTAATTAAAAGGTATAAATAAAACCTTTACTTCCTAGATTTACCTAAATAATTTCGAGCACAACCACACCCACAAATAACACCACAAACTTCAGGTTAATGCAGTGCCAATATTACTATTTAAGTACTAAGATTTAAGAGTTTAATTTTGATAAAAACTAACTTTAATATGCCTCGGATGGTTATGAAATTATTGAATTCAATTAAAAATTAATTTCAATGCAAATATTTAAAATTTGTAGGTGTAGGTAATAATGGCGGACGCGAGCAGCGACCGCGGCAAACAGTGACAGTTAAGTTAACCAATTAATGCTATTTTAAGATAATAAGTTTTAATGCGTCTGGAAGACGGAAAATGCTATTTACTTAGCAAAACTTTAGATTTAGTGAGGTAATTGATCGGCCTTAGTTGGCGGCGAAATTAATCCTCACAGGAGGCACCATAAAAAATGTACGATTCTCGCTGGAGAAGCAGCTACATTTCTCCGAAGCTCGTGCTTTAATACCTGGCGAATTCCCAGTGGTGGAAAAGTAAAAACACTCACCTGGGAAAAGGTTTGGACTCAGGATACTCTCTTCAACTCGGGGGTCACTATATTATGTCGCCGGCCCGGCTAACGAAAGCTCTTGGAAGACACCTTTTGTGGCGTTGTACAATATCACCACTAATTCACCACAGTACACTGGGCACGATTCAGTTAGCAAACCTCTAGCGAGATTTTTAGTTTTTTGGGTTTTAGATATTTTTGATGAAATTAGTCACATACGCGCGCACGTCGATCTCAACGGTCAGTTCTCGACTCTTCTTTCAGTGTTGCCACTCTTCTGTGTCGAGTGTCCTCTCACGCGGTGTTACCAGACGTGATGATACGCCCGGTTCACGGGATATTTGAAAGTGGGAAGGATATATAGGATTGGCTCATGTCTATACAGACTGTATCATATAGATCTAACTCGGTTTTAACCCAAAGAAACCGCGATATTTTGCATTTGAAATTAACGGAAAGCTTAGTCTACCAGTTATTAATTTCATAAAAGTTGTAGAAAAAAAGCTATTAAAATATAAAACCTAGTGTTTAGCATTTAGCGTGTTTAGTTTCATTATACCTAATAAAAAAAGAAAAGTTTTTAATACGCTATCCTTAAGAGATAATCCGCAATAGATCCTGCGACAAGGTAGATAAGTAGAAAACTTAAAATATTAAGTCATAGGCCTTTCTAAAAAACCACACATAAATTATAGATATGCGAAATTGTATGTCTATCTGTTACCTCTTCACGAGCAAACCGCTGAACTGATTTTGCTGTTTGATATGGAGATATTTTGAGTCTCGGGAAAGGACATAGAAAACTTTTTATCACGGAAAAATGTATGATATCGCGCTATATATGAATTTTGGCGCGACGGAGTTGCGGACGCCATCTAGTTAAAATATAAAGCCTACCTTTGTCCCTAAGCCTAAACTTTCTTTTTTTTATTTTATAACAAAGAAAAGTTTTAAATACGACAAAGAGAGGAGCCGTAATCGATCCTGTGACTAAGTAGATAAGTAGAAAACTTAAACTATCGAGCCATAGGAGTTTCGAAGTATAGTTATATAGTTTAGCAACTTCTGAGCTATATAGTTTTGCAACTATCGGACTATGGATAGTTTTAAATCCGCTCTTCAAGTTTAGGAGTGCTTGAGGGTAGTCTTAAAACTTTCTTGTATTGAAAAATGTTTACGGGTTTTCAATAAACAGTTTTTAAGAATAAACGTTTTGCTTGTTATACTTGTGGACTTTTCTGAGTTCTATTATATTTGGTGTATTTCTATCCTCTTCTATACTTATAAAATTACATGTCCTGACTGACTGACTGATTCATCATCGCTGAGCAAAAACTTTTAAAGTTACAGCCATGAAATTTGGTGAGTAGGGTTGTTTTATTAAGTAGACACCCACTAAGGAAGGAATTTTGAAAATTTTACCCCGAAGGGGGTGAAATAGGGCTTGAAAGTCTGAATGAAAGTCCGTCATTTCTTAAGTTAGGAACATGAAACTTTATCTTTGGGTTACTGATTAAAAATGAATAGATACGTATTTAAGCGTTTTTGGAAATTCTTCCCCCAAGGGGGTGAAATTGGGGTTGTAAGTTTCAATGGAAGTCCGTTATTTCTTGAGTTAGAAGCATGAAATTTTATGTTTGGGCTACTGATTAAAAATGATTAGATACGTGTTTAAGCGTTTTTGAAAATATTACCCCCAAGGGGGTGAAATAGGGGTTGAAAGTTTAAATGAAAGTCTATATAGGTATACTATGATAACGCTGACGAAGTCGCGGGAAACAGCTAGTTTAATTATAAAGTTTAAGAGATTGAAATTCATTTAATTGGCAGGAACCGTACACTTTGACGGGATACAATCTATCTTTAGGGGCGTTAATTGTGCACTACACGGAATTTACCGCCCAGCGTTCATAACTTTCACGTTTGCCATATCAAAACGTAAGAAATCTAGACGCCGCGCCGGATGGCAAAATTCCCGTGTAGTGCACAAACGCCCTAAATGTCCTTTTTCGGGACCCAAAGTATTTCCATGCCTTTATCTAAATATGTACAGCATGAAAAGGTAACATGCAGACACGTAAATCACTTTGTATTTTAAATATCTATACTTATAAAATTACATGTCCTGACTGACTGACTGACTCACTGATTCATCATCGCTGAGCAAAAAATGTTAAAGTTACAGCGACGAAATTTGATGAGTAGGGTTGTTTTATTAAGTAGACACCCACTAAGGAAGGAATTTAGAAAATTTTACCCCGAAGGGGGTGAAATAGGGGTTGAAAGTTTGAATGAAAGTCCGTCATTTCTTGAGTTAGAAACATGAAACTTTATTTTTGGGTTACTGATTATAAATGAATGAATTCGTATTTAAGCGTTTTTGGAAATTCTACCTCCAAGGGGGTAAAATTGGGGTTGAAAGTAGATAATTTCAATGAAAGTCCGCTATTTCTTGAGTAAGAAACATGAAAGTTAATTGACGTTTGCGTTTGACGTTTGCTTAAATAGAGTCCCGTTTTTACCCTTTGTAAAAGGAAACATAAAAAGGGGAGAACTATCCATTTTTGTTATTATACTATGTTAACGCGGACGAAGTCGCGGGCAACAGCTAGATTGTATATATTTTACATCAGTTAAGAAACTACAGTATAATAACGAAGGCGTTTAGTTGAAAGTATGTGTGTAGTGAATTTTGATTTCTTTTTTGTTTTTGTGGGAGTAAATCAGTAAGACAATTCTCTAACACACTATAACTTTACATGATTAATGGTCGGCCTGATGATGATGATGATGAAGCATTTGTATATTAAATGCGATATGAATAAGCATAATAACGTACGTTAATAGCCGCGCATTTGCTCGGTCGGTCAGTACGTGTTAATGCGCGGCAAACGTCCGAGGCACCTTTGAGCATCGACCAAAAACTGACAACAGCTTTTGGCTCGGCCGCGGCACGCTCGGGCGAGGCAGCGAAGCGGCGCGCTTGGTCAGTACGCGGCTAATATTATATTACGCCTCGACATACACCGAGGGTGGACGAAAACTAGCTCTGCTATTACTTTTTATTATATCCCTACTTCCGTACTAATACTATATATATGAAAAAATGTCTGTCTGTCTGTTACCTCTTCACGCCCAAATCGCTGAACCAAATTTTTCTGAAAATCCCGGGAAAGGACATAGGATACTTTTCATACCGGAAATATGTATGGTTCCCGCGCGATAAACAAACTTGAGGCAACGGACTTAAGGACTTGCTTTCTCTAGTCAAACTTATAAAAGAAAGAATTATATTTTGCTGTATTTTAAAAAGATAACCGACTTCAAAATTGTACGTAATTGAGAATTAAAATTCCCTATCTCAAAAACTACTGAACCGATTTTGATGAAACTTGCAGTATTCCCTAAGCTGAACAAGACCTAGTACAATAAAAAAAGAATCATTTAGATCGGACTTGTAGTTGCGGAGATATGCGTGCACAAACATAAAAACATACATAGTACATACATACACTTTTGAAATTTGGCACATTTTTTCAGAAGCTTTATTATATTATAGATTAACATATATACAAAAACTGGCAGTTCTGGAAATATTACATACATACGCATCGAATTGATAAATACCTTTTTTTGAAGTCAGTTAAAAAAACTTTGTTGCGACTAAAAAAGTTAATTGCGCGTAAACCGTATATTTTTCCGGAATACAAATCTCTTATCTTTACGCTTAAACCGCTGCACCCAATTTGGTGAAAGCTATTGAGACATTTGGTATAGATATCTCTTTGTGTCCCCAAAAAGGACACAGGATACTTTTTATCGCGGAAAAATATACAGTTCCCGCGAGATATACGAATTTTGGCGCAACGGAGTTGCGAGCGTCATATTATAGTTATTAAGGTGACGCCGCGTTAAAGTAAAAAACCGTGTTGGATATGTTTTAGATTGCTTATTTTCTATGAGAGGCCTGCCCGGCCTCTCGTAGAAAACAAACAATGGAACAGCAAAAAATGGAAAGGGCGTAGCGACAAAATGGTTTTTGTCGCGTAATTTAAAAACCATAAATACATTTCATAATATAAGCTATGGGCAAATTAAAGTGTATGCTTGAACCAATCTATGTACAAATTTTGGAGGCTTAAATCACTCTCCTCTGTTGGCAAAATAGGAATCCCTTTTTTACAGAGGTCTTTTTGATTGATTATTCTGTGTTGTAAAAGTTGACCAATCGTGTTATGCTGTGGGTAATTCAAAAACAAAGATATGATGAATACTGACAATGAACTTTAATTTCTTAGCTTTAGTAATTGCTGAGAAAAATCGATATCGCTACAGCCAAATTATCAAGGCGTCGCCTTAATAAAAACGTAAGAAAATGTTTTTATGCCACAGAATACAATTTAAACAAACTTTCTTTTTTATATCTTTAAGACTTGCTCATAATGTTGGATATAAATCTAAAAGAGGCGGACTCTATTTTTAGATATTAAAAAAGTTTATCCGATTAAGTATTTCTAATTTAGTGAATATTTAATAAAGAGCTTATATTTTTCGAGGGCTGTGAATATTATACAGTCATTTTGTAAAAGCGAAGGTCTAGCCTGTCTGTCTATTTCTTTATCTTTTACCTTTTCAAGTCTTCATGCTTAAGCTGCCGAACCGATTTTAATGAAATTCAGAATGGAGATAAACTGAGTTTTGAGAAGTTTTTATGTCAAAAAATATGCGGTTCCCGCGTGCTACACGGAATTATTTACATCAAAATTTCAACGCGTTAGTGATTTGTTTTAGCACCTTTTAAAATGAAAGTTTGAAATATTATTTCCTAATTCAATTCTATTCTATATCAGACAATTTTGTGATAACAAAAAGCTAGAAAAGATCAAAAATAGAACAATAGCTAAGATACACTTGAATATCTTTTGAACACACGTCTCACTGTTAATTTCCTGTGTTTTTTCCGGCCAACGCCGAGACTATAACACATGGACAATGCGCTGATCGAATTGGGTCGGCTACCTGCCACTCGGACTATAATATAGGTAGAGAGGTATAGTCTGACTAGATTATATAGGTAGAGATGTAGGATGCTATTTTCACAGTGATCTCCTATATAAGGGACACACACACACCCTTTAGTATTATCACACTTTTTTACACCTTGTATAGGTGTAAAAAAGTGCCTACACACACATAATATAGTCCGGGAGCTGTAGTCACTGCCTCCCTGACTATATAGGTACAGAGCTATAGTCAGAGGGTAGGTAAGTCTCTACCGAATAGTACCTATGCAAGGTGTAACAAAACTAAGTTATAATACTTTACATTGTGTATGTGTACCTTATATAATATAGAGTTCAAAAATTATATAGAGCTCTGTAAAAATAGCAGTGCTGAACGAACAAATTTTTTTGTTATTTGTATGGACAAGCGCCATCAACAGAAGTTTAAAAAATATCTTTCAGCGCTCATACTTTCACAGGGAACTCGATATACACACCCTATTTGGTTAAAATCAGGGTTATACTTTCAAAAAAAACCTGTCCAGCAGTTTCGTAGGAATTTAGTAACAAACACCGTGATACGACGATTTTATATAAATATGCAATTTATTTGTACCTTTTAAAGTCATATAAATCTACTAAATCTGCAATCAGTGGGCGATTCTGTTTTGATCCAGAGCGATTCAGGGTCGTTGGGGTACAAATCATATAGGTGCACCCTATATGATTTGTACCCCAACGACCCTGAATAGTGATGGGGGAACGTGGATACATATTCGAGAGGGCGGTGCAACGATTTATAATACCAGTTAACTGATGCAGACTCCAAAATTACAAAGATTGAGTACAGAAATAGTTGAGGTTTAGGTGAATTCTGCAAACGATTAAAAAGTAAGAATTATTTGTATAATGTTGCGAGTGTCTATGGGCGACGGTAGTTGCTTTCCATCAGGTGACTCGTTTGCCCTTATTTTATAAAAAAATGATACTCTTTTGTTCTCTAGTGATGACGGTTAGGTAAGCCTTGGTATCTCCTAAGGTTACCGCTACCGAAACTCCGTAGTTCCTGGTCGCTCTTGCCTCAATTAGGGTAATAGGGTACATGTGCAGATAAACTTTCAGCTTTTATAAAATAATGAGGGTGTGGCTGCCACTGGCTCTCACTATTTAGATAAATACTCAAGTCAGTTGTAAATAGATAGTATGTAGGTATGAAACTACATTAACGATGAAGCTCAAAAATATAAAATTAAACTTAAAAAAAAACAATACAGGGAAAAATTGATACAAAAAATGTACAAAATAAAAGCAACGTTTACCCATTGTTGTAAAGCCGCTTGTTGTAATAGGTGAACGTGAAAGGAAGAAATAGAAATACTTTTGAACACTAGAGCCATGGACGTATAAAAAAAGGCGGACGGAGTCCCACCCTACACAAAACTGTGTCGTTCAGAGTCTGCTGTATGTACACGGTCCGCGCGCACACATTCTTGCGCTAGTCCATACCATTTGACAGGGCGCGTCAGAATGTGTGCGTGGCCGACTCTGAAGAAAAGTGAAGACACAGTTTTGTATATAACAAGACTCCGTCCGCCTTTTTTTCTACGTTCATGACTAGAGCATTATATTCAATAATTGTGAGAGAATGACAACCAAAAATCTATCCACTTCATGTCGACGACAATCAACTTTTTAATATTTCGAACCAGTCCGACCTTCGGTAAAAAAGTTCTAAACACACAATTAACTAATGTGCGGTCCGCTAATATATGTCTGTGGCATCCCCACTATAGGATTGTACAGCATCTGTGTGAAAATGTATTGATCTTGCCATTATGGTGTATGAATTATGTTGATGACACTTTTGAAGTGACGAGCGTTGTACACTTTGTGCGGTGGGCAATGATATTATATAAAAAAACTCAAAGCAGATATGTTACTACCGCGCGCGTTGTGAAGCCATTAAATACGGGCCAATTGACCCGTCTTTTGTATAGTCTGTCTCTTTTATGTAAATGTCATTTCGTATCTTTTGTTTCACTTATCTGTCAAATTTGACAATTGAATTTTAAAATTGTTCGGAAGCAATTTAAGCCGGAAAATAGTATGAACGTAACAGATCTGTATTTAGTTGAATATCATTGGCGGTGGGTAATAAAAGGTTTAACACGAGACCTTATTGAAAATTCGTAAGATAAAGGAAAGAAGATACGGCGCGGCGTATTAAAGACACTTTTGGAGTGTAAGGCGTTGTTTTCAGGATTCCGTACAGTAGGATTAAAAATTTTAAGGATTAAAGTAAATATTTATAAAATGTTAAAAGAGGTTAATTATTATATTAGCTAGTATTATTTGTGGTATTATACTATTATTAATATCATTACTTTATAAAAGGGATTGAATATTATGCCATAGACAGAAAGACACAAAGTCTATCGGTCCGGTTTTTGAATGACATATTTTGACCTGCCATCTAGTTTTGTTTTGTCAAAATATAACATGTACCAGCAAGGCTAAAATGGTCACATTTAGCAAATCCTCTCAATCAATTCACAAAATCAATTGTCAAAACTGTTAAACTCACGAATGACATTAGTACGAATTTAGACATCTGAATTGCAATCAGGGTGTCAATTTTGCGATTTTTAAAAAATGACTCACATTATGATTCGTAATAATATGATTCTGCAAAGCGACCATTCTAGCCCCGAACCTACTCTTAAATAATAATTTGCTGGGGCTATTTTTACATACTTAAATCATCAAATCATCTATTTCGTCGATAATTTTCGCTAAGGCAAAATATAATCAATATTTTTTTTGTTTCAGGTACGAAAAGTGGTGACATGTTGATATTTTGAGACTTTTTGAGTGACTTTTATATTTTTTTATTGAAAAGCGAGTGAAAATGGGTTGCAACACTAGTTCAGAACCTAAAGTGGCTAGCGAAGGAAAGAAAGAAGAAAAGGGAGATAAAAAAGAAGAAACCAAAGAAAAAGAACAGGCGAGTGAAAAGAAAGAAAATGAGAAAGGTAAGTGATTATTATTTTAAAAAATCTACGAGAGACGCGGCATCTAAAAAGTTAAAAATGAAACATATTTTACATTATACACATTAAAGGATCTTTAAATTAATTCTACTAGAAATAATGTTTACGATATTATGTTAAAAAATACATAGTTCAGCTTGGTAAGAAAGAATAGAGCCCGAATATAAATTTTTAATCACATAAAAAGTACAAAAATCGCCATAAATTAAATAAAAATGCACGATGGTGATAATATTTAAAGTTAACTTCAAACTTCTACTACAAATACACGACGATAAAACCACCATTCGATTGGGATTACATTTAAAAAATAACTGCCGCACAAGTGTCTAACTCTAAACGCACTAGGCCGAAGTTACGCGGCGTAAATTCCGCATTATTCCGCCTGCAATGTATTTTAAATTGCCGACGACACACTATTTCGTCGCGTTCCATCCGTATTTTGTATGCGGACGTTGCGGTCGTAATCGTGCCGAATTTACGCCGCGTGACTTCGGCCTAGTGTGTAAATTAGACACGAGATGAATATTAATAATATTACATTAATTGTAATTTCATGAAGATTTTGACAGATAATGCGTGGGATGTATGTCAAAATCTTCATTTCATTACAGTTAAGTAATTAATATTCGTATCTGAGTGCTGCAGTAAGCTGTAAGACACATTACTTGCCAAACTATACTAATCTGCTTCATAAGGTCTCGTTTTGCCAAGTTTTGCCATTTTCTTTCACGTATTTTGTCACACTCGGCCCAAATGAAACACCAATATAAAGGAATGGCGTTTGAATCGACAAATCTAATCTAAAGAAATCGAATCGCCTTCGATTTATCACCGGGGACCAATTCGATTTAGGCACGTGAATGGATGGATTTTGATCTTAGATAGACTTAGGGTTAGTACAGAATGTGACGCGTCGACGCAATCCTTTAGAGGTGAATAAAACAGCGATCGGTCAATACCATCGGTAGACTATTACAGAATAATCGGCCAAGTGCGAGTCGGACTCACGCACGAAGGGTTCCGTACCATTATAGAGCAAAAATAGGCCAAAAATTGTGTTTTTTGTATGGGAGCCACCCTTAATTTTTTATTTTATTTTAATATTATTATTATATAATTATATTAAAGTACACAGATAACTAAGGATTTTATAAAAAATACCTACCTGTTGCCATTATTGATATAGAGCAAAAAGGCCAAAAAATGTTTGTTGTATGGGAGCTCCCTTAAATATTTATTTTATTTTGTTTTTAGTATATTTTGTTGTTATAGCGGCAACAGAACATTCTATCAAAATTTCAACTCTAGCTATTACCGTTCTCGAGTTACAGCCTGGTGACAGACAGACGGACAGACAACGAAGTCTTAGTAATAGTTTTAGTTTAATAGTAGTTTTTACCCTTTGGGTACGGAACCCTAAAAAGTAGGCAAAAATGTGTTTTTTTGTATGTATTTTGTATGTTTGTATGTATGCGTGCTCGACTCCGACTCCCACTTAGCCTATTGCTTATTTTTATTCTATTAAACTTTTGGAGTTCAAACTCCATAGTATATGTTATGCGTCGTATAACAACATTTTATAGGTCAGGTAGTTAGCAATAAAAACAAGATTTTCGATGTTTTTCTCCACAATAATCCTCCCAAGTGATATCGCGTTATAAATAAATAACTAAGAGTAATGATCCTTGCGATCATAAATCAAATGTTCTCGTACAAAAAATGTTTTCTCTCTTATTTGTGTCTCGCCCTTTGTAAATGGCAGCGGTTCCCAAACTTTTTTGGTGGCGAAATCCTTTTAGGAAGTGAGAATTTTGACGGACCTCCAGGATGTTTAGGCTCAGTTTCACCAACGACTGTTAAAGTGAATGCTCGATTTAGTATCACGTGTATCTTTCGTTTTTCATAAGTATTATGAATGTAAGAGAAGATATGACATTTTAACAAGCTGTTAACATTAACAGACGATGTTGAAATTGGGCCGTCTTTGAATGAATTATTGTCTCGATGCTGATTGCTGGACGCCGGTGTCTGATGAGTGATGACATTTCTAATAAAAACAATTTATGTGTCGGTCGCGGAATTTGCGGAACTCTGGAGCTCAATGGAGCCCACTTTGAGAAGAACTGGTACAGGGAATGTGTGTTGCAAACCTATTCTCAGATGAAACTTATCAGGGCGGCCGAAGCGAGCCCTAGTATATCCCGCAACCTGACCACTATTGTGGTACACTTTACATAAAAACTATCACGCCTATTGATTTGTGCTTTAACATAGTAAATTTTATTTATATTAAGTATGTAGATGTGTTATCATCGGTCAGTCAAGGATTGGTTACTATTAAAATATTAAAAAAAACTGCCTTAAAGATTATTACCATGCAAAAAAACGAGGCGAGCCCTTACGAAGTTCGGCTTTTAGCTAGTTGAAATTATTTACTAGACATGTGCTGCCACCTATACTTTGCATGTTCTCCTACAGGCTACATCCATACTAATATTATAAATGCGAAAGTCTGTCTGTCTGTCTGTTACCTCTTCACGCTCAAACCGCTGGACCGAATTAGCTGAAATTTGGCATGGAGATACTTTGAGTCCCGGGAAAGGACATAGGATACTTTTTATCCCGGAAAAATGTACGGTTCCGGTGTGACAAACGAATTTTGGCGCAATGGAGTTGCGGGCATCATCTAGTCTACGAATAAAGTGCTGCCTCCTACCATGTGAAATCCGAAACTTTGTGCTGTTAATTTCCTTGACATGTGCTGCCATCTATTACTGTATGTTCCTGTGTGTTTACAACTTTGGTATTGCATGGCGCATTTTTATGAGTTCCAGTTGCATATTTTATAAGAGCATATCATACCTAAGTGCTATAATATTATGGTAAATCTGCCTAGACTCTGAACCTTAGAAGGTTAAAACCGTATTAGAGACAGTACTTCAAGTACTGTTTGGCACGTAATAATTCCAACAATGGGGGCTACCGTTTTTTGCTCACTAGATGGCGCGACTGTCGACTAAGGTCCGATTGTATAATTTAACTGACTATAGTATAGAGCCTCTATTAAAGTCGACTTTGCTAGCGGAAAATTCACACGCGGTAGGTCCCAAGATGGCACGTAAAACATGTGTAAAAGCGCCATCTAGTATTACAGTTTCGAACTACGTGTAATTCATTCGTTTGTATTATTATAGGAGGTCACGACATTTTTGGAAACGACATCTTCGATCACTAATATACAAGATACACAATCCGCGGCAAAAAACGACCTCACCAAAAGAGCACCAAACTCAACATTCTGGTGCACTTTTGATTTAGTAGTGCTCGAACGCTCCGCCGGGAAACATGCCTCGGTGCGCGTTTAATAATTGTAGAAATCATACGTCTAAAACCAAAAAAAAGGATGGAATTTCATATTTCCGGTAAAAATTAATTTTATCCTAATATATTTCTTACAATTGTATTGTAAATATTGGTATTTCTTTAAGAAATCACCAAAAGACAGTTTTAAAATTAAGTTGTAAATAAATCAACACCAGGTATAAACCATCTCAATTGCGAATACTCATACTAAAGGTACTTATCGTAGTTTATCATGCCCACTTGAAATGTTCGGGTTATAAGCTATGTTTCTGTTCCATTTGATGGAGTCGCTATTACTATTATTTTTTTATTGAGGATTTTTTTCAGGTTTCCTCGAGATCCAGTTAGATGTGGTAATAATATTATGTTCCCATCTTCGATCAAATATAGTTCCCATTAAGGATTTTTTAAGTAGGTTAAAAAGTATGGGCGTTGGGTGATGTGAGTTGTCCTTTGTGGCCTATCGGAAAATGTATGTACACTTATGTATATTTTGGTTAATGATAAAATTAGACATAACATTAGAACAATATAATATTACAAGTAAAAAATAATTACTCCTCACTTTATACATTAAACTTCGGAAAAATAAAAAAATGGACTATTAAAATTATTACAAATTACAATCAACAAAAAAAATTTTAACAGTTCGACTCCACTCATACTTCACTTCGCCCTGTTCCAGCCTTCGATCACTAATATACAAGATACACAATCCGCGGCAAAAAACGACCTCACCAAAAGAGCACCAAACTCAACATTCTGGTGCACTTTTGATTTAGTAGTGCTCGAACGCTCCGCCGGGAAACATGCCTCGGTGCGCGTTTAATAATTGTAGAAATCATACGTCTAAAACCAAAAAAAAAGATGGAATTTCATATTTCCGGTAATTATTAATTTTATCCTAATATATTTCTTACAATTGTATTGTAAATATTGGTATTTCTTTAAGAAATCACCAAAAGACAGTTTTAAAATTAAGTTGTAAATAAATCAACACCAGGTATAAACCATCTCAATTGCGAATACTCATACTAAAGGTACTTATCGTAGTTTATCATGCCCACTTGAAATGTTCGGGTTATAAGCTATGTTTCTGTTCCATTTGATGGAGTCGCTATTACTATTATTTTTTTATTGAGGATTTTTTTCAGGTTTCCTCGAGATCCAGTTAGATGTGGTAATAATATTATGTTCCCATCTTCGATCAAATATAGTTCCCATTAAGGATTTTTTAAGTAGGTTAAAAAGTATGGGCGTTGGGTGATGTGAGTTGTCCTTTGTGGCCTATCGGAAAATGTATGTACACTTATGTATATTTTGGTTAATGATAAAATTAGACATAACATTAGAACAACATAATATTACAAGTAAAAAATAATTACTCCTCACTTTATACATTAAACTTCGGAAAAAAAATATGGACTATTAAAATTATTACAAATTACAATCAACAAAAAAAATTTGAACAGTTCGACTACACTCATACTTCACTTCGCCCTGTTCCAGCGGCGAACTTCGGTCGTAAAATTGAATTTTTTTTTGGCACTATACAAATTTGAACTTAAATCATATACGCGGATGGTTGAATTTAGTATGAAGCGTGCATCGGACGTAAAAATTTTATTGCTTTGTAAACACAAATGTTCATTGTTTTATAAAAAGATCTTTAATAATTACTATAATTAAGGTTGATTTTAGATAAATGTATACTTCATTAAACTCTATTACTCGGGGACAGATTTTCGAGAGGTTTTGTATGAGACTGTGTATCTTGTATATTAGTGATCGAAGGTTCCAGCGGCGAATTTCGGTCGTAAAATTGGATTTTTTTTTGGCACTATACAAATTTGAACTTAAATCATATACGCGGATGGTTGAATTTAGTATGAAGCGTGCATCGGACGTAAAAATTTTATTGCTTTGTAAACACAAATGTTCATTGTTTTATAAAAAGGTCTTTAATAATTACTATAATTAAGGTTGATTTTAGATAAATGTATACTTCATTAAACTCTATTACTCGGGGACAGATTTTCTAGAGGTTTTGTATGAGACTGTGTATCTTGTATATTAGTGATCGAAGAACGACATCCAAAATGACTACGCAGGCAGACCGAAATATTTGGCATCAGAGAGTTGCTCTTTATCTTGTCAATGCAATGAAAGGAGTCACGAGGAGGAGTTTTAAATATTGTTCAGTAGCAGATATATATAATGGAGCTGTTATTAAGAGATAGTTCCATCTTAAAAACATAGATGGCGTTGATATTCTAAAACAATTTTGAATTTTGATACCAAACTCAGCAGAACTTATATAATTTATTACCCTTTTGCGTATATATTTTGTATAAAGTGTAAACTAATTTTTCGTATGAGGTATCTTCTCGTTTGTGACGTGTAAGTTTTGTTGACGTAATCAAAATGTGTTTATTTTGCCCTGAAAACATTATACAACTCTGGGTTGCTTGCTTACAATTTACAAAGATAGCGCACGGCACGGGTACTTGGCACCATAAAAATTCCTACTTGAATTAAAAACAGATGGCACATAAAACATGTGTTAAAGCGCCATCTAGTACTACAGTTTCGAACTACGTGTAATTAATTCTTATATTAGTTTATAAGTTCAGTAGCAGATGGAGCTATTATAAAGTCTTAATAAATAAATAATAATCTCTTAGAGATAGTTCCATCTTCAAAACATAGATGGCGTTGATTTTCTAATTTTGAATTTTGATGCTTGGAAACTCAGCAAATTACTTTTGCGTATTTGTATTATTGAGTAAACTAATTTTTCGCATGAGATATCTTCTCGTTTGTGTATGAAAGTTTTGTTGACGTAATTAAAATGTGTTTATTTTGCCCTGAAAATATTATACAACTCATTTCATCAGTTGCTTAGGCTCAAAACACACCGGAATGGCAGAGAAGAGTCAAGAGGCGAGCAGTTTCAGTGTCATAATATGATTTTAAACTTTATCTTCATAATTGTTATTAGGGAATGTTATTATTCGACAAATTTACTATTCGAATAATTCGAATATTTTTGAAAAATTTTCGAATAATTCGAATATTATTCGAATAATTCTAAAATTTTGAAAAATGCTGAAAAACTCTAAATAAAAGTAACAAAAAGCTTCGTACAACCATGTACAACCTATTTTGTTAATACTATGAAGTAAGCAATTCTTATTTTTACTTTTATCAACAAATCTTTGTATGTTATGACATAGTTAATTTTTATTGTTAAACACTTTAAAAATATATATTTTCAGGTTACAGCTGGGCAGTAAAAGAAAGGCTATAAAGTGTAAACCGTTTTAGATCGTAGCACCTTTTACTTTTCTAATGTGATTATGCTTAGTCTTGCTAGGCAGCAGTTGAGATTAATAGTATGATATTCGACGTTATGATATCTGTTCATTTATACTAAGCCAGATCACCTATCTTTTTATATTTTCACCTAGATCAAATTGTCGACTTCACATGTGTCAACGTGGCTCGAAATTATAAAAAGGGCCACTAGAAAACAAATACCACAACAAAGAAAAAAAAATTGCAACGAAGCCCTGAGGTTGGGTGAAACAATCCCAGAGCTGGTAACTTTAGTAACTTGAAGTTTGATAACGCCAATAACATGATAGGAGCCATCGACATTTTTTGATACCGAACTAACTGTTTCAATTATCAGTCGAGGACTGCCGCGGTATAGATATTGAATAGCAAATTTTTATCAAATTGTCGACTCATAGATCACATAATATCGTTAGCTTCAAGCCAGAAGGGCGTATAAAAAATGATCTTATGTATTTTAGCTACATATTTTAAAACTCCGAATACTGCACTTACTTCTATTACCTTAATTACAGACACAATAGATTTTCAATCGTTATGTGACAGCCGGGTACCGCTTGGGTATTGATGGGTTAAAGCCCGCAATACATAGTTATCACGGTAGACAAAAAATCAGTCACACGCTCATAAACACCGTGTCGAAGTCTGGCCATGCCTCGACGGAGTAGGGGGTGTTAGGTTGGTACCGGTCGGTGCGGCGAGCACCACACCTAGAGCCACACCGAGTCGAAGTCTGCCGAACTGAAACGGCGTTAGAGTTTAGACGAATGTTAGGTTGTTTTCCGTTACGGAATTTCTAGATTCGGTCGCCGCTCTCAAAGCCTGCGATAAAAGCTATGCAATAGCAAATAAATCCGACCCAACACTATTAATTAATATTAGTTTAATCACAACTTTAATCTCATGCGTCATATTATTTAATTAATTTAATTAATTAACATGTTCTTGCAAAATTATATTATAATACAGTGGTAAATTATTTTCACATATTAATCAAAACACTAGAATATAATGTTACATTTTTATAGCTTTTTGATTTGTTCGTAACATTTGTTTACTTTTTTTGACGAATGGGAAATAAACCAATTTATTATTTAAACATCTTAATCCGTGCACGTCTCGAGTTGTAATAAGTTACTATTATTTATTCAATATAAAAAGTAGCCAGTAGCCGATTAAATAATAAAGGTGAAAATCAGTAAAGCCGTTTCGGAGGAGTACGGTAACTAACATTGTGACACGATAATTTTAATATATAAGAAGATTTATTATTCGTAACTGAAAAGAGTTATTTTTGAACGCAATCTCATTCTGAATTTATTAATCCTTAAATCAGTATTCCGCACGGTATCGGTCAGAGGGGAAATGGGACGGAACCTGCATTTCCACTCAATCACTGTAGATCTAGATTTATCTACCCAACTGTGACAGGAGGGTTCTGTTTTTCAAATCAGTATACTATTATATTAAACTAAACGGCGCTCCAACTAGGTGGGACGACGATCTCCGTTTAGTTGCGGGTCCATGTTGGATGCGAGTAGCAGGAGATCGGTCATCTTGGCGTTCATTGAGAGAGGCCTATGTCCAGCAGTGGACGAATAAAGGGCTGATATGATGATGATGATGATAAAATGACGTCCGTAACTCCGTTGCGGGAACCGTATGTTTTTCCGGGAACAAAAGTATTCTATTCCTTTCCCGGGATTCAAATCTCATCTCAGCATCTGAACAAATGTGCCAAATTGAAGAAGTGTGTGTAATGTGAATGTGTGTTTTTAACCGACTTCCAAAAAACGAGGAGGTTATATGTTCGGCTGTGGATATTTTTTTTTTTTTTTTTTTTTTATTTTTGTATGTTCAACGATTACTCCGCCTATTGTGAACCGATTTTCGAAATTTTTGTTTTGTTGTATTAGGTTTCACTCCAATTTGGTCCCATTTTCACAAAGGTGGTGACCTGATGATGGGATCCATGAGTAATCGAGGGAACTCCTCGAAAGTTATATGGAAACATATGGTGATTTTGGTTTTATGTGAAGTGTACTAAGAATACGCTACCAAAAAGTCAAATATTGGGTCAAGGTATACCATGGTTTCGATGATGCTGAGAGAACTCCTGATTCCTAATAGATACACGTTTGGGAGTTTCGGCGTTGTTTTAAGAACAGAAAGCATAAACTACTATGCAATTCATATTCATCATCATAATCATCATCATCATCATCGTCTTCATCATTACCACGTCGTGTTAAGGTCACCAATGTCTCATGGCACAGAATAGATAATAGTACAAGGCATAGGTGTGGATATACTAATAATAATAATAATTTTATACTGTATAACAACACTTTGTTTAAATATAGACGGCGGTCAGCACCGCGGAGGCGACGGTATCGCGGCGCCGCCGCGCGGCGAGTGGCGGAAGATCGAATATACTTTACTACTTTATATACAGATCGAATACTTTGCTAACTACTTTATAAAATTTTAATAGACAAAATATAGAATTAAAATAAAGTTATTTTAAAAAGAGCATTTAAACAAAACAAAGTCAATAAGTGTCTTTTTAATTAGTTATACTTATTAATCGATAGATGGCGCACTAAGTATCGATTTGAATGGATTTGAAATTGAATTCTTGATTACAAGAACAGCTGTCAATAATTATGATAATATTATATTACTAGCTGTCCCGGCAAACGTTGTTTTGCCAAATAAATAATTTTTGGTATTAGATGAGTAGCTACGCTACATCCAATGCAAGTTTATACAGTTTTTTATCTGATAGATCCTTCGATCGCGGAAAAACGAGACACAATAGCCTTTCTATTGTTATCGCAATCGCCGGTGACCGCTTGGGGTTTGAAGTATTAAAATTGTTAAATTACTTAGCACAATATGTTCACTTCACTGATAATATATTATTTTGTGAGTGTGAACTGTGACTCTTAACAAATTGTAATAAGATACGTAAAATATACGCGAAGGTTTACCTACCAGTGTAACTAAAAAGAGTGAAATTATTATTATTTTTAACAAAAAATTAAAACCGACTTCCAAGGTAAAAACAATATTAACATTAATATGAACTAAAAAGTATTAAATAATTTTTGCTATCTAATAGTGCCTTTTTCCGAATTCGGCTAAACCTCAACTATTTCTGTACTCAATCTTCATAATTTTGAAGTCGGTGCCAGTTCCAAAAGTTTCAAATATTCTGTCAGAGGACTGAAGATTCAGCTATCTGGTACCGACTTCAAAATAATGAAGATTGAGTACAGAAATAGTTGAGGTTTAGCCGAATTCGGAAAAAGGCACTATTAGATAGCAAAAATTATTTAATACTTTTTAGTTCATATTAATGTTAATATTGTTTTTACCTTGGAAGTCGGTTTTAATTTTTTGTTAAAAATAATTATGTTTGGATTCGCATATCTTCGGAACTACAAGTCCGATTTAAGTAATTATTTTGTTCTTCTAGGTATTGTTTAACGTGGGAATACTGCAAGTTTAATCAAAATTAATTCAGTCGTTTTTGAGATTGGGGTGTGTTTTTATGTTTGGATTCGCATATCTTCGGAACTACAAGTCCGATTTAAGTAATTATTTTGTTCTTCTAGGTATTGTTTAACGAGGGAATACTGCAAGTTTAATCAAAATTAGTTTCGTTTTTGAGATTGGGGATTTTTTAAACTTTTTTTTAACATTAATACAGAATTGCGTAACATTAAAACTTGCTTTTTCATGTTTGAAATTCAAACTTGTAACGTGCTATTGGTTATACAGACATCCAATTTTTATATCACTTGGCACATGAACTTGGCACGCTTCTCGCGTAATGCGGATGCACCGCTCACACTTGACAGTTTATCTAGAAAGGACTTTCTTGTAAACTAGAATAACTGCTAGTCTGCAGAGACGAATATTACTTAACTGTAAACAGGGTGTTTGATATTCTCTTTGCCACCAGGTGTCGCTACGTAGCCTTAAGGTCTATCGGCTGTCCTGTCAAATAGGCATATTATTGTGATACAATATGACAGCTATATCGTGAGATATGATAGCAATTTGACACGATACACCCTGAGAGCCAGTCAACACGGCGCGTTGCGTCAGCGTTGTGTCGACGCAGCGCTGCCGCTGCGTTGTTTTACATACAAATAACCAAGTGTTCACACGACGCGCTGCGTCGTGACAACAGCGCGCAACGCACACATGATGGACAGTAGCCCCAGAGACGAAGTGGGAGGGGGTGTTCACGTTAAGACTGCTTCGAAATATCGCTGCGATGACGCAGCGCCCGTGTGGCCGGCTATGGGCGTTTTCACACTGCGACGATAACGACACGACACGATACCACAGAATAGATAAGGGCCACCGCACAATATATACAATTTCAAGTTGGTCGATACTACCGTACAAACTAAATTGCGTAGCAATTTAATTGGACAACTTCATCGTGTACGCTGCCAGCCGCAGACTTTTAGATTTGGTAACGGTGTTGCTAGCCTAGCGACATGCGTGTTAAAATGCGTAAAAAGCACGCTTTTATTGTGGTACTAATAAAATGAAGGAAGGAGAATATTTTGGGTGCATTCAATACTAAGTGACAGATTTTAAAATGCCACTTTTTAATTTCTTCACTTTCTTAACAGACTATAAAAGTCTGCGGCTGGCAGCGTACATTATAAAGTTGTCCAATTATTAAATTGTGAAACTACGCAATTTAGTTTGTACGATAGTCGGCCAACTTGAAATTGTATAATTTGTGCGGTGGCCCTCTGTTCTGTGGTATCGTGTCGTGTCGTTATCGTGCAGTGTGAAAACGCCCAATGCGTCAAACGGCAGCGCTGCGTCGACGCAACGCTGACGCAACGCGCCGTGTGGACTGGCTCTCAAGGTCATATCGTGTGAAATTGCTGTCATATCTCACGATATAGCTGTCATGTGTCACAATAATATTATGTCTACTTAACGGGATAGACCTTAAGGCTACATAGCGGCACCTGGTGGCAAAAAGAATATCAAACATCCACATGAAATGAATATTTTGACATAAGCCCCATACAAAATCTTTCTGTCAGAACCTTTACTAAATAGAAGTTTAATCATGATTAAATGTCTCTGAGTGCAACTGTCTTATAACCGATTACGAAAAAAAGTGTTGTGCTTTTGAGAGAACAACAATGTTAATGCTACTTCGCTGCTCAGGATTTCGTTTATCACATGGAAACCGTACATTCTTCCATGATAAATCCCCGCGGTTCTCTGTATTGTTCAATAAGAAAAATGTTAGTGACTAAAGTTTTCTATCACTTTTCCCCGAACGAAATTTAGTATGTTACTGGATAACGTATAGAATTTATAAAATTTTAAGTATAAAATTTTTTGCAACATTAAGAGTCCGTATACGAAATTTTGCCGATTTCGCTCATTTAACAGACGTGATTTAACAGTAAGTAAAATAAAGTACTTCTATAAGTTTCAATGCACAACATGTAAGATCATTTCAATTATAGTCTAATGTTGCAGCTGGATTTTTTATTTTTTTAAGTATCTTTAAATAATCCAACTCAAACCGGTGACAGTTTTGTGATTTTTGCTGTAAAAGGTTTAGAATATCACCTTTTTATGGATTGTATTGACGTCTTAACGGTATGAAAAAAATACAATGTGCTGTTGAGAAAGTCGTCTATACAATGTTGGAATTACTTTTTGCCACTTTCATATAAAAAACCATTTAAAAAACAGAATACCTATAACTGCCCGCTAACTTGGCGATTGTCCTATTCCACCTGGCATATGAAAGACCGGCGTGAGTGTGAAGAGAGCAGTAGAAAAGAGAGTACGGGCTCTTAACAGCTGTCCTAACAGCTTTTCCGGGATTCGAAGTATCTCCATACCAATTCAGCAAAATCGGCTGAGGTTATAGCGTGACGAGGTTACAGACCAATGATATTGTATGTTACTAACGTAACTAGATTGGCAGTCTACGACAGAAACGCGTCACCACTTTGAAGATGCCTGCAGGCATATCTGCCATACATAATGACATAATAACATTATGAAGTGACATTGTCTTTTGGGCTATCAAGTGGTTACGCATTTTTTGCATCAGTTTGTAAGACATTGCCACTCTAGTATTTTAGAAACTCATTGTTACAGACGGACAAACAGGCAAACATATACAAACATACACTCTTTTACATATTTTATACTAGAGATTCAAACACCTCTTATTATCTAAATCTTAGTGCACAGTTATGTAATGCAGGCAGCATTAAATAACTGTGCACTAAGAAACATGTGTATTGTCTTCGTGTTCATTCGTCAGCTGTCATTTCGTCACACCGAGGTCACACCTCATTCTGGGGGATTATTTCAAAATGAGCCACGTTGCAGATGATACAAAAACCTTACAAAATTTCCTTGCATGTTCCATACAAATTTGGTTAATTAAGTGTTGCTTTACAGGGTGTAACTAAAATATAACATGGATTTTTTGCTAAAAATTGCTTATTACAGAAATTGCGAGAAAAACTAGCTTTATCGCATACAGGAGGCTCATACATACTTTATAGTATAGTCACTTAGCTTTGTTATAACTTGTATATGCGATAAAACTATTTCTGTTATAATACGCAGTTTTTAGCAAAAAATCCTTGTTACATTTTAGTTAAACTGTAATAAACTCAATGAAAGTATTTACTTAATTTATTTTTGAATTATTTTTTAAAAATAACATTCACGATTGTCTCATTTACAGATATAATAAAAACAAATTAAAAACTAGAACCACAAAAGATAGTAAAATAAAAGCTAGAACCACAAAAGCTAAAAAATAAGGCTGGAACCAAGTTCTACGTGTTCTCGTAGCCGCGTAGCGCCGTAGCACGTAGCTCGTAGAGGCTCTACGAAATTTAAATTATGCACACACATTAGCATGGAAGACTTAAAAATGCATTAACATGAATGTCATATATCTCAACTATTTCTGTACATACTACTTCAATACTTTGAAGTCGATACCAGTCTCAAAAGTTTCATATATTCTAACTTCTGACATTACTGAACTCACTAATAAATTAGCTGGTACCGACTTCAAAATAATGAAGACTGTGGTATGTACAGAAATAGTTGAGATTTAGACGAATTCTGAAAAAGGCACTATTAAAGAGTTTAAAGAGTTATTGAATACTTTTTAGTTCATATTACTAAATTGTTTTTACCTTGGAAGTCGGTTTAAATTTTTTGTTAAAAATAATAATATGTTGTTACAAACATACATAATTCAGCCAACATCTTCAATTCACGATTCCCGCAACAAAATGTCCTCACGTATCGTCCGTTAGTCTTGTCACGTTGCTGAACTTCGGGCTAACTAGATCCAGACCTCAACTAGATACAGTCCTTTGTCTAGAATTGTATAGAAATTCTAATTTTATAAACTCTAACTGGTGAATTATAGTTTTGAAACTAAAAAAATTACATTTGGCACTCGGCTACTGTTGCGGTAAAGCTTTTGCATAGCAATAGCTAGTCTACACGCAAATATCTAGTCGCACGCACACAAACACCGTGCTGAAGTCTACGGAACTGAAACGACGTTAGACGATCCACGGCTTTCAACGCCGCACCACTGTACCGGTCGGAGTGCTGCCGGGGGTGTTAGGTTTATTTTCGTTACGGAATTTCTTGATTCGGTCGCCGCGTTCAAAGCCCGCGATAAAAGCTATGCAATAGCTTAAAAATAATTTCTAATTAATATTTCGGTAATATCCTTTTAGTTAAAATTAAATAAAACTGCATTAAAATCCGTTGTGTATTTCAAAAAATACTTATAAGCTTAAATACTACACGGGGATAGAAAAAAATACGCGTGGTTCTCGGGGAATGCCGCGATACGTTTAGTCACACGCACACTAACACCGTGCCGAAGTCGGACGATTTATCAAGATGGATTTTGCATCGTCATTCGTCAACAAAATAATGATTACTATAGTTTCAAGTTGGAAAATACACACATAAATATTTAACGCTTTTATGGCGTGGCGGCGTGGCGTGGCTCTTTACTCGGAGATCATGGGTTTGATTCCCGCGTTGGAAACATGTTGTTTCCAAGTTTGGTTAGTGTCCTGCAGGCTGATCACCTGATTGTCTGACAAGTAAGATGATGCGTCGGATGGGCATGTAAAAAGTCGGTCCTGCGCCTGATCTCTCGCCAGTCGTGGCGGTCTTCCGTCCCACTGCGTTATGAGAGTAAAAGGAATAGAGAGTGCTCTTGTGTACTGCGCACGCACTTGGGCACTATAAAATTACTCCTGCGTAACTGGCCTGGTTTCAATGAAGCCGACACCGTCACAGAAATTGGTGTGGGAGTTATTATACAAAATGCACACAATTTTCATTATTTTCTACCATCGCATGATACGTTTTGATTGGAATCGATCACTTACTTCCACAAATACTCCGCAAAGGTCAACCATCAATTTTCCACGACACCTTTTCAATCGGATTTCCGTGTTATAACATGTTTATTATATAACTAGCTCCACCGACAAACGTTGTTTGCCCATATTTTTATAATACTTTATGCATGTATTGCGCATAATCGGTACCTTTATGTAATACTAGCGACCCGCCCCGGTGTCGCACGGTTATAAAATAATATATAGCCACTGAAAAAATGATTAAGATCGATAGCCTATGATCCTTTACGTGGTCTACTTCTTATCTGTGCCAAATAACATAAAAATTGCTCGCGAGATAAGCCCTTTCAAATATTTTCCCCCATTTTTGCCACATTCTCCTATTAGTCTTAGCGTGATAAAATATAGCCTATAGCCTTTCTCAATAAATGGGATATCTAACACTGAAAGAATTTTTCAAATCGGACCAGTAGTTCCTGAGATTAGCGCGTTCAAGTTAGCCCTTTAAAATAATTTTCCCCGTTTTTTCCACATTTTCCTCTCTTTCTTCGCTCCTGTTAGTCTTAGCGTGATAAAATATAGCCTATAGCCTTCCTCGATAAATGGGCTATCTAACACTGAAAGAATCATCTTAATCCGTTGCGTAGTTATTTCCATACTAATATTATAAATGCGAAAGTGTGTCTGTCTGTCTGTCTGTCTGTCTGCTACCTCTTCACGCCTAAACCGCTGAACCGATTTTGTTGAAATTTGGTATGGGGATACTTTGAGTCCCGGTAAAGGACATAGGATACTTTATATCCCGGAAAAATGTACGGTTCCCGCGCGATAAACGAATTTTGGCGAAACGAAGTTGCGGGCATCATCTAGTCCACGGGTCACCAATTATTTTCGCTCGGGGTCCATTTTAAGAAATGAAATTACCTTCGCGGTCCACACATTTTATAAAAAAAATATTTATTAAACAAAGGTAATTACGGAAATTACAAAGGTTTTCAAATTCAAATTCTTTATTAACCATACAATAATATACAATCTATATATATAAAAGAAAGTTGTGTTAGTTACGCCACTAATAACTCAAGAACGGATGAACCGATTTGGCTGAAAATTGGTGGAAAGGTAGCTTAGAACCAGGAATAGGACATAGGATACATTTTGTCCCGGGAAAATGTACGGTTACTGCACAATATACTTTTATGATTTGCGCGTAAACTATTCAATCGATTTTGATGAATTTTGGTATAATAGCTCCCACACCGGTTTCGGTGACGGTGGCCGGTTTCAGTGAAACCAGGCCAGCTACGCAGGAGTAATTTTTATAGTGCCCAAGTGTGTGCGCAGTACACAAGAGCACTCTCTATTCCTTTACTCTCATAACCCAGTGGGACGGCAGACCGACACGACTGGCGAGAGATCAGGCGCAGGACCGACTTTTTACATGCCCATCCGACGCATGGATCATCTTACTTATCACATGGCATGGAGGCATGATTGTCTGATAAGACAATCATGCCTCCATGCCATGCCATGTGATCAGCCTGCATTGTCCTAACCAAACTTGGAAATAACATGTTTCCAACGCGGGAATCGAACCCACGACCTCCGAGTCAAGAGCCGCGCTCTTTAACACAAGACCACGGAGGCGTTTTGGTATGGAGATACTTTGAGTCTCGGGAAAGGACAAGGGATACTTTTTGTTCCGGAAAATGTACGGTTCCCGCCCAATAAACTTTTATCTCAAGAATGGATAAACCGATTTGGCTGAAAATTGGTGGAGAGGTAGCTTAGAACCAGGAAAAGGACATAGGATACATTTTGTCCAGGAAAAATGAACGGTTACTGCACAATATACTTTTATGATTTGCGCGTAAACCATTCAATCGATTTTGATGAATTTTGGTATGGAGATACTTTGAGTCTCGGGAAAGGAGAAAGGATACTTTTTGTTCCAGAAAATGTACGGTTCCCACCCAATAAACTTTTATCTCAAGAACGGATAAACCGATTTGGCTGAAAATTGGTGGAGAGGTAGCTTAGAACCAGGAAAAGGACATAGGATACTTTTGGTCCCGGAAAATGTACGGTTCCCGCACAATAAACTTATGGTTTTCGCCTAAACTATTCAGTCTATTTTTATGAAATTCGGTATGGAGATACTTTGAGTCTCGGGAAAGGACAAGGGATACTTTTTGTCCCGGAAAATGTACGGTTCCTGCACAATAAATTTTTATGATTTTCGCTTAAACTATTTATTAATCTATTTTGATGAAATTTGGCATGAAGATACTAAATTTAATCTATTGTTTTCTTAATTATACCAATTCGAATTAAATAATCATCGTTAAGACAGGACAACGTCTGTCGGATCAGCTAGTAGTATATAAAAGCTAGGTAGCGTACATCACGTCGTCTAATCCCCATGCTAAGTAAAAACTTGTGTTATGGCAATCAGACAACGGATGCACGCCGAACAATTTTATCCTAATATATATTATTTACACATTCACACACACAATCACACTACACTTTATCACGTAAAGTCTCTTTCGGCGACGTGATGCGCGCTTCGTTCGGGAGCCTCCCCCGGAACCTTCGGTAAACTACATCGGCGGGCCAGAACTCCTCCGCCTCGAAGATGGATAAAACTTGAGTCGGCACTCTCACCACAAAGGAACTAAAATTCACTTTGTGGCGAGAGTGCAGACGCTCCACCCTCAAGGTGTAGGTGGTCTTCTCGCGGATGTAGTTTACGACGTCTTCGACCGTCATGGACCAGTGCAGGCGCGACACGTAGAGCGGCGTCGCGGGCACCTCGCTTCGCAGGCGCAGCTCGGGCACATAAGGTGCGGTGCCGCGGTGGTTGCGGACGGTGGGCTTCCTTTTCTTCCTCCTCTCCACCAGAACGAAGCCTTCCTCATCGCAACTCCTGCTCTCGTCCCTGTCAAGTCGAAGATGTCCAGCCTTGTGACCCTCCTTTGCACTCTTCGCCTTTACCCGCGGGGGCGGTGCGGGGCAAGCAGCGACGCTTGCATAATTTTTCTGTTGAGACGATGTCCTCAATTTCGTGTCGACGTCACGCGGTAACGGGGAGCTGACCCCAATATTTCTTATGCTCTTCATCTTCCTACGTGAAATTTTTAATTCGGTTTGAAACCGCGACCCCTGGCTTGAGCTGCCACACGCTCAACCCATTGAGCCACAGAGGTCGTCGATTATAGTCTACGTCAGGGGTCACCAAATTAGTTTCGCTCGGGGTCCATTACAAGAAATGAAATGACTTTCGCCATAGTTACGGAAATTACAAAGGCTATATATTTTACATATCAATGAGAAAAGTGTCAATATTTGTAGTTAATTAATTATTATTTCTCTGTTGTTTGGATTTAAATTGGTGCAAGATATTAAATCCTTTAAAACCTGGAGGATTAGTAAGTTGAGAGTGATTTTTTTTAACGAGGTTCATCTTCGAACATGCTTGGTCCGCACACAATGGGTCGGCGGTCCGGATGCGGGCCGCGGGCCGCTATTTGGTGACCCCTGATTTAGTCCATATTAATGTAAAAAAAAATTGTGTCTATTTGCTTGTTACCTCTTTACGCTCAAACTGCTTTTGCTGAAACGTATATATGGAAATACTTTGAGTCTCGGTAAAGGACATAATTTACTTTTTATCCTGGAAAAGTGTACGTTTACACAGAATAATCACACATTTTTTTATGCAATCGGTCCAGCCGTTTTTGAGGCAAATAAGAACGCGACACGAAAATTTTATATAATACTAGCTGTCCCGGCAAACGTTTCTTTGCCATATTATATAAAGTATATCGCCCGTATTATTTTATTGAATTAGTGACTAAATAAGTATGTCACCATGACAACGTCCATCGCTATCCCGTGACCCGCGTCGCATTAACAATGGTCGCTCTTTATAGACAAATAATTTGCAATAAAATAACATTGCGACTATTATTTAAAGATCTAAGCCATCCTATCTCTCAAGTTGGAAAAACGCACACATTTAAAAAAAGAACATTATAATCGGTTAAGTAGTTTAGGAATCCATCGCGGACAAACATCGTGACAGGAGATTTATATATATTAGATAAGACTAGCTGTCTCGCCAATCGTTGTTTTGCCATATAAAGTGTTTCGCCCAGGATATTATTTTAGAAGTGACTAAATAATTGCACCATGGCAACGTCCATCGCTATCCCGTCGCAAAAACAATGGTCGCTGTCAGTCTTGAGTTGTAATAATTTACTATTATTTATTCAACAAATGCACTTGTCAATATAAAAAGTACCGAGTAGTCGATTCTCACACCTACTGAATATGCATAATATAAAATTTGGTAAAATCAGTAAAGCCGTTTCGGAGGAGTACGGTAACTAACATTGTGACACGAGAATTTTATATATAAGAGATAAATAGTATAGGAAATCCGGATACATAGTAACAAATTGACATTTATTAAAGTGACATGGATGAGGGTCTACTTTTGTGTCATGGGTACGGGTACGGGTACGGGTATGGGTTATTCCAAATTAAGCCTTATTTACATCGGAAGAAAACACATATTTCATTGGGGTAGATTTAAGTTGAGAATGTCTTTTGCATTTTGCTCTATGTGTGCCAGATTTAATCAAAATCGGACAAGTAATTTCGGACCCTATTCATTGCAAACAATCAAATGTTTTCAATTATAATGAACGTTCTTTTTCTGACAAAAAGTAGCCTGTGCATTATTTTAGAGTTTGTACTGTTTTCATGACGAATTGTATCAAAATCCGTTCAGTAGGTTTTGCGTGAAAAAGTTACAAACATGATATTTTGCACATTATGTTTTTGTTAGAAACAATAATATATAATAATTAGTAATTACATATATATATATATATATATATATATAATCATATCTATATCTATACTTATTATAAAACAAAGTCGCTTTTTTCCCTCATGTCCCTTTGTTCCCTTTAATATTTAAAACTACGCAACGGATTTTGATGATTCTTTCAGTGTTAGATAGCCCATTTATCGAGGAAGGCTATAGGCTGTATTTTATCACGCTAATACTAACAGGAGCGAAGAAATAGAGGAAAATGTGGAAAAAACGGGGAAAATTATTTGAAAGGGCTAACTTGAATACGTTAATTTCAAGAACTACAGGTCCGATTTGAAAAATTCTTTCAGTGTTAGATAGCCCATTTATTGAGGAAGGCTGTAGGCATAATTTTTTCAGTGGCTATATACTTTATACATATAACATTATAAAACTTACATATTTATACAGTACTACAAGCGTTATAATTTTACTATTTTTTATCCTTGTCTCTCAAGCGACTTTAACATATCAAACAGGGACAGAACAATAGACTGTAGATTGTATGTGACCAAAAACATTAAACATCAACACTATGTAGTATGTAGTGTGTACTACACTACATAGTGTAGATGTTTTTGGTCAGTAAAATTGTACAACGACTATCTAACCACCAACCATCAACTAATTTCATAAAATGACTGGCCAACAAATAGCCTAGTAATTTATCTAACTGATTTCAAGCCCACATTGTGCCCAAAAGTGCCATCCACAATTCACAACCATCTAGTCACTTCATTAAATGACTTCCCAACAAACTGCCTAGTGCCTAGGCTTAAGTCATTTATCCAACTGACTACTTTAACGGCAACAAGGTCTTAATAAATAAATCACTAGTAAGAGGTGCATCACAATATTATTAAATCATCTAGTCATTAAAAAAAATTATTACACTAACGAACCTCCTAGCCATTTATCCAACTAACTGATTCTACGCGACCTCAATATAAAAATATCCCGAGTGCATCAAAGCATTATAATACCGCTAAATGGATTACGCCCTCGCCCCCGAGATGAAGCGTACATAACGCAAAGTTTTTCCACAGCACAACCGACTTTTCAATTTAGCTGCCCTATAGGTATTTAAGCGCGTATCAAACTACGCGCGGTTCAGTCGTAACCTGGATTTTTGACGTGATATAGTGGTTTTGAGCTACGGAAGTAAAGGTAAGAAAAGTTTTATTAATTTAATGACATGTTTAGATTTTGCCGGCGAAAAGTGAGCTCTTTTTTGAGCGGTAAATATTTAAGTTTTCCCGCTATTTCTTATGTTTTCGAAAATATAAATTAAAATAATATTTTTTAACTTGTGAGACGTAAGGTTTTGATATTAGGTATACTTAAACAAAAAAACACTACTTAAGCAATTATGGGCTTAAGAAAACGATTTTGTACTCATTGAGAGCAACGTGTGTTTTGATACGTTTAAAACTTTTAAATACAAGGTGTTTTTACTAGTACTTAAACTAACGAGCGAAACTTTTAAAGCTTTAAAATTTATATCCATTTTAACTATGTGATTCGAACCCGTGAACTTATGTGCAACTCTATTACCGCTGAGCCACAAGGACATAAAATAAAGTTAACTTGAATTTGCCCGCGCTACATTCGTGGATAAATATGATAAAGGTTTCCAATATCCATCCATACTTATAATATTATAAATGCGAAAGTGTGTCTGTCTGTCTATCTGTCAGTCTGTACCTCTTCACGGCCAAACCGCTGAACCAATTTTGCTGGAATTTGGTATGGAGATACTTTGCGTCCCGAGAAAGGACAAAGGATACTTTTTATCCCGGAAAAATGTACGGTTCCCGCGCGATAACCAATTTCGGCGCAACGGAGCGGGTGTCATCTGGTATTCTATATTTTGCCGGGATTCAAAGTATCCATCATAATATCAAGATCGTTTCAGTGAGAAAAAGGTAACAGTGGACAGACATTATTCTACATTTATAATATTAGTATTGATGGTTACGATAGAATAACATAAAATGCGAAAGCGTGTCCCACTGTCTTTGTCTGTTATGCTAAAACCGCTGACGCGATTTTGATGAAATTTAGTATGCGGACTAGTGTCCGCACACGACGTGCAGTGCAGACGTGTGCGTTACTGCATATAATTGCATAGGTTCTATTTCCACGGACTAAAAAGTGCTAAAAAGTTTGTTTTGTTGTATTAGGTTTTACTCCAATTTGGTACCATGTTCACAAAAGTGGTGACCTGATGATGGGATCCAGGTACTCCTGGATCCCATCATCAGGTCACCACTTTTGTGAATCAAAGTGCCTTTTTCCGAATTCGGCTAAAACTCAACTATTTCTGTACTCAATCTTCATCCTTTTGAAGTCGGTGCCAGTTCCAAAAGTTTCAAATATTCTGTCAGAGAACTGAAGATTCATCTGGTACCGACTTCAAAATGATGAAGATTGAGTACAGAAATAGTTGAGTTTTAGCCGAATTCGGAAAAAGGCACTATTAGGTAGGAAAAATTATTTAATACTTTTTAGTTCATATTATAAGGATGTTATTATTGTTTTTAGCTTGGAAGTCGGTTTTAATTTTTTGTTAAAAATAATAATTTCATTTGTCCCGGAAAATTGCACATATATATGGCTTAATTAGGGCGCATTTTCATTAGTCGTTAACTCGTGCGGTATACAGTATACGGGGAGTCAATGACAACTAATGGCGTATTTTGATTGGTCGAGGCATGCGTTTCAGAAATCTACCGCACCCCGCATCGACCAGTGAAAATGCGCCCTTATGTGCGACGAAGAGCGCAAAATCTCGCTAGATGTGTTCGTTGCGCTAAATTAAGCTGGAACCATGCATTTTCCTATATCCTTTCCCGAGATTCTAAGTATCTGCATTCAAAATTTCACCAAAATCGATTCAGGAGTTTAAGGTACTTTTATAGTATAGTAGATGACACCCGCAACTTCGTTGCGCCAAAACTCGTTATTCGCGCGGGAACCGTACATTTTCCAGGGATAAATACTTTCCTATGTCCTTTTCTCGGACTCGAAGTATCTAGCAAAATCGGTTCGCTGGTTTGGGCGTGAAGAGGTAACAGACATACAGAAGACAGACAAACATCACATTAATAATAATAGTATGCATTTTATGTTTATTGATTAATCCTTCGATCGCGGATTCTTGGAAATGCTATTGTATTCTATTGTTGTCGCGATCGCCGGTGCTCGTATGGGGCTTGAAGGATTAATGATTACTCTGAATATACCTAAAATGATATTTTAAAACACCTGTTTCTTCAAATATACCATCAAAGTTTCGACTCGAACATTTATAATAAAAAGGTATCATTAATTTTGTTCACAAAATGTCTTGTTCAGAGAAAACTTTTGTAGGTCGATCCTGTTCAAACACCCTCAAAAGGTGCGAGGAACCTTTGTTAGGGTTTAGCAATAAACCTATTTTTGCATCTCATCGCTTTATTATCTAGTTTTAGCAGCTTTCCCTGACTTACTTGTGGAGTTTTCCACCCTAAACTTATTATTGTCGTCAAAATACCCCTTTGTTGAATAAAGTAACAAAATGGCCACACTTTACAAATGTTTTGTCTTTGTGTGATATGTCGAAAAAGTATAGGATAAAACATTGTATAGCACAGTGTTTCCCTGTGGTCCGCGGACGCCTGGGGGTCCTTGAGTATAATATGTATGGGGGTCCGCGGTGTCATCTCTGGACCATGATACATGAATGCTAATATCTCGTAATCGCTACGCTTATTTAGCATGGCGAATCCGATTTTTTTGCTGTTTATTTTATTAAGGGGGGTCCGTCAAACTGTGAATGATTTTTTAGGGGTCCGTGGCTGAAAAAGGTTGGGAAACACTGGTAAAGCAGACTAGATGAAGCCCGCAACTCCGCTGTGCCATAATTGCCGCGCGAGAACAGTAGTTTTTCCGGGATATAAAGTATTGTATGTCCTTTTACGGAACTCAAAGTCTCTCTACAGTTTTCAGCAAAATCGGTTCAGCGGTATAGGCGTGAAGACGTACAAGAGACAAACAGACATACACTCTTTTGTGTTTATAATAGTAATAGTATAACATGATATTTTAATATTATGTCTGCTGATTGTTATAAATGGCGTATGTTAGTTAGTTGAGCCAATATAAGCAATCATAAACGTGTAAAATATTCGTCTAGGATTGCCCATGATCGACGTCGAATGCTTCGCGATCATGGCTTTCCATCGTCAATAGATCTTATTCGGAAACATTTTATCGCAAAAACGTTCCAATGTTTCCGAATAAGGTCGGCTGCATACATATTAGGTTTTCCGTGTGCGATTTTCGAATTCGTTTTCCGTATTTGGAAATCCGAATTCATGGAATCAGTAGAAAATGCATTAATAACTACCACGTTCGTTTTTCTCCGCACGGAACGAATTCCACACGTTTCAAGTGCAAGCCGGCGCATTCGCGCGTGAAAAAGACGAACGCGCCGGTCTCACGGAATCCCGAATTCGGAAATCGAACATGGAAAACGTTCGTTTGCGGCCAGCCGAGCCAGTCCACACGGCGCGTTGCGTCGACGCAGCGCACACACGATGAACAGCAGCCTCCGAGATGAAGTGGGAGGGGGTGTTGACGTTAAGACTGATTCGTAAGTCTTAACAACGCTGCGATGGCGCGGTACGCAATATTTGCGTTGCGACGACGCAACGCAACGCAACGCGCCGTGTGGGCTGGCTCTAATCTTGAAACCTTTCTTCGAATAAGCAATAACACAGTTGACAGTTCTAAAGTTTCTGGATGACACTTTTAGTTGGGAATTAGCGGCCATATTGTTTCGAATTAGTTTGGGTTTTTAGTGATTAGTTTTGCTCTGGAAATGGGAATTAATCTGGAATTAATGGTTAAATATTTAGCCTCTTGCCTTGTATTGAAATACATTACGCTGGTTGCTAAGAATAATAAATATTAAATGGCTTGTTCAAATTAGAATTATTGTAATTACAATTACGAATATTTGTAATCGCGTGTCCATAAAATATGTTCAAAGTTGTTTTTTTATGGGCAAATGAAGATGGGGTGCTTGCCCATGCAAATGAAAAAAAGCTCTTTGCGCTAAGCACATACATAAGGGCCACAGACACACCCTAAAGTATTATCACTTTGCTTTGTTAAACCCGTTTAATTTTTATTTACATGTGTATAAAGTTGATTCCCGCAGCTCCGCTGCGCCAAAATTTGTTAATTGCGCGAGAACCGTACATTTTTCCGGGATAAATGTATCCTACCATTCCTATGTCCTTTTCCGGGACTAAAAGTATTTTAACGTTGTTAGTGGCGGCCGAAAAGGAAGATCTTCCGACCGAGCGAGTTAGCATGCTCGGTCAGGCCGAAGCCCACTGACGTCATTTCAGACGTTGTATATAATATTATCTTGCCGGTCTCCGAAACTTCGATAGCGCAATGTAGGATTGTTAGGCGAATTGTAGGTACCGCCACAGTATCGTCATAACAAATTTCAGCAAAATCAGTTCAGTGGTTTAGGCGTGGAGAGGTAACAGAAAGACAGTCAGACACACTTTCGCATCAATCCGTTCAGTAAGTTTTGCTTAAAAAACATGCTCACAAACTTTTACATTTACAATACTAATAGGATTCTAACAAAGCATTCCATTTGCACGTTGAATTTACAATTCTTTTGGGACTTTCCCTCATAAGTCACGTCGCTGCCAAATTTTAACGAAAATTCATGAATTTCTTTTCAAGTTTCAACTTTCGCATTTTAAAATTATTTCTTTTACGTTTTATTAGATTACTAGATGATCAGCAGGGCTAGCATAACAGTAGACATGGGAATCGACATATTTTATCGACATAATGGCGGATTCCCATTGTCTAACTGTCACTTTGTCTTGTCTAACTGTCACTTGTCTATTCTTCCGTAGAAAGAATCCGTTTCTATGGTGACCATGCTACGCCTGCTGGTGAACTTCGTATCACTTCCCCATTGATATATAAACCTTCGCTGGACTTCTACGAATATTTTAAGACCAAAATCAGCCCAATCCGTTCAGCCGTTTTCGAGTTTTAGCGAGTCTAACAGAATTTCAAATTAATTATTATTTATATGGATACGGTCTGCAACTTTGTTATGCTCAAAGTAATTTCCGGGAATCGTACATTTTGCATCAATTAAATATCACATAATAAGTACTTTATTATCACGTAGTCTACTTTATATCTATTTTTTAAATATAATTACATATATTTCGTCTTTCGAGGTTTTCGGGTACGGCACATTATATAATAATTATATAATGTGCCGTACCCGAAAACCTCGCAGGGTTTATCTGGGTTCCAGGGTTATAGTTCTACTACTTTTGAAACCCATTCACTTCATATCTTTTAAGCGGTTTAACCATGAAAAGGTGATAGACAGACATGCATTTATAATATGGCTTATTTTACTAACAAACGTGAGAAAATAATATCAAGATTTTCTCATAAGAATAAATACTATGGGAAAAATTGTCATCGCGATTTTTACATTCGTAAATATTACTTATTAGTTATTAGGTTCTATAATGTACTCGGCGAAACATGGCGGTAGCGGTCATTGACTCCCAGTCAAAAACTTGTCATCTTCTATACTTATTATAAAACAAAGTCGCTTTTTCCCTCATGTCCCTTTGTTCCCTTTAATCTTTAAAACTACGCAACGGATTTTGATGATTCTTGCAGTGTTAGATAGCCCATTTATCGAGGAAGGATATAGGCTATATTTTATCACGCTAAGGCTAACAGGAGCGTGGAAATAGAGAAAAATGTGGAAAAAATGGGGGAAATTATATGAAAGGGCTTATTTGAACGTGCTAATCTCAGGAACTACTGGTCCGATTTGAAAAATTCTTTCAGTGTTAAATATCCCATTTATCGAGGAAGGCTACTTATAGACTATATTTTATTACACTACGACTAATAGGAGCGAAGAAATAGAGGAAAATGTGGAAAAAACGGGGAAAATTATTTGAAAGGGCTAACTTGAACGCTCTAATCTCAGGAACGACTGGTTCGATTTGAAAAATTATTTCAGTGTTAGATAGCCCATTTATTGAGGAAGGCTATAGGCTATATTTTATTACGCTAAGACTAATAGGAGTATGTGGATAAAACGTTGGAAATTATTTGAAACGGGGGAAAATTATCTCGCGAACTACTGGAGCATATTTTTATGTTATTTGGCACAGATAAGAAGTACATCATAGGCTATTGATTTTAATAATTTTTTCAGTGGCTATATATTTTATACCCGTGAGACGCCGGGGCGGGTCGCTAGTTTTCTATATAAATCGCGATTGACAATGAAGTGTCAGATGTTGTCAATCGCGGCTTTGTATAGAAAATGACAAATTTTTGACAGGGAGTTAATGACCGCTACCGCCATGTTTTGCTGAGTACAGTATTAGTGGAGTTCCCAGAGCGTAAAAATCGTGCAAACCTCCGATTTTTGCAATAGTGGATGAAAATTGAAAAGAAAAAAAGGAATGTGTAGCTGTTAACACAAATAATAAAGTTTACCTATTGAAAAGTTGTGCTTTTGATTTTTTAATTATTCTCTTCCACTTCAAGCAAACTCATAAACTCTAAAATTTTGAAGAAAATTTGCATATTTCTTTCTTTTAAATATATTTGATTTGTATCGTTGCTTATATTCCAAAGAAAGAAAATAAGTTGAAAAAGTATATAATTTAGATTTAAATTTCATATTTTTGTATGTAGATGAGCATACCTCCAAATGTGCTTGTTGTGTGCCTCGCCAGGTAAATGGCGTTCCTATTTTTCTTTGGTTTTAAATAGGAAGTTTAAAATTATTTGTTAGGCTTAACAAAGCCTTCTATTTGTTAATTCGTATAATTTTTTAGCTCTTACTTCATTAAATTTTCCGAAAATGTAGCACAAACATTTCACGTATATTTCGAAGAAAATCTGCATTTTATTTCTTTTGGTTAGGTTTGAACAGAATAAAATTGATTTTTTATTTATTTTTTAGGGTTCCGTAGTCAACAAGGAACCCTTATAGTTTCGGTCTGTCCGTCCGACAGACAGACAGACAGACGGACAGACGTCCGTTTGTCTGTCTGTCTGTCCGCGGTTTTACTCAGAGACTATAAGACCCACAAAGCTGTAATTTGGCATGAAAACACATATTAATGATGGCAACAAAATGGTATGTGAAATCGTAAAAAAATATTTTTTTTATGGTACCTGCCCTACACATCAAGCGGGAATGAAATTTTTTTTTCGCGCCCACCCCATCGTGTGGGGTGTCGTTGAATAGGTTTTTTAAAAAATATTGCGAGTATTCATAGATCATTTTCGGATTTAGGGATCCGTTTGTGAAATATTAAGTTTTAAAGTGGAAAAAATCGTTAGAGTCCAGTGTCCCCCCCTTCTACCAGCTAAACGGTTGATTCTGGAAATGTGAAAAATTCACGGGAGTAGGAAATATGCTGAATTTAAAAGGAAAACTATCACGGCTAAGAAGACTTCATAAGTTATTGAGTAATAGTCGATCAACTAAAAAAAATGTATTCGGTGAAGTATAAAGGAACTTTTCGTCCAAATTCCTTTGAAAGTAACTGAGATGATGTTGTTAGTAGTGTAAAACACGCTATAAATGTACGTTCATTGACCATAAAAAAATGTCAAAAACTAGCGGTACTACGGAACCCTATATTGCGCGTGGCCCGATACGCACTTGGCCGGTTTTTTTCATTAATTAGATTCGCTAAGACATACTTAAAGGAAAAAAATAATTTTTGTATTCATAGTAAGCATTTTCCAAACATAGGTCGCAGCATGCATCTTCAGTATCTACGTGAGATATGTAGCACCCAAATTTTTTCTGGCTTTAACTAGGAAGTTTAAATATATTTCAAAGGCTAGAAAAAGCCTTTCATTTGCCGATGCATTTAACGTTTAAGCTCCTACTTAAATACATTCTCAACAAGTGCAGAACAAAAATTTTGGTCTATTTTACACATTTTTGTAGATATTAAAACGTTTTAAAGTACTTAAAACTCACCATTTCTCAAAAAATTAAACACGCACAATAAGTACGTGTAACACACTTTTCTTAACGACTATGAAATCCTACCAAACCCTTTTATCTTGGTTACGACGAGCGTTACGAGTTAATCTCTAAACACTGCAAAAATCTTATAGTTTTATTTAGCTTAGCAAAGCAAACTTTCTTTTTTAAAAATTGTGTTTTTGGTTAATTTTCAATGTAAACAATTGGATAAGAGTCATTAAATAACAGGAACACGAAAAAATTTTTTTTTCTTGACTAGTTTTATATGGTGAAATATTAATTTTAAATTAAGTAACTAAAAAATTAAAAGCACAAAAAATTTTTTGGTAAACTTTGCAAGTTATAGTGTAAAGAAGAAAATGACACCTCAAAAACAAAAATCCATTCACTATTACAATTTTCGGAGGTGAAAACCTCTGGCGACTGCAGTAATAGTCGTGAGCTAGACAGAAGAAATGATAAAATATCTCGAGTATATAGGCTAAGCTCGTAAAGTTATGAAAAAATGGGAAAATTATATTATGAGCCATAGTCTGGGCTATTAAGTATTGGCAGGATCGCAATCGATCTTCTTTGGGCTACAAAAACTTCACTTACTCTAACAAATTAGACAATCTCCACAGTACATTTTTCCGAGATAAATTATTAAGCTATGGCCTTGCCCGGGACTTATAGTAACAACTAACAGCATACCAAACGGTTTAAAAGCGCGAAGTGGTAACAGACAGACATACACACATTCTCGCGCTTTTATGGTTTTTTAGGGTGAAATTCAATGGCCTAGAATTAAAATGTATTCACAATTCAAGACGTGAGTCGATGAATAAGGTAAATAACATAAAAAAACTTCCCGTTTTTTCGCTTAAATGGAGGCTTTAGGGCCGGAAAAATTATTTGAAATAGAAAAACGATGGATTATATGTGTAGCCAGATATATTAACAAGGTTATGGAGTAGATAAGTTACAAGTTTTATTAAAACAATTATCGAAAAAATTAGTTATTGTCCGTATGTTACGAAATGTTACTTGTTCGATTCTTCCACTCACGTCTTCAATAAAGATCAGGAAAATATATAATTTTTTAAGGGTTTCATTCCGGGCGTGCTAACAGATGTGTGAAACGAAACAGTAGAAAGATTAGGTAAGAGAGAGAGAGAGAGAGACTGACAGAGAGATGGACATACAAATATTATTACATACGAAATTTTATAATTTGTGTGAATGTCTTAAACTGATTAAAAAGTTGCTATCCAATTTATTTAAAAAAAATACTATTAAGTACTTACTATCACTCTTTCTTCCCCGTTCTTACATACGTAGACTACAAAAGACGTAACCCTTCTTCAGGCTTCTTCAGAAAGTCGGTTAGGCGGCGACTAACCCAAAATTTTCGAATTTTCGATTTTATAATCCATTTTTATACTTGAAAACTAGCTGTCCCGGCAAACGTTTCTTTGCCATATTAAGTATATAAAGTATTTTTTTTAAATTTGGTCGAAGCGCTAACTGTCGGACAGACTAAAATTAAAATCCGAATTCGAATATTATTTAAAATTTGACACTGCGATGGCAGCCGACTGTCGGATCCAATGTAAAACATTCCAAAATCAACAACTACTAATAAATTAAAAATTAATTAAAAAAACATTGTCCAGCGGACAAAATTGTGAATCTAAACCATTCCCAGATCCCCTTGAACACACACAAAAAATTTCATCAAAATTGGTCCAGTCGTTTAGGAGGAGTTCAGTCACATACACACGCACACAAGAAATATATATATTAAGATAAGCTCTTGTTTCATTTTCTAAAATTAGATACTACATTATGTTTCCAAATTTTGATCTGAGCAAAAACATGATATCATAAAATATTCTCGATAGAAAAAAATCACAAAGATGCATCTAATTTTCACGAATTTTTCATTTATTGCCATAACCGTGCATTGAACTAAGTTAATATTTTAACACATTGTATAAAATTCTATCATTGAGAAACCGCCCTAAAAACTAATTTGGCGATGAATCCGCGTCGTCCTTTTTCACCTGGCATATGAAATACGGGCGTGAGTGTGAAGAGAGAAGGACGATGTTTGATTTTTTTGGTTAGTCGCCCTCTTAAAACACGTAATAGTCCAGACAATTTGGTATAACGCGGTCGTTGACACGGAGTTTTGGCACTGCAGTCGGATTATAGCTATATCATTTATTATATTGGCCGTTATACGTTTTCCGAATCCGTTTCCTGCATTCGGAATTCCGTGAGACTTAAGGCTCCATTCCACCGCTGTGCATGCTGTGCACGGCCACGCACACGCGTGGACGTGCATGGATTTATTTCTTTGACTTGACACAATTCGTGCGTAGCGTGTCCGTGGGTTGCAGTGGACACAGTCACATATATTTTCTTACAAAGCGAAGCTTGACGCACGTGCGTAGTCTCTCCGTGCGCAGCGGTGGAATGGAGCCCTAAAGCAAACGTTGGATTTTTCACGCGCCTGCTCCGGCACTTTAAACGTAAGTAGTAAGTACGGAATATATTCCGTTCGAAAAATTGCAAACGTGTGCGCCAGTCAAAATACTTTAACTGATTCTATGGATTCGGATTTCCGAATGCGGAAAACAAGTTCGGAAATCGAATTGGTACGTAATGGAAGGTAATGTACTGCGGCCAGGGTTCCGTAAGATACTAGGTTTCCGTAGTCCTTAGGGTTTCTCTAAAATAACCACAAAGTATAAAACAAAGTCAATTTTCATCTGTCTGTAATAGCTATGTTTGTGATCAGCCATCCAAAGCCTTGTAGGGCGAGCGATCAAAATTTGTTTTTAGAAATTACATCAAACACAAGCATATGGAGAGAATTCATTATGCAATTTCATCTTCAATTTTCGTCATATTCTTTTTATTCAACTTTCGTATTGGCACATTCAATGAGTGATTGATTGATTAATTGAATGAGTCAAAATCCACCCGCGTTGAAAGAAAAGTGTCATAGCGAGCGCTACGATTTCAACGCGCGTCATGGCATGCCTCACGTTCGCTGTTGACTGCGCTATAACGTATGCCTTTGATGAACAAAAAAAGGCCCAGTGTGGACAAAGCTATTCAAAGATAAAACCAAAAAAAAGATATTTTGGGGGTCCGTCAAAAATTACACTTCTTAAAAGGGTTCCGCCACCAAAAAAGTTTGAGAACCGCTGGCGTTTTTTAAAACTACACAACAGATTTTGATGCGATTTTCTCAAATAGATAGAGTTATTTAACAAAGAAGGTTCTTGTTTATGTCGCAATAATATACCTATTTTGTTACTCCGTGGAAACATTACATTTTAAAAACACAATTTTTCGTGACATAAGCTATCGTAATAACCTAGGATTTAAAGAGGCTTTATAATAAGTTTCATTAGAAGTTATTCAGCAGTTCTTTGAAGAGGTAATATACAGACTTTCACATTGAAATTTAAGTGTACATATCTCTTAATACTTATATATTATTATATCTTCTCAACAAAACTGTTGACATGCATGCAAACATTAAAATAAACATTAATACAGATTATATTATAAAAGCTGGTCTTGACGTCGAAATGAAGAGTTTTGCTCCAATGACACTTTTTAATTAGGGCTGTTTAATTAATTATTCAAGACGTGAGTGGAAGAACCAGATAGCTAACATTTTACAACAAAAGGAGAAAATCTCATTTTTCCCTTATAGTTTTAACAAACCTTAACAAATACTTCATTTATGACGAAGTAGGTACGGTAAGTGTTAAGGTTTGTTGTGTAGCTATCTGTCTACACATAAAATCCACAGTTTTTTGGTTTCCATACATTTGGCCCAGAAGCCACCACTTATGCAAAAAACGGCAACTTTTAACTGTTACATAACTGCTTCTTCCACTGATGTCTTCAATTACAAGACCCAAAGTTTAATTCAGAGGGGTAAAAATTAATGTACCATTGTAAACTAAGCAATGCTTTGTTTGAAAGAAAATGGAAAGAATTCTTAACAGTGCCTTGAGTTGAATCTTGTTTTTTAATCCATGCTTAATATTATAAATGCGTAAGTGCGTCTGTCCGTCTGCCTGTCTGCTTCACGCCCAAACCTTTGAACTGATTTTGCTGAAATTTGGTATGGAAATACTTTGAGTCCCGGTAAAGGTCATAGGATACTTTTTATCCCGGAAAAATGTACGGTTCCTGCGCGATGCAAATTTTGGTGAAGCGGAGTTGCGGGCGTCATCTAATTCTATAGTTAGCTCTTTCTTATTTTTGTTACTCTTTCACGCAAGAACTACTAAACAGATTTTGATGAATTTTGATGTGGTATTAGTCTGGGATCTGGATTATACAATAAACAATATGGTCTACGTTTTTTCCCAAAAAGTACAGTACACAAAGTATATTCAAGTACCTCTAGGAAAATAATATAAATGCAAGTATCAAATATATTATTATAATTACGTCCAAGAAAATAGTCCTTACTTGGCCCGCGTAAGATCCTCTCAAAGGCAAAATATTTCTGTATGATATGTACATATATTTTTCATCTCGGAGTTTCTAGAATGATCCGTGTGCTATTGTAATAAAGCTCAAATTCCTCTGAAGGTTTATACTATCGCTCACAATTAAAACGAGCCCGTATAAAGGTTCGTGAATCGTTCACATTATGTTGCGCCGCGTGCGGGGCGGAGCGCAAAAATCCACCAAAATCAGTTGCGTAGAATTTGTAAGAATGGGATATATTATGTTTTCACGCTAGAGGCAGCACCAGCGATAGACAGTAAACAAAAAGTTTTGTTCGACATCTGACACCGTTTCTGTCAATATTCTAATATGTGCAACATGTCGGATTATTTACTGTACGTTCTAGTGGCGCCTTCTCCTTCGACCTTAGCGAAATATTTTCTTTTATCGCATACAGTCTGGGCCACAGCGACTCGCATTGCAAGGCAAATTGCTACGATATGCTAATATAATGCCGCTTTAAAAAAATAATGGCATTAAATTTTAATCAAAATCTGTCAATGCACTGCGCTCCGCCACCGGAAAAATTTGCTAGGTTGGCATTTTGGATTTGTATTTTTTCGTTCCTGCACATATGCACTACTAAGCAGGGAGTAGAGTAACATGGGGTTTTAGTGGGTAGATCCGATATCCTTAGACCTTAATCCACTGGGAATGCGTAATTAAAAATAATGACCGATTTACATTATTCCAGTCCAGTGATCGTATCCAGCGCTGGATTGCTACTAGAATAATTTAAAGTCACTGGGATGTACTGGAACCCACTGAATTACATTCTAGTGCATGATGATTTGCGCTGCGCTCCGCCCCGAACTGCGGCTCGGTATATTGTGCGCACCTTTACGGTGAGGTATGGCGGGTCACGTTGTACGTGACCGTACATACGTGACGTATATACGTGATGTAACGTTCAACGTAGTAGTAGCACTTACGTTGTGTTTATCCAGGGGTAAAATAAAGGTTAAAATTAACGATATTTAAAAGTGTGTCTGTTGTCTCTTCTGCTGAACTGACTTTGATGAAATTTCGTAAAGACATAAAATGATTTTCAGGATAATAATATATCCTATCCTGTTTATAGTGTAAAAGTATGATGCAGATGACTCCAGCAACTCGGTTGCGCCGAAATACATTTATCTCGCGGGAAATGTACTATCAGAGAAGTTGATTCCCAGGCAGATGGGGGACCTACGTAGTTTGGTCGCGTTATGTCAAGCCCAGCCGACAGATCACAATTAACATTAAATTCCTGGTCTGTCCACTGCCTAGGAATCAATTTCCTTGATGGTAAATTTTTTCACTAATTGGGTACCAAAATGGCGGACTTGTTGAATAATTAGTGTTTGGAGGGTTTATTAGGAACTATACTGTACTCGGCGAAACATGGCGGTAGCGGTCATTGACTTCCTGTCAAAAACTTGTAATTTTCTATACAAAGCCACGATTGACAACATCTGACACTTCATTGTAAACGCGGTTTATTTAGAACTAGCGACCCGCCCCGGCGTCGCACGGGTATAAAATATATAGCCACTGAAAAAATGATTAAAATCGATAGCCTATGATCCTTCTCGTGGTCTACTTCTTATCTGTGCCAAATAACATAAAAATTGCTCCAGTAGTTCGCAAGATAAGCCCTTTCAAATAATTTCCCACGTTTTTCCACATTATGCTATTAGTCTTAGCGCAATAAAATATAGCCTATAGCCTTTCTCAATAAATGGGCTAACTAACACTGAAAGAATTTTTCAAATCGGACCAGAAGTTCCTGAGATTATCGCGTTCAAGTTAGCCTTTCAAATAGTTTTCCCCGTTTCTCCACATTTTCCTCTATTTCTTCGCTCCTATTAGTCTTAGCGTGATAAAATATAGCCTATAGCCTTCCTGGATAAATGGGCTATCTAACACTGAAAGAATCATCTAAATCCGTTGCGTAGTTTTAAAGATTAAAGGGAACAAAGGGACATGAGGGAAAAAAGCTACTTTGTTTTATAATAAGTATAGAAATGTAAATTTTTTGACAGGGGGTCAATGACCGCTACCGCCATGTTTCGCCGAGTACAGTATAGTTAACAATTCCGTTTATCGCATGGAGAACTACACGTCTTTTCCCGGGATGAAAACTATCCTGTCGTTTCCCAGAACTCAAAGTATCTCCATACCAAACAGTAAAATTGGTTCAGCAGTTAAGGTGTGATGAGGTGACAGACAGACAGACACACTTTCGCATTTATAATATTAGTATGGATTAGTTAACAAATCCGTTGCGCGGAATTTCGTTTATTGCATGGAGAACTACACTTCTCACAAGATGAAAACTATTCTATGTCGTTTCCCAGAACTCAAAGTATCTCCATACCAAATTTCAGCAAAATCGGTTCAGCGGTTTGGGCATGAAGAGGTGAAAGACAGAATATACACTTTCGAATTAGTTTGGAAAGGAGATATTGCGTTAAGCATAGAGGTAGGTATAACAACAATTGAGGAGCTGGCGAACAAAGTCGGTTAAGTCCACCAGAGTGCGAAAGTTTTTTTTTTTTCGAATCGTCTTCTCTTGACCCATCTGCGTCAATCCTTGTTAATATTTTCAATCAAAACCGGCTGTAAGTAGGCTTAAAAAGACTTTAAAAGTCCATTTTCAAACAAAACCGGGTTAGTTCAATATACAATACAAAGATTCAAAAAGTTTGGTTAATAATGGATGAGAGTGTGACCGTGGAAAGTATAAACGACGGTAGTCGTAAAAGAAATAAACTTATTTATTATTATTCTATAATTTTTGTTTTTATTTTAAGTACCTCTTTTAAACAAAACCGGATTTTTCAGACACTAACAAAACCGGACTTGTCACACGTTTGCAATCAAATAACCGGATAAGTCCACCTTTTTCAAACAAAACCGGTTTAGTGCAATTTTATATCTTGAATAATTTCTAGAATATTAAAGTAAATAAAAAAATAGTTACTCATGCTACAATAGACCTAATCCATCTGCATATAATAATGCAAAGTGATGTTATTAATAATAATTACTTCCGTATATCGATACTAGTTTTTTAGCCACTGTGTAAAAATTTTTCTCGCGGACTCATCCGGTTCTGTTCGCCAGCTCCTCAATTATAAAGTATTAAATATATTTCCACTGTCTGGTACCCGTGACACAAGCCCTTCAGGTACTTAGCACGGGACCAGACTGACGTGGTGTGAAGCGTCCATAGATATTATTATTACTAGCCGTTGCCCGCGACTTCGTCCGCGTGGACTTCAGTTTTAAGGGCGTTCCGTCCGAAGATTCCGTAATTGACCGTATTTAAAACCTTATAAACTCATAATCTGAAAGCTACAAAGTTATAATAAAAATACAGCAATAATCTTCAGTATATCAACATTCCTTTTGTCGTTTAAAATTTTCTGTTTTTGTTTTTTATACTCATGATATCAGCTTCCAAAGTAATACCAATTTGTTAAAATTCAAGCATACATTCAGCATCTCCTTAGGATTTACAAATTACTTTTATTTGAAACTCACGCCAGAAGATCGACAATATCATAAACTACATATTTGCCGTTTTAAATTTTTTTTAGCACAATTTTGAACCAAGATAAGTAAAAATAATAGGGTTTTGGCGCGATCTCGGCAACGCGGTAAATGTTTGGCCAAGGTCGTTTGCTCGGGGGACGACCTTAAATAGCGCACGATGTCAACAAAATTGGTGTTAAATTAAGCTTTTATAAAAAAAACCCTAGTACCCATTAAATTAAAACATCCAAAAACAGCTGTGCACAATATAACTTATTAAATTTTTTAATATTAAACTTTTTTTATGCCAAATAAAGTATATTTAGCCCCCCAATTACATAACTGTACCCATAAACTATTAATTATTATTGATAGATTTAAGGTTACGTCGATGCATAGATAAAGTACTGGATTATTTAATAACGTAACTAAATAACAATTGAAAGAATCGTAAATATATTGTAAGATGATACTACCTCTTATAGAAATACAATTGAGCAAGCGTCATCGCGATGTAAAAGACGGCACGGCGCCATCTATTATGAATTTTTGGAACTAACTTAATTTGAACAAATTTACGCATTTTCACCCCCTTACAACAATTTTTTCCAGTTAAAAAGTAGCCTACAGACAGACAGACAGACAGAGATACTCTCGCATTTATAATATTAGTATAGACTAGTATAGATAACAATTCAAATGGTCAACTATATATTTCGAAAGTAGCTATATAGCTATTTGAACCTCGATTTGACATAAAACATCTTAAGCGCCATGCCACAAGCTCCATACCTTCTTCCATTATCGAGCGCATTTACCCACGTGCCCCGAATTTATTATCGAGCGCACTTGGCCAAGTGCCCCGAATTTCCCCGCAAGGACCTCACAGTCCGCGCGCCCTCCGCCCCGAACGCACGCTCCGCCGACAACCGGCGGGTAACACGTACACACAAGCAGTTAAAGTGGATCTATTCAGGAAATACCTGAGGATCGTCGAGGAGAAGTTTTTTCCGGGTGAGTACTAATACACAAAGTCACAAACACACACAAAACCACAAAGAACAAAGCGTGTTCGAAATTCAAGTTTGTAACAAGTGAATCAATGTGTTCGAAATTTGAAATTTTGGAGTCAAAGGGGGTGTGGAGCGTTCGAAATTTGAAAAGAGTGCTAGGATAGTGCATAGATATTGAAAGTTCGAAATTTAAGTTAGCTACAAGAGAATAGGTACCTATGAACCGATGTGTTCGAAATTCAAGTTTGTAAAATAGGAAGGTGGGAATCAATGTGTTCGAAATTTCAAATTTTGGAGTGTGAAGAATGAAAGGGGGTGTGGAATGTTCGAAATTTGAAAAGAGTGTAAGGAATAAGGATAGTGTTTAACAAGTGAATCAATGTGTTTGTAATCTGAAATTTTGAAGTTAAAAGAGAAAAGAAATTCGAAATTCAAGTTTATGTATAGAAAGGTGGGACTCGATATTCAAAAAAGTGTTTAAGATATCGATTTTATTGATAATGAATGAGGGCTGTGTTTGAAATTTAAGGTAAATATATTTGTATGATGTCCATTGAATTGTATATTTTGAATTTAGAATATTTGTGTATACCATGGCTGTGCCTTATCCAAGCAAGATGATTTTCAAAGATTATAATAGTACTTATTATATTCTATTGACTGTAAGGTGGATTTTTTTGTTAAACATAGTATTCATCATCATCATCATTACAGTCATTATCAGCTGATGATGATATTGTCATTGAAATCTTTAGAATGTATTAAAATAACGTAGTCCGAGACTACAAATACTGAAATTCTGAAAAAATTGGGAAATAAGAAAACTTAGGTTTGTCAAGAGTTCTAGATTCATTCCTAATTTAGCCACTACATAAAGATAATAGTAAGTATATTTTAAAATTAAGAATACTTGCTGAATATATAAAAGACAATATTTATATCAAATATAGAATCAGAAGGAGTAAATGAAATTATAGAATTTCAACCAACCGAAATAATAAGACAAAGAGATTTGGAATTTGAAGAGCTTTTCGTCGTTTATAAATTAGAAACTTGCCGAACAGGCTCAGAAATTCCTTGTAAATTATATTTTAAGACAAGAACATGTCGGACTGATAAAATATTTTTGCTATTACTCCTGTTTTAAAATAATACAATGTAGTTTCGTTTTCGATCTGCTTGCTTACAAACTACAAAATAGAGTTCAAACCAAATAATAATAATAGCTCCCACACCGATTTCGGTGACGGTGGCCGGTTTCATTGAAATCAGGCCAGCTACGCAGGAGTAATTTTATAGTGCCCAAGTATGTGCGCAGTACACAAGAGCACTCTCTATTCCTTTACTCTCTTAACCCAGTGGGACGGCAGACCGACACGACTGGCGAGAGATCAGGCGCAGGATCGACTTTTTACATGCCCATCCGACGCATGGATCATCTAACTTGTCAGACAATCAGGTGATCAACCTGCATTGTCCTAACCAAACTTGGAAATAACATGTTTCCTCCAACGCGGGAATCGAACCCTCGACCTCCGAGTCAAGAGCCGCGCTCTATACCACTATGGTCTGACCAATTTAAGCGCGACCCTCGTAGCATACTAAAAGCATGCTACGAGGGTCGCGCTTAAACTGGTCAGAGAATAGACCACGGAGGCGTCAAACCAAATATACAGGGTGTAACAAAACAATGACATAATACTTCAGGGCTTGTATGAGTCCCCTGTATAGAGTTCATTATGAAAGTATTAGCGCTGAAAAAAATAAATTTTATTCGTATGGGCAAGCGCCCCAACATCATGACTTTAACTATGCAAATGAACAAAAAACTACTCACTTAGGTACATCCATATACTTCCATACTTTTAATATTATAAATTCGAAAGTGTATCTGTCTGTCTGTCTGTTACCTCTTGATACCCGAACCGCTGAACCGATTTGGCTGAAATTTGGTATGAAGATACATTGAGTCCCGGAAAAGGTTCCCGCGCGATAAACGAATGTCGGCGCAACGGAGTTGCGGGCAACATCTAGTACCTTCTTCATTATAATATCATAATATTATGTGTTTAGATATTTTAAAAAAAGTACGTAGCAAATTATGGGAGTTTTTATAACAGATGGAGTGAATATGATACTTAAATTTTATAAGTACAATATGCATAATTTTGTACAGGCTATATGGCAAAACAAAATCTGCCGAGTCAGATAGTTAACACTAATTTAAAGTAGTTAATGTTAGCTATAACGTAAAGAAAAAAACTTTTGAAAGTATTTTGTATTAAGAATGGTGAGCGTGCGTGATTTTGAATAAGGAATGCTTAATTTTTTTTACATTACGAATTGTTTGAGGCGTAGAAATTCCACGAATGTTTTAATATGCTTTATGAATGAAAATAAAAGACTGAAAACGTAAAAGTATTTATTCTAGAAACAAAATGTTATACTAAATTGTATTTAAAATAAAATTAAATTAAGAAATTAAAAAAAAAAACCCGCCAAAAAACATTAAAAAGTAATGAAATAATATTTACTGACTTTTAGTTTATTCCTAAGAGTAGTAATATTTTAGTCCATAATTGTTGTCACGGTGTGTCGGGGGACCGCCAAGTAAACTACGACAACAGCATCAGCGACTTTTGGTTTTGTATCGCCAAGTAGCTGTTTGTCTCGATTCGGTTCGCTGTGAACTGACCCTTATACCTAACGCTATGTGAAACCTAACATAATATTGTACTTTAGCGGTCCCCCGACACACCTTGACAACAGTTATGGACTAAAATATTACTACTCTTAGGAATAAACTTAAAGTCAGTAAATATTATTTCATTACTTTTTAAAGTTTTTTGGCGGGGTTTTTTTTAATTTCTTAATTTAATTTTATTTCATGCTTTTTAAACTTTTGTTGGTTATAGTGCACAATATTATGCAAAGAATACCGTCTATGAATGTCCTCTTGGATGAGCCCGACAATATGAGTCCAAACATGAAACCTCCAATTTGGGTTAATACGGAGCTCGGCTCCAGAATCCAGGTGATTCTATAGCAGTAGCATGCAAATATTTACTGTTTATCTATGTCTTACTGATTGTCACAATTAAAATGAGCCCAAACATGAAACCTCTGCTCTATATTGGCGAGGAGCTGGGTATCCTATTGATTACCAGGTGATGCTGCAGCACCAGGTAAACATTCCATTAATGTGTATGTTATTCATAAATAGCGCGAACCAGAATGTAAAATATAATACTCATCAAACAACTGCAAGTTGCTAACGGCCTTTCACGAACCAGATAAACTGTGAATTTCAGCAATGAGCAGGCTGATTATGATGAACTATAGCTAAGAACACTCTGGATCATGTCAGCTTTCAAACAAAAAAAAAAAGATCAAAATCGGTCCACCCGTTTGGATGCTACGATGCCACGGACAGATACACACACAGACAGATAAACAGACGGACAGACAGACAGACAGACAGACAGACAGACAGACAGACATACAGACAAACAGACACGTCAAACTTATAACACCCCTCTTTTTTATCGGGGGTTAAAAAATTTTTAGATATTGGTTGAAATAGAACCAAAATCAATGTTATAGAGGTTATAGATATCAATTTCACCGTCAAAAATATCCATGTTATAGGGTTGAATTGTCTGTCTGTTACTCATATCTTAGCTCCCAAACGGATGAATCGACTATGGTATAGTCCTGGATTCCGTACCCAAAGGGTAAAAACAGGACCCTGTTACTAAGACTTTGATGTCTGTCTGTCTGTCTCCAGTCTTCCAAAATTTTCACAGATTGTATACATCTGTTGCCGCTATAACAACAGATGCTAAAAACAAAATAAGTTAGATATTTAAGGGGGGCTCCCATACAAAAAACACAATTGCGGTCTATTTTTGCTTAATAACAGTACGGAACCTTTCGAGAGAGTCCAACTCGCACTTGGCCGATTTTCTTATATAGCTGTATCCTGTACTAAACCGAAAATACTGTCATAAACTATATTTTGGTTCATCTCCATCGAATAGCTATATCAAAAACTATAAAAACGTGATAAATATGTAATTTTATGGACATTCAGAGTTAGTTTTATTCCCATAGCCTTTATTGCAACGGCTTAAAGTTCACTATCGCACAGATCGAGGTGAAATAATATAAAAATACTCCTTCAAAATACCCCCATGTTTCGCTACTAAATATTTATGAGGTATACACGGAAACTCAAATTTTTCAGTTCGTTTCTTAAACACTTCATTTAAGAACATCCATACTAATAATATAAATGCGAAAGTGTGTCTGTCTGTTACCTCTTCACACCTAAACCATTGAACTGATTTTGCTTATCGGCATAGGATACTTTTAATCCCGGAAAAATGTACGGTCTCCACGCGATAAACGAATCTTTTCGCAACGGAGTCATCTGTAGTACAATAGTACGGGAGCCATAGAACAATTTTTTTTGATTACTAACAAGCTAATTGTGTGTGAGTAGTTTCATTTTGATAAGACAAACAACTTTTTATTTGCGAAAAATCTTGAAAGTGGCAGCTAACAGAGATAGAAAGGATTTCGTACTTTGATTTGATGGTCCTATAAAATAATATGGATTGTTCTATTTGTAGGACAATGCCAATCTTCAATTATATAACTATTAACCTACAAATATACAAAAAAAAATCAACTGGTTAGGATTCCGTTATAGGTTTCTGTAATCAACAAAACTAAGATTTTTCGTAGATAAAAAAGTTGTTTATCTTATCAAAATGACGCTACTCACAAAAAATTTGCTTGTTAGTAATTAAAAAAAAATGTTCTAGGGCTCCCTGACTATAACATAATATTATTCAGTAATAAAAATGTGTCCTTGCTTGAAAAATGTGCTTCCGTATTATATTTTTGTACAAAATTATATTCAGAGAATCCTTGATTTTCTCTAAGGAAAAATGTTTGCCCTTTTAAACCATAAAGGGCGCCATTTTTTATTAAAAGGGCAAACATAATAGTGTTTTGGTATGCGTGGGCCTGTATAAAGCAGTGCCTTTTAACCTTTTTTATAATGCGACTACCTGGTATGAAAAAAAATCTCGTGACCCTTTGCTTTTTTATCAAATATATATAATTTAATCTAAATATATATATATATAAAACTTAAAGGTGACTGACTGACATGGTGATCTATCAACGCACATCCCAAACCACTGAACGGATCGGGCTGAAATTTGGCACGCAGGTAGATGCTATGACGTAGGCATCCGCTAAGAAAGGATTTTGATCAATTCTACCCCCAAAGGGTTAAAAAAGGGGATGAAAGTTTGTATACATTTATCGGTCGTTATCTAGTACGGACAATAGCACGTACTAGAAGACGCCCGCAACTCCGTTGCGCTAAAATTCGTTTATCGCGCGGGAACCGTACACTTTTCCGGGATAAAAAGTATCGTCCTTTCCCGGGACTCAAAGTAGGTGTCTATACCAAATTTCATCAAAATCGGTTTGGAGGTTTAGGAGTGAAGAGGTTACAGACTGACAGACCCACTTTCGTATTTATAATATTAGTATGGGTGCATCTATGTTTAGAAATATTCCCCTTGTTAGTATGTCGATTTTCGATATTAATTTTTTTAAATCTTTATAGTTTTTTTTTACTCTGAAATAGGTCTCAACTTCTGGCGACCTACAGAAGCTTCGCAACCTCCACGGGGTCACGACCTGCAGGTTGAAAAACACTGGTATAAAGGGACGAAAAGCAATTACACTTGTATGGCCCACGTATTTAAATAAGACGCTGGAACGAGACGAAAATAGGATAAAAAGAGACAGAAATACTTAAATGTCACCGGATTGTTTGCTAATTAGGTTAGAAGTAACATGCAGGGAACCGGCGCAGGGGTAGAATAATTATAGAATACTACAGCTAGTAGCACTCGTATCAGTTTTTAAGAAAATATATTAGTCTAAGAGCCTATTTCATCACTTCCTGATAGGTGCCAGATAGGTTATCCTCAACTTAACTTGACATGAGTTTGTAGAATCTGCCAAATAAGTTGTGGATAGCCTATCCGGCACCTTATCAGGAAGTGGTGAAACAGGCCCTAAAATTGCCACGCTACGAGTATATCCAGAGCATTGAAATCACTCTTCATGACATACTCTTAGCGGGCCCCTAGACGATCAATTTTATTGTGCAATATCACCTATAGTGCAATACATATTATTATTGATCGTCTAGGCCCTAGAGTTAATATTGAAAGCGCCTTTCAATCTTATTGTGAAATAAATTGTTCAATAATATTGTTGCACAATAAAACTGATCATCTATAGGGGCCCATTTAGCTTTGAAATCTTCGACTCTGTCATATCCAAAGCATTGAATTCTTTGATTGTGCCCTATCCTGCTTAAAGCTTTGAAATCATTTTGTATTGAAACATAAAGGACAACGCTATTATGCAGCAAATTCTTTTGATTTATTCGGTTTATAGGCCTGTCTGGCGTAGCTTGGCCGTCTGCCAGACCACGAAATATCGCCTATGTGCAAAGAAGCAGTTAGGCCATTATCTGTCTATATGTATTGCCGTTTTAATGGATTTTGTGGCTTTTTACCAACTACAGTAAACAAAGAAGGGTGCTGTGTAACGATTTGAGCAGTTACTTTTGTTTCATCTAGTGTACAAATTTTGATGAAATAACTACTAAGCAAGTTTGGTAAAAAATGTTGAACTGTAGAATTTCCGTAATGAAAATAAACCTAACACCCTCCATTCCGAGGTCGGTGTGGCGTTGCCGTGTATCGTCTAACGTCGTTTCAGTTCAGCAGACTTCGGCACGGTGTTTGGTTGCATGCGACTAGACGTATGCGAAGTATTGCATAAATTGATAAAAAATGATATGCTAAAATGCTAATGCTATAGCTTTATTGCGGCAGTCTCCGAGTGCCGCGCGTATTTTTTTTAATAAATGCGGAGACAACAATTTCTAATCTTTCGATCGCCAATTCTTGGAAATCTTTTGTTATCGCGGCCCACTTGGGCCACGGGGATTGATAGGTTAAATTGAATCAAACTATTCCATCTGCCAGTAAATAACGAACTAAGTTTTCAACAATACCAGCTGAATATTAAATTATCAAATGCCTTCCTTTAAGGTGGGTTCACATAACTACGTCGTTTAAGAATAATATAATATATCTATGGACACTTCACACCACGTCCCCGTGGTAAGTACCTGAAGGACTTGTGTTACGGGGACCAGGCAAATGTATTTACACTTTTATAATATACATAAATTGAAGATTTTGTTGCACATATTTTATACACATCTATAACCCAGGAATATTCAAAACTTTTTGTTCGTTGGATTCAATCCCACGACCCGCGGCTTTGAGCTACCACGCGCTCAATGGGCCATAGCCTATAAAGGTCGCCTAAAGTTTTTTATACAAGAACGGCTTTTGACGATCTTTGAGTTGCCATTAGCTGAAAATCTTTGTCGTAATATTGTGGTCCCACCCTTAAGTTATTAGGTTTTTGAGATTTTTAATGTGACCTTTTGCTTAGTATTTGAATAAACTAATTATTTTAAACAAAAAATTAAAACCGACTTCCAAGGTAAAAACAATAATAACATTAATATGAACTAAAAAGTATTAAATAATTTTTACTATCTAATAGTGCCTTTTTCCGAATTCGGCTAAACCTCAACTATTTCTGTACTCAATCTTCATTATTTTGAAGTCGGTACCAGATGGCTGAATCTTCAGTCCTCTGACAGAATATTTAAAATTTTTGGAACTGGCACCGACTTCAAAATTATGAAGATTGAGTACAGAAATAGTTGAGGTTTAGCCGAATTCGGAAAAAGGCACTATTAGATAGTAAAAATTATTTAATACTTTTTAGTTCATATTAATGTTATTATTGTTTTTACCTTGGAAGTCGGTTTTAATTTTTTGTTTAAAATAATAATAATTTCACTCTTTTTAGTTACACTAGTAGATAAATCTTCGCGTATATTTTACGTGTCTTATTACAATTAGTTAAGAGTCACAACTCACACTCACAAAATAATATAATATTATCAGTGAAGTGAACATATTGTGCTAAGTAATTTAACAATTTTAAATACTTCAAGCCCGAAGCAGTCACCGGCGATTGCGATAACAATAGAAAGGCTATTGTGTCTCGTTTTTCCACGATCAAAGGATCTATCAGATAAAAAATTGTACAAACTTGCATAGGATGTAGCGTAGCATAATATTTAATATTATCATAATTATTGACAGCTGTTCTTGTTATCAAGAATTCAAATCGATAGGTACTTAGTGCACCACCTATCGATTAATAAGTATAACTAATTAAAAAGACACTTAATGACTTTGTTTTGTTTAAATGCTCTTTTTAAAATAACTTTATTTTAATTCTATTTGTCTATTAAAATTTTATAAAGTAGTAAAGTATTCGATCTGTATATAAAGTAGTTAGTAAAGTATTCGATATCTGTCTTCTGCCGCCACGCGCCGCTGGGCGGCGACGCCGACCGCCGTGTATTAAAAACAAACAGGTTTTGTTAATTGTTATAAAGTACATAATTATTATTATTAGTATATCCATACCTATGCCTTGCACTATTATCTATTCTGTGCCATGACTCATGAGACATTGGTGGCCTTAACACGACGTGGTAATGATGAGGATGACGATGATGATGATGATGATTATGATGATGAATATGAATTGCATAGTAGTTTATGCTTTCTGTTCTTAAAACAACGCCGAAACTCCCAAACGTGTATCTATTAGGAATCAGGAGTTCTCTCAGCATCATCGAAACCATGGTATACCTTGACCCAATATTTGACTTTTTGGTAGCGTATTCTTAGTACACTTCACATAAAACCAAAATCACCATATGTTTCCATATAAATTTCGAGGAGTTCCCTCGATTACTCATGGATCCCATCATCAGGTCACCACCTTTGTAAAAATGGGACCAAATTGGAGTGAAACCTAATACAACAAAACAAAAATTTCGAAAATCGGTTCACAATAGGCGGAGTAATCGTTGAACATACAAAAATAAAAAAAAAAATATCCACAGCCGAACATATAACCTCCTCGTTTTTTGGAAGTCGGTTAAAAAGACACATCCATTAAAATCCTTCTTTCGTGATGTGAACCCATCTTTAAAGTACTCTAAATCAATGTATTCAAACTCCAAAGTTTTTGAAGCGCGGAAAACGTAAAGTTGTTGACGTCAAAACGAAGTATTTTATAACGAGTTTCTTGGTCCTTGAATGTAAATACTTGGTGAATTATTTATTCAACATTACTTTAAATTATACATAAGCTTTTTCCTGAGTTAGGGCGTTTGAAATCATAAATTATTATTAACTATGATATATCACCCACAGCTTGTTGCTAATATACAACTTTGTTGCGCCAAAATTCGTTTATCGCGCAGGAACCGTACATTTTTCCGAGATGAAAGCTATCCTATATCCTTTCCCGGGACTCAAAATATCCCCAAATCAAGTTTTAGCAAAATCGGTGCAGTGGTGTAATCGTGAAGAGGTAACAGACAGACACAGGACTACGACCTACGTAGATATAGGATAATTTTATTAGTAAGGACGTTAAAAGCCAAACATTAAGCATTGATTTAATAATTTAAACACATCACCCTTCTTTGTCCTACTTTTTCAAATGGGTCAGCGACACTTGAAATATATACCACAGTATAATTAATACAGTAGATCACCATAATACTAAACCACCTGTATCTCATATATAATCGAAAATTTAGAATTGTATGTGTTTAGGTGTATGTGCAGCAAAACTAGCAAATGCAAGCGAGAATGTTGAGCGAGTTTAATCTTAAAAATGCGATATTTTTACAAAATAAGGGGCAAACGAACAACAGGGTCATCTGATGGAAAGAAACTACTGTCGCCCATGGAAGACATCAGAAGAGCTGCAGGTTCGTTGCCGGCCTTTTAAGAGGGATTAGGCTCTCTTCTTGAAGGTTTCGTATTGGTCCGGAAATACTGTTGGCGACAGTTCGTTCTATAACCCATGGCCGAGAGCATGAAACGACATCTTATTTTAATTTTTGTAGGTCGCAATCACTTGCGACAAGGGTCGGACAACCACTTTGAGGTTTTATTTATATGTAGCAACTCAATGCACGTCGCATGCGCGTATTTGATTCTGTGTCGAGCGAGTTTAATTCTAAGGACGTGACTGGGTTTACTGTATAATATTATGTATACTGTGTCCGAACAGTTGTTGAATCGTCAATAATAAATGGTGTTTCAGAAGTGAGGCATTGATGATTGAATATAACAGGTGTGGAAAATGTTTTTATCTTTATTGTTATTGCACGGGTCCTTTTAATAATACATTTTTATTAAGTGTCCCTTGTTGGAAAAGTTTTTGAATCTTTAAGTCTATAATATCTCTAAATTCTAAAATCTGCTGTGTATAGGCTTTTGAGATGTACGGAAAATGAAAACGAATGATGAATTTATATTTTACACTATAATTTAAACAAACCCTGTAATAGATTAGTTTGATTTCAAAACATTTCCCCGTTCTAAAGCCTGTATTTATGAAAAAAGGACAATTTTCAAATTGTTACTTATCCACTTTATACACTTACGTCTTCAAAGTATCCCTTATATTATTCCTAGCAGGCAAAGCCGCGGGCAAAAGCGAGTACAGATTAATATAATTTCGCTCCTATCGAAAAATCCTAACATTATTTATCATAACAATGGAGAAATTAATTGGGAATTATTTTCATAAACGACGTGATCTAATATAATTTTAAGATGAGCTTTTATCGAAATATCTTATAATACTCTTAATATTATAATACTAGCTAAAAGCCGAGCTTTGTGAGGGCTCGCGTCGTTTTTCTACGTGGTAATAATCTATAAGGCAGTTTTTTTTATATTTTAATAGTAACCAAACCTTGACTGACCGACGTTAACACATCTACATATAAAATAAAAATAAAAATACTTTGTTATTGTTAAAGCACAAATGGTGTGCTTTAGTAGTTTTTCCATAAAGTTTATCATAAAATGTGTAGGTTGTGGGATATGCTAGGGCTCGCTTCGCTTGCGAATATTATAATATCATCACCTTGTCCAGTGATAGTCTTCCACCGTGCTTTTCTCACGTAATTTTCTGCCGCGCACTGTTCAACTCTGGAACGAAATGTCGCCAGCAGTACTTCCGGACCAATGCGACCTGAAAATCTTCATGAAGAGAGCGTATTCCCTCTTAAAAGGCCGGCAATGCACCTGCAGCTATTCTGATGGTGCCGGTGTCCATGAACGACGCTAGTCTGACAGAAAGACAGACAAGTCAAACTTATGACGTCCCTCTTTTTGTCAGTTAAGGGCGTTCCGTCCGGAGATTTCGTAATTGACCGTATTTAAAACCTTATAAACTCATAATCTGAAAGCTACAAAGTTATAATAAAAATACAGAATTAACCTTCAGTATATCAACATTCCTTTTGTCGTTTTAAATTTTCTATTTTTGTTTCTTATACTCATGATATCAGCTTCCAAAGTAATACCAATTTGTTAAAATTCAAGCATACATTCAGCATCTCCTTAGGATTTACAAATTACTTTTATTTGAAACTCACGCCAATAGATCGACAATATCATAAACTACATATTCGCCGTTTTAAATTTTTTTTAGGACAATTTTGAACTAAGATAAGTAAAAATAATAGGGTTTTGGCGCGATCTCGGCAACGCGGCAAATGTATGGCCAAGGTCGTTTGCTCGGGGGACGGCCTTAATAAGCAACACTGTCAACGCTGTTTCATTCACAGCGAACTTTAAACAAGGTGTAACAAAATTAAGTGATAATACTTTAAGTACCCCACAAACGATCAAATTTGTTTAACAAACACGTTTGACGTGATTTACGTTTTCATCAAACAGCAGCGCAGACGATCAAACGTGCATCAAATACGTTTTTCAAACAATTAGCTAGAATCGGTTTGAGATCATGAGATTTTGTTTGACAAATACTTTCAAACACGTTTATCAAACGCTACGTAACCCAAATTTTCTTCAAACACGTCAAACACGTAGTTTGTTTGACAAACGCTTCAAACAAAGCTGTATACGATCAAACTGTTTGGCAAACACGTAAAATTTGACAAACAATTTGATCGTTTGCGGGCTACTTATGGGTGTACATGTGTTCCTTATAGAGATTTCATTGTGAAAGTGGCAGCGCTGAAAGAGTAACTTTTTTAAACTTTTGTATGGGACAATACCAGGCGTTCGGACGCTTGTCCAAACGGATCACAAAAAAATGTTTTTTCAGCGCTGCTACTTTCACAGTGAACTATATACAAGGGACTCATACACATCCTAAAGTATTGTCACTTCGTTTTGTTACATCCTGTATAGTTTGATAACAACTGGACCAAAACTGTACTAACATTAAAATACCAGAATTGGGGGTTTTGCGAGCATAATTCGAATGTAGTGCTTGGCTAAGCGGCTTAGCTTGGCATACAGCTTGTTAAAGCCGGTAATACTCATATGTTGCAGCTTATTCTAATACACGACCAAAACACGTGGAAATTCGGCCAATGCTGTAGCCCAGCCGGGCTAGCATACGGACTAATAGGAATACGAAAGTATGGACAAACTGTGGAGATAAACTTTAGGTTTTGTTCCGATCTTTTTTCATTCCGAAAAATTCAATTAACATGCCACTTTATGACAGACTATAGTCCTAAAATTTGAAATAATATCCTACATCATGACATAGACTATAGTCTGTCATAAAGTGGCATTTTAATTGAATTTTTGTCGGTCGCGATTAGCCGCGGTAATGATCGGAACAGCACCCTAAGTTTATGTCCACAGTTTGTCCATACTTTCGCATTTCTAGGGGTGGCCGTGCTAGCCCGGCTGGGGTTCCCAATCTTTTCCAGCCTGCGGTGCAGTTACACGTAAAATATTTTATCAAGGCGCCCTACTCTATACGTAGCTATTAGAAAAAGATACATAAATAAATACATTTAATGATTATTATAGTTAGGTTAAGCAGGTAAATAGTAAGTAATAAACAAATATTTAATCATCGACCTGCTTTACATAATTAATATTATAATTTAATTTTATAATATTCGTGGTTTCGAATAATGATGGAGGATCGACTCACGGCGCCCCTCTGTCCTTTCCACCAGGGCGCCACGGCGCACAGTTTGGGAACCCCTGACTGTAGCCTGTGAGAACTGTACATTTTTCTGAGATAAACATTAGTGATTAAACACTATTCATATCCTTTTTTGGGACTTAAAGTATCTCCATGCCGAGTTTCAGCAAAATCGGTTCAGTGGTTTAAGCGTGAAGAAATAAGAGACAGACAGAAATATTTTCGCACAACATTAGTATGGATTTGACGGTGACATATAAAGTCTTATTTAAATTGCCAGAACCCTTCCATTGTGGTCCCGCATAACTCCAACTTAAGTCCAATTTAGAGATAACACAGAGTTAAGATAAGCGCAACTTAAACAAAGAACAAGAAAGAATGAAGAGTATTATGTAAGATTTAGAAATGTAATTAATTATTACTAAACAAAAAATTGAAACTGACTTCCAACGTAATAATATTATTTTAAAAAGATAAAACCGATTTCAAAATTGTATGTGGTTGAGCATTGAATATAATTATTTACCTATCTCAAAAACTACTGAACCAATTTTGATGAAAATTGCGGTATTCCCTAAGTTGAAAAATTAGTACGATACAGCCTTGTGATTCTGTTAAACGCAATATTTTATATCTTACTAAATGACGCCCGCAACTCCATTGCGTCAAAATTCGTTTATCGCGCGGAAACCATACATTTCCGGGACAAAAAGCAGCCTATTTCCATTTCCGGGACTCAAAGGACCATGTCAAATTTCAGCCAGTTTTTTTTTAAATAAGAGGGCAAACGGGCAAACGGGTCACCTGATGGAAAGCAACTACCGTCTCCCATGGACAATCGCAAGTAGAGCTGCAGGTGCGTTGCCGGCCTTTCAAGTATCTCTTGAATGTATCTCTCTTTCCCAGTTTAAGTGTGAAGAGGTAACAATCTGTTACACAGACAGACATACTTTCACATTTAAATATTAGTATGAATTGTTTGTAATACTTTTATTACTTTATCAATGTAATCAAAGTTTAATTGAGCGCAAACGTTTCTAGGGCGTTGTGTTCCCGCCGAACCGTCCTTCCATTGTTGATATCTAATTATAACTTTACAATAACTGGATATTTGATGAGTAAATTAAACAGTCATTTAATACCACTCTTATAATATTATTCTATTCTTTATTTCATCTCCTTATAATATAATATCAATAAACACAGTTTGGGCAGAAATTCTTTTATCGCTCGGGTGTTGTATATTTTTCTAGATAAAAATTATCCTATTTTTCCCGGGATTTCCATACCAAATTCCATCAAAATTGGCTTAGCGTGTCTGTCTATCTGACTGTGCGCTATACAAAATATGTTGAAACATTTTTAGTATAATAATTTATTTTCAAGCGTTAAAATACATTTTTAGTTGGCCTCCAAGAAAGCTAACTTTTACTACAATATTAATACAAAACCAAATACAAATCTATTATAATCAACTTAGTACGACCATTAAGTTATATTAAAGGCAAATTGTGTTCTAAATAATGAAATCGAAGTAATTTATACAATGATATTGATACAAATCGATAGAGATATCGGATTACCTCGCCCGTATGGTACGAGCTCAGAATATATTGAATAAATCCACTGATTTTGAAAGTAAGGACGGGCCCCGACGTCCCAATAGTGCGGTCTCTAACCGTGATGGATCAGCAATAGAATATTAAGCAAAGGTCGGAGCAGAGAGGGCGAGTAGCACATACTGTAAAATGTAAATAATCCGACCAAAATCCGACGCGTTACATCAGAAACGTTTCTGTCGACGTTTGCAGTAATATATCCTATTACGATGATGGGAATATATTATGTATTTATTGGACATAATCGATTGTACTACCAGAGAAGTTGATTTCTAGGCAGATGGCGGACCTGAGTAATTTGGTCGCGTTTAGTCAAACACATCCGACCGATCACAATTCACAGCTAACATTGAATTGACATAAGCCGACCAAACGACGTAGGTCCGTCAACTGCCTACATTTAACTAACGTGAAAAGCAGCCTTTATACTTATTAGGACTCTTGTTATGAAAATTCTGTCATTCTTTCACGTTAAAACTACTAAAGGAATAATTTTATTCCTTTAGTACTTGAAACTTTACTTAAACATTACTTATAAGTATAAGATATTACACGTTTCGTGCGTACTATTACAAATACATAATAGTATATTTAAATTATCGTTTTCTTATTATGTGTGCAAAAACCTTCTCTAAAACAAGCAAACATATTTTTTGTGTTCTGACGGAATTTACTGTCTTAGTTAATGTGTCAGACATTAATTTGTCTATCACGTTAAATTTACTGGGGCATTTAAAATGCAGACTTAAATACTATACAGGGCCTGTCCTTAGTACAAAATATCGAAAACTTCGTCCGAATTAATAATATCTTTACAATGGTACAAACGTATTTTATATTGTTATTGTTAAGAGGATAATAATATTATGTTTACCTGGTACTGGGATAATTCTTTTCTAACTTTAGGTCTTTATTTGAAAATATACAGGGTGTATAACATAGCAAAGAGATAATACCCAGGTGTGTATTATACAGGGTGTAACAAAATTAATTTATAATACTTAAGAGTATATATAATTTTGAGTTCCTTATTCAGTTCTCTGTGCAAGTAGCAGCGTTGAATTTTGTTGGGAAAATCCATGAAGTTGGGGCATATTGAATGAAAACATAGAAGTCAAATGTAGCTCTTTAAGCGCTGCCACTTTTACAGTAAAATGAGGAAGAACATAAACACACCCTAAAGTATTATTCACTTTCGTTTTGTTACAGCCAGTACAGAAGATTAATCTTATATATAAAATTCTCGTGTCACAATGTTAGTCCACGAACTCCTCCGAAACGGCTTTACTACAACTAAGTTGCACCAAAATTCGTATATTTCGCGGGAACCGTAGATTTTTCCAGGATAAAAAATATTGTATGTCCTTTTCCGGGAATCAAAGTATATTCAAACCAAATTTTAGCTAAATCGGTTCATTGGTTTGGGCGTGAAGAGGTAACAGACTGACAGCCAGACAAACTTTCGCATTTATGATATTAGTATGGACTATGGAAAGATATTGTAAGCAATTAAATTGCGCCAAAGATAGCTGTGAAAACCTTAGATAATTCTGTGATCAAACTATACTATCTACTAGCTGTTGCCCGCAACTTCGTCCGCGTGGACTTCAGTTTAAAGCGCGCGGTGTCAACAAAATTGTTGTCAAAAGCTTTTTAAAGTAAATCAAAATACCCAAAATAATCTGTGCAGTGTGCACATAATATTTCATTATTTTAAATTAAACTTTATTTATGACAAATTTTAAAGCTTATATTTTAGCCCCCCATTACACAACTTTACCCATAAACTATAATTTATCATTGATAGGTTTAAGCGCGCCGCACACGTCACACTTTTTGTGTGATCGGGTCTGCGGCTTAGATACATTTTACATGCCACATGGCGCGCGCCATGCAAAATGTATGTAAGCCGCAGGGCGCAGACTCGATCACACAAAAAGTGTGACGTCTGCGGCGCGCCTAAAGGTTACGTCACTGCATAGATTAAAGTACTGAGTAGTTAGTTATAATAAAAGAGCGTGTTTATCAATCGAAAGAATCGAAAACTATAATATGAGATGGTACCACCTCTTATAGACACATAAGACCAAGCGATAGCGCGATGTAGACGCGATGTTAGCGACATCTGTTATGAATTTTTGGAACTAACTGTAGATTCAAGACTATTTCTATTTAATACCTATGTAATTTTTTATCATATCATGTAGATTACTAATTATTTTTTTCAGATATAATTTCTCTGTTAATGCCGATGAAAAGTGGTTTCATCTGCACGCTTTTTTCGCGAGAGGAGCCTTAACCAATTACTGAGCTGCGGGGCCATCGGCAATAAAAACGACATGTCTGCTGTCACTTAGGGAGATCGCACACGTCACACTTTTTGTGTGATAGAGTCTGCATGTTACATACAATCTGCATGGCGCGCGCCATCAGACTGTATGGAAGCCGCAGACTCGATCACACAAAAAGTGTGACGTGTGCGATCTACCTTATAAGAACTACAATGCTAATTAATTTTCATCGATATTTTCATGGAAATAAGATACTTTCCCTCATCAAAATGTAGCCTATGTCCTTTCTCAGGCTCTAGAATATCTGTGTACAAAATTTCATTGCAATCGGTTCAATAGTTTTGGCATGAAAGGGAGACAGACAGACAGACAGACAGAGATACTTTTGCATTTATAATATTAGTATGGAAGTATGGATTTAGTATTTTCCCATTGTTCATAGTATCACCATGTTAAATTCTACACATAGTTATTATTAAATTAAATATACAACGGACAGGCAGACTTAGGATAATATGATTTGTTGCTATTAGTAACAAAATTATGAAAATCCACGTAAAATAACGATTAAATCCAGACTTCTAATTAGCTTATTAAATTACAATTTTCTAATGTAATCGTTACAAGTCGAAAATTATGCTCGTCATCCATTTTGGTTAATTAGGTGTAACAAAATGGCGGATAATGGACGCGGGAAAAGTCTACGCGATGAAATTTACACTAATATTATATATGCGAAAGTCTGTTACTTAGTCACGCCCAAACCGCTGAACTGATTTTGCAAGGTATGGAGATATTTGGAATCCCGGTTCCTTTAAATAGGATACTAATAATCTAAATGGGGAAGTGTGTCTGTCTGTTACATCTTCACGCCCAAACCGCAAAACCAATTTTGCTGAAAGGTATGGAAATACTTTGAATCCCGGGAAAAGTCGTAGGAGACCTTTTGTCTCAGTAAAATGTGCGGTCCCTGTGTGATAAACGGGTTTCTGCCCAATGGAGTTGGCCGCATCAACTAGGGACTTTTTTACTTTTTTACCGCTGCTATAGTTCTTGCAATCTACGAGTGCGCGTCGCCCTTAGTTGTGTGAGTGACCGTATCTATGCACGCGTACATGGCTCGCTCGCTACTGACTGCTCCGTCGCGTACGCACACTAACGAAAATGTCTATTCACATTTCCAACTACAAATAAAAGCGACGCGCACTCGTAGATTGCAAGAACTATACTTACATAACAAACTGTTTATAAGGGACACACTCATACACTAAAGTATTACCATTATGTTTTGTTATACCCTTTAAAAAGTATATGGATCTTAATAATTTTGATTAGTAAGAATATTATCATATTAACGACAAATAACCGGCCTACCGTGCTTTATCTATATGACTTTGAGTAAGCGGTTTGGGTGCGGTATATAGATGGGTTATACGGGGTTCAGATGGGGGTTAGAAGGGGTATTTTACGATAAGACTAATCACGTAATGTAGGCGCGTTTTTGGTGATCACACAATATTGAATATATGCTAGACTAGATAACGCTCGCAACACCGTGGCGCTTAATTCGTTTATCGCACGGGAACCGTACATTTTCCGGCATAAAAAGTATCCTATGTCCTTTCCCGGGACTTTGTGTCTAAACCGCCAGTACTTATATATATTACTAGCTATCCCGGCAAACGTTGCTTTGCCATAATATAAAGTATTTCGCCCATATTATATTATTGAAGTGACTAAATAAGTATGTCGCCATGGCAACGTCGATTGCTATCCCGTCGCACAAACATTGGTCGCCGTTAGTCTCAGGTTGTAATAATTTACCATTATTTATTCAACAAATGCACTTATCAATATATAAAGTACCCAGTAGCCGATTCTCAGACCTACTGAATATGTATATAAAATTTGGTAAAAATCAGTAAAGCCGTTTCGGAGGAGTTCGCGGACTAACATTGTGACACGAGAATTTTATATATAAGATAAGTCTATGGTCCAAACACACCATACCGTAATTCCGCGGCGGAAGTTCAGCATGATTACGTCAGCAATGTCAAACGCATACAATATACGCGACGTAATTTCTGCATGGTGTGTAATAGGTAATATAAATTACATTGCAGGCGGAATCATGCCGAACTTCCGCCGCGGAACTTCAGCATGGCGTGTATAAACACGTAAAGTATCCCCATATCAAATATCTGCAAAATTGGTTCCGTAGCTTGGGCGTGAAGAGGTAACAGACGCTCTGAAGTGTTATGACTTAGTATTTACACCTTGTATTTCCAGCCTTAATCCTTCGATCGGGGATTCTTGGAAATGCTATTTTCTCACATCCGGGCGGAAAGCGTCAACTTTCTTCCCGCTGCGCTTACCGATGTTGCCGTTTTCCGCCTCCGTCGATGAGAAAAATATTATACGCACCACGGGCAGTAAATAAGAAAGCCTCAGATCATGTGTTTGTTTTTTTAATTATTTAATTACATGTGATCTGAGACATTTCTTATTTTCCTGCCCTAGGTGCGTAATGTACTATGTATTCAATCGTTGTCGCGATCACCGGTGCTCTAATGGGGCTTGAAGAATTAATGTTAGTAAGGTAGGTAAGATATTATATTGAATTTAGGTATGGCTAACTAAAAATAGCCAAGGTATAATTTTAGACAATGGGTGTATCTAACTTGTTTGTCCTAAAACTTCAACATCCGGGCTCAATTTTCCTTTAATACTGGACCGTCGCGCTCAATTATAAAACGGGACCCGAAACTTTGATGAAACTGAACCTTCAACGATACCAAAATACGACGTAACCGAAATGAGACGTAACCGAAACTACAACGTAACCGAAATGAGACGAAACTGAAATTCGACGAAACCGAAATACAATGAAATGGACAAGATAACTCTCATCGATTTGTAATACTGAATACACTTGTTTCGGTGACGGTGGCCGGTTTCATTGAAACCAGGGGCCGTACCACGAAACCGTTTTGGTCTTAAAACGATTTTACGGTACGGCCCCTTCAAACAAACAAGGCGCGTCCTACTCTAACAAACGTGAAATGAGGTTGTTAGAGTAGGACGCGGCATTCAGATTCGATCGTTTGAGTCTCAAAACGGTTTCATTGTAGGCCTCCGTGCTACTTAATAGTTTCATGCTTCTACATTGATTGATGATTACAAGTGGTAGCCGGTTTCTTTAAACCACGCAGGAGTAATTCTATAGCGCCAAGTACACGAGAGATCTCTCTCTTCCTTACGTAACTCAGTGGGATGGGAGACAGATACGATATAGGCGTTGGGACAAAATATTTTCAACGTGGGAATCGAACCCACGTCTTACAAGTTAATAAAGCGACGCTCTAAAATTATGCTCACGAAGACAGACTGACCCACTTTCATATCGATGATAACAATAATTATTATTATATTCTAAGTAGCATATTAAGAGAATGATATAACTCCGTTGCACCAAAAGCCATTTATTACGTGGGAACCTATCTTTTTGCGGAATAAAAACTATCCTATAACCTTTCCTGGGACCCAAAGATCCTACATACCAAATTTCATCAAAATCGATTCAACGTTCGCATTTATATTATTAGTATGGATAGCAGCAATATTACTTTCATACATTATTCACTCCATGCTAAAGTTAATTAAAACCTGTCAACGTATATTCAAATAAGTACATCGACCTCGAAGTTATAAAGGCGCTGTTCCGATCGACGTGGCAAGCGAGTGCGGCCGACAAAAATTCAAATAAAATGCCACTTTATGACAAAGGAATAGGTTTCATTTTCTACTGACATTGGTCTAGTGACCCCTGGCGCCGCTGCTTTGTAGTGGCGCGGGCGTAGACCAAAATGTAACATATAGCCTAGATCATAAAGTATCATTTTGTTTGATTTTTGAGCTATTGCATAGCTTTATCGCGGACTTTAAGCGCGGCGACTGAATCAATAAATTTCGTAACGAAAAAAACCTAACACCCCCACTCCGACTGGGACAACGGTGCGGCGTTGCCGTGCGTCGTCGTTTCTGTTCGGCAGACCTCGGCACAGTGTTTGTGTGCGTGCGACTAGTCGTATGCGAATTATTATTGCACTAGATGACGCCCGCAGCTCCGTTGCGCCAAAACTCGTTTATCGCGCAGGAACCGTACATTTTTCCGGGACAAAAAGTAGCCTATGTCCTTTCCCGGGACTCAAACTATCTCTATGCCAAATTTTAGCAAAATTGGTTTAGCGGTTTGGGCGTGAAGAGGTAACAGACAGACAGACAGACACACTTTCACATTTATAATATTATTATGGATAAGTTGATAAAAATGCTATACAATAAGCTTTACCGCGGCAGTCCCCGAGTGCCACACGTTTGTCGGTCGTGGTCGCTTGCCGCAAAATTCGGAAAGTTAATTGGAAACCCTGTCAACGTATTCAAATAAGTTCAACGAACTCAAAGTCATACTGCGGGTATATTTTATCTTTTTCAACGACAAAGGTAAAGTTTTTGTGAGCGTGGACTGAATGGGCGAAAATGGATGTAATTTTTCAAATACCTGCTCGTGATGTGATAAAGAGGGGATAAAAGGCGAAAAGAGGGGTAAAAAGTAAAAATCATTTCAAAGGGACATATTTTACGTGTGATACAAGCCAAGTTAAATATTTTTGTTACTCGCGACTTCATTGTGCCGAAATTAGATAGTCGTGCGGGAACCGTACCTTTTTGACGTTTTTAAAACTATTAAATGAGCTTTTTTGCAACGAAAATTTGTCAAAATCGATTTAAAGACCCAAATGTGAAGAGATAACAATATAAATACGCCAAATTTTACTGTACTAGGATGAATTTTTGTCATTTCTTGACAAAACCAAATGTTGTGCATCGTATCTTATAGCGTCGCGTATTCTTAACTTGAATTTTAAATCAAAACGCTGATAACAGAAGAAGATAATTTAAAAATTCTGTCAAAGATAAATAACCGTATATTCTCCACCATTGCAAAAGTAGGCTACGATATTTTCAATATAAGGAGTATTTGGAATGCAAAGTACAATGAAGTACAATAAAGCGCAAAATATCTATCTCTCGGGAACCGTAGATTTTTCCACGACACGCGTATCGGCGGCGTATCGCGTAGCGGCGGCGTAGCTTTGTAGCAGTTTCGTAGCAGTGGCGTAGCACGTCTACGAATATCGTAGAGGTGCTACGCCGCTCCTACTCCTACTAATTTCACCGATTGCGTAAGTAGGGTAATGTTTTTTGGTGTACGTATGTTTTACAGACTTTACCGACTGTCCATTCAACCAACTGCGTCAAAAGGAATTTTGTGTTTAAGTATGACATTTTGTATGTTTTTTATTTTTAGTTCTTACTACATACTGGCTGCGCAAGGGTTGTGTTTTTGGAGTGTATGTATGTTCGGCATGCTTTAGATATAAATTAATGATTGTTAAAAATTTCAGAGTTTTCAAGCGTGTCTATTAGGCTGTGTTTCCGCTGAAGCGGAGCGGAGCGGAGAAGAGCTTAGCGGTGCCGAATTGACCAATCACTATGCTCGGAGTCTTCGCTGTCATTCCGCTGGAATAGCACGATTGGTCAATTCGGGCACTGCTAAGCTCCTCTCCGCTTCAGTGGAACGCAGCCTAAGATACCGTTCTTTAATAAATTCGAATAAAATACCACTTTATGACCTAGGCTGTAGGTTTCATTATGTTCTACGCCATTACAAAGCAGCGGCAAGGGTCGCTAGACCAATGAAGGTAGAAAATGAAACCTATAGCCTAGAATCTAGATCATAAAGTAGCATTTTGTTTGAATGTTTGTCGGTCGCGGTCGCTTAAGGCAAAGAACGAAAAGCCACCTTAAGGGCTACCGCGTATTGGAGACACAACTGTTTTTACACAATCTTGTTTCACATAGACGAGTCAGCTTTACGATTAAAGAGAAATAGTTGTATCTATCACGCGGCGCATACCAAGACGAAACTGTTTTGTCTACGATGACGCAACGCATACATCAGACTAGGTACATCGCTAGACAGTTTTGTCGTTGATGTGCGCGCTCGCATACACTTCAAAGGGACGCCGACAGTCGTTAGTCAGACTTGTCGCCGGACAGTTCTTGTACGCATTAGACAACTTTGTCTATGAGATGTTTTGTTTCAAATGTGCGCGTCTAGTGCTTTTTATTATGCGATAGTCTGCTAAAAACTGTCATGTCTCTAATGTGCGGTGGCCTTTACACGTTAAAAAACATAACTGCTATCTCGTAGTCAGGTAAAATATGTAATTCATTAAAGCATTAAAGCTATAAAGGCCGTAATATGATAAGTGTCATAATATTTTATGGAGCGTATATTTTTCGGCTCCGAAATCACGTTAAACAATTATTTGTGTGTTTCATTTAAAAAATTAAGTGTCTTTTTCGGCGCTGGCAACACAACAGAGGATAAATTTATTATCTCAAAATGGCCGAAATACGGTGACCATGTTGGATATTGTTTGGAATTTTGAGTGAAAATGGGAGGTGTATTCTGTAGGATTTTATTTAATTTTGCTCAATATTATAAACGTGTATTTGTCTATCTGTCTCCACATACTTAGGGCCAGGCCACAACACTGTGTTGCGGCGTCGCATCGAAAAACAACCTTAGAAAAGCAATGTAGTTTTTTGCGATGCGACACCGCAACGTGTTGTGGCCTGGCCTTTAGTCCGCTGAACCGATTTTGATGAAGTTGAGTTTTTAAGTCTTAATCACAGCACGGTATCAGTGGCAAACGACATAATATTATTCCACATGGAAAATGAATTTAGGGTAATATCTAGCAGTTAAACAACTTATTATTATTTAATAATATTATGTAAATACTAATAGTGAAATAATCACTTATAATACCACAAGAGCTTCAAAATTATCGGGTATTTCCCGATAGGTTCGTTGCAAACAAATGAAGGCTTCGCGCTCGTGATTTTTTAACCTGAAAAACTTGACGACTTTATTTGTTTGCAGGGAACCTTGAGGGAAATGCCAGATAATTTTGAAGCTCGTGTGGTATTCGGGGGATTATTTTTCCGTCCCAAATGTTGGCCAATAGAATTGCACCATTCGACGTCACGTGGTAACCAGAGAAAATTTTCAAAAAATTATCAGTATAATACCAATTACCATGTAGGTTGTACCACGTGACGTCGAATGGTGCAATTCTATTGGTCGATATTTGGGTCGGAAAAATAATCGTGATAATATAATTTATAGACTCAGTGTCTAAACACACTTTGCCGAACATCCGCGCCGGAAGTTCGGCTTGATTCCATCTGCAATGTATTTTATATTACCGATGACACACAATGCCGAAATTCCGTCTCGTTATATTGTATGAGTTTGACATTGCTGACGTAATCTTGCGGAATTTCAGCCGCGGAACTTCGACATAGTGTGTTTAAACACTTAAGGGCGAAGACAAACGAGCGTAAGCCGCAAGCTGTGAGTCGTGAGCCGCAAAATTTCTGCCGGGCAGAATTCAGCTGCATTCAGTTTTATACAAAAGTCATGTTTCATTCACACGGCGACTCAAAATGAGTTGTCATTTGTATGAAAAAAAATCTGACTCACAAATTACGCTCGTTTGGATTCACCTAAATGTTCATAATGACAATAGACAATTATTTTAATGCAAACTAATTTGACTAACGCAAACACTATGCAGTCCAGTAACATTATAACCAGCTTAGACTCGTACAGGCTTAAATATTATTCATACTGTATGTTCGCTATTCAAACTAAAATATAGCCTATTTTACCTGACGAAATAATATAAACATTGTATATTATCCAACCGTACGTTATTATATTAAATTATATTCCATGTTACCGGGGTATGAGTGTAAAGGGAGACTGATATTTTATAGTGCCCAAATATGTGCGCAAATCTACGCTGCGCAATACTGCACACATATTTGGGCACTATGAAAAATATTACTCCAACGATTCGTAGTCTAATTTCAACCTTGTACGTGGGAGAGCCATGCTTCGGCACGAATGGGCCGGCTCGACCGGAGAAATACCACGTCCTCACAGAAAACCGGCGTGTTTCGCCGAGTGAGTGAGTTTACCGGAGGCCCAATCCCTTTTCCCTTCCCTACTCTCTCCTATTTCCTTCCCTAACCTCCCCTATTACTCCTTAAAAGGCCGACAACGCACCTGCAGCTCTTCTGATGCCGCGAGTGTCCATGGGCGACGGAAGTTGCTTTCCATCAGGTGACCCGTTTGCTCGTTTCATTAAAAAAAAAATCCTAACCAAACAACCAACCTCTGTGGCTCAATTGGTTGAGTGTGTGGCAGCTCAAGCCGGGGGTCGCGGGTTCGAATACCATCGACAGAATAAAAAGTTATCAATGTTCCCGGATCTGGATGTGTATTATATAATTAAATCTTAAATATATGTATAGTATAAAAGTATTAAATATATTTCCGATGTCTGGTACCTGTAACACAAGTCCTTTAGGTACTTAGCACGGGGCCAGACCGACACGGTGTGAATCGTCCATAGATAATTACTCATCCGAAACGATTCAATGGCAATCTACATAAAACAATGTTATTAATGGGGATGTGTGTTCTTCACGCCCAAACCGCCGAGATTTTGCTGAAATTTGGCATGGGTATAAGTACTTTGAGTTCCGGGAAAGGACATTAGATACTTTTTGTTCCGAAAAAATGTACGATCCTTTCGCGATAAACGAGTTTTGGTGCAACGGAGTTCCTGTAATGCAAAACCATGGTGCGCGTACTTCACGCTTCGCTCTAATATGCTAATATTTGTGTTCAGCGGAATGCGGGAGGGTTGTTTGTTCCGCTGTTGTTGACATCGTTCCTGAAGTGGTGACACCATGTTTTTGTGAATTGTGGGAGTGAACTTCGTCTTGTTTTATTTTTATTTGCATTGTAAAGTATTAAGGACAAAACGTGTAAAGTATTAGTTATGACTTATGAGTATTAAGATAAGTCTTTGATTCTTTATATAATGAAAGTATTAATTATAATATAACCTATCTATACTTACTTATTATAAAACAAAGTCGCTTTTTTCCCTCATGTCCCTTTGTTAACTTTAATCTTTAAAACTACGCAACGGATTTTGATGATTCTTTCAGTGTTAGATAGCCCATTTATCGAGGATGGCTATAGGCTATATTTTATCACGCTACGACTAATAGGAACGAAAAAATAGAGGAAAATGTGTAAAAAATTGGGAAAATTATTTGAAAGGGTTAACTTGAACGCGCTAATCTCAGGAACTACTGGTCCGATTTAAAAAATTCTTTCAGTGTTAGATAGCCCATTTATTGAGGAAGGCTATATTTTTTTCAGTGGCTATATATTTTATACTCGTACGACGCCGGGGCGGGTCGCTAGTATTATTATAATTGATACTTTTATTTTTAACGATTAAGTTTCAATATGAAGAAAATAATCTGGAAAATGGAGTAACTTTTTCAAATCAAAGTCATAATATCCTGAGATTTCACGCACAAAAAATATGTTTAATAATGAAAATTGTTTATTACGTGTTACATGATTTTTTTTAATTAAGGTAAACACACTATTCACAAGCATATTTCACAATATTTAACGAATATTCAATAAAAACAGCATATTTTTCTCTTCACAAAGAACGCCTATACAGCGCGTTCATAAATTGAAGAGAGTTTTGTTCCTAACATGTGGAGCGAAGTTCTTGTGACGTCATCAATCTGAGAATTCCATTTTTAAACGGCGTATAGTCGGCAAAAAAGTATGAGTATTTAATACCCGACAAAAAATAGGGGTGTTATAATATGTTTAATGTTTGACGTTGAGGAGGACGAGACACCTATACACCTCCTCCTTGACTGTCCTGCTCTACTACAGAGCAAAAACAGGCACCTTGGTCGCTACGAATACTCACCCACAGAGGAGATTCGTGGCACAAACCCCAACCGTATCGTTCAATTTATAAGCAGATTAATTGGGTTGGGGACGGTACTCTCAGGTGAAAGAGTCACAATAAATCCTCAATGGTTGCAGTGACATCACGGCCACTTGACCTGCCTTCAGCACTTATATAAGACAAAAGTAAAAAATGTTTGACGTGTTTGCCTATCTATGTGCTTCTGTTCATGGTATCGTATCATCCAAAGAGGTGAATCGATTTTGATTTTTTTTTGTTCAAAATCTTTCAAGTACTGAGCGGACTGATGATGATTAACTATTGCTTAGAATACTCTCGATTATATAGTAGCGTCCAAACAGGTAGTTTCTTAGTAAAAAAATCGTCCAAATGTGAGTTGGGCTCGCGCACTTGAGGTTCCGTACCACTATAAAGCAAAAATAGAGTAAAAATAGTGTTTTTTGTATGTGAGCCCGCTTAAACATTTTTTTAGTATTTTTTGTTATAGCGGCTACAGATATACACAAACTGTGACAGAAGTATACTATAGCGGTTCTTGAGATACAGCCTGAAGACAGACAGGCGGACAGACATCGAAGTCTTACTAGTAATAGGGTCCCATTTTTACCCTTTGGGTACGGAACCCTAAAAACGGACTGGATTGAACAATATAATCGAAGTTACATAAATGTTGCATTTAAAATTTTATTAGAATTGCCTGTCACTGCTAACTGTACCGTTGTAAAGATCGGTGGCGGGCTATTTCCGGTTAGAACCCGTTTTTACCGGTTAGAGCCGGTTCATCAAGCTTTAATATCCGGTTTTCAAAACTTTCACATTTCGAATTCCGAGCTCTCGATTCAATTTTATAATTGGCTATCAACCGACGCTTTGTCGGCCATCTTGGTTTCTGATTTGGATCGGCGAATGGTAATTTAAATCAATTCTTATCATAATATTTACTAATATTATAAATGCGAAAGTGTGTCTGTCTGTCTGTTACCTCTTCACGTCCAAACAGCTCGCCTGAATTGTTGAAATTTGTATGGAGATATACTTTGAGTCCCAACTCCCAGGAATGGACATAGGATACGTTTTATCCCGGAAAAATGTACGTTTCCCGCGCGATAAACGAATGTTACCGCAATGGAGTTGCGGGTGTGAGGCTCATAGCACACGGCGTATTTTAAACGCGCAAAAGACGCGCATTCTTGAAACGCGCTTCTTCGGCGCCATAGGGTTGATTCAGACCGCAACGCGCCGCGTAGATGCATTTCCAAATTTCTATGGATTTGACAGATTCGCAAGATGTCTCACGCAATTGAAATCTGTCAAATCCATACAAATTTATGCCGCGCCGCGCCTCGTCTCGCCTCGTCGCGTTGCGGTCTGAATTGACCCTTAGACGCTGATTGTTGCGTTTGCATGAAGCGCGTATACGCGCGTTTGAAGCGATACAAACGCTATAATTATATAATATCGTTGTTAGAGGCGCATTTCACGATCGCCCCGTGTGCTCAAGTTACAAAGTTGCGATCAAATCTCGTTTGAATAGCGTATACGCGCGTAATCTGCGCGTCGTCTGCGCGTTAAAAATACGCCGTGTGCGTCTTATCTTCTTCTTCTTCTTAACAGGTCTTATCTTGCAAGTAATAATAATGTGGTTGTGAGTCTGTCTGTTACTTCACCGCTAAGCGATTTTGATGTTGACATAGATATAATTTGAGTTATATATAGGTTATTCCGGAATAATGTACGGTTCGCGCGCAGTACATTTCAGCTCAACAATTTTGTAAGAATATCTATATAATATTTTTACGTCTTATAACTCTTTTATATGTTAGTATAATAATATTAGGATGCCATACAATACAACACAATACATTTTACTTCTACGCGCCGTTTTGAAATATTTTACTTCCGTTTTTCTATTAAAATGAACCTTATGCTGTCAGCATAGGATCCTGTCGGAAGTTAAATATTTAAGGGTGTTTGTACAACAATGTAAATGTACATACAGTAGATTTACACTAGTCCGCTCGAATCGGCGCACGCACACTAAAGAGTGATTTCAGATAAATTGAAGTTCTATGTTTGTAGTTTTGTACTACAATGCAATATCCATACTAATATTATAAATGCATGTCTGTCTGTCCATCTGTCTGTCTGTTACCCCCCAACCACTGAACCGATTTTGCTAGGTATGGAGTTACTTTGGATCCCGAAATGACATAGGATATTTTTATCCCGTAAAAATACACGGTTTCCACGCAATAAACAAATCTTGGCGCTACGGATTTGCAGGCATCAACTTGTTTATAATATTAGTATGTATACTGTGTTATGTTTCAGGAACTAAGTCACTCTACTGTATGTGTTAACACTATGTCTGTACTACCGCCTGCGGGTGTACTTTGTACAACAAAGGGTGTATTTTTGTGCCTCCTTTGTCGACGCCATCTTTGATATTTTGTTAGCCGATGTTGGGCCCAATTGTGAGTTTTTATACTGTTCCTCCTGAAATATGGGACTTAGAAATAAAATTGTTATTTGCATGATAATATAGTTGAGAGTATTAATATTACGCTAAGGTTTTTTATCAGCGCCCGCAGCCAAGTTTTTTTTTGGTAAAAATAGAAATAAAAGTGTGTAGTGGATATAATGCATAGCATAACGAATTACTACGTGATGACATACGTTAAATTGCATACATTTTTAGTTGGACTGTCACCAAGTCGAAAATCAGGAACTGAATACAAAATAAAATACTTATTTTATGTTGTTTTCAGTATTAGTTGTAATAGCGGCAACATAAATACATAAATATTTGTGACAATTTCAACTATCTGTCCTTGAGCTACAGTTAAGTGATAGACGAACAGACAGCACAGTCGGAGAGACAACAGAATCTTAGTTCAGATTCAGAGCCCAAACTTGTAAAAAGACTGAAAGATTAAACATTATCTACGGTCAAACAACTGCAATTATTATTGTCTACAACTTACAAGTTTAACAAGTTCAATCATGTGGATACAATAGGGGCTCGGTCAAGTCTAAAAGGAAATGTAATTAGTATTGTAGGCCTTCGCTAGTGCTGTGACAAGGTCGATAAAACATGCTAATATTATTGTCTATCTTTCTGTCTAAGTTACAATTTGTTGGAAATTTGGTACCTGTTTGGAATTTATAAGTCACAAGCGACCCGGCCCGGTGTCGCACGGGTATAAAATATATAGCCACTGATAAAATGATTAAAATCGATAGCCTATGATCCTTCATATGGTCTACTTCTTATCTGTGCCAAATAACATAGAAATTGCTTCCAGTAGTTCGCGAGATAAGCCCTTTCGAATAATTTTCCCGTTTTTTCCACATTCTCCTATTAGTATTAGCGTGATAAAATATAGCTTATAGCCTTCCTCAATAAATGGGCTATCTAACACTGAAATAATTTTTCAAATCGGACCAGTACGTCCTGAGATTAGCGCGTTCAAGTTAGCCCTTTCAAATAATTTTCTCCGTTTTTTCCACATTTTCCTCTATTTTTTCGCTCCTATCAGTCTTAGCGTGATAAAATATAGCCTATAGCCATCTTCGATAAATGGGCTATCTAACACTGAAAGAATCATCAAAATCCATTGCGTAGTTTTAAAGATTAAAGGGAACAAAGGGACATGAGGGAAAAAAAGCGACTTTGTTTTATAATAAGTATAGAATGGAATAAGAAGTTAGGTAGTATAGAATGGTTTTGTTGTGGCAAAAATGTATGGTTCCCGCGCGATGAACGAATTTTGGCATAATGAAGTCAAAAGTCAAACAGAGACCACGCGTGGTTTTTCTCGTAAAAACTACTGAAAAGATTTTCATAAATTTTGTTATGGTAGTAGATTAAGCTGGGATATAAGTTATAACATAATATTAGCCGTGGGATTTAAAGGCTATTTTTATGTAAAATAGTTTCAAGCTTCTCGTGAAATTCTCGTCATCCGCTATGCTCATAACAAGCAATTATTAGGAAGCTTAAACTGAGGTTTAATATAGTAACATAAAATATAATAACTGTTTTTATGTGCCTTATTAAAATATACTTATTACTCTATTGACCTAGAAAGACGGTCACATTATAATCTTGGTTTTCTCTGCCTTGTTTTTAATTGAGTTTCATATTATTATCATTAGATTTGTCTAAATCGTGATAGAGACACTAGGTACGATAGGTTTTTAAAGTGAAAACTTCTTAAGCGGTGTTGTGTATTTTTTTGGGATTATCATGCAAAAAATATCGATATAATCGTCACATCCCTACGCTTTAGAAATCATGACAATGGTATACATTGTATTCAGATCACCCCAGCCAATCCGCAGTGGATTTTAGTTTTTTTTAAAGGGCTTTTATTAAAATATACTGTTTACATAGAATTAAAATAATTTAATCAAATTTTCGGAAATACGATCATAGAAGGATGTTTTAAATGACAATCTATGCCGCCATCTTAAAATATCACTTAACAGATAGCTCTTCCAAACTTACACTTTCCTGTCATCCCAATATCATCCGAAATTAACATTTAATAGTCTTTCCACTTTGACCATCTTAATTACTAACCAACTGGTTACAAACTATTAACCAACAAGTGTTTTGGACCATATTATGCCTCCTTGTATAATGTCACTGTATAGACACCAATTGCATACAAAGTAAAGTCACTTACGCGTATGACAATGAATTGCTACAAGATCCTTGAAAGGCTATGACGCAGCCGCTGGCGTGATTTTCATTGACAGTTTCGCATCATTTCCCTAACGACAATGTCATCTGAGTGCAACAAGATTCTTGTAGACTACGAATAATAAAACTTAAGGAAACGTAACTCCCATACTAATACAGTTTTAAATTTGGTTCCATTCGAACTGTCATGTAACGTCAGCCTTTATACCGCTCAAGGTCGCCAAATGTATGAAAAGTGAACCTAAGGTACAAGTAAGTATTTTGGAGCATGTTTTTTGACGGAGTTACTCTTCCTTAGTTTTAATTATTCGTAGCTTGTAGATATGTATTCTTTTGACATGCCAAATTGCAAAATAAAATCATTGGTAAATGAAGCAAACGCTGAATTTAATTTTTTTGACAGTTGTTTTGCATTCATTTCCCCATGACAATTTCATCCAAGCTACAAAATCCTTGTAGCTCATATTGACAAGCCATTGTAGGTATGTTGACATGCTAAATTGTGAATATATATTCAACGTCCATAATAGTTACATTAGTTGTTACAACCAACACAAAAGTATGTTTTAAAACACAAAGCAAAATATTCAAAAGTTTTGCTTTTGTAAAAGTATTCAAGCATTTTACGTGGAGTCTAGATACAAATGGTGCCTAGAATCTAGGTTAAATGGAAAAATTATAAGAATACATTTCATAATACCATACACATTATCTAAAGCTGCTTTTATAAGTTAGTGTTGCCATTTGTGACAGCTTATTTTAAAATGTTGTTGTGGTTTTATTTTATTGTGGCAATCACACTTTTTAAAAGGCGAAAGATTGTGTTTTTGTTAATTCTTTACATAAAAACTACTGAACGGATTTTGATCACTTTAAATTCTAGATTAATACACAGACTACATTTTATCACGAAAAAGAAAAATGTTGTCTTGGGATACTGTTTCAATTAGGCTTGGCTGAAATAAGTTATTCCTATTTACTTATTTATAGGCTTATACTTATTTATACTTATTTATATATATTTATAGTTGATGCCCGCGATTCCGTTATGCAAAAATTTGTTAATCGCGCGGGAACCGTACATTTTCTCGAGACAAAAGGTAGCTTATGTTCTTTCTCGGGATTCAAGGTATCTCCATACTAAATTTCCTTAAAATCGGTTGAGTGGTTTAAGCATGAAACGGTAACAAACAGACAGACCGACCCACTTTCGCATTTATGATATTAGTATGGATTTTTTATGTGTTTAGTGGTTTGGGTTCCATCTACACATAAACTATTAAATGAATAGGAATGTGGTTTCACTGTAGATTTACTGGCAGTCTAGAATATATGCAAGTTTAATCTTAATGCCTAGCTTAGCTATTAACTAAAGTCAGGTTAATAGTTCATGGCTTATTTACTACATACAGGTATAAAATACTAAATGACGCCCGCAACTTTGTTGCGCTAAAATTCGTTTATCGCGCGGGAACCGTACATTTTTCCGGGATAAGAAGTATCCTGTGTCTTCTCTCGGGACTTAAAGTATCTCCATGCCTTTCAGCAAAATCTGTTCAGTAGTTTGGACGTGAAGAAGTAACAGACAGACAGACACACTTTCGCATTTATTAGTATGGATCATGGATGCCGTATAGTTAAGCTACAGATGAACTTTGTGAACTTTTCATCATTGATATTCTTAAAAGTTTATATAATGAGGGTTCAAAATTGGTTTGTGGACGTGGTTTGAATAATAATATATTCATTTGTTTAAAGTTGACAAGTAACACTAATTTAACAATGCCATTTTAGTATTTTTGTTTTGTGAAAAATAAAATTAAGATCATTTCACTTGTAAAGTCTTTTTGTATAAAGCTTTTTTCAGGCTATACAATGAATAAAAAAAGTTTATCTTTCAGAGCTGCGACTTTCAGAGTAAACTCTATATTATTAGGGACACATACACACCCTAAAGTAACATCACTTAGTTTTGTTACACCCTGTACTTCAAGATCACATCTGAGTTACCTTACTGTATCCATCCATACTTAACAATTAACATAACAAATATGTAAATGCGTCTGCCTGTCTGTCTGTCTGTTGCCTCTTCATGTTTAAACCACTGACTCAATTTAATTAAAACTTGGTATGCAAAAAAGTCCCTGGGAAGGACATAGAAGAGTGTTTGTTCCGGAAAAATGAATGGTACCCGCGCGATAAGCAAATTTGTTTTTGGGATAAAAAAATGTTTCGACTACACGGTATAAATTTATTATTATGTACGCAGTTTCAGCCAGCCACAATGTATATTAAACAGTATACTATACTGATCCAATTAATTGTATAACTTCATTACGCCATGGTCTGCGGTCGGTTATACAGGACGGATATTCTGTTAAGCTATTAAAATACCTCTATTCTATTTTAAATTAATATCAATGCAACTTCGTTTTTAATACGTCTAATCCTTCTAATATTATAAATGCGAAAGTGTCTTGCCTTTTCACGTCTATACCGCTGAACCGATTTTGCATAAATTTGGTGTTGCGATACTTTGAATTCCGGGAAAGGACAAGGGATAGTTTATATCCCGAAAAAATGTACGGTTCCGGCGCGATGAAAGAATTTTGGCGCAACGGAGCTGTTGCGGACGTCATCTATTTAACTTATGGATAGAAAACTACGTTGCCCCCAATGTTACATAGTAATATTTTACTATTTAACGTGATAATAATTTGTCGTTGCCAAAAATCTTTAGCACAAAGGAAGATCAAATATAATTAAACCTAACTTAAGTATCGTGTTACTCAAACAAGAGTATTATATAACGGAAACCAGATCACAACAGCAGATGTTTTTGACAACAGAAATTTGATATAGCAATTATTTCCTACGAAAAACCTTTTTCATTTTGAAAAGTACTGTATGTTTCTTGCGACTTGGTTGCGCGAAAATTCGTATATCGCGCGGAAAGCGTACATTTTTCAGGGATAAAAAGTATCCTATGTCATTCCCCTTCTCTTAATCTTAATCGGTTCTGCAGTTTAAGCACGCGAAGAGGTCATAGACAGACACCCTTTCGCACTTATAATATTAAGCAATAAGTAAAGATAGATACACAGAGTTGGCAATAAATGTGCCTCAATTTAGAGCCAATATGATTTGTCATTTAAACTAATTTTTTTTGGCTTTAAAAATTTAATATTATAATCACATTCACATTGCTAAAGACTGAAAAACATTAATTTCATCTTTGAAATACCCAATTTTTTGTTGCATAAAATTTTAATATGTTTGCATCTACGAATAATAAAAAACTAAGGAAGAGTAACTCCGTCAAAAAACATGCTCCAAAATACTTGTCAAAAAAGTGTACCTTAGGTTCACTTTTCATACATTTGCAATATTTAGGTGTAGTCCATTGAAATGTTACATTTGCTTTGCATTTATTAGAGGACGCAATTTTATTTTTGGAATATGTTAGGGGGGTCAATAGAAGCTTAACCTCAATTTTGTGGGGTCGTCACTCTTGTCTCCCGGCCGCCATCTTGAAAACAGGGGTGACAACACTATTTTCGTGATATCTCAGAAACTATAAGTCTTCATTTATTAGAGGACGCAATTTTACAAAAATAAAATTGCGTCCTCTAATAAATGCAATATTCGGTCCTAAAATTGTAACATTTCAATGGACCTTGAGCGGTATAAAGGCTGACGTTACATGACAGTTCGAATGGAACCAAATTTAAAACTGTATTAGTATGGGAGCTACGTTTCCTGGGTTTATTATTCGTAGGTTTGCATACATTTTTGTATTTGTTACTTCACGCTAGGATAATCCGTACAGAATTGTTTTGCAGCAAACAATATAGCTTAACGATTTGCAAGCTGAGTAAGCTGTTTTTAAAATTGTTCAATTTGTATACAGTTTTCCAGAATAGCCTGAGCAATTAGCAACTACGAGTATAACCCGACTGTGTAAAAAATAAATATAAAAGATTAGGTTGACGCAACTCCGTTGCGCAAAAATTCGTTATTATTAATTCGAGAGTATGTCTGTCTATCTGTCTGTCAGTTAGCTCTTTACACCTAAGCCGCTGAACCGATTTTGGTGAAATTTGGTGCGAAGATACTTTTATCCCGGAAAAAACGAGCGCTGAAAGAGCAATTTTTTGTGATTTGAATGCCCATAAAAATCACAAAAAAATACATTGTTCCCGAGCGACATGAATTCTCCCATACAAAACTAAGAAAAGCACAGCGAACTCTATATAGACGACCCATGTCCCATACACACCCTAAAGAATTATCACCTAGTTTTGTGACACCCTGTATACGTAGACTAAAATCAGTATCCTTCTTTTTAACTTCGCTGTTGTCGAGTAAAAATAACATAATTATAAAGTAACATTATATTATAGAAGGCTTCGCTCCTAATATCATTAATCGTATTACGTATAATAGGATCATAATGGTAGGCGCTTTGCTTTATAATGACGCACCGGTTTCGTTGACGGTAGCTGGTTTCATTGAAACCAGGGCGGATACGAAGTAATTGTATAGTGCCCAATTGTGTGCGCAATGCACAAGATCACTCTCTATTCCTTTACTCTCATACCCCAGTGGGACGGACGATCGACACGACTGGCGAGAGATCAGGCGCAGGACCGACGTTTTAGATGTTTTGCTTAATTATAAACTAGCTGTTACCTGCGACTTACCTGCTGATGTAAAAAACTAATACAGAAAAAAAGGGAATAAAAATTCAAGCTAATAAAAAGATTTTGTTCTGCACAGAATCCTTCAAATTCTTCACACTTGGCAATTTTTTTACCAAGTACTTTACGAAACATAAAGTTAAACAAAAGATAGTATCTTTGACCAATTTCTTATTTAAACATACCTGCATTATACCTTACCGATTTCAAAAGAGTGCCTAACGCTGATAAAAAGTTTTCACATCGATAAAAGATATTTGATGACGTCAAAGCTGAAAAGAGACAGAAAATAAGCGAAAACGAGAAAATTAAGGCGATATCATAAATTTTCTTTTTTGGCAGACTTCACCCATACTCTTTTGTTTGTCGAATAAACTATCCGTTGTCATGGCAACCTATTTATGTAATGGTCTGTGAAAGCTATTCTGTGTAGTTATAAGTAAAATAAAATTGCCAAGTACGAGTTGGACTCGCGCAGGAAGGGTTCCATACCGTTGTAGAGCAAAAATAGGCAAAAAAATGTTATTAAGGGTGCACCATAAGTTGTATGTCTTATTTATTTTTTCATTAATTATTAATTTTATTTTGTTTTTAGTTTTAATTGTTATAAATAGCGACAACAGAAATACACAATCTGTGAAAATTTCAGAAGTCTAGCTATAGCGGTTCTTGAGATACAGCCTGATGACAGACGGACAGGGTCCCGAACCTCGATTTTACCCTTTGGGTGTATGTAACTTTTGATACCGTGTGTAAGCTATAAGCCATTATAAAACAAAAAATACAAACGCAACGCACCTGCAGCTCTTCTGATGTTGCGAGTGTCCATGGGCGACGGTAGTTGCTTTCCATCAGATGACCCGTTTGCTCATTTGCCCCTTATTTTATAAAAAAGAGGTTTTTCAAGTTGTCCTCGACTAAATCATTTTCAATTTTTAGGCTTTAACCTTTCTGATAAAACTTTGCGTGTCACACGCAACTCGTCACGGAAATAAATGTCTGTCAATAGAATCGGAAAAATATACCCGTCAAATATAATTGAAGACGTGAGTGGAAGAATCGAACAAGTAACATTTCGTAACATTCGGACAGTAATTAATTTTTTTCCTTATTATTTTAATGAAACTTGTAACATATCTACTTCATAACCTAGCTAATGTATCTGGCTACACATAGAATCCATAGTTTTTCTATTTCAAATATTTTTTCCGGACCTAAAGCCTCCATTTAAAGAAAAAAAAATGGAATGTTTTTGCATGCTACTTACCTTATTCTTCCACTCACGTCTTGAATTATCATCAGCCATGCCCTATATCCGTAACCTTGAGACGAGTCACTATTTCCATGACGTGTCACGTCTCATGGTTTGGCTATAACTGATATTATACATGGTGTAATATAAAAGAGTAACAATACTTTAGGGTGTGTATGTGTCTTATGTATTGAGTGTACTGTGAAAGTAGTGACAGATTTATACTTTTGGCTTCTATGTTTGTTCAGAAATGCCTGAATATCATGAATTTGCCTATACAAAATTTAAAAAGTAACTCTTTCAGCGCTGCTGCTTTCACAGAGAACTCTTTATAAGGGTCCCATGCATACCCTCAAGTATTGTCACTTTATTTTGCTACACCCTGTATGTGAAATACAGGGTGTAACAAAACAAAGTTTGAAAGCAGCAGCGCAGAAAGCATAACTTTTGACTTCTATGCTTCTATAAGAAATGCCCTAACATAATTTGCCCATGGAATAATAATAAAGAAAAAATGTATCACTTACTTCTATTACAAATTATATTATAGTAATATGCTTAGATATTTAAAACTACGCAAAGGATGTGGCAAAACAACCGTTTGCTGGATCACCTTACTGTAAATACTCGCTGTCATACTAGTCAATATAATTAACGCTTTACAGAACCCAGCCAAGCGTGTAATAGGCTAGAATAGACTTAGTAATCTAGTGTTTATACTTGTTACCTAGTATTAACAAGGTAATAAGTACTAATAGGTTTAAGACTTAGAATATAAACCTAGGATAAACTTACATTTTCTTACTGTAGTATCTATAAAGTTAACGCTCGACCGATATGATAAAATTGCTTAAATGCGCTTTTGAATTGCGTACACACACATAATATTATAATAGATCTAGATGAGTCTTGTAACGCCGTTGCACTAAAAATTCGATCATCGCACTGGAAATATCTTATGTCCTTTCCCGGGTCTCATCTCCATACCAAATTTCGGCAAAATTGGTTAAGTGGTTTGGACGTGTCAAGGCAAAATTGTGTCCTCAGAATTAGACAGACTAGGAATTATTCTGGTCAGGAAGCTAGCTATTATAAGTAATTTTTTGGCATCAACATCTTATTTTAGGGTCCCAAAAAAGTTTCGTAACCTTTGGATTTTTCTGTCATTTTGTCTATTAGCTAATAGCTATCTGCATGTTGGGCCAAGTTGAATAACCATCATTGGCACCACGATTGCATAGCGGACATGGACAATCCTCGTCGATTGTTGACCAATATGCCCATACACGTTCAAAATCGCCAGTATTTGTCTAACATAGGCTTATGTTCAGCAGCATCATAATATGCGTGCTGATGATGAAAATCTCATATTACATGTTCATATAATATGGTAGTAAAACGTTATGACTTCTTTTATTATTTCGCGGGAAAAACAATATGCTATAAGAAATTATTACAGAATGAATGGACTATAGTAAAAATTCTTATCAAAATCATGCTAAGGTTTTGGATATTATATTAAGATTTTCTTTCGACGAAGGCCGTAGAAACCGTACACTTTCTGTGGATAACATTTTTAGACATTTAATATGTGAGTGTCATCTATATGAATATTATAAATGCGAAAGTGTCTGTCTGTTTGTCTGTGACCTCTTCACGTCATAACCGCTGAACCGATTTTGCTGAATTTTGGTATGGCAATACTTTAAGTCCCGGGAAAGTACATATTTGATATTTTTATCCCGGAAAATGTACGGTTCCCGAGCAACAAACGAATTTGAGCGCAACGGAGTTGCGGGCGTCATGAAGTAGCCTGCATTTTATCATGTGGTTCAAGCAATGGGAAAAAGCTTGTATAGTTTAAGAGTTGTACAAAATGTCTTTCTTTATATTTCCTGTTTTTTCACTGTTCATTACTTAAGTACCTTCGATAGTTACAGAGATTGTGAGAATGTGACAGACTGACTTATTATAACTAGTCACGAAACGCACAATCACGCTAAAACGTACCTTATCACAAGTCAACTAGTCCTAAATTAGATGGGCCGATTTAAAGGTGTGTTGTGCTATTAGAGTGTGTTGCTTACTGCATTAGAATAAGGTTCAAATTGGCTCTTTGTTTGTATAAACTACTTAAGAAAGGACATACTTCTGTCTTCTAATGACGATTGTATATTTTGTTGTCATTTTGTCATTAAGGCCGTCCCCCGAGCAAACGACCTCGGCCATACATTTGCCGCGTTGCCGAGAGCGCACCAAAACCCTATTTTTTTACTTATCTTAGTTCAAAATGGACCTAAAAAAAATTTAAGACGGGGATGTAGTTCATGATATTGTCGATCTATTGGCGTGTGTTTTAAATAAAAGTAATTTGTAAATCCTAAGGAGATGCGGAATGTATGCTTGAATTTTAATAAATTGGTTTTACTTTGGAAGCTGATATCATGACCATAATAAACAAAAATAGAAAATTTTAAACGGGGAAAGGAATGTCGATATACTGAAGATTATTGCTGTATTTTTATTATAACTTTGTAGCTTTCAAATTATGAGTTTATAGGGCTTGAAATACGGTAAATTACGGTATCTCCGTAAGGAACGCCCTTAAGTTTGATGATCATTTTCTTGTAGTCCACTCACAATTCAAACAATCGCATTATTATGAAGTTCTTGGTGATTAAGGGTTGGACCTCATCTGGCAGCAGGAATTGCCTTTTTTCGTCGCCCTTTCTCTTTCTGTCGCTTAGAACTGCCATTTGCTAGACCGAGACAGATAGCATAATGGTCGCATAATGGTCGCCTCGAGGATTCCGTCGCATGCTATCGCATTATGCTATTTTACCCTTAGCCTATCAATCCCCGTAAGGCCCAAGTGGGCCGCTATAACAAAAGATTTCCAAGAATTGGCGATCGAAGGATTAAGTAATGTTTTACTTGACCATATATTATATTCCTTACTAATATTGTGAATGCGAAAGTGTATCTGTCTGTACGTTTGTTTGTGGTGGCAAAGACCATCCATCATTTCTATCTGTCTGTTATCTCTTCACGCCTAAACGGCTGAAACAATTTAGATGAAATTTGGTATGAAAATACGAGGCAGTACCTAGGATAATTTACAATGCGAAAAATGTACGGTTACCACGCCACTTTCCTGCGCAAAGGAGTTGCGGACATCAACTAGCATAAGAGCCAGTCCACACGAGCGCTGCGCCAACGCAGCGTTATCACGAAGCAGTCTTAACGTCAACACCCCCTCCCGCTTTATCTAGGGGGCTGCAGCTGTCCGTCATGTGTGCGTTGCGACGACGCAGCGCGCCGTGTGAACAACTTGGTTATTTGTATGTAAAACAACGCAACGGCAGCGCTGCGTCGACGCAACGCGCCGTGTGGACTGGCTCTTAGGTTGTACAAACGGTGATCAATATAAGAGAGATTTCTGTCGATTTCACAAAGGAACAGAACAATTTTCTCGTTTCGTGACCAGAGTAACAAATATCTTACGTATTTCTCTCGGCAAATGTACAGAAAGATAGTCGATTGCAGGGAAAATTGAAATTATTTCAAACAGAAATAGAGTAAATAAATCGTATTGAGGTTATAATAACAATGCAAACATATTTTAAAACTAGATGGCGCCTGCAACTCCGTTGCGTCAAAAATCGTTTGTCGCGCTGGAACCGTACATTTATTCGGGATAAAAAATGGAATGAAATGAAAATATTTATTTCTAAGTAGGCTAACAAAGTTAACACTTTTAGAACGTATACTCAGGTGCCCTTTCCCGGGACTCAAAGTATATCCATACAAAATTAAAAAAAAATCGGTTCAGCGGTTTGGACGTGAAGAGGCAACAGACAGACAGAAAGACAGTCACTTTCGCGAAAAAAAACGCAATAAGAACTCTCCTTTTGTCCTTTCTCGTTTTTCAAAGATAATTTGCTAAATAAATAGGTTCAGGCGTTGAGATGTGAAAAGGTAACAGACAGACAGACACATTTTTCACGGATTGAGGATTCATGTAATAGCCATTTTACTGACGCACTCAGAAACTGTATATTATTTTATTGACTAATAATAATTAACTTTATTGCATAAATATATAAACTCTAAGTCAAAATCTTCATTAATTTAAAGTTAAGTAATCGCTAAACGTGAGTTAAGTACATTCAAAGACATTAAACAAGATTATAGAATCTAATACATACGAATCAAAGCAACAGCTAGAACTCTGTTGTGAGAATGTAACATCTAGAACTCGATCACACGTCCCTGAGGACTAGGTGCCCTAAATAATTAATGTGGCTAGATGCACTAGATTTAGGTATTTTTTTACTAAAATTTTTATTACGTATGAACAAAACTAAAACTGCATTATTCACTAGATTCCCGCATCGTCCGAATAAAGGAATTCCTCGGGAACCGTAGATTTTTCCCGCAAAAAGTAGCCTATGTCTACTCTCGTGATCTAATCTATAGCCGTGTGAAATTATATGAAAATCGGTCCAGTAGTTCGTAAGATTAGCACGTTTGAACAAAAAAATACACGTGTATACGTGGTGCACTCGGGACTGCCGCGGCAAACACCGTGCTGAAGTCTGGTAACGCCGTGCCGGTTTTAGGCTTTTTTCGTTACGGAATTTGATTCGGTCGCCGAGCTCAAAGCCCGCGATAAAAGCTATGCAATAGTTTAGTATTCATGGCCGAACGGCGAACATTGAACCTTTTTAGAAGTCGGTTAAAATACGCGACGAACCTACTTTTAGTTCATTGCCTAAAACGCTAGCATGCTAACCTCATAATTACGCTAAAATCGAGTTTTCCGTGACTTGCCAGTGCCACGAAAGTCTAATTATTCCGAGTGCATTGATTAAGTGGAACTAAAGACGATAACTCTAGAAAGTTTTCAAAGTTCCAAAAGGTTTATTACTCCGGTTCATTAAAGACTGCCGTAGTTTCGATTGCTTTTGTTCTTGGAGAATTAAAAAAACAAGTGTCAAAGTTTTGACGTTTCTTCTTCTTTTTTATTTACCCCCGACAAATTAAGAAGTGTTTTATAAAGGTGTCACTGTTGTGTGTGCGTTTGTGTGTGTCTGTCAGTCTGTCTGTGGAATCGTAGCATCCAAACCGAGGTAGACCGATTTTGATCTAGTTTTTTGTCCGAAAGCTGAAATGAATGTGAGTGTTTTAGCAGTAGTTATCGTCAGCATGAAAAATTTCCAGTGATTGATTAGTTCATGCATTCTGATTCCTGACTTTTGTATGGATTTTTTTTAATTTATGTTATTTTTATTCTCAAATATACAGGGTGAAATAAAACTAAGTGAATACTTTAGGGTGTGTGTATGGTCCTCCATATAGAAAATTTTGCTCTTTCGTCGCTGATACTTTCACAGTGAACTATATATAAAAGACACATGCATACCCTAAGGTATCACTTAGTTTTGTTACACCTTGTATAATAGTAGGGGAGCGTTTTTTTTATTTTAGCGGTGGGTTCAGAAACTGCAGCCATTTTAAAGTTTTGAAAAAGAAAATATATTCAGAAAATTGCTTATTTCGGTAAATCCTGGGTTTTATTTTATCTTTGGTGTTGAGTGTACCTTGTGATTTACACTCGCCTTTTGAAATAAGGATATTCATAATAAATCATCACAATAATGAGTCCTAAGAGGAAGGAAGGTGTCAAGACGGCTCGAATTGTCGCCATTAAGAGTTAAAATGTTCCCTCGAGAGCCTTTGAATTTGGAGAATATATAAATAATGTGTTACAATCTCACTTTTTCCTTATGTTTCAACTTTTATGTATGTCATATTTTATGCTACATAGAATAGGTTGTTTATTTATTCTTTCTCAGTTTATAGTCATAAGGGAAAGACGCGACTGAATTTCTCAGTTTCAGACTTGGCTGAGTTTTCCCAATTCTAAGATACATCAGATACATAAATATTATACCCTTTTGATAGCAAATATTTTTAGAAGTTAGAATCTTATACTATAAAAATGGATTTCCAAATGTATTAGTCGCGCTAAAACTCGAAAATGGCTGAACGGTTTGGGCTGATTTTAATCTTAAAATATTTGTAGAAGTCCAGGGAAGGCTTTAAAGTGACACGAAGTTCACCGGGACAGCTAGTAACCTATATATTTGTTTTTATTTCCAAATAAAATATCCCACTATCTGCCAATGGTTAGAGTATAAGCCCTGCAAGAACAGCTAGCTAGGGTAACAAAAGTAATCTTATACCAAAAATACGTGTGGCACTCGGGGATTGCCGTAGTAAAGCTATCGCATAGCATTTTTTTATAAACTTATGCAATTATAATTCGCATACGTGTAGTCGCACGCACACAAATACTGGCCGAAGTCTGGCAACGTCGCACCGACCGTCAAAGCGGTGCGGCAACGTCGCTCCGAGTCACATCGAGAGGAAGTCTCGCGAACTCAAACGACGTAAGACGAATGTTAGGTGTTTTTCGTTACGGATCGGACTCAAGGCCCACGATAAATATGCAAAAGCTTAATAAAGTGTTCTATGTGACATAAACATTAATTATTGAATATCTTCTTCCACAGAAGACAAGTCAAAAGAAACCAAGCAGGGGGAGACGTCCGAAGAGGAGGCAGCTCGGAAGATCCAGGCGGCGTTCAGGGGACACCAGACCAGGAAGTCCATCATGAAGTCCGCCAAGCCCGAGCCGGAGCCGACCAGGGCCGAGCTGGAGGCGGAGTTCAGAGCTGATGACAAAGGTAGGTGGAACATGTTTAGTCAAATGAAGGTAGGTGGGAGATGTTTAGTCCAGCAGTCTGCCAAGGCCTAGCAAGAGCCAGCCGATGCTGAGTTCAGAGCTGATAACAAAAGTGGAAGATGTTTAGTCAAAAAAAGGTTTTTTTCATAAGGAAACTACGTGAAAAGTGATAATTTCGGTGGGAACTGTTTTTGATAATGGGAAGCATCTTTTTCGGCAGAAATAGATATTCTTATGGTTGATGCTGAAGCACGCCTTCAGGCAAGGGAATATTTCTGGATAAAGCTTTTGGCAAGGGAGAATTTCTGGTTTTTGCTGTTTATGGCAAATGCAGGAATTTATGTGGATGCACAGTTACTGTCTGAATTGTCAATAAGAGATAATTTATTGGCACAGGGATTCTTTTTTTTTATGAAAACGATAATGGAAAAACATACTGAAGCTATCTTTGGTTTAAATGGAGCATTTTTAAACCGAAAGTAAACGGTAGTGTGCCTGTCTCTCTATTTATAAAACTTTCCTAATATTAGGAAGATGATAAAAAATATCGATAAAAAAGTCTCACTCTTTCCTGAAAAATCTCTGCACAATAGGGTAAAGAGGCACTTATTCCTTTCTCACTGCGCGTGAAAAATCTCTGCACTAGAGATACATCCTTGGATGACGTCACACTCTTTGATCCCGGCGTTACGTCTAATCTCGAAAATCCCGTAATTTCCGGGATTCCATTATCCGTTTTTGGCCCAATTAGGTCTGCATGTTAATATTAGAGTAGGACTTTGTAGTAGCATTAGTATACAATGAGATTGCACTCTGAATACATAATGGCGGCTGGTTTGCGGGCTGTTTTGTAAAGAAAATGAACGTAAATATAGTTTGCCGAGGATTATTTTCGAGGTTATGTAAAATATTAAGCTGATGCGGCTTATGAAAAGCTGGAGGATTTAGAAAGAGCATGTTGTGAGAATCAAGGACACCATACTTGTGTTTAAAAGCTACGCGAAAATTGTAGAAGTAATAACAGAATTCAACTGGAGCCATATGTTTTTCCGCCATAAAATAAACACACCGGCAAAATTAGAGGAACATAACAAAATTTTATTTTTTTTGAAAATTATTCGCTGTTTTTTATATAATTATTTATTTATTAAATAATTGACGATTAAAAGATAAAACTTATATAAATTTAGGGCATAAAAACGTGTAAAATAGAAAAAATCTGCAAAAATCAAAAATTAAGAAAAATCTTTGAAATTTCAGTAGTAAGTTTTTAAATTAAATTTATTTATTTTTACTTAAGAAATGCCATGTCTAAAGCGTGTAATGCCTTCTATGGATCTCAAGAGGGTCTGGATACGCCATTCCATGCTTGCATTTTGATTGTCGATCATTTCCAGTGGGATATTCTTCTACTCCTCCAGTAGCGCCAACTCGAGCTTCTGAACACATTTTGGAGCTGGAATTTTAACTCGTACCGTTCACCAATTGATGTGCCATACGTCCTCAATCGGATCCACATCCGTAGACCGTGCTGACCTCTCCACCTGGGCTACGCCAGCATCATTTAGGTAATAATACCCGATTTTTTTACTCTATGGATGCGCATAAAATTGAAGTTACTGCCTAAAACTGTGTAAAAGGCACAACATGCAGTTCTAGGATGTTTGTGCTATAGCCCTGTACTGTCAAAGTACCATCATTAACAATCATCAGCTCCGTGCGGGCTCCAAATCATATGCCACCCCAAACCATTACGAAGCCTGCATGATAGGCCACTGTGTCCGTTAAGTTTGATGGTCTATAGCGTTCCTTACAATTTATCCACATTCTTTATCGCCTGTCAACAAAATTTACACAGAGTTTGCTCCCATCACTGTACAGCACACGATTTCACTCACTTGTTAAATTTTGATGTTCACGCGCAAATCTTAGCCTGGCTCTTTGCGGTCCTGTCTCAAGTTTTGGTGCCCTTGCTGGCACTTTTGAGTTTAATTTAACTTCTTTGATTCTTCTTCTTACTGTACAATCACTTACACGTCCATCTCGGACCTGTTCCGACAGGTTTCGTCGCTGCAAAGCAGTTTGAGGTCGATTTCTTAAGGCTTGTACCCTTACAAAACGGTCATCCTGAACCATTGCCACTCGAAATCTGCCTTGTTCTCGTCTCCAAACGTAAGATCCAGTCTCTCTGTAGCGTTGAAAGTTACGATGGACCACGAAAGCCGACACACCTAAGGCCTGACTGACCGAACGGTAGGTGTGACCTTTCGCTATCGTGGTTACAGCTCTAGCAGTCGTAGATGCTGGAAAATTACTAATTTTGTATCTAAGCAATGTGTTCTTCCAAAAACCAAACAATCAAATGAGCTGGCGTACCTTGTACCCCGCTAAAAACGCCATTCTTATCAGAAACACTTACAACGTCAATCATCGAAAAACACTTAGTAGGGCATAATTGCAATAAAAATCTGTTAGCTTCCCAGTTGTGTTCAATATTTCATTTCTTAAATGAGCTTAGAAACTATGAAAAAGGATTTCACACAGCCCGACCCACTTGAATTCAAGTTGTGGCCCTTTTTACCTATGTTCCGCTAATTTTGCCGGTGTGTGTATCTTAAATTCTGCCACGTGTTCGGCCCAGGAGTTCAAGAGCCTATTCGATGCAAACAAACAATGGTTTTTAATAATTATGGATATAATAATATGTCGTTGGTAAAAGTAGCCTAACTTCTGTGGCCTAACATAAAATAATGGTCCAAGAAATTAAAAAAAATTAATTGAATGAAGAAATGCATAACGTTTCTGAATGTAATGTCTAGGTTTTACAAAATTATTGATTTCAACATTATGCGTTGTAAGCTATATAATATTTCTCTAGAATAAAGATCCTCACTTCAGTATTGACTTTAGGTACATTATTTATAATATTATGTCATTAGTGAGCAAAGTCACGTAAAACAGCCATTCGATATACACTGAGAAGCCATACTTTATAATACTTTAATCTTACAAGAAAACAAACCACAACATAAGCACAGGTAATAGGATAACGTTTGTGTTCGACTTGACTGCGTTTATCACCATCACCACCTTCATCATCATCATCATCACCTTTTATATCATCACCACCATCATTTTCATTTTCATTAACACCATCACCATTATTCGCAACATAAGCGCTGGTGATAGGATATCGCTTGTGTTCGACGTTTATCACCGTCATCTTTACTCTTATCACCTTTTATATCATCACCATCACCACTTTCGGTATCACTAACTTGATCACCATACGTATTGTCATTATGACTAACGTTTTTGTCACTATTATAGTCAAAATTATTATCACTACCACATCACTACCGTTGCACTAACACTTGTTTATCGCGCGGAAACTATACATATTTTCTTCGGGACAAAAAGTATCATATGGGAATCCTTTCCAGGGACTCAAATATTCATATACAGCAAAATCCGTTGAGCGGTATCGGCATGAAGAGGTTAACAGACCGACATACACACGTTCGCATTTAGGTACTTATTAGCATGAATTACCAAAACTACGCCTTGATCTGAACAAACAAAACTAAAGTACATAATTAATTAACTAATTAATCAAAACATTATAATAATCTACGCTGGAGCTCGGGATTGTGTAACAAACATCCAACATTCGCATTTCCCTAATTAGTTACCTGGTAAATTCATGTTGGATTGGTTCAACAATTATTATCCTTTCTAATCCATACTAATATATAAATGCGCAAGTGTGTCTATCTGTCTGTCTGCCTATTACCATAATTTAAATTCTGGAATTCATGTTGCATTGTGGAAGTCAATAATTATTACTCTTACTAATATTATTAATGAAATGAATGACTGTTTGTATGTTACTTCTTCATGCCAGAACCACTCAGTCGATTTTGCTGAAATTTGGTATGGAGAAGTCGTCTATACAATGTTGGAATTACTTTTTGCCACTTTCATATAAAAAACCCTTTAAAAAACAGAATACCTATAACTGCCCGCTAACTTGGCGATCGTCCTTTTTCACCTGGCATATGGGAGACGGGCGTAAGTGTGAAGAGAGCAGTAGAAAAGAGAGTACGGGCTCTTAACATAGTAATATTTATTTATTTCTAGATGCGTTATCATCAGTCAGTCAAGGTGTAACGACACGAGCCCTCACAAAGCTCGGCTTTTAGCTAGTTATAAATCATGATCACTCAAAGTTAAAGCCACAGTAACTTGGCAGCACTCTCAAGACGAATGATCACGATTCACGCACCAAAACAAACCAATTTGACGACTCCAACGTGTGTGCCATTAAAGTGTGTGGTTTAATCAACTTAATGACAACTTTATGGCACGTTAACGACCCGTTACTTGGCATGGCTGTCACAGATTTCATTATAGCTTTGTTTTCCAATTTAATCCTTATTCTTACTAATACAAATGTAAAAGTGTGTTTGTTTGTCTGTCTGTCTTCACGTTAAAACGGATGAACCGATTTTGACGACATCTAATATATATCAATCTCCTGTCACGATGTTTGTCCGCAATGAAAACTACTTAACCGATTTTAATGTTTTTTTTTAAATGTGTGCTTTTTTCCAACTTGAGAGATAGGATAGCTATAATCTTTAATTATAGTCGCAATTTTATTTTATTGCAAATTATTACAAACACTATTAGCTCTCACAGATAACAAGCAATCTAAAACATATCCAACAAGATTTTTTACTTAAACGCGGCGTCACCTTAACAAAAAGTTTTGTTCGACATCTGACAACGCTTCTCACAACATGTCGGATTTTGGTCGGATTGTTTACTATCTATCCTAGTAGCGCCCTCTGCTTTGCGTAATATTATCAACGTGATATTTACGGCTTTTGCAGTGGAATATTCCACTTTGCTACGGGATAATCGGTTTACCTTTGATCCTGTAACTTTGTAACCCGTAGCAACCTTTGAAACATAATCCTTTACTGCTCAGCCTTAGTTCTATAAGTATACAGGGTGAGCCCGTGTCCTTGGAAGAACTTAGATCGGAACGCGTGTTAGATGTGATAGTGCATTTGTTTTGGGATGGTATTACATGAAAACGCAGGTCTATTATACTGTACTCGGCGAAACATGGCGGTAGCGGTCATTGACTCCCTGTCAAAACCTTGTCATTTTCTATACAAAGCCGCAATTGACAACATCTGACGCTTCATTGTCAATCGCGGTTTACATAGAATATATATATATATATATATATATATATATATATATATATATATATATATCTGTATATATTCTGTACGTTTATAATAAAGCTGAAGAGTTTGTTATTTTGTTTGTTTGAACGCGCTTACTACTGGTTGGAATTAAAATATATTTTTTTGTGTTTCATAATGGCTGGTTTAATGCTCTAAGTTGATAGACCATTTATCGAGGTACGTTAAGTCTATAGAACTTCGTGCTGCGACAGGGGCAAAGAATCAGAGGAAAATGTGAAAAAACACGAGAAAAATTGTTTGAACGTAAACCGAACCGAATTTGATGTTAAATGTGGCACGTAGGCTAAAATGGTCGCTTGAAGAATCATATAATGAATTGTGATTCATTATATGAATTCTTTTTTTTTTTTTGTCGCAAAATTGACACTGTCTTGGCAATTCAGATGACTAAATGTAGATTAACAAAAAATTAAGAAATTTTAGAAATCGGTCAAGCGTGAGTCGGCCGATCTACGAACTTTAGAGGCTACTTCCAAATGTCCTAGCGTTATGAAATTTAGCACACAGGTCGTGTGTTATATTATTATGTATGTGTTACGATAAATTAAGAAATTTAAGAAATCGTCAAGCGTGAGTCAGTTCATCTATGAACTTTAGATAAAAATTCTTATGTACCAGTGATATAATGAGGCATCTAATGAAAGTATTGTTTATATCGGGCGTAGCACAAAAAGAAAACATAGGTAGGATTTCTTGAAAAAAAGTATTGAAATCCCACCAAAAACATACCTGTTAAAATAGGGCCTAGTTCCTATAGGCTAACTGTTGGTCTAAAAAAAGAGTTGAAATCCAATCCAATGCCAAGTTCAGATGCACTTCATCGATCATAATCATCTTCATCAACAGCCTGATCCATAATACTTCTAAATTTGAACTTGGCAGGTTTTTGTGCTATGCGTTACACTTGATTAATTATATAATTAGATAATATTAATAGAATTTAAATAACCTGCCAAGTTCAAATTAGAAGTATTATGGATCAGGCTGTTGATGAAGATGATTATGATCGATGAAGTGCATCTGAACTTGGCATTGGATTGGATTTCAACTCTTTTTTTAGACCAACAGTTAGCCTATAGGAACTAGGCCCTATTTTAACAGGTATGTTTTTAGTGGGATTTTTTTTACAAGTAACTTCGTTCCATCCGGGTGTCCCTTGTCACCTCTTAAGTTTTTTATAATAGGTACTGTAGTGCTTGAGACAATATTTTAAATGTCCGTATGGTTGCCCAAGCACATACGACATTCTCGCAACATAGTCGGCCTAGTCCAGAGGAATGAGCAGGTCAATACGTCTGGGACTAACCATGTGCGGGTTTCACCGTACACGCGTCCGTATTATGTAGGTACTGGACCTGGGATCGAACCTGCACCCTCTCGAGTGCACACCAAAGGTTTAAATCGTCCGGACAACGCTATCAAAACGTTTGTAAATCGGTGCGTTACCCCAACGCAAACGCTAACGCAACGAATATGGCCTCGCTAAAAGAAATAAAAGGAAATTCATGTACGCGCGTCCGTTAATCTTAATTCACAGCGTCTTATAAAAAATTCAAACCCCTCCCAGCTATCTGCGAATTATATTTTGAATAAAAAAGTTTATTCATTACCGAGCTGTTTCGTATCTTTTTTCGTAATTGGGAACGACTGTCTTGAGATCAATTTTGATGGTTCTGTGTTTTGTTTTTTGAGTTTCAAGTTTAAATTTTGAAAGTTAAAAGTATATGTGGTACTCGGTGACTGCCGCGGTAAAGCTAATGCATAGCCTTTGTATCGACTTATGCAATTATAATTCGCATACGTCTAGTCGCACGCACACAAACACCGTGCCGAAGTCTGGCAACGCCGCACTGTGCTAGTCGGAGTAGGAGGTGTTAGGTTTATTTTCGTTACGGAGTTTCTTGATTCGGTCGCCGCGCTAAAAGCCCAGTAATAAGCTATGCAATAGCTTAAAATACGAGTGGCACTTGGGTACTGCCGCGGTAAAGTTATTGCATATCATGATTTCTTAAGTTTTCGCGAGTATCACTCATGATATTATAAGTTTAAACACTTACGGATTTTGTCGCGGAGCACTTTTATTAATCCCGACGTTTCGGCTACTTTGCAGCGGCCGTGGTCACGGGCGGACTGAGGTGACAGGTGTCCAATTTCTTGAAGTTATCCATCTACCCGACGACTCATCAATTTTTGTTTGCGTTCCGATCTACGCAGAATGAACTCACAGTGTCTTGAAGCCGAGGTGTCATGGATTTGTGCTTGAGTTTGTTTATTACTGGATCCCAACTAGATGGCAGCACCCAACCATCTTCACGGTTAAAATTAGGGTGTTTTTTAATTTCTATGGCCTCGCGTATCATTCTTGGGCGGTATCGTGCTTCTTTTGCCAGTACTTGTGGCTTATCAAATCTTATGTAATGGCGAGGTTGATCCAGTGTGTGTTCACAAATCGCGGACTTGGTGTTTCTACGGTGTTTGACATCTGCAATGTGTTCCTTGATCCGGGTTTTGATGGACCTTTTGGTTTGCCCTATATAAGAGAGGCCACAATCACAGTCGAGTTTGTAGATTCCTGCATCTTGAAGGGGTAAGTTGCATTTCACTGATGGTAAACATTGGCTGATCTTTTTGGGCGGCTTAAAGTATGTTTTTATTGAAGCTTTCCTTAGAATGTAGCTCACTTTATCAGTGACTCCCTTTATAAATGGTAACACTGCAGGTAATCTTTCAACTGTAGCCGGCTTCACTCGGTTGCTGCTCTGTTTGCGTGGCACCCGAAGCTTATTGTCGCGTAAAACTTGTGTAACATGATGAAGCTCGGTATCCACATGCTGTTCATCGCAGATTCCTCGCGCTCTTTGAAATAAGGATTTTCCAACAGTACTTAACTGTGCTGGGTGATGATGGGAATCACCATTTAAATACCTGTTTGTGTGTGTAGGTTTGCGATACACCGTATGACCTAATGTGCCATCAGGATTCCTTATTACTAATACGTCCAGATGTCAAACACCGTAGAAACACCAAGTCCGCGATTTGTGAACACACACTGGATCAACCTCGCCATTACATAAGATTTGATAAGCCACAAGTACTGGCAAAAGAAGCACGATACCGCCCAAGAATGATACGCGAGGCCATAGAAATTAAAAAACACCCTAATTTTAACCGTGAAGATGGTTGGGTGCTGCCATCTAGTTGGGATCCAGTAATAAACAAACTCAAGCACAAATCCATGACACCTCGGCTTCAAGACACTGTGAGTTCATTCTGCGTAGATCGGAACGCAAACAAAAATTGATGAGTCGTCGGGTAGATGGATAACTTCAAGAAATTGGACACCTGTCACCTCAGTCCGCCCGTGACCACGGCCGCTGCAAAGTAGCCGAAACGTCGGGATTAATAAAAGTGCTCCGCGACAAAATCCGTAAGTGTTTAAACTTATAATATCGTTATTGCATATCATCAAGTCTACATGCATACGTCTAGTCGCACGCACACAAACACCAAGCCGAAGTCTGCCGAATCGTCGCGCTCAAAGCCCGCGATAAAATAGCTGAAAAATATTTTAAAATGATTCTCAGCAGTGTATTGATTCTTCAAAGTCTCAAAACGGAATGCTTTATTTTTTAAATTATTTCAACACGTGTTACGACTTACGGCTTAAATCGCCATGTTGAATTGATTTTCGTTCAATCATGTTGCATTATGTCGAGTTCGGCCCACAGTTAATTACAGTTCTGCCGATTGAAAATTATTCCATTCACCCTCTGATATTAATAAATTTAATAAAGGTTGATACTTCCGCACGAATAAGCGGGTAGCAAAAGTTTGATGGGTGATTGAAAGGTCCTAATGAAATTAACGCATAGTTTTGACCATTAACCCATCAAGCCCCATAAGCTCACCGGTGAGCGAGACATAATACAATAACAATAGATTTCCAAGAATCCACGATCGAAAGATTAATTGATGGTTGAAACTAAACTTATCTAGTGTTTTGTCTATTAGAAACTCAACTTTTAATACTCTGAGATCAAAACTAGTAAAATTGCTACTTATTCTCGAGTTTTGGCAAAATAACCTAACTACAATCCGGAATGGATGTATATGGAATAGCAAAATACTTCTGCGCTTCTACTAGAGTTCAGAAAAACGTATCTCAACGAATAATTAAAGATCTAAGGTATCATATCTCTCAAGTTGGAAAAAAGCACACATTTAAAAAAAAAACATTAAAATCGGTTAAGTAGTTTAGGAATCCATCGCGGCAAACTTCGTGACAGGAGATTTATATATATTAGATAGATGTTCACATTTAGCAATTCCTCTCAATCAATTCACAAAATGTGTCAAACTGACGAATGTTAAATTAGTACGAATTTAGTCATCTGAATTGCCAAGACAGTGTCAATTTTGCGACAAAAAAAAAAAGAATTCATATAATGAATCACAATTCATTATATGATTCTTCAAGCGACCATTTTAGCCTACGTGCCACATTTAACATCAAATTCGGTTCGGTTTACGTTCAAACAATTTTTCTCGTGTTTTTTCACATTTTCCTCTGATTCTTTGCCCCTGTCGCAGCACGAAGTTCTATAGACTTAACGTACCTCGATAAATGGTCTATCAACTTAGAGCATTAAACCAGCCATTATGAAACACAAAAAAATATATTTTAATTCCAACCAGTAGTAAGCGCGTTCAAACAAACAAAATAACAAACTCTTCAGCTTTATTATAAACGTACAGAATATATACAGATATATATTAAAAGTTGAGTTTCTAATAGACAAAACACTAGATAAGTTTAGTTTCAACCATCAATTAATCTTTCGATCGTGGATTCTTGGAAATCTATTGTTATTGTATTATGTCTCGCTCACCGGTGAGCTTATGGGGCTTGATGGGTTAATGGTCAAAACTATGCGTTAATTTCATTAGGACCTTTCAATCACCCATCAAACTTTTGCTACCCGCTTATTCGTGCGGAAGTATCAACCTTTATTAAATTTATTAATATCAGAGGGTGAATGGAATAATTTTCAATCGGCAGAACTGTAATTAACTGTGGGCCGAACTCGACATAATGCAACATGATTAAACGAAAATCAATTCAACATGGCGATTTAAGCCGTAAGTCGTAACACGTGTTGAAATAATTTAAAAAATAAAGCATTCCGTTTTGAGACTTTGAAGAATCAATACACTGCTGAGAATCATTTTAAAATATTTTTCAGCTATTTTATCGCGGGCTTTGAGCGCGACGATTCGGCAGACTTCGGCTTGGTGTTTGTGTGCGTGCGACTAGACGTATGCATGTAGAATTGATGATATGCAATAACTTTACCGCGGCAGTACCCAAGTGCCACTCGTATTTTAAGCTATTGCATAGCTTATTACTGGGCTTTTAGCGCGGCGACCGAATCAAGAAACTCCGTAACGAAAATAAACCTAACACCTCCTATTCCGACTAGCACAGTGCGGCGTTGCCAGACTTCGGCACGGTGTTTGTGTGCGTGCGACTAGACGTATGCGAATCATAATTGCATAAGTCGATACAAAGGCTATGCATTAGCTTTACCGCGGCAGTCACCGAGTACCACATATACTTTTAACTTTTAAAATTTAAACTTGAAACTCAAAAAACAAAACACAGAACCATCAAAATTGATCTCAAGACAGTCGTTCCCAATTACGAAAAAAGATACGAAACAGCTCGGTAATGAATAAACTTTTTTATTCAAAATATAATTCGCAGATAGCTGGGAGGGGTTTGAATTTTTTATAAGACGCTGTGAATTAAGATTAACGGACGCGCGTACATGAATTTCCTTTTATTTCTTTTAGCGAGGCCATATTCGTTGCGTTAGCGTTTGCGTTGGGGTAACGCACCGATTTACAAACGTTTTGATAGCGTTGTCCGGACGATTTAAACCTTTGGTGTGCACTCTAGAGGGTGCAGGTTCGATCCCAGGTCCAGTACCTACATAATACGGACGCGTGTACGGTGAAACCCGCACATGGTTAGTCCCAGACGTATTGACCTACTCATTCCTCTGGACTAGGCCGACTATGTTGCGAGAATGTCGTATGTGCTTGGGCAACCATACGGACATTTAAAATATTGTCTCAAGCACTACAGTACCTATTATAAAAAACTTAGAAGTTACTTGTAAAAAAATCATACGTGGCTTGCTTTCTATGATAGAGAGAAAGAGAGAGAGATAGAAATACGCACACGCCGCACGGCTTACCACTTAACTATAGCAAAATTAACAGACATAGATCGAGATAGATACCGCATGTCCAGCGAAGTACATACACATGCGGTATCTATCTTGATCTATGTCTGTGGAAAAAAGTGTCGGTCAAAAAGTGTAGTGTCGTTACAACTTTTTTCCGTCTAGCCCCCTTTCGCAACGCGCGATAAGGAACTTCGTTCTTATAAGAGTGGTTACTAATTATTAGTTATCATCCACAATGGATGCACAAACCTTGTTTGTTCGGATTAGCAAGCTCAGTCGGTCAAGTCAGCTTCTTACTTTTTTAAATGATCGTTTTTAATAAAGCATATAAATATTAAACAACATAATATTATTAACAAGGCTCATATAATTTTTAATGTACCTCCTAAACGTCCCTTTTCTGGTAAGAATAGTGTAATAGCTCTTGCCCGCTCTCGACCGAAACCGAAGCTAATAAGCGCCACTCGACAAGCCTCTCCACGAACAATGGTAAGTGATCCCATGAAGATTCTAAATTCGTATTGATCCGAGGTTCTTTGTAGGCGAAATTTTATTTATATGAAACGACCCGCCCAGATTTATCTAAGCGGCCAAAAAACTTGAGAGGTGTCAAGGGACACCCGGATGGAACGAAGTTGTTTCTTGTGTTCAAAATCCTGTATACATATACACTCAATTTTTTTTTTAAATCGGCCAAGTGCGAGTCGGACTCGCGCACGAAGGGTTCCGTACCGTTATAGAGCAAAAATTGGCCAAAAATTGTGTTTTTTGCTAGTTTTTTGTATGGGAGCCCCCCAAATTTTTTTATTTTGTTAAAATATTATTATGCATTATTAAATAACACATATATTTAAGGTCTTTGTAAAATTTTCAAGTGCCTACCTGTTGCCATTATTGATACCGAGCAAAAAAGGCTAAAAAAATCAGGTTTGTTGTATGGGAGCCCCCCTTAAATATTAATAATATTTTGTTTTAAGTATATTTTGTTGTTATAGCGGCAACAGATATACACAATATGTGAAAATTTCAGAAGTCTAGCTATAGCGGTTCTTGAGATACAGCCTGGCGACAGACAGACAGATAGACAGACGGACGACGACAACGAAGTTTTAGTAATAGGGTCCCGTTTTTACCCTTTGGGTACGGAACCCTAAAAACGTCATCTACTGACACCAAGGAATACTAACGACGCGTCGCTGTTTATTCTCAAAAAAACGCCATCTAGTTGACGCACAGGAATACTATCAACGCCCTCTGCCCCTACCATGCAGGTTCTAAAAAAAAGTGTCGTTGCAACTTTTTCAGTCTAGCCCAAGGCGCAACGTGCGATAAGGAACTACGTTCCAAAAATCGTTAAGACCAATTTGAAAACCAACTCTACAAAAATAGAAAAAGAGTTTAAAATCGGCTTACAGATGGCCTATTTTTGTTCCCTTATGGGTAACATTTTTAAAAATCAAAATAATAGATTAAAAAAGGTTAATAGCTTTGTCCACACTGGTCCTTTTTTGTTCATCAAGGGCATGCGTTATAGCGCAGTCAACAGCGAACGTGAGGCATGCCCGTGACGCGCGTTGAAATCGTAGCGCTCGCTATGACACTTTCCTTTCAACGCTGGTGGATTTAGACGCATTCAATTATTGAATATGCCAAACGAAAGTCGAATAAAAAGTAGATGACGAGAATTGAAGCTGAAATTGCATAATGTGGACATAGTTAATGCTTGTTTTCACCAACCGCCACCTAACGCAATGTGTTCACTACCGGTTTTTAGGGTCATGTACTCGTATCTTTAAAACAATTAAGTTTTAGATAACTTATGCTGTACGAAAGTCCTTATGCCCTAAGGACAAGGGTGGCACACAAAAATTTGTTAAATCTTAAGGGAATTATTGTACCCTTAATAGCTGCTACGGAGCGTCCGTGGCCTAATGGGTAGACCTTTGGTTCGCACTCTGAGGGTGCAGGTTCGATCCCGGGTGGAGGCGTGTACCAATGAGACATTTTCTGATCTCAAGTACATAATACGGACGGTGAAGGAAAACATCGTGAGGAAACCCGCACATAGTTGGTCCCAGATGTATTGACTAGTTCTTTCCTCTGGACTAGGCCGACTATGTTGCGAGAATGCCGTATGCGCTTGGGCAACCATACGGACATTTAAAAATCTTGTCCCAGGCACTACAGTATTTGAGGAGTGGTTACTTCGCTCTGAAAATACTGTATAAATCATCCACAACGGATGAAAAGGCCTAGTTTTTAATAGCTGCTAGAGGCCTTATCGTTAGTAGGCGGTTGGTGAAAACAGGCATTAAGGCCGTCCCCCGAGCAAACGACCTTGGCCATACATTTGCCGTGTTGCCGAGATCGCGCCAAAACCCTATTATTTTTACTTATCTTAGTTCAAAATTGTCCTAAAAACAATTTTAAACGGCGAATATGTAGTTTATGATATTGTCGATCTATTGGCGTGAGTTTCAAATAAAAGTAATTTGCAAATCCTAAGGAGATGATGAATGTATGCTTGAATTTTAACAAATTGGTATTACTTTAGAAGCTGATATCATGAGTATAAGAAACAAAAATAGAAAATTTAAAACAGCGAAAGGAATGTTGATATACTGAAGATTATTGCTGTATTTTTATTATAACTTTGTAGCTTTCAGATTATGAGTTTATAAGGTTTTAAATACGGTCAATTACGGAATCTCCGGACGGAACGCCCTTAAGTGTTGTTTTCACAGAGCCAGTACTGGCTGCCGATAATACCGGCTGCCAGTCTTATTGGCAGTCAGTACTGGCTCTGTGAAAATTATACTTAAAGTCCTATTTATCGTACAGTCGATCAATTTTATGTCAAAGCCTACAAAATATAGTTGTTCGTAGAAAATGTCGATGCATATCTGTGCTGTGTATGCTACGCAAAATTCACTCAATTGAGCAACACTAATCGGCATGCCCGCATCATTTGTGGGCTGTGGCCTTGTATGAGTTTGTAATGTTGTAACTTGTATGGGTTCTGTGTGATGTCGAAATGGCTACGTTTCACTTGACTTAGACTATTTATCACTGAATTATTGGCTATTACTTATCTATTGCTCAGACAGGTATAATTGTTTACGGTTGTGAAATAGTACAGCGAAAATGATCTTTCTCTACACTAGTATATACTAGTCTTTAATATTTCATAACAATAATAACATAAAGATAATAATGTATAATGTTATGTTATAACGCCCATAACTCCGTAGCGCCAAAATTCGTTTGTCACGTGGGAATCGTACATTTTTCCCAGATAAAAAGTTGCCTATGTCCTTTGCCGGGACTCAAAATATCTCCATACCAAATTACAGCAAAATCTGTTTAGCTGTTTGGGCGTGAGGGGGTAACAGACAGACACACTTTCGTATTCATAATATTAGTAATGAAGTATGGATTTAAATGTTAGTTAAAATATACCCTTAGAATTACAGTTACTTAGAATAACCCTTATAAAGGGTCTCATTAAAATATGTAAACATGTCTTGAGAGGCTCTCAAGTTAAGGAGCGCGTGGTTCGCTGAATGTTCAAGTACTTGGAGTCTATTTTTAGAAGTCTCTGCATCCTAATACTTAAGAAAGTAATATTTCTTTAAAATAAGGAGATGGACTTCTAAATTATAATTTTTAATTCCGTAGTGAAATGACAAAAGGCGCTACCTTTATAAATTCGCCGTGTCTGTCTGTCTATCCGTCCGTATAAGCCACAAAAAGTGTTAAGTAATAGATACGTTCATTTAAGAGGATGGTTTATATGCATTAATACATAAATAAGTACTATGACTCGCCAGTTATTAAAAACTACATAAAAAACTAAACGTAAACATAAAATACTTGACGTTTAACATAAAATTAAAACAGCAATAGCCCGACTATGAAAAGTATGCTATTTTGCCCAAGCTTTAATTGACATTTCACTTTAATCACTTGTTTAGGCGCTAGGATGAAACAAAAAATACAAACACTCATTTTGAGGCAAGCCCAAAAAGGTAAAAACCTGGATATAGTAGATATTGCGTGTGTAATAGCAAAAAAACTTTTGGCGGATCAACTAGTATAAATCATTATCTTCACAGAGTATCCCACTATGCAACTTTCAGCAAAGTCATAAACTTTATCATGTTCAGTCAATTAGCTAACTGGCTTACAACTATTTGACTTACCCGAGGCGTTCACTCGGAAACATTGGCACTTGACTCAGCTAGAAAATGCTACATTTTCTTGGCGTTTTCCGTCTGGCTGATTGTAACAGTGTCGACATTTTGTAGGATTTTCTTTGCGCATTAAAGAAGTAAGATTTGTATGTTTGGTGTTGATTTCACAGACGTAAAAATGTGAAATTTATCAGTCTGTCTATTAGGTCTTCACGCTTAAACCACTGAACCGATTTTGCTGAAATTTTGTACGGAGATACTTACTTTGAGTCGCGGGAAAGGACATGAGGTACTTTTTATCTCGGAAAAAATGTACGGTTCTCGCTCGATAAAATAAATCTGCATAACAGATTTGCGGGCGTCATCTTGTATTTTATGCGTTTGTTGTTGATTCCATAGCCATACTGATATAATAAATGGTCTATCTGTCTATCTATCTGTTAACTGTTCTAGTAGCCTAAGTAGCTGAAGTGGTTAAAGTGTATCTTTTTTTTCTTTGTGTAAACTTAAAGAATACAATTTGTTGTATTTTCAAAAGAAGATCAGAATTATGAATGGCGGACGCTTCTTACTTCTAATTAACTATTATTAAATTTCTTTTTTTTTAACAGGTTTTTTTATTTGTAACTGGATAAAACATAGTAGGGTAGACTGGGTACGTTTGTGCCAGGTTACGGTTGTGACAGTCGTCATAACAGCGAAACTATACGGAATATGGGGATGGGTACTAAGAGAGACAGACGCGTCTTGCAAGTCTGAATGCTTCTCCTAGCATTGCTTTTGCCAGCACTTGACGATAACGTTATCAGGGGCCTACATTGCTTTTTAACAGTCAAAAGTAGGTTTTGTCGCTTGGTTTATTTTTATGTTTACTATTTTTTGTATACAAATAACCTATGTCGCTTATTTTCTTGTGATAAGTTGATCATTAGTAGTTAACTGCTAGTGATTATTTGTTACGTAAATCGTTTAGCCGATTCGTGGCGATTGTTTAATAATTGAAATTCTGTGTTGGGTACGGTTGTGACATACATTTATCCTATCTTTTTTCTTAGATGTCCTAAAAACGCTTACAAAAGGCCAAACGAGCGCAGAATATTATCAGTCAATACGAACATACTTACGAAAAAGCCAAATGTGGGACTTATTTACAGAGAACGGCGAAATTCATCAAATTAATCGGATGTCGTTGTTTTGGTCTATAAATATATTTCAAAATAGAATATGTTTTGATACGCTCGATGAATTTGTTTAGAATAATGTTTATGGTGTTTTATGGTACAATTTTATTGAAATAAAAATTATATCAACAATTTTTTTGTAGATGTCACCACTGACCCCAACCACTGTCACAACCGCCTTGGGTTGTGGTTGGTTGTGACAAGTTCCCTCTTTCGTTAAAATTTGATTCCGTGACTAAAACATCGTATTTTGGCATGATATAATGATGTTTTTATGTAGCCAAATAAATAAACTATGGTTTGTGACAAAATTTTCCCAGCTAACTGTAAAACTAACAAAATTATTGGCCTCCAAACCAAAATTGTCACATCCGTACCCAGTCTACCCTAATGTTGACACAAAATATATTTGTATACTGTTATTTGTCATAACTATAATGGATCACTATGTCGTATAATCTTTTTCCAAAATATAACAAATGTGTTTGGTGTTTTTCTACGTCCTACGATAATGTACTGTGATAGTATTATTTACAATCATAATTGAAGACGTACGTGGATTTAATGGTCAGCTAGCATTTTATACATAACTAGCGACCCGCCCCGGCGTCGCACGGGTATAAAATATAATATAGCCACTGAAAAAAATTATTAAAATCGATAGCCTATGATCCTTCACTTGATTTACTTCTTATCTGTGCCAAAAAACATAAAAATTGCCCCAGTAGTTCGCGAGATAAGCCCTTTCACATAATTTCCCCCGTTTTTCCACTTTCTCTTATCAGTATTAGCGTAATAAAATATAACCTTTACCCTTCCTCAATAAATGGGCTATCTGACACTGAAAGAATTTTTCAAATCCGACCAGTAGTTCCTGAGATTAGCGCGTTCAAGTTAGCCCTTTCAAATAATTTTCCCCATTTTTTTCACATTTTCCTCTACTTCTACGCTCCTATTAGTCTTAGCGTGATAAAATATAGCCTATAACCTTCCTCGATAAATGGGCTATCTAACACTAAAATAATCATCAAAATCCGTTGCGTAGTTTTAAAGATTATAATTATGAGGGAAAAAAGCGACTTTGTTTTATAATAGGTATAGATATAGAAGGTATATACTCATTATTTTTACCACAAGCAAGAATATGTCTGGCTTGACATATTCTTGTGGTTAGTACGACTGGTGGCACTCGAAGTCCAATCGATCTGAGTTTGACCCATTTCTTTTCATGCATGTCCGACTAATATGATTTTTATGTCTATGGCACATAATATAGTGACAGTCACGATCTACAAACTTAATAATATGTCTATGTAATTTATAACTACTATACTCCACTCGGGCTAACTTGTCGCTAGCGGTCATTGACTCCCTGTCAAAAACTTGTCATTTTCCATATAAACCGCAATTGACAATGAAGCGTCAGATATTGTCAATAGTGGTTTTACACGGAAAATGACAAGTTTTTGACAGGGAGGGAATGACTGCTAGCGACAAGTTAGCCCGAGTGGAGTATAATATCTATTATGGGGTGTGAAAAAACAAAGTGAATACTTTAGGGCGTGTATGTGCCCCTTGTGTTCACTGTGAAAGTAGTGCCAGAGCTGATTTTTTTTTTCAAGTGAAAACTTCTTAAGCGGCTTTGAGGACTTTTGTGGGATGGGTAAAAACTGTGAAACTCGCGTCAGATTCTCGTGCTGATCGAAAAACCTTGTAAAAACCGTAAGACGGTTGGAGAGTAGTGTTTTGTGTCGAACTCGAACTCGAACTCGAATTGATTGTAAGGGTTTCGGTTTATTAAAAAAATCGATTTTTTAAAAATCGATTTTCATAAAAAATGAGTTAAAAATTTAATCGATGGAAATGGATTTTCAATTTTGTAAGTCTCGCTAACACTCGGGAACAACTTAACCGATTTAGCTTATTTAACACACAGAATGCCATTATTTAAGGTCTTACATAAGAAATGGATGGCCCCTAACAATGCAGTGGTATATTAATTTCACTCTCGCGTGAGCAAAGTTTGAATGCATCTAACTTATCTCATATGTTGCTCCTAGTTTCTGGAATATGATCTAGAATCTAGATATTATGTTGTTCCTATATTATGATGCTTGTGAGGTTTGGTAAAAACAAATGCATAGTATCCTATATGCATACTAATATTATGAATGCCAAAGTCTCTCCCCTCTTCAAGCTTGGGCTTGAAGAGGGGAGAGACTTTGGCATTCATAATATTAGTATGCATATAGGATCAGCGGTTTGGCCGCTGAACTGATTTTGCTGAAAAGGCTTGTACCATCGAGGAAATCGATTCCTAGGCAGTTGACAGACCAACGTCGTTTGGTCAATTCAATGTTAATTGTGATCTGTTGGCTGGGTTTGACATAACGCGACCAAATTACTTAGGTCCGCCATCTGCATAGGAATGAACTTCTCTGATAGTACATACTTTGAGTCCCAGGAAAGGACATAGTATACTTGTTATTCCGGAAAAATGTACGGTTCCCGCACCATAAACTACGCAGTTAAAAACGGAGTACGGATAGAAAAATAACGGAGTTGTACGCGTTATTTAGTATGTCTATCTTAAATAATTATAAAATTCTCGTGTCACAATGTTAGTTACCGTACTCCTCTGAAACGGCTTTACTGATTTTTACCAAATTTTATATGCATATTCAGTAGGTATAAGAATCGGCTTCTGAGTACTTTATATATCGATAAGTGCATTTGTTGAATAAATAATAGTAAATTATTACAACCTGAGACTGACGGCGATCATTCTTTGTGCGACGAGATAACGATCCCCGTTGCCATGGCGACATACTTATTTAGTCACTTCAATAAAATAATATGGGCGAAATACTTTATATTATGGCAAAGCAACGTTTGCCGGGACAGCTAGTATTATTATAATATTATCAAGTTTGTTGTATGCCAATTACGCACGGACCCCTAAAGGAGAATGCTGATGCAGCCACACGTGCCCGGTCAACGCCGTCGCCTTCGAGGAAACACATCAGCAGTTTTCGGCATTACCGCGTTTTCATAATTATTAATATTCTAATAAAATTGTCATTCCATTCCGGTCTAGGATCGATCGCGGAACAATAATTGTAAATTAAATATAAGTTAGTTTAATAAATTTGTTAAATAATTTTTGGTTTTTTTTGGAAGCCCGGGCTGCAGAATTCGTAATTGGCGCAGTCTACGGATACTTTCGGGGCTATCGCGATCGCATTTAAGAAGATTTCCGGGGTCTAGATTCGACACCGCGCGCGGTCGTTCTAGCTTTTGCTGTCCAGCATTCACCGAAGCATCGAACCTCAGGAGTAAGCAGCCGGGGCGCACTCAAACTACAGTGCAGCTTCAGAAAAAGCCAGAGAAGTCGACGAGTATGTGAGTACACTGATCTTTTTCTCATAAGTGTTGCTTTCCACGTCCAAAATTTTCCGTCCCACTAAAAATAGTGATAGGACCGCCTCCTCAAGGCAGGTACGTAGGGATAGCATATTAGATTTAAATCGTAATTTAGGAGAAAGCTCGAATCGCTCTCTGCTAGATTATAGTGACCAAGATAGTTTAGAATTAGATTTATTTTTTGATTCCGAGAGCTCAAATCGCTTTCAAGAAAATTTTGATCGAGATTTAATATTAATTAATTTGAGTAGTATTCACTTAGATTTAAATAGTAGTACTTTAGCCTACGGTAGTACAATGGATCCGGATACGATCTATAAGGCTCTTCGCCCGGTTCCCGAATTCGACGGGAATCCGAACATACTTACTAGATTCATCAGGATTTGTGATCAAATAGTTATCCAATGTGTAAAAGATGGTCCAGAATACGAGTTATCCAATTTGTGCGTTATCAACGGTATTTTAAATAAAATTACCGGCCCCGCGGCTCGGACAATTAATTCGAACGGGATACCAGAAAATTGGTTAGGCATAAGAAACACTTTAATTAATAATTTTGCCGACCAGAGGGATGAAACCGCCCTCTATAACGACTTGGCTCTTGCTACACAGGGTAACGAAAGCCCGCAGGAATTTTATGACAGGTGCCAAAACCTTTTCAGTACCATAATGACGTACGTGTCCTTGCATGAAACCTTAGCCACCACCGTGGAAGCTAAGAGAACATTATATAGAAAATTAACTTTACAAGCGTACGTCCGGGGGTTGAAAGATCCTCTTGGCTCTCGTATAAGATGTATGAGACCCGAGACGATAGAAAAGGCGTTGGAATTTGTCCAGGACGAATTAAACGTAATGTACTTGCAGCAAAGAAATAATCCTCGTCCATCATCATCATCATTACCACCCTCACAAGCACAGATTAAATTACCTCCAGTTAATATTAATAATGTACCGCGAGCGTTACCAGGACCTAGTTGGCAGAAACCTGCATTCACACCAGCGTTTCAACACAATCATAACCCTCAGCGTCCTCAGTTCCAACCGAGTAGAACGCAGCAAATATTTAGAGCTCCCTTACCGAATCATAATCATGGTTTTAGAATTCCCCATAAAAATAATTTTTCACCTAATAATAACTCTGGGCCTAAACCTATGAGCGGAGTGAGTCATTTTGTCACTAAGCCCATGCCACCCAGAATCCCTGGCCATGATTGGCAAAGATTTGGGAATCCACCACCATCTAACTACTTTAAGAGTAGGGAAATGAATTATAATGAATTTTCTGACTATTACCCCGACTATAATTACTATGACCAACAGGACTATGAATATGACTATGACTATAATGAGTATAATGACTATGACGAACAACTTGCACTTGAACAATATAGTTATCAGTATTCTGAAAATTCACCAGTACCGTGCATAGACCAAAACATACCTACAAGTTCTAGCCCGACTCAGCACGTAGATAATTCAGTTCAGTCTAGCAAGAAACAGGATTTTCAGAAACGCAAGGGTCGTACCGCACCCGAATAGAGTTAAATTTACATTCAAAAAAAGAATTGCCGTACATACAGATTCACAATCCCCCTCTTAAATTTCTTATAGATACCGGGGCTAACCAATCATTTATTAGCCCTGAAGCTGTTAATAAATTTTTCTCACATTTACCTAAAATATTCGATCCTTTTGAAGTTACTAATTCTCGCGTTACCAGCATACACGAATATTCTATTAAAATTCCTTCTTTCCCAGAATTTAATCGGGATAAAGATTTAAAGCTTTTTATATATAAATTTCACAATTACTTTGATGGATTAATTGGATTAGATTTATTAGAAAATTGCAAAATAGATTTAAAAGATAATGTTTTAATAACGGAGAGTGCTAAGTTACCACTTTTGAGATATCAATGTAGAAGAGATATAAGACAAGAAAATATTCCTGCAAATTCATCAAAACTTGTTAACATCCCAATTGACCATGACGACGGTGAAGTATATATACCGGAACAATTTTTATGTAATTTTGTTATTCACGAATGTATCACGACAGTAACTAACAAAACGGCAATAGTAGAGATAAAAAATTTGACAGACACTGACTCCGTAATTTCGTTTGATTCACCGACGCAAATTGACGTATGTAACATCGAATGTACTGAACCTGTTCAGGACCCGACTCGAGTTAAGAATGTATTAGACCGACTTAGGACCGACCACCTGAACCCTGAAGAAAAAGCTAATTTAGAGACTTTGTGTAAAAATTACGCTGACATATTTTACATAGAAGGAGAACCTTTGACCTTTACTAATAAAATTAAACATTCTATACGGACCCATGACGAAATACCAGTATACACAAAGAGTTACCGCTATCCATTCATACATCGACAAGAAGTTAGGGATCAAATAGCGAAAATGTTAGAAAAAGGTATAATACGACCATCTGACTCTGCCTGGAGTTCACCTATTTGGGTAGTTCCAAAAAAGGCCGATGCATCGGGCAGAAAGAAATGGAGATTAGTAGTTGATTTTAGAAAACTTAACGACAAGACCATCGATGATAAATACCCTATTCCCAACATCACTGACGTTTTAGATAAGTTAGGTAGATGCCAATATTTCACCACCTTGGACTTGGCGTCTGGGTTTTATCAAGTTGAAATGAACCCTGACGATATAGCTAAAACAGCATTTAATGTAGAGCACGGACACTATGAGTTTTTGCGTATGCCAATGGGATTAAAAAATTCCCCATCAACTTTTCAACGTGTCATGGACAATATTCTGAGAGGTCTTCAAAACGTAATTTGCCTAGTCTACTTGGACGATATAATAGTGTTTAGTACGTCACTTCAGGAGCATATGGTGAACCTGGAAAAAGTTTTTCGTAGATTACGCGACTCAAATTTTAAAATACAGATGGACAAGTCCGAATTCTTAAAATTAGAAACTGCATATTTAGGTCATGTCATTACTAATGAGGGAATAAAACCTAATCCTGATAAAATTAAAGCAATAGAAAATTATCCATTGCCAAAAACGACTAAAGAAATAAAACAATTTTTAGGCCTAATAGGATATTATAGAAAATTTATACCCGACTTTGCACGCGTGACTAAACCTATGACAAAATGCTTAAAAAAGACAAATAAGATAGTTTTAAATTCAGAATATGTTGAATGTTTCGAAAAATGTAAGACCTTATTGACTAATGACCCAATACTACAGTACCCTGACTTTACAAAAGACTTTATACTTACCACTGACGCGTCGAACGTTGCAATAGGTGCCGTACTTTCTCAAGGACCGATCGGAGCCGACAAACCCGTCAGCTTTGCATCTAGAACTTTAAGCACTAGCGAGACTAACTATAGTACCATTGAGAAGGAGCTTTTAGCCATTGTGTGGGCTACAAAGTACTTTAGACCCTATCTGTTCGGACGAAAGTTTAAAATAATTACTGACCATAAGCCCCTTCAATGGATCATGAATATTAAAGAACCTAACTCGAGACTAACTAGATGGCGACTCAAACTCAGTGAATATGACTACACTATAGTATATAAGAAAGGCAAGTGTAACACCAATGCCGACGCCTTATCTAGAGTTCAAATTAATAACGAGGAAATAGAGTCCCTTCTCACAGAATGCGGAATTGACCTTTCTATAAGACCTGAACCCTCTGAAGGTTCAACCACCGTTACAGCACATACATCAGCTGAAAACCCTATACTCGAGATCCCCATAACTGACGAACCACTTAACAAATTTCATAGGCAGGTATGTCTCACGATAGTAGGTGACATAAAACGACGACCGACTGTTACTAAGCCATTCGACACACACACACGTACCCATATTCAAGTATCTGAGTCAAATTTGGAGCAGGATGTAGTAGACGCTATAAAAGAGTATGTTAACCCCAAGATAAAGACAGCCCTTAAAATTACACCTCCCCTAGGTATGTACTCTATCATACCGATATTACAAAATAAGTTTAAGTCATCCTCCATGCATCTTGTTTTAGCAAAAACGGAGCTGGAAGACGTAAAAGAGTATTTGCGACAACAGGATATTATAAGACACTATCATGAAGGAAAGACGAATCATAGAGGTATAAATGAGTGCTATTTAGCTTTATCTCGCAAATACTATTGGCCAAAAATGCGCGAAGAAATAACAAAGTATATTAACGAATGTACTATCTGTGGACAATGCAAATATGATAGAAATCCTGTTAAACCCCAACTCAACATCGTACCACCAGCCACGAAACCATTTGAAATAGTACATTTAGACTTATTCACAGCACAAAATGAAAAATACTTGACGTTTGTTGACTCTTTCTCTAAATACGGACAAGCTTACCATTTACGTGACGGAACAGCAATCAGTATACTACAGGGACTACTTACATACTGTACACACCATGGACTTCCCTTGACAATTGTGACTGACAATGGGACTGAATTTACCAATCAGCTATTTTCCGAATTTGTAAGATTGCATAAAATTATTCACCATAGAACTTTACCCCACTCACCCAATGACAATGGTATCATAGAACGTTTCCATTCCACACTTTTAGAACATCTTCGAATATTAAAATTGAAACAGAAAGACGAACCGACCGTTAACCAGATGCCCTACGCAATATTAGCATATAACAGTTCTGTTCATAGTTTCACAAAATGTAGGCCCCATGACATTATTAGAGGACATTTTGATCCTAGGGATCCACTGGACATCGATCTGACCGAGCATCTAATGCAGCAATACGTTCTGACTCATCGTGACCAAATGAAGACAGTTTACGAAATGATTAATGACTATACTACCCGTGACCGTACTAATTTAATAAATAACAGGAATAAAAACCGTGAACCAGAAATAGCATATGTCCCGGACCAGCAGGTTTTTATCAAAAACCCTATGGCAAACCGACAAAAATTAGCACCCCGATACACACATGATAATGTTTTAGCTGACTTACCCATTCACATTTACACATCGAAGAAAAAAGGACCCGTTGCGAAAGCTCGCCTTAAGCGTGCCCCTAAGACTAAGAATTTGTTACAGGATTCGACTGTTGATGATACTACACCTGACCATGGCAGCAGACATAAGACTTGAACAACTTGACAGCGGACCTGGACTCTTACCATTTAGGCTCGGTAGAGCAAAGTTCATCAGCCATTATCATTCATTCATTCAATATGTAGAACTTACTGAGTTAGAAAACCGTATTGACTCTGTATATAATCAATTAGATTATTTTAAGACTAAGCTAGATAACGTATCCTTACCTGTATTTGAAATTCAAATTGATTACTTATATTCTAAATTAACAAAGGTAAATTCGCAATTAAAAACTTTCGAACCTAATAGAGTACGTAGAGGAATAATTAATGGTTTAGGATCAATAATAAAAAGTGTAACTGGTAATTTGGATCATTCAGATGCCGAAAGGTATAATAAAGTAATAGATTTATTAGAGAAAAATGAGAATAACTTAGTTGCAGAATATAATAACCAAATTAGTATTAATAAAGCCTGGATGAATCAGTATGATATGATAATAGATAACTTAGTAGATAATCAGAAGAAAATTAATCAAACTTTAGAGTTAATTTTAGATAAATATAGTTCAGAAGTAAAGTTTGCAAAATTTGCACAGTTGCTAGCAATTATTACTGAGAATACAGACGACATATATTTAGAATTAATTAGATTAGAGAATATTTTAGGTTTTATCCGTGCATCGAGCACTCATCATAGTATGTTAAGTATAGATAATTTAGAAAGTATGATAGATAGACTTAAGAAAATTTATAGCAATAATCAAATCTTAGAATCTGAATTAAGGGACTATTATGACATTATTGAGCCTGGTAGTTATTTTCTAGATAAGCGAATAGTAATAGTTTTTAAATTTCCTGTAGTAGCTCTCAATGACTATGATTTCTTCCGTCTGTCCATTGTCCCGAATAAACTCCAACAAACATTTATCCCTCCACATCCTTACATAGCAACCGATGGGAAATTTTTCATGTACATAGAGGCAGAATGTCCGAAGATAAATGATTACCTTCTCTGTGAAGAAATGATAAACTATCAACCCCGAGAGAGCCCTGACTGTATACAGAACATCATCATCAATCAATCCCTGGACAAGTCATGCAGCCCCACGATAGTCACCTTAACGAGAGAAGCTATGGAGCAACTGGATGATCAACATTATACCATAATTTTCCCAAGACCGACTAAAATTCAACTGCAATGCGAACGGAAGGAGTACAAGACGATATCCGGCAGCTTCCTGGCTACAATACCCCGTGGATGTTCCCTGCGGACAGATTCGTTCAACATCATTAACATTAACGACGAGATCAAAGGACAACCCCTGAAGATCGCCGAAGTTCGAGACAACCTTGCAGTCGCAGACAACGATATTCCCCATATGACTCTCAATTCTTTCGACCTGAAGAATCTACATAACCTGGAAGACCAAGTAATCCTACAGAGCCCTGTCCAACTAAATCAAATATCTTCTACACTGTACCATGCAACGTTGCCCTTATACACGTTAGTACTCGGTATAGTTACAATTTCCCTTATTCTTCTCATCCGACGTCGCCGCTTGTGTCGACAAAAGGACAGTGGTCTAAACGAGGGTGTCTCTCCAACCAGCCAAGCTGATCAACCAGTCTACGCAGTTCCTGTGAAGAATCAAGAATCTCTGCCAGCAACTTTCTCGCTCAAAGTCCTCAAATAGTTGCTGCTCTGGGGGTGGAGGAATTACGCACGGACCCCTAAAGGAGAATGCTGATGCAGCCACACGTGCCCGGTCAACGCCGTCGCCTTCGAGGAAACACATCAGCAGTTTTCGGCATTACCGCGTTTTCATAATTATTAATATTCTAATAAAATTGTCATTCCATTCCGGTCTAGGATCGATCGCGGAACAATAATTGTAAATTAAATATAAGTTAGTTTAATAAATTTGTTAAATAATTTTTGGTTTTTTTTGGAAGCCCGGGCTGCAGAATTCGTAATTTGCCTTATAACATAGAACTAAGTCTATATATTTGGGCTCGATCATCCATCTTCCTTACCTGTCTACCTGTCAACTGTCAAACTACCTTCGCTTGTGGTAACACTCTCAATATTGCCTCATGTTTAAACATCGATTTATTTTGTATCGGTTAATAGCTTGAGTAACTTTTAATATAGTAAATATACCCACGGTAACCCTGTTCATTTTTAGGATGAAAAGTGAATCAATCCAAAGCCAAGCTACCTTACCTTTGGTCGAAATCCGTTCAGTGGTTTTTTTACGTAGCTGATACGATCATAATTTTTGTCTTTAAAACAACAGGTAATAAGTTCTTATGTAAAAGAAATCTTCCATGAGAAAAAATCTATAATACTAATATTATAAAGCGGAAGAATTTGTTAGTTTGTTTGTTTGAACGCGCTAATCTCAGGAACTACTGATCTGATTTGAAAAATTTTTTCAGTGTTAGATAGCTCATTTATCGAGGAAGGCTATATTTTATCACGCTAAGACTAATAGGAGCGAAGAAATTGAAGAAAATATGTAAAAAACGGGGGAAAATTATTTGAAAGGACATATTAGAACGCGCTAATCTCAGGAACTACTGCGCTAATTTGAAAAATTCTTTCAGTGTTAGATAGCCCATTTATCGAGGAAGGCTATATTATTTTATCACGCTACGACTATTAGGAGCGAAGAAATAAAGGAAAATGTAGAAAAAACGGGGGAAATTATATGAACGCGCTAATCTCAGGAACTACTCGTTCGATTTGAAAATTTCTTTCAGTTTTAGATAGCCCACTTATCGAGGGAGGCTATAGGTTATCTTTTATCACGCTAAGAATTATAAGAGCGAATAAATAGTGGAAAATGTGGAAAAAAAAACGCGGGAAATTATATGAAATTGCTTTTATCTTAAGAACTACTGGATAATTTTTTATGTTATTTGGCAAACATGAAGAATTATGACCACGTGAAGGGACATAGCCTATTGTTTTCGGAAAAATGTACGGTTGCGTGAAATTCCTAAATTACGCGGGCGAAGCCACGCGGAACAGCTAGTATTTAAGATATCTTGTGACAGACGGACAGACAGACAGCAACAATTTTTACCCATTGGGTATGTGTACAGTGTTGCCGTGCGAGAATTTACTCGAGAACGGCTTCTGTACTGGGTGTGGTCGAAATAAAACACTTCGTCGCTATGTACTATTAGCGGGGGTCGAGGTAAACGCGATTCCGGCCAGCCTTCCTTCTATATGATGAGGATCCCAACAACCCAACTATTTCCCCAGTTCTATTATTCGATGTTGGCGGTAGGCTGGCGCGGAGCGGACTGAGCGGTCTCCCGGCGGCCGGCCCGACCCTATATTTTTACCTGGCCGGCTGCCTGTTATTCCCCCGCCCCCTGCTAAACTTTATTTATTTCTTAAAACTATTTTTCACTATTTTAAAACACATAATAAATATTTCTATTGTAAATAAACTACGCATCTGCTAGCTTTCTTAAATATTGCCGAACGCCTATTCCTAAATATCCTTTGTTTATTGTTTGTTTGACAATAAACAAAGGATATTTGCTTTATTATTTTTACAAAGACAATGCTTTATTACTTTTAAGATCTTTACGGAACACAATAATAACGTATTTAAACTAACGAAAATACAGTCAAAGGGACCGAACATATGGCGATTTCAATATAAGCTATTTTACTATTGAAATTAAATAAATTTACAAATGAAATCATACAAAACTTAACTATTAAAATGCGACTATTAACTATTGACTATATTTGGGAATAAAACACACGCTATCAGATGATTTATTTGAAAATTACTGTCTCTATCTGACTTTTACACGAACTATTACTATTTAATATTTTAGACCTATTGCTATTACAAATAAACTAAACTATAAAATACTATCTATATGCTCACTATAACCTATCTAAATATATTTATTGTCTCGTACACAAATTCACTAAACTATAAACGTTCTTGCACTAAACTATAACCTATCTATTTTGCGTCGTCTCGTACATTTCTCCCGCCGTGCAGCGACGTAACCTCGACGCTGCAGATCCGATGTCCTGGGAGAGACGACGCACTATGTCGACAGGATCACCAGCCGCTTCGTCGGTCGCCGAAGTACTCCTCCTTTGGTCCTCACGTCCACCACTCGAACCGCGCCATCTTGTCCCGGGTATGTGGCGATGACTATGCCCCGGGGCCAGGTGTTCCTCGGGAGGTTGCTGTCCACTATCAGCACGACGTCGCCCTCCTTGATGGTCCTTCCGCTCCCGCGAGGCTCCCGCCGGTGTTGGAGTTCCGGCAGGTACTCTCGGACCCAGCGCGCCCAGAACATGTCTGCCAGGCGCTGCGAGGCCCGCCAGTTGGAGCGGGTGATGAGGTCGGCGTCGTCGAACTTGCCGGGCGTTGGTACCCGCGCTGACCCGCCCAGGAGGAAGTGGTTGGGCGTGAGGGCTTCGTCGTCTTCGGGCTGGACCGATACGTGTGTGAGGGGGCGGCTGTTCACTGTGTATTCCGCCTCCACGAGCAGGGTGCTGAGGACCTCTTCGGACGGATGACGCTCGTGCAGCACGGCGGAGAGCGCTATCTTCACGGACTTCACAAGGCGCTCCCAGGCTCCTCCCCCACTATTTATTATTTTTATTTCTTCTCCGAATGCCTGTTGTTGTACAGACCGAACTATTAATTTTTCGTCTTCTATGGGAACGAATTTTCGTTTTTCGGTCTCGATCTGTGTTTTCTGTTTTGGCGCCGTTTTCTTTTGTTTCCTCCAGTCGGGATGGCTATCATTTTTCTTCTTGCCCCTTCTGTAATTCACTATCTCTTTTTTGGGCTTCATTCTCTCCACGAACTGTAGTACCCGAGCTGTGGCACGTAGGTACTTCTCCCAACTGGATAAACGTATGGCGTCCGGTATTACTTGGTCGATCGACGGCGGCTTCGATGTGATGTGATGAGTCCTCTCTTCACCCGTTTCCTTCTCTTCGATGATTCGCTCCACCGGCCATGTAGAGCTGCTTTCGTACAGGAATTCTGGACCTCTGTACCACCGATGTTCCGTACCGAAGTCAGGCGGGGCGCTCCTCGTCGCGTCGTCGGCTATTAGGGCCGCCATGAGTTCCGTGTACTTCTTTTGCAGTTCCGGATCCTTGTCGATGCGCTTTTCCGTGTTGTGCAGCCTTCTCAGCGCGTTGTCGTAATTGTTCGGCATCACGCAGTCCTCTGTCTTCCAGAGCATCCCTGTTTCGAACCGGCCCCCGACTTTTTGCGTGCTTCTATTTAGGATGTCGAGGGCTCTTCGCTCTGGATCGGACTGCGGCTTCTTCTCTTCTATTCCCATTGACTCGATGGAGATGTGGTGCCTTAGCATGTCGTCCATTCTGTCGTCCACCAGGTTATTTACGAAGTGTACCTGGTGTCCGAGGGTGCGCGAGTCGGTGCCGTGCAGGACCCAGCCCAGTGGCGTCTTCGATGCCGCGGGTTGGCGGCGTTCTCCTCTTCTAACTTCGGACGCCACTAGGAGGTGCCAGTTGTCCTGGCCTATGAGGACGGTCGGCTGCATCTCTTTGTAGGTAAAGTGCTGTCTCAGATCTCTGAGGTGGTCACAGGCCCACACCGTTTCTTGCCGGACAACCTGCGGTGATAGTTTCAGGTCGTCGAAGGTTCGGGCCTCTATGTCGTGGGCCTCTCCGCTGCCCCTTAGCTGGATGGTAACCCGACGAGACGACTCGGACTTGAGGTTGTCCGGCGCCAGTGTCTCTATCTCAAGGGGATCGATGTGTCCCTTGGCGCCGATCTTCGTCGCTACGTTGGAGTCCAGCAGGGTAACCGTTGACCCGTCGTCCAGGAGGGCGAAGGTGTCGGCGGAGCTCTTTGACCCGGTGACCCGAACTGGTACTATCTTCAGGTAGGTGTGGGCTCTTCTATGTTCGTGCGTTGATGTGACCTGTTCCTTTTCGCCTTCCTTTGGCTTGTTGAAATGCAGCAGTGGGTGATGGCTCCTAGCGCACCCATCTATTTTACAAGTCCGGAAATCGCACTTGTGAGACATCGTTTTATAGCGGAGGCATCTGAAGCAAAGTCTGTTTTTCTTTGCTATGGCCCATCTATCTTCCATCGACGCTTGCTGCATTTTGTCGCACTTGACCGGGGGATGACCTATTTGTTCACAGAGGAGACACGGCCTTTCTTCTGTCTTCTTCTCGCTTTCTGTTCGTGCGTGGTGCGCACGCTGTCTTCTATAAGGCGGCGTCGTGTTGTCCTCTGCTATCGGTTCCGGAGCTGCGTATCGTGCGCATCTTCTTGCTTCTTTCTCTATAAACTCGCAGAATTGTAGCAGCTCCGGTTCATTTTTCTTCCCGGTCTCTATTGTCTCGACGTAGTCGAACCAGCGATACTTTATGGTCGACGGAAGCTTCTCGACTATGTTCTTGATTATTTCTGGACTGTATAAGTATCTGTCCTTTCCCAGGAGCCGAAGTGTGGCGACGCTGTTCGCTATTTTGTTAGCGAACAGGCAAATGTCCCTCGGGGCGTCGCTTGTCCTGGGCAGGTTGCGCAGCTTGTCTAGCTCGGCGATCGCTATGGTGTCCGGTCGGCCGAATCGATCTTCCAGGGTCTTCATAATGATGTCTGACGGAGCGTTTGCTATGAGGAGGCTGGTCACGGCTTCCTTGGCCTTCCCTTTCAGGGCTCTTCGTAGCCTTGCTGAGTTTTCAGCCGTGGCCAGGTGGCGCTCCGTCTCCATGTAGGCTGACCGGAAGGCGAGCCATTCGCTGTAGGCCCCGTTGAAGAAGGGCAGCTCCCCCAGGTATTTCGAGCTTCTGTTCGCCGCGGCGCTATTTACGGCCGCGGTGATAGCTGAGGTGAGCTGCGCCAACTCGCTATTCATTGGCTGCGAGGCTGCGTGCGATGCTATTTGCCCCGACGTAGATGGTGCCGCTGTCTTCGATGTTTCGACGCGGGGCAGCGGGGAATCTTTCGGCGGCTTGGGGCCCGCCGATGACGAACACGGAACTATATTCCCCGACGGTTGCTCGACGATCTCTATATTTTCCTCGGGTGCTGTGTTACGTGGTGGTGGCGGCGGGGCTTGCGAAACTATGAGTGCTCCCGCCGGTAACGAAGGCGGCAGAAGAGGCTGGTTATCTATATGGCCCTCTTCCGCACGCTGATTTTCCAACCACGATGTCACTCTCTCCTGCGCACCCTCGGATTCGTGGTCTGTGTCCTCCTCCGATTCCGCTTCGAGAACCCTCATTCGGGCGATGGCGAGTTCCAGTTTGCGCTTCGCTATTTCTTCGGCGGCGCGGGCGAGTTTATTCGCCTTTTCCGCCTTACTTGAGGCGCTCCTGGACTTCGCTCTCGTCGGCGCGGCTTGTACGGTAACCGACACCGACGGAGACTTCGGCGGGTCTTCTTGTCGTAGCGGAAGCGACGGGTGGGACGTAGGTGCTTCTCGAACTGTGAGATCCGCTTCTTCCTCGATGGTTGGTCGGTCCTCTTCACGGGGTGCCGACGCAGCTATTCCGCTCTGCGATCGTGTGACGGGCATGGCGACGAAGTGTTGACTATGTTCAACTATCCGGCTCGAAGGACCAAAATGTACAGTGTTGCCGTGCGAGAATTTACTCGAGAACGGCTTCTGTACTGGGTGTGGTCGAAATAAAACACTTCGTCGCTATGTACTATTAGCGGGGGTCGAGGTAAACGCGATTCCGGCCAGCCTTCCTTCTATATGATGAGGATCCCAACAACCCAACTATTTCCCCAGTTCTATTATTCGATGTTGGCGGTAGGCTGGCGCGGAGCGGACTGAGCGGTCTCCCGGCGGCCGGCCCGACCCTATATTTTTACCTGGCCGGCTGCCTGTTATTCCCCCGCCCCCTGCTAAACTTTATTTATTTCTTAAAACTATTTTTCACTATTTTAAAACACATAATAAATATTTCTATTGTAAATAAACTACGCATCTGCTAGCTTTCTTAAATATTGCCGAACGCCTATTCCTAAATATCCTTTGTTTATTGTTACTTTTAAGATCTTTACGGAACACAATAATAACGTATTTAAACTAACGAAAATACAGTCAAAGGGACCGAACATATGGCGATTTCAATATAAGCTATTTTACTATTGAAATTAAATAAATTTACAAATGAAATCATACAAAACTTAACTATTAAAATGCGACTATTAACTATTGACTATATTTGGGAATAAAACACACGCTATCAGATGATTTATTTGAAAATTACTGTCTCTATCTGACTTTTACACGAACTATTACTATTTAATATTTTAGACCTATTGCTATTACAAATAAACTAAACTATAAAATACTATCTATATGCTCACTATAACCTATCTAAATATATTTATTGTCTCGTACACAAATTCACTAAACTATAAACGTTCTTGCACTAAACTATAACCTATCTATTTTGCGTCGTCTCGTACAGGTATGGAACCCTAAAAGCTATTCCATCTAACAATTTCCTACTTCCGACTCATCGCGTTCGGTCATTTGTCTCAATTATTGTCTAGAAACTTTTTAGTTAGAGTTAGTAAAGTGAGTATCGGTTTCGATAACATTAAGCATAGTTCGAGCACAATTTTAAGATCACTTCGTAAAACTTGAGTAACATAATGTACGTGTAATCTATGCTAATATTATAATTGGGAACAGTTTGTTTGTTTGAACGCGCAAATCTCAGGAACTACTGGTCCGATTTGAAAAATTCTTTCAGTGTTAGATAGCCCTTTTATCGAGGCTATAGGCTATATTTTATCACGCTAACTCTAATAGGAGCGAAGAAGTAGAGGAAAGTGTGGAAAAAAAACGGGAGAAATTATTTGAAATGACTTATTTGAACGCGCTAATCTCAGGAACTACTGGTCCGATTTGAAAAATTATTTCAGTGTTAGATACCCTATTTATTGAGAAAGGCTATATTTTATCACGCTAAGACTAATAGGATAATGTGGAAAAACGGGGGAATTTATTTGAAAGGGCTTATCTCGCGAACTACTGGAGCAATTTTTATGTTATTTGGCACAGATAACAAGTAGACCACGTGAAGGATCATAGACTATAGATTTTAATCCATTTTTCAGTGGCTATATATTATTTTATACCCGTGCGACGTCGGGGCGGATCGCTAGTACCTAAATAATAATCTGAATGGCCGACAAATAGCACACGTCATAATATCAGAAGACAGAAAGGTTACCAAACGTCGAACAAAAGTTTTTGTTTAGTGTCTATGCTGGTGCTGATTCTAACTTGAAAACATTGCAATAATCCATACTATAAATGCGAAAGTGTGTCTGTCTGTCTGTCTATCTGTCTGTTACCTCTTCACGCTCAAACCGCTGAACCTATTTTGCTGAAATTTGGCATGAAAATACTTTGAGTCCTGGGTAAGGACATAGGATACTTTTTGTTCCGGAAAAATGCACGGTTCCCGCGCGATAAACGAGTATTGGCACAACGGAGTTTTTTTTTTATTGAATAAGGGGGCTAACGAGCAAACGGGTCACCTGATGGTAAGCAACTACCGTCGCCCATGGACACTCGCAACATCAGAAGAGCCGCAGGTGCGTTGCCGACGTCATCTAGTAATCCTATAAGAAATAATAAACTATCTAACAATACCACCACTTGGGAGCGAACCTACACCCTCTCGAATCAAAGCTCTACCCACTAAGCCGCGAGGGCTCTATTTAATTTGATCGTGTTTGCGCTATCTGTCTTACTCTTCACTCCCGTAAGGTGAACCCCAGGTCAACATAATCAATACGAAACCCCGCTCCGATAAAAATAGCTGCGGAATTTATAATACACAGGTAAGTAGGCTTTATTTCAGGGTAGTACGGTACGGTAACGGCCAGTTTAATAAATATTACTAGACGACGCCCGCAATTCAGTTTCGCCAAAAATCGTATATCGCGGCCACCGTGCATTTTTCCGGGATAAAAAGTAGCCTATGTCCTTACCGGAGATTTAAACTATCTTCACGCCAAATTACAGCAAAATCGATTCAGCCGTGAAGAGAGAATACATAAGCAAACGGACATGCTTTTATATTCGTAATATTGGTTAGTATGCGTATTATATTTACGAGTACGGTTACCTATTTATTTGCAGGCAATTATGTAGTTTAGCGCCTATACGACGACCTCTGTGGCTCAGTTGTTGGGCTGTTGGTAGCTCAAGCCGGAGGTCGCGGGTTTGAATTCCGCCGACGGAACAAAAAATGGGTCATGGGTGTGTATCATGTAATAAAAATCTTAAATATATGTCTGGAACCCGTAACACAAGTCCTTCAGGTACTTAGCAAGGGCCCAGACTGACGTGGTGTGAAGCGTCCTTAGATAGCGACATATATTATAATATGACCCGGTGAACTTCGTGTCACCTCTCCTAACATAATAATTATTTTCTCACCGTAAAAACCTGCCCTGGACTGCCACGAATATTTAACACTGAAATTAACTATCGGTTCAGCCGTTCTCGAGTTTTAGCTTGACTAACAACATTTAAGCTTTTGGTGATGATATTTGGCTTCAACTCTCATCTTCTTTTGCTTTTATCCAGATAGCTCACTAATTGGCTAGGGATTTGCGAGAGATCTAGGTAAACCGAGACAATTAACGAAGGCATCTTGGCTATGGGTCCAGTGAAGAACCGATTTCAAAAGCAACAATAGGAACACGCCTAGTAATTTCAACTTTCGACCTTTGACAGTAAGGAACGATCGAAAACAAGAGAAGTTAATCGAACCTTTTCGACCGATAAGCACTTCGCTATACAGGCTGAATTCACTTTATAATGTAAATATATTGATCTAGTAACTGGCCAGCGTAAGCTGAGCCCTCTACGGTAATATGCATAAGGCCTTGTACACAATAATTACGATGCATCGACGCAAAAACGGGTCGTTTCTTGTTACGTTATAACGTAAATTCTTGTTAATAAAATATTTATGTCTATTTACCAACGGCTTTAGCGTTGCAATGCGACGCAAGTTGACACTATTTCAGTATGCAGCGATGCAGTTCTCGCTAATCGCGTCATTTTATTTCATTTTTTTATAAAATAAGGGGGCAAACGAGTAAACGGGTGGAAAGCAACTACTGTCGCCCATGGACACTCGCAACATTAGAAGAGCAGAAGGCCGGCAATGCACCTGTAGCTCTTCATGAGCCCTTTTAAGAGGGAATACGCTCTCTTCTTCAAAGTATGCAGGTCATACAGGTCTGGAAATGCTGCTGGTGACAGTTTGTTCCAGAGTTTTCGTGGCACAAAGTTACGCGAAAACACACGGTGGAAGACTGCCTCCAATCAAGGTGATGAGGATGGTAGGTATGTTTTACATTTTGACGTTGGCGATCTTTATCTTTGTTTCTCTCTTGGCCTTTTTTGCTCGTAATCAATAATGGTAACAGCTAGGCTCTTGAGAATTTCACAATATCCTTAGTTATATTTGTACTTTAATAATTAATAATTTTAACAAAATAAATATTTAAGGAGGGGCTCCCATACAAAATAACACATTTTTCCTACTTTCGCTCTATAACGGTAAGGAACCCTTTGTAAGCGAGTTCGACCCGCACTCGGCCGATTTTTTTAAATATTATCATGTCACACAGCCATTATATTATAGGTCTTTGGTTATGTGACGTCATTTCACGATGTCGCATCATTGTGAACACGGCCTAACCTGGAAGACCAACTACGATGGTCAAGCTATGACTCTTATCGCCAGTTATTTATAGAAATTCGCGCTAGCGCTGTTTCGTCCATTACAAAACTATTTCCATTAAACAAACTATTGTGAAAGGTGTATTCGATTTATTTTCATAACTAGATGACCCGGCAGATGTTTTGTACAGGGTGTAACAAAACAAAGTAATAATACTTTAGGATGTGTATGTATCCTTTATATTATAATACTAGCTGTCCCGGCAAACGTTTCTTTGCCATATTATATAAAGTATATCGCCCGTATTATTTTATTGAATTAGTGACTAAATAAGTATGTCACGTCCATCGCTATCCCGTGACCCGCGTCGCATTAACAATGGTCGCTCTATATAGACAAATAATTTGCAATAAAATAAAATTGCGACTATAATTAAAGATCTAAGCTATCCTATCTCTCAAGTTGGAGAGAAGCACACATTTAAAAAAAAACAACATTAAAATCGGTTAAGTAGCTTAGGAATCCATCGCGGACAAACATCGTGACAGGAGATTTATATATATTAGACTAGCTGTCCCGGCAAACGTTGTTTTGACAGACAGACAGACAGACAAAAAACTAACTAAATATTTGGCTTCTATAGCGATGTAGTGACACTCACCGCTTATTATTTTTTGAATATATTTTATGTATTTAATTTTAATTTCTACAGTTTTATTATACCATATGTATGGATAGAGTTCACTGTGAAAGTAGTAGCGCTAAAAGAGCAATCGGTTCAGCGGCTTGGGCGAGAATAAGTAACAGACAGACGCTATTATTAGCCGCGGACTATATTATGAACAAAATGATTATAAGGAAACCATATTGCTAATAACAAAGCATACATAATAATATATTTTTATATACAAAATAATATATTTTTATAATACAAGCGACTATTATTCTACATACAGCAAAATAGCTCCTATTTCCAACGCCTTAAGAGTTATTTTCCAATGACGCTTTCAAGGATCGATATAGCCCTTATTATGTAGATGTTAAGGGTGATAATTGCATACCGGTTTGTCCTTTGACGAATATCCTGGATGCCGGTGTGATGAATATTTGATATTGCATTCCTAACGCGAACTTCAATAGGGTTGTACTAGGCTTGTAATTTGTACAATGAGCAATTTTACTTTCTTATCCATACTAATAATAATAATATCTGTGGACGCTTCACACCACATCAGTCTGGCCCCGTGCTAAGTACCTGAAGGACTTGTGTTACAGGTACCAGACAACGGAAATATTATATCTAATACTTTTATACTATACATAATATATTTAAGATTTTTATTATATTTCTAGCTGTCCCGGCAAACGTTGCTTTGCCATAATATGAAGTATTTCGCCCATATTATTATATTGAACTGACTAAATAAGTATGTCGCCATGGCAACGTCGATCGCTATCTCGTCGCACAAACAATGGTCACCGTCAGTCTCAGGTTGTAATAATTTACTATTATTCATTCAACAAATGCACTTTTGGTAAAAATCAGTAAAGCCGTTTCGGAGGAGTTCGTGGACTAACATTGTGACACGAGAATTTTATATATAAGATGATACACATATTTAATAGTTAATACACATACAGACCCGGGAATATTGTAAACTTTTTGTTCCGTCGGCGGGATTCGAACCTCAAGCTCAAGTCGCGGGTTCGAATCCCACTGAGCCGCAGAGGTCGTTTAAATAAATAATAGAGCAATATGTTTGTCCCATAAAGTTAATATACCTAGCGGAATAGAGAAACAAAGGCCTGAGCAAGCGAGATGCCACTATCAGTAACACCGCGTGGTAAAAAGAGACGTGTGATACATGACAGCAGCACTCTTTTTTTGACGTCCAGTCGGCACGTGCCGCACGTTGTCAATATAATCTCATAGAATTCATGTTCAATCATGCTTGTGTAAGTGTATACGTACCTTATATTTTTCACACAGATGAAAACCAATTTTGGTTACGTTTGACAGCTCGAGATTGTTGCTCTATTCCGATAGGTATATTAACTTTATGGTTTGTCCGTCTATTTCTGACTGACTGACCTCTTCAAGCTTGAAACTTTATGAATGAAACTTATTGAAAAAAACATGACGCTTGCGACTCTGTTGCGCCGAAATTTATTGCGTGGGAACCGTACATCTTCCTGCAAATACCCTTCCCGTGGTATACCACGGGTAAAGATATAAACCTGCGATCGAAATTATATTTTATATCTATGCCAATTACATAAAAATCGGTCCAGTGTTTCGTGAGATTGGCGCGTTCAAATAAACAAAATTTTCAATCCATACTAATATTATAAATGCGAAAGTGCGTCTGTCTGTCTGTTACCTCTTCACGCCCAAACCGCTGAACCGATTTTGTTGAGATTTGATATGGAGATACTTTGAGTCCATAGGATATATCCACATAGAATAATTTTTATTCCGAAAAAAATGTACGGTTCTGCGCGATAAACGGAATTTGACGCAATCAACTAGTTTTACAATATTTGTATCTAGATATCAATGCGACCTATACGACCTATAGACCTATACGACCCTAGAAACCTATACGATCTGCAAACCTTCAAGAAAAGAGCGTATTCCCTCTTAAAAGGCCGGCAACGCACCTGCAGCTCTTCTGATGTTGCGAGTGTCCATGGGCGACGGTAGTTGCTTACCATCAGGTGACCCGTTTGCTCGTTTGTCCCCTTATTTAATAAAAAAAAATGCAAAATCCGCATTAGACCTAGTAATTGAAATGTTGTCCACCGTGAAAACTAAATAAAACACTAAAAATCCACTACAAAACTTTGGGTACAGTTTGGTATGAATTTTTGATATTTTTTTGCCTTTATACCTTAAACAACTTGCAGTACTTTAATAAAGAAAGTATAAAGTTTGTTGCTTAAAGTATCCATTCTAATGTTATAAATGTGAAAATCATCCAGTAGTTTTTATAAAGAAAAATAATTTTATGTCGCTATGTCGATAATATTATATTGTTGATTGCCATAGTGTTTCAAACAGCTTGGACCCCTTGGAATTACGCCGAGATGTAGCTTCGCTCTGCATCCTCTATCGGTTGTATCACGGGGAGTGCTCTGAGGAATTGTTCGGAACCATACCACCTGCAACTTTTCGCCATCGTCCCACGCGAAAAATATACCATCCTCATCACCTTGATGAGTGGCAGTCTTCCACAGTGCGTTTTTCGCGTAACTTTCTACCGCGCACTGTAAAACTCTGGAACGAACTGTCACCAGCAGTATTTCCGGACCTATACGACCTGCAAACCTTCAAGAAAAGAGTGTATTCCCTCTTAAAAGGCCGGCAACGCACCTGCAGCTCTTCTGATGTTGCAAGTGTCCATGGGCGACGGTAGTTGCTTACCATCAGGTGACCCGTGAAAAAAAATATTGTTTTAGATTGCTTATCTCATAGAAAACAATTAATGGAACAGCAAAAATGGAAAGGGCGTAGTGACAAAATGGTTTTTGTCGCGTGATTTAAAAACCATAAATACATATTTTCTTTAAATAAGCTACGGGCAAATTAAAGTGTATGATTGAACCAATCTATGTACAAATTTTGGAAGCTTAAATCACTCTCCTCTGTTGGCAAAATAGGAATCTCTTTTTTTACAGAGGTCTTTTTGATTGATTATTCTGTGTTATAAAAGTTGACCAATCGTGTTATGCTATGGGTAATTCAAAGACAAAGACATGATGAATACTGACAATGAACTTTAATTTCTTAGCTTTAGTCGCTGCTGAGAAAAATTGATATCGCTACAGCCAAATTATCAAGGCGTCGCCTTAAAAAAAGCGCTACGAAACTTTCGATTATGTCAGCTTTTAAACAAAAAAAATTATGAAAATCGGTCTACTCGTTTGGATGCTACGAAGCCTCAGACACACACAGACACACACACACACACACAGAGAGAGACGCGTCAAACTTCCACCCGTATTTTTTGTCGGAGGTTAAAAATACTGTTTGAAGTCGGATTAATTTGTTAAAATTATTGTAAGTCGGTTAAAAGTCGGTCTCTAACCATAATTGATGATGATCATCATCATATAACATCGAAATGACATTGGGCCGTACCCGTCACGTACACGACTTTTAATTCTACCCTCAGCTAAAAAGCTTTTGCAAAGCACAGCTCTTGGTTGTCTGCCAAATGACTTTTGTGATTATCATTGTTTATGCCAGCGTTTCTCAAAGTTTTCGTACATTAAACACGTATTTCCATCGATATTTATGTATATCCATACTAATATTTCTATGTTAAAGTGTCTGACTGTGACATTTTCACGCCTAAGCCACTCTGATTGCGATTAAAAGCAGGTATGGAGATATAGTAAAGTTTTATGGCAAAACAATACAGTTTTCGTGAGCCAAACAAACGGTTTATAAAAGTTACGGTCACATCTCGTACAAAATAATGATATAAAACTTATTGGATTAAAGAATTATAATTAGAAATTATTGAAAATTTTATTTTTTTCTTAAGCTTAACATAAACAACTAATAAATTATTTGAATTTTTTACATAAATTACTTTTAATTTAAATACAACATTAAATAAACAACCATTAAGCTCATACAAAACAATATTTCTCAAGTTTTAATCATCTGTCAGATTAACTTGTAAAATATATTTTTGTGGCTTAAACCGGCTTAAGAGTTCATACCACCTGATACCTTCATCCTCCTATAGATTAAGCTCGGTTTTTTAACCGACTTTAAAAAAAGAAGGTTCTATGTTTGGCTGATTTATGTGAACTTTTCTAATCAGATAATAATTTATATAATATAATCACTCGTTTCAATGGTCTCGACCGGTTTCGAAAGAAAGGCTATAGATATGCAATTTCTTATAGTGCCCAAGTGTGTGCACAGTACACAAGAGCACTCTCTATTTCTTTATTCTTATAAGTCTTATCCTAGAGGGACGGATGGCCGACACGACTGGCGAGAGATCAGGCGCAGGACTTTTTACATGCCCATCCGCAGTCTTACTTGTTAGGCAATTAGTGATCAGCCAGCATTGCCCTAACCGGAAAAATGATTTATCCAACGCGGTAGTTTAATTGTGAGCAGGTAACAAACACCAACTCATCTTATCAACTTTAATATCATTTTAATAATTAATCCTTCGATTGTGGATTCTTGGAAATCGATTGTTATTCTATTGTGTCTCACTCACCGGTGAGCTTAATGGGGCTTGATGGGTTAATCTAGAAACCCCCGATTGAAAACTCTAACAAGTGGTAATCACAAAAAATTACTGGAAGTTGCTAAAAACTTTTCATGGAATAGATAAACTCAAATTTTGCAGCACTGAGCGGCCTGATGATGATGTACTATAGCTATGAACACTCTCGATATGACAGCTTTCAAACAAAAATAACTAGACCAAAATCGGTCCACCCGTTTGGACGGTACGATGCCACGGACAGTGACACACACAGACAGACACGTCAAACTTATAACACCCCTCTTTTTGTCAGCGGTTAGTAAATATATGATTTAGTTTTAGTAATTAGTTTTAGCATCTAACTGTACTATTGATTTTGCTACGCTACCACGCTATCTAAATTTAAAAAAATCACTTTAATTGAAACTCTAGTGAAGTGTTTGTTAAAACACTATCACTTATGGCCTGTTTCACCGCTTCCTGATAAGGTGCCCGATAGGGATATTTGACAGATTTTCCGTACTCCATCTGTCAAATTAAGTGGTGGATAGCCTTATCAGGAAGCGGTGAAACAGGCCCTTAGTGTAATACTGCTTTTCAATTCAATTTGATGTAAATATAAATCCTATGGAATAGTGTGTATGTCTGTTTGTCTGTCTGTTACCTCATCACGCCGAAACCGCCCGATTTTGCGGAAACTTGGTACTGATATTATACTTTGAGTCCCGGAAAAAGACATAGAATACTTTTAAATAGATAATAGAATCAGGCGTTACTTTGCGGTAATCCATAGCTTAAGTACACTACAACACTACTACAATATTTTTGGCAATAATCCGCGAAATATTAGCAGTATTTTGCGGAATATTGCTTGAAAATAATAACATACAATTTTTTAGGATACTTTTTATCCCCGATAAAAAGTACGGTTCCGCGCGATAGACGATTTTTGGCGCAACGGAGATATAGTTTTCAGGACTAAAGACTATGTCCTTTCCTGGGACTCAAAGTAACTCCATACTAAATATAAAACTATGTACACACAGCTATGTACGAAGAACTAAACAGACAGGCAGACACACAAAGAGGCAGTATACTGACAGAGTCATTGACAGACAGACAGAATATGGACAGAATGACAGACTAACAGATACATAGACGGACAGACGCACTTTCGCATTTATAATATCAGTATGTATTTAGATTACTTTTCAAACTCTCACATACAGGGTGTAGCTGACCTTTCTCTAATTAAACCTATGCCCGAGGGAGACGGATATAATATATCAGTTATCACGTGAGTGTGAGCGAGATAGCAGATGCGGGGGAAAAGTTTCTTCGCATGTGAAAGTTGTTAATTAAAGCCGGAGTTTTTATTACGATGTTCTCTAATGATTTGAAAATAAAAGTTTGTTTGCGACAATTTGGGATCTGGACCATGTAATTTATTATTTTGAAAGTAAATATTTATTTGGGAAAAATCACGTTCTGGTGCCAGTATTGATATTAAGCAAAAAATTGGGCTTTTTTGCTAAATATCAAAGAACCCGCGATCGAGGTGCTAAACACCTCAATCGCGGATTCTTGGAAATCTTTTGGTCTCGCGGTCGCATGCGACTGCTTGGGAACGAAAGCGTAGTAAAGCGTAGTATTTCTTTTTATTAATTTACCTTCATTATTACAATATGTTAGTGCATAAAATACTTCAAACTGTATTTTATTCAATATTAGATGATGCCCGCAACTCCGTTGCGCCAAAATTCGTTTATCGCGCGGGAACCGTACATTTTTCCGGGATGAAAAGTATCCTATGTCCTTTCACGGGACTCAAAGTATCTCCATACCAAATTTCAGCAAAATCGGTTCTGCGGTTTGGGCGTGAAGAGGTAACAGACAGACAGACAGACGGACACACTTTCGCATTTATAATATTATAGTATGGATTTTTCAATTCTACAATATAAATACACATACAAAGCCCTCTGTATCACAGAAGTCGATAATGGTTCTAATACAGCGAGCGTGCTGGCTTATACAGGGTGTCCGGTTTACGATTATTTTGTGATCTTCTGTATATAGTTTCTCATTCAGCACTGCTTTTTTTACTGTAAAATCGATTATTATATATTTATTATTTATTATAAGGGACACTATACATACTAAAGTATTATCAGTTTATTTTGTTACAGTATGTTTATTATTTAACTTCAGGCTTTATGCATTTTTGATAAAAAACTTATTTAAATCATGGTCGAAATTAAAAGTGATAAAAATATGTTAAATGTACAAAAAATGTGCTAAAACGAAATCATCCTGTTCATTGTACAATTTTCAATAAGTAAGCCATTTTAAAAGGAATACTGTCGCGAAATAAATTCTCTAACAGCATTAGGAAGATAAAATGTTTCTGTAAATAGAAAACTCGGACAAGTCAAATAAAATAACTAGCTTTAGCCCGCGGCGAACGATACTAATTTCGAACTGTCTATTTGTACTTAAATATTTATTTCTTGTAGAAATCTTATAATGTTTCTGTCTTTAAACAACAATATTATAAAACTTGACGACGCCCGCAACTCCGTTTCGTCAAAATTCGTTTATCGCTTGGAAACCGTACATATTTCCGAGATAAAAGCTATCATATGTCCTTTTCCGGGACTCAAAGTATCTCAAAGTATAAATCGGTTCAGCGGCTTGAGCGTATAGAGGTAACAGACAGACAGACAGACAGACAGAAAGACAGACAGATAGACACACTTACGCATTTATAATAGTAGTATGGAAGTATGGATTGTCGTGCCGCGGTGTTTATTGCTAAACTTCTTTGAAACGGCTTAACCGATTGTGTTGAAACTTTTTTATCTTATAAACTTTTACGTCCAATTCCTCTTAGAAACCTTTAGACTGGGAATTGGCAATAGTAATGGCTACAAAGTATATAAAACAAAGTCGTTTTTGCCAGTCCCTATTTACTCTTTACATCAGTACTACACAACAGATTTTGATACGGTTTTCTTTAAATATAGAGTGATTTAACTAGAAGGACATAGGCTACATTTTGATGCGAAAAAGTAGGCTACATTTGGGTTCTTAAGTGTAGGGGGATGATCATACAAGCGAAGTAAAACGTGGTAGTATATAAAATGAATTTTTATTTCATCTACTGTTTTCTACCGCTAGTGCATAGCTTTTATCGCGGGCTTTGAATCAAGAAAATCCGTAACGAAAAAACCTAACACCCACTCCGACCGGCACGCAGGTCGGTACGACATTGCCAGACTTCGGCACGGTATTGTGCGATTAGGCGTATGAGAATTATAATTGCATAAGCTGATAAAAAATCCAATTATTAATACCACACGTACTAACACCTCCATCGTGGGAATCGCAGACACAATAGATTTTTAATTGTTATGCGACAGCCGGCTGCCGCTTGGGGATTGATTTGTTTTCAATTTTGATCACCTGTTTGATTTTATAAGGTTGGTATCACCGCCGTGTCACGCAAAGGTGATATTTTCACGGCAAGAGTATCGACCGTGCTTGCCGTCTCGCTCGCACACGGTATTTTTAATTGAATAACGTACAAAGGCCTCGTGGCACCCATTCTACTGAACACAGTAGCATTATAATGCAACTTCGTTTTGTCTTCGATTCGGTCCGTTTCAAATTGTTTGGTAAGGCTGTATCAAATCTAGTTAATATTATGTGCTAAACGCCCGCAACACCGTTGCGTGTAAGTTTGTTTATCGCGGGAAACCGTACATTTTTCCGCGATGAAAAGTAGTGCTCAATTTTCGCATATTATTTGTTCAGACGCTGATATAGACTAACAGTCTATATCATGTATATTATAACAAATGTGCTGTGTATGTTTGTATGTATGAATATTGAATGTTTTTATGTTTGTGGATTTGTAGTTCTAGAGATGTACGACAAGTAAATAATTCTTCTTTTATTATACTAGGTATTCTTTGACCTGTTTTTCATTCCGACGTACGTAGGGAATACCGCAAGTTTCATCAAAATCGGTTCAGCAGTTCTTGAGATAGGGACTTTTAATTCTCAGTTACGCACAAATTTAAAGTCGGTTTTATTAACCGAATTCAAAAAAAGGAGGTTATGAATTCAACCCGTATGTAATCTATACGTACTATAAATATATAGAGTTTGTTAGTTTGTTTGAACGCGCTAATCTCAGGAACTACTGGTCTAGTTTGAAAAAATATTTCAGTGTTAGATAGCCAATTTATCGAGGAATGCTATAGGCTATATTTTATCACGCTAAGACTAATAATAGCGAAGAAATAGAGGAAAATGTGGAAAAAACGGAGGAATTATCTTAAAAAACTACTGGAGAATAGACCACGTGAAAGGACATAGGTTTCTTTTTCGCGGAAAAATGTACGGTTTCAGTGACATTCCTAAATTACGCGGAGGAAGCCGCGCGGAACATCTAGTATGTAATATTTCCAGAACTGCCCAGTTTTGTATACTTAATAATATGTTAGTCTATAATATCATCGTCTGAACAATTAATGTGCCTTTCAAAAGTGTATGTACAATTTAATATGTACAATACAACAAATTACGTACAATTTTAAAGTCGTTTTTTTTTAATACTATTATTTAATATTATACCACGTCTTGTTTACAACGCTATAATAATAGTAGGATGCACAGTGACGTCATATTCCCTGTAGTCTGTGCTCTGTGGCCTGTGGGTACAAGATAATGACTGTGAGATGTAGTCGACCCAGTGACCTATTGTGCGCCGGCATAATGAACTTATGGTAATACTGTGCTATAATTAGACTGTGGCTGGCCCGGCGAACGTTGTTTTGTCATACTCTTCTTAGTCTATTACAGAAAATTCTCGTGTCACAGTGTTCGTGCGCGAACTCCTCCAAAACGGTCGAACCGATTTCAATGAAATTTTGTATGTACTATCAGGGATGTTGATTCCTAGGTAGATGCCAGACCTAAGTATATAATTTGGTCGCGCTATGTCAAACAAAGCCGACATATCACAATTAACATTGAATTGACATGATCCGACCAAATGACTTGGTCTGACAACTGCCTAGGAATCAATTGCCTCGATGGTACATCGTTAGGCCTGAGAATAGATTATCTACTTTTACATATTCTAAAATACATAGATATTTTACCTTTTCTCGCTGAACCAATTTTGATGAAATTTGGTTCATGGAGATAGTTTGAGTCCCAAGAAAAGACATAGGCTACTTTTTATCTCATGAAATGTACGGATTCATTGCGATTAACGTATTTTGGCGCAACGGAATTGCGAGAGTCATCTAGATGATATTTTTTATGTACCATCTGACACATTTTCGACAGCCATTTCTAGGTTTTCCGGTAAGACCTAGAACTAAGCTGAGATCATCTTCATAATACCTAAGAGTGCCATTGTCTGGAGGTTTTGGCTTGTAGGTCACACATTGTCTCTATTCTTAGTGTTTTCGTGTGTCGCAGCCATCTGGTTGAATCTGCTATTTGATTGAATGACTAGCGAGTTCATTGAAACTATTTGATTTACAGTCAAAGACTTGACGAGTTAGCCTTTAGTTTTGATGTTAAAACGTTAAAATCGACGATTCGAAAAGTTGGCCTTTAGTCATTTAATTAAATTGTGTCATTCAATGATCGGACTAGTCTTTCAATTAAAATAGAAGATTCAACCGGAGGGCTGCGACATATTATATAACACATTTTTAGGGTTCCGTACCTTAAATGGAAAAAACGGAACCCTTATAGGATCACTTTGTTGTCCGTCTGTCCGTCCGTCTGTCAAGACCCTTTTTCTCAGGAACGCGTGGAGGTATGAAGCTGAAATTTATATCAATTACTCAGGTCTACTGTCCCTTGAAGCTGTGAAAAAATCAAACTTCTAAGCCAACGCAATCAAAAGATACAGCCGTTTATGCCGCAAATTTTCGACACTTGCAAGGGAATCAAAACCTACAGGGTGCTTCCCGTGAACTCAGAATCTTGAAATTTGGTACGAAGCAACGTCTTATAGCATAGATAAAGGAAAAATTACGAAAACCATAAATTTTTAGTTACATCACATAATATATTTTTTTTTATAATTTTAAACTTACTACCCATTTCCTCATAAACGCGTAGAGGTATTAAATTGAAATTCATACCAAATACTCAGGTCTATAATACCTTTAAGCTGTAACAAAATCAAACTTCTATGTCAACGCAATCAAAAGAAACAGCAATTTAAGCTGCATATTTTGAAACTCGCAAGTACTCGCAAGGGAATCAAAACCTAAAGGGTACTTCCAGTCGACCTAGAATCTTGAAATTTGGCATGAAGCAACGTTTTATAGCACACATAAAGGAAAAATTCCGAAAACCTTAAATTTTTAGTTACATTACAAAATATATATTTTTTAATAAATATAAACTTATTACTTTTTTCCTCATGAACGCGTAGAGCTATCAAGTTGAAATTCATATCAAACGAACTTTGTAAACCTTGCAGGTTTGTACGGAACCCTCGGTGCGCGAGTCCGACTCGCACTTGGCCGGTTTTTTTTGTTATATAATATGTCGCCCAGTTCAACATCTAGTGGGAAAGGAAAAAGGCCGGCAACGCACCTGCAACTCTTTTAATATTGCGAGTGTCCATGGGCGATGGAAGTTGCTGTCCATCAGATGGCCCGTCTGCTCGTTTGCCCCCTTATTTTATAAAAATCGGCCAAGTGCGAGTCGGACTCGCGCACGAAAGTTGTCAAAAAATGAGTTTTATTTTATGAAAAATTATTAAAGTACAAATATAATTAAAAATATTGTGAATATTTCAAGTGCCTGGATGCTACCATTATTGATTACGAGCAAAAAAGGCCAAAAAAATCACGTTTGTTTTATGGGATTGGGAGCCCCCTTAAATATTTACTTTATTTTCTTTTTAGTACTTGTTGTTATAGCGGCAACAGATATACATAATCTGTGAAAGTTTCAACTCTCTAGCTATTACCGTTCTTGAGTTACAGCCTGGAGACAGACAGACAGACGGACAGACATCGAAGTCTCAGTAATAGGGTCCCGTTTTTACCCTTTGGGTACGGAACCTTAAATAGGTCATCACTATGCCTTCATGCCTTCAAATTCGTTGTATGTACTAACATATATATAAATATATATATATATATATATTTACCAGTTCAAACTAGGTATAACCAGTTCCCGTTATAGAGTTAATGTAAAAAAAAATGGTTGCCTGTAAAGTCGGTTTTACGGGCGAAGATTTTACGTGACAACGTGTGGGAGAGAGACGCAAGGCATTCGGCGGGCCTCTCTCTCGTTCGGTGACTCATCGTAACGTTACCGAGCGTTACACTTTTTCATAAGTGACTCCCAGCCGCAACCTAATTTAAGACGTTGTCACGTCAAAAAGTTTTCCAACTATATTCTCTAACATACTGCAAATTATGAAACTTCCTCGCCCCTGGTGGCTAGTGGTTTATAGTCAAAGAGCCGAGCGAGAAATAATATTGTGGGTGGAAATTAAAAATAGTGGTGTTATTAACTTTTTTAAACTACTGTATATTCCTATAAACTATGTTATTATACAGTAAAGGTCAGTTTTTATGTTGAACGTATTAGCTATTATAGTATTGCAATTTATGAAAAATGAAATTTTAGTTAAGAGAGCGGTGGTAAGTTACCAAATTCTTTCTGTCATTTTATACCAAAATTCCTTTATCGCGCTGGAACCGTAATTTTTTTCAGGGACAAAAAGTAATCTATATTCTTTCCCGGGGCTCAAAGTATCTCTACACCAAGTTTCAGCAGAAACGGTTCAGCGGCTTCAGCGTGAAAAGGTAACAGACACCCTTTCTACCATATAATATTAGTATGGATTATAGTTATTTTTTTACCATAAAACTATAGTCTATACTCTACACGCGTTGTGAATGTCAATAAACCTTCCTTTGTGGGTCAGCTGACGAATATAGAATGAACGCAAGCCAGTCATGTATGAATAATCTGATTTTATACTTTAGTTACTTTTTACAATGCCAGTGAAATAAACCGTGTTCTTTTAAAAAATATGAAGTTCACAACGACGAATGTAACAATTAAAATACGTGTGGCTTTCGGGACTACCGCGGTAAAGCTAAATTGCATAGCACTAGCTAGTCTACACGCATACGTCTAGTCGCACGCACACAAACACCGTGCCGAAGTCTGCCGAACTGAAACGACGTTAGACTATGTGTCAGGTTTATTTTTGTTACAGTATTTCTTGATTAGTTTGCCATATCTACTCAAAGCCCGCGATAAAAGCTATGCAAAAGCTTAATACATAAAATAACTAAGATACTCTAAGACTTAGCTGTTAATATTAATCGATGCCTGCAATTTCGTTGCGCCAAAAGTCGTTATCGCGCGGGAACCGAACATTTTTCCGAGATGAAAAGTATCCCATGTCCTTTCCCGGGACTCAAAGTAACTCCATACCAATTTTCAAGAAAATCGGTTCAGCGGTTTGGGCGTTAAGAGATAACAGACAGACACAATTTCGCATTTATAATATCAGTATGGATGCAGTTAAAGTTTTTAATTGTGACTTTTTCAAACCATCTCCTGGCCTATAAAGTACTATAGGCAGCGCTCGGCTTTGTATCTTCAACTCTTTGTAATCAAAACTTTTGTTTTCTTTTAAAAGAAAAATCTACATAAGTATCAAAGTTAAAAGTACCAAAGAATGCTCCATTAGAGCTCATATTTTACGTGTGTGCTCTTTTCTTTGGCCTCCTTTCAAAGAATAATGAAATCGTTCTTTATTGAAATTAGATAACGTAATAATATATCTTTCAGCTAATTCCGCATGATTCCGCCTGAAATGTATTTTAAATTACCGATGACACACTATTCCGTCGCGTTCCGTCCGTATTTTGTATGCGTTTGACATTGCGGACGTAATCATGCGGAATTTATGCCGCGTAACTTCGGTCTAGTGTGTTTAGAGACTCACTTCTACCTTCTTATTCGTCTATTGTACACTACTACTGTAACAAGAACGCCCCCGTGGTCCAGTGGTTAAAGCGTGACTCATGACTCGGAGGTGTGGGTTCGATTCCCGCGTTGGAAACATGATATTTCCAAGTTTGGTTAGGATAATGCAGGCTGATCACCCGATTGTCTGACAAGTAAGATGATCCATGCGTCGGATGGGCATGTAAAAAGTCGGTCCTGCCCCTGATCTCTCGCCAGTCATGTCGGTCGTCCGTCCCACTGGGGTATGAGATTTAAGGAATAGATAAGTGCTCTTGTGTAATGCGCACACACTTGGGCACTATAAAATTACTCCTTACTGTTTTCAATGAAAATGTTAATTATCCACTTGATCCATTTACATCTTCAATTTCTGAATGTTTATTGGAACGAAGTTCCTTATCGCGTGTTGCGAAAGGGGGCTAGACGGAAAAAGTTGTAACGACACTTTTTTAATAGTACCTGCATAGTAGGTTGATAGTATTCCTGACCGTCAACTAGATGGCGTTTTTTATAACTTCATTCCATCCAGGTGTCCCTTGACGCCTGTCACGTTTTTTTTTTTATTAATAATTTACCTCATTAATAAAAACCTTTATATCCGATCCGACATCGGATTGGATAATATAAACGCTTTATTTAAGTATGGCGAGAAATCTCGACAGACGGGTTTTTCAAGTTTTTTGCTCCTCTCAGTTTTTATTTCAAGATGGAGGACCACGGGGTAGATAAGACACGTTTCTGCTATTATATCATCAGCGTATATTTCGTGTTGTTATTCTTTTTTGTCACGACGCTAGAAAATATTACAAAAAAAACTTTGAGCAAGCAAAAAAAGTTAAGGATATATTATTTAAATTGGTCGCTGATATGCATTTGTGTTCCACAAAAAATGGTGATGAATTATGAACGCAGTCTAGTCTAAAGAAATTGTTCTAAATCATAAAGTTAATATACCTTATTCCGCTAGGTATATTAACTTTATGTTCTAAATATACAGCTTCTTTGGATTCTAGTGAAGTGATCAGAACTATATTGACTAGAAAGAAGGTAACCTTTTAGTGATTCTGATTTCTTTACTTAATGGCCTACCTAAATATGGAATAATATCTATTCACTGCAAAGGTTTCACCATTATTTGGTGCTATTTTGTATATTCTAGCCTCTAGGTCACATGGAAATAGCAAATACCACGACAACCTTGTAAACCTCTTTTGTGGCCGGAAACACAGTATAAGATACATACAGTAGACTATCTCTAATATATTAGAGAGAGTGTAGACAGCACGCACACATTAGTGCGTTTTCAGATAACTTTGTAAGGCAGTTCCAAAATAACGACTACTTGATAGTTTCTTTCTGTGAATTCAAATGTCTGTAAGATAAAATATTAAACATGGAATTTTACAGCTGTCCATATTAAGAAGCGCTGCTGAAATGTCAGTGAAGTATGTGAATTTTAAGAAACAACTGCGGAGTAACTTCTGTAGAAAACATTGGTCTATGCACTTAATAATTTTAGTTTTGCTGAAAAATGTAATATCACGTGTTACGTAAAGATCTGTGTTGGTTTCAAGAACACGACTAAGCTATATGCTACTGTATACATTAATATTGTGACAGGAAGTCCTTGGCTAGAAGCCTTAAGTATTAAAATACGATTGCTAAGGCGAAATAGATTTTCAAAGAAAATTTGCATTAGTAATTGCATAGTTTTGTATTCAAGGGTAGTATTTATGATGATATTATGATTATATTGTTACTGCATTGATTTTATATGATGAGATGACGCTCATAAACCTGCTAAGGCGAAAATCGTTCATTGCACAGAAACGGTACATTTTTCCGTGATGAAAACGATCTTATGTCCTGTCCTTTCTTCCTAAGTATCGTCGAACAAAGTTTCATCTAAATCGCTTTAGCGGTTTAAGCGTAAAGAGGTTACATACAAACAGACGTCTGTTCTGTACAATTCATATGTTTATTTTATTTTATTTTACAAATTTTTGGAAAACTTACAGCTAACATAAACATAGAATCTAAATATACAGTACAAAAAGGCCAATTAAAAAGTTCAACACACTTTTACATCTATATACATAAAAATTGGCGCTAAAACTCGAAAACGGCTGAACAGATTGGGCTGATTTTAGTTTTAAAATATTCGGAGAAGTCCAGGGAAGATTTTAAAGTACGACACGAAGTTCACCGGGACAGCTAGTATAAAACTAAATATTAAGCTGTTGCATACCCTTTATTGCGGGCTTTGAATGTGGCGACCGAATCAAGAAATTCCGTAACGAAAACAACCTAACACGTCATCGTCTAAGGGTCAATTTAGACCGCAACGCGACGTGACATTTGTATCGATTTGATAGATTTGCATTACGTCTCACGCAATTGAAATCTGTTAATTCATTACAAAAGAACGGCATCTATGCATCGCGTTGACCCTAACATTGTTTCAGTTTGGCTGACTTCGGCGCGGTGTTTGTGTGCGTGCGACTAAACTTATGTGTGTAGATGCTATGCAATAGCTTTACCGTTGCAGTCCCCGAGTGGCACACGTATTTTTATACTTCCCGGGGTTGTGTTTCCATAACCCAATTAGGGCCGGGACACGATACGGCATCGTAGGACGTCGTACGATGTCGTGTCGTAGTTTTTTACGACGCGCGTCGTTGACTCCCACGACACGACGTCGCATCGTGAAACGACGCCGCGTCGTGGCACGACACGTCGCCGTATCGTGTTTTTGTGTCCCGGTCCTTACGCATATTTAGCGCCGCTTTGACGTGATCACTGGGATAATAATGATGATAATGATGATGACGATGATGATGATGAAGAGGCTTTCACGCTGGAAACGGGTCAATTAGCTTCTTGTTGTATCGCTAAGAAAGCTTCGACGGAGTTCACATACAAGCCCTCTTAGCTTCGAGAGCGTATGAATATTGAAAGTTATTAGAGTTATCCGACTGCTAAAAAAGAAGTTACGTTTTTGATATTACATTTTGTATCTTTATTTAATACTTGCCATCCCGTGCGACTATACTGTACTCGGCGAAACATGGCGGTAGCGGTCATTGACTGCCTGTCAAAAACTTGTAATTTTCTATATAAACCGCGATTGACAACATCTGATACTTCATTGTCAATCGCAGTTTATATAGAAAATGACAAGTTTTTGACGGAGAGTCAATGACCGTTACCGCCATGTTTCGCCGAGTATAGTATACGCTTCGTGAATTAGGAATTATATGACGGAAACCGTAGATTCCCAGAAAATAAATAACCTATATGTCACGTGTTCTAGTCTATCCGCGCCAAATAATACTCGTATAAAAATTGCTCCAGGAATTCGTGAAATAAGCACTTTAAAAACATCGTTTTTTTACATTAGTATCTTCGCTTTTATTGGCCTAAAAGCGATAATATATAGCCTATAGCCTTCCTCGATAAATGAGCTATCTAACACTGAAATAATTTTTCAAATTGGACCAGTAGTTACTGAGATTAGCGCGTTCAAACAAACTCTTCAGATTTATAATATTAGTCTAGACTAGTTGAAGCCCGCAACTCTGTTGCGATGTCCTTTCCTGTGACTCAAAGTATCTCCATATTATTATGAAATTTCAAAAGAATCTATTCAGCAGTTTGGGCATTAAGGGTTAACGGACCGACAGGCAAAATGAAGTTGCCTGTCAAAGTAGCGAGAACCGACGGAATAAATAAGTAGACAGACAGTTTTGCATTATATATTAAACACCTGCATATACAACAATCCTTTTAAATCACGCCACTTTGAAGCAGCGTAAATTAGCCGTGCCACGTTTCAATTCTATTTCTAATTCTAAATTTTAATGTGGCGCGCTCTGTTTGCCACAAATGGTTTTATTTATGTGATGTGTTTTTTTGTGTGCTATAGCGATTCGGTAGGCAATAACAATTTTACAATTTTAATGATATTAAAATATATGTATCTTTTATTATTATTTTGAGACAAACTAAGTTTTATTATAAACTAAATGAACCGGTGAACTTTGTATCATATTACCAAATCTTCCCAGGACGTCCACGAATATTTCAAGACTAAAATTTGCCAAATCGGTTCAGCCGTTTTCGAGTTTTAGCGAGACTAACCAAATTGAAATTAATTTTTATTCATAACTAGCTGTCACGGTGAACTTCGTGTAACTTTAGAACTTTCCCTGGACTTCTACGAATATTTTAAGACTAAAATCAGCCCAATCCGTTCAGCCGTTTTCGAGTTTTAGCGCGACTAACACATTTGAAAATCCATTTTTATATATATAGATATAGGACTAGGTGACCCGACAAACGTTTTAACATAAATACGTTAGAGTGTTAAGCGGTTTACAAGATGACGACGCTAGTACATTCCAAACTGCCTCTATAGTGACACTTTACTAGATGGCGGCGGCATAATTGTTAGTACAGCAAAAATCTGTCTGGTGACACTGTTCCGTAGCAGCGCTACGCGGCCGTAGAGGTGCGCTACGCCGGCGTAGCGTCGCTACGAGATATGCTACGAAAAGAAGAATAGCTATCTATGTCCACAATATGCAATTTTATCTTATATTTTCATCATCTTTTTTAGGGTTCCGTACCCAAAGGGTAAAAACGGGGCACGGCGGCAACCGCCGACCATACCGCGATGCACGAGCATCATGTCGGATATTCGGTTTCATCAGCGCTCAGTGCGAAAAGCCCTCCGTTCCCTTGATATCCAAAAGTCGAGTGGGCCTGACGGAATCCCGCCTATTGTGTTGAAAAAGTGTGCTCCAGAGTTGGCTCCGGTCTTGACGCGTCTTTTTCGGCTCTCCTATTCTACTGGCATCGTCCCGGCTTCCTGGAAGACAGCCTTGGTGCACCCGATCCCCAAAAAAGGTGATCGCTCAAATCCTACCAACTACAGACCAATCGCTATAACCTCTCTCTTCTCGAAGATAATGGAATCAATTTTCAATAGCCAGCTTCTTCGTTACTTGGACGGCCAGGGATTGCTAAGCGACAAACAATACGGGTTCCGTAAGGGTCGCTCGGCTGGTGATCTCTTGGCGTATCTGACTCATCGTTGGGCTCAGGCAATTGAGTCGAAGGGAGAGGCATTGGCTGTTAGTTTGGACGTTGCGAAGGCCTTTGATCCGGTTTGGCATAAAGCTTCAATCATACGGGCTGCCCAAGAAATTATTTAAGTGGGTCACTGGTTTCTTAGCGGACAGAAGCATAAAGGTCGTAGTTGACGGCGAATGCTCGGAGACTCACTCTGTTGATGCTGGTGTCCCTCAGGGCTGTGTGCTATCGCCTACTCTATTCTTACTGCATATCAATGACATGTTGCAGACTAGCGGCATTCATTGCTATGCAGATGACAGCACAGGTGATGCTGTATATACCGGCTCCCCCCATATTTCTCGGCAAAATGTCACTGAGAGTCGAAACGAACTTGTGTCTAAGGTGGAGAATTCATTGGAGAAGGTCTCTGAATGGGGTAGACGTAACTTGGTCCAATTCAACCCCGCCAAGACGCAAGTCTGCGCGTTCACCACTAAAAAGTCACCAATGGTCGTATATCCTCGTTTCGAGGGCACATCTTTAACCATCTTCCCTAGCATTGAGACACTTGGCGTCAACATATCGAGCGAATTCCAGTTCCGATACCATCTAGAGTGTAAGGCCAAATTAGCCTCGAAGAAGTTTGGTGTTCTTAACAGAGCGAGAGAATACTTCAGTCCGGACCAACGCCTACAACTCTACAAGGCGTAGGTACGGCCTCATATGGAATATTGTTCTCATCTCTGACAGGGGCGCCAAAATACCAACTGCTCCCTCTGGATCGTATCCAACGAAGGGCCGCTCGAATTGTCGACTGCCATAGTGTCTCAAACAGCTTGGACCCCTTGGAATTACGCCGAGATGTAGCTTCACTCTGCATCCTCTATCGGTTGTATCACGGGGAGTGCTCAGAGGAATTGTTCGGAATCATACCACCTGCAACTTTTCGCCATCGACCCACGCGAAAAACATACCATCCTCATCACCTTGATGAGTGGCAGTCTTCCACAATGCGTTTTTCGCGTAACTTTCTGCCGCGCACTGTAAAACTCTGGAACGAACTGTCACCAGCAGTTTTTCCGGACCTATACGACCTGCAAACCTTCAAGAAAAGAGCGTATTCCCTCTTAAAAGACTGGCAACGCACCTGCAGCTCTTCTGATGTTGCGAGTGTCCATGGGCGACGGTAGTTGCTTACCATCAGGTGACCCGTTTGCTCGTTTGCCCCCTTATTCAATAAAAAAATGTGTACTTTAAAAATTAAAATAATATTTAAAAAAAATAATAATTTAAGGGGGGCTCCCATACAAAAAACGCAATTTTTGGTTTATTTTTGCTCTATAACGGTACGGAACCCTTGGTGCGCGAGTCCGACTCGCGCTTGGCCGATTATTTCACTACTTACTAATATTATAAATGCGAAAGTGTGTCTGTCCCAGAACCGACAAAACGAAGGACAACGGAATCGTGGGTGTCATGTAGTAGTATAAAAAAAAATATTATTAAAAACCGCTCCCAGCTTCCTATCTACATCCATACTAATATTATAAATGCGAAAGTATGTCTGTCTGTCTGTTCTAACAGACAGAGGTGAGGGATACCGTCTAAAGTCTAAAACACTCAACCGATTTTTCTGAAATTTGGTATAGGGGAACTTTAAGTCCCAAAGGACATAATATAGGAAATTTTTATTTCGGAAAAATGTATGGTTCCGCGTGAAAACCGAATTTTGGCACTACGGGGTTGCGGGTGTCATCTTATAGTGTATATTATCGTTTTTTAAGTCAACCAATCAGGTATATTTTATTTACCCAGGTAAAACCTGTACCGGTATCTAGATTTATCACCCGTGGTTACCTTGACTGACCTGTCCGATGTTGACCCTCGTCAGGTGCGGGATTAAAAGGTGAAATATGTTCGTCAAAATCCCGGCACAAACAAAGGAATTAATATCTGTCAAACGCAGATGCAAAGATTTATGAAATGAAAAAGGTCAAAGAAATAATACAAAAACATTATGTTTTTTACCGTTGAAGTTATTGCATATCTTAATATATATATTTCTTGTGTGCGTGTGTATGTGACTGAACTCCTCCTAAACGACTGGACCAATTTTGATGAAATTTTTTGTGTGTGTTCAAGGGGATCTGGGAATGGTTTAGATTCACAATTTTGTACGCTGAACAATGTTTTTTTAATTAATTTTTAATTTATTAGTAGTTGTTGATTTTGGAATGTTTTACATTGGATCCGACAGTCGGCTGCCATCGCAGTGTCAAATTTTAAATAATATTCGAATTCGGATTTTAATTTTAGTCTGTCCGACAGTTAGCGCTTCGACCAAATTTAAAAAAAATACTTTATATACTTAATATGGCAAAGAAACGTTTGCCGGGACAGCTAGTCTTATATATAAAATTCTCGTGTCACAATGTTAGTCCACGAACTCCTCCGAAACGGCTTTACTAATTTTTACCAAATTTTATATGCATATTCAGTGGGTCTGAGAATCGGCTACTGGGTACTCTTTATATTGATCTAAGTTGCATTTGTTAAATAAATAATAGTAAATTATTACAACTCGAGCGGCGACAATGATTGTTTGTCATTGCCATGGTGACATACTTATTTAGTCATTTCAATAAAATAATGAAAATAAGTAATATGGGCGAAATACTTTATAAGGCAAAGCAATGTTTGCCGGGACAGCTAGTTAATTATATAACTACTAATAAGTGCAAGGCCTTGTTACGCTTTGTGGGATATTTTAGGTATTAATCAAGACCTTTTAATTAACACTACGGGAAATTTCATTAAAATCAGAATCAGAATAATTTACTTCAGGTAAGTAATTGATATAGAAGATGGTGGATTATTAAACATTAACAGTGAAATACTAGTATATGATAGACTCAATCAGACATAGTATGATTTTGTCTATTCATCATCATCATCATCATATCTGCCTATATTCGTCCACTGCTGGACATAGGTCTTTCTCAATGAACGCCAAGATGACCGATCTCCTGCTACTCGCATCCAACATGGACCCGCAACCAAACGGAGATCGTCGTCCCACCTAGTTGGAGGTCGGCCTACACCCCGATTTCCTAGCCGATTTTGTCTATTATAAACTAGTATTTAGCAATTAAAGGCTTCGTACACGTTTGTAAATTCACATGTAACATTTGTTAAGCCATAAAGTCTGGAAGAAAGGACCATAAGTGTCTAAACACACCAGGCCGAAGTTACGCGGCATAAATTCCGCATGATTACGTTCGCAATGTCAAACGCATACAAAATACGGACGGAACGCGACGGAATACGTCATCGGTAATTAAGGTAATTAAGGTAGAAAAAAAGGCGGACGGAGTCTTAAATTATACACAGAACTGTGTCTTTAGAGTCGGCCACGCACACATTTTGACGCCTGTCAAATGGTATGGACTAGCGTAATAATGTGTGCGTGCGGACCGTGTACATGCAGTCAGCTGGCCGACTCTGAAGGACACAGTTTTGTGTATGGTGGGACTCCGACCGCCTTTTGTTATAGGTCCATGATTTCGGGCGTAATCATGTGGAATTTACGCCGCGTAACTTCGGCCTAGTGTCTTTAGAGACTAAGACGAGGGAAAAGGAGACTCTAAATTTTTCATTTGTTTTAGCAGCTAGAATCCCTCCATTTTGTTCTTTCTAACTCTCACCTCTTCTTTCCAGACGTGGTGAACGCCGCTACGAAGATCCAGGCGTCGTTTAGAGGCCACCAGGCGCGCAAGCAGACTCAGGCTGAGAAGGAGAAGGAGATGAAGGAGCAGCAGGATAAGGTGAGTTATACAGGGGTTAGGAGGTTATTCAGGGGTTAGAAGGTTATCCAGGGGTTAGAAGGTTATCCAGAGATTAGGAGGTTATATAGGGGTTAGGAGGTTATCCAGGGGCGACAGGTTATCCAGGGGTTAAAAGTTATCCAGGGTTTAGAAAGTAATGCACGGGTTAGTGGAGTTTATTATCCAGGGGTTAGATGGTTATTCTATTATCCAGGGGTTAGATGGTTATTATAGTATTTATTGAGCGTCCGTGGCCTATTGGGTAGACCTTTGGTTCGCACTCTTAGAGGGTGCAGGTTCGGTCCCGGGTGGAGGCGTGTACCAATGAGACATTTTCTGATCTCAAGTACATAAAACGGACACTCGTACGGTGAAGGAAAACATCGTGAGGAAACCCGCACATAGTTGGTCCCAGACGTATTGACTAGTTCTTTCCTCTGGACTAGGCCGACTATGTTGCGAGAATGCCGTATGCGCTTGGGCAACCATGCAGGCACTTAAAAAACTTGTCCCAGGCACTACAGTATTTGATAAGTGGTTATTTCGGTCTGAAAATGCTGTAAAAATCATCCACAATGGATGCAAAGGCCTAGATGTTTATTCATTAGTTACTAACTTCCTGACGTCTGACTAACCATCTCCAGGGATCAAGTTATTCTGGGTATTGAAGATTATTGAGCAAATAAGAAGTTATCCACGAGACGGTTTTACAATAAAAATAAAGCTGTAATTTAAAACGAACGACGCGAATTTCAGACAGCAATGATCTGCTTATATTCTTATCGTTAAGATTATTTAAGAAATTAAAGATTAGTCTAAAGATTTATTATAAAGATTATCCTTGAGAGAATAAAGCTTTTTATCCTTCGCACCAATATAAAAGTTGGTTTCAAAGTGAAATGAAACGAAAATATTTATTTCTAAGTAGGTTAACATAGTTAACACTTTTAGAACGTCGCGTCTACATGAGGCCTACCACCGGTTCGGGAACTAACTGCGAGAAGAACCTGCGTAAGACGTTAGCTTGCTGTATATTTTTCTCTCCATAAGCTATAATGTGTCAAATTTTGTCCGTTTGCGCCAAAATTCGTAATTCGCGCGGGAACCGTGCATTTTTTCGGGATAAAAAATATCCTATGTCCATTCCCGGGACTCAAAAAATCTCCATACCAAACAGCAAAATCGGTTCAGCGGTTTGGGCGAGAAGAGGTAACACACACAGTACACACTTTCGTATATTTAATATATCCTTTAGAAATTTTCAGGCAACGGAGTTGCAGGTGTCATTTAATATTTTATATTCGAGAGTAACTCTTAACCTTGGATTGTTATACCATGTACAATACATATTTAAGCACAATAATGGTTTATTGTTGTTCGCCCTTGAAGTGAAACCTAAAAATGTTTTCTTCTCGTAAATAAAACAAACATAATTCTGCTTTACTGCTCTCAAGATACAAAAGCGTTTTGTGCTAAGTGCACTTGAAGAAAAGGGGTTGTATAATAAAGAGGTTATACTTTTAACCTCTTGATAATAAGAAGATCAACGTTTTGTATAGTTTATGGAATGTTTTGTCGATGTCTAATGCGTTGGATAGTCGCTTGACAGACTACGATAAAGGCCGTGTTCACACCAAACTCACTATACGCCGCTGAATGTGAGCAGGCTCACTGTGAACCCCAGTGTGAACGTGAAAATATACGGTATGGAATATCCGCGCCTACGCCTAGCGTAATGGCGTATTGTCGGTTAGGTGTGAACGAAAAAGTGAATATGTATGGAAATACAATAAACTACGTAACGCTCGCTCACACTCAGCGGCGTATAGTCAGTTTGGTGTAAACACGACCTAAGATAAAACATGATGTAATTATAATGTCAATATACAAGTGTGGTATATTATTTGTAATGGTGAAGCCAAACGAGCGTAATTTGTGAGTCGCAGAATTTCGGTCGCGTAAATATCTTTTCATACAAATCATGACTCACAAAATTAGGCTCGTGTGAATCTAACAGGACTTTTGTATGAAACTGAATGCAGCAGAATTTCTGCCAGCCGAAATTCTGCGACTCACAACTCATAAATTACGCTCGTCTGGCTTCACCCTTAGAGTTAGAGTTTACAGAGTACTAGAGCTAGGTGGCACCCACAACTTCGTTGCTCTAAAATTAGTTTATCACACGTTAATTGTATTTTTTTCCGGGATAAAAAGTATCCTATGTCATTTTCCGGGGGCTCAAAGTATCTCCATAACGAATTTCAGCAAAATCGATACAGTGTTTTGGACGTGAAGAGAGGCAGACAGACAGACACACTTGCGTATTTATAACATTAGTATGGATGTGAATAAATAATAATAATAATAATAATAATAATAATAAGCAACAGTAATCATAACAGAGTTAACACTTAATCATAAAGTTCCAAACATCGTAAAATTTCATTTTATGTCCTCAGGCGTTGAACGTGTTGTTAAACCAGCTATACATTCACTATTGGCGTGAAATTGTTGTCTATTTTTATGAGAACAACTTTAACCAATAATTATTTTATTGGTTAAAGCTGTTCTTAAAATTTTGTTGTGTTACTAATTTGGTTAGTAGAAATATCAAATTATGATTTTCGCCGCCTGATAAAAAAAGTATATTACTAGTAGGCTGTCCCTCTATCTGCTTTGTCTATGAATTTTTGTTCAGATCGCGTGTCCTGACATTATTTGAGCACTTTTACTTCTGCTATAATTAGTCAAAAACGCCGCTAAAAAGTTTTCACTTCCAAACTTCATTCATTTATGGATTTCGTTGGAATGGAATGAAGTTTTCAAGTGAAAACTTCCATGAGTGTATACTCAGCTTAACAATTCTAGCTTTAACCGTAAGGGCATTCATCAAGTGAGCCCTTTTCAATCTTGCAGGGTTGTATCGGTTTTTGCTGTAATTTGTGAGTTCATTCCGTTGTTGCGGGAATGGGGTGAATGGGGTTACAATGGGCTTAGCAGATGGGGTGATAGATGTTATTGGAATGGGCTACAGTTACAACACATTCTAGTATATTTATTAAATTGTTTTTCCGCAACGGCAATTAGAATTTTCAGTAAATTAGGTATATACATTTGAGTATAGTTTGAACGACACAACCCAGTATTAATTGCCTTGTCGGGAATGCCTGCAAGAACCAAGATTAAATAAAGTATGTACTGTCTTTTACTCGACAGAATTTTTTATTTATTTCAACTTAAAAAATTAGTCTGCAAAAAAAACCTACGCTGAAACCACAATAGGTTTGAAATTTTATCAAAACACTTAAATATCTTTTTAAATTTCTATAAAACTACCAACATAAGTAACTTTTAATACAAATACTTTTAATAAATATCTTTATACGGAACCCAAAAAAACATAAAAGCAATTTTATTGGGGCAGTTTTGGTGTTTGTAAAAATTGCAAAATTAAATATGTAAAGGCGGGTATGAAATGTGATACAATATTCATGAACACCGTCCTGCTAAGTACGGTGACCATGATTACAGAGAGAAAACGGGATAAGTCTCCATTCCTGCGAGTAACCTTACTCGCAGGAATGACCATTACAGAGATAAAGTGAGATAAGTCCTAATTTTAGAGTTTCGTATCCGAAGTTCAGTTCAGACGTGGGAGAGCCATGCTTCGGCACGAATGGGCCGGCTCGACCGGAGAAATACCACGTCCTCACAGAAAACCGGCGTGAAATAGCGCTTGCGCTGTGTTTCGCCGAGTGAGTGAGTTTACCGGAGGCCCAATCCCCTACCCTTTTCCCTTCCCTACTCATCCCTATTTCCTTCCCCACCCTCCCCTATTACCCCTTAAAAGGCCGGCAACGCACCTGCAGCTCTTCTGATGCTGCGAGTGTCCATGGGCGACGGTAGTTGCTTTCCATCAGGTGACCCGTTTGCTCGTTTGCCCCCTTATTGCATAAAAAAAAGAAGTGAAAAGGTGTATGTCTATCTCCGTCAAAACGTGAGAATCGAACCCACGACCTTCGAATCAAGAGCTACGTTTTAAACCATGCCAACCAAAAAAAGCTGATATTATATTCGGTGTAAAAGAAAATATCGCATCAGCCCTAATCCTTTTAAAAGACTGAATAAAGCGTAATTATTTATGTCACGCCTATCATATTGCAGATGTCACTTATTATCAGGTGATCCATTTACTTCTTTACGTATACAAAACATGATACTAGTACATAATATTAACCAGAAGATTAAATAGCGCACAAAAATGGGCCCCTAGTGCAATATCATTGAACAATTTATTTGATTATAAGATTGAAAGTCGCGTTCGATATCAACCCTAGACGGTCAATAATATTGCACATTTCGTGATATTATTACACAATAAAATTAATCGTCTAAAGGCCCGCTGAGTCACTCCTCTTATATTGCCTATGCTTACTTACCATCAGGTAATCTACTCCTTTACGTACTTAAAACACAATACTGTTACATACTCGACGCTTTGTGACATATCAAAGGCTAAGAATACTTGTACCTAACTTGAATTTGGTACACAGTAAACACTTAACTTGCTTGTTCTAAACTTGAATTTAGTACAGCTCTCGCAAGCTATTGTTACACCTGTTTTTACTATGTCGTACTTATTACAATTAAAGCATGAGTGAAAGAAACAGGGAACAGTTAAAAAATTGACTGTTTTTACATAAATGGAGGCTTTAGGCACGGGAAAATGATTTGAAATAAAAAAAAAGACGGGTTGTACTCCGGGAGTGCCGGCAGAAGTGAAAACTTGATTATTAACGTTGTGCAAAAAAACATTTTTTTAAAAATCGATTTTCTTAAAAAATGGGTTAAAAAAATATTTTTAACCCATTTTTTATGAAAATCGATTTTTAAAAAAATGTTTTTTTTTTTAAATTGAAACCCCTACAATCAATTAAAAAATATCGACAATCGAAAAAAACAATCGATTGTTCGATTAATCGATTTCGATGTTACAACACTACTCCCCAACCGTCCTACATTTTTTCCTTGGTTTTTCGATCAGCATGAGAATCTGACGCGAGTTTCACAGTTTTTACCCGTCCCACAAAAGTGCTCAACGCCGCTAAAGAAGTTTTCACTTCAAAAATATGGATTTTATGTACAGCCAGATATATTAATCAGGTGATTAAGTACGTTACAAGGTTTGTTCCAATTATAAGGGAATAAATGAGGAATTGGCCTTATGTTATAAAATATTAGCTATCTGAGCCTGGTGATAAAAGAATACAAGACTATGGGCCTACCAATCTATAAAAATATACCTGAAAATAGAGATTAGTGATGAGCAAAGCAAGACCAAGACCAAGACTCGACCAGTCTTGGTCTTGGTCTTGTTCTTGCTTGTGCAGTCTTGGTCTTGGTCTTGCTTAAATCTGTCTGGTCTTGGTCTTGGTCTTGGTCTTGCACGCCTAGTCTTGGTCTTGGTCTTGCAAAAAGCAAGACTCTTGCAAACATTTTTCAAAACTTTTTGTAAACGTTTTCATTTTCTCAAAAAAACAGAAAAATAAAAAATTTGAAAAATAAGAACATATTCTGGGATTTCTTCTAGAATCTAGATTATTTTTAGGGTTCCGTAGCCAAATGGCAAAAACGGAACCCTTATAGATTCGTCATACAGTCTGTCTGTCTGTCTGTCTGTCTGTCTGTCTGTCCGTCCGTATATTACAGCCACTTTTCTCCGAAACTATATACTTAGAGCTATACAATTGAAACTTGGTAAGTAGGTGTATTCTGTGAACCACAATAATACTTATTTTGATACAAAAATAGAAAATATATGAGAGAGACTCTTCCAAAGTGGTAAAATCTTTGTTCTCTCCCCTCTAACTTCTAAAGTATGATAAGATAAGGCATGATAAGTCTAAAAAAATATATTATGATTGTACATTACTATAGAAACTACCAAAAAAAATTGGTTTGAACGAGAACTAGCAAGTAGTTTTTGTATACGTTATAAATGGTATACCTTAATTTCATTAATTCAACAGAAATCGGCCAAACACGAGTTGTACTTGCGCACGAAGGGTTCCGTACCACTACAGAGCAAAAATAGACTAAAAATTGTATTTCTTGTATGGGAGCCTCCCTTAATTATTTAATTTATTTTAATTTTATTATTAATTATTAAAGCACAAATACAATTAAGTATTTTTGTGAACATTTCAATTGCCTATGTGTTGCCGATATTGATGAAGAGCAAAAAATAGCAAAAAAATCACGTTTGTTGTATAGTATTTAATTTATTTTGCTTTTAGTATTTGTTGTTACAGCGGCAACAGACATACATAATCTGTGAAAATTTCAGAAGTCTAGCTATAGCGGTTCTTGCGTTATAGCCTGGTGACAGACAGACGGACAGACATCGAAGTCTTAGTAATAGGGTCCCGTTTTTACCCTTTGGGTACGGAACTCTAAAAATATTTTAATTTCATGAAATAAACCTTTTTGGCTGCTGCGGAACCCTTCATGGGCGAGTCCAACTCGCACTTGACCGGATTTTCGGATTCTCTCTCGGTTGAAAGATCTTACTTTTCGGCCGCCATGTATAATGTATATGTAATATGACGTATTCTCAAATTTTTAGTTTGAATGCATGGTTACATAATCAAAAGGGTAAAAACGGTACCCAATTACATACTTACACATCGCTGCCTGTTCGTCTGCCTGTTTCCAGGCTGTATAAGAACTTGAAACTCATGATAAGTAGATAATGTTATTAATATTTTTAATAGTTATAAATATTTTATCTCATATTATAGTCACTGCGACTAATTAATTTTTTTTAGCAAGAGTCTTGCTTTAAGCAAGACTCTTGCATAGTCGGTCTTGGTCTTGGTCTTGTTCTTGCACACCTAGTCTTGGTCTTGGTCTTGCTAGTCTTAGGATAGTCTTGGTCTTGGTCTTGGTCTTGCAATTTTTGCAAGACCAAGACCAAGACTGCAAGACCAAGACTAATTTTGCTCATCACTAATAGAGATACCTACTTATCCCGGTTCCCGGAATAAAACCCGTTATTTTTATATCAAAACGTACGGTTCCAATACGATTCATTTTCACCCGGAAACATATTGTATCAAAATGCAATGATTAAGAAATAATCGGCCAAGTGCGAGTCGGACTCGCGCACGAAGGGTTCCGTACCGTTATAGAGCAAAAATAGGCCAAAAATTGTGTTATTTGTATGGGAGCCCCCTTTAAATTTTTATTTATTTTAAATATTATTACTAATTATTAAAGAACACACATAATTAAGGCCTTTGTAAAAATTTCAAGTGCCTACCTGTTGTTTGTTGTATTGGAGCCCCCCTTAAATATTTAATTTATTTTGTTTTTAGTATTTGTTGTTATAGTGGCAACAGAAATATATAATCTGTGAAAATTTCAACTCTCTAGCTATTTCCGTTCTTGAGTTACAGCCTGGTGACAGACGGACAGACGGACAGACGGACAGACGGGCAGATGGACAGACGGACAGACGGACAGACGGACAGACGGACAGACGGACAGACGGACAGACGGGCAGACGGGCGAAGGGCAGACGGACAGACATGGAAGTCTCAGTAATAGGGTCCCGTTTTTACCCATTGGGTACGGAACCCTAAAAACAGAGATTCACTGAAAATGATCTTTCCAATTTCAAACATCGGACTTAATTTAATCATAACAAACTGATGGGGGTTGCTGTAAAAATCTCTGGAATTTCAGCGTAATGGTCCATAAAATGGCCAAGCGTTTTGTCACTTCACTTTGTTCGTACTTGGCGACTTTATCAAGAATACTTTTAAGATGGCAATTTAATGGGAGAATGATTAATATCAAAAGTAATAAAGTGAAAATATCTAAACTAATATGATCTTTGCCTGGTACATTGTAAAAGTCAGGTGACAGTCGAAGAGAAACATAAAAAATGCTCCAGTAGTTCGCGAGATAAGCCCTTTCAAATAATTTCCTCTGTTTTTTTCAATATTCTCCTATTAGTCTTAGCGTGATAAAATATAGCCTATAGCCTTCCTCAATAAATGGGCTATCTAACACTGAAAGATTTTTTCAAATCGGACCAGTAGTTCCTAAGATTAGAGCGTTCAAGTTAGCCCTTTCAAATAATTTTCCCCGTTTTTTCCACATTTTTCTCTATTTCTTCGCTCCTATTAGTCTTAGCGTGATAAAATATAGCCTATAGCCATCCTCGATAAATGGGCTATCTAACACTGAAAGAATCATTAAAATCCGTTGCGTAGTTTTAAAGAGTAAAAGGGACATAAGGGAAAAAAAGCACCTTTGTTTTATAATAGGTATAGATATAGATATAGATGCGAAAATGTGTCTGGCTGAACCGATTTTGCTGAAGTGTGATACGGAGTCCCGGGAAAGGTCATAGGCAACTTTTTATACCTGAGTAAATAAGAATTAAGAATAGAAGGATTTTGTAGTCACAATTTTGTGCTTGTTGTAAGAAATACTTCTTAGGCAACGAATGTATGGCGACCTGCCAAACTCTTTTAACTAACTTCTTACAAAAGGAATTATACATTTTTTGGAACATCCAATCTACTGTGTGCAGTTTAAAATAGCGTTTTTTCTTACGTGCAATCAATTAGATGTTTTAAAGGCTATCTGCATAAAGGTCTTATATCGGCGACAAAATTAAGACTGGTCATCAAAAGTGTGACTTTTTTCGTGGCAAAGTATGTACGTATACTTGCCATAAAAGGGTGGTAAACCACCGATAAAATTGTTATGAGGGTGTGGCATGGAAGAAAGGTTATAACTATTTTATCTTCCGTTTGAAGCATAAAACAATACATAGAACGATAACTGTAACATTTGACCGCTCAAATATGGCTTACGGTCACATAAAAATGTATTCGTCCTATCTTCTTTTTTCTTTCCTTTATAGTGCCAAAAACTATGTCTTTATTCAATCTATAGCTGTCCGAAATTTCTGTCCAAAAAGCTTAATCGGTTCTGTTGTTCAGCGTAAGTGAGACTAATAAAATAAAAAAAATCACTTAAATTATTCATAACTAAGATTACCTAAGTTTTCAGGGTAGACGGACGGACAGAGCGAAATTATAAGGGTCCCTTGTTGTTACTATAGAATATTGAATACGTTATAGCTTTATAGAAAATTGTACGACCCGAGCATGGCAACTAAAAGTTCGCTTTGATGCTCATTACGAGGAACAATTATATGGCTCAGTTACTCTTCCTTAGTCATAGTATTTCGATGGTTCGATGCGATGTGTAGATTTTATCGAAGCTACTTTTCTTTATGAGCGAGAAATTCATTTCTTTTGTCAATAAATGTGTCCCTTGAAGACGATAGAGCGATGGGAAAGTTTTACCACTTTGTACCCTTAAAATGTAAGGCTTCAAGGGTTAAAGGATTTTAATGTTGGAAAGCCATAGATCGATTATAGGCTAATTTACTATATATATTATAATATATATCATAAATAAATGGGGCTATCTGTAAAGTGTATCTATCTGTTTGTTTATGTGTCTGTCTGTCTGTTACCTCTTCACGCTCAAATCACTGAACCGATTTTGCTAAAATTTCATATGATGTTACTTGGAGTCTCGGGAAAGGACATAGTCGAAAAAAGGACGGTACCCACGCGATTAACGAATTTGGGCGCAACAATGAATTTGGGAGCATTATTTCCTTTCGTACATCCATACAAAATATCAGCAAAATCGGTTCAGCGTTTGGGCGTGAAGGGGTTAGACGGACACGATTCAGTATTTATAATATTAAGTATAAACGTAAAGAATATTTTTTATTAGAAACTTATATAATCGAACTTGAAAATATATCGCACAAGTTGAAAATGACATTTCGTAAAGTATGGTGACCATATTTCAACATAACGGCGGACACGTCCCACTTTTGAGTTCAGCACATTACTTCCTTGCTCTTTGTAAGATATTCACGTCTTTAAGCGATTCAACATGCATTCTTCGATGTGACGTCATTTACATAATGCTTTTTAGGAAAGCGACAGTTTTAGAATGGACTTTTTAACGTGATTGTACTATAGGACGGATCCCTAATAGTACTAGCTAAAATCCGAGCTTTGTGAGGGGTCGCGTCGTTTTTCTGCATGATAATAATCTTTAAGGTAGTTTTTTTATACTTTAATAGTAATCATACCTTGGCAAACCGATGATAACACATCTTTAAATAAAAATTACTATGTTAAAGCACATATCAATAGGCGCGTGATAGTTTTTCCGTAAAGTGTACCACAAAATGTTCAGGTTGTGGATAATATAATATAGTATATCCACAACCTGAATAATCGTAATAAGAAAGTAAATACTACTTTGATTATGTTTTATATAATAAAACTAATGAGTCATTCAAGTAATATGCGCTAAAGACAAAATAAATGTTTTTTCACTTAAAAACTTCTTAAGCAGCGGTGTGCACATTTTGGGATGGGTAACAATGTTAAATTATTCATAACACATTACCTGATCAAAAATTCGTAAGACGAAGGGAGAAAACACAGCTAGCGCAGCGTATGACAGGAAAATTAGGCTCTCTTTATCTTGCTGCGAAAAATGTACTATGGCTGTCTGTGGTCTCGTTTTCAAACCCTTCTTCTTTCATAATGAAAAAAAATCTTTAGAGAGCTTACCCATTACTTATTGCAGAGTATTATTTAACAACAATACTTAGTAAATCATCCCATTGTACAATGTACATTATTATTTAACAACAATTGCTTACTATAAGCTACATAAATTGCCGGCTGCAAGTTACGAAATCCAAACGCTCAATAATTTAAATACAGAATTCCAAACTCGCGACAAACTTCACCGCAATACCGTGATAACTTGCTACAACTTCACTGTGGAAGCCCAGAAGCCGAAACCATTAATAAGTGAAGTGGGTTTACATCGAAATATAATACAGAATAGAACGGTAACTCTTATACATTTGACAGCTGGCTGGCTCCAGTTAGAAATACGTAGCTGGGGCAATGAAAATTGTAGATTATTTTAACTTGCTGTAACTTTGTTTATACTAAACCCAGTGGCCGCTGAAACTACTAATAAGTTAAGTAGCGAAAATTTAAATATAATACAGTATAGGGCGGTTACTCTCATACATTTGACCGCTCAAATATGGCTCCAGTTTTAAAATACGTAGCTAGAACAATGAAAATCGTATAACCGACTCGAATTTGACTACCTACCAATTGAAAGTATGCCACCAGATATTTCATCAAAGAAATTGATTCATAGACCTACCTATAGGACCTACTTCATTTAGTAGAATTATATTAATTCTGTAATGTAATGGTCCACGATGGCCCAGTGCAGGCCACGCCATTGCGCGCCACGCGTGGAAATCGTCCCCCATAATACACCATCACCCCGTCTACACAATAGCATTGGCTTGTAGTTGGCCAGCATGGTCCATTGTGAACAGACACCTTTAATAATGCAATTTGTCGGCTAGGTTTGACATAACGCGATAAAATTACGTAGGCCTCACATCTGTCTATGAATCAAATTCTCTGATAGTGCACACTATCATGGAATACTTTTTTTGACTTAGTTACTCTTCCATACTATTATTTGTAGATTTCGAAGACCAAAACGAATTTCTGAATAACCTCCGTTCTTTTATGGAAATAAAAATGTATGCAAATGAAAATAAATGAATAATGTATGTAATTGAATTTTTATGTTTAAGGTTCTAGTGGCTTTCTGAAATAGGTTTTAGGTCTTTGTGTAATTTATCACTAACTGTATCTTGAGTGTCTTTAAAGTTTCATAGAGTTAAGTTAAGCAGTGGCAACTTAAGTTTTAAGGAGCTTCAAAAGTTTTCAAAGCCGTAGTAGACAGCTGACAGACAGTCGTACTATAGAAAAACACATTTATTATGAAAAGTCTGTATAAACCATTATTTATCCTTGTTAATAAGGTCTAAATCGTTTATATATTACTTGCTCATTTTGAGTAACTGAAACTGAATTTAACTAAATCTCTGATATTTCAGTTTATAATTCCATTTTCCTGTCATGTTTCATTTAAAACATAAAATTATAATCCCGACGAGTAGGTGGTGAATTAATTTTAATTATAGACGTAAGTGGATGATGCTGGTAACAAAAAATTTTAAAATTGGACTTTTTTGCATAAATGGAGAACAGGGAAAATTATTTGAAATACAAAAATACGTGTGGCACTCGGGGACTGCCGTCAAAGCTGTTGCATAGCATTTTTTATCAACTAATATGCAATTATAATTCGCATACGTCTAGTTGCACGCACACAAACACCGTGCCGAGGTCTGCCGTACTGAAACTACGTTAGACGATGCACGGCAATGTCGCACCGACCGGCAATGCGAGGTGGGAGTGTTAGGTTTTTTCGTTACTGAATTTCATGAGTCGGTCGCTGCGCTCAAAGCCTGCGATAAAAGTTATGCAATAGCATAAAATTCCGACTCTATTACATAATATATAATCATCATTTTTGAGATATAGATATATATTAACTAGACGATGAATCAGATAAGTTATAAAGATTGCTATAATTGAAGACGTGAGTTAAAGTTACTGTTAGTTTTAGTTTATATGTTTTGTATGTTAGTCTATAAGGTATTTAATATGGGCCAAGATGAATAAATAAATAAAAAATAAAGTACACGATAACTAACATTTTGTAACATATTGACATTTACTAATTTTTTCCCGTATAATTTGAACAAACCTTGTAACTTAGGTATATACTTCATCATCTGGCTAATATACACATAAAATGCAAAATAAATAAATTATTTCAGATCATTTTTCCTATAAAGCATCCATTTTATGCAAAAAAATTGCAATTTCTAATGTTAGTTATTGTGTGCTTTCACTCTCATCTTCAGTTATAAGGGAAAAATGAGTAATTGCTCTTATGTTGTAAAATGTGAGTTACCCACTTCACCCACTCACGTCTTCAATTGCTTTATGAAAATGGCGCATTATGTGCCACTTGTACAAATTATAGGCACGTGTTATTTAGATTAAATTAAACTAATTATTAGTATGGTTTCTTAATTAATATTTAAAGACTGACGAAAATTAAGAGATTGTTACATGTTTGGAGATTAGTAGGTTTGAGAAGAAAAATTTACTGATTTTGACTATTTTTAACCAACTTCTTAAGAAGTTCCTTTTTTTGAAGTCGGTTAACCGACTTCAAAAGAAGGAAGTTATCAATTCGATCCGTATGTATGTAATGTTTCCAGAACTGCCCAGTTTTTGTATATGTTAGTCTATATCAGAGTCTGAACGATTCAAAACTGTATATATTATAATAATAAATTCATGTCCCTTTTGGTCGTACAGGACAGGCTACGCCTAGTGTAGGTATGTCACATTATTTTCCTCTATGGTATGTCATTTATATAAAAACTGACGACCGTTTCTTTTTAATTTCAGGAGGACATAGAGAAGATAGATTTGACAGATCCCGACCTGAACAAAGCGGCCACGAAGATCCAGGCTTCATTCCGAGGACACAAAGTCCGCAAAGACGTTAATTAGACCCCCAGCAAACCTCCTTCGTATGTATCATAAAAATGCTTTGACTTCAAAACAGTTTTTCAAAAAAATATGAATTTCGAATTTCGAGCACAATTCTACTGCCCGCCATTTTTATTATACATACAGGGGTATAGTAGTAATCGTAAATGTCAATTTTCTACTCAAGTTTTTGAGTTCATATCAGTGGAAAATGGACGTCGAGTGATTACCGTAGAAAATAATTACGTGAGAAATTCCCTTTTGTAACAAAAGTGTAGTCACCCTATTTCGTGGCTTTCCGTATATTGTTTGGTTTGTTGCTTTAAAACAACTATGTTTAGACTTAAACAACTATGTTTAGATTTAAACAATTATGTTTAGATTTTAAATATTATGTCGTTCAGAGAAATAAATAATGTTTGAATGGTTTTTAACTATTTCGGAAATTTTGCGAGTTTCCGAAAATTAAGTATGGAGTGTAAAAGAGTTTTAGAGTTGTAATTTTGAACTTTTATTCTTATTAGAACAAAGACATTCCAATAGGATATAATATATTATGTATTATAAAAGTATAACAGTATAAGGATCGACAAGTCTAAAAGGCCACTTTGAGTGAATCATAATTATTATGATTATTTTGAAAGTAATTATTTCAAATTAAGTTTGTTTTATAAACAGTCGTATTCATCTCATTTTCTTATATTTTATTACCCATGTCAAAATCACATCATGTTATGTCAACGCTACTTGAAGTGAACCAAATAAAAATAACTTTTTTGTAGCGTCGCGTTGCCAAGACATGATTTTGACAGGCGCGATAAAAAATGACACGAATACGTCTCATTTACCAAAATGGCATGAATACTATAAAAACCTGTCAAATTTAATAATACAAATTTCATCTAATAAATGGCAGTTTAAGAACCATGAAATGATACAGATTATGAAATAATATGAAATACAAAAAGTGGCAATTTTAGACCTTCAGATCTTGTCTAGCTTACTTTTAGATTCTAATTTTCAATACAGACCTTCATTTCCTAATAAATGGAACCTTTTCATTACCTAATAAATGGAATTTAAAGTCCGAACCACGGGTCTAGTCATATAAAATACAAATTTTGACATTCGAAGTTTTCTAACTCGTTTCATGGATTCGACCATAGAATTAATCATAATTTTGACTACTACTATCTATAGTTTATTAGTTATTTTGAAATTTATCACGTAAGTTAATTATTTATTATTATTATAATGTACCATCAAAGCAGTACCTAAAAAGTACAATATTAAAATCTTTGGTATGACCAAATCTTATTTCAGTACTTACTACTTATTTGTCAATTTTCGGGCGAAATATGTTTCTTAAATCATCCTCAATTTTCGTAAATCTTAAAAAAATACAGAACGTTTTTTAAACTTTTGGCCAAACATTAAAATTGGTAACAAAATGCCTTAAAATATTATAGAATAGAAAAGAGTTTGAAGAATGATTTGATCTCTTTCTATTTCCTTTTTAATAATACTTTGAATATTACGAAAATCTTTGTACCTACTGTTAAGGTGACTTTCCGATCTTTGGCGCAAGCGACCGCGACCGACAAAAATTCAAACAAAATGGCACTTTATGACCTGGGCTATAGGTTTCATTTTCTACTGACATTGGTCTAGTGATCCATGCTGCCGCTGCTTTGTAGTGGCGTACAGCAAAATGAAACCTATAGCATAAAATCGCTTGCTGCGTTGATCGGAACGGTGCCTTTAGAAAAAATAAGCATTCTAAATTCAAAACTTGAATTTCGATACTGCCCAACACCAATTTTCTAGAATCTAGTCCATATGACACAGTTAAATTATATTTTCCTATTAATTTATTATACTACGCTTTCAATTTTTCTGATTTTTTCTTGTAAATTGCTGATAAATTAAGAATTATATTAAATAAAATTATTATTCGCCTATTTTTTTATTTTATTTTCCACAATCCACAAATATTTAAAAATGAAAACAAAAAAATTAAGTCGACGCCCCCACCGAATAATCGGACAATCGAAAAAATGAAAATGTTCAGGAGAGCCAAAAAACAGATTTTTGTTAATAACTCCGTTAAACAAAAAAGCTTCAAAGACTTTTAATATCTCAAATGAAAGCTAATTTTTTGGCCCATCTTGCTATTTCAATATTATTTAATTGCTACTAAAGGTTTTTATTTAACTAGGCAAAACGCAACTTATCGTTCTGGAGTAGGTCAAGCTCTGATCATTATTGTCTATTGCATGATTATTCGGGTAAATTTGCGTTTCGACTGTAATAAAATGCACATAATATAATATCTCATTGCAATATTATTCGGGGAAATCGTTTAGAATAAGAATATTGGTAAACACCTACTACTTTACTATTCGGTGATTAAAAAATATTGTACACTTTATAATTATAGTCATTGTCGTTTATTCCAATGATTTTCTACTATAGGTAAAATAAAAATTATATGTATTTTTGTTTTAATACATACTCATATTTTGATGACATAAATGATATTCTTGCAATCGAAACAGCTCTAGGCTCGAAAAAAGTCACTCTGGAGACTTTCTCTATCATTTTTAGTACCTATAATCATTGCAGTTAATTAAAATGTTAATCATAACCCTCATCGCCACCTGAGTTGGTGTCACAATAATCAATATCATATAATGTTCTAATAAAGTTAATGATAATGGCAGGAAATTGCTTTAGACAGTCTTCCGAGAGCATCGTAGGCCTTTCTTATATGACGGTGGTTTAATTGTCGACTTCTATCTACATCGTGATACAGTTCAATGCAATCAGGATCAAAACTATGTTAAAGACTTCTCAAGTTACAATACATTACAATATTCACACAACACCCTATAACAGCACATCTTATAGTAGCTAGCAATCGCATTTCTAATTAAATTCTGAATTGGGTCCCATTAGGACCTGCAGGACAACTTCCACGAATAATGTTTGACTGTCTGACAGCAGTTGCTTGCAGGCACGAAACTGTAACAAGTGCTGTCGTGACAGTGTTAAGTACGTCTTCTAAGGAGTATTTGCGAAAGAAGAAAATATCTAAATACTTATGATCTCGTTAATTTGTAACAGATCTCGCTGCTTATCGGTCACATTTAGTTTATTTTGTAGCAAGTATTGCCCATACATCCCTGTTTGTGAGAAAACCCGCATGTTCATTACAAAAATCGAAACAGATTATGATATATATCCTGAAAACAGCACAAGAAGACGGATCCCTGCAATTACCGTAAAGCATAAAATAAAAATATGAGCAATGTACATAATTGAACGAATTTTAGGAAGGACTTTACCACTCGATGTCTTTCAAAACGACCGCTGGTCGTTCTTACGTCTATGACGACTTAAGACATTCAAAAAAGCTAGCCAGGGACAGTCAGACATTCTTTTTTTTATGAAGAAAGTCTGACTATTCCTGACTCTTGAGTCCTGTGTAAACCTCTGCGATGACTGGTCTGAGACTGGAGGCTGGAGGTGAGTGGACTGAGATGATCACCGCGATATGATGGTCGTCCGACTCAGATTCTACAAGTTGTCCAAAATAAAACCCAACCAATATGCCTTTATACACCAAAGGTGCACCGAAGACACCCTCTATAGGATAGTGAACCACATAAGAAGGAAGAGAGAGAAGGAGAAAATTTCTGTTGTGGTATTGCTGGACACAGAGGGGGCCTTCAACAATGCTTGGTGGTCAGCTGTAAAGGTTCGGTTAGCTGAAGTTAGGTCTCTAGGGAACCTGAGGCGGGTGATCAGCGGCTACCTGAGTGGAATGAGTGTGAAAGTGAGATGTGCAGGGGTGGAAGTGTGCAGTAGGCAGCAATGTATTTACCCGAATAATCATGCAATAGTAGTTTATAGTCAAATCGTTTTGACATATTCTTTCGCAATAGCCTATTGCCCAGTTTTTGGTGTAAAATACAATTTTAAGTATTGTTGTGGAACAAACACATAATTTTTTATATCTTTGTAAATATCCATAGGAAAATTCTGAACAAAATTCACATGGTGTATTTTGACTTCTAGATGCCAAAAACGCATAACAGCAAAAACCCCACAATAGCACATGTGTGTATTATTTTTATAACGGCCGCAGAGTTTGACCATAGACTTCATATTTTGATTACAGTAATTAATAATTATCGTCTCTGAGTGCTGCAATTACTATCTAATTACTATAAAGTTAGTATTTTGTGGCACAGCTTAGAAAGCTGAGGTATAATATCAACTCCATCTCTTTCTATAAGTTCCATTTTCCAAAATGTCGAGAGGTTTCAAATAAACAAAATTCTAGGCAAAATATTTATTGTATATTGTATTGTATCTATATCTTTGGGAATTTGTATGGGTATAAATTTGAATAGGGAGAGCTAGCTTTATGAAAATTTATTGGATACGCCGAAGGTATTGGCCACATCTTTCGATTTGGTGATGATTTATATGTATTGTTAATTGGTTTGTTTGGTTCCATATTCCGATGTCTGTGTCCATGTGAGTTATGTCGAAGGTGGGTATTTCGTTGATTTTGAGGTTCTTCTTTTGTATGTTGCGATGTTCCATTTTCTTTCTTTGAGTTTATTATTACAGTTGTGGTATCTGCAAAGAATAACAATTTGTAATGTTATAGACCGTATACCTACTAAGTATTATATTAGCTCTGAACTAATTATGAGAAAATTTGGCAAAAAGATTAAATAAACCACAAGTATTTTCTTGTTGCAATGACACAATTGCGATTTTTTGTGATTGTTTCTCTCAAAAAATCACTTACAACCTAATAATTATAATAATTAATGAAAATATTTACCTGAATCTGGTAAAGTTATAACAATTCTCTTCATTTCGTCTTTTCTTTCTTTTGTGTCAAGATCTTCAAGCAACGGTCTACTGACTTCATCATGTGCATTTTTTCGTAAATTATGTGTTCCAATATTCACATTCATAATTTTTATAAATGGCTCCCCTATAAGTTTAATTTCTCCATTAGATTTATTTGATAGAATATCTAAAAGATCTTTGAGTTTAGTAACTTCGATATCTTTATCATCGAAATCTATTTTGTCCTTGAACCTAGTAACTTCCCTATCTTTGTTATCAAAATCACCTTTATCAGCTGTAGTTTCATTCCAAGCTGATTCAACAATTTTGTTCTCTATTTCAATATTTTCTTTGTCACTGTATTTATATTTAGTACCTTCTTCCACGGTATGAGTTGTATCGTTGTTATCTGACTCTATATATTCTTGAGTGTCTAATATCAGATTTTTATCATCATCATTGTTTGATCGTTTAGTAATTAAATATGTTTCAACTTTTGGTGTTAAATCATTATCAATTAGATAACTTTCAACTTTGGGTGTTAAATCATTGTTTTTATCTATATTGTTTTTTGGTATATTAGTTATTTGTACGCTTCCTTCTTTATTCTCATGAAAAGGTGCTGAAGTCATAACTTTAACTGGAGTTTCTTGAGTCACTTTGTAAGTAAGAGGATACTTGTAAAATACACTTGGAATTGCTGTTTGTACATTTTCATACTTCCCATTATTTTGTGGTATTGGGGTCCCGTATAATGTAAACGGTTCTGGTTTTGCTCTATTAGTTACATAATCATATCCGTCTCTTGTTGGTTCCAGGGTGTGGTAATAGTTTTGTGAGTTTACCTGAAATGTAACTTTTACTTCTTGTACTAAGGTATGATTTGAATAGTAAACTATAATACTTCTATATTCTAAAGCTATACTTGGACTGACAACCTTTTAAAAAATTAAAAATTCTAGATTTTGTAATTTACGACTTTTGATGAGGTTCCTGGCTCAAGATCAATTTAAGTTAAATCTTAATTTTATAGAAACAAAAATGAACTCACCCCATAACTGAATAATATTACTGTCACTATATAGACACATCCGTACCTGCTCCACATCATACTAGGTCAAAATGAGCAATACCACTCCACTAATAAGTAGCACTAAAATGTACAGTCTAGTTTCATAATATTATGATTAATATTAGGTTTGGCTACGCTTAATTTCAGGTTACTTGTCAACATTTTTTAATTAATATTCATACAAAAGTTCCACAGTTAATACTAAACTTATTTAATATTATTCTTATTTTTAACCGACTTCCAAGAGGAGGAGTTTAAAGCAATGCTACGCGATTCCACAATGTATAATAGGACAAAATTAATCCTTCGATCGGGGATTCTTGGAAATGCATTGTATTCTATTGTTGTCCCGGTCACCGGTGTCCTTATGGGGCTTGAAGGATTAAAATAACGCAAGGTAATTACGTAGGACTATATGAGACATATTATAGGGTCAAGGCTGTAGCGTTATATCGCAAAAACAACCATAGCACAGCAATCTAGGTTTTTACGATGCGTTGCTACAATGCAAGGTTCTGTTTTAAATAACGAAAAAAAAACTTAATATATTTTCACATTTATTACCCAACAAAATACTCATACACATAGTCATATAAACTACACAATATAGGGTATAGTTCGATGAAGCCGACAGTTATCACCGTGGCAAGTAACGTGACACGGTTTATGGCTCGTACTATGTCTATGCTTTTCAGGCTTGACATGCGACGGGATTTTGACATCTTCGGCGGTGTCACCTGAAAAATAGCTTTACTGATTTACATGTATTTGGATGACATTGTCACACAATTATACAAAATTATATTCAGATGACAATGTCAAAAGTGGTACGGCTGTCTTGCAAATGTAATCTTTTAGGATGACATCGTTAGTTTTGATTTTTATCAGTAACATTATTGTAAAACTGTTGTCTTGATAGCACTTCATGTTAACATTTCCCCACATATTTTTGGTGTTCCCTTAAAACAGTTCAGTTTATAAACCTAGCCATGATTTACTTAATTATTATTATTAGCTACCTTAAAAACTGTGCCCGATTCAATGCTTGATGGTATATTTGGTTTTGTTTTTGTACATACCTGTAACAGTTTATTTTTATATTATGGCACAAAGTGTTACAACCATAATTATATGGTTGTAATAAACCTTTAGAAAAGGCATTCCATACAATCGTCTGCGCGAAAATGTGTCATCCTCGAAATGAGTGAGCTCACTCATCTGAGAGCAGTGTGCCATAGGACGTGGTGACTGTTGGACATGTTTAATGCATTGATTATGTAAAATATGCATTAAAAGCGTAAAATAAGTGAAAGAGAAAGTAGTATATGCTATTACTGTAAGACAAGAAGGACGACATTTGCTACAGTTTTGATGGCGTATGCCATATCCAGTATTGACATCGTTGGTTACAACTACGGGAAAAGATCTATCATCTAAGCGACTATTTCTTGTGAGAATACGGTTTTAACTGAATTAACTTTACGCGCATTCAATTCATTAAGTCTACAATATACATTTTTAATTAGAAATATGTTTATTCTATGTATAGTATTGTATATTTTTCTTACTTTGACATCGTTACGCTCAATGTCCATGTGTATGGCAGGTTCATTGTTGACAATGTCAAGAGCTCTTGCGGCCTCAGGCTTGACATGCGGCAGCTGTAGATGTAGATTTACTCGTTAAATAAGACAACGAAAAATATTTAACGTTATTTACACAAAACACACATAAATTATAATATGATACATTTCCTATGTAGGATTCCATAGTTAAAATAGGACCCTATAACATCATTATAATATTTCTGTTACAAAGGACTTCTAGTAAACTTATACCCGAATAAACTCCTCTAAACACTACAAATAAACTTCTTTTAGGACCTGTTCCACCACTTCCTGATGAGTGCAGGATAGGCTATCCACAACTTATCTGACAGATAGAGTATAGAGTATCTGTCAGATAAGAATTGTGGATGGCTTATCCAGCACTTATCAAGAATTGGTGAAACTGGCCCTTAAAATCCTAAACCTAAGTAATGAATTGGATTTTATTTACCTTGTCATCATCTGACTTTATGTCCGTGTGAAAGGCGCGATCATCGTTAACAATGTCAAGCGCACCCGCCGTCTCGCGCTTGACACGGGGGAGCTGAAACATTGACATGGTCTTACATTGACATGGTAAAGTATGATATTATAACATTTCAGAAAATCGGCGTCAAATAGTTTACTTCATAATAATTGAGGTGTTACGTATGGATGTATAATTGAATGTCATCTCTTTTACTCAACTACAGCGAATATGTTGTGTATGTTGGTGTGACGATAGTGCCTAAACTGATTTTTTGATTTGATGATTGAATAAAATTGGTATGGCTGGAGTCATGTCATGTCATATTAAGCCACTTTATATTGTTTATAATAATAATAATATCTATGGACGCTTCACACCACGTCAGTCTGGCCCCGTGGTAAGTACCTGAAGGACTTGTGTTACAGGTCAACGGAAATATATTTAATACTTTTATACTATACACATATTTAAAATTTTTACTAGATGATATACATATTTAATACACTTCCATGACCCAGGAACTTTTGAAAACTTTTTGTTCTGTCGGCGGGATTCGAACCCGCGACCCCTGGCTTGAGCTACCAGCAGCCTACTAACTGGGCCACGCAGAGGTCGTCAACGTCGTCGTTTAGTTTGGTAAGGTCGAGTAGGTAGTATTAGTAAGTAACTTAACCAACTTCAATTATAGATCATAACATTATGTTGTACTTGTGGCAAGTACCCTTAGGTGGAAATAGCTTACCATTCACGTCATAGATTATGAAAAATCGATTTTCTTTAAGAAAATGCGGAAAAACTTACGTCATATTGTAAAGTGTAACCAAACGCTGAAACGATCAACAACAAAATCATGTTGAAATTTCGATCATAAAATATCGACATAATATAACATATTATAATATAATAATGAAAATGTACAGTCACCAGCATAAAGTGTTTACAAGGTATTTCGGAGCTTATTCTTATCTGAATAAGAGTGTTTTACAACGATACCTAGAGCATGCAATAGTACATACAAGTTGAGTCGAAAACGCCCGCTCCGTTGTCCCGAAATTAGTTCAACAGACGAGTACCGTACATTTTACCGAGATGAAAACTATCTTATGTCTTTTCTCGTGTATTAAAACACATTTCTGCTAAATTTCATTTAAATTGGTTCAGCCGTTTAAGCGTATAACTTTAACAGACAGACATACAGACATTCGCATTTATTAAGATTTATGATAAGCCTTGTTTAACTTTAGTAATATTCCAACTTAAGCTGCACTGTTTTGTAATTTGTTTCCATGCGCCAGAGGTTGCTTGGAAGAAATCGCTTCATAGCGATACAGCCGCCTTTGTGCTCATGCTAGGTTTATGTAACTTCTTTTATTATGTTTGTACATTTTGAGCACAATAAAGCATATTCATTCATTCATTCATTCCCATACTAGTAAGTAGTAACGGTAAGTTACAAGCGAGACCTATGCGTTGACACAAATTGCCACCATGATCTCATAAAAAATCGGCGTGAATCGTCTGTACAGTCTTTCATAGAGTGAGGTTAACTGTTAGCTTTGCGTTTGGGGAATATAAGAACGAAAATGTGCAACACTCAAACAGTTTCAAACGTAACTAGACGTGTTGAAAGGCTGTTACTAACCATCAAATTCATCAGTTTCTCTCCTAGCATGGTCACCATAGAAATGGTTTCTACAGAAAGAGGGATTATAGGGGTGTTACGAGTATAAGTTAGACGTTTCTTGTATTTGTGTGTGTGTCCGTGGCTTCGTAGCATCCAAACGGTTGAACCGATTTTGAGTAATATAATCGCAATACGAATCCTGCAGGATCTTTTGAAATGCTTACCATATTTCCACAGTGTCATTAATATTTGATATACAAGAACAAGTCAAACAAAACTAGGTATAAAAGCGAGTTAACAAATAAAACTTTATGTTTCAGCATTTGACGGCATTTTCATATATTTTTATGAGGCAAACTTGAGCGCGACTTGAAATGTTATGTTTATTATTTGTTTTAGTTTTAGCGGTAGCCGACGGGCATAATGGAGTAAGTTTCTTTATATATTCCCAAGGGAACACTACATTTTTGCGATAGAAAGTAGCCTATGTGTTTATAAATCCAGAACCTACACTGCTTTTACTTCGAAATCTGTTTAGTAAATGTTTGCGTGAAGAAGGAACGAGCATACGCAGTATACTCATTCATAAACTTTTTTGACAAGATTTTTACACGACATTTTTATAGGATAAAAACTATCCTATGTTCTTTCTAAAACCATTATCATATCCGCCAAAAATCTTCTTTTAATGAAACAATAGATGAAGTAAGATACTTCCAAAGAAAATTTCGAGTCTCTAAAATCTGTACTTTTTTACCCCCGACAAAAACATGTTTTTTCGTGGTATCATAGCATCTAAACGGGCGGGCCGATTTTGATCTACATTTTTGTTTCAAACCTGTAGGCCTACTACGAAACTGTTTTGAGACTCAAATAATCGGACGAAAATGCTGCGTCCTGCTCTAACAACGTCATTTCACGTTTGTTAGAGTAGGACGCAGCATTCTCGTCCGATTATTTGAGTCTCAAAACAGTTTCATGGTACAAGGCCTGACTTGTTCGAGATTGTTCTCAGCCTTAATTCGTCATCATCAGCTCGCTCTCTGCTGGAATATTCGGGACATATTATTTCTTAATTTATACTCATTTTAATGTTATTTCTCGCAGAAGTCAATACAGAATGAAGGAGCTCTACAATCCGGGTTGATGCCGCAAGAACTAAATTCTGAGTTTGTGGCAGATCGGGTAAGAATAAAGTCGGTTCCGGTGACAGTGGCCGGCTTCATTGAAACCAGACCAGCTATAATTCAGAAGCCTCTAGCCAATACGTTTTCTTTATCGCTTCTTAGATAAACTAAGTGATATTACTTTAGAGTTTAGAGTGTGTATGGGTCTCCTATACAGGGTGCAATTAAACCTTCCTGCCAAATTTTGATATATTGATCCTTGTTAAAAATAAAAATAGACGTATTTTTTCTTTTATAATCACTCAGTACTAAAATGTTGAGAAATAGCTTCCGAAAGTTATCCTAAAAAACACTTCGGAGTACGGACACAATCCGTCGGCCGCGCGTGACGTGCCCCCCCGCGCGCGCCTCTTCCCGCTTAACCCCCTCTCATTCCCCCGCGCCGCGAGTGAGCGTTCTGCAACGATTTTAAAATTTAAATGGGATAAAATACGTCATTGGAAAAAAATAACCTCGAATTTTTTGGTTAAATGGACTCTCCTATTGATACCTAAGCCCTGGAAAAAATTTGGTAGGAAGGTTTAATTGCACCCTGTATAGAGTTCGTTGTGAAAGTAGCAGCACTGAAAAAGTAATTTTTTCACCTTTGTATGGAAAAATTCATGACGCTTGCCCATACAAATCACAAAAAAAGAAATTTGCTCTTTCAGCGCTGCTACTTTCACAGTGAACTCAATATAGGTTCCATACACACCCTAAAGTATTATCAACTTTATCACTGTTCATGTAGTGAGACTTTAGGTAACGCACTTGACTAACTTTTATGACGTGTAGTTTGTAAAGGTAACAAAATATATTATGCTCTGATAACCACCAAAAAATGCTCTGATATCCTAAACTTGTTTACCAAAAAAACTTACTTATCACCAAAAAAAAATATGAGCATGAGCATGAGGCATGCTCATTCTCATGCTCATGCCTCATGCCTCATGCCTCATGCTCATGCTCATGCCTCATGCTCATGCTCATGCCTCATGCTCATCCTTGCCTCGCGAGCAAATCAATGCGATATTTCTGTCCAAATAAATCACTACGATTGACAAAAAATGTAAGCATATTATAATTATTAACAAGGAAGTAAATATTATATCTCCATATTATTAATTTTTACTTACGATAGTCAAATAACGAGATTTAATTATTTTGTTTCTCATTTTAAAACTAAAATGTAGTTCAAATTTGATTTTTAAGGTTCCGTACCCAAAGGGTATTATTATTTATTATTCTCCGGAGCAATGATTTTTTTTGGTTCATTTTTCTTTAATTCCTATTAGCAAATAGCAAAATGAAAATACTTCTGGTATAATGTTGGTTCGTTTGCACTACTTTTGGTTTAACAATGATTTATTTGGAGTAATTTTGCAAAAATAGGATAGCGAGATAATAAATCTTTGGTGATCATTTTCTAATTTTGGTAACCATTTTACATTAAAATGCTAGTATGATGTTGGTGATCATTTACTAATATTGGTGACCATTTACTAATTTTGGTGATTATTTACTAATTTTGGTGATCATTTACTATATTTTTTGGTTTTAAGATGTCAAATTTTTGGTTATCATTTTACATTAAAATGGTGGTCTATATTTTGGTTATCGTTTACTATTTTTGTCTGTGAAATGTTACTATTTCTAGTGATCAATTAATTTTAAGCCGTTTGTAAATAAAAGTCTAGCAAAAAGGAATTTGGAAAGCAACAATACACAGATTATTTTTGGACTTTGTTTTATTTTAGGAAGGACCATGGAAGGCTTTAATGCCGCGTGTAAGAAGAGAAGTGTCCGAAACTGGGACCACCATGGACAGAGTGCGGTCCTATAGCAGGATCGCGGCTTGCGTGGTCCTAGCAGTGACCGCAGCTATAGAGATTATCATGTACTTGGTTGAGCTGTATAATAGTAACTAGATAAAATATAAATAAAGATATTAAAAAAACATAATTTGTATAATATACAATGTCTAATATAGAATCTCCTCCTTTTTGAAAGTCGGTTAAAAACGGTAATTAAAAATCTATAAACTTGACTGAGCTTTGATATACCCAGCGAGATATTGGACGTTTTTCTGTCTATTACCTGTCTGATATCCATACTAATAAATGCGATAGTGTGTGTTTGTGTTATTTACTTTAAGTTTGTGGACTGTATTATATAAGTTAAGATATAAAATAAAATATAAATATTACGTTTTGAAGATAGATGATGCGTTCCCCTGGCCAGGGAAAGGATGTAAAAAAGACTTCTGCCATCGAAGCGAAGGGTGACGTTGACATTCCAATCTTGACAGATGACATGACCGGAAGACGTCTTGATGCTTTGTGTTTTGCCCGTAAAAAAGTGATAACCGTTTATGGTTACTCTAAATGCGCTGATCGCGTACAGTGTGTCTGTCTGGCTGTTTGTTACCTTTTCACGCCTAAACCGCTGAATAGAATTTGTTGGGTGTGGAGATACTTTGAGTCTTAGGAACAGACTAGACTATAGGATACTTTTTATTCAGGAAAAATGTACAGTTTCCACGCGATAACCAAATTTTGGCGCAACGCAGTTGCGGGCGTCATTTAGTATACCTATTATAAAAATGTGTTATTTTGTTATTTTTTGAATGTAAATACATCGTGTTTGCTATTTCAAAAATACTATGCTAATAAGCAACTACATAAAGAGCAATGACATTTTACGCCTACATAGTTCATTCTCTTTGGCCGTAGGTGTAATCCCTAGATGTAACCTAGTATTTTTGTCTAGTTAGAAATTAGAATATAAATATAAAATATAGCTATACAAGTGGTTCGCCCCGGCTCCGCCCGTGGTATATACATAGCCTATAGTACTGTACATTGGTGAAAGAATTTTTGAAATCGGTGCTGCAGTTCTAGTCTAGTTCGCAGTCAACAGCGAACGTGAGACATGCCCGTAATGTCGGCACTACAAATAGGCGAACGCGTAGCCAACGCATTGGCCAACGCGTCGGCCAACGCGTTCGCCTATATGTAGTGCCGACAAAACGCGTCGGCCAACGTCTAAATACCTACCGCCAACGCGCGAGTCGCCCGTTCTACACATTGGGCCGACACGTTGGCCAACGCGTTGGCCAACGCGTTCGCCTATATGTAGTGCCGACTTAACGCGCGTTGAAGTCGCGCGCTATGACACTTTTCTTTCAACGCGGGTGGATTTTGACGCGCGTCACGGGCATGCCACACCTTCGCTGTTGACTGCGCTATAATGCATGCCCTTGTTGAACAAAAAAAAGGCACAATGTGGACAATGCTATTGTGATCTGTCGGCTGGGTTTGACTTAACGCGGCCAAATTACTAAGGTCCGCCATCTGCCTAGGAATGAACTTCTCTGATAGTAGTTAGTATCGCGATCGAGCAGACGCATAATATAAACTAGCCAAATAAAATAATCGGCCAAGTGCGAGTCGGACTCGCGCACTAGTAAGGATTCCGTACCATTATAGAGCAAAATTAGCCCAATAATTGTGTTTTTTTATTAATTTTTTATTTTATTTTAATATTATTATTAAATATTAAAGTGCACATAAAAATAAGGATTTTGAGTAAAATTTAAATATCTACCTGTTGCTGTTATTGATATAGAGCCAAAAAGGCCAAAAAAAATCACGTGTGGAGCCCCCCTTAAATATTAATTTTATTTCGTATTTGTTGTTATAGCGGCAACAGATATACACAATCTGTGAAAATTTCAACTTCTAGCTATTACCGTTCTTGAGTTACAGCCTGGAGATAGACAGACAGACGGACAGACATCGAAGTCTCAGTAATAGGGTCCCGCTTTTACCCTTTGGGTATGGAACCCTAAAAATTTATAGCCAAAAAAATAAAGCCAAAAAAGTGTTGCTATTTTAATATTTCAAACTAAAATGTTTTACGAATGCCTTTGACCGTAAACCTTTGAATGAAAAAGGTTTTTTCAGCGCATGTGTTACCCGGATTAAAATGTAACTAAAATGGTTTGTGTCCAGTTTAAAATAAAATATTTTGTAAAGAATTTAGATGCTGAAGAATGAAAAATCTGTTACAATTTGATATTATATTTCGGATTTACAAAAACACAATTTGAAAGAAAAAATGATTTACAAAAACAATTTTGCTATTATTAAGTATTAGCATACAACATCCGAAACCTTCAAAAAGTAGCCAAAACACCAAAAAATGTTACCAGCAGTTTCTGAGATAAGTGCGTAAAACACTTCAGCTTTTATGCTATAAAGTTAGCCTCGTTTTCCGCAGAACACTGTCTAATCGACTTACAAAAAAAGGATTATTATTCAAATATATATTTTTTGCTTCTGAAATTCATACCAGGTCTCACGACTTAAGAGTGGGTTGTCAAATTTTGCTGTGTTTTCTAATATGTATTACGATCCCGGAAGACTATTGACTAGAACGAAATTGAGGTTTATTTAATCATTGTATACTTATCTGATACTAGCCTAACGATTCACTTATTTTAACTCTACAGTTATATTTTTCAAAATTATGAATCTTTCAGGGCTTTTCAACGAATATCTGTTACACTTATTGAGTAACTATCATTAAAAAACTTGCACTACAACGATCACACACTTTATAAAATAATAGCTAAAGGAAATATTAGTATTGTATTTAATTTTTAAGTAATTATCAAAAACATTTTTAGATCTTACGACCTTTACTTTGCTGCTATAATGCGGGAACCGTTGTTACGCGATATTGTTCACTATTAGCTGCAGCCTAAAACACATTGCCCGGGAGCACAATTCATGGAATCATTGTATCCCGATTGGAGGATAGCGGGGTGTGTAGGCGGGGCTAGCGTTTTGACAGTAGGCTCTTAAGCTATATATTTAATTAACTTCATCCATTTGTTACGCTACGGTCACTAGTCATGGTTGTTTATTGTTGTTTATATACAAGTATACCTTGTCAAAGGTACAGGTAGACTTGGTAACTTGTGGTAGAAGATGTGGCGTTGGTTTTGTTTGCTGGCGGTATTTGTGTGTGTGGTGATGGTAAGTATAATTATCGACTTTAAAATAGAGGAGTTTTATTTTTCTTGATTGACTATTATTTTGTGGCTCTATTGATTTACAAATAAAAAGTAGTCTGTGTTACCTTAAATCAAAAACATTCATCCATTAAATCTATAATTTTAGTAGCTTTAATCCTTGGATCGTGGATTCTTGGAAATCTATTGTTATTCTATTGTGTCTCGCTCACCGGTGAGCTTATGGGGCTTGATGGGTTAAAATATATCAAATACTGGCTGCTAACTATCCATTGAAAAAACTTTTTGCATCAAGAAACATAGCAAATACTAGTTGCCGCTGCTAACTAATAAAAAGAGGATGGGCAAAAATGTATGGGTTAAGTGTACCCACCACCAATAACTGTCAAAGGTATCTCGATAAAAAGCCTTTCTTCATAATATATCTCGTTAGAATCAAGAAATTCCGTAACAAAGAAAACCTAGCTAACATCCCCCAACCCGATGAAGCGTCGACAGACTTCGGCACGGTGTTTGTGTGCGTACAACTAAACAAATGTGAATTATAATCGCATAAGTTGATAAAAAATGCTATGCAATAACTATACCGCGGCAATCCCCGAGTGCCAAGCATATTTTTTTGTATAATAAGTATTTTTTTTCTTTACAGGCAGAAATACAGAACCACGACTACACGGGGCGATACGCGGAGTTGGCACAACCAGTCCCCGATCATGTCAACGTGGACGAGCTGGTTATGAACCTGCGATCAGCCAGCAACCTGCCACAAAACTAGATTAAGATTGCGACGGGCTAGCTAGCTTGTAGCCAGCAACCTGCCGCAAAACTAGATTAAGGTTGCGACGGGCTAGCTAGCTTGTAGCCAGTCACCTACTGCAAAACTAGATTAAGGTTGCGACGGGCTAGCTAGCTTGTAGCCAGCAACCTGCTGCAAAACTAGATTAAGGTTGCGACGGGCTAGCTAGCTTGTAGCCAGCAACCTGCCGCAAAACTAGATTAAGGTTGCAATGGGCTAGCTAACTTATAGCCAGCAGCCTGCCGCAAAACTAGATTAAGGTTGCGACGGGCTAGCTAGCTTGTAGCCAGCAACCTGCCGCAAAACTAGATTAAGGTTGCGACGGGCTAGCTAGCTTGTAGCCAGCAACCTGCCGCAAAACTAGATTAAGGTTGCGAGAGGCTACTACTGTTAGTTTTTAGCAACCTACCACAAAGCTAGATTTAACGTTGCGAGGGGGTAGCTACTGGTAGCCGCCAGTAAACAGCTTCAAAAGTAAATTCTAGTAGCAACCTCTACTAAAGTTGGTTGCAAGCCTGTGATCAGCCAGTGACCTGTAACAAAACTAAATCGTCAGCTACCTACTTACTCCAAAACATCGTAGCGTCTAGCAACCATTTCTAAAGCTGTGTTAGTCGTCACCTTTAAAACTAGATATATTGCCAGGGGCTAATAAGTAACCAATCCTAAGTCTATTAGCCTGCAATCTGCCCCAAAACTTAATACTGGTAGAAGCTAGGAACTTTAGCTGGTTGGAAGTTGCGAGCAACCTCAAATAAGGATGTGTTTCCACTGACGCGGAACGGAGCGGAGCGGAGCTTAGCGGTGCCGAATTGACTTCAGTGGAAACGTACCCTAAAGCTAGGATTTTGCTAGGTTCTAGCAGCCTGCTATAAAACAAACTAGAGGTTGTAATTTTAGCCTTTAGTCTATGTAAAATATGCTGGTTGTTAGAGGCTAAAACTTGTAGTAGGTTGCTGGAAAAATATGACACAAGCTATTAAAATGCTAGCCCGATATACCCTAGCAACCCCACCAAGCCTTATTTTACCTAATATAATTTATTACATGTTATTCCACTATTTACGTGATGTAGTTGTAACTTTTAATATAAGCGTGCTATTGTCATTTTGTCTTTTTATTTACTGACTGAACCGATTTTGATGAAATTTCCCATGATGATACTTTACATCTCGGGAAAAAAATATCTCAGCCAAGTGTACGGTTATCGCATAAGAGGAATTTCTATGCGACCAAGGTTGCGGGCAACATCTAGCTAGATATTACAAGATTGAGTATCCATACTTATAATATCATAGCAAAAATGTGTATGTCTATCTGTCTTCACGCCCATACTACTGAACCGATTTTGCTGAAATTTAGTATGGAGATACTGTGAGTCTCGGGAAAGGACATAGGATAATTTTCAACTCGGAAAATTTACAGTTTACGATAAACGAATTTTAACGTAACGGAGTCACAGTCGTTATCTAGTAATAAAGTATATTATACGGGTGTCAAAAGACCGCTTCCGATAACTTTGGGGTATGATTATACTACATTTTCTGATTACGAAAACGTATTTTTTTTTTTTTTTTAATTTTCATTTTTAATTTTTTTATAATTAATACCTTTTAAACATGATAATAAACCGAATAGAAAAATAATTTATAATATTTTTGAAAATTTTATTATTTTTACTCCATTATGCAATATGCAGCGTCGCAGCGCGCAGTCAACGTTATCGTGTGTACGAAGTACCTACGAACACGAGAACGTTTACCGCGCAATCAGCTGTTAGCACTTAGCTCCGGCCTACGCACGATTCGAAAGGTCGTATGCGACGAATGACGATACACTACGACAGAACACACAGAAACCCTAATGTATGTGGTGTCTTTTCAATTTTAAACCCATGAAGGTCGCCATGACGTGGAACTTATAACTCTGACCTTTGACCTCTTATCTAAGTTACTTGCAGTGTTAAAAGTTTAATAGTAAAGCGCATCACACACGGTGAAGATAATATAATATTTTATCTTAAGATGCCCAAATATAAAATATTATAGTATCTTAAGCTATCACACACGGCTAAGATACGATAATATTAAAAATATGTTCATTTCCTTACGAGTCTGCGTTGGTGCCACACGTATTCCTTGTTAGAGTTCTATATACAGGACTCATTGACTATGAGTGATAACTAATAACTGATACTGTCTTACTTCTTGATTTGTTAGACAGCTTCTCAGACGATGATTCTGATATAGAATGTGTAAAATTCCAAAAGGAGAAACATTTGGATAGAGCCTCACATAAAAAAGAGAAAAACTTGCGGCGAATTTAACCTTTAGGGTCTACACAGACGGACTGCATTTCAACTGCAATCCAACTGCAAATTGCAGTTTGAATGCAGTTGACATGACTGCAATGCGACTGCAATAGAACTGCAAACCAAACACGCAGTCGGATTGCAGTTCAGTTTTGTCGGCGTGCAGTAGTGTGAACTGTTTGGTTTGCAGTTCTATTATAGTCGCATTGCAGTCGAGTCAACTGCATTCAAACTGCACTTGAACTGCAATTTACAGTTGGATTGCAGTTGAAATGCAGTCTGTCTGTGTAGACCCTTATCAATATCTGTCAACGAAGAAGTTTCAGGAGTATTTTAGAAATTCAAGAGAAACATTCATTTCGATTCATGAGCTTTTTAAGCAATAATAATAATAAAGCAATAAATTATAAGTCAATTTTATTTAAAATTATCCGAAATGTTAATTTTTCCATCAAAATGTTACTTTTCGAATGAGAGTAGGTATGTAACTTTCTAACATACAGCACTGGCAACACTGCATCTACTAGTGCGTCCGATCACCGATGAGCCCGCTGCTCGACACAAAAACATCCTGTACCTATTCATAAAGATATATTTCGCATCTTAAGATAACATATTAAGATACGAAATATATATTTCGTATCTTAAGATAAAATATTAAGGTACGAAATATATATTTCCATATCTTAAGATACAAAATATAAAATATAAATTAACTTCGTCGTGTGTGATGGTTCATAGGATTTGTATGGTGAGCGATATTTTAAAATATGCTCTAAGATAATATATATTTTATATTATCTTCACCGTCTGTGATGCGCTACTCATGTAGAATACTGTAAGCAACTGTCTGTACACAACTTACTACAGTACTTAATACTTATGGCAAATTTAGAAGTTTGCCATGCTGTTGTAAGTACTTGTAACTAGTCTAAGATTATTAGACTACATAGTTACAAAAATTTAATCGTAAATAACGAAACCAATATGCGGATGAACTGTCTATCCGCAATCGTCACTTATCAATCGAAATTACGGATGATACACGAAAAAAAAACCTCATACATAAAACTAGCAACTTTAACTTACGTGAAAAATGTTGAGTTCAAGTGTTCTTACTTCTTTATGCATTTTGAAAATAGTCCTTAACACCAAGCAATAAGACCAGTCACCACCAACAACGTCAAAAACACTTCTCGCTTTAAACGAAATCTATCACACCACAAAGTATTTTAACACAACTAAAATAATAATCAATTAACACTTTTAACGTTTTTGTTCGTACATCGTTTATTCAAACAAGAGCATTACAATTTCACAGATATTGCAATATCATACACACAGAGAAAACAAGAAGCCAGCGGGACCATAACATCGCTGGTAGGTACGAAAAGAGTGGCGCGGAGGATCGCGTGAACGAAGAAGCGCGAAAATCGCTGCGCGCCGCTTGCTTGTCTGATTCGCACTGGCCAGCGGACCTCGCGAGTCGCGCGGTCGGCGCCTGACCGGTCCGTGGCGACCGAGGCACGGGATGTTATAGGGATGACAAACAGTGATGCATTTCGATACCTACATTACTGTGATAAAGTGATTGTTGCATTTTGGTGCGCGTTATGCGTTATACGTATGCGCGTATACGCGTTTACGCATACAATGAAAATACTTTAATAATACCTAATTAATTAAATAACTTTTAATTATTATTGTCGCTATTCTTAACATTGAGTAGGTATTTGTTTTTTTTAATTTGACTGTAATCATAACATACTCGTATGTAAAACAATAACGATTTATCGATAAAAAAAAGGCCGGGGCTAGCGGAGCTCACTGGCGCGCGATACTATCGCGCATTTACATCAGCATTATACATTGTGTGTTGAAAATTTTGACTATTTTAAAAACTGTCGATTTAAAGAAAATTACTTGCACCAATGGATATATCTCATGCCCTATAATAACCCCACGAAGTTATCGGAAGCGGTCTTTTGACACCCTATATATTTTTTTATTTTATGTGGAAAAGATATAGCAATATCAAGAAAGAGAGAGGTATCGTTGGGTCAATGGACTACAATAACTTAAAGGTACAAGAGCTCAAACTTTATTGATTGATGTATTTGGGTTAGTCGGTCAGAATTTTCTTCGTGAGGGGTAGAGTCGTTCGTAGTTCAGGGCCACGTCCGAAGGATGTATGGGACCCTGGCGACGCCCTAGGGGTATGTAGTCATAGGGCACCTGTAACAAAAGGGTATGCAGTAATAACACCTTAAAAGAAGTAAGAAGTAGTGGAAAACGGCAACGCACCTGCAGCTCTTCTAATGTTGCGAGTGTCCATGGGCGACGGTAGTTGCTTTCCATCAGGTGATTCGTTTGCTCGTTATTTTAAAAATAGTATTTTTGACCACCTTATAAGGTGGTATGGATCAAAGTGTTGAGACTGAAAATTGAAACAAGATCTTTGAAGTTTGATAAGAATAATTTTTGTCCTATCAAAGTTAGTAGTATGTGATAGGTATACCTTATTATTATTATTAGGGAAAGTAACAAAGGTGTTGCGAACAGCAGGCTTAGCATAACAACGTAGATATGTAGAAACGACAAAGAATGGACATATATACCTACCTAAAATAGCGAATTTCCGTTGTCTGTCACTTTGTCTATTCTTCCGTTGAAAGAAACAGTTTCTACAGTGACCATGCTAAGCCTGCTGGTATCGCCAATCCGAAACTTGCACTACCAATCGTGGGAATCGCAGACAATAGATTTTCAATTGATATGCGGCACCCGGGTGCCGCTTGGGGATTGATGAGTTAACTTGACGTGTGCTGCCACCTATAATTTCTGCACTTTAGTTTAATACAAAGTAAGTGCTACCTATAAGTACTGACTAAAATCTGAAACTAGTGTTGTATTATTTAACTGACAAGATTGTGCTGCCTTTAAAGATTCTGCTTTTGAAACTCAGGAACATCTAAGTATACAAAATATGCTAAGTTTATGTTAATTTTACACTTGTGAACAATATTAGTACCTCAAAGAACTTATTTTATTTATTAAATTATTAAAGTTAATGTATGTTTTAATATAACACAGCAAATTCCGAAATTTGTTGTAATTCTGCTGGCAATGGACCTATAAGAATAAACGTTAGAATAAACAATAATGCAAAAAAATCTTACGAGCGAAGCAAGCGAGAAATTTTAATTTTATTTTGAAATATCATGTAATTTGAAATAAATTAATTTGTAACACACGATGAAAAATTGCAGAATCACAAATTAATTCTACTTTTACGTATTACAAAAAAAGGGGAACATATTTTTCAACCCAACCCGAAAATTTTTCTCTACGAGCATATTTATCTAAAAATGTCCTCTTTGGAAATAAATTTGCAAACTACCCCTTCCGTGGAGATAAGTCACTGTAAACTTAAAATATGTTTTACTATACCTGCGCAAAGCATTGAATAATTGTCATCAAGATCACAAAAAAAGAAAAATAAATGTATTTCATTTCGTCAAACAGTACAAAGTTTGTGTATGCAGTAAGGACGAATTCGAGTAATAAAACATTTTATGATTCATGAAAATAATTTATTACTTATTGGTTTTCGTAGCTTCAAGCTTTTCTTTTCAATTGTACAATATTATATACAATTATGGACAGCACGTTTTAGGGAATTATATAAAAGACCTCTTGGCTTTTGAAACCTTATTGAAATAGAATTTTATCAAACTTTAGGTTTATACCGCAAAAGATACACGTTTTCAATTAACAAATTGGTTTTCCTGTACTTGATCCTCTCCCCTGTTTTTAGTAGCTTTAGGATCTATATGGGCTATTACATATTATGCTTAGATCTTTATAAAATACTAGCTGTCCCGGCAAACGTTTTTTTGCCATATTATATAAAGTATATCGCCCGTATTATTTTATTGAATAATAGTGACTAAATAAGTATGTCACCATGGCAACGTCCCGTGACCCGCGTCGCATAAACAACGGTCGCTCTTTATAGACAAATAATTTGCAATAAAATAAAATTGCGACTATAATTAAAGATCTAACTTATCCTATCTCTCAAGTGCGAAAAAGCACACATTTAAAAAAAGAAACATTAAAATCGGTTAAGTAGTTTAGGAATCCATCGCGGAAAAACATCGTGACAGGAGATTTATATAATATATATACTTACTAGCTGTCCCGGCAAACGTTTCTTTGCCATATTATATAAAGTATATCGCCCGTATTATTTTATTGAATTAGTAACTAGATATTAAATAAGTATGTCACCATGGCAACGTCCATCGCTATCCCGTGACCCGCGTCGCATAAACAATGGTCGCTCTTTATAGACAAATAATTTGCAATAAAATAAAATTGCGACTATAATTATTAAATATCAAAGCTATCCTATCTCTCAAGTTGAAAAAAAGCACACATTAAAAAAAACATTAAAATCGTTTAAGTAGTTTAGGAATCCATCGCGGACAAACATAATGACAGGAGATTTATATATAATAGATTAGATTAGATTAGATATTATTGTACCTATGAGACGAAAGATAGGGTATTTATTTTCAACTTTTTTGGCATTTTTAAAACTTTACCGACGTGTAACAAAGATGTATGACGCGTGGATGACATTGTCATCCAAGCCGATGGACGATGACATGTTATAGATGACAACACCATTGCATTCATGAGCGTGTATGAAAAACGGTTGGCACTCTTAACGACACTATAGCAAAATTTGATTCATAATCTCAGCCACAATAATGTGAAATGATACTTGGATGACTAAAAAAGCGTGTCACAGCTATGTATGCCATTATACAACATGGCGGTGTTAGTTCTGTTTCTATACCTTTTAGGTCTGCCACCGGCGATGATAATTTGGTTACAAAATTTGTAATTATGTAGTGATATTGGTATCTGTAGCAGGCTTCAGCCACTTTTCTTTTTTGTTTGCCTGCCTAAAGTGTGTGTACACCATTATGAATAAAATTTGCGTGTATATGACGCATTTGTATTAACAATCGATTTTAATATCAATTTTACGCTAAATATCAATTTTTTTCTACCACTTTAAACTTTTCACCCTTATGACCATCTTTATAAGGTACAACTTTGGTACATCGGGTCTGTCATCGACCGTACCGAATTGCAGATGTGTCATGCCGAAAAATTGGCAATTTCATCAAAATATAAAAGCAATTTCCACACGTATATAGTGTAACATCAACAGTTGTGCTCCACTTAAGTTCAAAATGAGGCTAATATTGTTGGTAGCACTATGCTGCGTCTTCTACCTCGCCACTGCAGCAGTAAGTATATTTATATAGTCAGCCTTTTCCAAAGTTTATATAGATCAGCCTTTCCCACAGTCATAACGCCCCCTTGTAGTCGCTGAAGGATTAAGGGCGTTCCGTCCGGAGATTCCGTAATTGACCGTATTTAAAACCTTATAAACTCATAATCTGAAAGCTACAAAGTTATAATAAAAATACAGCAATAATCTTCAGTATATCAACATTCTTTTCGCCGTTTTAAATTATCTATTTTCGTTTATTATACATGATATCAGCTTCCAAAATAATACCAATTTGTTAAAATTCAAGCATACATTCAGCATCTCCTTAGCATTTACAAATTACTTTTATTTGAAACTCACTTGACAATTTTGAACTTAGATAAGTAAAAATAATAGGGTTTTGGCGCGATCTCGGCAACGCGGCAAATGTATGGCCAAGGTCGTTTGCTCGGGGGACGGCCTTAAAGGCCGCGCCAAACCGGAATGGCAGCGGCGCGGCGAGCACTTTCAGTGTCATATGATTTTAAACTTTATCTTCATTATTTTAATACATAGTATCGTTTGAGAAATCTACGGCCGCCCGTGAAAGTGCTCGCCGCGCCGCTGCTATTCCGTTGTAGCGCGGCCTTAAAGGTGTGGGACCCATAAAAAAAAGGGGGCGTTGTGTAGAGGCTTGGGGGCTGATTTATAATTATCTCATTTGATCTGGATGCATTTTGAATTGAAACAATGGGGGCGGTATAACAAAATAAGTTTGGAAACCCCTGGTATAGATCGCGTATAAGCCATAAGGGTTAATTAAGATCGCAACGAGACGCGTAGATTCATTTCTAAATTTAATTAAAAAGGAATAATTTTATTATTTTATTAAATAACTAGATTAAAATTTAGTTTGTTATTATTTTTCCGCGAAATATTTCGCGGAATATTGCTAAAAATAATAACAAACTTAATTTTAAGCTATGGATTTCCTCAAAGTAACGCCTGATTCCATTAACTAACTAAATAACTAGATGTCCTTTCATCGGCTTATTCGGCTTTGGATAACTAACAATTTATAACATAAAGACAATTGCTTATTTTTTCCTTATAATTTGAACAAACTTTGTAACCTGCCAATTCATCATCCGGCTTAAATATCTTAAACTTAAAATCCCCGGTTATTTTATAACAAATCATTTTTCTGGCCCTAAAGCCTCCATTTGTGGAAATAATCGTCATTTTTTACTGTTACTCACCTGGTTCTTCCGCTCACGTTTTCATTTATTTCAAAATATTTTCAGCCTCAATCGTCAAGCCAAAAACAAAGCACGTCAGGTGGAAAACCAAGCTCGTCAGGTAGTAAACAAGGTTCGTCAGATGGCTTGTCGGGCGGAGGCAAAGGGTCGTCGAGCGGAGGAAAGGGCTCGTCGAGCGGAGGAAAGGACTCGTCGAGCGGAGAAAAGGGCATGTCGAGTGGAGGAAATAGTACGTCGAGCGGAGGTAAAAGCAAGTCGGACGATAAACCGTCAACAAGTATGGATTCAGCACCTTACTATAATTCAATTTTCCCAGTAGTCACAAAATGGCTACTCGCAGTGCTTAAGCAATTCATGCCGACGGTTTACGCGACTTTTAGATTCTTCTGGAACTGGACAGTCGCAGCCGGTGCGAAGCTTATAGACATCTTCTTCCCGGACTCTCTTCTAAAGTCAATCTTCTAAAATCATTCAGTTGATTTTTACATTTAAAGCGAACTAAATATCAAAATGGTTTCTAAGACCTGACTTAACTTAAATAAAAAGTGTGAAACTTAATGTTGTTTTTTTTCCTTAGAAGTTCATCTTTAGGTTTACTTGTTATGTAAAAAATCTTAAAATACATTAAATATAGTACAGGTTCCCTAGAACAATTTTTTATTATTATCAAGCTAATTTTTCGTGAGTAGTTTCATTTTGATAAGACAAACAACAATTTCCTCGGCGAAATTTCTCGAAAGTGGTAGCTAACAGAGATAGAAAGGATTTAATGTTTCGATTTGATGGTCTTAAAATATAGATTGTTCTATTTGTAGGACTCTTACAGTAACTCTTCAATTATATAACTAATAACCAATCAATATACAAAAAATCAGCTGGTTAGGGTTCCGTAGTCAAAGAGGACTTGTTGATTACAGAACCCTAAAACGGACTGCATCTCAAGTGACACTTAGGGTCAATTCAGACCGCAATGCGACGCATAGATGCATTTCTAAATTTGTATTAAATTGACAGATTTCGTGAGCGTGTGGCGTCTTGCAAATCTGTCAAATCCATACAAACTTAGAAATGCATTTACGCGTCACGTTGCGGTCTGAATTGACCCTTAGGCCCGCATTTTTGGTCAGTACTTAAGATGCATCTCGGTCTCAAGACACGGTTCAGGCTCTGTGATTAGTTGGCTGTCAAAATTTGGACCAATCACAGAGCCGAACCGCGTTCGATTTCGAAGACGCGGTTCGGCTCTGTGATTGAGACCGGGTCGCATCTTAAGTACTGAGCAAAAATACGGACCTAGGTATCACATAAGATGCAGTTGTATCTTGGGACTGTCAAAAAATAGTTATTGCAGTGGCAACTCCTTTATGAGCAGAGTTAGTACCACGTAGTCTACATACCCTTATCTGTAGTCTCACCACCCTTAAATGTATTCTCGAATCAGAAATCCTGAAAGAAAAGCTAAAATTGTCTTGAGACCTGCAGTGAAATTCAAAATGGAGGCTTTAGGAAAATTATTTGAAATCCAATTAAAGAAATCTTTTTTATGTATAGCCAGAGATGCATTAGTCAGATTATGAAGTAGGTAAGTATTACACGGTTTGTTCAAATTATAAGAGAAATAAATTAATGATTGTCCTTATGTTATAAAAAGTCAGTTAAATCTGGTTCTTCCACTCACGTCCTCAAATGTGACCACTTGTGACCAGTAAGGTCTAGAAACATTAATCCTTCGATCGCGGATTCTTTGCAATCTATTGTTGTCGCGGTGGCCGGTGTCCTTATGGAAGTTGATAGGTTAAATTCGTGTGACGTACTACTTATATGGATTTTCCCTAATGATTAAATTAAGGAATTAAAAAAAAACCCCGCCAAAAAACTTTAAAAAGTAGTGAAATAATATTTACTGACTTTAAGTTTAAATAATTCCTGAGTGTAAAGTAATATTTTAGTCCATAATTGTTGTCAAGGTGTGTCGGGGGACCGCTAATGTACATGTTTGATTTCACATAACAGTATAGTTTAAGGGTCAGTTCACAGCGAACCGAATCGAGACAATCAGCGACTTGGCGATACAAAACCAAAAGTCGCTGATGCTGTTGTCGTAGTTTACTTGGCGGTCCCCCGACACACCGTGACAACAATTATGAACTAAATATTACTACTTTAGTAATATTTTAGTCATCATCAACAGCATCAGCGACTTTTGGTTATGGACTAAAATATTTAAAATTATGCAAAGAATACCGTCTATGAATGTCCTCTTGGATGAGCCCAAACATGAAACCTCCACTTTGGGTTCCTATATCGGCTACTATAGAATCCAGGTGATGCTGCAGCAGTAGCATGCAAATATTTACTGTTTATCTAAGTCTTACTTATTGTCGCAATTAAAATGAGCCTAAACACGAAACCTCTGCTCTAAGTTGGTGTGAGGAACTCCTATTGATTACCAGGTGGTGCTGCAGCACCAAGTCACCTTACCATTAATGTGTTTTGTGTATGTTTTTCATAATTAATATCACGAACCAGCAAATCAAACGACTGCAAGTTGCTAACGGCCTTTCACGAACCAGATAAACCGCGATTTTCCAGCACTGAGCAGGCTGATGATGATGAACTATAGCTAAGAACACTCTCGATCATGCTAGCTTTCAAACAAAAAAGAAAAATAAATAAAGTGGAATGAGTGCAAGGACAGTGTCAAATTATTTATCTGAACATGAATTTCCACCAAGAAGTGACAGTACATACAATATCGTATCAAACAAAAAAAACTAGATCAAAATCGGTCCACCAGTTTGGATGCTACGATGCCACGGACAGATATAGTCCAGTCTAATTAGACAAAAAAATAGGGGTGAGGTTACATTAATTCCGACAAGGCTGAATATTGGTAGGATTGTTCGATACACTATAATAAAGGAAATGTGAAAAGTCCTCTTGGATCCGACGCGTGCAAAAAAATTTACTCGGGGTCAAAGGTTACAAAAACGGGTTTTCCGCGATTTTCAGCAAAACGGTAAGTTTTATCATAAAATCAGCTCAGACAAAATTTGTATATCAGAAATTATCTATAAAAATATCGTTATACTTTATTTTCTAAGAGCCACCATTTTTGAGATATAACCTATTCAAAAAGTTGAATGAGTTTGAGGTATAAGTGTACTTAACGCGTTTTTTTTTTCAAGTTACACCTTTTAAGTGTACATCAACGACAAAACTGACTAGCGGTGTATCTAGTCTGATGTATGCGATACATCGTCGTAGACAAAACTTACCGTTTTGCTGAAAATTGCAAAAAAGACCTTTGACCCCGAGTAAATTTTTTTGCACGTGCCGGATCGATGAGGACTTTTCACGTTTCCTTTATTATAGTGTATTGAACAATCCTACCAATATTCAGCCTTGTCGGAATTTATGTAACCTTGGATGTATATAAATTGATCGGAGTAATACACACACAGACAAACAGACAGACAGACACGTCAAACTTATAACACCCCTCTTTTTTGTCGGGGGTTAAAAACCACCACGTTAGCAATATTATTTCTTAACTCATATTTAATTAAATGTTTAATGCCAAATAATCGAAGATATGAGTGGATATAAACTCGATAGTCGATAATACAGTAAAAAAATTGCCGTTTTTTTTGTATCAATGGAGTTTGTAATTTTTAGCGCCCGAAAAATTATTTGAAATTAAAAACTGTGGATTTTATGTGTAGCCAGATATAATATTAGCCAGGTGATAACTAAGTATCTAGTGAGTTACGTATATAGGTTTTATAATATCTATGGACGCTTCACACCACGTCAATCTGGCCCCGTGCTAAGTACCTGAAGGACTTGTGTTACAGGTACCAGACAACGGAAATATATTTAATACTTTTATACTATACATATATTTAAGATTTTTATTATATCATACACATATTAAATACACATCCATGACCCAGGAACATTGAAAAAGTTTTTGTTCCGTCGGCGGGATTCGAACCCGCAACCCCCGGCTTGAGTTGCCACACACTCTAACCATTGAGCCACGGAGGTCGTCTAAGGAGGTCGGTTACAAGGTGTGTTCGAATTTTATGGAAAAAATGAGTGAATAACCACAAAATCTTTAAATAGTTAATGGAATCAGGCGTTACTTTGCGGAAATCCATGCTTAAAATTTAGTTTGTTATTATTTTTAGCAATATTCCTCGAAATAAACTTCCACCTTTAAGTAAATGAGTGAGTGCACGCATAGGCATGCGTACAGCACCTCCCTCCTCCCACACTGCCTATGCGTATACTCGCATGCAAGAACTTGCAAACACCACCACCGCACGAGCAATAATGTTGGCAAAAAAAGGCCCCTCACCACCATGGAGGTTGAAAACCCCGACGCGCGTTTCGCTCCAACACCGGAGCATCCTCAGGATGTGGACTCTACGAACAACGTCCGTCAAGTGCCGCCGCCGGCCAAAACACCGCCTTTTATACCCTATCAAGCCCCGCTACTATCCCCACTACCCCCACTACCCTCACCAGTACCCCCAAACATATTAATAAGCGGTGACGTAGTCAAGCAAGTTTGGTCATTCAACAATGCAAATCTGTTATTTTTCTTTTCTTTTATGATCTCTAATTGTTCCAACACGATCAGCCGAAAGCCTTTATCGCATTTATGTAAAACTTTATAGGAATGGCCATCGGGCACGGTATGATTACTATCTAAAAGATGTTTAGCAAAATGTGACTTATCAGGATGACCATTCCTATAAGCCGCGATATGTTCTTTATTTATTTATTTATTTAATCAATAAATTTATCATGTTTTGTTATGAAATCAATTTTTTATATTGTATAATATTTTGTAGAGCCATAATCGCGAATGCTGTGGCGCCTGTTAAGGTACATGCATCGGTACAAATTACTATTATTTATTGTGTTTATCAAGGTTTTAATGTATGTACTGTTTGGTGTCCATAATTTAAATAAATAAATAAATAAATGAATGCGACATTCATATCGTTGTTTTTCATTATTTTGGATAAGCGTGCAGATACCTCTCCCATGTAGGTCAAACTGGACTTATATCTAACTATCTCCTTATCAATAGGACCTGCGTACAAAAACTTAACCAGTTCTTTCTTGTTTTTACTTTTCAAAATATTATTAATAATTTTTGGATTATATCCGTTGGATATCGCAATTTGTAAAATGATATTAAGCTCATTTTGATAATTATCTTTACTAAGAGGGATCGATAATAATCTATGAATGTAACTATGAATTATGAAAGGCCGCGAGTTTGTGTTGCCAAGGATGACATGACGAAGCATAATATTAGTATATGTGGGCTTGCGAAAGATTCCAAAACTGTGTTTATTATTAACTCTAGAAATAGACAAATCAAGAAAATTTAGGGTGTTATTATCTTCACATTCTGATTTCGTGCTCGCGCGAAAACCGACAACCCGTCACCCGATGGATAACATGCGAGCGTTACATGCAATGCTCGTAGTGCAGTCTACACTGTTACATTACACGGTGAATTACATTTCACGTTACACTCGTCTGGACCCGGCTTTAGACGCGCGCGGGCAGTTAGTATCTCCCGCGCTTTCGCGACGAGTGGAAGTTGCTAAGAAAGAGATTACGACATGGCAGAATGGTCAAACGAGATAATTTTGACGTTCCTGGAATATTACCAGGAAGAATAAATATTATGGAACCCCGAAAAATTAACGATGCTTCGACAAAAATAGGTAGATTATTAAATGTATCAGTCAACTTTTGTGTGAACTTTTATCATCCACCACCTTCTTTGCAGTCTTTTTCTCCGTCGTTCATCATTTTGTTTCTTTTTCCAATAAAAATAAGTTAAACCAAGGATATGGTAGCGACAACACCGAGATCCTCGCTGCCCGCCATGCTGACACTGACTGACACGACGGCGTGCGTGTGAACAGCTTGAATTTCCGCAGGCAGCCCACCGGGCTGCACGGCCCGCGTCTAAACGTAGCATTAAAGATAAAAGTTTGGAAATTGCAGCATCGCTTAGATAACTCCAAGCATTTACCACAATTTCGCTTACAGTAACATAATGTGAATAGTTAACATTCGTATTGGTTATTTACGCATAAAGCCTTATTTTGTAGATAACTAAAAAGAGTGAAATTATTATTTAAACAAAAAAATTAAAAGCGACTTCCAAGGTAAAAACAATAGTAATATGAACTAAAAAGTATTAAATAACTCTTACTCTTATAGCACACCTTTTTCAGAATTCGTCTAAATCCCAACTATTTCTGTACTTAGGTACATACTACAGTCTTCATTACTTTGAAGTCGGCACCAGTCCCAAAAGTTTCAGATATTCTGACATTAAACTCACGATTAAATTAGCTGGTACCGACTTCAAAATAATTTAAGGATGGATGGATGGATTTAGACGAATTCTGAAAAAGGTGTGCTATTAAAGAGTAAGAGTTATTTAATATTTTTAGTTCATATTACTATTGTTTTTACCTTGGAAGTCGGTTTTAATTTTTTTGTTAAAAATAATAATCTTTAATGGACTTACCTCATATTATTAACTGTTTTTTCCAACTTCCCCCCACCCCTCTTAGGGGACAAAAGAGGGGGTAAGATTTTGTATCAACTGATGAAGTACGAATACTTTAAATGGCAAAACAACGTTTGCCGGGACAGCTAGTTATGTAATATGTATTTATGTTCCTGTTTAGTGATTTAATTCAGATTTTAGAATAATATAATATACTAGCTGTCCCGGCAAATGTTGCTTTGCCATAATATAAAGTACCTATTTCGCCCATATTATTTTTTTGAAGTGACTAAATAAGTATGTTACCATAGCAACGTCTATCGCTATCCCGTCGCACAAAGAACGGTCGCCCTCAGTTTCGAGTTGTAATAATTTACTATTATTTATTCAACAAATGCACTTATCAATAATATAAAGTACCCAGTAGCCGATTCTTAGACCTACTGAATATGCATATTGCATATAAAATTTGGTAAAAATCAGTAAAGCCGTTTCGGAGGAGTTCGTGGACTAACATTGTGACACGAGAATACACTTCTTTACTAATATTAAAAATGCGAAAGTATCTCTGTCTGTCTGTCTGTCTGTCTCGCTTTCACGCCAAAACTACCGAACCGATTGTAATGAAATTTTGTACACAGATAGTCTAAAGCCTGAGGAAGGACATAAGCTACTTTTTAACTGGAAAAAATAATTGTAAGAGGGTGAAAATGCATAAATTTGTTCAAATTAAGTTAGTTCCTAAAATTCATAATAGATGGCGCCGTACCGTCACCTACATCGCGATGACGCTTGCTCAAATATCTTTTTATAAGAGGTGGTATCATCTGACATCAGGTGACAGGTTGTCGATTTTTTCGATTGTTATTTCATTGTTATGTTATTAAATAACTCAGTACTCTATCTATGCAGTGACGTAACCTTAAAGCTATCAATGATAAATAGTTTATGGGTAAAGTTGAGTAATTGGGGGGCTAAATATACTTTATTTGGCATAAATAAAGTTTAATTTTAAAAAATGAAATAAGTTATGTGCACACTGTTTTTTTTATGCAATACGACAATACGACAATACGACAAACGGGCAAACGAGCAAACGGGTCACCTGATGGAAAGCAACTTCCGTCGCCCATGGACACTCGCAGCATCAGAAGAGCTGCAGGTGCGTTGCCGGCCTTTTAAGGGGTAATAGGGGAGGGTAGGGAAGGAAATAGGGAAGGGTAGGGAAGGAAAAAGGGTAGGGGATTGGGCCACCGGTAAACTCATTCACTCGGCGAAACACAGCGCAAGCGCTGTTTCACGCCGGTTTTCTGTGAGGACGTGGTATCTCTCCGGTCGAGCCGGCCCATTCGTGCCGAAGCATGGCTCTCCCACGTCAAAATTTAGTGTTTTTGGGTGTTTTGATTTAATGGGTACTATGGTTTTATATATATGTATATATATATCGATTTTTTAATCGATGATTATTCGAGTTCACAGACAGAGGAATGATAAATCTTAAGATACGTCCTTGCCAGGACAGCTAGTAATTATATATATTCCTCTGTCTGTGAACTCGAATAATCATCGATTAAAAAATCGATATACCTATTAAAATGGCAAAAGAGGCGGGGCGCAGCGATTCCTTTGAATCGATTCCACGCGTACGTGTATTCCCATCACTAAAGCGCTCTTGTGACGTCACAGTGGGTATGAAAAAAGTGACACGCTCGTGTTCATACTGTTACGTGCTAGGGGTTCGAAGATTCGGAAAGAAAGACCTGGTGACTCTCTTGAAGACTTTATTCACAAACACTAGCTCACACTAATCACTGAGTCCAAACACTAAGCACTAGATCCAAATCACTGAGCACTATCACTGTCCTAGGTCGTAGCCGAGTCACTATCACAATCACAATCACTCACTATTGATCACTTGTTTTCGCTCCGAAGTCGCCTCGAAGAAAGCTCAGATAAAACTGAATTGCCGGACGGACTGTCTGCGACTATTTATACGGGCCGGATCGAATCTCAGAAAATTCCGGAACATCCCAGAATAAACCCGATATGCGTAAACAAATATGAGATATTTCTAGAAAGTACTCGTAGGTACATACACCTAGCGTCATCTAGTAGCGAGTAGGGGATTTACGTTGCCTGTGTTCCCTTGGTAAGTTCGCTGGTCCGACGCTAGATGGCACCACGTGTCCGTATCCGTAACACTACTCCCCTCTTAGAGATGCTCGTCCCGAGCATCGTTGTTACTGCCATGGTAACGCGCCAGACGGTCTATGTGTACCACTTTGAATGTCCCTCTTGGTTGCTTTTGGATCCTGTAAGTCACATCATTCAATCGGGTAACCACTTTGTATGGGCCGTCCCACTTGGTCTGTAACTTTGGAGATTTCCCTTTTCGGCGAGTTGGGTTATGCAGCCACACCAGTGACCCTTCTTCAAAGCCGCTCGTGTTCGCTTTCCGGTCGTATCTGGTCTTCATCTTCTCACTTGACTGTAACCCATTTTCCCGAACCGTGGCGTGTATATAGCGCATCTTTTCCCTTAAATCGCAGACATAGTCTGGTAAGGTCTTTGGTTCCTCCGGTGACCCTCCTGTCAAGAGGTCTACTGGTACTCGTAGTTCTCTACCGTAATTGACATACGCCGGGGTAGCTTTTATGCCCTCATGCTCGGCGGTACGGTACGACAGAAGGAAGAGCGGTATATACTTGTCCCAATCCTTTTGTTTGTCATCTACCAATTTTGCCAAATGCCTCTCAAGGGTCTGGTTAAATCTCTCAACCATTCCATCAGACTGTGGATGGTACGCGGTGGTCCTCGTCTTATGCATTCCCAAAATTCTGCATACTTCCTGGAAGACCTGCGATTCGAAATTCCTGCCCTGATCGGAATGGATTTCTAGAGGCACACCAAAGCGAGATATCACTTCTTCGACTAGCTTAGAAGCAACCGTTGTAGCTTCCTGATTTGGTATGGCGAACACTTCGCTTTTGTGAAGTAATCCATGACCACCATAAAATACTTGTTTCCCGATTCCGTTACAGGAAATGGCCCAGCTACGTCAACTGCAATTCGTTCCCACGGTGCGCCAACGTTATACAAGCGCAGGTTCCCACGGCTCCTTGTCTGTGGGCCCTTCACTGCAGCGCAAGTAGTACATTTGCGGCACCAATCCTGCACATCATCTCGACAATGCAACCAGTAGAATCGTTCTCGCACTTTTGTTAACGTCCTCTTGACACCTAGATGACCTCCTGATACGCCATCGTGTATTTCGCGGAGAACATCTGGTACTCTCGTCCTTGGGACAACTATCTGAAGATGGAACTCTCTGCCGTTAGTCTTCTCCCATTTCCGGTAAAGTATTCCATTTTGAAGTATCAGACTGTCCCATTGCGCCCAGTACGCCTTAGTGGCAGCGCCAGTGGGTGCAACCTCACTCCAGATCGGTTTTACGTCACCCCGTTTCTTCCATGTGATGATGTGCCGAAGGTCGTCATCTCTTTCTTGAGCCTCCCTCATAGCATCATTCTCCCATGGACCCAAAGGACTTGTTTTCGTTAACTTTAATGTAATTTCATTAGATTCCTGCTTAACACAATGTTTGCAGTCTTCTGAACACGGCCTTCGTGAAAGTGCGTCGGCATTCCCATGCGCCTTTCCGCTGCGGTGTTCCGTCTTGAAGTCATACTCCTGGAGTTGTTCAATCCATCGAGCTACTTGGCCTTCTGGGTTCTTGAATTGTAGTAAGCACTTCAAGGCTGCGTGATCAGTTCGCAATAAAAACTGTCTCCCGATGAGATATTTGCTGAAATGTTGTAGCGTCTTTACGACAGCCAAGAGTTCTCTTCTTGTCACACAGTAGTTTCTCTCTGGCTTAGATAAAGATTTGCTGAAATATGCAATTACAACTTCTCTTTCACCCTGTTTTTGAGATAACACCCCTCCAATGGCCGTGTTGCTTGCGTCCGTGTCGACTATAAACTGACCTTCAGGTTGTGGATACCCCAAGATTGGTGTTTCACACAGATGTTTCTTCAGTTTCTGAAAAGAATCTTCAGAAGTCTTGTCCCAAATAAACTGTCGTTTATCTTCTGTCAGCTGATGTAATGGCTTGGCTATCTCTGAGAATCCCTTAACAAAACGCCTGTAGTAGGAACATAGGCCGAGAAATGCCCGCACTTCGGTTTTGTTTTTAGGGGTTGGCCAATTTTGAACTGCTTCCAGTTTCTCCGGGTCCGTCTGGATTCCATCACTGGAGATAATATGGCCGAGATAATTGACCTTACTCCTGAACAAACGACACTTTTTCGGATTCAACTTTAACTTGGCCCCCTCTATTTTGGCGAAAACTCGTTCTAAGTTTCGCAAATGGTCCTCGAAGTCGCGGCCAACAATGATGACGTCATCCAAGTAGACTAAGCAAGCCTCTCCAACTAAACCTGCCAGTACACACTCCATGAGTCGCTCAAATGTGGCAGGTGCGTTACACAATCCAAAGGGCATGACGTTAAACTGCCATAAACCTTTACCGGTGGAGAAAGCTGTCTTCTCCTTGTCTTTTGGATGAATTTCCACCTGCCAGTATCCAGATTTCAGGTCCAGGGTCGAGAACCATTTCATGCCACTCAAGGTATCCAGAGTGTCGTCGATTCGAGGTAATGGATAGCTGTCCTTCTTAGTGACATCATTGAGACGCCTGTAGTCCACACAAAATCTTGTGCTGCCATCTTTCTTCTTCACTAACACCACAGGTGAGCACCACGGACTTGCAGACGGTTCAATTATCTTATGCCTTCTCATGTCCTCCAAAAGGCCTTCAACTTCTTTTTCCTTTGCAATGGGTATCCGTCTTGCTCGTTGACGAATTGGGTTCTCGCTTCCGGTATCTATCCTGTGCTGAACCATCGACGTTCTTCCAAGGTCGCCTTCCTGACTGGAGAAGATATTCGCGTGGCGTTGTAAAAACTTCTTAGCTTTCATGCTCTGCGAATAAGTCAGATTACTCTTGCAGTCATCGAGTAGCTCAGTCACTATTCCATAGTTGCTGCTGTTTGCTGAGTCTGAGCCTGTGATCGAACTACACTTTCTCATCCAGACAACTTCCTCGCACTTTCCAATGACGTCACCTTTGTTCAAGCAGATCTCGCGATCACCAAGATTCAAAACCCTGACCACAGCGTTACTGCTTCCACTAACAAGGGTTCTCGCCGTCATCAGTTTTTGCGCTGATGTCTTGGTAGGCGTGTCTTCGATCAACACGCATCTGTTTGACTTTTTCTTTCCAGCTGGCGGTAGTTTCACCAGCACCCGAGCTTCCGCACGTCCAGGTATAATGACTTTCTTTACACATTCAACTTTCCCGCAGGCGCCTCCAAGGATGAAAATTTCCTCTTCACCACACTGGAAAACTCCGTCAGCGACATTAATTCTGCAGTTATGCTTCTTCATGAAATCCAAACCCAAGATGCAATCATCCATAATCTCAGCCACGATAACGTCGTGAGGGTATGAGGACCCCCCTACATTAATCGTAACTGACATTTCTCCCAGGACGGGTATTGGCTGACCGGAGGCAGTAAGAAGCCGACAGTTAATTCTCCTCTTCTGTCTCCTTGCGGCTTTTACCAGATTTGGGTTCACTATCGTTCTAGAGGCTCCTGTGTCTAGAGTAATTTTGCAATCCGTCCTGTTAATAGTCCCCTGAATCACAAGACTATTCCCGCTGCATGCTTGGGAGATAACAGTTATCGGGGCTTCCTCCGCGTCAGCCAGTACTCGCCCCTTAGTCCTGGCTTTTATTCGTTTCCCTGATCCCGGGCAGGGGAAGAAGCTCCTTGCTTCTTCAGCTCCTCTACTTGTTCCTCGAGCCTTTTCATCCTTGCCATCTGGGTCTCCTTCTGCGGGCAGTTTAGCTGAAGATGGCCCCTCTCACCGCACTTGTAGCACATGGCTCCAAAACTTCTCTTCCTGGGAGCATTGACCTCCTTAACATCCTCAGAGACCTCATGGATCTTATGGGTCTGTCGTATGTCACGGCGAACAGCCTCGACCTCCAAAGCATGCGCCAATGCTTCCTTTAGCGAGGTGTGGTGACGTAGCCTCACTGCTGCTCTGACCTCGAGGTCCCTGATTCCGTCGACAAATGCTTGCACAATATTCGTGTCGATCATCTTGGAATCGGCTCCTGGGTGTGCCTTCTTGACAAGTTTTTCAATTTCCAACGCCCATTGTTGTAGTCCCTCTCCAGAGCGTTGGACTCTGTCACGAAGTTGGGCACGGAACACGTGCTCCAGGTGTCGCTCCCCGTATCTGGATTCAAGCGCCTCCATCAGATCTTGGAACCCATTTCCTGTGTGTGCTTCCAGGACCGACAAAGCTTGCCCTCTGAGTGCAACTGTGAGAGCGGTCAGGCATTGTTCATCAGTCCATCCGTTGGCAGAAGCAACCGTCTGGAATTGCTGACGGTAAGCGTTCCAAGAAGTAGTACCGTCGTATGGTGGCACTTTAACTCTTGGTCCTTGTACCACTACTCCGGTAGTTCCACTAGACGTCGGGACTCCTGTAGTTTCCAGGCGCACTTTCCACTTCTGTAGTTCTGTGAGGCCGGTTTTCACATTTTCCATATCCACTCCTAGCCCGGTAATTCGTTCTTCCATAACATCGACATCTTTCCGAAGCTTAGTCACCGTGTCACTAACATCCTTTATAGCCAATAGCGCTTTTTCTTGGAGGTCCTTTTGTTGCTCTTGAGACTCCATCATTGCCCTTTGAGAATCTTGCAAAGCCTGACTATCAGCTCTTTGCAGCTCCATTAATTTAATTAAACTTTCCAATTGAAGAGCCATTTGAGGGGCCGTAGAAACTACGGACGTGGCCGGATGGATGGAGCTAGTCGACGGAGCCTGAGCAGGCGGGGCCCAGTGGGCGGGGCCAGTGGGCGTGGCCTGAGTGGGCGTGGCCTGGTGGGCGGAGCCGGTGGGCGTGGCCATGTCCAGAGTGGGCGGGGCCTGGGGGGCGTGGTCAGTGGGCGTGTCCCGGTGGGCGGAGCCAGTGGGCGTGGCTTCACCCGAAGTGGGTGGAGCCTGGGGGGCGTGGTCAGTGGGCGGAGCCTGGTGGGCGGGGCCAGCGGGTAGGGCCTGCCCCGCAGTGGGCGGAGCTTGGTCCCCAGTGGGTATGGCCTCCGCAGCTCCACCGCCAACTCCTCTCTCGAAGTCAATGGCAGCAGCTCGCTGCGCCCTTGTCCTGACACTCCCCTTGAAGTCCTCTCTCGGAGTCAATGGCATCTCCAAATCTCACTTCCGACACCAGTTGTTACGTGCTAGGGGTTCGAAGATTCGGAAAGAAAGACCTGGTGACTCTCTTGAAGACTTTATTCACAAACACTAGCTCACACTAATCACTGAGTCCAAACACTAAGCACTAGATCCAAATCACTGAGCACTATCACTGTCCTAGGTCGTAGCCGAGTCACTATCACAATCACAATCACTCACTATTGATCACTTGTTTTCGCTCCGAAGTCGCCTCGAAGAAAGCTCAGATAAAACTGAATTGCCGGACGGACTGTCTGCGACTATTTATACGGGCCGGATCGAATCTCAGAAAATTCCGGAACATCCCAGAATAAACCCGATATGCGTAAACAAATATGAGATATTTCTAGAAAGTACTCGTAGGTACATACACCTAGCGTCATCTAGTAGCGAGTAGGGGATTTACGTTGCCTGTGTTCCCTTGGTAAGTTCGCTGGTCCGACGCTAGATGGCACCACGTGTCCGTATCCGTAACAATACAAATAGCGCTTCTAACTAGATCTTATTTCTGTATGAAATAAAAAATATAATATAAGTATAATATTATACTTTTTATTTCATTATTAATAAATTTTTCAAGGCACCTACAAAATTATTCGCTTTAAATATCGATTTTACAGTATTTCACTATTATAATTTAAAGAATGTGGCGGTAGGTAGGTACTGCCTTTTTATTATGCTAATGTTACTTTATGTAGTTGTTGTTTTTAAATAGTAAAAAAAATGAAGTTTATATTTTTTGTAATATTGTGCACTTTTTCCTGCAATGTATTATCTGCTGTAAGTAGATTTTGGTTATACAGTATACTACATGATTTTAAAACGGCAAAATCGGTTCAGCGGTTTGGGCGTGAAGAGGTTACAGACAAACAGACAGACAGACAGACACACTTTCGCATTTATAATATTAGTATGGAAGTATGGATATGTCATTATCGCTAAAACTTACTTGTAAGTAGCTGAGGTCTGTAAAATTTAATTAATGCAACTTTTTTTCAGCCACCACTATTGGACAAAGCAAAGAAAACAAGTACAGAACCTACGCAAGAAGTCACAAATAAAGCAGAGGAAATAACTGCAGAAACTACAAAAGACATTATTAGCGACGTAAATAATGCAGTAGTGCGTTTAGTAGAAGGATTTGGTCGAAATATTGAAAATAGATTGAATGTAATATTCTCTAAAGTAACTCTGAAAGATTTATATTATATGCTCAAAAATATAGTACAATATTTAGTGCAGCTAATAAAGAAGATGTTAATACCAGTTCGTGATATTTTACGATCAGTTATGAGTAATTTTAATGGTCTTTATGGGTTCCAATTTTTGAATGGATTATTGTTTTGAGATTCGATCGTTGATCTATCGTTTGTCTCTTTCACTGCTGCTGTCTCATTCCTACAAAGCGATTTTTTCCGAGTGTAAGAGAGACAAAAGTTAGAGTATGGACTCTCTGTATCGGTTTTTGAATTTCCGTTTAGATTTATTATATAAATATAAATATTTCGTTTTTTATGTTCATATTGAGTAACTTAATAAAATTTGTTTATATTATCTTCTTATTTTGTTTTGCAAATCCATATATTCATACTAATAAGTATTATATAAAATTACATGTCCTGAGTCCTGACTGACTGACTGATTCATCATCGCTGAGCAAAAACTTTTAAAGTTACAGCCACGAAATTTGGTGAGTAGGGTTGTTTTATTAAGGGCGTTCCGTCCGGAGATTCCGTAATTGACCGTATTTAAAACCTTATAAACTCATAATCTGAAAGCTACAAAGATACAATAAAAATACAGTATTAATCTTCAGTATATCAACATTCCTTTTGTCGTTTTAAATTTTCTATTTTTGTTTCTTATACCATGATATCAGCTTCCAAAGTAATACCAATTTGTTAAAATTCAAGCACACATTCAGCATCTTCTTAGGATTTACAAATTACTTTTATTTGAAACTCACGCCAATAGATCGACAATATTATAAACTACATATTATTCGCCGTTTTAAATTTTTTTAGGATAATTTTGAACTAAGATAAGTAAAAATAATAGGGTTTTGGCGCGATCTCGGCAACGCGGCAAATGTATGGCCAAGGTCGTTTGCTCGGGGAACGACCTTAAGTAGACACCCACTATCCTTAGGAATTTCGAAAACTTTACCCCGAAGGGGGTGAAATAGGGGTTGAGTTAGAAACATAAAAGTTTTTTGACGTTTGCATTTGACGTTTGCTTAAATAGGGTCCCGTTTTTAACCTTTGCATAAGGAACCACAAAAAGGGGAAAATTATCCATCTTTGTTATTACACTATGTTAACGCGGACGAAGTCGCGGGCAACAGCTATTAAGTATTATAAATGTGAAAGTATGTATGTATGTCGCTCTGTCTGAGGTAACAACATCTTAAAGCCCAAACTGCAGAGCCGATCTTGGTTAAATTTGATATAACGATGCTTTGAAACCCGGTTAAGGACATAGGATACTTTTGATTTTTATCTTGAAAATCTAACACTGATACTAGTAAGTACCCATAATTATACTGTACTCGGCAAAACATGGCGGTAGAGTTCATTGACTGCCTGTCAAAAACTAGTCATTTTCTATACAAAGCCAGGATTGACAACATCTGACACTTAATTGTCTATCGCGGTTTATGTAGAAAGTGACAAGTTTTTGACAGGGAGTCAATAACCGCTACCGTCATGTTTCTCCGAGTACAGTAGAATAACGTTCTTGAATGTCTTTCACTACTTTTGAAGTATGTAGGGTTTAAAATATAGAAATTGAACTGGACACCAACAATGCAAGCATGCAACTGCAACTATAAATTATAAGTATAGGGAATATTACGCAAAGGTCGGAGCAGAGGACCCTAGCATGACAAACATTTCTTCTCGTGTAGATCTATCATCGAAATAACACATTTTTATAGAGTTTTTGTCGAGATAACGTCGAGATTTTGACATTATGAGACGAGTAGTTTTTAATTATTATCTCGAGAGTGAGATATCTCTTTAGCGTAGGCAGGCAGGCAGGCGTAGGGCCGATTTTTTGCATGCTGCATCTACATTTAAACTAGAGACATATTGAATCTATACTAAATACTAATATTATAAATGCGAAAGCATGTCTTACTTATGCCAAATAACATAATTGCTCCAGTAGTTTTAAATAATTTCCTCCGTTTTTTCCACATTTTCCTATATTTATTTGCTCCTGTTAGAGCTAGCACGCACTACGACTTTTTGTCGCGCGATTAATTTACCGACCGATCAAAATTCAAATAAAATATCACTTTATGAAATTGGCTATAGGTTTCATTTTCTACCGACATTTGTCTAGCGACCCATGCCGCCGCTGCTTGTCAATGGCGTAGAGCAAAAATGAAATCTATAGCTTATGTCATAAAATGGCGTTTTATTTGAATTTTTACAGGTCAGTAAAATAATCGCGCGACATTAAGTCGTAGTGCCCGCCAGCTCTTAGGTGGGATTTCACCAATCACACATAAAACTTCGTTTTATAAAACTTAGTTCCCATAGAACGCGTTCATGCAGCGACGTAAATCTCGCTCTCTTTCAAATGGATTTCACAAAATTCTATTGATCGCGATTATTAAATCTAAGTTTACGTGACGTCACGCGATTATTTTACATGTTTTCATCATTTTAAAGCCTTTTCACGTTAATTTAACTACCAATTAGTAAGAAACAATACATAAACTAACCAAACACATGTGTCAAAACTGTTATTTTGATATTTCTTTTGTCTATGTTTTTCGTTCCGCCATGACAGGGCTTGAACGGGTTTTATGACGTTAAACTTCGGACTTTGGGCGTTCAGAAGATAAAACTCGGATTTGCTGTGAACGCGTTCAGTTTATGTTGGCGAAATGCAATTCGATGTTATAATCGCGTTTATACGTTTTGAACCGGTTCAGTGTACATTGAACGCGTTCCATTTCTTTGATGAAATCGCCCCGTCTTAGCGTGATAAATTATAGCCTATAGCCTTCCTCGATAAATGGGCTATCTAACACAGAAATAATTTTTCAAATCGGACCAGTAGTTCCTGAACAAACAAACAAACTAACTAACAAACTCTTCCGCTTTATAATATTAGTATAGATAGATACTAGTATATATTTTGCCGCAACGGAGTTAATGCGTGCGTCATCTGGGAACTAATAAGTTTTGATATGTGACAAGCATTTTTTTAAGTGTACTGATTTGATTTGAATATCAATTTTACGCTAAATATCGATTTTTGAAGCATAATATTTATACTTACTGAAAATACCTACCTGCCTTTTCTATTTCAATGCTTTGTATAGGTTAGATACTTTAGACTTTTAGTTATTGTAATAAAAAAAATGAAAATATTTATATTTTTTGCGTCGCTGTTCACAATTTTTAACATTGTTTTATGTAATGTAAGTATTCTACTTAATATTAGTTTTATAAAATATAAAAGCATGCATTTTCATATCAGCGTGCCCTTTTCTAAGCAGACATAAACTCATTTCATATTTTTTTTACTAACATCTCCTATTAGTCCGGTTAACGAATGACTCTCACGCACTCTATACCCTATAGAGTGCGTGAGCGGAAACCTAAGCGATTTCTGCTGGAACTTATTCAGGGTGATTAGGGACAAAACATACTAAAAGTCCTGACGTCTAGGAGGTGAGCCGGCGGGAGTGGGTAGGAGTAGTTTTTTAGTTATTGATGAAAAACCAAAAATTTAGACCTTTGTCGCCCCCCCTTTTTTTTCATAAAAGTGTCATAATTTTGGACGTGGCATTATTGTGGACGTCCGCGGTAAAACTATTACACAGGTGACAGGGAAGTAAAATGTATGGAAATAATAATATATGAAGACGCTTTAAAGTTTCCGTCGACTATAACTTTTTAACGTGCACGTTAGAGGAAATCACGACGTCTACACTCTTCAGGAGGCCTACCACGAAACCGTTTTGAGACTCAAACAATCGGACGAGAATGCCGCGTCCTGCTCTAACAACGTCATTTCTCGTCCGATTATTTGAGTCTCAAAACCGTTTCGTGGTACGGGCCCTGAACCGCACAGAACGTCCGCGGTGCGTTAAATTAAAAGGGCATTTATCGTACCCAACGTTTTATTATGGAAGCCGGCGTCCATGATAACGTGACGTCCAGACGTCCAGAATTATAAAAGCGCACATTCAATTTTTTTTGTGTTTCGGTGTGTATTTTCAAAAGTTGCATATTGTGTGTGTGTGTGTGTGTGTGTGTTTGTGTGTATACGTGTAGTGTAGAAAGTAATACTCTCTTTTCTATACGTTGAAAATGTATATCTCTCTTTTTTTCACCCAGAGTGATTTTGCATCTTGCAACAGCAATGATACAGGCAATTCACAGCAGAATATACAATTTTCGTCTGTAAATCACCCTGCCAAACGGTACACCCGTACACCAGTTTTTTTTCTTATTTGAAATTCCAAATTTCGATCGCGGATCCTTGGAAATCTTTTGTTCTCGCGGCCACAATATGTGGAGGCTTGGGAGTTGAAGCGCTCTATGTATTTCTATGAAATACCCTACGCAGCTAGCGACACGAAGCTAGCGACACTTTCATAGCTAAATACCTACATAGAAACCACTAGTGTCGCAACGACACGTCGTCTACTGCCGTTTTATGTAGCTTCCAACTTGTACCTTTAAAGATTATATTATGTAATCGACGTAATTTTTGCAGGATATCCTCTGGGACACATTCGGGAATTTGCACAAAGTGGAGTCGGATGCGAAATATGAAATCCATAAAGTGGTGGAACTCCTACCAAAACTTATCGACGTCATGAACGGACCCCTCAAACACCTATCGAAAATACCAAAAGTGAACGAAGTGTTCCACGACATTGGTGCATGCTTATCTAACGGTATTATGGAGCTGATTAACCACTTCGTGCCGGAACCATTCGTGCCGTTGCTCAGGAAACCACTTTGCGAGAGGCTAAAGGATCTGTCGCTTGAGCCGGAGTTCTGTCAGGATCAATAAAATGGCAAATGATTAAAAGTTTGATGGTAAATTGTTTCAGTTTTTGATTTACAAAGTTTCATGCTATACTTTGGGTGTCATTAGAATTAATCTACATTAAGAATATTAAATAAGAAAGAATATCTGTAACTACATACCTGAACGCTGAAACGAGTTTTATAAAATTTGTGGTTAAGGCAGCTGACCCTCCCCCCCCCAGTAAATTTTCCTGCCAAATGTAAATTAAAAACGTCTGCACAAAATGAAGTGTTGGAAACAAAGTATCTTTTCAGATATAATATTATTTAATGAAAACGTAAGTATATAAAAAAGAAAGCCATTGTGTTGTAACATAATATAGGAAATTCAATCATAATGTTATGTTGCAATGTTATATTGTTTTTGATACAGAATGAATTTTTTATTTCATGTAACACTATGGAATATTTTTTATGTTGTTATTTCAGCTGTAAGTATGTTTAAATAATGAACAAAATATTATGTATGCTGTACAGGGTTTACTGTGAAAGTAGGAGAGCTGAGTAGATACTTTTGACTCTATTTTTCTGTGAGCAATGATACAACATCATGATTTTTGATCACAATAGATAATTTCTAAAAAGTTACTCTTTCAGCGCTCCAACTTTCACTGTAAACTGAACAAGGGACGTATACACACCATAAATATTTAACCATGCTCAAAATTATAAAAGAAATGTTAATTTTGTAGCCACAATCAGTCTCAAAGAATGATACAGAAATAATTACGGAATCAACCACAAAACAGACAACCGTAAAGAAACAATTAACAACCGTACCAAAAACAACCGTACCAAAATTGACAGCTATACAAAAAATATTGCAAACCATAAGCGTACCCATCACGAAAATAATAGCGATACCAAAAATCAGCAACGTTCTCCGAAATATTGGTACCTGCCTGGTAAATGGTGCAATGGAAATCATTTCTTACTACCTCCCTGCCCCCTTTCTACCTTTGGTAACAAGTTTGGCAGGTAAGCTGCTACCTTTCGAACCTATTATTACCTTGAGAAGACTTATGCCTGTGACTAGTTACAGAAAAGCATTGCAGTCAGCTGTCAATGGATTTTTGAGTGCGTTTAACAGATTTAAGCTGGATGAGGATCCTTATATGACTGGGTGGTTCCGAAGAAGATATTTGAATGATGATAAAGATAATAAAATGTAGTTGTATCTTTTCTTTTTTATTCTGAAACTAGCGACCCGCCCGGCGTTCGCACGGGTATAAAATATATAGCCACTGAAAAAATGATTAAAATAGATAGCCTATGATTCTTCACGTGGTCTACTTCTTATCTGTGCCAAATAACATAAAAGTTGCTCTAGTAGTTTAGCGAGATAAGCCCTTTCAAATAATTTCCCCCGTTTTTTTCACATTCTTCTTAGCGTGATAAAATATAGCCTTCCTCAATAAATGGGCTATCTAACACTGAAACAATTTTTAAAATCGGACCAGTAGTTCCTGAGATTAGCGCGTTCAAGTTAGCCCTTTCAAATAATTTTCCCCGTTTTTTCCACATTTTCCTCTATTTCTTCGCTTCTATTAATCCTCGATAAATGGGCTATCTGACACTAAAAGAATCATCAAAATCCGTTGCGTAGTTTTAAAGATTAAAGGGAACAAAGGGACATGAGGGAAAAAAAGCGACTTTGTTTTATAATAAGTATAGATATAGATTATGTTTAGATGACCTAGGTCCTAGACTGAGCGCGTGTTCAGACCAAACATGACTATACGCCGCCGAATGTGAGCAGGAGTAGTGTGTTTTCGGGGATTCTGGATCACGATTCTGGGTCCACCCCACCCCCCGCTCGCGGGTCGCAAACTTTCTCGATCAATTTTTGTCGGTTCGAGCGGCGACGTCGCCTAAAAAAAAAAAAAAAGAGTTTGGTGTCAAAATAGGGGTTTTGAAGCACGCTGGATCGATATATGCGATCCGTTTCTGCGTATTTGCACTAGTTTCGAAGTTAGCTTTTGTGTTTAACCCTCATTATCTACTATCACCACGCTCCATTGTTCCTTAATGATTACAATGGCTACTTATTGCATTGTTATGCTCGCCTCGGTGTCCTATTGTTCTGACTATCGGTTTATCGCTTACGTCACCTCACTTTCTTACAAGATTTTAAATAAATATGAATGATAATTAACTAACTAATGAATTATTGCAAATTAAAAGTACTTAATAATTAATTATGTAGGTCATCCGATCATTCGATGGACTTCGTAAACACACAACGACGCGGTGCGCAAACTGACACGTTTTGCTCGTCAGCGAAATCCGACGAGTCATCGACCGCATCCACCACCACCTGCATCTCGCGGCTCGCGTCGAAGTGCAAGTGTAAACACAAAGCTCGCAACACAAAAGCGTGCCCTGCGAGTCGCGAGCCGCGCCGCGAGACGGGTCGCAAGCTCAAGTTTACACTCTCGGCTCGTAGTGCATCTCGCGACTCGCAGGGCCCGCACCCGCTCGCCACCGCCGCCCACTCGCTGCCTGCGACCGAGTCGAAGCCGAGTCCAACTCAGCAAAAGCTTCGCAAATGTTGATGCTCACCCCGCTCCACCCCCCGCGGTCGAAAACAAGGAGGGTAATGGATGGTCGTAAGGCAGAACCTCCTCGACTCAACAAGGACGAGAGCAGGAGGTGCGACGAGGAGGGCTGCACACTGGTAGAGAGAGGAAAGAAGAGGAAGTCCACCCTCCGCAGCCACTGCGACACCGCACCTTACGTACCCGAGCTGCTCTACGTGTTGCACCTGCACTGGTCCATGGAAGTCGAGGACGTTGTAATATAATTATTGTAAGAAGACTACCTCCACATTGGGGGTAGAGCGTCTATACTCTCAGTACAAAGTTAACTTCGGTTCCTTTGTGGTGAGAGTACTGACAAAACTTCTTTCCACTCTCGAGGTGGATGAGTTCTCGTTGACCGGTGTAATTTACCGAAGGTTTCGGGGAAGGCTCTCCAATGAAGCACGCATCACGTCACCACCAAAAAAGACTACGTGATTATAGTGTGAATGTGAGAGTGTTGTGACAATAATAAGATTATGCTTTGGAATAAGACTGTTCGGTGTGCATCGGTTGTCTGATTGCTATAACACAAGTTCAACTTCACGCTAAGTTGAGTTGAGATTAGACGACGTGATGTCACTGTCTACTTTGTGCTGTTGTGTATTATTGTATGAGTGTAATAAATAATTTGTATGATTTGTAATTTGTATAATAAAACTTGAAAAAATTTTCATTACATTTATTTTATTTCATTAAAACATGTATTGAACATACTGTACAATATTATATTAATACATAAAGTGTTGCTACTATGTAACTTTCGAAACTCTACTAAGCTTTTCCCATTGAACTTATAATACAAATACATTAAACTATACTGTCCACAAACTGATATGAAATCATTTTGTAATCTCTACGTGTTAAAATCCCATCTCCTACAGCTTCGCCCCATAAAAGCCTTGTGATATCACATAGGAGCGCGCCCAAACGAGTCAAAGTATTGCCATTTTCATTGATGTGTATGGCTATCCAGTAGGACCCTGGTTTACTATCAGAGTCCAAGTTGCTAATAAATTTATGTAGGGGTTTGATCATATTACATTATATAGGCAGACGATTCGCAGCGTATACTATATTATCTTCTAAAGTCTAAACCTTCACAAATTCTTCTCAAATAATTACGAATCTCTATTGTGTTCATACTGTATTATGACAGAACCAATCTGGTATAATTATGAATCTTTTATAATAATAATATATCACGTCATATCCGTATAATGTAAATCTTTATGTATTTACAAAGAGGGGTATTACATATGAAAAACTGAATGAATAAATAAAAGAAACATAACTTTGTTACAATATTTTATTTCATAATATCTACACACTATTAGGTAAACACATTCATAAAACCTAAAAGATTTTACAATAATTTTAGTGAATATATAAATGACATATCAGAACAAATAAATTTTAATATTGATTACAGTGACTATCTTCATACATATTTACCGTTTTACAACACTAACAATTCAATAAATTTTGACGAACTAAATAATGTAACATCTAAAAAGAAAATAGAATTACAAAGAAACAAAATAACTTTTTATTTTAAAAAGATTACCAGGGAAGATTCTACACCTAAAGTAGTACATAAAGAACTCAGAGGTACAATACCATACTACTTTAAAATAATAAATAAAAAAAATACGAAGTTAGCGAATTTCAATATGGAAAGAACGAGCAATGAGGATTTTTTTCGATGAAAGTGTAACAATTCTTCACCAAAATATTGCAGGGGCTATAAATAAGTCAGAATTACTTCACTGTTCCATATTAGACTTAAAACAAGTATTACCTAACTTACAAGTTATATGTCTCACAGAGACATTCATAAAGAAAGGTTCAGAAAACTTATTTCAATTGCATGGATATAAAATAGCATCTGCCTTCTGTAGAAATTCCAAGAGAGGGGGCTCATGCATATTGACAGAAAATTTTCTAAACTGTAAAGAAATAAAATGGATAAAAAATATGGGAATAGTAAATGAATTTGAGTGCTGTGGAATAGAGCTACAAGATTATAAATTATATGTTGTCTGTATTTACCGAACACCTCAAAGTGATATTTATTCTTTCTTTAAAAATTTAGATAAACTACTTCATGACATAAATAACAAAAGGAAAGAAAAAAGTATAGTCTTATGTGGTGATTGGAATTTAGACACTCTTAAAAACAATAAAAATACACGTGAATTAATGAGTTTACTTAAAAATTATAATTTAACTTCACACATATCATGCCCTACTAGACTATCATCCTGTATAGATCTTATTGTTAGTAATCTAAAAATGACAAAGTCAAATATTCATCATCTGGCACTGTCAGACCATGATACTGCTCAAACATTAACTATTAAAGTAAAGAAGGTTCCAACTTCAAACATCATTTGGGAATATAGAAGGGATTATAGTGGTGATAATATTCGTAAATTTAAGGAATGCATTTCAGCCCTGTCATTTTCAGATTTAAGAGATGAAGATAATGTAGAAAATTCATTTAACACATTCCATGATCAAATAGTCCTCTTTTATACATTGTGTTTTCCACTTATAAAAATACGTATACACAAGAATAAACAACAAACTCAATGGCTGACTAAAGGTATTAGAAAATCATGTTTAGTAAAAAGAAAAATGCACTTAAAAAACAGAATTTCAAAAATAAATAATAACAATACAAAACAGCGACTTCTAAAATATAATTATTTATTAAAAAAATGTATTTTTAAATCAAAGCAAATACAAAACACTAAATATATAAATAATCAAAAAAACAAATGCAGGGCAGGATGGAAAATAATAAATGACAACTTAGGAGATAACAATGACGTTAATAATGACATTCCGTATATAAAAAAAGACAAGAAAAAATACACTGAAGCTAATGATATATGCAAAATTTTTAATGAATATTTTACTAGTATAGGAAATGTGACTCTAAAGAATGGAAAAAACAAAGACAAGAGAAACACTTTCTTACTCAACATAAATAAAAACACAATTTTTTTATCCCCAACGGATCCTCGAGACGTTTACAATACAATATTATCATTGAAGAAAACTAATGCAGTAGGTTATGATGAGATACGAACTGACATTATTAAGAAATGTGCAGGACAATTATGTTATCCCCTTGCCAAAATTATAAACCAGTCACTAGAACAAGGGGTTTTCCCGAGCCGCCTAAAAATTTCAATTATAAAGCCACTATTTAAAAAAGATGATAAAACTGAATTAAAAAACTACCGCCCAATAACCTTAATTCCTATTTTTGCCAAGATATTTGAAAGAATCATGCTAAAACGTATAAAAAGCTTTTTTAATACTCAGAATCTGCTAGTTAATGAACAGTTTGGTTTCCGTGACAATAGTTCCACTACAGATGCATGTTTTTATTTGAGTAAAATAGTGCATGAAAGCTTAAATGACAAAACACCGATCACCGGTATATTTTTAGATATGACAAAAGCTTTTGACCTAATAAACCATAAAATATTATTACATAAATTAGAGAATTATGGAATAAGAGGAAAGGCACATGATTTGTTAAAATCTTATTTAAGTAATCGTAAAGTATGTACAATGATTACAAAAACGATAGGTAAAACAAAAAAAACATATAAATCTCAATATGCCATTTTGGATATAGGAGTTCCACAGGGAAGTTTGATTGGCCCATTTCTTTTTTTAATTTATATTAATGATGTCACAACTGCAACGAGGCATCTTAAAGTGTTATTTGCAGACGATACCACAATATTGGTGAAATGCCTAAATATATTACTTTACGAACAAGAATTAATTAATGCTCTCAAGGACATAATATCATGGTTAGATAAAAATGACTTGCAGGTAAATCTTAGTAAGACCAAAATAATGCAATTTAAATATTACAATTCAATTCAGATACCCAAAAAAATTACTTATGATGACATTAATATAGAAGAAGTAGATTCATTAAAATTTCTAGGACTAATATTTGACCAACACTCCAACTGGAAAGCCCATGTGGACTATATATGTAGTAAGCTTGATAAATTTGTATATGCATTGCGACGTTTGGCAAAGACTGTGTCAATATCAGCAGCTCTTTGTGCATACCATGGCTATGTTTCCTCAATTTTATCATACGGTCTTGTGATCTGGGGCAACTCTGTTGAATTTAATTTAGTTTTTAAGTTACAAAAAAAGTGTGTTAGGGCCATTTGCGGCGTTGGGCCGATTGAAAGTTGTAAACCTCTATTCAAAAAACTGAACATACTTACGCTGCCATGTATGTATATAAGAGACATGTGTATTTTCGTTAAAAAACATCCCAAATACTTCGTACAAAACAAGGATAATAACACGGCCAACAGATCACTACGTTACCCCAATAAATTAGCCATGCCTAAATGCAACAGCACAACATTCCTTAGAAGTCCCTACATTATGGCTATTAAGATATATAATAATTTGCCAAAAGATTTTGAAAAACATAACTTAGTTACTTTCAAAAGAAAACTTAATGAATGGCTTCTGGATAAATGTTTTTATGAAGTAAAGGACTATCTTAACATAAAAGTGGGTGCTTATTTGATATTTCTGACTTGTTGCGTATTTTTGACTTTTTGTTAGGTATTTTTTGTGCACTGAGTGACACTGACATATTAATGATCATAATATTAGTGACATTTGTGTCCTCCTTCTTTTAGCTAGTTTTAAGAAATGACATTTGCATACTATTAATTTAGTTGAGTGTTATGATCCTGCATTATAAAATTCTGGAAGACCTTAATTGTACATTTCACTCTAGCAAATAAATATTATTATTATTATTAACACTCACACATAAACACGTTACATATCATAACTTAAATATATATCATAGATGTGACTTTTCTTAGCTTCTATAGTCTACAGTTACATTACGGTTTTTATCTAGTTTTCTATAACATTATCAAACTCTGCAAATACAATACAGTTATTCGTTTGAGAGAGACTAGAATCAATTGTTACCCCATTTCCTTCATTAAGGAAAGTTTACCGGTGCCGAAAAATAATGTATGAGAGACTGAAGTGAACATATTAGATACCATTGAAGGATGGTTGTAGAGTTTTTGAAGGCACGTGTTGTCCATCTATGTATAAACAATATGAATAATTCATACCTACCATAATTTTCAAAATTGAAAGGATTCCTACTAATGATTAAATGCTGCGTTATTTACTAATCCTATGATAAATCTTTTGAGTACTTGCCCCAAGAATATTATCAAGCGTTTTTTTTTTTTTTTCTCATCAGTGGAAAGTCGTAATATCATAAACGTTATTCACAATTATTGAGTCAACCTAAACATCCATTTAATGGTAAAGCATACAATAGATACACTTTCACATTCTTTACTAATTACTGATTATTCCTGTGATTAAATGTGATTTCAAACAGAACACTAAAAATCTCTTTAAATTTTCTCTATTGTGCCCCATAACGACAGAAACCACTTCCTGTGTGATAATATTTTGTTAATAATTATGTTTTTAATGATATGAACTTCCCGTTATGTCCTGAAAATATATGCATAGGTAATACTAAAAGTTCTACTAGGTGCACAAGATTTAACGATGAAACCGGAATTTTATAGTTTATCGATTTTTCTGAAAATTTAGTGACTGTCCAGTCACATAAAATCAAAATGTTTCATAAAAACAATTTATTCACGATTTTGTATTTTAGATATTTCAAAAACTTTAATGTATGATTTCCACTACAATTATATTATAAATAAATTTTCAAATAATATAAAATTGTTGTATACAGATTACATATTATATACTGACAGTTTAATATAATATCAAATATACATACAAAATTTATATAATGATATTAAGCAAGATCTCCATAAATTTTTTGATACATCTGATTATCCTTCTGATAATAAGTATGGTTATCCTTAAATAAATAAGAAAAAATAATTTTTTTCAAAGATGAAAACAACGAAAAATAATGAAAAAATTGTAGGGTTGAGATAAAAAATGTATGTGTTTGATTCAGACAATAATTTAACTGCAAAGGCAAGGAGTCAATAAATGTGTCACAAAAAAACGAATTTAGAAAATTATAAAACGTGTTTTCTTTTAATCGATAAAAATATTCATTATGGTCAATGTTGAGATTCATATGATCAATCAAACATAGAATTTTCACTCAAAAATAAATAAATCACGTTTATCATAGTACAATGATACTAAAATATTTATTTTGTCCAATGATCTTCACTTTAGCTCAGGGTCATTATAAATTGAGAAAAATTAGATGGAATAAAACCTTCTAAAATATTGTGTTCGTATGTGATTTGTCATTGTACCGTGAAACTGTATTTTTGAGCTTAGTCAATAAGATTAATTTGTTTTCTTGTTATTAATTACTGTAAAACGTACTTTGTTATGACATAATTTTATACACAATGATTTTGATGTATGAGTATGACATAATGATTTTTTTTCTTTTGTAAACTAGATTGTGATTTGTGATACTTTGTTTCGTGTAGCCATACTTTAATATTATACTTTTATATGTATGATATTGTACAGTTGAATGCTTAATTTTTAAAGTTTTATTGTATAACAACATTGTAAAACGTAATAATATTTAATCAAGATTTTCCTTAAAACATAAAGTTTTAAATTATGTTTCTTATAATATGAGGTTCAAATTAAAATTTGAATGATATATTTCAAATTTATTAAAGCTTTTTTCATTATTTTCAAAAACCTTTTAGAAAATTATAAAACGTGTTTGTTTTAAATATAACATATTTCAAATTTGTTAAAGCTTTCATTTTTTTTTTCAAAAACTTTTTAGAAAATTATAAAACGTTTTTTAATCTAATATATTTCAAATTTATTAAAGCGTGTTTCATTACTTTCAAAAACCTTTTATAAAATAGCAAATCGTGGTTTTTTTATAAAAAAATATTTCAAATTTATTAAAGTTTTTTTCATTATTTTCAAAAACTTTTTAGAAAATTATAAAAATTAAAAAACGTTTTTTTGAATTTAATATAACATTTTAAATTGATTAAAGCTTATGTCAATATTTCAAAAACCTTTAAGAAAATTTCAAAACTTTTTTTTTTATAAAATATATTTCAAATTTATTAAAGCTTATTTCATTATTTCAAAAACTTTTAAGAAAATTACAAAATGTGTTTTTTTTTTATAAAATATATTTCAAATTTATTAAAGCTTGTTTCATTATTTTCAAAAACCTTTTAGAAAATTATAAAACGTGTTTTTTTATTTAAAATATTTCAAATTTATTAAAGCTTGTTTCATTATTTTCAAAAACCTTTTAGAAAATCATAAAATGCGTTTTTTATTTTTATAAAAATATTCAATTATGTTCAATGTTGAAATTCAAATCAATCAAACATCGAATTTTCACATTTTCACTCAAAAAATAAATTAAACATGTTTATCATAATCTTTACAAGAGTTTAAATAAATATGAATGATAATTAACTTATGAATTATTGCAAATTAAAAGTACCTAATAATTAATTATGTAGGTCACCCGATCACTCGATGGACTTCGTAAACATAGGAGGCCCCGGCGCGCAAACTGAGTCTTTTAGATTTTAAATAAATATGAATGATAATTATTACCTAATGAATTATTGCAAATTAAAAGTACCTAATAATTAATTATGTCGGTCACCCGATCATTCGATGGACTTCTTTGTTTGACAAAATATGTTGCTACTTCATAAATATATAGACACGTAAGAGTGAGAATTTATAATTGTAATTTGTATAATAAGACTAGATAAATTTTTCATTACATTTATTTTATTTCATGAAAACACGTATTGAACATACTGTACAATATTATATCATTACACAAAGTGTTGTTACTAAATAACTTTTGAAACTCTACTAAACCCTTTCCCATTGAACTTATAATACAAATATATTAAACTATACTCTCCACAAACTGATGTGCAATCATTTTGTAAATCCCATCTTTTACAGTTTCACCCTATAAAAGCCTTGTGATATCGGATGGGAGCGCGCCCGCAGCAATCAAAGTATTTGTAATGTAATTTTCATTGATGTTTCATTGATGGCTATCCAGTGGGGTCTAGGTGTAACATAAATCAGGATCCAAGTTGCTAATAAATGTATCTAGGGGTTTGAACATATTATATTATATAGGCAGACGATTCGCAGCGTATACATTATCTTCTAAGCCCTCACAAATTCTTCTCAAATAATTACGGATCTCTATTGTGTTCATACCGTATTATCACAGAACCAATCCGGTTTATGGATCTTGTATTGATATCACATATCCGTACTATGTGCGCTTTATGTATTTACTACTCTTAGTAAATACATAAAGCGCACATGGTCGGGTGACCTACATAATTAATTATTAGGTACTTTTAATTTGCAATAATTCATTAGGTAATAATTATCATTCATATTTATTTAAAATCTAAAAGACTCAGTTTGCGCGCCGGGGCCTCCTATGTTTACGAAGTCCATCGAGTGATCGGGTGACCTACATAATTAATTATTAGGTACTTTTAATTTGCAATAATTCATAAGTTAATTATCATTCATATTTATTTAAACTCTTGTAAAGATTATGATAAACATGTTTAATTTATTTTTTGAGTGAAAATGTGAAAATTCGATGTTTGATTGATTTGAATTTCAACATTGAACATAATTGAATATTTTTATAAAAATAAAAAACGCATTTTATGATTTTCTAAAAGGTTTTTGAAAATAATGAAACAAGCTTTAATAAATTTGAAATATTTTAAATAAAAAAAAACTTTTTATAATTTTCTAAAAAGTTTATGAAAATAATGAAACAAGCATTAATAAATTTGAAATATATTGTATTAAAAAAACACGTTTTATAATTTTCTAAAAGGTTTTTGAAAATAATGAAACAAGCTTTAATAAATTTGAAATATATTTTATAAAAAAAAAAACACATTTTGTAATTTTCTTAAAAGTTTTTGAAATAATGAAATAAGCTTTAATAAATTTGAAATATATTTTATAAAAAAAAAAGTTTTGAAATTTTCTTAAAGGTTTTTGAAATATTGACATAAGCTTTAATCAATTTAAAATGTTATATTAAATTCAAAAAAACGTTTTTTAATTTTTATAATTTTCTAAAAAGTTTTTGAAAATAATGAAAAAAACTTTAATAAATTTGAAATATTTTTTTATAAAAAAACCACGATTTGCTATTTTATAAAAGGTTTTTGAAAGTAATGAAACACGCTTTAATAAATTTGAAATATATTAGATTAAAAAACGTTTTATAATTTTCTAAAAAGTTTTTGAAAAAAAAAATGAAAGCTTTAACAAATTTGAAATATGTTATATTTAAAACAAACACGTTTTATAATTTTCTAAAAGGTTTTTGAAAATAATGAAAAAAGCTTTAATAAATTTGAAATATATCATTCAAATTTTAATTTGAACCTCATATTATAAGAAACATAATTTAAAACTTTATGTTTTAAGGAAAATCTTGATTAAATATTATTACGTTTTACAATGTTGTTATACAATAAAACTTTAAAAATTAAGCATTCAGTACAATATCATACATATAAAAGTATAATATTAAAGTATGGCTACACGAAACAAAGTATCACAAATCACAATCTAGTTTACAAAAGAAAAAAAATCATTATGTCATACTCATACATCAAAATCATTGTGTATAAAATTATGTCATAACAAAGTACGTTTTACAGTAATTAATAACAAGAAAACAAATTAATCTTATTGACTAAGCTCAAAAATACAGTTTCACGGTACAATGACAAATCACATACGAACACAATATTTTAGAAGGTTTTATTCCATCTAATTTTTCTCAATTTATAATGACCCTGAGCTAAAGTGAAGATCATTGGACAAAATAAATATTTTAGTATCATTGTACTATGATAAACGTGATTTATTTATTTTTGAGTGAAAATTCTATGTTTGATTGATCATATGAATCTCAACATTGACCATAATGAATATTTTTATCGATTAAAAGAAAACACGTTTTATAATTTTCTAAATTCGTTTTTTTGTGACACATTTATTGACTCCTTGCCTTTGCAGTTAAATTATTGTCTGAATCAAACACATACATTTTTTATCTCAACCCTACAATTTTTTCATTATTTTTCGTTGTTTTCATCTTTGAAAAAAATTATTTTTTCTTATTTATTTAAGGATAACCATACTTATTATCAGAAGGATAATCAGATGTATCAAAAAATTTATGGAGATCTTGCTTAATATCATTATATAAATTTTGTATGTATATTTGATATTATATTAAACTGTCAGTATATAATATGTAATCTGTATACAACAATTTTATATTATTTGAAAATTTATTTATAATATAATTGTAGTGGAAATCATACATTAAAGTTTTTGAAATATCTAAAATACAAAATCGTGAATAAATTGTTTTTATGAAACATTTTGATTTTATGTGACTGGACAGTCACTAAATTTTCAGAAAAATCGATAAACTATAAAATTCCGGTTTCATCGTTAAATCTTGTGCACCTAGTAGAACTTTTAGTATTACCTATGCATATATTTTCAGGACATAACGGGAAGTTCATATCATTAAAAACATAATTATTAACAAAATATTATCACACAGGAAGTGGTTTCTGTCGTTATGGGGCACAATAGAGAAAATTTAAAGAGATTTTTAGTGTTCTGTTTGAAATCACATTTAATCACAGGAATAATCAGTAATTAGTAAAGAATGTGAAAGTGTATCTATTGTATGCTTTACCATTAAATGGATGTTTAGGTTGACTCAATAATTGTGAATAACGTTTATGATATTACGACTTTCCACTGATGAGAAAAAAAAAAAAAACGCTTGATAATATTCTTGGGGCAAGTACTCAAAAGATTTATCATAGGATTAGTAAATAACGCAGCATTTAATCATTAGTAGGAATCCTTTCAATTTTGAAAATTATGGTAGGTATGAATTATTCATATTGTTTATACATAGATGGACAACACGTGCCTTCAAAAACTCTACAACCATCCTTCAATGGTATCTAATATGTTCACTTCAGTCTCTCATACATTATTTTTCGGCACCGGTAAACTTTCCTTAATGAAGGAAATGGGGTAACAATTGATTCTAGTCTCTCTCAAACGAATAACTGTATTGTATTTGCAGAGTTTGATAATGTTATAGAAAACTAGATAAAAACCGTAATGTAACTGTAGACTATAGAAGCTAAGAAAAGTCACATCTATGATATATATTTAAGTTATGATATGTAACGTGTTTATGTGTGAGTGTTTACCTAATAGTGTGTAGATATTATGAAATAAAATATTGTAACAAAGTTATGTTTCTTTTATTTATTCATTCAGTTTTTCATATGTAATACCCCTCTTTGTAAATACATAAAGATTTACATTATACGGATATGACGTGATATATTATTATTATAAAAGATTCATAATTATACCAGATTGGTTCTGTCATAATACAGTATGAACACAATAGAGATTCGTAATTATTTGAGAAGAATTTGTGAAGGTTTAGACTTTAGAAGATAATATAGTATACGCTGCGAATCGTCTGCCTATATAATGTAATATGATCAAACCCCTACATAAATTTATTAGCAACTTGGACTCTGATAGTAAACCAGGGTCCTACTGGATAGCCATACACATCAATGAAAATGGCAATACTTTGACTCGTTTGGGCGCGCTCCTATGTGATATCACAAGGCTTTTATGGGGCGAAGCTGTAGGAGATGGGATTTTAACACGTAGAGATTACAAAATGATTTCATATCAGTTTGTGGACAGTATAGTTTAATGTATTTGTATTATAAGTTCAATGGGAAAAGCTTAGTAGAGTTTCGAAAGTTACATAGTAGCAACACTTTATGTATTAATATAATATTGTACAGTATGTTCAATACATGTTTTAATGAAATAAAATAAATGTAATGAAAATTTTTTCAAGTTTTATTATACAAATTACAAATCATACAAATTATTTATTACACTCATACAATAATACACAACAGCACAAAGTAGACAGTGACATCACGTCGTCTAATCTCAACTCAACTTAGCGTGAAGTTGAACTTGTGTTATAGCAATCAGACAACCGATGCACACCGAACAGTCTTATTCCAAAGCATAATCTTATTATTGTCACAACACTCTCACATTCACACTATAATCACGTAGTCTTTTTTGGTGGTGACGTGATGCGTGCTTCATTGGAGAGCCTTCCCCGAAACCTTCGGTAAATTACACCGGTCAACGAGAACTCATCCACCTCGAGAGTGGAAAGAAGTTTTGTCAGTACTCTCACCACAAAGGAACCGAAGTTAACTTTGTACTGAGAGTATAGACGCTCTACCCCCAATGTGGAGGTAGTCTTCTTACAATAATTATATTACAACGTCCTCGACTTCCATGGACCAGTGCAGGTGCAACACGTAGAGCAGCTCGGGTACGTAAGGTGCGGTGTCGCAGTGGCTGCGGAGGGTGGACTTCCTCTTCTTTCCTCTCTCTACCAGTGTGCAGCCCTCCTCGTCGCACCTCCTGCTCTCGTCCTTGTTGAGTCGAGGAGGTTCTGCCTTACGACCATCCATTACCCTCCTTGTTTTCGACCGCGGGGGGTGGAGCGGGGTGAGCATCAACATTTGCGAAGCTTTTGCTGAGTTGGACTCGGCTTCGACTCGGTCGCAGGCAGCGAGTGGGCGGCGGTGGCGAGCGGGTGCGGGCCCTGCGAGTCGCGAGATGCACTACGAGCCGAGAGTGTAAACTTGAGCTTGCGACCCGTCTCGCGGCGCGGCTCGCGACTCGCAGGGCACGCTTTTGTGTTGCGAGCTTTGTGTTTACACTTGCACTTCGACGCGAGCCGCGAGATGCAGGTGGTGGTGGATGCGGTCGATGACTCGTCGGATTTCGCTGACGAGCAAAACGTGTCAGTTTGCGCACCGCGTCGTTGTGTGTTTACGAAGTCCATCGAATGATCGGATGACCTACATAATTAATTATTAAGTACTTTTAATTTGCAATAATTCATTAGTTAGTTAATTATCATTCATATTTATTTAAAATCTTGTAAGAAAGTGAGGTGACGTAAGCGATAAACCGATAGTCAGAACAATAGGACACCGAGGCGAGCATAACAATGCAATAAGTAGCCATTGTAATCATTAAGGAACAATGGAGCGTGGTGATAGTAGATAATGAGGGTTAAACACAAAAGCTAACTTCGAAACTAGTGCAAATACGCAGAAACGGATCGCATATATCGATCCAGCGTGCTTCAAAACCCCTATTTTGACACCAAACTCTTTTTTTTTTTTTTTAGGCGACGTCGCCGCTCGAACCGACAAAAATTGATCGAGAAAGTTTGCGACCCGCGAGCGGGGGGTGGGGTGGACCCAGAATCGTGATCCAGAATCCCCGAAAACACACTACTAGCAGGCTCACTGTGAGCCCCAGTGTGAACGTGAAAATATACGGTATCGAACATCCGCGCCTACGCCTAGCGTAATAAAGTGCGGAAAAATGAATATGTATGGAAATACAATAAATTGCGTAACTGCGTAACGTTCGCTCACATTCGGCGGCTTATAGTCGGTTTGGTGTGAACACGGCCATAGAGTTAGGACAAGTTGAGCTTGATAACTTCAATAGGGAATATCACGCAAAGGTCAGAGCAGAGGGCGCTATTAGCACATACAGTAAATAATCCGTTTGCCGGGAGAGCTAGTGACTTACAAGAGTAAAGGAAGAGAGATTGCTCTCTTCCTTTACTTTCATAACTGTGCACACACTTGGACACTATAAAATCACTCCTCCGTAGCTGGCCCGGTTTCAATAAAAACCCATTACTCCCACTAATTAATTATATTTTATTGTTTCTCAAACACATTAAAATCCCTCAAAATCTTCATTTTTAACATTTGCCTTCATTTTCATTACGCCGAAGAACGGACAGAATATAGTCGTTAATACTTGCGTACGATTCTCATTTTTTCTGCTCCTCAATTTAGGTTTATTCCTGTACATTTCTCTTAAACTTTTTGGGTATCTCGGTCTTGATCTTTTATGTGGTTTCTTTTCTCCCCTTTCCTTACTCTTTGGTGCAAATTCCTTTATCTTTTCTCCGCTTTCCTTTACTATATCATTGATTAAGTTTTTCCGAAAGATTTCTGCTCCGTCAAATCTTCTTTCTATATGAATATTACTGCCAAGAGAAAGGAGATCGTTCATAAAAAAATTATCTTTGCCATGCCTCTTAATTATTTTTGGATAGTCATCACCGAGTAGTATTTTAAATATTTTATCTACATCTACGTGACTTGTTTCTCCATAGTTCAAAATAATCTGGAAAAAGTTTGTAACTTCAGATAAATCTAGATTACTACAGGATATAAGTCTTGGTACTCTTTGATGCCCGCAACACTTTTATATAAAAACTCCTTTATATCCTCCGCCAAAAATAGCTTATCGCGCGGAACCGTACATTTTCCGGGATAAACATTAAACAGTACCCTATGTCCTTTTCCGGGACTCAAAGTATCTCCATACCAAATCTCAGCAAAATCAGTTCAGTGGTTTGAGCGTGAAGAGGTAACAGACAGACAGATGGACATACAGACACATTTTATTTTATTTATTTATTTAAAACTTTTGCACATTTCCGTACAAAGGCGGGCTTAATGCCTCGTGGCATTATCTTCCAGCCAAACCTTAGGGTGTTCAGAGAAAGTGAGGTAGACGCAAACCCAAAAGAGGACAAAGGGATTAAAAATACCTTAAAATGAATAATACAATATTAGGTATAATTATATTCATAATAATTTTCGCACTTATATAACACTAGATGATGCCCGCAACTCCATTGCGTCAAAACTCGTTTATCGCGTGGGAACCGTACATTTTTCCAGGATAAAAAGTATCCTATGTCCTTTCCCGGGACTCAAAGCATCTCCATGCCAAATTTCAGCCAAATCGGTTCAGCGGTTTGGGCGTGAAGAGGTAACAGACAGACAGACAGACAGACACACTTTCGCATTTATAATATTAGTATGGATTAGTATCGGTACGAAAGTGTGTCGGTCTGTTACCTCTTCACGCTCAAACCGCTGAACCGATTTTGCTAAAATTTGGTATGGCAATACATTGAGTTCCGGGAAAGGACATAGGATACTTTTGGAAACATGAACAGTTCCTACACGATAAACGAATTTTCATCGTCGTCATCTAGTAAGTAGGTATATAATTATATTATAGTACATATATAATAGCTGATTCGAACGTTGTATTTCTATAATAATACTATGTAATATTATATTATGCTGTGTGTTGGTTGGTGGTTAACATAATATTTTGTTTGTTTGCATCAAATAGGCTCGGAAACTACTGGACCGATTTAGATGATATTTGGCACAGGTATAGAGTAGACCACGGGAAAGGACGTAAGCTACTTTTCACCGCGGTAAAATGTTCCGTAGAATTCACGCGGGTAACGCCGCGGGTCACAATTAGTTTCGTGTAAAACTTACCAATATGATTAAAACATAACACAATCGCATGACGCTCTCGACTGATTTGAACAAAATTGATTTAATGCTGATTATTACATTCAGCCACGGTCACGTTTAGGATTTAATTAAATAACCGGCCAAGTGCGAGTCAGACTCGTGCATTTTTTGTATGGAAAAATACAAAAAACACCATTTTAGATAGAACGCTCCGAAAATGTCGGCCAGACAGCTAAGTCTAAAGGCCGTGTTCACACCATACTGACTATACGCCGCTGACTGTGAGCGAGCGTTACGCAGTTTATTGTATTTCCATACATATTCACTATTTCGTTCACACCTAACCGACAATACGCCATTACGCTAGGCGTAGGCGCGGACATTCGATACCGTATATTTTGTATGATTTTCACGTTCACACTGGGGCTCACAGTGAGCCTGCTCACATTCAGCGGCGTATAGTGAGTTTGGTCTGAACACGGTCAAAGTATATGGTTCAATTTACGCTTTGGGAACGCAACCCTAAAAAGTGGCATAATATTGTGTATATTTTCATTAGACAGGTGGCCCGACTTTTTAGATGCCCACCCGGATCATATCTTACTAATTCTCAGACAGGTGATTAGCCTGCATTGTCCTAACCAAACTAGGAAATAACATGTTTCGTCGTCGTCGAGAGCTACTCTCTAAACAAAACTGGTATAATAAAGACAATAAAATACAAAATACATCTGCAAATTTACTTTTAATTTTGTTGTAAGGTACACGATTTACAAAAATGATCGCCATGAAAGAAATGTGGTGCGCTTATAAAATACATGGCAAAATATATCGGTTATATACACATGTAATAATAGTGTATATCGTGCCTTGCAACGACTTTGCCGTTTTCGCCAGTGGTGGCACAATTGACAATGTCAATTTAATGTCATCAGTAAAGTTTTTGACATCATCAAAAGTTTAGAAACGGTTTATCAAGGATGGTTTGGTCAAAATCAGAACCAACACCGCCATATTGAAAAATATCACTTAAAAGACAGCTGTTTGACATTCAGGGAGAGAGATCTCTCTCCTGTTAATGTCATGCAAGAATCCAAATACAGCCGAAATCAAAATATGACAATGTCATCAACGCGCCAAAACATTTTCATCCATTCAAAAATTTACATGTCAGTTTTAATTCAACTGATTTGACAACGTTAACGGTAACGTTTGGCGTTATCAATATTTTAACAATGTCACCACTGGCCGACATGTCAAAGCCATTGTGAGACACCAAAGTCTAACCAAGCGTCTAGAATGCTGCATACATTTGACTAGGTCATGGATATGTTTCACTCCTAATTTAAAACTACAAACTATTTCATTTACAATATAATAGTAACAATCTAAAAACGAAAGTGACTACGATTTCCAAAGATGGCGACATTTGCTAACATGGCGCTTCCCGTCATTTTATATTTTATGCATACTTTTCCAATAACAATCATAATATTATGTTTTCTAAGTTTTTTAAATTGTATTATGTGTTAACTATTGCTTTTTCATTTCAATTAAGATTTATTTGTAGTAAAAAAAATGTTTGTCATTTGCCGCCATCTTGAATGACAAATATAATTCGATTTAAAAAACTCTTGTTAATTCATTCATACATTTCAAAAAGGATGCTTGTTACACACTTCCATTATTTCGGCTTATCAATTAATAATAATAATAATATTATTGTCATAGAAAATTAAAGAATTTTATAATTGTACTTTTATACTCAACTAATATGACATTGTCATTTTTTTATATCATACGATAGACGTATGATTTTTGGAAAATTAATTTTTACGTCAAAGTGTGCAACGACATTTTTTTATTGAAAACTATCTAAAATTCATCAATAACATTATGACAACGTCAAAACATGACATGATCCATGACATGATCCTAGACTGTAAATCGCGAAAAATATAAAATCATCCCAATATTATATAGCTGTTTTATAAAAATACTTAAAGCGAATGTCACAGTATGTCGTGATACATCAATTAATAATTGTCAATATTTTATCATTTTATGACATTTATGACCAAAACATGTCATATTTTGACAGATCTTATGTCATTACATGAGAAGACAGGCAATGACCACAATAATTTATTATCTTTACAAAAAGAAGTATAGAAATTATGTTGTGACATTTCTACTCTTGTTAACTTTATGGAAATCGTGAAAGCTGTATAGTACTTACAAAATTACAAATAAATCATTAGAAATTATTAAGACTAGTCGTATTATAACCTAAATTTCAGTCATTTCGTTCAATACACATTCATTTAGAGAAAAATGTAACAATTCGAAAAATTGCACTTATAGAAAAACCTAATTATTAACAAATTTAGAAAAATATTTGGACTACGTGGTTTAGTCGGCTAAGATAGTAAGAAAATTTGGGCTGGCAAAATTGCTTACACTCATTATTTATGTATAAGTCATTAATTAATGTTGACTTTGACATGATAATGGACTTCATGTCCTTAAACCTTAAAAAAGTAACTCCTGTAATCATTAACGGTCTTCCCACAAAAGATGAAACATCTATTGAACAGTTGTTTTGCGACGATTTTGTACAGAATTTTTCTCTAATCAACTGTTCAACAGGTGTTTAAATCTATTTTAGTAAGACCGTTAATGTCTGTCGAATATTAATTATTATTATCACTTTATTTAATAAAAAGAAAATGTAAAACAATGACTATCTTTGTGGAAAATTTGACCTTCAATTGACAGTGAAGTGATTTTACTGAAAAAAATAGAAATCAAATAGAATTACAGGACTTACGCACTTGAGCCACGTACAACCTATGTGTAATTCTAAATCGTTTCTATTTACACAAATATAAATTTCTTAGCCGACTAAACTAGTCTATTCCATAAAGTTAATATACCTATCGGAATAGAGCAACAATCTCGAGCTGTCAAACGAAACCGAAATTGATTTACATCTGTGTGTAAAAATGTGTACGTATACACTTACACAAGCATCTTTCTATGAGATTAAATTGTCAACGTGCCAATAAGTGCCGACTGGATGTCAAAAAAAGAGTTCTGCTGTCGTATCACACGTCTCTTTTTACCACGCAGTGTTACTGATAGTGACATCTCGCTTGCTCAGACCTTTGTTTCTCTGTTCCGCTAGGTATATTAACTTTGTGGTCTATTCGCATTAGGATAGCAATAAATCATCAATGTAATTTGTCGGACACATGCTATTTTATTTATTGAAACGGCGTTTGCACTGACTTACTTATATCTTAACGCGAGTAGATTATAGTCTTACTTACCCCCTTATATAAAAAAATACAACGGCATATACATACGTTAAGTATAATTTACAAAGAGCCAGTACTGGCTGCCAATAAGACTGGCAGCCAGTATTGGCTTGGCATATGCCGCGTGTGAACAGTTTGGCCTGGCTTGAAAAACTGTTCACACGCTGCATATATACCAAACCAAGCCAATACTGGCTGCCAGTCTTATCAATGGCAGCCAGTACTGGCTCTGTGTAAATTATACTTTATAGTTATTAGTTATAGAGCTTGACAATGCTTTAAATGAACGTGGCGAAAAACGGAACTAACGCTTCCATCATACAAAAACGACGTTTTTTACAGTTCTTTACCAGCAGCGCCCCCGCCCACGTTCGTTAAAAGCCTTGTCGCAGTTTACAATTTTCATACCTTTTTTTTTCTCTGTCAAATTACTTCTATATCGCATCAGATAAAAACAAAACATTTTAGACCATATCGTATGGTATATGTGGCAATCTTTTTATTAGTAAGGGGGCTAAAATATGAAGATTGTATTATAAAAGTGTTTAAGCTCGTAAAATGAAGAAACAATATTTACAATTAACAATATCATAAGTAGAATAACTCTAGTAATATTGCGGGTGTTCATAAGTCGAAGTGTCAAAGATTTTTTTTTTCAATATTTTTTATATTAAGTACATAAATATGAAAAAATATATTTATCAATGAAAGATAGTGTTACGAAAATATAAGTTTTATATATTTACAAAAGCTTATTTTTTAAATACTGATAAAAACAATGGAAAGTATTAAAATTACGCAAATAAATACAAGTGCCAAGCGCTAACACTATAATACTAAGAACGATGCTATTGGCATCAAAGAAGCAATTTACTAGTACATAATATGTTACTTGTGAAATATACAATTACCTAATAACAATATAACTAAGTGGCACCGTTTTTTTAGATCATAACAATGGATATTTATACACCAAATTGTGAAACAGCTTGTTGTTTAATGCATGATTGAGTAAAACTTTTAATTCCGAAGAGAGCGATTTTAATGCTTGTTCTAATATTTTATTCTTAAGTTTCATATACGTAGTCTTTCTAAACGTTATATAAAATAATTTCATACAATTCAGTGTACAAAGCCAATTTCATTTAAAAAGTTAAACAAAATTTTAAAACAACTAGTAATTTTAATTGAAAATGTGGAAACCTTATATTAGAAGCGTTTTTTATCCTCAGAGTCTGAGAGCTGCTAAATAGGCTACTTCGCCTAAATTTAAGCCTAAGTAACTGGTTACATTTTATTCTTATTATAATTAATCACTGACATTTCAAATACCCAATAGTGAAAATGTTGCAATATTTACATAAGATATAATCTATATTATGAAAGCATTAAACAAGATAACATTATTTACTCCATAATGAAATGCAAAATACGATCATAATAATATTAGTGTTTAGTGGAATCGCAATTTAAGTACTATTTTCGATGGCGAAGTTAGATGCTAAAAATGTTTGGGATTTGACATAACGCATCACAAGCGCTTGATGACACTTAGCGATGTCAAATCCCTTATTTGTGACAATATCTGGCTTCGCTATCGCTAGTAGAGATAAACTACGATAACATGGCGCGTCCCTCCAAATTACTGTTTCAATGTGTGTAGTCATTATCCTTATGAAAGAGTTTGTATGTAGTAAGTATTCAACCAATCAACCAGTACTCGTAATATTTCACTTAATGTCACTTACCAAGATTTATTAGTCAACTAATCATAACTAGCCGACCGCGCAAGACAACGCACATCGACATCAAACGTTTTGACAACGCACTTCAAACGTAATTTTGGAGGGGCGTGCCATGTTATCGTAGTTTATCACTACAGCTCGACAAGGCTTTAAATGAACGTGGCGAAAAAAGGAACTAACGCTGCCATCATACAAAATTGTAATTTTTGGCATTCCTTTACGAGCAGCGTCACCGCCCACGTTTACAATATATAGCCTTGTCGCACTGAAATTACAATTTGACTAACCACCCAGTTGTTTTGGCATTTGAATCATCAGATCACACGAACGCTTTTTTTAGAATTTCGCAGCGTCACTTTATTTTGTCATTTAACAGCTCGTGTTATTTAACAGCTAGAAGAATTCTGGATACTAGCTTTTAACACTTATGTTGAACTTTCGATCCGAATTCATGGAGAATATCGCACGCCATTTCAAGGTCATTCCTAGTTATGCCTAGAGCTCTGACAACTATGTCTTTAGGGTACCCCTCGCCTACCAAACGCGCTATATAGTCCAAATTGATGTTCTCATATGACACATTGTGTCCGTACTTGCGTCCGTGTTTGTCGTGTGTTAGCGGGTTTATTTTTTTAGCTGAAACAAAAAAAAAATCCGTAAACATTTTTACTTCAAATATTCATTCATACATATCGAATCATTTTTATAAATTTACCAGAAAACGAACAAATCTTAGTCTGGTTCTTAGATATTTTAAGTATGAATTTTGTTACTTTAAACAATAAAAATCATAGTTATTATAGGTCTACCAAGATCTCATGTCAAAATAGGATGGGAGATTTTCAAAAAATTTTGGATATTTTTATACATTTGCATGTTTCACACACAGAATAGCCATAAGGAAAAAAAGTATCAAACGTTTTGCTCCAATGTCCCCAGTATTAGCGTTAAATTCTTTATTCCACTTTTTGCCATAAAATTCTGGTAGACCTATAGTTATTTAGTTTATTAGGAGATAGACAAGAAATAAATAAAAAATAATTGTATTCATTGTTCATTCACGCTAATGGGCAGTTTTAGTAAATATTTTTTTAAAGATATCACAAGAAAAAAATACTCACGCGCTATAGGAATTTCCGCTTTCTCCAACCCAACATTTTCGTACGGCGGATCCTTTACATCTTCTGATGGAAATTTAGGCATAGTAGTAGATTTAGGAGGTTGGTCTATACTCCCACTGGTTGTAGAAGGTAGACTTCTCTGTCTTGGTGGTGCCTTATTATCTTCCTTTATCCTTGTATCTCGATCAAAAGATGATCTATCCTGTATCCTTTCAGGTCTTTCGGGGGGTTGTCTGAATTCAATATGTCTATCGTTTCTTTCGTGCCTATTCTCTGAAACAGATCTTTCGTTTCGTTCCTCTGTTTTATCGTGTCTTTGATTTTCGTTTACCCTATCATTATTCTCATGCCTATCCGTTCTCTCTGGTCTTTCTATGTTTGTTCTTTCGACTCTCTCGAGTCTGTCTACCCTTTCCAGTCTTTCAATGTTTGTTCTGTCTACTCTCTCCGGTCTTTCAATGTTCGTTCTTTCTACTCTTTCTGGTCTTTCAACATTTGTTCTGTCTATTCTCTCCGGTCTTTCAATGTTTGTTCTTTCTACCCTTTCTGATCTTTCAATATTTGTTTTATCTACTCTCTCCGGTCTTTCAATTCTTTCTCTTTCGACTCTGTCAGGTCTTTCAATTCTTTCTCTTTCGACTCTGTCAGGTCTATCGATCCTCTCCGGCCTTTCAACTCTCTCGACTCTTTCTGTGCGTTCCGGTCTTTCGATTCTTTCTGGTCTTTCGAGCCTATCTGTTTTTTCTGGTTTTGTTTCTGGTCTTTCCGCTTGTCTTTCTGGTGGTGGCGCCGGTAAGGGTCTACTGTTGGATTGTGGTGTGCAAGCCCTTCTAGGCTTTTCAAATGCCCTTGGATCAGGTGGTATCTGAAAGAAGGGAAGAAATCGAATTTAGAAAAATGTTTCAGGTTTGTTTCATTGTTATGTGGAATTCTTAACCTCCCACAAAAACATAGGGTGTTATAAGTTTTAAACTATTCAAACGGGTGGAATTATTTTTATGTTTGATTAAAGTGATCGAGAGTGTTATTAACTTATTAGCAAAATATTATTGTCATCATCAGTCTACCCACTGTTGGGAAATCTTTATAAGACGTAAATATTAACATCTATATAAAGGTGACTGACTGACATTGTGATCTATCAACGCACAGCCCAAACCACTTGACGAATCGGGCTAAAATTTGGCATACAGGTAGATGTTATGACGTAGGCATCCGCTAAGAAAGGATTTTGATAAATTCCAACCCCAAGGGGTTAAAATAGGGGATGAAAGTTTGTATATAATAATAATTCTTAGCGCGAGCAAAGCCGCGGGCAAAAGCTCGTCTAATATAAGATGCCTTAATCGGTGGCAGAGGCTGGTATTGTTCTTGTCAAATAATTAAGTGATTATTTATCAACCTGCTGAACATCATTTTCAGAGATATAGGAAAGTACTCCTAGTAAGTAAGTCCCCGTGCGAGTTTCTTACGCCGGTTCTTCTAGTCGGGTTAGTTCCCGAACCGGTGGTAGGCGTCATGTAGACGAAGGGCCTGTTTCACCACTTCCTGATAAAGTGCGGCCAGCGTATCACGTATCTTGCGAGAGCAATGCGATAGCAATTATTGCGCGATAATTGCTCCAAAATCGCAATTGCGTATCAGCCAAAACAAAACTATTGCAATAGATCGCTATACATGACACCATTGTTTTTATACCCAGCAATCGCTCTCGCGATTATTGCTAGAGGATCGTTTATCGCTATTTTTACGTGATAGCCCTGCCGGATAGGCTATCCATAACTTATTTGACAGATTCTCCATACTCTATCTGTCAAGTTAAGTGGTGGATAGCCTTTCCGGCAGTCGGAACTCATCAGGAAGTGGTGAAACAGGCCCTTAAAGCAGCGGTCGGCAACACGCGGCCCCTGAATGTTTTGTCAATAAGTTATGTGTATCAAAAACAATGTTTTCTAATACTGCCAGTAGTTTTCGCCACTTAAGTACGTAGCTGTTTGTGCCATTTTCAATAAAAACTTATTACCTTTCATTATATTGTGTAGGTATATTGAGCTTCTAGGGTTAATGCGAGTATGAGGTCTGCGGCCCGCCTTTAGTTTGTTTTACCACCTGGTGGCCCTTGCCTACCAAAAGGTTGCCGACCGCTACCTTAAAGTGTTAATTTTGTTAACCTATTTGAAAATAAAATATATTTTCATTTCATTTACTTACAATCTCATGTCTGGTGTCGATGAGACCGGTGATGGTCTCCGTGGATCCCGTGATGATTGAGGTAAGCCGGTGCCTCGAGTCAGGCTCCGGTTCTAAGGATGAACGTCGTCTTGGTTCTGTAAACAGACCAATTTAATGATTTAATGCTTAATCCAATAAAATATTTTGTTCCAATCCAAAAACATGATGAAAGAGTAACAAAATATATTGCTTTGTGCTGCCTTTATGATAGAACTTACTTCTATATTAAAGTTGCATTGGATATATTTGGTGGCAGCGGTGGGATCCATTTTTATTATTTAATAAAATTATTAATTATAGATTGAATATAATATAATAATATATCTATAGACGCATCACACCACGTCAGTCTAGCCCCGTGCTAAGTACCTGAAGGACTTGTGTTATAGTACCAGACAACGGAACAACGGAAGAACAACGGTACTTTTATACTATACATATATTTAAGATTTTTATTATATCATACACATATTTAATACACACCCATGACCCAGGAACTTTGAAAAATTTTTGTTCCGTCGGCGAGATTCGAACCTGCGACCCCCAGCTTGAGCTACCAACAGCCCACCAACTGAGCCATACAGGTCGTCAAAATATTGACCAATTGAACTAGCAACAGATATGTCCTGTTCGAAACGGGCGAAAACTTAAGCGGGCAATATTTTAGTGATAGCAGCGATGTAATCCAAAATATGTATTTTTCTGTTATAGTACTCGTATGTTTTGTCTTGTTTTTTAAATTGTTTTTTTTTTATCATAATTCACATCAAAACGTAATACATACCCATAGAGCTAGCTACAGCTATATCTTGCACGCTCGAAGCAGCTACAATCGTTTCTGCGGGCGACAGACTTTTTCTTGGTGGCAGCGGTGGGGCGCGTAACTCTCCGTACGTGTTCTCAGTGGGCGGGGCTTTGCGTGCGGCACGTGGGGAGTGTCTCGGCGATGCCCCCGCGGACCTAACGCCGGGGCGTAACGCGTCGATTGTGGACGTAGCCGCGTTAAACTCCGCCCAGTCCTGATATGGAGGTGAAAATTATATTTTGGGGTCAAAATTATAAACCCCCGATTGAAAGAAATCTGTTTTTGAAAAAAAAAAAACATGTATTTATTTATATCTTTCTTATTTTATCTCTACCTAAGTGCTGACATGGGGTAAAAATTATACTTTAAAGTTTAAGGCACTGGTTTCCAACCAGTAGTCAGCAGGAGCCAAAAAATAGTCCGCGAATGATTTTAAATAATATAATCCTAGCATAGCCGTCCCGTGAAGAAGATGGAAACTTTATAAAATAATAGTAAGTAAATAAAAACAGTAATGATAAAGTCCAAAAATTTTCTTAATCTAATTTCCCATTGAGTTTTTATTCCCTTCATAGTGGTCCATGTCCAAGAAAAAGGTTGGAAACCCCTGCTAGGGTACCTTATTTGTTTAAATTAAAAATACATGCAATTTTGCAGATAAAATAAAATTGACAACACACAGGCACAAAGAAAGCAAAGATTTATGAAACATGCAAAAGAAAACACAAAAAGCATTCGTTAAAACCGTATATTAACATTCTTAAATTACTGACAAAAATATATAAATTATTTTACATTCTTACTTGGAATGAAATAAGTACTCATTTATTATCCTACAGTATATCTACAAAGTCTCAATCACGTTTAATGCTTACTTAAGTAGTTACTTAGTAGACTTATAGACCTACTAGCACTTAGAGGCATTTAATGATTACTTAAGTAGTCATTTAATGAAGCTTTGACATAAAATGTATGAACATCTTGTCAAAAACTTAACTAAAAGCCTTTTGAGTAAGGATTAAATGTTTTTGAGTGCAGTCACTAGTCACTAGTATTCTATTTTAGACTTCAATTCTTGCATTGCAAGTACAGAGGAAATTTTTACCAAAAGATTTGTAAAAAAATGTTTTTGGACTTAAAATAAGCAAAATAATATTTGTAGTGAAAAATAAAAAAAATATTTTTCTTTCTTTTATATATTTTAAAACTGGTTATCGTCATTTTTATTTTTATTTTTTTGGCTCCTTCAGACGAATGCTCAAACGCTTTCAAAATTAAGCAGCTCTTACATTATTTACCGTCACTTCCACTACCAAAGACTTTGTCAGCCTGAATTTTAAGGAGCCCCTAACTTTAGGCAGAGTTTGAGAATCCGACGCAAAGAGCTAATTTTAAAGCTGATAATGTTTTGTGATTTTTTCTAACTACATGGTTTAAAATCTACTTACTATTAAAATAACTGTATAAGTAAATCAAAATTTGTAAATATTAAAAATAATTAAACTAGATTAATATGTAATAAATATTGCATTGAATTAAATAAAGACAAAAAAAAACAAAATTCATTACTAAATACTGTTACAAAAATAAAATCGTCGAGATAAAAATTTCAACTTCATTTTAAATGCATAAAATTTACAACACAAAGTATGAGCAACAAAACTGGAAAGGCATCTTTCTAGAAGCGTCAAACTTTAAACTTTTCTGATTATAAAACGTTTTTAATTTCATTTTCATTTTATTTAATTTCATTTTTACCCGACTGCCAGGAGGGTTATGTTTTTATTCAATTTTATTTCATTTCGTTATGTAAAATACTTAAATTTTGTTCGTTAAGAAAAGTTGTCAAAAATATACTGTTTAATGTACTTATATCTGAATCTCTTTTTAGGAATGAAAAGATACCCCGTCACAAAAAGAGTATAGTTTATCATAATATTACATTTCTAATATAGTTCATGACAGAGACAGACATTTTTCAGCGAATCTGTAATTTCTAACAAAAATTTTATGAATCAATTTCAATCACAGAATAACACTGGTATCGGATTTCATTTTATTTATGTTTTCATGCATACACCGCCATCTATTAGCTGCCATATTTTATCGTAACGTATAAAATAAAGTACATATAAGACGATCTTTGTGTAAAAAATAACAAATTAAAAAAAAAACAGGCAAAAAAACACATGAACATGAAAGAAAACATGCTAAGCCACTTTTGTTACTCATAACATTTTATGTGGGACCAAGCACAGTTCATCGCAATACAAAATGAGTGTGATACATGCATGACAAGTGTATTCAGTCCCTATATGTATTTCCGTCAAACTATAAATACCGTTATATTGTAATATAACTAGTGAGATTATAAAATATCAACAGATTGTAACAAAACTTGCGTTCCGATTGGTTAAACAAAATACGACTTGCGTTTCCTAATTTTTTTAATTTTATTTTTATTTTAATTATTGTAAATGATACATCTATATTTTACATTCAAATATTATTTGGCTTGAAGTAGAAAATTTAATATTTTAAAAATTTATTTTATCGACAACTTTAAATCTAAATTGAAACGGGAACAAATATAATGACCACCAAAAAATGCACTGATACCCTAAACTTGTTTACCAAAAAAAGATATTTAGCACCAAAAAAAGAAAGTCTAAAATTGCAATACTACCAGCTATTTTAGTCATGAGAACACTTCAAATTGTAATCGAACACCAAATATAGTAAATGATCACCAAATATAGTAAACGATCACCAAATATAGTAAATGACCACCAAATATAGTAAATGATCACCAAATATAGTAAATGATCACCAAATATAGTAAATGATAACCAAATAAAGTGAACGATCACCAAATATAGTAAATGACCCCCAAATATAGTAAATGATCACCAAATATAGTAAATGATCACCAAATATAGTAAATGATCACCAAATATAGTAAATGATCACCAAATCCTTGTGAGCAAATCAATGCGATATTTCTGTCCAAATAATCATTACTAAAATAAATCACTACGATTGACAAAAAATGTAAGCATATTATTAACAAAATAAAAGGCCAAAAAAATCACGTTTGTTTAATGGGAGCCACCCTTAAATAATAATATTATTTTGTTTTTAGTACTTGTTGTTGAATTCCAACTGGAGCGGATCTTGAGAAACAGCCTAGAGAAAGACAGACGGACAGACATCGAAGTCTCAGTAATAGAGTACCGTTTTTAGGGTTCCGTACCCAAAAGGGTACAAAAAGGACTCTTTTACTAAGACTTCGATGTCTGTCCGTCCGTCTATCTGTCTTCTTCTCATTACTAGGATTGTTAAATAAAAATAGATTTGGTTATAATTTTACATTAAAATTCTAACGTATAATGTTGGTGATCATTTACTAATTTTGCTGATCGTTTACTACTTTTGGTTTAACAATGATTTATTTGGAGTCATTTTGCATAAATAGGATAGCGAAATCATAAATCTTTGGTGTTCGTTTTACATTAAAATGCTAGTATAATGTTGGTGATCATTTACTAATTTTGGTGATCATTTTACATTAAAATGCTAGTGTTTTGTTGGTGATCATTTACTAATTTTGGCGATCATTTACTTATTTTGGTGATCATTTACTATTTTTGGTTTTAAGATGTTAAATCTTTGGTTATCATTTTACATTAAAATGGTGGTCTGTATTTTGGTGATCGTTTACTATTTTTGTCTGTGAAATGTTACTATTTCTGGTGATAAGTTAATTATAAGCCAATTGAAACTGAGTGAAAAACTGCATGATAAATGAATTAACAACTATGGAAGCTTCTGGCATATTCAGTTCAAACAATCAGCAAATTATTTTACGCAAAGATCAGAGCAGAGGGCGCTACTAGAACACACAGTAAACAATCCGACCACAATCCGACATGTTGCACACGACATATCAGAATATTGACAGAAACGTTGTCAAACGTCGAACAAAATTTTTTATTTACTGTCTACGCTGGTGCTGCCTCTACCATGAAAGTATTGCAGTAATCAATCCTATTAACCGATATTTTATAATCTCGCTAGTTATAATACAATCTAACGGTATTTACAATTTTACTGTGTCTTGTACAGTCTTTATACTACAGTAACAAAAACATCGCAAACAAAAAGCTAAGCATAACAACCAACGTCACATTCTATAATTGACTGTACTTTCTATGCACGTGGCATATTACAAATACATAAAAACAATCGACTAATAAGTCTTAAGTTATACTGTGCAATGGTTTTACTATACGCAAAATACATTAAATAAAAAAAAATAAGAAACAGTTTGATGCTTATATCAGCGCCATCTATGGGGCATTTGTTAAGTTTTCCTTTCGCAAACATAGACGGCGTTGCTAGAAATTTATTTTTGTGTATAAAATATTTTACTACAAAATAAAGACTAGAGAGAAAATCTCAAATAAAATCATGTCTAATATAATATATAAGTAATAGCTGTCTTTATAGAAACGTCACATTTTTTAGTTAAGAAGAATGGTCAAATGGATGGTTGTATAAACAATCATTCATTTGACCATTCTTCATAGCTAACAGTACAAGACGTATATTTAATATTAAAACATCATCATGCCCTAGTAAAACCATCGCACAGACACAAGCTAACACACAGTCAGACACACACACGGCCGCTCGTGCACTACGCATGCGGGGGGACTCGCTTGCGCCTCTGTAACACAAACACAAAGTTTAGGCACCATGCGGTCATCATCATCAGCCCACTGTTCACTATATTATCATGAAGCGCCAGAAAAATTTATAAGTAGATGGCCGACCTATATAGTTTAGTCGGGTTATATCAAATCCAGCACGAGTCACGACAGATCTCGGCTAACATTGATTTGACATAATCCAACTGAATTATATAGGTCTGTAATCTACCTAGAAATTAATTTTTCTGATGGTACATTGACAAATTAAAACTCAAACTATTTTTTTTATTCCAAGTTGGTATTGTATCATACGCAGGTCATCTGCCTATGAATCTAATTAGCTGATGGTATATTGACCAATTGTTTGTGTAACTCACTATGTAAGTGGTGAACTATCGAAGAGTTTGACATAATGCGACCAAATTACGCAGGTATACAATCTGCCTATGGATCGACTTCTCTGATAGTACTTGTTTGTTTTCTTTTTGCTTAACCCATTTAGACCCAAATGAAACTGAGCCGTGGAAAATATAAAATTTCTTTATTAATTTATAGAAAGCAATAAAATTATTAGGAAAGTACAAAAAAAGTTATTTTTTTTTATTTTTTATATAAATAAAATTGCCGTCCTCAAATGGGGCCAATGGGATCATACGGTGTGAAAATTTTCGATACATTCTTTATTAATGTACCGTGTTTTCACACATTTCTCAAATTGCCTTTGACTTTTTTCATGACGCAATGCTAGCCCATCAGAACAACGCAATTGTTGGGACAGTTTTCGGGAAAGTGGCCCTTCATGCTGCAGGTTTGGCAGTACAGATATGTATTGCTGGTTGCAGAATTCTACCGCTTGTATGTCTCAAGTAATGACGACTAAATGCCGCCGAAATTGGATCTGATTCAATGGGGATTGTCCATTTTTTTTTAATTTTGCTCATTACAAAAACATTTCGAGGAATAAGGTCAGTGATCGTTTTTCTGTATATAAACGAAAAAAATACCCATTAGTTACTTATATTTTTGAACAAATATGTTTAACCTTAGTTTGACCTTCAATGGCGTTAAGTTAGCAATAAATTCGACCAACATTACGTTTCGAACTTTTGGTAAGCTTTTCGTATCAGCTTTCATATAATGAGAACTTGTATTTGACGAACCAGCCATTATAAATAAGATTCAAAGGAAAAAAAAACATTCTGCAGAGGTCAATTGGCCGCCGATGATGACGTCAGAGCGAAACTTTAAAAATTTATTGAGAAAAAACTAGCCAATGAATTTCAAAATTATTGAATTTATATTCTTAAAATATCCTATTTTAACGAAAAAAAATATAAAAAGTACATTTAATTTTTTTTTTTTGGACAATGCCCATTCTTTTTTTATTACTTTGATGATGCAGTCGCCATGCATTTGCCACTGTAGCAGTGGCAAAGCAATCCAGCATGTGCGTAAACAGTACCTACCAGTTACCACCAATTTTTGTTTCGTATAACAGTGCGAGAAAATCGATTGACCAGCATAGCTAGCATGGCCTTCCCCAGTCGATTCTTCGGAAGAAAGTAATGGCAGTTTCTTTCCCATGTCTACATATCTTTTTCCCGAGCATGGCGCCACCCATCGACTTGAGTTTCAGTGGACAAAGACAAGAAACTTTTCCATAGCAACCATTATAGCAACGGCTATTTTGACAGTTAGTTTCTTGACTCTTTTTTTTTAATATGGCACTTCGGCTATAAAACTATGGCCAGTGTCGTGTAAATGGCGGCCAATTCAAAAATACGACTTGTAGCGACCCAATCTATAGTCGAAATTATAGATTTGATCTACGAAATACGAATAATAAAACCTAAAGAAGTTTATTACTCGTAGTTTGTAGATCAAAACTATAATTCCGGCTACAGACAGGGTTGCTATACATCGATATTTTGAATTTGCCGCCATTTACTCAACACTAACCATGGTTTTATAGCCGAAGTGCCATATTAAAAAACAAAAAGAATCAAAAAACTAAATGTCAAAAGCGGATAAAAATGGTTGTCATGCTTGACATATAGATTCTCAAAAGCGGAAGAAATCGAGAGACGAAAGAAACTTTTTCTCCCATGTTTTTCCGGTAAAACTGTCAAAATTTAGTTTCTTTCGTTTGTCCACGACGGTATGCTAGCTACGCAGTTGACTTGACCCCACTCATATTCTTTTTATAGCTTTGATAAAAATGTAGGAAGCTAACGTCCAAATTATTTCAACAGTGATACATCTATTTACTTTTTCCAGAAGAATCCAGCAGATGTAAAACAAATTCTGATTTAGTTGGCCGAAACGGTAGTCAAACTCGTAGTTTTTTTTTTTCATATCATTGACGTATACGAGAAGACACTTCTCTGTTCTACCTTGGCCAACATTATTAGTTGCACAATAGCCAGCTTCCCCTTGGAGTAATGAAAAACTGGTAAAAAGACACATGGTTGCGAAGGAAATACGACTAAATATATCTTTCCACTGTCATCTTCAATCATTGCAACTTCCTGAAGTTCATAGTATTTATCATAGCTATTGAATAACCTTCAGTTCATTGATTATACGAAATTGATTGGTGGACAAACATAATTTACATCCAATGTGCCCATTGGCCCCAAATAGGGACACTTGTATAAAACTACTCCTAATCTTAAAAATAGTATAGCTTTTTACACAAATATGTATATTTTTTGTAGGTTATAGTATAATGAGCTCTTTCAGGTGAAAAAATATATATGCCTAAAAGAAAAACTTAAAAATAAAAAATTCTAACTTGGCGTCATTTCGGCTGTTAGAAACAGCTTCAGAAAAACCACTGTTAAACACTGTGAACTATATTTATATTATTTGTACCTTCTAATAATAAGAAAATACACTTTTAGCAAATTGAAACTTACAATAAAAATAAGTATAAACTTGAATGACAAAAAAATTAAGTAATTTTAAAAATGTCCTCGTTTGGGCACGGCGGGTCTATTTGGGTTAAGCAAGAATAGCTATGGCACTCCTATTTTAAGTTTTATACTAGATTAATTAAAACATGGTTTATGAAATCTAGCATTAAAATTAAATCGTGAGGTTTGGACATTATTATTGATGACTAGTGGGCTGATGATGACACTTAAATAACAAAACATTCAATATGAAATGAAAAAGACAAATATATGATAATTGATAAGCAAAACAGAAATCCCAAAGAACATGCCAAACCATGCGCTGCCTATAAAATAATTATTTCCTTCTTAACCACTTATTATGTTATATTAGAATAGGTAAACTGCTGAACAGATTTTGATGAAATTAAGCATAACTTGACGATCAATCTACGACCTTATTTACTTTGAAGCAGGAACCAATCCAACAAACTATAGTTATTTCTTCTCTATATCTATTTCTTCTCGATCGGAAACAAATATGATGGCCTGTCTACATGACCACGTCACGACGTCGCGTCGTCAAGGTAGACCGGTGCGGTTAACGTGGCAGGGTACGTTGACGCGACGTGAAAATTTACGTCAGCGTAACGTGAAAATGCACGTCACGATGTAGCAACTTTGTACCGTGTACGTCACCATGCCTTGTAAAACTGCTATATTCTTTACTAGTTATCTATATAGATATGGACCGCACAATACGTATTCTGCTTCTGCTATTGTTAAGAAGACGGAGAGAGAGATTTAAGAAAAAAAAGACGTAAAATGTTGCTACACCGTGCACACCGTAACGTGCATTTTCACGTTACGTTGACATTAAATTTTCACGTCACGTCATCGTACCGTGCCACGTTACCGCACCGTTCTGCGTTGACGAAGTCGTGACGTGGAGATGTGGACAGACTGTTCGCGTTAGGCTGCATTTCCACTGAAGCGGAGCGGGGCGGAGAGGAGCTTAGCAGTGCTGAATTGACCAATCACCATGCTCGAAATCTTCGCTCCGCTTCGCTGTCATTCCGCTGGAATAGCACGATTGGTCAATTCGGGCACCGCTAAGCTCTACTCCGCTCCGCTCCCCTTCAGTGGAAACACACCCTAAGGGCCATTTATATACACGCGAGCGTGTGCCCACGCGAGTTTTGGCGTTGGCCCTAATTGTCTTTACAGACATACAAACATACCTCAGAATCATCAATGTCATCCGTCAGACCGTTGAATGTTGTGTTCCTCGTCGACCAGCCGTTCGCGTTGTTTATTGACACTTCGGTACCTGGAATTATAAAAATTTGGGTATTTAGAATCGTAAGAACAGTGACTAATCAGGGAAAGCAAAGTGTGAAAAGACGTATCTCAAGTGATAATTTATGGTTTATCCATTACAGGATTGAAGTAAGGAAGTGCTTTGGTGTAGTGAGTATTCACTCGGACACGAAAAACTAATGCGTAGCTGTCTTGCTGCTTTATTATAAACTTCGCATGATTCTCTTTTATTTAACTTTTTTTTTAGTATTTGTTGTTATAGCGGCAATTGCAATAAAATATTCTTGGGATACAGCCTGGTGATAGAGACGGACAAGTCTTAATTAAAACGATGATGGCGCTCGAGTGTAAACAGCAAATTTGTACAGCTCCTGTTTAATAATTATTTAAAAATAGTTTGTGTTCTTAATAATCCCTAAGTGCCAGTTAATCGATTAAAATTAAGCGCATAGTGCAAGACTAACTAATAAGTTAAGTGTAAGCTGAACTCTATCAAAATAAAAGTTAGAAGATTAAAAACTCCTAAGACTGACAAAAGGTTTGCACAAGAATATTATTCCAGTCCCTGTTAACAGTTTCCCAGTGTTCTAAGTGTCATAAAATTCATGTTAATAATAATACTTTCGTAGTATGGACGTAAAAATAATATCCAAAGAATAAAATCACTCATCAATAATAAAGCTTTGTCATTAATACCCATGCTGCCATCTATTGGGAACTCGCCGAACTACGTCGTATCCTGACTAACAACGTTCGATCCTGTCTCGCTAACTCCAATAGTGACCACAAGAGGGCTCTGTGTGCCGAGTGTGAGCAGAGGTCACATTGTCAATACAGTTTGTAACATTATCAATTATTATTTTAAGGGCCTGTTTCACCGCTTCCTGATAAGGCTATCCGCCACTTAATTTGACAGATGGAGTATGGAAAATCTGTCAAATAACCCTATCGGGCACCTTATCAGGAAGCGGTGAAACAGGCCCTAAGTTAAGTATCATGTCTCTGAGTGTGAGTTTTTTGTTTGACATTAGATCGTGAACGCGTTTGGCATAATTACTAAGATTTTGCATGGGAGCTGGGCTCTCCCGTGAGCATCGCTAGGTGGCGCTGCACAAATCCCATACAAAATCTCAGTAAACGCCAAACGCGTACACGATCGAATGTGAAACAAAAACTCACACTCGGCACACTGCACCCTCCACCAAATGAAGTCCCGAGTTTCGATGATTCTAGGCAGTAATGTAACCAATCACAGTCACCGAAATCGGTGTGGGTGGTGTCTATTATTATTAGTATTTAAATTATAATAAAAAAAAACTCACTAGATCCGTTACAGCCAGATGATCCAGACGACCCTGAGGAATTTGACGACACTGCCTTCACGGCTGTCTTCGTGTTTGTTACTCTGTAACACAACGACCATAGTTTAAATAGGGTTTCCAATACTTTATTGGCCGCTAGGGGGCAGACCGCAGACCCGACGCCACCAAGCGCGTGGAATAGCGTTTTAAAAACTGTCTATAATAGCAATCAACCTTGTTATCCAAATTCCTCGAATAACGGTTTTTTTTTCGTTAGTGTTCGTGACATTTGTCAGGTGACATAATATTATGTCATGAACTTAAAAACCCACATTCAAGAAAATTCGATTGGCTTTCTGTCGATTTGTCATTCGGTAGCCGAGAATATTGCTTATAGGATATCGCCAACTTTGCCACGCTGCTGCCCGGTATAGCATGCTCGCACTACGACTTTTTGCCGCGCGATTATTTTACAGACCTACAAAAGTTCAAATAAAATGACACTTTATGATACACGCAAGGGTGCATTTCCACTGAAGCGGAGCGGAGCTTAGCGGTGCCCGAATTGACCAATCGTGCTATTCCAGCGGAATGACAGCGAAGCGGAGCGATGATTTCGACGCGGCCTTAGGCTGTATTTCCACTGAAGCGGAGCGGAGCTTAGCGGTGCCGAATTGACCAATCACCATGCTCGAAATCTTCGCTCCGCTTCGCTGTCATTCCGCTGGAATAGCATGATTTGTCAATTTGGGCACCGCGTAGCTCCGCTCCACTCCGCTTCAGTGTAAACACAGCCTTACGTTTCGTTTTGCTTTACGCCACTACAAAACAGCATCATAAGGTAACATTTTATTTGAATTTATGTCGGTCGCTGAAATAATCGCGTGGCAAAAAGCTACTATCAGATAAGTTCATTCCTAGGCAGATGGCGGACCTAAGTAATTTGGTCGCGTTATGTCAAACCCAGCCGACAGACCGCAGCTAACAATTGACATAATAGGCTACTTGACCTATACTCAATTTCATTGAACAAATGCATATTTCTAGTAGAACTTGGCCAAGGAAACCGTATTTCACCCTAATCATCAAATAAAAGCTTATGATTGATAAATAAAATCGATTTGAAAATATGATTTTATGAAAATAGGATTTGTACTGACGAAAACGCTTTTGCGGTACTTCCGATTTGTATGTGACGTCATCCTCATACTAATTTAATACCTTTTATTTATCGCGCTCGTTACATGTAAGTTTATTTGTACATAAATAATAAGAATAAGCCTAGAAAGATTTGTAAAATATATTTTCTTGAATAATTCACTTAAAACATCAGTTTTATATATTATTATCTCCATTCATTGTAGACGGGAAATGAAATGGCCAAAACTTTTGTCCAAAAGTTTTCAACATTACAAATGATTTGTAATTTCTTATTTAATTATTTTATTATTTTTGGGCACTTTTAGACTCGTACATTAAGCACATAAAAAAATGTTCAATAAAGAGAGTTTAAAATACAAAGCGTATGACGTCACACTATGGCGGACAGTGTTTTCGTCGCCATTTAAGAGGCATATTTTTCAATGAACATTTTTATGGGTTTCTACTGTGTAAAATATTGAAATATTAGTTTTTTTTTTTTGTGAAAATGAATGATTAAGAAGCGATCAGCATGAAGAAAAAAAGTAGGTCAAGTAGCCTATTGTCATTCCACCGCTGCGCACGCGGTGCACGGACACGCGGCGCACGTTTTTATTACTTTAACTACGTCAATTCGTGCGTAGCGTGTCCGTGGGTTGCAGTGGAGTGTGGACACAGTCACATATTATATTTTCTTGCAAAGCGAAGCTTGACGCACGTGCGTAGTCTCTCCGTGCGCTGCGGTGGACTGGCGGCTTAACGTAGGTCCGTCAACTGCCTAGGCATCAACTTCTCTGATAGTACGTGACCCGACTAGCCGCTGCATACAAGTTGAGTAAGACAATACTAACTTGACATCAGTATTATGCGGCCTCGGCGGCACGAACGCGTCGACCACAACTTGCTCGGTCCCCTTGATTTCCGCGCGGCAGAACGGACACCCCTGTCCCTCGGAGTCCTGGAAAACGACAGACAGACGGATTATTAAATAATATAAGTTAAAATAACTGAAACACGACTACGTAAAAAATAATAAATAAAATCAAAAATCATATCCGTCTACGTAAGAAATATTTCATATTTTGAATTTTTTACTTTTTTGAAATGTGCTCACAAAACTCTTTCATTTGATATCCCATTTATGTTTATTTATTTACTTTATGTCTCCTAGAGGACGCTGTAGCCATCTTCCAACGACACCTCACCACAGTTTAGAAGCTATGAGGGACCAGATGAACATACATTTGACGACTTGTGGCTGAAAGCGTGGTAGCACAAGCAGGGGGTCGCGGGATCGAATCCCGCCTAAGGGACAAAAAGTTTTCAATATTCTGGGGTCATGGATTGTATTAAATAATATTTCCGTTGTCTGGTACCCGTAACACAAGTCCTTCAGGTACCTAGCACGGGGCCTAACGTGGTGTTAAGTGTTCAATGTCCATAGATATTATTATTAGACATTGTTCATACCCCAGCTGGTATCAATCAAACCGGCCACCATCACCCAAACTGAATACTCACAATCTGCCAGGCAGTCAAGCACGGTGTACACAGTAGATGTCCGCACGGCTCTATCCGTATGTCCTTGTCGTTCTCCGCGCATATCTTACACAGCTGGAACGTGCTGCCTGCAATCAGATAACAAGTAATAAGTTAAACTGTAACTTGACTACGTAATGATCCATTAAATTCCCTTGTTCCTTTTCATTTCTCCGATCCTTCTCATCTTTCTCAAATCCTTTTGTTTTCTTGCAATCTGTCTGGTTCAGGGCATTTAGCTAGAGGTTATGAATTTATCTTGAATGAATTTAGCCCTTTGACTAGTTCAATATATTTTAAATTTTCTATATTAGATCTTGGGGTGCTTTCCTCTTTATTCTATTTAAAGTTTTTATCTGATTTTGCATTAGATGGTTTGCTAGTGGGTTTGGGTGATTTTCAATGGGCTTGGCGTAAGAATTTAGTGAAATTAAATGGGTTATTAAAGATCTTTCGTTTGATACCTCACACGACAGAATCAATATTTTTATTTCACTTTGTGATGCCTAGAGGGCGCTAAAGCCATTTTAACGTGACGTCAGTATAACCAGCGGACAAGCTAGAGTCTAGCAACGATACCTAACGATATACAGACAGACAGACACACACAATTGCATTGTAAATCTGTCTGTCTTTTACCACTTCACGCTTAAACCATTGAACCGATCTTGCTAGAATTTCGTATGGAGATATTATGTACTTTGCGTCCCGAGGAAAGACTTAGGACAGTTTTTATCCCTAAAAAATTTACGGTTCCCGCTCTTTAAACTTCAACGATTTACGCTTAAACCACTGATCTGATTTCGTTGAAATTTGGTATGAAGATATTATGAGCCTCGAGAAAGGATATACGATAGTTTTTATCCCGATTATGATAAATCGTGACTAACAGGGGTGACAGACGTACTTACTTAAAGCACGCGGGTTTTAAGTTCGCGAACTTACTCGGCTCGCGTCGGTGACACACGAGAATCGCTCACACTGGATTACCATGCCCCCAGGCTCGCGGCTCGCGGCTCTTTGCTGACACACAGGCGAATAAGATCGTCGAGCCATAATTCCGCGTACTTACTCGCACGTCTGTCACCCCCTGAACATTGACCTGACATAGGCCGACCAAATTACGTACCCATCTCACAATACAGCTCGTACTGCTCCTGTGTGACGGTAATGTGATCTTCCGCCGGCGATATGATGGCACTGCTGAGGTCAGGGTTTATATCGCGACCGTCGGGGTACAGGTAACTGGAAAATATTAGAAAATAATGTTAAACTACTAGTAACAATAGCATACATAGCACATAACCTATAATCCATATCAATATTATAAATTCGAAAGTGTGTGTGTGTGTGTTACCTCTTCACGCCCAAATTGCCGAACCGATTTTGCTGAAATTTGGTACAGATGTATTTCGAGTCCTGGGAAAAGACAATGGATACTTTTTGTGGGTGAGTGCGGGAGGGTGTCATCTAGTTAGTAATAATATCGTAAATAGCACATAAACTTTAATAACTAATAATAAAATTAGCAAAACATTGTTAGGTTAGGATCAGTCGCAACATTAGAATGGTGATTTAAAATGAACAATTTTAAATCACCATTCTAAACGAAAAAAAATTACGAAATCATCTCTTATTTGTGATATAAGATGAGTAAGATATTTGCGATTAAAGTTTTCTATCTCTGTCTCGCAAAACATGTTTTGTCTTTGTTACATGGAGTGTCCGTGTCATATGACGTCAGATTTCTCTTTCTAACTGACACTGTAAAGGCATAATTTAGTTGTTTTTAATTTTATATAAAAAACTTATTGGGCTTTTTTTTATAAAATAAGGGGGCAAACGAGCAAACGGATCACCTGATGGAAAGCTACTACCGTCGCCCACGGACACTCGCAACATCAGAAGAGCTGCAGGTGCGTTGCCGGCTTTTTAAGAGGGAATACGCTCTCTTCGTGAAGGTTTGCAGGTTGTATAGGTCAAAGTAGGAAATACTGCTGGTGACAGTTCGTTCCAGAGTTTTACAGTGCGCGGCAGGAAGTTACGCGTAAAACGCACTGTGGAAGACTGCCACTCATCAAGGTGATGAGGATGGAATATTTTTCGCATGGGACGATGGCGAAAAGTTGCAGGTGGTATGATTCCGAACAATTCCTCAGAGCACTCCCCGTGATACAACCGATACACTATGACAGTCAACAATTCAAGCGGCCCTTCGTTGGATACGATCCAGAGAGAGCAGTTGGTATTTTGGGAGATGCGAACAATATTCCATATGAGGCCGAACCAGCGCCTTGTAGAGTTGTAGGCGTTGGTACGGACTGAAGTACTGTCTCGCTCTGTTAAGAACACCAAGCTTCTTTGAGGGCTAACTTGGCCTTACCATCTGAAATCTAGATACTACGTGTGGTTTATAAAAAAAAACATTCATTTAAAAAAGTTTGAAAAAAGTGCATAGGTAGTCTATTGAAAATGAGCTTGAAAATAAACAATTTCTATTTACTAGTCTAGTGTAGCCGACCTATTCGCGCCAAATCATGTTTCTCAGCCCTCCGCTAAAGTAAAGTAAAGTGGTCGAATGATAGGGAAATACTATTTGAAGTCAGGAACAGACATACAGACACTTTCCCCGACCTGATCAGGGAAAGTGTGTCTGTCTGTCTGTTACCTCTTCACGCTCAAACTGCTGAACCGATTTTGAAGAAATTTGGTATGGAGATACTTTAAGTCCCGGTAAAGGACATAGGATACTTTTTGTCCCGGAAAAGTGTACTGTTCCCGTGCAATATTTTGTCGTAACGGAGTTGCGGGCAACATGATACATAGTAAGACAATATTTCTATACTCACAATCCCTCTCTATACCCGTCCAACAGCGCCTGGACTAGGCTCTTGTTCTGCGGAATGGTCTGTAGTATCTCGCCGTCGACTGTGACGTAGCCGATCGCCCACTGCCCTAGCCGGGTGCAGGATAACCTGAAACGTTAGTGAAGAAGGCGTTAAACACACTGAGCATTAAATGAAGGTGTGAAAATGTTGCCAATATATTAATAAATAAATAAGTATTGCAAGTTGCAACAGAAACAAACTTCTTTAAAGAGAATGTAAGAAAATTCGCGATTTGAACTAGACTTTTTTAAATGGTGAAAGAAACCAAAGGCATTGTTATGACATGGCTGAATTTTTCTAATCTTGAGGAATCCAGATTAAGAAATAAGCAGACAGCATTATAAACCTTAATTGTCATTTGATTTCTTGTAAGTATTTAGTCAAGTACCTACTTCAACATCTTTTACAACTTCAAAACTTTTAGGTTTGCAGTATACCATTTCTCCTGACGACCTCTGTGGCCCAGTTGGTGGGCTGTTGGTAGCTCAAGCCGGAGGTCGCGGGTTCGAATCTCGCCGACGGAACAAAAAGTTTTCAAAGTTCCTGGGTCATGGATGTGCATTAAATAATTATGTGTATCATATAATAAAAATCTTAAATATATGTTTATAGTATAAAAGAATTAAATATATTTCCGTTTTCTGGTACCCGTAACACAAGTCCTTCAGGTACTTACCACGGGGCTAGACTGACGTGGTGTGAAGCGTCCATAGGTTTTATTATTATTATTATTATTATTATTTCGAAAGACACATAGCAAGTTGTAGTTATTGGCTGCAAAAATTGTTGCTACTTTTACACTATTCTTCTTTCCATTGACAGACAGGTGGTACACTACCACCTGTCTCTTAAACAACCATCATCAATAAGCTTCTAACCTTCCAGAAATCTCACCTGAACACAGCACTGCCCCTGAAAACGGCGTAAAGGTCTACATTGTAGACATTTACCCCGTTTTCAAAGAGGAATAGCTTCAAACACTTCGCAAGCTATCTTTTTGCAATTTGTTCGAAGCTTGCAACCTGCCAGAAGGCTTTGCTAAAATACTATTTAGTGCAAACTCCCTCACCTGAACACATAACTCCCAGCCTTGTGTATATACTTGTGCAGTCGAGCCTTGACTTCGTCGTACGTGAGGAACGCCACGTATCCAGGATGCGTCACCGCCAGCAGCTGCCAATTGCGGAGCAGAGTGCTCCAGGGTTGGAATAACCTGGAATTGAGAAGGGATGGAAGTTGGTGGAAGTGCAAAGAATATAAGGGAGTAAGTTTCTTGTGTGAATCTAGAGCACACGAATTCTTAGGACCTTTGTTCTCGTTTTTGCATTTCTCTGATATTGTACCTCACTAAGGCCGTGTTTCCACTGAAGCGGAGCAGAGCGGAGCGGAGCTTAGCGGTGCCCGAATTGACCAATCGTGCTATTCCAGCGTAATGACAGCGAAGCGGAGCAAAGATTTCGAGCATGGTGATTGGTCAATTCGGCACCGCTAAGCTCCTCTCCGCTCCGCTGCGCGTCAGTGGAAATACGGACTAAAGGGGCAATCTTTTAATTCTTGTATTATACTTGTAGGAGCATCATACAAGAATTAAAAGGCTGATCTATGAAATGAAAATCTGGCTTAATGTATATGGTCTAAAACTCCCAAGTAAGTTCTTATTCTTTTCTCCAACTTTATTAGCTGGCGAGATGCAGCGCATGGTGGAATACCATTTCGTTCGGATTCGGAAACTTACTATTGGTCAAATCTCAATGCAATCATGCAATGACTTAGGAATTAGGATCTAATCTCTCATTATGAATCACTAGCTATATGACCGAGCTTCGCTCGGTTTTCAAGAAATTCAAAAAACACACATGAAATTACATTTTATGAAAACGACTCCTAGCTAGATCGATTTATCGCCCCCGAAACCGCCTATATCAGGGGTTCCCAAACTGTGCGCCGCGGCGCCCTGGTGCACCACGGAAAGGCAGGAGGGGCGCCGTGGCCCGTGAGTCGATCCTCCATCATTATCCATAACCACAATAATTATAAAATAAAATTATAATATGAATTATGTAAAGCAGGCAGATGATTAAATGTATTTTGTTTATTATTTACTTCCTTTACCTAAATATAATCATAAAAGGTGTTTATTTTAGAACTATGGGAGGAAAGGTTGCAAGAGCCTCAAGTCAGCGTAAGTCTGGTGCAGGCCATTGGACCAGTGCTGAAACAGTGGTTGACAAGGAAGACCGGCGCGCTCTCCTTCCGACTCACACAGATGCTGAGCGGGCATGGCTGCTTCGGTCGGTACCTGTGCGAGATCGTAAGTCGAGAAGAAACCACGCGATGTCACCACTGTGACTGTGACAGGGACACGGCCGAACATACCATTACGGCGTGTCCCTCTTGGATAGTACAACGTGCGGCACTCAGTGCTGCCATCGGACCGGACCTTTCGCTGCCGGCACTGTTTCGTTCAATGTTGAGCGGCGAACAAAAGTGGAAAGCGGTGGAGGATTTCGCTCACGATGTCATCTCCACAAAAGAGGAGGCCGAGCGCATAAGAGAGGGAGGCGCTCAACCCTCGTCGCAGAAGTAGGCCAAGGCGAAGACGGGTCAACCCAAATGACCACAGCGTGCCACCTTAACCAGGGAGCTCGGGGCGGCGGTATGGGGATGCCGCCGCCCATTGCACCGAGTCCCCGAGAGGGTCGCGATGCGCTGCGTATTCTTCGCGCATCGCGACACCAAAGTGTCAGGCCTACACAAGCCCTGGAAGGGCCTCTGTTCCACGGAGCCTGTACGAGGGCTGCTATTTATGTATCCGGAACTGGCCACTTACAAGAACAATATTTAAAAAGTAATTACAACATTTGAAAATAGAACTCTTTGGTTGAAGAATACATTTTGTTTCATGTGACTGTCAATTATTTTTCCATTGTGGCGTCATTTTGAAAATTGCGTGTCTTCATTTGCCATGGATTTAACGCGTGAACATTTTCGTGCAATGATTTACTACGATTTTCGGCGTGGGCTAAATCAGCAACAGTGCTTTATTCAACTCACCGCAACTTTTGGAGATGAAGCACCATCAAAAACCACTGTTTATCACTGGTACAGTGAGTTTAATCGTGGGCGGTCTATGCTCACGGATGAAAATAAAGAAGGTCGCCTAAAAACAGCTGTTGTCCCACAAAATATAGATGCTGTGCGGGAACTAATAATGCGTGATCGTCATGTTACATATCGCGAGATAGAGGTGTCCTTAGGCATAAGTATGACGAGCATACATAAGATATTACACGAACATTTGGCTGTAAAAATAATATGTTCGCGTTGGATTCCGCACAACTTGACAATCGATCAAAAACGGGCTCGTGTCGATTGGTGCAAAAAAATGATAAAAAAATACAACCGTGGTACGTCAAAAGCCGTTTATAATATCTACACAGGTGATGAATCTTGGATCTATGCATATGACCCCGAAACTAAACAACAGTCAACGGTGTGGGTGTTCCAAGATGAGCCGAAACCAACAAAAGTTACTCGTGCAAAAAGTACTTTGAAGCAAATGGTCGCCTGTTTTTTTGGAATTAATGGACATGTGGCTACAGTGCCATTATAGAATCATAAAACGGTTAATTCTGAATGGAATACGACCATTTGTTTATCAGAAGTTTTTGAAGAAATAAGAAAGGACAACCGACAACGCAGAATCATATTACATCACGACAATGCTAGCTGTCACACCTCAGCTGAAACAACTCACGTGTGCGTATTCTGCTGTAGCGTTTGGTACAACACGCGTGACCGCGTGATGCCTGGAATCTGGATCTTTCTCTCCCTAAGTTATGCCAACTTTTTACCACAAAACCCTCAAAAATCCGTCCCATTTCCCTCACCTGGTGAACACGTCAAACTCGAAGTTGAAGTGATGGTGTCGAATCTTTCCCTCTCCAAGTTTGGCCAACTTCTTACAGAAAAGCCCCACTAAAACTACTGAAGATGCCTGTTGATCTGGTAGACGCCATAAAACCCGTCAATTCCCTCTCCTGGTGAACAGTTGTAGCCTTAGGGCGTGGCAGAAAGGCAATCGCCCGAGGCCTCGCTCTTGCAGAGGCCTCGCGTCAAGCAACTGCTCATAAAGTGGCATTTTAATATTTGAATTTTAGCGGTGATGTCCGGGTGTCAGTAGCCCGGGGCCTCTCAATGGGTGAACACATAAAATTTAAAGTTGGAGATGTCAGTTCTTGTTGTCAGTACCTGGTGAACACATCGAACTCGAAGTTGGAGATGAAGTCGTTGCACGTGAGGTCGATGGTCGTCTTCAGCGCCATCGTCTCCAGCCCCGACGATATCGGGTGGACGTTGTTCAGCTCCTCGCGAAAGTGCTTCCACGGGACCAGCGTGCTAGAATAGAGAGAAGAGTGATGTGAACACGGTAATTTTATTGAACAGAGTGAAAGGAGGGGGATAAAAATATATTTCTTGTGGAGAAGATAGAGAGGTAGAAAATAGATATTCGTCTAAATAGATATTCGTCTATTGAAAATTGAAATTAAGCTTCTTTGCACAAGTTCAAGGTTTGAGTCAAAGAATTTCTACCTGCTTCTTGGCCAATACGTAGTGATGAATCAAATCTACGACTTCGTTACCAGACACAGAATATATGTAATATATTAGTTGTACCAACAGAATTCCCACTAACGAAACCCGTTTAAAGAATTAACGACTCATGCTACGATACTATAAAGTTCAAATTCCGACCGCGCAGTGCTACAATTATATTTGCCTACATCTCCGCTCTCTTTCTATCGCATAACTCGTACCTTTTCTGAAGAAATCAGGGTTGTCTCTTTTTAAAAATAATATTATAATCGTTATAATTAATTAACTACATTTTATTTAACTCGAAATAATCTAAGATATTATGTCTTAGTACTATTTAGATTTAATTATCCCCTAGCTACGTATGACAGCAGTATTTCTGTACCATTACGTCCTGATCAAACCTTCAAGAAGCGCTCTGCATTTCCTCTTAAAAGGCCGGGAATGCACTTGCAACACTTCTGATGTTACGAGTGACCATGGGCCACGGTAGTTGCTTTCCTTGAGGCGACCCATTTACACGTTTGCCCACTAATAAAAAAAATAACTGAAGCCATATATTTTGAGCGGGCAAATGCACGACTTATTGCTCTATACCTTATTATATTTCTATGGTATTTCCCCATTAAATTCACCGTTTCGAAACTCCAATAATTCAATTCAATAATGATCCAATTACAATAATAACGGCACACATTACGCCGTTTAACGAGATTGGCTTTATAGACCGGGCGCTAGAGGTAACTGAGTATGCAAAATGTGAGTACCGAATTTCACCAAATATTTTTTACTTGGCTTTATTTCACGAAATACCCTTATTTTGTTTTTAGTATTTGTTGTTATAGCGGCAACAGAAATACATAATCTGTGAAAATTTCAACCCTCTAGCTATTACCGTTCTTGAGTTACAGGCTGGAGACAGACGGACAGACATCGAAGTCTCAGTAATAGGGTCCCGTTTTTACCCTTTGGGTACGGAACCCTAAAAATGCTCGCGCGTCCTCAAGGAACGCGGGAGTTCCTTATCGCACCACCACTAGGGATGAAAAGCGGTAAAATTACTTTCGTAAAATTCGGTAATATATGATATTTTACGTAAAATATTATATTTTACTGTAAATTACGGTAAAATTTGGTAAAAAACGATTTTTGAGTTCGTGGCATAATTTTCATTAATAATGGGGATATAAGTAGGTTACTTAATGCACGTCTAGTGCAGTCAGTCAAAACAAAATAACTTCCAGGCCAACGTCTTGCTGTATACCCCAGTAGAGTTAGATTTTTTTAGTAATTATAGTCAGAATTTTTTTGCACCAGTGTTTAGAGGAGGTCATAAATAGCTTAAATTCAAAAACTCGACCAAACCCGACGAGTGCGTTAGCCGCCATATTGGTTTGAAGTTCCAATCTTTTTTTAGCTAATTATATCTAATTTATATTTTTTTAAGAAAATGATAAAGATCAAATTTGTCGCAAATTTGATTCTTTACAATTTTAGTCCTTATAATTTTTATTATAAAATCAATATTTACGGAAATAACTGCAAAAAAACAAGTCCAAGTATAATTTCGACCTGTTCGACCTGTATCGCGATTATTGTCAAATTCAGAAAAAATACGGAAATAAACTTGTAGCTCATTAAATTAACCACAATTAAAACGAAGACTTCGCTGCCTGTCCGTCTGTCTGTCTCCAGACTTCAAGAACGGTGATAGGTAGAGACTTGAATTTTTTAGATATTATGTATTTTGTTTCCCTCTATAACAACAAATACCAAAAACATAGCAGCACTAAGACAATTAAAATAAGCATAAAATATTTAATTGTATTTGTACTTTAAAAATTAAAATAAAATAAATATTTAGGGGGCTCCCATACAAAAAGCACAAATTTTTGTCTATATTTGCCTTATTTGTAGGAAATCACCTACAACTTTGTTTCTATTCTACAATTACTTTCGCTAAATTCGATAATATTTGACATACAAGCGCAATATTATACTTTGACTTGTTTTTTGCATTTATCTCCGTAAATATTGATTTTACGATGAAAATTATAATAATTCAAAATGTAGAAAATTAAATGTACAACAAATATAGTCCTTATCATTTTCGTAAAAAAAAAATAAAGGAGTTATAGCTAAAAAAGATTGGACCTTCAAACCAATATGGCGGCTAACGCACTCGTCGGATTTGGTCGAGTTTTTGAATTTAAGCTATTTGAATTTAAGCTATTTGTGCAAAAAAAATCTGACTATAATTAATTACAGCTTCCCATACATGATATAAGGCTGAATTAACCCTACTGGGCTAGTATGCTCTGTCGAGTGACGTCAACAACTGTCAACAAGTCGCAACAGCGCAAAATATTATGGCAAACAGCACTTATCGGCAACGTCGCATCGTGCGACGTGAACGCAGTACGCAAGATGCAACTTGCAACATAGCCTCGCCCGCCGTCATACTATCATTCACCATACATACGTAGCCGGTAATTTTACCGTAATTTATATAAATTACCGTAAAATACGCGTATTTTACCAGCGTTTTCGGTAAAATTACGTAATTTTGCAACCCTAACCACCACACGGTGGTTTGTTTATATTCAAGTGCGATAACGGTTAATCAAATCCTCTTCGCTTCGCTCCATTCTATCTACGTTGACCCCTAAAAATCCGATCATTTGTTGCTCGGATTTTGCATACTCAACTACGTCTAGCGCCTGCACTATGAGTCGGGACTGATATTAACAATTAGCGATAATTGTTATTGTTTCAGCGCCAAGTTTTAACGGCTGATTGGCGTTATCGTATCAAGGGTGGTTAAGGGGTAATAAAGGCATTTAAATTGTAAAGGAGGCTTTCCTATCTTTGCCGCATAAGCGATCGCGACCGAGAAAAATTCAAATAAAATGCCACCTTATGACTTAAGTCCTAGACTATAGGTTTTATTTTCTACCGCCATTGTTCTAGGGACCCATGCCTCCGCTGCTTTCTAGTGGTGTAGAGCAAAATGAAACCTATAGCCTAGGACCTGGGTCACAAAGTTGTTTTGCTTTGACGCATTTCTTATGTAACAAACATAGAAGTCAAAACTAAAGGATTAGTCCAACGGCCAACGTGGAAAGGTCACCTAATGGCAAAAGGTTCTACAAGACGAATGAGCGAAAAAAACATTTTCTCCGCGTCGACAACCCTACTAACATTTAGCAGTTTAGTGGCAAACCGTGTTTAACCGCAGGTAGCCACTAGCCAGTAGCTATGTACCTACTTAGACGCCTCCGTAGTCCAGTGGTTCAGTGCGTGGCTCTTGACTCGGAGGTCGTGGGTTCGATTCCCGCGTTGGAAACATCAATATTTCCAAGTTTGGTTAGGACAATGCATGCTGATCACCTGACTGTCTGACAAGTAAGATGATCCATGCGTCGGATGGGCATGTAAAAAGTCGGCCCTGCGCCTGATCTCGCGCCGCGCCGCGCCGCCGGTCGTTTCAGTCGTCCGTCCCACTGGGTTATGAGAGTAAAATGAATAGAGAGTGTTCTTGTGTACTGCGAACACACACTTGGGCACTATAAAAAATTACTCCTGCGTAACTGGCCTGGTTCAATGAAACCGGTTACCATCTTCGAAACCGGTGTGGGAGTTATTATATTTGCTTCTCCTCCCACTTTTGCCGAGCGATCTTAAATTCGTACGCGGCCTACGTCATTAAACTAAATTGACTAAATTCCCATCATATTGGGTACGTATTTTAAACATCAGCCTATACAATTAGGGTCTCATTATTCAACGTAAATGTTTCCCAAACTTAGCACTCAACAGTATCAATTCTAACGAGCTTTCCCTTCGTAATTAACACATAGACACCGTGGTGTGAATAAACTGAGTTGATTGAGAAATCGTAGAGACGAATTATTGAGAGCCAAAACGTGGGAAGCCAAACGGCACGATTGGGCCGGCCGATGGAACGGCGTGAAATTACCCCGAGTCAGTAGTAGAATTACTATATTATGCCTGAAGGTGATGGCGTCTGTCTGCCAAGTGCCATCAGGTAATGCTAATGCTCCTTTAAATTTAATTAGCTGTTCCGCTAGCCCGCGACTTCGCGTCAACACATAATACATAGTAACAAAGATGAATGTTTTTCCCCGGTTTTTCACATATTCCATTGGTTCTTCGCTCCTGTTAGTCGCAGCGTGACGTTATACAGCCTAAGCCTTCCTCGGTAAATGGACTATCTAAACATGAACAATTTTGTGTAAATCTTTGAGAAACTGTAGTTGTAGTGTACGTAAAGAGTTAGTTTAAACAAACAATTTAATTCTTCAGTTAACTTCAATAATCATTTCCAAGTTGGACCATCTTATCATGGTTGATTACATTCACAATCAACGTCGATCCTAAGCAATCGTAGACGAACATGCCCATTGCCCCTCAACATGATCATAATCGCTTATTTGTCCATCATAAACCAACATATGCCAAACAAGACATAAAACCCAATCCAACAATTTTTGACCCAAAAACTTTCCATCGTCCATCCCTGGCAGATATTAGGGGGGTAATACCACCTAACGGGGCCAGACCCCACTGACGTTTTAAAGCAATTAAAGTTCGCGAGAGAGGGATTTTACAGGAGTGTTCGGGGGAGATACGAAAACGAGCACAATATAAGTGTTTATTGTTTGCTACAAGCCGGTAGACTTTCGAGTGTTATTAATTTGGATCAGGAGTACTAGTCAGCCAAATAAGGAACTTTTGGTCGAAATAAGAAGCGACACCACCATTTTGTTAAACGACACTTAAGGGCGTTCCGTCCGGATATTCCGTAAATGACCGTATTTAAAACCTTATAAACTCATAATCTGAAAGCTACAAAGTTATAATAAAATTACATCAATAATCTTCAGTATATCAATATTCCTTTTGTCGTTTTAAATTTTCTATTTTTGTTTCTTATACTCATGATATCAGCTTCCAAAGTAATACCAATTTGTTAATATTCAAGCATACAATCAGTATCTCCTTAGGATTTACAAATTACTTTTATTTGAAACTCACGCCAATAGATCGACAATATCATAAACTACACATTCGCCGTTTTAAATTTTTTTTAGGACAATTTTGAACCAAGATAAGTAAAAATAATAGGGTTTTGGCGCGATCTCGGCAACGCGGCAAATGTATGGCCAAGGTCGTTTGCTCGGGGGACGACCTTAAGAGGCAGCCGTTGTACATTCACGTTTCGCATCCCCTTGTCATTTTCATCCAAGTGGCTTGTGCCACTTGGATGAAAATGTCCTTGGATGAAAATCCTTGTAAGTCCCTATAAGTCCACCGCTGGATTGGCTGTCTGTTTGTATGTAGGTAACATACAATTATGTTTCAACCACTGAACCAACTTGGATGGAATTTGTTATACATACAGGTTGTTAGGTTTAACACCGTTATCCTTAAAACCATCAAATGAGCCCGTTAAAATGAACAACTTTTTCTATGAGACCAATGCTGGGAACTCAAAAAAAAATGCCGTCTTCATACCCGGTGTTAATACGGTGTTAAACCTGTATACTTTGAGCCTCAAGAAAGGACATGGCAAAGTTTTATCCCAAAAAGTGTACCCATTTCTTTAAGACAAACAAAGTTGCGAGCGCCATCTCATGACACATATTCCTCCCACCAAATCAGCCAGTGCCAATTAACCCAAGGGCGTCTTAACTCTTAATGACAACTCAACTAATGAGTCAGCGCGCCAATTGGGAAGTATGCCGCTAACGTATTGTGTGATAAGCCACTGTAGATAAGGAAAGTGGTAGACATGGCCAAATCAGGCCTTGTTTGCTTCAAAGCCGGCTTCATTGGCTCGCGACGGATATGTACAGGTATTGAAGACGTGCAGAGGGGCTTATTCGTCTACGATTGTCGATGATCCATACTAATGTTATAAACGTGGAAGCGTATCTGTCTGTTACCACTTCATGCCCAAACCGCTGAACCGATTTTGCTGAAATTTGGTGTCAAGATACTTGAGTCCTGGGAAAGGACATAGGATACTTTTCATCGCGGAAAAATGTACGGTTCCCGCGCGATAAACAAATGACGCAACGGATTCATCTAGTATTATAATATTATGCTATTAAGGGAGAAGACCTAATGGCAGACACTTTAAGGAAACATGAAACATTCGAATGTTATAAAATATATAATTTATGAAAATAAAGGATTGATAACTTCTTCCATGTCTTCAGTAACTCTTACAAAATAAAACTATTATAATTATTCTCTGACTAATCAATAAAAAAATATATTATTGGTCTTTTTGTAAACTTAGTCAAAAGTACTAATAGATGACATCACAATAAGCGAACAACACTAATAGTAGACACCAATATGAACTAATAGTTGACATAGAACATTAAATTACATTTTACATTTTTCATATTATTAGGCCTTTATTTGCCGTTTTTCAAAAGATTTCATTTACTTCGTCATAGTCACTACATGCATCAGAAATATTATCCACGTTATCTCCAGATTCTATTCATTCTTCTTCCATGCTGAAACTATCTTTCCTTTTATTTTTATTTTTCATATTTTTTTCCCAGCAAATTTATTTTTAGTCTTAAGTCTCCATGCTTCTTTTGCCTCTTCTTTTTTCTTCTTTTTGTTCTCAGTTCTCCTTTTTCTTCTTTTTACTGCTACAAAACTAAAGCATCGATTTTTAGATCAGTGCAAGGTCTAATATTAGACACCATGTCCATTTTTAGGTGCAGTAGTTCTAAGTTCTTAGTTTGTTAATAGAATTATATTTTTAGAGAATAGTGATGATATTTGCAGTAGAATAAAGTACAAAATAACTTTAGTATGTATTGAAAAACTAAAAGATGAGATCCATGTCATCTATTAGGTCTTTTTACATTTTCAAGAACTAATAGTAGACACCCTTTATATTATTAGGGAAAATGGATAAAAGATCATAAATAAACATTAATTAGTGTAAACAACATGACCATTAATCCAATGAAGTCAATAGAAATTACAAAAAATCTAATGAATGTATTCAAAACTTACGTGCAAAATTTCGCCTTCCTTAACCTATTTGCTAAGAAATTGCCGGGTGCGTGTTGACGCGGTCACATCATTTACGAAAACTGATCCCATTTTAAAATTTTGTTCCCGAAGGCATCCCTAATATATTTTTTCACATCAACAGATAACATAAGAAGCTTATAAAATTTACTGTGTTGAGAAATAATTAGAATAATTCTTATTTTTATGGCATTTTTGTCGTAAGTGTCTTCTATTAGTTCAGTGTCTACCATTAGCGCCTTTCCCTTAATCATATAATAGGCAACATTGCCGATGAATAGACATGGCTTATCTATCCTTAGCTCTACCATAACCGTATAAGGTCGGACACAAAAGGCGTCTAAAACAATGGCTGAGAATGTGCTCACAGTGCTCTATTGCGAAATTGGAATCGTACAGTCAGCGCACCGCGTACATTATCCTACACCCTCGCAAATCCGTATGGGAATGTGGTTATGCATGTATGCCACCGCGGCACCGTGTACAGACAAAACGCTGTATCATTGAAACGTTGAATAGAATAATTATAATGGTCCCTTAAATACGTTAACCAGATAAGTTAATACTTAATTAAATAAGTTAATACTATAAGCCTAATGGCTTATAGTGTTACGTGGCCATTGTTATGAGTTATGACAATGGATGCCTAGCCAAACTTGGAAACCACACTCTTTACAGTCAAATCATCCATCAATCAAGTCCTCGACCTCCAAACCAAATGCAACGCTATGAACCATTGGATTAAAGAGACTAAGGGCCTGTTTGACCACTTCCTGATAAGTACTAGACGTATGCGAATCATAATTGCATAAGTTGATAAAAATGCTATGCAATAGCTTTGACGGCAGTCTCCGAGTGCCACGCGTATTTTTTTTTACAATTGGCTTAATGCATACAGCGGGCTTTGGACCGTTTTATGACGTCCTCGTTAACAGGACTGGCGTTTTACGCGGCCGTAAAGAGTAAGTATGACACAATCGAGTGTTAGTGCCAATTCCGTTGATGGGGAGATATCGATTCGTTCGAAATTCGCTTCAACAGGTCGCCCATTCAAGGAGAGAGCGAGAAAGTATTACTGGAACGGAGCAATCCACATTGGCATAATATTATGGTGGACAAAATAAATGCGATCAAGTACCAGCAGGCTTAGCATAACAACAGTAGAAATTGGAAAGAATCGACATACTGACAGATTTTATCGAAAAAATGGCGAACTTCCATTGTCTAACTGTCATATTGACAGTGAAGTGTCAGATGTTGTCAATCGCAGCTCTGTATAGAAAATGACAAGTTTTTGACAGGGAGTCAATGACCGCTCCTGCCATGTTTCGCCGAGTAGAGTACTCGTATAGAACCAAATATTATATAGGTCTACCAGAATCTGATGACAATTTTTGACAGCAGATTTTCAAAAAATATCCTTGATCATTGAATAAATTTTTATATTTGCATGTTTAACACACAGAATCAGCCGCTATAAGAAGAAAAAAATATCAAAATGTTTTATTCCAATTACCCCGGTATTGCTAGAGTCAATTCACTTTCTCACTTTTTGCCATCAGATCCTGGTAAACCTATAGCTATTATCAGTACTGCAATTATCTACCTCTGCTGTCAATAACTTCATATGTCTCATTAAAAATTAATCAGCAGAATAATGAGAGGTCTATGTTATATAACCTAGGTAATCTAGGTTATGCAAGTGAAGATTAGCCCACGTGCAATGTGTCCAGTCTAGTAATTCTAGTATTATCGGCATTCTTCAATAAGCTTCCATGGTCCAGTGGTTTGGAATGTGGCTCTTGATTCGGAGGTTGTGCATTCGATATCCGCGTTAGAAAAATGTTCCTTCAAAGTTTGGTTAGGACATTGCAGGCTAATCATCTGCAAGTCCCAAGTTCGTCGTAAAGTTAGTCGCAACAAGTTATGAGAGTTAAGGAAGAAAGAGTGCTCTTGGACTGCGCACACACTTGGGCACTATAAAAATTGGTTGCTGGCTTGCAATGAAACCGACCGTCGATACCACCATCCCCATGGTCTCTATATAATTTAAGCGAAACATCAATATCAGTCAACTTTTTCAGTTTTTAACATTAGTAAACTACATTTGACGTCCCAGAAACCCATATCTAATGATCCCACAAATAGAATATACTCGGATGCAAATGATAGTGGGCGATATTAAAGGAAAACTTCCCTTTGATGAGACTTCTAAGTTGTAACTTATCAGCACACATTGATGTACCATATTTAGAGAAGTTGCAATCGCTTAAAATGCGTCAGCTTTCTTAGGGCATCATCACGTTACAGATATCACGTGTATTGCTCTTAGAGTCTAGGGGCCTAGAGACCTACTTACCATGGCAATAACGTGAATTGGCCTTTGAATAAATAAGACAACGAATAAATAAGGCAAAAATTCAAAAGATAAGGCTTTCACCATATCACGCTCTAAATGCACCTTTACTAACTTGTAAAGTGTGTCTTTGAACACCCACAACTTTGCGATATGACGAACCCATAGGGACCCAAGATTAGACAATAGACATGACTGTGACCAAACGATTAGATTGTAAGTCTTGAGTCTTGACATATTTTTTACACGGGATTTGGCCTACCATACACTACCACCGGTGTATCTCCTGTGTCGCCAGGATCGACAGCGGTATCTAACCACGAAAACTCTTTGATATGATTTCAGGGAGCCCGAGGGACAGAGTGAAGCTGCCTTGGGACCCGCAAATCAGGAGAAAATAGGACGAGTAGAAAGTATTCCAAACGTCTTGACATAATATAACATCTAGATTCTAGAGCGTAATTTGTGAGTTGTGAGTTGCAGATTTTCGGTCGCGTAAAATTTTTTTCATACAAATCATGACTCACAAAATTACGCTCGTGTGAATCAAACAGGACTTTTGTATGAAACTGAATGCAGCAGAATTTCTGCCAATACGCTCGTTTGGCTTCACCCTTAATCTGGACGCACAGCAAAGTTGTTAGGTCATGTGACGTCTCTACAATAGTACATCGACGTCTTGCACTTTTAATTAGCTTGTAAATCGCGATCCCTAACGCTTTGGTGTCACCACTCACCACTTGCGTCGGCGGATCTGAGAACACTATTTCTTCTTTTCTCTTCATTTCCATCTTTTTCTATTCTATTTTTCTTTTGTCTTTATGTTTGTTACCATGATAAGGATAAGTAGCTTCTTCAGAAATATTAGAGCTAGAAATATACTTCTTTTGTCCTTAGAGCTATAAATACCTACACCTATTTTTTACAGTTATCAGTTAATTATTTGTTAAATGTCGCGACATTTCACTTTACATTCTCAACAGTACACTTTTTACGACCTGACATTTCCGCTTGATACCAATTACCAAAGGGTCTGTTCACATTGCGACGTGACGCAGCGATGCGATGCATTTGAAAACGACTTTTTCAAATTTGGATCCAACAAACAGGTAGACACGTCAAACTTATTAACACGCAAAAATTTCAAACTGTAGTCAGTTTGTAATTTTAATTCGTTACTAGTGTAAAAAGATACGAAATTTTGGAAAAACACATACGTATACACAGTACACACACACATAGACTGCCAAAGTCCTTTCCCTTTGGCCTCGTCGTAGTTGGGGTTTTGCATCGCATCGTCTGATCACGTTTCCAAAGCCACTGACCCTAATTCTTTCAGGTGACAAGGATACCAGCACCCGTAGCATGGCTACAGTAGAAATACGAAAGTATAGACAAACAGCGGAGATAAACTGAAGGTGCCGTTCCGATTTTACCGCGGTCCGCGGCTAGCCGCAATCGACAAAAAATCAAATATAATGCCACTTTATGACAAAGATTATAGTCCTAAAAATTAAAATAAAATCCTACTTTATGACATAGACTAAGTATAGTGTATGTCATAAGGTGGCATTATAATTGATTTTTTGTCGATCGTGGCTAGCCGCTGTAAAGATCGGAACGGCGCGACACCTTCGGTTTATCTCCGCTGTTTGTCTATACTTTCGTATTTCTACTGCAGCCATGCTACGGGTGCAGCTAACAGCTGTTCTCTTGCACCTTGCCAGCACTTTCGCCGTGCCATTTCACAATAACGGTCATGCCGTCAGTCGTCACCCGCATGGTGTGCACATCCGTTAAACACCAGTTATAGTTTACAGTTAAACTTAGATTTTTAGTTCTGTACATTTTGTAAAGGCTCTACTTTGGTCTAGACTCTAGGCTTTAGGTTATAAAACTGTCAAAATGCTGACTTCACAACATACAAATTAGATTTTATGTGATTTTTACCCGATTACGGCGCAGCTTAAAGGAGGGTTATGGTTTTAACCTGGATTTTCATCGGTTCCCTAATCCTTTATAACTACTTAACTAGTTATCTGTTATCATAATAATTAGACAATTATTATAGCGTCATTGGAAGCCTCTCTATCGTCCGCTGGGTTGCTACAATATGTCACACTAGCTGTCCCGGCAAACGTTGTTTTGCCATTTAAAGTATTTCTATTTCATTTTTTATACACCAGATATTGAGTTGGAAGAAGGCAAATATATCTACGAAAACCGTATGCAAATCAGATCAGTAGTTTTCGTGTTAAAGCAAAAGTCTTATACAAAATCTGACCCCCTTTTTCGTCCCTTTGGAGGGGTGGGGGGAAATTTTTTATGCACCAGATGTTAAGTTGGAAGAAGACAAATATATCTGCGAAAACCGCATTCAAATCGGATCAGTAGTTTTCGTGTTAAAGCAAAATGTCTTATACAAAATCTGACCCCCTCTTTTGTCCCTTTAGAGGGGTGGGGGGAAATTTTTTTATACACCAGATGTTAAGTTGGAAGAAGACAAATATATCTGCGAAAACCGCATTCAAATCGGATCAGTAGTTTTCGTGTTAAAGCAAAATGTCTTATACAAAATCTGACCCCCTCTTTTGTCCCTTTAGAGGGGTGGGGGGAAAAATTTTTATACACCAGATGTTAAGTTGGAAGAAGACAAATATATCTGCGAAAACCGCATTCAAATCGGATCAGTAGTTTTCGTGTGAAAGTGGAACAAACATACAGACAGACAGACAGACAGACAGACAAAAAAACTGACCACATTTTTGGCTTGTATAGTGATGTAGTGACACCCTCCGCTTATTATTTTTTGAATATCTTTAATGTACAGAATCGTCATTTCTACAGTTTTATTATATGTATAGATTATTATTTTTAACAAAAAATTAAAACCGACTTCCACAGTAAGTCGGTTTTAAATAATAATTTCACTCTTTTTAGTAATTTAACTAATTTATAAGGTTTTCTGTAAGTACAGACTAATGTGTTATGCTTAGTGACTTTAGATTTGCTTTGGATCCAGGATACACTTTCATGATATTATGAAAACTCATTGTCTGATATCACTACCACTTCAGAATTGCTTAAGCAATTCCAAGCATATACCACTGTACATATTATAATATGCTTGACGTTAATCAAGCAATGATATTAATAATGTTCATATTTCTGTCTTTAAAGGCTCTGAAGTTCTGTTCAGTGACTTTCTTTCTATCATTACACTCATGGAAACTCATCAGCTCAACATAATACAATATTGTGCTCAAATATAAGTATAATCGTCCTTATAAATTTTAAGGAGAATAACATACCTCACAGATCTCATGATCAAATTGCTAACTTGGTAACCTAAGCACTTCATGGTGTGGTGACAGGTGGTAGTGATGATGATGATAAATGTAATATGCATAGTAGCATATGCTTTCAGTTCTTTAACCAACTCCCAAACCCACAAACTTGTATCTATAAGGAATCCGGAGTTCTCTTAGCACCTTCGGCATCATGGTATACCTAATTGCAAAATCTTGCTTTTTGGTAGCATATGCTTAGGACACTTCTCATAAAATCGTAATCACTATATGTTTCCATATAAATTTTGACGAATTCCCTCGATTGCTCATGGATGTATGGTGGAATGGTGGTGATGATGATGATTAATAATAAAATTTGCATAGTAGTATATGCTTTCAGTTCTTAAGACAACGCCGAAACCCCCAAACTATAAGGAGTAAGGAGTTCTGTTCACCACCTTCGAACCAAGGTGTATCCTGGTGCAAAATCTTACTTTTTGGTAACATATGTCTGGAATACTTCATATGAAACCAAAAAAACCATGTTTCCATTTGAATTTTGAGGAGTTCCCTCGATTACTCATGGATCCCATCATCAGATCACCGCTTTTGTGAAAATGGGACCAAATTGGAGTAAAACCTAATACAACAAAACAAAAATTTTGAAAATCGGTTCACAAACGGCGGAGTAATCGTTGAACATACATAAAAAAAACCACAGCCGAACGTATAACCTCCTCGTTTTTTGGAAGTCGGTTAAAAATGGCCACAGCGTCTTTTAGGGAACTAACAGTTAAAGGAAATATTATTATTTTTAACAAAAAAATGAAAACCGACTTCCAAGGTAAAAACAATCGTAATATGAACTAAAAAGTATATAATATAACCTTACTCTTTAATAGTGCCTTTTTCAGAATTTGTCTAAATCTCAACTATTTCAGTACAATATACTACAGTCTTCATTATTATTTATTTTGAAGTCGGTACCAGCTAATTTATTCGTGAGTTCAGTAATGTCAGAACTTAGAATATCTGAAACTTTTGGGACTGGTACCGACTTCAAAATAATGAAGACTGTAGTATGTACAGAAATAGTTGAGATTTAGACGAATTCCGAAAAAGGCACTATTAAAGAGTAAGAGTTATATAATAATTTTTACTTCATATTACGATTGTTTTTACCTTGGAAGTCGGTTTTCATTTTTTTGTTAAAAATAATAATTTCACTCTTTTTAGTGTTGTCTACAAAATAAGGCTTTATGCGTAAATAACCAATACGAATTTTAACTATTCAGTACGTTATGTTACTGTAAGCAAAATTGTGGCAAATGCTTGCAGTTATCTAAGCGATGCTGCAATTTCCAAACTTTTATCTTTAAAGGTTCAGGAGTTCTGTTCAGTGCCTTTGGACCAAGAGACACCTTTGTATGAAATTTCTCTTATTCGTAATATTATATGTTTAACTTACTAGAAACAACATTTTAACCACTATGAGCGTTTTGATAAATTTAAAGGATTTCCCTTGATTGCTCATAGATCCCATCATCAGCTCACCACTTTCGTAATTGTTATACAAAATTAAGATTATATCCTACACAACAATACGAAAATTTCGAAAATCGGTCCACAAACAGTGAAATCATCGTCAAAAACATCTGCTTCGATGCAAAATATCACGAAAAGTACCAATAATTAGGTCATAGTGTGATGACCACGGTATAATTATAGTTGTGATGATGATGATTAATCAAATTGATGTGTTGAATTATGCTTTCAGTTGTTTAAACAACGCCGAAATCCCCTAACCTGTACCTATAAGTATTCAAAAGTTCTGTTCGGTACCTTCGGATCCAGGGTATAACCTGGTGCGAAGTCTTACCTTTTGGTAGCATTTACCTCGAATGCTTCAGAAAAAATTAAAATCACTATATGTTTCCATACAAATTTCAAAGAGTCCCCTCGATTCCTCAAGGATCGCCAAGAAGAAGGCCCATCACGTGCCAAGTGCCAACGTGGCGGCCGCAATACGAATATTGTGGCCCTCTACAAGTCCGCAATCGCCTATATTGGTCCAACGAGCCAAGGTAGAGAAGCCGCGTAAGGCTGCCTTCACACTAGCGTTAGTCCAGCGTAGGCGTTCGATGACCGTACGTGGCAGCGCAGACGCCGCGACAACGAGACGCATGCGCTGCTTCTCTGCTGGAACACAGTACGCTGAGCTAGGCCGCGTACTGATTCTGATTGTTCCTGAAGAAATTTAATTAATTTAATATAATTAATTCTGCAAAGGAAACGTTACGACAACGCTACGCACACGCCGCGTTGTCGCGGCGGCGTCTGCGCTGAGCATACGTTCATCGAACGCCTACGCTGGACAAACGCTAGTGTGAATGCAGCATAAGACGCAAAACTCAAAAGTTTCCAAGAACATAATTGTGTTATTAGTGCCACGCAAACTTTTTACCCCGAAATTGCGAAATTAACAAGAACCCCGAAATTATTCTGAATGGGCATTGTCCAAAAAAAATTACATGTACTTTTTATATTTTTTTTCGTTAAAATAGGGTATTTTAAGAATATAAATTCAATAATTTTGAAATTCATTGGCTAGTTTTTTCTCAATAAATTTTTAAAGTTTCGCTCTGACGTCATCATCGGCGGCCAATTGACCTCTGCAGAATGTTTTTTTTCCTTTGAATCTTATTTATAATGGCTGGTTCGTCAAATACAAGTTCTCATTATGTGAAAGCTGATACGAAAAGCTTACCAAAAGTTCGAAACGTAATGTTGGTCGAATTTATTGCTAATTTAACGCCATTGAAGGTCAAACTAAGGTTAAACATATTTGTTCAAAAATATAAGTAACTAATGGGTATTTTTTTCGTTTATATACAGAAAAACGATCACTGACCTTATTCCTCGAAATGTTTTTGTAATGAGCAAAATTTAAAAAAAATGGACAATCCCCATTAAACGCAACACGAAAGGTAACATGGATGCATGGAAATACCATGGAAATACCACACGTGGTACCGCATGAAAAGTGCGAGTCGGACTCACGCACACGGTTCCGTACCGTTATAAAGGAAAATTATGAGCAAAAAAGCATAAAAATTGTGTTTTTGTATGGGAGCCTCCTACGACCTTTCCCGGGACTCAAAGCACCCATACCCATCAAAATCGGTTAATCGGTTCAGAGCTAGAGGTGACACACAGACACACTTACACGTTTATAATATTAGTACGGAAGTATGAAAACCCAGCCCCTACACAATTTCAATATCCACTACCGAGTATCGTGATTCATGTTTCCTGAACACGCATTTTTCGTAGTACCGAGTACATCATCCGTTCGGTTAATTTTAAAGTCCCATCAATAATGACCCTTATGCTGTTGGGATAAGATTCAATCGGAGGTAGAGGATGCATTCATCGCCCATACTTAGTGACAGGCTAAATTAGTTTTTGACAGTCAAATACGATTCCTACAAAGTACAAGGATGTTGCGTTGCCCAACGCCAACTTCGTGCCTAAAATACTGAACTTATTAAGATGGGTATGGAGATAGTTTGAGCGACGAGATAGGCATAGGATACTTTTTATTCCAGAAATATGTACGGTTCCCACGCGATAAGCGAATCTATATTATACTTAATATCTATACTAATATTATAAAACGGAAGAGTTTGTTTGTTTGAACGAGCTAATCTCAGGAACTACGAGTCCAATTTGATAAATTCTTTCAGTGTTAGATAGCTCATTTATCGAGGAAGGCTATAGGCTATATATTATCAATTTATCACGCTTAAACTATTAGGACTTAGGAGCGAAGAAACAGAAAAAAATGTGAAAAAAAACGGGGAAATTTTTTTGAACCGGCTTTAAATCTCCCGAATTACTGGAGCATTTTTTATGTAATTTGGCTCAGATATAGGGAGGACTACGTGAAGAGACGGGCTATTTTTTGCGGGAAAATGTACAGTTTTTTTATCAAATTCCTAATTTACGCAGGCGAAGCCGCGCGGAACGTCTAGTTCTTAATAAAATTTAAGCGCAACTCATCAAGCAAATTCACATTTTAAGCTACTCTCAATTTTAACTTAACGCATGAAATTGAATTAAACAAAAAAAATCAATTTACTCAAAAAGAAACAAATTCCAACCAAAAACTAAACAGCAAAAACCTCATTACACCTCGTTGAGGCTACAAATGAGTTTTCTTGTGCACAAACACACGGACAGACACACATTTTTCACATAATATTACAGTGGAGAGCCGGTTTTGTAATTTGCTAAAGCGAATCCGCCTCAACCTACTTTCCAAACTGCATCTCCTGAGAAACGCGCAGAGCTTGGAAGGTAGCAGATATGACGTCATAAATGTTTTTAAGCTATTGCATAGCTTTTACCGCGGGCTTTGAGCGCGGCGACCGAATCAAGAAATTCCGTAACGAAAATGAACCTAACAACCCCCACACCGGCACAGCTCTGCGGCGTTGAACGTTAGACGCACGTTACACGTTAGACGCACATAAGCACCGTGCCGACTTTATGTGCTTGCTACTAGTCGTATTCGAATTAAAATTGCATAAGTTGATAAAAAATGCTATGCAATAGCTTTACCGCGGCGGTCCCTGAGTGCCACGTACGTATTTTTTTATATTAAAATTTTGATCAAAATTATATTACGCTGTCCTATCTACGCTTACCAACTCTACGTTAATTCCGGGAACGCCGCCCCGTAATGGCATTTCGCGGTTGTATTAAAGACTTATTAATAATCATCGTACCTGCGCCTGCTAGAGGTCATTGACATTCGGTACCGACATTATTGATGGCGGTAATGTGACATAATACGGTCCAGTGACTTAGAGCGTGGCTCTTGACTGTCGTGGGTTTAAAAATGTTGTTTAAAGTTTGGTTAGAACTTATAGCCTAAGAAAATTAAGCCGAAAATGGACGATCAGCGGAAATAATTCGTGTAGTTTTGAAAATCGCTACAGTTATTCCTTGAGATATCCAGATAAACATATCGAAAATCCCCAAGGGTGGGGGGTGAGCTAAAGGTGTAGGGGGGGGTCAATGGACCCTTTTTTAACCGACTTCCAAAAAACGAGGAGGTTATATGTTCGGCTGTGGATATTTTTTTTTTTTTTTTTATTTTTGTATGTTCAACGATTACTTCGCCGTTTGTGAACCGATTTTCGAAATTTTTGTTTTGTTGTATTAGGTTTCACTCCAATTTGGTCCCATTTTCACAAAGGTGGTGACCTGATGATGGGATCCATGAGTAATCGAGGGAACTCCTCGAAATTTATATGGAAACATATGGTGATTTTGGTTTTATGTGAAGTGTACTAAGAATATGCTACCAAAAAGTCAAATATTGGGTCAAGGTATACCATGGTTTCGAAGATGCTGAGAGAACTCCTGACTCCTTATAGATACACGTTTGGGAGTTTCGGCGTTGTTTTAAGAACAGAAAGCATATGCTACTATGCAATTAATATTCATCATCATAATCATAATCATCATCATCGTCATCATCATCATTACCACGTCGTGTTAAGGTCACCAATGTCTCATGGCACAGAATAGATAGTAGTACAAGGCATAGGTATGGATATACTAACTCGTAATAATAATTTTCTATTGTTACCAACAACACCTGTTTGTTTAATACACGGCGGTCGGCGATACAGAGGCGACGGTGTCGCGCGGGCGGCGCGTGGCGGCAGATGACAGATCGAATATTTTACTACTTTATATTATACAGATCGAATACTTTACTAACTACTGTTCACTTCACTGATAATATATTGTGAGTGTGAGTTGTGACTCTTAATGTAAAGAAAAGACGTCATACGCCTAAAACTGGTCTTATGGTTCTGTAGGGTTACCCTGGGACGTTAATCCCTCTGGCGTAATATCAATTAAGACAACCAGTGAGTGTGAGCGAGAAGAAAAAGTTTCTTGTAGCGAATTAGTTATATCAAATGAGTCGAGTAAGCGATACCGCGATGCAGAAGCTTAACAACGACATCTGTTGTTGAATTGCGGAACTAAATTTTCTTAGAAAATATAAAGTTTACAAATCTCAACACTTAACAAATTGTAATAAAATACGTAAAATATACGCGAAGGTTTACGTACTAGTGTAACTAAAAAGAGTGAAATTATTATTATTTTTAACAAAAAATTAAAACCGACTTCCAAGGTAAAAACAATAATAACATTAATATGAACTAAAAAGTATTAAATAATTTTTACTATCTAATAGTGCCCTTTTCCGAATTCGGCTAAACCTCAACTATTTCTGTACTCACTCTTCATAATTTTGAAGTCGGTGCCAGTTCCAAAAGTTTCAAATATTCTGTCAGAGGACTGAAGATTCAGCTATCTGGTACCGACTTCAAAATAATGAAGATTGAGTACAGAAATAGTTGAGGTTTAGCCGAATTCGGAAAAGGGCACTATTAGATAGTAAAAATTATTTAATACTTTTTAGTTCATATTAATGTTATTATTGTTTTTACCTTGGAAGTCGGTTTTAATTTTTTGTTATTAGATTTTAGCTCATAAGTCTAAAACCTGCACAAATAGCGTAACGGTTACTTCTAGGAAAACATTCTACATAAAATTTCCTTTAAATTTGATCCTATAATTTTTTTTGTATGGTCGATACTTTAGAAGTTACAGAGTGTTCAACTTTATATAGGTATAAAAAATGAGACGGCTTTATAAATAAAATAAAATTGGTTTGTTTTCAAAACTAGAAAATAATAATTAGACAGTCTTAATTAAATCAATAATTTTCTTCTACTACATCATCATCATCTTCACCTTCTATATCTACCAAATCTACAGGTACGCCATTTGTACACGAACCCAAGCAGCCGTTGCATACTAGACTGCACGTGATACCAGCTTTTCGGCATCCACAATTACCAGTGCAATCACTTTTGCAACGACAAAATATTGACTTCAGCACGGTTTCAGGAGCTGGAGGATCATGAGTGGTAACAGGCTCGAGGTTTCCATCAGCTCCTCGCTTCCATCCCCACATTTCAGGAGGCAGTGCGTTACCTAACCACTCTTGTACTTGGTGGAACACTCGGAATGAGTGAAATTTTGCTGGTCCATTTGTAGGTGGGAGAGAGGAAAGATCTGGTTTGGATTTGGTGCTGGATTTGACAAAAACTGAGTATCGATGTCTGTTAAGATCAAGCTGATCAGTGGCTGCACGATACATCGTCAAAAACATCCTTTCTCCTGACTCTGCTATTTCTTCAGATGTTGATGTTGGATTGTAGAAGATGGCGGCAATATCCTTGATTTTTGGTTTTTGATCAAATAGCTTAACAACTGACACTTTGCCTTTCCTGTAAATAGCTGAAGTTGTGTCGCAACCGCTGAAGCTATGTAGGAAAAGAATGGAAGAGGAAAATGAGAGTTTTTGGAGTTCTTGTGAGGAAAATATTTGCATTTCCACTTTACCTATTAATGGCTTCACAAAGAATATTTGCTTATCTGGTGGTGACAGAGCCATAAGAAGGACTATTAAATCTATATCTTCCCCAACAACAGCAACCTCAGGATAGTTTGCGACTTTTTCAATTGCACTTTTTATAATTGTACAATCAGCATCACTAGGTGCCACTCGTGTTTCAATTTGCTCTGCCTGCATTTTTTCTGTGAGGAGTTGTATAAGTCGAGACTTGTTTTTCGCATTAGCTAGGAAATGCTCTTGTTGAACTGTAACTTTCATATCAAGACTGAAATTATGTATTATCGTATATTTTACATGGCAATTGTGCGAAAGGGACAAACCAAGAAAATCGATTTCTCGCTCGTGCTCGCTACTATAAGGAGATATTAGTTAATAAAAATAATACTTTAGCACATGGAAGTAAGGTTCATTTTAATATTTCAAAATGATGAAGTAAGCCTTCCAGCTGTATAGTACTTCCTAATTCCATGGTGACTAGTCTAACGTTTTGTAATAATAGCAGCTAGGACAAACAATTATTTTTTACTAACACTAGAATAAGGACCTATTGTTGAAACTAACACTATGGATGAAAATCTGAAATAAATTAATTGAATTGAATTGAATTGAATTGAATTATCTGTGAATAGCAGGTATTTGAATCAGAATAAGTTGTTTTCTTAGTCTCGGACGTTCGATGCGTGTTATTTTCGCGATTCGCACTTTTGAGGAATTTGACCCCCCCTGTAGTTCCTAAAGTATAGACCGTACAAAAGAATGTATAGGACATAATTTAGAGGAAATTTTATGTAGAAAATTTTCCTAGAAGTAACCGTAATGCTATTTGTGCAGGTTTTTTACTTATGAGCAAAAACCTAAAAAAAGGGTCCTTTGACCCCCCCCTACACTCTTAGCTCACCCCCCACCCTTGAGGACTTTTGACATGTTCATCTGGATATCACAAGGAATAACTGTAGCGATTTTCAAAACTACACGAAATATTTCCGCTGATTTTATTAATTTGATCGTACTATTAGGACATCGCAGTTATTAGTATGGCGTCTGACAACATTAATGGCCTAAACCGGCCATTATTTCAATCCAGTTGTCCAATGCAGCAATGGATTACTATTGGAATAATGAAAACAGCCACTGGAGTCTGGAATGCACCGGAATGTTTTGCAATATTGCAAAAAAGCGCTGGATTGGATCTCTGACTGAAACCACAGAACCTATGGCCCCAAAGCTAGTATTCTGCGAGTAGAGATATAAAAAGTTTATGCGCCGTATAATTTTATACCACAGCCGTTATTGGCTATTAAGAGTAAATGCTTAAACGGTTACTCAGCTGAGATGTTCTTGGTGAAAGTATTGTTGGAATGAAAAATTATTAATCCTGCACACGTTGCTACAGACAGATAGACACGTCAAATTTATAACACCCCTCAGTTTTCGTCGGGGTTTAAAAATAAGAAGCTCTGAAACCTTAAGCTATATGCTGTTTGCTTTACTTATCTTAATCCGATGAAAGACAGTGAAAGCCTATCATTAGCTTTGTCCACACTGGGCCTTTTTTTATTCATCAATGCGTTATAGCGCAGTCAACAGCGAACGTGAGGCATGCCCGTGACGCGCGTTGAAATCGTAGCGCTCGCTATGACACTTTTCTTTTAACGGGGGTGGATTTTGACGCATTCAATTATTGAATATGCCAAACTAAAGTTCAATAAAAAGAAGATGACGAAAATTGAAGATGAAGTTGCATAATGTGTAACTTAAATAGCTATTATTTAAGTTATCTGCCCCCAGTGCACAATGGCCCACGATGGCCATCGTGGGCCATTGTACTGCAGACCACGACCACCTGGTGTTAAACACAATGGCGCATGGCTTATTACTGCCTGGCAATCCACTGGCCACCATTACCCCGTCTATACAATGGCGGTGGCTTGTAGACTGTAGTGGAACATGGACCATTGTGAAGAGACACCGTAAGAACTCGCTATGTCATATGGTTCCCCGTTATCAACTACCGCTAATTCCACTACGGAACCCGCTGGGCGCTGGCAGATCCGTCTCGCTGACGACCGGTTCTGGGTTCTGTATACTGTTAGTCGAGCCGGAACCATCCCAGTTCGTAATGTTGGTTAATAGACTATGGTGGGGTTAAACCGTCTTAAGGTGGCTTTCCGATCTTTGCCACAAGCGACCGCGACCAACAAAAATTTAATGATTCAAGCCCCAAGCGGTAACCGGCGACCGCGATAACAATAGAAAGGCTATTGTGTCTCGTTTTTCCACGATGGAAAGATTAATAGCCTATGACATAAATCGGCATTTTATTAGAATATTCGCCAGTCGTGGTGGCTACGCTGTTTTCTATGTAACCTTGGTAGTTCAACAATAAGTCTAGCTAAATGTTGGGTAATTTCACGGGTTGTTGCAACAGTTGTGAGCTGTTGTAATTGCAAATGGCGGATATTATGTAGATTCACACTGCGATGAACAGCCTATTATCGCTTATGTGCCGACGTTGTGAAAAGTGAAAACCATGAGCTTACGTCTTCAATATTGCTATACTGTGGTTTACGTGGTATATGGACAGTCAGGTTATAGGTTATACTGATTATTCTTATTCTGAAAAAAAAACTACTTATATTAAACACTTGACGTTAGTTAAAGTTTACAACCTTGAGAGTGGCAACCCTAGTTTCCATCACATCTTATGTCCTTTTCCTTCCTTTACCCCCTATATAGCTATCTATCTCGCTCGCACAATCCCCACCAGGTAGGTGGTCGAGCTGCAATGCCAGCTACGACCTATTCCTCATTGGCGTCAAGTTTCCCATCACGGGCGGTTCACTTCTGATAACTCGTAGTCATTATCAAAGTGCTACCCCAGGATTTTGGTAAGTCCTTTATACTTTTATTACAGCTCTGAAACATACGAAAATATCCTTGTTCTAACGGTTTTTGCCGTTCTGTTTAGCCATTATGTGCTATTAAATTTCTTAAATATCAAACAGGATTATAATTCTTTGTTTCAGAGAATATTTCTTATTTTGTGTCCTTTTTTTTTAGGCTTTGAAATGCGTTATACTAAATGTACAAAGTGAATTAACTAGATTTTGATAGTTTATTACTTTATTTTTTGTGAAACATTTCTGGATACCCACATGTGATTTTATTTTTCGGACAACGGCCGTGTCTTTGAAGCCTTTTCAATAGATATTCTAAATTTAGATTTTTACGACTACCCACATTTATGTAATATTTCGTAATGATTTAATCATTCGATCGGGGATTCTTGAAAATGATATTGCATTTTATTGTAGTCGCTGTCACCAGTGTCCTTACGGGGCCTGACGGGTTAATGAGTAATTAATTTTAATGTTCACTTTGTACTGACGTTCATTGTTTCTTATTTCTTTTTAGTTATAATGGACGAGACTATCGCGAATGATAGCCAACCTGTAGCCGGGCCATCTGGCACACAAAAAACGAAGAAAAGACGTAGAGAATCCGTTACAAGTCGCTCTTCATCTAGTGATAGTAGTAGCTCTAGTTCCTCAGATTCGGATTTCCGACGCAAAAAGAAACGGTCACACCGTAATTCTTTAAAAAAAGGGGGGGGCAAATCTATTCGCAAATATGATTTGTTACAAAAAGTAGCTAACGAGGTAGCCGATCTTCGCAGACATATTTATGTAGGTGAACCTTGTGTTAATCAAAAAGAATTAAATAATACCAATTTTTATACGAACCCTAATTCCGGTGATTTTAATTTAAACGATGAAGATCAAATTTCTTTATTAAATATTAATGACTATGATATTTTAAATGATTGTGATATTTGTGATAATAATATTAATAACTCAAATAGTATAAGTCCTGCTAATAATGATTTTAATTTTGAATTACAAGTTAGATTAAAAGAGCCAACAATACCTAGGGCTCCAGAGAATTACCTTAAAATGTTACAAAATTTTCAACATTTTGATAAGAATGAGTGGTTCGATGTCAGATATGCTGATGTGCAGAAACTTTATAATCACTTCCCGGGCTTCACTCAGTTAGAAGTAAATGATGAAGTCAAAGCATATGACGCTCAGCGTCATCTTGCATATAATGACAAATGTTTTGGTGCTCTTTCCTTCTGTATTTTAAAGCAAAAAGAATTGTTGCAAGACAGTCTAAATAAACTCATCTCCTGGGCGCGAGATAGTAATAATGCGGTAAGCGCTGACGACTTACATTCTAAAGTAGTCGAGTTATTTAATCAAGGCGATTATAATAAAGTAGCTTCGGACATGTTGCAGTTAGTTTGTGGGCACCGGGCTGAAACCATTCAAATGCGTCGAGACGTAATTTTAAAAAATGTGCGTGATCCGTTACTAAAATCGACATTACGTAAAATACCGCCCTCTAACGAACACATTTTTAATACGGGGCAACTGACTTCGGCTTTAGAAAAAGCAGGTGGGGTAAGAAAAGTTTTTCTCCCACTTACAAAAAATAGTTCGAGACATGCCTCGCAGGCATCTAACAAAAATCAATTTCGCCCCCCGCAGGGGATCGATACCAATTATCAAAGAGCACACCAACAGAGTGTGGCTCAAAGACAGCCCTCGCAGGGCTTGTCCTATAACCAACCCTCGCAGGGTTATTTTTACAGCAGACCCTCGCAGGGTTCTTTTGGCACTACTAGAGCGGGCAATAATAATGCACGTGGTTCCTTTCGCCCCCGTGGCAACTCGCAACAAAATAAAAATAACCGGCAAGAATCAGCGACAGGAAATAAGCGACGTGGTCCACAAGACCCTCAATCAGGGAATAGCAAACGACGATTCTGACCACTTCGAGGCGGGCCAACTAATACACTTTGTACAACGGTGGAAGCTTCTAGGAGCTCCTCGCACGTTACTCAAGGTAATCAGAGGGTACCGCATACCTTTTCAAACCAGACCTCCTCTTTTACTTCCCAAAAGTCATGGACCCTTAGCGACTCCAGTGTCAGAGGCCATGTCCGAGAGCATATTTCAAATGATTCGACAAGGTGTGCTGGAGGAAGTACCTCATTCTCCGAGTTTTATCTCGACTATGTTCTTAGTCCCCAAAGGCGACGCTACCAATCGGCCGATATTCAATTTAAAAAACCTGAATTATTATGTTGCAAAACAGCCCTTCAAACTTGTAAACGTTGCTCGAGTACAAAAGTTTGTCCAACCAAACGATTGGCTATGCAAAATAGACCTTTCACAAGCATACTTCCACGTGCCAATCGCATCCAGCCACAGACGATTTCTTCGGCTAATATACCGAGGGAAATTATTGCAAATGACATGTCTACCGTTCGGTCTCAGTACAGCCCCAAAGATATTCGCAGCTCTCTCAAATTGGTTAGCCCAGACACTAAGGAACGAAGGTATTCGAGTCCTAGTGTACTTGGACGATTATCTATTGGCACATCAAAACCGCGAAATACTACACAATCACGCCCAAATTGCTTTGAAGCGGCTCAAGTATCTGGGGTGGCAGATAAACTATCAAAAGTCAGTAATAATGCCGCAAAAGAATTTGGTATTTCTCGGTATCCTTTGGGATCCGTGGTTAAACAAAAAGATGTTACCCGACGAGAAAATACTGCAACTACAATCACGCCTAAGGGAAGTTCTGCGAGAACAGACAATTACGTCCAAAACCCTTCAGAGCGTAGTAGGCAGTTTAAACTTTGCGAGCTTTACAGTTCCTTACGGCAGGTTACACTTCCGAGAAACCCTAACATATCTCAACAAAATTCTAAAAGAGGGAATAGATTTCGCAACATTGCCAAAAGAGTCACAAAAGGAATTGAATTGGTGGTTGGAAAATTGTCACCGCGAATCAATGATTCATGTTCCACCCCCAGAACACTTTTTAACGACAGACGCATCAGACGTCGCGTGGGGAGCTCAGCTGGACGGTCACAGTGTGTCAGGTCAGTGGACAGATCGGGAGAAAAATTTACATTGCAATCAAAAAGAGATGATTGCAATTCTCAGAGTTCTACAGACTTTTTGTCCACAACTGAGCCACTCTACAATTCTTGTACAATGCGACAACAAGACCGTGGTAGCGTTTCTTCGACGAGAAGGGGGAACCAAATCAGCATCCTTGATGGAGCTGACAAAGCTTATATTTTGTCTCCTGGAGAGGCACAGCATTCACGTAGAAGCTCGTCATATCCCGGGCAAATACAACTGCCACGCCGACCATCTTTCTCGTCATCTGGCTCCACCCGAATGGCACCTACTCCCCCAGGGCACAGAAAAAGTGTTCCAGAAGTTCGGAGTTCCCCTGATAGACCTGTTCGCGTCGGAACGAGCGAAGGTGGTCATGAATTATGTGTCCCTAGACCAGAAGGACCACCTGGCTATGTTTCACGATGCCTTTTCCCAGGTGTGGAATTATCCCATGGCATGGATATTCCCACCACCGTACCTTATTCCGAAGGTCCTAGAACATCTGAACCGTGCACGAGGAATTTATCTCCTGGTAGTTCCTCGTTGGGAACGAGCGTTCTGGAGACCAGACCTGAAGGCGCGAGCAGTAGCACCGCCCTTCACCATAAAGAATCTTCCACAAGTTCTAATAGACACAGCAACAGGCCTACCACCTTCCAAAGTGCAGGAAATGGTAATAGAAGTGTGGAAATGTGGGGGTGGACTCAGAGCCTAAGAGACTGGAATGAGGACCAGATTCAACTGCTCCAAGCCTCCTGGCGCCCTTCGACAAGGAAAACGTATACGGCGGCTTGGAAGAGGTGGTTAAAATGGTCAGAACAGCAGGGTATAAATCCGTTAGCACCATCAGGACAAATTCTTGCTCGTTACTTGGCAGATTTACATATTGTTGATGGGCTTGCTTATAACACAATTAATGTTCATAAATCTGTGGTAGCCACTTTAACCAATCCTAACAATGTAAGCAGTTTGAGCTCGCATTCACTAGTCTGTCATGTATTAAAAGCTATAGCTTTACAAAAACCAATAACTCAAAGGAAAGTTATTTGGGATATTGACATTTTAACTACATACTTACGCAATAGTACTGTAGACGAAACTAGTGTATTTGCTGTTTCTCGACAAACTGCAACATTATTACTTCTATGCTCGGGTCGCAGGGTCCATGATTTAACTTTATTAGCCACCGATTCACAGCATTACTCAGAGGAAAATGATTCCTTAATTTTATGGCCGATTTTTGGGTCTAAAACAGACACTGCTACATATAGACAGTCTGGATGGAGACTTCACTCCAATATTGAGAGTAAAAATCTTGATCCGGTTTTTTGGGTAAAGCTATGTAAAACTCTGTTACAGGAGAGACGACAGCAAACAGGAATTCCAAATCTATTTTTAAATATCAGAGGCCCACCAAAAGCAGCCTCTCGCACACTCATAGCAGGTTGGGTGAAATCGCTATTGATAGAAGCAGGTGTGATAGCAACCCCAGGAAGTCTGAGATCCGCTGTTGCCTCAAAAAGGTGGCAAAATAACTGCCCACTAGATGACATTCTTTCTGGAGGAAACTGGAGGTCAAAAGCAACCTTCACTCGATTTTACTGCAAGGAAGTTATGCCCAGAGTTAGTAATGGGGATGTAATAAGTTTGTTTAATTCTGTTTAAATTTATCACAAAGTGAGTCTTTGATTACAATTAAAATCTTTTTTAGGTTATTAAGATTTCTTTAGAACAATTCTTATATAAGAGCAACTGCTTTTTATTGCAATCATAGCAATTCCTTGTTTGTTATTATATTTGTTATTATTGTACATAGTCTTACCATGCTATATAAAGCAATATTATAAGTTTAAAATCTGTTGTGTAAGGTTTAAAAACCTAATTAAGATTTTCTGTTACCTCCTTGTTAATGAGAATGAATTGTTAATTTCTGTAGTAGTCTAGCACTTATCAATATAATATACCTGTTATAATATTATTATAACAACATTTTATTTTAACTTCTTCCTTTTAACATTGCAGCTTATTAAGCTTTTTAGCTTAATACAATCACATTGGCGTCTAAATGTTGGTTTAATATACCCACCAGGCGATAACAAACAGGTCTCAAGGTTGTAAACTTTAACTAACGTCAAGTGTTTAATAGAAGTGTTTTACCTGAAATAAAACACATATTAAATACTTACCTTAGTTAAAGTTTACAAATTTAATTTCTGCCTGGCGGTTCCTTTCGACTCAATGAGGAATAGGTCGTAGCTGGCATTGCAGCTCGACCACCTACCTGGTGGGGATTGTGCGAGCGAGATAGATAGCTATATAGGGGGTAAAGGAAGGAAAAGGACATAAGATGTGATGGAAACTAGGGTTGCCACTCTCAAGGTTGTAAACTTTAACTAAGGTAAGTATTTAATATGTGTTTTATTTCAGGTAAAACACTTCTATTAAAGCCGACAAAAAAAAACTATAAAACTACTATGCAAAAAAATAAGCTATATTGCATAGCATTTTTTATCAACTTATGCAATTATAATTCGCATACGTCGAGTCGCACGCACACAAACACCGAGCCGAAGTCCGGCGAAGCCGCGCCGCCGCTGTGCCGGTCGGAGTGGGGAGTGTTAGGTGTTTTTCGTTATGGAATTTCTTTATGAAAGCCCGCGATAAAAGCTATGCAATAGCTTAAAATTAATATAGCCCACAAGCTAAATCGGGAGGTTTCGCTCGCAGTCATCATCACCCCTTTCTATAATTATTCTTCTACACTCAATAATGAAATTCCTTGTGCAGTATTAAGATGAATGCCTGTCGAAATTATCGCATGCAATTTAACTAAGTACCCTGGGTACTTAGCTTAACCGAGACCTATAACATACCGTTTAATCGTTCTAATTACTCAATCGCACGCTATTAAACTACGCTAATTCTACGATTTCAATGCAGCTTCGTTTGTAGTTCGTTTTTAAGCGAGCAAACGGGTCAACTGATGGAAAGCAACTACCGTCGCCTATGGACACTCGCAACATCAGAAGAGCTGCAGGTGCGTTGTCGGCTTAGTGTTCATTCAGTATGTTTCTTATCAAACATCCCAAGTGTATTCGCATGAAATTTCAACGTTGCTGATCTGACATTTTACTAGCTTTTACCAGCGACTTCGTCTGAGGCAACATTTTCTTATTTTTTCCCTTTTTCCACATTTTCCACTAATTCTTACCTCCTATAAGTCGCAGCGCGATGTTAAGGGTCCCACACATTAACAGTTAGCCTGCAGGCCGTCGCCTGGCTGTTAATCGACCAAAATAAGGCGATATGTGTTTCTTGCTTTTTCAAAATTATGTTTTTAAGATACCTAAAAAATAGATTTTAATCCTTCGTATTCTAAAGAGACGTAAGCGCCAAGTGACGACATACTTACGCCTTAACGGTTAGGCTGCGTTGCACCAGAGGCGTGGTTAAAGTTAAAGCTAAAGCTAAAGTTAAAGTCAAATATGGCGTCCTTAGCTTTAGCTTTGACTTTAACTTTAACTTTAACCGGAAAATTTGACAGATGTCGTATGAGATGACAGGTGTTTGGACGCCATATTTAACTTTAACCGGAGATTTGACATTTCGCACTGTTGTCAAAGTTAAAGCTAAAGCTAAAGCTAAAGTTAAAGTCAAAGTCTAAGTTAGTTCGTGCAATCCACTCTTAATAAAAGAAAAAATATTATGTCAATGTTAGTTTGTTACGTTTATAAGGACGTCTGTCAATGTCATCGTGGTATTTTCGTATGTTAGAAAATATGTCATTGTTGACAGTGACTGTTTTTTTATGCTTCATGATGTCTTTTTAAAACGATTTTACACCAGGCAAAGAAAAAATGTCTGATATGCCGTAAGTATGACGTCACAGCGTATTTTTCAGTTTTTCTTTATTTTCTCAGTAAATAAGCTATATATATTTTTTTAATATTTTTTTGATATCAGGAGAAGAAACTAAAGAAACGGTATTTTTTTATTTTAAGGCTTAAAAATTTTGAAATGTAGTCAATTGATGTTAAGTTTTACCTTCAAAGTTCAAACAATGTAGACTGTAGAGGCTTGCAGACGCTTATATTAGGAGAAATAATTACCTGAAAAAAGAAAAAAAGATAATATTAGTTTATTTGAAATTATAAACAGACTGATAAACAATTAGTAAGTACCTGCAATAATAATTAACTTAATCTGATTTGATCTTTTTGATAATTATGTTACGTTCAAAGACCGAAATCGCTCAGTGAGCGAAAAAATAGCTCACAACGCGTTGTGGTCACAGTGAAACAGCCACGACGCGAAATCCGCGTTGTGGCTCTAATGAAAACGGCCACGACGCGTTCTGGCAATCACAAAAAACCATAACGCGAAATTCGTGTCATGGCTGATATGCTATTCGTTTTTCTTGATATTTTTTTTTCAAGGTCGATTGATTAATCGTCCATAGGTAATAGTTATGGAAGATTACCTATATTTGAATTACCACGCGTACTACAAAATATTTTTTCTTTTACTAAATCACTTCATAACGTGTTTTTCATTCTTATTTGTAAAATATCGATAGTTCCATACTATCCGTACTAATATTATTACTGTCTGTCTGTCTGGCGCAACGTGTTATTGTTTGTTGTTTTTAGGGTTCCGTACCTCAAATGGAAAAAACGGAACCCTTATAGGATCACTTTGTTGTCCGTCTGTCCGTCCGTCTGTCAAGACCCTTTTTCTCAGGAACGCGTGGAGGTATGAAGCTGAAATTTATATCAATTACTCAGGTCTACTGTCCCTTGAAGCTGTGAAAAAATCAAACTTCTAAGCCAACGCAATCAAAAGATACAGCCGTTTATGCCGCAAATTTTCGACACTTGCAAGGGAATCAAAACCTACAGGGTGCTTCCCGTGAACTCAGAATCTTGAAATTTGGTACGAAGCAACGTCTTATATATCATAGATAAAGGAAAAATTACGAAAACCATAAATTTTTAGTTACATCACATAATATATTTTTTTTTATAATTTTAAACTTACTACCCATTTCCTCATAAACGCGTAGAGGTATTAAATTGAAATTCATACCAAATACTCAGGTCTATAATACCTTTAAGCTGTAACAAAATCAAACTTCTATGTCAACGCAATCAAAAGAAACAGCAATTTAAGCTGCATATTTTGAAACTCGCAAGTACTCGCAAGGGAATCAAAACCTAAAGGGTACTTCCAGTCGACCTAGAATCTTGAAATTTGGCATGAAGCAACGTTTTATAGCACACATAAAGGAAAAATTCCGAAAACCTTAAATTTTTTGTTACATTACAAAATATATATTTTTTAATAAATATAAACTTATTACTTTTTTCCTCATGAACGCGTAGAGCTATCAAGTTGAAATTCATATCAAACGAACTTTGTAAACCTTGCAGGTTTGTACGGAACCCTCGGTGCGCGAGTCCGACTCGCACTTGGCCGGTTTTTTTTAATATAAAGTAATCTGATCTTAATAAATAGGTAATAAAATTTAGTTTTATTTTTATTTATAAGTCATATGTATTATGTAATTTAAATATGTATAATACTGCTAGTTGATGCCCGCCAGACAGACAGACAGTAATAATGTTAGTACGGATAGTATGGAACTATGGATATTTTATAAATAATAATGATAAACACGTTATGCAGTGATTTAGTAAAAGAAATATATTTTGTAGTACGCGTGGTAATTCAAATATAGGTAATCTTCCATACCTATTACCTATGGACGATTAATCAGTCGATCTTGAAAAAAATATCAAGAAAAACGAATAGCATATCAGCCATGACACGAATTTCGCGTTATGGTTTTTTGTGATTGTCAGAACGCGTCGTGGCCGTTTTCATTAGAGCCACAACGCGGATTTCGCGTCGTGGCTGTTTCACTGTGACCACAACGCGTTGTGGGCTCTTTTTTCGCTCACTGAGCGATTTCGGTCATTGAGCGTAACATATATTAATTTTTGTTTTATTTATTTTATTTTATTTTTATTTAATCAAGGTACAAAATAATTAATGAACTAAGTCTTTACTAATTCGGTTAGTAAGTTAATAATACATTGGTGAATTCATTAATCTAAATATTGTACACAGCTTTTGTTAGTAAAAAAGAAATTACATTGACAATCAACGTCTTAAGGCCGTCCCCCGAGCAAACGACCTTGGCCAAACATTTGCCGCGTTGCCGAGATCGCGCCAAAACCCTATTATTTTTACTTATCATAGTTCAAAATTGTCCTAAAAAAAATTTAAAACGGCGAATATGTAGTTTATGATATTGTCGATCTATTGGCGTGAGTTTCAAATAAAAGTAATTTGTAAATCCTAAGGAGATGCTGAATGTATGCTTGAATTTTAAAAAAATTGTATTACTTTGGAAGCTGATATCATGAGTATAAGAAACAAAAATAGAAAATTTAAAACGACAAAAGGAATGTTGATATAATGAAGATTATTGCTGTATTTTTATTATAACTTTGTAGCTTTCAGATTATGAGTTTATAAGGTTTTAAATACGGTCAATTACGGAATATCCGGACGGAACGCCCTTAATTTAGGAAAATATGAACAATTTAACACTGAAAAACTTTAAGGTGCATTAAGTGTAACTAAATATCATCTACATAGGTTTATTACAGTCAAGTAAAGATTTTTTTATAAGCAAAAATTTTTTGATGAAAGATATCGATATTTACATCAGCCTTTGAACAAATTTCATTACAGGACTGTCACATACGATGTAGCAAATTATTCCGTCCAACGTTATTGCTAAAAGGTGGAATGTCATAGAGTACTGGCTTTCGTTTAGAACGTTTACTAATGGATAAATTGATGTTTGCAAGCAGTTCATCACTGAGCACACCATTGACAATCTTGTGGAGTGCACATAAGTCTGTGCATATTGCGGCGTTGCCCTAAACTGGTAAGACGGTAATGGAGAAGGCGATCCTCGTATTCGGGTAGAGTATTTCTTAGGCGAACTTTGTTGCTTAGATATCTAAGAAATTTCCGATAGGTGATATTTAAAAAAACTGCATTTTGTCGACCACTTTCTTCTTCTAGATTTTTCTATGTAACCTATGTAACCTATTCATCCTGGCACGAAGCTCGTAAGCAAGAGTCGTATCAATCAAAACATGGATTCGATGCCTCCGGCAGAATTAGGTCTTGTTTCGTTCTTTTTAGTTAACATATTTTTTTTTGCAGTAGGGTTTTTTTATTTTTTAATTAATTTATTTTATTAAAGTGAATAGGTACTTGCAAAACACAGAAATTTAAATAGGTAGTTAGTTACTTAAACATTAATCTTCATTAAACAGTTAAGTAATCATTAAATTGTCACCGAATTCGGCCGATAGTCCCTTTCTCTTTAGGATACGGAAACCTCCAAGGATGACACAGTGTACAAACTCGCAGTAGGTCAATACTCAATAGTGTCCAATGTCTAGACAACAATACAATAAACTGTGACATTATGGCACCAAGTTTTAACGGTACATCGCATACCAAAACTACATAATAAATATTATTTGCATACTATTCATATAACGGTAAGCTACACATAAAGTCTATATTTTAAAAATTATATTTAGGGTTCATCCATACTAATATTATAAAGTGTCTGTCTGTTACCTCTCAACGCCCAAACCGCTGAACCGATTTTGCTGTGGTATGGAGATACTTGAGTCCCGAGAAAGGACATATTATACTTTTTATCCCGGAAAATGTACGGTTCCCGCGCGATAAACTAATTTTGGGACGTAATCTAGTTATTGTATAACTATTTTAAATTGATGAACTTTGAAATAGGACACAGTTTTCTTTAGTTGTTTCAGAATGTTTAAAGACGTAATCCCAAACAAAAGATCAACGCTAGAAGAGTTATTAACTTTTTTGCTCTGCAGTCTATATAATAATATGGCATAATATTATTCTTACGTTCGCATACGGTGTGGTAAAGTTACTATCCATACTAATATTATAAATACGAAAGTGTACCAGTCTGTCTGACTGTTGTCTCTTCACGCCCAAACCACTTAACTGATTTGGTTGTTTGAAATGGAGAATAGAAACTTTGTCTATGGAAGAATAGACAAAGTGACAATTATTAGACAAGAGAAAGTGACAGTTAGACAATGGAGATCTACCATTTTGTCGATAAAATCTGTTAACTTATGTCGATTCTTTACAATGTCTACTGTTTTTTTGCTAGCCCTGCTGGAAAACTTAGGTTGTATCTGTACCTACCTGATGTAAGGTAAATTTTCTTGCTCAAACTCAAACTTAGTTCTTGAAAGATTGAGTTTTGTTTGAAGTTTTAAGAAACAACTTAAAAATGCACGTATCCCAGACATAGAGAAAAATTTTTCTGATCGTATAAAATCTTACAATGTAGCATAATAATACTAGATGATGCCCGCAACTCCTTTGCGTCAAAATTCGTTAACTGTGAGAGTTTTTCCGCGATAAAAAGTATCGAGTTTTAGGAAAGGACATACCTTTCCTAAAACTCGAAAGTATCTCCATACCACAGCAAAATCGGATTAGTGGTTTGGGCGTGAAGAGGTAACAGACAGACAGACAGACACATTTTTGCATATATAATATTAGTATGGATTTGCAGCCGTTGCTTTTCATTTAAAAATATTCAAGTTTGTCTCATTTCGTGTCAAAATTTCGAGAGCATCAAGTCATTTTCGTTACGTAACTTCAGATTATTAAATTGAGTGTGATTTCTTTGTGATTGGACAGGAGACGAAATTCTTCATTGAATCATTATTCATTTGCCATTTAGGCCTGATGAAAGACTAAAGGTTATTTAAGTCTTTGCACGATCCGGCAGTTACAATGTAACAATTTGTACCTCTGTTTTGTCAGGCCTGTCCCACTCGCGCCTGTAGGCATCGAACTGTAATGCCCGCTGTACACTCTCGCCGAGAGCTCTCGGGCGAGAGTCTCGTGCGAGAGCCCCTTGCCCGAGTGGGATCATGTACATTCTCACTTAGTTCAATCGCAGTTAAGAACTCAGACAAGATGGACGAAAACGACCATTCACCATGCATCGAAAGATATCATTGTAATCCAAAGATTTATAATCATATTTAATTTTATTTCTCACAGATAATGACTCATAATATCGTTTAATATTGTTATTTTTCTGTTCTACACTGTCCAACGGCGGGACTAGTACTGAAAGACGCGAGAGTGTACAGTAGTGCGCTCGTTTTCTTCGCGAGACCCTTTGTCTCGGGCGCAAAATACCGACAACGGACCGAGAGGGTCCGAGACAGGCGAGACGAGGCGAGCGCACCCATTTACACTCTCGCACTCGGGCCGCCTCGCTGTGTCTCGGCGAGAGTGTACAGCCGGCTTAAGTACCCCGCTAGGGGGGCACTTCAGTAGGGACTCACAGGCGAGCGGTGACGCGCGCGCACGAGTTTTTACTTTTTAGTTAATCGTTGCATACCTGCGTACTTATTCATTCGCTGTCACAGAATTGATAAATTAATCAGATCACAATGGACAATAAAAAAAGGGCAAAGAAATATTGCGCAGTGTTTAATTTTCTTAACACGGAATGTGAACCAAATTTAACTTTCTTTAAACTCCGTAAGAACTTTTTTAAATTGTTATTATTATTATTATTTATTATAGATTTAAATTTTGTACAATTTATTATAGAGTAAAATTACGATTACTTATGATTTAAATAGTTTTAAATACTAGTTGAAGTAGAATATATTAGGTGGGTTACTTGTTTGTAATTGTCAAAAAAACACATTAATAAGATTATTAGTTGTTACTTATTAGTAAGCATCGTAGGTGTACTATTCGAAACCTCATATTTTGTTTACAAAAATAACTTAGTTATGCAAACACTTTAATTAGTAGGTAATATAAGACCAGTTTCAATTATTAAGAATAATAATTAAGATTAATAATAAGTAACGGTAATTATCGAATCTGAGTACGCGTAACACGCGAATTTATGATAATTAAATCTACGTAGTACTTAAGACATACTATCTTAGATTATTTTGAGTTAAATTAAATGTAGTTAAATAAATATAAAGATAATAATATTATTTTTAAAAAGAGACAACCCTAATTTCTTCAGAAAAGGTACGAGTTATGCGATAGAAAGAGAGCGGTGATGTAGGCAAATATGGCACCTAGCACTGCGCGGTCGGAATTTGAACTTTATAGTATCATAGCATGAGTCGTTAATTCTTTAAACGGGTTTCGCCAGTGGGAATTCTGTTGGTACAACTAATATTATATTCTGTGGTTTTGTGTAATTATTATTATTTTTAACAAAAAATTAAAACCGACTTCCAAGGTAAAAACAATATTAACATTAATATGAACTAAAAAGTATTAAATAATTTTTGCTATCTAATAGTGCCTTTTTCCGAATTCGGCTAAACCTTGACCATTTCTGTACTCAATCTTCATTATTTTGAAGGCGGTACCAGATAGCTGAATCTTCAGTCCTCTGACAGAATATTTGAAACTTTTGGAACTGGCACCGACTTCAAAATTATGAAGATTGAGTACAGAAATGGTCAAGGTTTAGCCGAATTCGGAAAAAGGCACTATTAGATAGCAAAAATTATTTAATACTTTTTAGTTCATATTAATGTTAATATTGTTTTTACCTTGGAAGTCGGTTTTAATTTTTTGTTAAAAATAATAATAATTTCACTCTTTTTAGTTACACTAGTAGGTAAACCTTCGCGTATATTTTACGTATCTTATTACACAGTTCACACTCACAAAATAATATATTATCAGTGAAGTGAACATATTGTGCTAAGTAATTTAACAATTTTAATACTTCAAACCCCAAGCGGTCACCGGCGATTGCGATAACAATAGAAAGGCTATTGTGTCTCGTTTTTCCACGATCCAAGGATCTATCAGATAAAAAATTGTATAAACTTGCATAGGATGTAGCGTAGCTACTCATCTAATATATAAAATTCTCGTGTCACAGTTTTCGGTGCCATACTCCTCGGAAACGGCTTGACCGATTCTCATGAAATTATGTGAGCATATTGTGAGGATATTGGTCTGAGAATCGGCCAACATCTATTTTTCATACCAAAAATTATTTATATGGCAAAACAACGTTTGCCGGGACAGCTAGTAATATAATATAATATTATCATAATTATTGACAGCTGTTCTTGTAATCAAGAATTCAATTTCAAATCCATTCAAATCGATACTTAGTGCGCCATCTATCGATTAATAAGTATAACTAATTAAAAAGACACTTATTGACTTTGTTTTGTTTAAATGCTCTTTTTAAAATAACTTTATTTTAATTCTATATTTTGTCTATTAAAATTTTATAAAGTAGTTAGTATAGTATTCGATCTGTATATAAAGTAGTAAAGTATATTCGATCTGGCGTCTTCCGCCACGCGCCACGCGCGGCGCCGCGATACCGTCGCCTCCGCGGCGCTGACCGGTGTATATTTAAACAAAGTGTTGTTATACAGTATAAAATTATTATTATTATTAGTATATCCACACCTATGCCTTGTACTATTATCTATTCTGTGCCATGATACATTGGTGACCTTAACACGACGTGGTAATGATGAAGACGATGATGATGATGATGATGATGATGATTATGATGATGAATATGAGTTGCATAGTAGCATATGCTTTCTGTTCTTAAAACAACGCCGAAACTCCCAAACGTGTATCTATAAGGAGTCAGGAGTTCTCTCAGCATCTTCGAAACCATGGTATACCTTGACCCAATATTTGACTTTTTGGTAGCATATTCTTAGTACACTTCACATAAAACCAAAATCATCATATGTTTCCATATAAATTTCGAGGAGTTCCCTCGATTACTCCTGGATCCCATCATCAGGTCACCACTTTGTGAACATGGTACCAAATTGGAGTAAAACCAAATACAACAAAGCAAAAATTTCGAAAATCGGTTCACAAACGGCGGAGTAATCGATGAACATACAAAAAAAAAAAAAAAAAAAAAAAAAAAAAAAAAAAAAAAAAAAAAAAAAAAAATATCCACAGCCGAACATATAACCTCCTCGTTTTTTGGAAGTCGGTGGTTAAAAATAATCGAAATGTTGTGTAAAAGTCTGCTTTACGTTTTCAGAACTTAACGATATTTTTCCCGTTGCTTTGCTTGCTTTTATAATTGGGAAAAAACTTTGTGTTTTTGATAAGTAGGTACCCAAATCGTTTTAAAGGGGATGCCCACATGAGAAGAAAAGTATTAGTGTGTTTCAAGTTTCAAAATTATTCAAGGATTTGGTTTGCGCATTAATCTAAACAAAGAAATATTTAATTAAGAATCAGACAGACATACACTAGCGCCATACTAATATTAGAACCTTACCTCCTTACTAATAAACGTTGTATAAGCTTTGAATAGTTATACAGTGTTTTGTTCCTGTCACACAAGTGACATTTTTAATTGGATTGAAGAAGACAAAACACTGTATAACTATTCAAAGCTTATACAGCGTTTATTAGTAAGGGGGTTAGTATATTACACTGTGTTAGAACGGATACTAATATAGAATTATCCGATTACAACAGAAATTAACATCAGAATTATACTAGTTGTGATTTGTCCTTGAAATAAGCATCGCCATTTTGAATATTCTTTGTCAGCATCCTGGTTAAAGACATAATCAGACCGTTGGTCTCTTGCGGTTAGCACTCGACCCGACCCTGACATTATGTCGGCCAGTTGAACGACCTACTGTGCCGGCCCTGCGCGCTCAATACCGCGAATGTGTAAGTAACTATTCATAGCCGCCCATTGAGTCGCTATTTTGATGCACTTGGCGCACCCATTGAGGTGTTATTTTTGGATGTACGAAGGTTTGGCTGTGTAAATTGCAATTATGATGTGTGGAGCATAAATATCGTACTAGACTTTACACGCGGGTATGCCCACGATAATGAGGAATTCGGCTTAAGCCGCACATTTTGCGCAAAAAAGTTATCTGTCTTTCTCCAAGTTATAATTTACATAGTAAAGTATTGAAGTAAATAGATGTATGTTGATTGTCCTATCCGTGATAATATTATAGACAGACAGGCCCACTTTCACATTTATAATACGAGTATAGATAGTGATAGATAAATCTCTCGTCTGTCCAGCTCTTACCTGTTTACGTTTTATAACTAAACTACTGAAGGTATTCTGAAAACTTCTGCTAACTACTAGGCTGTATTTATTCCTGCTCGTCGACGCAATTAGCCATGGCATCCAGGCTAAAGGCCCTGATGAGCTAATGCATAATTCAACCATACCCATTTGGTACCACCGTGTTATGGTGCGAGCCTTGTTAGTGCAGGTACCACTTTTTGTCACCAGCTATGGAGTATGTACTAGTATGTTCTGAGTATAGGCTAGTCTCGATGACACATCAAGGAACTGCCATTGAATGTAGTGTCCGTATAGGCCGAGTATAACTTTAAGATTGTTCGATTTTTAAGGTGTCTTTCCGATCCTTGCTGCAAGCGAATGCGACCGACAAAAATTCAAATGAAATGCCACTTTATGTGCTGCAGGTTTCATTTTCTACCGACATTAGTCTAGCGACCCATGCTGCCGCTGCTTTGTAGTGAGTAGTGACATAGACCATAGAGCAAAATGAAACCTATAGATATAAAAATAAAGTTGTGGTATTTTTTTGAAACGTCAAACCGAATTCAAACGCTTTTTGATTGGGCAAAACCGAAAAAAACTGTAGTTTGCATTGCTTGACTTAAGAGATTACAGTTTTGTTGTTTGATATGATCTGAACTGGATTTAATTTGTATTAAAGTTGGGTTTAACTCGCAGAATTGAGCAGGTCTCACTAGCGACTCAGATGATATTTGATACCCACATGGGTGGGCTTGTGAGTTGTGGGCGACGACAAAAAGTAATGGGGCAGTGGACCGGCAAAACCCTGACATGGGAACAAGGGCTTGATAATGCTAGCTGGCTGGATGACCGAGTATAGTGGCGAGACAGTGCTCTCGGCCTGTCAAACTGTCGATTTGCGCTTTCTCACCTCAACACTCGGTCGGTGTAATCAAGGCATAAAATAGCTGTAAGGGTAAGGGTCAGTTACACTGCCACGTTGCCAGGTGAATGAGCCATTTGGAACAGGCAATCCGTAAGCAGCAAGTCAGTAAGTTGGATCTTCTTGCGTAGTAGATAAAGTTGAGTTTTGAAGCATCGCATCGTCGCGTCAATGTGGCGACGATCTCCGTGGCTCAATGGTTAGAATGTGTGGCAACTCAAGCCGGGGGTTGCGGGTTGGAATCCCGCCGACGGAACAAAAAGTTTTTCAATGTTCCTGGGTCATGGATGTGTATTAAATATGACGTGTATGGTATAATAAAAAACCGGCCAAGTGCGAGTCGGACTCGCGCACCGAGGGTTCCGTACAAACCTGCTGACAGCTTAAAGGTATTATAGACCTGAGTATTTGGTATGAATTTCAATTTAATACCTCTACGCGTTTATGAGGAAATGGGTAGTAAGTTTAAAATTATTAAAAAAAAAATATTATGTGATGTAACTAAAAATTTATGGTTTTCGTAATTTTTCCTTTATCTATGCTATAAGACGTTGCTTCGTACCAAATTTCAAGATTCTGAGTTCACGGGAAGCACCTGTAGGTTTTGATTCCCTTGCAAGTGTCGAAAATTTGCGGCATAAACGGCTGTATCTTTTGATTGCGTTGGCTTAGAAGTTTGATTTTTTCACAGCTTCAAGGGACAGTAGACCTGAGTAATTGATATAAATTTCAGCTTCATACCTCCACGCGTTCCTGAGAAAAAGGGTCTTGACAGACGGACGGACGGACAGACGGACAACAAAGTGATCCTATAAGGGTTCCGTTTTTTCCTTTTGAGGTACGGAACCCTAAAAATCCTAAATATATGTATAGTATAAAAGTATTAAATATATTTCCGTTGTCTGGTACCTTTAACACAAGTCCTTCAGGTACTTAGCACGGGGCCAGACTGACGTGGTGTGAAACGTCCATAGATATTATTATTATGTTTGTGTTAAGCAATCCTTGCTCACAGATAATTAAATCCCGGACCTTTGGAAGGCATGCGTGGGTCCGAAGCCAACACGTAGAGACTAGAGGCCCGTTAAACACAGTTTTAATCTAAATGTAATGTGACACTAGCCGGCGACTCCCTGTCCGCACTATGGGAGTACGACCAAGGAGAGCCAGCGGCCAGTGTAGGACTATTGCAGGGAATAGAAAATTAAAATGACACCGGGCTATGGGGGTGAGATGCACTAGCATGTCCACTAGGACTGGATAACTGGGAGCTATAGAAGGACTATGGCATCTGCCGATACAATGTTGTAACATGTATTAAGTTGGCAGACGGTGACTCGCCAACTCTTTGAATGGGCCCCCCGCCCCTCAAAATGGTCGCACGCGCGCGCGGTGCTCCGAGGCGGCAACATTGACGGAGCGGCTTGAGGCAGGAGAGGTGTCACTGGACTTTAAACGCCGATCATTTGCACCCTCAGAGGGTCCCATCACGTCGCCCACTCGCAACTTACGCTTCACATCCTCCCTTCGAACCGAAGCTCTCGCGACTCCACTCTGACCGGCCGGTTAAGGCAAGGCAGAGGTAGGGCCTGGTTCTCCGTCAGTGTTCACTCCGGCCGGCCGGTGAAGGCAAGCCGGAGATGGAGAACAGGGGCTTCCCTGGGAGCACTCGGGTGCGTGGGGTCGCTACTCCCCAACAGCTAGCCACAAGCTGCCCTGCGGGCTTATTATTATTATTAATGTGCAATGTGAAATGGCCTTTAGTTTCGATTGTCGAAATACGAAATGTCGATTTAAGTTATATATATAATATACTTAATACTTTTTTACTATCTAAAAAACAAAAGACAAATCAAAAAATAAATTTTGGGCTCTACTAAAAATTGTGCGTCCAAAACCGCGAATGTGATATCACACTTCAGTAAAACGGAAAAGCTGATAGCAATTTCATCTACAGATAACGATATCGTCACAAAAAGGAAGCGATCTATCACTCTAAATCATTTCCTGCTTAAAACCAATCATGGAATGTCAAACAATAAATTTTACTGCGTAGCTTGTTTATTTTTTTTTTTTTTTTTTTTTTTTATTGGAAAACAAACAAGTATACATAAAGTTACAAAAGAAATTACATACTACACTTAAAATAAACAATAGTATACTCCACTAAGTTTTCACATATTACTAGAAAAAAAATACAATATACTAAACCTAACAGTGCATTAAAACTTTTTTTATTTCATTTCTAAATACATTTTTACCTTTTGCAAATATATCTATGTTAGTAAAGTAGTCATTATAAATTTTAACTAATCTATGTAGAGGCGCGCGTTCACCAGCATTTGTACGACATGTAGTCGTTGCAAATAGTGGGTAAACGCGCGTTTCTCGTCTTAATACAGTCCTAGGGACAATATAGAAAATGTTGCTTACTAATTCTGGACAGTCAATTTTATTGTTTACTAACCCATGTAGCATCATAGTTTGGAGCAGTAAACGTCTTGACTTGAGTGTTAATAATTTGTATTTGTTTAATGATTCCTCATACGGTAATATAGTCTGATGATGATTTTTGTGACATTTATATTGCAAGGTTCTAACAAACTTTCGCTGGATCCTCTCTATATTTTTGTCATATTTAGCATAATATGGGTCCCATATCATACATGCATATTCTACTTGTGGGCGAATCAATGAATTGAATAAATAAATAAAGGTATTTTCTCGCTTAAAATCAAATGAAGCTCTCATGACGAAATTGTACATTTGGAAGGCTTTAGCAACTATTTTATCAATGTGAAGATTTAAATGTAACTTGTAGTCTAAAATGACACCAAGATCGCAAATTTGGGTATCTCTGACTAATATTTCATCACAAAGTGAATAATCAAATTGAAGAGTTTTTTTGTTTTTTGTAAAATGAATGTATTTGCATTTACTAATATTTAACTTGAGGTTGTTTTTAATACAGTATTCCGAGAGTATATTTAAATCATTTTGAAGCAGGCGGCTATCCTCTAGGGATTTAATGGTTTTAAATATTTTTAGATCATCTGCATATAATAAAAACCTACTATTGCGGAAACATGTGTTGATATCATTGATATACAGGATGAATAGTAATGGGCCTAATATTGATCCTTGTGGAACACCCGAAGTAGCCAGAAGTGAATCTGAATGAAATCCATTACATACCACAGTAAGAATACGATTGCTAATATAAGATTGAAGCCAGCGAAATAAGTTGCCTTTGATACCATTGTACGAAATCTTGTTTAATAGAATTTTATGATCTACTCGATCAAAGGCCTTTTTAAAATCGGTATAAATTGTGTCTGTTTGTGATCTAGTATCCAAGTTCTTAAATAAATAATTTGTAAAAATAATTAGATTGGTTGATGTAGATTTTTGCTTTACAAAACCGTGCTGTTCTGGGATGATATTTAGTCTAACAAATTGATATATTTCATGATGGATTAGTTTTTCAAATACTTTAGCAATGCTACAAAGAATAGAAATAGGACGGTAATTTTCTATTTTTTGTCTAGCACCTCCTTTGTAGACAGGTATAATATTAGCTTTTTTCCAGAAGGATACAATAGGACTTAGGAGGCAACAACAAAATTAACATGGGTCCAATTTTGGTAATCCGTAGTATATTTAGTCCGCGCAAATTATTAACGCCGCACCGCTGTGCCGAACGGTGTTAGGTTTTTTCGTTACGGAATTTCTTGATACAGTCGCCGCGCTCAAAGCCTACGATAAAAGCTTAAAAACTAGTTTAAAATCGGTCTACCTATCCTATCCAAATGATGCTACAATGCCAAGGAGTATTTAGGACAGACTGACACGTCAAACTTATGACACCAGGGGTGTTTTGGTCGGTAGTAAAAATATTTTTCAAAACAACAAAAAAAGAAATTACGCAATTTATCCTCAAGTTCGAACTCAGCAAATAAAAACGGCCGGCCAGTTTGGGTAAACAAGTTTCGTGATTGATTCAACCGTAACATTACTTTCTAAGATTACTGTGTCAACAAGTCAACACAACGCGAAAACAACCGCGGGTGTTTCCAATTACGGTAGTCATCATCATCATTCATCACTCATGAGCAGACCCGGAATTATAAATGGGCCGTCACAGGTCACGGTCTAGGGGCGGTAGCATCCTAGAGGGGCGGCAGCATCTTAGGGGGGCAGCAGCATCCGAGAGGGGCGGCAGCATCCTAGAGCGGTGGCAGCATCGGAAATAAAGTGGCCTACTCTTATTCCTACTTCCAATTTTATAAATGCGAAAGTGTGTACCGTGTAATGTCTGTTACCTCATCACGCCCAAATCGATTAATCGATTTGAAATATCCGTGGGAGTCCAGGGAAAGTTTATATTATAGGAGGTAAGTGACACGAAGTTCACCCGGTCATCTAGTATTCGATACAATTATCGCATGCGATAACGTTTATCCCCGGCCTTATCACCGTCTGCCGTCCCAAAGGTCGCACGCATGGCCGACGTCCAACTGAACCATCAATGAAGAATCGCCATTCATAAGCCGCGCGCGCGTTCAACACCGCCGATGTGTGTCTAACCGCGGGTGCGCGCTCAAAACCACGAATGTGCGGTACAAATCACGGGTAAACAAAACCGCGAATGTGGTGCAAGCCGCGGGTGCATCCAAATCTGCGAATGTGCTACGTAGAGCCACGAATGCGCGCTCAAAACCACGAATGAGGCACGTAGACTGTAGACGTAGAGCGAGCTATAAAACAACGTATACGTGAATGCGCGTTCACAACCTCGCATGTGCCAAGGGCATCTTACTTCCTGTGTCATTTGTTAATGCGATATGTAATGTTTATGTAGAGAATATCGTTCAAATCGTCTTAGATAAAGAAAATGAAAATGACTACTTATTAATATTATAAATTCTTGTGATCTATACTAATATTATAAATTATTGTAAAATATTGTGATCTATACTAATATTATAAATTCAGGAGCATATCGGCCTGTCTGTTTGTCTTAATGCTTAACCGCTTAACCGATGTTCATGAAACTTGGTATGGTGATGCATTGAGTCACGGGAAAGGACATAGGATACTTTTCATCCCGGAAACAGGTACAGTTCCCGCACGATAAACGAAATTTTGTGCGAAGACACGAGAGACATCTAGTAAGAACTTCAAAGTAGAAAAGTAGTATTAATAACAATGATTTCGAATAGTATATTGGATACTAAGTATTATATGAACAATATGACATGTAACACCGTTAACTGGCATATTCAATATTCATGGCCTCGTTGGTTCCGCCGCAAGTGGGCCAAACTAACTTGTTCGCACATCATGCTATCTAAACTTCCTATAGGAGGGGTCCGCCGTCCGCGTACCATCATTCCATCGGTTTTGCTCTCACATTTTGAGAATCTTCATCAAACTTATACCTGTAGGCTTAGCATGGTCACCATAGAAGCGGTCTCTACGCAAGAATGGACAAAGTGACAGATTGACAAAGGTAATCCGCCATTTTATCACTAAAATATGTCAGTCAGTTCTTAACTGCTCTCCAAAAGATTCAAATTCCAAAAATTCCCCAACCATTACTCCGCTCCACAACTCAACCAATTCAGAAACTAGGCCAGCTATTCCCAATACCGTTTACCAAAAGGTTCTCAACCACCTTCCAAAAGATTTCAATCCAAATAATTGTCCACCCATCCTCCAAAATCCAATTCCAGAAACTAGGCCAGCCATCGCCAATACGTCCCTCGAAGGTCCCAAGTCCCAATCGTCAGGAAATCACCCTGTCGCCTCCGTTCTGGCAACTCGCCAGCCACACTTTCTACGAGTGTTCACGCCTACGGGCTTCCTCTACGTTCTGCGACTTACACGTAAAATATAGTTGACTACGAGAGATAAATCAGCAGGATATTGCCAAATCGTCGCAAAGATTCCGTGCTGTTGGGATATTCCGAACCAACAGGATCTTGCGAATTTGTGCCTGGGATACAAGTAAAGTCATTCATTGAAGCAATATACAGTCAGTCATTGAAGCAAAGTTCCTGAGATATTGGTGTGGTCACTTTCCAGATACCTGCTACGTTTTTTACTGTATTTCTGAAACTCTCTTTGATGGAATGGACTATACACATAAACTGGATCTAGTAAGAGTAACTGTTAAAAATATTGACATTATCTTATACTATCTGTGCTTACTGTACTTTTATGGGACTTGGTATCAAACAAGAGGACTACCAGAACTATATTCCCTTGGATGTTCGGTCCAGCGTCATGTCCTGTTGACTCTAGATACAGACTTCCAATCTTTAATAGCAAACGGCAGATCTAAATAGCTCCATGGGACATAAACGATTTATGACATCATCAATAACCGACACACAGAAAAACAAACTATTCACTAGCACAGAAACATCTAATGTAAACTATAAAAATATATCACCTATTGAATAATCAAATAACTTGGCAATCGGCCATCCCGAAATGTCCAAGTACCCGCAAAGGGAACAAAAATAAATTCACGAAAAGTGAGATGTAAATTCGCAACCTACCCCAACAAGGAAAAATAAACTTTATCGCCGCTCGACACAGTTGAAAATTCTTTAGGAGGTTACAATTTCATTCGTGACGGATAAAAACCAACTCTATCTCAACGGATTGCGACGCAATTCGAATCGAATCGTCGGTCTTGTATCGTGTTCGCAGCGAACTAATATAGCTCTTATATTTCATTGATAAAAACTATCCAATTCATTCAGGTTTCATTCTTACAGAACGAGGAGAACTATTAGAATACGATATGACAATGAAACTGAATGCCTTTTGTGCAACGACGGAAAAATAGAACAGTGAGCATTAAATGCAACATGATAATCCCTGCTAAGGCGAAAAAAATATCCTGCATTTTTCAAAGGTATTTGTTTAATCACCGCAAATTGGATGCTGCTTGCTACTTGGCGTGTGTAAAAGTAAGTATTTTCCATAAAACGTGGCCTGCGTACTTCCACGCGGTCTGCTCTAGCAAAATCAACCAAGTCACTTTGGAGCCATTGGGATAGAAACAAACCTTTGGCTTTTGTAATATGTATAATAAGTATTAATTTTGAGAAACTTTTAGCCTCACTAGGGCATGGTCCCTAGGTATATCTTCCTCCAATCCTCAGATCCACCTTTTGACTAAGCAGACTATTAAGAGACTGCTTGGTCCTCAGATCCACCTTTTGACTAAGCAGACTATTAAGGGACTGCTTGGTCAAAAGGTGTTATGCCATATAATATGGACCTGAGGATTAAAGGTACGAGGGTGCGTTTTTAAGTTCGCGGAATGGGGGATATGGAGTGAATATAAAAAAATGGTTGCCTGTAAAGTCGGTTTTACGGGCGAAGATTTTACGTGACAACGTGTGGGAGAGAGACGCAAGGCATTCGGCGGGCCTCTCTCTCGTTCGGTGACTCATCGTAACGTTACCGAGCGTTACACTTTTTCATAAGTGACTCCCAGCCGCAACCTAATTTAAGACGTTGTCACGTCAAAAACCCAAATTATTTTTCCTTTTCAATATAGTTATCTGCAAGACGGATACATTACTCAGATCTTTCAATCAAATTATTTATACCTTCATAAAAAAATGTTTTGTCCAAACCCTTAAAATGCGCCGAAACTGCCTCCTTAACTTCGTGATCGGTGGATTTTTTTTTACCCCGCAGCTCTTTTTTACAACAAATAATAATCACTGGGGGCCAGGTCTGGACTGTAGGGGGGGTGATTTAAAATATCGAAGCCCACCTTATGCAGGGCAGCCAACGCAACGCGGCTCTTGTGGACGGACGCGTTGTCGTGGAAAAGCAGCACACCTTTTGTCAATTTTCCCCGTCTTTTCTCTTTAACGGCTTCTTTTAGTCGCGCTAATATTGATGCGTAGTATTCTCCGGTTATACAAACACCTTTACCTTTGTAATCAATTAATAATATTTCTTCTGAGTCCCAAAAGACCGTTGCCCGTTCCCAGCTTCCCAGCGTCTTCAAGGGACTCTCTTCCTTGTTTAAATAAACTATACCACTTGTAAACCATGGTTTTTCATAGACAACATTAAACGGTTAAAAAAGGACTCCTCAAAACCTGTCCCGATACCAAATATTATTATTCCTTTTCTCTGGGAAATATTCTGAATGGCAAACATTTTCGGAGTTATTTGAGTTACTCATACACAAAAAGTTATATTACCTTAAGAGCTACGTTATAGGAGAACCGGAGCAACTGTTGCGACATGTACCCATAACTGAGGCGAATTACGAGAAGAGTTGGGATATGATGAAAAGGAGATACAGCAACAAACGTTACCTGGCGAATAATATATTGACAAGATTGATTGACCAAGAAAAAATAAGATTTGAAAGTAGAAAATGCATTAGGCAATTACTTGACACCACTAGCGAGTGTATGAGTGCATTGGCAAATTTAAATTTCGACGTATCTACCTGGGACTTATTCATAGTTTACCTTGTCACTGAAAGGTTTGACCGCGAGTCCAAAAAGCTGTGGGAGCAGAATGTGAGCGATAATTTGCAGGATATTCCTAGTTTACAGGACCTTTATACATTTATGGAAGCAAGATTTAGGACATTGGAGCATTTGGAATTGAGAGAGAGAAAACCTGAGAAATCAGAAAGAGAAAAAGTATATAAAGAGAAGACTCACGTCTTCCATGTTGCCGCTGTAGTGTACAGCGGCAACATGGAAGACGTGAGTCTTCTCTTTATATACTTTTTCTCTTTCTGATTTCTCTATTTTGTTATTTTGATTATTTTTATATTAACGCTGAATATATTTAGAGATTGTTATAATTGTTATATTAATTACTGTACCTAAAAAAAGATACTGTTTATAACTTATAGCATCTTATTATTTTTGAGACACCTTGCTAGGAACATGTTGTATCAATGAAGAGAAAGCAATACAATAGTTATGAATGCTATATTTAACATATACATTCATGGTGGGGGAGTGTTTAATGTATTATTGACATATGACAAGATATGACACTTAGGAATATGGTTTTGTAACGAGAAAGAGCTCCTAGTATTAATGTGGAAAAAAAATATGTAAACCAAGACTTTCAGTCTTTTCTTCAGAGGGTATAGGCCATGTATAGAGGCGATGGGTAAATACCTAATCTTCTCATGACTCATTTGGGTATATACAACCTATAGGATTAACCAACGAAATAAGAAGTGTATGTGACCTACCTGCTTTTAAAAAGAAATGGGCTAGTTATTATTGGCTACAGAGAAATGCCAAAGTCTAAATAAAAGATAAGTGCCGTGAATATGCCTTTTATATGTTAGGAATTGCTGGACAATACCAGAGGAATTACAGTATTATAACTTCTTAAAAGTATGTTATTTGCATAGACGTTTTAATATTGCAGTAGTCTAATTAATTTTTAAAAAGTAATTTTCTACCAATAAATTTCAGCATAGCAATCGAAATGATGGCGATTTCATGCATTTTGATCTCGCTTCACTATCGAAGGCTTGACGGAGTTGACCTTGTTGAAAAAGCAGTGACGATTCGAAAGAGCTCATCCACAATCTTGGCAGGAACTTCAAAATAGGGGTCAACAAACTCTACAAGGTTATTTATTTTTTATCATACACACATAATCTTTTTATATAAAACACACGATTACGTATACATGTTGTTTATGAGTGTGTTTTCATGGTACGAAAATAAATACTTGGCTCGATTTAACAATGAAAGATCATCTACGTAAAACACCAACAAGGCATCACGCCTTCCACGTTGGCCCATGTTGGCACATTACAAGCGATAACGAACTTAAAGAGTGAGCATATTCGTTTAAAAACATTTCCCAAGATCGACGTCGATTATGCATACCACAGTTTTGCATCATCCATGATAGCCCAATGTGGAAAGACAGAGTTCTGATAAATTCATAAAACAAATAGATGACAGGGAACAAACAAACAAACACACAGGGAACAGTGAATTCTCAGGGATAAAAAGTATCCTATGTCCTTTCCCGGGACACAAAATATCTCCAGACCCAGCAAAATCAGTTCAGCGGTCCTGTAAAACAATTTAATTATCGAACACACCTTCAAGAGTGTCGATGGTTTATTTGTACGACAGTTACGATCCAAATTAACAAGCAATAAAACACGCATAGCTTAATTAAGACGCCCCTGTAGAGCGTGGGTAGTTTAAAAAAACTCCCACCCACCAGATCTCTATCTTCAATATAAAACGGTTTGGCTGGTTCAATGTTTTATCTTTAACTTAATCTTGTAAGCACAGCTTGGATATAAGTTAGCCTTTTTATGGCCAATATTATTGGCCCGCTGTTAATCCCCAGGATTTGAGTAATTCCATATAACATAATCGGCTCGCCAGCAGTCAGCACACACACCATGGCTAGTTTCTGACGTCTCTCAAAGTCACTGTCATCCATGACATGAGTGCACGAGACAATATTGTTATTATGGATCCAATACACCTCACCCACCACAAATTACCACTACTGCAACTCCTGTGTCGCCAGGATCAAACTGATAATAGAAGTTACCTGCTAAAGTATGTATTAAGGTACAAGTTAGCAGAGATGTCGCAACTACATACATTACTGGTTTCCATTTTCTGTGAAATTCCCTCATTAGTTAGCGACAGTAAGCCAGCGAGGAAATTACATAGAATTTCATAGTAACAAGTTCCGCTACCAACTTGTTTAAGACAATTTTAAACTTAAACACAACATCCAAATAAAAATACATGTGCACTCGGGGACTGCCGCGGTAAAGCTATTGCAAAGCAATAGCATAGCTAGTCGTACACAGACACCGTACCGAAGTCTGCTGAACTAAAACGACGTTAGACGATGCACGGCTTTCAAGTTTCAACGCTGGACCGCTGTGCCGGTCGCAGTGGGGTTGTTAAGGTTTTTTCGTAACGGAATTTCTGATTGATCGGATTAACAGCATTCAAGAACAAACATTTGCCCTAAATCTAGAAGCAATCGAAATCGCATTTCATTGAAATGCCACGTCTATCCAATTTCTAGTTCTGCCGTCACCGAATACCGCTCGGTCCGGGTGCACGGAGCGACTTGAATGTCAAAGGAGCTGGCATTTGGACCGTCACGGAACCGCTGGTGGCGGATTTGATGCAATTTTAAAGCTGGTCGCATACACATTACATTGGTTTTACGTATTCGGTTTCCGAATTTGTTGGCCATATTCGGGCATCCGAATGCATAGAATCCGTAGAAAATACATAAGGTAACTGACACACGTCCGCTCTTGTCCGAACGGAACGAAATTCGCACGTACGTTTCGTGCAAGCCGGCGCGTTCCCGAAAGAAAAACTAACGCGTGCGCTAGTCGCACGGAATTCCAAATCAAAATTCCGTATTAGGAAATCGAATACGGCAAACGGCTGTATGCGACCAGCGTTAAACGTGACAGCGAATGGGGATCATAAGCATCGGAGGTTACACCTAGTTTTAGGTGCAGCAGAATTTTCCCACGCGATTAACGAATTATGACGCAACGGAGTTGCGGGTGTCATCTGATCAAATAATAATTAATAATTATGCTATAGATATCACATAAATGAACAGCCAAGTACATACTGAAATAAGCTACTCTCAATCTCGCAGAACTTTCAACATGATTGTAACTTCAATGGGGATTGTCCATTTTTTTTTAATTTTGCTCATTACAAAAACATTTCGAGGAATAAGGTCAGTGATCGTTTTTCTGTATATAAACGAAAAAAATACCCATTAGTTACTTATATTTTTGAACAAATATGTTTAACCTTAGTTTGACCTTCAATGGCGTTAAATTAGCAATAAATTCGATCAACATTACGTTTCGAACTTTTGGTAAGTTTCTCGTATCAACTTTCACATAATGATAACTTGCATAAGACGAACCAGCCATTATAAATAAGATTGAAAGGAAAAAAAACATACTACAGAGGTCAAATGGGCGCCGATGATGACGTCAGAGCGAAACTTTAAAAATTTATTGAGAAAAAACTAGCCAATGGATTTCAAAATTATTTAATTTATATTCTTAAAATACCCTATTTTAACGAAAAAAAATATAAAAAGTACATGTGATTTTTTTTGGACAATGCCCATTAGGTGGGAGGTAAATCTATTATAGATGTTACAACCATAACACGGAGAACAGAGCAAGCACTAATAGTTGCTAAACTGGAGCAAAAGCTGAAACCACATTAGATCAGAACGAGACAACTCTAGGAATAAGAGAGAGACGGCAGACCAAAGTTTCCCCACAACTCGACAATTTAATTTTCGAGACGCGGTGCAGTATGAAATTGACATATTGAAACCGGCGAAGAACTCATTACAACTTGCACCAGGCAATCATACGACGTACGATTTAAGTTTAAAAACTACTTCAAGTTTTATGACCTAGTAGTTATGAGAGGGCATCACTCAAGCGCCAACAGTTAGAAAGTAATTACAGCGACTGTAAATACAGTGTTGTGGCCTGGTCCTTCAGATCTTAATTCTTAATGTCTTAATTAAGATCTTAAGTGTCTAAACACACTAGGCTGAATTACGCCGGCGTAATTTCAGCCGCAAATGTCAAACGCATACAAAACGCGACGTAATAGTGTGTCACCCCTCGTATTCGGCCCGTATTTTGTATGCAATTTAAACGCGGCGGAATTTTCGCCGGCGTATTTTAGCCTAGTGTGTTTAGACCCTAAAGCGCTTATTCCATTTCACTAAATTTAGATATCTAAATGATTTAGTGACTAAATTTAGTCAAGTGGAATAACATTAAGAAAGTTACTAAATGTTATTCCACTAAATTTAGTCATTACATTTAGATATCTAAATTTAGTGAAATGGAATAAGCGCTTAAGGGCCAGGCCACAACACTGCGTTGCGGTGTCGTATCGCAAGAACAACATCATATGCGATGCGTTGTCATAACGCAAAAATTTTATCGGAAATGTCGCTGTCGCATCGCAAATTTCAACGATGCGTTCTGCGACGTCGTAGATTTTATGATGCGGCGCCGCAACGCATTGTCGTGGCCTGGCCCTGTAAAGGGAAGGGAAAAAGAGGAACGCATTGCTCTTGTTTTAAGCCCTTTGAGACATAAAAACAAAATCAGGTAAGACCTCGATACGCACAAAAAGTGAAACGATATCTGGGACATTGAAATGGATATCTTACGTAGTCAACCGCAAAATTATCGAACACAAATCTACAAACAGATTTTTTTACATGGGGAAAGTGTCTGTCTATCTGTTACCTCTTCACGCCCAAACCGCTGAAGCCTGAACCATTTTTGCTAAAATTTGGTATGGATATATTTTGAGTCCCGCTAAAGGAAATAGGATACCTTTTATCCCGGAAAAAATTACGGTTCCCACGCACAGTGTACGGAGGAGACGAAAAATCGGAAATTTTCTATTTTATTCAATTTTGAATAGGCATTAATATTATGAATGCGAGAGTAGAACACCCGCGTGTCAATTCGAAATAGTTTTGATGCTACGAGCTACCAAAGTTTAGCGTTTTTTTGCGGCCCGAAAGGGAAAAATCCATATTTCTCCAAAACTTTTACGTCATAAATAAAATTTTGTATTCCACCTGAAAGCCTATTAAATAAGGTATATTTCAAGATTTTTTCTTGATTCGTCGTGTCAATATTTTACATACAATAAAATAGTTTTCATTTTTAGGTTTTATTTTTTTTTATCCAAAACTAAACAAAAGATGCAATCGAAAATATCGATAAATTAAAGGTATAGGAGCATTTTATACGCACAAAAAAAATCACCCGTGAGATCCGTTTACAACCACTGCTACATCAATTTATTTAATTTACAAACTTAATTGACAACAGGGTTATCAAACGACGCAACGCAGTATTATTTGTAGTCTTTTCGTTTTCGCGTGACCATCACTTACCTTGATTTTTTTTAATAAATACTAGAAATAATATTAATTGTTTGAAGTATTACGAACTGATATCCGATTTTTTTACCGACTTTTAAAAAAGAGGAGGTTTTATATTTTTTCTAAGACTTATTTTTGATAATTTCAAATATACTCATTAAAAGCGTATATAACTTTCATACTATAAATGTTAATATATTATGTGACTATTTCTATTGCATTATTGACAGCCATCCATTGAATGACGTATGGTGGCAGCCCTAGCGTAGGATTTCACGATCAAATATCTCCAGTTGTAAACGGATCTTACAGGTGATTTTTTTTTGTGCGTATAGAATGCTTGTATACCTTTAATTTGTCGGTATTTTCGATTGCATCTTTTGTTTGGTTTTGGATTAAAAAAATAAAAACCTAAAAATGAAAACTATTTTATTGTAGGTAAAATATCGACACGGCGGATTAGGAAAAAAGCTTGAAATATACCTTATTTAATAGGCTTTCAGGTGGAATACAAATTTTTATTTATAACGTAAACATTTTGGAGGTAAATGGTTTTTTCGCTTCCGGGTCGCAAAAAATCGCTAAAATTTGGTAGCTCGTAGCATCAAAACTATTTGGGATTGACACGCGGGTGTTCTACTCTCGCATTCGTAATACTAATGCCCATTCAAAATTGAAGAAAAAAAAATCCGATTTTTTGTCTCCTCCGTACACTGTGCCACGTAATAAACGAGTTTTGAACGTCATCTAGTATTTTGTCATCCTTCAAAAAGTCAGCTACATGAGCTATTTCGTCCGTCAAAACCACCAACTTTAAGATGTCCATTTAGATACCATCCCTATTTTTAGCACTTCCAAAATCACCCAAAGCATCTATGGATAACGTAACCTTTGCCACCCCTCAAAAATCAGATACATGAGCTATTTCGTCCATCAGTAGTCAGAACCACCAACTTCGAGGTCCATTTAGATACTATGCTTATTTTTAGCTCTCCCACTGCATTGCGTACATTCATTCAGAATGCATATATTTAGGTTGGCTGTTCACAACTCCAGTAGTAGGTAATCAGGCCGCACATTACAAAGGCACTATAAATAGCATGGAGACACTTTTATAAGCAGGCTAGCTGTCGCTGGCGGTTTTGCTTGAGTTAAATGTTCGAAATTCGTCGGTTTTCTCCATCAGAACAACCAAGGAAGGTGTCAAATTAAGACAAATTGTTATTTCTGTAAGCGGTTTTCAGATAGCTACTTTTAGGGTTTTGTACCCCAAGGGTTAAAACGGGACCCTATTATTGAGACTTCGATGTCTGTCCGTCTGTCTGTCTGTCTCCAGGCTGTGTCTGAAGAACAGCTGTAAATAGACTTCTGAAATTTTTGCAGATTATGTATTTCTGATGCCGCTATGGCGCAGCGCAGACGACAGACTATTCGTGACGCACTTTTTAGTCCGTGGAAATAGAACGTATGCAATTTTATGCCATCACGGATAGTATGTCGTGTGCGCTGCGCCCACAGAAATAAGATCTAGATAGAAGCGCCATGTCGCTCCATTTGTATGAACACGAGCGTGTCACTTTTTCATACCTACTGTGACGTCACAAGAGCGCTTTAGTGATGGGAATACACGTACGTGCGGAATCGATTCAAAGGAATCGCCGCGCCCCGCCTCTTTTGCCATTTTAATAGGTATATCGATTTTTTATCGATTATTATTCGAGTTCATAGACAGAGGAATGATAAATCTTAAGATACGTGCTTGCCAGGACAGCTAGTAATTATACTTTTACTTAGATTTTAAATTAACAAAAAAATATAAGAAAACTTTTACGTAGATTTTAAATAAAATAAAAAAATAAGAAAAATTAAGAAAAATCAAGCACAGTAAACTTAGTACAAAATTTTAGAGAAATAATGCACGCTCCGCTACTAATCACGCCATTTTATATCATCCCCTCCTCTCTCCTCGCCTCTCCCGCCAGTCTCCTCTGCTGCACCCTTCACCCCTCCTCCGATTACCGCACCACTCCACTCCGCCCGTTACAATATATAAAACTAGCTGTTGCCCGCGACTTCGTCCGCGTGGACTTCAGTTTATAGCGCGCGATGTCAACAAAATTTAAGCTTTTATAAAAAAACCCTAGTACCCATTAAATCAAAACACCCAAAAACAGCTGTGCACATAACTTATTTAATTTTTTAATATTAAACTTTATTTATGCCAAACAAAGTATATTTACACAACTTTACCCATAAACTATTTATCATTGATAGATTTAAGGTTACGTCACTGCATAGATAAAGTACTGAGTTATTTAATAACGTAACAAAGTAACAATCGAAAAAATCGAAAACCTGATGTAAGATGATACCACCTCTAAAGTCGGCACTACATATAGGCGAACGCGTTGGCCAACGCGTTGGCCAACGTGTTGGCCCAATGTGTAGAACGGGCGACTCGCGCGTTGGCGGTAGGTATTTAGACGTTGGCCGACGCGTTTTGTCGGCACTACATATAGGCGAACGCGTTGGCCGACGCGTTGGCCAATGCGTTGGCTAACGCGTTCGCCTATTTGTAGTGCCGACATTATAGAAAGACATTTGAGCAAGCGTCATCGCGATGTAGGTGACGGTACGGCGCCATCTATTATGAATTTTTGGAACTTACTTAATTTGAACAAATTTACGCATTTTCACCCTCTTACAACTATTTTTGCAGTTAAAAAGTAGCCTATGTCCTTTCTCAGGCTTTAGACTATCTGTGTACAAAATTTCATTACAATCGGTTCGGTAGTTTTGGCGTGAAAGCGAGACAGACCAGATTTTAAGTTGGAAAAAACAGTTAATAATATGAGGTAAGTCCATTAAAGATTATTATTTTTAACAAAAAATGAAAACTGACTTCCAATGTAAAAACAATCGTAATATGAACTAAAATGTATTAAATAACTCTTACTCTTTAATAGTGCCTCTTTCAGAATTTGTCTAAATATCAACTATTTCTGTACATACTCTACTATACTCTTCATTATTTTGAAGTCGGTACCAGCTAATATAATCGTGAGTTCAGTAATGACAGAATATCTGAAACTTTTGGGACTGGTACCGACTTCAAAGTAATGAAGACTGTAGTATGTACCTAAGTACAGAAAAATACAACACAAAAATAATTTTGAAAATCGGACCACAAACGGCTGAGTAATCGTTGAACATACAAAAAAAAAGATACATACAGCCGAACGTATTACCTCCTCCTTTTTGTAAGTCGGTCAAAAAGTTTGATACAAAATCTGACCTCCTCTTTGGTCCCCTTAGAGGGGTGGGGAGAATTTTTTTTATACACCAGATGTTAAGTTGGAATAAGACAAATATATCTGCGAAAACCGCATTCACATCGGATCAGTAGTTTTCGTGTGATAGTGGAACAAACATATAGACAGCCAGACAGACAGTAGACAAAAACTAACTACAGTTTTGGCTTATATAGCGATGTAGTGACAGTTGACACCCTCCGCTTATTATTTTTTTAATACCTTTAATGTACAAATTTTTTATTTCTACAGTTTTATTATATGTATAGAAATATAATTACCGAGTCACAAAATATCCCAAAGCGAACATTATCATTCCTCTGTTTCATGTCTGTTTCGAAAATCGATTAATTAGAATCGAGAATATGTACAACACTATTTGCTTTATTTGACAGAAAAATGAGAATATTGACTGTACCTCGAAACTAAGCGATGAGTGAAGTATCGATTGTTTTATTTCCATTGCGCGCTCAATAGCGGACAAACAGAACGGGCTCTATAATTTTCTAACTAAAGCGGCACTGTATTATGAATCATGCGGTACACACGCAGTTACGTATTTCATGGTAAAAACTACAGCCACAATAGGGATTGCAAAAAACGGATTTTTAAAAAAATCCGGATTTTCGGATTTTTTCATCTTCAAATCCGGATTATCCGGATAATCCGGATTTTTGTACATTTTTAAATATTTTTGGTAAACAGCTCTAAATGTGAGTTATTTTCTTATTATTTCTTTATTGAACATTCATTTTAAAAGTGCAAAATAAAATGTCTTAAAAATTATCACTTTTCTTAACTTAGCGATGTGAAAATCGCTAAGTTAAGAAAAAAGGAGAAGACTAAAATAACAGTACGTAACTGGTACTTTTTAACAACTTAAAAATACCTTGATTTTTTTAACTATTTAAAAATGTGAAATTTTAGTTAATAAGAAAATCCTAAGCAATCTCCCCTTTTCGGACATCATCAAATTATGCTCCAAGATCTGCAAGCCTCTAGTGGAACTGACAAAAATAGGTCAAAGACACAAACAATGATCAACATAACGGGACGTAGGATTGAGGTAGACGAGCAAAAAATTCACCATGTCAACGAGTACCTGCACTTGGGCCAATTAGTTTCTTATGACTACAGAAAAGCAGAAAAACTGGTCCATGAAGAATAGTGACTTACCAATCTCACTGAAGGGCAGACCTTGTTGATATATGTATTTCGCTCGTCATAACCAACAATGCGCAAACACGATCATTGACCGATTTAAGATTTACAAAAGTTCGAACTCAGGGTTTGCCAAAGAGCAATAGAGCTCAAATCTCAACAAAATAAAAAAAGGTAATGTGCTCCAAAAATAGAATCAGAGACGTAGGAATTAAAACGGCCAAGCTAAAGTTGCATTGGGCTGGTCACGTTGTCCGCATACATCTACGCTGGTTATCGACCGAGTGGTAATCCTTCTATTATTATAGGCCTAAGATAGCGCTATGCTCTGAAGGTGTTTTTTTCCTCCGACAGCAGATCACTGTAATCCGACGTTACGGCGATCCTTGAGGATCTATTGTGACTCCTTCGTATTAGAGTACCGTCCCCAAACCAGTGCTGCCCATAAATTTAACAATGTGATTTGGATTGTTAACACAAATTTCCTCTTTAGTAAATTAGGAGAGTTTTGCTCTGTAGTAGAGCAGTAGAGTCAAGTAGAAGGTGAATAGGTGTGTCAAAAGCTATTAACACCTATTCTATGAAGGTGCTTGTTCAGTTTACATTGTCCAATTAGGCTTCTGGCAACTACTAGCCAACTCGTCAGCGGTTACGTTACCAATGAGAAACCAACGATTGCGAAGACTTTAGTCTAGGACACGGTTATAAACTCCCCACTGGAGGCATATCAGCTGGGCTTGCAAACGGTGACGCTGGGCAAGATAAGTGAAAGATTCGGGCAGCGCCTTTGCCTAGCAGTTAGATAGTATATTTATATTTAGGATATTGCACAGAATAATTACTTAAAATAATTATTTAAAATTTAAATCAACATATTTTCGTCATATTATAAACTTTCTTTATTCCATTATTTAATTAGACAGAATCACAGATCGGCAATCGGCATTGGTTACGTAAACAATAATAACTTATAATTATAACCTCAATGTAAACAAAAGCAACATATTTTAGAAAAAACATTGTATTCAATACTAAAATGTTCTAAAATAATTGTAAATATATCATAGTTGCATTTATATTATCATATTATAGAAAACAGAATAAATTTAGTAAAATAAGAGCTAGGTTATAAGAAATTAAAATATGTCGTTATTTCTTATAAATAAAATAAAGAAATGTAAAGGAATATAGTTATAACCACCAAGTAACTACACAATGGAATGTTAGACATACGGAATTCTGACTTTGGTACGAGTAGACCACGCAAAGTTGTAATAGCGCCTTTAAACAAATGTGAATTTGTATGTCAGATATTACACAATACATTTAAATTAATTTTATACTACGTAAAAGCTTCTTTTTCATAATTTTTATCTTAAATTCGAAAAAACCGAAAATCCGGATTTTGAGCAATAAAAATCCGGATTTTTCATAGGCCCAAAAAATCCGGATTATCCGGATTTTTCGGATTTCGAAGTATCCGGATTGCAATCCCTAGCCACACACGATTTACATTAAATAATTGATTTTAAAATAAAGGACACATGATTTAATAATAAAATTACTTACCGATGATAAGAAACGTGTCCACTATTTAGACCAACGTTTTTAGTCCAATTTCCACAGCCCAATAAGGCACAACTAGGCATTTTTAGAATTCCGATTGACGTCCGATTCCGATAACGGTGGAGCGCAGACTAAAGAACAGACTTTCGAAAGAATATACTTTATACTCTTTTGAGAACGCGATGGCACGCGAAGTACATACACATGCGGGATCTAATAAGATAGGAGATCTGTGGCTGCGCCAATAACAAACACTAAAGTCAGTATTACTTTCGCTCTATTAGCGGTACAGACCTTTGTGCACGACTCGCGAATTCGACTCGCTATTGGTCGATTACTTCTTTTATACAGCAATTGGTGACACAAAATTTCTGCTTTAGCACTTGCCGTAACTTAGATAGCAATAATAATAGTATGTTTGTATGTTCTTAAAAAAAGTCACAAATTCCCCACCCAACAAAAGTTATTCAACCCAAGTTTAGCGTCTCCAACTCTCCGGTCAAGCGGACCCAGATCTAAACTCATACCCCATTCATACATTTTTCAGATTTATACATTCAGTAAATCGCATCAACCCTTCCAAAGGGCGGAAATTTAATTACACGGGGCTAAGGGCTTTCACATTCGACGTTAAAACTCAGCTGAAAAGGTACTTGTTTACTACGTAATGTCATACTTGAGTTCTATTTTTAACCTGGGGATCTCTTGACTTTTAACTTTTGCAGTACACTCACGAGTTACTTTTGCATTACACTATTTCACGACTATACGCTGCGTGCGTGACTTTCGAGGGATCGGGATTTAAGGACGTCGAAGTTTTTTTTCTGGACATTTTTGACAAAAGGTGTACTCAGTTGAAACAACAATTTATATCATGGAAACTGGCTTCTCCAGACGTAGGTACTGTCGTGAAGCCAAGCCCTGCAAAGACAGCGCTCGCAATTCGCATTGAGACAGAAGTGGTCCAAATTATTTGGTAGTCGTCACTTTTGTCACAATTCTGTTTCGCCTCGGTTTTTCTTTACGACATCCATTTGCAAGAATGCAGTAATGGCTTCTCCTTTCTGAGTGGTCTCTAAAGTTAAACCCACACAATGATTGTACATGCCAAATGTCTTGTTATTGAATCAAGTCTTCAACATACGATAACTTGAACATAATACAGTCATATCAATAATTGGAACACGGTTATTGTGTCAGTGTATCGAACTCTACACGGTTCTGAATCAATAAAGTACAATAGAGATAACAAAGGTAATTGTGATCAGGTGCAGTGGCCTGTCATGTGTATTGACGAAGGTATACGCTATTCCTTAATACAATCATTCCCAAAGTGTGCTCAGCGGAGCCCGGGGGCTTCCCAACGGCCCTGTGAGGGGAGCAAGCGATCCAATACTTATATATTGCATAGCTTTTATCGCGGCCTTTAAGAGCGCCGACCGTATCAATAAATCCCGTAAAACCCTAACACAAACCCACTCCGAGCGACGTCGGTGCAGCTTTGCTAGAATTCGGCACGGTGTTTGTGTGCGACTAGCGTAAGCGAATTATAACACACGTAGTTTTTTATTAGAAATAAGACAAAACATTTTTTGGGGCTCCGACAAAAATTACACTTCTTAAAAGGGTTACGACTTACGACAACAAAAATTTTAAGAACCGCTTAATACATACCTACATGGATCTTACTAATTTCACCGTAGTCGGGTAAAAAAACGAGTCCAAGAAGCGCATGCGATGACAAATTCGTCCGACGCGACGCGAGAAAAAAACGACCACCGTACAAATGTACATCCTACATGGCAGGATGCGCGGTTCCCTGGTGTAATGAGCGTCCTGTTGACTCATAGCGTGTTATAGTACTGCCGTGGGTTCCTTGGAGTTCAGGGCTTTTTAATGGGGCCAAAGGTTTGGTAGATGTTCTTAGTTGTTTAACACCATGCAGTGTCCAGAACTTTGCCGAAACGGGGAGTAAAGCACCATGGGGTTTTAGCGGGTAGCTCCTACGAGGAGTCGTCCAAATATTTGCTGGAAACGCCTTTTAATCCTATAGTATAGTAGGATAAATTTCCTAAAAGTGCAGTTGTAAAACGGATGAAGAAGTATTTTCAGCGTTTTGATCGCCTGCCGAAACGCTCATCAAGTAATGAATATTACGATTTACGATTATAGTTGGGGAGATTTGGTTGAAAAGTGGGTTTAAAGTTGCTCTAGGAGGACAAAAACGGGACCCTATTACCGAGACTTCGATGTCTGTTCTGTCTCCAGGCTGTAACTCAAGAATGGTAATAGCTAGAAAGAGAAATTTCCACAGATTATGCATTTCTGTTGCCACTGTAACAACAAATACTAAAAACAAAATAAATTAAATATTTAAGGGGGGCTCCCATACAACAAATGTGATTTTTCAAACATTTTTTGCTCGGTATCAATGATGACAACAGGTAGGCACTTGAAATTTTTACAGAAGCCTTAATTATATATGTGCACTTTAATAATTAATAATCATATTTAGTAAAATAAAAATTTAAGGGAGCCCCCCTTAAATTTTTATACAAAAAACACAATTTTTGGCCTATTTTTGGCTCTATAACGGTATAACCCTTTGTGCGTGAGTCCGACTCGCACTTGGCCGATTATTTGAATCACTGGTCTGCACAAAATATTGTCTATTTTTCTAGTACTAACAAGGACAATACCGATAACTGTTATCAGTGTTCCGGCTTACGCTATCACAATCGATATCCGCGTTATCAGCGATAGCGGAAGTCTAGTTCATTCATAAGTTCTTATGAATAGATGACTACGCCATTAAAGACAAAATCTAACAAAACAAAAACACCGCACGTATCAGGGGAGGAAGACACTTCTGTATTCAAATGGAACTTTCTATGTTTGTCTGTCTGTTATCTGTTCACGTCCAAACCACTGAAACGATTTTGCTGAAATTTGGTATGAAGATACTTTGAATCCCGGGAAAATATATACGATTCCGGCGTCATAAACCAACTTTTCTTTATCACGCCACCTCCGGACGCCTTTTCTAATAAATTACTTTCAGATACACCTTGTTCAATTCAAAACAATCGATCCACGACTCTTCAATTCAGACAAAATATAGCCCCACCATCTTTATTTTCCCTCTTAATTATCCGAACGAGCTCTCGAAACGGGAATTAATTACCAACATACACAACAGCCTTTTAAATATCGCGTGACCTGAATATATGTGGGCTGTAACATAGCCAGCAGTAGGTCATACATATAATATAGTAAATTATTTCCTTTGGTCCTACATTAGCTGAACTGAGAAAGTTCTAGCTGGCCTGGATACACTGACCGAGTAGAATGGCAGTGCCCTCGGCCCAACACTCGGTATGTTTTACACGGTACTCGGCCGAGGGTACTGTCTCGTCACTCTTCTCGGTAGATGTAACCAGGCCTTGTACCATGAAACTGTTTTGAGACTCAAATAATCGGACGAGAATGCCGCGTCCTGCTCTAACAAACGTGAAATGACGTTTGTCAGAGCAGGACGCGGCATTCTCGTCCGATTTTTGAGCCTCAAAACAGTTTCGTAGTAGGCCTACTGGCCCTTAGTTTCATCCGTTCCAATGGAGGAACTATAAACCAAATGACAAGCTTAATCCACTTAAGTCGTAACGCCTTCTCGGTTAGGTTCAGTGGTTTAGACTAGTTTAGAGCGTGGCTTTTGACTCGGTCGTGGTCGATTCCCGCGTTGAAAAATTTTTGCCTCCAAGTATACAAGTACAGGCTGATCACTAGATTTTCTGACAAGCAGATCCATGCGTCAGATGGGCATATTATAATAAGTCCTGACTCCTGCGCCAGTCGTGTCGGTCATCCGTCCCACTCACGAGAGTGAAGGAAGAGAAAATTTTCTTGTATATGGGTTTGAGCCAAAATAAATGTACCTTTCTCACATGACTCCTGTGAGAAACATTTTTCACGTTTCTCACGAAAATCAAAAACGTTTCTCACATTTCTCACAAAGATGCGTTCACATAGGTAACTTTTTACTGATGAACAAATAGGTACCTATGACATATTATGAATTATGCTTCGATCACTAATATACAAGATACACAATCCGCGGCAAAAAACGACCTCACCAAAAGAGCACCAAACTCAACATTCTGGTGCACTTTTGATTTAGTAGTGCTCGAACGCTCCGCCGGGAAACATGCCTCGGTGCGCGTTTAATAATTGTAGAAATCATACGTCTAAAACCAAAAAAAAGGATGGAATTTCATATTTCCGGTAAGTATTAATTTTATCCTAATATATTTCTTACAATTGTATTGTAAATATTGGTATTTCTTTAAGAAATCACCAAAAGACAGTTTTAAAATTAAGTTGTAAATAAATCAACACCAGGTATAAACCATCTCAATTGCGAATACTCATACTAAAGGTACTTATCGTAGTTTATCATGCCCACTTGAAATGTTCGGGTTATAAGCTATGTTTCTGTTCCATTTGATGGAGTCGCTATTACTATTATTTTTTTATTGAGGATTTTTTCAGGTTTCCTCGAGATCCAGTTAGATGTGGTAATAATATTATGTTCCCATCTTCGATCAAATATAGTTCCCATTAAGGATTTTTTAAGTAGGTTAAAAAGTATGGGCGTTGGGTGATGTGAGTTGTCCTTTGTGGCCTATCGGAAAATGTATATACACTTATGTATATTTTGGTTAATGATAAAATTAGACATAATATTAGAACAACATAATATTACAAGTAAAAAATAATTACTCCTCACTTTATACATTAAACTTCGGAAAAATAAAAAAATGGACTATTAAAATTATTACAAATTACAATCAACAAAAAAAATTTGAACAGTTCGACTCCACTCATACTTCACTTCGCCCTGTTCCAGCGGCGAATTTCGGTCGTAAAATTGGATTTTTTTTTGGCACTATACAAATTTGAACTTAAATCATATACGCGGATGGTTGAATTTAGTATGAAGTGTGCATCGGACGTAAAAATTTTATTGCTTTGTAAACACAAATGTTCATTGTTTTATAAAAAGATCTTTAATAATTACTATAATTAAGGTTGATTTTAGATAAATGTATACTTCATTAAACTCTATTACTCGGGGACAGATTTTCGAGAGGTTTTGTATGAGACTGTGTATCTTGTATATTAGTGATCGAAGGAATTATGATTTAGATGTACAGGAATAAACATAGGATTCAAATATGTACATGATATTTTGTGTTTAGTCTAAGGAAGATATTTAGGCCAATATATATACTCATATAGACATTATGTTGTTGTTGTACCCTAACTCCTAACTTCTTAGGAATTGGACCTTCCATCATCAGCTTAGCTCCATGACATGATAGCTATCAGACTTAAATACCAGAAAAACTTAATTAAATACTTGAAAACACGGGGTGCGTGCCTATAAAATTTGAGGGTCGCCCTCAATATCTCTAGGCTTCCATCATCAGAGACTTGGTGTCAATGGGACCATCTGTAAAGTATATCTGTAGGTATACCCTTTCAAACAAAAAGAGAATTTTTCAAATCGATTCAGGCGTCTTCCAGTAATTGAGGAACATACTTTTTAAAAATCTGACAAATTGAGAACCACCTCCTTTTTTGGAAGTCGGCTAAAAATAAAACCACCTTCAAAAAACAATAAACCTTTTGACTGACTTTTTGAACCTTCTTCGATATGTAACAAATACTTTTTTAAAAACTCATAAAAATCGGTTCAGCCTAAACGCGAGATAATCTCAGCCAAACATACACACATACATACGTACAAACTAAGAATCTTCTTTTTTTTTAAGTCCGGTAAAAATATATCACATTCCGGTCATTTTTATGTAAGACAAAAAAGTACGTATATAATTAAATACTTTGAGAAACGGCCATGTAAGAAATATGACCAGTATAAACGTGGCTTAGTTTTACATTTTTGTTCGACCGTTTCTCACAGGGCATACGTAACATGATGCCAACATGCAACTTTTAAATCACTTTATTTGATTATAAGCTAAAAATCGGATGCTACGAAAGCGTGACCCTGTTGTATCGGGATCACTTTACTATCAAAATGCTTTGCACTAATAATAAACAAACATATTAATTATTTTCTTGAAGTTAAGTGCGTTTCTTACAAGAATTTTTCACAAAAAACATGGACAACCAAAATAAAATCAACAACACAACAAGACAAAGAGGGAAACTGACACTTTTTAGGGTTCCGTAGTCAACAAGGAACCCTTATAGTTTCGGTCTGTCCGTCCGTCTGTCTGTCTGTCCGCGGTTTTACTCAGAGACTATAGGACCTACAAAGCTGTAATTTGGCATGAATACACATATTAATGATGGCAACAAAATGGTACATGAAATAGTAAAAAAATATATTTTTTTATGGTACCTCCCCTACACATCAAGCGGGAATGAATATTTTTTTCGCGCCCACCCCATCGTAAGGGGTGTCGTTGAATAGGTTTTTTAAAAATATTGTGAGTGTTCGTAGATCATTTTCCGATTTAGGGATCCGTTTGTGAAATATTAAGTTTTAAAGTGGAAAAAATCGTTAGAGTCCAGTGTCCCCCCCTTCTACCAGCTAAACGGTTGGTTCTGGAAATGTGAAAAAATTCATGGAAGTAGGAAATATGCTGAATTTAAAAGGAAAACTATCACGGCTAAGAAGACTTCATAAGTTATTGAGTAATAGTCGATCAACTAAAAAAAATGTATTCGGTGAAGTATAAAGGAACTTTTCGTTCAAATTCCTTTGAAAGTAACTGAGATGATGTTGTTAGTAGTGTAAAACACGCTATAAATGTAAGTTCATTGACAAAAAAATTGACAAAAACTAGCGGTACTACGGAACCCTATATTGCGCGTGGCCCGACACGCACTTGGCCGGTTATTTTCTTATTAAGAAATGATGTCACATGTTGTTAGCTTTAAAAAATGTAGAGAAGTGGTAGTTTCTATAATTCTACAGGGGTGTAAATAGCGTTTCTCACAAATTGTTTCTCATAGGGCGAAATCTAGGATGCAATTTTTATTTTTTGATAAGTTAGGCAGAAGAGTAGAGAGAGAAGAGATATCAACAAAAGAGAAGGCCAGGTACTACACGAACCTTCTATAAAATTCCAATCCTAAGCTTCCTAAGAAATTTTGGAAATTTTGAGCTGTTATCGTAATGAGGTAGTGAAATGGATAATGGACATGTTTCATTTGTACGGACAAAAAAATAAAAATAATATAAATTACTATGTAAAAAAAACTATGCATGTTGGTGTAAAAAGGACATCTAATTTTTACTACACATGGTCCAGTGGAATTAAAAAATAAAAATAAACATGTTTAATACAATAAACAAAGCCACAATGGGCATTGTCCAAAAAAAATCACATGTACTTTTTATATTTTTTTTCGTTAAAATAGGGTATTTTAAGAATATAAATTAAATAATTTTGAAATTCATTGGCTAGTTTTTTCTCAATAAATTTTTAAAGTTTCGCTCTGACGTCATCATCGGCGGCCAATTGACCTCTGCAGTATGTTTCAATTTCCTTTCAATCTTATTATAATGGCTGGTTCGTCAAATGCAAGTTCTCATTATGTGAAAACTGATACGAAAAGCTTACCAAAAGTTCGAAACGTAATGTTGGTCGAATTTATTGCTAATTTAACGCCATTGAAGGTCAAACTAAGGTTAAACATATTTGTTCAAAAATATAAGTAACTAATGGGTATTTTTTTGGTTTATATACAGAAAAATGATCACTGACCTTATTCCTCGAAATGTTTTTGTAATGAGCAAAATTTAAAAAAATGGACAATCCCCATTATGGGTTGAAGGCGGTGGACATCGCTAAGGTACATTTATTTTGGCTCAAACCCATATTGCACACATACTTAGGCACTATAGAAATACTCCTGTAGTTGGTTTTAACAATACCGGTGCAAAAGACAATATCTTGGAAATCGAACTCACAACTTCTGACTCCACAGCCCTAAACCACTGGGCCATTGAAGCTACAGGAACCCTAATAGGGAACAGGGTACACGCATCAAACGCCGCCCTAGGGCAACATTCCCTTTGACCCTAATTCCCGGAAGTCGGGCCTTTCGGAACGACCTAAATTGGGTTGGGTTGCGGGAAAATTGTAGCGCAGCTCTTTTATTTCAAATATAAAAAAGCTATGTTGTAGCTAAAGTAATACGATGATGAAACATGAACATTTTTATGTCCTTTCACGGGACTCAAAGTTTTAAGTGTAAAGACTTGACACTTGACTTGACTTGACAAAGACACACACACCCACAGGTTGGTAACACCTGTTCCGCAACTTGTGTTACTGGTTCGCGATCACTGGCGCCAAAGTTCGAAAAAATTATGCAAATATGAAAAAAAGCAAAAATTTGTAACACCTTGAGAAAGTTGTTAATTATTATTTCAGCAAAACTCCCTTAGTGCACAAAAGAAAACATTTAAACACTTATTAACTTTGATTTAATGTGTGGTGAGGGCATTGAAACATTAAGGGAGGCGGCAACACATTTCTTTCAAAGGAAAAATTAATTAAACATCTAAATGAGGCATTATGTCGCTTTCATTGATTCAACCAGAGAACATGACTGAACAAAAGCATTTAAATTAAGCATAGAAAGCAAAATGTAACTTCTAATTGAGTTTAAACAAGTTTATTTTAAGAATCATTCAAACATATTGTTTTCATATTACACTCTATTTCAAAAATAGCTATACAAAGTTTTAAGAAACTTGTTTAAAAATCTGAAGCCAATAATTAAAAGAGTGTTTTCCAAGTTTTGGAAAAACACACTCTTTTAATAAATAAACAACACTTAAATAAAATTTCATTTCAAGCCAATAATTAAATAAAAGAGTGCGTTTTTCTAAGTTTTGAAAAAACACACTCTTTAATAAACAACAGATGACTAAAATACATCTCCCAGAGCTAACTTTACGATTTGGAAAAGGTGGCTGGCAGTGGATGGATGATGGTTGCCCAAGATTGGGATATTCAGAGCTTGTGTAGGGAGGCCTACCATTCAGCAGTCAACAATCTTTTTTTTTTATAAATTAAGGGGCAAACAGGTCACCTGATGGAAAGCGACTACTGTCGCCCATGGATACACGCAACATTAGAAGAGCTGCAGCTGCGTTGCCGAATTTTAAGGCTGATGATGATACTGCCAACTTCAAGGTTCATTGCACTTTTAACCATATATACATAAATACACTTTTTATCCAATAAGGAAGCAGACAAGTATGGGAACTGTATAACATTAATTAACAAAGTACATTGTATCAGTACTATTGTTGCCTATGGGACAGAAAGCCAAGCATAGCCTGTGGGAAAATTATCAGTAATGAATTACATCAAGTTTTTTATGAAAGATTAAAAAAATTACCTTAAACTAACTACTCAAAAAATACAAAATGTTGAAAAACAAAATAGATTTAAATATCACTTATAGCAGCACTTAACTATAAACACTTTATTTGTTAAAATCAGGCAAATAGTTTAGCCACATAGGGCACATTTAGATCATACATAGACTGCCAAAATAATTTTTCTCTTGGCTGTGTTGTAGTTGGGTAAATATTGAATGCAATCCCCAGTGAAGTTTTGAAGTTACCGATTCAACTAGGGTTGCCAGGCTTCTGGATAAAGCCAGCTTTATACAGACGCCTATCCAGACACAGTAAATTAAGAGGAGTCCGGCTTTTGTAGAGCTTTGAACCAATAATTTTATATGAAAATCTACTAATTTAGGAAGGTTTTACACTAAATGAAATGTAAAATTGTATCCTCAATCGTGGAAAAACGAGACACTATTGTTGTCGCTATCACCGGAGCTCTTACGGGGCTTAAATTGTTTAATAAAACAGAAATACGCACATATTCCTACACTAGGGTTGTTGAGGAAGTGATTATGAGGAAGAGGAGGAGGAAGAGGAATTGTTACGCGCAAATTTAGAGGATGCGGATGAGGAAGAGGATATTTTATGAGGAAGAGGATGCGGATGAGGAAGCGGATGAGGAATAGGATGATAGGAAATTATAAATACTAGCGGACCCAAAAGAATTTGTCCTATCTGTACAACAATTATACACAAAAAAAGACGGGTTCCACTCTGGGAGTGCCGGCAGAAGTGAAAACTTGATTATTAACGCTGTGCATTATTTTTTTTAATCCATTTTTTATGAAAATCGATTTTAAAAAATCGATTTTTTTAATTACTTAATCGAAACCCTTACAATCGATTAAATCGTATATCCTCGTTTCGAGGGCACATCTTTAACCATCTCCCCTAGCATTGAGATACTTGGCGTCAACATATCGAGCGAAGTCCAGTTCCGATACAATCTAGAGGGCCTCGAAGAAGCTTGGTGTTCTTAACAGAGCGAGACAGTACTTCAGTCCGGACCAACGCCTACAACTCTACAAGGCGCAGGTTCGGCCTCATATGGAATATTGTTCTCATCTCTGGGCAGGGGCGCCAAAATACCAACTGCTCCCTCTGGATCGTATCCAACGAAGGGCCGCTCGAATTGTTGACTGTCATAGTGTTTCAAACAGCTTGGACCCCTTGGAATTACGCCGAGATGTAGCTTCACTCTGCATCCTCCATCGGTTGTATCACGGGGAGTGCTCTGAGGAATTGTTCGGAATCATACCACCTGCAACTTTTCGCCATCGTCCCACGCGAAAAACATACCATCCTCATCACCTCGATGAGTGGCAGTCTTCCACAGTGCGTTTTTCGCGTAACTTTCTGCCGCGCACTGTAAAACTCTGGAACGAACTGTCACCGGCAGTATTTCCGGACCTATACGACCTGCAAACCTTCAAGAAAAGAGCGTATTCCCTCTTATAAGGCCGGCAACGCACCTGCAGCTCTTCTGATGTTGCGAGTGTCCATGGGCGACGGTAGTTGCTTACCATCAGGTGACCCGTTTGCTCCTTTGCCCCCTTATTTAATAAAAAAAAATTTAACCCATTTTTTATGAAAATCGATTTTTAAAAAATCTTTTTTTTAATAAATCGAAACCCTTACAATCGATTAAATTTTTAACCAATTTTTTATGAAAATCGATTAAAAAAAACGTTTTTTTAATTCATCGAAACCCAACAATCAATAAAAAATATCGACAATCGAAAAAAAACAATCGATTGTTTTTTTGATTTCGATGTTACAACACTACTCCCAACCATCTTACGGTTTTTCGATCAGCACGAGAATCTGACGCGAGTTTCACAGTTTTTACCCATCCCACAAAAGTGCTCAACGCCGCTAAAGAAGTTTTCACTTCAAAAATAATTAAAAGGGCATTTTCCAGTGGACCAAACTATGAATCTACATCATTCTCGAAACACAGACAATATAGAATCATCAAAATCGGTCCAGCAGTTAAGGAGGAGTTCGTGTGCCTAGTGTGAATTTTTTGTGTTTCACATTCGATCGTGAACGCGTTTGGCGTTTACTAAGATTTTGTATGGGATTTGTACAGCGCCACTACTGGGAGTGAGCCCAGCCCAGTGAGTAATCCCATACAAAATCTTAGTAAACGCAAAACGCGTTCACGATCGAACGTGAAACAAAAAAACTCACACTGGGCACAGTACAGTACACAACACACGCACACAAAAAAAGATGAGCGAATAATAAAATTCTCGCGCTCTGGCGTGTGCGTTGCCATGATTGGATTCGATACGCAACGCGCATCTGCAGTGAAATTCCTCATAAATTCCTCTAAAATTTTGAGGAAGCGATAGCGGAAGAGGATTTTTTTATTTTTATTTATGAGGATGCGGTAACGGTTGAGGAACCCAAAATATTGCGGAACTTCCTCATTATGAGGAAGCGGAAGAGGAATCCTCAGCAACCCTATCCTACACTAAGGGCCTGTTTCACCGCTTCCTGATAAGGCTATCCACCACTTAATTTGACAGATGGAGTATGGAAAATCTGTCAAATAACCCTATCGGGTACCTTATCAGGAAGCGGTGAAACAGGCCATAAGAGTTAAGATTTAAAGTATTTGATAGCAGGACTTTTATGTGCAAATGTCCGGCCAAGCTGGCTGCTTTGTCCGGCTTTTCGGTTTAGCGACTTGGCAACCCTAGATTTAACAATTTTTTAACTGAAAGTGGTTTTGGTCGCAAAATCATCATTACCAATTCAGAAAAGGTTAAAAGAAAGATAATGTTTGGAAATCATTGACAAAAAAGTCACCAATGGTCGTATATCCTCGCTTCGAGGGCACATCTTTAACCATCTCCCCTAGCATTGAGATACTTGGCGTCAACATATCGAGCGAAGTTCAGTTCCGATATCATCTAGAGGGTAAGGCCAAATTAGCCTCGAAGAAGCTTGGTGTTCTTAACAGAGCGAGACAGTACTTCAGTCCGGACCAACGCCTACAACTCTACAAGGCGCAAGTTCGGCCTCATATGGAATACTGTTCTCATCTCTGGGCAGGGGCGCCAAAATACCAACTGCTCCCTCTGGATCGTATCCAACGAAGGGCCGCTCGAATTGTTGATTGCCATAGTGTTTCAAACAGCTTGGACCCCTTGGAATTACGCCGAGATGTAGCTTCGCTCTGCATCCTCTATCGGTTGTATCACGGGGAGTGCTCTGAGGAATTGTTCGGAATCATACCACCTGCAACTTTTCACCATCGTCCCACGCGAAAAATATACCATCCTCATCACCTTGATGAGTGGCAGTCTTCCACAGTGCGTTTCTCGCGTAACTTTCTACCGCGCACTGTAAAACTCTGGAACGAACTGTCACCAGCAGTATTTCCGGACCTATACGACCTGCAAACCTTCAAGAAAAGAGCGTATTCCCTCTTAAAAGGCCGACAACGCTCCTGTAGCTCTTCTGATGTTGCAAGTGTCCATGGGCGACGGTAGTTGCTTACCATCAGGTGACCCGTCTGCTCGTTTGCCCCCTTATTTAATAAAAAAAAAAAAAACTATCAAAATTTAGTACCCTATCATTTACACCACAATATATTTTGAGTAAAAAGTATTCCGTTGATTCAGTTAGTACATAATAATTATTAAAACGATATCATATTATGAATGAAAAGAGGAAAATAATCAGTTGAATGAAAAATCCTTATCTACTTATTGATTAATTAATACAAATTGTCTCAGACAAGCAATGGATTTATGATTTATCAATGTGACTTTGAATGCTCTTTTAGTAACCTTAGGTTAAGTAAATCCTATATTTACAAATACCTAAAATTAGAAGTAATAAATATCCTTTTAGCTTAGAGCTTCATGTTACATATTAAATATTTAAAGAAATATTGCAACTAGTGGCTCCAAGTATAGCACCCATTTAATAAAATTAAAACATGAGTAATCTTATCTTAGCCATTTCGTAAACAGTACATGATGGAAACATAGAAGTCAAAAGTTACCTTCCAACACTGCTACTTTTACAGTGAACTCTTCCTGTATAGAATCAACTAACATCACTGTGTACTGTGTGTGAGTGCTCTTGTGTACACACACTTGGGCACTATAAAATTCCTGCGTAACTAGCTTGGTTTCAATAAAACCGGCCACCGTCACCGAAACCAGTGTGGTAATTATTTTCCCTGTATAAAAAGACAGAACTCACCTGTTTCCAAAGTTGGTTCGCCAGAACTCAGCCGCGTCGCTCTTCGTGATCCGAAACTGGTCTCCAGCGAAGGTGCCATTTGGGAACATGGCCTTCAGCTCGCTCAGCATGTGACTAAACACCAAACTCAGCTTCGTCAGGTTACGACGATAATGAGAGTTCTCGTCAAACATCTTTTCTTTCCCCTCTTTGAACAACTTAATCGCCTGCTTACACTTCCTAATTAGGTTAATAATAAATATATTAAAGTGTTCATTGTTGTTCAACTCCTGCATGTTATCCTCGTATTTGTTGTATATAACGCGTAACCGCTGGTATGTGTCCGGTAAGATGTCCAGAATGAATGGTGGACTGTTTTTCAGATTCATTTTGTGATGCTGACACAGTTTGACGACTTTGTCCATCAACTTCCATGTCTTGTCTAGAGTCTTTTTGTCCGTGGCCAGCTTGGAAGGACACACGGCGTCCGAAATAGCGCCGTGCAGCTTCGTGAATATTGAAGAAATGTTTTTCTGTTGTGATTTGTGTCTTGCTGACGCCATGTTGTAAAGTCTGATGGCATACAAAAGAAGCCTAAAACGAACGCACTGAACTCAGAATGCACTCATCACTTGATAATTATGGACTTTTGCGTATGTTTTCTCATTATAACGCATTTGAACCACATTTAAACACAATTACGAAACACAAATTACACGAACGCCCACTGACACATCCGCGACGCGTATGACAATTATTGACAGCCATTATCGTTTGACAGCTAAAATGGCGTCCATTACTTTTTTTATATGAAATCTAAATAGATAACGAATGATTTTCATTCAGCCTTTGCTCTTTGAATATTTTCGATTACGGATTACCTATTAATTTTTTTATTATTTTAGCTTTAAATAGGTAAGGGAAAGGCGCTAATGGTAGACACTGAACTAATAGAAGACACTTACGACAAAAATGCCATAAAAATAAGAATTATTCTAATTATTTCTCAACACTGTAAATTTTATAAGCTTCTTATGCTATCTGTTGATGTGAAAAAATATATTAGGGATGCCTTCGGGAACAAAATTTTAAAATGGGATCAGTTTTCGTAAATGATGTGACCGCGTCAACACGCACCCGGCAATTTCTTAGCAAATAGGTTGAGGAAGGCGAAATTTTGCACGTAAGTTTTGAATACATTTATTAGATTTTTTGTAATATCTATTGACTTCATTGGATTAATGGTCATGTTGTTTACACTAATTAATGTTTATTTATGATCTTTTATCCATTTTCCCTAACAATATAAAGGGTGTCTACTATTAGTTCTTGAAAATGTAAAAAAACCTAATAGATGACATGGATCTCATCTTTTAGTTTTTCAATACATACTAAAGTTATTTTATACTTTATTCTACTGCAAATATCATCACTATTCTCTAAAAATATAATTCTATTAACAAACTAAGAACTTAGAACTACTGTACCTAAAAATGGACATGGTGTCTAATATTAGACCTTGCACTGATCTAAAAATCGATGCTTTAGTTTTGTAGCAGTAAAAAGAAGAAAAAGGAGAACTGAGAACAAAAAGAAGAAAAAAGAAGAGGCAAAAGAAGCATGGAGACTTAAGACTAAAAATAAATTTGCTGGGAAAAAAATATGAAAAATAAAAATAAAAGGAAAGATAGTTTCAGCATGGAAGAAGAATGAATAGAATCTGGAGACAACGTGGATAATATTTCTGATGCATGTAGTTACTATGATGAAGTAAATGAAATCTTTTGAAAAACGGCAAATAAAGGCCTAATAATATGAAAAATGTAAAATGTAATTTAATGTTCTATGTCAACTATTAGTTCATATTGGTGTCTACTATTAATGATGTTCGTTTATTGTGATGTCATCTATTAGTACTTATGACTAAGTTTACAAAAAGACCAATAATATGTTTTTTATTGATTTGTCAGAGAATAATTATAATAGTTTTATTTTGTAAGAGTTACTGAAGACATGGAAGAAGTTATCAATCCTTTATTTTCATAAATTACATATTTTATAACATTCGAATGTTTCATGTTTCCTTATAGTGTCTGCCATTAGGTCTTCTCCCTTATATGTTTGCAATAAAACAATTTCTCTTGTTTCCAAATTTAAATACTAACCAAGTAACTATTACACTATGACTAAAGAGTAAAGACTTGTTCCATTTTAATAAGTACTAGCGACCCGCCGCGCCGCGCCCCGGCGTCGCACGGGCATAATAATTATTAATATATTATTATATTACTAGCGACCCGCCCCGGCGTCGCACGGGTATAAAATAGCCTATAGCCTTCGTCAATAAATGAGATATCTAACACTGAAAGAATTTTTCAAGTCGGACCAGTAGTTCCTGAGATTAGCGCGTTCAAGTTAGCCCTATCAAATAATTTTCCCCGTTTTTTTCATATTTTCCTCTATGTCTTCGCTTCTATTAATCTTAGCGTGATAAAATCTAGCCTATAACCTTCCTCGATAAATGGGCTATCTAACACTGAAAGAATCAGCCCCTTTCAAATAATTTCCCCCGTTTTTTTCACATTCTCCTATTAATCTTAGCGTGACAAAATATAGCCTATAGCCTTCCTCAATAATCTAACACTGAAAGAATTTTTCAAATCGGACCAGTGGTTCCATGAGATTAGCGCGTTCAAGTTAGCCCTTTCAAATAATTTTCCCCATTTTTTCCACATTTTCCTCTATTTCTTCGCTCCTATTAGTTTAAAAAATATAGCCTATGGCCTTCCTCGATAAATGGGCTATCTAACACTAAAAAAATCATCAAAATCCGTTGCGTAGTTTTAAAGATGGGAACAAAGGGACATGAGGGAAAAAAAAGCGACTTTGTTTTTTAATATTATGTACAGACCTATAGATTGTACTGAATGGATATTTATTATTTTCATTATCAACTAGCTGGCCCGACAGACGTTGTCCTGTCTTAACGATGATTATTAATTAATTCGAATTGGCATAATTAATAAAAAAAGTGTGTTTATTTTTTAGTTCCATCGTGCACTCATCCCAAACTATTAGTTTGCTCTGCTGCAACACTTTGGCCATCGCTAAATTTCTCGAAAGGTTGCAAGTTAGTGTTTAATTTATTTGTGGATTCATTTTTATGTATATTGATATATAGATATATTAAAATTAGTATCTCCATACCTCATCAAAATAGATTGAATAGTTTAGGCGAAAATCACAAAAGTTTATTGTGCAGGAACCGCACATTTTCCGGGACAAAAAGTATACCTTGTCTTTCCCGAGACTCAAAGTATCTCCATGCCAAATTTCATCAAAATAGATTAGCTGACCCGACAGACGTTGTCCTGTCTTAATGATGATTACTTAATTATTAGAATTGGTATAATTAAGAAAACAATAGATTGAAATTAGTATCTCCATGCCAAATTTTATCAAAATAAATTAAATAGTTTAAGCGAAAATCACAAAAGTTTATTGTGCAGGAACCATACATTTTCCGAGACAAAAAATATCCCTAATCCTTTCCCGAGACTCAAGGTATCTCCATGCCAAATTTCATAAAAATAGACTGAATAGTTTAGTTTAGGCGAAAAATCATAAAAGTTTATTTATTTTGTGGGAACCGTACATTTTCCGAGACAAAAAGTATCCCTTGTCCTTTCCCGAGACCCAAAGTATTTCCATAGCAAATTTCATCAAAATAGATTGAATAGTTTAGGCAAAAATCATAAAAGTTTATTGTGCGGGAACCGTACATTTTCCGGGACAAAAAGTATCCCTTGTCCTTTCCCGAGACTCAAAGTATCTCCATACCAAATTTAATAAAAATAGACTGAATAGTTTAGGCGAAAAATCATAAAAGTTTAATGTGCGGGAACCGTACATTTTCCGGGACAAAAAGAATCTCTTGTCCTTTCCCGAGACTCAAAGTATCTCCATGCCAAATTTCATAAAAATAGACTGAATAGTTTAGTTTAGGCGAAAAATCATAAAAGTTTATTGTGTGGGAACCGTACATTTTCCGAGACAAAAAGTATCTCTTGTCCTTTCCCGAGACCCATAGTATTTCCATACCAAATTTCATCAAAATAGATTCAATAGTTTAGGCAAAAATCATAAAAGTTTATTGTGCGGGAACCGTACATTTTCCGGGACAAAAAGTATCCCTTGTCCTTTCCCGAGACTTAAAGTATCTCCATACCAAATTTCGTCAAAATCGATTGAATAGTTTACGCGCAAATCATAAAAGTATATTGTGCAGTAACCGTACATTTTTCCGGGACCAAAAGTATCCCTTGTCCTTTCCCGAGACTCTAAGTATCTCCATACCAAAATTCATCAAAATCGATTGAATAGTTTACGCGCAAATCATAAAAGTATATTGTGCAGTAACCGTACATTTTTCCGGGACCAAAAGTATCCCTTGTCCTTTCCCGAGACTCTAAGTATCTCCATACCAAAATTCATCAAAATCGATTGAATAGTTTACGCGCAAATCATAAAAGTATATTGTGCAGTAACCGTACATTTTTCCGGGACAAAATGTATCCTATGTCCTTCTCCTGGCTCTAAACTACCTCCCTGCCAATTTTCAGCTAAATCGGTTCAGCCGTTCTTGAGTTATAAGTGAAGTAACTAACACGACTTTCTTTTATATATATAAAAATCATAAAAGTTTATTGTGCGGGAACCGTACATTTTCCGGGACAAAAAGTATCCCTTGTCCTTTCCCGAGACTCAAAGTATCTCCATACCAAATTTAATAAAAATAGACTGAATAGTTTAGGCGAAAAATCATAAAAGTTTAATGTGCGGGAACCGTACATTTTCCGGGACAAAAAGAATCTCTTGTCCTTTCCCGAGACTCAAAGTATCTCCATGCCAAATTTCATAAAAATAGACTGAATAGTTTAGTTTAGGCGAAAAATCATAAAAGTTTATTGTGTGGGAACCGTACATTTTCCGAGACAAAAAGTATCTCTTGTCCTTTCCCGAGACCCATAGTATTTCCATACCAAATTTCATCAAAATAGATTCAATAGTTTAGGCAAAAATCATAAAAGTTTATTGTGCGGGAACCGTACATTTTCCGGGACAAAAAGTATCCCTTGTCCTTTCCCGAGACTTAAAGTATCTCCATACCAAATTTCGTCAAAATCGATTGAATAGTTTACGCGCAAATCATAAAAGTATATTGTGCAGTAACCGTACATTTTTCCGGGACCAAAAGTATCCCTTGTCCTTTCCCGAGACTCTAAGTATCTCCATACCAAAATTCATCAAAATCGATTGAATAGTTTACGCGCAAATCATAAAAGTATATTGTGCAGTAACCGTACATTTTTCCGGGACCAAAAGTATCCCTTGTCCTTTCCCGAGACTCTAAGTATCTCCATACCAAAATTCATCAAAATCGATTGAATAGTTTACGCGCAAATCATAAAAGTATATTGTGCAGTAACCGTACATTTTTCCGGGACAAAATGTATCCTATGTCCTTCTCCTGGCTCTAAACTACCTCCCTGCCAATTTTCAGCTAAATCGGTTCAGCCGTTCTTGAGTTATAAGTGAAGTAACTAACACGACTTTCTTTTATATATATAGATGATGCAGAGATCTGTGTTTCAAATTTTAATCAGAGGCCCGAGTGTGAGTTTTTGTTTCACATTCGATCGTGAACGCGTAAATTGGCGTAAGTTACTAAGATTTTGTATGGGATTTGTACAGCGCCACCTAGCGATGCTCACGGGAGTGAGCCCATCCCCCATACAAAATCTTAGTAATCGCCAAACGCGTTCACGCACGCGTGACACAGCAATCTAATAACATTGTCAATGTTATTATAATTAAACGTACTATGTTAAAATTCGTTCTAAAAAATATATAAGGCACGTAAGCGAAGTTTGATGAACATAGTTTATAAAGTGAGCGATAGATGACTCTTCATACCAGAAGCATACGAGCTAGTTCCAAACATACGCAACAGATGGCGCTAAATAACACACTTTTTTTTTACTTAAATTAACAGTATCGTTTATTTTCAAAATAATAACAAAAACAAATTGCATTTCTTAGTAATTTCTAAAATTTTTTATTCTTCATCCGACTCCTCGGGTTCAGGTGTGGTTGTTTTTCTTTTTCTGAGCATTTTCGCGTTTTGTCGCTTCTTGATGTTAGTTCTGAAACATATGCAAGAATAGAATATTTTAGTGTTATTAAAATTTGAAGCCAGGGGCAGATGCTATAAATTTGATATTTTTGCTAGCTCAGGCCTTAGTTAATTTTAGAAAATTGTGAAATTTTCGGATCTGTAGCGACATCTATCGAAACAATTTTCTACAAAAGTGTCAGTTTTCGGCAAATCTCACGTAATTTTTTCTCAACAAAATAATATTATTTTGGTCCATTTCATCCAGTTTGTACGTAATATGCTTTTAATCGTAAGCGTAATCGGTATACAATATATATTATCGTTAAGATCGTTCACAAATTCTTTTGATACAAAATATACTGACCGTCAAACCAAACCAAAGTTTAAAATTTAAATACGTAAGAAAACCACATTTTGAAAAATCTCACGTGAGATTTGAGGGGGGGGGGGGGGGGGGAAGAATAAAATCTCACGAAATCTCACCAAGAGATTCTGGGGTCTGTGGTCAAAAAAATCAAAAACCCCTTACGTATTTTGTGGACGCCCCATACATTTTGATCGGCGATAAAAGCGCCTTGGCGCGAAGAAAACGTCTTGGCTACAGGCTCAGGTTCGTCATATGCCTTTGAATCAACTTCTCTGATGGTATAATATTATGTATCTATACTAATATTATAAATACGAAAGTATCTCTGTCTGTCTGTCTGTCTCGCTTTCACGCCAAAACTGAACCGATTGTAATGAAATTTTGTACACAGATAGTCTAAGGCCTGAGAAAGGACATAACGTTGTAAGGAGGTGAAAATGCGTAAATTTGTTCAAGTTAGTTCCAAAAATTCATAACAGATGGCGCTAAGAGTCTTATTTAAGGGGTACCAGGGTTATAAAAAGCTTTTTAATTTGAAACCAATTTTGTTGACACCGCGCGCTATAAACTGAAGTCCACGCGGACGAAGTCGCGGGCAACAGCTAGTATTCCATAAATCAACTTCTCTGATGGTATAATATAATATTAAATATATTATATATGTCGCAGCCAACTGGTTTAAATAGCCGATCAATCAAACAGCTAGCCCTTTGACTGAACAACGCAACTCAATCACACGGCTATATGTCGTTTAGCCGACTTGTTGACTGCAATGTTCAACACTACAGCTAGACGACGCTTAGCTAACTGGTTAAATGGCAAATTAACTAAGCTGACCATTAGTTTAGTTTTATTATTACACAAGCATAATGATTATAAGCAGAATAAATTGTATTCTAACTCAATTGCAAATAATACCTTCGTGATGCATTTCATAATCCCGTAATTTCTCCTCGAAATTCGAATATTTGTTTAAATTTTGATTCACTCGTATGTGCCCCCCATAATTTCTGTCACTTTAATAACACTTGTAACGTATATTTACGAAAAATATCTTAACACAACCATAAAACACCGACTAGATGACGCCATATTGTAAACAAAACGCACTTAGCGCCGCAGTGGTGAGCGCTGAACTAATTCAATCAAACGGCGGTGGCTTGAATCAGCTGTAGTGTTAAACGTTTCGAGTGATTGAAATATTCAATTAAAAAGCTAGCCGTGAGATTGAATGGCGTTGTTCAGTCAAAGGGCAAGCTGTTTGATTGATCGGCTATTTTAACCAGTCGGCTGCGACATATATACCATCAGAGAAGTTGATTCAATATACCTACGTGAAGAATTAGTCACAACAGATACTAACAAACAACATTTACTTGAACAATCCTATGCATGGATTTTCATCATGCGTTCTGAACTTCATAATCTTTCCTTTTACCCCAATAATGACATTATCGAAGGCGTCCATAGCAAAAGTATTCACCCCAGTCACATTAAAAGACCCCAGAAGTGTCGCTCTAGAGTTATCAGGGTCGATTTTGAAGAAACTACTGCTTTCATCCATAGCGTATACTTCATCTAGACGACTTACGTATACCCCTGTGACTTTATCTTTGGACAGGCCTATAATATTAACTGGCACACTTTGACCGCTCTTTAGAATGTAAGAGGTTTTTGTTGCTGTGAAATACAAGTTATTTCGCGTATCAGCAACCAAACCGTGCCCATTCGGTATGTCTTGGAAACTTTCTTGTATATTCCCATTGTTGGTGATTCTCTGGACTCTATTTTGAGGCCATGTAGCTATATACATTACCGTGCCTTCGTGTGTCAAAGCTATATACATCACGTCTTCCCCCGTAGCCGTATATGGTTCTATGACATCATCTTTTAGCTTATATACCCCGTTATCAGTCGCGATGTAGACTATGTCATTTAGGTTATCGACACATGTGGACTGGCCTAAACCAGTGACTTTGATTGCTTCTATATCCCATCCAGCATGTAAAACTTGGAGACTCATCTTCATATTGTCACTTATGAGAGTAAAATATATGTTTTCGGTCTGCCAATGGACGGCCATATCAGCGGGAATACCATCTATGTTTTTTACTTCGTCCAAAGTATAGTATGCATTGTTTAGATGTAATAAATTGGAGCACTGTTTTGTTTTATCGTTTAACTTGTACAGATCTTTTCTTGTGATGACTGGAGTTGTTAAAGTTGTTGAAATTAGTCCAAGTAGCAGCAAAATTATGAGTTTCGCCATCTGAAAGGTTAATTATTGAGCTTATAACATATAATGACAACGTTCTGCTAATTCTACAGTGAACTCTATAGGGACACATACACACCCCAATTAATTAGTATTATCATTTATCACTATGTTTTGTTGTTTAACGTTGTATTGCCTAGCTAGATTGTTTTCTCTCCTAAATAAACAATTTCTAAGCTTCTGAACAATTAAATATACTTATTACTTATATAGAAAATCTTTTTTCGAGAATTAGTGGTTTTACAATCTGTTCAGTTGCTCCAGATTTTACAAGAGAGGTCACAATTTTTACCTCAATCTATACAAATAATTTATAAAGAAATGAATTAATCTTATTAATATTTTATTTATTATGTTAGTCTCGCCACAGAATACATAATAATATAAATATTGGTACAAGTAGCCACGCTAAAACTTCTAACCGCTGCACCGATTTGTCGTATTTAAGAGTGAAGCCAAACGAGCGTAATTTGTGAGTTGTGAGTCGCAGAATTTCGGCTGGCAGAAATTCTTCAGCATTCAGATTCATACAAAAGTCCTTTTCCACACGAGCGTAATATGACTAATATGAGTCTAAAAATAATTTGTACACAACCGAAATTCTGCGACTCACGACTCACAAAATTACGGTCGTTTGGCTTCACCCTCAGTCTTGAAATATTCGTGGAAGTCTAGGGAAGGTTGATATTATTTGAAGTTTTACAAAGTTCAATGTGCCATCAGTCTAGTCTAGTAATAATAAATATTTACCTTTTCACTACTTTAAGAGCCACTTAAACTTCAATCATTACACGACAGTTCCTCACAACGACAATAAACACACTAAATTATATCGCCGCTTTTATATACTATATCAAGAAACAGTTATGTGTAAAATAAACAAATAATATAAACAATACTTGGAATTATAAATAATTGGAAATATGAATTCCAGATGTATCATCCGGACATGGTTTTGATATTATCAATAAATTGTAAACATTGCAATAATTTTATGATGTAATACCTAAGTTTAGTAATAACTATAAATAACACATTATTCTCTACACCGATTTAGATGAAATTTGGCATGGGGATACATTCAGTCCCGGAAAAATGTGCGGTTCTAACGACACAATTGAATTTCGACGAACGTGTACAATACTATTGCTGTTAGTTAAAACAAACAAGTATTAGAATATACTCCTTAGTCCTTATAATAATCGAAATATCAAACTTCGCGAAAATCGGTTCAACGGTTTTGGTGTGAGGAGGTGGCAACCAGATAAACACATTCGCATTTTAATTTTAAACGCCTATGTTACATGATACTTAGCTTATGACGTGTGTTGCTATTTTATTTTCACAGGCGTTTAATTTTTTTTAGTAATTTTACCTCTAATCAGTAACAAATTTCCAACTTAAATACTATGTATATAGCTAAACTTATCATACAAACTACCTTTACCCTTTACTTAAACCCTATTCAAGATTGAGTGGGGTGAAGGAACGCGCACACTATTCCGAGCCGCAACACGTTACTGAAATCGATTGAATTAGAGTACATAATTATAACATAATAATATTATGGCCGCGATTACTGGAATAATGTAAACGGGCAGTGGCATGCATTTCAGTACTGTACCCGCTAACATTATAGTAGCAATCTAGCTCTGGATTGGATTACTGGATTGAAATAAAGTAAGGAATGAAAGCCAGGGACAGCCAAAACTTCGTGTAGGTATTTTTAAAAGCTGAAACTTTTTCTATGCGTTTTCTATTATACAAATTACAAGGTGTAACAAAACTGTGTGATTTAGTGTGTGTTCCTTTTACATAATAATTAATATAGAGTTCACTGTAAAAGTAGCAGCGCCTAAAAAGCAAATTTTTTGTTAAGAATTTGTATGATCAAGCGATCGCGCGTCCTGAACTTTTCCATACAAAGATGAAGAAAAAAAAAGTGACTCTTTCAGTGCTGCTACTTTCACAGCGAACTCTATAATATATGGGGACCCATACACACCCTAAGGTATCAATTAGTTCTGTTACACCCTGTAGAGGTAAGAACTTCCAACGACTATGGAGTTTGTACTTTGGGTCGCGGTTATTTTGTGAGGTAATGGTATCAAGTGTCCACACTCCACACCTTACTAATATTATAAATGCGAAAGTCTGCCTGCCTGTCCGTCTATTAACTCTTCACACTTAAACTGCTGATCCGATACAATATTATGATAATATTGTTACGGACACACAGAGCCATCTAGCGTGAAAACAGCGAAACTTATCGAGGGGGCACATTACACCGACAACATAAATCCCCTACTCGATACTAGACGGCGCTAGGTGCGTGTACATGCATGCTCGAACTTTGTAGAAAGTATGGAGATACTTTGAGTCCCGGAAAGGACATAGGATATTTTTTATCCCGGAAAAAGTTACGGTTCCCGCGTGATAAACGAATTTTGGCGCAACGAAGTTGCTGACGTATGGATTACAAGCGCCATTTTTGAACTGTTGTCAAAATCTGTCAATGCACTACTCCACTCCGACATGCTGCGGCCTGCGGCCTTTCCCGTCAACAGCTAAGTTAGCACTTTGCGCTGCGGTCCGCCCCGCTGCGGCTCGGCATAACATGCGCTCACTTTAAGAGAGACATCATTTTTCAACGATCACTCTATAATGAATTGTGCCTTGCCAGTCTTGCCACTATCTTTTGTAATTTCAAAATCGACCCTAATACCTGAGTGGTAGAGTTCAAAATATAGAAGTAGAATACAACTTGTAATTTAGACCATTATAAGTAGAGCTGTACTGAAGAAGTAAATATTAAGCAAATGTATGCATCAGGAAGGTATCGTTATGCTGGTCACCTTAATTTTAACATTATGGAAATAAGTGTAACATAATAGCGTTGTAGATTTTTTTAATATCCATACTAATATTATAAATGCGAAAGTGTGTCTGTCTGTCTGTTTGTCTGTTACCTCTTCACGCCTAAACCGCTGAACCGATTTTGTTGAAATTTCCGAGATTAAAAGTACCTATCCTTTGTCCTTTCCTAGGAGTCAAGTATCTCCATAACAAATTTCAGCAAAATCGGTACATCGGTTCGGGCGTGAAGAGGTAACAGTCAAACAGACAAACAGACAGACAGACACGTTTTCGCATTCATAATAGTATTAGCATGGAAGTATGGAAGAATTCTGTCTGTTAGCTATTCGTTTTTTTGGTCCTGTCAAAAAATTACAATTTTTAACGGGTACAGAACCACAGCACTAGTTAGCCCCTAATCCTTCTAGCAGTAAGTCCTACTAAAATTATATTAGTTTTAAAAAAACACGTTTTAATTTTTTTATTTTATTTTATCAAATTATTCCATTGTCATTGACTCTTAGGGTCTACACAGACGGACCGCATTTCAACTGCAATCCAACCGCAAATTGCAGTTCAAGTGCAGTTTGAATGCAGTTGACACGACTGCAATAGAACTGCAAAGTGCAAACCAAACGCGCAGTCGGATTGCAGTTCAGTTGCAGTTGGCGTGCAGTCGTGTGAACTGTTTGGTTTGCAGTTCTATTGCAGTCGTGGCAACTGCATTCAAACTGCACTTGAACTGCAATTTACTGTTAGATTGCAGTTGAAATGCGGTCCGTCTGTATAGACCCTTAAACGTATGCAAAGTTTCAAATTAATTAGACTACTGGAGATAGGTAAATTCGTACTCTGATTCCGTTATATACATAATATACGGCCTGCAACATTTTCCCTGGTCAAGGCACATCCTTCAGTTAAAGTTATCTAGTTAAATTTAACTGGCTACATCTTAACCGGGTTAAGTGTTCGCTAACCGGTTAAAATTCAGATTTCACGATGACCTGCTTAACTGAATAGTTAAACGGTCAACGAGCGGTAAGTCAGCCGATTGTAAGTGATTCGCAGTTGGCTAGTTAACTGAAAAACGGATGAGAATATTTTATGCTGCAAAATATTTTCTAAGTTTTTCTTATTTAACAAAGGTAGGTTTATAATATTGTAGGTCGTTTATCGCGTGGGAACCGTACATTTTTTCGGAATAGAAAGTATACTTTATCCTTTCTCGGAATTCAAAGTATCTCCATGCCAAACTTTAGCAAAATCGGTTCAACGGTTTGGCTGTGAAGAGGTAACAGACAGACAGACGGACACACTTTCCGCATTTATTAGTATGGATTATGGAATACAACTAGTAACATCTATTGCCAAATAATTAACTATTATTCCACATAAACCAAAATAGACTCAAACAAACCACGAGCTAAATTAATACGAATTTCCAAAATCAACATATTTGTTTAATTTGACGGGCGAAATTATTTGACAATTAATTTGTAGATTTAACTATTAGTAGTGTTGTCGCTTAGTTAATTTGGGAATTAACCAATGGTTTGTTAAATTTAAACTATTACTCAGTTTATTGTAACCATAGTTTAAATAATGGGCCAAGTGCGAGTCGGACTCACGCACGAAGGGTTCCGTACCATTATAGAGCGAAAATAGGGAAAAATGTGTTTTTTGTATGGGAGCCCCCCTTAATGATTTATTTTATTTTAATTTCATTATATTTTGATATGTAAGTAAACATATATAATTGTGGATTTTGTGAAAATTTCAAGTGCCTATAATCTATAATTATTATGTTGCCATTATGGATTACGAGCCAAAAAGACCAAAAAAATAACGTTTGTTGTATGGGAGCCCCCCTTAAATATTAACTTTATTTTGTTTTCAGTATTTGTTGTTATAGCGGCACCAGAAATACATAATCTGTGCAAATTTCAGAAGTCTAGCTCTAGCGGTTCTTGAGTTACAGCCTGGAGACAGACAGACAGACGGACAGACATCGAAGTCTCAGTAATAGGGTCCCGTTTTTACCCTTTGGGTACGGAACCCTAAAAATAATTTTGGTACAAACAATTTTATAAGAAGACAAAAAATTGTTATCTATGACGACTAATATTAAATGCGAAATAGTGTCTACGTAATTTTGTTCCCTGTAAGTATAATTTTGTTACAGTTTCTGCCTCGTCTCATGGTAAGTATTTAACTATTTACTAATACCAGATTCCCCGAAGCTAGGCAACACTCGTGTAACACGGTGTGAAGGTTTTTTCGTGCGTTTTTGTGTTTAATTTACAAAACTACCGGACGCACGGAACCGCTTATTTGTTGGTTTTATTATACACGGTACCCCAATTTGATACCGACATTATCTAGGGCTAAGATGTATGGAAGAGGCTTGTTTAAAATTTAGAAGCATATAATACCTTGGTTTGGCCCTGTATAATAAATCTATTCAATAATGGTTGGTTTACACGTATTAAGTTGATAAGTAGAACTTAACAATTTTTTTTAAGTTGTTAATTGCATGTAAACACATTTTGTAGCAAGTATCAAGTTACAATTTAGTGCTAAACTAGATAACAATTAGAATTTGGTTACTACTTATCTACTTAATACGTGTAAACCAGCCATAATGGCGACAGACGTCTCACAGAAAAAAAGGTAAAAGCAACAGATATAGGCAACCAAAAATACATTAATTATTGTCTTTGACACCACTCGTTGCACCAAAAATTTTCAGGGATAAAAAGTATCATGTGTCCTTTTCCGGGACTTACAGTATTTCCATTTCAAATATTTTCAGCAAAATCGGTTTAGCAATTTGGAAATTGGGCGTGAAGAGGTAACAGACAGACTGACACTTTCGCATTTATTTATTACTATAGAAAAGCCGACTCCACACCATCTAAGCGGTATCCGGCAATTATTTGGTCGGATTATACCGTACCGTGATCATAGGTGCTACTATTATGTGAAAGTTTGTATGTTTGTCCACGCAATATTCTGTGAGCTTGAGTCTTGACGAAAATATGCGATACTGTCTGTCTATCTGTTACTTCTTCTTCCTCGATTTTGCTGATTTTTTATTTAATGAGCTTAATAATTATGCTCAATTTCGGCTAGAAACAGTTTCTTGCTGAAAGGTATGCTGATACTTTGAGTACCGTGAAAGGACTAAGGATACTTTATCCCGGAAAAATGAATAGAGGTATTAAATACCTCTATTCATTGGTCCATGACTATTAACAATGTCGGATGTGCAAAATCGACAATTTTTTATTTATTTCATAAAACATGTCCTTATAACCAAGGCTATCATTAGCTGAAAAGAAAAAATCTATATTATGCATAGTTTCTGAAATAGTTACATTAAAAAAGTCGTATATCACCAAGATAGTCCGCTAACAATGGCGGATAGTCACTACCTACGTTGTTAACGGGACGCGGGGGCGAGTGAGAGCGCTCGATGTGCCACTTCCGACTATGTTAACGGAGGGAATGGACCTCGCGCTCTCATTTGTTTTTTTGCAACCTTAGTTATAGTTTTTTAATTTCGCCGCCATTTTTAATGTCTACAAGATCAGCACAGCTAATAAAACTAGGTATTCAACGAATTTAAGAAAATATAGTAATAGGGAAAAAAATTCTGATGGAAATATTATGATCGAAGCTAATGCTAGTGCGGAAAATGGTATTTGTCTGCGAATTTAACGGGACAAGAATAAAAATCGTGGCACAAAATAGAAGTATTTATTGTATGCCAACAAATATTATTATTATATTGTGATTATACTCCGCGGATCGAATTTGGTCTCGAACATCCTGGGCCCCCTTGGAAGAAGCTGGTGCTTCTTCCAAAGCATCTACATCGTTAGGAAGGGGCACACTTTGTTTAGAGCGCGACGTTCAACGCCCCTGTAGGTGGTGAAGTCGGCAACGCGGCAGACTCCATCTTTGCCAGGATATAGCCGGTGAACTCTGCCCAGTCTCCACTTCATGGTAGGTAAGTTCTCTTCCTTGAAGACGACTATCGATCCTTCTCGGAGTTCTCGGTATGGAGATCGCCACTTCGTTTTCGTTTGTAGCTCGGATAGGTACTCGTTATACCACCTTTTCCAGAAATCCTCTCTTAGGGTTTCTATTAACTGGTATCTTGTTCTGATTTTTCTTTCAGGTGTAGTCGGAGGCGATGGAAGCGAGATCAGCGGCCGCCCGATCAGGAAGTGCCCTGGGGTCAAGGGAGAAAAGTCGTTTGGGTTACATGATAAAGGAGTGAGGGGTCGGGAATTGAGGACGGCTTCGATCTGTGTACAAAGCGTACTCAATTCCTTAAACGTTAAATTAACATTTCCTACAATTCTCTTTAAGTGAAATTTTGCGCTTTTAACACTGGCTTCCCATAAGCCGCCAAAGGTTGGCGAATAGGGGGGATTAAAAATGAAGCGAATGCCCTCCTCTGCAGTGAAATTATAAATTGAATTAATGCTTGCCTTTAATACTCTGCTTAATTCATTATTGGCACCTACATAAATAGTAGCATTATCACAATGAATTTGGCTTGGTTTACCTCTGCGTGATATAAATCTACGAAGGCAAGAAATGAAAGCATTTGTTGTGAGATCACTAACAATTTCTAAGTGTAATGCTTTAGTATAGAAACAGACGAATAGACAGATATAGCTTTTAGATATTCTATTACCACGGCCAGTTTTACTCGAAATTAAAATGGGGCCCGCAAAATCGGTCCCACAGATTTGGAAAGGATAATTTCTAGTTACTCTACTGGCCGGTAGATGGCCCATCAAAGGCTCCATAGTTTTTCCTCGAAATCGGGTACATATGACACATTGTCGTACTACTTTACGTGCTAACGTTCTTCCCCCCAGAGGCCAAAACTGATCTCTAAGGCTGGCCAGGAGTAGTTGAGGGCCAGCGTGCAGTAAGCGTAGGTGCTCGGCTCGCATCAACAGTTTCGTGAAATAATGTTTCCATCCAGCAACACAGGATGTTTCTTTTCGAAATTTAAGTCTGTGTTGCTGAGCCGGCCACCCACTCTTAAGACACCGCTGTCATCGATGAATGGAGACAATATAATAAAATTAAAGAATAAAAATAATAAAATTACAGGCTCTTTAACAGAAACTGAACTTAAACAATCCTTGATAACACTTATTAAAATAGCACAATCAGATACATTCTTAAATGAAATCAACTTAATTAAAAAGGATAAAAAACTTACCTCTTCCACTTTGTTGTAACAAGTACAAGGCATAGGTATGGATATACTAATAATAATAATTATGTACTGTATAACAATTAACAACACCTGTTTGTTTTTAATACACGGCGGCGTATATATAATACGCGTGGCGGCAGAAGACAGAATATCGAATACTTTACTAACTACTTTATATACAGATCGAATACTTTACTACTTTATAAAATTTTAATAGACAAATAGAATTAAAATAAAGTTATTTTAAAAAGAGCATTTAAACAAAACAAAGTCGTTAAGTGTCTTTTTAATTAGTTATACTTATTAATCGATAGATGGTGCACTAAGTACCTATCGATTTGAATTCTTGATAACAAGAACAGCTGTCAATAATTATGATAATATTAAATATTATGCTACGCTACATCCTATGCAAGTTTGTACAATTTTTTATCTGATAGATCCTTCGATCGTGGAAAAACGAGACACAATAGCCTTTCTATTGTTATCCCAATCGCCGGTGACCGCTTCGGGCTTGAAGTATTAAAATTGTTAAATTACTTAGCACAATATGTTCACTTCACTGATAATATTATATTATTTTGTGAGTGTGAGTTGTGACTCTTAACAAATTGTAATAAGATACGTAAAATATACGCGAAGATTTACCTACTAGTGTAACTAAAAAGAGTGAAATTATTATTGCCAGTTCCAAAAAATTTAAATATTCTGTCAGAGGACTGAAGATTCAGCTATCTGGTACCGACTTCAAAATAATGAAGATTGAGTACAGAAATAGTTGAGGTTTAGCCGAATTCGGAAAAAGGCACTATTAGATAGTAAAATTATTTAATACTTTTTAGTTCATATTAATGTTATTATTGTTTTTACCTTGGAAGTCGGTTTTAATTTTTTGTTAAAAATAATAATCTTTTATGATATTGCTATGCAATCACAATTACTGATATTAAAAAACACTGGACTCTGGAATGAAGTAATACTTAAATTGAAGTGGGACTTTTGACAATGATGTTAAAGTTTTTAACCGACTTCCAAGGTTATATGTTCGGCTGTGGATATATTTTTATTTTTTTTTGTATGTTCAACGATTACTCCGCCGTTTGTGAACCGATTTTCGAAATTTTTGTTTTGTTGTATTAGGTTTCACTCCAATTTGGTACCATGTTTGCAAAAGTGGTGACTCAGGTCACCACTTTTGCGAACATGGTATCCATCATGGGATGGGATCCATGAGTAATCGAGGGAACTCCTCGAAATTTATATAGAAACATATTATGGTGATTTTGGTTTTATGTGAAGTGTACTAAGAATGTGCTACCAAAAAGTCAAATATTGGGTCAAGGTATACCATGGTTTCGAAGATGCTGAGAGAACTCCTGACTCCTTATAGATACACGTTTGGGAGTTTCGGAGTTGTTTTAAGAACAGAAAGCATATGCTACTATGCAATTAATATTCATCATCATAATCATAATCATCATCATCGTCGTCATCATCATTACCACGTCGTGTTAAGGTCACCAATGTCTCATGGCACAGAATAGATAGTAGTACTGCAAGGCATAGGTATGGATATACTAACTCGTAATAATAATTATGTATTGTTACATAACAACACCTGCGGGCCGATTCTGTATCGTACATTTGTGAGTTAATCACTGAGTTAATAACGAAACGGAGTAGTGAGCAACCGAAAAGTCTCACTTTTGTATGCAAGTGAATACAAAAAGTGGCACTTTCCGTTATACACTCCTCCGTTTCGTTACTAACTCAGTTATTAACTCACAAATGTACGATACAGAATCAGCCCGCTGTTTGTTTAATACACGGCGGTCGGCGCTACAGAGGCGACGGTGTCGCGCGGGCGGCGCGTGGCGGCAAACGACAGATCGAATATTTTACTACTTTATATTATACAGATCGAATACTTTACTAACTACTGTTCACTTCACTGATAATATATTATTTTGTGAGTGTGAGTTGTGTCTCTTAATGTAAAGAAAAGACGTCTACGTCTTACGCCTAAAACTGGTCTTATGGTTCTGTAGGGTTACCCTGGGACGTTAATCCCCCTGGCGTAATATCAATAAAGACAACCAGTGAGTGTGAGCGAGAAGAAAAAAACTATTGTAGCGAATTAGTTATATCAAATGCCGTCGAGTAAGCGTTACCGCGATGCAGATGCTTAACAACGACATCTGTTGTTGAATTGCGGAACTAAATTTTCTTAGAAAATATAAAGTTTACAAATCTCAACACTTAACAAATTGTAATAAAATACGTAAAATATACGCGAAGGTTTACGTACTAGTGTAACTAAAAAGAGTCGCATCACAAACCCCAAGGCCTTGGAAGCTTTATTAATAATCGCCTCGATCTGAGTATCAAAAATTAGTTTGCAATCGTGATGTACACCTAAATAACGAACACAGCTTGACCTAGATAAGATTTGGCCTCCTAATGAATTATTCTCGTTTATGGCAAAGCGTTTCCGAGTATACGTTATTATTGAACATTTGGTAGGATTAAGATCTAGTTTGTTCATTTTGCAATAGTTTTCAAGGTTGGAAAGGTCTAATTGAAAGTTACGAGCATCTTCAGATGATTTTATTATAGCGTAAATTTTCATATCGTCCGCAAAACATAAAAGTTTTGCGAACTTTAAGCAGGAAGCAATGTCGTTTACGTAGATTATAAATAATAAAGGCCCGAGTAGCGAGCCTTGAGGCACACCGATCGGTACACGAACCCAGTTAAGTAATACTTAAATTGTTACCTACTTAACTTTAATTATTACTTTACTTTAAGTATTACCTAACTTTTATTATTATTTAACTTTAATTATTACTTAATTTTAATTGTTACTTAACTTTAAGTATTACTTATCCTTAAATATTACTTAAAGCTAAGTAATATTTAAGTCTTAAAGGCACATCAATAGATCTTAAATTGCATTTATCGAATTCCACCCGCGCACGCCACGCGCACTCCACGCGCACGCCACGCGCACCACACGCGCAAGACACGCGCACGCCACGCGCACCACACGCGCAAGACACGCGCACGCCACGTGCACTCCACGCGCACGCCATGCGCACTCCACGCGCACGCCACGCGCATTCCACGCGCACGCCACGCGCACCACACGCGCACGCCACGTGCACTCCACGCGCACGCCACGCGCACCAGACGCGCACCACACGTGAACGCCACGTGCACTCCACGCGCACCACACGCGCACGCCACGCGCACTCCACGCGCACCACACGCGCACGCCACGCGCACGCCACGAGCACGCCACGCGAACTCCACGCGCACGCCACTCGCACGCCACGCTCACTCCACGCGCACTCCACGCGCACGCCACGCGCACTCCACGCGTACGCCACGCGCTTTCCACGCGCACGCCACGCGCACCATACGCGCACGCCATGCGCACTCCACGCGCACGCCACGCGCACCACACGCGCACGCCACGCGCACCACACGTGCACGCCACGTGCACTCCACGCGCATGCCACGCGCACCACACGCGCACGCCACGTGCACGCCACGTGCACGCCACGCGCACCACATGCGCACGCCACGCGCACCACACGTGCACGCCACGTGCACTCCACGCGCATGCCACGCGCACCACACGCGCACGCCACGTGCACGCCACGTGCACTCCACGCGCACTCCACGCGCACGCCACGCGCACTCCACGCGCACGCCACGCGCACTCCACGCGCACGCCACGCGCTTTCCACGCGCACGCCACGCGCACCATACGCGCACGCTACGCGCACTCCACTCGCACATTACGTTTTAATTACACATTGAGTAATTAGAAAAGTAAAGTAACTTTTTTAATTTAATTGTTACTTAACTTTAATTATTACTTTTTTATTTATTTATTTATGTGACATGGAAAACTTACAGCTAAGTGACATCAGTGGAAATTTTATATGAGGATCAGAAAGCCAATTACAAGTTTTCACCTCTAAGTAACAGAATAATTGAATACAAGATATTGTGAACGGTCTTACTAGTTAGATACAGATATATGTTTTTAAGTAGGATAACAAAATAACTAAAACAAAAAGTTTATTATTATTTATTATTTATTATATTAATAGCAACATTACAGTATTATAGATAAGTCTACAATATGTTACTTGTTAGAATGAGATGATTAGATTTTAAATATTTTCTTTTGACATTAATAACTTTACATAAAGCTTATTTTTAACCGACTTCCAAAAAACGAGGAGGTTATATGTTCGGCTGTGGATATTTTTTTATTTTTTTTATTTTTGTATGTTCAACGATTACTCCGCCGTTTGTGAACCGATTTTCGAAATTTTTGTTTTGTTGTATTAGGTTTCACTCCAATTTGGTACCATGTTCGCAAAAGTGGAAACCTGATGATGGGATCCATGAGTAATCGTGGGAACTCCTCGAAATTTATATAGAAACATATGGTGATTTTGGTTTTATGTGAAGTGTACTAAGAATACGCTACCAAAAAGTCAAATATTGGGTCAAGGTATACCATGGTTTCGATGATGCTGAGAGAACTCCTGATTCCTTATAGATACACGTTTGGGAGTTTCGGCGTTGTTTTAAGAACAGAAAGCATAAACTACTATGCAATTCATATTCATCATCATAATCATCATCATCATCATCGTCATCATCATCATTACCACGTCGTGTTAAGGCCACCAATGTCTCATGGCACAGAATAGATAATAGTACAAGGCATAGGTATGGATATACTAATAATAATAATTATGTACTGTATAACAATTAACAACACCTGTTTGTTTTTAATACACGGCGGTCGGCGTTGCCGCCCAGCGCCGCCGCGCGGCGCGTGGCGGCAGAAGACAGAATATCGAATACTTTACTAACTACTTTATATACAGATCGAATACTTTACTTCTTTATAAAATTTTAATAGACAAATAGAATTAAAATAAAGTTATTTTAAAAAGAGCATTTAAACAAAACAAAGTCGTTAAGTGTCTTTTTAATTAGTTATACTTATTAATCGATAGATGGTGCACTAAGTACCTATCGATTTGAATTCTTGATAACAAGAACAGCTGTCAATAATTATGATAATATTAAATATTATGCTACGCTACATCCTATGCAAGTTTGTACAATTTTTTATCTGATAGATCCTTCGATCGTGGAAAAACGAGACACAATAGCCTTTCTATTGTTATCCCAATCGCCGGTGACCGCTTCGGGCTTGAAGTATTAAAATTGTTAAATTACTTAGCACAATATGTTCACTTCACTGATAATATTATATTATTTTGTGAGTGTGAGTTGTGACTCTTAACAAATTGTAATAAGATACGTAAAATATACGCGAAGATTTACCTACTAGTGTAACTAAAAAGAGTGAAATTATTATTATTTTTTACCAAAAAATTAAAACCGACATCCAAGGCAAAAACAAATAATAACATTAATATGAACTAAAAAGTATTAAATAATTTTACTATCTAATAGTGCCTTTTTCCGAATTCGGCTAAACCTCAACTATTTCTGTACTCAATCTTCATAATTTTGAAGTCGGTGCCAGTTCCAAAAAATTTAAATATTCTGTCAGAGGACTGAAGATTCAGCTATCTGGTACCGACTTCAAAATAATGAAGATTGAGTACAGAAATAGTTGAGGTTTAGCCGAATTCGGAAAAAGGCACTATTAGATAGTAAAATTATTTAATACTTTTTAGTTCATATTAATGTTATTATTGTTTTTACCTTGGAAGTCGATTTTAATTTTTTGTTAAAAATAATAATCTTTTATGATATTGCTATGCAATCACAATTACTGATATTAAAAAACACTGGACTCTGGAATGAAGTAATACTTAAATTGAAGTGGGACTTTTGACAATGATGTTAAAGTTTTTAACCGACTTCCAAGGTTATATGTTCGGCTGTGGATATATTTTTATTTTTTTATTTTTTTTTGTATGTTCAACGATTACTCCGCCGTTTGTGAACCGATTTTCGAAATTTTTGTTTTGTTGTATTAGGTTTCACTCCAATTTGGTACCATGTTCGCAAAAGTGGAAACCTGATGATGGGATCCATGAGTAATCGTGGGAACTCCTCGAAATTTATATAGAAACATATGGTGATTTTGGTTTTATGTGAAGTGTACTAAGAATGTGCTACCAAAAAGTCAAATATTGGGTCAAGGTATACCATGGTTTCGAAGATGCTGAGAGAAATCCCGACTCCTTATAGATACACGTTTGGGAGTTTCGGAGTTGTTTTAAGAACAGAAAGCATATGCTACTATGCAATTAATATTCATCATCATAATCATAATCATCATCATCGTCGTCATCATCATTACCACGTCGTGTTAAGGTCACCAATGTCTCACGGCACAGAATAGATAGTAGTACTGCAAGGCATAGGTATGGATATACTAACTCGTAATAATAATTATGTATTGTTACATAACAACACCTGCGGGCCGATTCTGTATCGTACATTTGTGAGTTAATCACTGAGTTAATAACGAAACGGAGTAGTGAGTAACCGAAAAGTCTCACTTTTGTATGCAAGTGAATACAAAAAGTGGCACTTTCCGTTATACACTCCTCCGTTTCGTTACTAACTCAGTTATTAACTCACAAATGTACGATACAGAATCAGCCCGCTGTTTGTTTAATACACGGCGGTCGGCGCTACAGAGGCGACGGAGTCGCGCGGGCGGCGCGTGGCGGCAAACGACAGATCGAATATTTTACTACTTTATATTATACAGATCGAATACTTTACTAACTACTGTTCACTTCACTGATAATATATTATTTTGTGAGTGTGAGTTGTGACTCTTAATGTAAAGAAAAGACGTCTACGTCTTACGCCTAAAACTGGTCTTATGGTTCTGTAGGGTTACCCTGGGACGTTAATCCCTCTGGCGTAATATCAATTAAGACAACCAGTGAGTGTGAGCGAGAAGAAAAAAACTATTGTAGCGAATTAGTTATATCAAATGCCGTCGAGTAAGCGTTACCGCGATGCAGATGCTTAACAACGACATCTGTTGTTGAATTGCGAAACTAAATTTTCTTAGAAAATATAAAGTTTACAAATCTCAACACTTAACAAATTGTAATAAAATACGTAAAATATACGCGAAGGTTTACGTACTAGTGTAACTAAAAAGAGTCGCATCACAAACCCCAAGGCCTTGGAAGCTTTATTAATAATCGCCTCGATCTGAGTATCAAAAATTAGTTTGCAATCGTGATGTACACCTAAATGACGAACACAGCTTGACCTAGATAAGATTTGGCCTCCTAATGAATTATTCTCGTTTATGGCAAAGCGTCTCCGAGTATACGTTATTATTGAACATTTGGTAGGATTAAGATCTAGTTTGTTCATTTTGCAATAGTTTTCAAGGTTGGAAAGGTCTAATTGAAAGTTACGAGCATCTTCAGATGATTTTATTATAGCGTAAATTTTCATATCGTCCGCAAAACATAAAAGTTTTGCGAACTTTAAGCAGGAAGCAATGTCGTTTACGTAGATTATAAATAATAAAGGCCCGAGTAGCGAGCCTTGAGGCACACCGCTCGGTACACGAACCCAGTTAAGTAATACTTAAATTGTTACCTACTTAACTTTAATTATTACTTTACTTTAAGTATTACCTAACTTTTATTATTATTTAACTTTAATTATTACTTAATTTTAATCGTTACTTAACTTTAAGTATTACTTATCCTTAAATATTTCTTAAAGCTAAGTAATATTTAAGTCTTAAAGGCACATCAATAGATCTTAAATTGCATTTATCGAATTCCACCCGCGCACGCCACGCGCACTCCACGCGCACGCCACGCGCACGCCACGCGCACGCCACGCGCACGCCACGCGCACGCGACGCGCACTCCACGCGCACGCCACGCGCACTCCACGCGCACGCCACGCGCACCACACGCGCACGCCACGCGCAAGACACGCGCACGCCACGCGCACTCCACGCGCACGCCACGCGCACCACACGCGCACGCCACGCGCACGCCACGCGCACTCCACGCGCACGCCACGCGCACCACACGCGCACGCCACGCGCACGCCACGCGCACCACACGCGCACGCCACGCGAACTCCACTCGCACATTTCGTTATAATTACACATTGAGTAATTATTTTATTTTATTTATTTTATTTTATTGGTAAGGAAGACTTACAGTTCGTTGAAAGTTAAAATAATAGTAAGATAAGTTTACAATTTAGAACCAATTACAAGTCTTCACAAGTGAATTACAATTTTAGAAGGAAATAAGCTCACATAAGACTACTTATTATTAATCTTAAGATTAAGCGAACAATAATGCATAAATCTACAACGGTGGTACAAAGGTTACATTAATTCGGGAAGGATTTAAAGAAATTATTCGCTAGATGTTGTCTTATACTTTTAGCACTGGTGCAAAAGATATCTATATCGCTATTGTTTTTAATTGAATTATTGAGGGACATACACGATCTGGGAAAGAAAGAGTTAGCTCTGAAACTGGTGTTAGATAATGGGACATGAAGGGTGTTAAAATAGCGGGGATGAGTATTGCTGGGAACCTTAAGATCTAATTTAGCAAGCAGTGAGGGACAGTCAATGGAACCATTGGCGATATTGGTAAGGTAGGTAACATCACTGATATTTCTTCTAAGAGCAAGTGGAAGCAGATGGAGGTGGCTGCATAAGTTGTCATAGCTATAATTTTGGTAAGTATTTAGTTTAAATTTATATTTTAACAATCTAATTAGTTTTTTCTGCACATTTTCAATCTGATTTATATAATATTTGTATTGAGGATTCCATATTTGGGATGCGTATTCAAGATTACTCCTAACTAGGGCACAGTATAGAACTTTAATTGATTTGAGACGAGAGAAATCTTTAGTTGAGCGTATAAGAAATCCAAGCATTTTAGAGGCCTTGCTAACAATAGTTTGGATATGCTTGTCGAATAAGAGCTTGTCATCCAGTGTAATTCCCAGGTCCCGAACATTGGTAACCTGCTTAAGTAATTGGTTTTTAATTTTATAGCTAGACTGAAATTTGTTCCGCTTGCGCGTAAAAGAAATAAAACAGCATTTGGATACATTTAGATCCAGAGAGTTATCTGCACAGTAACGATCTAGTCTTAGCAAGTCCTCTTGAAGCAGTATTTGATCCGAAAGATTATTTACAACTTTAAAGATTTTCATATCGTCTGCGAATAATAAAAAATTAGAATTATGGAAGCAGCTATCAATATCCTGTATGAAGATAATAAACAGTAACGGCCCAAGCAAGGATCCTTGAGGGACTCCAGAGTAAATCTGGCGCCAAGTTGAGGAGTATCCATTAACAACAACCGACTGTAACCTATTACTTATATATGATGTAAACCATCGAAGTAAATTACCCTTTATACCGGCTCTGGCTAACTTAGATAATAATTTAAGGTGGTCTATTCTATCAAAAGCTTTGCTGTAGTCGGTGTATACAGCGTCGACTTGTTCTTGGTTATCCATTCGATCAGATACAAAGTCAGTAAATAGGATAAGGTTAGATATTGTTGATCTACCTTTAATGAATCCATGCTGATACGGGCTAAGTTGTGAACGTAATGCTGAATAAAGTTGATTGTAGACAATTCGTTCTAGAACCTTAGCTAGTACACAAAGCTTGGAGATGGGCCGATAATTTTCAATCAAGTGCTTAGCACCTTTTTTATGGATTGGTGTTATAAAGGCCGATTTCCAAATCTTGGGTATGGTGCCGGTGTCCAATGATGCGCGAAATAGTAAAAATACAGGGTAAGATAGAGATTTGGCACATCGAACAAAAAATATTGGCGGTAGAATATCAGGGCCAGCGGATTTATTAATATCTAATGATTTAAGTAATTCAAAAATTTGAGTTTTGTCAAAAATAATATTTCCGATGTCAGCGTCAGTAGGTGTAGTAACCTGTGTGGCAGATATATTGGCATCGTAGTGATCAAAACCATAGGAAGCAGTGTTTAGGAAGTTAGATGAAAAGTAGGAGGCAAATAGTTCGCAAATACCGGATCCACAATCACTGGTTTGTTGTTGGTATGACATCGACGCTGGCATACCACTGCCCCGAGACTTGTTTTTGATAAAATGCCAAAAGCTTTTTGGATTTGATGTAAGAGAGTTCTCAATTGATTGCAGATAGGTGTTGTATTCAAGTTTAGATAGGTCATTAGTCTTCTCTCGCAAACGTTCAAACTCTATTTTATCAGAGAGGTTACCGTATCTAGTAAATTTCCTATGGTATTTATATTTAAGTTTGAGTAGTTTAATAAGCTCTTTGGAGAACCAGATAGGGTGGTCACTGCTGGACTTTACTAAGTATGTGGGTATGTATTTTTTACAAAGATCTAAAATAATACTATAAAATCTATCAACAGCTCGGTCGATATCAACGTTTAATAAATTATTGTCCCAGTCGGTACCAAAAAGTTCCTGATTAATTTTATCGTAGTCTCCTTTTTTAAAATTAAACGAGTTCCTAGTTTTAAAAGAAAGGTATTTCTCAGCGGCCAGGCTCAGATTGACCTCCAGTGCGGGGTGATATGCGTCTTCCGGTGTGAGAAGGTCAGGGGGTGAACGTAAAGTAAGGTCGTGATCATTATACAAGACTAAATCGAGTATTCGCCCGTAGCGATTAAGTACGGAGTTGAATTGGCGTAGTCCGCAAACTTGGAGTGTGTCCAGGAAGTCAACCAGGTGGGTGCCTGATACATTTGTACTCGTGACTACTGGAACTCCATTCTATACTACTAAGGTTAAAATCACCGAGAACAAGGAATCTATCCTGTGGACTCCTTGCCATAATCGTTTCGAGTTTGTCACAAAAAGTGGCAAGTTGATTCTGAAAAGAATTACCTAATGCTTCGGCGCATAAATAAAGGACGCATAGATGGAGATTCAATTTAGGTGCTCTTCTTAACTTCACGGTCACCCACAAATCTTCAGCTGAAGACAGCCACGATGGCTGCGGCTCGGCAAAGAGGTCCTTGCGCACCGCGACGGCCACGCCCCCCCCGCGAGTCTGTCCTGTCCGATCGTAAGCACGGTCACGCCGCCATACATGATATCGCCCATCGAATATCTCCTCAGTAGTAATCTGATCGTTAAGCCACGTCTCGGATAAACAGACTATGTCGTAATTAGACAGTTCCAGTGAGTTTTTAAAATCATTTGTTTTCGTACGGAGGCCCCGTACGTTCTGATAGTAGATGGTTAATGCAGACATTGGAGAGAGTGGACTATAATAATAATTAGTAGGTAAGTTACTATAATATTGCAGACGGTGTGATAATGGATATTATAAGGGTAAAAATAACGTTTGATTGGTAGGCGCAAATTTTTTTGAGTTGATATTAGTGGAGGATACCAGGAGTAATGATCGTGATAACAAAATAATAATAACAAAGACAATAAACAGTAATTGCGATCTTTTGCACTTGGCTTTACAGTGATTGACTTATTTATCACTAAATAATTATAATATTTTAAAACTAATATCAATGAAACATGTTTAAGAACGTAAGAGGTAAAACAGCGGCTAATATTTATATTAATAATATGTAGGTTTCTTAAATCGTTGCAAAAGTTATTTGTAATGTTCTTAAATAAAATATAATAATGTTGCAAATTACGGGAAGTGATAAGAACACCGAGTAAGGTATTATTCACTAATAAAAGTACGCAATTAATGCCTAAAGATAAATCAAACTTGACCAACATTAATTTTAAATAACTTGATATGAAGCGACTAAGTTTTGCGTTCAGTACACTAATAATAACTATTTTCTGTCTTTTATTAATGCTGTGTATCGAAAAAGATAGAACATACAATAATATTATATTGCGCACAATATAAATAACACCGTTTACTTTTTGACAAAAAAATAATAATGTCGGGTACAAAAATAACAAATTAGAATAACTAACAAATTCCATTTCCACTGAAATAACAACAAAATTGCATAGCTTAAGTATTCCTAAATTACAAAAAACAATATTGATAAAAGAATCATTACTGTATAAACTGCTGAACTTATACCTAAAATCTGTCCTTTTATTATAAGAAGTGATAACGACGTATTTAAGATAACTTGACGATGTATTTAGCGCTTGGAAATCACGTAATCGAGTACTTATAAGTTGATTGTTACTTAAAAACAATAATATAATTTTTACTTTAACATCATAATTACAATAATAACAGAAATTAATAATTGACATCACAACATTATTGTTTCTAGTATAAGGTAGGTAAAAGGATGTAACATTACTCGTAAAACGAACAAATAAACGTCGAACAAATAACTGCATCGAAAAAAGAGCCGTTCCAACTCTTGTCAAAGACTTGGAATATGAGTCGTGATTGCATACAATTAGTGTTATTTTTGCATACCGCTGTGACGTACTGACAGGTGGCTTCCGCGCGAAGGATGCGATACTCGGCGAGTTTGCGATAAGGAGGCAGGGCTTCGTAACCTTTGGTGCAGGTAATTTAATAGTCCGATTTATACGTGATTTTGAGTTAGCTTGAATAAAAATAACGAAGAAAGTATCAGATACTGTGGAATGGTAAAAATCTGGGATTAACATATTTTCTTGAGATCTTGCTCGGAGTTTATTATGAAAACATTTGATGTGGCTGACTTCCTCGCCCATATTTTCGAGTGTTTTACCCAGATAAACTGAAAATTGGAATTCTTTTGCATAGCTTTAGCTTTCGTTAGCAGCTGTTTATAAAATGGAGTTAAATGGTCATTTATGTATATTTTACTCGTGCCGCTGAAACCAAAGAAATCGGGAGAGTGCTGTTTGCATTTTCTCATAGCTGCAACCAGATTGTCTTTAATATAGCGGCTGGTAAAGGACGCGATTATTGGCTTAGGGTTATCTTTCTGGAAGGAGGGGATTCTGGTTATCATACAGACATCCTCTTTTTTTATTGGACATTCCAGGGAGTTTCCGATTTGTATCAATACGTCATAAAGATTTTCATCTTTCTTCACAGGTACGCCCTTTATTTCCACGTTATTGGAACGTTGCCACTGATCCTTTTCGTTCATGGACTTCTTTAGCTTTTCAATTTCGTTTTGGAGAATGGGTATATTATCGGCCATTGTTTGCATCTTGTTCACATCGCTCTCAACCGTTTCCAGTCTTTCAGTGAAACCTTTGATAGTATCGTGTGCGAATTGGACAGATTGTTTTAAATCGCTTATATCAGATTTGATTGATTTGATGTCCATTGGTAGGGTACGAAGGGGTGCCAGCTGAGTAGTGATGATGAGGAGATGTTCGTGCAGTTTCTCAAGGGTAATTGGTGTTGGTGACATCTTCTCTTTATCCACTTCCTGGCCACTGCTTAGAGCGCTCTTACAGGTAGGGCACTTCCATGACGCCTTGTTTCTGCCTAGCTTACGATAACTAGCCTCACTGATCGCTGCACAGGAGAAATCGTAGCGTTGGTTGCACACACTACACAGCGCACCATCATTAAATTCAGCGTTACAACGCGAACAAGCGAACATGATAGAAAATGTTTAGCTTCCCTGACACTTGTACACCGCCGCGCGTACGCGTGTTGTTCGAATGCGGCTCTGTGAGCGACTGAAAAGTTAAGTAACTTTTTTAATTTAATTGTTACTTAACTTTAATTATTACTTATTTATTTATTTATTTAAAAAACTTACGGCTAAGTGACATCAGTGGAAATTTTATATGAGGATCAGAAAGCCAATTACAAGTTTTCACCTCTAAGTAACAGAATAATTGAATACAAGATATTGTGAACGGTCTTACTAGTTAGATACAGATATATGTTTTTAAGTAGGATAACAAAATAACAAAAACAAAAAGTTTATTATTATTTATTATATTAATAGCAACATTACAGTATTATACAGGGTGTCAAAAGACCGCTTCCGATAACTTCGTGGGGTTATTATAGGGCATGAGATATATCCATTGGTGCAAGTAATTTTCTTTAAATCGCCAGTTTTTAAAATAGTCAAAATTTTCAACACGCAATGTATAACGCTGATGTAAATGGGCGATAGTATCGCGCGCCAGTGGAGCCCCGGCCCCCAGGCCGAGTCAGCCCCCACGCGCCGCTCGCGCCGAGTACCGCGCGCGCGGCCCTGCGCTAGACAAAACAGCTGATCGTGGTGTGCCACAGTGCCCTAGCCCGTGTGTAGTGAATAAACCACCAGTATTGTAATGATTATTAAATTACAATTGTTTTCACGATTTAACATAATGTTAGAATTTATTAATTACCGTTTCTTAGGTTATTAGTTTAAGTATTACTTATTACTCAAAAATACTCCGTTTTTACTTCCAGCCAAAAAGGAAAAGAAATCATAATAATTCACATTCGAATCAGTTGATCTCTTGAATCAGAAATTGTAAAAATACAACACTTACACAGTTACACCTATCTATGGAAAAAAATACTTGATAACATGTTCACTGACCTGTGATCAGCTGTCTGTTTTTATGAAATGCAGTTCGAACTGTGCTCACTGCTCCATGTAACTCAATGTAGATTGCAGAGTTATTCAACACGAAACAAAAGTAAATAGGAGACATTCCAATTCTTTACACACTTTTTACTGCACTGTTTAAACCGCACTATCGAAAACGATGTTCACCCCCGTTCCATAAAAGTTTACGAGTACCACAGATTACCCTTATTACCTTAAAATTACAAAACTTTAACAAAAACTTCACAGTACACGTCCAGCGCGGCGCGTGTTTACAGCCGACTGAACAAATGAAGAAAAAACTTTGTAAAATAATAGGGATTTATCCCTGTGCATATTTTGAGTTATCGATAATTTTTTATCGATAAATCGTATTAATTGTTTTACATACGAGTACGTATTGATTACAGTCAAACTAAAAATAAGCAAATACCTACTCAATGTTAAGAATAGCGACAATAATTAAAATTTATTTAAATAATTAGGTATTATTAAAGTATTTTCATTGCGTACGTAAACGCGTATACGCATTACGCGCATACCTAGACGCGCAAACTCGTACCATAGTATAACAACCACTTTATCACGGTAATGTCGGTAGGTATCGAAATGATCTTGCAACTAGACTATGTATCCCGATAAAATTTTCTGAATTCATAACCTCATATTTCATAATAGAGTTAATTTTAAAAATGAGATTAGATCAACTAAATAATAGTTATTAACTTTTATTATTTAATGGTAATTTAAATATCGACAACATCGTTTTGAATGTACAACACTTAGATTGTCCTTGAAATGGATTAACGACACGTGACGTGCACGTGCGTCGTGCACCTGCAGAGCGGCGCTCTTTGTCGGCTCGATCACTAAAGACTCCGCCGCGGCGGCGTGCTTTTTGATCGATGCCGCCGTGCTTCGGTTTCTTTTGACCTCTTCCGAAAGCCGATACATAATTATTTTAACATTATTTTTAAAATTAAAATAGATTTTCTAATTTAGTAGCCATTTGTGCATTGAGGTATTAGGTTGTTGTTAGACATAAGTTTGATTTTTTAACAATTAGGTACTTCAAGTATCAAAACGTGGTAGGAGTTATTGTGTTATGTGTTAATTGATTATTATTATTCAGTTGTGTTAAGTAATTTACTGTATGGTGTGATAGATTTCGTTTAAAAAGGGAAGTGTTTTTGACGTTTTTGGTGGTGACCGGTCTTATTGCTTGGTGTTAAGGACTATTTTCAAAATTCATAAAGAAGTAAGAAACCGTCTTGAACTCAACATTTTTCACGTAAGTTAATTATTGCCAGATTTTTGTGTATCATCTGTAATTTCGATTGATAAGACGTGACGATTGCGGATAGACAGTTCGTCCGCATTGGTTTCGTTACTTATGAACTTTTTAACGTCGAGTCTAAAAATCTTAGAAATTTGCCATACCTACTCTTGTAAGTTTTTACACATGCAGTTGATTACAGTTTTCTACATAAGTTACCATGAAACTTTTAACACTGCAAGTAGCCAAGATGAGGGGTTAGAGGTCAGTCATAGTGACCACCTTCATGGGTTTAAAGTTGGAAGGACACATCACACAACATACATTAGGGTTTAGAACAGTTCTGACGTAGTGTATCGTCGCATACGACCTTTCGAGTTTCGACAGCGTACGTAGGCCGTAGCGTGAAGACATTGAGCGCGCGTTTTTACATTGCGATTTTTAGTAATAATAATAAAATTTAAAAAAAAAATTAAAATTATTTTTCTATGTGGTTTATTATCATGTTTAAAGGGTATTAATTATAAAAAAAAATAAAATTAAAATAAAAAAAATAAATAAAAAAAACTAAAAAAAAAATACATTTTCGTAATCAGAAAATGTAGTATAATCATACCCCAAAGTTATCGGAAGCGGTCTTTTGACACCCTGTAGATAAGTCTACAATATGTTACTTGTTAGAATGAGATGATTAGATTTTAAATATTTTCTTTTGACATTAATAACATTACATAAAGCTTATTTTTAACCGACTTCCAAAAAACGAGGAGGTTATATGTTCGGCTGTGGATAGTTTTTTTTTTTTTTTTTGTATGTTCAACGATTACTCCGCCGTTTGTGAACCGATTTTCGAAATTTTTGTTTTGTTGTATTAGGTTTCACTCCAATTTGGTACCATGTTCGCAAAAGTGGTGACCTGATGATGGGATCCATGAGTAATCGAGGGAACTCCTCGAAATTTATACAGAAACATATGGTGATTTTGGTTTTATGTGAAGTGTACTAAGAATATGCTACCAAAAAGTCAAAACTTTAATTAATGTTTTTAAGTAGGATAACAAAATAACTAAAACAAAAAGTTTAAACTTTAAAGGTAGGTCTGACTAAAAACCAGAAAGAAGTGTATGCTAATTATATCGTACAATTTACCATAGTATTGTGGATTGAATATGTTATACAAATTAAGGAAATCAAGTTTTTAAAAAAATTTGCAGCTCAAGCTCTTTCTAATCGACGCTGTCCTAGTAGTAAATACATCAAGATCGTAATCACGGCATAGCTTGTTGAAGTTGCGACTCGCTCTCACAACATACGAGTTTTGTCTGTAGTTGGTGGAGGCTTTTGGTACCGCTATTGGTGGGTTGAATCTTACGAATTTAGTAGGAACATTAATGGAGAATTTGGAAAGTAGTTGCGGGCAGTCTAATGCATTTGACATCGTTTAATAGTAAAGAACAATCAGATATCATGCGTCGTGTTTTTAATGGTAGGATATGAAATTTCTTACAAAGGCTTAGGTAATTGTCCGAGTGGTATGCAATTTTTTGATGATAGATAGATGATTATTATTATTTAACTTTAATTATTACTTAATTTTAATTGTTACTTAACTTTAAGTATTACTTATCCTTAAATATTACTTAAAGCTAAGTAATATTTAAGTCTTAAAGGCACATCAATAGATCTTAAATTGCATTTATCGAATTCCACCCGCGCACGCCACGCGCACTCCACGCGCACGCCACGCGCACTCCACGCGCACCACACGCGCACTCCACGCGCACCACACGCGCACGCCACGCGCACTCCACGCGCACGCCACGTGCACTCCACGCGCACGCCATGCGCACTCCACGCGCACGCCATGCGCACTCCACGCGCACGCCACGCGCACCACACGCGCACGCCTCGCGCACCACACGCGCACGCCACGCGCACTCCACGCGCACGCCACGCGCACCACACGCGCACGCCACGCGCACCACACGCGCACGCCACGCGCACCACACGCGCACGCCACACGCACCACACGCGCACGCCACGTGCACCACACGCGCCTGCCACGCGCACGCCACGCGCATTCAACGATTACTCCGCCATTTGTGAACCGATTTTCGAAATTTTTGTTTTGTTGTATTAGGTTTCACTCCAATTTGGTACCATGTTCGCAAAAGTGGTGACCTGATGATGGGATCCATGAGTAATCGAGGGAACTCCTCGAAATTTATATAGAAACATATGGTGATTTTGGTTTAATGTGAAGTGTACTAAGAATATGCTACCAAAAAGTCAAAATTTTAATTAATGTTTTTAAGTACGATAACAAAATAACTAAAACAAAAAGTTTAAACTTTAAAGGTAGGTCTGACTAAAAACCAGAAAGAAGTGTATGCTAATTATATCGTACAATTTACCATAGTATTGTGGTTTGAATATGTTATACAAATTTAGGAAATCAAGTTATCAAAAAATTTACATCTCAAGCTCTTTCTAATCGACGTTGTCTTAGTAGTAAATACATCAAGATCGTAATCACGGCATAGCTTGTTGAAGTTGCGACTCGCTCTCACAACATAAGAATTTTGTCTGTTTTTTTAGCTAGAGCAGTGCTAGGATTAAATTATAAATATAACTATGAATTATACACGAATAAAAAAATAAATGATCAAAAATGTGCTAAGATTAAACTAGATAAGTTTACTCAAACAGAATCGATCATTAATAAAGTCTCAACAAGTAAAATTATCAGCTACCCCATCGATGCTAACCCAGTGACTGCAATGGCTGTAGATGGATCTAGAGATAGTCCTTCTCGTACTGTAGGTGAATCTGCTGAAGATCTTTTTCGTGAATAACCACTTATCAATCATGCATCAAAATATCTGCGGGCTATTGGCAAAAGCCGATTCATTATGTGTCCACTTAAATGAATTATTGAGAGAAGGAATACCAATAGATGTGATATGCATAACTGAGCACTTCATAATGTCTGGTCAGGAAAAATTACTTCATTTACCGAACTATAAACTAGTAGCTATTTATTCAAGAAATAAAAAAAGAGGCGGTTCTAGTATTTTGTTAAAAAATGGTTATCAATATACAGAATTACAGGAGATTATGAAGTGTTCTATATCGGGAATAATTGAATTAAGCGCTATTGAACTTTCTGCGCATAATTTAGTTCTTCTTTGTGTATATAGACCACCACAGATAACAAACATTAATGATTTTTATAATAATCTGGATACTGTTTTGAAAAAATTATGTGTCAAAAATAAAAAAATAGTAATCTGTGGCGATTTTAATATTGATGTTTTAAAAGATAATAGGCAAACTAAAGACTTCAAAAATATCCTCACAGGGTATAATCTTAACTTACAATTTAATGAAGTGACTAGATATGCTGGCAATACCTGTCTCGATAATTTCGCTCATAACTTTACACATGGTTGTCATAGTAAAATAAAGGATTTCGGACTGTCAGATCATAATGCACAAATTATGATTATAAAAACGGATAAAACTTCCATAGTACAAACATGGCATACAATCCACAGAGATATATGTAAAGAAAATCTAAAAATGTTTAAAAACCATATACAGAATATATAATTTAATGACGTCTACGATACAGAAGATCCTGACAAATCTTATGCTAATTTCATAGACACTTTTCAATGATTACACAATTTATGTTTTCCCTTTAAAAAAATTACCAAAAAATCAACAAATAAAATAAACTGGATCTCTAAAGGTATATGTATCTGTTGTAAGAAAAAACGTCATTTATTGTGGCAACAGAGATTAAAACCAACTAAAGAAAATAAGGAATCATATATAAATTATTCACGTAAACTGAAGAAAATTATTAAATTAACACAAAAAGCTCAAAACATTTACAAAATTAACCAATCAAAAAATAAACCTAAAACCATTTGGCAAATAATAAATAATAATAAGAAAAATAATGAACATGTCACTAGTTTAAAATATAAAAACTCAATAATAACCAAACCTCAAGAGCTAGCAGAAACCTTTAATAATTACTTCATAGACCAAGTAGGAACTGTATCAAAAGATGACGCTGCTGCTGATGCTATAAAGAAAAATCCACAATCCATCTTCGTTCGACCGGTGATTCCTCAAGATATCATAAATGTAATAAAAAATTTAAAGAATAAAAAAAGTTTTGGCCATGACGGCATATCCACAAAGGTAATAAAATATGTAAGTAGTTATGTGGCTCCTCCTATGGCACATATAATCAATGCATGTGTATCTGCTGGGAAATTTCCGGATAAACTTAAAGTAGTAAGAGTAATACCTATACATAAGAAAAACGCTAAAGATGAGATCACCAACTATAGGCCCATTTCGTTAATCTCTCACTCTCAGCACTCTAATAATAAAATTTAGCAATAAAAATACATATGAGATTGACATTAATAATGCACTCAAAGATTTTATAAGTTGGCTAAATAAAAACAATTTAATTATCAATCTAGATAAAACTAAGATCATGCACTTTTACCAAAGAATACCAGACAAAGACATGAACGTAAATTATAAAGGACAATCTGTTGACAAAGTAACTACTGCAAAATTTTTGGGAATAATATTTGATAGTCAGCTCAAATGGAAAGCTCATTCTGACGAAGTCTGTAAAAAACTCAGCTCCGCTGCCTACGCATTATATAGTTTAACTAAGAAGGTTAATATTGATACGGTACTAACAGCATACCATAGTTTAGTAGTTTCAATATTAAGGTATGGAGTAATTTTTTGGGGCAACTGTAGTGAGAGCGAAAATATATTCAAAGCACAAAAACGTTGCATAAGATGTATTGCTAATATAAAAGTTACCGACAGCTGCATGCCTATATTTAAAAAATTTAAACTCTTAACTTTCCCTTGTCTGTATATCCTGGAAGTAGCTATTTTTGTGAAAACAAACATTCACTTATTCCCGACCTTAAAAGAAACCAGAATTAGGAGCACAAAACTACGATCCAATTATTTTTTTTTAATTTTATCTACACTCCACGCGTACGCCACGCGCACCACACGCGCACGCCACGCGCACCACACGTGCACGCCACGCGCACTCCACGCGCACCACACGCGCACGGCACGCGCACCACACGCGCACGCCACGCGAACTCCACGCGCACCACACGCGCACGCCACGCGAACTCCACGCGCACCACACGCGCACGCCATGCGCACTCCACGCGCACTCCACGCGCACGCCACGCGCACTCCACGCGCACGCCACGCGCTTTCCACGCGCACGCCACGCGCACCATACGCGCACGCCACGCGCACCACACGAGCATGCCACGCGCAAGACACGCGCACGCCACGCGCACCACACGCGCACGCCACGCGCATCACACGCGCACGCCACGCGAACTCCACGCGCACGCCAGGCGCACCACACGCGCACGCCACGTGCACTCCACGCGTACGCCACGCGCACCACACGCGCACGCCACGCGCACGCCACGCGCACTCCACGCGTACGCCACTCGCACGCCATGCGCACTCCACGCGCACTCCACGCGCACGCCACGCGCACTCCACGCGCACGCCACGCGCACCACACGCGCACGCCACGCGCACTCCACGCGCACCACACGCGCACGCCACGCGAACTCCACGCGCACCACACGCGCACGCCACGCGCACTCCACGCGCACGCCACTCGCACGCCATGCGCACTCCACGCGCACTCCACGCGCACGCCACGCGCACTCCACGCGCACGCCACGCGCTTTCCACGCGCACGCCACGCGCACCATACGCGCACGCCACGCGCACCACACGCGCACGCCACGCGCACTCCACGCGCACCACACGCGCACGGCACGCGCATCACACGCGCACGCCACGCGAACTCCACGCGCACCACACGCGCACGCCACGCGCACTCCACGCGCACGCCACTCGCACGCCATGCGCACTCCACGCGCACTCCACGCGCACGCCACGCGCTTTCCACGCGCACGCCACGCGCACCATACGCGCACGCCACGCGCACCATACGCGCACGCTTCGCGCACTCCACTCGCACATTACGTTTTAATTACACATTGAGTAATTATAAAAGTAAAGTAACTTTTTTAATTTAATTGTTACTTAACTTTAATTATTACTTTTTTATTTATTTATTTATGTGACATGGAAAACTTACAGCTAAGTGACATCAGTGGAAATTTTATATGAGGATCAGAAAGCCAATTACAAGTTTTCACCTCTAAGTAACAGAATAATTGAATACAAGATATTGTGAACGGTCTTACTAGTTAGATACAGATATATGTTTTTAAGTAGGATAACAAAATAACTAAAACAATAAGTTTAAACTTTAAAGGTAGGTCTGACTAAAAACCAGAAAGAAGTGTATGATAATTATATCGTACAATTTACCATAGTATTGTGGTTTGAATATGTTATACAAATTAAGGAAATCAAGTTTTTAAAAAAATTTGCAGCTCAAGCTCTTTCTGATCGACGCTGTCCTAGTAGTAAATACATCAAGATCGTAATCACGGCATAGCTTGTTGAAGTTGCGACTCGCTCTCACAACATACGAGTTTTCTCTGTAGTTGGTGGAGGCTTTTGGTACCGCTATTGGTGGGTTGAATCTTATGAATTTAGTAGGAACATTAATGGAGAATTTGGAAAGTAGTTGCGGGCAGTCTAATGCATTTGACATCGTTTAATAGTAAAGAACAATCAGATATCATGCGTCGTGTTTTTAATGGTAGGATATGAAATTTCTTACAAAGGCTTAGATAATTGTCCGAGTGGTATGCAATTTTTTGATGATAGCACAAAAATTTGATAAAACGCTTTTGAATCGCCTCTATACGGTCTACATGTTTATGATAGTAAGGGTTCCACACCTGCGAGGCATACTCGAGATGACTTCTGACATGTGTGCAATACAAAATTTTCAAGGTTTTCGCTTCAGTAAAACATTTCGACATACGCATCACAAACCCCAAGGCCTTGGAAGCTTTATTAATAATCGCCTCGATCTGAGTATCAAAAATTAGTTTGCAATCGTGATGTACACCTAAATAACGAACACAGCTTGACCTAGATAAGATTTGGCCTCCTAATGAATTATTCTTGTTTATGGCAAAGCGTTTCCGAGTATACGTTATTATTGAACATTTGGTAGGATTAAGATCTAGTTTGTTCATTTTGCAATAGTTTTCAAGGTTGGAAAGGTCTAATTGAAAGTTACGAGCATCTTCAGATGATTTTATTATAGCGTAAATTTTCATATCGTCCGCAAAACATAAAAGTTTTGCGAACTTTAAGCAGGAAGCAATGTCGTTTACGTAGATTATAAATAATAAAGGCCCGAGTAGCGAGCCTTGAGGCACACCGCTCGGTACACGAACCCAGTTAAGTAATACTTAAATTGTTACCTACTTAACTTTAATTATTACTTTACTTTAAGTATTACCTAACTTTTATTATTATTTAACTTTAATTATTACTTAATTTTAATTGTTACTTAACTTTAAGTATTACTTATCCTTAAATATTTCTTAAAGCTAAGTAATATTTAAGTCTTAAAGGCACATCAATAGATCTTAAATTGCATTTATCGAATTCCACCCGCGCACGCCACGCGCACTCCACGCGCATGCCACGCGCACGCCACGCGCACGCCACGCGCATGCCACGCGCAAGACACGCGCACGCCACGCGCACCACACGCACACGCCACGCGCATCACACGCGCACGCCACGCGAACTCCACGCGCACGCCAGGCGCACCACACGCGCACGCCACGTGCACTCCACGCGTACGCCACGCGCACCACACGCGCACGCCACGCGCACCACACGCGCACGCCACGCGCACTCCACGCGCACCACACGCGCACGGCACGCGCACCACACGCGCACGCCACGCGAACTCCACGCGCACCACACGCGCACGCCACGCGCACTCCACGTGCACGCCACTCGCACGCCATGCGCACTCCACGCGCACTCCACGCGCACGCCACGCGCTTTCCACGCGCACGCCACGCGCACCACACGCGCCTGCCACGCGCACCACACGCGCACGACACGCGCACGCCACGCGCACGCCACGCGCACCACACGCGCACGCCACGCGCACCACACGCGCACGCCACGTGCACTCCACGCGCATGCCACGCGCACCACACGCGCACGCCACGCGCACCACACGCGCACGCCACGCGCACTCCACGCGCACGCCACGCGCACCACACGCGCACGCCACGCGCACCACACGCGCACGCCACGCGCACCACACGCGCACGCCACGCGCACCACACGCGCACGCCACGCGCACCACACGCGCACGCCACGTGCACTCCACGCGCATGCCACGCGCACCACACGCGCACGCCACGCGCACCACACGCGCACGCCACGCGCACTCCACGCGCACGCCACGCGTACCACACGCGCACGCCACGCGCACCACACGCGCACGCCACGCGCACCACACGCGCACGCCACGCGCACCACACGCGCACGCCACGCGCACCACACGCGCACGCCACGCGCACCACACGCGCCTGCCACGCGCACGCCACGCGCACGCCACGCGCACGCCACGCGCACGCCACGCGCACGCCACGCGCATTCAACGATTACTCCGCCATTTGTGAATCGATTTTCGAAATTTTTGTTTTGTTGTATTAGGTTTCACTCCAATTTGGTACCATGTTCGCAAAAAAGGTGACCTGATGATGGGATCCATGAGTAATCGAGGGAACTCCTCGAAATTTATATAGAAACATATGGTGATTTTGGTTTTATGTGAAGTGTACTAAGAATATGCTACCAAAAAGTCAAAACTTTAATTAATGTTTTTAAGTAGGATAACAAAATAACTAAAACAAAAAGTTTAAACTTTAAAGGTAGGTCTGACTAAAAACCAGAAAGAAGTGTATGATAATTATATCGTACAATTTACCATAGTATTGTGGTTTGAATATGTTATACAAATTAAGGAAATCAAGTTTTTAAAAAAAATTGCAGCTCAAGCTCTTTCTAATCGACGCTGTCCTAGTAGTAAATACATCAAGATCGTAATCACGGCATAGCTTGTTGAAGTTGCGACTCGCTCTCACTACATACGAGTTTTGTCTGTAGTTGGTGGAGGCTTTTGGTACCGCTATTGGTGGGTTGAATCTTATGAATTTAGTAGGAACATTAATGGAGAATTTGGAAAGTAGTTGCGGGCAGTCTAATGCATTTGACATCGTTTAATAGTAAAGAACAATCAGATATCATGCGTCGTGTTTTTAATGGTAGGATATGAAATTTCTTACAAAGGCTTAGATAATTGTCCGAGTGGTATGCAATTTTTTGATGATAGCACAAAAATTTTATAAAACGCTTTTGAATCGCCTCTATACGGTCTACATGTTTATGATAGTAAGGGTTCCACACCTGCGAGGCATACTCGAGATGACTTCTGACATGTGTGCAATACAAAATTTTCAAGGTTTTCGCTTCAGTAAAACATTTCGACATACGCATCACAAACCCCAAGGCCTTGGAAGCTTTATTAATAATCGCCTCGATCTGAGTATCAAAAATTAGTTTGCAATCGTGATGTACACCTAAATAACGAACACAGCTTGACTTAGATAAGATTTGGCCTCCTAATGAATTATTCTTGTTTATGGCAAAGCGTTTCCGAGTATACGTTATTATTGAACATTTGGTAGGATTAAGATCTAGTTTGTTCATTTTGCAATAGTTTTCAAGGTTGGAAAGGTCTAATTGAAAGTTACGAGCATCTTCAGATGATTTTATTATAGCGTAAATTTTCATATCGTCCGCAAAACATAAAAGTTTTGCGAACTTTAAGCAGGAAGCAATGTCGTTTACGTAGATTATAAATAATAAAGGCCCGAGTAGCGAGCCTTGAGGCACACCGCTCGGTACACGAACCCAGTTAAGTAATACTTAAATTGTTACCTACTTAACTTTAATTATTACTTTACTTTAAGTATTACCTAACTTTACCTAAATTTACACGCACACGCCACGCGCATCACACGCGCACGCCACGCGAACTCCACGCGCACGCCAGGCGCACCACACGCGCACGCCACGTGCACTCCACGCGTACGCCACGCGCACCACACGCGCACGCCACGCGCACCACACGCGCACGCCACGCGCACTCCACGCGCACCACACGCGCACGGCACGCGCACCACACGCGCACGCCACGCGAACTCCACGCGCACCACACGCGCACGCCACGCGCACTCCACGCGCACGCCACTCGCACGCCATGCGCACTCCACGCGCACTCCACGCGCACGCCACGCGCACTCCACGCGCATGCCACGCGCTTTCCACGCGCACGCCACGCGCACCATACGCGCACGCCACGCGCACCACACGAGCATGCCACGCGCAAGACACGCGCACGCCACGCGCACCACACGCGCACGCCACGCGCATCACACGCGCACGCCACGCGAACTCCACGCGCACGCCACGTGCACTCCACGCGTACGCCACGCGCACCACACGCGCACGCCACGCGCACGCCACGCGCACTCCACGCGTACGCCACTCGCACGCCATGCGCACTCCACGCGCACTCCACGCGCACGCCACGCGCACTCCACGCGCACGCCACGCGCACCACACGCGCACGCCACGCGCACGCCACGCGCACCACACGCGCACGGCACGCGCACCACACGCGCACGCCACGCGAACTCCACGCGCACCACACGCGCACGCCACGCGCACTCCACGCGCACGCCACTCGCACGCCATGCGCACTCCACGCGCACTCCACGCGCACGCCACGCGCACTCCACGCGCACGCCACGCGCTTTCCACGCGCACGCCACGCGCACCATACGCGCACGCCACGCGCACCACACGCGCACGCCACGCGCACTCCACGCGCACCACACGCGCACGGCACGCGCATCACACGCGCACGCCACGCGAACTCCACGCGCACCACACGCGCACGCCACGCGCACTCCACGCTCACGCCACTCGCACGCCATGCGCACTCCACGCGCACTCCACGCGCACGCCACGCGCTTTCCACGCGCACGCCACGCGCACCATACGCGCACGCTTCGCGCACTCCACTCGCACATTACGTTTTAATTACACATTGAGTAATTATAAAAGTAAAGTAACTTTTTTAATTTAATTGTTACTTAACTTTAATTATTACTTTTTTATTTATTTATTTATGTGACATGGAAAACTTACAGCTAAGTGACATCAGTGGAAATTTTATATGAGGATCAGAAAGCCAATTACAAGTTTTCACCTCTAAGTAACAGAATAATTGAATACAAGATATTGTGAACGGTCTTACTAGTTAGATACAGATATATGTTTTTAAGTAGGATAACAAAATAACTAAAACAATAAGTTTAAACTTTAAAGGTAGGTCTGACTAAAAACCAGAAAGAAGTGTATGATAATTATATCGTACAATTTACCATAGTATTGTGGTTTGAATAAGTTATACAAATTAAGGAAATCAAGTTTTTAAAAAAATTTGCAGCTCAAGCTCTTTCTGATCGACGCTGTCCTAGTAGTAAATACATCAAGATCGTAATCACGGCATAGCTTGTTGAAGTTGCGACTCGCTCTCACAACATACGAGTTTTCTCTGTAGTTGGTGGAGGCTTTTGGTACCGCTATTGGTGGGTTGAATCTTATGAATTTAGTAGGAACATTAATGGAGAATTTGGAAAGTAGTTGCGGGCAGTCTAATGCATTTGACATCGTTTAATAGTAAAGAACAATCAGATATCATGCGTCGTGTTTTTAATGGTAGGATATGAAATTTCTTACAAAGGCTTAGATAATTGTCCGAGTGGTATGCAATTTTTTGATGATAGCACAAAAATTTGATAAAACGCTTTTGAATCGCCTCTATACGGTCTACATGTTTATGATAGTAAGGGTTCCACACCTGCGAGGCATACTCGAGATGACTTCTGACATGTGTGCAATACAAAATTTTCAAGGTTTTCGCTTCAGTAAAACATTTCGACATACGCATCACAAACCCCAAGGCCTTGGAAGCTTTATTAATAATCGCCTCGATCTGAGTATCAAAAATTAGTTTGCAATCGTGATGTACACCTAAATAACGAACACAGCTTGACTTAGATAAGATTTGGCCTCCTAATGAATTATTCTTGTTTATGGCAAAGCGTTTCCGAGTATACGTTATTATTGAACATTTGGTAGGATTAAGATCTAGTTTGTTCATTTTGCAATAGTTTTCAAGGTTGGAAAGGTCTAATTGAAAGTTACGAGCATCTTCAGATGATTTTATTATAGCGTAAATTTTCATATCGTCCGCAAAACATAAAAGTTTTGCGAACTTTAAGCAGGAAGCAATGTCGTTTACGTAGATTATAAATAATAAAGGCCCGAGTAGCGAGCCTTGAGGCACACCGCTCGGTACACGAACCCAGTTAAGTAATACTTAAATTGTTACCTACTTAACTTTAATTATTACTTTACTTTAAGTATTACCTAACTTTACCTAAATTTACACGCACACGCCACGCGCATCACACGCGCACGCCACGCGAACTCCACGCGCACGCCAGGCGCACCACACGCGCACGCCACGTGCACTCCACGCGTACGCCACGCGCACCACACGCGCACGCCACGCGCACCACACGCGCACGCCACGCGCACTCCACGCGCACCACACGCGCACGGCACGCGCACCACACGCGCACGCCACGCGAACTCCACGCGCACCACACGCGCACGCCACGCGCACTCCACGCGCACGCCACTCGCACGCCATGCGCACTCCACGCGCACTCCACGCGCACGCCACGCGCACTCCACGCGCATGCCACGCGCTTTCCACGCGCACGCCACGCGCACCATACGCGCACGCCACGCGCACCACACGAGCATGCCACGCGCAAGACACGCGCACGCCACGCGCACCACACGCGCACGCCACGCGCATCACACGCGCACGCCACGCGAACTCCACGCGCACGCCACGTGCACTCCACGCGTACGCCACGCGCACCACACGCGCACGCCACGCGCACGCCACGCGCACTCCACGCGTACGCCACTCGCACGCCATGCGCACTCCACGCGCACTCCACGCGCACGCCACGCGCACTCCACGCGCACGCCACGCGCACCACACGCGCACGCCACGCGCACTCCACGCGCACCACACGCGCACGGCACGCGCACCACACGCGCACGCCACGCGAACTCCACGCGCACCACACGCGCACGCCACGCGCACTCCACGCGCACGCCACTCGCACGCCATGCGCACTCCACGCGCACTCCACGCGCACGCCACGCGCACTCCACGCGCACGCCACGCGCTTTCCACGCGCACGCCACGCGCACCATACGCGCACGCCACGCGCACCACACGCGCACGCCACGCGCACTCCACGCGCACCACACGCGCACGGCACGCGCATCACACGCGCACGCCACGCGAACTCCACGCGCACCACACGCGCACGCCACGCGCACTCCACGCTCACGCCACTCGCACGCCATGCGCACTCCACGCGCACTCCACGCGCACGCCACGCGCTTTCCACGCGCACGCCACGCGCACCATACGCGCACGCTTCGCGCACTCCACTCGCACATTACGTTTTAATTACACATTGAGTAATTATAAAAGTAAAGTAACTTTTTTAATTTAATTGTTACTTAACTTTAATTATTACTTTTTTATTTATTTATTTATGTGACATGGAAAACTTACAGCTAAGTGACATCAGTGGAAATTTTATATGAGGATCAGAAAGCCAATTACAAGTTTTCACCTCTAAGTAACAGAATAATTGAATACAAGATATTGTGAACGGTCTTACTAGTTAGATACAGATATATGTTTTTAAGTAGGATAACAAAATAACTAAAACAATAAGTTTAAACTTTAAAGGTAGGTCTGACTAAAAACCAGAAAGAAGTGTATGATAATTATATCGTACAATTTACCATAGTATTGTGGTTTGAATAAGTTATACAAATTAAGGAAATCAAGTTTTTAAAAAAATTTGCAGCTCAAGCTCTTTCTGATCGACGCTGTCCTAGTAGTAAATACATCAAGATCGTAATCACGGCATAGCTTGTTGAAGTTGCGACTCGCTCTCACAACATACGAGTTTTCTCTGTAGTTGGTGGAGGCTTTTGGTACCGCTATTGGTGGGTTGAATCTTATGAATTTAGTAGGAACATTAATGGAGAATTTGGAAAGTAGTTGCGGGCAGTCTAATGCATTTGACATCGTTTAATAGTAAAGAACAATCAGATATCATGCGTCGTGTTTTTAATGGTAGGATATGAAATTTCTTACAAAGGCTTAGATAATTGTCCGAGTGGTATGCAATTTTTTGATGATAGCACAAAAATTTGATAAAACGCTTTTGAATCGCCTCTATACGGTCTACATGTTTATGATAGTAAGGGTTCCACACCTGCGAGGCATACTCGAGATGACTTCTGACATGTGTGCAATACAAAATTTTCAAGGTTTTCGCTTCAGTAAAACATTTCGACATACGCATCACAAACCCCAAGGCCTTGGAAGCTTTATTAATAATCGCCTCGATCTGAGTATCAAAAATTAGTTTGCAATCGTGATGTACACCTAAATAACGAACACAGCTTGACCTAGATAAGATTTGGCCTCCTAATGAATTATTCTTGTTTATGGCAAAGCGTTTCCGAGTATACGTTATTATTGAACATTTGGTAGGATTAAGATCTAGTTTGTTCATTTTGCAATAGTTTTCAAGGTTGGAAAGGTCTAATTGAAAGTTACGAGCATCTTCAGATGATTTTATTACAGCGTAAATTTTCATATCGTCCGTAAAACATAAAAGTTTTGCGAACTTTAAGCAGGAAGCAATGTCGTTTACGTAGATTATAAATAATAAAGGCCCGAGTAGCGAGCCTTGAGGCACACCGCTCGGTACACGAACCCAGTTAAGTAATACTTAAATTGTTACACACTTAACTTTAATTATTACTTTACTTTAAGTATTACCTAACTTTTATTATTATTTAACTTTAATTATTACTTAATTTTAATTGTTACTTAACTTTAAGTATGACTTATCCTTAAATATTTCTTAAAGCTAAGTAATATTTAAGTCTTAAAGGCACATCAATAGATCTTAAATTGCATTTATCGAATTCCACCCGCGCACGCCACGCGCACGCCACGCGCACGCCACGCGCACGCCACGCGCACGCCACGCGCACGCCACGCGCACGCCACGCGCACTCCACGCGCACTCCACGCGCACGCCACGCGCACTCCACGCGCACGCCACGCGCACCACACGCGCATGCCACGCGCAAGACACGCGCACGCCACGCGCACCACACGCGCACGCCACGCGCACCACACGCGCACGCCACGCGAACTCCACGCGCACGCCAGGCGCACCACACGCGCACGCCACGTGCACTCCACGCGTACGCCACGCGCACCACACGCGCACGCCACGCGCACCACACGTGCACGCCACGTGCACTCCACGCGCATTCCACGCGCACCACACGCGCACGGCACGCGCACCACACGCGCACGCCACGCGAACTCCACGCGCACCACACGCGCACGCCACGCGCACGCCACGCGCATGCCACGCGCACGCCACGCGCACGCCACGCGCACGCCACGCGCACTCCACGCGCACGCCACGCGCACTCCACGCGCACGCCACGCGCACTCCACGCGCACGCCACTCGCACGCCACGCTCACTCCACGCGCACTCCACGCGCACGCCACGCGCACTCCACGCGCACGCCACGCGCTTTCCACGCGCACGCCACGCGCACCATACGCGCACGCCATGCGCACTCCACGCGCACGCCACGCGCACCACACGCGCACGCCACGCGCACCACACGCGCACGCCACGCGCACCACACGCGCACGCCACGCGCACCACACGTGCACGCCACGTGCACTCCACGCGCATGCCACGCGCACCACACGCGCACGCCACGTGCACGCCACGTGCACTCCACGCGCATGCCACGCGCACCACACGCGCACGCCACGCGCACTCCACGCGCACGCCACGCGCACCACACGCGCACGCCACGCGCACGCCACGCGCACGCCACGCGCACGCCACGCGCCCGCCACGCGCACTCCACGCGCACTCCACGCGCATGCCACGCGCACCACACGCGCACGCCACGCGCACCACACGCGCACCACACGCGCACCACACGCGCACGCCACGCGCACCACACGCGCACGCCACGCGCACCACACGCGCACGCCACGCGCACCACACGCGCACGCCACGCGCACCACACGCGCACGCCACGCGCACCACACGCGCACGCCACGCGAACTCCACGCGCACCACACGCGCACGCCACGCGCACTCCACGCGCACGCCACTCGCACGCCATGCGCACTCCACGCGCACTCCACGCGCACTCCACGCGCACGCCACGCGCTTTCCACGCGCACGCCACGCGCACCATACGCGCACGCTACGCGCACTCCACTCGCACATTACGTTTTAATTACACATTGAGTAATTATAAAAGTAAAGTAACTTTTTTAATTTAATTGTTACTTAACTTTAATTATTACTTTTTTATTTATTTATTTATGTGACATGGAAAACTTACAGCTAAGTGACATCAGTGGAAATTTTATATGAGGATCAGAAAGCCAATTACAAGTTTTCACCTCTAAGTAACAGAATAATTGAATACAAGATATTGTGAACGGTCTTACTAGTTAGATACAGATATATGTTTTTAAGTAGGATAACAAAATAACTAAAACAAAAAGTTTATTATTATTTATTATTTATTATATTAATAGCAACATTACAGTATTATAGATAAGTCTACAATATGTTACTTGTTAGAATGAGATGATTAGATTTTAAATATTTTCTTTTGACATTAATAACATTACATAAAGCTTATTTTTAACCGACTTCCAAAAAACGAGGAGGTTATATGTTCGGCTGTGGATATTTTTTTATTTTTTTTATTTTTGTATGTTCAACGATTACTCCGCCGTTTGTGAACCGATTTTCGAAATTTTTGTTTTGTTGTATTAGGTTTCACTCCAATTTGGTACCATGTTCGCAAAAGTGGAAACCTGATGATGGGATCCATGAGTAATCGTGGGAACTCCTCGAAATTTATATAGAAACATATGGTGATTTTGGTTTTATGTGAAGTGTACTAAGAATACGCTACCAAAAAGTCAAATATTGGGTCAAGGTATACCATGGTTTCGATGATGCTGAGAGAACTCCTGATTCCTTATAGATACACGTTTGGGAGTTTCGGCGTTGTTTTAAGAACAGAAAGCATAAACTACTATGCAATTCATATTCATCATCATAATCATCATCATCATCATCGTCATCATCATCATTACCACGTCGTGTTAAGGCCACCAATGTCTCATGGCACAGAATAGATAATAGTACAAGGCATAGGTATGGATATACTAATAATAATAATTATGTACTGTATAACAATTAACAACACCTGTTTGTTTTTAATACACGGCGGTCGGCGTCGCCGACCGCCGTCGCGTGGCGGCAGAAGACAGAATATCGAATACTTTACTAACTACTTTATATACAGATCGAATACTTTACTACTTTATAAAATTTTAATAGACAAATAGAATTAAAATAAAGTTATTTTAAAAAGAGCATTTAAACAAAACAAAGTCGTTAAGTGTCTTTTTAATTAGTTATACTTATTAATCGATAGATGGTGCACTAAGTACCTATCGATTTGAATTCTTGATAACAAGAACAGCTGTCAATAATTATGATAATATTAAATATTATGCTACGCTACATCCTATGCAAGTTTGTACAATTTTTTATCTGATAGATTGGTTAGTTTATCATTTAAACACTCACACTCTGTAATACACTGTTTTATTATTAAGGAAGAGCACTTTTACTCAAAAGAAATTATTGAGAAATCGAATCACAACTTTTACAAAAAATAACCTTTGTGCATAACCTCAAAAAGCAGATGTGAAAACAATCACAATTATTGACATTAGACATAAGAAATCTGACATTGACACATATCTTTTTTCTACCATAAGGCAATATTTTAACTGTTGTAATCATTTAAAAACTAACATAAACATCCCGCCGGCCAAGGACGACTCAAGTCCTTAAAATCCGACAAACCAACAAACTAACAAAGGACAACAAAAAAAACCAACAATAATAATTTATCAATAACATTCATTAGTCACTAGAAACATCCAGGGGCAGAGGACATAATTTTACGACGGGTCGCTTAAATAAACTATCTTTGTACTTTAATGTTACTACTCGAGTTATGCCATCAGCACCAGGGTGTTTCTCTACAATCCGACCCAAAAGCCACTTACCCGGAGGGAGTGTGTCATCTTTGACAAGAACTATAGTACCGAGTTGAATTTCTGGACCAATCAGTCCATAAACCGTATCATAAATATTTGTATAACTCGCCCAATACTCTTGTAAAATTTCCATACGAGAATCTAAAAATCCTTTTGTTCGTTTGTCCTTAAAGCTTTTAGCGCTTTTCTTTGTATTCATATACAACTTAGCCATTTTAGTTGAATTGGCATCTAATTTTGTTACATATTGTTTAATCTCTTTGTCTGCCATGGTAAATTTTCGCAATCAATAAAGAACAATAATTGACGTATTTTGTTGTATATTGTTATCCGGCCGATGGTCCAAATGGTTAGTTTATCATTTAAACACTCACACTCTGTAATACACTGTTTTATTATTAAGGAAGAGCACTTTTACTCAAAAGAAATTATTGAGAAATCGAATCACAACTTTTACAAAAAATAACCTTTGTGCATAACCTCAAAAAGCAGATGTGAAAACAATCACAATTATTGACATTAGACATAAGAAATCTGACATTGACACATATCTTTTTTCTACCATAAGGCAATATTTTAACTGTTGTAATCATTTAAAAACTAACATAAACATAGATCCTTCGATCGTGGAAAAACGAGACACAATAGCCTTTCTATTGTTATCCCAATCGCCGGTGACCGCTTCGGGCTTGAAGTATTAAAATTGTTAAATTACTTAGCACAATATGTTCACTTCACTGATAATATTATATTATTTTGTGAGTGTGAGTTGTGACTCTTAACAAATTGTAATAAGATACGTAAAATATACGCGAAGATTTACCTACTAGTGTAACTAAAAAGAGTGAAATTATTATTATTTCGCATATACATATACGCGCACGCCACGCGCACCACACGCGCACGCCACGCGCACTCCACGCGCACGCCACGCGCACCACACGCGCACGCCACGCGCACCACACGCGCACGCCACGCGCACCACACGCGCACGCCACGCGCACCACACGCGCACGCCACGCGCACCACACGCGCACGCCACGCGCACCACACGCGCACGCCACGCGCACCACACGCGCCTGCCACGCGCACGCCACGCGCACGCCACGCGCATTCAACGATTACTCCGCCATTTGTGAACCGATTTTCGAAATTTTTGTTTTGTTGTATTAGGTTTCACTCCAATTTGGTACCATGTTCGCAAAAGTGGTGACCTGATGATGGGATCCATGAGTAATCGAGGGAACTCCTCGAAATTTATATATGGTGATTTTGGTTTTATGTGAAGTGTACTAAGAATATGCTACCAAAAAGTCAAAACTTTAATTAATGTTTTTAAGTACGATAACAAAATAACTAAAACAAAAAGTTTAAACTTTAAAGGTAGGTCTGACTAAAAACCAGAAAGAAGTGTATGCTAATTATATCGTACAATTTACCATAGTATTGTGGTTTGAATATGTTATACAAATTTAGGAAATCAAGTTATCAAAAAATTTGCAGCTCAAGCTCTTTCTAATCGACGTTGTCTTAGTAGTAAATACATCAAGATCGTAATCACGGCATAGCTTGTTGAAGTTGCGACTCGCTCTCACAACATAAGAGTTTTGTCTGTTTTTTTAGCTAGAGCAGTGCTAGGATTAAATTATAAATATAACTATGAATTATACACGAATAAAAAAATAAATGATCAAAAATGTGCTAAGATTAAACTAGATAAGTTTACTCAAACAGAATCGATCATTAATAAAGTCTCAACAAGTAAAATTATCAGCTACCCCATCGATGCTAACCCAGTGACTGCAATGGCTGTAGATGGATCTAGAGATAGTCCTTCTCGTACTGTAGGTGAATCTGCTGAAGATCTTTTTCGTGAATAACCACTTATCAATCATGCATCAAAATATCTGCGGGCTATTGGCAAAAGCCGATTCATTATGTGTCCACTTAAATGAATTATTGAGAGAAGGAATACCAATAGATGTGATATGCATAACTGAGCACTTCATAATGTCTGGTCAGGAAAAATTACTTCATTTACCGAACTATAAACTAGTAGCTATTTATTCAAGAAATAAAAAAAGAGGCGGTTCTAGTATTTTGTTAAAAAATGTTTATCAATATACAGAATTACAGGAGATTATGAAGTGTTCTATATCGGGAATAATTGAATTAAGCGCTATTGGACTTTCTGCGCATAATTTAGTTCTTCTTTGTGTATATAGACCACCACAGATAACAAACATTAATGATTTTTATAATAATCTGGATACTGTTTTGAAAAAATTATGTGTCAAAAATAAAAAAATAGTAATCTGTGGCGATTTTAATATTGATGTTTTAAAAGATAATAGGCAAACTAAAGACTTCAAAAATATCCTCACAGGGTATAATCTTAACTTACAATTTAATGAAGTGACTAGATATGCTGGCAATACCTGTCTCGATAATTTCGCTCATAACTTTACACATGGTTGTCATAGTAAAATAAAGGATTTCGGACTGTCAGATCATAATGCACAAATTATGATTATAAAAACGGATAAAACTTCCATAGTACAAACATGGCATACAATCCACAGAGATATATGTAAAGAAAATCTAAAAATGTTTAAAAACCATATACAGAATATATCATTTAATGACGTCTACGATACAGAAGATCCTGACAAATCTTATGCTAATTTCATAGACACTTTTCAATGATTACACAATTTATGTTTTCCCTTTAAAAAAATTACCAAAAAATCAACAAATAAAATAAACTGGATCTCTAAAGGTATATGTATCTGTTGTAAGAAAAAACGTCATTTATTGTGGCAACAGAGATTAAAACCAACTAAAGAAAATAAGGAATCATATATAAATTATTCACGTAAACTGAAGAAAATTATTAAATTAACACAAAAAGCTCAAAACATTTACAAAATTAACCAATCAAAAAATAAACCTAAAACCATTTGGCAAATAATAAATAATAATAAGAAAAATAATGAACATGTCACTAGTTTAAAATATAAAAACTCAATAATAACCAAAACTCAAGAGCTAGCAGAAACCTTTAATAATTACTTCATAGACCAAGTAGGAACTGTATCAAAAGATGACGCTGCTGCTGATGCTATAAAGAAAAATCCACAATCCATCTTCGTTCGACCGGGGATTCCTCAAGATATCATAAATGTAATAAAAAATTTAAAGAATAAAAAAAGTTTTGGCCATGACGGCATATCCACAAAGGTAATAAAATATGTAAGTAGTTATGTGGCTCCTCCTATGGCACATATAATCAATGCATGTGTATCTGCTGGGAAATTTCCGGATAAACTTAAAGTAGTAAGAGTAATACCTATACATAAGAAAAACGCTAAAGATGAGATCACCAACTATAGGCCCATTTCGTTAATCTCTCACTCTCAGCACTCTAATAATAAAATTTAGCAATAAAAATACATATGAGATTGACATTAATAATGCACTCAAAGATTTTATAAGTTGGCTAAATAAAAACAATTTAATTATCAATCAAGATAAAACTAAGATCATGCACTTTTACCAAAGAATACCAGACAAAGACATGAACGTAAATTATAAAGGACAATCTGTTGACAAAGTAACTACTGCAAAATTTTTGGGAATAATATTTGATAGTCAGCTCAAATGGAAAGCTCATTCTGACGAAGTCTGTAAAAAACTCAGCTCCGCTGCCTACGCATTATATAGTTTAACTAAGAAGGTTAATATTGATACGGTACTAACAGCATACCATAGTTTAGTAGTTTCAATATTAAGGTATGGAGTAATTTTTTGGGGCAACTGTAGTGAGAGCGAAAATATATTCAAAGCACAAAAACGTTGCATAAGATGTATTGCTAATATAAAAGTTACCGACAGCTGCATGCCTATATTTAAAAAATTTAAACTCTTAACTTTCCCTTGTCTGTATATCCTGGAAGTAGCTATTTTTGTGAAAACAAACATTCATTTATTCCCGACCTTAAAAGAAACCAGAATTAGGAGCACAAAACTACGATCCAATTACGAAGATAAATTGTGTACAACTGGATACAAAACTGCTTTGTTAAAAAAAAGCATTATCTGTATGGCTCCTCATATTTATAATCATATACCAAAAGTTATTAAGGAACAAGCTCTAAACAAATTTAAAAAAAACCTCAAAGAAATGCTTATTGAAAAGTGCTATTATTCTGTATCCGAATTTCTAAATGACAAGACGTTAAATAATTAGATGATATGATAGTATATTGATATTTATTTTATATTAATTTACTATTTATATTTTTAGCAACTTAATTTAATATTTTTGTTGTTCTGTGGACATTGATATTGAATTTTAATTTTTTATTTTATTTTAATTTTTAATTGATGTGACAATGTAATTAATTCCATTTTGATTGTTATTAATCTTGTACATGAAAATTGTGTTATTTGAAAAAATTATACTTGCTAATGAATTATTATGACATTTTACCTGGACAATGTAAACTACATTGTTGCTGTATATACTATTCAACTGTTAATTATGACATTTAACCTGATTATTATTATTATATTTGACTAGGTATTAATTAAACTTAAATCGCATGTTTTATGATGAACAGATTTTAAAATGTTTTTATCGCTATTGATGTGACTTTTAGACAAGGAAATTATGACATTTACTAGATATAGCTAATTTTAATCGCATGTTTTTCTTTTACTCACATACTATCTAATGTTAACATATTATAATTTACAGACTGAAGTTTTAAATAATATGTGATAACTTAAATAATTGACAATGATAAAATTTTGCATGCCGTAAAGCAGAATGTATAAGGCTCTGAAAGATACTGTAACATCTTATTATTGTACCTACATTTTAAGCAAATAAATGATCTATCTATCTATCTATCTCTGTAGTTGGTGGAGGCTTTTGGTACCGCTATTGGTGGGTTGAATCTTATGAATTTAGTAGAAACATTAATGGAGAATTTGGAAAGTAGTTGCGGGCAGTCTAATGCATTTGACATCGTCTTTAATAGTAAAGAACAATCAGATATCATGCGTCGTGTTTTTAATGGTAGGATATGATATTTCTTACAAAGGCTTAGATAATTGTCCGAGTGGTATGCAATTTTTTGATGATAGCACAAAAATTTGATAAAACGCTTTTGAATCGCCTCTATACGGTCTACATGTTTATGATAGTAAGGGTTCCACACCTGCGAGGCATACTCGAGATGACTTCTGACATGTGTGCAATACAAAATTTTCAAGGTTTTCGCTTCAGTAAAACATTTCGACATACGCATCACAAACCCCAAGGCCTTGGAAGCTTTATTAATAATCGCCTCGATCTGAGTATCAAAAATTAGTTTGCAATCGTGATGTACACCTAAATAACGAACACAGCTTGACCTAGATAAGATTTGGCCTCCTAATGAATTATTCTTGTTTATGGCAAAGCGTTTCCGAGTATACGTTATTATTGAACATTTGGTAGGATTAAGATCTAGTTTGTTCATTTTGCAATAGTTTTCAAGGTTGGAAAGGTCTAATTGAAAGTTACGAGCATCTTCAGATGATTTTATTATAGCGTAAATTTTCATATCGTCCGCAAAACATAAAAGTTTTGCGAACTTTAAGCAGGAAGCAATGTCGTTTATGTAGATTATAAATAATAAAGGCCCGAGTAGCGAGCCTTGAGGCACACCGCTCGGTACACGAACCCAGTTAAGTAATACTTTAATTGTTACCTACTTAACTTTAATTATTACTTTACTTTAAGTATTACCTAACTTATATTATTATTTAACTTTAATTATTACTTAATTTTAATTGTTACTTAACTTTAAGTATTACTTATCCTTAAATATTACTTAAAGCTAAGTAATATTTAAGTCTTAAAGGCACATCAATAGATCTTAATTTATTTATTTATTTATTTATTTATGAGACATGGAAAACTTACAGCTAAGTGACATCAGTGGAAATTTTATATGTGGATCAGAAAGCCAATTACAAGTTTTCACCTCTAAGTAACAGAGTAATTGAATACAAGATATTGTGAACGGTCTTACTAATTAGATACAGATATTATGTTTTAAGTAGGATAACAAAACAAAACAACTAAAACAAAAATTTTAAACATTAAAGGTAGGTCTGACTAAAAACCAGAAAGAAGAATATGCTAATTATATCGTACAATTTACCATAGTATTGTGGTTTGAATATGTTATACAAATTTAGGAAATCAAGTTATCAAAAAATTTGCAGCTCAAGCTCTTTCTAATCGACGTTGTCTTAGTAGTAAATACATCAAGATCGTAATCACGGCATAGCTTGTTGAAGTTGCGACTCGCTCTCACAACATACGAGTTTTGTCTTTAGTTGGTGGAGGCTTTTGGTACCGCTATTGGTGGGTTGAATCTTATGAATTTAGTAGGAACATTAATGGAGAATTTGGAAAGTAGTTGCGGGCAGTCTAATGCATTTGACATCGTTTAATAGTAAAGAACAATCAGATATCATGCGTCGTGTTTTTAATGGTAGGATATGAAATTTCTTACAAAGGCTTAGATAATTGTCCGAGTGGTATGCAATTTTTTGATGATAGCACAAAAATTTGATAAAACGCTTTTGAATCGCCTCTATACGGTCTACATGTTTATGATAGTAAGGGTTCCACACCTGCGAGGCATACTCGAGATGACTTCTGACATGTGTGCAATACAAAATTTTCAAGGTTTTCGCTTCAGTAAAACATTTCGACATACGCATCACAAACCCCAAGGCCTTGGAAGCTTTATTAATAATCGCCTCGATCTGAGTATCAAAAATTAGTTTGCAATCGTGATGTACACCTAAATAACGAACACAGCTTGACCTAGATAAGATTTGGCCTCCTAATGAATTATTCTTGTTTATGGCAAAGCGTTTCCGAGTATACGATATTATTGAACATTTGGTAGGATTAAGATCTAGTTTGTTCATTTTGCAATAGTTTTCAAGGTTGGAAAGGTCTAATTGAAAGTTACGAGCATCTTCAGATGATTTTATTATAGCGTAAATTTTCATATCGTCCGCAAAACATAAAAGTTTTGCGAACTTTAAGCAGGAAGCAATGTCGTTTATGTAGATTATAAATAATAAAGGCCCGAGTAGCGAGCCTTGAGGCACACCGCTCGGTACACGAACCCAGTTAAGTAATACTTTAATTGTTACCTACTTAACTTTAATTATTACTTTACTTTAAGTATTACCTAACTTATATTATTATTTAACTTTAATTATTACTTAATTTTAATTGTTACTTAACTTTAAGTATTACTTATCCTTAAATATTACTTAAAGCTAAGTAATATTTAAGTCTTAAAGGCACATCAATAGATCTTAAATTGCATTTATCGAATTCCACCCGCGCACGCCACGCGCACTCCACGCGCACGCCACGCGCACGCCACGCGCACGCCACGTGCACTCCACGCGCACGCCACGCGCACCACACGCGCAAGACACGCGCACGCCACGTGCACTCCACGCGCACGCCATGCGCACTCCACGCGCACGCCACGCGCATTCCACGCGCACGCCACGCGCACCACACGCGCACGCCACGTGCACTCCACGCGCACGCCACGCGCACCAGACGCGCACCACACGTGAACGCCACGTGCACTCCACGCGCACCACACGCGCACGCCACGCGCACTCCACGCGCACCACACGCGCACGCCACGCGCACGCCACGAGCACGCCACGCGCACTCCACGCGCACGCCACTCGCACGCCACGCTCACTCCACGCGCACTCCACGCGCACGCCACGCGCACTCCACGCGCACGCCACGCGCTTTCCACGCGCACGCCACGCGCACCATACGCGCACGCCATGCGCACTCCACGCGCACGCCACGCGCACCACACGCGCACGCCACGCGCACCACACGCGCACGCCACGCGCACAACACGTGCACGCCACGTGCACTCCACGCGCATGCCACGCGCACCACACGCGCACGCCACGTGCACGCCACGTGCACTCCACGCGCATGCCACGCGCATCACACGCGCACGCCACGCGCACTCCATGCGCACGCCACGCGCACCACACGCGCACGCCACGCGCACGCCACGCGCACGCCACGCGCCCGCCACGCGCACTTTACGCGCACTCCACCCGCATGCCACGCGCACCACACGCGCACGCCACGCGCAACACACGCGCACCACACGCGCACGCCACGCGCATGCCACGCGCACCACACGCGCACGCCACGCGCACGCCACGCGCACGCCACGCGCACGCCACGCGCACGCCACGCGCACGCCACGCGCACGCCACGTGCACTCCACGCGCACGCCACGCGCACCACACGCGCACGCCACGCGCACCACACGCGCACCACACGCGCACGCCACGCGCACCACACGCGCACGCCACGCGCACTCCACGCGCACGCCACGCGCACCACACGCGCACGCCACGCGCACCACACGCGCACGCCACGCGCACCACACGCGCACGCCACGCGCACCACACGCGCACGCCACGCGCACCACACGCGCCTGCCACGCGCACGCCACGCGCACGCCACGCGCCTGCCACGCGCACGCCACGCGCATTCAACGATTACTCCGCCATTTGTGAACCGATTTTCGAAATTTTTGTTTTGTTGTATTAGGTTTCACTCCAATTTGGTACCATGTTCGCAAAAAAGGTGACCTGATGATGGGATCCATGAGTAATCGAGGGAACTCCTCGAAATTTATATAGAAACATATGGTGATTTTGGTTTTATGTGAAGTGTACTAAGAATATGCTACCAAAAAGTCAAAACTTTAATTAATGTTTTTAAGTAGGATAACAAAATAACTAAAACAAAAAGTTTAAACTTTAAAGGTAGGTCTGACTAAAAACCAGAAAGAAGTGTATGATAATTATATCGTACAATTTACCATAGTATTGTTACGTGCTAGGGTTCGATGATTCGGAGAGAAAGACCTGGTGACTCTCTTGAAGACTTTATTCACAAACACTAGTTCACAATAATCACTGAGTCCAAACACTAAGCACTAGTTCCAAATCACTGAGCACTATCACTGTCCTAGGTCGTAGCCGAGTCACTATCACAATCACAATCACTCACTATTGATCACTTGTTTTCGCTCCGAAGTCGCCTCGAAGATAGCTCAGATAAAACTGAATTACCGGCCGGACTGTCTGTGACTATTTATACGGGCCGGATCGAATCTCAGAAAATTCCGGAACATCCCAGAATAAACCCGATATGCGTAAACAAATATGAGATATTTCTAGAAAGTACTCGTAGGTACATACACCTAGCGTCATCTAGTAGCGAGTAGGAGATTTACATTCCCTTGGTAGGTTCGCTGGTCCGACGCTAGATGGCACCACGTGTCCGTATCCGTAACACTACTCCCCTCTTAGAGATGCTCGTCCCGAGCATCGTTGTTACTGCCATGGCACGCTGTCCTGGTCTGCGGTCCCTTCACATCAGCGCAAGAAGTACATTCGTGGCACCAATTCTGCACATCATCTCGCCAATGCAACCAGAAAAATCGTTCTCGCACTTTCCTCAGCATCCTCTTGACTCCTAGATGACTCCCTGATACACCCTGATGTATCTCGCGGAGAACATCTAGTACTCTCGCCCTTGGGACAATTATCTGGAAATAGAACTCTCTACCGTTAGCCCATTTCCTGTAGAGTATTCCGTTTTGAAGTATCAGACTGTCCCATTGCTCCCAGTACGCCTTAGTGACAGCGCCAGTGGGTGCAACCTCACTCCAGTTTGGTTTTACGTCACCGCGTTTCTTCCATGTGATGATGTGCCGAAGGTCGTCATCTCTTTCCTGAGCCTTCCTCATAGCATCATTTTCCAAGAGACCCAAAGTATTTGTCTTTGTTCTTCCGCTCCGTGCCTGGGTAGTAACAGTTATTGGGGCTCTCTCCACATTGTCCAATACTCGCCACCTAGTCCTGGATTCTATTCGTTTCCCCTTATCCCGGGCAGGGAACGAAACTGCTTGCTTCCTCAGCTCCTCTATCTGTTCCTCGATCCTTCCCATCCTGGCCATCTGGGTCTTCTTCTGTGGGCAGTTGAGCTGAAGGTGGCCCCTCTCACCGCATTTATAACACATGACTTCAAATCTTTTCCTTGTGGGAGCCCTAACCTCCCTAACTTCCGCAGTGACCTCGCGGATGTTATGGGTCTGCCGTATGTCACGCCGAACAGCCTCGACCTCCAGTGCATGCGCTAACGCTTCCTTCAGCGAGGTATGATGACCAAGCCTTACTGCAGCTCTGACCTCCAGGTCTTTGATTCCGTCGACAAATCCTTGAACAATATTTGTGTCAACCATCTTGGTGTCAGCTCCTGGGTATGCCTTCCTGACGAGTTTTTCAATTTCCAACGCCCATTGTTGAAGCCCTTCTTCTGAGCGTTGGACTCTGTCACGCAGTTGGGCACGGAACACGTGCTCCAGGTGTCGCTCCCCGTATCTGGATTCCAGTGCCTCCATCAGGTCTTGGAACCCATTTCCCGTATGAGGCAGTGCCTCCAGGACCGACAAAGCTTGCCCTCTGAGCGCAACAATGAGAGCGGTCAGGCATTGTTCTTCCGTCCATCCGTTTACGGTAGCAACAGTCTGAAATTGCCGACGATAAGCGTTCCAAGAAGTAGTGCCATCGTATGGCGGCACCTTTACTCTTGGCCCTTGCATCACTATTCCGGTAGTCCCACTAGACGTCACGACTCCTGTGGTTTCCAGGCGCACTTTCCACTTCTGTAGTTCTGTGAGGCCGGTTTTCAAATTTTCCACAACCGACTCCAACCCGGTAACTCGTTCTTTCATTACGTCGACCTCTTTTCGAAGCTTAGTCACAGTGTCACTAACATCCTTTATGGCCAGAAGTGCTTTCTCTTGGAGGTCCTTTTGTTGCTCTTGTGACTCTTGCAACGCGCCGAGCTTGCGGTCTTGTGACTCTTGCAACGCGCCGAGCTTGCGGTCTTGTGCCTCCATCATTGCCCTTTGAGAATCTTGCAAAGCCTGACTATCAGCTCTTTGCAGCTCCATTAATTTAATTAAACTTTCCAATTGAAGAGCCATTTGAGGGGCCGTAGAAACTACGGACGTGGCAGGATGGACGGAGCTAGTCGACGGAGCCTGAGCAGGCAGGGCCCAGTGGGCGGGGCCAGTGGGCGTGGCCTGAGTGGGCGTGGCCTGGTGGGCGGAGCCGGTGGGCGTGGCCATGTCCAGAGTGGGCGGGGCCTGGGGGGCGTGGTCAGTGGGCGGGTCCCGGTGGGCGGAGCCAGTGGGCGTGGCTTCACCCGAAGTGGGTGGAGCCTGGGGGGCGTGGTCAGTGGGCGGAGCCTGGTGGGCGGGGCCAGCGGGTAGGGCCTGCCCCGCAGTGGGCGGAGCTTGGTCCCCAGTGGGTATGGCCTCCGCAGCTCCACCGCCAACTCCTCTCTCGAAGTCAATGGCAGCAGCTCGCTGCGCCCTTGTCCTGACACTCCCCTTGAAGTCCTCTCTCGGAGTCAATGGCATCTCCAAATCTCACTTCCGACACCAGTCTTACGTGCTAGGGTTCGATGATTCGGAGAGAAAGACCTGGTGACTCTCTTGAAGACTTTATTCACAAACACTAGTTCACAATAATCACTGAGTCCAAACACTAAGCACTAGTTCCAAATCACTGAGCACTATCACTGTCCTAGGTCGTAGCCGAGTCACTATCACAATCACAATCACTCACTATTGATCACTTGTTTTCGCTCCGAAGTCGCCTCGAAGATAGCTCAGATAAAACTGAATTACCGGCCGGACTGTCTGTGACTATTTATACGGGCCGGATCGAATCTCAGAAAATTCCGGAACATCCCAGAATAAACCCGATATGCGTAAACAAATATGAGATATTTCTAGAAAGTACTCGTAGGTACATACACCTAGCGTCATCTAGTAGCGAGTAGGAGATTTACATTCCCTTGGTAGGTTCGCTGGTCCGACGCTAGATGGCACCACGTGTCCGTATCCGTAACAGTATTGTGGTTTGAATATGTTATACAAATTAAGGAAATCAAGTTTTTAAAAAAATTTGCAGCTCAAGCTCTTTCTGATCGACGCTGTCCTAGTAGTAAATACATCAAGATCGTAATCACGGCATAGCTTGTTGAAGTTGCGACTCGCTCTCACAACATACGAGTTTTCTCTGTAGTTGGTGGAGGCTTTTGGTACCGCTATTGGTGGGTTGAATCTTATGAATTTAGTAGGAACATTAATGGAGAATTTGGAAAGTAGTTGCGGGCAGTCTAATGCATTTGACATCGTTTAATAGTAAAGAACAATCAGATATCATGCGTCGTGTTTTTAATGGTAGGATATGAAATTTCTTACAAAGGCTTAGATAATTGTCCGAGTGGTATGCAATTTTTTGATGATAGCACAAAAATTTGATAAAACGCTTTTGAATCGCCTCTATACGGTCTACATGTTTATGATAGTAAGGGTTCCACACCTGCGAGGCATACTCGAGATGACTTCTGACATGTGTGCAATACAAAATTTTCAAGGTTTTCGCTTCAGTAAAACATTTCGACATACGCATCACAAACCCCAAGGCCTTGGAAGCTTTATTAATAATCGCCTCGATCTGAGTATCAAAAATTAGTTTGCAATCGTGATGTACACCTAAATAACGAACACAGCTTGACCTAGATAAGATTTGGCCTCCTAATGAATTATTCTTGTTTATGGTAAAGCGTTTCCGAGTATACGTTATTATTGAACATTTGGTAGGATTAAGATCTAGTTTGTTCATTTTGCAATAGTTTTCAAGGTTGGAAAGGTCTAATTGAAAGTTACGAGCATCTTCAGATGATTTTATTACAGCGTAAATTTTCATATCGTCCGCAAAACATAAAAGTTTTGCGAACTTTAAGCAGGAAGCAATGTCGTTTACGTAGATTATAAATAATAAAGGCCCGAGTAGCGAGCCTTGAGGCACACCGCTCGGTACACGAACCCAGTTAAGTAATACTTAAATTGTTACACACTTAACTTTAATTATTACTTTACTTTAAGTATTACCTAACTTTTATTATTATTTAACTTTAATTATTACTTAATTTTAATTGTTACTTAACTTTAAGTATGACTTATCCTTAAATATTTCTTAAAGCTAAGTAATATTTAAGTCTTAAAGGCACATCAATAGATCTTAAATTGCATTTATCGAATTCCACCCGCGCACGCCACGCGCACGCCACCCGCACGCCACGCGCACGCCACGCGCACGCCACGCGCACTCCACGCGCACGCCACGCGCACTCCACGCGCACGCCACGCGCACCACACGCGCATGCCACGCGCAAGACACGCGCACGCCACGCGCACCACACGCGCACGCCACGCGCACCACACGCGCACGCCACGCGAACTCCACGCGCACGCCAGGCGCACCACACGCGCACGCCACGTGCACTCCACGCGTACGCCACGCGCACCACACGTGCACGCCACGTGCACTCCACGCGCATGCCACCCGCACCACACGCGCACGGCACGCGCACCACACGCGCACGCCACGCGAACTCCACGCGCACCACACGCGCACGCCACGCGCACGCCACGCGCACTCCACGCGCACGCCACTCGCACGCCATGCGCACTCCACGCGCACTCCACGCGCACGCCACGCGCACTCCACGCGCACGCCACGCGCTTTCCACGCGCACGCCACGCGCACCATACGCGCACGCCACGCGCACCACACGTGCACGCCACGTGCACTCCACGCGCATGCCACGCGCACCACACGCGCACGCCACGTGCACGCCACGTGCACTCCACGCTCATGCCACGCGCACCACACGCGCACGCCACGCGCACTCCACGCGCACGCCACGCGCACCACACGCGCACGCCACGCGCACGCCACGCGCCCGCCACGCGCACGCCACGCGCACGCCACGCGCACCACACGCGCACGCCACGCGCACGCCACGCGCACGCCACGCGCAAGCCACGCGCACCACACGCGCACGCCACGCGCACGCCACGCGCACCACACGCGCACGCCACGTGCACTCCACGCGCATGCCACGCGCACCACACGCGCACGCCACGCGCACTACACGCGCACGCCACGCGCACTCCACGCGCACGCCACGCGCACCACACGCGCACGCCACGCGCACCACACGCGCACGCCACGCGCACCACACGCGCCTGCCACGCGCACGCCACGCGCACCACACGCGCACGCCACGCGCACGCCACGCGCACCACACGCGCACGCCACGCGCCTGCCACGCGCATGCCACGCGCACCACACGCGCACGCCACGCGCACGCCACGCGCACGCCACGCGCACGCCACGTGCACTCCACGCGCACCACACGCGCACGCCACGCGCACCACACGCGCACCACACGCGCACGCCACGCGCACCACACGCGCACGCCACGCGCACTCCACGCGCACGCCACGCGCACCACACGCGCACGCCACGCGCACCACACGCGCACGCCACGCGCACCACACGCGCACGCCACGCGCACCACACGCGCACGCCACGCGCACCACACGCGCCTGCCACGCGCACGCCACGCGCCTGCCACGCGCACGCCACGCGCACGCCACGCGCGCGCCACGCGCCTGCCACGCGCACGCCACGCGCATTCAACGATTACTCCGCCATTTGTGAACCGATTTTCGAAATTTTTGTTTTGTTGTATTAGGTTTCACTCCAATTTGGTACCATGTTCGCAAAAAAGGTGACCTGATGATGGGATCCATGAGTAATCGAGGGAACTCCTCGAAATTTATATAGAAACATATGGTGATTTTGGTTTTATGTGAAGTGTACTAAGAATATGCTACCAAAAAGTCAAAACTTTAATTAATGTTTTTAAGTAGGATAACAAAATAACTAAAACAAAAAGTTTAAACTTTAAAGGTAGGTCTGACTAAAAACCAGAAAGAAGTGTATGATAATTATATCGTACAATTTACCATAGTATTGTGGTTTGAATATGTTATACAAATTAAGGAAATCAAGTTTTTAAAAAAATTTGCAGCTCAAGCTCTTTCTGATCGACGCTGTCCTAGTAGTAAATACATCAAGATCGTAATCACGGCATAGCTTGTTGAAGTTGCGACTCGCTCTCACAACATACGAGTTTTCTCTGTAGTTGGTGGAGGCTTTTGGTACCGCTATTGGTGGGTTGAATCTTATGAATTTAGTAGGAACATTAATGGAGAATTTGGAAAGTAGTTGCGGGCAGTCTAATGCATTTGACATCGTTTAATAGTAAAGAACAATCAGATATCATGCGTCGTGTTTTTAATGGTAGGATATGAAATTTCTTACAAAGGCTTAGATAATTGTCCGAGTGGTATGCAATTTTTTGATGATAGCACAAAAATTTGATAAAACGCTTTTGAATCGCCTCTATACGGTCTACATGTTTATGATAGTAAGGGTTCCACACCTGCGAGGCATACTTGAGATGACTTCTGACATGTGTGCAATACAAAATTTTCAAGGTTTTCGCTTCAGTAAAACATTTCGACATACGCATCACAAACCCCAAGGCCTTGGAAGCTTTATTAATAATCGCCTCGATCTGAGTATCAAAAATTAGTTTGCAATCGTGATGTACACCTAAATAACGAACACAGCTTGACCTAGATAAGATTTGGCCTCCTAATGAATTATTCTTGTTTATGGCAAAGCGTTTCCGAGTATACGTTATTATTGAACATTTGGTAGGATTAAGATCTAGTTTGTTCATTTTGCAATAGTTTTCAAGGTTGGAAAGGTCTAATTGAAAGTTACGAGCATCTTCAGATGATTTTATTACAGCGTAAATTTTCATATCGTCCGCAAAACATAAAAGTTTTGCGAACATTAAGCAGGAAGCAATGTCGTTTACGTAGATTATAAATAATAAAGGCCCGAGTAGCGAGCCTTGAGGCACACCGCTCGGTACACGAACCCAGTTAAGTAATACTTAAATTGTTACACACTTAACTTTAATTATTACTTTACTTTAAGTATTACCTAACTTTTATTATTATTTAACTTTAATTATTACTTAATTTTAATTGTTACTTAACTTTAAGTATGACTTATCCTTAAATATTTCTTAAAGCTAAGTAATATTTAAGTCTTAAAGGCACATCAATAGATCTTAAATTGCATTTATCGAATTCCACCCGCGCACGCCACGCGCACGCCACGCGCACGCCACGCGCACTCCACGCGCACGCCACGCGCACCACACGCGCATGCCACGCGCAAGACACGCGCACGCCACGCGCACCACACGCGCACGCCACGCGCACCACACGCGCACGCCACGCGAACTCCACGCGCACGCCAGGCGCACAACACGCGCACGCCACGTGCACTCCACGCGTACGCCACGCGCACCACACGCGCACGTCACGCGCACCACACGTGCACGCCACGTGCACTCCACGCGCATGCCACCCGCACCACACGCGCACGGCACGCGCACCACACGCGCACGCCACGCGAACTCCACGCGCACCACACGCGCACGCCACGCGCACGCCACGCGCACTCCACGCGCACGCCACTCGCACGCCATGCGCACTCCACGCGCACTCCACGCGCACGCCACGCGCACTCCACGCGCACGCCACGCGCTTACCACGCGCACGCCACGCGCACCATACGCGCACGCCACGCGCACGCCACGCGCACCACACGTGCACGCCACGTGCACTCCACGCGCATGCCACGCGCACCACACGCGCACGCCACGTGCACGCCACGTGCACTCCACGCGCATGCCATGCGCACCACACGCGCACGCCACGCGCACTCCACGCGCACGCCACGCGCACCACACGCGCACGCCACGCGCACGCCACGCGCCCGCCACGCGCACGCCACGCGCACCACACGCGCACGCCACGCGCACGCCACGCGCATGCCACGCGCACCACACGCGCACGCCACGCGCACGCCACGCGCACGCCACGCGCACCACACGCGCACGCCACGCGCACGCCACGCGCCCGCCACGCGCACGCCACGCGCACGCCACGCGCACCACTCGCGCACGCCACGCGCACGCCACGCGCATGCCACGCGCACCACACGCGCACGCCACGCGCACGCCACGCGCACCACACGCGCACGCCACGCGCACTCCACGCGCACGCCACGCGCACCACACGCGCACGCCACGTGCACGCCACGTGCACTCCACGCGCATGCCTCATCATTACCACGTCGTGTTAAGGCCACCAATGTCTCATGGCACAGAATAGATAATAGTACAAGGCATAGGTATGGATATACTTATAATAATAATTATGTACTGTATAACAATTAACAACACCTGTTTGTTTTTAATACACGGCGGTCGGCGTTGCCGCCCAGCGCCGCCGCGCGGCGCGTGGCGGCAGAAGACAGAATATCGAATACTTTACTAACTACTTTATATACAGATCGAATACTTTACTACTTTATAAAATTTTAATAGACAAATAGAATTAAAATAAAGTTATTTTAAAAAGAGCATTTAAACAAAACAAAGTCGTTAAGTGTCTTTTTAATTAGTTATACTTATTAATCGATAGATGGTGCACTAAGTACCTATCGATTTGAATTCTTGATAACAAGAACAGCTGTCAATAATTATGATAATATTAAATATTATGCTGCGCTACATCCTATGCAAGTTTGTACAATTTTTTATCTGATAGATCCTTCGATCGTGGAAAAACGAGACACAATAGCCTTTCTATTGTTATCCCAATCGCCGGTGACCGCTTCGGGCTTGAAGTATTAAAATTGTTAAATTACTTAGCACAATATGTTCACTTCACTGATAATATTATATTATTTTGTGAGTGTGAGTTGTGACTCTTAACAAATTGTAATAAGATACGTAAAATATACGCGAAGATTTACCTACTAGTGTAACTAAAAAGAGTGAAATTATTATTATTTCGCATATACATATTCGCGCACGCCACGCGCACCACACGCGCACGCCACGCGCACTCCACGCGCACGCCACGCGCACCACACGCGCACGCCACGCGCACCACACGCGCACGCCACGCGCACCACACGCGCACGCCACGCGCACCACACGCGCACGCCACGCGCACCACACGCGCACGCCACGCGCACCACACGCGCACGCCACGCGCACCACACGCGCCTGCCACGCGCACGCCACGCGCACGCCACGCGCATTCAACGATTACTCCGCCATTTGTGAACCGATTTTCGAAATTTTTGTTTTGTTGTATTAGGTTTCACTCCAATTTGGTACCATGTTCGCAAAAGTGGTGACCTGATGATGGGATCCATGAGTAATCGAGGGAACTCCTCGAAATTTATATATGGTGATTTTGGTTTTATGTGAAGTGTACTAAGAATATGCTACCAAAAAGTCAAAACTTTAATTAATGTTTTTAAGTACGATAACAAAATAACTAAAACAAAAAGTTTAAACTTTAAAGGTAGGTCTGACTAAAAACCAGAAAGAAGTGTATGCTAATTATATCGTACAATTTACCATAGTATTGTGGTTTGAATATGTTATACAAATTTAGGAAATCAAGTTATCAAAAAATTTGCAGCTCAAGCTCTTTCTAATCGACGTTGTCTTAGTAGTAAATACATCAAGATCGTAATCACGGCATAGCTTGTTGAAGTTGCGACTCGCTCTCACAACATAAGAGTTTTGTCTGTTTTTTTAGCTAGAGCAGTGCTAGGATTAAATTATAAATATAACTATGAATTATACACGAATAAAAAAATAAATGATCAAAAATGTGCTAAGATTAAACTAGATAAGTTTACTCAAACAGAATCGATCATTAATAAAGTCTCAACAAGTAAAATTATCAGCTACCCCATCGATGCTAACCCAGTGACTGCAATGGCTGTAGATGGATCTAGAGATAGTCCTTCTCGTACTGTAGGTGAATCTGCTGAAGATCTTTTTCGTGAATAACCACTTATCAATCATGCATCAAAATATCTGCGGGCTATTGGCAAAAGCCGATTCATTATGTGTCCACTTAAATGAATTATTGAGAGAAGGAATACCAATAGATGTGATATGCATAACTGAGCACTTCATAATGTCTGGTCAGGAAAAATTACTTCATTTACCGAACTATAAACTAGTAGCTATTTATTCAAGAAATAAAAAAAGAGGCGGTTCTAGTATTTTGTTAAAAAATGTTTATCAATATACAGAATTACAGGAGATTATGAAGTGTTCTATATCGGGAATAATTGAATTAAGCGCTATTGAACTTTCTGCGCATAATTTAGTTCTTCTTTGTGTATATAGACCACCACAGATAACAAACATTAATGATTTTTATAATAATCTGGATACTGTTTTGAAAAAATTATGTGTCAAAAATAAAAAAATAGTAATCTGTGGCGATTTTAATATTGATGTTTTAAAAGATAATAGGCAAACTAAAGACTTCAAAAATATCCTCACAGGGTATAATCTTAACTTACAATTTAATGAAGTGACTAGATATGCTGGCAATACCTGTCTCGATAATTTCGCTCATAACTTTACACATGGTTGTCATAGTAAAATAAAGGATTTCGGACTGTCAGATCATAATGCACAAATTATGATTATAAAAACGGATAAAACTTCCATAGTACAAACATGGCATACAATCCACAGAGATATATGTAAAGAAAATCTAAAAATGTTTAAAAACCATATACAGAATATATCATTTAATGACGTCTACGATACAGAAGATCCTGACAAATCTTATGCTAATTTCATAGACACTTTTCAATGATTACACAATTTATGTTTTCCCTTTAAAAAAATTACCAAAAAATCAACAAATAAAATAAACTGGATCTCTAAAGGTATATGTATCTGTTGTAAGAAAAAACGTCATTTATTGTGGCAACAGAGATTAAAACCAACTAAAGAAAATAAGGAATCATATATAAATTATTCACGTAAACTGAAGAAAATTATTAAATTAACACAAAAAGCTCAAAACATTTACAAAATTAACCAATCAAAAAATAAACCTAAAACCATTTGGCAAATAATAAATAATAATAAGAAAAATAATGAACATGTCACTAGTTTAAAATATAAAAACTCAATAATAACCAAAACTCAAGAGCTAGCAGAAACCTTTAATAATTACTTCATAGACCAAGTAGGAACTGTATCAAAAGATGACGCTGCTGCTGATGCTATAAAGAAAAATCCACAATCCATCTTCGTTCGACCGGGGATTCCTCAAGATATCATAAATGTAATAAAAAATTTAAAGAATAAAAAAAGTTTTGGCCATGACGGCATATCCACAAAGGTAATAAAATATGTAAGTAGTTATGTGGCTCCTCCTATGGCACATATAATCAATGCATGTGTATCTGCTGGGAAATTTCCGGATAAACTTAAAGTAGTAAGAGTAATACCTATACATAAGAAAAACGCTAAAGATGAGATCACCAACTATAGGCCCATTTCGTTAATCTCTCACTCTCAGCACTCTAATAATAAAATTTAGCAATAAAAATACATATGAGATTGACATTAATAATGCACTCAAAGATTTTATAAGTTGGCTAAATAAAAACAATTTAATTATCAATCAAGATAAAACTAAGATCATGCACTTTTACCAAAGAATACCAGACAAAGACATGAACGTAAATTATAAAGGACAATCTGTTGACAAAGTAACTACTGCAAAATTTTTGGGAATAATATTTGATAGTCAGCTCAAATGGAAAGCTCATTCTGACGAAGTCTGTAAAAAACTCAGCTCCGCTGCCTACGCATTATATAGTTTAACTAAGAAGGTTAATATTGATACGGTACTAACAGCATACCATAGTTTAGTAGTTTCAATATTAAGGTATGGAGTAATTTTTTGGGGCAACTGTAGTGAGAGCGAAAATATATTCAAAGCACAAAAACGTTGCATAAGATGTATTGCTAATATAAAAGTTACCGACAGCTGCATGCCTATATTTAAAAAATTTAAACTCTTAACTTTCCCTTGTCTGTATATCCTGGAAGTAGCTATTTTTGTGAAAACAAACATTCATTTATTCCCGACCTTAAAAGAAACCAGAATTAGGAGCACAAAACTACGATCCAATTACGAAGATAAATTGTGTACAACTGGATACAAAACTGCTTTGTTAAAAAAAAGCATTATCTGTATGGCTCCTCATATTTATAATCATATACCAAAAGTTATTAAGGAACAAGCTCTAAACAAATTTAAAAAAAACCTCAAAGAAATGCTTATTGAAAAGTGCTATTATTCTGTATCCGAATTTCTAAATGACAAGACGTTAAATAATTAGATGATATGATAGTATATTGATATTTATTTTATATTAATTTACTATTTATATTTTTAGCAACTTAATTTAATATTTTTGTTGTTCTGTGGACATTGATATTGAATTTTAATTTTTTATTTTATTTTAATTTTTAATTGATGTGACAATGTAATTAATTCCATTTTGATTGTTATTAATCTTGTACATGAAAATTGTGTTATTTGAAAAAATTATACTTGCTAATGAATTATTATGACATTTTACCTGGACAATGTAAACTACATTGTTGCTGTATATACTATTCAACTGTTAATTATGACATTTAACCTGATTATTATTATTATATTTGACTAGGTATTAATTAAACTTAAATCGCATGTTTTATGATGAACAGATTTTAAAATGTTTTTATCGCTATTGATGTGACTTTTAGACAAGGAAATTATGACATTTACTAGATATAGCTAATTTTAATCGCATGTTTTTCTTTTACTCACATACTATCTAATGTTAACATATTATAATTTACAGACTGAAGTTTTAAATAATATGTGATAACTTAAATAATTGACAATGATAAAATTTTGCATGCCGTAAAGCAGAATGTATAAGGCTCTGAAAGATACTGTAACATCTTATTATTGTACCTACATTTTAAGCAAATAAATGATCTATCTATCTATCTATCTCTGTAGTTGGTGGAGGCTTTTGGTACCGCTATTGGTGGGTTGAATCTTATGAATTTAGTAGAAACATTAATGGAGAATTTGGAAAGTAGTTGCGGGCAGTCTAATGCATTTGACATCGTCTTTAATAGTAAAGAACAATCAGATATCATGCGTCGTGTTTTTAATGGTAGGATATGATATTTCTTACAAAGGCTTAGATAATTGTCCGAGTGGTATGCAATTTTTTGATGATAGCACAAAAATTTGATAAAACGCTTTTGAATCGCCTCTATACGGTCTACATGTTTATGATAGTAAGGGTTCCACACCTGCGAGGCATACTCGAGATGACTTCTGACATGTGTGCAATACAAAATTTTCAAGGTTTTCGCTTCAGTAAAACATTTCGACATACGCATCACAAACCCCAAGGCCTTGGAAGCTTTATTAATAATCGCCTCGATCTGAGTATCAAAAATTAGTTTGCAATCGTGATGTACACCTAAATAACGAACACAGCTTGACCTAGATAAGATTTGGCCTCCTAATGAATTATTCTTGTTTATGGCAAAGCGTTTCCGAGTATACGTTATTATTGAACATTTGGTAGGATTAAGATCTAGTTTGTTCATTTTGCAATAGTTTTCAAGGTTGGAAAGGTCTAATTGAAAGTTACGAGCATCTTCAGATGATTTTATTATAGCGTAAATTTTCATATCGTCCGCAAAACATAAAAGTTTTGCGAACTTTAAGCAGGAAGCAATGTCGTTTATGTAGATTATAAATAATAAAGGCCCGAGTAGCGAGCCTTGAGGCACACCGCTCGGTACACGAACCCAGTTAAGTAATACTTTAATTGTTACCTACTTAACTTTAATTATTACTTTACTTTAAGTATTACCTAACTTATATTATTATTTAACTTTAATTATTACTTAATTTTAATTGTTACTTAACTTTAAGTATTACTTATCCTTAAATATTACTTAAAGCTAAGTAATATTTAAGTCTTAAAGGCACATCAATAGATCTTAAATTGCATTTATCGAATTCCACCCGCGCACGCCACGCGCACTCCACGCGCACGCCACGCGCACGCCACGTGCACTCCACGCGCACGCCACGCGCACCACACGCGCAAGACACGCGCACGCCACGTGCACTCCACGCGCACGCCATGCGCACTCCACGCGCACGCCACGCGCATTCCACGCGCACGCCACGCGCACCACACGCGCACGCCACGTGCACTCCACGCGCACGCCACGCGCACCAGACGCGCACCACACGTGAACGCCACGTGCACTCCACGCGCACCACACGCGCACGCCACGCGCACTCCACGCGCACTCCACGCGCACCACACGCGCACGCAACGCGCACGCCACGAGCACGCCACGCGAACTCCACGCGCACGCCACTCGCACGCCACGCTCACTCCACGCGCACTCCACGCGCACGCCACGCGCACTCCACGCGCACGCCACGCGCTTTCCACGCGCACGCCACGCGCACCATACGCGCACGCCATGCGCACTCCACGCGCACGCCACGCGCACCACACGCGCACGCCACGCGCACCACACGCGCACGCCACGCGCACAACACGTGCACGCCACGTGCACTCCACGCGCATGCCACGCGCACCACACGCGCACGCCACGTGCACGCCACGTGCACTCCACGCGCATGCCACGCGCATCACACGCGCACGCCACGCGCACTCCATGCGCACGCCACGCGCACCACACGCGCACGCCACGCGCACGCCACGCGCCCGCCACGCGCACTTTACGCGCACTCCACGCGCATGCCACGCGCACCACACGCGCACGCCACGCGCAACACACGCGCACGCCACGCGCACTCCACGCGCACCACACGCGCACGCCACGCGCATGCCACGCGCACCACACGCGCACGCCACGCGCACGCCACGCGCACGCCACGCGCACGCCACGTGCACTCCACGCGCACGCCACGCGCACCACACGCGCACGCCACGCGCACCACACGCGCACCACACGCGCACGCCACGCGCACCACACGCGCACGCCACGCGCACTCCACGCGCACGCCACGCGCACCACACGCGCACGCCACGCGCACCACACGCGCACGCCACGCGCACCACACGCGCACGCCACGCGCACCACACGCGCACGCCACGCGCACCACACGCGCACGCCACGCGCACCACACGCGCCTGCCACGCGCACGCCACGCGCACGCCACGCGCACGCCACGCGCACGCCACGCGCCTGCCACGCGCACGCCACGCGCATTCAACGATTACTCCGCCATTTGTGAACCGATTTTCGAAATTTTTGTTTTGTTGTATTAAGTTTCACTCCAATTTGGTACCATGTTCGCAAAAAAGGTGACCTGATGATGGGATCCATGAGTAATCGAGGGAACTCCTCGAAATTTATATAGAAACATATGGTGATTTTGGTTTTATGTGAAGTGTACTAAGAATATGCTACCAAAAAGTCAAAACTTTAATTAATGTTTTTAAGTAGGATAACAAAATAACTAAAACAAAAAGTTTAAACTTTAAAGGTAGGTCTGACTAAAAACCAGAAAGAAGTGTATGATAATTATATCGTACAATTTACCATAGTATTGTGGTTTGAATATGTTATACAAATTAAGGAAATCAAGTTTTTAAAAAAATTTGCAGCTCAAGCTCTTTCTGATCGACGCTGTCCTAGTAGTAAATACATCAAGATCGTAATCACGGCATAGCTTGTTGAAGTTGCGACTCGCTCTCACAACATACGAGTTTTCTCTGTAGTTGGTGGAGGCTTTTGGTACCGCTATTGGTGGGTTGAATCTTATGAATTTAGTAGGAACATTAATGGAGAATTTGGAAAGTAGTTGCGGGCAGTCTAATGCATTTGACATCGTTTAATAGTAAAGAACAATCAGATATCATGCGTCGTGTTTTTAATGGTAGGATATGAAATTTCTTACAAAGGCTTAGATAATTGTCCGAGTGGTATGCAATTTTTTGATGATAGCACAAAAATTTGATAAAACGCTTTTGAATCGCCTCTATACGGTCTACATGTTTATGATAGTAAGGGTTCCACACCTGCGAGGCATACTCGAGATGACTTCTGACATGTGTGCAATACAAAATTTTCAAGGTTTTCGCTTCAGTAAAACATTTCGACATACGCATCACAAACCCCAAGGCCTTGGAAGCTTTATTAATAATCGCCTCGATCTGAGTATCAAAAATTAGTTTGCAATCGTGATGTACACCTAAATAACGAACACAGCTTGACCTAGATAAGATTTGGCCTCCTAATGAATTATTCTTGTTTATGGCAAAGCGTTTCCGAGTATACGTTATTATTGAACATTTGGTAGGATTAAGATCTAGTTTGTTCATTTTGCAATAGTTTTCAAGGTTGGAAAGGTCTAATTGAAAGTTACGAGCATCTTCAGATGATTTTATTACAGCGTAAATTTTCATATCGTCCGCAAAACATAAAAGTTTTGCGAACTTTAAGCAGGAAGCAATGTCGTTTACGTAGATTATAAATAATAAAGGCCCGAGTAGCGAGCCTTGAGGCACACCGCTCGGTACACGAACCCAGTTAAGTAATACTTAAATTGTTACACACTTAACTTTAATTATTACTTTACTTTAAGTATTACCTAACTTTTATTATTATTTAACTTTAATTATTACTTAATTTTAATTGTTACTTAACTTTAAGTATGACTTATCCTTAAATATTTCTTAAAGCTAAGTAATATTTAAGTCTTAAAGGCACATCAATAGATCTTAAATTGCATTTATCGAATTCCACCCGCGCACGCCACGCGCACGCCACCCGCACGCCACGCGCACGCCACGCGCACGCCACGCGCACTCCACGCGCACGCCACGCGCACTCCACGCGCACGCCACGCGCACCACACGCGCATGCCACGCGCAAGACACGCGCACGCCACGCGCACCACACGCGCACGCCACGCGCACCACACGCGCACGCCACGCGAACTCCACGCGCACGCCAGGCGCACCACACGCGCACGCCACGTGCACTCCACGCGTACGCCACGCGCACCACACGCGCACGCCACGCGCACCACACGTGCACGCCACGTGCACTCCACGCGCATGCCACCCGCACCACACGCGCACGGCACGCGCACCACACGCGCACGCCACGCGAACTCCACGCGCACCACACGCGCACGCCACGCGCACGCCACGCGCACTCCACGCGCACGCCATTCGCACGCCATGCGCACTCCACGCGCACTCCACGCGCACGCCACGCGCACCATACGCGCACGCCACGCGCACGCCACGCGCACCACACGTGCACGCCACGTGCACTCCACGCGCATGCCACGCGCACCACACGCGCACGCCACGTGCACGCCACGTGCACTCCACGCGCATGCCACGCGCACCACACGCGCACGCCACGCGCACTCCACGCGCACGCCACGCGCACCACACGCGCAAGCCACGCGCACGCCACGCGCCCGCCACGCGCACGCCACGCGCACGCCACGCGCACCACACGCGCACGCCACGCGCACGCCACGCGCACGCCACGCGCAAGCCACGCGCACGCCACGCGCACCACACGCGCACGCCACGTGCACTCCACGCGCATGCCACGCGCACCACACGCGCACGCCACGCGCACCACACGCGCACGCCACGCGCACTCCACGCGCACGCCACGCGCACCACACGCGCACGCCACGCGCACCACACGCGCACCACACGCGCCTGCCACGCGCACGCCACGCGCACCACACGCGCACGCCACGCGCACGCCACGCGCACCACACGCGCACGCCACGCGCCTGCCACGCGCACGCCACGCGCACCACACGCGCACGCCACGCGCACGCCACGCGCACGCCACGCGCACGCCACGCGCACGCCACGTGCACTCCACGCGCACCACACGCGCACGCCACGCGCACCACACGCGCACCACACGCGCACGCCACGCGCACCACACGCGCACGCCATGCGCACTCCACGCGCACGCCACGCGCACCACACGCGCACGCCACGCGCACCACACGCGCACGCCACGCGCACCACACGCGCACGCCACGCGCACCACACGCGCACGCCACGCGCACCACACGCGCACGCCACGCGCACCACACGCGCCTGCCACGCGCACGCCACGCGCCTGCCACGCGCACGCCACGCGCACGCCACGCGCCTGCCACGCGCACGCCACGCGCATTCAACGATTACTCCGCCATTTGTGAACCGATTTTCGAAATTTTTGTTTTGTTGTATTAGGTTTCACTCCAATTTGGTACCATGTTCGCAAAAAAGGTGACCTGATGATGGGATCCATGAGTAATCGAGGGAACTCCTCGAAATTTATATAGAAACAAATTCTCCATTAATGTTCCTACTAAATTCATAAGATTCAACCCACCAATAGCGGTACCAAAAGCCTCCACCAACTACAGACAAAACTCGTATGTTGTGAGAGCGAGTCGCAACTTCAACAAGCTATGCCGTGATTACGATCTTGATGTATTTACTACTAGGACAGCGTCGATTAGAAAGAGCTTGAGCTGCAAATTTTTTTAAAAACTTGATTTCCTTAATTTGTATAACATATTCAAACCACAATACTATGGTAAATTGTACGATATAATTATCATACACTTCTTTCTGGTTTTTAGTCAGACCTACCTTTAAAGTTTAAACTTTTTGTTTTAGTTATTTTGTTATCCTACTTAAAAACATTAATTAAAGTTTTGACTTTTTGGTAGCATATTCTTAGTACACTTCACATAAAACCAAAATCATGTTCACCAATATGTTTCTATATAAATTTGATATTGAAAGAAGTGTATGATAATTATATCGTACAATTTACCATAGTATTGTGGTTTGAATATGTTATACAAATTAAGGAAATCAAGTTTTTAAAAAAATTTGCAGCTCAAGCTCTTTCTAATCGACGCTGTCCTAGTAGTAAATACATCAAGATCGTAATCACGGCATAGCTTGTTGAAGTTGCGACTCGCTCTCACAACATACGAGTTTTGTCTGTAGTTGGTGGAGGCTTTTGGTACCGCTATTGGTGGGTTGAATCTTATGAATTTAGTAGGAACATTAATGGAGAATTTGGAAAGTAGTTGCGGGCAGTCTAATGCATTTGACATCGTTTAATAGTAAAGAACAATCAGATATCATGCGTCGTGTTTTTAATGGTAGGATATGAAATTTCTTACAAAGGCTTAGATAATTGTCCGAGTGGTATGCAATTTTTTGATGATAGCACAAAAATTTGATAAAACGCTTTTGAATCGCCTCTATACGGTCTACATGTTTATGATAGTAAGGGTTCCACACCTGCGAGGCATACTCGAGATGACTTCTGACATGTGTGCAATACAAAATTTTGAAGGTTTTCGCTTCAGTAAAACATTTCGACATACGCATCACAAACCCCAAGGCCTTGGAAGCTTTATTAATAATCGCCTCGATCTGAGTATCAAAAATTAGTTTGCAATCGTGATGTACACCTAAATAACGAACACAGCTTGACCTAGATAAGATTTGGCCTCCTAATGAATTATTCTTGTTTATGGCAAAGCGTTTCCGAGTATACGTTATTATTGAACATTTGGTAGGATTAAGATCTAGTTTGTTCATTTTGCAATAGTTTTCAAGGTTGGAAAGGTCTAATTGAAAGTTACGAGCATCTTCAGATGATTTTATTACAGCGTAAATTTTCATATCGTCCGCAAAACATAAAAGTTTTGCGAACTTTAAGCAGGAAGCAATGTCGTTTACGTAGATTATAAATAATAAAGGCCCGAGTAGCGAGCCTTGAGGCACACCGCTCGGTACACGAACCCAGTTAAGTAATACTTAAATTGTTACACACTTAACTTTAATTATTACTTTACTTTAAGTATTACCTAACTTTTATTATTATTTAACTTTAATTATTACTTAATTTTAATTGTTACTTAACTTTAAGTATGACTTATCCTTAAATATTTCTTAAAGCTAAGTAATATTTAAGTCTTAAAGGCACATCAATAGATCTTAAATTGCATTTATCGAATTCCACCCGCGCACGCCACGCGCACGCCACGCGCACGCCACGCGCACGCCACGCGCACTCCACGCGCACGCCACGCGCACTCCACGCGCACGCCACGCGCACTCCACGCGCACGCCACTCGCACGCCACTCGCTTGCCATGCGCACTCCACGCACACTCCACGCGCACGCCACGCGCACTCCACGCGCACGCCACGCGCTTTCCACACGCGCACGCCACGCGCACCACACGCGCACGCCACGCGCACCACACGCGCACGCCACGCGCACCACACGCGCACGGCACGCGCACCACACGCGCACGCCACGCGAACTCCACGCGCACCACACGCGCACGCCACGCGCACGCCACGCGCACTCCACGCGCACGCCACTCGCACGCCACTCGCTTGCCATGCGCACTCCACGCGCACTCCACGCGCACGCCACGCGCACTCCACGCGCACGCCACGCGCTTTCCACACGCGCACGCCACGCGCACCACACGCGCACGCCACGCGCACCACACGCGCACGCCACGCGCACCACACGCGCACGCCACGCGCACCACACGCGCACGCCCCGCGCACCACACGCGCACGCCACGCGCACCACACGCGCACGCCACGCGCACCACACGCGCCTGCCACGCGCACGCCACGCGCACGCCACGCGCACGCCACGCGCATTCAACGATTACTCCGCCATTTGTGAACCGATTTTCGAAATTTTTTTTTGTTGTATTAGGTTTCACTCCAATTTGGTACCATGTTCGCAAAAAAGGTGACCTGATGATGGGATCCATGAGTAATCGAGGGAACTCCTCGAAATTTATATAGAAACATATGGTGAATTTGGTTTTATGTGAAGTGTACTAAGAATATGCTACCAAAAAGTCAAAACTTTAATTAATGTTTTTAAGTAGGATAACAAAATAACTAAAACAAAAAGTTTAAACTTTAAAGGTAGGTCTGACTAAAAACCAGAAAGAAGTGTATGATAATTATATCGTACAATTTACCATAGTATTGTGGTTTGAATATGTTATACAAATTAAGGAAATCAAGTTTTTAAAAAAATTTGCAGCTCAAGCTCTTTCTAATCGACGCTGTCCTAGTAGTAAATACATCAAGATCGTAATCACGGCATAGCTTGTTGAAGTTGCGACTCGCTCTCACAACATACGAGTTTTGTCTGTAGTTGGTGGAGGCTTTTGGTACCGCTATTGGTGGGTTGAATCTTATGAATTTAGTAGGAACATTAATGGAGAATTTGGAAAGTAGTTGCGGGCAGTCTAATGCATTTGACATCGTTTAATAGTAAAGAACAATCAGATATCATGCGTCGTGTTTTTAATGGTAGGATATGAAATTTCTTACAAAGGCTTAGATAATTGTCCGAGTGGTATGCAATTTTTTGATGATAGCACAAAAATTTGATAAAACGCTTTTGAATCGCCTCTATACGGTCTACATGTTTATGATAGTAAGGGTTCCACACCTGCGAGGCATACTCGAGATGACTTCTGACATGTGTGCAATACAAAATTTTGAAGGTTTTCGCTTCAGTAAAACATTTCGACATACGCATCACAAACCCCAAGGCCTTGGAAGCTTTATTAATAATCGCCTCGATCTGAGTATCAAAAATTAGTTTGCAATCGTGATGTACACCTAAATAACGAACACAGCTTGACCTAGATAAGATTTGGCCTCCTAATGAATTATTCTTGTTTATGGCAAAGCGTTTCCGAGTATACGTTATTATTGAACATTTGGTAGGATTAAGATCTAGTTTGTTCATTTTGCAATAGTTTTCAAGGTTGGAAAGGTCTAATTGAAAGTTACGAGCATCTTCAGATGATTTTATTACAGCGTAAATTTTCATATCGTCCGCAAAACATAAAAGTTTTGCGAACTTTAAGCAGGAAGCAATGTCGTTTACGTAGATTATAAATAATAAAGGCCCGAGTAGCGAGCCTTGAGGCACACCGCTCGGTACACGAACCCAGTTAAGTAATACTTAAATTGTTACACACTTAACTTTAATTATTACTTTACTTTAAGTATTACCTAACTTTTATTATTATTTAACTTTAATTATTACTTAATTTTAATTGTTACTTAACTTTAAGTATGACTTATCCTTAAATATTTCTTAAAGCTAAGTAATATTTAAGTCTTAAAGGCACATCAATAGATCTTAAATTGCATTTATCGAATTCCACCCGCGCACGCCACGCGCACGCCACGCGCATGCCACGCGCATTCAACGATTACTCCGCCATTTGTGAACCGTTTTTCGAAATTTTTGTTTTGTTGTATTAGGTTTCACTCCAATTTGGTACCATGTTCGCAAAAAAGGTGACCTGATGATGGGATCCATGAGTAATCGAGGGAACTCCTCGAAATTTATATAGAAACATATGGTGATTTTGGTTTTATGTGAAGTGTACTAAGAATATGCTACCAAAAAGTCAAAACTTTAATTAATGTTTTTAAGTAGGATAACAAAATAACTAAAACAAAAAGTTTAAACTTTAAAGGTAGGTCTGACTAAAAACCAGAAAGAAGTGTATGATAATTATATCGTACAATTTACCATAGTATTGTGGTTTGAATATGTTATACAAATTAAGGAAATCAAGTTTTTAAAAAAATTTGCAGCTCAAGCTCTTTCTAATCGACGCTGTCCTAGTAGTAAATACATCAAGATCGTAATCACGGCATAGCTTGTTGAAGTTGCGACTCGCTCTCACAACATACGAGTTTTGTCTGTAGTTGGTGGAGGCTTTTGGTACCGCTATTGGTGGGTTGAATCTTATGAATTTAGTAGGAACATTAATGGAGAATTTGGAAAGTAGTTGCGGGCAGTCTAATGCATTTGACATCGTTTAATAGTAAAGAACAATCAGATATCATGCGTCGTGTTTTTAATGGTAGGATATGAAATTTCTTACAAAGGCTTAGATAATTGTCCGAGTGGTATGCAATTTTTTGATGATAGCACAAAAATTTGATAAAACGCTTTTGAATCGCCTCTATACGGTCTACATGTTTATGATAGTAAGGGTTCCACACCTGCGAGGCATACTCGAGATGACTTCTGACATGTGTGCAATACAAAATTTTGAAGGTTTTCGCTTCAGTAAAACATTTCGACATACGCATCACAAACCCCAAGGCCTTGGAAGCTTTATTAATAATCGCCTCGATCTGAGTATCAAAAATTAGTTTGCAATCGTGATGTACACCTAAATAACGAACACAGCTTGACCTAGATAAGATTTGGCCTCCTAATGAATTATTCTTGTTTATGGCAAAGCGTTTCCGAGTATACGTTATTATTGAACATTTGGTAGGATTAAGATCTAGTTTGTTCATTTTGCAATAGTTTTCAAGGTTGGAAAGGTCTAATTGAAAGTTACGAGCATCTTCAGATGATTTTATTACAGCGTAAATTTTCATATCGTCCGCAAAACATAAAAGTTTTGCGAACTTTAAGCAGGAAGCAATGTCGTTTACGTAGATTATAAATAATAAAGGCCCGAGTAGCGAGCCTTGAGGCACACCGCTCGGTACACGAACCCAGTTAAGTAATACTTAAATTGTTACACACTTAACTTTAATTATTACTTTACTTTAAGTATTACTGTTGCTGCGTAGGGCAATCTCAATGAAACACCCACACTGCTGTTGGAACTCGGTTTATTCAAAACTACCTCGGGCTTATATATGCTCACATTAGGTTTTCGATAGCGCGATGTAGCGGATTACAAAATTTGTATAGTGCCATCTATTATCACATGTCATAACTAAAATAACAGCTATCTAAGTAAACACTTCTATGACCGGCCTAGTAGTCCGGTCATTTTAGACAATTGAAATAAAGAAAATTCCGACAGAGCCAAATCTTCGTAGAGACCTTAGGTTTACCACAAGGAATAAAGTGTCAAAAGTCCCCATCAGTCCCATGTGAGCTTAGGGACTTATTCGGGGCCCAAGGTAAAAATTTTAGGTTTTTTTGATTTTTCTCGAAAACGGTAAGTTTTATTGAAAAAGTACTTCAGAGCAAAGTTGTAGATCTTAAAATTCTCTATAAAAATGGTCCCTATGATTTTTTCTCTAAGACCCACTATTTCCCAGATATTACGCTTGTAAAAATCACGTTCTACATAGTATGCACACATAATATGCCACGTATACCGGGTGCATTTAAACCTACCTGCCAAATTTTTTTTGGGGCTTAGGTGTCATAAGGAGAGTCCATTAAACCACAAAAAATAGGGTGATAATTTTTTTACCATAACATATTTTATCCCAACCTAATTCAGTACAGCTTGGTCACTACACGCACTCGCAACGGCGCCACTCTGTCGCCCGAAGGCGGCAAAAACCGGCTACCGGCAGGGGTCACCAATTAGTTTCGCTCGGGGTCCATTTTAAGAAAAGAAATGACCTTCGCGGTCCGCACATTTTATAATAAAAAAAAAATTATGAAACAAAGGTAATTATGGAAATTACAAAGGTATTTATTTACATATCAATAAGAAAAGTGATAATTTTATTGCTTGCTTGGAGTGAAATTGATGCAAGCTATTGAAATTAAATCCAGGATGTTCATCAGTAAGTCAAGACTGAAATTTATTTTTAAAGTAGCCCGCAAACGATCAAACATCAAACATGTCAAACACGTACAAATTACGTGTTTGACGTGTTTGAAGAAAATTTGGATTTTACTACGTGTTTGACGTGTTTGATGTTTGATCGTTTGCGGGCTACTTAACGAAGTTCACCTTCGAAAATGCTCGGTCCGCATACAAAGGGTCGGCGGTCCGGATGCGGACCGCGGTCCGCCATTTGGTGGTTTCGAGTATACTATCAAGTTCAGACATGGCAAGGCAATGAACTGAACCCTGAAGACTGGGGTTGGAAATTGATAAATAATACTTTGGAACCGATTCGAACTTTACTGCCCCCTGCTCCAGAAAAACTTCTTAACACTATTTTTTGCAATTGCAAGAAAGGTTGTAGTGCCAAATGTGGCTGTAAAAAAGTAGGGTTGCAGTGTTCTCCAGCGTGTACCAATTGCCAAGGTGTCTCTTGCTCAAATGTTCAATTAAATACAAGAGAGGAAAATTCATGTGATTTTGATGAAGAGACAACTTCAACAAGCGTTCATCAACAGGAAGGAGAAGAAGAAAAACAAGAAGAAATTGAAGAAAACATGATTGTTGAAGTTGAATATGAAGAGTATGAGTCAGATTAAAGTAATAAAAAAAAGTTAGAACGACAGTTAAACTCAGTAACCCATATCAATAATCTTCATACTATTAAATAATTATTGTTCCTGAAAATAACGTCATAAAGGTTCGTGGAATAGGCCTACCGGGGATACCAAGTTAAAAAAAACGCGCCGAGTACACTACCTCACAGGTGGTGTGGAAATGTGTGCATATTATGTAGAACGTGATTCTTACAAGCGTAATATCTGGGAAATAGTGGGTCTTAGAGAAAAAATCATAGAGACCATTTTTATAGAGAATTTTAAGATCTACAACTTTGCTCTAAGGTACTTTTTCGATAAAACTTACCGTTTTCGAGAAAAATCCAAAAAACCTAAAATTTTTACCTTGGGCCCCGAATAAGTCCCTAAGCTCACATGGGACTGATGGGGACTTTTGACACTTTATTCCTTGTGGTAAACCTAAGGTCTCTACGAAGATTTGGCTCTGTCGGAATTTTCTTTATTTGATCACTATTTTTATGTCTAAAATGACCGGACTATAGATATAAACCTTTACTGGGTGAGATATTTGTAATGTCAACGTTCTCAATAATTGATAATATTATTTTCTATACTTATGTCACACGTCATACCTCTAATTCGTATTAAACATCCCGCCCACCAAAAGGACTCGTTCCTTTTCAAACTTATAAAAAGAAAATAGTTAACTCACATCTTGTTGCTATTACAGTAACTTGTAGAAAATGTTCACTTAGACAAACAGCTTACACACACAGTATACATTATACATACTAAAATAAATAGTATGAATAGTTATAGGCTTATAGCAATACCCTATCATGGAAATAACAGCAATATTACTTACAACACATTATACATAATATAAGGTAAATTATCTGCTATCAATCTAACTCACAATGAAGTACAAACACACAAGATGTAATGCAAGTAAAATCATAACTCAAATTAAACAAAACTTAATAGGCTTTTCGCAACGAACACAACTTATTACATGGACGTTCACAGATTGCATTTTTGGTTTAAATATTAACTACTCTGGTCCTTTACCTGCATGGTTTTAACTACTCTTATCTCATACACAGTCATCTCTAGCTGGTGAAATATTTTGATCTCAAAAACTACAAAATCAATAACTTCTGGTACAGCCTTTATTGGGAATCATTTAAGTCTATTATTTAAAGTCACATTAACCATATTCTTTTGAGTAAGCTTCCATCACTGAACGCCAGTAAGACGCGTCTCAGTATAATCTGGTTCTGAAATGGTATCCAGTGGTTCACCGATCAAAAAGTGATCGGGCGTCAAGGGCATTGGATTATCTGTATTCTCACTCAAAGAGTAGATTGGATATAAAAACTTAAGCAACTTCCACCAGGGTCAAAAGCTGTTCTCAATTCTTCAAAGGTAAATGTTGCTAGTACTCTCTCTCTCTCTCTCTCTGACGTGCGAGTCACTAGGCAAAATTGTTTCTCATTGTAAGAAAAGAACATTGGGTAATATGGCCGCCCACCCTGAATACTCCGTTCCAATGGAAATGGATGATAAGGTGTGCAGTTGGTTTTAATTCGTAACACTTCACTTGGAAGAAATGACGTTAGGGAATTTAAAACAAATGCATTAATTGACAAAGAAAAGTTACAATTATAAAGTGACTCTATCTCAAAATTAACAATGCTCTTAGATATATGCTCTTTGCCTTGACCTACACCTGACACTAAACTATTAACTGGTGTACGTTTAAGTAAATTTAACTACACTCTCAGTAACAAAGGATGTCTCTGACCCTTGATCAATTAACACACGCGCACTTTGACAGTACCCATTTTGTGATTTAATTCTCACTAAAGCTGTAGGTAACAATACTCTATTATGCTTTTGGTAATTCTCACTGGCGAAATGAGCTAATACTTCCTTCTCATATTTTGGAGTTTCTCTCTCATGACTGTTAACTGCATCTCCTGAGTTGGATGCAGTACCAGTGGATGAAGTTGGCTGGCTGGAAATCACTTGAGGCCGACTTCTCTCATAATGCAGCAGTGTGTGATGCCTTCTACCACAACGTCGGCAACACGTAGTCTGATGGCAATTCTTGACGTTGTGGGTACGTGCAAAACAATTGAAACAAAGCCTCTTGGATTTTATAAACTCTGCTCTCTCTTGGGGAGACTTAGATCCAAATTGTTTGCATTGGTATAACAAGTGTGGTTTCTCGCACATTACGCAGCTTCTCTTATATTGGACAGTTAAAGAATGATGGACTTTAACCTCATTGGACGATGCAAAGCGGCGACTAGGCTTGCAATCGGACAACATCTCTAAGGTTCTGAATTTCTTCTCTAAAAATTTAACTAATTCATTCCAAGTTGGGAAATCATCTGACTCTCTACGGCTTACTTCCGACTCCCACTCCGTTCGTGTCTCATAGTCTAACTTTGAGACGGTGATATAAATCATAATCACATCCCACTTATCCGTCTCAACTCCTAAATTCTGTAGCGATTTCAAACAAACAGCAGTAGTGTCAAGTAAATTCTTTTACAGAAAATATCACTCACTTAGTTCCCGGGTTTCGGCACCATATGTTGCTGCGTAGGGCAATCTCAATGAAACACCCACACTGCTGTTGGAACTCGGTTTATTCAAAACTACCTCGGGCTTATATATGCTCACATTAGGTTTTCGATAGCGCGATGTAGCGGATTACAAAATTTGTATAGTGCCATCTATTATCACATGTCATAACTAAAATAACAGCTATCTAAGTAAACACTTCTATGACCGGCCTAGATATAAACCTTTACTGGGTGAGATATTTGTAATGTCAACGTTCTCAATAATTGATAATATTATTTTCTATACTTATGTCACACGTCATACCTCTAATTCGTATTAAACAATTACCTAACTTTTATTATTATTTAACTTTAATTATTACTTAATTTTAATTGTTACTTAACTTTAAGTATGACTTATCCTTAAATATTTCTTAAAGCTAAGTAATATTTAAGTCTTAAAGGCACATCAATAGATCTTAAATTGCATTTATCGAATTCCACCCGCGCACGCCACGCGCACGCCACGCGCACGCCACGCGCACTCCACGCGCACGCCACGCGCACTCCACGCGCACGCCACGCGCACCACACGCGCATGCCACGCGCAAGACACGCGCACGCCACGCGCACCACACGCGCACGCCACGCGCACCACACGCGCACGCCACGCGAACTCCACGCGCACGCCAGGCGCACCACACGCGCACGCCACGTGCACTCCACGCGTACGCCACGCGCACCACACGCGCACGCCACGCGCACCACACGTGCACGCCACGTGCACTCCACGCGCATGCCACGCGCACCACACGCGCACGCCACGCGAACTCCACGCGCACCACACGCGCACGCCACGCGCACGCCACGCGCTTTCCACACGCGCACGCCACGCGCACCACACGCGCACGCCACGCGCACCACACGCGCACGCCACGCGCACCACACGCGCACGCCACGCGCACCACACGCGCACGGCACGCGCACCACACGCGCACGCCACGCGAACTCCACGCGCACCACACGCGCACGCCACGCGCACGCCACGCGCACTCCACGCGCACGCCACTCGCACGCCACTCGCTTGCCATGCGCACTCCACGCGCACTCCACGCGCACGCCACGCGCACTCCACGCGCACGCCACGCGCTTTCCACACGCGCACGCCACGCGCACCACACGCGCACGCCACGCGCACCACACGCGCACGCCACGCGCACCACACGCGCACGCCACGCGCACCACACGCGCACGCCACGCGCACCACACGCGCACGCCACGCACACCACACGCGCACGCCACGCGCACCACACGCGCCTGCCACGCGCACGCCACGCGCACGCCACGCGCACGCCACGCGCACGCCACGCGCACCACACGCGCACGCCACGCGCACGCCACGCGCACGCCACGCGCACGCCACGCGCACGCCACGCGCACTCCACGCGCACGCCACTCGCACGCCACTCGCTTGCCATGCGCACTCCACGCGCACTCCACGCGCACGCCACGCGCACTCCACGCGCACGCCACGCGCTTTCCACACGCGCACGCCACGCGCACCACACGCGCACGCCACGCGCACCACACGCGCACGCCACGCGCACCACACGCGCACGGCACGCGCACCACACGCGCACGCCACGCGAACTCCACGCGCACCACACGCGCACGCCACGCGCACGCCACGCGCACTCCACGCGCACGCCACTCGCACGCCACGCGCACCACACGCGCACGCCACGCGCACCACACGCGCACGCCACGCGCACCACACGCGCACGCCACGCGCACCACACGCGCACGCCCCGCGCACCACACGCGCACGCCACGCGCACCACACGCGCACGCCACGCGCACCACACGCGCCTGCCACGCGCACGCCACGCGCACGCCACGCGCACGCCACGCGCATTCAACGATTACTCCGCCATTTGTGAACCGATTTTCGAAATTTTTGTTTTGTTGTATTAGGTTTCACTCCAATTTGGTACCATGTTCGCAAAAAAGGTGACCTGATGATGGGATCCATGAGTAATCGAGGGAACTCCTCGAAATTTATATAGAAACATATGGTGATTTTGGTTTTATGTGAAGTGTACTAAGAATATGCTACCAAAAAGTCAAAACTTTAATTAATGTTTTTAAGTAGGATAACAAAATAACTAAAACAAAAAGTTTAAACTTTAAAGGTAGGTCTGACTAAAAACCAGAAAGAAGTGTATGATAATTATATCGTACAATTTACCATAGTATTGTGGTTTGAATATGTTATACAAATTAAGGAAATCAAGTTTTTTAAAAAATTTGCAGCTCAAGCTCTTTCTAATCGACGCTGTCCTAGTAGTAAATACATCAAGATCGTAATCACGGCATAGCTTGTTGAAGTTGCGACTCGCTCTCACAACATACGAGTTTTGTCTGTAGTTGGTGGAGGCTTTTGGTACCGCTATTGGTGGGTTGAATCTTATGAATTTAGTAGAAACATTAATGGAGAATTTGGAAAGTAGTTGCGGGCAGTCTAATGCATTTGACATCGTCTTTAATAGTAAAGAACGCGCATGCCACGCGCACCACACGCGCACGCCACGCGAACTCCACGCGCACCACACGCGCACGCCACGCGCACGCCACGCGCACTCCACGCGCACGCCACTCGCACGCCACTCGCTTGCCATGCGCACTCCACGCGCACTCCACGCGCACGCCACGCGCACTCCACGCGCACGCCACGCGCTTTCCACACGCGCACGCCACGCGCACCACACGCGCACGCCACGCGCACCACACGCGCACGCCACGCGCACCACACGCGCACGGCACGCGCACCACACGCGCACGCCACGCGAACTCCATGCGCACCACACGCGCACGCCACGCGCACGCCACGCGCACTCCACGCGCACGCCACTCGCACGCCACGCGCACCACACGCGCACGCCACGCGCACCACACGCGCACGCCACGCGCACCACACGCGCACGCCACGCGCACCACACGCGCACGCCCCGCGCACCACACGCGCACGCCACGCGCACCACACGCGCACGCCACGCGCACCACACGCGCCTGCCACGCGCACGCCACGCGCACGCCACGCGCACGCCACGCGCATTCAACGATTACTCCGCCATTTGTGAACCGATTTTCGAAATTTTTGTTTTGTTGTATTAGGTTTCATTCCAATTTGGTACCATGTTCGCAAAAAAGGTGACCTGATGATGGGATCCATGAGTAATCGAGGGAACTCCTCGAAATTTATATAGAAACATATGGTGATTTTGGTTTTATGTGAAGTGTACTAAGAATATGCTACCAAAAAGTCAAAACTTTAATTAATGTTTTTAAGTAGGATAACAAAATAACTAAAACAAAAAGTTTAAACTTTAAAGGTAGGTCTGACTAAAAACCAGAAAGAAGTGTATGATAATTATATCGTACAATTTACCATAGTATTGTGGTTTGAATATGTTATACAAATTAAGGAAATCAAGTTTTTTAAAAAATTTGCAGCTCAAGCTCTTTCTAATCGACGCTGTCCTAGTAGTAAATACATCAAGATCGTAATCACGGCATAGCTTGTTGAAGTTGCGACTCGCTCTCACAACATACGAGTTTTGTCTGTAGTTGGTGGAGGCTTTTGGTACCGCTATTGGTGGGTTGAATCTTATGAATTTAGTAGAAACATTAATGGAGAATTTGGAAAGTAGTTGCGGGCAGTCTAATGCATTTGACATCGTCTTTAATAGTAAAGAACAATCAGATATCATGCGTCGTGTTTTTAATGGTAGGATATGAAATTTCTTACAAAGGCTTAGATAATTGTCCGAGTGGTATGCAATTTTTTGATGATAGCACAAAAATTTGATAAAACGCTTTTGAATCGCCTCTATACGGTCTACATGTTTATAATAGTAAGGGTTCCACACCTGCGAGGCATACTCGAGATGACTTCTGACATGTGTGCAATACAAAATTTTCAAGGTTTTCGCTTCAGTAAAACATTTCGACATACGCATCACAAACCCCAAGGCCTTGGAAGCTTTATTAATAATCGCCTCGATCTGAGTATCAAAAATTAGTTTGCAATCGTGATGTACACCTAAATAACGAACACAGCTTGACCTAGATAAGATTTGGCCTCCTAATGAATTATTCTTGTTTATGGCAAAGCGTTTCCGAGTATACGTTATTATTGAACATTTGGTAGGATTAAGATCTAGTTTGTTCATTTTGCAATAGTTTTCAAGGTTGGAAAGGTCTAATTGAAAGTTACGAGCATCTTCAGATGATTTTATTACAGCGTAAATTTTCATATCGTCCGCAAAACATAAAAGTTTTGCGAACTTTAAGCAGGAAGCAATGTCGTTTACGTAGATTATAACTAATAAAGGCCCGAGTAGCGAGCCTTGAGGCACACCGCTCGGCACACGAACCCAGTTAAGTAATACTTAAATTGTTACACACTTAACTTTAATTATTACTTTACTTTAAGTATTACCTAACTTTTATTATTATTTAACTTTAATTATTACTTAATTTTAATTGTTACTTAACTTTAAGTATGACTTATCCTTAAATATTTCTTAAAGCTAAGTAATATTTAAGTCTTAAAGGCACATCAATAGATCTTAAATTGCATTTATCGAATTCCACCCGCGCACGCCACGCGCACGCCACGCGCACGCCACGCGCACGCCACGCGCACTCCACGCGCACGCCACGCGCACTCCACGCGCACGCCACGCGCACCACACGCGCATGCCACGCGCAAGACACGCGCACCACACGCGCACGCCACGCGAACTCCACGCGCACGCCAGGCGCACCACACGCGCATGCCACGTGCACTCCACGCGTACGCCACGCGCACCACACGCGCACGCCACGCGCACCACACGTGCACGCCACGTGCACTCCACGCGCATGCCACGCGCACCACACGCGCACGCCACGCGAACTCCACGCGCACCACACGCGCACGCCACGCGCACGCCACGCGCACTCCACGCGCACGCCACTCGCACGCCATGCGCACTCCACGCGCACTCCACGCGCACGCCACGCACACTCCACGCGCACGCCACGCGCTTTCCACGCGCACGCCACGCGCAACATACGCGCACGCCACGCGCACGCCACGCGCACCACACGTGCACGCCACGTGCACTCCACGCGCATGCCACGCGCACCACACGCGCACGCCACGTGCACGCCACGTGCACTCCACGCGCATGCCACGCGCACCACACGCGCACGCCACGCGCACTCCACGCGCACGCCACGCGCACCACACGCGCACGCCACGCGCCCGCCACGCGCACGCCACGCGCACGCCACGCGCACCACACGCGCACGCAACGCGCACGCCACGCGCACGCCACGCGCACGCCACGCGCACCAGACGCGCACGCCACGCGCACGCCACGCGCACCACACGCGCACGCCACGTGCACTCCACGCGCATGCCACGCGCACCACACGCGCACGCCACGCGCACCACACGCGCACGCCACGCGCACTCCACGCGCACGCCACGCGCACCACACGCGCACCACACGCGCACCACACGCGCACGCCACGCGCACCACACGCGCACGCCACGCGCACGCCACGCGCACTCCACGCGCACGCCACGCGCACTCCACGCGCACGCCACGCGCACCACACGCGCATGCCACGAGGGAACTCCTCGAAATTTATATAGAAACATATGGTGATTTTGGTTTTATGTGAAGTGTACTAAGAATATGCTACCAAAAAGTCAAAACTTTAATTAATGTTTTTAAGTAGGATAACAAAATAACTAAAACAAAAAGTTTAAACTTTAAAGGTAGGTCTGACTAAAAACCAGAAAGAAGTGTATGATAATTATATCGTACAATTTACCATAGTATTGTGGTTTGAATATGTTATACAAATTAAGGAAATCAAGTTTTTTAAAAAATTTGCAGCTCAAGCTCTTTCTAATCGACGCTGTCCTAGTAGTAAATACATCAAGATCGTAATCACGGCATAGCTTGTTGAAGTTGCGACTCGCTCTCACAACATACGAGTTTTGTCTGTAGTTGGTGGAGGCTTTTGGTACCGCTATTGGTGGGTTGAATCTTATGAATTTAGTAGAAACATTAATGGAGAATTTGGAAAGTAGTTGCGGGCAGTCTAATGCATTTGACATCGTCTTTAATAGTAAAGAACAATCAGATATCATGCGTCGTGTTTTTAATGGTAGGATATGAAATTTGTTACAAAGGCTTAGATAATTGTCCGAGTGGTATGCAATTTTTTGATGATAGCACAAAAATTTGATAAAACGCTTTTGAATCGCCTCTATACGGTCTACATGTTTATGATAGTAAGGGTTCCACACCTGCGAGGCATACTCGAGATGACTTCTGACATGTGTGCAATACAAAATTTTCAAGGTTTTCGCTTCAGTAAAACATTTCGACATACGCATCACAAACCCCAAGGCCTTGGAAGCTTTATTAATAATCGCCTCGATCTGAGTATCAAAAATTAGTTTGCAATCGTGATGTACACCTAAATAACGAACACAGCTTGACCTAGATAAGATTTGGCCTCCTAATGAATTATTCTTGTTTATGGCAAAGCGTTTCCGAGTATACGTTATTATTGAACATTTGGTAGGATTAAGATCTAGTTTGTTCATTTTGCAATAGTTTTCAAGGTTGGAAAGGTCTAATTGAAAGTTACGAGCATCTTCAGATGATTTTATTACAGCGTAAATTTTCATATCGTCCGCAAAACATAAAAGTTTTGCGAACTTTCAGCAGGAAGCAATGTCGTTTACGTAGATTATAAATAATAAAGGCCCGAGTAGCGAGCCTTGAGGCACACCGCTCGGTACACGAACCCAGTTAAGTAATACTTAAATTGTTACACACTTAACTTTAATTATTACTTTACTTTAAGTATTACCTAACTTTTATTATTATTTAACTTTAATTATTACTTAATTTTAATTGTTACTTAACTTTAAGTATGACTTATCCTTAAATATTTCTTAAAGCTAAGTAATATTTAAGTCTTAAAGGCACATCAATAGATCTTAAATTGCATTTATCGAATTCCACCCGCGCACGCCACGCGCACGCCACGCGCACGCCACGCGCACGCCACGCGCACTCCACGCGCACGCCACGCGCACTCCACGCGCACGCCACGCGCACCACATGCGCATGCCACGCGCAAGACACGCGCACGCCACGCGCACCACACGCGCACGCCACGCGCACCACACGCGCACGCCACGCGAACTCCACGCGCACGCCAGGCGCACCACACGCGCACGCCACGTGCACTCCACGCGTACGCCACGCGCACCACACGCGCACGCCACGCGCACCACACGCGCACGCCACGCGCACCACACGTGCACGCCACGTGCACTCCACGCGCATGCCACGCGCACCACACGCGCACGCCACGCGAACTCCACGCGCACTACACGCGCACGCCACGCGCACGCCACGCGCACTCCACGCGCACGCCACTCGCACGCCATGCGCACTCCACGCGCACTCCACGCGCACGCCACGCGCACTCCACGCGCACGCCACGCGCACCACACGCGCACGCCACGCGCACCACACGCGCACGCCACGCGCACCACACGCGCACGCCACGCGCACGCCACGCGCACTCCACGCGCACGCCACGCGCACCACACGCGCACGCCACGCGCACCACACGCGCACGCCACGCGCATCACACGCGCATGCCACGCGAACTCCACGCGCACGCCAGGCGCACCACACGCGCACGCCACGTGCACTCCACGCGTACGCCACGCGCACCACACGCGCACGCCACGCGCACCACACGTGCACGCCACGTGCACTCCACGCGCATGCCACGCGCACCACACGCGCACGGCACGCGCACCACACGCGCACGCCACGCGAACTCCACGCGCACCACACGCGCACGCCACGCGCACGCCACGCGCACTCCACGCGCACGCCACTCGCACGCCACTCGCTTGCCATGCGCACTCCACGCGCACTCCACGCGCACGCCACGCGCACTCCACGCGCACGCCACGCGCTTTCCACACGCGCACGCCATGCACACCACACGCGCACGCCACGCGCACCACACGCGCACGCCACGCGCACCACACGCGCACGCCACGCGCACCACACGCGCACGCCACGCGCACCACACGCGCACGCCACGCGCACCACACGCGCACGCCACGCGCACCACACGCGCACGCCACGCGCACCACACGCGCACGCCACGCGCATTCAACGATTACTCCGCCATTTGTGAACCGATTTTCGAAATTTTTGTTTTGTTGTATTAGGTTTCACTCCAATTTGGTACCATGTTCGCAAAAAAGGTGACCTGATGATGGGATCCATGAGTAATCGAGGGAACTCCTCGAAATTTATATAGAAACATATGGTGATTTTGGTTTTATGTGAAGTGTACTAAGAATATGCTACCAAAAAGTCAAAACTTTAATTAATGTTTTTAAGTAGGATAACAAAATAACTAAAACAAAAAGTTTAAACTTTAAAGGTAGGTCTGACTAAAAACCAGAAAGAAGTGTATGATAATTATATCGTACAATTTACCATAGTATTGTGGTTTGAATATGTTATACAAATTAAGGAAATCAAGTTTTTTAAAAAATTTGCAGCTCAAGCTCTTTCTAATCGACGCTGTCCTAGTAGTAAATACATCAAGATCGTAATCACGGCATAGCTTGTTGAAGTTGCGACTCGCTCTCACAACATACGAGTTTTGTCTGTAGTTGGTGGAGGCTTTTGGTACCGCTATTGGTGGGTTGAATCTTATGAATTTAGTAGAAACATTAATGGAGAATTTGGAAAGTAGTTGCGGGCAGTCTAATGCATTTGACATCGTCTTTAATAGTAAAGAACAATCAGATATCATGCGTCGTGTTTTTATTTATTTATTTATTTATTTATTTATTTATTTATTTATTTAGGAAAACTTACAGCTAGATTAACAAATAGTTTTAAAATAACACAGGAGGCCAATTACAAGTTTTCACACACATAACATACACTAGAAGAGTTAAACAAAGAGACATACAGCAAACAAAGAATAGAACATTATCAGATTTACAAGTACATAATATTATGTTAAGTATATTATTTTAATTTATTTAAAAAACGGGTCGCTAAGGCTCTTCTTTAGTCTACCAATACTGGTACAGAATAAGTCTAGTTCTGTGCTCCGAGTCACCTCATTGTACGCTCTACTGGATCTAAAAACATAGGAGTTTCGACGATAGTTTGTTGATACTGGGGGAACGTACAGAAGTTGATGACGTCTAAGTGATGCTGATGGGACACTGATACTAAATTTTTCAACGAGTTCGGGACAATCTATAATGCCGTTGAGAAGTTTAAATAGGAAGACTATGTCGGCAATTTTTCTGCGCTCAAATAGTGGAAGAATATGAAATTTTTTACAACGCACTATATAGTTCGATACATAAGTTCTGGATTTAAATTGGACAAGTCTTAAGAATTTTTTCTGGATTTTTTCTATTCTGTCGATGTATGTATGATAATTGGGGTTCCAAATTTGAGAACAATATTCTAGGTGAGTACGGACGAAGCTACAATATAGTATTTTTAAAGTTTTTACATTATTAAAATCTGATGCTATTCTAGAAATGAAGCCGAGTGATTTAGATGCTTTATTAATTATATTATTTATGTGTGTGTCAAACAGAAGCTTGGAGTCAAATATTACACCCAAGTCCTTAATAGCGTAAACTCGTGCTAAAGATGAGTTAGCTAATTTGTAGTCGTACGTTAGAGGATTGGGTTTACGACTATAGGAGCAAATAAAGCATTTGGAAACATTGAGATCCAAGCGATTGGATTTGCAGTAATTAGAAAAGTTGTTAATTTCATTTTGAAGCAACACAGCATCCTCTTAATGCTATAATAAATAATTATTAATGGTAGGATATGAAATTTCTTACAAAGGCTTAGATAATTGTCCGAGTGGTATGCAATTTTTTGATGATAGCACAAAAATTTGATAAAACGCTTTTGAATCGCCTCTATACGGTCTACATGTTTATGATAGTAAGGGTTCCACACCTGCGAGGCATACTCGAGATGACTTCTGACATGTGTGCAATACAACACACGCGCACCACACGCGCACGCCACGCGCACCACACGCGCACGCCACGCGCACGCCACGCGCACGCCACGCGCACTCCACGCGCACGCCACGCGCACTCCACGCGCACGCCACGCGCACCACACGCGCATGCCACGCGCAAGACACGCGCACGCCACGCGCACCACACGCGCACGCCACGCGCATCACACGCGCATGCCACGCGAACTCCACGCGTACGCCAGGCGCACCACACGCGCACGCCACGTGCACTCCACGCGTACGCCACGCGCACCACACGCGCACGCCACGCGCACCACACGTGCACGCCACGTGCACTCCACGCGCATGCCACGCGCACCACACGCGCACGGCACGCGCACCACACGCGCACGCCACGCGAACTCCACGCGCACCACACGCGCACGCCACGCGCACGCCACGCGCACTCCACGCGCACGCCACTCGCACGCCACTCGCTTGCCATGCGCACTCCACGCGCACTCCACGCGCACGCCACGCGCACTCCACGCGCACGCCACGCGCTTTCCACACGCGCACGCCACGCACACCACACGCGCACGCCACGCGCACCACACGCGCACGCCACGCGCACCACACGCGCACGCCACGCGCACCACACGCGCACGCCACGCGCACCACACGCGCACGCCACGCGCATTCAACGATTACTCCGCCATTTGTGAACCGATTTTCGAAATTTTTGTTTTGTTGTATTAGGTTTCACTCCAATTTGGTACCATGTTCGCAAAAAAGGTGACCTGATGATGGGATCCATGAGTAATCGAGGGAACTCCTCGAAATTTATATAGAAACATATGGTGATTTTGGTTTTATGTGAAGTGTACTAAGAATATGCTACCAAAAAGTCAAAACTTTAATTAATGTTTTTAAGTAGGATAACAAAATAACTAAAACAAAAAGTTTAAACTTTAAAGGTAGGTCTGACTAAAAACCAGAAAGAAGTGTATGATAATTATATCGTACAATTTACCATAGTATTGTGGTTTGAATATGTTATACAAATTAAGGAAATCAAGTTTTTTAAAAAATTTGCAGCTCAAGCTCTTTCTAATCGACGCTGTCCTAGTAGTAAATACATCAAGATCGTAATCACGGCATAGCTTGTTGAAGTTGCGACTCGCTCTCACAACATACGAGTTTTGTCTGTAGTTGGTGGAGGCTTTTGGTACCGCTATTGGTGGGTTGAATCTTATGAATTTAGTAGAAACATTAATGGAGAATTTGGAAAGTAGTTGCGGGCAGTCTAATGCATTTGACATCGTCTTTAATAGTAAAGAACAATCAGATATCATGCGTCGTGTTTTTAATGGTAGGATATGAAATTTGTTACAAAGGCTTAGATAATTGTCCGAGTGGTATGCAATTTTTTGATGATAGCACAAAAATTTGATAAAAAGCTTTTGAATCGCCTCTATACGGTCTACATGTTTATGATAGTAAGGGTTCCACACCTGCGAGGCATACTCGAGATGACTTCTGACATGTGTGCAATACAAAATTTTCAAGGTTTTCGCTTCAGTAAAACATTTCGACATACGCATCACAAACCCCAAGGCCTTGGAAGCTTTATTAATAATCGCCTCGATCTGAGTATCAAAAATTAGTTTGCAATCGTGATGTACACCTAAATAACGAACACAGCTTGACCTAGATAAGATTTGGCCTCCTAATGAATTATTCTTGTTTATGGCAAAGCGTTTCCGAGTATACGTTATTATTGAACATTTGGTAGGATTAAGATCTAGTTTGTTCATTTTGCAATAGTTTTCAAGGTTGGAAAGGTCTAATTGAAAGTTACGAGCATCTTCAGATGATTTTATTACAGCGTAAATTTTCATATCGTCCGCAAAACATAAAAGTTTTGCGAACTTTAAGCAGGAAGCAATGTCGTTTACGTAGATTATAAATAATAAAGGCCCGAGTAGCGAGCCTTGAGGCACACCGCTCGGTACACGAACCCAGTTAAGTAATACTTAAATTGTTACACACTTAACTTTAATTATTACTTTACTTTAAGTATTACCTAACTTTTATTATTATTTAACTTTAATTATTACTTAATTTTAATTGTTACTTAACTTTAAGTATGACTTATCCTTAAATATTTCTTAAAGCTAAGTAATATTTAAGTCTTAAAGGCACATCAATAGATCTTAAATTGCATTTATCGAATTCCACCCGCGCACGCCACGCGCACGCCACGCGCACGCCACGCGCACGCCACGCGCACTCCACGCGCACGCCACGCGCACTCCACGCGCACGCCACGCGCACCACACGCGCATGCCACGCGCAAGACACGCGCACCACACGCGCACGCCACGCGAACTCCACGCGCACGCCAGGCGCACCACACGCGCATGCCACGTGCACTCCACGCGTACGCCACGCGCACCACACGCGCACGCCACGCGCACCACACGTGCACGCCACGTGCACTCCACGCGCATGCCACGCGCACCACACGCGCACGCCACGCGAACTCCACGCGCACCACACGCGCACGCCACGCGCACGCCACGCGCACTCCACGCGCACGCCACGCGCACGCCATGCGCACTCCACGCGTACTCCACGCGCACGCCACGCGCACTCCACGCGCACGCCACGCGCTTTCCACGCGCACGCCACGCGCAACATACGCGCACGCCACGCGCACGCCACGCGCACCACACGTGCACGCCACGTGCACTCCACGCGCATGCCACGCGCACCACACGCGCACGCCACGTGCACGCCACGTGCACTCCACGCGCATGCCACGCGCACCACACGCGCACGCCACGCGCACTCCACGCGCACGCCACGCGCACCACACGCGCACGCCACGCGCACGCCACGCGCCCGCCACGCGCACGCCACGCGCACGCCACGCGCACCCCACGCGCACGCCACGCGCACGCCACGCGCACGCCACGCGCACCCCACGCGCACGCCACGCGCACGCCACGCGCACCACACGCGCACGCCACGTGCACTCCACGCGCATGCCACGCGCACCACACGCGCACGCCACGCGCACCACACGCGCACGCCACGCGCACTCCACGCGCACGCCACGCGCACCACACGCGCACCACACGCGCACCACACGCGCACGCCACGCGCACCACACGCGCACGCCACGCGCACGCCACGCGCACTCCACGCGCACGCCACGCGCTTTCCACGCGCACGCCACGCGCAACATACGCGCACGCCACGCGCACGCCACGCGCACCACACGTGCACGCCACGTGCACTCCACGCGCATGCCACGCGCACCACACGCGCACGCCACGTGCACGCCACGTGCACTCCACGCGCATGCCACGCGCACCACACGCGCATTCCACGCGCACTCCACGCGCACGCCACGCGCACCCCACGCGCACGCCACGCGCACGCCACGCGCCCGCCACGCGCACGCCACGCGCACGCCACGCGCACCACACGCGCACGCCACGCGCACGCCACGCGCACGCCACGCGCACCAGACGCGCACGCCACGCGCACGCCACGCGCACCACACGCGCACGCCACGTGCACTCCACGCGCATGCCACGCGCACCACACGCGCACGCCACGCGCACCACACGCGCACGCCACGCGCACTCCACGCGCACGCCACGCGCACCACACGCGCACCACACGCGCACCACACGCGCACGCCACGCGCACCACACGCGCACGCCACGCGCACGCCACGCGTATTACAGCGTAAATTTTCATATCGTCCGCAAAACATAAAAGTTTTGCGAACTTTAAGCAGGAAGCAATGTCGTTTACGTAGATTATAAATAATAAAGGCCCGAGTAGCGAGCCTTGAGGCACACCGCTCGGTACACGAACCCAGTTAAGTAATACTTAAATTGTTACACACTTAACTTTAATTATTACTTTACTTTAAGTATTACCTAACTTTTATTATTATTTAACTTTAATTATTACTTAATTTTAATTGTTACTTAACTTTAAGTATGACTTATCCTTAAATATTTCTTAAAGCTAAGTAATATTTAAGTCTTAAAGGCACATCAATAGATCTTAAATTGCATTTATCGAATTCCACCCGCGCACGCCACGCGCACGCCACGCGCACGCCACGCGCACGCCACGCGCACTCCACGCGCACGCCACGCGCACTCCACGCGCACGCCACGCGCACCACACGCGCATGCCACGCGCAAGACACGCGCACCACACGCGCACGCCACGCGAACTCCACGCGCACGCCAGGCGCACCACACGCGCATGCCACGTGCACTCCACGCGTACGCCACGCGCACCACACGCGCACGCCACGCGCACCACACGTGCACGCCACGTGCACTCCACGCGCATGCCACGCGCACCACACGCGCACGCCACGCGAACTCCACGCGCACCACACGCGCACGCCACGCGCACGCCACGCGCACTCCACGCGCACGCCACTCGCACGCCATGCGCACTCCACGCGTACTCCACGCGCACGCCACGCGCTCTCCACGCGCACGCCACGCGCTTTCCACGCGCACGCCACGCGCAACATACGCGCACGCCACGCGCACGCCACGCGCACCACACGTGCACGCCACGTGCACTCCACGCGCATGCCACGCGCACCACACGCGCACGCCACGTGCACGCCACGCGCACTCCACGCGCATGCCACGCGCACCACACGCGCACGCCACGCGCACTCCACGCGCACGCCACGCGCACCACACGCGCACGCCACGCGCACGCCACGCGCCCGCCACGCGCACGCCACGCGCACGCCACGCGCACCCCACGCGCACGCCACGCGCACGCCACGCGCACGCCACGCGCACCACACGCGCACGCCACGCGCACGCCACGCGCACCACACGCGCACGCCACGTGCACTCCACGCGCATGCCACGCGCACCACACGCGCACGCCACGCGCACCACACGCGCACGCCACGCGCACTCCACGCGCACGCCACGCGCACCACACGCGCACCACACGCGCACCACACGCGCACGCCACGCGCACCACACGCGCACGCCACGCGCACGCCACGCGCACTCCACGCGCACGCCACGCGCTTTCCACGCGCACGCCACGCGCAACATACGCGCACGCCACGCGCACGCCACGCGCACCACACGTGCACGCCACGTGCACTCCACGCGCATGCCACGCGCACCACACGCGCACGCCACGTGCACGCCACGTGCACTCCACGCGCATGCCACGCGCACCACACGCGCATTCCACGCGCACTCCACGCGCACGCCACGCGCACCCCACGCGCACGCCACGCGCACGCCACGCGCCCGCCACGCGCACGCCACGCGCACGCCACGCGCACCACACGCGCACGCCACGCGCACGCCACGCGCACGCCACGCGCACCAGACGCGCACGCCACGCGCACGCCACGCGCACCACACGCGCACGCCACGCGCACTCCACGCGCATGCCACGCGCACCACACGCGCACGCCACGCGCACCACACGCGCACGCCACGCGCACTCCACGCGCACGCCACGCGCACCACACGCGCACCACACGCGCACCACACGCGCACGCCACGCGCACCACACGCGCACGCCACGCGCACGCCACGCGTATTACAGCGTAAATTTTCATATCGTCCGCAAAACATAAAAGTTTTGCGAACTTTAAGCAGGAAGCAATGTCGTTTACGTAGATTATAAATAATAAAGGCCCGAGTAGCGAGCCTTGAGGCACACCGCTCGGTACACGAACCCAGTTAAGTAATACTTAAATTGTTACACACTTAACTTTAATTATTACTTTACTTTAAGTATTACCTAACTTTTATTATTATTTAACTTTAATTATTACTTAATTTTAATTGTTACTTAACTTTAAGTATGACTTATCCTTAAATATTTCTTAAAGCTAAGTAATATTTAAGTCTTAAAGGCACATCAATAGATCTTAAATTGCATTTATCGAATTCCACCCGCGCACGCCACGCGCACGCCACGCGCACGCCACGCGCACGCCACGCGCACTCCACGCGCACGCCACGCGCACTCCACGCGCACGCCACGCGCACCACACGCGCATGCCACGCGCAAGACACGCGCACCACACGCGCACGCCACGCGAACTCCACGCGCACGCCAGGCGCACCACACGCGCACGCCACGTGCACTCCACGCGTACGCCACGCGCACCACACGCGCACGCCACGCGCACCACACGTGCACGCCACGTGCACTCCACGCGCATGCCACGCGCACCACACGCGCACGCCACGCGCACTCCACGCGCACCACACGCGCACGCCACGCGCACGCCACGCGCACTCCACGCGCACGCCACTCGCACGCCATGCGCACTCCACGCGTACTCCACGCGCACGCCACGCGCACTCCACGCGCACGCCACGCGCTTTCCACGCGCACGCCACGCGCAACATACGCGCACGCCACGCGCACGCCACGCGCACCACACGTGCACGCCACGTGCACTCCACGCGCATGCCACGCGCACCACACGCGCACGCCACGCGCACGCCACGTGCACTCCACGCGCATGCCACGCGCACCACACGCGCACGCCACGCGCACTCCACGCGCACGCCACGCGCACCACACGCGCACGCCACGCGCACGCCACGCGCCCGCCACGCGCACGCCACGCGCACGCCACGCGCACCACACGCGCACGCCACGCGCACGCCACGCGCACGCCACGCGCACCAGACGCGCACGCCACGCGCACGCCACGCGCACCACACGCGCACGCCACGTGCACTCCACGCGCATGCCACGCGCACCACACGCGCACGCCACGCGCACCACACGCGCACGCCACGCGCACTCCACGCGCACGCCACGCGCACCACACGCGCACCACACGCGCACCACACGCGCACGCCACGCGCACCACACGCGCACGCCACGCGCACGCCACGCGCACTCCACGCGCACGCCACGCGCACTCCACGCGCACGCCACGCGCACCACACGCGCATGCCACGAGGGAACTCCTCGAAATTTATATAGAAACATATGGTGATTTTGGTTTTATGTGAAGTGTACTAAGAATATGCTACCAAAAAGTCAAAACTTTAATTAATGTTTTTAAGTAGGATAACAAAATAACTAAAACAAAAAGTTTAAACTTTAAAGGTAGGTCTGACTAAAAACCAGAAAGAAGTGTATGATAATTATATCGTACAATTTGTCATAGTATTGTGGTTTGAATATGTTATACAAATTAAGGAAATCAAGTTTTTTAAAAAATTTGCAGCTCAAGCTCTTTCTAATCGACGCTGTCCTAGTAGTAAATACATCAAGATCGTAATCACGGCATAGCTTGTTGAAGTTGCGACTCGCTCTCACAACATACGAGTTTTGTCTGTAGTTGGTGGAGGCTTTTGGTACCGCTATTGGTGGGTTGAATCTTATGAATTTAGTAGAAACATTAATGGAGAATTTGGAAAGTAGTTGCGGGCAGTCTAATGCATTTGACATCGTCTTTAATAGTAAAGAACAATCAGATATCATGCGTCGTGTTTTTAATGGTAGGATATGAAATTTCTTACAAAGGCTTAGATAATTGTCCGAGTGGTATGCAATTTTTTGATGATAGCACAAAAATTTGATAAAACGCTTTTGAATCGCCTCTATACGGTCTACATGTTTATGATAGTAAGGGTTCCACACCTGCGAGGCATACTCGAGATGACTTCTGACATGTGTGCAATACAACACACGCGCACCACACGCGCACGCCACGCGCACAACACGCGCACGCCACGCGCACGCCACGCGCACGCCACGCGCACCACACGCGCATGCCACGCGCAAGACACGCGCACGCCACGCGCACCACACGCGCACGCCACGCGCATCACACGCGCATGCCACGCGAACTCCACGCGTACGCCAGGCGCACCACACGCGCACGCCACGTGCACTCCACGCGTACGCCACGCGCACCACACGCGCACGCCACGCGCACCACACGTGCACGCCACGTGCACTCCACGCGCATGCCACGCGCACCACACGCGCACGGCACGCGCACCACACGCGCACGCCACGCGAACTCCACGCGCACCACACGCGCACGCCACGCGCACGCCACGCGCACTCCACGCGCACGCCACTCGCACGCCACTCGCTTGCCATGCGCACTCCACGCGCACTCCACGCGCACGCCACGCGCACTCCACGCGCACGCCACGCGCTTTCCACACGCGCACGCCACGCACACCACACGCGCACGCCACGCGCACCACACGCGCACGCCACGCGCACCACACGCGCACGCCACGCGCACCACACGCGCACGCCACGCGCACCACACGCGCACGCCACGCGCACCACACGCGCACGCCACGCGCATTCAACGATTACTCCGCCATTTGTGAACCGATTTTCGAAATTTTTGTTTTGTTGTATTAGGTTTCACTCCAATTTGGTACCATGTTCGCAAAAAAGGTGACCTGATGATGGGATCCATGAGTAATCGAGGGAACTCCTCGAAATTTATATAGAAACATATGGTGATTTTGGTTTTATGTGAAGTGTACTAAGAATATGCTACCAAAAAGTCAAAACTTTAATTAATGTTTTTAAGTAGGATAACAAAATAACTAAAACAAAAAGTTTAAACTTTAAAGGTAGGTCTGACTAAAAACCAGAAAGAAGTGTATGATAATTATATCGTACAATTTACCATAGTATTGTGGTTTGAATATGTTATACAAATTAAGGAAATCAAGTTTTTTAAAAAATTTGCAGCTCAAGCTCTTTCTAATCGACGCTGTCCTAGTAGTAAATACATCAAGATCGTAATCACGGCATAGCTTGTTGAAGTTGCGACTCGCTCTCACAACATACGAGTTTTGTCTGTAGTTGGTGGAGGCTTTTGGTACCGCTATTGGTGGGTTGAATCTTATGAATTTAGTAGAAACATTAATGGAGAATTTGGAAAGTAGTTGCGGGCAGTCTAATGCATTTGACATCGTCTTTAATAGTAAAGAACAATCAGATATCATGCGTCGTGTTTTTAATGGTAGGATATGAAATTTCTTACAAAGGCTTAGATAATTGTCCGAGTGGTATGCAATTTTTTGATGATAGCACAAAAATTTGATAAAACGCTTTTGAATCGCCTCTATACGGTCTACATGTTTATGATAGTAAGGGTTCCACACCTGCGAGGCATACTCGAGATGACTTCTGACATGTGTGCAATACAAAATTTTCAAGGTTTTCGCTTCAGTAAAACATTTCGACATACGCATCACAAACCCCAAGGCCTTGGAAGCTTTATTAATAATCGCCTCGATCTGAGTATCAAAAATTAGTTTGCAATCGTGATGTACACCTAAATAACGAACACAGCTTGACCTAGATAAGATTTGGCCTCCTAATGAATTATTCTTGTTTATGGCAAAGCGTTTCCGAGTATACGTTATTATTGAACATTTGGTAGGATTAAGATCTAGTTTGTTCATTTTGCACTAGTTTTCAAGGTTGGAAAGGTCTAATTGAAAGTTACGAGCATCTTCAGATGATTTTATTACAGCGTAAATTTTCATATCGTCCGCAAAACATAAAAGTTTTGCGAACTTTAAGCAGGAAGCAATGTCGTTTACGTAGATTATAAATAATAAAGGCCCGAGTAGCGAGCCTTGAGGCACACCGCTCGGTACACGAACCCAGTTAAGTAATACTTAAATTGTTACACACTTAACTTTAATTATTACTTTACTTTAAGTATTACCTAACTTTTATTATTATTTAACTTTAATTATTACTTAATTTTAATTGTTACTTAACTTTAAGTATGACTTATCCTTAAATATTTCTTAAAGCTAAGTAATATTTAAGTCTTAAAGGCACATCAATAGATCTTAAATTGCATTTATCGAATTCCACCCGCGCACGCCACGCGCACGCCACGCGCACGCCACGCGCACGCCACGCGCACTCCACGCGCACGCCACGCGCACTCCACGCGCACGCCACGCGCACCACACGCGCATGCCACGCGCACGCCACGCGCACCACACGCGCACGCCACGCGCACCACACGCGCATGCCACGCGAACTCCACGCGCACGCCAGGCGCACCACACGCGCACGCCACGTGCACTCCACGCGTACGCCACGCGCACCACACGCGCACGCCACGCGCACCACACGTGCACGCCACGTGCACTCCACGCGCATGCCACGCGCACCACACGCGCACGCCACGCGAACTCCACGCGCACCACACGCGCACGCCACGCGCACGCCACGCGCACTCCACGCGCACGCCACTCGCACGCCATGCGCACTCCACGCGCACTCCACGCGCACGCCACGCGCACTCCACGCGCACGCCACGCGCTTTCCACGCGCACGCCACGCGCAACATACGCGCACGCCACGCGCACGCCACGCGCACCACACGTGCACGCCACGTGCACTCCACGCGCATGCCACGCGCACCACACGCGCACGCCACGCGCACGCCACGCGCCCGCCACGCGCACGCCACGCGCACGCCACGCGCACCACACGCGCACGCCACGCGCACCACACGCGCACGCCACGCGCACCACACGCGCACGCCACGCGCACTCCACGCGCACGCCACGCGCACCACACGCGCATGCCACGCGCAAGACACGCGTACGCCACGCGCACCACACGCGCACGCCACGCGCATCACACGCGCATGCCACGCGAACTCCACGCGCACGCCAGGCGCACCACACGCGCACGCCACGTGCACTCCACGCGTACGCCACGCGCACCACACGCGCACGCCACGCGCACCACACGTGCACGCCACGTGCATTCCACGCGCATGCCACGCGCACCACACGCGCACGGCACGCGCACCACACGCGCACGCCACGCGAACTCCACGCGCACCACACGCGCACGCCACGCGCACGCCACGCGCACTCCACGCGCACTCCACGCGCACGCCACTCGCACGCCACTCGCTTGCCATGCGCACTCCACGCGCACTCCACGCGCACGCCACGCGCACCACACGCGCACGCCACGCGCACCACACGCGCACGCCACGCGCACCACACGCGCACGCCACGCGCACCACACGCGCCTGCCACGCGCACGCCACGCGCACGCCACGCGCATTCAACGATTACTCCGCCATTTGTGAACCGATTTTCGAAATTTTTGTTTTGTTGTATTAGGTTTCACTCCAATTTGGTACCATGTTCGCAAAAAAGGTGACCTGATGATGGGATCCATGAGTAATCGAGGGAACTCCTCGAAATTTATATAGAAACATATGGTGATTTTGGTTTTATGTGAAGTGTACTAAGAATATGCTACCAAAAAGTCAAAACTTTAATTAATGTTTTTAAGTAGGATAACAAAATAACTAAAACAAAAAGTTTAAACTTTAAAGGTAGGTCTGACTAAAAACCAGAAAGAAGTGTATGATAATTATATCGTACAATTTACCATAGTATTGTGGTTTGAATATGTTATACAAATTAAGGAAATCAAGTTTTTTAAAAAATTTGCAGCTCAAGCTCTTTCTAATCGACGCTGTCCTAGTAGTAAATACATCAAGATCGTAATCACGGCATAGCTTGTTGAAGTTGCGACTCGCTCTCATAACATACGAGTTTTGTCTGTAGTTGGTGGAGGCTTTTGGTACCGCTATTGGTGGGTTGAATCTTATGAATTTAGTAGAAATATTAATGGAGAATTTGGAAAGTAGTTGCGGGCAGTCTAATGCATTTGACATCGTCTTTAATAGTAAAGAACAATCAGATATCATGCGTCGTGTTTTTAATGGTAGGATATGAAATTTCTTACAAAGGCTTAGATAATTGTCCGAGTGGTATGCAATTTTTTGATGATAGCACAAAAATTTGATAAAACGCTTTTGAATCGCCTCTATACGGTCTACATGTTTATGATAGTAAGGGTTCCACACCTGCGAGGCATACTCGAGATGACTTCTGACATGTGTGCAATACAAAATTTTCAAGGTTTTCGCTTCAGTAAAACATTTCGACATACGCATCACAAACCCCAAGGCCTTGGAAGCTTTATTAATAATCGCCTCGATCTGAGTATCAAAAATTAGTTTGCAATCGTGATGTACACCTAAATAACGAACACAGCTTGACCTAGATAAGATTTGGCCTCCTAATGAATTATTCTTGTTTATGGCAAAGCGTTTCCGAGTATACGTTATTATTGAACATTTGGTAGGATTAAGATCTAGTTTGTTCATTTTGCAATAGTTTTCAAGGTTGGAAAGGTCTAATTGAAAGTTACGAGCATCTTCAGATGATTTTATTATAGCGTAAATTTTCATATCGTCCGCAAAACATAAAAGTTTTGCGAACTTTAAGCAGGAAGCAATGTCGTTTATGTAGATTATAAATAATAAAGGCCCGAGTAGCGAGCCTTGAGGCACACCGCTCGGTACACGAACCCAGTTAAGTAATACTTTAATTGTTACCTACTTAACTTTAATTATTACTTTACTTTAAGTATTACCTAACTTTTATTATTATTTAACTTTAATTATTACTTAATTTTAATTGTTACTTAACTTTAAGTATTACTTATCCTTAAATATTAATTAAAGCTAAGTAATATTTAAGTCTTAAAGGCACATCAATAGATCTTAAATTGCATTTATCGAATTCCACCCGCGCACGCCACGCGCACTCCACGCGCACGCCACGCGCACTCCACGCGCACGCCACGCGCACCACACGCGCAAGACACGCGCACGCCACGTGCACTCCACGCGCACGCCATGCGCACTCCACGCGCACGCCACGCGCATTCCACTCGCACGCCACGCGCACCACACGCGCACGCCACGTGCACTCCACGCGCACGCCACGCGCACCAGACGCGCACCACACGTGAACGCCACGTGCACTCCACGCGCATTACACGCGCACGCCACGCGCACTCCACGCGCACCACACGCGCACGCCACGCGCACGCCACGAGCACGCCACGCGCACTCCACGCGCACGCCACTCGCACGCCACGCTCACTCCACGCGCACTCTACGCGCACGCCACGCGCACTCCACGCGCACGCCACGCGCTTTCCACGCGCACGCCACGCGCACCATACGCGCACGCCATGCGCACTCCACGCGCACGCCACGCGCACCACACGCGCACGCCACGCGCACCACACGCGCACGCCACGCGCACCACACGTGCACGCCACGTGCACTCCACGCGCATGCCACGCGCACCACACGCGCACGCCACGTGCACGCCACGTGCACTCCACGCGCATGCCACGCGCACCACACGCGCACGCCACGCGCACTCCACGCGCACGCCACGCGCACCACACGCGCACGCCACGCGCACGCCACGCGCCCGCCACGCGCACTCCACGCGCACGCCACTCGCATGCCACGCGCACTCCACGCGCACTCCACGCGCACGCCACGCGCACTCCACGCGCACGCCACGCGCACTCCACGCGCACGCCACGCGCACTCCACGCGCACGCCACGCGCTTTCCACGCGCACGCCACGCGCACCATACGCGCACGCCACGCGCACTCCACTCGCACATTACGTTATAATTACACATTGAGTAATTATAAAAGTTAAGTAACTTTTTTAATATAATTGTTACTTAACTTTAATTATTACTTATTTGTTTATTTATTTATGTGACATGGAAAACTTACAGCTAAGTGACATCAGTGGAAATTTTATATGAGGATCAGAAAGCTAATTACAAGTTTTCACCTCTAAGTAACAGAATAATTGAATTTGAATGAAATTAATGGACCTGCAAAACAGTCAGTCCTTCGACAGTATTTTCTGTATTTCCCACATATTTGGGCAAATAAAGCTCTCCAGCGTATTTGGCAGATATCGATAAGATCCATAGCAAGTTGTTCGACTTGGAAAATATAATAATATTTTCCATTACAAATTCGTGGTAGCCACCGCCGTTGCCGCGTCGGCGCCTTGATTTGAGCTTTAATCAAACTGCTCTAACTTCTAAAATACTTGCCCCATGGTAATAATTTAAAATTTAAAAGACAATTCTATTTTTTACAGAATCACAATTAGTATTTTGAAATTTATTTAGGTAAAGATCTTTATTTAGGTAAGGTTAATATATGCTAACCTACACTTTTTTGTAGATAATGATGAATACTATAAATATTTGTAATATTATTTCTATGAATCAGCTGTATTTTTCGCAGCGCAAGCGAAATAATGTAACTTATTGCAAATTTTTACCACTTTGGGTTCTATTTTTGCGATTTTCGGTATGATCCCTAGTATTTTTCTGAATAATACGACGCCTATGTTCTTTGCAAACAATATAGTTTACCAAGGGTGAAAGAATTTTTAAAATTAGTTCAGTAATGGGGATTGTCCATTTTTTTTTAATTTTGCTCATTACAAAAACATTTCGAGGAATAAGGTCAGTGATCGTTTTTCTGTATATAAACGAAAAAAATACCCATTAGTTACTTATATTTTTGAACAAATATGTTTAACCTTAGTTTGACCTTCAATGGCGTTAAATTAGCAATAAATTCGACCAACATTACGTTTCGAACTTTTGGTAAGCTTCTTGTATCAGCTTTCACATAATGATAAGTTGCATTTGACGAACCAGCCATTATAAATAAGATTGAAAGGAAAAAAAACATACTGCAGAGGTCAATTGGCCGCCGATGATGACGTCAGAGCGAAACTTTAAAAATTTATTGAGAAAAAACTAGCCAATGAATTTCAAAATTATTTAATTTATATTCTTAAAATACCCTATTTTAACGAAAACAAATATAAAAAGTACATGTCATTTTTTTTGGACAATGCCCATTATTGAATCTATTCAATACAAACAAAGATACAAAGACTTTTCCAAACACGAAACAAACTTTTCCTCATATTTCTATCATAAAATGATTGATACAAAAATAAATTGATAAAAAAAATATTAATTTTGTTAAGTAAATTTAATTTATGATATAAAAAAATCAACAAAATAGTGATGGTAATAATTTTTAATTTTAATGTTTTAAGTTAATTTACATTTCGGACGAAAATTTGAATTTCCGAATTATTTATGTCATTAGAAAAGTTTTGTATTTTCATACATACATTGTTTACACGTTTTATTTGACAGAAGTTCAGAAAAATATATATTTTATTTAAATTGTTGTCATTTTTGTTGGTAATTTCTACATGCGACATCTTTAAATTAAAATTTATCACTTAACAATGGCGTAAGTGCCACTTCCGACAAGCAATCATTGATTTTCTACAAGCAACAACGTCGGTTCTGGCACTTCCAAAAAAATTAGCATTACTCGTACTCCGTTAAAAAGGTCAGAAGTGACTTTTCTCATATTTATTCATAAAATTCGGGATACTTCTAATAATATACTAAACGTAAATAACTTAAAGAGCGCAACCCTGAAATTTCATGATTCTACTTGAAATAAGTAAAAAGTTTTCACAATTTAGACTTTGAATCCAATGAGTTTCTAAAATACTAGAGTGGCAATGTCTTACAAACTGACGCAAAAAATGCGTAACCACTTGATAGCCCAAAAGACAATGTCACTTCATAATGTTATTATGTCATTATGTATGGCAGATATGCCTGCAGGCATCTTCAAAGTGGTGACGCGTTGCTGTCGTAGACTGCCAATCTAGTTACGTTAGTAACATACAATATCATTGTTTGAATCGCTCTCCTGTAAAGTTGCTGTTTTTCACATCCGACATTGTTAATAGTCATGGGCGATTTATCTCATAGATACAATAATCCCATATGGGTTAAACCCCACATGGGGTCGACCCCATAAAATGGGAGAACCCCACATGGAGTAATCACCCAGTTGCAGTCCTGTTCGAGTAAATTGGATGTGGCAATGGGTTTTTATGTGACTGTCCATACGTTGTGGCGAACGAACGAGCTGAAAGCACCTGATTGCACGTGGTTCACAATAGTTTATACTTTATAGAATACAATGTAGTTCCGATAGTTTAAATATACAGTGCGGGAATACTAATTAGTAATTATATTACTAATCCTTAACTTACTAATATTTTAAATGCGAAAGTGTGTCTGTCCGTCCGCCTGTCTGTCTGTCTGTCTGTTACCTAGTCAGTTAGGCACGACAAAACAGCTGAACCGGTTTTGCTAAATTTGGTATGGACTATGGAGATATACTTTTTATTCCGGAAAAATTTACGGTTCCTGCACGCTATTTCAACGGAGTTGCGGCCACCAACTTATTATACATACTTACTCTCGAAAAACATAACCCTTTTAGCACAGTCGGGTTATCGCTAAAAATGGAAGATTTTTCCGAATTTTCTAGGAATTTCCCGAAATAACGATTGCTCCATTGGTCCATAAAACCGAATTACGGGATAGCTCGTATCATAATATCAATTCGATTATTCGAATCACGTGCGCTTCCCGTCTTGCATATAATTCAAGTTCTTTGTGGTGTTGCCAGGGTGAAGAATCAGTGTACCACGAGAAATAAAGGATTGAAAAACCGGGAGTGTTGGCGGTTGCAGCAGGCATATACATACACTCCAGGAGTGCCGACAACAGTAGCCCTAGCACGGCCACCAGTAGAAATGCGGAAGTATATAGACAAATGAATGTGGAGATAAACTTAAGATGCCGTTCCGATCTTTTTTCGTTCCGAAAAATTCAATTAAAATGCCACTTTTTGTCAGACTATGGTCCTAAAAATTAAAATCATACTTTATGGCGTATATTATTATAGTCTATATCATAAAGTGGCATGGCGGCGGTAAAGATCGAAACAGCAGATTCAGTTTATCTCCGCCATGGGCGTATATAAGGGGAGGTCCTGGGGGTCTGGACCCCCACCCCATGACTATCCACCTTACTTGTCCAATCGACAATATAATATGTACCGCACCGATTTTAATCGGCGACTCGAGGTACAAGTATTTTTTTTCTATTCACAGTATAAGCTATATAATATACGCCCGTGATCTCCGCTGTTTGTCTATACTTTCGTATTTCTACTGTACTCCATGCTAGGGGTGCAGGAGCAGGCATATTCGTCACGCGATAGAAAGAGAATATAGCCTCCTTATAAGACATCCACTGAGAAGGAACATTTCAGCAACTAGATCAAAATCGGTGTACCCGTAAGGATGCTATGAAATACACACACGCACGAACACACGCACACACACACACACACACACACACACAGAAACGTCAAACTTAAAGCACCCCTTTGTTTTCATCAAAGGTAAGAAGTTTTTTGGCAAAATCTCCCCAAAAATTATAAGATTTAAGCTGGCAACACCAGCTGTTGTTTCGCTGGATGGCCACTTTATTTGTCTCTGTTTATAGATAAGTCCTACCCTTATCACAAAATTGAATTGTTCTGGATACGCCACAGAGGAGAACAAGACGGGAGGTTATCTATATATATTGACGTGGGAGAGCCATGCTTCGGCACGAATGGGCCGGCTCGACCGGAGAAATACCACGTCCTCACAGAAAATCGGTGTGAAACAGCGCTTGCGCTGTGTTTCGCCGAGTGAGTGAGTTTACCGGAGGCCCAATCCCCTACCCCTTTCCCTTCCCTACCCTTCCCTATTTCCTTCCCTACCCTCCCCTATTACCCCTTAAAAGGCCGGCAACGCACCTGCAACTCTTCTGATGCTGCGAGTGTCCATGGGCGACGGAAGTTGCTTTCCATCAGGTGACCCGTTTGCTCGTTTGCCCCCTTATAGTATAAAAAAAAAACTCAAGGGTGACTGACTGACATGTTGATCTATCAACGCACAGCCCAAACCACTGGACGGATTAGGCTGAAATTTGGCATGCAGGTAGACGTTATGACGTAGGCATCCGCTAAGAAAGGATTTTGATAAATTCCAACCCCAAGGGGTTAAAATAGGGGATGAAAGTTTGTATATAAAAATACTTCTTAACGCGAGCGAAGCCGCAGGCAAAAGCTCGTAATATTATAAAGATGTAAAGATTGTGAGTCTCATGACGTTGTATGAGAGATTCATACAACGTCATGAGACTCACAATCTTTACATCTACTGAATCTTGGATCTACTGAATCGGTTAAAAAAAGTATAAAATAAAAATATTTTAAATACTCAACCCGAGCCCTGGGATGAGCTTATGGGATCAAAATTAGTTAAAAAAAATCAGGAGAAGACAATAAGTCAAAAAAGCTTATTTTTAGAATAATAAATAATAATCTGATCTAATGACTACATAATTAGTAGGTTTCACCCCAAACTGTAGGTTTTGCAAGAAAAACCTTCTTCTTTATTACATCATTAGTGAAATGTGACTTGATGTATAAAAATTTCCTCAAATACACAAATCATTTTGCTGAAAACTATAATTTGATTTATTCTGATTGAGATTATTTGATGAGATGAGATAAGCGGGGCTAAAATGGTCACATTTAGCAATTCCTCTCAATCAATTCAGCAATTATGCATTTTAAAAACTGTCAAACTGACGAATGTCAAATTAGTACGAATTACTAGACAAACTAACTTTTTGTATGTTTTGTATTGTTTCAGATTTATAATAAGGAGATTGATTAGACGAGTTTAAACTTGAGCCCGCTCCATACCTACGTTTCTTTTTTAGTTTGGTTTCTTTTTTCGCACTTATAATTTCACAAAGGCCAATAATTCTAGAGCAAAGTTATTACCACTGGCAACAAAGTCTTTTTATAACTCATCAAATTACTGACACTGGCTATTCCTTATGGGAGGCCATTTTTAAAGAAGAAGAAGAAGAAGACATGAATTGCAAGCAGAGTGACCATTTTGCGATTCATTAAATATGAATCATATTTCATATATCATATTCATAATATCGACGGTTAAAAGAAAGTAGGGTATAAGCGCCAAAAAGTGAAATGTTCAGGAGAGCCGTTTAAAGTTTTGAGTTTAAGAAAAACTGACGTATCTCTGTTATTTATTGACGTATCGTGAAAATTTAAACAGTTATAAAATGATAAAAAATGGGCCTCTTACCGGTATAGTTAGTTTTAATGATTTGGCGCTATTTAAAGTGGTTTTTGTCGCTTATAACAATTGCTTTAAAATTTAGAATGAGGTAATATGGCATAAGGGACAAATGACAAAAAAAAATTAGAGGATAAGAAGCTTTTTTTTTTTTTCGTTGGGGAAATGCTTTTACGCATCCCCGGCAGCCTGGGGAGGGATACCGGGGTATGTGGGACTCCCTGGAGGCGGGAAGGCCGCGCCCGGGCATACCCACTAAAACCCCAACGGTGTTCCTGCTCTTCCGCTTAAGACAGAGCCACGGGATACGCGGAATACACAACCGCGACAAAGGATAAGAAGCCTAAAAACAGAGATTTAGCTATAAATCGACCTGTACATAGCTTGCAAAGTCAGTGATTTTTGGTTATTATTGCTTAGATTTTTCTTCAGTGTTTAACTTCTGCTATCATCTGCTCTGTGGCGTTCTCTAAGGTTCAGTGGATTTCTGTATAGATATTTTATTGCTGGTGTATTTTATGTATTGGTCTAGCTATCGATGGATTCTTATACTGGGTGTAACATAAATGAGTAATACTTTAGGGTGTGTACGTATTCCTTGTAAAGAGTTTGCTGTAAAAGTGGCAGCGCTGAAAGAGTTTTTTCTATGTTTCTATGAAAAAAGCTTTAACATTATAAATTTTCCCATTACAATAATTTAAAAAATCAGCCAGTTCTTAGTATTTGTTATAGCCACAGAAAAACATAACTTGTAAGATTTCAAATGTTTAGGTAGCGCGGTTCTTGAGATACAGCCTGGAGACAGACAGACAGACGAACAGATAGCGAAGTCTTCGTAATACTTTCCCTTTTTACCCTTTGGGTACGAAACCCTAAAAAGTAACTCTTTCAGTGCTACTGATTTCACAGTAAACTCTATAGAAGGGACATACACTGAAAATTTCGGAAATCAAGGAAGTGCCACAACATTACTATTTAAAAATGTGTTTATTGCTTTTCGAAGTATTCTCCGCAAAATTTGACACATTTTCCATACGATGGAACCAATCATTGAAGCAACAATTCCATTCGGAAGTTGGGGTCTCCAAAATGGCCGTTTTGTTGGCGTCCACAGCTTCTTCAGGTGATGAAAATCTCTGACCACGTAATTTATTCATTATTTTAGGGAAAGTATAGAAATCATTAGGGCTTATGTCGGGGCTGTACGGCGGATGGTCTAATAATTCTATGTTTTCTTGCTCTAAAAACTCTTTTGTTCTGTGCGCGGTCTGAGAACTGGCATTGTCGTGATGGAGGATGATGCTCTCTTTACGGAGTTCAGAAACGACCTGTGGCAAACAAATGCTAGCATACCATTAACCGTTCTTTATCCCTCAAGAGGAATAGTCGCAATATGGCCGGTTTTGGAGACAAACGTGGCCACCATTTTTTTTAAACACTTAATCGTGAACGAACAATTTTTGTTGGCTTTAACTCATTTTCGAACACCCAAACTCGTGACTGGTTTTTAGTTTCGGGTTCATACGCGTATATCCAGGATTCGTCACCTGATACGATGTTGTATACAGCATTTGAGGATCCTGCGTAGAATCTTTCGAGAGTTCTGACGCACCAAGTAACGCGAGCCGCTTTTTGCTCTTCACAGAGCAAATGCGGTATCCATCGGGAAAACAACTTTTTTAAACCTAATTGTTCATGCAATATTATTTGTATTTGACTCATGACTATGTCTAAAGTTGCCTGAATTTCGCGGTATGTCACATGTCGATCTTCCTCAATCAGCTTACGCACAGCATCAACGTTTTCTTGGGTGACTGCAGTTTTTGGACGACCTTGACGGGGATCATCACTGAGCTTGACACGTCCACGTTGAAATTCAGCAAACCAGCGATAAATTGTGGTTTTGGATGGGGCTTCATCACCAAATGCAGAAATCATCCGGTCAACACACTGTTTTTGTGTTAAACCACTTCGAAAGTCATAATAAATCATCGCTCCAGAATTTTCTCGAGTCAATTCCATTTTCTCAACGACTACACAAGTTTGACAAGACCTTGTGACAAGACCGAGAATCTTTTTTTAAATAAATAAATGGTATTCGATTTTTTAAACCAAGGAGTTTTCAATTAAAAAGATTTTAATATGACAGGAACAGTGGAAGTGTTCCATTCCCGATATTTTTAGTGCAGCCTATGTAATAATATACACACCCCAAAGTAGTTTACAGACAAACGAACATCAAACAAGTATTTCTCAGACAGACAGACAGACAGACAAGTCAAACATATATATTAAACACGCCTTTTCGTCGGGGGTCAAAAAAATTATATGAATTTTAACAATATGGTGCACATAACTTGAAATTTTCATCAAAATTCTTCACCACCATAAGATTGAGCGTTGAAATAGTTCGGTAACTTTATAATATTGTATGTGAATACTTTAGAGATAGTTTGGAAAGGATTTTCATTAAGCGGAAAAAGGTTGAAATAGTTTGTTTTGATTGGGGTTTATACAAATATTTTAATATAATCGGCTAAGTGCGTGTCGGACTCGCGCATGAAAGGTTCCGTACCGTTATAGAGCAAAAATAGGCCAAAAATAGTGTTTTTTGTGTGGGAGCCCCCCTTAAATTTGAATTTTATTTAAATATTATTATTTATTATTAATGTACTGGCCTGGCGACATACAGACAGACAGACAGACGGGCAGACAACGAAGTCTTAGTAATAGGGTCCCGTTTTTACCCTTTGGGTACGGAACCCTGACTGGAAGTTGCCCGCAACTCCGTTGCGCCGAAATTCGGTTATCGTGCGGGAGCCGTACATTTAAGCCCGTCACAGACTTAGCTATTATACTTAATATATATTAATATTTTTATAGCTAGGCATATTACTATATATTTTTTATAGCTGAGTGTGCGATCACGCGAAAATTAGTATAGAAAATATATAGTAATATGCCTAGCTATAAAAATATTAATATATATGATAGCTAAGTCTGTGACAGGCTTTATTCGCGATAAAAAGTATCCCTTACGAAATTTCAGCAAAATCAGTTTAGTGGTTTAGGCGTAAAGAAGTACCAGACGGGCAGATACACTATCACCTTAAAAAAATATGAGTCAGCAGTCTCCCGAGGTCAGGTTTACGTATATATATTATATAATGTCAAATTTCATCAAAATCTGCTTAACATAAATGCCAAATGTCAAAAAATTATACAAGGTACACATACACTACCTAAATTTCATCACTTTGTTTTGTGACACTAAGAATAGAGTTCTCTGTAAAAGTAAGAGCGCTTAACGAGTTACTTTTGAATTCTATGGTTCTATGAATGCCCTGAGAACGTTATGAGAAATTATACTTCTATAAAGTAATGAAATTCTTACAGCGAAGGGAGGTACTATACACCAACTATACACAACCTTTTTTTTTTTCCGGAGGGGGAAATGCATTACGCATACCACCCAGGCGCAGGGGGCGACCCGAGCGGTGATGTGGGACTCCCGTAGCTAATGAGACCACGGTATACCCACTAAAAACCCCCCCAAATCTTCCGCCACGCCGCCGCGCCTTGACGGGGCCACAGGAAAGATACACACATCTGCGACCCCGCCAGCGGCCCGAAGACTCCACGATGGGCGCACAACACGTGCGCCCTCCTCCCCGGCGCCCACCAGGGCTGTAGCAGACGCCCCCCGAGTCTGCTACTTGGAGGCCATGTGGCAGATCAGGTCTGTGGCTCTGCCACCGACCACACCTCGGCCGCAGAGGATAGGGCAAGCGGCGCACCGTAATACCTATGATGGGTTGGGGCCAAATTAAACAAGGATTGCAGAGATTCAGATAAATTATATTTAGCACAAACCGGCAAGGTGAAAATGGCACAGACAAAGAGAGTGAGCGAGATAGCTATACAAATTACAATGACAACTTACGTCAAATGTCAGGTTGACATTGACATGAGCGTTTTATTACTATAGTTTATGGTACGTTTCTTTTACTTTCCAACACCGGCCCATAAAATAAACGTACCTTACAGCTTACTTGAAAATATAACAAGTATATAACTAGAACAGTACACAAAGACAATCGCATACATTGCACTGAAAATTTTAAAATATACAAATATGTAACCTTTCTAAAACTGGAACTTAGTTTTATGAGAACATCTTAAAGTTAAGTTGAGACACAAATTTACTAAACTTAACACCCGACAAAGGTTTTGTCAACAGATCAGCTGTCATGCTTTCTGTAGACACATATTCAATTTTAACCAAATTATTCTTAACTACATCTCTAATAAAATGGTGTCTTATATCTATGTGCTTTGTACGCGCATGATACATACAATTTTCGCTTAATTTTTGAGCAGACTGATTATCATTATACAAAGTAGTTACACAGTCTATATTTAAACATTGTTTGAAAAATGATCGAATAAATAACGATTCTTTACAAGCATTAGAGAGAGCCATATATTCTGCCTCCGTGCTCGACAAGGCAACAGTTTTCTGTTTGCGGCTTTCCCAAGATACTACAGAATTACCAACTTTGAACACATACCCTGTATATGATTTTCTGTCAACTTCACAGCTGGCCCAGTCAGCATCGACATAACCTCTCACATTCAGACCGGATTTCTCATAAACCAGACGGTAATTGATGGTTCCTTTTAAATATCTCAAAACCCGCTTCGCTGCTTTCCAATGTGCATCAGAGTAGCAGTCATTGAACTGAGATAGGAAGCTAACAGAATAAGCTACATCAGGCCTTGTACATACTGCAATGTACATCAGACATCCAATTAAATTTCTGTATTCTAAATTTTCAGTCTTCTTTTCTTCCTTATGCAATTTCAGTCCAACTTCCATCGGAGTGGACACAGGTTTGCAGTCTTCCATCTGAAACCTTTTTAAAACAGACTTAATATAAGCAGTTTGATCGATGGTGACGATATTTTCCGTTTCTGTACAAACTCTCATTCCTAAGAATTCATGAACCTTTCCCAAGTCTTTCATTTCATATTCTTTCATCAACTGGTCCTTTACTTCTTTCTTAATTTTTTCTGAACTTGAGAACAATAAAATATCGTCAACATATAAAGCAATGATTGTCAGCTGTTTTTGCTCATTTCTAAAATAAACGCAAGGTTCAACTGATGATTTTTGAAAATGCATTTTCCTTATCAGTACTTCATTTATTTTATCATACCAGCATTTGGCAGCTTGCTTCAAACCATAGATGGATTTGTTTAATTTATAAACATGGTTTTCCTTCCCCTTTATAACAAATCCTTCTGGTTGTTCCATCACTACTTCTTCCATTAGGTCTCCATTCAGGAATGCCGTTTTGACATCTAGTTGATCTATAGATAAGCCGAGTTCGGCTGCAATGGCAAATAACATCCTGATCGTAGAATACCTCACTACTGGTGCAAAAGTTTCCTGGTAATCGATTCCATGCTTCTGAGTGAAGCCTTTTGCAACCAAACGAGCTTTATATTTCAATATCTTCCCATTTAAGCCTCGTTTTATTTTAAAAACCCATTTGCATTTCACAGGTTTCTGGCCTTTCTCTAATTCTGTTAAAGTCCAACATTTGTTTTTATAAAAAGAGTGATACTCATCTGTCATTGCATCATGCCACATTTTAGCATCTTCACCACTCAAAGCCTCTTTCACCGTCATCGGCTCATCCACATTCCCGTAGCCTGCCATTGCTGCCATACCAGCATACTCATCGGCATCCGATTGACTGAAGAAGCTTGTGTCGTTTCCTGAGTTGCAGCTTGAACTCCCTGGAATGTAAGTTTTATCCAGCACATCATCTGTACTTTCTACAAACGACTCATCTAAGTCAGCGTCATTCGATTGAATTATCTCTTGCCTTCTCTGCTTTGGTTTAACGGGTCTATAATTATATTCGTCATCAGATAGTCTTATATAATCAGAACCAGTCTGAGGCTGGTTGTCATCGAATGACTCTGGCTCAGAGTAAAGTTTGCCAGTTGACTGATCTCCACCACCATCAGTAGTTTCTGCTGATACAGTGGGTGAAAGTAAGTCAAAATTATCATCATGTGACATTAAAGTTTTTATCTCAGATGTATCATTTTTATTAAATTTATTTTCAAAGAAAACAACATCTCGGGCTATCAATATTTCCCTAGGCCTATTCAAGTCTACAAGTCTGTAGCCCTTAGTCGCTTCGCAGTATCCTACAAAAGTGTACAGTTTACTTTTAGGATCTAGTTTCTTTCTCTTTGAACTCAAAGCATATGCCCGGCATCCAAATATTTTAAAATGGCTGACATTTACCTTTTTTCCTGTAAACTTTTCTTCTGGAGTGACACCCATGACTGCTTTGGTCGGTGTCCGGTTCTTGATGTAGACCGCTGTCTGCACTGCCTCAGCCCAGAAGCGCTTGTCCAGACCAGCATCTTGCAGCATACAGCGTGCCTTTTCAACAATTGTCCGGTTGGCACGTTCACTGACTCCATTCTGAGCCGGTGAATATGGGACAGTCCTCTGGTGAACTATTCCATGCTGTTCCAGATAAACCTGTAATTTGTTATTCACATATTCAAGACCGTTGTCACTTCTTAAAATCTTTATTTTCATCCCTGATTGTGTCTCTACGAGGGCTTTGAATTTTATAAAACACTCATACACTTCATTTTTGGATTTCAGAAAATAAACAAATGATTTTCTAGTAAAATCATCTGTGAATAACAAAAAATACCTGCATCCACCATAAGATGCAACTGGCATCGGGCCACACAGATCAGTATGCACCATACCTAAAATCTCCTTGGACCTACTTAGTGATTTCTTAGGAAAAGGTAATTTTGTCTGCTTCCCCTTAACACAAGTTTCACATGGTTTATAAACAGAATTATTATAATTAACTCCAATAACCATACCTGATTTCATTAAGTGCATACTTCTTGAATTTAAGTGCGCCAGACGTCGATGCCACAGCTCCTGTGTATCCTGAGATTGACTGCCAGGGACCTGTCTTGAATCGTACGAACATTCCTCATCACCCGGCGCCTTAGTCGAGCACTGAGGTTTCATACCTGACTCATTTATAGACTGTGAATTACAACTTAGTGCAAACCCTATTGTATCCAGCTGATAGACACCATTAATAAATGTAGCGGTGGCTAGAACCTCATTACAATCATAAATTTTACACATTTTCCTATCAAATGTTACTTTATAACCTTTACGAGTTAATTCACTCACTGATAACAGATTATGTGACAACATTGGAACATAATATACATTTGTAATTGTTCTTTCACAGTCTTTTAATGTAATCTTTACATTACCGTGTCCCGCAGTCAATAGTTCATTGCCATTTGCTACACACACTTTTAACACCTTCTTGGAGGTAAAGTCACACATAACCGACCGATTATTGCACATATGGTTTGTTGCCCCCGAGTCCACATACCAAACATCACTTCTTAAATTTGTTGAAAGTGCAGAAATCAGTACTTTGGGCTTGGATTGGTCATTCTTCTCATTAGACGTCCCATCCTTGTTTTTCTTGTACTTCTGTGGACAATTCTTCATGACATGTCCTGGCTTCTTGCACTTGAAACACTTCATTGCTTTCTTGACAACGAGAGCGCTCACAGTTTCCTTGTCATCACGACGTTGGAACTCTTGTAGAAGTTTAGCTTTAACAACTTCACTTGATAATGTTGTGTTGTTGTTCTCCAAAGCCATTATCAGTGGATCGTACTCCTGTGGTAGTCCGCTTAATATTATTACAGCTACAAAGTCGTCGTCTAACGGAGAGCCTATGTCGCTAAGTTGTTGAGCTAACTCAGTGACTGTGGATAAATATGTGTCCATGTCACCCTCAAGTCTTGTAGCGAAGAGACTTCGTAGGAGACTCAAACGTCTGCTCAGGCCTCTGTCTTCATATGCAGTCTTGAGATTGTTCCAAGCAGCCCTTGCCCCAGTTGCATTCCTCACATGAGGATATGCCGAAGAATGTACGGATAAGCATATTTTTGCCAGTGCTTTCATGTCTTGCCTTGGATCTGGTTTCGCATCCTTTTCGGTAGGTTCTATGCACTCCCAAAGGTCTTCATGCACCAAAATCATCTTCATCGCGAACTTCCAATTATGATAGTCTTGAACTCCACGTAGTTTCTCAATAGGAAAGTTCGTTTTGTCGCCGCCGGTAGCCATCGCGTGGCGAGGTTATGTGCCTACGCACAATTTTCACAAAACGCGAATTACGTGTGCTAATTGCAAAATTTACTTTTCGCGACAGGGATAGACACCCTGGGCCCAAAACCTGATGGGTTGGGGCCAAATTAAACAAGGATTGCAGAGATTCAGATAAATTATATTTAGCACAAACCGGCAAGGTGAAAATGGCACAGACAAAGAGAGTGAGCGAGATAGCTATACAAATTACAATGACAACTTACGTCAAATGTCAGGTTGACATTGACATGAGCGTTTTATTACTATAGTTTATGGTACGTTTCTTTTACTTTCCAACAACCTACTTGCCTCTTCCTCTGCGGTCCCACCTCGGTGCGCATCCGCAGCGGACTCCTCCAGTCCGCTGGGAGCACCCTCCTCGGGCCAGGCGGCGACACCGGCCGGCCCTGGTTGCCTCTTTGCTTCACCGCGGTGGTCCAAGCCGCGGTTACTAGAGCCCCACCGCCACGACAAGGCGAGCAACCATCGGGGGGAACTATACACAACCTAAATTATCATTACTTTGTTTAGTTACCCCCAGCTCAACCTATCAACCACCATAAGGACACCGGCGACCGCGACAACAATAGAATAACAATAGATTTCCAAAAATCCGTGATCGAAAGATTAAATAGTAATTTCTACTTTAGTCAGGTGGACTTGCTGATACGTAAAACTTGTGTACTGCGCATACACTTGGGCACTATAAAATTACTCCTGCGTTACTGGACTGATTTCAATGAAGCCACCGTCACTGAAACCGGTGTGCGAGTTATTATTACTTATACTATACCAATTTTCAGCTAAATCGGTTCAGCCGTTTGAGCGTGAAGAGGTTACAGATGGACATACAGACACACATTCGCATTTATAATATTAAGTAATTTCTAGTTTAGTAAGATCTAGCTTTAGTCGCTTGCTGAGTGCTGACAAGTTCAAGTAATGTACAGAGCACTCGTGTGGACGTCATTTTAATACTATTAATTAACCGTAAAGGACTCCCCGTAAATTGTAGCCCAAATTGGATAGGGTTGTCACAATCCAGTTTGTTGATATCCAAAAAAAAAAACAACAAGTTGCACTTAGACAGAAGTAAAAATAAAACAGCAGCTCAAAGTATCTCCATTTAAGCAGAATTTGGTAACAGAGAGCTAGAAATACACTTAAGCCTTTAGTATAATCTAATATATAAAAATAAGTCGGGGTTATCCTTCTTGACGCTATAACTCCAGAACGCACGAACCGATTTCCACGGTTTTGCATTCCATGCTAAATTTCAGCAAAATCCGTTCAGTGATTTGGGCGTGAAGAGGTAACAGGCAGACAGACAGACACACTTTCACATTTATAATATTAGTATGGATTTTAACCGACTTCCAAAAACAAGGAAGTTCTATGCGTCTGTATGTATATTTTTTTGGATGTTCAACGATTACTCAGCCGTTTGTGGTCCAATTTCCAAGATTCTTTTTTCGTTGTCTCTAAGGTATAACTCATTGAATGGGGCTGTTTCTAAATTTTTCTTATTTTTCATTATTTATTTCTGCAAGTCGACAACCCTAGCACACTGCAAGTTGCCCACTAGAAGTTCGGAAGCCATAATGTTCAATTGATATTTGCCGTGGCCAAAACTAATTCTAGACTACAGTCTAGACCACTCTCCAAACGGGAGAGTACTCTCCAAAGCCTGGGAGAGAACTCTTCAAGAGTTCGGAACTTATAGTACATGCTATCGAAAATGGGCAGAGAGATAGCCTGATTAAAAGCAAACTTTCTAAGTTAGGTAGTCATGACAATATCAATTACCTATACCGGGTGTAACAAAACTAAGTGATATTTAAGGCCGTCCCCCGAGCAAACGACCTTGGCCATACATTTGCCGCGTTGCCGAGATCGCGCCAAAACACTATTATTTTTAATTATCTTAGTTCAAAATTGTCCTAAAAAATTTTAAACGGGGAATATGTAGTTTATGATATTGTCGATCTATTGGCGTGAGTTTCAAACAAAAGTAATTTGTAAATCCTAAGGAGATGCTGAATGTATGCTTGAATTTTGGTATCACTTTGAAAGCTGATATCATGAGTAAGTATAATAAACAAAAACCGGCCAAGTGCGAGTCGGACTCGCGCACCGAGGGTTCCGTACAAACCTGCTTACAGCTTAAAGGTATTATAGACCTGAGTATTTGGTATGAATTTCAATTTAATACCTCTACGCGTTTATGAGGAAATGGGTAGTAAGTTTAAAATTATTAAAAAAAAATATATTATGTGATGTAACTAAAAATTTATGGTTTTCGTAATTTTTCCTTTATCTATGCTATAAGACGTTGCTTCGTACCAAATTTCAAGATTCTGAGTTCACGGGAAGCACCCTGTAGGTTTTGATTCCCTTGCAAGTGTCGAAAATTTGCGGCATAAACGGCTGTAGCTTTTGATTGCGTTGGCTTAGAAGTTTGATTTTTTCACAGCTTCAAGGGACAGTAGACCTGAGTAATTGATATAAATTTCAGCTTCATACCTCCACGCGTTCCTGAGAAAAAGGGTCTTGACAGACGGACGGACGGACAGACGGACAACAAAGTGATCCTATAAGGGTTCCGTTTTTTCCTTTTGAGGTACGGAACCCTAAAAATAGAAAATTTTAAACGTGGAAAGGAATGTTGATATACTGAAGATTATTGCTGTATTTTTATTATAACTTTGTAGCTTTTAGATCATATTATAAGGCTTTAAATACGGTCAATTACGGAATCTCCGTAGGGAATGCCTTCAATAGTTAAGTTGTGTATAGGCAGTGGTAACTGGTATGGGTCCCCTATGTAACAGTGTTCGCTGTAAAAGCAACAGCGCTAAAAGAGTAACTTTTTATTCCAATTTCGTATAATAATAATATAATAATATCAATGGACGCTTCACACCACGTCAGTCTGGCCCCGTGGTAAGTACCTGAAGGACTTGTGTTACAGCTCTACCAGACAACGAAAATATATTTAATACTTTATACCAGGGATGTTGCGGATCCCGATTTTTTCACATCCGCGGATACGGATTTTCAGAGGTTCACATCCGCGATGTCCAAATCTATGCGGATGCTCCGCATTTGCGGATGCGGATGCGGATATTCGCAACAGATCTGTATTACAGATCTGTTACGTCCATACTGTTTTCCGGCTTAAATCTCTTCCGAACAATTTTCAAATTCAAAATTGCAAACATTGACAATTTGATCGACAATTTGACAGATAAGTTAAACAAAAGATACGAAAAACCCTTTACATAAAAGAGACAGTTCTATTTTTAAACGTTGAATCCAGAATCGTATCGCTGTCTCTTTCTTCGCCTGAGCTATGACGAAAATTCGATTATTTCCAGATTGTTCGAAAAAATAATTGAAAATGTAAATAATCGCGGTAAATATTTATTGCAATCAAGACATGTGGTAAAAGATTCCATGTGTTTTGTTTTCTTTTGAGTCATAATTGGTACATTTTCGAAACACGCACTCGGATCCTATAAAAATATTGTATATAAATGAAGAATTTAAACATCTATCTATCCGCGGCTTTGCTCTACAAAGCTGTAATTCGGCATGAATACACATAATATTAATGATGCCGACAAAACGAGAGTAGGAAATATGCTAAATTTAAAAGAAAAACTATCACGGCTAAGAAGACTTCATAAGTTATTGAGAAGTGCAATGGAACTTTTTGTTCAGATTCCTTTAGACGCAATGAGATGATATTGTTAGTAGTGTAAAACACGTTATAATTATATACGCACTTGCCCAGCTTTTTCGCTCCCATTAGCTTTGTCCACACTGTGTCTATTTTTGTTCATCAAGGGCATGCGTCATAGTGCAGTCAACAGCGTACGTGAGGCAAGCCCGCGACGCATGCGCTCTGACCGTATCCAAAATATTCGCAAAGTTATATTTTTTCTGGAATTTCTTATAAGCAAATTAGCCGCACATATTCCACCCAGTAAAACGTTCTCGTCGCACATGTTACAAAGCTGACAGACATTGTAACTGATAGACAATGTTGGCGTTGCGTTCGTTAATGCATTCAGTTATTGAAATTTGAAAGCGCCAAACGAAAGATGAATACTAAGAAGATGACGAAAATTGAAGACGAAAACGCATAGTGTGGACATAGCTATCGGTCATATTGTCGCGCAAACGGCACGGGCTATTCCCGCTTTTTTTCTTGTCGCAACTCGTATAACATTCGCATTCGCATAAAAATCCGCATTGATTTAATGCGGATGCGGATGTCCAAAACTATGCGGATGCTCCGCATTTGCGGATGCGGATGCGGATATTCGCAACATCCCTGTTTTATACTATACAATATTTAAGATTTTTATTATATAATACACATATTTAATACACATCCAGACCCGGGAACATTGAAAAACTTTTTGTTTCGTCGGCGGGATTCGAACCCGCGACCCCCGGGCCCCGGCTTGAGCTACCTACGCGCTCACCACTGAGCCACAGAGGTATGATGATGAATATAATATACAATATGATGACACTAATTATAATAGGTTTAAAATTGCATTTTATTTGAATGTTTGTCGCTCGCGGTCGCTTGCATCGTTGGTCGGAGTCGAGCGGTACCTTTAGTGCAGTGGTAATTAACCTTTTTTTATTATATGGGCCACAAACACTTTGTCTTGATGTCGCGGGCCGCAAACATTACTTATTTAGGAGTAAAAGGTTACGTTGTGCAAAATTTGTGGTTTTTATTATTATCTTTATCTTTACGCGGGCCACTGACAAAGTCTCGTCGGGCCGCAGCTTGAGTATCTATGCTTCAGTGTGACCCCGGAACAAGACACCAAATCCAGCATAATCCGCCCGTCCCCTAGTAATCTGTGCTTACATGAATAATTTCACTTTGGGGTTGATGTGCGAGCAGGACAGATATACACCTAATTTGTACTTATAAAGGTCAATTCACATTGTAATATGACGAGGTGATGCGCCAGATACCATGCATTTTGAAGGAGCTATGTCTGAACTATATTTAGTAAAGTCGAAATGCAATATGTTGGCACTAGCTGACATTGACCCTACTAGTCTAGGAGTAGGAGCTATGTGAAAAATGCAATGTATTCTGTTGAATTAAAAATATAATTATTATACAAACACAGACTGCAATGGATTCATTGGAAAATATCTTGATAACTCTTAGAATTGCAATCCCCAACTTTTTTTGAATAAAAAGCGATTTACTGCATTTACAGTTTATTCGCTGCAGAATTGGGTTCTAGCCGAGAAGGTATAATACACTCGATATTATCACCTTTAGTCTAGAAACATCTGTGTCAATCACAGTTTGTTAGAAAAAAATGAAACGTAGCAAGTTTTTTGACAGGAGGACAATGACCGCTAGCGCCAGGTTACTCCATTACGCGTATACCAAAGAAAATCCTGCCGATTTTTAACTTATAACCTCCTCCTTTTTCCAAAAAAGGAGGAGGTTATATGTTCAGCTGTGGATAATTTTTTTTATTTATTTGTGTATGTTCAACGATTACTCCGCCGTTTGAGAACCGATTTTCAAAGTTTTTCTTTTGTGGTTTTGAACTGGTCTACAGGCTGTTCTGGCATAAATTCGGTCTATTGTGACTAGAACAGGCATTCAAAAGATTTTTTAGTAACTTAGATAGCAGGAAAAATGATAACCTGCAATTACAAAGAATTTTGAGCCTCATACCGCAGAAAGACTCAAAAAATGTATTTTTAGGTGAAAATAGTCTGCACTAACCATAGATTAGGATTCATTATTATTAACTTGACCATTGGCAATAAAAATGTTGAAGATTTTTCTCATAAGAATGAAATTTTCAGTTTTGTAAAACGTACTACGTAGTAATGATTTGTTGGTTACATACGAAAGTTCTATGGCCATTGAAAAATCAATGATTTTTCATAAAGACAAAATATCCAGAAAAGTTTTTTTATGTTTTATTAAAGACCATAAAATAAGCTATTATTTATCTTTTTTACTGTCTTCAAAAATTCCTGATATTTCAGAAAATACAAATATCTTTAGGTCGTATTGATGTGTGTATTTAAAAATCGACCAATTTTAGAAGCTCATAGCTAGGCAACGATTGGAGATAGATACGAAGTGTACAAGTCAAAATTGTAGAGAATTGTATTAGCTTTTCTTATGTAGTACAATAAAAATTCGTACGAAGCACTGTTTTCGTAAATTAGTCTAAAAACCAAAAAATGGGTCCTTCTTTTCCCCCCCTCCCCTCCGGCACACCTCGGAGGGGTCAGGACTTTTAGTATGTGTATCTCCTAACTAGTCCAAACAAAGTGGCGTAGTCATAATTTCTGCTTTCGACATTTCCAACCAGAATCATTCGTTTGGTAGGCTATTAATACTTTTTAGTTCATATTATTACTTATTGTTTTTACCTTGGAAGTCGGTTTTAATTTTTTGTTAAAAATAATGTTCTTAATATTATAAATTATAATATTATATCCCACACCATTTGATTTTGTGGATAGGTATTATATATATATTATAAAATTTTCAGTCATAATAAGGTTATATGGGGGGAGCGCACACAAAACAAATTTCTTCCTACCAAAATGAATGTCACAGTAGGCTAAGAAATATTGATTTTCCTTCTGAACTTCAAAACTGTAGTGACAAAATGTGTTGTGACAAAAGTCATATAAGTATAATAGATAACTTGTATAAACAGATAGTCGATGCCCTTAGGGAAGCCTCTATAATAAGTAGTAAGGGTGTGAGACCCAAGAGGAGAATTGTCGCGGGGTGGAATAGACATGTGGCGCAGGCGCATCGTGATGCTAAGCAGAAGTTTAACTTATGGGTCGCTTCTGGTAAACCTATTTGTGGCAAAACCTATGACGAAATGTGTTTATCTAGAAAAATATTTAAGTCTAGACTGAAGTGGTGTCAAAACCATGAGACACAAATAAAAATGGACATCCTGGCCTCGCACCACTCTAAACATGATTTCCGTTCTTTTTGGAAACATACAAATAGGCACCAAGCTAGGCCAGGCCTACCGATTGCTGTTAACGGTGTAAATGAGTCTAATAAGATTGCAAATTTATTCGCGAATCACTTTGTAATAAAGTCTCCTCTTGGGCCCTCACTCTCAATGGTGAGTGCTGGTCCCGTCGTGGGCAGGAAAATATTTTTTTGTACTAAGTCAATAATTAATGTTATTAAATCCATGTCAAAAGGAAAATCGCCTGGCCACGACGGGCTCAGTATTGAGTATCTAAAGTTTGCTGGCCCACATCTTCCTAGATTGCTTTTTATGCTGTTTAATTTTTGTATTGGACATAGTTACATGCCAAGTGATATGATGCGCACAGTGGTAGTACCTATAGTAAAAAATAAAACGGGTGACCTAGCTGACATTAGTAATTATAGGCCTATATCACTGGCTACCATATTGTCAAAAGTATTTGACAGCTTGCTTAATACACAGTTAAATAAGCATGTTCAGTTACATGACAATCAGTTTGGTTTTAGACCTAAATTGTCCACAGAGAGTGCAATACTGGGTTTTAAGCATGCTGTCAGATACTACAATAAGCGTAAAACACCAGTTTTTGCTTGCTTCCTCGACCTGTCTGGGGCTTTTGACTTGGTTTCCTACGACGTACTATGGAAGAAGCTTGAACATCGGAATTTACCACCAGATCTAATTAAAGTCTTCAAGTACTGGTATGGAAGCCAAGTCAATTGCGTTAGATGGGATGGTGCGCTGTCTGCGTCATATGTGTTGGAGTATGGAATGAGACAGGGGGGGTTAAGCTTGCCAACCCTGTTTAATATTTATATATATGGCCTTATTGGTGAGCTCAGCAGCACCAGAGTCAGCTGCTATATAGACGGAGTAGGTATTAATAATATTAGTTACGCGGATGACATGGTGCTGTTGAGTGCATCTGTGTGTGGGCTTAGGAGGCTGGTAGCAATGTGTGCAGCGTATGCCGCTTCAAAAAAGTGTAGTTATGGTCTTTGAGGACGGAAGTAGACGCTGGTCGAATGTGCCCTCTGTATCTATTAATAACTGCGTGTTACAGAGGGTACACAAGTTTAAATACCTAGGACATATGCTGACTTCCGACCTCAGGGACGATGACGACATAGAAAGAGGACGAAGGGCGTTGTCGGATCGTGATAATATGTTGGTCCGCAGGTTTGCGCGCTGTACGAGGCCGGTCAAAATTACTCTTTTCAGAGCATTTTGCACGACCTTCTACACGTGCAGCCTGTGGACCACATACACGCTCAGGGCCTACAACGCTCTCCGTGTTCAATTTAACAACGCATTCAGAATGCTGTTGGGGCTTCCCCGCTATTGCAGCGCTTCAGGGATGTTTGCTGAGGCATGCGTGGATTGCTTCTACGCCACTATGCGCAAACGATGCGCGTCCTTAGTGCGAAGAGTGAGGGGGAGTACCAACAGCATTCTTGTTATGATAGCTAGTCGACTCGATTGTCCATCTGTGCGTCACTGCTGTGCCATATCTAACGGTATGGAGCAGAGGTGATGCACATGTGGTCAAATTTTATTATTTATTTAAACATACAACATAATGTTACTAACATAATTTATAAGCCTTTATATACTAACAAAATATGAGTCTATGTAACTCGACTTCATAAAGTATTTCATTTCATTATCTAACTGTGCGTTGTATGTGAGACCAAAGTTACAAACTAAGCCATAATTAGCAGCTGTATGTTATTTACAGCTTAAGTTCGAGCTGTTCCGAATATACAAGCTGTTTCAACACCAAGATAAAGGAATCCATTTCCATACTAAAATTGTAAATGCGACAGTGTGTCTGTCTGTCACCTGTTTCTAGTCATTTATAATATTTAGGGGACAAACGAGCAAACGGGTCACCTTATGGAAAGCAACTACCGTCGCCGAGTGTCCATGGGCTTCTTTTCCTCTTAGGAATTTTCGATCAGGTCACGTGTTCTTGTTAAGCTATTGCATAGCTTTTATCGCGGGCTTTGAACCCGGCTATCGAAACAAGAAATTGCGTTAACGAAAAAACCTAACACCGCGTAGAAGTACGGCGTTGCTAGACTTCGGCACGGTGTTTGTGTGCGTGCGACTTGACGTATGCGAATTATAATAGCATAATTAAAAAAATGCTATGCAATAGCTTTACCGCGGCGTTCCCGAGTGCCACACGTTTTTAAATATTTTTACCGTCCCAAAAGAGCACAGGGAATTTTTCACATCATAAACTTGGTATTTAGCCCTAATTGAACCACAAAACATTTTCCGTCCCATTGGCTCCTAAGCTTATTAGTGGTTGTCAACATTAGCTTATGTTAAATCCCCTCAAATGTATGTCAGTAACGTTATTATCCGGAACAAGAATATTAAATAGATAAAACCGACTTCAAAATTGTACGTAATTGAGAATTAAAACTCTGGAGAAAGGCTCCAAAACTACAGAACCGATTTTGGTGAAATTTGCAGTGTTCTCCAAGTTGAAAAATACCTAATACAACAAAAAAAAAATTACATCGGACTTGTAGTTCAGGAGATATATAAACACAAATATTTTTACATATAAATATTTTGAAATTTGGCACATATTTTGTTTAGCCGCTGATACCTAGAATAACACAATAATAATATTATATTATACGTAAACTGCCAGTTAGAACATTCTCTATAGAATTGGTAATCTCCTTTTTTTGATGTCGGTTAAAAATACATTGACAGAAACAGAACCATTAGGATACAGTTAAACTTTGGAACGAACTGTCACCAGCAGTATTTCCGGACCTATACGACCTGCAAACCTTCAAGAAGAGAACGTATTCCCTCTACAAGGCCGGCAACGCACTTCCAAATCTTCTAATGTTGCGAGTGTCCATGAGCAACGGTATTTGCTTTCCATCAGTTTACCTATATTCTTTCTTTTTTACCAAAAAGATTCCAGATGCCAAAAAACTGGCGTAAACCAGATCCCTAGCTACCTTACACCTCGGAAGCCCTAAAAATGCCAGTAACTTAAGAGGAGCAAAAAGTTCGCCAAAAAAACATGTTTATCCCAGAAACCTTATCTAAATTTAAACAATATTTTGGTTTTGTACGTATGATCAGTAAGATTGTAGTATTTTATTTTAAAAATCGCATCTCGCGTCGAAAAAAGATGGTTAAATGTATTACGTGTATGTATGTATGTGTAGCATCGTAGCATCCAAACGGATGGATCTTAACCTATCAACCCCCATAAGACCACCGGCGACCGCGACAACAATAGAATAACAATAGATTTCCAAGAATCCGCGATCGAAGGATCAAGCGATTTTTATGTTACAAAGGATAAATGCTACTTCTGTTTACTCGTGAAATTCCTTATTTACGCGAGCAGTGCTGCGCGGTACATCTAGTAGATAATAATATTATCCATAATAAATAATATTATAAATGCGAAAGTCCGTCTGTCTGTCTGTTACCTCTTAACGCTCAAACCACTGAACCGATTTTGCTGAAATTTGGTGTGGAGATACTTGTAGTCCCGGGAAAGGACATATGACTTTTTATCCTGAAATAACGTACGGTTTCCGCGCGATAAACGAATTTTGGCGCAACGGAGCGGGCGTCATCTAGTACTTAGATAAACTCAAAATGGAATAAGTTGGCACCAGCGGTCATTGGCCTTACTAGTCTAGGAACGATGTGAAAAAATCCTCAGACTGTACTCTAACTAAATTGAACTCTTATTAAAACCAGATTATTATGGGTTTGTCGGAAAACCTCTTGGTAACCATTAAAATGATAGTCGGTAACTTTTTACGAGTTCAAAGTGATATTTTACTGCACACTCGGTTTTAACCACAGAGGTATTAAACCAGTTGTTTCTGATGGTTTTAACCAATTATTATGCAAAATAAGATATCGCCCTTAGACTAAAAACACCTGTCACTTAATTGCCAATCGCAGTTTTTATAGAAAACGATGAAATGCAACAAGATTTTTCATAGAGGTCAATGACCGCTTCCGCCAGATTACACCATAAGGGTCAATTCAGACCGCAACGCGACGAGGCGAGGCGAGGCGCGACGCGGCATAAATTTGTATGGATTTGACAGATTTCAATTGCGTGGGACGTCTTGCGAATCTGTCAATTCCATATACGTTGCGGTCTGAATCAACCCTTACGAGGAAACTTTTGGTTTTGTAGCCGTTTTAAAATATTTTCAAAGTGCAAATTGTCGGTAGTAAATATTATGCTATCGGGAACTTTCCTGTTGTCAAAGTGTGCGAGTTAAAAACACACATTTTCAACTTTTGAGCGAACGCCTTTGTTCGTGAGGTGGCGTAGGGCTGGCGAAAGCGAATTTTTTTTTATTTTCTTTATTTTTTTAACCCCTGGCAAAAAAGGGGCTTAGAAGTCAGACGTGTTTGTTTAGTTTTTAACCCCCGACAAAAAAGGTGTGTTATATGTTTTTCGTGTCTGTGTGTCTGTCCAAGGCATGTTTATATCAGAATACAAAACTTACTTACTTGTTAGCAATTGCTTGTTATTCAATTGGTTTGATTTTTTGATTGATTGATTGAACCAATCGAATCACTGGCAACATAAATAACAACCTTTTTAAAGTAGATACGCCCAAATTTTTCGGGACTAGACAGACTGATAATGATGAACTATTGCTAAGAACACCCTCGGTCGTGTTAGCTTTAAAAAAATATGAAAATCGATCCTCCCGTGTCGATACTGTACGATGCCACGGACAGACAGACAGACGCGACAAATTTATACTTAACGCTTTTTTTTTCGTCAAAATTAGTAAAATTATGTTCGTACCAGCCCTTAAAATATAAATGTTTCCTAGACAAAAGCAACTTCGCTATAATTTTAGTTAACTTGAGATTTCAAAGGCCAGTGTTTACGGGGCAAGTTAAGTTGAGATTAAATTAACCTAAGTTTGAGAAGCGCTTATCTCTAAGAAGAATCCAAGGATATAAAATGTTTAAATATACTACAGTTATCAGACAAAGAACTGTTTTCATTGTACAACATTATTAATAATAATTATCCGTCTGCTAAAATTTATGAAATGTATAACCACTTTCTGAGAATATTGGCCGACGTTTATTTTTCAATAGCGGTCTTTATTGGCCCTTTGACTGAGAAAGGAACATATTCTGTCACTTCATTGGTAATAATCGCAATCAGAATAGAAAACAATAAAATACATCAAGTTTTTTCACAGGGTCAATGACCGCTATCGCCTCGAATCACCGCTTCAACTATAATAATATTATGTATACTCCAACGACTCACTTGAACCCTTACAAACTAATACAGGTTCATACAAAAATGTATGAATACAGGGTGGTTTTCCCCGAACAGGGATGTCAGCACAAAATATCCATTTTTCCCCTGTCATACCATACCTTACTTTTAATAAATAAGATCAGCATCTTAGGGCAGAGTACGGATAGCAAAGAAATTTCGATGAGGGTAAAATTGCAAAAAAAAATCACACAACTAGATATCTTGGATAGTAACTAACTTACGAAAATATTACGAAGACTTTTTAACCTCGGTTTAATTAGATCAGTAGTTTAGATTTTAGACCATACAATGGATGGAGAATTAATACATAACCTAAATATGAAAAAAACTACGGTTTGCACTAAGCGAGTACTGGCAGAAATAAAAACAAAAGACAGGGGAATGCAGGCAGGGGAAAATATTTTCGTCTTTTTGACCAAAGTCAGGGGCATACCTAATATTGTAAATTATAATTTATAATACTTCCTTTCTTACATCGCACCGGCGCGGCGGGAAACGCTCCCTCCATCTTACGAATTTACGATCAGGTCTTGTGTCCTGAGTCCTGACGTAAGTTTAACATTTTCTAACCATTCCAAAAAGTGATAATTTTTTTCAATTTCAAAGAAGACTGCGATATCTTAAGACAAATCCTGTCACCTGTGAGCGATTAGCAATAAATATAATATGATAATTTATTATCATCATAATATCACATATGCTCGAAAAACACAACCCTCTTTGCCCAGTTGGTTAAAAACACTTCCGTCTCTGCTAACGCTACACAGGTACAATGTTTTAATATGCTAATGGTACAAAATAAATTCGGAATAGGCGTTTTATGGGGAGCGGGGATGATTTCAATTTCGTAGGGGGGTTCCCCCATTCTTACTAATGATAAAAATGGGTAAGTTTATCTGTCTGTCTGTTACCTTTACAATAATGACATTCGGTGACAGGAAAGAACAAAGGTCAGTTTTAGTTGCGAAAAATGTACGGTTACTGCGCGATAAATGAGTTTCTTCCCAACGTATGGAACGGAATTAGTTAACGCCAGCAAGATAGAGATATTTTTAAGGGGGTGGGGGGTGGGGGAAAGAGTATATTATTTGAAAAAAATATGAGTATTTGTACCCTGTATAGAGTTGACTGGGAAAGTAGCAGCGCTGAAAAATATACTTTCACTTTTGTTTCTATGAAATATTCCCCAACATCATAAATTTCAAAACGAAAAGTGACATTCTAAAATATTTCTACACACTCATGTAACGAAGACAAGTTAACCAATATTAAACTAATTCCTTTAACCGTCCGTTAAGTTAGCGTTAACAGTCATTTAGTTTTGTTCTATAACTGTAGGTTAGCGAGCGCGAAGTTAAGGGCACTTACGCTGTGACAAAGATGTGAAAACATACGGCTAAGAAATTTGATAAGAAACACAGCGGTTATCAAATAATTTATTACATTATCTAACTTTTGAAAAAACATATTATAATATGATATTGTGTATGTCTGTCTGTAATAAGCTACATAAGCTTGCACCCATGAAATTTCATAGTGCAGGTTTTAATGTTTACACTTTACAATATAGGGTTTTCAATTTTTATAGCCTAAAAAGGATAATAGACCGAAATAAATTATAGCTGAGTATAACTTGCAGCCTGCAGGCTAAAGTTAGTAAGAATTTGTCGCGTCGAAATTAAGGTTATCCTGTGTCTTATCCCGGGACTCAAAGTATCTTCATACACAATTTCATTAATCCTTCGATCGCGGATTCTTGGAAAATCTATTGTTATTCTATTGTTGTCGCGGTCACCGGTGTCCATAAGGGGCTTGATGGGTTAAACGTTATGTTTGACGAGGTAACAGAGAGAAACCAAAGGAAGAAATAGAAAGTCGCTTTTTCGATGATTTTATGTTAGCTTGAATATTATATAACATTATTTTATATTAGCTAAAAAATAAAAAATGCATAAAAATCAATTTAATTTATAGATCTTATCTCATTAAAAAAAACTTTTATAGCATAAAGTGTACAAAATAAAAAACTTAATATAATTCAACAGTTGTGTGTTATGTAACTAAATATTAAGAAACGCGGCGTTTGCAATCAAAATATTTACCTGTATGTACTCACAGTGTTAGTTGAGTGCTTAGCAAGTTGAGTACAAGACTTCAACGTATAATATAATGTCACACGAAAAAGCTGTGCATGAACACAGTATGTGTGCATGTATACAGTAGAGCAGCCATTCTCAAAGTTTTGCGGGAGGCCCTGGGGCTCCGCAGAGGCCTTGTAGGGCTCCGATACAAAAATAATTGTTGTTAGAAATGACATCAGGCACCTCACACCAGCATGGAGACAATTCATTCAAAGACAAAACATTAACGTCTCCCAAACAGACGCGGCCTGCGGTGGCGGTGGCGGTAACGGTCAGTTGGATGGCTTGGCCGCGTGGCCGCGTGTGTCTGTGTCGTTCCTAGAACTCTCAAGTCATCCAACTGGCCGCCACCGCCACCGCAGGCGTTTTACGTTCATATCTTAGTTGGGCTTACTTAAATTATCTGAAATTGCTATTGCAGACGAATTTGGATCTAGTATGTAGATATTGAAAAGCTCAGGAATGCTTTATTTATGTAATTATGAAAGCTTGCGTGCATTTTCCGCATAAGCCTTTGTCCTTCCCAATGGTTTACTCCTTTTAAGTGGCGAAATTCAACAAAATTCGTCTAGTAATTTCAGAGCTTATTTAATGCAACCTTTCTTCTATAAAATCATTTACAAAAAGCCTAGTTACATAATAATATTATGTTTAGTTATTATATACCTAAGTCTCAATGATAAAAGTTTAGAGATACGTGACAGACATACACATTAAACCATCAGCAAAGCACAGTAGGTACTCTATAGCAATACCTAGTTAACCACATTAAAATGTAGTGATGTCAAAGCAGTTGTCGATAAAAAAAAAAACTTTTGAAAGAGATGAATGTGAGGTCGATAAAAAATATGAAATGGATGCTGATCAACTTTACATTGGGATGAGCTTCTTTTAATCCTGAAATGGCGGTGTTCCGACGGCATAGTAAATTCACATACCTATTATATTGTCAACTACATCGCACCTATCGATATATCTATCTTCTTCTTATCTTCTTATATATAAAAATGGATTTTCAAATGTGTTAGTTGCTCTAAAGCTCGAATGCGGCTGAACGGATTGGGCTGATTTTAGTCTTAAAATATTCGTACAAGTCCAGGGAAGGTTTTAAAGTGACACGAAGTTCGCCGGGACAGCTAGTCTTATACGAGTATATAAAAATGGATTTTCAAATGTGTTAGTCGCGCTAAAACTCGAAAACGGCTGAACGGATTGGGCTGATTTTAGTCTTAAAATATTCGTACAAGTCCAGGGAAGGTTTTAAAGTGACACGAAGTTCGCCGGGACAGCTAGTCTTATACGAGTATATAAAAATGGATTTTCAAATGTGTTAGTCGCGCTAAAACTCGAAAACGGCTGAACGGATTGGGCTGATTTTAGTCTTAAAATATTCGTACAAGTCCAGGGAAGGTTTTAAAGTGACACGAATTTCACCGGGACAGCTAGTTATCAATAAAACTGGATCAAAATCGGTCCACCCGTTTGGATATTACGATGCCACGGACAGATACACACACAGGTCACAGACAAACAGACAGACACGTCAAACTTATAACACCTCTCTTTTTTGTCGGGGGTTAATAATATTAAAGCTATGATTAGATCTAAAACTATAACAGTGGGCTTAAGCCTAATATTGCAAACGCCGTATAGTAAGTACTTAATTTAAAATTAACAGTGCACAAAGTTATAATAACACTAAAATGCAGTTTCACAATATTTTGCTACAAAACTTCTGTCGATAGCACTCGATACTTGAGACCAAACTTAGAACAGTTGTGGAGTATACTTGTTGAACAAAACTTATTTTTGATTTCTCTATCACAATTCATACACCTCTTTGAGAAGTATTTTTCTCACCTCCGGGCGGAAAGCGTCAATTTTCTTCCCGCTGCGCTTACCGATAGTGCCGTTTTCCGCCTCCGTCGATGAGAAAAATATTATACGCACCACGGGCAGTAAATAAGAAAGCCTCAGATCACAATATGTTTGTTTTTAATATGTCTCAGATTACATGTGATCTGAGGCATATTAATTATTATATCACGTTTTTAAGTGTTAAAATTTTCATAAAGAAAATAATATAAACAACAAGTAAACGAACGTTGTTTTATTTAGTACTAGGTGACGGCCGTAACTCCGTTGCGCCAAAACTCGTGTATCGCGCGAGATCCTTTCCCGGGACTCAAAGTATCTCCATGCCAAATTTCAGGAAGATCGGTTCAGCGGTTTGAGCGTGAAGAGGTAACAGACAGACACACTTTCGCCTGTTTTACCACTTCCTGATAAGGTACCAGATATGCTTATTTGACAGATTCTCCATACTCTATCTGTCAAGTAAAGTGGTGGATAGCCTTACCAGGAAGCGGTGAAATAGGCCCTAAGTATAGTATGGATGTAAGAGGGACGAATCACTTTGACAATTCTACAATAATTTATGGGTGCGTCCACATTTGTATCATATGCGCGATCAGATCCCCGATCAGATCTCCGTCGCGTGTCATCGAAGCGTGTCAAAATGATACGCGTATCATGATACGCCCCGATCGCTATTAACCGCGTGTCTAATACATGCCGTATCAAATACTCGCATGATCGGCAGAATGATCTAGGCGTCCACACTACACAACGCATACTTGATACGGCGCGATGATCGCGACGGAGATCTGATCGCGCAAATGATACAAATGTGGACGCACCGTAAGGCGGATTGTATCGCGCTCAACTTACAACATATTATTTTGTTATTAGTAAAGGGGGGTATATTCTATCGACAAGTCCCATCTCTAGGAGATTTACGTGTGGGGTGCACCGCTAACCTGTGCGATATCGATCTCGGCGGCGCTTAATGCTTCCGACGACCACGTGAAAATCGCTAGTGATGGGACGAGTTTTGTCGATAGTTTTACATAATGATGTAAAAAGTAATGATATTATGTCAGTCTCTCTGTATTTTATACGGCTAGTGATGGACGAGTTTTTTGGAAAGTTTTTTGAATATGTAATAAGTGATACACATACTCCTACTACTTACTACATACCTACATTAGTAATTATCAATATTATTATGAATGCGAATATGTGCCTGTTTATTCTAGTCTGTCTGTCTGTCTGTCTGTTAGTTGTCTTGACGCTTAAATGGTTGAACCAATTTTTATTAAAATTGATATAGAAATAGAATAGTTTGAGAAACGAGGACTGAAGGAAGCTGGCGCTAGAACATAGTTTGTTCTCAAAGTGGGCAGTAGCCAAAATAAGTTTGGGAACCTTCGAGTTAAAGACGTATAATAATAATCAGGGTACTTTAAGGCATTATTTTGAGTGGCACTCAAGTTATTAAGGACCTTTTGAGTAGCGATCAATCACAAACCGATTAACCAAATAAGGAATTGATTTCATATAAATACAGGAAGAGGTGTATTTTGTGTATTTAATTGCTATTCTGGCTCAATTATGGCACAATTATGGCAATTTGGTTCGATTGTATCGGTATAAGCTTAAATGCTGCCTGATGGTATTTTGATCATGGTTTTTAGGGTTCAGTATCTGAAGGAAAAACGGGATCCTAATATTGACGAATAGATGACGCCCGCAACTCCGTTGCGTCAAAATTCGTTTTTCTCACCTCCGGGCGGAAAGCGTCAACTTTCTTCCCGCTGCGCTTACCGATGTTGCCGTTTTCCGCCTCCGTCGATGAGAAAAATAGTATACGCACCACGGGCAGTAAATAAGAATGCCTCAGGGCCCGTACCACGAAACGGTTTTGAGACTCAAACAATCGTACGAGAATGCCGCCTCCTGCTCTAACAACGTCATTTCGCGTTTGTCAGAGTAGGACGCAATATTCTCGTCCGATTGTTTGAGTCTCAAAACCGTTTCGTGGTACGGGCCCTGATCATGTGTTTGTTTATTACATGTGATCTGAGACATTTCTTATTTTCCTGCCCTAGGTGCGTAATGTACTATATCGCGCGGAAACCGTACATTTTTCCGGGATAAAAAGTATCCTATGTCCTTTCCTGGGACTCAAAGTATCTCCATACTAAACAGCAAAATCGGTTCAGCGGTTTGGGTGTGAAGAGGTAACAGACAGACAGACACACTGCCGCATTTATAATATTAGTATCTATGTTTATGAACTACTTATTATAACGGTAAGTGCATATTACGATGGGTCGCAGCGGGGTGGGCCCCATTTTCAACACACTATTCTGCAGCCCGTGGCACTCGTCATAATGTGCGCGTATAAAATATAATGCTAGAACCGTGCAACTTACATCCGTCAGAAAATAACACAATATTGTGTTCATTAATTTCACAAGTTATAATGTATTATTATTGTAATAATGATACAATGATAATATCATTAATACAAATGACGAGCGTGTATCGAGGTAAGGGTGTAAGTACACTGGAGTGTTATTAATGATGGAAAAACGAGCAAAGCACCTGATGGAAAGCGTAGTGTGGTTTGATATAAGTAAAATCTTCTATAGCGGTGTTAGGTTCTTTTTCGGTGGGTGAAAAATGTAAAACACGTCTCAGGAGTCAGAACATATTGTGACCTGATCGAGAATTTGTAAGATGGAGAGTAGAGCGCGGCGTAGGAAAGGAAGTAATAATATCTCTACTTTCTACCGCGCGAAGATAATGTTTGCTTGCTTGCTGTTTTGCTTGCTTCGGTTTGGTACAAGTTACAACTAATATATATTCTGTGCTTCGGTTTCAAATACTTTTGTGGCAGTATTAAAAGCCGTCACGGAAATAAGGCATCGGAGTAATTAATCAATACTAATATTATAAATACGAAAATGTGTCTGTCTGTCTGTCTGTCTGTTACCTCTTCACACCCAAACCGCTGAACCGATTTGGCTGAAATTTGGTATGGAGCTACTTTGAGTCCCGGGAAAGGACATAGGATACTTTCATCCCGGAAAAAATGTACGGTTCCCAAGCGATTAAATAATTTTACCACAATGGAGTTGCGGGCGTTAAATAAAGGCAGCGTTTGCCGTCTGAACAGAGCCTTAAGTATAATATTTTGTTTTCTGCAAAAAAAACATAATAAATTATTGTGACATCGATATGTTTGCTAGACGCCATTTTAAATAGACTTTCAATACTCAATTAAGTTCAATAGTCAATACAACAAGTTAGGTTCAACCACTTGTAACTAGATGGCGCTCAGGGTATCGTTTATAATTAAAAATCAAAATAATATTATTAAACACCAAAGTCTGTATGTTTGTTACCTCTTCACAAAACAGGTATGCAGATATTTTAAGTCCCGGGAAATGCCATAGGAGAATTTTTGTTCCGAAAAAATTTTAGGTTTCCCGCGTGATAAACGAATTTTTTCGTAACGGAGTAGCTGCGGGCGTCACCTAGTATGTTCATAAATCACAATAATATATTTTTAAGCTATTGCACAGCTTTTATTGCCAGCTTTGAGCGCGGCGACCGAATCCATAAATTCCGTAACGAAAAAACCTAACTCCGCCATCTCTGGTGCGGCGTTGCCGTGCATACGTGGCACTCGGGGACTGCAGCTGCGGTAAAGGCTAAAGCTATTGAATAGGATTTATAATCAAGTTATGCAATTATCTATTATTCGCATACGTCTAGTCGCACGCACACAAACACCGTTTTTTTTTTCGTTACGGAATTTCTTGATCCAGTCGCTACGCTCAAAGCCCGATATAAAAGCTCAGAATCAGAATCGTTTATTTCAGGAAATTGGTTATAAGGTGTTATAATTTATAGACATGTATCACAATTTCAGCCTCAATTGCGTATTTTACTTATTTTTCTTTGGCTCTCGAATATTATCGGCATAAAATTGTGCATCTATTCTCCAACATCGCTGATCCGTCAGAACTCAGAGTTCAGACGTTTTTAATATATCAATACAATATCTGTAGATTGATATCTTTTGTGGTGCGAATAAGCTGTATTTGGTAATGTAATTGAAATTCATCATCATCAGCTTCCACTCAATAGTATAGGCAGTGTTTCGCAAACTTTGTTCTGCTGTGGCCCGCTAATTTTCAAACTGCCCCTTCGTGACCCATTGAATACTTTTGGTTTCGGTAAAATTAAACACTACACATTTCTTTATGTTTGACTTTTGAGTAATACTGCGCACAACGTACAAAATTATATTATTACTAGCTGTCCCGGCAAACGTTTCTTTGCCATATTATATAAAGTATATCGCCCGTGTTATTTTATTGAATTAGTGACTAAATAAGTATGTCACCATGGCAACGTCCATCGCTATCCCGTGACCCGCGTCGCATAAGCAATGGTCGCTCTTTATAGACAAATAATTTGCAATAAAATAATATTGCGACTATAATTAAAGATCTAAGCTATCCTATCTCTCAAGTTGGAAAAAAGCACACATTTAAAAAAAAAGATTAAAATCGGTTAAGTAAGTAGTTTAGGAATCCATCGCGGACAAACATCTATTTATATATATTAGATTTATAATAATGTTTTGGTATCTCCTAAATCATTAGTATCATAAAAAAGTGGAAAATTAGTCTTTTAAAAAAATAAAATTTACAATGTAAATAACTTAATCTAATACATTATAGAAAGTCAACATGAATTGTAAGTCACAAATGTAGAAGCAGCAGCAAGCAGCCATCCTACTCCCAAGATGTGCCATCGTTTAGGAAATCATTGACCGTATAGTAGGCTTTGGCACACAAACGTTCTTTAATTACTTTTTTAAATTTATTAATTGATAGATTTTGAACGTTTTTCGGGATTTTATTGTAAAGGCGTATACATTGACCTTTAAAAGATTTACTTATTTTGCTAAGTCTGATCACTGGCATTTCCAGCTTGTGCCTATTTCTAGTGTTTCTACCGTGACTATCACCTTTAGTTTTAAATTTAGTTAGATTCTTTCTAACATACAACACATTATCCAAAATGTATTGAGAAGCAACAGTTAGAATACCAATTTCTTTAAACTTTTCTCTCAGAGATTCAAAAGCTGACATTTTATAAATTGAGCGTATAGCTCGCTTCTGCAGCACAAAAATTGTATTGATGTCGGCAGCGTTTCCCCATAAAATGATACCGTAAGACATTCTACTGTGAAAATAACTAAAATAAACTAGTCTTGCCGTGTCTTCATCAGAAATTTCCCTAATTTTTCTGACTGCATATGCTGCAGAACTGAGCTTACCTGCAAGGTTAGCAATATGAGGACCCCACTGTAATTTACTATCTAATGTAATGCCTAAGAATATAGTGGAGTCCACCAAATTCATTTTCTCATCATTTAATAGTAAATGAAGGTGACGAGAAGGAGGTTGTGTTGCGACCCCGGTATTTTATTATGATGGCCCGCTACCGGGTCGCGACCAAGCGATTGGGAAACGCGCGGTATAGGGGCCTGTTACTGCATAGTGAATTTATAGTGATCAATTAAATCAAAATCCATTCAGTAGTTTTTGCCTGCCTGTATTACAGTGTGCATAATACCTTCGCACAATAAATTCCATCAGGATTCAGACATCAATATCCATCCAGGCGAAAATGTACGCCTACGCCTACTTTTTCTTTTTTACTACCGCCGGCACTCTCAGAGTGTCATTTATTCCAAAAATATTTCTTTGTCTCTTTCCCATTTATGTGGTCACGCTAAGCGGGCCCCTAGACGAGCAATTTTATTGTCAATATTATGTATTGCATAATATTATTGACCGTCTTGTTTGATATTGAACATCACGCGCCTTCAATCTAATTGTCAAATAAAATTGAAGCGTAAGGGCCAGCGCAGACAGAACGGAGCGCAGCGGAGAGAATTTTATTAACGCACTTGAAAATAAACTTTTAAATTATAACACTTAAGTGCGATAAGGGATTCCCGCGGATCCTCGAGGACGCGCGAGCATTTCTTGTAAGGTACAAGCATATTTCATGCACTTTAGTGTTTTAATTTTAAAGTTTATTTTCAAGTGCGTTAATAAAATCCTCTCCGCTGCGCTCCGTTCTGTCTGCGCTGACCCTCAGACTAATAATAATAATAATAATATCTATAGACGCTTCACACCACGTCAGTCTGGCCCCGTGCTAAGTACCTAAAGGACTTGTGTTGCAGGTACCAGACAACGGAAATATATATTTTAATACTTTTATTATAAATGCGAAAGTGTGTCTGTCTGTCTGTCTGTTACCTCTTCACGCTCAAACTGCTGGACCGATTTTGCTGAAATTTGGCATGGAGATACTTTGAGTCCCGGGAAAGGACATAGGATACTTTTTGTCCCGGAAAAATGTACGGTTCCCGCGCATCATTTAGTACTTTTATGCTGTACATATTATATTTATGATTTTTATTATATAATACACATATTTAATACACATCCAGACCCGGGAACATTGAAAACTTTTTATTCCGTCGGCGGGATTCGAACCCGTGACCCCCGACTTGAGCTACCAAAGCGCTCACCACTGAGCCACAGAGGTCGTCAAACTGATCATGATAAACCAATTTCCCTGTCCGTGCGTGTCGGTAATGGCAGTGATAGTTGAGTACATAATGTTTACCGAGCTACTGGGCTACTGGTAATCATCATCATGATTATAAGATAATGATCACTACCGTACGACTATAGTACTGCACGCACAATATCACTGCCTGTATGACGACCTCTGTGGCTCGATTGGTTGAGTGTATGGCAGCTCAAGCCGGGAGTCGCGGGTTCGAATCCCGCCGACGGAACAAAAAGTTTTCAATGTGTATGATAATTATAAATTGATATGAATGATGCGTGAAGAGGTGACAGACAGACAGATAAACTTTTATAATTAAAATATTAGTATGCATTTATAATGAAAACCTAATATTTAATCTACCCTGCAAACATATTATTCAACTACATAATATTATACATACAACATAGTATACGCAACATACAGTATATTACACGTATACCGGGAAATCCCGGCGTCGAACAAATCACGGGAACTGCACACCTGGGTGTTAACTGTCAGTGGCTCTCAAACGTAGATGTGGTCCCCCTTACTAATAAAAATATTGTAAAATTTATAGCGAATAAGTTTATAAAGTCTGATTGGCCGATCAAATGCCAATTTCTTTATTAGTAAGGAATATGTTTAATTTACATTTTTAACCCGGCTAGACAAAAAAGTATGTGTATGTATGTGTATCCGTTTCATCGTAAGTCGTAGCTCGTAACATCTAAACGGGTCGTTCAATATTAATCTAATTTTCTTCAGCTCGATCAGTGATTAAATGTTTGGGTTCAACCAGTGGATTTGATCGACTCAATATTTTGCATCTTGATTCCTGACACTTACTAGAGTTTTGATTAAAGGCCAATGTGTCGAAGTCCGTCTGGGAGGTAAGTCCGTCGAGCGACAATAGCTTCCATATTTGAACGACTAGTTTCATATGGCTCAGTGGGTAAAACAATAATGCAAAGTTAGTTTGACCTAAGATACAGATATGTCGCTACTAACTACCTGTTACGAAAAAAATGACTTCAAAATTTTTTCCCGTTTTGTACTCGCAGTCAGAGTGTAAGTCTCTGCCAAAAAAATAAAAAAAAGTCGAAATACGAAGGAGTTTTTGGAGTTTCTTGGATTACATAAGTAATTTAGTGATCCTTTTACTTATTACTGGTGTTCGATTAGTTAATATAGTTTTAATTTCGTTATTATCACCTGCAACATGTGTCTTTTTTTTTTTTTTTTTTTTAATATCACTGACTGTCGGTGTTGATTATCCGACAACCTTATATGCCTTTTTTTTTTTTTTTTTTTTTTTTAATATATATATTTATTTCCTTCTCTCTCTCCCCGGCGCTCCAGTGCAGTCACTGTGTTCTGGCTTCGCTACTGATTGCTTTTCGCCACTTGCTCCACAATCTTCCTCGCCATCTTCATGAAAATCGGTCTGCGTTTTTTATTTTTCATTATGTCTTTAATGGTGTCTGATGTTATGACTTGGTCTATTTCTACTTCTGTTTCTCTTCTGAGCCTTCCATAAATGGGGCATTCTGTGAGACAGTGCAGAACTGTTTGGGTTGTGAAGTTGTCACATTTGCATGCCTTGCAGTTCTCCCTCAGTTTCATTCGGTCCAAGTACTCTCCGAAGCCTCCGTGTCCTGTAAAAAGTTGTGCTGACAGGTTGTCTTTCTTCACTTCGGAGAGAATCTTGTACGCTATTCGCAGGTCGTCGAAAAAGTAAGATATAGTTTTTCCGTTTCTTTCGGTATTATATTGTTCTTGATACTTGTCTAGTGTGTTCTTTCTTAGGTTATATTTTACTGCGCTTAGGGGAACTGAATCATATGCTGGCGCTGTTTCCTTTTTCGTGGCTTCCCTCGCCAGGTGGTCGGCTCGTTCATTTCCCTCCAGGCCAACGTGCGCCTTTATCCAGTACCAGTTGATTTTTGTGGAGTCTTCCCTTATTCGGTTTCTTATCTCTACGGCTACTGGATTCAGGCTGCAAGGGTCTGCGACGGTCTGCAGGGCTGATCGGGAATCTGAAGCAATATTTACCTCGTTCTTGCTCATATTTTTGATGATCTGGGTTGCCATCAGCAGCGCCGCCATCTCTGCTTGGTAAACCGAACAGTGGTCCGCCAATTTTATCTTTGCTGTTATAGTCTCTCTGTGCTCATCCCAGCAACTGACTGCTGCTCCTACTTTTCCGTCCAGTTTGCTGCCGTCAGTATATACAGTTGGGATGAGTTCAGGCATTTTCTTTAGATCTTCTTCTTCGGCGACCCAATCAAACGTTATTCGTTCTCTTCTTGCTGGATGAGGGAGGTCAAAAGGGTGGGCTCTTTTCTCTATTTTTCTGTCAGGGTAGTAGGCCATGGGTTTACCTCTCTTGACTCTATATAGTTCCGCGTTTTCTATAATCCTGAAGCGAAGAGGAATAGTGCCACTTATTACTGTGCTGTCCATTAGGGAAGTAGTTCTGTGTGCTTTTGACATCATTATTGTGAACATTCGGTTCATTCGGTCTATCTTTTTTCTGATGTACTTTTTTCTAAGGACAGGTTCCCACACGCTAGCTGCATACAGGATCGTTGGTTCCACTACGGATGTATACAAAGTCTTTATTATCTCGGAGTTTAGGCCCCATGTTGCTCTACATGACCTTGATAACTTTTTGTATATCTTGATGACCTTATCATTGACATGTTCTAGATGTTGTTTGAATGTTAACTTGTGATCAATGATAAGGCCGAGCAGCTTAAGATGGTTAGTGAAACTTTTGTACCGCAGAACTCAATGTTGGGGATGTCATAATTGCGTTTATTTGTGACTATTATAGCCTGAGTTTTGTGTGCAGCGAATTTGAGCTTGTTCTCGGTACCCCACTTCTCAATTTCCTTCAGGGCTTTATTGGCTTTGTCCTGCACCTGTTGGGCGTTAGATCCAGCTGCAACTACCACCAGATCATCAGCGAAAGCTTGCAGGTGTGCTTCAAGGGTATCTGCTATGTCCATTAGGGGGTCCACGATTATGTCCCACATTGGTGGTCCTCCTACAGAGCCCTGCACACATCCCTTCTCGGTTTCTTTTGCGATAGTATGTCCAGCATATGTCAGCTCTATTTGCCTCTCGCTCAAATAGTCGTTGAAAGTGCTGCTCAGGTATCTGTTGACGTTCTTCCTTTTTAATTGGATTTTTATTTGCGGCCACCATGCGTTGTCGAACGCTCCTTCGATATCCAGTGAGATTAGAACAACCATCCGTTTTTTCCTGATCTCTTCTCTCACCAGTTCCACTACATCGTAAAGGGCGTCTTCTGTGCTCTTTTGTGGCATAAATCCATATTGGCGAGGATTGAGACCATCCTTTCCTAATTCCCACAGTAGCCTTCTGCACAGGATTTTCTCGAAGATTTTCCCCAGGATCGGGAGTAACCCTATAGGTCTGTATGCTTTCGGGTGGGTGTAGGTGTCTTTGCCAGGTTTCGGAAGTATTATTACCTTAGCCTTTTTCCAGATCCGGGGGAAACATCCATTTTTCAAGCAGGCTTGGAATACGGCAACCATGGTGTTCGGGCTTGCTTTGTATGCATGGTCTAATAATAATAGCTCCCACACCGGTTTCGGTGACGGTGGCCGGTTTCATTGAAACCAGGCCAGCTACGCAGGAGTGATTTTATAGTGCCCAAGTGTGTGCGCAGTACACAAGAGCACTCTCTATTCCTTTACTCTCATAACCCAGTGGGACGGCAGACCGACACGACTGGCGAGAGATCAGGCGCAGGACCGACTTTTTACATGCCCATCCGACGCATGGATCATCTTACTTATCAGACAATCAGGTGATCAGCCTGCATTGTCCTAACCAAACTTGGAAATAACATGTTTCCAACGCGGGAATCGAACCCACGACCTCCGAGTCAAGAGCCGCGCTCTTTACCACTAGACCACGGAGGCGTCAATATGTCAGCGGTGAGACCATCATAGCCTGGAGCTTTTCTTGGATTCATGTCTTTAAGTGTCATTTCTATTTCAGTCTTTGTGATATTGTCTAGGTCATTGTAGTTTTCCTCGTTATTCAGATCGTTGTTTATGTCTTCCGTGTATTTGTCAGCTTCTAGCCTTGTAAGTCTTTGTTGTGTTGTATCATCGTCGTTTGTGTCTTTGGGGTAGAATGTATCAGCTAGCAATTTTGCGGATTCAAAGGGGCTGCAGTCAGTGTCATTAATTTTTAGCAGTTGATCGTCCTTTCTTTTGCTAGTGATCTTCATTATTCTGTACATTCTATCCCATAAGCTTTCCTTGTTTTGTGATGTACAGAATTGTTTCCAGCTGGCGGTCTTTGTAGTGAGTATCAGATCTTTGTACTCTTCTAGTGCTTTTAGGTAATTATGTACCACCGTCTCCCTTCTGTCGCTGTTTGCCTTCTTGATTTTCCGTCTTAGTCTTTTTACTTCATTCTTCTTTTCTTTCAGTTCTGGGGTCCACCATTTTATTGATTTGATTTTATTAGGTTTCAGTTTGGGTATTGTTCTTTCACTCGCTTCTATTATTATTTCGGTGTATGTTTCTACTAGTTCATTTGTTTTGTGTTTGTCTTTAATTTTTTCTATTTCAGGTCCTGTTATGTTCAGTGCTTTTAGTCGGTCAACGAATTCTTCTTTAAAGTTTGTCCAATCCGCTTTAGATGTTTTGTATTTCCTTGTTGATTTATCATTTATTATAATTTCTGTTACAGGGTTACAAGTGGTGTTGATGGTGAACGTGATGGCTCTGTGATCCGTCGTGCAACATGTGTCTAACCTAAAATTGCAATAATTGGGAAGTCCGTCTAGTTTTCATAAGGAAAGGCCGTCATAATATCTCCTTACCTCGAATCGGTCTTACCTCGAATCAGATATTGTCAACCTTTTCAAATGTACATGTCTTTATTGTTAATTTGCATTTCAACTTAGGACTACTAAATCATAACATTGCCCAAATTTTACTGTACGAAAAGAGCACACAAGAGGGGCTGATAAAAATTGCAAAAGTTATAAACAATAATGTAAAAAAAAATAAGGGTTCGGTTTTTTTAATATTCCAAAAATTATTTGAAATAATCAAAATTTGAAAAGCATCCTTTAAGAGCGGGAAATTTCCTTTAAAAAAATCCTACCTCCTGGACCAACGACCCTTAAAATTTTAATTGAGCCGCGAAATGTTTGCCGGACTTGCCTTAAAATGATATTAAATTAATTTTCTCTGGAATGCGAACCTTATTACCGACACCTTAAACACATATTTGAATGGCCGTTTTGCGGCTTTCCTTAAAACCGTTGCCATGCATTTTACTTCACAAGTTAGGGATATACTGCTGCTAGAAAGACTTACCTCAAACTGTAAGGGAAGCCCGTCTACACGCCGAGATTTCAAAAAATACCAAGTAAGTAAAAAAATACGGCAATTAAGATTATTTTTAGATCATTATAGGTCTAATTAATTATTAGCCTATAATTTCCGATGACAGAAGTTACTTTAAAAGGCGAATCTCTTGTCAATAAATTATGTTAATCTTTAATTTTAGAAAAGTATTTGTACTTCGACACATTTACCTTATGTGTTCTTTTTACTTTTCTAATTAAACATTAATATTTTTAAATTAACTTAAAAACAGTATATTTATAGTAGTTTTTTTCTAATTAATTAAATAAGTACTTAACCCATTTACCACCGCTGTACTCAATTGGGTACACCTACAAAATTAAGGATAGTTCAAAATTTTGTGGTATCACATCGCAGTTTTTTTATTTTATATATTTAATTAAAGATAAATCTTTAACTTTTTTTAGCAAATTTATACTGGAAACCAATATTTTTAGTCATAAGGTAGGTTTGAAACTAACAGTTTTGCGATCTGCAAGAGTAAGCTCATAAATTCTCTCTTTATTTTAATCGCATAATATTTAACCACTTTATGTGTTTGTTTTTTTATTCAATACATTGTTATCTATATAATAAATAACAAGTTAGTGGTAGATTATTGAAATAGACGGAAAAATTGTGATTCAAACACTACTGTACCTATTTGAGTACAATGGCCGAATCCACTAGCAAAATTTTCCTTTTTTCAGAATTTTTAAATATTGAGTTTGATTAATTTTAACATCTTATATCGTTATGAATACTAAGGAAAAGCTATTTTGTGCTCCTTTTGTAAATAAAAATTATCATATACATTCAGAAAACTCATAACATAGTGAAAATGTCCTTTCTCTTATACATTTCTGTGTCCTGAAATTACAGACGTTGTAGACAGAAAAACGCAGGTAAAATAGCAGCTAAAAGATTTGATAGTAGCTAAACCTTGTAAGAGGATTCTATCTTGTCAGTAAAAATGAAGCTAGTATCATCTAGAATAGCTATTATAATATCTACAAAATTGTCATTTGCAAAGTGTTATGGTAACATAAGCTAATATATACACTCCTTCGTAAGTAAGAAATATGACTCCTGAAATCACACTGTATACTTTTTACTTCTTATACCTATTAGTATTTAGTGGATATCAAGAACGAAAGTTTACTAGCTTTAGCTACAGATACTAATTATGAGAAAAGACGGAACGCAAATCACCTCTTTGGGTAAAGATGATGATGGATTTTATTTTCTTATTTGAATTATGTTTTTCTATTGTGATTGCTAATGATTAGCGTTTGCATTGACCACTTACGACTCTTGATGACAGCATGGTTTATTTTCTCTTTCGACGAAACATCGTAACATTTTACTTGTGTCAGAAAATATAATGAAAAACGAGGTTATCTTCCTCGTCAGTCTCTAGTTTACCTCAAAATAGTATCGATCACTACCCCAAAATGTTTCTAAATAGTGTCAAAATGTAAAACATCATGCAGGAGTTCGTTGTCAGTGCAAAAAATTTAATAAAAAAGTATGTAATAAAAAAATATTGTTCTAAACCTTATCACACCTAAGTACCACATAACACGCCGTTGTACCTATCTGAGTACACCCCCCTAAAGGGGAGGATTTAATTTTTTTTTAAACTTTTCTTTAAATGTTCATTTATTTAACATATAAATAAACTGCAGATGAATTCAAGTTTTGTTATAAAAATACTATTGGTTTCATTTTGGCGTTTAATGGGTTAAGTACTAGAAATTTTTATCCGAAATTATTGAAAAGTATTACATTTTCTTACCTTAAAATCATCCCTGTAGTATCGGAGACAACTTAGGGGGTCTAAGTATTGACCCCTTAACATTATGCTACAGTTTGGAAGCCACTGGCCCGGCGCGCCGTTATTCTTGTACCGGCAATACATTATAGAGTATTTTTTCATGTTCTGCTTTTACAAATGTTCTGAAATAAATAAAAGCAAACTTACTGTATTTGTTTAATTTGTCCTAAAATAGATGTTGCTCTTAATAAATACGACATAATATTTATCTTAGGAACCGTACATTTTTCCGAAATAAAAAGGTAATCTTATGTTCCTGGGTGCTAAAGTACCTCCACATCAAATTTCATCTTAATCGGCTTAGTGTTCAATTCATTTAGAATTTTAGACGTTCTTCCGAAATTTTTATGTAGGTACTTTAATTGTTAAGGGCCTTCCCCTACGGAGATTCCGTAATTTACCGTATTTAGAGACTTATAAACTCATAATTTGAAAGCTACAAAGTTATAATAAAAATACAGCAATAATCTTCAGTATATCAACATTCCTTTCCCCGTTTTAAATTATCTATTTTTGTTTATTATACTCATGATATTAGCTTCCAAAGTAATACCAACTTATTAAAATTGAAGCATACTTTCAGCATCTCCCTAGTATTTACAAATTAAGTTTATTTGAAACACACGACAATTATAGATAAACAATTTCATTAGCTACATATTCCCCGTTTTAATTTTTTTTTAGATCAATTTTGAACTTAAGGCGAGGATCAAAGCCAATTTGTTATTCCGTGACTCCCAGTTTACCTAGTTCCAATATAATAACTAAATGTAAAAAAAATATAAGATATAAAACACAATATTTAAAAGACGTTTAACTATAAACATTTTTATAAAACGTAATACTTTGGCTGTAATTAATTTACAAACTCATCTCCAACCACCAATAATTAAACATTTTATTTGAATAAATTGTTAGTAAATCTATATTAAAATATCTTTAACCGAACAATTTTGTTTCTTAATATTTATTTCCAAAGATATTTAAAAAAAACATGAAAAATAGAGAACATCCGCCCCTAGTAACTACAGTTTTATGCTAAGCTAAAATGAATCTTATTGCGAAGCATTTACGCTTGGTCTTTGGTTGTGTCCAAAACGATAAGTTTTGGATTGAGATTGATCCCTGCCTTAAGGCCGTCTCCCGAGCAAACGACCTTGGCCATACATTTGCCGCGTTGCCGAGATCGCGCCAAAACCCTATTATTTTTACTTATCTTAGTTCAAAATTGTCCTAAAAAAATTTAAAACGGCGAATATGTAGTTTATGATATTGTCGATGTATTGGCGTGAGTTTCAAATAAAAGTAATTTGTAAATCCTAAGGAGATGCTAAATGTATGCTTGAATTTTAACAAATTGGTATTACTTTGGAAGCTGATATCATGAGTATAAGAAACAAAAATAGAAAATTTAAAACGACAAAAGAAATGTTGATATACTGAAGATTATTGCTGTATTTTTATTATAACTTTGTAGCTTTCAGATTATGAGTTTATAAGGTTTTAAATACGGTCAATTACGGAATCTCCGGACGGAACGCCCTTAAGATAAGTAAAGAAAATAGGATTTTTGTGCGATCTCGGTAACGCGTCAAATGTATGGTCAAGGTCGTTTGCTCGGGGGATGGCCTTAATAGAAAGAGTTTGTTCCATTGAGTAGGTGTCGAAACTGCTGGGTCAATTTGGATGAAATTTGGTTTACTCATAGAAGAGACCTCTAGGATCGAGACAAATGTTATTTTTATTGCCAGAAAAGGTTCTCTTCTATGCGTAACTTCTAGTATAATATTTTAACATAATATTTTCATCTTTATATCATAATTCATATTATATAGGTATCATAATATGTGACTCCCGCAACTCCGTTGCGCCAAAACTTGTTTATTACGTAGAAACCGTACATTTTCCTGGGACAAAAAGTATCCTATGTCCTTTCCCAGGACTCAAAGTATCTCCATACCAAAGTTCATCAAAATCGGTTAAGCGGTTTGGGCGTGAAGAGGTAACAGACAGACAGAAACACCTTTGCATTTATAATATTAGTATGGAAGTATGGATATTATTAATTAACTTTTAATACGAGATATTTTCAACATATTATTCCTAAATAATAAGTAGAACTCATAAAGTAGTTAAACTACCTTCAGTTTAACCACTTTATTAGTTCTACTTGGCTACTAATTTCTTCTATTTAGGTAGTGTTTACATATTTATTATATTTATCTCGTGGTTATATGTTACGCTTTAAATAAGCTATTTATAATAAGTAGCCTATGTCTTAAATACAAACCTGTATTGCTATACCAGTTTTTGTAGTCTGATACCATGTTATATGTCACTGAATATTTGAATATTAAATCAATGGTAAAATATGACTAGTTTTGCCAGACTAGTATCCTATGGATACTGTGCATTTTTACGCGATAAAATATGTAAAGTATGTCTTGCGTTTGCTAAATGATCATTGATGAATCTATCTATACTATTTATTATTTATCTATACTTAATATTATAATTATAATATTATAATTGGGAAGAGTTTGTTTGTTTGAACGCGCTAATCTCAGGAACTACTGGTCCGATTTGAAAAATTCTTTCAGTGTTATATAGCCTATTTATCGAGAAAGGCTATAGGCTATATTTTAAGACTAAGACTAAGACTAAAAGGTGCGAAGAAATAGAGGAAAATGTGGATAAAACGGGGGAAATTATATGAAACTAGATGATGCCCGCAACTTCGTTGCGCCAAAATTCGTTTATCGCGCTGGAACCGTAAATTTTTCCGGGATTCACAGTATCTCATCCTTCTCAATCCAAATTTTAGCAAAATCGGTTCAGTGGTTTGGACGTTAAGAGGTAACAGACAGACAGAGAGACAGACACACTTTCGCATTTACAATATTAGTATGGATTGCTTATTATCTTAACCCTAGAAAGATAATCATATTTTGCCATACGGAAAAGATAATCATGCGTAAAATTGACGCATGTATTTGAATTAGTTGTAGTGTAGGTCTAAGTTTTTTAGATTATTTTAATGAATTGTATGTTATAATATATACGCATATATTAGAATAATCAAGACTGCAGATAATTTTTATATTCTTTTATATTTGAGTAAAAAAAAACAAAACTTAGAACTTCTTCGGTGGTATCAAGCACATCAATTGGCGACATATCAGAGATATTGTCTTGCAAATATCTCTTCAAAGTTGGTGCTTCTAAGCGTCTACGCGTAAATATAGAGGACAGTTTCAAGCTAACATTTTTCATAAATTTTATGTGACTCAGAGAGTCATAACGTTAATTGTAATGCCCGCTGTATACTCTCGCCGAGAGCTCTCGGGCGAGAGTCTGGTGCGAGAGCCCCTTGCCCGAGTGCGATCATGTACATTCTCGCTTAGTTCAATCGCAGTTAAGAACTCAGACAAGATGGACGAAAACGACCATTCACCATTCACCATGCATCGAAAGATATCATTGTAATCCAAAGATTTATAATCATATTTAATTTTATTTCTCACAGATAATGACTGATAATGTCGTTTATTATTGTTATTTTTCTGTTCTACGCTGTCCAACGGCGAAACTAGTACTGAAAGACGCGAGAGTGTACAGTAGTGCGCTCGTTTTCCTCGCGAGACCCTTTGTCTCGGGCGCAATATACCGACAACGGACTGAGAGGGTCCGAGACAGGTGAGACGAGGCGAGCGCACCCATTTACACTCTCGCACTCGGGCCGCCTCGCTGTGTCTCGGCGAGAGTGTACAGCCGGCTTAAAGGAGAAATCCTTTTTCTTCTTTGCAATTAACATAATGGCTGTAAATTACATAATAAACGTTAATGCAGGCAATGTTTATCATTCCATACAATGAAGCCATAGGCCATCAGCTATTTATCTTCCTACAGGACATTAGAAAACACGTTTGGTCTAGCGTGTCGACGCCAACTTTTGTTTGATTATAATACATAATCATGTATGGTCACTCTGCAATTCATGTTTACTTCACTGTCGGTGTCCTCATACAGAAGCTCCTCATCACTTTGCATAAGAGCAGCCAGGATATCGTGTTTGTCTAAATTGGTATCACCGTAATTGTGATATATTATGTTAGCCACAATATCTATAAAAGTAAATTTATAATATTAGTTAAGATATAAAGTATCAAAAGTTACCAAACACAAGAAAACTGTCATATAAGCCAAAATCATAAAAGTCACGATAAAGATAATCATGCGTAATTTTGACTCCCGAGGTCGTTATATTCCAAAATCAGTGGCACTAATTTTCTTGATGATTACGCCACATGCTAGGTACCAGCGACGAAAGAAATGTCCTAAACGTACATAAATAGATTAGCGCTAATTACAAAGATAGAGCAATAATTCCAAAACGCATGCGTAAATTTTACGCAGACTGTCTTTCCAGGGTTAAGAAAAATTAAATTAATTAATTAAATTTTTATGTTATTTGGCAAACATGAAGAATAGACCACGTGTAGGGACATTGGCTTTTTTTGCGGAAAAATGTACGGTTGTGTGAAATTCCTAAATTACGCAAGCGAAGCCGCGCGGAACATCTTTATATTATGTGGTTTTTTGACGTGCGACCCTTAGGGGGGTTCGCCACCGTAGAGGGGTTAAGAGTGTGGGTAGAAGTGAAACATACAATCAATAATTTCCGCTGCATGAAAAAAGAGAGTCTACTCTCCTTAGGAATTTTCAATCATTGTCCTGACGCGAGTTATACGTGCTTTACTTTTAACCATCCCAAAAAAGTGCACAACGCCTCAAAAAAGTTTTGAAATATACTTTCAATTTATTATTATTTTTAACAATTATTATTTATTAACAAAAAATTAAAACCGACTTCCAAGGTAAAAACAAAAGTAATACTTATTCTTAAACTAAAAAGAATCAAATAATTCTTATTCCTTATTATACTCGTAGTGGCGTCTTCAGACTTCGCCTAAACCTCAACTATTTCTGTACTCAATCTTCGTACTTTTGAAGTCGGTACCAGCCCGGAAAAGTTCTGAGATCCTTGACATAGCAATGGGCATTGTCCAAAAAAAAAATCACGTACTTTTTATATTTTTTTTCGTTAAAATAGGGTATTTTAACAATATAAATTAAATAATTTATATTCTTAAAATACCCTAAACTAAAACTAAAACAGCTAATAGCTATCGTACTGAATGATGATGCTCTATTGAAAAACTTTTATCAAGGGTGGATTCTTTGTAATCATGACCTTGTACTTTTTTTTAAGTACCTAGTGTTATAAGTTTGACGTATCTGTCTATCTGTCTGTCAGTGTTTGTGTCTGTCCGTGGCATCGTAGCATCCAAACGGGTGGACCGATTTTGATCATCAACCTGCTCAGTGCTGAAAAAATCTGGGATTATGTTCTGGTTCATAAAAGGCCGTTAGCAACTTACAGTCGTTTACTTGTTCTCGTGATTATACCGTAGTTAGTTAGTTTAACTTAGGTCGATAATGATTTAACAATCGATGCAACGAGCCACTGAGCATACTCTGTCCTTACACGCCTGTACATAAAGTAGCTAATGAACAAGATATTGTTACCTAAAATAAGCTAAATTTATTTATCCTTACTAATTATTCATAACAATACTATTATATTATTTAATATTATAAATGCGAAAGTGTGTATGTCCGTCTGTTACCTCTTCACGCCTTAACCGCTGAACCGCTTTAGTTTGTTATGGAGATTGGATATATTTTAAGTCCCGGGAAAGGACAAAGTATTCTTCTTATCCCGGAAAAATGTACGGTTCCCGCACACTAAACATCTTAAGCGTGATAAGGTAACAGACAGACATCCATAGTGGGTGTTTTATTTATACGTATTAATTAGTATGGATTTAATATATTATCGAATTAATTTTAGGGTGGATAAGGATAGTCTACCAAAATCATTACTTTTAGCTATGCTATGGATGATTAATCTGAAATAAATTATTATTATTATTATGCCGTAGTCGGTTAAAAAGTATCATGGCGCTTACGATATTTTCCCGTCCCCATTCATTGAACTTCTATATTCAAATGATCGAATGCAAGTTGTCTGAGTGTCCTGATCTAGTGATAAATTGCTAATGCTACGCTTGAGTGACACAGTGTGGCAAAGAAAATTATTTCCCAAGTTATACGACGAACAAATAGAGAAGAAGTTTGCAACTCCAAGAAAAGACAAAAGTTAATCCACCTGTGACAAAACAAGCGACTCTATCCATACTAATATTATAAATGCGAAGGTGTTTCTGTCTATCACCTCTTCTGGCTTAAACCGCTAAACCGATTTTGATGAATTTTGGATTGGAGATAGTTTGAGACCCGAAAAGGAAATAGTAGATGTGTGACCTATGTGAGAAAATTATTTGGGTAAATGTGGGTAGTCTTCTATCAGTCTTAATATTATGTGTAATCTTTTTGTTGTATTTTAAAAGAGTTCGCTGCACATGTAGTTTCTTAAATTAGTTTTAAGTCACAAAATGTATTTCTCGTAAGCGATTTTGTAATCTTTTGAGAAATAAAGAATCATTAAACCTAAACCTAGGTACATACGTTGCAATGACGTCATTGCTTAGAAAACAGCGTAATTACACCAGAAAATAAATCGTCAACATAACACAAAGTTGGCTTTCAAGCCTAGCCAAAGTTATATCCTGAGTCTCGATTTATGAAGTAAGTTCCGATCTAGGTAATCTAGGTTTGCTAGGCGGGGACCTCTCGCTCCTGAGCATGGTGCGCTGCATGCTCGAGAGCGATGAGGCCTGGCAGGCGGCGGTCTCTTTCTGCGAATTTGTTATATCGCAGAAAGAGGCCACGGAGCAGGACAGAGAGAACGATCCCACCTCTCTGCCGCTCCGCCGGCGTAGGACGGGAGTGCGGAGGCGTCGCTACGCGAACATCCAATCTCTCGTCTAACGGGGCTCCGGGTCAGGATGGGAACCTGCCCGGCTTTGTCAGTCCCGGCGCCGAGGGGAACGCTTTAGTTCGCCTAAGCGTTCCCTTACTTTGGTGGAAGTCCGGTCCCGAGGTAGACCGGCCGGTCGTGGAGGGAGTGTCGTGTTTGTTAGATCCGGGACATCCCTCCTTTATACGGCTGAAGGCGAACCGCAGGTGGTTTTAGTGAGTAGGAGTCTCACATACCCCCGGGGCGCTTTAGCTTACTGAGGCACATACCCAACCCGGGGGACCCATGATGGGTTTCCCCTGCGCATCAAAAAAAAAAAACAAAGTTTTATCGCTATGTTTGCACACTTGAACACAGCGCCCCGGAAAGGGTTGCATCACATATTATAATAAAATCGCAGGAAAGTCAATTCTGTACATTGAATATTTTTGTACAGTAAAATATAATACTTGGGATATAATCTACTATGCTAACGCGGACGAAGTCGCGGGCAACAGCTAGTATTATTTAACATTAAAAACATTTCTAAGTATATTATAAGTATACTTACTAAGGCTTCGAAACTAATGGACTGATTTTGAATAAAATTAGCATTAGTAAAGTTTATGGAATTAAAAATAGCTTTAGCGGTTCTTGAGATACAGTCTGGAGACACACAGACGGACGGACAGACGGACAGACAACGAAGTCTTAGTAATAGGGTTTTTACCCTTTGGGTACGGAACTCTAAAAAGATCGAATGATGGAATGAGATTCGATGAAAATGTACAGTTCATCTGAGATTCTAGTTTCCTACAAGAGGTTCAGCCCCCTTAAATACCTTGAGTAATTTGTGGACGGCGCCTAACGAAACTAAAAGATTTTAATCATCTTTATCACGAAAGTGCATAATATAAAATATCGAAAAGTAACTTTTTATTTGACCTTTAAATCGTTTTGAGGTCGAGAAGGTAGTCGAATACATTTCAACTAAATTAACATCAATATTGGTACAGTAGCTTTTGCTACCGGTTTAGGTGTTTTATGTTTTATTTTGATTTAGGGTCAGTTTATATTGCAACGCGGCGAGGCATTTCCAAAGGTATTCAAAAATGTACTTTATTTTATAGTAACAAGATACACTTTGAATTGACAGACTTGTTTATCGCAGTGTCTTGCTGTTTGTTTCATTCAGAAAAACAATATATCCATTATAATTTAAAAAATGCGTAAGTGCTTCTGTTTTTAAGCTTTTTACGCTAAAGCCACTGAGTAATAAGTTTAAAAAGTATAAAAATACAATGCAAAAAATACCCAAAAAAAAACCTATTTGTTACTTTTTATTAAAATTGTTAATTAGCCGCTACGAAGAATATTACAAAAAATATCATACAGACAAACAAAAAATTTGTAGTTAAAACGCATTAACCCTTAATATTTGGCTTCGTAGTTCGTCGGGTAAAAATGTACGGTTCCTTGCGCTTGCAGCATCTAGAATCTCGAATCAAAATATCCATATGGCGGGAGATAAAAAAAACCCACCAAAGAATGTACCTTCGAGGCCAGCTTTTGCACCTGTCATATTACCAGTTTCAACGGATGTATCGTGCGTTCACCGTGCGATAAGGACAGGTATATAAGCGTGCCTGCGATAGAGATAGACGTATATGAGTTATTATGCGCTAGAAAGAGATGGAGATAGCGTCGCGTGGCGCGAGACAAGGAGAGACATAATCCAGTTATAAGAAAACTTTAAAGGCTTCCGAATATAGTCTTATTTCTTGCGTCTTAAGGGCTAAAAAGACGTGACCTAATATGGTAGTTTTAACCGACTTCAAAAAGATGATGTTATCAATTCGACCCGTATGTATTTCCAGAACTGCCCAGTTTTCGTAAATGTTAGTCATTATCAGCGTCTGAACTCTGAACAAAGCCAAATTTCAATTATAGTGTATGTATGTTTTATGTTTGTGTTCGCATATCTCCGGAACTACAATTCCGATTTAAATATATTTTTTTGTTGAAACTTAGGTATAGTTCAACTTAGTCTTACTATAAGTTTCATCAAAATCGGTTAAGTAATTTTTGAGATAGAATTTTGAAATCGATTTTATATTAAAATTTAAGCTATTGCATAGTTTTATCACGGGCTTTGAGCACGGTGACGAAATCAAGAAATCCCGTAACGAAAAAACCTAACACACCCAACTCCATGCGGCGTTGCCAGACTCCGGCATGATAGCCCAAGTGTGTTTGTGTGCGTCCGACTGACGTATGCGAATTATAATTGCATAAGTTGATAAAAAATGCTATGCTGCTGCTTTACCGCGGCACTCCCCGAATGCCACACGTATTTTTTGTATTATTAAAGATTTCAAACGTTTGCTAAATGACCTGAGTAACATAATTAACATAATACTAATTTGTCTAAGATTAATTTCTTCATTTAACTAGCTTGTAAAACATGTAAGATATTAATTTAAATTCAAGCGTTATCATAATTATTCAAAGTTACATGAAAATTAGTAAGATCATTTGATGACAGGGGTTATCAAAGTTCAGCCAAAAATGTACTATAATATTATTATGTTTCATTTTAGCCCTCTGGTATTAATTAAGATCGCCTTGGTCTAGTGGTGGAGCATACGACTCAAAGGTTCGATTCCCGCAGTTTAACAAACAAAAAAGGTGTTTCCAATCTTCAATGCGGTCATTTAACCAGTAGTGTCTGTCATCAAGCCCCATAAGGACACCGGTGACCGCGACAACAATACAATAACAATAGATTTCCAAGAGTCCGCGATCGAAGGATTAAAGGAAGAGAAAATGCTCCTGTGTCACAGAAATACCTGTGTATTACGCACACATTTAGGCACTATAAAACTGCTGTGGTGCTGACCTGTCTTAAACCGGCCACTATCACCGAAACCGTTGTGGGAAGTGGGAAGTAAATAGGAGCATTTAGTGGATTCAATGTCTATGACGTACATAATATATTTTTTAGCGCGGCAAAAAGGTACGGTTCCCGCAACATTTCTTTCACTTTCTTTACTGGGAAGTAAAATATAGAGAATGTCTGAGTATTTACAGCAGGGCTAAAATGGTCACTTTGAAGAATCATGATATGAATCATAATATGATTCATTTTTCTTAAATCGCAAAATGCAACTCTGCTTGTAATTCATTTCTGTATTTTTGTACTGATTTGACATTTGTCAGTTTGACAGTTTTGACAATTCATTTGCTGAATTGATTGAGAGGAATTGCTAATGTGAGCATTTTAGCCTCGCTGGATTCAATGTCTTTGAGAAACATATTTTTTAGCGCGGCAAGATGTACGTTTACCGCAACATTTCTCTACAAAGTTGCAACATCAGTAAGGTGATCTTTAGCTCTTTATATGCGCTATATATCTATCACATATCGCTTAGTATGACGAGCTATAAAAGTGAATTTATACCATCGTATACCATTTCTGGTTTTATATGCTATGGCGCCATAAGTCGTGGGTTATATGGCGCTTAGTTTAGGTTAATTTAACCGAATTCAAAAAAGGAGGTTAGATGTTCACAGACTCGCAGTCAGCTAAATCAATCTGCTTTTTGATTGAATGACTAGCGAATTTGTTGAATGAAACTATTTTACTGAATGACTAAAGAACAACTCGTCAAGTCGTTGACTGTCAATTAAATTATTCAATTTCAACCATTATCGTGTTGAAAAAGTAACCTTCCTTCCGTCCTTTCCCGGGAATCAAAGTAATTACATACTAAACAGCAAAATCGGTTTAGCGGTTTGGGCTTGAATAACAGACAGACAGATACACTTTCGCTTTTATAATATTTATATGAATTGGTAAAGTGCTCCAAGGCTTTAAAGTTTAAATTAACGTGGGCGGTGGCGGTGCTCGTAAAGGAGAACTGTCAAAAATGACGTTTTTGTATGATGGCAGCGTTAGTTCCTTTTTTCGCCACGTTCATTTAAAGTCTTTTCGAGCCGTAAGTTGTAACTACTGTACACAATCGTCGATTGCCCCAATTTCACCCAGCAATCTTCAAATTTCGCGCAACCAACAGGGCTATTTCACTTAGCATGGGAATGAAACACCAAAGACGTACCGACTACGGAGTCGATACAAAATTCGGCTGACTGCCCTCAGTTCGTCGTATCTCATGAATTGGACCGTCGATGTGATAATATAGATGTTGCAGTCATCTGGTTGGGACTGCTATTCGATTGAATGACTAGCGAATTCATTGAATGAAACCATTTAACACCTCCATCGTGGGTATCGCAGACACAATAGATTTTCAATTATTATGCTGCCGCTTGGGGATTGATGGGTAGACTGAAGAGTTGGCCTATGGATTAATTCAATGATTTCGCTAGTAATTTAATCAAATAGCGCATTCAACTAGATGACTACGACATAGACACAGCGATATCGATGTTGAGGCCGGCAACGCACCTGCAACTCTTCTGATGTTGCGAGTGGTCACGGCGACGGTAGTTGCTTACCATCAGGTGACCCGTTTACTCGTTTGGCCATTAATTTTATAAAAAAAAAACTGAAAATATATTGGACGTAACCAGGGACGAAAACAAGGTAGAATCCATACTAATATTGTAAATGTGAGAGTGTGTCTGTGTGGTGTGTCTGTCTGTCTGTCTGTTACCTCTTCACTCCCAAGTGCTGAATCGATTTTGATACAATTTGATATGTAGATAGTTTGAGTCCTGGGAAAGGACATATGATAGGTAGGTACTATTTAATGCTACCCGTTATAGTTAATGGTAAAGATTAATTCTCATTAAGTCATTTAAAAATATTTTCAACTTAAAGGCATCTTATAATTTATTACGATCTTAATTGCAAAAAAAGCTGTATCATCCTCATTAGGTTTTATCGCTAATTTAAATGTAAATTATAAATTATTATCTCCTAATTTTATTACTGTTTTTGTGGCAAAAGAGATGTTCCTATAAGACCACGGTACCAGTTTCCTTATTTTTGTTTAGCCCAAGTTTTGACTTTATTTTTGTATGTTTTACTAAAAGGCCATCCAAATCCATACTAATATCATAAATGCGAAAATGTGTCTGTCTGTCTGTCTACTATGTCTCCACGCTAAAATCTCCTTACCAAAGCTGAGGTATGCAAATTCTTTGATTCCCAGGAAAGGACATAGTATACTTATTATCCCGAAAAATATATGTACGGTTCCCGCGCGATAGTTGAATTTTGGCGCAAAGTTAATAATATTATTGGCGTGACCTAGTATGGTGTTTTGTGTTGTCACTTGCCAGACAAAGTCAACGGACATGAAAACTTATCGGGTCCTTTCTCAAGACTTAAAGTATCTTCATACTAAATTTCAGCAAAATCGGTTCAGCGGTTCGGGCGTGAAGATGAGACAGACAGACAGACAGACAGACACACTTTCGCATATTTTATAATATTAAGTATGGATGGTAGCAGTTTCCTTGTTTTTGTTTTGCCCAAGATTTTGAATTTATTTTTGTACTAGATGATGCCCGCAACTTCGTTTATCGCGCGGGAACCGTACATTTTTCCCGGATAAAAACTATCCTATGTCCTTTCCCGGGACTCAAAGTATCTCCATGCCAAATTTCAGCTAAATCGGTTCAGAGGTTCGAGCGTGAAGAGGTAACAGACAGACAGACGGACAGACAGACAGACACACTTTCACATTTATAATATTAGTATGGATGTCTTATTAAAAGGCCATCCATACTAATATCACAGCTAATATTATAAATATAAGAGTGTGTCTGTCTGTGTGTTACCTCTTCAAACCCAAAATTTTGCCGTTGTGGCGGCTAAGCTACTGGTCCGATTTTAACAAATGAGGTGTCAATATAATATTAGTATCAACAATACCGTGGATGGCATAGGCTATTTTTCAACATTTTGTATTTTAATCGCGCGGGAACCGTTCATTTTTAATGATAAAAAGTATTATGTGTCCTTTTTGGGACTCAAAGTAGCTCCATGCCAACTTTCAGCAAAATCGATTCAGCGGTTTGGCGTAAAGATGTAACAGACACAAAGACAGCCAGACACATTTTTTTATTATTATATCAGCTATAATAAAACATCGATGTCGTTCGAATTGTTTCTGTGTGATCGCCCCGCTATCGCTGCACCGCGACGTGACTCGCAAGCTTATTAAGCGCCGTAGGCTCAGTGGTTAGATGGTAGGGTCGGGGGTTCGAACCTGAATAATAAAAATGTGTTTTTAAGCCTTTCACGCTGATACGGTCAATAATAATAATAATTTTACTAACGTATATCGTATATAACTACACATTATAACTCGATAGCAAATATTTTATGACTTACTAGCTGTTGCCCGCGACTTCGTCCGCGTGGACTTTAGTTTATACCTAGTTGTTCCCGTACATCGATATCATAAAAGTATATTGTGTCCGGCTTCGCCCGCGTAATTTAGGAATGCCAAGGAAATCGTACATTTTTCCACAAAAAAAAGAAACCTATGTCCTTTCAAGCGGTCTATTCTTCATGTGTGCCAAATTACATAAAAATTGCTACAGTAGTTTCTTAAGATCTCCGTTTTTTCCACATTTTCCTCTATTTCTTCGCTTCTATTAGTTGTAGCATGATAAAATATAGCCTATAGACTTTCTCGGTATACATATGGGCTATCTAACACTGAAATAATTTTTCAAATCCGACCAGTAGTTCCTGAGATTAGCGCGTTCACATAAGCCCTTTCAAATAATTTCCTTCCGTTTTTTCCCACATTTTCCACTTTTTATTCGCTCTTATGAGTCGTAGCGTAATAAAATATAGCATATAGCTTTTCTCGATAAATGAACTATCTAATACTGAAAGAATTTTTCAAATCGGACCAGTAGTTCCTGAGATGAGCGCGTTCAAATAAGCCCTTTCAAATATATTTCCGTTCCGTTTTTTCCACATTTTCCTCTATTTCTTCGCTTCTATTAGTCTTGGCGTGATAAAATATAGCATATAGCCTTCCTCAATTAATGGGCTATCTAGCACTGAAAGAATTTTTTAAATCGGATCAGTAGTTTCTGAGATTAGCGTGTTCAAACAAACAAACTCTTCCGTTTTATAATATTAGTATAGATGAGTACGTGTTTTCCCCCGAGAGCGAGACAGCACTTCAGTCCGGACCAACGCCTACAACTCTACAAGGCGCAAGTTCGGCCTCATATGGAATATTGTTCTCATCTCTGGGCAGGGGCGCCAAAATACCAACTGCTCCCTCTGGATCGTATCCAACGAAGGGCCGCTCGATTTGTTGACTTTCATAGTGTTTCAAGCAGCTTGGACCCCTTGGAATTGCGCCGAGATGTAGCTTCACTCTGCATCCTCTATCGGTTGTATCACGGGGAGTGCTCTGAGGAATTGTTCGGAATCATACCACCTGCAACTTTTCGCCATTTTCCCACGCGAAAAACATACCATCTTCATCACCTTGATAAGTGGCAGTCTTCCACAGTGAGTTTTTCGCGTAACTTTCTGCGTAGAGTGTAGCGTAAGAGCGTATTCCCTCTCAAAAGGCCGGCAACGCACCTGCAGCTCTTCTGATGTTGCGAGTGTCCATGGGCTCGTTTGCCCCCTTATTTAATAAAAAAAGGGTATCTCCATACTAAATTGCATCAAAATCGGCGCAGTTTTTAGGACACACTTTCGTATAGTATAGTATCACTAGATGCCGCAAATCCGCCGCGTCAAAATTCGTTTATCGCGCGGGAACCATACATTTTTTCGGGATGAAAAGTATCCTATGTCCTTTCTCAGGACTCAAAGTATCTCCATACCAAATTTCAGCTAAATTGGTTCAGCGGTTTCGGCGTGAGATGGTAACAGACAGATAGACAGACAGTGTGTATGACACTTTCGCATTTATAATATTAGTAAGTATAGTAAGTAAGTAAGACTTGGCAGTAAGTACTTTAAAATCCGGTTTCGAAAAATAAACGAATTAAAATCAGAGTAAATTTTCAAGTCGGACCAACTTCAACGAATCTTAAGATCTGTCATGTACGAAAATTTCCAGAATTACATTTTATTTGATACACATATGATATGTTCTGAAACACAACCCAGTAATAGCCAATGCTCAAGGCGACGTGTATTCGACGTCATATTATTTATTTATAGTAATACAAATGTGACGTATTACAATCACATACCAACAAACTCATACACGTCAATCCATGAATCCACTGGCGTATATTTCGGAACAAATAAAAAAAAGCCGGTGCAATCCATGGATACTAGTATTATAAAAGCAAAAATTTGTGTATCAGTCTGTGTGTATGTATCCTCTTCATACCCAAAACCTCTAAACCGTTTAACTGTGTATGGAAATACTTTGAGTCCCCGTAAAGGGCATAGGATACTTTTTATCCCGAAAAAATGTACGGTTCCCGCGCGATAACGGTTGGCGCAAGTCGCAAGTCGCAACGGAGTTGCGGGTGTCATTTGGTAACTTAAGATATGACTTTGTTGGGATGTTATTACGTCTATAATACAATTATACATAACACTTATAAATACATACTTATTATAATAATTCTACATCTCAACAGTGGCACACCAGTAAAATAATATGGCGTCAAGTTCTATCAGAGAAGTTCATTCCTAGGCACATGGCGGACCTACGTAATTTGGTCGCGTTATGTCAAACCCAGCCGAAAGATAACAGCTAATATAGAATTGACGTAATCCGACTAAATGTCGTAGGTCCGTCAACTGCCTGTGAATCAATTTCTTCGATTGTACATGACGTCATGAGCACTGGTAAGTACTGGGTTGCATTTCAGAACATACCTTATCATGTTGGGCTCGACCGGTATTTTAAAAAAAGAATTAATTACTCCACAAAATGATCCAGTTTATATTAAATTGTTGACTAAATTGGATGTGAGGTGGACTTTTTAATGTGTTTTGTTTTAAAACTGTTTTTAAAGGAGTTGAAGAATCGCAGTGGGATCATTCAGGTTAAAAATATTTTGAAATTATCAAAAATATTAAAGAACAGAAATAGACAAGCGTACATTTTTCCGGGACACAAAGTATCTCTATACCAAATTTAATTAAAATCGGCTCAACATTTTCGGTTTGAAGTGGTAACAGACATACAGACGTTTTTCATTTATAACATTAGTATGAGCTATGGATGAACCTTCGGAGTCAAAGATTTTAGATTTGATTGAATACCAAAGCCGAAGTTTTCACTTAGGTGCTCGGGAAATTATTTTCAACAAAATAATAAAAATGCAATAACTTCCATAAATTCATTTCGTATCAACAAATAACAAAATATTATTTTAATAAAAATGTCCAAACATTTTTATTAAAATAATATTTTGTTATTTATTTGTACATTATTAATATCTGTTTTCTCAGAATCACTTAAACTTTATTTCTGAAATGTTGAATTCTGTAAACACAGCTAAGTGCGAATCCGATATTAATACGATAGGTTCCGTGTACACGGCAAAATAATGATTTACGTTATTATGAGCAAAAAGATTTTTTGCGTTGTGGTAAAAAGAAAAATCTATTCAGGTTTTCTTTTTGAAAATTCAACTTGTATAATAAATTAATAATACCTAAATTTCGTTATTTTATTCCAACATTAATACACTTTTGTTCCTAGTTAAATACCATACCGCCCATCTAATATATATAATTCTTCTGTGAGTGTGTATGTCACTGAACTTCTCTCAAACGACTGGACCGATTTTGATGAATTTTTTTGTGTGTTCAAGGGGATCTGGGAATGGGATCCGTTAGATTCACAATTTTGTCCGCTGGACAATGTTTTTTTAATTAATTTATAATTTATTAGTAGTTGTTGATTTTGGAATGTTTTACATTGGATCCGACAGACGGCGCTACCATCACAGTGTCAAATTTTAAATAATATTCGAATTCGAATTTTAATTTTAGTCTGTCCCGACAGTTAGCGCTGCGATCAAATTAAAAAAAAAACTTTATATACTTAATATGGCAAAGAAACGTTTGCCGGGACAGCTAGTTTTATATATAAATTCATACTAATTTTATAAATGCGAACCTCACCTTCACCTCTTCACCTCTAATCCACTGAAACGAGTTGTGAGTCTCGGGAAAGGACAGGATACTTTTTATACCGGAAAATGTGCAGTTCTTGCGCGATAAACAAAATGTGCACGAGAATATCCTACGTGCTTTCCCGGGACTCAAAGTATCTTAATACCAAATTCAAGCACATACAGTCCAGTGGCAACAGACAGACAGACACCCTTTTTAATATTATAATATACTTACTTTATAATATTATATAAAAGTATGGATCTTGCATTAAAATAGTAGAAACTTTTCGATACGGAACACTAAATTCAACTAAAGCACATTCATGCACCCGTAATTTTTCGCAGACGGACAGACACACTTTCGGACTTATAATATTAGTATCCAATTATCCATATTGTTGCATTATAATAAAAACCGTGCGGTAAGGAACCCTAAACACTGAAAAACATTGATGCACCCGTAAGTTTTCGCGGCAAGAGTTATCAAGTTTAGTTGGTATAGTGGCGGCCTAGTGGGCGGTTGTGCTTTGGCCTGTGACGTTTGTGACATTTGTGACGTGTGACGGTGGATTTTGTGACATTTTGTAACGATTTGTGACGGGATATTTTGATTCCAGTGAGGTGAGTTTTAATATAATATATTTTTTTTTATTAAAAATGTTGTCTAAATAGTTGATTATTATCGCTCAATATTTCATGAAAAACAAAGATAATAAGTACTTTTATTTTAGACTTTTAAAAATATGTAAAAAATAAAAATCAAGATCTAATAAATTAGAAATAAACTTTTGATTTTTAAAATGAAATCTCCTATCATTATTTTTATTATCAGACATCTGTTGTTATTATATCAATAATATAATAATGAAGCATAGCTTAATTATTTTGAAATCAATAATAATTTTGAGTATACTATATTTGTATAATTATTACCATTATCCTTTTGTATCACACGCAACAAGTTGTCAAAGTTTTATCAAAATCATTTATATACAACTTAATTAAATGAGACCAAATATTTTTTCTTTTTATGAACGGATACAGGTAAAAAGGTTTAATGACTGGCTACTAGAGTAGTTTTTGTTTTTTTTCCTGTATCTGATCGAACCTTTTTTAAAAGGAAGTGGTATTTGCCCTGTATTTTGGTTTTTGTAATGATATCCATAGGAAACGGGTACCGGCTTCCTATTCTTATGGATATTATAAATTACAATAGTATTTTTTCTTTATATTAGTCTTTATCGAGACAATCTCGTTAAAAATGTTTTCCATATTATAGGATTGTACGCATTTTTAATAAAAGGATTGGAATTTGGATGAGTTTTGTGGGAAAACAAGCCTAGATTTTATACCTAAGAAACTGTGAATTTTTAGTATTATGTTTTATGTATGTTTTAGCTTTCTTTTAAATCCGAGTAAAGCTCGGTTTTCCAGATTAATAATGGGAGGAAGGTAAAACAATGGATCTACACGATTTAATAACGTATAAAACAAGGAAGTCTTTTAAATATAGGATTCTGTTTTTTTTTGTAGTTTAAATCATAAAACCCCACCACGTAATCCTAGTCCACCGATCGCTCTAGCATTTTCCCGAAATTTAGCGCGAAACACAGACGTATAATTAATTGTGCTAGGGCCATGATAGTTGTAACTTGTAAGTATTATATCTCTGGCTAGGGCTTTTGATGAACCTCTCGTCTTTTCACCATGATGAAGATGATGTCATTAATCCATGGGATTCTATCGAAGTCCATAAACAAATGGCTTCCAACAAAAAACCCATAATCTATGGCAAGGAGTACGGGAACACACTACAAACTTAAGTATCATAGTATTTTTAAAAACATGAGCGATGATAGACCGTATATCGAAAGGCATAAAAGCGAAGCTTCATTTCACGTGAGGCAACATAAATTGGTTTTTATTGCTACTTTATAGCGATCAATATAAACTTTATTGCCTCCAACATAAGGCTTATATTCGTTAAATCAATTGTCTTGTCTACGATAATTCAAAACGAGTTTGTGAGATGAATCCATTGGAAAATAGACTCTAGTAGCAACACTTAAAGTTGTTTTTACATTGGCAATATTAAGGTGACTTTTTATATAATCAGGTTTTGATAATTAGAGCAGGTGTTTAGTTCGGGATTTTTTGTCTCGTTTTTCTTACGAGATAGAAAGAGATAGTAGTATATTTACATTGCAAGTAATTTTATATGAATATTGGAAACAGGTCTAAGCTAGTTTTAGTCTAGAATTCCAGGCGAATCTGTTTTTGTACAATTCTGCCATATTTAAAAATGCAGATTAAAAAATTCTAAGAAATAATTAATGCAAAATTTTGCTTATACTAGGCATTGTTCAGTTTGTTTTTTTAAAGGGCTGGCGTTTTTTTTTTGACATTAATTTTATTTTTTAAAGTTAAAATGAAATGAGAATAATATTATGCTCGTACATCCAAAAACCCTACTTTGAACGAAGTTCAAAAGAAAAGATAAAAAACCCACAACTTGTCATTTTGAGAGGATATTATGAGCTGACACCAATTACAAACGATTGTAAATATTATGGGTCATGTACACTGTCTAGCTCTAGTTGTTATTGTCTATTTCAGGAAAAAAATTACGGTCCCACGTGATATTTATTTCAGAAGTTCCGGAAATTTTCTAGTACTTACATTTTTGTTACATATTATAACTGAATATCATCATATTTAAAAGTAGAAGAATAATAAAAATTTAATGAAGTTTTTTCTGTCCTAATGCACATAGCCTAATAGCCATATACTATCTAAAATACCACCTACAATAAAGTCATAATAAGCCAAAATGTCATAATAATGCTCTGTCAGAACTTGATAAGGACGCTTAATCGGCTCTTTGACTATTTGATGAGCAATCAATATAGTCCAGGAGTTAGCTGCGTAAAACAAATTATCTTGTGTATTGCATAATTAATTTGACATTATTACTTGTATCGTCATTTAATGGTAATTAAACATTTTTAAATACCAATTGCTCGCAACTCCGTTGCGCCAAAATTCGTTAATCGCGCGGTAAAAATACATCTTTTCGGGAAGAAAAGTATAATAATTATGTCCTTTCCCGGTACTTCAAGTATCTGCAAGCCAAATTTCATCAAAATCGGTTTAGGTTTAAGCGTGAAGTGGTAACAGACAAACAGACCGACAAACAGACACACTTTCGCATTTATAATATTAGTAGGTATGAAAGTACGGATGTATTAGCTGGAGATATCTAAAACGTATTTTTATACCGTTAAATTCACGTTTTGAAAAAGACAGGATAGACAACTTTTGATGTAAAGAACTTGCAGACAACATATTTAAGCTTCAGATATTCCTGTCCCATAGTAATTTATTTATTACCTCCGATTCTAAATTGTTATCCATACTAATATTAAAAATGCGAAAGTGTGTCTGTCTGTCTGTCTGTCTCAGTCCGTCTGTCTGTTACCTCTTTTGCTGAAATTTGGTATGGAGATACTTTGAGTCCCGGGAAAGGACATAGGACACTTTTTTATCCCGGAAAAATGTACCGTTCCCGCGTGATAAACAATTTTTGTCGAACCGGAGTTGCGGGCGTTATCTAGTATGCAAATATTTTTGCATATAACGCATAATTTATTTTGAAAAGTTTGTCAATCTTTTATTTAGTTAATTGGAAGGTCACTAGAATAACTAGTATTTATTAGTTATAAACTTTAGCTCGTCAAAAAATACAAAAAAATTGCAGCTATTCTTATTGTATTTGATATCTATATATATAAAAGAAAGTGGTGTTAGTTACACTACTTATAACTCAAGAACGGATAAACCGATTTGGCTGAAAATTGGTGGACAGGTAGCTTAGAACCAGGAAAAGGACATAGGATACATTTTGTCCCGGAAAAATGTACGGTTACTGCACAATATACTTTTATGATTTGCGCGTAAACTATTCAATCGATTTTGATGAATTTTGGTATGGAGATACTTTGAGTCTCGGGAAAGGACAAGGGATACTTTTGGTCCAAGAAAATGTACGGTTCCCGCACAATAAACTTTTATCTCAAGAACAGATAAACTGATTTGGCTGAAAATTGGTAGAGAGGTAGCTTAGAACCAGGAAAAGGACATAGGATACACTTTGTCCCGGAAAAATGTACGGTTACTGCACAATATACTTTTATGATTTGCGCGTAAACTATTCAATCGATATTGATGTATTTTGGTATGGAGATACTTTGAGTCTCGGGAAAGGACAAGGGATACTTTTGGTCCCGGAAAATGTACGGTTCCCGCACAATAAACTTTTGTGATTTTCGCCTAAACTATTCAGTCTATTTTTATGAAATTCAGTATGGAGATACGTTGAGTCTCGGGAAAGGACAAGGTATACTTTTTGTCCTGGAAAATGTACGGTTCCTGCACAATAAACTTTTATGATTTTCGCTTAAACTATTCAGTCTATTTTTATGAAATTCGGTATGGAGATACTTTGAGTCTCGGGAAAGGACAAGGGATACTTTTTGTCCCGGAAAATGTACGGTTCCTGCACAATAAACTTTTATGATTTTCGCTTAAACTATTTATATCTATTTTGATGAAATTTGGCATGAAGATACTAATTTTAAACTATTGTTTTCTTAATTATACCAATTCGAATTAAATATGATTATTTAATTCGAATTGGTATAATCTTTACTTTAATAAGACGTTGTCCTGTCTTAACGATGATTCGTTAAGACAGTACAACGTCTGTCGGGTCAGCTAGTCTATAATATATTCTGCTATCATATTAAATTATATCTGTTTGAAAGAATTAATGAAATATTAAACATTAAAGTCGTCGGGACTTAAATTTGCCAGACGCGTTTACTTGTCATTTCAGACGTTGTAAATATCATGCCTGATTCTGCCGTTTTGTTTTTAAGTCATCTGGCATTTTTAGAGTGTATTTTTTTAAAGTTTCTATGACACGGCAAAAACACATCCACCGCTCGGCCTATTTTAAGCGTGACACAGGGGATAATGGGGAATATCGCACCACGTTATTACTACGTCATATCTCACTAATCTCAGTATAAATTTATTCAGTAGAATAATTGTGTGTGCTCTTGAAATCAAAATAGCTAAATAATTTATTGATTTCCTCCATGGACCTATAAAAAAGGCGGGCGGAGTCCCACCATACACAAAACTGTGTCCTTCAGAGTCGGCCAGCTGACTGTATGTACACGGTCCGCACGCACACATTATTACGCTAGTCCATACCATTTGACAGGCGTCAGAATGTGTGCGTGGCCGACTCTGAAGACGTTCTGTGTATATTAAGACTCCGTAGTCCGTCCGCCTTTTTTTCTACGTTCATGATTTTCTCTATAAAAATAATATTACTTATGACTTGTATAATGATTAATGAGGGTTGGGTAAATCATGTTTTGTTATTATTTGGGGATCTCTGTCATAACCAGTTTTAAGTTTGTAAATTAAAAGCTGTTGAGTGTTGACACATCTCTTCTCTAGATATTATATTATTTTCTATTTTTTTTTGCACATTTTTATCTACTTCAAACTTATAACAAATAAAGAATACCTACATAACATAGCTATTGACAGAAAAATATAAGTACCTGTCCTACCTAAATCGATATTTACAGTATAATTATTATTTTTAACAAAAAATTAAAACCGACTTCCAAGGTAAAAACAATAATAGCATCCTTATAATATGAACTAAAAAGTATTAAATAATAATTATTCCTATCTAATGGTGCCTTTTTCCGAATTCGGCTAAAACTCAACTATTTCTGTACTCAATCTTCATCATTTTGAAGTCGGTACCAGATGAATCTTTAGTTCTCTGACAGAATATTTGAAACTTTTGGAACTGGCACCGACTTCAAAATTATGAAGATTGAGTACAGAAATAGTTGAGTTTTTGCCGAATTCGGAAAAAGGCACCATTAGATAGGAATAATTATTATTTAATACTTTTTAGTTCATATTTTAAGGATGCTATTATTGTTTTTACCTTGGAAGTCAGTTTTAATTTTTTGTTAAAAATAATAATTTAACTCTTTTTAGTTACCTAGTAAGCCATCGCGTACTATACGTAGAATAATACACCTGTATAATATTATTCTACGTAGGTATCTTATTACAGTCACACTTACAAAATATAATATCAGCTGCAGCCTGCAGATAATTTTAAACAATATATTAATTAAAAATCGAAGTGAACACGTGTGGCACACGTTAGGCTGGCACTCGCTCGACTTGTCGCACACGCCTCGCACTGTATAGTGTTGCATAGTACGGTAGCTGTACCCGGCCCGCGCCGCGCCGCCGAGCCGCGGCTCTCGCGACTAAACGCGATGCAAAAGGTTGAAATTAGGTTGTTTTCCAGAATATCTCGGCGAAGTGAGACAAAATGTTACATGGTCGAAGCAACTTTAACTTCTCAGAAGTAATGTCAGTTAATGTGTGCCTTATGCTCTGGAGATAAGGTTGAATTTGGTGACATTGGTGACCCTGACTTGGTAATGATGATTATAATGATGATGATAATGATGATGAATGTAATTTGCATAGTAGCATATGCTTTCAGTTCTTAAAACAGCGCCTAAACTCCCAAACTTGTATGTATAAGGAATCCGGAGTTCTCTTAGTATCTTCGGAACCATAGTCTACCTTGGTGCAAAATCTTGCGTTTTGGTAGCATATGCTTAGGATGCATCTTATGAAACCAATATAACCAATATGAAACCAATTTCCATATAAATTTCGAGGAGTTCCCTCGATTACTCATGGATCCCATCATCAGGTCACCACTTTTGTGAACATGGTACCAAATTGGAGTGAAACCTAATACAACAAAACAAAAATTTCGAAAATCGGTTCACAAACGGCGGAGTAATCGTTGAACATACAAAAAAAAAAATATCCACAGCCGAACATATAACCTCCTCGTTTTTTGGAAGTCGGTTAAAAACTGGTCATGCAACTCCAAAGATTTGGCATGGAATTATTTTGAGTTCCACAAATGGACCATTGTTCTACCGGAAAAATGTACGGTTTACAAGATATATAAATTTCAGCAACAGCAAACATGTGAGTTTCTTTAAAAATAGTCCACAAAATAAGAATATCATTATTTTGCTCGTTACGTTGAAAATTCTGACAGCTGTCACGGTGCGACCAGCGTAAGAGGGCCCCTTAGAAATTGTTACGTCATTGCGACTTATTGGGTGTCACGTCTCAGGATATGCTGGTAATTGGGCGCGAATTTTGGCAATATGTAAGGTTATTTTCTTAATTATTTGAGACGTTGCTAGCAAAGGTCGCGCCGCGCGCGGTAACCGTACAGTTTGCCGAAATAAAACCGCGATTGACAACATCTGACACTTGATTGTCAATCACGGTTTACATAGAAAATGACAAGTTTTTGACAGGGGGTCAATGACCGCTACCGCCGTGTTTCGCTGAGTACAGTATAGATGACGCCCGCAACTCTGAAAAAATTCATTTATCGAGAGGGAACCGTACATTAAGCCGTCATCAATCAAAATAATTAATTATTCACATAAGTCACAAACAATATAACTTACTCACATAGGTCACACATTAATATTTCCTTTTTCCGGGACTCAATCTATCTTCATTACAAAATTCATCAAAATCGGCTTAGCGGTTTAAGCGTGAAGTGGTAAAATGCAGACATTACAGTCATTTTGGGTAACTTTGAATTGCGGTTTTAACTTTGAACAATACATTTTTATAAATTTTTGTATGTGTTCAAAGTTAAACCGCAATTCAAAGTTACTCAAAATGAGCTTACACTTCTGAACTTATAATATTAACCCGTCAAGCCCCATACGAGCACCGGTATAATCGCGACAACAATAGAATACAATAGCATTTCCAAGAATCCCCGATCGAAGGATATAAAATTATAGATATTATAAATCCTAAGGAGATGCTGAATGTATGCTTGAATTTTAATAAATTGGTTTTACTTTGGAAGCTGATATCATGAGTATAATACACAAAAATAGAAAATTTAAAACGGGGAAAGGAATGTCGATATACTGAAGATTATTACTGTATTTTTATTATAAATTTGTAGCTTTCAAATTATGAGTTTATAGGGCTTGAAATACGGTAAATTACGATATCTCCGGAAAGAACGCCCTTAAGGGGTACCAGGGTTTTAAAATGCTTTCAAATTTGACACCAATTTTGTTGACACCGCGCGCTATAAACTGAAGTCCACGCGGACGAAGTCGCGGGCAACAGCTAGTATTCCATAAAGCGTCATGTAGGTACTAAAGATCTGTGTATCATCTCATGTTACACAAAATATGTTAAAGGAGAACAATCAAAATGCAGACAGTTAATTTAATGTGAGTCATTGTAAAGTTGACTCCAAATTACTCATAACCATGACAATAAGAGTGCAAACAAACAACTTATGAGTAAGGGCTCACGGGCACACGGGCCACCGGCCACGGCCACAAAACGCCGCTACTATTTCCTGTAGTTTTCATATATTTTTTGACGCCGGTGGCCGCCACACGCTACAACGATTCACTTTGCGACCAATAGACTAGCTCAGGGGCCCCCAATCTTTTTTAGCCTGCGGCGCACTTACAAGTCAATATTTTGTCACGGCGCCCTACTTTACCTAGCTATTACAAAATAGGTAATAAGTACATAAATAAACACCTTTAATTATTAATTATAATATTTAGATTAAGTAAGAAAATAACAATAAACAAGTATTTAATTATCTGCCTGCTTTATATAATTCATATTATAATTTAATTTTATAATATTTGTGGTTATGGATACAAGATACTGATGGAGGATCGACTCGCGGCGCCCCTCTTGCCTTTCCGCGGCGCACAGTTTGGGAACCCCTGGACTAGCTTAAAACGGCGTTTGTGGCTATCGCGTGTGAGCTGTGGCCCGTGTGCGGCGACACTAAGTGACGCCCGCAACGGAAAAATTTCATTTCTCGCGCGGCAACCGTACATTTTTGCTTGAAACGTATCCTTTGTCCTTTCGCGGGGCTCTAAGTATACGCTAGGTATAACAGACAGACAGACAGAACATATGCCATACATACTTTCGCATTTATGTATGAATTTTAAATCTTTTGTTTTAATTTGGGGGCTGTTGAAATTCCGAATTCAACATCATTGATGCGACTTCTATATTTGAGACGTCGATGGCTAAGCCTCAACTCAATTCTGATAATTGATTTAAAATTTCCGCCCCGACGGTCAAATACTTCACTATTAATCAGGCCAGTAGTTGATTCGATCTTAATTATTCATAAATTGATTATGTTAAGCAACGTGAGTCGGATCGTTTCTGGATGGGTGACCGCGTTTAGCGCGTACAACTTTAAGAAGAGATGGCGAAACAGAAGGAAGCAATCCATACTTCCATACTATACAAGATATAACAATACTAAGTGATAAGTGTTAACACTTTAGGGTGTGTATGTGTTCCTTATACTATAAGAGTTCACTGTGAAAGAAGCAGCGCTGAAAAAGCATTTTTGTGATTTGTATGGACAAGTGCCCGCGCGTCACGAAATTTTCCATACAAAGGTGAAAAAAAAGTTACTCTTTCAGAGTGGCTACTTTTACAGCGAAATCTTTATAGGTGACCCATACACACCCTAACTAAATTATTTGTTGGTTTGGTTACACCCTGTATACTAATTATTATTACTAATACCTACGAATAATAAAAAATCTAATATTAATAAATGCGGAAATGTGTCTGTCTGTTTGTCTGTTACCTCTTCACGCCTAGATTGGACATAGTTTGAGTCCCGGGAAAGGACATAATATGTTAAATATGATACTTTTATTCCGAAAAAAATGTACATTTTTGCAAGATTACAAGTATCATATCTATACATATAATAAAACTGTAGAAATGAGAATTCTGTACATTAAAGATATTCAAAAAGTAATAAGTGGGGGGTGTCACTACATCGCTATAGAAGCCAAAAATGTAGTTAGATTTTTGTCTGTCTGTCTGTCTGTATGTTTGTTCCAGCATCACACGATAATCACTGATCCGATTTGAATGCGGTTTTCGTAGATATATTTGTCTTCTTCCAACTTAACATCTGGTGTATAATTTTTTTCCCCCCACCCCTCTAAGGGCCTGTTTCACCGCTTCCTGATAAGGCTATTCACCACTTAATTTGACAGATAGAGTCAGGAAAATCTGTCAAATAACCCTATCGGGCACCTTATCAGGAAGCGGTGAAACAGGCCATAAGGGTACAAAAGAGGGGGTCAGATTTTGTGTCAAACTTTTTTCTTTAACATGAAAACTACTGATCCGATTTGCAAACGGTTTTCGCAGATAATATATTTGTCTTCTTTGAACTCAACATCTGATACAAAAAAAATCCCCCCCACCCATCTGAGGGGGGTCCGATTTTGTATCAAACTTTTTTCTTTAATGGACTTACTTCATATTATTTACTGTGTTTTTCAACTTAACATTTGGTGTATAACATTTTTCCCCCCACCCCTCTTAGGGGACAAAAGAGAGGGCAAGATTTTATATCAACTGATGAAGTAGAAATACTTTATATGGCAAAAGAACGTTTGCCGGGACAGCTAGTTATATTAATATGTCCTTTCCAGGAACTCAAACTACATAATAATAACTCCATACCAAACAGCGGTTCAGTTTCGGCGTGCAGAGGTAACAGACAGACAGACAAACAGACAGATACACTTTCGCATTTATAATATTAGTATGGATTGAAGACTTTCACTACACCGATTTTCTATGAGGCCGTAGTAATATTTTCGATATAAGCTAGGATATATTTAAACTGTGTGTCATAGCATAGCAATTTCCTATCGAAATTGTCTATACAGGAAGTTGATGTCGGTAGAAAATGGGCTATACACAGTAAAACATCATACAGTACAGTCACTCAGACTAAAACTTAAACTCGCTTAACAAAGATTTAGAGTAAGTGCGGCTTTGAAATCCAACTTTTTCAGGACAGAAATTAATATATTTATGTACAGTAAGACTGTTTAGCTGTAGACGTTTGACAGCTCCATACTAACCTAACATTAATTCAGTACACGTCATTCTATAGCAATTTCAGCATTTCAGCATTCTATAGCTGTCGAAATTTGATTTTTATTATAATGACCAGCGGTACTAAAATGGTTACATTTAGCAATTCCTCTCAATCAATTCAGCAAATGAATTGTCAAAACTGTCAGACAGACGAATGTCAAATAAGTACGAATTACTAGACATGAATTTCTAGCAGATAAATCATTTTGCGATAAAAAAAAAATAACCATAATTTTATGATTCAGAAATCATAATATCATTCACAAAAGCGACTATTTTAGCCCCGCGTTTTACAACATCTGAAATGAAATAACGAATATTAAATGAAAAGTTGCAAGTGACTATTTTAGGCCATTTGGGAATTATGTTCTTACCTACGCGTAGTCCACGCGTATACTCTATATTATCATGAAGTTATTCTACTGTATATAATGACATTGTGCTATCAACGTGTATTGACTATTGGGAAGTTATTTTATGTGAAAATATGCAATGTGATGCTGAGAATTGCCATTACATAGTAAAAGTTAAGGATATAATATAAGCACTCAAGTTTTTACTATACTATTTAGCTATCCAGATTTATATTATGTCACCAGATGGAGCCCGCAGCTCCGTTGCGTGGAAATTCGTTTATAGCACTGAAACCGTACATTTTTCCGGGATAAAAAGTATTCTATGTCCTTTAACGGATCTCAGTTTATTTCCCAGGGTTCAGAGGATTGTGCGTGAAAAGTTAAGTGACAGACAGACATCCTTTCGTTCGCACTAATATTATTAATGCGAAAGTGTGAACTCTTCACGCCCAAACCGCCGAACGGATTTTGCTTAGAGGCATGGAAATACTTTGAGTCTCGAGACAGGGCATAGGACACTTTTTATCCCGAAAAATTTTACGATTCCCGCGGAAAAACGAATTTTGTCGTCATAAGGCGTCATAGCTAGTTAAATTAAAATAATGTATATATTTTTTACGCCAATCAAAGGCGTAGTAAGGCTATTTTAAAAGCAGCCTATCTCGTGGCTCGTTATACACTCCGAACTGACAAACATAATTGTAATTGCTATATCGTGAGGATAGACTATCTGCATAAAGGAGATTTTACACTATCGAAGATTATTATTTTTAACAAAAAATTAAAACCGACTTCCGAGGTAAACAATAAGTAATAAAAAGTATTAAATAATTAATTACTCTTTAATAGTTCCTCTTTCAGAATTCGTCTAAATCTCAACTATTTCTGTACTTACATACTATAGTCTTCATTATTTTGAAGTCGGTACCAGCTAATTTAATCGTGAGTTAATCAATGTCAGAATATACTAGGCTGCTTTTTATGTATCCGGAACTGGCCACTTACAAGAACAATATTCAAAAAGTAATTACAACATTTGAAAATAGAACTCTTTGGTTGAAGAATACATTTTGTTTCATGTGACTGTCAATTATTTTTCCATTGTGGCGTCATTATGAAAATTGCGTGTCTTCATTTGCCATGGATTTAACGCGTGAACATTTTCGTGAGTGTTCATAGATCATTTTCCGATTTAGGGATCCGTTTGTGAAATATTAAGTTTTAAAGTGGAAAAAATCGTTAGAGTCCAGTGTCCCCCTCTTCTACCAGCTAAACGGTTGGTTCTGGAAATGTGAAAAAATTCACGGGGGTAGGAAATATGCTGAATTTAAAAGGAAAACTATCACGGCTAAGAAGACTTCATAAGTTATTGAGTAATAGTCGATCAACTAAAAAAAATGTATTCGATGAAGTATAAAGGAAATTTTCATTCAAATTCCTTTGAAAGTAACTGAGATGATGTTGTTACTAGTGTAAAACACGTTATAAATGTACGTTCATTGACCATAAAAAAATTTCAAAAACTAGCGGTACTACGGAACCCTATATTGCGCGTGGCCCGAACCGCACTTGGCCGGTTTTTTCTCTATAATATCAATAATCATAAGAATTAACCCTTAAAAACTATCAAGCGTCAAGCTTATAATTTCAATCCTTTCTGTCTTAATGTGAAAATAATTTGTAGTTCTTATTGATATAATGTTGAGTTCTACGTATGTGCTTGCTTCCAAGCTGTGATTTTGTTTCATTCTTTTTCTATCAGTTATGTTTACTTGGTATTTTTGATTATTACTTGCTGTTTTGCTTAGGCGCATATTGAAGTTTTTGTTGCATTAGAAAAACTAATTTGAAGTAAGCCTTTTGTCTACAGGGTGTAACAAATCTAAGTGATAATACTTTAGGGTGTGTGCATGTTCCTTGTAGAGAGTTCACTGTGAAAGTAGCAGTGCTGAAAGACCAATATTTTTTTCGCTTTTGTATGGGCAAGTGCCCGAGCGTTTCCCCATATGTACAAAAAGTGTTTTTTTTTGTCTTTCAGCGCTCCTACTTTCACATTGAACTCTCTACAAGGAACACATACACACCCTAAAGTATTACCACTTAGTTTTGTTACACCCTATATTTGTATCAATTAATTTGTACCGAATAATCTATTTACCCATCAAGCCCCATAAGCTCACCGGTGAGCGAGACACAATAGAATAACAATATATTTCCAAGAATCCACGATCGAAGGATTAAAGTACTGGATCGATTTTGATGTAAGTACAGATTAAGATTTAGGTGGGCTATATAATGTTATTATTATTAGCTACTATTATTATTTGCTACTTTTCTTGCTGTAAAATGTAGGGTCCTAGCGGGATTTTCGTCTTGTAAAAATTTTCTTCTTTCATTTTGACACAACACACAAAATATGATAGCTAGTAGCTACATACATTAGCATAAGAAGGGTACCTTACTCCAGAGTAAGTTATTTATTCCAAATTATTACCTATTCGGAATAGGTAAAAAATTGTAATAAATAACTTACTTTTTGTGAGCTATAGTTAATGGAATCAGGCGTTACTTTGCGGAAATCCATAGCTTAAAATTTAGTTTGTTATTATTTTTAGCAATATTCCGCGAAATAAACTTCCACCTTTAAGTAAATGAGTGAGTGCACGCATAGGCATGCGTACAGCACCTCCCTCCTCCCACACTGCCTATGCGTACACTCGCATGCAAGAACTTGCAAACACCACCACCACACAAGCAATAATGTTGGCAAATCCGTGCAAGGCCCCTCACCACCATGCAGGTTGAAAACCTCGACGCGCGTTTCGCTCCAACACCGGAGCATCCTCAGGATGTGGACTCTACGAACAACGTCCGTCACTTGACGGACGTTGTTCGTAGAGTCCACATCCTGAGGATGCTCTATGTGAGGATACTCTACGAACAACGTCCGTCACTTGACGGACGTTGTTCGTAGAGTCCACATCCTGAGGATGCTCCGGTGTTGGAGCGAAACGCGAATATTGCTAAAAATAATAACAAACTAATTTTTTTTTTTTTTTTTTTTTGTGAGCTATTCCGCGCATATTCCAGAGTCTAGACTTATTCCAGAACTCAGAGTAATGGAGTTACAGTGTGCATTCCCTCTAATATCAGTGAGTTCCCACGCGGCGCGTACAATCGATTAGTGGTTTAGGCATTGTCTTCACGGTTTGTCAATGAACACGCTAGACCGGATTAGTATTTTTGTTTAATTGTTTATTGTATAAAAATAAATCATTAAACTCATAGTAATAAAGTTGAAGTATGGTTTGAACGGTAGCTCACGAACCACTGCACTGGATCGATTTTTAACCGACTTCCAAAAAACGAGGAGGTTATATGTTCGGCTGTGGATATTTTTTTTTTTTTTTTTTTTTTTTTTTTTTTTTTTTTTGTATGTTCAACGATTACTCCGCCGTTTGTGAACCGATTTTCGAAATTTTTGTTTTGTTGTATTAGGTTTCACTCCAATTTGGTCCCATTTTCACAAAGGTGGTGACCTGATGATGGGATCCATGAGTAATCGAGGGAACTCCTCGAAATTTATATGGAAACATATGGTGATTTTGGTTTTATGTGAAGTGTACTAAGAATACGCTACCAAAAAGTCAAATATTGGGTCAAGGTATACCATGGTTTCGATGATGCTGAGAGAACTCCTGATTCCTTATAGATACACGTTTGGGAGTTTCGGCGTTGTTTTAAGAACAGAAAGCATAAACTACTATGCAATTCATATTCATCATCATAATCATCATCATCATCATCGTCATCATCATCATTACCACGTCGTGTTAAGCCCACCAATGTCTCATGGCACAGAATAGATAATAGTACAAGGCATAGGTATGGATATACTAATAATAATAATAATTATGTACTGTATAACAATTAACAACACCTGTTTGTTTTTAATACACGGCGGTCGGCGTCGCCGCCCAGTCGAATACCGAATACTTTACTAACTACTTTATATACAGATCGAATATTTTACTACTTTATAAAATTTTAATAGACAAATAGAATTAAAATAAAGTTATTTTAAAAAGAGCATTTAAACAAAACGAAGTCATTAAGTGTCTTTTTAATTAGTTATACTTATTAATCGATAGATGGTGCACTAAGTACCTATCGATGTGAATTCTTGATAACAAGAACAGCTGTCAATAATTATGATAATATTAAATATTATGCTACGCTACATCCTATGCAAGTTTGTACAATTTTTTATCTGATAGATCCTTCGATCGTGGAAAAACGAGACACAATAGCCTTTCTATTGTTATCGCAATCGCCGGTGACCGCTTCGGGCTTGAAGTATTAAAATTGTTAAATTACTTGGCACAATATGTTCACTTCACTGATAATATTATATTATTTTGTGAGTGTGAGTTGTGACTCTTAACAAATTGTAATAAGATACGTAAAATATACGCGAAGATTTATCTACTAGTGTAACTAAAAAGAGTGAAATTATTATTATTTTTAACAAAAATTAAAACCGACTTCCAAGGTAAAAACATTAATATGAACTAAAAAGTATTAAATAATTTTTACTATCTAATAGTGCCTTTTTCCGAATTCGGCTAAACCTCAACTATTTCTGTACTCAATCTTCATAATTTTGAAGTCGGTGCCAGTTCCAAAAATTTTAAATATTCTGTCAGAGGACTGAAGATTCAGCTATTTGGTACCGACTTCAAAATAATGAAGATTGAGTACAGAAATAGTTGAGGTTTAGCCGAATTCGGAAAAAGGCACTATTAGATAGTAAAAATTATTTAATACTTTTTAGTTCATATTAATGTTTTTACCTTGGAAGTCGGTTTTAATTTTTGTTAATTATGTTATTTGTTGCAGACATAGAGTAGACAACGGAGAAGGACATACTTACTAATATTATAAATGCAAAAATGTGTCTGTCTGACCATTTGTCACCTCTTTACTTTTAAACGGCTGAACTTATCTGAATGAAATTTCGTATGGTGATACTTTGAGAGACGAGACAGGAACGCATTTCCAGTAATTTCTAGTATTTCCTATTAGTAGTTGGATTGGCATTTCCTAAGCTATAGTAAAACAGGTATACTTCTGACGCCAATATATATTGGATGAAATGTGTTTATTAAATTATTTGTGAATCTCATTTGTAGTGCCAATCTGCCATCGATGATGTAAAATCGATTCACAAATAAATATCTATTAAACATTTTAAATACTTATTATACTACAGCAGTCTTAAATTAATCCATACTAAAATAATATATGCTAAAGAGTGTCTGTCTGTGTCTCCCTTGCTTTTTCATGCAAACCACTGAACATTGAGTCCTGGGACAAGATAAACTATGGGTAATATAGCCCACACCAAAAAAATGCGCAGTATGTACTATGTAGTTGATTTTCCGTGCCAAGTGTGTACGCAGTTCATAGGAGATTACTTCTATTACTCTGTGAGACAGCCCATCCAACGTATCGATCTGTCTTGAGTGGCAATCAGGTGGTCAATGATCAGCTTGCATTTTTTAACCAAACTCCAAAATAACATTATTTCAACGCAGGAATCGAAGCCAGTACCACTGAATTCAAAAGCCAAACTCTAAACTACATTTTAACAACACATTTCAAATCACCAATCGAGTGAAATAAAACCACAAGATCTAACGGTACCATTAATATTAAGGTGTATCAAATTTTATGAGCATTTATTATAATCATTTTAATACTTAGGCCACTATTGAATTCTCACTATGATACTACGTGTGAGGTCTGGAAGCATTTTAATCAGCGGATCCCCCAGTTATTAAAAACCACCAGGTTACACGGTGTTCGATCTTGTCGACGGCAGGTCAGAACTATAGTCAGGACAAATTAAGGTGGCACCAGCGGTCATTGACCTTTCTAGTCTAGGAGCTATGCGAAAAACACTGGCACTGCATTCTGTTAACTTAAGAATAAAATGGAATTCTTGAACAGAAGAGCTGCAGGAGGGAATACGCTCTTTTCTTGAAGGTTTGCAGGTCGTATAGGTCCGGAAATACTGCTGGTGACAGTTCGTTCCAGAGAAACCGCACGATGGAAGACTGCCACACATCAAGGTGATGAGGAATGAGGATGGTATATTTTTCGCGTGGGTTTTGTGTTCACAATTCACACCGTGTATGTATGCAGAATACGATTTCTGAAATTATGTATGGAGATGCTTTGAGACTCGCGAAAGGACTTAATATGATAATTTTTATCCCGGAAAAATGCACGGTTCCCTCACGACAAACAAATTTTAGCGCAGCGGAGTTACGGGTGTCATCTGGTTATAATCTTAACTTTATGTATTCTTTGACATTTTTATTTTATGTGTGTGGTCGAGCCACAACTTATAAAATTAATCTTTAAGTATTCTGATATCTATATATCTATTACGGAAACTATAATATATCACTTTATTGCCTTACAAATCGAGTTAAACTTGAAATGTGTAAATTATATACTTACTAGATAAACGCCCGCAACTCTGTTGCGCCAAAACTCGTTTATCGCGCTGGAACCGTACATTTTTCTGGGACAAAAACTATCCTATTTCCTTTCCCGGGACTCAAAGTATCTTCATATCAAATTTCAGCAAAATCGGTTCAGCGGTTTGAGCGTGAAGAGGTAACAGACATACATACAGATAGACAGATAGACAGACAGACGGACAGACAGACAGACGGACTGACAGACATACACACTTTCGCATTTATAATATTAGTGTGGAAGTATGGATAAATGCTGTTTAAAAGCTGTCGAATTGCTGTCGGTTATCTGTTTATGAAGAAAAAACAAATCCTTAAAATTATTTCAAAACTACATAGATTGCGCCCGCTAACTAACTAAAATAGCTAACTGCGCCAAAATTTGTTTATCGCGCGGAAACAGTACATCTTTTCGGAATAAAAAGGTTCAGTGGTTTGTACGCGAAGAGGTAACAGACAGACGGACAGACACACTTTCGCATTTATAATATTAGTATAGATTGAAAAACACTTTAACATTAAGGTTCCTGATATTTTTTTATCTGGCTACGATAAAAAAATATTTTCATATCTAAAACTACTGCATCTAACATTTTGTATCTATGACATTTTTTTATTTAAATAAAAATCCGGTTTCTTAATTAGATTTGGATTAAAAACTGACAAATTTCATTACTAGATTTGGTGAATTTCCTAGAAATCTCGCAAACCTGCCAGGAAACCTAAAATATGTTTGACCAGTAAATTATTAATTAATTGATGTTAATTCCACGTCTCTCGTCACTGATTCAACACTGAATGAGGAAAAGGGGAAAATCTTTAGCTACCAGATAGCTGAATCTTCAGTCCTCTGACAGAATATTTAAAATTTTTGGAACTGGCACCGACTTCAAAATTATGAAGATTGAGTACAGAAATAGTTGAGGTTTAGCCGAATTCGGAAAAGGCACTATTAGATAGTAAAAATTATTTAATCCTTTTTAGTTCATATTAATATTATTATTGTTTTTACCTTGGAAGTCAGTTTTAATTTTTTGTTAAAAATAATAATAATTTCACTCTTTTTAGTTACACTAGTAGATAAACCTTCGCGTATATTTTACGTATCTTATTACAATTTGTTAAGAGTCACAACTCACACTCACAAAATAATATAGTATTATCAGTGAAGTGAACATATTGTGCTAAGTAATTTAACAATTTTAATACTTCAAGCCCGAAGCGGGCATCATCTGGTCATAGAATATAGATATTAGACTACTATAGACGAAATGTGTTTCACTATTTCAAGTAATTAATACGATATTCGGGTTCATCAACATCTAACCTTGATCGGACTAGTTTTCGTGAAATCGATCGACTGGTTTCTAATCAACCACAACTCACAACCAGTACCGTCAGCAAAACTGTGATCTTACCCGATTACTATGAAAAATGTAATTTTATATTATGACAGCTATAAATGATAACCCATACTAGTCCATACTAATATTATAAAAGTAAAAGTGTGTAAGTCTGTCGAGGTAACAACCTCTTCACGCCCAAACTGCAGAATCGATTTTATTGAAATTTGGCGAGGAGATATATTTTCATCTAAATTCTAATACATTGTAATTTGTAAGTTGTAACATTACTAGTATAGATGCCCGGTGAACTTCGTATCTTTTCCGTACTAATATAAATATTCCTTGGATTTAACAAATATTTTCCGACTAAAATTATTCAAATCGTTTTAAGCCGTTCGCGAGATTTAGCGGGACTAAGATAATAAGCAATATCAATTAACTACCTCCGTACCAAAAGTGCGACAGACAAACTGACGAATTACATTTTTAATATCAATAATGTACATTTAATTATACATTCTATACACACCATAATAACAACTATAAAACTGTTTTTCTATCGCTACACAAACCACTTCATACCATATTTATTACCAGTAATGACTAGAGCCTAGGCATTCTAACTATTCCTAGGTCTCCTTTTACTGTGGTCGCAAAAAAGGATACTAATTACCACTGCTACTAGTGGTGAGGGATGTAGCCATTCTTTCTTTCTTTCTTTTTCTTCTTTTTTGGCAACTTGACACAACGGATGTGTATGTTGTGCCACAGACAAGGTAAAAAGGTAAGGAATATGGCGGGAAAACCATATTCCTCCTATTATAATTTTCATCATCGTTTTCATGTATCGTCAGGTCTAAAGTCTAGTCAGTCTAAGTAAAAGTCAATACAGTCAAGGAGTCAAGTCGGTCGATTCAGTAAAGTGGTAGACGCTTTACTGAAACTTTCGATGGAGTTTTGGAGGGAACACAAAATAGCACGTTTCTGGATATTACATCACTTTCCTACACTTGTGCATGAACACGAATATCTAATGGTTAATATTCTACCAATATTACACATTAAAAACCCAGCTAACACAATTTTAGGAAAATAATACAAAAACACAACAGCACTTTTTCACATGCCCGCCAAAAATCCATGTAGCCATTCTAATAATTATATTATTGTGTATGTATGTCTGTCTATTACTTCTTTACAATAGAATAACTGAACCGATTTAGCTGAAATTTGGTATGAAGATACTTTGAGTCCCGGGAAAGGACATAGGATAGTTTTTATCCCGGAAAAATGTACGGTTCCCGCGCAATAAACGAGTTTTGGCACAACGGAGTTGCGGGCGCCATCTACTTAGTTCACTATAGTTATTAATTATTAGTGAAGAAACAATTTAACATAATTTTAGAAATAAAATACATATAAACCACGCAACCGTGCGATGCCAGATTTAAAAAGTTTAAAATTTTAATCTCTCTTCCTACTTGTAAGATTGTTCCTAAACCTATATACTTTTTGTTACTTCGTATAAGATTTTACGAGTCTATAAAAGTCAGCTGGTGTGGTTGTGACTTTTTAACCGAATTATAAAAAATCGGCCAAGTGCGAGTCGGACTCGCGCGCGAAGGGTTCCGTACCGGTATAGAGCGAAAGTAGACAAAAACCTTCATTTTATAATTTATTAAAATGTTATTATTAATTATTAAAGTACAAATACTATTAAGTATTTTAGTATTTGTTGTTATAGCGGCAACAGATATACATAATCTGTGAAAATTTCAGAAGTCTAGCTATAGCGGTTCTCGAGTTACAGCCTGGTGACAGACAGACGTACAGACGGACAGACGGACAGACATCGAAGTCTTAGTAATAGGGTCCCGCTTTTACCCTTTGGGTACGGAACCCTAAAAAAGGTTCTATGTTCGTTCACATTTTTGAAATTAAAACTTATTTTTCGGCTTTTCGCACTTTCTTGGAGTAAATAAAAAAAATGTTTATTGCACGGGAACCGTACATTTTAGGGCTAAAAAACAAAGATTTCCCGGGACACAAAGAATCTCCATACCAAATTTCAGCAAAATTGGTTCAGCGGTTTGGGCGTGAAAAGGTAACAAACAAAGAAACTTTCCCATTTGTAATATTTATTATGATATACTTAGTAAATAATTGGACCTATAACCTATTATACTGAACTCAAATTATACTAAATAAAACTCGTTTTTAATAGTTTTCTCTTAAGTGTTTCTTTAAGTATCGGCTTTTTATAGAAATGATAATCTTGGTATCTTATTAACATAATAATTAAATATTCGGTTAGCAAAACTGTCAATAGACTATTTAAAGAAAATCTTTTATACTATGAATAATTATACTTTTAAATTACCTAAGTGATTCTTTTAAATCAGAAAGAGCAAACAGTTTTGTTCGAGGTTTGCCCAAGTGTGTGAGCAGTAAACAAGAGCCACTCTCTATTCCTTTAACTCTCATAACCCAGTGGGACGGACGACCGACACGACTGGCGAGAGATCAGGCGCAGGACCGACTTTTTACATACCCATCCGACGCATGGATCATCAGCTTACTTGTCAGACTATCAGGTGATCAGCCTGCATTGTCCTAAGTCCTAACCAAACTTGGAATTAACTCTCACTCACTCTCGAACTCACGACATCCGGAGTCGAGAGCTACCCTCTAACCACTAGACCACGGAGGTTTCTGATAATATTATGATGTATGCGGTCCATCCTTGCGTATTGATTACTTCAGTACTTTGGAGACGCTGTTGGCCACACATAGTCCAAACTACGACTGTACTGTAGTCGCAGGTGATTTCAACACGTGTCTCATGAAAGCCGATTCACGTGCCCTGAAACTCCGCTCCTTACTCTCATCCCTTAACCTAAGCATCCTTCCGCTCTCAGCTACCCACCATGCTCCCAATTCCAACCCTTCTCTCCTAGATCTTCTTATCACCTCCTCACCCGATCTCATAGTAACCCATGGCCAATTTCCATGTAACCTCTCTCACCATGACCTAGTTTTCCTTTCCCTTAAGCTCAAACCACCTCGTAAAAAACCTAAGTTCCTTATCCTACGTAGTTTTAAGGGTTTGGATCTGAGGGCTCTTAAGCATGACATATCTAATGCTGACTGGTCTCGTGTCCACTCGGCTCAGGATATCGATCTTAAAGTATCGATATTTACCGATATATTGACCCGGATATTTGATACCCATGCTCCATTTAAAAAGGTGAAAGTCAAATATGCACCAGCACCTTGGCTTAATCAAGAAATAATAAACATGATGGCTAAGCGTAACCGAGCTCTGTGTCAATATCGAAAAAGACCAACTGAGACAAATTTGGCTAAATATAAGTTCCTCCGAAACCATTGCAGTCGCCTGTGTAGAGATTCAAAAAGACACCACATACATTCTACAATTGACCAAAGTAACCCCGCCCAACTCTGGAAATTCCTTTCGTCCCTTGGTATAGGAAAGTCTTCGGTTAGTTTAGATAGCACGATAGATATCAACGCTCTCAACAACCATTTCTCTAAACCACCTGTAAGCGTTGACCAAGATACCAAGGCGCGCACGATTTCCCATATCTCCTCTTTTCCTATCCCCTCCTGTACTCCATTTTCGTTCCGGCCTATCACTGAGGATGATGTTAAAAAACATATCACAGCTATAACATCCACTGCTGTAGGGAATGATGACCTTAGTCCCCGCATAATTTCCCTTTCAATTCCTGAACTCTTGCCAATTCTCACTCATATTTTTAATCACTCCTTGGCAACGAGTTCTTTCCCTTCGGCATGGAAACGTGCTAATGTAATTCCTTTACCTAAAACCCCTAATCCCTCTTCTTTATCCCAATTTAGACCAATCTCTATTTTGCCCTTCCTCTCCAAAGTCCTTGAAAACATTGTCCATAAACAGCTTTCCGAATTCCTTACCTCTAATAATTTGCTCTCTTCCTTTCAATCCGGATTCCGTCCTGGTCACAGTACTGTTACAGCACTGCTAAAAGTTACTGATGATTTACGTCTAGCTATGGAGCAAAAATGTATAACTATCCTGGTACTTCTAGACTTTAGCAGTGCTTTTAATTCAGTTGACTTTGACATCTTCCTTTCTATCCTTCGTTCCCTCAATATATCATCCACAGTGATAGACTGGTTCGACTCCTATCTTCGGGGGCGCTCGCAGCGGGTCCGGTATGGTGAGGCTACCTCTGACTGGTGTGATCTCGATGCGGGGGTTCCACAGGGTGGTGTTCTTTCTCCTCTCCTTTTTTCAATTTTTATAAATACAGTCACCTTAATAATTTTGTCATGTAACTTTCACCTCTACGCAGACGACTTGCAAATATATCGTCATTCTCATGTTGATGATATTAGTACAGCTGTTAGGGACATCAATGCTGACCTACAACGAATAGCAGACTGGGCAAAATCGTTTGGTCTTTTAGTCAATCCTCACAAATCACAGGCAATAATCGTCGGTAGCAGGTACATGACACAAAGACTAAACGATGTGCCCAGTGTTATATACAATGGTACTCCGATTGCTTATACACAATCAGCGAAAAACCTTGGAATAATCATTGATAGCAATCTGTCCTGGCAACCTCAAGTCAATGAGGTAAGTAGAAAAATATTTCACTCGATACACATGCTTAAGCGTCTTCAGAACTTTCTACCCTTCAAAACTAAAATTTCCCTAGTCCAGTCACTAATTTTCCCTATCCTTGATTATGCTGACTCCTGCTACCTAGATGTTACCGAAGAATTGCTGACAAAGTTAGAACGTTTGCAAAATCTTTGCATTCGTTTTGTCTTCGGTCTTAAAAAGTATGACCATGTCTCTGCTTTTCGGTCACAGCTAAGGTGGCTTCCGATTCGCCATCGGCGAAATATCCATATCCTTTCCCTCCTTTATAATATCCTTTATAATCCTTTGTCTCCCTCTTACCTCGTAGAGCGTTTCAACTTTTCACGATCCTTAGACATCCCTTGCAGATCTAATGTCAGGACAAACCTTTCCCTCCCGTCCCATCGTTCCAACTTCTTTTCCTACTCCTTTACTGTTCATGCAGTCAGATTGTGGAATTCCCTACCCCACACCATCCGTGATAGTCCTACTATTACTCTCTTTAAAAGACGCTTGAAGGAGCACTACCTCAGCACTGAATCTAACTATGATTAGTATTAAATATACATATTGTATGTATTTAGTTTTAGTATTTATAGTTTATAGTATAGTATGTACTTATTATAAAATTATAGTTTATTATTAGTGTAACGTACCTAGTATTTTGTTGAAAATAATATATTAATAATAATTGTATAACATAATAAGTAGTTATAATTCATATTTTTTCATTTCTGTTTAAATGCACGCCCTATCTGATGTTTGTAATCAAATTTCTCTTCTCAGGACTGCTGGAAGAAATCTCTTTAGAGATAAGCAGTACCTTTTGTGTCGTTTTTCTTCATAACTATAACTTGTTAAATGTTTTTGTGTGCAATAAACGGTTAAATAAATAAAATAAAAATATGCAACATGTCGGATTTTGGTCGGATTTACTGTATGTGTTAGTGGCGCCCTCTGCTTCGACTGCTTCCCTACTAGATGACGCCCGGAACACTGTTGCGCCAAAATTCAATTATCGTGTGAGAACTGAGAACTCTAAATTTTTTCTAAAGGCACTATTAAAGAGTAAGAGTTATTTTATACTTTTTTTAGTTCATATTACTATATTGTTTTTACCTTGGAAGTCGGTTTTAATTTTTTGTTAAAAATAATAATTTCACTCTTTTTAGTTATCTACAAAATAAGGCTCCAATACGAATGTTAATTACTATTCACATTATGTTACTGTAAGCGAAATTGTGGTAAATGCTTGCAGTTATCTAAGCGATGCTGCAATTTCAAAACTTTTATCTTTAAAGGTTCAGGAGTTCTATTCAGTGCCTTTGGACCAAAAGACACCTTCGTATGAAATTTCTCTTATTCGTAACATAATATGTTTAACTTACTAAAAACAAAATTTTAACCACTATGAGTGTTTTGACAAATTTCAAGGATTTCCCTCGATTGCTCATAGATCCCATCATCAGCTCACCATTCTCGTAATTGTTATACAAAATTAAGATTATATATCCTATATAGAACGAGAATTTTGAAAATCGGTTCACAAACAGCGAAATCATCATCAAAAACAACTGCTTCGATGCAAAATATCGCGAAAAGTACCAATAATTGGGTCATAGTGTGAAGACCCATGGTATAATTATGGTTGTGATGATGATTAATCAAATTGATGTGTTGGCTTATACTTTCAGTTGTTTAAACAACGCCGAAATCCCCGAACCTGTACCTATAAGCATTCAAAAGTTCTGTTCGGTACCTTCAAATTTCAAGAAGCCCCCTCGATTACTCTTGGATACCATCATCAGATCACCACTTTTATGAACATGGTACCAAACTCGAATCAAACCCTATACAACAGAAAAAGAATTTTGAAAATCGTACCACAAACGGCTGAGTAATTGTTGAACATACATAAAAAAATACATACAGCCGAACGTATTACCTCCTCCTTTTTGGAAGTCGGTCAAAAATGTGTCACGTTTTTGGAATCATCGGACATCGGAATATTATATTATATTATTATATAATTATATTAATATATAATTATATTTATATAATTAATGTGAAGTTATAATTTTTATCATAATACTGGTTAAAGTGAACTAAAAGTATTTTGAAATAACTATGGCAGAAAGGGGTGTAGATAATATTGCCGGAACATCTGATTTCATATGATATTAATCTTTTTTCAGTTGAATAAACTCTTTTTGCGTATGGTTAGATACTCGTACTTAAGGAGTAAACTCCAGTCGTGCGTCGGAGCTGACACACTTTTTTGTTTATCTATATATTCAGTAGGTCTGAGAATCGGCTACTCGGTACTTTATATTGTTAATAACCTAATCTAACAGACAGACACACCTTATATTTATATTATTTATAATATTAAGTATGAATTGACGCCTTTTAGTGCGTTATTTCTTACCGATTTCCCGAATTACCCCAGCATCGTTCTACTTTTATTGTAGGTTTTATATTGAAAACATTTCACAATAAATTAAATTATATCGCACGATGAGTTCGGTTTATTTTTAATTAATCCAATTATGAATGCTCGCTGTTGAAAGAATTTATTACTTTCATAATATAATTAAATGGAAAAACCATTTGGCTTGGATGAGTTAAGCTTTTACCGACTGTGCTAGAATAAGGGTTATGTTTTTCGAGACTATTTGAACCGTGAATAAACTTTGACCCAAACATTACCCCCCTCACAACCCTTCCTTCCGTCCATTCTCAGGCTCTAGAGTCTAGACTCTAGAGTCTAGAGTCTAGACTCTGGACTATACGTGTACAAAATTTAATTACAATCGGTTCAGAGTTTTGGCGTCAAAGCGAGACAGACAGACAGAGATACTTTTACATTTATAATATGAGTCTGGATTTCCTGGGGTTTTAATTATTATTTCATTGTTATTCCCATCCAAAGTGCGTTAGGGCACATGACATGATCAAAAATTCGTAACACAGAATATAGAGTAGACTAACGGCGCAATGTAAGAAACAATTATTAGTTTGGCGAGATTTAAAATATAGCAATATTATGTAGATTTTTATCCATACTAATATTATAAATGCGAAAGTGTGTCTGTCTGTCCGTCTGTCTGTCCTGTTACCTCTTCACGCTCGAATCGCTGAACCGATTTTGCTGAAATTTGGCATGGAGATTCTTTGAGTCCCGAGAAAGGACATAGGATAGTTTTTATCCCGGAAAAATGTACGGTTCCCGCGCGATAAACGAATTTTGGCGCAACGAAGTTGCGGGCATCATTTAGTGAATAAATATAATTATTTAAAAAAAAAGTCTACCTAAGATTATCCCTCTTACTAAAACTTGGCTAAATTGTATGTCTGTACACTGCTTTATTTGCACTTCTGGCGTGTTTCTTTGGCGATCAAACATACAGTTTTTAGATTACCGGCGCGGCGTAGGAAAGGAAGTTATCCTCTTTCAACCGGTGAAGTAATATGCCTGAGCTTGCTATTTCGTTTTAACTTCTGCCAGCACTCCCAGAATGCTTGTTTCTTTGGCTATCCCATATCCAGTTTTATAGCTATACATTTTTTGTGGTGGTAGTTGGTACTTTGGTAGTACAGGAAATAGCTAACATTTATTTAACGATTTGCCACACTTTTTACAATAGCCGTAATTATTTTCGTTTGTTGATATTGAAACTAGATGAAAAAGATCTCAATTACAGTTAAATGAGAAATTAAGTGACAAAAACTTTTTCTTTATTTCAATGTTAAAAAAAATACGTGTGGCATTCGAGAACTGTCGCGGTAAACCGTAAAGCTATGTTACCTGTTTCGGGGTGTTAGGTTTATTTTCGTTACGGAATTTCTTGATTCGGTCACCGCGCTTTCTTTGCACAGAAAGTTCGGTGGCTTTAGAGTGGAGAAGTAACAGATATACACTTTTAAATCGATGCTAATAGCGAACACGTATCTGCCTGCTACCTCTGCAAGCCTAAACAACTAATGGTGGGTTGCACCAACTTACTTTAACTATAACTATAACTACAGTGCAAAATGTCAAATCTTTGGTTACCGTTAAATATGGCTTCCGACGCCATATTTAACCACTAGCTGTTGCCCGCGACTTCGTCCGCGTTAGCATAGTAGATCACATCCCAAGTATTATTTATTGTACAAAAATATTCAATGTACAGAATTGACTTTCCTACGATTTTATTATATTATATAGATGTTCACGCAACCGTACATTTTTCCGCAAAAAATAGCCTACGTCCCTTCACGTGGTCTATTCTTCATGTTTGCCAAATACTTAACATAAATATTGCTCCAGTATTTCTTAAGATAATAAGCAATTTCATATAATTTCCCCCGTTTTTTCCACATTTTTCTCTATTTCTTCACTCCAATTAGGTTTAGCGTGATAAAATATAGACTATAGCCTTCCTCGATAAATAGGCTATCTAGCGCTGAAAGAATTTTTTAAATCGGACCATTAGGTCCTGAGATTAGCGCGTTCAAATGAGCCCTTTCATATAATTTCCCCCGTTTTTTCCACATTTTCCTCTAGTTATTCGCTCCTATTAGTCTTAGCGTGATAAAATATAGCCTTTCTCGATCAATGGGCTATCTAACATTGAAAGAATTTTTCAAATTGGACCCGTAGTTCCTGAGATTAGCGCGTTCAAATAAGCCCTTTCAAATAATTTTGCCCCGTTTTTCCACATTTTCCTCTATTTCTTCGCTCCTATTAGTCTTAGCGTAATAAAATATAATCTATAGCCTTCATCGATAAATGGGCTATCCATCAGCAAAAGAATTTTTCAAATCGGACCAGTAGTTCTTGAGATTAGCGCGTTCAAACAAACAAACAAACAAACTCTTCCCAATTATAATATTATTATAATTATAATTAAAATATTACTAGCTGTTCCGCGAAGCTTCGCCCGCGTACTTTAGGAATTTCACGCAACCGTACATTTTCCGCAAAAAATAGCCTATGTCACTTCACGTGGTCATGTTTGCCAAATAACATAAAATTGCTCCAGTAGTTCAACATTAAATAAGCAATTTCATTTAATTTCCCCCGTTTTTTCTACATTTTCCTCTATTTATCCGCTCCTATAAGTCTTAGCATGATAAAAATATGTAACCTATAGCCTTTTTCAATAAATGGGCTATCTAATACTGTAAGAATTTTTCAAATCGGACCAGGACCAGGACCAGTCCATTCCTGAGATTAGCGCGTTCAAATAAGCCCTTTCACATAATTTCCCCCTTTTTTCCACATTTTCCTCTATTTCTTCGCTCTTATAAGTCTTAGCGTGATAAAATATAGCCTATAGCCTTCCTCGATAAATGGGCTATCTAACACTGAAAGAGTTTTTCAAATCGGACCAGTAGTTCCTGAGATTAGCGCGTTCAAACTATTACTAAATAAGCATTTCATATAATTTTCCCCGCTTTTTTTTCACATTTTCCTCTATTCCTTCGCTCCTATTAGTCTTATCGTGATAAAATATAGCCTATAGCCTTCCTTGATAAATGGGCTATCTAACACTGAAAGAATTTTTCAAATCGGACAAGTAGTTCCTGAGATTAGCGCGTTCAAACAAACAAACTAACAAACTCTTACGCTTTATAATATTACTAGAATAGATAACCGCTCATACTTATATCTAAATTTTTTCGTGAAAATTTACTCGTACTATGTTTCACAGTGTTATATTTTTCCTCTCGATTTTTACGGATAATTCAATTTTTTTTATACTCTCAATCCCATTACCTAGCTAGTAGTAGTACTTTAAAATTAAACGCAACAGACATCTGTCAATTTCTGTGGTCAAAGTTAAGGTTAAAGCTAAGTTAGCCTTAATTATAACCATAACTTTAACCTTAACTTTAACTTTAATCACTCTGGTGCACCCACACCTTAATTTACTGATTATGGAAATAGTACTTTAAGTCCCGGGAAAGAAAATACGATACTTTTTATCCGGAAAACGAAAAATATGTGCGATAAAAGACTTTTGGCCCATCCATTGCGGGCGTCAACCAGTTTATAATATCACTAAAGTGAAATGTAATCCTTATCAGTCCTTTGATTTCCAAAACATCAGTAACTTAGGGACATTATTGGGCGCCATTTTAAATCTATTTTGAAACTTCCCCTCTGTAAACATATGCGGTGGATCTATCAAGCTAAGTAAATTAAGTAATGCATTAGACAAAAGACCATTCAAAATGTAAATTGTGGTAAATTATTTGTCTACAGCGGGCAACACTGGAAATAATGCGGTTTGGTGCGGCAACACTGAAAATAAATGGAGCGCGTTCCATTTTCAAATCAATTTTATGTGAAACATTTGTTTAACTTAAAAAGTCTCGTGTTGCAATGTTTAGTGTCAACACTTTTAGAAGTGGTGGACCGAGTTAGCTGAAATGTTGTGTTCTAAGGGTCAATTCAGACCGCAACGCGACGAGGCGAGGCGAGGCGCGGCGCGGCATAAATTTGTATGGATTTGACAGATTTCAATTGCGTGAGACGTCTTGCGACTGTGTCAAATCCATATAAATTTAGAAATGCATCTACGCGTAACGTTGCGGTATGAATTGACCCTTATTGGGTAGGTTAGTAACAATTTTTTGTAGGAACACTATTAATATACTTACTTATAATGTTTTAGAGGACAAAATGAATATCATACAGTTCTGAATCGCGCTTATAAAAGTATCTGAGATTTGCATGCCATTAATACAACTTCTGACTATGTTTGAAAGTTGAGTACAAGCATTATAATATTCTCAAATCGAAAATAATGCAAATCAACGTATGCCAGGCCCTTATACAAAAATGTCAATAAGAAAACGAGCAAAACTCAAGCTTTTGCAAGTGAAAACTATATTTAGGGCTTAGAGCTAAATATACAAGTCCTGAACACGAAAATTTACAATAAAAAGGTGCAAAGTCTTTCAGTCTGGTCACCCAGTAATTGGCGATTGAAAATACACTCTAATACAATAACAATACGGTTTAAATTAAATTTTCTCGTTCGTACCATTCTAAAATGAACCTAATTAAAAGGGTACAGAGTGTAATTTCGTTTGCAGCGTCAGTTTTTTTTTGTTTTCTCGTCTGGATTTAGCTATAAATTTCTTCCTATTCAATTTGCTCTTAGTTTCAGGCGCTTTTTACATCCTGTGGCATTTCTAAATTCTTTACGGTTGTCTAGACTTAGGTAAGCACTATTTTTAATGATTCTTCTTTCTAGCGTCTTTTACATAAATTATATACCTAAACATTCTTCTCCTCCAATGTATTTTATCCTTAATATTCTTTTTTAAAACATGGAATATTCTTGGATAAAATATCTAATTGTGAAAATAGCCTAGATGTCATTCTCACTATGTGAACCTGGACTTTATACCTATGGGCTATGGACTTACATAATAATATTCTACTTTCTAGGACGATAAATAAATTTAATAATTCTACAATTTACATACTTAGATATGATTTTTATGTTCTTTATGGGTTTAACAATTTTTTTCTGAATTTAAGCAATGATATTCTACTTATACAGATCTGTTACTAATTTCCGGCTTAAATCTCTTCCGAACAACATTGACAATTTTTACAGATAAGTAAAACAAAAGATGTCATTTACAAAAAAGAGACAGACTAAATAAAAGACGACCCAATTGGGTCGTATTTGAAGCTTCACAACGCGCGGTAGTAATTAATATATTATCTGCTTTGAGTTTTTTATTATTATTATATCATTGGGGTTAAGCGTTTTAATAATTACTTACTTATGTGAAAAAATGTCACAAGATGTTGATGATGATGTTAAGCCCGTTTCACGCTTGACCGTTTTAAAACTTGGAATTCTGGCCATTCATTCCGAACACATTTAGATGTGTCAAAAGATACGCAAAGTCGATCAAACTTTGGCGCGATAAAAATTTTACACCGCGAAATTTACGGTTCTTTTTTTCAAAATTCTGAAAAAGGAATTCCATTGGCGCCATTATTAATGTTTTGAAAAAGGAATCGCAACAAAATGACAGCTATTTTTCAATGAACACGATTTGGCCATTTCGCGTTTTAAAACAATACATTTGGAGTTTTAAAACGAAAAAATACTAATAAATCATATCCTATTTGTTAGATCTATAAAAATAAGGCGCCATCATGGCGTCAATTTTGGCGCCAATCGGATGATAGTAATTTTTTTTCTGTCATTTATTAAAGGTGCCAAAGCATTATTCATTCTTATTTGCAACTAACATTAAATTCTCTATATTATAGCGATATATTACTTGAGAAGTCATTATTTCTTCTTGTGTGGTGTTAACTGTTACCAAATAATTCATGTGAAACGAAAACTGGGACAGAAAAACCGACAGCCAAACTGGTTTTACTTGTCATACACACTCATTTCTGCCAATTTCCAATAATGGCATCTTAAATATCCTTCTGCTGTTGCAGTTCTACACAATTACTATAATTTTGGAGTTCGTTTTAACTTTTAATGACTTGTAAGTTGTAACTGTGTTACGTGTTAAAATGTTTTCTATAAGTACATAATATAATAAAACTGTAGAAATGAGAATTCTGTACATTAAAGATATTCAAAAAATAATAAGTGGGGGGTGTCACTATATGTAGTGATGTCGCTATAGAAACCAAAAATGTGGTGAGATTTTTGTCTGTCTGTCTGTCTGTCTGTATGTTTGTTCCAGCATCACACGAAAACCACTGATCCGATTTGAATGCGGTTTTCGCAGATACATTTGTCTTCTTCCAACTTAACATCTGGAGTATAAATTTTTTCCCCTCCCACCCCTCTAAGGGTACAAAAGAGGGGGTTAGATTTTGTATCAACTGATGAAGTAGAAATACTTTATATGGCAAAACAACGTTTGCCGGGACAGCTAGTACTCAATAATTTTAAAATTAAAATCTTTTTAGTTATGATATTATTATTTTTAACAAAAAATTAAAACCGACTTCCAAGGTAAAAAGAATAGTAATATGAACTAAAAAGTATTAAATAACTCTTACTCTTTAATAGTGCCTTTTTCAGAATTCGTCTAAATCTCAACTATTTCTGTACATACTACAGACTTCATTACTTTGAAGTCGGTACCAGTCCCAAAAGTTTCAGATATTCTAAGTTCTGACATCACTGAACTCACGAATAAATTAGCTGGTACCGACTTCAAAATAATGAAGTTTTAATTTTTTGTTAAAAATAATAATTTCACTCTTTTTAGTTACCTACAAAATAAGGCTTTATGCGTACATTATAACCAATACGAATGTTAACTATTCACATTATGTTATTGTAAGCGAAATTGTGGTAAATGCTTGCAGTTATCTAAGCGATGCTGCAATTTCCAAACTTTTATCTTTAAAGGTTCAGGAGTTCTATTCAGTGACTTTGGACCAAGAGACACCTTCGTATGAAATTTCTCTTATTTGTAACATAATATTATGTTTAACTTACTAGAAACTACAGTTTAACCACTATGAGTGTTATGATAAACTAGCTGTTTCCCGCGATTTCGTCCGCGTTATCATAGTATACCTATATAGACTTTCATTTAAACTTTCAACCCCTATTTCACCCCCTTGGGGGTAATATTTTCAAAAACGCTTAAACATGTATCCAATCATTTTTAATCAGTAGCCCAAACATAAAATTTCATGCTTCTAACTCAAGAAATAACGGACTTCCATTGAAACTTTCAACCCCAATTTCACCCCCTTGGGGGAAGAATTTCCAAAAACGCTTAAAGACGTATCCATTCATTTTTAATCAGTAACCCAAAGATAAAGTTTCATGTTCCTAACTTAAGAAATGACGGACTTTCATTCAGACTTTCAAGCCCTATTTCACCCCCTTTGGGGTAAAATTTTCAAAATTCCTTCCTAAGTGAGTGTCTACTTGATAAAACAACCCTACTCACCAAATTTCATGGCTGTAACTTTAACAGTTTTTGCTCAGCGATGATGAATTAGTTAGTCAGTCAGGACATGTAATTTTATAAGTATAGATTTCAAGGATTTCCCTCGATTGCTCATAGATCCCATCATCAGCTCACCACTTTTGTAATTGTTATACAAAATTAATATTATATCATATACAACAATACGAGAATTTTGAAAATCGGTCCACAAACAGCGAAATCATCATCAAAAACAACTGCTTCGATGCAAAATATCGCGAAAAGTCATAGTGTGATGAACCATGGTATAATTATGGTTGTGATGATGAAGATCAATCAAATTGATGTGTTGGCTTATGCTTTCAGTCGTTTAAACAACGCCGATATCCCCGAACCTGTACCTATAAGCATTCAAAAGTTCTGTTCGGTACCTTCGGATCCAGGGTGTAACCTGGTGCGATGTCTTACTTTCTGGCAGCATTTACCTTGAATGCTTCAGAAAAAATCGAAATCACTATATGTTTCCGTAAAAATTTCAAGGAGTCCCCTCGATTACTCATAGATCCCATCATCAGATCACCACTTTTATGAACACGGTACCAAATTCGAATCAAACTCTATACAACACAAAAAAAATTTTGAAAATCTGACCACAAACGGCTGAGTAATTGTTGAACATACGTAAAAAAAATAAAAAAAATACATACAGCCGAACGTATTACCTCCTCCTTTTTGGAAGTCGGTCAAAAAAATAAATACGTAGCTGTTACTCGTTAACTTGTTTTTAAATTGACACGATTGAAAGTTTCAACATGGTGTTTTTTATGCTTTTTAAATAATGTCTCACAGATGGTCAAAGAGTCGTTGAATATTTTTTTCAGTTTTCGTGGATCAAGCAAGTCTGGATCTGCAAAAATAAAAGAAATGCTGCTATGCCCTTGCTTGTATTTTGCCGGTTTAGTTATGACGTTTTTCGTGTTTTATAAAATGTGATGATAGCGTATTGAAAATAGCAGCTACTAAATCACAGTATAACGTTACATACAGTAAATTACACACTAGAATACTAAATTGAGACATTGATAGCAGAGGTGCATTTTTATTAAGCTATTGCATAGCTTTTATCGCGGGCTTTGAGCACGGCGACCGAATCAAGGAATTCCGTAACGAAAAAAACGTAACACACACCTCTCCGACCTTGCGTCGTTGCCAGTCTTCGACACAGTGTTTGTGAGCGTGCGATTAGACGTATGCGAATGCCACACGTATTTTTATTACTGGAATTCTTGCATAGCCCCATGAAAGGCTCCGCAGAGCAGACTTTGATAACAACTGCACTAGACAACGGAGTTATTCGATTGTATAAACTTATACTATAATGTTGTAAACATAGAGCACGTTGACCTGACAATCGATTTTACACCGGCACGTCTAAACATGAGCTAAACAAAGAGATTTTATAAGAACGCGTAGGTATTCTGATGGGTTTCTGGAAAAAACTACGGTTCCCATGTGTGATGTGATAAATTAATATGGACGGTAAGAATTTGCGAACATCAAATTTATTATCTACTATAGTAACGTCCGAAGGTCGAAACAAAGTTGCGCCAAAATTCGTTTATCGCGCGGAAACCGTACATTTTTCCGGGATAAAAAGTATCCTATGTCCTTTCCCGGGACTCAAAGTGTATCCACACAAAATTTCACGAAAATCGGTATAGTGGTTGTGAAGCGTTAAAGACTGACATTAATTTCACATTTATAATATTAGTATGGATGTAGCTAGCTGATCCGCCAAAAGTTGTATTGCTATACAGAATGTAACAAATGAACTAAATGATTTATTGTTTTAGGGTGTTTACATGTTCCATAGAGTTTTCTGTGAAAGTAGCAGCAATGAAGGAGTTAATTTTGACTTCCGTGTTTCAATAGCTCCACATTATGCAATCTCATATTCAATTTGCGTCATCTTCTTTTTATTCAACTTTCGTTTGGCATATTCAATAATTGAATGCGTCAAAATCCATCCGCGTTGAAAGAAAAGTGTCATAGCGAGCGCTACGATTGCAACGCGCGTCACGGGCATGCCTCACGTTCGCTATTGACTGCGCTATAACGCATGCCCTTGATGAACAAAAAAGGCCCAGTGTGGATAATGCTTGCCTTATAGCGCTGTCGACGTCAAACGTGAGGCATGCCCGTAACGCGCGTTGAAATCGTAGCGCGCGCTATGACACTTTTCTTTCAACGCGGGTGGATTTTGACGCGCGTCACGGGCATGCCTCACGTTCGCTGTTGACTGCGCTATAAGGCATGCCCTTGATGAACAAAAAAAGGCCCAGTGTGGACAAAGCTATATGAGTAATGCACCATTTGGCAATACAACAATTTTGAAAGGCAGACACCGAACTGAATAGTAACATGGTCCTATTACCCTTTGGGTGCGGAACCCTAAATAGCGTTATTGTGACATTGTGAGAAGTGTCATGACATCGGATGCGGCCAGACATTTTTGGGAAATGACAATTAAAACGTTTAAGCAAACCCATCAACTCATTGACATGATTAACATATTATGACTCATCACATCACATGGGAACACTGATCCATACTAACATGGATGTGATAGTGTCTGTCTGTCTGTCTGTTACCTCTTCACGCCCAAACCGCTGAACCGATTTTGAAATTTGGTATGGAAATACTTTTTATGCCGGAAAAATGTCTGGTTCCCGCGCGCTAAACGAATTTTGGCGTCATCTAGTTGCAGAATATATTGTGAAAGTGTGTCTGTCTGTCCGTTACCTCTTCACGCCCAAACCGCTGAACCAATTATGCTGAAATTTGGTATGGAGATACTTTGAGTCCTGGGAGTCGACATAGGGCACTTTTTATTCCGGAAAAATGTACAGTTTCCGCGCGATAAACAAATTTTGGCGCAACAGAGTTACAGGCGTTATCTGCAATCCCCCCACATTCAAATAAGAGCTAACTTTCATAATATTTTCAGCTCAATTATTGGTTTCAACAAAAACTACAAAAACCAAGACTGCATTGGAATTGAATCGAAGAGGCTCTCAAACTAACAATGCTTCAGACCTTCGTTATACTCTAATTAAGTGGTTTCGATAAATATTGAGTAGCTGGAATAAGAAATGAGCTGGTAGATCACCTGATGAAAAATAACACTTATTGGCGAAAGTTTGTTAGTTTGTTCTTCAGTCTTACTTTTTGATCACGTGTTATCATATTTTTTTGGCATCCAAAAAAATGCCTAACGCTGTTAAATACATTTTCAAAAGAAAAAATACGTGCATTTTTATTTTTAACAAAGATCAATGTATCAAAATTTGGCAGGAAGGTTTAATTGCACCCTGTATGATTAAGTATGCATGAATTAAAAATAGTGATTATATTTTCTTTGTGCATGAATTGAAAACAAATTAATTATTTTTATACGTTTTGACAATATTAAATCAAGAATTTGACATTGGTCAATTAAAATGAGCATAAGTATTTTAATTTACGATTCTTAAATTAAGTTTTCTAACTTCTTGTATTAGTTAAATGGTAATTAATTTTTATGGACTTGTTTTCTTGATGAAATTAGAAATTTATTTTATTTTAAACACTATTAATGGTGAATGGTTAATAAATTAAGTAATTATGTCATGCAGAATGATTTTTAATTATTTTTCTTTTAGTAGGTACATATTTATTTTGTTGTTGGAGTAAATAAATAGGTATTGTTTGTTATAGAAGTAACGCAGATAGAAAGCTGCTGATATACCAAAAAAAAAAAAATAACAATTTTGCCTACGAATGAAATAGTGTTTTAGATCAGGGGTTCCCAATCTTTTTCAGTCTGTGGCGCAGTTACATACGTTCAATATTTTGTCACGGCGTACTCTACCTAGCTATTACGAAAAGATACACACCTTTGATGATTATAGTTAGGTTAAACTGGTAAATAGTAATAAACAAATTAATTATCTACCGGCTTTACATAACTAATATTCGTGGTTTTGGATTTAAATGATGGAGGATCGACTCACGGCGCCCCTCTTGCCTTTCCACGGCGCACCGGCGCACACTTTGGGAACTGTTTTAGATATTTTACAATTTTTGATAAAAATTCCCGGTAGAATTTTTAAAATAATTTTATACCATAACACTCATAGATAACTAATTCCTATTTTTTTGAAATGAAATGAAATGAAATGAAATATATATTTATTGCAAGAATGTAGTGCATAACAAGGTCTTCAAATTATAAAATACTGTTCTAAACATTCTGCCATCCAGGTGGCGTGCAAAAGTCAAAGGTAACATTAAGAAATTATTAAAAATGAAATAATTTATAGAATAATTACAATATAAGAATCTAATATAAAACAAAGTCCATAATTATTAAATTAGTATCAAAATATCCATTAGAAGTCCAATCAAAATAAGTAAAATTCATAAAAAAATAAGTAAAATAGTAGGTATTTTGTCAAAATGTCAATTACACTAATAAATTAAAAAAGGTATTAAATGTTAAAGCTATTTACAATTATTATAATTCATATATTCTTAAATACTTTAAAAACTTTTTTCTGCTAACCACTTTGTAATTTCTCTTTTGAAGACTAGGTAATTGAGGTCTTTGAAATGGTTTGGCAATTTGTTATATATTTTGATTGCATTAATGTATATATTTCGCTTAAAAATATCGAGCCTACACTGGGGCAAATATAATTTGAATTTATTTCTTGGTGGGGCGGTTCTTCCATTTGCATTTGCACTTAGTATGAAGTATTCTGGATGCTGTTTCACAAATACATTAATATCTCTTAAGTACATACAAGGTAGTGGTAAGATGTGAAATTTTTCAAATAATGGTTTACAGCTATCCAGTGACCACGCTCCACATATTGCTCTAACGCACTTTTTTTGTACTCTAAAGGCTCTTTCAACTTCAACTGAGTTGCCCCACAGTAAAAGACCGTATGATAGTACAGAGGATACATAAGCATGGTAGGCATTTAGAGCTGCTTCAACCGATACCAAAATTCGTAATTTTTTTATTGCGTATACAAATTTTTCTAATTTACTACAGACATGTTCTATATGTAATTTCCAGTCGCAGCGATTGTCAATGATTAGTCCTAAAAATGTTGTGTTATTTACCATGTCAATGTTTGTATTATTATATTGTATGTCAAGATTAATTTTTTGTGTCTTAAAGTGTCCGAATTGTATTATTTTTGTTTTATTTAGATTTACTTTTAAGTTATTGTTTTCAAGCCATTTTAATATTTTTTCAAGTGTGTTTTTTATTAAGTTTTGAAATAATTTATTATTTTTACATTTAATTGCCAAAGTTGTGTCATCTGCGAATAATACTGTTTTATGATCAATAGCATTGGGAAGGTCATTAATATAAAGTAAAAACAGAAAAGAGCCTAGGATACTTCCCTGAGGAACGCCAAACGCATTAATTAAAAATTTTGATCTGATAACTCTTTTGAAACCATTTTTTAGTCTGGATATTTCTACACATTGTAGACGATTGGATAAATAATTTTTAAGCCAACTATTTGCCTTGCCTCGTATACCGTAACATTCAAGCTTGTAAAGAAGCAGTTTGTGATCTACAAAGTCGAACGCTTTTTTTTTAACCTGTTTAGTACTTATATCTAAAAATTACCCCCTAATAACTCAGATACTTTATTTTAAATATAATATGCGTATACATGAAGCATTAAAATAACTATCTTTAATTTAAAATGTGAAGGAAGTAAATTTTATAATTTTTTCTCCCTGAAACACATTAGGGGGCACGGCAGTGGTGCCGCCAAGACTGCGAACATCTATTTTTAACAGACATCCAGGATATTCGTTATAAAGGGGTGGTACATTGTTGCTATTTCAGTTCACATCCTCCCCTCGCTTCTAGGTAATGTACAATGTCCTGTTTAGAATAAGAGTTTTCAGTAATGATTTCATGAAAATCGACTTATTATTTCACTATTGAAATATGGCATAGTAATAATATTATGAATGGTAAAATGTATCTATTTATCTGTCTGATATCTCTGTGAAATTAAATTTCTGAAACTTTTCATTTGATGTGAACATACTTTTAGTCCCTAATGTCTGCGCGAAAAACGAAAACAAAGTTGATCGCTACATCTAGTATGAATAAAATGGAGTCATTGGACTTTAAGACAGTAGACACGACTTTAAGACATCATCTCTAATATCTAATAGAAGTAAGAAAACCTAATTTTCCATTTGTAATTTTATTCGGTAATTTTTTTTAAACAAAAACTTAGGCGGGTTTAGATAATAATTATATTACTTATCTAAATATCTAAAAATCAAGTCTTGGTAATTTTAAACCGTAAAATTATTTTATTGTCCAAGTAATTTATACCTACTTCCCTTATTATTCTTTTGAAGATACCATGTGGCCAATTACAATAAAAAATTGTCACATCCTGCAATGGTAGCATTGATGTTGGTTGACTAGATAAATATTGCTTTGTCTCAAAAACAAAATATTATGTGTAAAAACTAAAAAGGTTATAAACAGCCATGTTGGATAGACATAAGTTTTTTTCGCGCGAAAGTCCTATTCTTTTTTGTGACAAAATATATCTCTTTTCTTAGTAATCTTACTTTAACTGATACCAAATTTAATCTAAATTGTGTAAGTAGTGCAAGTATCACAAGGTTTTTCCCAGATCGTATTTTTATAATTTTACTACGAAATTTACTACCTGTAAGTACTTTACTCAGAATCACTCACAATGATCTTGGCTTGATTATCACTTGGCCAAAAATCCTGACCCATTTCACTATCATTTGTGTTATTTCACAATCATTTGTGTCATTTTTGATGTCACTTACCCCAACGGAAACCGACCATGTGTCTGAAACAAGGGGCGTACTCTAAAAATACTCACGACAGTGGATTTGAAACGCGCATCCAGTCACCGACTTGGCCGCGCGCGAACAGTCGAAATTTACAATTTGAATTTCGAATTTGTTTTGTTTTTTTTCAAATAAGTGAGTGCATAAGGATTTTGAAAAAGGTATTTATAGTGTTTTTTTAAATTAATGTTCTTTGCGTATTGACTTAAAAAAGTATTGAGTTTTTTCGTTGTTAGAATTTTATGAATCTTTAGTGTCTATCTCTTTATTATCTAAAATATATTTTTAAATGCCTACCTTTGAGTATTTAGGCCGAAGACTTGTTTAGTTCTGACGTCTGCATTCGTGTGCAATATTCAACCTTTTTCCAAAAGATATTAATTGATCATCTATAATAGCATACAATATTAAGATAGTATAATAAGATCAAATGTTTGTTAGTTTGTTAAAGAAGATAAGAGCAATGTTAGAAGGTAAGAACAATTTCATAATAATGCAAAATATTGTATATTGTGTAGTACCCAACATTGTGTGCCTAAGATTGACTATACTTAATATTCTAGGAGTGCTACTAAAATATACAGTATTTAATCTATTTTATTGTTTCTTAACATAATGTAAATTAAAAATGCTAGAATCCATTTTATATTATTATAAAGTATGTGAATGTGTTTGTATGTAACTTCTTCACGCCTAAACTACTGCACCGATTTTGATGAAAGGTATAAAATTTATACTTTGAATCCCGTGAAAATATAGGTCAGTTTTTTTAAAGAAATAATGCACGGTTACTGTGGAATAAAGTGCTGTCCAACAGTTACTGGCAACATCCAGTAGAGTCTTTATAACTGGAATTAACTAACCTGAAAATTATGTCATTACCGAAAGAAACTTTGATTATTATTAACTTATTCATTTACTAATACATAGCATTTACTATATTTATCATTTCTTAGTATTCCATTACTAAAATATTTTTACGTTTAGAAATCTACTTGCTTTTACCACGTGTTTTTGTGAAAAATTTTCATGAACGATTGAAGTGGAAACTTCTCAAAATGTCGCACTTATACCATAGATGTGCAAAATGGTGCACATTTTTGGATGTTCAACATTGTGCACAGACTCGCTATTTATATGCAAAACTGCTAGTTCCCGTGCCCCGTGGGATATAAAGTGGTACATATGGGATACATTCCTTCTTATTTTAGTTGCGTATGACGAAATAAGTAGTAAGGGTGTGAGTCATTTTGAAGTGTAGAAAAATCTATGACGCTTGAAGATGTTGATAGGATATTAATTTTATAGGTAAGTATATACTACTCGTAGATGATGTCAGCAACTCTGATGCGTCAAAATTAGTTTATAGCGCGGGATCGTACATTTTTCCGGGATGATAAGTATCCTATGTCCTTTCCCGGGGCTCAAAGTATCTTCAAACAAAATTTCTGTGAAATCGGTTCAGCGGTTTGGGCGTGAAGAGGCTACAAAAAGACATGCAGACAGACACACTTTCGCATTTATAAAATTAATCCTTCGATCGCGGATTCTTGGATAGGCTATAAATTGTATTCTATTGTTGTCGCGATCACCGGTGCTCGTACGGGGCTTGATGGGTTAATAATTTAATATGGATAGTAAAATAATTCTAGTCCTGAAACATATTCAGAATGGTTTTCTTAATCAAAATCTGGAATTCAGAATCTTTATTTCGGCGAAGCTTGCAATTATACACATCCGGAAATTCAAAATGTGAAAAATATGTGTGGAACATACTCATAATATTATTGTATGTTGCGGACATTCTAAATTAATCTTATAGAGTAAGAGCCTACGATGGCCAGACCCTCCGTTTCGTCAAGCTGAAAGTTTACTTTAAAGTTTACCAAAGGACAAGGTCCAAATTGGGGTAATTTTAAAAGTGTCGGCCAACGCAAGTAAACCAATTATTTAAATAGAATATAATCTAAGGAATATTTTTTATTATTACACCAAAGTTCTAAGTCAAGTCTCCGACTTGTTTATTCAAGGTCAAACTTTTTTATAACATGTAATAAAACTTATATTAGTTAAAAGTAATAAGTAATCGATCCCAACGTCCCTATTTGAGTCATAGAATAGATTAAAGGCCAAATACCTACAAATGATTTGGAAAAATTGACGGACGGAAGGTAAATAAAGTACCTTCCCTCACGAGCCCCACGAGCCTGCTATACTCCGAACAGCAGGCGACCGCCGCCGATAGAGTCGCGTAATGTTATGGCTCCTGTGACTCCGTAACAGGTAAACTTTCAGCTTTACGAAACGGAGGAAGGTCTCGCCATCGCAGTCTCTTGGTCCATTATGAACAAGAAAGCGCTTACAAACTGGCAAACGGAAACGTCAAACATTTTGAACATGCCAGTTTTCAGCGGGCCCTACAATAATGTTGAAGAAGCAACTTATTTGACACTAAGATTAAAGACGGGCGCGTTCAATACTAACCCGAGACGGCCAACAATATTGCACAATACGTTTATACTGCGCAATAAAATTGACCGTCTTGGGGTCCCTAAGAGCGTTTTTCCTATCATGCGTAGTTATCGACTGTCGCCCGCATCATAGATATTATTGTCTTTCTTGTCTTATGCTAAGTACGGTTACATACGGTTTTGCTCGATAGTTTTACTCCGAATCGAAGGAAATGACATATTTGACATAATATCTAATTCCATCGAGCCAGCTCGAAGCGAGCCTTCGAGCTGTCAGTTTCGGCGGTCCACACGGTGGTTATTGCTCGATTTGGAGAAAAACTATCGAGCAAAACCGTATGTCAGTACTTAGCAATACGAGAACGCGCGCCGTGAGCATTTTGTCACCCGCATGCGGACCAAATCCGCTCGTGGGTACCGCACGCGTACAGGAAAAGCGCCCTAACATTACACACCCTAAAGTATTATCACTCAGTTTTGTTCCTGTTTGAGGACAGACAGCGGGAAGCTTCGTTTTAAACGTATATAGAGATTCTCGTCTGAATGCGAGAAATGCATTAGTCGTTTTGTCTCCAGTTGCAGTATTCAGCTATATTTGGAAGTTCGTTGACATTGTCAGACAGACAGACAAATCCGGGACGTCGGCTTCGTTTAGCGGCTTAAGATAGATAGACAGACAAACCATATCCATACGAATATTATAAATGCGAAAGTGTATTTGTCTGTTACCTCTTCACGCCCAAACCGCTGAACCGATTTTGCTGAAATTTGACACAAATATACTTTGAGTCCTGAGAAACGAGATAGGATAGTTTTTATCCCGGAAAAATGTACGGTTCCCGCGCGAGAGACGAATTTTGTCGCAACGAAGGTGCGTGTGTCATCTAGTCTATTACATAAATTATTGAATAATTACAATGATATTCAACTAAATACAGATCTATTACGTTCATACTATTTTCCGGCTTAAATTGCTTCCGAACAATTTTCAAATTCAATTGTCAAATTTGACAGATAAGTGAAACAAAAGATACGAAATGACATTTACATAAAAGAGACAGACTATATACAAAAGACGGGTCAATTGGCCCGTATTTAATGGCTTCACAACGCGCGCGGTAGTAACATATTATTATCTGCTTTGAGTTTTTTTTTATATAATATATCATTGAATAATTACGAATTATTTAAACTATCCATTTACAAGATGATGCCTGCAACTCCGTTGCTCGGAAATTCTCTTGTCACGGGGGCACCGTAATTTTTTTCGCGATAAAAATTATCCTACATCCTTTTCCGTATCTCCAAACCAAGTTTTATCTAAATCTGTTCAGCCGTTTAAGCGTGAAGAGGTAACAGACAGACACATTTTCGCAGTTATATTATTATTCAGAATTTTAATTATTAACTGGTAAAAGGATAAAGCAATTTCATTAAATTAATTAATAGTTCTCCATTTTATTCAATACTATTACGAGAATTTAATTTTAAAATTGCATTTAAAATAATTAAATAATTATACACGAATCTCTTAATTTAATTATTAAGTTTTGATAATACTTTAATATGAATAGCTTTAATTAGTCGTTGCCGGTTGGTTAAAATACTAATTTTACAATGGATAATTAAATTGTTCATAATAAATAAACTAGATGACGGCCCGCAACTCCGCTGCGCCAAAATTCGTTTTAAATCGGCTATCGCTCGAAAACTGTTAATTTTTGTGGGTTAAAAAGTATCCTATCCCAACAAACAAACTAACCTTATAAAATTAACACAATAAGGTCTAATCTCTTCTACTTATTATAAAAGAACATTCATTATGCCAATGTTACTTATAATGACACAGTGTTAGGAGATTTGGCAAATTTTACCTTTATTCTTATAATTTGGTTGGGTAAACGTTAATAACTCTAATTTATACGGCAACTATAAGGCTTCGAAATATGTTCATCTTATAGTGGCTATTTACATTGCTTTTTAGCCTTATAATATTCAAAGGCATATAAAAGCTTTTAATATGGTCAATTATTTTTATAAAAGTAATGCACAAGGTAACTAATAATGCTTTTAACTTATAGGGGCATTTAATAAGACATCTATCCTACAAACGAATGCTAACATTTTATATGAACTCAACAAGGATGAAAGCAATCCACATTCCCTTAAACAGTGATTATAAAGATATTATTTTCTTTAATGTTACATTAAAATGCTTTACATAACTAAATTCGCCATTTTAAACGTACAACAGATTGTGTGAATATCTTGCGGAGCGGAATGATCGGCCAAGTGCGAGTCGGACCTGTGCACGAAGGGTTCCGTACTTTCATAGAACAAAAAAAGGCCAAAAATATTTTTAAGTTTTTAGGCCTTTGTGTATATTTCAGGTGCCTACCTGTTACCATTATTGACAAGCAATTAAAGCGAAAAAATATATGTTTGCTGTATAGGAGCCCCCTTAGATGTCATATGTATTAATTTTATTTTGTTTTATATATTTGTTGTTATAGTGGTAATAAATAATAATAATAATAATAATAAACTTTATTCCCATTTTCATAAATGCATACAATCCCGGCAAATTTCAAAATTGTAGCTATTGCGGTTCTTGAAATACAGCCTGGAGACAGACAGATAGACAGACAGGCGGATAGATAACAAAGTCTTAGTAATAGGGTCCCGTTTTACCCTTTGGGTACGGAACCCTAAAAAGGGATTCAAAACTGTGGAAGAAGTTGAAAAGAAGCGATGGTTACAGAAGAAAAGTAAAAAATAAAACAATTAATTTGATAATCACGTATATTTAATAATATTTCAAACTTAAAATAAGTGCGCAAAAGTGAGCTAAAGTATCCTTATAAAGAGGTCTCTTTCGGCCAACCCAACTACAGTGGAAAAAAATAATTTTTATATATAATAAACGGGAATAACACTAGCTAGGTGCGATTTTGTTAGTGTGAAAGGAACCCTAACGATATGTTAAATGGCGAGATCATAAGAAACAATTGATGCCGTTATAAAGTCTTTACTCCCATAGACTCCTTATAGATGATGTGTGAATCCTTTTGTTCTTTTAAAAGCACTGTATATAACTTGACTAAATAATTAATGACGTATTTAGCACAAAAACAGCTTAAATTCAAGGGCGAGTTGATACCAAAACACACAGCGTATCACATTTTATCATGCATTTAATTCCCATACACTTTTCACTATAAACGAGCACTAAATCAGGTAAATAAACTATACATAAAATAATGACTTATCGTTTACTTGACAGTAAAATGGCTGACGTTACTTTTTCTTCTCCAAGCTGTTGCAAAAATGTAAATCAAATATGACGGCAAAAAGGGCAAACGGAGTTTAACTCCCTTGTATCGGACAATAGTATAACACGTATAAGGGTGATCGCCCATATTAACGCTTTCTTATGTTTCTTATAAGTTGAAGTACCTTGTTCTTGGTCATTATATAACACGTATAAGGAAAAAAGCGGACAATAAAGCAACTATAAGGAGGGTATAAGGTTATTATCCTTATAAATTGTGCCCAAATGCACCCTTATTAGCGATAATACGACTTCTATAAGAATATTATTTTTGGCTACATAAACCACTACAGGATCAATTTTTGTTACTTGGGATATTATTTCCCGGAACTCAAAGTATCTCCATACTAAATTTCAGCAAAATTGGTTTGGTGGTTTGGGCGTAACAAAGTAACAGACAGAGAGACAGACTGACACACTTTCGCAGTTATAATATTAGGTATAGTAAGGAAATTGTTAAAGATACTTTATGTAGATTGTTATTATAAGGATATTGAACCAAACATATTTTTATTAATAAAGAAAGTTGTTTTTATACAGGAATGCTACATTGAAAATGTTTCCGTCCAGGAAACTATTAAAATAGCAAAACATATTAAATAATAATAATTGTTTGCTTTCTTGCTAAATCATAAAATTATAATATTATTATGTTCTTTAGTTTACTGCCAACATTTTAAGAGGCTGGGTACTCTTGGAATTTCTCATACAAACGTAATTCCAAAATCATTTTCTCATACGAAAATATTTAACATGTTTGAGTTATTTTTCATACTAATTCAGTTTAAGATAGTAATTACTTAGATTCGTACACAAAAATTTACTTCAAAATATTTAAAGAATTTTTTTTGTTTCAAATTTTTTTTAGTAAATTTACTACTAAAATATTTAAACACTAAAAACTATATAAATAAATAGTAAATTTACTACAAAATATTTAAACTCTAAAAAATATTTTTTAGTAAGTATTTAAATATTTTGTAGTAATTCTACTATTTATTTATATATTTTTTAGTGTTCTACTCAATTTTTAGTGTTTAAATATTTAGTAGTAAAATTCCTAAAAAGAAATAAAAAAAAATTGTTTAAATATTTTGAAGTAAATTTTTGTGTAGGAACCTAGGTAATTCCTATCTTAAACTGAAAAATAACTCAAACATGTTAAATATTTTCGTATGTGAAAATGATTTTGGAATTACGTTTGTATGAGAAATTCCAAGGGTACCCGGCCCCTTAAGCACTAGATAACGCTCGCATTTCCATTGAGCCAAAATTCATTTATCGCGGGTGCCGGGTACCGTACATTTTCCGGGCTGACAAGTATCCTATATTCTTTCCCGGGATTCAAAGTATTGTATTATTATGTTATATCCAATTTCAGTACAATCAGTTCAATGGTTTAGGCGTGAGAGGTAACCGACGCGACAGAAAGACACACTTTCGTATTAATCATATTATGTATTTCCAACTAAAATCAATAACTATTACAAATTGAAATCCATAATATAACATTATTAATTTACTCAACAACAAAATATTATCGAAATGACAGACGTCATCTAGTCAAACAAGCCAGTCTTGATACTTGCAAATCGCTTATATTATACCATCAAAATGACAGACATCATCTAGTCAAACAAGCCAGTCTTGATACTCGCAAATCGCTAATTGGTAATTGCCGCAAAATCGTGCAGAAGACAGCTCTATTACAGTATTTTGACAGCAACACCGCAAGACATGGCCGTCTTAAGCTATACGATATCGGATCCTTTTAGTTCAGTAAATTTTTCAGTGAAGTAGCTTGAAATAACTCTAATATTTATTGTTTTCAATTAAATCATTTTTACTCTTTAAATATTTTTTTAGGTCTTTTCAGATTTATTTTATACTAGAGGACGCTCCCAACTCCGTTGCGAAAAAAAAGTGCAGTCCTTTCCTTGGATAAAGTATCTGCATACCAAATTTTAGCAAATCGGTTCAGCAGCTTGGGTGTGAGAGGTAACAGACAGATATACACTATCGCATTTATAATTTTGTATGGAAACGGATTAAACTAGATATTGCACGGTACTTTGGCCAGGCCAGCAAACCATTTAGTGCCCCGGAACCGTACATTACTGTCTATTTCTTTTCTACTGACCTCTATTATGAGTCTTTTGTACAACTTTTTATAGCAAAATAGTTCCTGAAAGCTTCAAATACGGCCCCAATAAACTCCATCGCAAAAAGTCTATCCCGAACTATCAAAGTACAGCGAATGGCAAAAAAGTCTATCCGCCAAAAAAGGCAAAAACTCCTATCCGCCAGTTATCAGTTGCGATTAGGGTCTTGTTTTCGTGTGTTACAAATTTTGTGGGCGTCGGTGATTTATGTTCGGGTCTCAAAGTTTTGACTGATGGGTTGGGATTATTATTATTTATAGTTTATGTTAACGTGGCTTTATTACTCATTTTATTAGGTAAATTGAGAAAACTTATTTTAACAAAATGTCTGCCTATAAATGAGTTATAAAAATGTGTAAATGTCACTTAGATGACAAGCTGAATAATTTACAAGTATAATATAATTTCATGCTGAATGCTGATACGATATTTTCAATGAAATAATTTTCTCAGCGGCTGAATCAAGTGTAGTCTTGGTTTCTTCATAGCTAACGTAATCAAAAGGCTTAAGACTAATAACTATTTAAAGTATCTTTATAATTTCAACTTAGTTGTTACAACGTGCGCTTGTTAGTAATTTCTAAGAATAAATTTTGAATTTATTTATTTAGTAAACTAGATGATCCGGTTGCATCACTTTCCTCTTAAAAAAATCCTTTCCTGGTGATAATGAAATGATCAAAATCAACCAAATCGGTATAGCCGTTCTCGATTTTCAGGGAGACTAAATAAATTTAAAATTGATTTTTATTTACATAGAAGATAGAAGATATTTGCAAATAATGAACAGATAATAGTCCTTGATCTTGTATTTTTAATGATAGACAAAATATTCATCGTATTTAATTCACGCCGTTTGTCAATGAACCTATGCTATCTCTTACCACGTGTTGACTTTATCCGCTTATAGTGATGATGGTTGGGAACATGAAATATCTAAATTGGATTAGTCGTATCTGTCACCCATATGTAGCCATGTGGTGCGTTGATCTCTTATAAAAGGTAATTAGCAAAAATATAGATCTTCGAATTGGCATGTCAGTCAAGACAATGACTAATCCATATTACTAATATTATAAAATATGTAAATGTGTGTCTGTCTGTCTGTTACCTTTTTACTCCCAAACCGCCTGCACCGATTTTACATCTCGTGATCACGGTTCGTGTTTTGAACGTGGGAAGATTAATAATGGTTTACGAGTAGGTGGATAAAAGTGGATTTAAGGGGAAGAAAAGATACTTAGATCTCTTATTTGGAAACCACGCTTTTTAGATTATTTGTGTTTTTTGTTTATTAAAAGTCTTTTGTTTCGTAAGTACAGCTTTCTATTTTCGATATAAAAATTTCGTCATTGAAATGAAAAAGTCATCTAATTTATGAATCATTCTAAATCTGTTATTTTAATAATGCATTCAAATTATTAAAATATAAAGCTGAATTATATTAATTATAACATCAATATTATGAATATAAATAAGTTTCCCACTGTTTAATTAATATTAATTAAACCATTCAATCATCTTCATCCATAATAATAATATGTCTGTCTATCCTCCTGCATAATATAATATCCACTGGACCGAAGTCTCCATTGAATAGTTTCTGAAAGTATAATAACGATTTTGATAAAATCTGGTAAGTACAAAACCACAGAGAAAGACGAAGGGCATAGACTTTTTGTCTAAAATGAATAGTTTACGAAAGTAATAAAGTAATATTGATGAAATTTTATACAGATCTAGACCATTTAGCCAAAACTTTTTCGCTATCGCTTCATTATACAACCGCTAACCAAAATGTATGGAATTGACATAAGTGTTCGTTAATATAATATTATGACGTTGACGTTCGACTGGTCTTAAATGTTAATTCCATATATTTTGATCGGCGATTCTATAACGAAAGCGACAACGAAAAGATCTTGGCTAACCCCCTGTTTTTTAAGGAGACCACGTAAAAAGACCACGCTCTTTTTAACCGACTTCCAAAAAACGAGGAGGTTATATGTTCGGCTGTGGATGTATATATATATATATATTTTTTTTTTTGTATGTTCAACGATTACTCCGCCGACTTCCAAGGTAAAAACAATAATAAAATTCTTATAATCTGAACTAAAAACTAAAAAGTATTAAATAATTTTCCTCTCTAAATGTGCCTTTTTCCGAATTCAGCTAAACCTCAACTATTTCTGTACTCAACCTTCATAATTTTGAAGTCGTCGCCAGTTTCATAAGTTTCAAATTTTCTGTCAAAGAAAATATAAAGATTCAGCTATATCTGGTACCGATCATTTAGAGAGGAAAATTATTTAATACTTTTTAGTTTTTAGTTCATATTATAAGAATGTTATTATTGTTTTTACCTTGGAAGTCGGTTTTAATTTTTTGTTAAAAATAATAATTAATTTCCGAAAGATATTTAGTTCCCGCGATTCATTTGCTGGTACGGACTCGCGGGCAACATTAAACATTAATCTAATATGCAGCCATGTGTTTTGTTATCAATACCACTCGAAATCATTACTATTGCCCAATATACCATTATAGTTAATACTGAGTTATGAGTATCAAAATAATAATTTATAACGATAAAATTTATTGAATTTGGACCCAAAAAATAGTCTCAGAAATTGTTCGTTTTTTTTTTATCAACGCAAGATCACACCTAAATCATTTATTTATAATAATCATACCAAATTATTCAAATAAAAAAATGAACATCCGTTAAAAATTTAACACCTTTTTTTAAACCCTTGTTTTCAAGATCTTTCCAGAAATTTTTATACAGAACTCAAGACGTTGCCATGTGGTACAAATATTATTCTAACGCGTTTTTTTAGTTTCTATGCATAATTGACTTCGTGTGCGGCCGATATGCTTTCAATTTACCATGAAAAAACATCTTAAAATAGATGAAAGAGTTCACTTGCATATGCTAGCAAAGTTCACTTTAATACAAGAACAAATCAACAAAATTCTACAAGGAAAAAACTAAATCTTTCTATTTTATTATAACAATAATATTTTGTAGTGTTAAGTTGTCACGTGCGTTATAATTTTCATTTCTTTGACATTAGAATTAATTTAGATAAAAACGACATTTGAAATTTTCAGCTCAAATTGTATAATTTTGACATTACACTTGCAGATTTCGAGTGATTTACTGACGTTTATACTCGTATTATACGTTATATCTTATCAAATGCTCTGTTTTGTTCAAAATTTCATTCAAAATAAAATGTATCATTTGCCAGTAGGTAACCTTGTAGATAAGATCGATAAAGCATCAAAACCTGTATGTCCCACTATTTGACATCTGGCGAGAAATCAATTTGATAATTTATTTTGTAAACTATCAATACACTTAAGCGGACTATATTTTTTGTAATTTTGCATCTGTAGAATTTTTATTACTTTTTTATTGACCGTATGTGATTTGGTTTTTAAATCATTATATTGGCACTTTAATATCATGTAGCCATTTGCATTCATTCAGTAATTCTAGGAAGGCAATTTTTAAGTTTTTTTTTACAAACTTTATTGCATTCGTTTTAGTCGTTAGAGTTATAAAATGTCACTCTCGACATATTATTATAATAGCAATATTTTATGTTTGAAATAGGTAAAAATGATCTAAAATTCTTGAGACTTGCTTGTGGTAGTAGCTTCTTTATAATAATATTGTGTCTGACTAGAATGAATGTAGCGCCAAAATTCGTTTATTGAAAGGGAACTATGCATTTTTAGGGACAAAAAGTATATTCTTATATCCATTCCCGGGACTCGAAAGTATCTCCATGCCAAATTTCAGCAAAATCGGTTCAGCGGTTTGGGCGTGAAGAGGTAACAGACAGATAGACAGATATACTTTCGCATTTATAATATAAGTGTAAAGTGGATGTAGGATTTATATCAGTGGAAAGCCGTCACCTTTTTAATAAGGTTTGGATGACAATCTGCAAAATCTTAGAGAAGCCGATAAGTGTATTAATTAACACCCGAAAAAGCATGGCTACTTTATGTAAAACGAAATTAAAAATCTTGTATCCGGGTGCCATATTGACCTTTAGCACAAAAAACATCTAAAGTATAAAATATAAATTAAAATCAGTTCTATATATACAATTAATTATGTTAATAAAATCAACTTTATGGTCTCTTTTAAATAGAAACTGGATTGGAAAATATATATTTTGGCACGTGCGCTTACACATTCTTATTTATAACCGATTTTTCAAAAGGAGGAGGTTATTATGGTAGGTCGTTAATCGTTATTTGTAAGAGAAGATTTTCAAGAAGAAGTTCAGTTTTTATCAAGCTAATAACAGTTTTCTTAAGCTATTCTTTAACTTAGTATTTCTTCCGAAATCCGAAAAAAAACCGTAAACTATTGGAATTATTCTTATGAATCATTAGATAATATAGAAGTCGAACATTTAGTATAAAATGTACAGTTTTCAATGGTTTAACACATTATCATGATGGTAACAAGATTTCCAAATAAAACATCTCATTTATTATGTCGCAAGACAAACCCAAAAAAAATACACCAGTCCTTCGCCCATACCACAAACTTTCTAATACCACAAAGATTCTATCTGTCCGTATGTCCATCAATAAATTCTTCAATTAAATGTGAAATCAATCAAATACAGTGTCGTGTAACAAACATCTTACATTACAACCGGATTGACAAGAAGCGCGTAAGCGACACGTAAAAAATGTTTTTGACAACTGAACCAGTGTGGAAAACGAAAAAGTGTAATGTCAAAAAAAACCTGTCCTATAGTTGAAATATTTACTTCCTTAAAGTCAGTTTATATTGCAAGGCGACGTTACGAAATTACGAAGTACGATGCAATGCATAATTTAAGGGTGGGTTGCAACTTGCACCAGAGGCGTGGTTAAAGTTAAGGTTAAAGTTATGGTTATAGTTAAGGCTAAATTTAGCTTGAACTTTAACTTTAATTTTAACTTTGACCGGAAAAATTGACAGATGACAGCTGGTCCAACAAGGTTATAAATGAACGTGGGCGGGTGCGCTCCTGGTAAAGGAGAACTGTCAAAAATGGCGTTTTATATTATGATGACATCGTTAGTTCCTTTTTTCGCCACGTGCATTGAAAACCTTGTCGAGCTCTATGGTTATGGTAAAATATGGCGTCTTGATGGCGTCAATTTTTAGGTTTCTGTACCCAAAGGGTAAAAACGGGACCCTATTACTAAAACTTCGTTGTCTATCCGTCTGTCCGTCTGTCTGTCTGTCTGTCTGTCTATCCGTCTGTCTCCAGGCTGTAACTCAATAACGGTAATAGCTAGAGAGTTAAATTTTTCAGAGATTATATTGTATATCTGTTGCCGCTATAACAAGAAATACTAAAAACAAAAGAAAATTAATATAAAGGGGGGCTCCCATACAAGAAACGTGATTTTTTTGGCTTTTTTTGCTCTTAGATATCAATGATGGCAACAGGTAGGTACTTGATATTTTCTCGAAGTCCTTAGTTATATGTCTTCTTTAATATTTATTAATAATATTAAAATAATTTATAAAAAAATTAAGGGCGGCTCCCATACAAAAAAGACCATTTTTGGCCTGATTTTGCTCTATAATGGTACGGAACCCTTCGCACGCGAGTCCAATTCGCACTTGGCCGATTATTATTAACTTTAACCAAAGATTTGACATTTTGCATTGTAGTTAAAGTTAAAGTTATTTGGTGCAACCCAACCTTAATGAGCCAATCAAAATTAGAACAACCCAAAAAACAGAGGCTGCAATTGTACTTGTATCTTATTATGTAGTAAATAAAGTCCTGTATTGAATGGATTAAAATCCTTATTTTCTGAAAAGTTTCATTTAAAAAGTTAAAGTTTACGAAACACGTGATATAGCACTACATATTAATATGATCAGAATTACAATAATATTATTTCATTGAAATAAACTCCATGAAAAGTGAGCCCATCAACGTCAATGTCATTTCCAAATGACAAAATTGCCCAAAGTTAAAAAATTAAGTTTTGCTACTGTATTATGCCATATCTAAATTCATACATAATATAAATAGCAACATAATATTACTAACCAGTATTTTATCTACAGTACCTAAGTAGGTCCGCGTATGTAGTAAGTTTTCTCCAATGCTTATTATTATTATAGAAAGAAACTAAGTGCTCTACTACATTCTAAATTACTATTTTCTTACTATTAGCCTATTTTTGTGCTTGTTAGAGTAGGATTTATTGGAAAAATATTATATATGTTGTATTTTTTATAATCAATAAATAAATTTAGGAGAGGTCTACGCCCAGCAGTGGAATAGTATAGGCTCTTTAAAATACTAATAAAGAAAGCTAAAAAAAGCGAGGTTAAGCGGTTTTCCAAAGTGCTAAATATAAAAAAAAAAATGGAATACGAATACTAATTTCTGTATAAGGGAAATTTTTAGAAGGCCGCGAATGAAATTTTTCTTGCATTTTTTTCAATTTTTCTTTCTTTTTTGTTCCAGACTATGACCACAGTCGTCGCCAGATGATGGTACCACCATGCGATTGAGCCATGGCACGAAATCGCGGGAAATTCGAAAATAGAACGCAAACATGGCGGATAGTTGTTTTACTCTGTGCGCTCACCGGTTGCTATGGTTACCAGGAGCAGAGGTTCGCGATGGAGCCGCAGGATCAGGTTTGTTCTTTTTTCATTTTTGTTGTGTTATGTTGTGTCAAAATATATAAATGTCTAGATGACGACCGCAAGCCACAACTCCGTTGCGCCAAAATTTGTTTGTCATGCGTAAACCATTTTTTCCGGGATATAAAGTATCCTATGTCCTTTCCCAGGTCTCAGAGTATCCCCATATAATAATAATAATAATAATAATAATAAACATTTATTCAACAAATACATATTCACACCACGCTGCACTTAAACACACACATATTACACAGATACAAGGTACAAAAACAAAACAAATAAAAAACAAGCAGTAAAAAAAAACATCAGTAAAAAAGATAAAAGAACATAATAGACTTTTTTTTAAAATTTATGGACTAGGTACCTTGATGCAAGTGCGATGCGAACACATTGTCGAAAAGGATTCCACTCAGGCTGTGATCACGGTATAGGATACCTGTACCGTGATCCCTGGTATTCTGTGGATCCTATATAGATGTTGTCAGGCGGTTGACAGACAACACGCAGTATTTTACATATATAAACATTAAATAGGTAAGTAAATAAATATGATTGAAATATAATAATACGCTAAATATTAATAATATAAAATAAATTAAATAAATAATACCGTGAGTTAATGTACAATAAAAGTGCCCCATGTTAAATGAAAAATAAATAAAACAGGCAGCCGATTAAAGATAAATAGTAAGTAATATTATTTTGAGTTTAGACTTCACCGGCACAAGGTACGATAACAAAGCGGGGTGGCGGGCGAGGGTGAGGTGGTACGAGGGGGGTGCCGGGTGGTGCGGCGCCAACTGGCGGTAAACACCTAACGGACTTGACAGGCGCGCGCGCCGCCCGCTGGCCTCACCGCCTCACACCGGCGTGGGCCTCACACGGGGGCTCACGGGACACAGCTGCTTATAAGTTTGTAATAATAATATCTTTCATAAACAGTGCTAGGTTATTACTTCGAATATCGTGTTGTTATCTTACTGACGTCATAAACCTACAAGGTAAGTAAGTTCCACAATATTATAAATGAATAAAATATATAAGATATGTTTTGACAATATTATAGTAGATTTAATTTTATTTATTTTAGGGTGAGAGGCCATCTGATAATAGTGTGGCAAAATTATTATGACTTATAAGTTATAACAGTTACAGTCCCATACTAGTGCCCACAAGTACGAGCGGGTGAACAACAATAACAGAAACCACTTGGCTTCGGCTTACAGAACTGAAGGTATGTCAATAGATGATTACTAGATAAATTACTCAATTAACAATTGTTATTTAAAACTATAAAATAATATAATAATACGAGCCACAATATTTATAACTATAGATGATTTATTATAATAAAGTAAATAAATAAATATTCAAATTATATACGAGTATATGAATTAACAATTATCAATAATATTCTATTTGTCTCTTATTTATTGTAATTTATTTGTTCTTTCAATTTGTTGTTTCAATTTGTTCTTTCAATAACTGTTCTTTCAGTTTTAACTTAAAGGTATTTATTGTTCGCAGAGCACGAAGCGGTGGTGAAAGATTGTTCCAAATTTTACTAGCAAGATATCTGAAACTGCCTCTGAAACCGGAAGTGTGATGTAAAGGCGTGAGGAGTAAAAAGGACGAACCTCTTGTGGTGACAGTCAGTTCGTTATCTCTTGCCCATTGTATTTTGTTAAAGAGGTATGATGGTATTTTAAATTTAATCACCCCGAACAAAAGTGTCGCGAAGTGTACCTGTCTGCGCCCATCCATCTTGAGCCATCGTAAGTTATTAATATATGGCGTTACGTGCGCGCGGGGCGGAATGTCACAACAGAATCTGGCACATGCATTCTGTACCTTTTGTATAAGCCTTTTTGACCGCGATAGAAGACAGGGTCCAATGACTGCGTCCGCATAATTTAGGTTCGATAAAACAAGGGATTCGCAGAGAGTTCTGCGCAGGTTTTTGGAAATAAAATTTCTTATTGGATACAAAACTTTTAGGCGGTAGAAGCACCGACTTACCGTTTTAATTGTATGTTTTTCAAATTTTAGTTCCTCGTCTACTAATACTCCCAAATTACGGGCTTCGCTCACTCTCTCGATATTTTTATTTTGGATGTGTATTAAGGGAGATATGTCTGTCACCTTTTTAATCTGAGTTTTGTGTCCAAGTACCATGTATTTGGTCTTGTCAGGATTAAGTACCAAGGCATTTGACTCTGACCACTCGTTTATGCGCGCCAGATCTTCATTAAGCTTGGCTATGGCCGTATGAGCATCACAGGGCTTAAAAGATATGTACAACTCAAAGTCATCTGCGTATATATGATGTTTGCAATACCTTATGTAACGAACGATATCCGCGCCGTAAAGTGCAAACATTTTGGGTCCCGCCACAGATCCCTGTGGGACTCCTCTATCCACTCGGCGTGGAGTAGAGCGCAGTGACTCCCCATTGCTATCAACTATCTCAACTACTTGAGTGCGATTTTGTAGAAAACTTGAGATCCATTGTATTGCGCTTTCATCAAATCCGTAATATTTTAATTTTGCTAAAAGTAGTGATATGTCAATTGTGTCAAATGCGCGAGAATAATCTAATAGAACTAAAATTGTTACCTCTCCTGCATCTCGTGCAGCTAAAATATTATCCACTACATCCATTAATGCAGTGGTCGTACTATGATGTCTGCGAAAACCAGACTGAAATGTAGGATTTTATTACTATAACAACACCTTAAGGTCCAATTTCACCAACGACTGTTAAAGATAATGCTCGAATTAGAATCACGTTACCCCTTTCATTTTTTATATGACTGAAAGAGAAGACATGACGATTTAACAAGCTGTTAACACTAACAGACGTGTTGGTGAAATTAGGCCTAAGTGTACTATTATGTATTTACAATAATAGCATAGATATTATGGATTTTATTACTATAACAACACCTTAAGTGTACTATAAAATTACATGTAGTAAGGCCACTAGACAGTACCAAAACAACTTTATTTAGTCAAAGACCGTATAGACACTAGGCGCCGTACCGTTATCTAATATATCAATTCTACTGACATTAACAGGTAGACACAACTATAATAAATTATATAAATAACAAACACCCACGCAGACTTTGAACTCCAAAACCAGAATAATTTACATAAAAAAAACAAAAACTGTTCTCTTATCAGCTCATTATTGTAATGGTAACACTCGGCTGAGATAATAGGTTTAGTTTAAAACTAGTTTTTTAAGTAAAAAATTAAAAAATAAATAGATGGCTCGAAGTATCTAAGACGGAGAATAAAAATGTTAAAAATATCATAAGCTTTGTCCACACTGGGCCTTTTTTTGTTTATCAAGGGCATGCGTTCTAGCGCAGTCAACAGCGAACGTGAGGCATGCCCGTGACGCGCGTTGAAATCGTAGGGCACTTTTCTTTCAACGCGGGTGGATTTTGACGCATTCAATTATTGAATATTATGCCAAAGTACGAAAGTTGAATAAAAAAGATGCATAATGTGGATATAGCTTAAGGATAGTCTGATTGTCATATTGGTAACAGTAAATTCGCAAATAGATTTTGATCACAGACATATTAAATATCAAGATTGATGAAACTTCGTACGTGAGAAATAACACAAAGAATATTATTTTCCCGGAAATGCACGATTTGCTTAAGAAACATCTAGTAAAAAAATATATTATTTTGCAAGTTGCTCAAAAATTTTTTTGTCAAATTAACTTATCCTTAACTTTCAAATCTTTGGCACTTTCAAACCTATAACAAGTTTTTAACAGCTCGTCCCTGGGATGAAGGAAAATGACTTCCAACCGGTTACCCTGCGGTTACAGTTATATGATCCGTGGTAAAAAGTGCAGAAAAATTGCTGTTACTCAACTCCAGATATCGTTTTAACCGACTGATAGAGTGCCGTTATCGATCTGATATTTTTAAGTTGATTTTAACTTTTTACGGGATATTTTGAAAGGGCAATTGCTTGTAACAGAGAACTTAATGATATTAATAATATTATTATTTTTATTTGGGATAGTATTACTCTCTGTAAATATAATGTTTTATGTTTGCTTGTAGTTCTGTACGCCTAAGCCGTTGAACCGATTTTCACGAAATTAAGTTTCGATCTTTAAAGCAGACAGACAGTCAGAAAGACTCACTTTCGCATTCATAATATTAGTGTGGATGAGTTACTATAAAGTTGATTTTGCGATGTCAATTACATACTAAAACTGTGTTAAAAATAATCGATAAAAACAAAATCGATTTTACAAATTAAATGTGTCAGACTGCACTTAGTATCGATATCCATAAAAAAGTCTATACCAATTTTATCGTATTTAAAATGTGGTGTTTCACATCGTATTGGGTACTAATGATCCATTTCTCCTGTCCACAACTGACGGCAGAAATACGGTTAATGTGAATCAGCGGCAACATTGACATACTGTTATAGGGACGTCGCATTCTATGGTAAATTAACGCTTTTTGGCCAAGGGATAATGTTCCAGGAAGATTTTAACTTTTAAGATAATATTTTATGCTTCCGCATGAATAGGTCGAAAGATTCCAGTTAATACTAATTACTTATTATATAGATGTTGTGCATCGCCTATTCTCTACAGAGTGTAAATAATAGGCGATAATCTATCTACAGTCTACTGCAGCGGTTCTCAAACTTTTTTGGTGTGGTGTTATAAAAGCTACAAAATTTCATTTTCTATTTAGTTTTCTTTTCTTAATTCGGCAAGATATTTAGATTAATAATGGATTGTATTGTTTTTTTGAGTGGAAAGTATCAATAACTTCGTCGTGATAGTGAGAATTTAAAAATGTTGTCGTGTGAAATTTTTATTTATAAAGGTGTCTGTTGGCAGCGGACGACATGAAGCAACCGCAGTCGACGTGTCGTCGCGACACTATAATTACTGGTTTGTATGTATTTCTATCAAACACCCTCCGCAGCTAGCGACACGAAGCTAGCGATACTTATAAGGCGCAGCACAGACGACAGACTATCCGTGACGCACGCACACGACGCGCAAAAAGTCCGCCACGTTACTGCATAATATAATTGCATAGGTATTTAATGGAATCAGGCGTTACTTTGCGGATATCCATAGCTTAAAATTTAGTTTATTATTATTTTTAGCAATATTCCGCGAAACACACTTCCACCTTTAAGTAAATGAAGGTTGAACACCACCACACACTCGACGCGCGTTTCGCTCCAACACCGGAGCATCCTCAGGATGTGGACTCTAAGAACAACGTCCGTCAAGTCACTTGTTTGACACTTGACGGACGTTGTTCGTAGAGTCCACATCCTGAGGATGCTCCGGTGTTGGAGTGAAACGCGCGTCGAGTGTGTGGTGGTGTTCAACCTTCATTTACTTAAAGGTGGAAGAGTATTTCGCGGAATATTGCTAAAAATAATAATAAACTAAATTTTAAAAAATTGCATAGGTTCTATTTGCCACCGACTAAAAAGTGCGTCACGGATAGTCTGTCGTCTGCACTGCGCCTAATAGAAATACATAGAAACCAGTAGTGTCGCGACGACACGTCGTCTGCATCAACTTCATGTCGCCGGCTTCCAACTTGTACCTTAAAAATTTTCAATTGTTGATTTCATAATATGTAACGTGTAAGATCCCTAAATGTTACATCCATGTGACACTTAAATAATCGACAGGTTACGTCAGTAGTGGCAAAACGCCAAATTCACAAAATTAAGGCCAAATTGGAAAATGGCAGGTGAAATACTATTGTCGGAAAATAGGCTATAAGCTTTGTCCACATTGTGCCTTTTTTCTGTTCAACAAGGGCATGCCATATAGCGCTGTCAACAGTGAACGTGTGGCATGCCCGTGACGCGCGTCAAAATCCACCCGCGCTGAAAGAAAAGTGTCATAGCGCGCGTTACGGGCATGCCACACGTTTGACGGTGACAGCGCTATAAGGCATGTCCTTGATGAACAGAAAAAGGTACAATGTGGACAAAGCTATTAGCTGTTGCCCGCGACTTCGTGCACGTCAACAAATAATAAGAGACTATGCAGAAAGTATGTAATACGAATTATGATTTTCAGCCCCCAACTCCTTGTCATGTCAGTTTTGTGAGGCCCCTCTAGTGTGTGTATCAATTAACGTCACATTTTTTTTATTTTACAGCAATAAATTCAAACCGCGTCAATATTTAAAATTTCGTTATTCAATTTATTTTTGAAACGTAATGTCACTTAGGACTTCGTCGACCCTCTCTCCCCTTTACGTGTGACTTACTTTATGGATGATCCCTAACAGAGATTGTAAATAAATTTCCCCTTTTCTCCACATTTTCCACTAATTCTTCACTTCTATTGGTCGCAGCGTGACAAAGACAGCCTAGAGCCTGCCTCGATAAACGGACTATCTAACGCAAAAATATTTTTTCTTACCTCCCAGCGGAAAACGTCAACTTTCTTCCCGCTGCGCTTACCGATGTTGCCGTTTTCCGCCTCCGTCGATGAGAAAAATAGTATACGCACCACGGGCAGTAAATAAGCCTCAGATCACAATATGTTTGTTGACCACGGCTTCGCGTCGGCCAATAATTACATGTGATCTGAGACATTTCTTATATGCCTGCAAATTTCAGCTAAATCAGTTCAGCGGTTTGGGCGTGAAGAGGTAACAGACATACACTTTCGCATTTACAGTATTAGTATATTAGTAGCTATTGTAAGTGTTTTTCGATATAGGTTATTTTTGTTCGTTTTGTAATATGTATTTACGCAGAATATTTTTTGTAACTAGAACGTTGTCTATGTCTAATATTAGGTAAAGAGTTGAGTCATTACATGCAGAAATACTTTTTATTTGAGTTAAGGTTGGAATACACTTTTCTTGGTAAAAAAAAAACCGGCCAAGTGCGAGTCGGACTCGCGCACCGAGGGTTCCGTACAAACAAGATTCTAGGTCGACTGGAAGTACCCTTTAGGTTTTGATTCCCTTGCGAGTACTTGCGAGTTTCAAAATATGCAGCTTAAATTGCTGTTTCTTTTGATTGCGTTGACATAGAAGTTTGATTTTGTTACAGCTTAAAGGTATTATAGACCTGAGTATTTGGTATGAATTTCAATTTAATACCTCTACGCGTTTATGAGGAAATGGGTAGTAAGTTTAAAATTATTAAAAAAAAATATATTATGTGATGTAACTAAAAATTTATAGTTTTCGTAATTTTTCCTTTATCTATGCTATAAGACGTTGCTTCGTACCAAATTTCAAGATTCTGAGTTCACGGGAAGCACCCTGTAGGTTTTGATTCCCTTGCAAGTGTCGAAAATTTGCGGCATAAACGGCTGTATCTTTTGATTGCGTTGGCTTAGAAGTTTGATTTTTTCACAGCTTCAAGGGACAGTAGACTTGAGTAATTGATATAAATTTCAGCTTCATACCTCCACGCGTTCCTGAGAAAAAGGGTCTTGACAGACGGACAGACGGACAACAAAGTGATCCTATAAGGGTTCCGTTTTTTTTTTTCCTTTTGAGGTACGGAACCCTAAAAACCATCACATTCTTCCATCGTGGTGGCCTTATTTTTTCCTTGTATAAATTTTTTTCCCTACTAAAACATTTATTAAGTAATATCCATACTACTCGTAACATTTTAAATGCAAATGTGTATGTTTGTCAGTTACCTCTACATGCCCAAACTGCTGAAATAATTTTGCTGAAATTTGGCACGATGGCACGTTGAGTCCCGGATAAGGACGTAGGATACTTTTTATCCCGGAAAATGGACAGTTCCCGCACGATAAAAGAATTTTGAAATAGGTACAAAATTAAAGTTGCGGGTGACATCTAGTATTACATACAAAGCAGTCGAAATAATAACCTCCTTTTCTCTAAGTGGGTTATACTTTGTACGCGAGCGAAGCCGATTTAAAAATATAACATACAAAGTAAGCTCTAACTTGAAAACTTTTCAAGTCTAGGCAATTTTCAAGGTTTAGTTTGAGCTTTTGCAAAAGCCCGGCTGACTAACGATTTCACGCTAAGCTTTGGCTTACATGACAAAGTCAACAGTTGGTTACAACGAAATTTAAAAGTTTTCACCACGCAATATAAGCTTTAGACTTTTATCGCATTTTTATCGACAAAGTCAATCGTTCACATCACTAAACCTGGATTATCGATAGTACAGCACTATTTTTTGTGTTTTGTTTACTTTTCCAATAGAACGCCTATGACAAAAGCTAAAACTATATTGATTTTGGGACGTGGTGTTCAGTGTTGTAAAAAAAGTCGACTTGTCGATTACCTGTGCATTCACAGATTTGATTTCGAAAATATTCTAACTAGATGTTGCCTGCAACTCCATTGCGTCAAAATTCGTTTATCGCGCTGAAACCGTACATTTTTCTGAGATGAAAAGTATCCTATATCCCGCCACTCAAAGTCACCACACCCAGCAAAATCGGTTCTGTGGTTTGGGCAGAAAGGGGTAACAGACAGAGATAATATTAGCGTGGATATTATAATAATTAATGTGCTATTTTATGTAGGTACTATAAATCATTTTATATTAACATAGCGAGCACTATAGTAAATTACATCTTATCTTATATATAAAATTCTCGTGTCACAATGTTAGTCTCCGTACTCCTCCGAAACGGCTTTACTGAGTTTTACCAAATTTTATATGCATATTCAGTAGGTCTGAGAATCGGCTACTGGGTACTTATTATATTGATAAGTGCATTTGTTGAATAAATAATAGTAAATTATTACAACTCGAGACTGACAGCGACCATTGTTTGTGCGACGGGCTAGCGATAGACGTTGCCATGGTGACATACATATTTAGTCACTTCAATAAAATAATATGGGCGAAAATCGAAATACTTTATATGGCAAAACAACGTTTGCCGGGACAGCTAGTATTATGTATTTTTTAAAAGCGCTTAATTTTCAATTTGACGTGGGTCAGAATGTCCTAGAGCTATTATAAGATGTCAGTGACATTTAGCTGACATGTCCAATTAAAATTTAATGATCGTTTTTAATCTCAGAGTACTTACAGGTTTGTAAAAAATAAGGGTCGAACATAATATTATTGAAGCTTGGAAGGCAAAAATGACTATAGTAAGTAAATTGTCAATTAAAAATATGTATTTGAAAATTAATCAGATTATTTTAACTAAGTGTGAAAATTATTAAGGTTTGGATATCGATTCTAGAGATTTGAGAGGCAAAAAGTATTAACCCATCAAGCCCCATTTGCATAAGAGCACCGGTAATCGCCACATCAATATAATAACAATCGATTTCCAAGAATCTGCGATCGAAGGATTAATCGTAATTTTTTACTGATTTTTTTTAGGTGTATCGAGTTCAAACCATACAAAATGATTTTGACCTCTTTTCGGGGCCCGTACACCATTTCGGGATAAAAAGTATACTATGTCATTTTCCAGGACTCAAAGTATCTCCTTACCAAATAAAAAAAAAAAAGTGAGAAAAGTGTGTCAGCTCCGACGCACGACTGGAGTTTACTCCTTAAGGGGCCGGGTACCCCCGAAATTCTCATACATACGTAATACCAAAATCATTTTCTCATACGAAAATATTTAACATGTTTGAGTTATATTTCAGCTTAAGGGGCCGGGTACCCTTGGAATTTCTCATACAAACGTAATACCAAAATCATTTTCTCATACGAAAATATTTGACATGATTGAGTTATTTTTCAGTTTAAAATAGTAATTACCTAGGTTCCTACACAAAAATTTACTTCAAAATATTTAAACACAAAAAAAAAATTTTTTTTAGTTAATTTACCACCAATTACCAAAATAAATTGACCAATCGTGTTATGCTAAGGGTAATTCAAAGACAAAGACATGATGAATACTGTGACAATGAACTTTAATTTCTGAGCTTTGTTCATCGCTGAGAAAAATCGCTACAGCCAAATCATCAAGGCGTCGCCTTAAAGTATTTTACAAAGAACTTGTTCGATTTTAACGTAAATTGTACGGAAAACGTTAAAATAATTTCCTTAATTGGACGTAATATAACAGATTGTCTATTTTAGCGCCGCTGGCTATGAAATTAATTGAAAGTGGACGGCGGATATTTTTTTAATCCAATTAAAAATATATTTTTTCAACCCAATACACCGTAAAAACGTTGTAACTTTTAAAAACTGTAATAAAAACAGTGAATTCCTGCGTTCCGCTCGCAGTTTTATGAAACTATAAATACATTTAAACTATGACGTTTTTTTCAATTAAATCTATGCATTGCGACAATTTTTTTTCGCTTAAAAGTGAGGTTTATTTTTCTTTTGTTTTAGGATAAAATTTAAGTCATTTTTATTTTTCTGGTGTTGTCCGCAATTTCATATTCAGCGAATTCACTTTAGTAGTAGCTGAAATAAATAACAAACACACACCGGAAATTATTTTCTTCATCTCTTTACTAGATAACGCCCGCAACTACATGGCGCCAAAATTCGTATATCGCGCGGAAACCGTACATTTACCCGGGATGGAAAATATCCTATGTCCTATTCCGGGATTCAAAGTATTTCCTTACCAAATCTTAGCAAAATCGGTTCAACAGTTTTAGCGTTAATAAATAAAAAACAAATAAGTACTCGAAATATTGGGTAGTCTATTTGGATTTCATAATCGAGACAACATAAAAAGTTTTTTTTTTACGTCTGGACGTAAACTGTCAACTTTTTGTCTCCCTCTATAAATAGTTCTATTGAAGTTTCAACAATTGTTGGTGATAGTTCTAAAATTAGAGTTCCAAATTAACACCACTGTTTCCTGGCTAGGTGATAAAAATATACGGTACTTTTTCGTGATATGAGTATTTTTTCTTCGTGACTTACGTGGTTTTGGATGTTAATTTTTTTTATTGACATTTGAAAATGGAGTCAACTTGTGTTGTTTTTTTTAATTTTTTCTTAATTCAGTTATTTGGAACTTTTTATACATCTCTTAATACATACTAATATTAAAAATGTGAATGTGTGTTTGATTGTCCCCTCTTCGCGTCTAAACCTCTGAACTGAATTTGCTGAAAGGTATGGAAATTTTTTGAACCCCTGGAAAGGAAAGGACACTTTTTATCCCGGAAAAATTTACGGTTTCCGCGCGAAAATCGAATTTCGAATACCTCTGTGGGCGCAACGGAGTTGTAGTAGTGTGTAGGTAGTTATAGTTTCATAAAAACTGTTTCTTTTAATTGAGTACAGTAAAAAACGTAAACTATTCATAAAAATGTTATACCTAGTACCTGCATATTTACAGAGCCATAAAAATATTCTAAAATTTTTTTTACCGTTTTCAGAATATGTATTTTTATCGGAGAAAAGTTTCAAAATATCTCGTGGCATGAATGGCTTTTGTAGACACCTGCCATACTTGTGAATGCTGGATTTTAAACGACTGAGTTGATACGCGTTATAACTGTTACACACGTGCAAATATTTTGAGTCAACATAAAACGAAGTGTCAACTTTAGTGTAGTGTGTAAGACCATCAGACTTCATCTGAGCCCGTACACGTCTAATTCTAGCTACAATTAAGTAACAAAGGGTTTATTATATTACTAGCTGACCCGACAGACGTTGTCCTGTCTTAACGATGATTATTTAATTCGAATTGGTATAATTAAGAAAACAATAGATTAAAATTAGTATCTTCACGCCAAATTTCATCAAAATAAATTAAATAGTTTAAGCGACAATCATAAAAGTTTATTGTGCTGGAACCGTACATTTTCCCGGACAAAAGTATTGTTACGTGCTAGGGGTTCGAAGATTCGGATTGAAAGACCTGGTGACTCTCTTGAAGACTTTATTCACAAACACTAGCTCACACTAATCACTGAGTCCAAACACTAAGCACTAGATCCAAATCACTGAGCACTATCACTGTCCTAGGTCGTAGCCGTGTCACTATCACAATCACAATCACTCACTATTGATCACTTGTTTTCGCTCCGAAGTCGCCTCGAAGATAGCTCAGATAAAACTGAATTGCCGGCTCGACTGTCTGCGACTATTTATACGGGCCGGATCGAATCTCAGAAAATTCCGGAACATCCCAGAATAAACCCGATATGCGTAAACAAGTATCAGATATTTCTAGAAAGTACTCGTAGGTACATACACCTAGCGTCATCTAGTAGCGAGTAGGGGATTTACGTTGCCTGTGTTCCCTTGGTAGGTTCGCTGGCGTGACGCTAGATGGCACCACGTGTCCGTATCCGTAACAGTATCCCTTATCCTTTCCCGAGGCTCAATGTATCTCCATACTGAATTTCATAAAAATAGACTGAATAGTTTAGGCGAAAATCATAAAAGTTTATTGTGCGGGAACCGTACATTTTCCGGGACCAAAAGTATCCCTTGTCCTTTCCCGAGACTCAAGGTATCTCCATACCAAAATTCATCAAAATCGATTGAATAGTTTACGCGCAAATCATAAAAGTATATTATGCAGTAACCGTATATTTTTCCGGGACAAAATGTATCCCATGTCATTTTCCTGGTTCTAAGCTACCTCTCCACCAATTTTCAGCCAAACCGGTTTATCCGTTCTTGAGATAAAAGTTTATTGTGCGGGAACCGTACATTTTCCGGGACCAAAAGTATCTCTTGTCCTTTCTCAAGACTCAAAGTATCTCCATACCAAAATTCATCAGAATAGATTGAATAGTTTACGCGCAAATCATAAAAGTATATTGTGCAGTAACCGTACATTTTTCCGGGACAAAATGTACCCTATGTCCTATTCCTGGTTCTAAGCTACCTCTCCACCAATTTTCAGCCAAATCGGTTCATCCGTTCTTGAGTTATAAGTAGTGTAACTAACACCACTTTCTTTTATATATATAGATTTTCAGCTTTTGCTTCAGAATAATATAATTAAAATACAAAACAAACTTATTTCATTTACTATTTCGAATATTTTATTTTAAATATTAAAAATGGCATATAATTAATGTGTGTGTCTAGGTGTTACCTCTTCATGCTCAAACCGCTTAACATTTGATGAAATTTAGCATGGGGATACTTTCAGTCCCGGGAAAGAACATACCTAGGATATTTTTTGTCCCGGAAAATTTTTCGGTTCACACGTTATAAACGAATTTTGGCGCAACGTAGTTGCGGGCGTCATCTAGTTAATAACGATTAAATGGCGTACATTTTTAACCGACTTAAAAAAAGGAGGTTATCAATTCGACGCGTACGTATGTAATATTTCCAGAACTGCCCGGTTTTTGTATAATATGTTAATCTATAACAGCTTCTGAACAAATGTGCCAAATTTCAAAAGTGTATGTATCTATGTATGTTTTTATGTTTGTGCACGCATATCAACAACACAACAACAAGTCCGATCTGAATGATTCTTTTTTTATTGTACTAGGTATTGTTCAACTTAGGGAATGCTGCAAGTTTCATTAAAATCGGTTCTGTTGTTTTTGACACAGGGAATATTAATTCTCAATTACCTACGAATAACAAAACTACAGGAAATGTAAACTCCCATACTTCAACCGTTTTAAATTTGGCTCCTTTTCGAACACTAAAATATGACAATTCAGATTCTCGACAGGTATCCCAGGGTCACATTTTGTAGCCTTTAGGTGCACTTTTTTTGAAGGAGTTACTCTTCCTGTAGTTTAAAGTTCACTGTCAATTACGTACAATTTTGAAGTCGGTTTTATCTTTTTAAAATATAGTAATTATCGTGTGTGTGTAAACACCTCTAAATATACTTCTTTTCTCTCCACAGAGTGCGATAGTGGGTTCTCGTGTGACACTCCCGTGTCGAGTGGAGAACAAAGTTGGTGCTCTCCAGTGGACGAAGGACGACTTCGGGTTGGGAACCCACAGGAACCTCAGCGGATACGAGCGGTATACCATGATTGGGAGCGACGAGGAAGGTACGTCATCTTCATCATCAGCATCACAATCTTCATCATCACCATTTTTATTCCTTAATAAAAAAAAATGGTGATGATGAAGATTGTTTGAATTCCTTCCTTCCTCAATCATCATCATACATATTCATCATCATTGTAGCCTGTCTGTCTGTATGTTACCTGAAGAGGTTTGAGCGTGAAGCGCTCAAACCGCTGAACCGATTTTGCTGTTTGGTATGCTGATTGCAACTACACCTATTCACCTTCTCCTCGACTGTCCTGCTCTACTACAGAGCAGGTACAGGCACCTTGGTCGCCACGAATACTCATCCACAGAGGAAATTCGTGGCACCAACCCCAACCATATCGTTAAATTTATGAGCAATATTGGGTTGGGGATGATGTTCCAGTGCGAAGGAGTCACAATAGATCCTCATGACAGACGTCAGGGCTATAGCGAGCTGCCTTCTTAAAAAAAAGCTGCAGATTGTAGATACTTTGAGTCCCGGCAAAGGACCATATTATTATGACACTTTTTATCCCGGAAAATAGCATAATATGTCTTTTCTCGGAAAATAGATCAAAATCGATTCATTAGCTTGTGGCACATTGCTATGGACAGACATACTTAAATTTATTTCTGTTATTCGCTACTTTTAATGAGAATTAGTCTACCTCGTTAGTAACAGTAGAGTATAAAAATGTCTATTCTTAGAAACTCGTGAACTACTTTCCTGCTTTAAGGGTTAGTCATTCTTAAGGTAATGGGATTTAAAAAATCCCTTCCATTACAAGTAACTAGACGAAGACTCCTCTGCGCCAAAATTAGTTTATCGTGCGGGAACCGTACATCTTCCGAGATATAAATCTTATCTACACACCATATTTCAGCAAAATCGGTCCTTCTCCGAGACTCAAAATTATATCTGTTTACCGAATTTAGTCTCAATTAGTTCAGTGGTTTAAGCGTGAAGAGGTAAAAGACAGAGAGATATACAGTCAGGCAGATTTTCGTATTTACGACATTAGGATGGATTCTAACATTTGACTATTATCCTCTTTAACCGACTTCTAAAAAGGAGGCGGTTATATTTAAACCTTTAAAGAGGCCAGTTGTAATCTGTTCCCATGCATATATCAACATAGTATATTATGGGCCATATGTTTCTGTGTGCTATGTTTTCGTACATGTGCACTTACTTTTAAGTGCTTGGAAAATAATATTGTGCTATTTTATAGTTTGTGTCATATTTAAAACATGCTAAAATAAACTTTACTCCGGATTTTAAAAACAATTATAAATTATTATGGTGACTTTCGACTTTGGCGTGAAAATACAAGTATTTCTATTTTCTACGCCTGAAAAAGTAAACACATGATATTTAAGAAGAACGAAAAAATCAAAAAGTCTTGAAAAATATTATACAACAAAAATTGAAATTAACATAATGCAACAAAAAAATACTAGGAGCTCAAAAAACTTGACCGCTTTTTTGAAATAGAAATAAATAGGTTATGGGCACAACTTATGACTTTAATTACCAAAGAACAATTTTTTCTATTGTTATATTTTACGTAGGCGAGGACAAAGCTAAATGCCAAACTATTTCCAGTATTTTATGTAAGTAATCGAATATTTTTTGACAAATTCTTGCATAAATTATATAAATCATAATATTCTAATATTGTAAAGTTAAAAATACACATAAAAGTGGCAGTATTTTTAATCAGTTATCAAAACGAAAAGTTAAAATGACGCAAGTGCCAAAACTTCAATTTTGAATTTTTTGAAGAAATGATATAATTTAATGAGTAATCACCAAAAAGGGCATCGTTTATCTGAAGAACTTAAGATTTTCGCAATAAATGTTTATAACAAAAGGAGTTTAAAGTACAAGAGGTAATAAAACCAACTTAAATTAAGCACCAAAATGTATCTTTGCGCATAAAGTTCAATGTAAACAAAATTTGCGCCGCGCGTTCATTTGTTCGTCTTTTTCACGTTATTTGGCACATACGTGTACAGATATTTAGGTGAATTACGCCCCGTGTTTTATTTGAAACGTACAGTCGGAGACGTAAAAGTGTAAATAATATATCGATACAGGGAATTACAACTGTCGCAAAAGGACATAATATTAAAAGTATGTTTATCAATATTTAAACTATGTGTTGTTCTAAAGTGATTTATTATGTTTTCTTGCTTTTATATTTTTTGGAAATGAGTTTGACTATCATCATCTCACGGAAACGCATTTACACATTCTCGCCAGTTTTTCCTGAGGCGTTATAAGCTTTAAACACTTATAAAAACGCGCATATAAAATGCTCTTTTAGCGCTGCTACTTTTACAGTGAACTGTATACAGTCTACTCATATACATCTAAAGTATTATACTTTGTTTTGTTACACCCTGTATGTTTGCGTGACTGTACGTGTTTTCAATATTACGGTTACGTAAAAACCATTCTGAATTATTGTAGCCCTGTATTTGTACCATAGTAAACCTTATGTTCTGATAATAGGGACCATGTCAGAGGTAATATAAATTTAAACGGCGAATATCCAACCACACGTTGGCTTCAATTGTTTTAAGAATAACTCAACTTGTCTCGTTGTATTACTGTTTGTTCAAAACTGATAGTGGCAGGGTTTTGGGTTTGCATATTTTTGGCATTTAAGAATATTCAATGAGTTGTATTGATGCTACAAAAGTATGACACATATCACTACACATGATTATTTAAATATGAGATTTAATTAATACATTGAATATATTTGAAATTTGAATAGATTCCTGCAATCGCGCGCTCACCGTTAATTTTTCCAGGATAAAAAGTATCATTTATGTCCTTTCTCGAGACCTAAAGTATCTACATACCAAATTTAATCAAAATGTGTTTAGTGGTTTGGACGTGAAGAGGTAACAGCGAGACAGGCTGACACAATTTCTCATTTATTATAATATTAGTATGAATGTCTAATAATATTTATCTTGCCGTTGATCGACATAGCTTACAATTATAATTTTGTTAGTCTCGCTAAAACTCGAGAACGGCTGAATCGATTTGGCTAATTTTAATCTTGAAATATTCGTGGAAGTCCAGGGCAGGTTTATATAAGGAGGAAAGTGAAAAGTTCACCGGGTCGGCTTGTAATAATTTTTGTTGATACCTTTGCGGAAATCGAACCAAAGAAAATCAAGCTCTAGGTATTCAATATTCAAAGTATCCAAATATTCATAAGCGATATAACCCTCCGAAATTGCTTTCAGTACATTAAAATAGGCTGCGTATGATTTAATATTAAACATTTTATTTCCCCCGACGACGACGTAACGAAATTTCATCTTGTATTTATAATGCGAAAAACTCAGCTGTAAAATATAATGTGCTTTAATGGAATTTATAAATTGTCAAAAGCGCGTAACCGCCATTTTTGGGGCGTTTTGAAAGTATATATTTTTTAATTATTGACAAAAGAGTTTATCAGTCAATTTACAAGTGCATAATATTTTTATTTAGGGAGTGCCTCCGCTGCCGGCGCCGGTTGTCGAAATGTCGAACTCCGAAGTTTGCCGAAGTCACGCGATATTTGCCGAATAGGCAAACATCGCTTGTCAAATGACAGAATAATGATCAAAAACATCAGTCTTGAGCTAAAGGACTATGAAAAGTACAAATAATGTCATAAATAGTCATATTATTGTAAGGATGCATATTTGAATCCTTCGATCGGGGATTCTTGGAAATGATATTGTATTCTATTGTTCTCGCGATCACCGGTGCTCGTATGGGTCTTGAATCTTGATGGGTTAATGGTGGTGACGATGATGCTGATAAATGTGATCGGCATAGTAGCATAATACATTATCTTTGCTATTATTTATTTAATTTTATAATTATTTATCGAATATTTGATGTTATAATTATTTCTTTATAAAATTTGTGTATCGGCACTAGAACCTAGCGCTTTACGCATTATCACTGGCTCCCATTTTGAGTGCCAGCGCCGGCAGCCGTTGTTTTATATCTCGGCTGCCGGCAGTATACTTACCGCCGGCTCCCATTACTGATATTTTTGGGAGCCGGCGCCGGCAGCGGAGGCACTCCCTTTTATTTATACAACTAATTAACTGGATGACTCCCGCAACTCCGTCGCGGCAAAAATTCTTTTATCATTATCACACAGGAACCGTACATTTTTCCGGGAAGAAAAGTATCATAATATGTCCTTTTCTGGACTCAAAACATCACAATACCCATCAAAATCGGTTCAGCGTTTTAGCCGTAAAGAGGTAACAGACCGACAGACAGATAGACAGACACATTTTTTAATTTCTTATCGAATTTATGATGTATTTAGTATATGGATACTCCGTTTTCCGTAGTCACCAAAATTAGTTTGAAGCTTTATTATACCTTTTGGCCTTGCCGATGTTGGAAAACAAGAAATTATAATTATAGTAGTCCCATAATAAAAAGCATTTCAATATACAGTTATAAATTATACTCCAAAATTAGAGCATACGTAATAGGTGAATGATCTAACGCCACTGATTCACAGACTTGTGAAAAATGTGTGATTTCGTAACGATACCACGCGGGAGATTCAGTGTGAAAACATGTAGTAATTATTTTACAAATAATTTGTGATAATATTGAGGATTTTTGCTCTGTGATAATAACAAAATTCTAACGATTCTAAGCGACAGTTCAAACTTCATGATGTGGAAATATTTCAGGCAATTACACTTTTTATGTTCGAAATAGTGCAGTTTCTTGCACGAAAAACGAATTTCAACGTTTTGTTTTTTCAACGAAGATGTGGGTAACTTATGCTGGTTCTTAGGGAAACTTTGAAAATTAAGGGCCAGTTTCACCACTTCCTGATAAAGTGCCGGATAGGCTACCCACAACTTTTTGACAGATTCTCCATGCTCTGTCAACTGTCAAGTTTAGTGGTGAATAAATAGATATCAGGAAGTGGTAAAACAGGCCCTACATTTTTGTTTTTCAGTTAACTGACAGCTTTGTTAGCTGTCAGTTAACAGTTAACAGTTTAATGTTTGAGTTTTTACACAAGTTAACAATGTCAATGTTTTAAGACTGACAGACAGACAAATCCCTCCATTTTCATCGAAGCTTAAAAATATGACCTGAACTTTCGTTTACCGACTGAAAAATGCAATTTTTGCCCATATTGTGTGTATCACAGGCTATAACACACGTAGGCAGACATAAATTTCGGAAGCACAATTGAAGACGACTGTACATTACGCGCTCGATGAGGGATTTACCGCGCGACTGTACCTTACGTTTTCTTCTTCAGTGTATATTCGCGAATTTGTTATATTGAATCTTAAATTCATAATAAGAAGGTCGAATTTCGCATCAGTATCTACTAGTCTTAGTACATTCGCGAATTGATAAACGGTTTCGAATCTTATCATGATATAATTAAGGTTGAATTTAGGCCAAAAGGCTTTGTATTTTGTATCGCTAATGTTTGTTATTCATGATGGTAAATTTTGGCATTTGGAATTTACAATACTTGTGACTTAAAAATGCGCGGTTTCCCAGGAATAAAACGTATCTAATAATAGTTATAATTATTATCTCTCGAAACCCCCATACTAGGATAATAGCGACTTTTGCAGCCGTTAGCAAAGTAGTAGATAAATTGTAAATACTTAGGGCCTGTTTCACCGCTTCCTGATAAGGTGCCGGATAGGCTTATTTGACAGATTCTCCATACTCCATCTGTCAAGTTAAGTGGTGGATAGCCTTATCAGGAAGCGGTGAAACAGGCCCTTAGTAGATAAATAATAACAGAAAAATTGCTCTAGTAGTTCGTGAGAACCCTTTCAAATAATTTCCCCCGTTTTTAGGGTTCCGTACCCAAAGGGTAAAAACGGGACCCTATTACTGTGACTTCGATGTCTGTCCGTCTGTCCGTCTGTCTGTCCGTCTGTCTCCAGGCTGTAACTCAAGAACGGTAATAGCTAGAGAGTTGAAATTTTCACAGATTAGGTATTTCTGTTGCCGCTATAACAACAAATACTAAAAACAAAATAAATTAAATATTTAAGGGGGGCTCCCGGTACAACAAACGTAATTTTTCAAACATTTTCTGCTCGGTATCAACGATGACAAGTAGGCACTTGAAATTTTCACAAATGCCTTAATTATATGTGTACTTTAGTAATTAAAAATAATATTTTAATAAAATAATAATTTAAGGGGGGCTGCCATACAAAAAACGCAATTTTTGGCCTATTTTTGCTCTATAACGGTACGAAACCCTTCGTGCGCGAGTGCGACTCGCACTTGGCCGATTATTTTTACACATTTTCCTCTATTTCTTCGCTCCTATTAGTCTTAGCGTGACTAGGATAGGACTTGTGTGATTACGAAATCACACAAGTCCTTCAGGTACTTAGTACGGGGCCAGACTGACGTGGTGTGAAGCGTCCATAGATATTATTACTATTATTAAATGCGAAAGTGTTTCTGTCTGTCTGTAACCTCTCACAAACACTGTACACTGTCTTTACACACTGCGAGTATCACATATTTTAACCGACTTCCAAAAAACGAGGAGGTTATATGTTCGGCTGTGGATATTTTTTTTTTTTTTTTTTTATTTTTTTTTTTTGTATGTTCAACGATTACTCCGCCGTTTGTGAACCGATTTTCGAAATTTTTGTTTTGTTGTATTAGGTTTCACTCCAATTTGGTCCCATTTTCACAAAGGTGGTGACCTGATGATGGGATCCATGAGTAATCGAGGGAACTCCTCGAAATTTATATGGAAACATATGGTGATTTTGGTTTTATGTGAAGTGTACTAAGAATACGCTACCAAAAAGTCAAATATTGGGTCAAGGTATACCATGGTTTCGATGATGCTGAGAGAACTCCTGATTCCTTATAGATACACGCTTGGGAGTTTCGGCGTTGTTTTAAGAACAGAAAGCATAAACTACTATGCAATTCATATTCATCATCATAATCATCATCATCATCATCGTCATCATCATCGTCATCATCATCATTACCACGTCGTGTTAAGGCCACGAATGTCTCATGGCACAGAATAGATAATAGTACAAGGCATAGGTATGGATATACTAATAATAATAATGATGTACTGTATAACAATTAACAACACCTGTTTGTTTTTAATACACGGCGGTCGGCGTCAGTCGCCGCCCAGCGCCGCCGCGCGAAGACAGAATATCGAATACTTTACTAACTACTTTATAATATACAGATCGAATACTTTACTACTTTTTTATTTTTTTTATTAAAATTTTAATAGACAAATAGAATTAAAATAAAGTTATTTTAAAAAGAGCATTTAAACAAAACAAAGTCATTAAATGTCTTTTTAATTAGTTATACTTATTAATCGATAGATGGTGCACTAAGTACCTATCGATTTGAATTCTTGATAACAAGAACAGCTGTCAATAATAATTATGATAATATTAAATATTATGCTACGCTACATCCTATGCAAGTTTGTACAATTTTTTATCTGATAGATCCTTCGATCGTGGAAAAACGAGACACAATAGCCTTTCTATTGTTATCGCAATCGCCGGTGACCGCTTCGGGCTTGAAATATTAAAATTGTTAAATTACTTAGCACAATATGTTCACTTCACTGATAATATTATATTATTTTGTGAGTGTGAGTTGTGACTCTTAACAAATTGTAATAAGATACGTAAAATATACGCGAAGATTTATCTACTAGTGTAACTAAAAAGAGTGAAATTATTATTATTTTTAACAAAAAATTAAAACCGACTTCCAAGGTAAAAACAATAATAACATTAATGTGAACTAAAAAGTATTAAATAATTTTTACTATCTAATAGTGCCTTTTTCCGAATTCGGCTAAACCTCAACTATTTCTGTACTCAATCTTCATAATTTTGAAGTCGGTGCCAGTTCCAAAAATTTTAAATATACTGTCAGAGGACTGAAGATTCAGCTATCTGGTACCGACTTCAAAATAATGAAGATTGAGTACAGAAATAGTTGAGGTTTAGCCGAATTCGGAAAAAGGCACTATTAGATAGTAAAAATTATTTAATACTTTTTAGTTCACATTAATGTTATTATTGTTTTTACCTTGGAAGTCGGTTTTAATTTTTTGTTAAAAATAATATAATATTAGTGTTTATTTTATAATAACAGATATTCTGTTTTTACAGGTGACTACTCCTTAGATATAAGAGACGTGGCCTTAGAAGACGATGGCAGATACCAGTGCCAAGTCAGCTCTGGACTTAATGGTAAGTACTAAAGTCTAAAGTGTATAGAGTATAGATCCATAACTGGTTGTCCATTTCACGAAAATGTATATGGGTCGCAGTCATCTGGTTTAATCTGCGATTCGATAGAATGACCAGCGCATTCATTGAATGACACTATTCAATTGAATGACTTTATTATTATTATTATTTTTTTATTAAATAAGGGGGCAAACGAGCAAACGGGTCACCTGATGGTAAGCAACTACCGCCGCCCATGGACACTCGCAACATCAGAAGAGCTGCAGGTGCGTTGCCAGCCTTTTAAGAGGGAATACGCTCTTTTCTGGAAGGTTCACAGGTCGTATAGGTCCGGAAAAGCTGCTGGTGACAGTTCGTTCCAGAGTTTTACAATGCGCGGCAGAAAGTTACGCGACTAAAGGACAACTCGTCAAGACGTTGACTGTAACGTTTAACGTCTTGACTAAAAGTCATATAGTGAAGTCGTTAACTAATGGGATGCTAATTATAGCGTCCCATTAATTAACGACTTCACTATAATTATGAGTTATGACCTATAGGGCTATAGCTACCCCGTCACCGGCTACTTAAAAAATATTTTTAAGAAGCCGTTGACGGGGTAGTTATAGGTAAATCCATGCTGTCATAATATCATTATTTTATTACAAATAAAGCAAGCAAGTAAACATCGACAAAATATCAACCCAGTGCTATCAGCTGTGCGAGCTATTTGACGCCATAATAATATATTTTGTTTTAGTAACTAGTTACTAGTAACGCCGCAGTGGGAAAAAAATGAAATACTTTCAATTACCTGACTGATTTCATGTCCAAGAAAATTGATGGAAAATTGTAATATTTTTTCATTGTTTTGACGAGAATCAAATACTTAATTCATTCTAAACCGTAAACGTACGTCTACGCGCTTAACATTTTGACGGTCCTAAGCCCGTCAAAGTATGAAGGGAAAATTCACAACTTATGATATTGTTAAGCCGTACTTCCACTGATGCGCAGCGGAGCGGACGGAGAGGAGCTTAGCGGTGCCGAATTGACCAATCACCATGCTCGAAATCTCCTGTCGCTCCGCTTCGCTGTAACTCCGCTGGAATAGCACGATTGGTCAATTCGGGCACCCTAAGCTCCGCTCCGCCCCTGCTCCGCGTCAGTGGAAACTGGAAAGACACCTTAAAAATGAAATACGTAGCGGGAGAGCGCCGGCGGGGCGTCGCATGGTGTCTTTATTTTGTGGTGTTTCGTAGGATAGCTTTCGGAAGCTATTTCTCAACATTTTAGTACTGAGTGATTAAAAAAGAAAAAATACGTTTTTTTAACAAGGATCAATATATCCGGCAGGAAGGTTAAATTGCACTCTGTATAAAAGAAAACTTACTTCACCATAACCTCTCGTCTCTGTCCAGTTTCCTCTGAAGAACTAACGTATATCTCTGGTAATAACTCTTAAAGCAATCACCTTACCATTCTAACCTCACGTCCCATTTCAGGTGAACCACCGATAAGGTCAAGGTACGCGCAGCTCACGGTGCTGGTGGCGCCGCAACCACCACGCATCATCCAGGGTGCCTTCATAGACGCGACGGAGAACCAGCTGGTTGATATTGAGTGCGTGTCTGAGGGGGGAAAACCAGCTGCTGAGGTATGTATTATTTTATAGTGTGTGTTTTATAGGCGCAGCGCAGACGACAGATCCGTGACGCAGTCTGTGGGAATTAGATCCTATGCAATTATATGCACTTAACGCACACGATGCGCAAAAATTTCGCCACGTTACTGCTTATAATTGCATAGGTTCTATTTCCACAGACTAAAAAGTGCGTCACGGATAGTCTGACGTCTGCGCTGCGCCATAATGGCAGCAATGCAGCAGCAAAATAATGCTTAAAAAAAGTAAAAAAACCAAATTATTATCTTATGTATTGCAAAGCAGTACATATTTTTTATAAATTCTTTAGATAAATAATGAAGGAGTAAAGTGGTTTCAATCAAAGATTTGGAGGTGATTTGGTTTTTTATTTCTTTATTATGTGATACCGATATATGGCAATATATGGCAGAAAAATATGGCAAAACCAAATTACGTATTATATCATGTAGATATTACTAATTATTTTTTTCAGATATAATTTCTCTGTTAATGCCGATGAAAAGTTGTTTCATCTGCACGCTTCGTTTTGCGCTATCAGCATTATAACGCCTCCGTGGTCTAGTGGTTGAGGGGAGGGACTCAAAGGTCGTGGGTTCGATTCCCATGTTGGAGAAATATTATTTTTAAGTTTGGTTAGGAAAATACAGGCTGATCAATTTAATCTGACGAAACTTAGACACTATGTAGCCTAGACCCCAGTACCAGACTATGTAAATAGTTAACTATGGTCACAGTTATAACTTTTGGTTGTTTCACAGATAACCTGGGTTGACGGTAACCAGATGGTGATCACGCAGGGTGTGGAGAATAGAGTGGAAACTCTTCCTGATGAGCAGAGGTTTAGAACCAGGTAAGAGACCACATTGGATAATATGATGAGACATTTCTAGTGTCTTGCCAAAGCTTCCGCTTGGTCGACTTTCGATCAAAATAGTCACGTTAGAACAAACCATCGTGTGGTTTCACAATCATGGCCAATGGCGTAATTGGTATGTAAAATAAATCTATAAGGGCAATTTTATGGCGCAACTCTTCCTTCCAAGGATAGCTTAAGAAGCAAAGTGAAACAGAGTCTCAAATATGAAGAAGATAATACAATGAATAGTAAATAATGTGTTGCCATTGATTTAAAGTGACTAGTAAACTGTACCTACATTTTTCCCAGGTCTGTACTACGGCTGGTGCCTAGCAAGGAGTTCCACAATCAGACCCTGACGTGCCAGGCGCAGAACACAGCAGATAGAGCTTACAGGATGGCTACCGTGCATATTGAGGTATGAAATAATATTATATTTAGAAATCAGATCCGAGAGAAGTGTCACGTATGTTTGTGTGGCGATATGTATCTGTCGCAGCCGACTGGTTAAAATAGCCGTTCGATCAAACAGCTAGCCCTTTGATGAACAACGCCATTCAATCTCACGGCTAGCTTTTTAATTGAATATTTCAGTCACTCGAAACGTTCAACACTACAGCTGATTCAAGCCGCCGCCGTTTGATTGAATTAGTTCAGCGCTCACCACCGCGGCGCTAGGTGCGTTTTGTTTACAATATGGCGTCAACTAGCCGGTGTTTTGTGATTGTATTAAGAAATTTTTCGTAAATATACGTTACAAGTGTTATTAAAGTGACAGAAATTATGGGGGCACATGCCATGTGGCATGTATGACTCGTATGTACGAGTGAATAAAAAAAAACAAATATTCAAATTTCGAGGAGAAATTACGGGAGAAATTATGAAATGCATCACGAAGGTATCAATTGCAATTATTGTGTTCAAAATGAGTTAGGATACAATTTATTCTGCTTATAATCATTGCGCTTGTGTAATAATAAAACTAAACTAATGGCCACCTTAGTTAATTTGCCATTTAACCAGTTAGCTAAGCGTCGTCTAGTTGTAGTGTTGAACGTTGCAGTCAACAATTCGGCTAAACGACGTATAGCCGTGTGATTGAATGGCGTTGTTCAGTCAAAGGGCTAGCTGTTTGATTGATCGGCTATTTAAACCAGTTGGCTGCGACACATCCATAGAATATAATAATTTTTAAAGTATGTATGACACAGGGCTCTAATATTTTATCGATTTGTCTTGGAGGCTTAAGCAAAGTAACAGGATACTCTTTATCGCGGAAAAATGAAGTGCTTTCACCTAATCGTGGCGCTACAAAGTTGCTGGTTTAAACAACTAGCTATTTGACCGAACTTTGCTCGGTACTCGATAAAACACGAATAAAATGTCATTATCTAAAAATTATTCCTAGCTAGATCTATTTATCGCCCCCGAAACCCCCTTTATAGTATGAAAATCGTTATAGCCGATTCCGAGATTCCAATTATTTACAAGAATTGCTCGTTTAAAGATAATATAAGATATATTTTAAAAATTCACATCAGATTTCACCAACTTAATTTGAAGGAGTGGTGACCAAGTAGAGATACTAATTACCGAGGATTACATTTCATCTAATCGGCTTAACCAGGACCAAAACCATTACTAACTGCTGAAGATACAATTCACTTCTAAGGCCAAAAAGCCATTCTAACCTCGATGATACAATACCATCATTTTGTTCAGGTGAAATACGCGCCGAAGCTCAACGTGTCCGTAAAGTCTGGAGCTGTCAACGGTCGGGTACCAGAAGGTACCGAAGCCAGATTCCTCTGTGAAGTGGACTCCAACCCGCCTCCCCAGATGTACCGGTGGTATCTAAACAACAATCCGGTGGTTGGGGACTATGCCGAGGAGATGGTGAGTATCCTTCCATACAATTATTATAAAATATGTGTATCTATCTGTTACCTCTTGACGCCCAAACCGCTAAAGTTAAACCGATTTTGCTTAAGGGCGTTCCGTCCGGAGATTCCGTAATTTACCGTATTTAAACTCATAATCTGAAAGCTACAAAGTTATAATTAAAATATAGCAATAATCTTCAGTATATCAACATTCCTTTTGTCTTTTCTATTTTTGTTTCTTATACTCATGATATCAGCTTCCAAAGTAATACCAATTTGTTAAAATTCAAGCATACATTCAGCATCTCCTTAGGATTTACAAATTACTTTTATTTGAAACTCACGCCAATAGATCGACAATATCATAAACTACATATTCGCCGTTTCAAATCTTTTTTAGGACAATTTTGAACTAAGATAAGTAAAAATAATAGGGTTTTGGCGCGATCTCGGCAACGCGGCAAATGTATGGCCAAGGTCGTTTGCTCGGGGGACGACCTTAAGGTATGGAGATACTTTGAGTCCCGGGAAACGACAAAGGATACTTTTTATTTCTAAAAGTGTATGGTTCCCCAAATTTTGGTGCAACGGAATTGCGGTCACCCAGTCATTTTATAAAATATGTAGAATATCGAAAATGTGTCGCAAATGCAATATTATCGAGATAATAAGTATTAAACTTAAATGTTGGTAACACGGTTGGTGAAAACCAAGAAAAAATTATAGTGAAAAAAACCAACAAAAGAAAAAACAAAATGGGACTAGCAAAATAAATTTATTTAAGCGGGGATGTGTTCACCGATGGGTCTGAAACCGTCCTTGTCGGCGATGTATTCGACTCTGTAGAGCCTGCCGTCGGGTCCAGGGTAGGAGTACTCTCCACGGACCACCAGACCTTCGGTGTATCCACCTTCGGGCTGAGGAACTTGCTCCAGATTGGCGTTGGCGATGAGGCTGATGCCGTTGCTGGTTTCGACTCTGAAAAGTAGTGAAAGTACGGATAGAAAATGGTGAAAAATGATTAAGTGAAAATAACTAGAAATTGGATCCTTTTTAATTTTGAAAATCATAAGACTGATCACAGACTACATCAATGTCACGATCTTAGGAATGATTAGCTATTTATCATTCATTATGATAAAATTGAGCTTCCTAATAACCTTGAAGTAAATTAATACCTATAAATAATAATATATTTAGATTGGTTCAATATATTAAAATGATTATGATACGATCCACTGGTCTTATTACTTGGCGCTCGGTCAGCATACGATAGTACCTAAGAAGCCTTAGTGGATAATCTTCAGTTTTCACTGCTATAACTGAACTGTAATGTGACTCAAGCATTATCACTATAGTGATAATACTTTATACGTGGGAGAGCCATGCTTCGGTACGAATGGGCCGGCTCGACCGGAGAAATACCATGTTCTCACAAAAAACCGGCGTGAAACAGCGCTTGCGCTGTGTTTCGCCGAGTGAGTGAGTTTACCGGAGGCCCAATCCCCTACACTATTTCCTTCCCTACCCTCCCCTATTCCCTCCCCTTCCCATCACTATCCTCCCCTATTACCCTATTCTTTCTTAAAAGGCCGGCAACGCACCTGCGGCTCTTTTGATGCTGCGGGTGTCCATGGGCGACGGAAGTTGCTTTCCATCAGGTGACCCGTTTGCTCGTTTGTCCCCTTATTGCATAAAAAAATAGACATCAGACTCACCCGTAGCTGTAGCTGTCAATGCCAAGGTTGTCGAAGCTGCTCTTCAGGATTTCGGCGTTCCTCTCGTATAGTTGTTCGACGGGGGCAGCTACGGCCACCGCGACGAGAACAGCCAATACGATGAACTGGAATATACAGATTAAATCAATGAGCTATTAAAAAGTGAGAAAATTTACGATCGACATAAAAAATTGAAGAACAGATCTGATCACGATGAACTCAGATGAGCATTTAAAATCGACAAAAGAATAAGCTCTTTTGTGGTCAACATGCTATTGATATTTATTTATTTATTTAGTACGATTCACCAACAGAATAACATCTGGTACATTGAAATAAAAGACAACAGAAACAATACTGATAACTGAACATATTATTAAGAAATAAGCAGCTTTGAGGTTAATATCAACTGATCAGCTTAAAACTAAATAAATTGAAATAAATAAATAAATAAATAAACTAGAGTAAGATCACAGAAGAAGAATCGATATGGTCCAAATTTGTGATCAACTGCATCAGTTATGTAAAATTGGACTGAATTTGAGTTTCAAAATGTGTTGAGACTTTTGAATAAAATTTTAATATAATTAATAAAATTTTTGAATTTGAATGATTAATAAAAATGAATTAAGTTGATGATAGGTCAGTGTCAGTTAATATTTTGTAAATTGACGTAACATAGTTTGGTAATAAGTCACCTTGATCTTTTATGTAAATTAAAATATATAGGGGTACATCCTACTTATACGGAAAATTCAAAAAGCTGATATAGAGAGGAACAAAAAATATGAAGTATTAAATTAATATTTCATGCGTTATGTTTTGAAAAAAAATGTATACACAGTGTAAACGCAAAACAAAAAATATTTGGCGCGATCTTGGAATTAAAAATATTAATTTTAAATATTATGATATTATTGATGTTAGTAAAATGAAAGCTTTAAAAGTAAAAAGAATGAAATGTACATTGGTAAAATAGGAATTTAAATCGAAATAATAAAAGAATCGAAATAAGAAAGAAATGATAGAAACAGAAAATTGTGAAATTAAAGAAAATCTAAAATTTAATATTTATTTTAAATGTACTCACAGATTTCATTTTTTTGTTTGTTTATCACCAAAGTTGGAGACGAAATGTGTCTAGGAAGATGTATCGACCATTTTTATACTTCTAATACGCATATATTATGTGTGTACATTTTTGAATATTGCATAGATATAGGTATTTGTATAAATTAGCATAGTGATCTAAATTGATACAGAAAAAGGTTCCGTGGGTGTATCAAAGGTTAAAAGATAGCCTCTATTCTAGAATTATATAATTTATATAGGAAGCTGATATTTTGAAGTGAGCATCTGTTCAAATATTATGATTATAAAAGCTTTAATAAAAAACAACCGTGAAGAGACTTTAAATTCAAAGAAGAACTTTCTAAGAAATAGCTACATGGATGTTTTGGCGGCAAATTAAGAGCTTATTACGCCATCTTAAAAAAAAATTACAAAATCAATCGACAAAGAAATACAACAATTTAAGGGTTTCTTTACTAATTAAGAGGAGAGAAAAAGTTCGATTGTTTGCCTTGCCTTGTTCAAAACTACTGAGCCGATTTTGAAGGAATTTGGCACAGATATAAAATAAACCACGGGAAAGGCCATAGAATACTGTTTATTGCAGGAAATTGAGCGGTTATTGCGGGATATCTGCTTTTATATGCGGCGAATCCACGCGCTAGTTATTAAAAATTACTCGCAGAAAAAAAAATGCTCAAAGTTATTATTCAGAGCAAAATTACAGGCAGGGGTAATAAGAAAAAGAAATAAAGGCGTGTGCACACGCGGTTTTATTACAAGTTCGTATAGTATGCATGAATGTTCGTACTGACCATAAGCCTTTACGGTTGCTGCCACGTTTCATGGTTATGTGCAAATATTATTCTCTACGTAATTTTATACCTGGACTAGAGGTTATTATGTTGTAAAGTATAATAAGAGAGCGCTAGGTGCAATGAGAAATAAAACTAGTATTTTTAGGGTTCCGTACCCAAAGGGTAAAAACGGGACCCTATTACTAAGACTTCTATGTCTGTCCGTCTGTATGTCTGTGTGTCTCCAGGCTGTAACTCAAGAAACGCTATAGCTAAACTTTTGAAATTTTCATAAATTGTATACTTTAATAAGTAATAACATAATTTAATTAAATAAAATAATTAAGGGGGGCTCCCATACAAAAACACAATTTTCAGCCTATTTTTGCTATATTGTGGCACGGAACTCTTCGTGCGCAAGTCCATCTCGCACTTGGCCGATTTTTATTTATGTAACAATGAGATAAGAAAGGTAGAGAGAAAATTTGTATCTTGATTAATATGTCTATCTGACAGACAGACAGAAATATTTCTGTCTGTCTGTCTGTCTTAAATATCTGAATAGATTTTTAAGAATTATGTTAACAAAATACTTTGAGCCCCAGGTAAAGGAATTTGGATAGTTTTAAGCAAGAAAAAAAAATACGTGTGGCACTCAGGGATCGCCACGGGACATTTTTATTGCAATTATAATTCGCATACGTCTAGTCGCACGCACACAAACACCATACCGAAGTCCGCCGAACTGAAGCGACGTTAGACGATGTGTTAGTTTATTTTCGTTACGTAATTTCTTGATTCGGTCGCCGATAAAAGCAGTGCAAGAGCTTAAAAAATACATTTAGAACGAAGTTGCGGACAAAACGTAGTTTTATTATAATTTTGTTAAAAAAACGACCATGATATTTTCAAGCTTCTCTGAATACACATTACACATAAAATTTAGTGATTTTTAGATGGCTACCTTGTAATAATCGTAAAATTGGATCACTTTAGTTTTTTTAACCGACTTCCAAAAAGAAGGAGGTTATAATATGTTCGGCTGTGGATATTATTATTATTATTTTTTAATATTTTAAAGATTTGAAGGCAGAATTCCAAAATGTTTTTCTAAAATTTATAAAACAATAGATATTCGAAATTTTATTGGAAAATGTAGTGTATGTTTCTCAAGCAGAAATCCTACATCCCGGGTTTGAAAGTATCTCCATACCAAATTTCATTACAATTGGTATAGCTGTTTAAGCATAAAGAGGTACGAATAGGGAGGCAGATAAATGAATGAATACTTTATTGTGCAATTACGACTAGATGGACAGACAGACGTACATACAGTCAGGATAATTAATAATACAATATTACTATTTATATATAAATTATAATTATAGTGCAATATTACTATTAGTCTTTCAAGCCCCATACGAGCACGCGTGATCGCGACAACAATAGAATACAATAGCATTTCCAAGAATACCAGATCGAAGTATTAATATCTAAACAAGAAAACACCTTTGAACGCAAACAAAAATTTCACTTCAATCTATAACAATAACGTCACAATTCAAAAGATGACACTTTTCAGATTATCTTCAATGTGTCCCGAAAACACAATAAAGCAGCCGTTAAATGCGAAGTGAGCAACTCTGCTGGGAGGAGTGAAGCGTCACTTACCTTAAATGTCACCTGTGAGTACCCAGCTTTAATTTAAATGCCTTTTTAACCCGGTTGAATGTAGTTTCGAGTGGTTTTTTGTTAAGTCGATTTAATAAGTTTGAGCACTTTAAATTGTGTACTCGTATTGCGACTAGTTTTTTTGTTACGTAAATTTTAAAGTAACAGCGTAAAAATAATGTCTAATGATTTATAGAGAGGTTTATAGATCATTTACGTAGAATCTAGATCTCCAGACTAATAGAAAACGTCAAGACAGATTTTCCATCAATTCAATATCTCAGTCCAATAATGTACTACTAGGAAAGTTGATTCATAGGCTAAAGCAGACCTACGTAGTTTCGTTGCGTTATTGAAAACTCAGCCAAAAGATCACAGCTAACATTGAATTGACACAAGCCGACCAAATGTCGTAAATCCGATATCTGTCTATGAATCAATTTCTTCGATGGAACAATACTCACGAAGTTAGCGTTTAGTCCAAAATATTTTCTTTATAAATGACTGCAACAAATGCATGCGCTTTAGTAGATTCTTACCCAAACACTTTAGAATTATAATAAATAAACATTTTTTGCAGATCCACCTTCATTTCGTACCCGACCACAGAACATAGAAGCTACACTTGGCTCCACTGTTACTCTGAGCTGTGATGTGGATGGCCAGCCCCAGCCGGAGATCAGATGGCTGTTCCATGAGCCCGGGAAAATCGGGGTAAGTGCTTACCATGGTGGCAATTATAAGAAAAAAGACACTATAAATGTTCGTGATAGCGACGAATTCAAAGAAGCAGGGCCTTATAATGATGATCATAATTTGACATTAGCCAGAAACGTACTCGTGATCCTGTGACTTCAAGCGTGGTTCTTGATCTAGGACAACCTGAGTTCGATTCCCGCGTTAGAAAAATGAAAATGTTGTTTGTTCAGAACGACCAAGCAGGCTGAGAACCTGATTGTCTGACAAAATGGTCCATGCCTCAGGCATGTAAAAAGTTCTGCGCCTGACCTCTCGCCAGTCGTGTTGATCATGTGTATGCGATTAATGGAAAGGAATATACTCTTGTGCAAAATCACTCTTGCATGGCTAGCATATTTTCAATGAAAGCGGCCACATCAACAAAATTGGCGTGGAAGCATAATTATAAATTTTAACAAAAAAATTGCAATTGGGCGGTCAAGTCTGATCCAATTACAACCTATGATTTACGAATGTCGTATCTCCAGCAGGTCAAAGGGAAGGCTCCCAACCTTCGAGTCCATGTGGATGAAGAGACCGCTGGAAGGTACATCTGCAAGGCATCCGTGGATGGATATCCAGAAATCGAAAGCGAGGCTACTATATTTATTAAAGGTGAGTTTGTTTACTGACTTCTAAAAAGGTTATTATCAGGTAGATGAGAAAAATCAAAGGCTGCAAAGTATCCACGGATATTCGGAGATTGAAAGCGTAGCAACTTTATTTACTAAAGGTTAAAGACGAAATGTAAAAATATGAGGTTATTATCAGGTAGATGGGAAAATGCTAGCATTTATAATGATGACATAGTATATAGATATTTTGGAGTTGAAAAGGTGCTTTGACTTGAACTGTAAGAACGCAAATTACCTATAGACTTTGGATAATAAACACAAAGTAACTATAGACATTATATTGCTATACAGATTATCTCCAATCTGTAATCAATTATTGCAATGTTAAAATTAATTAAAATCTGCAGCTCAGCACATTTTATATTCCAATATAACCTACTGCGAAGTAATTTGCATATAGATAATTACACTACTTCCCATCGAACTATAGTCTTAGGTAGTTATCGATTCTAAGACAGAGAAATAGCTATTCTGCAAATCACAAGCTTTGTTTTTATCAAAAGTTATTCTATACCTTTATCTAATTAATTTCAAATTTCTTTTTTCTCGCTAAATCTTGAGAACGGCTGAACCAATTTGGCTTATAGTCTTGTGATATTTGTGGAAGTCCAAAAGGTTTATAGGTACGGAAGTCACACCAAGTTCACCGGATTATCTAGTTCACTAATAATTATTATTTCTTTTCCCCCCCAGGTCCCCCCCAAATTCTGTCCAACCGTACCCAATTGGGTTCAGAAGGAGAGAACACAAGGATAGAATGTGCGACCCGTTCTGTGCCAGAACCTGATGATGTGAGATGGTTCTTCGAGGGAAGGGAGATCAGTGTTATACATGACCCGGTGAGTGAGGCCTGAAAGTACCATGCCTATCGAAGAGTTTGTTTGTTTGTATGAACGCGCTAATCTCAGGAACTACTCGTCTGATCTGAAAAATTCTTTCAGTGTTAGATAGCTAATTCATCGAGGAAGGCTACAAGCTATATTTTATTACGCTGACTAATAGGCAAGCGAAGAAACAGAGGAAAATGTTGGAAAAACGGGGGAAATTATTTGAGAGGGTTACTCTCACTCTATCTCACGCAGTGGGATAGTATAGGCTCATAAAAAAAAACTCACGAACTACTGGAGCAATTTTTCTGTTATTTGGCACAGATAAGAAGTAGACCACGTGATCATAGGCTATTTTTTGTGGAATAATTTGTCTGTGAAATATCTAATTTACGAGGGCGAAGCCGCGTGGAACGTCTAGTTAATATTATAAACGTGAAAGTGTGTCTGGCTGTTACCTCTTCACGCCCAAACCACTGACCCAATTCAGCTGAAATTTTGGGATGTAGAATTGTAGATATACTTTGAGCCCCGGGAAAGAACGGAGTTGTGACCGTTATCTAGCTAAAGATTAGAAACCATTAAATAATGTAAAAATGTAAATGGTTTAAATTTTGAGAATATGGTAACAGATTGTTGATGAATTCTAATGGAATCTTGATTCCCTTCGAATTTCAATAAATTTAAGTAAACCAAAGGCCACGCTGGTTTTAAGATATAGTGCAAGGTCATGTGATCATTAATCCATGACTCATGAGTACAAGGTTCTAAGTTAATTCTTTAATTACATTATTGGTTTTCAGTCGTTCTTTATACCACATTTGTTACTTCTAAACATATTCACTAAATTATTGTTCTTTTCTTAATATTCCTTCTTCCTCCAGGACTATGCTACCCTCGAAGAGAAACTCGGTGATGGCATCGTCAGGTCCAGTCTGGTCATCAGGTCTTCTGAGTCCAAACACTACGGCGTCTACAACTGCAGCGTCACCAACGAGTATGGCAATGCCAATGTTGCCATCACTCTGAAGCCTATAAGTAAGTCGCGTTAAAATTTTTGGTTTAAAGCCAATCTGTTGGTTCAAAGTGATAGCAAAGCCAATCAGGCTACTGTGTGCGCTCGCAGCACACAGTAGCCTGATCGATGCTTTTACGCAGGACGCATGACTATCGCTGATTTGCTTCGCGCTAAATATGTATTTTATTTTTGCCTATTCTCTCTCGCTCGGCTGTGTAGCTCCTTCTAGTAATAGAAAGGGTGCAGTAAACTACTTTTCGCCCCCTTCACCAATGTTGCTATCACTTTGAAGCATATAAGTAAGTCACGTTGGCTCGAAGTCAACTGTTGGTTTGAAGTGGTTTAAGGGCCCTCTCTCCCTAAATTAGCAGGTCAATTGTCTGTCAGTGCGAATACCGACGTAAATGACATTAAAATAACATTCATAACAGCGCGCCTTGTACGGTGGCGGTTACGACGCTCGCCGCGTCCATGATTTTTTTTAATGCAATAAGGGGACAAACGAGCAAATGGGTCACCTGATGGAAAGCAACTTCCGTCGCCCATGGACACTCGCAGCATCAGAAGAGCTGCAGGTGCGTTTCCGGTCTTTCAAGGGGTAATAGGGGAGGGTAGGGAAGGAAATATGAAAGGGTAGGGAAGGGAAAAGGGTAGGGGATTGGGCCTCCGGTAAACTCACTCACTCGGCGAAACACAGCGCAAGCGCTGTTTCACGCCGGTTTTCTGTGAGGACGTGGTATTTCTCCGGTCGAGCCAGCCCATTCGTGCCGAAGCATGGCTCTCCCACGTCAACGTTCATGATGGGGCGAAATAGGAGAAAAAACCTTTTTAATGCTTAATATAATACATATTTCAAAAAAGTAAAAAAACCAAATTACATATTATCTTATGTATTGCAAAGCAGTAGATATTTTTTATATATTCTTTTGATAAATAATGAAGGAGTAAAGTGGTTTCATTCAACAATTTGGAGGTGATTTGGTTTTTTATTTCTTTATTATGTGATACATATAGAAAAAAATATGGCAAAACCAAATTACGTATCATATCATGTAGATTACTTATTATTTTTTTCAGATATAATTTCTCTGTTAATGCCGATGAAAAGTTGTTTCATCTGCACGCTTTTTTCGAAAGAGCAGCCTTAAGCTAGTCTGTTGGTTCAAAGACGACCGTTGAAACTTCAATTTATCTATCCGTCGATTTAAAGCCAAATTGTCGATTTCAAGCCTATAAGTCGAGATGTTATAATAGACTGTTGGTTTCAAGTAAACCGTTGGTTCTTACAGAATAAGTTCATTTGAAGTCAAATCATTAGTTCGAAGTAAACTAAATACTATTTAAGATCTCATAACAAGCGTTTACTGCCACTGTCAGCATTTTTTTTTTTTTTTAATAGAAGGCAGGTCGCTATAGCCCTGGCGTCACTGCGACCCATGAGGATCTATTGTGACTTCTTCGCACTAGAGAATCATCCCCAACCCAATACTGCTCATAAATTGAACGATATGGTTGGGGTTGGTGCCACGAATTTCCTCTGTGGATGAGTATTCGTGGCGACCAAGGTGCCTGTTCTTGCTCTGTACTAGAGCAGGACAGTCGAGGAGAAGGTGAATAGGTGTTTCATCCTCCTCCTCACAGAATCTGCAAGTCGTTATGCTACAAATACCCATTCTGTTTAGGTGTTTGTTGAGCTTGCAGTGCCCAGTTAGGCTTCTGGTAAGGATTCTTAATTGGTTCCTAACCAGGGTGAGCACTAATTCTGATAGTTTCTTGTTGAAGCCAGGAATTAGTGCCTTGGAGTGTTCAAGGCCAGGGGTCTCAGCCCATTCACTGTCAGCATAGTCTATTGATTTGATTTAAAAACAACGGTTCAGTTCAGTTAAATAGGCCTCGTTATACTCTAAATTTTTAACAACTAATCAAATACCTATGTAGTGTTTTTAGTGTCCATAAGTATATGTCCAGATACTACTAAATTCAAATTTTAAATTACCCCATCAAGCCCCATAAGGACACCGGTGACAAATGATAGAATAAAAATAGATTTCCAAGAATCCACGATCGAAGGATTAAAATTTAAACTAGATGTGTGATTGAATGGCATATTATTCAGTCAAAGGGCTAGCTAATTGATTGAACGGCTATATTGACCAGTTGGCTGCGACATAATATATTATATTATACAATTTTAATAAAACTATATTATTTTTAACGCCATTCGTAATATTTTAATAGCGAAGCAATCGCGTAAACTCGAGCCATTAAATAGTTATTTTCATTTACGAGTCAAACGGTTCACTTTAAACATTCATGAGCTTTTCATTGAAATCGTCAATAAAATATAATAATACAGATTTATTATTGACTACATTTCAAGTGACAGAAATATGCATTTACATTTCATATTTTAACGGTAATAAAACAGAGAATTTCCTTCCATAAATTTACACTAATACACGGTAGCAATAATATTAATAAAAGTTTCAGAAGTAGGTAAGCATTTTAACTTTTCTGGGATATTACATCAGCTACTATCAATAGAGTAATAATGAATCACATCATCTGATTCCATCTTTTTGGCAAACGATGACTTGCACGCGAATTTTTTATTCTGGCTTTTCCAGTTTCCTGCCGTGTTTGTTTCTCAATCGCTGATAGGCACTAAATAAATAATTATATAAATAAACTTTTTATTTGGCACAATAGGACATTACACTATTCTACAAAATATATAAGTACAATGTGAAATACAATACATAATAGAGAAAAATTACAATAACAAAAAAAAAATATAAAAAAATAATAGCAAACAAAACAAAAAAAAAAATGAAACAGAATACAGAAATTAGGTGTTAAAAATTTTTTTGTATAAAATTCATCCATACTAATATTATAAATGCGAAAGTGTGTCTGTCTATCTGTTACCTCTTCACGCCCAAACCGCTGAACCGATTTTGATGTTTGGTATGGAGATTCTTTGAGTCCCGAGAAAGGACTTATGATACTTTTTACCCCGGAAAAGTGTACGTTCTCGTGCGATAAACGAGTTTTGGAGCAACGGAGATGCGATCATCTAGTTCTATGCTACGTTTTGATGCTTGCCGAGCCACGGCAAGCCTCCACAAGCCACAAGCCTCCACAAATCTCGCTTTGCATTTGTAAGTCGTTTTCACCTGTTTTCACGCTCGGGCTTGTGGAGGCTTGCCGTGGCTCGGCAAGCATCAAACGTAGCATAAATAAAAAAAAAATTACTTTGACTTTGACCAATGACCATTTACGCTTATCATCTTTTCTCAACCCACTCTTCATTGCAGAAACCTTGCCTCTCTTCATTATCCTCATCGGAGTATCATCAGGCATCATCCTCATAGCTGCGTTCGTGGTTATCCTGGTCATCTGCAACCGGCGCAGACGTCGCAACCAGGCCAGGAATGAGAAACCAGATGTCACTGTCAACACCAGTGATATCTACAACAAGGACAGCGATGGAAGTTCCAACATAAGTGATGTGAAGTTGCAGATTCCTCAAGAAAGCTATGATATGGTAAGCAAGTGACTAAATATTATTATCCTCCTTAATCCTTCGATCGGGGATTTTTGGAAATGCTATTGTATTCTATTGTTGTAGCGATCAACGGTGCTCGTATGGGGCTTGAAGGGTTAAAGTATTGCATTTAGAAGTGTTTTGAAAACTCCTGAAAGGACTTTTGCAAACATATATCAAAAATAAAAATAAAAATAATTATTGTGTCGATTGTCTAGTCACTTGTGAAATGATAGTGGTAGTGGTTTGGGAGTCCATATAATCGAAATATAATAAATTTGATTCCGATTCTTAATAGATTTTAGCCAAATATTTTTACAATTTGTAGGCTTTTCAAAAAATGTCTTAACCCATCAATCCCCAAGTGGCAGCTGGCTGCCCCACAACAGTTATTGAAAATCTATTGTGTCTGCGATACCCACGATGGAGGTGTACAATCTATAATAATATTTGGCAAAATATAATGCTTTAAAAAAAATAACGCTTACAATAGGGATGATGACAAGGTCAAAGATTAGCGACTTTTGTTAATAAAATAAAGAAAGCACGGCAAAAAATAAGCGTTACCAAAATTTCAGCTCGATAGCATTTGTATTTTTTTTTGTTAGGCGCCTTCAAAGTTGGATAATCAAGTCGTTTTTTTTTTCAATTAAATTTCTTAATATTTGTATACCATTCGATAACTTATGCAATTAAAAGCAACTTTTGGTATGAAACCACTTTCATAAACGCAATATTTAATATACCTATCGAACAAAGTTCTCTCCCGACCCGTACAAACAAAGAAAGACTGACGTCAGTCTTTCTTAGCACTTTGTATGGGGCGTTTCGGGCAGGTCTATTTTATGAGATGTTTGAATTGTTCATATCTTGGTGAATTTTTAAGCTATGAGAGTCATTCTTTCAGCAATGTTTCTATTTTTTAAGGGTCTTTCAATTACCAATAAGAAAAAAAATTAGTCATCAAGCCTATTATTATCACTCTTGAAAATATATCGAATGTTTAAAAGAAGACATAGAATCAACCCTTACCATACATTTTTCTTCTTCATTAAACATATCTTTTTTTCTCAGGAATATACAAACCTGGATCGCTCTGACATGAAGCCTGGTCTGCCCTTGGCCGGCCCTGTGCCCATGCCCATAAGGGACGACATGATGCCCTTCAGATATAGCAACGATTACTCCGACCCAACTTACAATGATGCTTACTTCAAGGTATGAAATGCTTATGAAACGCCCTTTGGTTATTTAGGTCGTGTTCAGACCAAACTAACTATACGCCGCTGAATGTGAGCAGGCTCACTGTGAGCTCCAGTGTGAACGTGGAAATCATACAAAATATACGGTATCGAATGTCCGCGCTTACGCCTAGCGTAATGGCGTATTGTCGGTTAGGTGTGAACGAAAAAGTGAATATGTATGGAAATACAATAAACTGCGTAACGCTCGCTCACATTCAGCGGCGTATATTCAGTTTGGTGTAAACACGGCCTAAGCTTTTCACCTTTTATGTTATTCTACATAATAATAACATCTAGATATCTTATTCAAGACTGAGTGTCTAAACACACTAGGCCGAAGTTACGCCGGCGTCAATTGACAACATTTCAAAATTTTAACATGGATTTTTTATTATTTTATAAGAAAGTAGACTTAAAATAAGGCGACACGTGTTTCTTGCTTTTTCAAAATTATGCTTTTAAGATACCTAAAAAATTGATTTTAATCCTTCGTATTCTAAAGAGACGTAAGCGCCAAGTGACGTCATACTTACGCCCGAATGGTTAATTCCATTACAGTTTACAAAAGAAAAAATATGTCAATGTAAGTTTGTTACGTTTATTAGGACGTCTGTCAATGTCATCGTGGTATTTTCGTATGTTAGAAATGTCATTTTTGACAGTGACTGTTTTTTTATGCTTCATGATGTCTTTTTAAAACGATTTTACACCAGGCAAAGAAAAAATGTCTGATATGCCGTAAGTATGACGTCACAACGTATTTTTTAGTTTTTCTTTATTTTCTCAGTAAATAAGCAATATAAAATTTTTTGGAATATTTTTTTGATATCAGGAGAAGAAACTAAAGAAACGGTATTTTTTATTTTAAGGCTTAAAAATTTTGAAATGTTGTCAATTCCGCATGATTACAACCGCAGTGTATTTTAAATTGCCGACGACACACTATTCCGTCGCGTTCCGTCCGTATTTTGTATGCGCTTGGCGGACGTAATTTACGCCGCGTAACTTCGGCCTAGTGTGTTTAGACACTAAAATACCCTCACTCCTCAGGTATAGATAATTGTATAGTGATGTTACGCTCAAAGACTTTTTGTGATTGCCAGAACGCGTCGTGGCCGTTTTAATTAGAGCCACAACGCGAATTTCTCGTTGTGGCTGTTTCACTGTGACCACGACGCGTTTGGAGCTATTTTTCTGTCTTTGAGCCTAACAGCATCGATCGAGAGGGATAATTTTACAGAGATAGCTCCAATCGAACTAGGTATCTGTTTTTCATATCAATAGCGTTTTAAATCGGTCAAAATATTAACCAATCGGTAATGCTGTTTAATAAAATACTAGCTATTTGACTGAGCTTTGATCGGTATTCGATATAACACGAATAAAATGACATTTTCTAAAAATTATTCCTAGCTAGATCGATTTTTCGCCCCCGAAACCTCCTAGAAATCGTTGGAGCCGATTCAGAAATTCCTATTATATATAGGTATAATATATACAAGAATTGCTCGTTTAAAGATATAAGATAAGCTCAAGTCAAAGAACCTAAGAAACTTGGAATAAGTATCGATTTTTAACAAAGTCAGCAACATCAAATAGCTAATCAATTGTATAAATATTTTTACTTTGGTTTCCTTTTAGTATTGCTACATGGTAGCTTAGAAAAACATTCGTATTTTTTTCTTTAGTAAATAAAAATAACTCAATTTACTTCCTCGCCCTGACCATCCCTCAGCACATAAATAATGAATAAAGTGGTTAAGTGGTTAAGTGTAAATAGTTTTTATTACCTGTTAGGCTTTGGGCATACGTGGCGAAACTTAGCCGTTAGGCACATGACCCTATATTTGTTCAATATAAGTGCCAGCAGCCAGCTTGCTTATCAGGGTTGCCATGGTAAGATTTGTTAGATTTCTACGGTAAAAGAGACGAGAAGAGTAACAGAATAACAAAGGGTATTATTCATTTTGTTCCTAAATTCACTCACTCTTCCTTTTGAATTTCCACTGTGACCATGCAAAGCCTGCTGTGCTGTTGGTGCTCTTTTGTAATACGCATAGTGACATTTGGACACCTTAAAACTTTACCTGCGTAGCTGGCCATTTAAAATGTTTTTTTTTTATGAAATACGGGGGCAAACGAGCAAACGGATCACCTGATGGAAAGCAACTTCCGTCGCCCATGGACACTCGCAGCATCAGAAGAGCTGCAGGTGCGTTGCCGGTCTTTTAAGTGGGAATAGGGTAATAGGGGAGGATAGGGAAGGGAAGGGTAGGGACGGAATATTGTAGGGGATTGGGCCTCCGGTAAACTCACTCACTCGGCGAAGCACAGCGCAAGCGCTGTTTCACGCCGGTTTTCTATGAGAACGTGGTATTTCTCCGGTCGAGCCGGCCCATTCGTGCCGAAGCATGGCTCTCCCACGTATGAAAGTTGATTTGCGCTAGGCTAAGTACCTATTTACTCGCGTTCGGATTACGTTAAGCCAGATCACAAATATTAATTTGACATGACCCTTTGGTTGAGTTATGACACTTATGACAAATCTTATAGCATTTTCAGCATCTAGAACTGCCCTGGGGCTGGCCAGGCCGAAAGGATACGATTTACGAAAATAGCCGAAGTTTAAATTACTACTTAAACTACGTAATACGTATTACTAGTACTAAGTGCTTCGTGGATCACCGGTTTTGTTCGGCTATGTCCCGGGGCATTTCTAGAGGCCGAAAATGCCAAATCTTAGTGCTCTGTCGGTTGGACTTGACATAACCCGACCAATTTACATAGGCCCTTTGTCTATGATTTTTTATGTCACGCGTTGCCTCCGCCCCGTCTGAACTCCGCCTTATTTCAGAACCCCGCCTACGTGTATGACTACCCGCAGGGCTACGCGCCCCCGCCGCATCTGAGAGTACAGTCGCCCACTGAAACTGCTACTAATAGGTGAGATATTTTAGATTAAAATAACGTGTGGCACTCGTGGGCACTGGGCAGTGACAGCCTCCCAAAGATGAAGAAAAAAAATTTTTTTTTCAGTCATTTCCTCTCATTTGAAAATTTATCAGAGTATTGTTAAAATACTCTAGTAAACAATTAAAACAGCTAGCTGTAAGTCAGTCAGGAAAAGTCGTCAGCTGATAAGTTTTAGTAGGTATAGATGCTGTTGCGTTACACCTTTCAAGGTACCATCTGACAAACTTTCCACTGAGACACAGCAAGCTGACATTAATTTTCATTCATAGTAGGCTAGTAGCATATAAACGATCACCAGGTAAATTTTTAGCTGAATGGAAATCATTGAAAATATAAATTTTTTTTCATGTTCAAGGAGCCAGCTGACGTATAATCCAATTTTCTTTCAAAATACTACATAAACTATACTCTGATAAATTTTCAAATGAGAGGAAATTGCTGATTTTTTTTCTTCATGGGTGGGAGGCTGTGTGCCAGTGCCCACCCCACCCACGGAGTCGCAGCTGATGGTCACTAGTATTCATAGTATAAGTCCCTTATGCATTGTACAAAGTTTCGCCCGGGAGGAAATCATTGACCAAAAATTTACCTGGCTCCCGGGCCACGCTCCCGGGTCCGCGCGCAAAGCTGTTGCATGTGCAATGTACTATCAGAGAAGTTAATTCCTATGCAGATCGGGGACCTAAGTAGTTTGGTTGCGTTACGTCAAACCCAGCCGACAGATCACAATTAACATTGAATTGACATATTATTCGGAATCAATTTCCTCGATGGTACACAAACGAAGTCTGGGAACGTCACACCAACCGGCATCACACCCCGAGTCACACCGAGCCGTAGTCTGCCGAACCTGAAACGACGTTAGACGAATGTTAGGTGTTTTTCGTTACGGAATATCTTGATTCGGTCGCCGCGCTTAAAGCCCGCGATAAAAGCTATGCAATAGCTTAATTATGTACAGGGTACACAAAACAAATTGATTATACTTTAGGGTGTGTATGTGTCTCTTATATAGAGTACACTGTGAAAGTAGCAGCGCTGAAAGACCAAATTTTTTTCGTGATTTGTATGGGCCAGTGCCCGAGCGTTTTGCCCATTCAAATCACAAAAAATACTTTCAGTGCTGCTATTTTCACACTGAACTCTATACAGGGAATCCACACACACCCTAAAGTATTATCACTTAGTTTTGTTACACCCTGTATGTGTACGTAGTTCAAGCGATCGTCACGGTGACTATATTATTATTTAATTATTTTAAGTGCTGTTATAAATGATAAGCAACGACGATGGTTGCAGATGCTGTTATAATCAATTATAAGGTAGCATTGAGTCGAGACATCATGTGCAATTATAATTTTATATCGCCATTAAAAACTGAGTACTTCGTCGCATCTCGGTGTGAAACTACCCTAAATAATACGTTACATATAACTTAATTGTCTTTCAAATTGGAATATACGATAGTGACATATTAAACATGGCTTTAATGACTATCTAAATTGTTATCTCGCTTTTTATGTGCTATCAGAGAAATTGAATCATAGACAGTTGGCGGACCTACGTAATTTGGTCGCGTTTGGTCAATCCCAGCTGCTGGATCACGAATTACATCATCTGACATAGTTCGACCAAATGACGTAGGAGCGTTAATCCATACTTCCATACTAATATTATAAATGCGAATGTGTCTGTCTGTCTGTCTGTCTGTTACCTCTTCACGCCCGAACCGCTTAACCGATTTGCTGATATTTGGCATAAAGATACTTTGAGTCCCGGGAAAGGACATAGGATACTTTTTATCCCGGAAAAATGTACGGTTCCCACGCGATAAACTAATTTTGGCGCAATGGAGTTGCGAGCATCATCTAGTTACTTATAAATCAATTTTTTCGATGGTACTATTTCATCCACAGATCACAGCAAGATTCACTGACGCGTAGCATAGACACGTCATCGACTCTGCCACTCTCAAACGGCAATGGATCAGAGAATAACTCTCTAAAACGAACGAACAAACCCGAAGACACCGACGCTATGAACAACCTTGGTCTACCTCTGGCAGGAGAAGGTAACGTATTGTTACGGATACGGACACGTGGTGCCATCTAGCGTCACGCCAGCGAACCTACCAAGGGAACACAGGCAACGTAAATCCCCTACTCGCTACTAGATGACGCTAGGTGTATGTACCTACGAGTACTTTCTAGAAATATCTGATACTTGTTTACGCATATCGGGTTTATTCTGGGATGTTCCGGAATTTTCTGAGATTCGATCCGGCCCGTATAAATAGTCGCAGACAGTCGAGCCGGCAATTCAGTTTTATCTGAGCTATCTTCGAGGCGACTTCGGAGCGAAAACAAGTGATCAATAGTGAGTGATTGTGATTGTGATAGTGACTCGGCTACGACCTAGGACAGTGATAGTGCTCAGTGATTTGGATCTAGTGCTTAGTGTTTGGACTCAGTGATTAGTGTGAGCTAGTGTTTGTGAATAAAGTCTTCAAGAGAGTCACCAGGTCTTTTTCTCCGAATCATCGAACCCTAGCACGTAACAACTGGTGTCAGAAGTGGGATTTGGAGATGCCATTGACTCCGAGAGAGGACTTTAAGGGGAGTGTCAGGACAAGGGCGCAGCGAGCTGCTGCCATTGACTCCGAGAGAGGAGTTGGCGGTGGAGCTGCGGAGGCCACACCCACTGGGGACCAAGCTCCGCCCACTGCGGGGCAGGCCCTACCCGCTGGCCCCGCCCACCAGGCTCCGCCCACTGACCACGCCCCCCAGGCTCCACCCACTTCGGGTGAAGCCACGCCCACTGGCTCCGCCCACCGGGACCCGCCCACTGACCACGCCCCTCAGGCCCCGCCCACTGGCTCCGCCCACCAGGCCACGCCCACTCAGGCCACGCCCACTGGCCCCGCCCACTGGGCCCCACCTGCTCAGGCCCCGTCAACTAGCTCCATCCATCCTGCCACGCCCGTAGTTTCTACGGCCCCTCAAATGGCTCTTCAATTGGAAAGCATAATTGAATTAATTCAGGCTTTGCAAGAGTCACAAGACCGCAAGCTCGGCGCTATGCAAGATTCTCAAAGGGCTGAAATTCAGGCAATGAGGGAGTCACAAGACCGCAAGCTCGGCGATATGCAAGATTCTCAAAGGGCTGAAATTCAGGCAATGAGGGAGTCACAAGACCGCAAACTCGGCGCTTTACAAGAGTCACAAGAGCAACAAAAGGACCTCCAAGAGAAAGCGCTTCTGGCCATAAAGGATGTCAGTGACACGGTAACTAAGCTTCGTAAAGATGTCGATGTAATGGACGAACGAGTTACCGGGTTAGGATTGGATATGGAAAATGTAAAAACCAACATCACCGAACTACAGAAGAAAGTAGTGCGCCTTGAAACCACAGGAGCTGCGGTATCTAGTGGAAACACTATAGTGGTGCAGGGACCAAGAGTAAAAGTACCGCCATACGACGGCACTACTTCTTGGAACGCTTACCGTCAGCAATTCCAGACTGTTGCTTCTGCCAACGGATGGACTGATGAACAATGCCTGACCGCTCTCACAGTTGCGCTCAGAGGGCAAGCTTTGTCGGTCCTGGAAGCACATACAGGGAATGGATTCCAAGATTTGATGGAGGCACTGGAATCCAGATATGGGGAGCGACACCTGGAGCACGTGTTCCGCGCTCAACTGCGCGACAGAGTCCAACGCTCAGGAGAGGGACTACAACAATGGGCGTTGGAAATTGAAAAACTGGTCAAGAAGGCACACCCAGGAGCCGATTCCAAAATGGTCGACACAAATATTGTGCAAGCATTTGTCGACGGAATCAGGGATCTGGAGGTCAGAGCTGCAGTGAGGCTTCGTCACCACACCTCGCTTAAGGAAGCATTGGCGCATGCTTTAGAAGTCGAGGCTGTTCGCCGTGACATACGACAGACCCATAAGATCCACGAGGTCTACGAGGAAGTCAAGGAGATGAGGGCTCCCACGAAGAAAAGTTTTGGAGCCATGTGCTACAAGTGTGGCGAGAGGGGCCATCTTCAGCTTAACTGCCCGCAGAAGGAGACCCAGTTGGCAAGAATGAAAAGGCTCGAGGAACAAATGGAGGAGCTGAAGAAGCAAGGGGCTTCGTCCCCTGCCCACGATCAGGGAAACGAATAAAAGCCAGGACTAAGGGGCGAGTACTGGCTGACGCGGAGGAAGCCCCGATAACTGTTATCTCCCAAGCATGCAGCGGGAATAGTCTTGTGATTCAGGGGACTATTAACAGGACGGATTGCAAAATTACTCTAGACACAGGAGCCTCTAGAACGATAGTGAACCCAAATCTTGTAAAAGCCGCAAGGAGACAGAAGAGGAGAATTAACTGTCGGCTTCTTACTGCCTCCGGTCAGCCAATACCCGTCCTGGGAGAAATGTCAGTTACGATTAATGTAGGGGGGTCTTCATACCCTCACGACGTTATCGTAGCTGAGATTATGGATAATTGCATCTTGGGTTTGGATTTCATGAAGAAGCATAACTGCAGAATTAATGTCGCTGATGGAGTTTTCAAGTGTGGTGAAGAGGAAATTTTCATCCTTGGAGGCGCCTGCGGGAAAGTTGAATGTGTAAAGAAAGTCATTATACCTGGACGGGCGGAAGCTCGGGTGCTGGTTAAACTACCGCCAGCTGGAAAGAAAAAGTCAAACAGATGCGTGTTGATCGAAGACACGGCTACCAAGACATCAGCGCAAAAACTGATGACGGCGAGAACCCTTGTTAGTGGAAACAGTAACGCTGTGGTCAGGGTTTTGAATCTTGGCAATCGCGAGATCTGCTTGAACAAAGGGGACGTCATTGGAAAGTGCGAGGAAGTTGTCTGGATGAGAAAGTGTAGTTCCATCACAGGCTCAGACTCAGCAAACAGCAGCAACTATAGAATAGTAACTGAGCTACTCGATGACTGCAAGAGTAATCTGACTTATTCGCAGAGCATTAAAGCTAAGAAGTTTTTACAACGCCACGCGAATATCTTCTCCAGTCAGGAAGGCGACCTTGGAAGAACGTCGATGGTTCAGCACAGGATAGATACCGGAAGCGAGAACCCAATTCGTCAACGAGCAAGACGGATACCCATTGCAAAGGAAAAAGAAGTTGAAGGCCTTTTGGAGGACATGAGAAGGCATAAGATAATTGAACCGTCTGCAAGTCCGTGGTGCTCACCTGTTGTGTTAGTGAAGAAGAAAGATGGCAGCACAAGATTTTGTGTGGACTACAGGCGTCTCAATGATGTCACTAAGAAGGACAGCTATCCATTACCTCGAATTGACGACACTCTGGATACCTTGAGTGGCATGAAATGGTTCTCGACCCTGGACCTGAAATCTGGATACTGGCAGGTGGAAATTCATCCAAAAGACAAGGAGAAGACAGCTTTCTCCACCGGTAGAGGTTTATGGCAGTTTAACGTCATGCCCTTTGGATTGTGTAACGCACCTGCCACATTTGAGCGACTCATGGAGTGTGTACTGGCAGGCTTAGTTGGAGAGGCTTGCTTAGTCTACTTGGATGACGTCATCATTGTTGGCCGCGACTTCGAGGACCATTTGCGAAACTTAGAACGAGTTTTCGCCAAAATAGAGGGGGCCAAGTTAAAGTTGAATCCGAAAAAGTGTCGTTTGTTCAGGAGTAAGGTCAATTATCTCGGCCATATTATCTCCAGTGATGGAATCCAGACGGACCCGGAGAAACTGGAAGCAGTTCAAAATTGGCCAACCCCTAAAAACAAAACCGAAGTGCGGGCATTTCTCGGCCTATGCTCCTACTACAGGCGTTTTGTTAAGGGATTCTCAGAGATAGCCAAGCCATTACATCGGCTGACAGAAGATAAACGACAGTTTATTTGGGACGAGACTTCGGAAGATTCTTTTCAGAAACTGAAGCAACATCTGTGTGAAACACCAATCCTGGGGTATCCACAACCTGAAGGTCAGTTTATAGTCGACACGGACGCAAGCAACACGGCCATTGGAGGGGTGTTATCTCAAAAACAGGGTGAAAGAGAAGTTGTAATTGCATATTTCAGCAAATCTTTATCTAAGCCAGAGAGAAACTACTGTGTGACAAGAAGAGAACTCTTGGCTGTCGTAAAGACGCTACAACATTTCAGCAAATATCTCATAGGGAGACAGTTTTTATTGCGAACTGATCACGCAGCCTTGAAGTGGTTACTACAATTCAAGAACCCAGAAGGCCAAGTAGCTCGATGGATTGAACAACTCCAGGAGTATGACTTCAAGACGGAACACCGCAGCGGAAAGGCGCATGGGAATGCCGACGCACTTTCACGAAGGCCGTGTTCAGAAGACTGCAAACATTGTGTTAAGCAGGAATCTAATGAAATTACATTAAAGTTAACGAAAACAAGTCCTTTGGGTCCATGGGAGAATGATGCTATGAGGGAGGCTCAAGAAAGAGATGACGACCTTCGGCACATCATCACATGGAAGAAACGGGGTGACGTAAAACCAATCTGGAGTGAGGTTGCACCCACTGGCGCTGCCACTAAGGCGTACTGGGCGCAATGGGACAGTCTGATACTTCAAAATGGAATACTTTACCGGAAATGGGAGAAGACTAACGGCAGAGAGTTCCATCTTCAGATAGTTGTCCCAAGGACGAGAGTACCAGATGTTCTCCGTGAAATACACGATGGCGTATCAGGAGGTCATCTAGGTGTCAAGAGGACGTTAACAAAAGTGCGAGAACGATTCTACTGGTTGCATTGTCGAGATGATGTGCAGGATTGGTGCCGCAAATGTACTACTTGCGCTGCAGTAAAGGGACCACAGACAAGGAGCCGTGGGAACCTGCGCTTGTATAACGTTGGCGCACCGTGGGAACGAATTGCAGTTGACGTAGCTGGGCCATTTCCTGTAACGGAATCGGGAAATAAGTATTTCATGGTCGTCATGGACTACTTTACCAAATGGCCCGAAGTTTTCGCTATACCAAATCAGGAAGCTACAACAGTTGCTTCTAAGCTAGTCGAAGAAGTGATATCTCGCTTTGGTGTGCCTCTAGAAATCCATTCCGATCAGGGCAGGAATTTCGAATCGCAGGTCTTCCAGGAAGTATGTAGAATTTTGGGAATGCATAAGACGAGGACCACCGCTTACCATCCACAATCTGATGGAATGGTTGAGAGATTTAACCAGACCCTTGAGAGGCATTTGGCGAAATTGGTAGATGACAAACAAAAGGATTGGGACAAGTATATACCGCTCTTCCTTCTGTCGTACCGTACCGCCGAGCATGAGGGCATAAAAGCTACACCGGCGTATGTCAATTACGGTAGAGAACTACGAGTACCAGTAGACCTCTTGACAGGAGGGTCACCGGAGGAACCAAAGACCGTACCAGACTATGTCTGCGATTTAAGGGAAAAGATGCGCTATATACACGCCACGGTTCGGGAAAATGGGTTACAGTCAAGTGAGAAGATGAAGACCAGATACGACCGGAAAGCGAACACGAGCGGCTTCGAAGAAGGGTCACTGGTGTGGCTGCATAACCCAACTCGCCGAAAAGGGAAATCTCCAAAGTTACAGACCAAGTGGGACGGCCCATACAAAGTGGTTACCCGATTGAATGACGTGACTTACAGGATCCAAAAGCAACCAAGAGGGACATTCAAAGTGGTACACATAGACCGTCTGGCGCGTTACCATGGCAGTAACAACGATGCTCGGGACGAGCATCTCTAAGAGGGGAGTAGTGTTACGGATACGGACACGTGGTGCCATCTAGCGTCACGCCAGCGAACCTACCAAGGGAACACAGGCAACGTAAATCCCCTACTCGCTACTAGATGACGCTAGGTGTATGTACCTACGAGTACTTTCTAGAAATATCTGATACTTGTTTACGCATATCGGGTTTATTCTGGGATGTTCCGGAATTTTCTGAGATTCGATCCGGCCCGTATAAATAGTCGCAGACAGTCGAGCCGGCAATTCAGTTTTATCTGAGCTATCTTCGAGGCGACTTCGGAGCGAAAACAAGTGATCAATAGTGAGTGATTGTGATTGTGATAGTGACTCGGCTACGACCTAGGACAGTGATAGTGCTCAGTGATTTGGATCTAGTGCTTAGTGTTTGGACTCAGTGATTAGTGTGAGCTAGTGTTTGTGAATAAAGTCTTCAAGAGAGTCACCAGGTCTTTTTCTCCGAATCATCGAACCCTAGCACGTAACAGTATAAATGCTTTGCAATTATCAAAAGTAACAATGTATTATGTAAATAATTCGTTTATAGAACTTTTTTTCTAACAAGAAAAAAGTCTTGTAGATAATAAACAAGTTATGATTTATGACCTGTGGAACTCCTTAGCAACGAATAGAATAAAAAGAAGAGGTCTCATTAGTGACCTCTGAGGCACTACTAATTTTTTTAGCTAGGCGTCCTAGGCACGGAGGTCCTAGGCGTCTAATATTAAACACAACACAGTTTGTTGAGGATTAATCCTTCAGGCCCCGCGCGAGCACCGGTGATCGCGAGAACAAAAGAATACATGGGAATTCCTAGAACCTCCGATCAAAGGATTAATTCTATATTTTTGAACCCCTGACGAAAAAGATGGATGTTATTTTGACGTGTCTGCTTCTTATCTGTCGATCGGTATGTGTGTCTCTGTCCGTGGCATCGCATCCAAACAATAGGATTTTAATCTACTTTTTCTCACCTCCGGGCGGAAAACGTCAACTTTCTTCCCGCTGCGCTTACCGATGTTGCCGTTTTCCGCCTCCGTCGATGAGTAAAATAGTATACGCACCATGGGCACTAAATAAGAAAGCCTCAGATCACAATATGTTTGTTGACCTCGGCTTCGCGTCGGCCAATAATTACATGTGATCTGAGACATTTCTTATTCTCCTGCCCTAGGTGCGTAATGTACTATTTTTGTTTGAATGCTGACATTATCGAGAGTTTTCTGTATTGAATTCTACTTTCTGAGAGTGATTAAAGTTTTGGATCGGAGGTTACTTTTATAATTTCTTAATGTAACATTTATTATTATTTCTGCAGTGCCTATATCAGGACCACAGGTGTACACCCAGCCTGGGAATAAGAACCAAACCGGTGTGGATCTCAGATACGCAGCTACGTACGGCAATCCGTACCTTAGAAATTCCCTGGGTAAGCCATTTTATTATATATTTTTTTTGTAAAAAATGAAGATGTACCATCGAGGAAATTGATTCCTAGGCAGTGGTCAGACCAACGTTATTCGGTCGAATCATGTCAATTCAATGTTAATTGTGATCTGTCGGCTGGGTTTGACGTAACGCGACCAAACTACGTAGGTCTCCCATCTGCCTAGGAATAAATTTCACTGATAGTACATTTTTTCATCAATAGGTTATATTACGCAATATTCGGAGCAGAGGGCGCTACAAGCACATACAGTAATACGACCAAAATCCGACATTTCGCACACGTCATATATATCAAAACATATACCAACATTAAAGCTATTACAATTATTTTATTATATAGCTTTATAAATTATAATATTTCAAATCCATTCAAACGAATTGTAATATATATCATTGTATTTTACCATAATATTTCATTTTGTGAAAATTATGCAAACAAATATAGTTAAATCAGTTTTGCCTACATACTATCACATAATATCATGCACCGATATTCATGCAAAATTTCATCATAAAGGGTACAGCGCTGTGCACACGGCTAAGCCTGCATCTACACCCGCTCCTCCCCCGTATTCTGCCAGAGGGGCCATACCGCCAGGTATATAAATACTTAGGTAAATACAAGTATATAGTTGAGCATGGGAGCCTAATACCGGTTCAATATCGGCAATGTAATTTTGTGTGATTTTTCTGTAGATTAACAAAGCATGAGTAGATTAGCCTAACTGATATCAAAACTGATGCGATTTGGAGCCAATATCGGTTTTGATATCGATGTAAAATTCATTAATTTGCACTATGTTATGCATAAACTAGCACCTAATAACCCATATTTTTCTAAGCCAAAACCGGACAGTATAATATAATATTATTTGTAATGATGTTATATAATATGTATTATGTTTTATGTATTTAATAATTCGCATGTTGCATGTAACCTGATATTAATGCGATACTCAATATCGGTCCCATCTTGTATATTGTGTGCACGATATTAAAATTATTATAATGAGCGTTGGATGTGTTTTAATTTGAATGTGTTACGTCTATCATCATGATTTAAGGTCTTTTAATAAAACTTCTGTTGTTCTTTCTAGACTCGTAGAAAACCTTTAAATAACGACCAGAAGAACCATTCTCATAATAAAAAATAACCAATTTATAATAATAAAACCGATATTAGAAACCGATATTTAAAAAATAATAGAATTATTAGCACTGATTATGATCTCTACGCTCATCTGTGTTTAAAGCGATGGAACTTTTTAATTTCCTATGCATAAAAGCTAAACGTCAAGAAAACCTTTTCACTTTGTATCTGAATAGAAGCTATACAAAGATTATATCTTCACTGACTTAATGTCGCTCGCACAAAGCACGAGTAGAAATGAGCAAAGACTTTGTAAAGTAATTTTAAATTCAAAGAAAATTTCTAATACAGTATGCACTTTCGAGTTTTGAGAAGTTGCACTTCCGAAGTGAAAATATTTCTCACAATTTCTTTCAAAGTTTAAAAACTTGCTATTTTGTTGATACACAAAATTTTCCTTTGTCGATTATGTATACAGGATTTTGAGTTATACAGGGTGTAACAAAAATAACTGATAATACTTTAGGGTGTGTACGTGTTCCTAGTAGAGAGTTCACTGTGAAAGTAGCAGCGCTGACAGACCTATTTTTTCACTATTGTATGGGGAAACTCGTGACGCTCGGGCCCTTGCCCATACAAAAGCGACAAAAAAAATTGTCTTTCAGAGCTTGTTACAAACTGTACATTATATTTTGTTTATTTAGTAGCTAGCATGTGTAGATCCTTACTAATGTTACTTTGAAAGTGTCTGTCTGTCTGTTACTCTTCCACGTTTAATTGGCTGAACCTTGTGATCGAAGGGCTGAACAGATTCAGATGAAATTTGATATGGAAATACTTCGAGAGCCGGGAATGATAAGGATAGTTTTTGTTGCGAAAAAATGTACGGTTCCCGCCCGCTAAACGAGTACTACTATATTTCACGGCCATGTTTTAAATGAAAAATGTAAATTCTATTTTAATTTACGGTTATTCCCGTTTCAATTTTCTTGTTATTTTATGCTTAAACATAAAAAACATAACGTCAGCGAAATTATAAACATTTCAACGTAGGTCATTACTTGATGACTATAAAAGTGTTGACCCAGATTCGCTTCGAAGCGAAGCTGGCAATTAAAAAGGACTCGTCCACCAAAAAATCTGATACCAAAATCGATTCTAACTCTGGCCCGCAGAATTTGATGTGATAATCCGATTTTTAACTATCGATTTTGTAGTTTGGTGAAGATATTTTTAAACTTTGAAAGCTTTTTGTGACGTTTCGTACTTTACCGCTGTAGTTAAAAGATTAACAAACTTATACTAGTAACTATTTAATATTCTGTGCTAAAACCATTTCATTTAGCTACGAAAATTTTATTTACTTACGAGAAGTTTTTAGCACTCAATCAAAAAATTATGTTTTTATTTTTTTCGCATTTTTCATTGTTCTTCTCAATTTTTAGTCGTATAAAATCTTTTTTCTCCCGTCATGTAAAAATAATGTCATGTAATGGCAACGCAAATTGACGTGCATACATTGCCAACACTTGACATGATTTTGACATGCGCAATGTAAGATTTTGCACGATAATAACCGACGAACACGGCTTATTTTGTCAACTATGTGATTCTGTAACTAGCATAATATTATTGTTTATTAAATTCAATTATTTTTACAGGTAATGAAAAGACGACGCCTGCAACGCATGTTTAGTAAAAGTGAAAAACTAGAAAAATTGACGTTTAAAAGTGACTCAAATGTGAAAAAAGTGAAGTGACATAAAAAAATCCCGTTGAAATTGAAAGTTTCAATGAAATAGTGCCGTTGACGAAGAAATGACATTGAAAGTGGGAGATCATGGATTATATGTGTCTTGCGTTAAAATAAAACTTGTATAGGACATAACTATGTTACGGATGCCTATATAAACTAAGGATAAATTATTTAATCCAAGGGATAACTAATAGATAATAAATACCGATGATTTCAAACGTAAACTGTCAGTTCTATAAGTGATATTACAGAAATAAAATTGAAAGGTGGTCAATTAAAAAAAAATTACAAATTTGATATTAATCCCATGGATATTTAATAGTTATCCTTCGTTTAGCAGCCCTATGGTCCAAGCAACTAGTCACAAAATCAATGTTGACACTAGCTGTCTCACTCAGTTATTAGGGTGGGTTGCACCAACTTACTTTAAATATAACTGTAACGTAAATTCAATAAAGAAAAATAATGAAAAATTAAAATTAAAATAAGTAACTTTTACTATAACTACAGTGCAGTCAAATCTTTGGTTAAGGACGCCATATTCAACGATAACCATAACCGCTCATACTTATATTATTATATATCGAAATTATTTTGTGAAAATTTACTATGGCTCAAAGTGTTTTTATAACGAAAAAAAACCTATCAGTTTTTACGGATAATTCAATTTTTTATACTCTCAACCTCCTTAACTGTAGCTTTTTTATAAGCTTTAATAAAATAATCGGCCAAGTGCGAGTCGGACTCGCGCGCGAAGGGTTCCGTGCCGATAAAGAGCAAAAATAGGCAAAGAATCGTGTTTTTTGTATGGGAGCCCTCCTCATTTTTTTATTTTATTTTAATATTATTATTAATTATTAAGGAACATATAATCAAGGATTTTGTGAAAATTTCAAGTGTCTAATAATAATTATTGAAATCGAGCAACATAGGCCAAAAAATCACGTTTGTTGTATGGGAGTAATTATTAATTATTAATTTTATTTAGTTTTTAGATTTTGTTGTTAGAGCGGCAACAGAAATACACAATCTGTGAAAATTTCAGAACTCTAGCTATAGCCGTTTTTGAGATACAGTCTGGAGACAGACAGACGGACAGACAGATGGACAGATATCGAAGTCTCAGTAATAGGGTCCCGTTTTTACCCTTTGGGTACGGAACCCTAAATATAAACGCAACAGACATCTGTCAAATTCTGTGATCAAAGTTAAGGTTGAAGTTAAGTTAGCCTTAACTATAACCATAAATTTAACCATAACTGTAACTATAACCACGCCTCTGGTGCAACCCACTCTTAACTACTTAAATATTTCGTCCCTGAGTGCAACACAGAATTTTTGTGGTTCGTAGCTTGGAGTATAGTTTGTATAATACGAGTATGTTCCTAAATACGACTGACTGTAAATATTAGTGTAAGTGTACAGTGTAAGCTATTAGTGTCAAAACATAAAAGTGTATTAAATAATAATTATAATCATTTTTAACCGACTTCAAAAAAAGGAGGTTAAGTATATAATTTTATGAGAGCTACCCCGCATCTTAATGTAAAGGAAATCAGTTTTTAAATAATTTTTTATTATAATATTATGACAGTGCTTTAAGTAGAATTTAAATGAATTTTGTTTATTTTAATTGTGCTTCCAGATATAAAAACAGATTTTAAAAGTATTTTATCATTTCAGAAATAGATACCTTGTCTTCCCTATGATGTAAATATGCCAAAGACAAAAAAGCAGAACCTATTAAAATAATAATCTTTATTCAATAATTATTTTTAATATTACATTGTATTTTATTTTTATTTAAGCTTGTTTTAAAAGCGGGGTACATTTTATTGCTCAAACAGCACATTACAAATTCCAAACTAGATAATAAATAAAAAAAACTTCAAAATCATTAAAAACTTAAGTACAGTAGGACAAAATAATTCTGTGATAATTTGAATAGTGTCAAAGCATTTTTACGATTTCGAATTCGATTTTAATCGTCTATGATTCGAATATTTTTAATCGAGTAAAAATTATTCAAAAATTATTAATCGATTGTACAACAGAAATTCGATTATTTATTAATCGCATATTGCATTTCAGTGTGTTTAGTTTTACTTGTAAAATAGTTGCCATATTTTGTTTCATAAAATCGAAAATTATAAAAATATTAGCATGAGTGTTTTTGGTTATTGCATGCGAATTATTTCTGGATACATGTTCAATAAATATCCGGAAAATCAAATGTGTATTTATTTTTACCCCCTATTTGAACCCCCTAATTAATTGAAACTAAATTTTCAACAATTTTGTTGAAAATGAGGCTTAAATAATGATTATTATAATTATTTAACACTCATGGATTAAGTCAAAAATAATCCACGCTTCCATACTAATATTATAAATTCAAAAGTGTTTCTATTTGTCTGTTACCTCTTCAAGCCCAAACCACTAAACCGATTTTGCTGAAATTTGTTATGAAGATACTCTGAGTCCCGGGAAAAGTTATAGGATATCTTAATAAAATATACGGTTCCCGCGCGATAAATAAGTTTTGGCACAGCGGACTTGCTAATCTAGATAAATTTAATTTAATTCAATTTATTTATTTGCAAAATGTGAGTTAGTAGAGATGTTAGTAGTTGACAATGGTACCATCACATTTGCCCAATTGAGCATGCAAATTAAAACATAATAAATGGATGCTGTTAAGCACTTGTGTATTATCCCACAAAAATACGTATTGAATTATGAATGCAGATCTTTAGATTATTTAGAACAAAACGGAATCATAACTCAACACGAGTTTTTTTGTGGCCTTATACATAAAGTGTATCAGTAATTATAGTAACTCCCATGCTTAAATGGTTTTGAATTTCATTCTCAAAGTTCTTTTCGCACACTAAAATATTATGGCAATAGCTCTAGTCTCTACGAAACACTTCATTCAAATTGACAAAATAAAGCCGTTGACAATAATTCTCACTTCTCTAATTTCACAAAATTCTTGCATGTTTTAGAGCCTCTTTTTGCATAAACTATGCATGTATTCGGGCCACAATTTGTAGAATTGGAACAAATTTTTTGACACAGTTACTCTTCCTTAGTTTTTATTATTTGTAGCCTTTATCTATTCATGAAAGGTTGTAAGAAAATATCCGTCTATTTGTGTTGATTCCTGACACTTAAAAAAAAGGTTAAGGTTGAGGTCTAAATATAGGGTTGTTTTTCTTAATTTATAATACTTATATATAATTAATACTTACTGTTTATTTGGCATCTATTTTTAAATCTTCTAATATTAAATTCAAAGGTTATTAGAGACTTGAAGAGGCTTACAGTGGCAGTCCTACAACGTAGGCGTCTGTCGCCCACAACATTATATAAATATACTTAATTATTTAAAGGTACAGTCAGTTAATACTTTATAGGTGAAAAGATTGTGAGTTTCGAACGTTGAAAGGTTGCAAATTCATAATACAATAGGATATACGACTTATATACGAGTATTATTGCAATTTGTTCACGCTACAGGCAGCACCAGTATAGACTATAGATAGTAAACAAAATGTTTTGTGCGACGTTTGAACAACGTTTTTGTCAATTCATACTTCCATACTAATATTATAAATGCGAAAGTGTGTCTGTCTGTCTGTGTGTTACCTCTTCACGCCCAAACCGCTGAACCAATTTTGTTGAAATTTGGTATGGAGATACTCTTGAGTCCCCGGAAAGAACATAGGATACTTTTTATTCCGGAAAAATGTACGGTTCCCGCGCGAGAAACGATTTTTGCCGCAACGGAGTTGCGGGCGTCATCTAGTATTCTATATTATATAATACGCAACGATTAGAGCCTGTCCACACGACGCGTTGCGTCGACGCAGCGCTGCCGTTGCGTTGTTTTACGTACAAATAACCAAGGTACAAATAACACACGCGCTCTGTCGTGACAGAAGCGCGCAACACACACATGACGGACAGCAGCCCCATAGACGAAGCGGGAGGGGGGTGTTGACGTTAAGACTGCTTCGTAATAACATTGCGATGACGCAGCGCCTGTGTAGCCGGCTATGAGTCAAACGGCAGCGCTGCGTTGACGCAACGCGCCGTGTGGACTAGCTCTAAGAGCCCGTCCAGATGAGGCGTTTTACGCGCCTAACCGAGATACTACAGCTATATAATATATCGCGTCCAGCCCCCGTAGACAACTGGCAAAACGCTAACGCTAGCGCTACAAAATGTATGGATTTGACATTATTATTCGCTAGCGAAGCGATGACTTATGTCAAATCGCATACATTTTGTAGCGCTAGCGTTAGCGTTAGCGCTTTGCCACTTGTCTACAGGCCCAGATGCCTACGAGCGTTTTCTTACTCGCGCGTAAATCGCTTGCAATGAGCGGGAGCCGCGTGAGTACGCGCGAGTCCGTTGCGAATGGACGTATTTGATTGGAGCGTGATAACTTCGAGTCCATGTTTGTAGCGTAAAAACGCGCGTAAAACGCGGTATCTGGATACAATAGAAATTGAAACGCGCGTACGGACTTCGCGCGTAAAACGCCTCATCTGGACCGGCACTTACGAAGTTGTAAGCAACATATCTATCCGACTACGATAACTACAATTATTCTACAAAATATCTCATGACAATTCTATACCCACTACAATAGCAGTTATTTAACATCGAACAAGATATTAGTGTGGAGCCAGACTTAAACTTCTATATCCAGGCTAGCGGGTCTTCATCACGTACGGAGGGGTCTTTGGAGGTCTCGGGGGGTGGGGGGGTGTTGTGGGTCTCGGGTGGGGGATGTTGGTCCTTTGTATGTCTCAAGCAAACGTTCTGATCAAAGACGGCTCGATTTAATGTCTTGTACACAATTGGTACAATTTTAGAATGTCTGTGTTTTGGTCAATTGTTATTTTATTAAAGACAAAAGGGTAATTTTTTAAGCTACTAGCATAGCTCTTGCCGCGGGCTTTGAGCGTGGAGAACGAAACAGGAAATTCCGTAACGAAAATAACCTAACACGCTCACTGCGTTGCCGTGCATCGTCTTCCAGTTCGGCAGACTTCGGCACGGTGTTTGTGAGCGTGCGACTAGACGTATGCGAATTATAATTGCCTAAGTTAACAAAAAATGCCATGTAATAGCTTTACCGCGGCAGTACCTAAGGGCCACATGTATTTTTTTTTTTGGTTACATTGAAACGTGACGAGACAAAGCGATGCGTAAATGAACCATTCAAAATTTGAAGAGGTTGAATCGCAAGCACCAAGTTTGTCAAATAATAAGGTTCATTTTTGCAAGGCACGTCCATACTAATATTAAAAATGAAAAAGTGTGTATGTCTGTCCGACTGTTTGGATTGCGATTTGGGTGTGAAGAGGTAACCTCTTCACACCCAAATCGCAGATTTTTCTAGGTATGGATTTTTTTTTTTTATTTTATTCAGAAAACTAACAGCTTTTCAAAAATTCTCTAAGATAACAATTATAGAAACATAAAGCCAATTATAAAGTTTTCACATATAAGTAACAAGAAAAGTAAGCATTATGGAGATACTTTGAGTCTCCGGAAAGGACATAGGATACATTTTATCCCGTAAAAATGTGCGGTTCCCGCGCGATAGATGAATTTAACGCAACGAAGTTGCGGTCGTCATCTAGTCTAAAAAGAAATGTCAGCGTCCACTTCACCTTTAATCTTTTCAACCATTCACAAGTTTTTGCCATTTTATTATAAACATGAATTTAAATCACCTTTAAACCCAATTACGTGTTATTTCCTCAAAGGAACGTCTAAGTGCTGCTTTAGTAATTATTTTGTCTAGCTCCTTCTTATCTTAATTAAACTTAACCACAAATCAGCTTAGAAATAGAATTGTTACGGCGAACCAATTGACTTTGCGTTTTAGCTGTTAACTGTTAAACTTGTATTTGCAAGGTGTATAAAATATTAACCCTCTGGAAAGAAAAATCGACCAAGTGCGCGTATACGTCGCTATAATAGCGCGTGTACGTCGCTACAAACGCGCGTTTGCATTGCTAGAGACGCGCATTTGCATCGCTACAATCGCGCGTTTTATGGCTATAATCGCGCGTATGCGTCGCTACAAACGCGTGACTCTAGCAACTCTAGATTGTAGCAATGCAAACGCGCGACAGCAAGAAGTGGAACGGATGTTTGTACTTTAAAGGTTTGGACTGAAACGCGTTTAAATCGCGTTTGTATGGCGTTTGCATCGCGACGGAATGAGCGCCCCTTGTGCTAGGGCACACAACTAGTGACCACTTCGCGATTGCAGCGATGCGAACGCGCGATAGAATCGCGCATCGCTACAAAAAGTTACCCTGTGCTAGGACCCTTAGGGCCGCGACACACCGGAATGGCAGCGGCGAGGCGAGCACTTTCAGTGTCATATGATTTTAAACTTTATCTTCATTATTGTAATACATAGTATCGCTTGAGAAATCGCCGCCGCCAGCGTCTACGAGCGGCCACAAGCGGCCACGGGAGGCGGCCTAGACTTCTCAAGCGATACTATGTATTACAATAATGAAGATAAAGTTTAAAATCATATGACACTGAAAGTGCTCGCCTCGCCGCTGCCATTCCGGTGTAGCGCGGCCCTTACGACGCGACACAAAATTGAACTACCCATAACGCAAAGTGGTCATAACTCCCAATATTAATATTTACGTATGTTTTATGACGTCACAACACGTCAATTTTTGCGTGACGCGGTGTCACAGTGACGGCATGTCACAGTCGTAAAGTGTGACATATTGGGGCGTAAATGTCACATAAAGATAGGCCGCTGTTATTGATACTTAAGCTCTGAGAAAGTTGGGGACTGCGAACACTATAGCGAAAGAAAGAGTAGTTGGATTTAGCTCGCCAAGGGCCTTACGTTTTCGATTACGTACCGATGTCAATTTTAAGAGAGATTTTTCCTGGGCTTTGAGCGCGGAGATCGATTCAAGAAATTCCGTGACGAAAATAAACCTAACACCCCCAACTGCGACCGAAACAGCGGTGCGGCGTTGCCATGGATCGTCTCGTTTTAGTTCGGCACACTTCGACACGGTGTTTGTTTGCGTGCGACTAGACGTATACGAATTATAATGTTATACAATAGGTTTACCGCGACAGCCCCCGCGTGCCACACGTATTTTTATTCATCTAGTGATCTGTACTCCTGAAAAAACATGAAGATCGACATCACGATGAACAAACGTCAAGCTTCTCGATTCTAATTAGTACCGAATTACGTCACCGCATTGGTACTTCCCGACTAGTGTAAGATCGCGATCTTACAATTGTCAGGAGTACCAAATCCTACTGAGGTCAAGTTCATTCTCGATTGCGTCGGGAGTAAATGTCTAAACACACCATACCGAAGTTCCGCGGCGGAAGTTCGGCATGATTACGTCAGCAATGTCAAACGGATACAATATTATAACCTGACGGAATTTCGGTATGGTGTGTCATCGGTAATTTAAAACACATTGCAGGCGGAATCAAGTCGAGCTACCGCCGCGGAATTTCGGCGTAGTGTCTTTAGAGTTTTAGACACTAAGGGAGCACCTGTGATACAATTACTGATGAAGCATAGACCTTGTGAACACCGTTTTAGAGGGCTTAGCAGAGGAAGTATCGCTTGCTGCCGTACGCCAGAAATACTCGTATTATGTGCCCGTGCTGTTTTATTTTACATCGGCACTCCCAGATTGCATAATTATTATCCTTGTTGTTGTGGCCATCTTTTTTGACACACCATGTCTATAGCAATGTCAGCTTAATAAGCGGCGCCCGGCTGCAGCATAATAATTGAAAATCTATCGTGTCTGCATTCCCACGATCGAGGCATATAAATTAATTGAAACGAAGTGTAGGGAGATAAAAGTTGACTTTCAATTGTTCACAGATCAAAATGAATCGAAACGAAGTGTAGCTAGTTTGCGCAGTAGCTATTCATCTTCATTAAGTTTGGGTGCGGGTTCGAATCTCGTCGGGGGACAGATATTTTTGTCCCCTGTCTACTGATATTAAATATACAGGGTGTTGCGATACAGTCCCTTAGGATTGTGTAGATCTTGCCATCTCTTTCGCATATGAAGATAGAAAGAGATACCGAACCGACGCATTGACGTGTTCCAGTGGTTTAAAGCGTGGCTCTTGACTCAAATGTTGGTTCGAATCCCGTACTAGAAAAATGTTGTTGCTAAGTTTGGTTAGGACAATGCAAGGTGATCACTCGGTTGTCTGACAAAATTATCTATGCGTCGAATATGGGCATGTAAAGTCCTGCGTCTGATCTCTCGCCAGTCGTGTCGGTTTACTGTCCCTCTGTACTGTAGAGATAGCTCATGTGTACTGCGCACACACTGGGGCACTTTGAAATACTTCTGTAATACCTTTGAATTTTTTCACGAGACCCAAAGTATAGCTGCATATCAAATTTCAGCCAAATTTGTTCAATGGTTTAGGCGTTAAGAAGTAACAAACTGACATACAGACGGATAGACAGACAGACACACTTTCGCATTTTTAATATCAGTAATTAGTATGGATATACGAAAACTGGGCACTTTTCACACAATTTTTTTAAGTCGGTTAAAACTATGTCAGTTTTAACCCTACCGATGCAATTGTCTACTTCTACCTATATTAGCAACAAAACTTAACCCCCACGTTTGCGGTACCTGGATGTGGTACAATGGGCCCATTCTGGCCCGCTGCCAGCATGATATTGTCACAATTACTATTATTCTTTGTTCCAGTGCAGTGGAGAGTTGGAAAAAGTATGTTAGATAAGGTTGTCTTTTCAGTTCGAGACCTGGTTGTGACATACCAATATCTTTTCTAAACTAATACTAGCTGACCCGGCAAACGTCGTTTTGCCATATAAATTATTTCTAGTGTCAATATAAAAAAGTGGATAAAAATCTATTCTCAGGAACGAATGTACTATCAGAGAATTGATTCCTAAGCAGATGGAGGAACTAAGTAATTTTGGTCGCGTTTATTCAAACTTATCCGACCGATCACAGCTAACATTGGTATAGCCGACCAAACGACGGAGATCTGTCAACTGCGTAGGAATCAATTTCTTCGGGTATACAAACAAAATTTCATTAAAATCGGTTGAGCCTATGCGTCAAAAAATTTGCGTTGCGGCGACGCAACGCAACGCAACGCGCCGTGTAGACTGGCTCTAAGCGGCCCCTAGACAAGCTTTTTTTTGCGCAATATCACGTATTGCGTAATATCATTGACCGTCTAGGGTTGATACTGAACATCGCTCGCCTTCAATCTAAGGGCTTTATCACACTGGCGATTAGCGAGCGATTTGAAAGCGACGCGACTGCGCAGCGCGCACGCCGCGGTTGCGCGACATGCACGCCGCGACAGCGCAGCGTCCGCGTCGTCTCGGCTTGGCGTTTACGCCATTTTGTACACTCGTCTAGGGAGTACACAAAATACTAGTGTACAAAATGGCGTAAACGCCAAGCCGCGACGACGAGGCGTGCGCGCTGCGCAGTCGCGTCGCTTTCAAATTGCTCGCTAATCGCCAGTGTGATAAGGCCCTACTGTTTAATAAAATTGAAGCGTGATATTGCACAATACAATTGATCGTCTAGGGGCCAGCTAATGCTCTTTAAACTCCTCCAGTAAGTCCACATGAAAGATCACTTAAGATTATTAAGTTATTACTAACTAATGACTTAGTTATAAGCCCGTCCTGAACTTTGAACAAATATTAGTTTTCAATATGTTGCTAACATCACTATCCATAGTCATACATAATATTATTATAAATGCGAAAGTACATTTGTCTGTTCCCCCTTGACGCCCAAACCACTGAACCGATTTTGCTGAAATTTAGTATGGTTATACTTTGAGTTCCGGGAAAGGACATGGGATACTTTTTATCCTAATAAAATGTACGGTTTCCGCGAAATACCGTGGTTCTGGCTTTAAAATGGTCGGAGCCATAATATTCTAAGTGATGTAGCTATAGACACGGACGTAAAAAAATACGGACGGAGCATTACACTATAAAGAGGTGAAGCATACAAGGTACGACAATTTCGTTTACTGTATTTGTACACATCGCCCATGACTATTAACAATGTTGGATGTGAAAAATTGACATTTTTATTTTATTCCATAAAACATGTCCTTATAACCAAGACTATCATTAGCTGAAAAGATAAAATCTATATTATGCATAGTTTCTGAAATAGCTACATTAAAATGTCGTATATTACTAAGATAGTCCGCTAACAATGTCGGATAGTCACTACCTACGTTGTTAACGGGACGCGGGGGCGAATGAGAGCACTCGATGTGCCACTTCCGACTATCTTAACGGAGAAAATGGAAGTCGCGCTGTCACTTGTTTTTTTTGCAATCTTAGTTATATTTTTTAAATTTTAGACGTCATTTTTAATGTCTACAAGATCAGCACTGCTAATCGAACTAGGTACTCAACAAAATTAAGAAAAATATAGTAATAGGGAAAAAAATGCTGATGGAAATATTAAGATCGAAGCTAATGCTAGTGCGGAAAATGGTATGCACTATTCTTTATTATATTCTTTAAAGATTTTGAACAGTACAGCTTATGTTTTATGGCTTTAGATATTTTGATTATAAGAAAAACATCTATCTTCATTAACATTTTATCGTAGGTCATTTAAAATTGTCGGATGTGCCACATCCAATGTTCTTAACCGGTTTTTCAAATGTGTTAAATGTCGGTTGTACCACATACGACATTTTTAATCGATTTTATAAATGGTTAAATTGTCGGTAGTACCACTTCCGACATTGTTATGGGGATTGGCAAAATGTCGGAAGTATTACATCATAAACATTTCACTTATGTTTCTAATTGGTTAATGCCATTTGGAGTTTGTTTAATATCTGTCTGTGCTTACCGACTTTAAACAATTTTCAGAACGCTTCAAAATAAGTCATTTTTGTACGAAAGTTACGTTTTTGTTGGCACACATACAAAATGAATGAATATAATTTTTTAGTTAAATAATCGTGTTTTGACGATCTGTTATCTAATAGCTGATTTTCTCGGCATTTTTTAAATACATAATAGCAATAAAACATAAGCTATATTGTTAAAAATCGTAAAAAGTTATTAAAATGACCTTTTTTCACACTTGGTTTAACTTCAGTCACAAGATTTCCATGAGCATTTTTTTCCTATACTATTATTATAATTTTCTCAAATTCGTCGAGTAGCTGGTTTGATTATCCTTATTGATCTTGTAGACATTGTTAATGCAGAGCTTGCAATTTGTCTTAACAAACATATAGATTCACTCAGATTATGTAAAAGTAAAATTATTCTTAAAAAATACCATAGAATAAAAAGAGAATCTCGGATAAAGAAGACTGCTTTTGATTAATTAATCTAATAAATATTCATCTATGTTTTTCATGAAAATGAAGGCTATGGTAGTACGTAAGTGCCCTTAAAATGTAGATTTTTAAGAACTACCTGATTCCGCACTTCGGTACGCTGACAAATTAATGGACCTGCAAAACAGTCAGCCCTTCGTCAGTATTTTCTGTATTTCCTACAATATATTTAGGCAAATTCATCTCTCCAGCGTATTTGGCAGATGTCGATAAGATCTATAGCAAGTTTTTCCACTTGGAAAATATAATATTTTGCATTACAAATTATGCAATGCATTACAAAATATTCATGGTAGCCACCACCATTACCGCGTCAGCGCCTTGTTTTGAGCTTTAATCAAACTGCCCCAACTACAAAAATATTTGCCGCATGGTAATAATTTAAAAGACAATTCTATTCTTTACAGAATCACAATTCTTATTTGATATTTATTTAGGTAAGGATCAATTGTTAATATGCAAAACAAGCCACGCTAGTAGGAGATGATTTGAAGTTAATTCTTTAATGAAGGAAATGGTTATTATTCGTTAACCATAAAAGATACATACATGATGTTCTGAATTTTTTTGTAGATAATGATGAATACTATATGTATTTTAATATAATTTCTATGAATCAGCTGTATTTTTCGCAGCGCAAGCGAAATAATGTAATTTATTGCAATTTTTTACCACTCTGGGTTACATTTTTGCGATTTTCGGTATGATCCCTAATATTTTTCTGAATAATACACTATTTATGTTATTTGCAAACAATGTAGCTTACCAAGGGTAAAATAATTTTTAAAATTAGTTCAGTAGTTATTGAACCTATTCAATACAAACAATAATATAAAGACTTTTCCAAAAACGAAACAAACTTTTCCTCTTAATCATTGATAAAAAAAGTATTAATTTTGTTAAGTTAATTTAAGTTATGGTATCAAAAAGTCAACAAAATAGTGATGGCAATAATTTTGAATTTCAATGTTTTAAGATAATTTACATTTAATTTACATTTCAGATGAAAATTTGATATACCGACGCGCTCAGAAAACTTCGATAGCGCGATGCAGGAATGTTAGGCGAGTTGTGGGTACCGCCACAAACTATTTACGTCATAAGAAATATTTAGTTTTCTCATACATACATTATTTTTACATTTTATTTGACAGACGTCCTGAAAAAATCTTTTTTTTCTTTAAATTGTTGTCATTTTTGTTGGTAATTTCTACATGCGACATATTTTAAATATAAATTTATCACTTAACAATGCCGTGAGTGTCACTTCCGACAAGCAATCATTGATTTTGTACCAGCAACAATGTCGGTTCTGGCACTTCCGACAAATCAGCATTACTCGTACTCCGTTAAAAAGGTCAGAAGTGACTTTTCTCATATTTATTCATAAAATATGGGATACTCCTAATAATATACTAAACGTAAATAACTTATAGATCACAATCCTGAAATTTCATGATTCTACTTGAAACAAGTAAAAAGTTATTCACAATTTAGACTTTGAATCGCTCTCCTGTAAAGTTGCTGTTTTTCACATCCGACATTGTTCATAGTTATGGGCGACATGACCGACACTCACACACGCAACTACGAGTAGGTACTACAACCCGCTGTCATTTTACATTGAGTGACGGCGCCAATGACACGCACACATCCTACACGGGCGGCCATAACTATGCTTCATTCGGGATTAGACAAGGTTACGTCCGTATTTTTTTTAAGTCCGTGGCTATAGACTAAAAATAAATTTTCTTTACATTTTGCGCAGAACGCTTTTCTTTTATGATCTTAAGCGCCACTCGTTTCTGTAGACGCGAAGTGCTGTAGACAATACCGCTCTTAGACTTTTCTGCTCATACTTTTATATTTCATGCTTTATTATAAACTAGGTTGCTACTGCCCAGGTTTAAGGCTTAGCGACAAACACATGCAGAAGAAAAAACAAATAGTGAAAAAATTAATTATAAACTAAATGACGCCCGCGACTCCGTCGCTCCAAAATCATTTATCGCGCGGGAACCGTACATTTTTCCGGGATAAAAACTATCCTATGTCCTTTCCCGGGATTCAAAGTATCTCCATACCAAATTTCATCTAAATAGGTCTCTCCGTTTAGGCGTGAAGAGTTAACAAACAAACAATTCACATTTATATAATTAGTAAGATATCTATCTTCTATCTATATATATAAAACTCAAAGGTGACTGACTGACATGGTGATCTATAAACGCACAGCCCAAACCACTGGACGGATCGGGCTCAAATTTTGCATGCAGGTAGATGTTATGACGTAGGCATCCGCTAAGGAAGGATTTTAATAAATTCCAACCCCAAGGTGTTATAATAGGGGATAAAATTTGTATATAATAATACTTCTTAACGCGAGCGAAGCCGCGGGCAAAAGCTCGTAATATAATATAGCTTAGCCTGAAAGGAGTCAGGGGGTATAACTCCAATCGCCATCCAAAAGGTCACCAAATATATTGCCTTAATAATCCTGGATTGGGTCCAAAATGTCCGTCAGGTCTTTGTTCTAGATTAATACATTAGTTATGGGACCTAGATCTGTGCTAGGTCCAGGAATTTATATTAAGACCCCAATTTGGTTGGACCTCAAGATATGATGGGATTAAAATTATTAGGTGCGAATATTAATTGCGTTTCTCTATGACAGAGGGGCCGTCCATTAATAATTTAGCATTGATATCATAATAAAAATAAAAATCGTTTTATTTCTGAATAAATTTGAATCAAATGTTTTCAGAACGTTGAGCTACATGTTGCCTACCACCGGTTCGGGAACTGACCCGGCGAGAAGAACCGGCGTAAGAAACTCGCACGGGGCCACTTTTTACTAAAAAAATGGAAAATTAGTCTTTTAAAAAAATAAAATTTACAATGTAAATAACTTAATCTAATACATTATAGAAAGTCAACATGAATACACAATTGTAAGTCACATATAATAAATGTAGAAGCAGCAGCAAGCAGCCATCCTACTCCCAAGATGTGCCATCGTTTAGGAAATCATTTACCGTAAGTAGGCTTTGGCACACAAAAGTTCTTTAATTACTTTTTTTAAATTTATTATAATAATAAGAAGGAAATTCCTAGTACATCTTGTGTACAAGGTGCACAAGATTTCTTTTGCGATTTGTATATGGGCATGCAAGCGCTTTAGAAAACTATTATTGCAAACTGGTTCGAATGATAATGATAATGAAAGCTTTTAAAAGTATGTAAATTAAACAATTTCAATGAAAAGATGCCCGCGTCACCTAAATTAACAAGTCACGTAGGACGGCAGAATGCGAGAGTGAACCAATAAAACAAAAACTTAGAAAAAAGTATTCAATCAAGATGTTGATGATAAGTAAGAAGAAATAATTATAAAGCTTAGGATGGAACAAACAGACATAATATTATATATGCTAGCCTTGAAAATAGAAAAATATTGCCCCATAACTATTTCCTATTAGCCTGCTGACGCTAGAATTTAATCGCATTTAAACGTAGGATTTTTTTAATAATCAACTATTTTACAGATTATACAACATTGAGCTACCCGTATTATTAAAAAAACACAACCTCTTGTATTTTCGATGCATATTTGTTACTCGACTAACTCGAATTTAATGATACCGCAAGCTCAAATGTGACAAGCGATTAAGTTTTGACGTGATAACGTCTTATAATTCGATATGGGGTGCGCGCCCGAAATACATGACAGTTCATGCGGCGTTACCTTGCTGACAGCTCTCAGTAAGGCTCACCTGGGCCGCGCTCTTTGTTTCGATTATATTACGTATTTCGATGACTTAGATAATACTTTTGTATGAAGAAGTTAGGTTAGTTATGACCTTTGTTATATTGACCACACTCTGAATGAAAAATAAATAAACAATCTGTGAGCTATTAGTATTATTTCGGCTATTCAAAATTGTGCTCTATTTCCTACGTGTCAAGGTTTGACTTGTGCTTTGTTCGAAGATTTTACTGGATTTCACGAATTTATGTTGCGTTTTGCGAATAGTTTATTTTACTCATTAAATTTTTTTTAAAATTTTTTGGCACTATGACGTTTCACGTTAAACTATCGTCAGTAAACCGACTTTACAGACAACCGATTTTTACAGCGTACGAAAGAATTATACACATACACGTAGGCGTCATCTAATACTAAATATTATCAACGTGAAAATGTGTATGTCTGTTTAAGCTCAGTCAAACAGGTCGGAAGTTCGGATCTGAATATTATGATGACAATATTATTTTGTATGCAAATACCTTTCTTCTTACTCCGAAAAATTTACAGTTCTTATGCGATAAACTTATTAAACTAAAGAAGTTGTCGGCAACATCTATTACAATCAAAAACATAACCTTCCATCTAGCACAGTAGGTTAAATAAAAAAGCGTGAAATATTTAATTTTACTAAAATTGTGCATCCTCACATAACACATTCAATTAGCACAATGTTACAAATTAATAACGTTGGGTGCGGCTCACATGAACCGTCCACTATAATATGACAAAAGATACGTGCATTTGACTTTGTTGTAATATATTTTACCTTCTGCACATATTGACCACATTTATATTTTTACTTTTATAAACTCATTAAATGACACCATCAACTCGGTTCACCTAAAGTTAGTTTATAGCGCGGGAACCGTAATTTTTTTCTGGTTAGAAAATATTTTATGTACTCGTTCTTTTCCGAGACGCAAAGTATCTCCATACCAAATTTCAGGAAAAACGGTGCAGCGGTTTGGGCACAGAATACTTGTTAGTAAAAGGTTTGGGCGTGAAGAAGTACCAGACTTAAAGACAGAATATGTGATGGATTAAAACTCTTTTTTGAGGAACATGTTCACAATAATTATTAAAACATAAAAACCGTTGAAAATTAAAATGTTTGGTTAGGACAATGCAGGCTGATCACGTGATTGTCTGGCAAGTAAGATGATCCATGCGTGGGATGGGCATGTAAAAAGTCGGTCCTGCGCCTGATCTCTCGCCGCGCCGGTCGTGTCGGTCTTCTGTCCCACTGTAACGAGAATAAAGGCAAAATGTTCTTATGTGTTGCGCACATACTTGAGCACTCGTGAGTCGTGCGCAACTGGCCTGGATTCAATGAAACCGGCCACCGTCACCGAAACCGGTACAGGAGCGACCCTGCGTTGTCCCAACCGAACTTGGAAATAATTTTTTTCAACGTGAAAATCGGACCCACGACCTTCGAGTCACGTTCTAAGCCATTGGGCCACGGAGGCGTATCGTTTGTATGAATATAACAGCCTTAGCAAATCAATACGTGCATGTGACTCAGCTATAATTGAAATGTTTGAGACGGTACATTAATAAATCATACAACGTGGATGTCTGAAGTTGTTGTACTGGATGTGATTACAAAATTGTAAAAAAAATTAAATGACTCCATGACCTTTGTATTACTTTTCTTCTAAAATAAATCTTCCATTTTTCACGTTGGACAAATGCGTTTACGCATCCCTGGCAGTCTGGGGAGGGCCACCGATGTATGTGGGACTCCCGGGCATACCCCCTAAAACCCCAACGGTGTTCCTGCTTTTCCAGATCCACGGGATACGCAAAATACGCAACAGTGAATTATAAACCTTCCCTGGACTTCCACGAACATTTCAAGGCTAAATACAGCAAAATTGGTTCAGCTGTTCTCGAGCGAGACAACAAAAATAACATTTTAAAATTACACACGCTAGAGGCAGCTCCGAGACAGTAAACAAAAGTTATGTTCGACGTTTGACAACGTTTCTGTCAATATTCTGGTATGACGTGTGCGAAATGTCGGATTAATGTATGTGCTAATAGCGCCCTCTGGGCTCTGCTCCAACCTTTGCGTAACTATTATCTCAGCTTTTGTCAATCTTTCTTTATAGTAAGCAAATTTTATACTACTCAACTTTTTTTTATTTTTATTCTATTTTATTTAAGGGACTTTTATCACAGAGTGAGTATGTCAGTCCCATCGTAACCTATATCACGTAAATAATACATAAATACTATCTACGTTGGCTATACAAATCAAATAACATACTTGCAGCAACTGATTTTGGCTCAGACAGTAAACCATGAAAAGCACCTACATCTTGTAAATTCAAGCCAAATGTTGATGCAAGTATGTTTCTTTCAGTGGCGTATCGAACACATTCCATTAGTATGTGATGCAAGTCTTAAACTTTGTTACATATTTATACTACTCAACTTTAATTCCTATCCAGTATTCTACATCCGCGACAAGCGTCGTAAACTCACTTCCGAAGGTGAAAAATGTTGGCAGGCGTCGATTTCTCAAACTCGCTCACTTTTTAGCTAAGCAGCATAATTTATGCTAAAACAGCAAATAATCGCTCAATTAGCTCGTATAACTCTAAAGATCTAGTAATAGGTTTGAAAAAATATCGGCCAAGTGCGAGTGCGACCCGCGCACGACGGACTGACAGATAATATGAAAAAGACTGCCACACTCAGACAAACAGACAAACTAAATGAAGATTTTGACATAAGCTTACATTATTTGTCAAACTCTATTTAATTGAAAGTAAATAAAATATTATAGTCATTAAAATAAAATCCATACTAATATTATAAATGCGAAAGTGTGTCTGTCTGTATGTTACCTCTTCACGCCCAAACCGCTGAACCGATTTTGTTGAAATTTGGTATGGAGATACTTTGATTCCCGGGAAAGGTCATAGGCTACTTTTTATCCCGGAAAAAATGTACGGTTCCAGCGCGATAAACGAGTTTTGGCGCAACGGAGTTGCGGACGTCATCTATAGTAGACTATAATCATCGAATGTCTAAATGCCGTCGTTAGTGTTTATAACTAGCTAAGTGTCCCTTTGAATATATGGAATCCTAAAAATCGTAATCCGATTACGAAAAAACACAAAATGTAAAAAAGTCTTGGTGCGCGTTTCGCATTTTTGACCCATCTAAAAAGCCGCTAAAAATTTTTCACCTGACAAGTACATCTTAAACCCCTGTATTCTTTAAATGTACTCTTTCAAACAGAACTAATACTCATTTGTACCTTTTTTATCTTTATTATTCTTTGTAAGGATTCCACATCTGAACGATGCATATGTAATTCTTAAAAATTAAAATGTCACATCTAAATGTCATAATTTATGGACATTTTTAAAGTAATATTTAGACTTTAAGTAACAGAAGTGTTTCTTTTTAAGAGAAGTAAAATAAGGGTTACAACTTACAACGAAAGAATATGCTACGCGATCTATACTTATATTATAAATACGAAACTATGTCTATCTGTCTGTCTGTCACCTCTTCACGCTCAAACCGCTGAACCGGTTTAGCTGAAATTTACTTTGAGTCCCTGAAAGGACTTAGGTCACCTAGGATACTTTTTATCCCGTAAAATGTACGGTTCACGCGGCAAACGGATTACGATCCTATAAAAAATTACTTAACTTTAGCTTTGCCGAATTTTATGCACCTTAACACAGTCATGTACAAAGGTACTCAAAGTATTCCTTATAATGTTAGTATAATGTTAATACCACAAAAATTTTCATCCATTTTCCCTAAAATAAGCTTTACCGAATTCAAATTTCCCGAGAATCCACAAAAACATTAAACACAGTTTAAAAACCACTGGCTTAGCTTTAAGCTCGCGAACTTGAAGCTTTTTAGATAAAATGTAAAAAGCTCAACGCTTTAAAGCGGAGAATAAATTCATCTACCTAACTTATAAAAGCGTGTTTGGTATGTTTTAGTAATTAAGAGGATTGTAAGTCATCCATTTTTTATAACATAAGGGGCAACCGAGCAAACGGGTCACCTGATGGAAAACAACTACCGTCGCCCATGGACACCCGCAACATCAGATGAGCTGCATTGCTTGATTTTTAAACGTCAAAATGGTATAATATTATGACCATAGACAAATTATTGCTATACCAGTTTTGCTGTTTGTCGCCTAATGTCGCCTTTTGGATTTGGATTTAACGGTTTGAATCGTGCAATCGATAGTTGTTCTGAAAGTTAGAGTTCTGAAAAAAGTTGTCGAAAGATTTTCTTTTGAGGGTCAAGCACATTCCCATAACTTTTTAGGCATACCTCTGTGCCATATTATGGGCAAAACAACGTTTGTCAAACTAATTAATAAAAGAAAATAGTCATTCGATCGCGGATTCTTGGATTGGATTGTATTCTATTGTTGTCGCGATCACCGGTGCTCTTATGGGGCTTGAAGGATTAAACAACTTTTTATCCTTTTAAAAACAGGGTAAACTTTTTAATTATAAAACAAGACATTATAAAAGAAACGGTTGCAAAGAAATACGATTGAAATACGCTTACATGCAGTAAAATAATTATTTTATATCTATTTAATTTCAATCTTTTGAATAACGAGTTAATTAAAAATGTTCATTTGAATGTAATTAATATTCAATACAGAATTAATAAACATTAATTATTATAATGCAAATAAACAAAAGACTCCCTGCTTATTAAAATGATCAATATTCGGTGTACAATGCGGACATCACACCCCAAAGTCAAAAGTCAAACTACCATCAAGATGACATCCGTAACTACGTTGCGCCAAAATTCGTTTATCGCGCGGGAACCGTACATTTTTCTGGGATAAAAAGTATCCTGTGTCCTTTCCCGGGACTCAAAGCGTCTCTACACCAAATTTTAGCAAAATCGGTTCAGTGGCTTGGGCGTGAAGAGGTAACAGAGAGACAGACAGACAGACATACTTTCACATTTATAATATTAGTATGGATTAGTATACACTATACAAAAAACACACATGCATGCAAAATTATGCTCAGAAATTAAAAAATACGTGTGGTACTCGAGGACTGCCGCGGTAAAGCTACTTATTGCATAGCATTTTTTATACAATAATTATATAATTTGCATATTACGTCGCGCGTCGCACACACACAAATACCGCGCCGAAATCTGGCAACGCCGCACCGACCGGCACGGCGCGGGCGGTGGGGGTGTTAGGTTTATTTTCGTTACGGAAGTTCTCGATTAGGTCGCCGCACTCAGAGCCCGCGATAAAAGCTATGCAACAGCTTAACTGTTTCCATAGAGGTCAAAATAATCTGTTTAGAATTACCAACACCTAAATTACCAATATCTAAAAAGTAAAAAGTCTTCTAGTTTGGGAATACTGTGATGGTGCCTTTGGGAAATCTATTGAATGCTTTTGAGTTTAATTAAAAATGTTACAGCAATAATAAAAATGCATAATGGCCGGTTCACATTATTCCAATCCAATTCTAGCGCTGGATTGCTACTGGAAAGCCTTTCCCAAAGTGGGCGATAACGCCCCCTTTTGGGCACTGAAGAGTGAAGAGTGAAGGACGAAGGTGTATGGGTGACCCTTAAAAAATGGGGGCGTTGTGTAGAGGCTTGGGGGGTGATTTGTGATGTCAAATTGAGCAGTAGACAAAATAAGTTTGGGAACCCCGGAAGTCGGAACTGACTCTGAAATGCTCTGGAATGCAATGGGGATTGTCCATTTTTTTTTAATTTTGCTCATTACAAAAACATTTCGAGGAATAAGGTCAGTGATCGTTTTTCTGTATATAAAAGACTAAAATACCCATTAGTTACTTTTATTTTTGAACTAATATGTTTAACCTTAGTTTGACCTTCAATGGCGTTAAATAAGCAATAAATTCGACCAACATTACGTTTCGAACTTTTGGTAAGCTTCTCGTATCAGCTTTCACATAATGATAACTTGCATTTGACGAACCAGCCATTATAAATAAGATTGAAAGGAAAAAAAACATACTGCAGAGGACATTTGGCCGCCGATGATGACGTCAGAGCGAAACTTTAAAAATTTATTGAGAAAAAACTAGCCAATGAATTTCAAAATTATTGAATTTATATTCTTAAAATACCCTATTTTAACGAAAAAAAATATAAAAAGTACATGTGATTTTTTTTGGACAATGCCCATTCCGTTCAGTCCATTTGCATTCCAGTGTCCGTTTTACATATTCCAGTAACAATTAAGCGCTGGATTGGATTACTGGATTGCTAATGTAAACCGGCCATTAATATTTGAAAACAAAGAGAGTTAGATATTTTTAATAATTTCCTTATGGCTCTTAGCTCCGTTTGCATATCTCTATCCCACAGAAAAAATTTTCGTTGGGTACGGAACCCTAAAAGCACGTAAATATCATATTCCTTGCGAAGACCAGCTCTGTGGCTCAGTGGTGAGCACGTTGGTAGCTCAGGCCGAGGGTCGCGGGTTCGAATCCCGCCGACGGAACAAAAAGTTTTCAATGTTTCCGGGTCTGCAGGATGTGTGTTAAATATGTGTGTGATATTTTAATAAGTACTTAGTTATCAACTCGTGTCGGAGGCCAAGATCCACTTTGGGTCGCCGAGCCATCGTAGTAAGTATGATATTATAATAAAAATCTTAAATACATATTATATATGTATAGAATAAAAGTATTAAAATATATATTATGTTGTCTGGTACCTGTAACACAAGTCCTTCAGGTACTTAGCACGGGGCCAGACTGACGTGGTGTGAAGCGTCCATAGATATTATTATTATATCTCTAACCCACAGCAAAATTATACAGTCGTTGGGCACGTAACCCTAAAACGTAGCAAAATGTACAGTTTCCCCTTACATTTATAAACGAAAAGTAGCGCAAAAATTGTATTTACTCAAAGAAAAGCACTCTTTCGAGCTAAAATATGCACGAGTCAAGACAGGGTGAGAAATTAAGAAATGAATGGACATAACAACATTATCCTTGGCTCTCGGGGGATCAGCCGCCATTTTGGAAATGTTTAGCGCCATTTTGGAAATTGTTTTTCTAAGAAAATGTTGTGATAACGTTGGTTTTTGTGAGTTTTTCTTTGGCATTATTTAAATTACATTTTTTAAAGTGTTTTCATGAAAATCTATAGATGACGCCGGCATCCGTTGGGCCAAAATTCGTTTATTGCGCGGGAACCTTAGAAACTATAATATTCCTTCGGGCCCCGCGCGAGCACCGGTGATCGCGAGAACAAAAGAATACAATGGGAATTCCTAGAACCTCCGATCGAAGGAATATTATCCTTTCACGGGACTCAAAGTATAATATATCGATAGCTATCCCGTTACAAAAATAAAACTTTGTCGTTTTTCTTATCTCAAAATATCCTCGTGAAGAGGGGTCTTCATTTTTTTTAATATTGAATGAAGCTAAGTACATTCATGTAATCTCATATATTGGAGGGCTCTTAAACGTAAGTGCTTCTTATATTGTGTTTATTGGAGGAATTCACTTTTAAATAACGATTTTCTTACAGCCCTCTTGAAATAGCTTAATGAATTTGATCATACGAATTTTCCAGATCTGTATAGAGCTGCTATTGCTTACAAGCTACACACTGCACTTTCATCTTCATTTTTCGTCACCTTCTTTCATTCAACTTTCGTTTTCACGCTTAATAATTGAATGCGTCAACGAACGCAACGCCAACATTGTAATTTTTGTTCAGTTACAGTGTATGTCAGCTTTGTACCATGTGCGACCAGAACATTTGGTGGAATTGTATATGCGGCTTATTGGTCATAACTCATAAGAAATTCCAGACAAGAATTAAGGTCCAGAGCGCATACGTCACGGGCATGCCTCACGTGCGCTGCTGACTGCGCTATAACGCATGCCCTTGATGAACAAAAAAAAATCACAGTGTGGGCATAGCTGCTATACTAATATTAGCCTGTATGTTCTTGCAATATTAAATTTGTCTGTATGTTCTTTTCGCTTAAATTGCAGATCCAATTTGATAAGACATTTTCCTAGCAAAAATAAAAAAATTGCTGGACTCCAATTTATAATCTCTTAACATAATATTCTAATATTATGTTTAGCGGCTTAGGGCCTCATCACACTGGCGATAAGCGAGCGATTTGAAAGCGACGCGACTGCGCAGCGTCGTCGCGGCGTGGCGTAGACGTCATTTTGTACACTCGTCTAGGGATGTGATGTCAGAATTAATTTTGCTACTGAGTGTCCAAAACGCGGAAGGCAAGCTGCGTGCACGCCGCGTCATCGCGGCGTGTGCGCTTTCAAATCGCTCGCTAATCGCCAGTGTCATAAGGCCCTAGAGGCTATTGATGATTTTAATTCAGCGTGAAGAATAAGTAACAGACAGACAGATAAATAATATAAGCCCGCTTCCACATTAAATATTTTAATTCCATGTTAAAACTAATATAAAAATCAAATTGATTTTAAAAAAGAAAATGTTGTATCATCTCAATATAGATATAGTATTATTAGCTAAATCAAGCTTTTTCTGTCCAATTAGGGGATTTTAGACGCAGATGGGCAAATCTGGCCCCCTGGTATCTCTTGACCCCCCAGTTTCCGCTCTGACCCCCCACTTTCCCCCCGTGACCCTCAGGGATGATGTACCAATGATTTATTGAGCATCCTCAAGAAAATTAAAGAAAAACAAGATTTTAATTAAATCTATACACACAAGGATATTTTACAACAAATTGCTTTTTAGGGTTCCGTAGCTGCATAGTAAATACAAGGAACGCTTATATTTTATTTTTGTAATTTATAATTTCGCTGTCTGTCCGTCCATCTTTGATTTTTTTTATGAAATCTATTTACTATAGTACATGAAGCCCGCAACTCTGCTGCACAAAAATTCATCTATCGAACGGGAACCGTACATTTTCCCGGGATAAAAACTCTCCTATGCCGGGATTCAAAGTATTTCCATACCAAATTCGTTCATCGGTTTGGGCATGAAGAGGCAACAGGACAGACAGACACACTATCGCATTTATATTAGTTTTAATTTACATAGCTAAAGGGAAAAGGTATGTTGAATAACCGAAAACTGGCCATACCTAGTCGATGTTCATAGTTCATCGGTTTGGGCGTGAAGAGGCAACAGGACAGACAGACACACTATCGCATTTATATTAGTTTTAATTTACATAGCTAAAGGGAAAAGGTATGTTGAATAACCGAAAACTGGCCATACCTAGTCGATGTCAAAAATAACAATGTATGAAACGATTGGAATAGTTCATACAATATTCTGTGAAACTCAATCAAAATTTTCACCAACAATGTTACTCCGATATAAACCGAATATATTTCAGATTTTTCCATTTTTTTTAAATATTAAATAAACGAGGAAATGGGTCACCTGATGTGAAGCATCAAGCGACTACCGTCCCACATGGACACTTGCAACACCAGAGAAGCTGTAAGTATAAGTTGCCGGCCTTTTCAGAGGGCTCTAATAACTCACAATTCACATAGACAGACAAACATCACACTAATAATTATACCATAAGAGTTTTTGTTGGGGTTTAAAAACAATATCTCTAAAACATTGTATTCTAAAGTACATTCAGAAAATTCCTAATTAGGATTCATAATATTTTCTAATGCGTGAATACGAAGAGTATCTACTAATCAGAGGGAAGACATGAAATAAACGGCAATCAGACGGTGTCATCAGCTTATTGTCAGTTTTTTTTTAACTGAAAAGAATTGTATCAAATAAAATTACTGAAATACGAATTCCGATTTCGTACATGATACTTCTAGGCCGTGTTTCCACCTGCAAGGCAATTACTGTCGCGAGAAGCTTCTGACAGTGTGTCTGACAGCAGCTTGCAAAAGTAAACCTCCTAGCAAGTACTGTCGCGACAATTTGTCAAGCGCTTCCTGCGAGTAGTTTTTTTTTATTATTACCATCCCCCTAACAATATCAGGGCTTGTTTTCTGCTTTCTTAACTACACTAAAATAATTTACAATAATTAATAACACCCAGTAATTAAAAGCCAACAAATATTACAATAATTAATAAAATACAATAATTAATAAAATTCAACAATTAAAATCCAATAATCAGTAAATAATATCAATGGTAAAACGATAAAACTACGGCACAACAAAAGGAGAGAAATATTTCCCTCTTTTTACCCCCCAGGATGGAAGGCAGGTTCTGATCCGTCATCGATATGCCTAATTTCTGCTCAATATCATATCTATTGCTAGCAAAAATTGGGCAGTCGAGTAACAGGTGAGGAACCGTCTCCTCAATTCCGGGCTGACACGAACACGACGGTTCCTCCTTCAACTTGAATCTGTACAAGTAGAAGGCGAATCCTCGCAGACGATCTCGCTGCGGGTCACCTCACTCACCGCCGCGCAGATATACGGTCTAGATTCGAATAGCATTTATCCGCGAGCTTCTCGCACGTCATTTATTGCAGCAATAAATTGCAGGAATTATTGTGAAATGTAAACACTATGCAAGAAACTCACGCAAGACTACCGCGAGTTTGCTGCGGCCTAAAGGGTGTAGTTTTTAAAAATCGAAATAGGTTTTAATCCTTCGATCGGGGATTCTTGGAAATGCTATTGTATTCTATTGTTGTCGCGATCACCGCTACAATCCGACACGGATTAATAAACTGAAACCTGAAATCATGAATCTGTAGATGTGCATTTTGTGGATTTTTGGGCTTCCTTAGTTCGGTAGTTCCATACCGTTTTATAGTGTTTTTCAACCATTACCCCTCAGGAGGTCACGACCCTGAAAAACTCTGCCGTAACACATTTGGCCGATGGTCACGTACCTACTTAGCTTTAGGATGCGTAGGTATAATCCAATACTCTCCCAAAGTCACCTCTGCGCCATAATCTATGTCACCGTCCATTTTTCATAATTGTACAAAATGAGTGTCATTAGCCCTCGCTCGCGGCTTGTTATTAAAACGCGGTATCAAACACAGATTCCCTTTTACGCCCCCATCTTGTTTTTACGTGTTTGTGTTTACGTGATAATGTTTTTCCTTTAGGTGGATTATTTTGTCAGCGGTTCTCAAGGTTTCGGGGGTCTCAAATTTGTATTTTGTTGTGGCGCATCTTTCGCAATAATATTATAAATGCCGAAGGTCTGTTACTACTTCATGCTTAAAGTGATGAACCAATTTTGAAGTAATTTGGTACGGAGATACTTAGATGCCGGGAAAAGGACATAGGATACTTTTAGTTTCAGAAAAGCGGTTACCGTAAGATAAACTAGTTTCATACAATATATTTACTGAAATAAATCAATGAAATTGGTGTTCATGATCTTGGTACACGGTAGTGTCCCCGCCAAGGCGATAACACTATTGTTTGGTTATCTACAAAAATTACGATAAGAAATGGACTTATTTATTTAAGCTTACATTATTGTATTCAGGTAACTAATAGCCATTATTTGACTGTGCTTAAAAAGTGTTTATTAATTCATCATTTTACAGAATTATAAGTATGTTGTATTGACATATTAATATGTGTTTTACGGCACCTCCCGCTACTTTCTGCGACCCCCAAGGGGTTAAAGCGCACACTTTGGGAACATCTGAATTAGATGATACAATCACAAGTATTTTTGTCACGTACGTGACACATTTTGTGTATGTTTTGTTTAAATACAAAACCTTCATCAGCCTTGTAGGTGTGAAATAATGATCAATATGCAACCAGTGCTACCTTAATACAAAACATAGCTGCAAATTTTTTAATCCTTGGAATGCTCAAAAAACTGAACCGATTTTGCTGAAACTTGGTATGGATCTTTGAGAGACGGAAGAGGACATAATATTATATTACTTTTTGTTGCGAAATAATGTACGGTTCCCGCACGATAAATAAATTTCGGTGCAACAGAGTTACTGACGTCATCAATTGTATTTTTTTCATTTGTTTGTAATAAATAATAGTTTGAAAAATATAAAAAAAAACCCGCTTTTAATTAACACTTTTCTCCAAAAAATTTAACACGATATAAAGCATCATGTCGTGGGCTCTTATCATCTTATGTAAGTATGCAAAGTTTCGAATTAATTAGACAGTAGTCTTTTTGAGCACGATTTTTACCTATCTCCAGTAGGAGATAGGTAAAAATCGTGCTCAAAGAATCCATTACATTCAGCCCAAGCTAATAAAAGCGTGTTAAAATTGTGTCTTTTGATGAGATTGTTCAAAATAATTAGAAAATAAACTAATATTCGCACGAAATCAAAAGAGCCAACAATATTTTCGTATAAAGGTATTCAAATTTCATAATTCGCGACCCACGAAACCCATTTCGGTATGCAAATTCGCGAATTCGGAGGTGGTTATAATACATAGAAGAGATAGGATACAGAAGGCAACATCAACGAAAAATCATAGTGGCGAGTGCAAAAGTTTCGATACAGAATTGTACCCGATAGCTTTCTGTATCTGAATGGTAAAATTTTTTAAGTTTTTATTATCAATATTTTTCATTTAAGACCTTGATTGCTTGTCTTATTTCTCATTTGGCCACTTGAAGTCTCAACGCTTGTCAAAGTAGGACAGTAACAATAATTATTTTGTTGCCGAAAAAATGTTATCGATTATATCGATTATTGGCATAAATTATGTTGAACAAGTAACCATGCTACTTAAAATTCTAAACTTCTGTCCCGTTTTTAGCTTTTTTGCTCGTCCAAAAGAACTCGTCCTACAAGGACGAGATTATCTTTCTGTCCTTTAACTATTCTGTGGTCCAACTGACGTGCAAATTGAATCTACGGCTCGTCTGTGAAACAGCTATTTTGACGATTATGTCCCGATTACGTGCTAATGCGCTCTCTGTGTCTTCTTTGTTGGCGTTTTGGAGGCTTTAGGGGTGAAAAAAGGCAGTTTTTAAAAAGGTGGGGATTTGGGGTGAAAACGATTCAAAGATAATGAGACAAAATGTGTACCAAGCAAGCATAAAAAATATATGTAAATATATGTATATCTTATATATAAAATTCTAGTGTCACAATGTTAGTCCACGAACTCCTCCGAAACGAAATTTTATATGCATATTCAGTAGGTCTGAGAATCGGCTACTGGGTACTTTATATATTGATAAGTGCATTTGTTGAATAAATAATAGTAAATTATTACAAGTCGAGACTGACGCGGACGGCGACCATTGTTTACATGCTATGGAATAGCGATGGACGTTGTCATGGTGACATACTTATTTAGTCACTTCAATAAAATAATGTGTGCGAAATAGGTACTTTATATTATGGCAAAGCAACGTTTGCCGGGACAGCTAGTAGTATATGAAAAGAACAAAGAAATATACACTATAAGAAGTCAGTCTAAGTTTTTAGTTAGAAAAATTAAAACATAGACTAACAAAATCATTGTCTTTTTGCTTCACCTTTGTAGTCGAAAGAAAATCTAAATACAAACTTTAAAATTACAAAGAAAACAGGCATAAATAAAGATAACTGTAAGTATAGCTTTACTTTTAAAGCTTTGGTTGCCAATTATGCTGTATCTTTTGGTTAAATTGCAGAAAATTTACATTTTTAGGTATTTTACGGTTATAAGGATTAAAATTCTTCGCTATTCAGCAAAAATTACTTGAAATTAATAGCAAACAAAAGAACTAAAAAATATAAAATAAATTTTACGAAAACTGCTTAGAACGTGAAACTTCTTAATTTAATCAGGTGCATTCGTATGGAAATTAAAATGTTTTTTATTCTAGACATTAATTTTATTTAGGAAAAATCTGGTTTGTGAAAATTTACGATCAGGCCACGCGAGCTTTACGTTTTTGACCATCCCAAAAAAGTGCAGTAACGCTAAAAAGTTTGATAGTAACAATTGCAGAAATAAAATATCCCCATCAAAAATCTACACCATTTTCCGATTTTCGCCCCCTCGAAAAAATTCCAATTCCGACCTAATATCGCACAATAGATGTTTATTCTCGCTCTAAGCGACGTATGGTTTTAATTTCCTGAGTGTACACTTGATTTACCGTAAGGCTGGGGCTACACGATACGAATTCCGGAAAGTTAATACAGAAAATTCCTGATATTGATAAAATAATTTCTGAAAATAAATACTTACGTGTGGTACTCGGGGACTGCCGCGATAAAGCTATTGCATAGCGTCTAGTCTACACGCACACGCACACGTATAGTCGCACGCACAAAAACACCGTGACGAACTCTGCCGAAATGAAAAGATGTTAGACTTATATATAAAATCCTCGTGTCACAATGTTAGTCCGCGAACTCCTCCGAAACGGCTTTACTGATTTTTACCAAAATTTATATGCATATTCAGTAGGTCTGAGAATCGGCTACTGGGTACTTTATATTATTTTGATACTAGCGACCCGCCCCGGCGTCGCACGGGTATAAAATATATAGCCACAAAAAAATTATGCCTATAGCCTTCCTCAATAAATGGGCTATCTAACACTAAAAGAATTTTTCAAATCGGACTAGTAGTTCCTGAGATTAGCGCATTCAAGTTAGCCCTTTCAAATAATTTCCCCCGTTTTTTCCATATTTTCCTCTATTTCTTCGTTCCTATTAATCTTAACGTGATAAAATATAGCCTATAACCTTCCTCGATAAATGGGCTATCTAACACTGAAAGAATCATCAAAATCCGTTGCGTAGTTTTAAAGATTAAAGGGAACAAAGGGACATGAGGGAAAAAAAGTGACTTCATTTTATAATAAGTATAGAAGCGCATTTGTTGAATAAATAATAGTAAATTATTACAACCTGAGACTGACGGCGACCATTGTTTGTGCGACGAGATAGCGATCGACGTTGCCATGGCGACATACTTATTTAGTCACTTCAATAAAATAACATAGGTGAAATACTTTATATTATGGCATAGCAATGTTTGCCGGGACAGCTATAGTTTGTTCGTTTTATGATGATATGCGTGACACATTATAATTGGCAATAGTAGGGAAGTTACCTAAAAAAATTAATCAAATAATTTAAAAATATCGAATCACCTCGTAAAGGAATTGCAATAGAAATTATCGATTTCGTACTATTGTTTCAGAGTGACGCCGGCGATTAAGATGGCCGCCCTTTTTTATCGATTTGATTTCGATTCAACTGTGTCAATATCTATTGACATAAGTTCCGTTTCATGCATCTGAAATTTTTCAAATATTTTCGTAACAATAATTTTATACTCCTATTTCAGAGTTAACATTTATAATTTTATATCAATAACTTAGCATTTAGCAACTTTTCATTTTTATTCATTCACAATTACAGGAAACATTTATTTTTGTAATATATTACATTCAGATTTTTTTGTTTTCCTGTAAAAAATTCCGTAGCACGGAATATGAGATATCACCTGTCACCCATATCATCTTAGAACGAACAAACTATAGTTTTATATAAAAGATTAGACACTGCCTTCAACGCTGCACCGCTGTGCCCGCCGGTGTGTCGAGTGCTACGAGTAGGTTTATTTTCATCAATTTTGATTCCAATATTTTCATTCTAAAAGTTAATTTCGGTTTTCCAGATGTCAATCATGTAGACTCAACCTTAGAGTCACGTTTTAACACAAGCAGTTATTTTCGATTTCAATTTGGTCCTGTGTATGATTCATTTTAAAGGTATAAAATTAATACTCCCTTTTCAGTCGTATATTTATGTTGAAATAATATCAGATAGAGATACAATGTAATAATAAGGTTACATGCCCAAGCAGCTGGTGGGAAATATGACATCCTTAGATTTAGATTTATTTAGATTAGAATAAACTCAAAAAAAAGCTGAATAATATAAAGCTGGTCGCACATTTTTCAGCACCGGTCGCGCCGTCCGTGTCGAACGCACCGCACAGATGACAGAACACGAAGTGCGGAACGTAACGTACGGTGTTATGTGTTGTGTTACGTAACGATAATAATATTAGGACCGGGAAAATGATTTGAAATCAAAAAACTGCGAATTTTATGTACAGTCGGATATATAATAGCCAGATGATGAAGTAGGCAAGCTACAACGTTTGTTCAGAATATAAGGCAAACATTTTTATAATTGCCCTAATCTTTATACTAGATGACACCCGCAACTTTTTTAGTTTATCACGCGGAAACCGTACCGTTTTCCGGGATTGAAAGTATGCTATGTCCTTTTCTAGGACTCAAAGTATCTCCATACCAAATTTCAGCAAAATCTGTTCAGCGGTTTGGGGGTGAGGGGTAACATACAAACACACTTTGCATATTATTTGCTTATCTTCATTATCTCTATTATCGGCCCTTATCAGCAATAATGGGTTTTGGCTCGACCAAGCCATTGCTTAGTAATCTCTAATTTGAATATTGACTCAGTCATCGTTCTAGGATTAAACCTAAGCCTTAGCACTTAATACCTATATTATGTACCTAACTGTCGCCATTGGAAGCGAACCAAGCGACTAAGTTAAGGAGCTTAGCATCTAAGTTCTACCTAGATAACTTAGGTAATAGGTTTAAAAGTTAGTAACACCTTTATTAAAGTTAATGTTTATAATGCGATGTCATTGTGAAATAGGTTTTAGACTTTAGTACTAGCTAGTGTGAAATATTCCTGCCTTTTGACCCATTGTTGATTCCTCCACTGGAATTTTGAAAACCTGATTTTTTTTTTATTTTAGCAAGTTTCCTGAAGGTGACTTTCCGATGTTTGCCGCAAACCACGACTAACAGAAATAATTCAAATAAAATACGTCGTTTCAGTTCGGCAGACTTCGGCATGGTGTTTGTGTGCGTGCGACTAGACGTTTGCGAATTTTAATTGCTTTACCGCGGCAGTTCCCGAGTGCCACACGTACTTATATTTATTTTTTGTTGATCGCGGTCACTTGCCGCATTGATCGGAACGGTACCTTAAAGTACAATCACATAGTTTTGTAGCATTATACTGGAGTATTTGCGCAGGTAGGTAATGACATCGAAAGTCCGAAAGTCCGGCAAACTTTCAGACTCAATATTAGCTTAGCCGTCCCGTGCTTTGGTTTCGGAGTTATGCTGTTAATATTAAGTTTGGCTGGAAAGCTGCCGTAACTAGTAATGAAATAGTAATTGTACAGTATAAGTATCATGCAGTAGCTTAACTGTTTCCCTGTAATCATACTCAATATAACGTGCGTGTAACGGACACGTGCTTTACACGAGTAATATGGTTCCAAAGAATTCTATTTAAACTAAATAGAATTCTTTGTATGGCACTGCATTGTTTTGCTGTTAAAGTATCTAAAATAACGCTAATGTGTGGCTGATTCGGGAAAATGAAAACAGTTTTTAACGTCAGTATTTAAAAATAATAAAAGAATTATATTTTTTATAACAAACTAGATAAACTTTCTTTCTGCCGCGCACTGTAAAACTCTGGAATGAACTGTCACCAGCAGTATTTCCGGACCTATACGACCTGCTAACCTTCAAGAAAAGAGCGTATTCCCTCTTAAAAGGCCGGCAACGCACCTGCAGCTCTTCTGATGTTGCGAGTGTCCATGGGCGACGGTAGTTGCTTACCATCAGGTGACCCGTATGCTCGTTTGCCCCCTTATTCAATAAATAAAAAAAAAACCCGTGAACTTCATGTCACTTAATTTCTTCTCACTGAATAAACCTTCCTTGCCTGTCTAGCATACGCCAATGAGATATCTCACTCTCGAGATTATTAAAAACTATAACTCGTCTCATAATGTCAAAATGTCGACATTATCTCGACAAAACTCTATAAAAATGTGTTATTTCTGATATGATCAATAGAGATGAAGATACAAACTATCAAACATCGAGAAACATGTAGAGTGAATATCTCGTTGACGTATGCTAGGCAGGCTGGACTTCCACGAATATTTCATGGCTAAAATTTTTCAAATCGGCTCAGCCGTTCTCGAGTTTTAGCTGATATACATACAACATTTACAGCTAGTTATATGCGAGCGAGCAGACCGATCAATTTTTTCTAATATTAATCGAAATCCATAAAATATTCTACTTTCTATCTTACATTTATTTTCACTAACCTATTACTAAAATATAAACGAGAATCAAACCCGCAATCACATTACAGAACTATGACGTCACAATAACTCGTGATGACGTCACAGCAAATCCGTATTGATGGGCAATTTAGCAACGTCAGCAACATATTAATGAAGATTAGTCGCTACACCCGTACCGCGAAATTGGTACAGTCAGCAGCACAGTTTCGCTTAGGGCAGTGTTTCTCAACACGAAAAAATATTTCGCGAGCCTCCACCCTTAGCTACCTACTACTACTAATATATCAATCCCCAAGCGGCAGCCGGCTGCCGCATAACAATTGAAAATATATTGCATCTGCGATACCCACGATGGAGGTGTTATGATAATATTACAAGACATAAATGTCACCTCAATAATTTTAAATTCAGTAAAATTATACTATTAATAAACATATTTATTTAAGATTTGTTTTATAACCAGCAATACGTATTAATTTGTTGATTTTATTAAACAGAAATGCTAATTTGCGTCTTTTACTGTTTGGTTAAACAGCCGGAGTACGCCGCAATCTTTTGTCTATTCATTTATTATCGCCATGGAATCATACATTTTCCAACACAAAAACTAACTTACGTCCTTGTCAACCAACAAATGATTGCAAAATTTAATCAAAATTGGTTAAGCCATTTAATCGTAAGTTCAATATCAAGAACCTGCAGATAACATTAACACCCCTCTTTTTTAAACGGGGGTTGAAATAGCAGCTATCATTATATCTATTATATTCAAAATTAAATTCAAAGATTAATTTACCGTAATAATATAAATTAGGCATAATTTATTAACAAAAACAGTAAACAAAGGCTAATAATTAATGGCCACTCATTAATTTAATCGTCAAATCTATTTTAGGGAAGCGTTGAGTAGTTAATAAATGTTAAGCGACACGCCATCGGTTTGACAATGGATGGGTGACCGTTTGTCTTGGCTTTCCTGAAATAGTTTTTGTATCAATACGTAGACAGTAGCGTAACTTTGCTGTTTTCTTAAACTTTCGGTATGTTTTACAAGCATACCGTAATAGTGAATTGTTATTTTCCTTAAGGTAGGCGTCCATTTTGGTAATGTTTTTTAAGATTTTTTACCACCTCCTCCTAGGGTTAGGTATCGTAAGATCTACCTGGACTTTTCCTACCCCATTTTCAATCTAGGATTCTGGGTGGTAGAAACTGCTAAATATACATCTCTCTGCTGCAATTGCAAATACATGTCTATAATGTTCATTACTTGACAAAAAACCAAAACTTTGCGCCGCCAATTTGTAAAGTATGTTCTTGTAGTCATCTTAATATATATATTTCTTGTGTGCGTGTGTATGTGACTGAACTCCTCCTAAACGACTGGACCAATTTTGATGAAATTTTTTGTGTGTGTTCAAGGGGATCTGGGAATGGTTTATATTCACAATTTTGTCCGCTGGATAATGTTTTTTTAATTAATTTTTAATTTATTAGTAGTTGTTGATTTTGGAATGTTTTACATTGGATCCGACATGTGTCAAATTTTAAATAATATTCGAATTCGAATTTTAATTTTAGTCTGTCCCGACAGTTAGCGCTGCGATCAAATTAAAAAAAAAAACTTTATATACTTAATATGGCAAAGAAACGTTTGCCGGGACAGCTAGTAATATATACGTTACAAACTACCCTGTCATTTTGAGAGCCGCTTCGCAACCATAACATTCCAATCCTTGTGGCTCTGAAATTATGACAAAACAGCCAAATAAAAAAACCATTCCTCAACCTGTCACAGAAGTCTTAAACGCAAACACCCATGATTTATATTATTCGCGAGTTCGAAAAGTTACCGCAAAGTTCTGGAATTTTCAGCGGCGCCGTTTGTTTGGCGAATTTGATTGGGAAACCTTTGCATCTCGAAGTTTGCCAATAAATTGCCGTATCGATTTTCTGTTGTTGCTGACGGCCGATCGGCCAATTTAAGAATAACCTGTAGGTCAATATACCAGGGAAGTTGATTAATAGACAGATGGTGGACTTGCGTAGTTTGGTCACGTTAAGTCAAGCCCATCTGATAGATCACGACTTACATTGAATTGATATAATCCAACCAAATAAAAATGAATTCCACACCGGTTTCGATGACGGTGGCCGGTTTTATTGAAATCAGGCCAGTTACGCAGGAGTAATTTTCTCTCTAAACTCTCATAACCCGACGGACAACCGACACGACTGGCGAGAGATCAGGCGCAGGACCGACTTTTTACATGCCCACCCGACGCATGGATCATCTTACTTGTTAGACAATCAGGTGATCAGCCTGCATTGCCCTAACCAAACTTGAAAATACCATTTCCAACGCGGGAATCGAACCCACGACCTCCGAGTCCAGAGCTACACTGTAAGCCACTGGGCCACGGAGGCGTTACTTTTTACTGTAGGTTAGTAATATATGTATCCCTTCCGGAAGATCAATGTATCAGATTAGCGCGTAGTTTCTCAGCCTTATTTTGCTCACCGCGCCCTTTGAGAATATGTTTTTTTCTAGAGCCCCCATCTTAATTTTACTTACCATTTGGCGTGAACTTAAAACAGCTATTGCCACGATTATATATACTTAGACCTACCCATTGAGCCACAGACGACCTCTGTGGCTCAATGGGTAGAGTGTGTGGCAGCTCAAGCCGGGGGTCGCGGGTTCGAGTCCCGCCGACGGAACAAAAAGTTTTTCAATGTTCCTGGGTCATGGACGTGTATTAAATATGTGTATGATATAATAAAAATCTTAAATACATGTATAGTATAATAGTATTAAATATATTTCTGTTGTCTGGTACCCGTAACACAAGTCCTTCAGGTACTTAGCACGGGGCCAGATTGACGTGGTGTGAAGCGTCCATAGATATTATTATTATTATTATTATTACTTAAGGTACATATTATATTATTTTTTTATTTTATAGTTTTTAGTAATGATGATTTTAATCCATTGCTCGTCAAGCTCGTGCCAAAACGTGATAAAAATGATTACAATACTTACCTACATTAACAAAAATAAACGATACCCACTAATTTTTATTTTACTTTAGTAAGTACGTGATTAGCGTGTGTTTTTTGCCTTTATCTTATATGTAAAATTCTCGTGTCACATTGTTAGTCCACGAACTCCTCCGAAACGGCTTTACTGATTTTTACCAAATTTTTATGCATATTCAGTAGGTCTGAGAATCGGATACTCGGTACTTATTATATTGATAAGTGCATTTGTTGAATAAATAATAGTAAATTATTACAACTCGAGAAAAACGACGACCATGATAGCGATGGACGTTGCCATGGTGACATAAAATTTATTTAGCTACTTCAATAAAATAATACGGGCGATATACTTTATAATATGGCAAAGAAACGTTTGCCGGGACAGCTAATAGACTATAATATTTTTTAATCTACCCACGCCCCATCTGCTCTATCTCAATGCCCCCTAATTTTCTCTGGGTCTTCTACTGCCCCCCGAAAGTCTCAAACGCCCACAAGGGGGCGTTATCGCCCACGTTGAGAACCTATGGTTTAGCGGTTTAATCGTAAAAGTAAGTTAACAAACAGACAGACAATTTTTTGGATTAATCATAATTCATAATATTAAATTTTGAGTAAGTAACATTTCATTTACAAAATCAATTGATTTTCAACTGAAGTAATATTTGACCAACATATACTTATCACGTAGCTAAAACGCCTAGGTTTAGACGTTTTAATTAAGTTCTAGGTCTTTGAGAAGGGTCTGAATTACTTGAAGGCTTATGCCATTAGTATTATCTTGTCAAAATTTACTTCGAATTCTCTCGAGACATTTATTGTAAAATGTAAAGTAAACTTTGTAAGTGATCAATATAAAATAATTCCGTTCCGTTAACAAACGTAAAACATTTAATGTCTCACATTCTATGCTTAAATTCTATGTACCATCGAGGAATTCCTAGGTAGTTGACGGAAAAACGTCATGTGGTCGGCTTATGTCAATTCAATGTTAGCTGTGATCGGTCTGATGGGTTTGACTTAACGCGGCCAAATTACTTAGGTCCGCCATCTGCCTAGGAATCAACATCTCTATTAGTACATTTGCTAGAAGAACGGAATTCATTTATTGTGCAGGAACCGTACATTTTTCTAAGATAAGAAGTTTTACTCCATTCCTGGTTCAGCAGCTTTGTTCACGCAAAAAACCGTAGTAAGTAAATAAATAAATATTTATTCCAATTGTTAAGCTTCTCTAGGTAGCCTAGTGAATTTTGTAAGAATCCGTTCAGTAGGCTTACTTAAGGAATTTATAAAACGCTCAAAACTTTCCAGTAGTGAGCCATTAGTGAGCATATTATGATGACAAATGATAGCCAGAACACTTTGATGGGCGTGAAGAGGTAACAGACAGACGGACAGACACACTTTAGCATTTTTTTTAATTCAGTAGAGATGAAAATCGGTCCTCCCTTTTGGATGCTATGACTCTTACACACACACACACACACACACACGCACGCACACGCACACGCACACGCACACGCACACTCACACTCACACACACACACACACACACACACACACACACACACACACACACACACCACGCACACACACAGAGCGAAAGAGAGATAGACACGCCAAACTTATAACACCCCTGATTTTAGTAGATTTGCGTACAGCTATTTTACCGTAGGCGTTCGTAGCACGTAGTGTTACGGCGTAGAGGGTCTACGACTTTGCATCTATTCGCAATTTTAATTAATTTAGATCAAAATACAAATTTGAAACTCGACGAAATTATTATTGTGTCTTTGTATATTGTACGGTAAATAAGTGGTATTTAAATTTATAGTATTAGGCCGTGTTTCCACCTGCAAGACAAATGTCGCGAGAAGTGTCTGAGTCCGAGTCCTCGAGGTATGTTTAGACATGCTGTCACAACTACTCGCAGGAAGCGCTAGACAAATTGTCGCGACAGCACTTACTACGGGGTTTACACTTGCAAGCTGCTGTCAGACAGACTGTCAGACACTTCTCGCGACAGTTGTCTTGCAGGTGAAAACACGGCCTGGTCACATATGATAAAAAACAATTGAATATTGATGTGGACTTCTAATACTTTTTACTGTCGGTGGTTGGTTTCATTTAAACTGAGCTAGTAACGAAGGAGTATTTTGAATAGTGCCATAGAGTGTGCGCAGTTTACGAAAATACTGTCTCTTCGTTTACTCTCGTAATCTAGTGGGACAAGACCGAATTTTTCTATCACACGGAGAAAATTATTTGATCGCACAAATCTCACGAGCTTTTCGACGGATTTTTATGTCATTTAGCACAGATTTAAAGTAGACTGCGAGGAAGAACTAGAGACTCCTTTTGCTGGAAAAGTTACGATTTCCACGTAATTCCTTACTAACTCAGGTGGAGCCGCGAGCCACAGCTTGTATACATACTAATATTATAAATGCGAAAGTGTACTTGTCTATCAATCTGTATGCTTGTCTGTCTGTATGTTGCATCTTCACGCCCAAACCGCTGGACCGATTTTGTTGAAATATGGCATGAATTTACTTTAAGTCTCGGACAAGGACATAGCATACTTTTTATCCCGAAAAAATGTACGGTTCCAGCGCAATAAACTAATCTTGGCTCGATGGAGTTACGTCATCTAGTCTGTAATAAAAGTACCTGGCAAAGGTAGTTTTATTATAACAGCAACTTTTATGGGCAATAACGGGATCGAACGCGCTACCCCTCCTAACTACCCTTATTTAGGGGTGAGGCAACATATATTATTGTAACGGCCCGCAATCATTATATATGTGATAATGTATGATACAACCATGAAACAAGCCATAAAAGTACTAATTCCTTCACTTACGAAAAATCCGTACTAATATTATAAATGCGAAAGTATGTCTGTCTGTCTGGTACCTCTTCACGCTCAAACCACTGAGACAATTCTGCTGGGCATGGAGATACTTTGAGTCTCGAGAAAGAACATAGGATACTTTTTATCCCGGAAAAATGTACGGTTGCGGGCATCATCGAGTAAGCTATAAGAATATTAATTTCTTCGATTACGAAAAATATAATTTTATAAGTTGTTTACTACTCAAAAATTAACAAAATGACGCCTGCAACTCCGTTGCGACAAAATTCGTTTATCGCGCTGGACTGGAACCGTACAGTTTTCCGGCATAAACGTAGAAAAAAAGGCGGATGGAGTCTTATTATACACAGAACTGTGTCTTCAGAGTCAGGCATGCACACATTCTGACGCCTGTCAAATGGTATGGACTAGACTAGCGTAATAATGTGTGCGTGCGGACCGTGTACATGCAGTCAGCTGGCCGACTCTGAAGGACACAGTTTTGTGTATGGTTTTTTTTTATTTTATTTTTTGATTTCAAATCATCCTTACATTCGCCTCAATTTATGCAAAAAAAATACATATTCAAATCTTTAGTTACTCAGTTCATTTGCAATTTTTTCAGTTAATTTTTAAGCTATACTTAAGTGAACAGTGTGATTATTATCACAAAACTTATTTCAAGGCTTTTTAATAAGGATGTTTCTTTGCTATTTAAAAGTACCAACTCATTACTCCAAAAGAAACACATACAATTAGGGTTGCCACACTTAAATTAATGCAATTAAAGTTCCACTTATAATTAGGACAGCGAAATTCCGGAATTGTGGTCGTTAGGGGTGTGCGAAATGCGAATGTTGTTTGAATCGATTCCAACTTGAATATTCGAGTTGTTCGAAATTTAACGATATTTAACTATTCTTCGAAAAAATCGAATAGTTTTAATTAAAAATAACATTGGCAGAAATAAAAATCTATAAAAAACCAAAAAATTTGCAAATATGTAATACGCAGATAATTCGAAAAACCAATTTTTAAAAATGTTTTAAATATTCAAAGACTTTTAATTATTTGAGTTAAGTATGTATTTCTGAATCGACTATTCATATATTTTGATTATCGTCAACCGAAACGCGAAAAATTATAATAAGTATGACATTTTGAATTATTCGGACACTTTCGAATATTCGAATTATTCGAATAATTCGAATATTGATCGAATAAATCGTAAGTTGGGCACATCACTAAAGGTTACATGTGGTTACAAAGGTTACAAAGGTCGTATGTGTACGTAATAAGGTCCACATTCGTCTGATTCTGCATCCTCAGCGATCAGACTATTTGTGGTGAGCTAGCGGAGTTGGGCATTAAGTTTTAATTGTATTCCACTGATTATAGGGTGAATATGCGTTTTGGATTTAGATGGGTAAATGCCCATAAATTTCCATAAAAGGCCTGGGCACCTGATACTACACAGGGTGCATCATATGTGATACTTCTTTATTCTGTAAAGAAACAAACTTAAAAATAACACCGTATATAAATTTTATTATATTTCAACCCAAAGACCAAAGTATCTATAAATTGAGTAGGTATAAAACAACAAACTCAGCTTAGCGGCTTGAACGTGAAGAGGTAAGAACTAAGAGAGCTAACAGACAAACCGACAATTAACGCTTTCTTACTCACAAATCACAATGTTCTTAGGATATAATATTGTTCAAAACTATACTGCACCGAAAATTTTATATACACATTTTAGATTCATTAGCACTGTAGCCTTTACCGGGATAAAACCTTTGAGTCTCACGAAAAGATAATATTGTACAAATCATTTTTTTAGGCTCTTTCCATATGACAATATTATAATATCTAACTCGTTTTAGCGCTATGGGTGAAAAGTACAGATGGACATTGGACATACAAAATAAAACAAATAATATTATACCTAAATGTTATTCGATTTATCGAATATTAATAAATATCCACGATAACACTAACATTACTGTCACAAAACACCTCCAAATTTCAAATATCAGACCGAAACAATAAATCGTCCTTAACAAATATTGCCAAATCCGCCTGACAGGGACCTCTCTTAGATTTGTCGTCTAATTTATTGTCCTGTAAATGTCCTGGAAATGTCAGAGGAGTGGTCACCCTAATTAAGCGCCGGCAGATAGTTAAATGGCCGATCACGTACAATTTGACTAGAAAGACGTTGCAGTACTTTTAGATGAGTATTTACTTTTAGGAACGTTTTAAAGTGAAAATTTCTAGGTTGGAATGTATGTAACGATTTATTTAAATAGCGGCGCGGCCGCGGTGTCATTTACGACGACCTCTGTGGCTCAGTGGTGAGCGCGTTGGTAGCTCAAGCCGTTCGCGGCTTCGAATCCCGCCGACGGAATAAAAAGTTTTCAATGTTAGGCGTAGGCGCATAATAGAAATCCAGCCTGGGTGAAGCCAAACGAGCGTAATTTGTGAGTTGTGAGTCGCAGAATTTCGGTCGCGTAAATATCTTTTCATACAAATCATAACTCACAAAATTACGCTCGTGTGGAAAAGGACTTTTGTATGAATCTGAATGCTGAAGAATTTCTGCCAGCCGAAATTCTGCGACTCACAACTCACAAATTACGCTCGTTTGGCTTTACCCTAAGCGTTGTGTAATTTTTCACCCCCGACGAAAAAAAATAAATGTTATACCTACTTAATATAATACTTAACAAGTATGACTTGTGCGTTTCTGTCCTTTATATCGTACTATTTAAACGAGTGGACCGATTTTTATTGTGTTTTTAGCAATAGTTCATCATCAGCCCGCTCAGTGCTGGAAAATTTAGGTCTATCTATGAAAAACTGCTAGCTACTTCCAAATCAATATTTTGACACTTATTAGAATTTTGAAAAATGGTCGCTTTGGAGAATCATAATATTGTGATTCACTTTTAAAAATCGCAATTTATGTCTAGGATAATTCGTACTAATTTGACATTCATCAGTTTGACAGTTTTGACAATTTATTTGCTGAATTGATTGAGAGGAACTGCTAAATGTTACCATTTCAGCCTCGCTGATCATAATATTATTCAACTATAGTTTTGTTACACCTTGTAGAATGTATTGTCTTGTATAAACTATTCTATATCAAGCTTAGCAATTCCCGTTTATAAGTAACTAAAAACATTTCTATACAGCAAAAACAACACGGCCTAGTTCATATGAACTAGCTCGCAAACTATCATAACTGGCCTGTATTGAAAATCAATGCTGTTGCTTCGGCCTTCGTATACTATGCGTATTTGTTCAACAACTCTCTTAATGTTCTTAGGTAAAGGCTGACAATCCTTACTAATAATATAAACTAGCTGTCCCGGTGAACTTCGTTTACTTAAAAACCTTCCCTGGACTTGGAACCTTCCTTGGACTGAACGAATATTTTAAGACTATAATCAGCCCGATCCGTTCAGCCGTTATCGAGTTACAGTGTTACTAACACAATTGGAAATCCATTTTTATATATAAAAGACTAGCTGCCCCGGTGAACTTCGTTTCACTTCAAAACCTTCCCTGGACTTCTACGAATATTTTAAGACTAAAATCAGCCCAATCCGTTAAGCCGTTTTCGAGGCTTAGCATTTAAAACACCCCTTTTTTGTCGGTTAAAAAACTGCAGAACGCCGCTAAAGATTTCGCTTTAAATATGATCCTGGGCTTTACAAGCCATACTATCGTTTCAACATACCGTCAGGCAATATACTCGTTTGTTGGTTCCATTAGCCTGACTAAGAAATAGTTTCAGGTATAAATCGTTAGGTGTTTGATCAGAATTACATAGTTAATGAGTAGGGTGACCAGGAGTAATGAGTAGGTGGATTTCGATCGGGAATATAATTACTTTCATTCGGTTTGATGCACACGACAAGAAATGAAATCATTTTGATTTTTTAACCGACTTCCAAAAAACGAGGAGGTTATATTATTATGTTCGGCTGTAAATATATTTTTTTAAATTGGTAGCATTATAGCCACGGAGCTGATAAAGATTATAGCAGATCTTTCGCCAGTCGCGTCAGTCGTTCGTCCCACTGGGTTATGAGAGTAAATTGCTCTTGCGTGCTGCGCACACACTTGGGCACTATAAAATTATTCCTGCGTAACTGGCCTGGTTTCAATGCAACTGACCACCGTTAATGAAACCGGTGTGGAAGTTATTATTATTATTATAGCTGTCAATGCTCTTTGCTTACATTTCGATGAAATTGGATTGAAACCATACCGTAAAATTTGCGACTTATTTCAAGCAACATGCAATAAGGGGGCGAACGAGCAAACGGGTCACCTGATGGAAAGCAACTTCCGTCGCCCATGGACACTCGCAGCATCAGAAGAGCTGCAGGTGCGTTGCCAGCCTTTTAAGGGGTAATAGGGGAGGGTAGGGAAGGAAATAGGGAAGGGTAGGGAAGGGAAAAGGGTAGGGGATTGGGCCTCCTCCGGTAAACTCACTCACTCGGCGAAACACAGCGCAAGCGCTGTTTCACGCCGGTTTTCTGTGAGGACGTGGTATTTCTCCGGTCGAGCCGGCCCATTCGTGCCGAAGCATGGCTCTCCCATGTCAAATGGTAGGTAAAGTAGGCGCGCGAGTTCATGTCCATCGGGGCCTGAGGTGACGCGCGGGGGCATCGCGCCCCGCCTTCACCCACCTCGCCGCATTCGTCCGCAGTTGAGTGTTTGTGATAGATATTATGGTTGACCAAATGTGTAATCGACATCGACATTACCATAATTAATTAGGTCACAGCACTACCGCATTCCTCAGGATGGACATGAACTCGTGCGCCTACTATATTTGCCTATGTAACATTACTGCAAATACCTGCCATAAAATATTTTCTAATAATATGACTAAGAAAGAAACTAACCTTTGACGTCAAAGTCAAAGGATTTCATCTAAAGTTCTGAGTCATCAAGTCAGCGTTTCAAGAACTTTGCATTAAAGCGATTGGGTTGGGTTTTTAATCTTCAAAATGCTTTCAGATGCATTCTGTGCATGCTAAGGTAAGTTTCTAAGAATGTTCAAAGGGTTTTAGCACTTTTTAAATTGTCATCAATTCGAAACTGCCCAGTTTTCGTCTATTTTAAAAGCGTATCTGTGTTTTTATATGATTGTGTTCGCATATCTACGGAACTACTTAAGTCCGATTTAAGTAAGATTTTTTTGTTGTACTAGGTATTATAATTGTTGTGTTGTGTATTGTTCCACGAAAATCGGTTTAGTAGCTTTAGAGACAGGGAATTGAAAGTCGGTTTTTTATGTTTTATTGTATTTTGTCTTCAACTTGACTTAAAATATTTTTATTAATAAAATAAAACAATCCACGAAAAATTGAAATCATCGTCACTCTTGTCATTCAATGTACTTTGATTAAGTATAGCCAATACGGAATAATCCAGCTATTTACAACTCTAATCATATTGATATAGAGTTCAATTTTGTATACTTAGGTAGTTCACGTAATCTGAACTAATGCATGCAGCAATAACTCTAGGTTTAAACTAAACCAACCATGGATATATATTTTAGGAAATCGGCAAATTCGTTGTAGGACGGTCAAAATGATATTGTGAAAACGGTTTTGAGGAATAAATGTTACTATTTACATCGGCTTAGCGCCTTATGCACAAAATATTATAGTAACACAAAAACTTTCACGCCCAAACCGCTAAACCGATTTGGCTGAAAGGTATGGAGCTACTTGGAATATCGAGAAAGGACATAGGATACTTTTTAACCCGGAGAAATGTACGGTTCCTAGCACTCTACTGTACTCGGCGAAACATGGCGGTAGCGGTCATTGATTCCCTGTCAAAAATTTGTCAATCGCGGTTTATAAAGAAAACAAGATGACGCCCGCATGTCGCAACTCCGTTGCGCCAAAACTCGTTTACGCGGGAACTGTACATTTTCCGGGATAAAAACAATCCTATGTCCATTCCCGGGACTCAAAGTATATTCATTCCAAATTTCAGCAAAATCGGTTCAGCGGTTTGAGCGTGAATAGGACAGACAGATAGACAGACAAACAGACAGACAGACAGACAGACTGACATACAGACACACTTTCACATTTATAATATTAGTATGGACGACAAGTTTTTGACAGGGAGTCATGACCGCTACCGCCATGTTTCGCCGAGTACAGTGCAGTATAGTTATTAATCTGGACGTACCTTAATGAAGCCAAAACAGAAGATTCGGACGCAAGGATTACGTAACTTAAGGGTAAGTTTGTACACTAAATTGATAACTCCAAAGGGTCTCGGCCCTTTGCAAACAATAATTAGCCCAGGATTAATATAATCCGTGTATAAATCATATAATTAAATGGGGAATTTCGTGTTTAGGAAGTTGGCGACACATTCACACTTTACATTACATGATGTTTTTCGCGTTTAAAAATGTACAACTTGTCAAAAAAGAGTAACAACCAAACACAACTTGTATCAATAGTATTTAAAAACCTCCTTACATTAAAAAAATAATATTATGTCCATATTCATACTAATACATATATCTATTGTTTTATTTTATTAATAAAAATAAAATTATATGTCCTGACTGACTGATTCATCTTCGCTGAGCAAAAACTGTTAAAGCTACAGCCACGAAATTTGGTGAGTAGGTTTGTTTTATTGAGTAGACACCCACTAAAGAAGGAATTTTTAAAATTCCACCCCGAAGGGGGTGAAATAGGGCTTGAAAGTTTGAATGAAAGTCCTTCATTTCCACGGTCATTTCTTGAGTTAGAAACATGAAACTTTATTATTGGGTTACTGATTAAAAATGAATGGATCCATTTAATCGTTTTTGGAAATTCTACCCCCAAGGGGGTGAAATAGGGGTTAAAGTTTAAATGAAAGTCCGTCATTTCTTAAGTTAGAAACATAAAAGTTTATTTTTGGTCTGCTGATTAAAAATGAATGAATTAAGTGTTTCTGGTAATTCTACCCCTATGGGGGTGAAATTGGGGTTGAAAGTTTCAATGAAAGTCCGTCATTTTTTGAGTTAGAAACATAAAAGTTTATGGACGTTTGCTTAATAGGGTCACATTTTCACCCTTTGTATGAGGAACCACAAAAAGGAGAAAACTATCAATCTTTGTTATTACACTATGTTAACGCGGACGAAGTCGCGGGCAACAGCTAGTAATATTATAAAATAATATTATAAACGCGAAAGTGTCGATATCTGTCTGTTACCTCTTCACGCCCAAACCACTGAACCGATTTGGCTGAAAGGTGTGGAGATACTTAGTGTCCCGGAAAATGACGTAGGGTACTTTTTTCCGGAAAAATGTACGGTTCCCGCTCGATAAACGATCATCTAGTTGTATCAATACGATACATTTTTGATCGGCGATTCCATAAAGACCTCTGTGGTTCAATGGTTAAGAGTATGTGGCAGCTCAAGCCGGGGGTCGCGGGTTCGAATCCCGCCGACGGAACAAAAAGTTTTCAATGTTCCCGGGTTTGGATGTGTATAAAATATGTTTATGATATATAGTAAAAATCTTAAAATGTGTAAGTAAAGTATTAAATATATATCCGACGAGCTTTTGCCCGCGGCTTCGCTCGCGTTGAGAAGTATTATTATATACAAACTTTCATCCCCTATTTGAACCCCTTGGGGTGGGAATTTATCAAAATCCTTTCTTAGCGGATGCCTACGTCATAACATCTACCTGCGTGCCAAATTTCAGCCCGATCCGCCCAGTGGTTTGGGCTGTGCGTTGATAGATCAACATGTCAGTCAGTCACCTTTGAGTTTTATATATATAGATGTCTAGTACCCGTAACAAAGTCCTTCAGGTACTTAGCACGGGGCCAGACTGACGTGGTGTGAAGCGTCCATAGAATATATTATTATTATTACTAACTGTCCCGGTGAACTTCGTGTCACAGGCCACTTTACTCGTAAAACCTTCCCTGGACTTCTACGAATATTTTAAGACTAAAATCAGCCCAATCCGTTCAGCCGTTTTCGAGTTTTAGCGCGACTAACACATTTGAAAATCCATTTTTATATATAAGAAGATATAGATTATTAAGAATAGATAAAGAAAACGCTAAACCGCGGCGATTTTTTGCTCCAACCAAGAAACAACCAAGTTGATAAGTTGCCTATATACTTTATCTAAGTTGGAGGAATCTTAAGAGCAATAAATAACGATTATCTTGGATTAAGCCAATTTAAATCAATTCTCCGATACAAAAAAAAAGAAAATTGTGGCCAATAGATATCCGTAGAGGATGTAACAAAACTAAGGGATAATACATTAGGGTGTGCATATTTTTAGGCTGCATAGCTTTTATCGTGGGCTTTGAGCGCGGCGACTGAATCCTGTAATAGACATATTATATGAAGAAGCATATTGTAATAAGAAGCATATTTTGCCGCAGTAGTGACACACCAATACGCTGTTTATAAGCTCATTAAAAGCTGTAGGAAAACTTAAAGAGCTTAAAGTTTGCTATGACAACATACAACACTTAATATTATAGTTGTGTACTCGCATCTGTATATTTTGACAGTGACTTTATATCATAGGAATTGTGTGTAGCGTTTTAAGCTAATTAAGCTATTACAAAGCGCGGGCTTCGAGCACGGCGACCGAATCAAGAAATTCCGTAACAAAACAAACCTAACACATCCCACTCCGACTGCCAAAGCGGTGCGGCGTTGTCAGACTTCGGCACGGTGTGCATGTGCGTGTGACTAGGCGTATAAAAAATGCTAAGCAGTCCCCGAGTGCCACGCGTATTTTTAACCATAAAGCGCAGCACAGACGACAGACTATCCGTGACGCACTTTTTAGTTTGTGGGAAATAGAACTTATGCAATTATATGCAGTAACGCACACGACGCGCAAAAAGTCCGCATATAATTGCATAGATTCGATCTCCACAGACAAAAAGTGCGTCATGGATAGTCTGTCACCTGCGCTGCGCCTAAACTGTCAAATATCAAACATGTTTTGACGTAAATTACGGTCGCTTTGGTAGGATTATGTTTGATGGTAATAAATAATACGCTCGCGCACACAAGTGATTTATACTTAAGTATTTGTGTTGGGGACTGTACTTGAGATTTATGATTTAATATGCAGAATTATACACCTATGATATATCCGCTTGAAATATGCTCGGAATTTTCCTATTAGTTCTATTAAATATTTCCATCGAATGTACGGTATTTTTAAAATTCTTAGAAATACTTTTCCTTGCTCATATAAGGGAGAGGACCAAATGCTAGACACTGAACTAATAGATGACACTTATGACAAAAATACCATAAAAATAAGAATTACTCTAATTATTTCTCACCACTGTAAATTTTATAAGCTTCTCAAGCTATCTGTTGAATTGAAAAAATATATTAGAGACGCCTTCGGCAACAAAATTTTAAAATGGGATCAGTTTTCGTAAATAATATGACCGCGTCAACACACGCTCGGCAATTTCTTGGCAAATAGGTTAAGGAAGGCGAAATTTTGCACGTAAGTTTTGAATACATTTATTTGATTTTTTTGTAATTTCTATTGATTTCATTGGATTAATGGTCATGTTGTATACACTAATTAATGTTTATTTAAGATTTTTTATCCATTTTCCCTAACAATATAAAGGGTGTCTACTATTAGTTCTTGAAAATGTAAAAAACCTAATGGTTGACATGGATCTCATCTTTGAGTTTTGCAATACATACTAAAGTTATTTTGTACTTTATTCTACTGCAAAAATCATCACTATTCTCTGAAAATATTATTCTATTAACAATCTAAGAACTTAGAACCACTGCACCTAAAAATAGACATGTTGTCTAATATTAGACCTTGTACTGATCTAAAAATCGATTGCTTTAGTTTTTTAGCAGTAAAAAAAAAGAAAAAGGAGAGCTGAGAAAAGAAAGAAGAAAAAAGAAGAGGCGAAAGAAGCGTGGAGACTAAAGACTGACTGAAAATAAATTTGCTAGGAAAAAAAAGACGGGTTGCGCTCCGGGAGTGCTGGCAGAAGTGAAAACTTGATTATTAACGTTGTGAATTTTATTAACCCATTTTTTATGAAAATCGATTATTAAAAATTTGTTTTTTTAATTAATCGAAACCCTTACAATCGATTAAATTTTTAACCTATTTTTTATGAAAATCGATTATTAAAAAACCGATTTTTTTAATTAATCGAAACCCTTACAATCGATTTAATTTTTAACCCATTTTTTATGAAAATTGATTTTGTGAAAATCGATTTTTTTAATTAATCGAAACCCTTACAATCGATTACATTTTTAACCCATTTTTTATAAACATCAATTTTTTAAAATTCGATTTTTTTAATTAATCGAAACCCTTACAATCAATTCGAGTTCGAGTTCGAATTCGAGTTCGAGTTCGAGTTTGACACAAAACACTACACACCAACCGTCTTACGGTTTTTCCAAAGTTTTTCGATCAGCACGAGAATCTGACGCGAGTATCACAGTTTTTACCCATCCCACAAAAGTGCTCAACGCCGCTAAAGAAGTTTTCACTTCAAAAATATGAAAAATAAAAATAAAAGGAAAAATAGTTTCAGCATGGAAGAAGAATGAATAGAATCTGTCAGACAACGTGGATAATATTTCTGATGCATGTAGTTATTTACTATGATGAAGTAAATGAAATCTTTTAAGAAATGTCAAATAAAGACCTAATAATAGGAAAAAAATGTAATGTAATGTTCTATGTCAACTATTAGTTCATATTGGTGTCTACTATTAGTGATGTTCGTTTTTGTGATTACTAAATTTACAAAAAGACCATAAAATATTTTTAATTGATTTGTCAGAGAATAATTATAATAGTTTTATTTTGTAAGAGTTACTGAAGACATGGAAGAAGTTATCAGTCCTTTATTTTCATAAATATATATTTTATAACATTCAAATGTTGCATGTTTCCTTAAAGTTTCTGCCATTAGGTCTCTTCCCTTAGTCTGGTTTTTGTTTCGCTTGCTGAAACGATTTCGATGATTATTATTTCGACATAATAGATCCGATTGAATTAAAACTTTTTTACCAATATATTTTTTCTATAATATTTTTGACCATCTTCTGAAAATATGCACTAAAAATCTTTAGTTATTCCTTCTTTAGTATAGCTTAATAAAGCTATACTAAAGAAGGAATAACTAAAGATGAATGAAGAAAGTTGTCATTAAAAGTGTAGCTTTATATAATAATATAAAGCTACACTTTTAATGACAACTTTTTATTACAAACCTCACATAACGCGATAAATAAAATATGCAAAGTCTTATTTAAATTAATGCTACCACTAAAATATTCATTTAAATAATAATGGAAGTTGCGAAAAACACATTTAAATCTACTTTCATGCTGTGAAATAAATTTTTAACAGCAGTGCTGAAGGTTGGTGCAGACGAGATACAAAATAGAAGAGATTGTAACGCGATTGTCTGCTTAGATATAAGAAGTCTTTACTAATAATATTATAAATGCGTGTCTGTCTGTCTGATAGGTACCTCTCTGTGCTTAAACTAAATAAATTATGTTATAGGGATTCTTTGACAGACAGTAAGGGCTGCGCTACACCGGAATGGCAGCGGCGAGGCGAGCACTTTCTGTGTCATATGATTTTTAACTTTATCTTCATAATGGTAATACATAGTATCGCTTGAGAAGTCTACGGCCTCCCGTGGCCGCTCGTGGCCGCTTGTGGACGCTGGCGGCTGCCGGCGGCGGCGATTTCTCAAGCGATACTATGTATTACAATAATGAAGATAAAGTTTAAAATCATATGACACTGAAAGTGCTCGCCTCGAATCTGCCATTCCGGTGTGTTTCGGCCCTAAAGGATGAAGGATAGTTTTCAATGCGGAAAATGTACGGTTCCATGGAGATACATTAATTTCAGCGCACCGGAATTGTGACAATCATCTAGTGACTAGTATTGCAATATATTATATTTTTAGTTGAATATTTAACAATATTATAATTATTAATAGATTAAAGTAAATTTTGCGAGTTTAAAAAAATATTAAACCAATAGAAATTCATGTTATTGGTGCCTTTCATAGGGTAAATTTTAGGGCCTATTCCATGCAAAGATACAAACCTAAAAACAAAATGTCATTAAAATACGTTTAATAATAATTGTTACGCAATAGATTTACCGCGACAGTCTTAGATTTCTTACAGACCATTTAGAAAGAATACCAGTCTATACTGGTCACGCATACGTCTAGTCGACCACACACGAACATCGTGCCGAAGTCTGCCAAACTGAAACGACGTAAGACGAGTTGTTAGGTTTATTTTTGTTACGGGATTTCTTGATTCAGTCACTGTGCCCAAAGCCTGCGATAAAATGCTCTCCAATATTTTTTTTGTGGCTAGTCACAGTCGCTCGTCCGCGCGAACCTTTCAAGAATTATTGTGGTGATTACACAGAGGAATTGTTATAAGTTTTAATGTTTAATTCTGATCTTATCATGAAAATATTTCGCGCGAGTAAAACTAATGAGTTAAATTATTTTTAGTGTTAATTTTAAAGCTTTATTTTTATTACTAATAAGTTAATAACTAGTTGACGCCCGCAACTCCATTGGGCCACAAAATTAGTTAATCGCGTGGGAACCGTACATTTTTCTAGGATAAAAGTATCTCTTCACCCCCAAAGAGGTTCAGCGATCAGTCAGACAGTAAAGTTTTCGTATATTATTAAATCTATACTTATAAAATTACAGTCATGTCCTGACTGACTGACTGACTGACTGATTCATCATCGCTGAGCAAAAACTGTTAAAGCTACAGCCACGAAATTTGGTGAGTAGGGTTGTTTTATTGAGTTGACACCCACTAAGGAAGGAATTTTGAATATTCTACCCCCAAGGGGTTGAAAGATTGAATGAAAGTCCTTCATTTCCACGGTCATTTCTTGAGTTAGAAACATGAAACTTTATTTTTGGGTTAAAAATGAATGGACGCGTGTTTAAGCGTTTTTGGAAATTCTACCCCCAAGGGGGTAAAATAGGGATTGAAAGTTTGAATGAAAGTCCTTCATTTCCACGGTCATTTCTTGAGTTAGAAACATCAAACTTTATTTTTGGGTTACTGATTAAAAATGAATGGATGCGTGTTTAAGCATTTTTGGAAATTCTACCCCAAGGGGGTGAAATAGGGGTTGAAAGTTTAAATGAAAGTCCATCATTTCTTAAGTTAGAAACATAAAAGTTAATTTTTGGTCTGCTGATTAAAAATCAATGGTCATTTTTTGAGTTAGAAACAAGAGTTTATGCACGTTTGCGTTTGACGTTTGCTTAAATAGGGTTCCGTTTTTACCCTTTGTATAAGGAACCACAAAAAGGGGAAAACTATCCATCTTTGTTATTATACTATGTTAACGCGGACGAAGTCGCGGGCAACAGCTATTCTAATATAAAAATTCTCATGTCACAGTGTTTGTGCGCGAACTCCTCCAAAATTCCTCAACTAATTTTAATGAAATTTTAAATATACATTCGTTAGGCCTGAGAATAGGTTTTATCTACTTTTTATGTTGATACTAGAAATCATTTATAAGGCAAAACAGTGTCTGCCGGGTCAGCTAGTATTAGTATGAATGTCTTGTAGGATTGTATCTCAAATCTTAAGTTGTTTGTTTCAACTGAGTGTACCCCACTTAAGAAACATTCACAACTCAAATATTTTTACAAGATCATGGCTAAAAGTTCCTAACAAAATATTAAGGCTGCGGTTATGTTTACATTAAGGAGTGTAAAGGCCCGTCCGCACGTTGGATGATGGATTGCCATCGACACCATGATTGTCAAGCATAATGAACGGTCAAAATATCTTAGGTTTTTGGACAGAAATATATTATAAAAATTCGTGTGGCACTCGGAAACTACCGCGGTAAAGCAGTTGACAGCTAGTCCACACGCATACGTATAGTAGCACTCATACAAACACCGTGCCGAAGTCTGTCGAACTGAAACGACGTTAGACGAGTGTTAGGTTTTTTCGTTACGGAATTTCTTGATTCGGTCGCCGCGCTTAAACCCCGCGATAAAAGCTATACATTAGCTTATATTTTCTACAGCGTTGTTGATTGGTCAACGTTTGGAAATAAGACAATTAAATGCGCTTAATTAAATTAAACAACGAAACTACGTCAATCATGGACAATATAGTCGTTAGTATTTGTATTGGTCATTGGCCAACATGACGTATATGCTGCATAAAGCGTTCCAAAGATAGGTACATTCTTCAAATACAAACTATTTCACGTCTCATCTGCGCTTGTAAAATATTCAGGCGCGTGGTTTTTCTTGAATGGTGTCATGTGCGTACAAACGAAGTACAGGGAATTTGTGACGAGCCGAGCACGGTGACGGTGTGCGTGTATGAGGACGTATGTGCAAACTTTTATTTGATTGAGTGGTTAGGTGTATTGGGCAAAAATCTTCAAGTGTTTATCTTTTTTAGTGAAAAATAAGAAGGCGCGGTGAGTCTAAGTTATTATGATATGTGCATGTTGTGTTCACTCCGAGATATATTTTCCCTAGTATTATTCATTTTATACTCTATTTATTATTTATAGCTACATGTATTGTGAATTGTATCTTGTTTTGTGAACATAAAAAAAGAGTCAGAAACGAGATTGATTGGCCTTTACTAGATAAGAGTCTGGTTGGTCTACGGTTGCGTTGGATTGAGAAAAGGGAAAACCTTAGGGTAGGCCAGTAGTAGCTTAAATATACTAGGCTCCTTAAAAACTTCTTTAGCGGCGTAGTGAACTTTAAGGACTTGTAAAAAATATGTTAGCGCCATGATATGACGTTATCAAAAATTCGTAAGACCCTTTCTCTATCTAATGCGTAACGAAAATGTATACATGGTATGCCTGGTATTGCTAAATTTTATTTTTTAGTAATTTTCAAAACAAGTAATTATCATTTTTCAAAAATTAATGTACAACCACAATTGTATATTCCTTTGCGACAAACATGTACAAATAGCAAAGTATCTCTTTGAATCGACTAATATTTTTCTAAGTCTAAGTAGTTTCAAAGTCTTTTCTCAGTTGCGTCGCTCCACGTGTTTACCCACAGTCGGACACACACAGCCGGGTCGGACAAAGACGGAGGAAATGGAATTTTCAAGTGTTTCTGCTCCAGTTGGTACGGGTATTAATGACCGCTTCCGGTATGTGACGCGTCACAAATCCCAATATCATAGTTTACAGAAGGTGTAACAAAATTATGTGTAATACTTTAGGGTATGTACGAGTATGTGTTCCTTGAGGAGAATTTAATGTGAAAGTAGCAGCGATGAAATACTTTTTGACGTGATAACGTCTTACAATTCGATATGGGGTGCGCGCCCGAAAAACATGACAGTTCAGCGGCGTTACCTCAGCTGAGGCGTTCCATATAAGGCTTGAAGTGCAAGCGAGAGCGCGGAACGAGCGACAAGGAAGCACAATCGGCCTTTGTGTTCGGCAGCGTTCGACATCCGTCTCTCTCCTAAGTCCTACTTGAGTGAGCGATGCTTATATTTTGACAGTTGATAATGTTACTCTTTCTAACTAACGATGCAGTAAGTTGAGTGAAAGAGAAAGCTCATATTATCGGTGTATAAACGTCAAAAGTTTGTAATATTATGTCAAACCTAAATCCTAATAGGACATAGTAACAAAGGAGTCGGTCTGCAATATTTCATGTTTAAAAAGTGCTAATAAAAGTGTATAGTGAACGTTAAATGCAATATCTTGTTGGGTTTTGTGGTTCCGCTAACCATATAATATAAACCATAAAAACGGCCAAGGAAACGGCCTCAAACATGTGGATTTAACATAACATACGTAAGTTTTCAACAACGTTTTTTGGGCTTATCAATCGGTATTTTTATAAGCTAAAAAGAAAACTTATAAGTTTAATAATCCCATAATCATGCTATTTGTGGCATTAGTGATAAAAATGTCACATGAAGTAATAATTTGACTTCAAATATTGCATAGCTTTTTACGTGTACTTTAGGGGCATGGGCATCCCTAAAGTACACGTTAAGTAGAGTGCACACTCTACTTAAAGTATATGTTTATCGATAAAAATACTGTCATGGACTAAATGATTTTGTTTTCAGGATTTGAAAATGCTTCAAAATAGACGAAGAAGAAATATTTACACGCAAGTTTCATGCAAGTTTTTAATTCTTACTCCCTCATGAAGGCACCACAATATTGGGATTATCATTTCAAACGTAAGTTTGAAACAATGATTTTATTGAAATAAAAAAGTTCTAACGGAGAGCAAAATAATTGCATGATCTACAGCTCTCACACCTCCCCACTGTAAGTACTCAGTTCGTTACTTAGATCTACTTTTTGAAATTTTATCCTGGCATTACTCTTTTTGACGTGACAACGTCTTATAATTCGATGGAGCCGGCTGCACGCACGAAAAAACATGACTCATGCGGCGTTACCTCGCTCTGAGGCGTTTCATTTAAGGCTTGAAGTGCAAGCAAGAGTGCGGAACTAGCGACAAAGAGGCACGTTGTCACGTTCAACTATCGTCAGTAAACCGACTTTACAGACAACCGTTTTTTTTTCAATTTTGTATGGGCAAGCGCCCAAGCGTTACGAGTTTTCCCATGAAAAAAGTTTATCTCTTTCTCACAAAACGCAATACCTACGGATTTGTACGCAGTGCCAGATCAGATCAGATCTCTCTTTCTAATTGCCTTCTTATTTTGTGAAATAATATTCAAGTATTTCTGCTCCACTTGGTGCAGGTATTAATCGCCACTTCCGGTATGTGACGCGTCACACACCGGAATAATATAATAATGCACAATATATTTTGATGATTGGCGACAGTTTTGTTATTAATTATGCATTAGGAAAATCGTCCGATTTGCCCAAAATCGACTCTACGATGCCAAGGACAGACACACATTGACAGAGTGACAGGCATCGTAAACTTATGACACCCCTCTTTTTTGTTTGGGGGTTATAAAACTACGGTGTTTGCATGAAAAAAGTGGTATTAAAGAACAGTTGTGACGCTTAAGCGGTATTTTTAAGCATATTATAATAATATTATGTACCATCGTGGAAATTGATTCCTGGGCAGTTGAAAGACCAACGTCATTTGGTCGGATCATATCAATTCAATGTTAATTGTGATCTGTCGGCTGGGTTCGACGTAACGCGACCAAAGTACGTAGGTCCCCCATCTGCCTGTGAATCAACTTCTATAATTTAATCTTCAATTATTATTAATTCTATGTACTCGAGTATACGACATATACGTACATTTAATAGGTGTTGGATGTATGACGACAGACAAAATTAAACAACTGTTTGCTTTTATTTTGCCAACGATGTAGAAAAATATAGAAATGGCATACTTGTAATACAGTTTTTTTAAGGCGGACCCACAGGCGAAATTCTAGAATTCTAGAAAACCTGTGATGCAACATTGGAAAAGACGAAAAATATATCTTTCTCTTTTACTCTCATAAGTTTTTAAAAGATTTAATTTAACGTGCAATGTATGCACGTTTGTTCGGGTGGAATATTTGAATTCATTTTTCAAGTAGATAATATCTTTAACCGATTGTGCTGAAATGGTTATACCATATCCTGCATTGTCATCCAAACTAAAGGTGTGTACACATGTCATTATTATAAGGGCTCCATTCCACCGCTGCGCACGGAGAGGCTACGCACGTGCGTCAAGCTTCGCTTTGTAAGAAAATATATGTGACTGTGTCCACTGCAACTCACGGACACGCTACGCACGAATTGACTCAAGTCAAAGAAATAAACCCGTGTACGTCCACGCGTGCGCGTGGCCGAGCACAGCGTGCGCCGCGGTGGAATGGAGCCTTAAATCCAATATGGCGGACCATCCAAGATGGCGGAATAGTTATTTTCAATGCGTTTCTACAATATGGATACTATACGAATGGGATTGTTGAAAGTAGCTTGAAAAGTAACGATATTCTGAATCCAATATGGTGGACTATCCAAGATGGCGGAATATTTATTGTCTTTGATGCTTAAGAAGCATGTAGCTGATCATGGTTAAGAGGTATCATGTTCTATCCTTCTTACATGATTGCCACAACTTGTAAATATTATAATATATAATTTTTAATTTTATTATATATTTTATTATATAATTATATATAATTTTTAAAGCTTCGTAATTTTAGAGCGTAAAATATAGCCTATGCCAGCGCATAGGCTATATTTTACAATAGGCTTTTGTACAATATATCCTTATGCCTTCTTAATCCCAACAGTATACTGGCAGCATTCCAGAGTGCTAGAGGGAAATTCAAATAAGTTAAAACACTGAAATTAGTTATGAATATAAACATTTTAGAAGTGAATACTTGTTACTAGTTTTAGGTTTAAAAATGTGAAACTTCCGCGTAAGACTTAGGACATGTGACCTTATCGAAAATTCATAAGACGGAATTAGATCGCCGACGCTATACAACCTGGCGCGCTATAAGTTTAACGTCTTTGTCTGTCTGTGTGTCTGTCCGTGGCACCGTAGCATCCAAACGGGTGGCTCGATTTTGATCTAGTCTTTCTTGTTTAAAAGATTACTTAATCATTCGGTCGTAGCTTCTTCTTTGAAATCTATTGTTATTCTATTACATACATTGTGTCTCGCTCACCCGTGAGCTTATGGGGTTTGGTGAGTTAATATTATGATCCAGAATGTTCTTCCGGCAATGCGCAAACGAGAAAATCTCGAGATATCTCACTCTCGTGTGTAGATAAATTGTCGAGAACGACATGATGTCAAAATCATTTTTTGACATTATGTCGATAGTTTTTGACGACAGATCTACACGAGAAAAAATATATGTCATGTTAGGGTCAATAGAGATGAAGAGAAAAGCCATCAAACATCGAGAAAACGTGTAGACAAAATTTTCTCGTTGGCGTATGCTAGAGGGGCTTAGTAATAGTATATTATCGACATCATCAGCCTGCTCTGTGTTGGAAAATTTGAGGTTTATCCTGTTACATAACAATTTCAATTTATTATTATTATACGAAACCCTTCGCATGAGAGTCCGACTTAGCACAGCGGTGCTACCATCGTCCGTCGTTTCAGTTCGGCAGACTTCGGCACGGCGTGTGTGTGCGTGCGACTAGACGTATGCGAATATTGCATAAGTTGATAAAAATGCTATGCAATAGCTTTACCGCGGCAGTCCTCCAGTGCCACACGTATATTTTTTTTACCATATCTGAAGTATTTCAACAATTTACCACTTCTGTCTTTCGTTGAGCCACGATATCGTCAACATTTGTCATGAAATAGGCGTTCTCTGTGATTACATGGATTCTTCGCTTGTGTTTGCACAGTGTACGATTTGGGAAAATGTATGCTTAGCTGTATGATGTTTAGAATTCGTTGATATATTATTTACATTTGCAAACTGGTACTATGAATTATGAGCGAACTGCAAAATTACCAGTCTCGTAGTAAACTTATAGAACAGACTATACATAGCATTGGTGGTAACTTTATTTTTATCTTTTTAAGTCATGGAATTTTACTGAGGAGAAGGAGAGATTAGCTTGTCTGAAACGGCTGATTCGGAGCATAGAACGTTCTATTTTTTGTACGTTAGTTAAAAAAAAACCGGCCAAGTGCGAGTTGGACTCGCCCATGAAGGGTTCCGCAGCAGCAATAAGGTTTATTTCTGTGAATTTAAAAGGTTTTTGATTTATTTTTATATTTCAGTTGATTTAATGAAAGTTAAATTAAGGTTTACTATTTATGACGTGTACAAAAAACTACTTGCTAGATCTCGTTCAAACCAATTTTCGTTGGTAGTTTTTATAGTAATGTACATCATATATTTTTTTTAGAATTATCATTACTTTAGAAGTTAGAGGGGGGGGGGGGGGGGACACACATTTTACCACTTTGGAAGAGTCTCTCTCGCAAACTATTCAGGCTAGTTCCATTTTAGTATCAAAATCTTAATACAGTTCACAGACTACATCTACTTACCAAGTTTCAATGGTATAGCTCTTATAGTTTCGGAGAAAAGTGGCTGTGACATACGGACGGACAGACAGACAGACAGACATGACGAATCTATAAGGGTTCCGTTTTTTGCCATTTGGCTACAGAACCCTAAAAACGCTTCCCTAATTACATTACCTATGTAAATACAAACCTACTAATATCTTGCTCAAGAAAATCCAAAAAAAGTAAACTTAAAATATTTCCGATAAAATCAATTGTTTATGAGGATATAAATATATTGGAATATAATATTATATTATTACGCCTATTGCGAAAAAATGCGTTCCGACTCCCTACAAATGTATGCGCATATATTTAGGCGGAGCGCTAAGATGACGCTTTGCACATGGGCCTTAGGGCCAACCCACACGTACCACAACCACACCACGTGGTCGGGCGTATATTTCGTGTTGTAAATGAACTGGACCATTCACACGTACCACATTTTGCAGTCGTTGTCGACCACTTGTCAGATAACTTGTCAAACGCAATCACGGCCGACCACATCGCAACTACATCGCAACCACAACGTTGCGTCGATGCAACGACAGTGCGCGCACACCGCAACCACTGGCGACAACGCAACCACGTCGGCATTTTGTCGGTATTCGTGGTCGGTCGCGACACCATTCACACGTAACCACTGCTCGACGACATTTTGTCGTTGCGATGTCGTGTGGTTGTGGTACGTGTGGGTTGGCCCTAATTTAAGAAATATTTAGTTTATTCACAACAAGTTAAGGTCATGTCAGATTTTAAGCAAAAAAATATCAAAATTGGTTTACTCGCTTGGACGCTACGCCACGTACAGATATCCGTACTTCCGTACTAATATTATTACAATTCATGCGGAAGTGTGTCTGTATGTCTATCTGTCTATCTGTCTGTCTGTCTGTTACCTCTTCACGCCCTAACCGCTGAACCGATTTGGCTGAAATTCGGTATGGAGATACTTTTAGTCCCGGGACCTTTCCCGGGACTGAAAGTATCATTTTCTCGGGAAAAAAGTATCCTATGTCCTTGCATAGGATACTTTTTTCCCGAGAAAGTGTACGGTTCCCGCGTGATAAACGATTTTGGCTCAACGAAGATGTGGGCGTCATCTGGTATTATACATATACATAGACGGTTTGAGCCTAAAGAGGCTTACAGACAAACAGACATGTCAAACTTTTAACACATATTATTTAATAATAATAATAATAATAATAATAATATCTATGGACGCTTCACACCACGTCAGTCTCGCCCCGTGCTAAGTACCTAAAGGACTTGTGTTACAGGTACCAGACAACAGAAATATATTTAATACTTTTATACTATACGTATATTTAAGATTTTTACTATATTATAATACACGTATTTAATACACATTCAGACCCGGGAACATTGAAAATCTTTTTGTTCCGTCGGCGGGATTCGAACCCGCGACCCCCGGCTTGAGCTACCAACGCGCTCACCACTGAGCCACAGAGGTCGTCAATGGGGGATGGGGGTTAAAAATACTACATCAAAATCATTCATTTTTTTCGTCAGCCTTTTTTCATCGGGATTCGGGGGTTAAAAGTAGCGCCATCTTACCGCTCCACCCTTATGAATACAAGTCACGACAGAACTTCAGCACTTTTATATGCGTAACGAAATTCCTTACAGGTGCAAATCTGTAACACGCACCACAGTATAAATATAATATACAGTAAACTAACTTCATATTGACCCTGAATCGTACAGTAGTTTGAGCGCGTTTAAATAAACAAACTATTCAGATTTTTATTATTAGTTTAGATTCATATATTATTGTATAGTCAATTTGAAAGCTTAACAAGTTTAAAATGAAAGCAAAATAAGCCTAAAACATCCCTTTATCAATTGTTTCGCTGATCATGATAACTTCCAAACGCGGCCCTTAAAAACATTTCCATAAATTGTAATAAACAAAGCAAATCTGCATATGACGTTATTTGTAAAAAGGAAATAAGTGAATGGCCCGAGTATAGAGCCCTGCGGTACGCTGTAAATCATCCCCTATGTGCGCGTACGGACAACGCGACGAGTGCTTCCGCACGAATGGGTCGACAGTATAAGAAATTGGTATTGCTTAACTTATGTTTCGTTAGAATGCCTACGATTTTATTTCTTGAGTTTACAAATCTCTTATAGCGCTTACAAATCTTCTGGCGTTCTGGTTATAAAAGGTAAATTGCTTGTAAGCAAGCGATACCTTAAGATGCTTGAGCAACTCGTATTAAATTTGTTATAGATATAATTTGAGTCATATAAAAGACATGTGTAACAAAGAATTATATTATTATTATTATCATTAATTATATTAATTTATGAATGGTTATATCCTTACGCTCTCAATAGTGATTTGTTTAATCAGACGCATCTTACGAATCTTGTGTTGTGTCTCCTAGTATGTAATCACATTAAAATCGTTTTGTTGACCAAGCAAACAATTTAATTGTTTGGAACCATTTTCCAATACATTATTCAAAGAAACCCCCGCCCTCAATGATATTTTACACAGATCTGTCCTTTGAATAAAATTATAGGGGTGTTTTAAATGTGCTTGTGTATTGCATACATTTTCTTTATTAGCTTTTAAGCCAAATTTTGTTATCTTATCTCCTACCTCGAGTCAATTCAGTGGTTCAAGCTTGAATAGGTTACATACAGAAAGGCGGACAGACAAACACACTATATTTTATCATTATCTATCATATTTTTATTGCTAGCATGGATCATAATATTTAGAAATTTCCTCTTCAATGTGTCACGAAAAGTGAAAAATTTCACGAATTGAATTTACCTTTTCATTACATGGATTATCTCTCACCGTGAGCATTCGCTTGTAATGTAACGTTACAGAGTCGAGCATTACATCAGTGAGGGAGGAGAACCGAGCATTACATTGCGCACCTTTTAATGATACAATGTGTAATATCTTGATACAGCTTGTAACATCAATGCTACAAATAGGGAAGTCAACTTGCTATGGAATGCTCAAAGTCGCATCTATAATGTTACACGCGAATGCTCCCGGTGAGGGAGCACCTTTAGAAATATCTAATAACAATTTAAAGATAAAATATCTTGTTTCTTTGCCACAATATTATTTTGAGGCACATCTATAATTTGAAATTCTTAAATCTTTGTCCTTTTAAATTGGTCATGTTCTAACAATTATTGAATTTGTATCAAAAGGATGCTAAAAAACTTTTCAATTTCTTCCCCTAATCGCTCTTTTATCTTTTCTCCGCTAATTTTAGAACCAATTTTATTTAATGACAAAAATAAATTGTCGTGGGCTTTGGATGCTAAGCAGCTGTTACTCAAAATTACACCAGCTATGTGTCTATTACTTATGTGTAGTCCACAATTTTTTTTAAATTGAATAACGGGGCAAATGAGCACACGGGTCACCTGATGGTAAGCAACTACCGTCGCCCATGGACACTCGCAACATCAGAAGAGCTGCAGGTGCGTTGCCGGCCTATTAAGAGGCCTTCTCTTCCTTCCTACCTCTTTTCTTGAAGGTTTGCAGGTCGTACAGGTCCGGAAAAACTGCTGGTGACAGTTCGTTCCAGAGTTTTACAGTGCGCGGCAGAAAGTTACGTGAAAAACGCACTGTGGAAGACTGCCACTCATCAAGGTGATGAGGGTGGTATGTTTTTCGCGTCGGTCGATGGCGAAAAGTTGCAGGTGGTATGATTCCGAACAATTCCTCAGAGCACTCTCCGTGATACAACCGATAGAGGATGCAGAGTGAAGCTACATCTCGGCGTAATTCCAAGGGGTCCAAGCTGTTTGAAACACTATGGCAGTCAACAACTCGAGCGGCCCTTCGTTGGATATGATCCAGAGGGAGCAGTTGGTATTTTGGCGCCCCTGCCTTCGGCCTCATATGGAATATTGTTCTCAATATTCTATATGAGGCCGAACCTGCGCCTTATAGAGTTGTAGGCGTTGGTCCGGACTGAAGTACTGTCTCGCTCTGTTAAGAACACCAAGCTTCTTCGAGGCCCTCTAGATTGTATCGGAACTGGACTTCGCTCGATATGTTGACGCCAAGTATCTCAATGCTAGGGGAGATGGTTAAAGATGTGCCCTCGAAACGAGGATATACGACCATTGGTGACTTTTTAGTGGTAAACGCGCAGACTTGTGTCTTGGCGGGGTTGAATTGGACCAAGTTACGTCTACCCCATTCAGAGACCTTCTCCAATGAATTCTCCACCTTAGACACAAGTTCGTTTCGAGTCTCAGGGTGAAATCTATAGAGCGATCTTAGACTTAACTCAGACTAGCAAAATCATAAGTGAATAGAAGGACCTAACAATGGATGTTGCGTCTTTCTATTCACTTAATATTTTGGTAAGCTTAAGCTTAGCTAAGATTTTTTAAAGTAAAGTTTGAAGCAAAGTCTGAGTTAAGTCTAAGATCGCTCTATAGATTTCACCTTCAGTGACATTTTGCCGAGAAATATTGAGGGAGCCGGTATATACAGCATCACCTGTACTGTCATCTGCATAGCAATGAATGCCGCTGGTCTGCAACATGTCATTGATATGCAGTAAAAATAGAGTAGGCGATAGCACACAGCCCTGAGGGACACCAGCATCAACAGAGTGAGTCTAGGAGCATTCGCCGTCAACTACGACCTTTATGCTTCTGTCTGCTAAGAAACCAGTGACCCACTTACATAATTTCTCGGGCAGCCCGTATGATGGAAGCTTTGATAGCAGCGCTTTATGCCAAACCCGATCAAAGGCCTCCGCAATGTCCAAACTAACAGCCAATGCCTCTCCCTTCGACTCAATTGCCTGAGCCCAACGATGAGTCAGGTACGCCAAGATATCACCAGCCGAGCGACCCTTACGGGACCCGTATTGTTTGTCGCTTAGCAATCCCTGGCCGTCCAAGTAACGAAGAAGCTGGCTATTGATAATGGATTCCATTATCTTCGAGAAGAGAGAGGTTATAGCGATTGGTCTGTAGTTGAAAGGATTTGAGCGATCACCTTTTTTGGGGATCGGGTGCACCAAGGCTGTCTTCCAGGAAGCCGGGACGATGCCAGTAGAATAGGAGAGCCGAAAAAGACGCGTCAAGACCGGAGCCAACTCTGGAGCACACTTTTTCAACACGATAGGCCTCTGAACTGATTTTGCTAAAATTTGGTATGGAGATACCTTATGACCTGGTAAGAACAGAATAAAAAAAGAATATTTTTTATCCTGGATAAATGTACGATTCCCGCACGATAAAATAAAAATGGAGTTGCAAGCATCATCTAGCTAAATAATAAAATAGCAACTAAATTTCCAAGGATCGAAAACTGCTTTTATCACTGCCATAAAAAACTCTTGAAGTATAATCGATAGTTTTGGACTTGGCTGGTTGCCAAGACTATAGATTACCGTGTTTTGGCATTGTCTTATGATAGCTGTTGAAATTCCATTCCGAAAGATTCATAGTTGGCCGATGTTTCGAAGTGAAAACATCTTTAGCACTTTAGTGTACACACTATGCCGAAGTTCCGCGGAAATTCCGCATGATTACGTCAGCAATGTCTAATGCATACAATGTGACGCGACGGAATTTCGGCATGGTGTGTCATCGGTAATTTATAATACATTGCAGGCGGAATCATGCAGAAATTCCGCCGCGGAACCTCGGCATGGTGTGTAGGACCATAAAGTTAATCTGATAGGTATATTAACTTTATGGTTTAGACACTGAAATTGTTAAAATGGAGTCAGAATCACGTGGCTGACATAAGACAGGGTGAGTTCGTAATTTGAAACGGTGAGCAATTTTGAAAAATTTGCGAGAAAATGATTAATATATTAATGGCTGTCCCTCTTGATATAAGCACGTGAATCACGTATCTATCCATTAGGTCACGAACATTTAAACTCTATAAAGTGTCAGAAAAAAAAATCGATCAAACCATTGTAAGTTGCAATACCTCGATCGTGAGAATCGCAGACACAATAGATATTCTATTGTTATGCGGCACCCGGGTGCCGCTTGGGAGTTGGTGGGTTAATACTACTTACATGAAATATTATGTGAACTCAAATTTTCCAACACTAGTTTGGATGCTACGATGCCATATGCACAGAATACAGAAAGACAATTTTTACTTCGACAACGCCTCAAAATTAGACCGTATTCAAACCAAACTGACTGTCAGCCGCCGAAAGTGAGCGAACGTTACGCAGTTTATTGTGTTTCCATACGTTTATTCACTTTTTCATTCACACCTAACCGAAAATACGTTATTAACTTATTACGCTAGGCGTAGTCGCGGACATACGATACCGCGTATATTATATGTTCACACTGGGGCTTAAAAATACTATCCGAATAACATGAGTTAAGACACCTAAACATTTAACTTACAAGATGTGCAAAGTTTTAGATTATCCTAACCATAGACTTATAATATATACTGTCTATAGACCACCTGACAACCCGAAAATGCGTGACGATTTTTGATCTGTCAATGTGTGCGTGTGCTAGTGATGTATATTTTACTATCGATAGTATTGTCCGATCGAGTTATTTTACCTGCGTTTCTATGAGAAATAAATAATATGCAACTTTGACAGATTTTGTAATTCAAATTTGGTATCATATATTTTATTTGGCAGTAAAAAGGGGACGATTGAAAAGTAGATACACATTTTCGGTTGGGGTGATTTTTGAAGTGAAAACTTCTTTAGCGGCGTTGAGCACTTTTGTGGGATGGGCAAAAACTGTGAAACTCGCGTCAGATTCTCGTGCTGATCGAAAAACCTTGGAAAAACCGTAAGACGGTTGGAGAGTAGTGTTTTGTGTCGAACTCAAACTTGAATTGATTGTAAGGGTTTCGATTAAATAAAAAAATCGATTTTTTAATAATCGATTTTCATAAAAAATGGGTTAAAAAAATGCGCAACGTTAATAATCAAGTTTTCACTTCTGCCGGCACTCCCGGAGTCCCGTCTTTTTTTCAATCGTCGGATATGTTATAACATGAGGTTCTTATAACGGTAAATAATAATACACATTTTAAAGTTACTTACTTGTTATTCAGGTAAAAACTATCTGACAAATCAGCTCTTACATTAATAGAAATGCAAATATAAAGTTGAAAGTAAACGACAAACATAGTATATTATTTATTCTGAAATTAAATACATATCATAGTACCCTTACACCCCCATTACATTTTTAGATTAGTTTTATGTTCTTGTTAAATACCGATAGGCATATCGATAAATTTGATTCAAGCCCTAGCGTATATGTAAACAATTTTAATGAAAAATTTTTCTTAAAAAATCGTGTAATTTAAGAACAATAGTACCTTTAGTTATGCAAAATATGAAAGTAAAGGGGAGGATAAATAATATTTTATTTGAAATAGAGAAATATAGACAGAATATAGCTAAAATAAACACATCGTAGCAATTAGGACATGAAGATTAATTACCTGTGAAATGTATATTTTTCAGGATTACTCCTATGATTTACACTGCAATCACTCACAGAACAAGTTACCATTGTTATATGTAATAGTATTTGTCGAAAATAATAAAGGATTTAAACAATAAATTGCAAATACCGAAAGGGCATAAAAACGGGTGACGACTTGGTGACGACCTGTCAAATGAAAGTGGTTAAAGTTTTCATTAGACTGCCTCTCTCTTTTCATCTTGTTATAATTCCATAAAGGATTTTCTTCTCTCTCGCACTCTTTGTTGGTCTTTAGCATCATACGTTTATGATCCTAACACACTTAGATAGACAGACAGACACGTCAACCTTGTAACATCCCTCTCTTTTCGTCAGGGGTTAAAAATAGTGCGGACGGAGGCCACGGAAGACATGTAATAGACCCTCGTGTCTCCGTCCTGCGCGGTAGTAGGAACACGGTCGGGTTTTAGTGGGTACAGCTGCGGCCACTTACCATCTCTTCGGCCGTAGCAAGTCCCACATACCCCGGTGGTCTTTCCCCAATGCTGCCGGGGATGAGTAATAGCATTTCCCGTCACAAAAAAAAAAAACCGAATTCGAGGTATGTATTAAGAATTAAAACCCACTATCTCAAAAACTACTGAACCGATTCAGATGTTTGCAGTTTTTCCTAAGTTGAACAATACCTAGAACAACGAAAAAAGAATTACTTAAATCTGACTTGTAGTTCCGGAGATAATATGTGAACACAAACATAAAAACGTACATACGTTTTTGCACATTTCTTTAGAGAGTAACATTATATACAAAAAATGGGCTTCCTCCTCTTTTTAAAGTCGGTTAAAATAGCGTGTTAAGACACCTAACATTTAACTAAGAAGATGTGAAAACTTCGAGATAATCGTACATATCAGCGGACCGTGTCCAAAAGTTTTTGAATATTTCGGCGTCATTAGGGTCGGGGGTGAAATTTTGTGTAAAATTCATCCAAGTCCGTAAGTTAAGTCCGTAAGGAGTTGCGGTGCGAAGTTGGGGAGTTGTTTCGGCGAAGAGTAAAGTGGGTGTAGATAGGACGGTAATTATACTAATTAACGATATGCGATGGAGCTGCAATCTTTTTTTATATATAAAACAAGGGGGCAAACGAGCGAGAAAGCAACTACCGTCGCCCATGGACACTCGCAACATCAGAAGAGCAGCAGGTGCGTTGCCGGCAAATCTGGTGTCGCCATTGAAACTTAAATAATAGTTTCTATAGTTCCTGTCTTGTACAAAGAAACTGCTGCCTGTCCTATGTCCTTTCCCGGGACTCAAAGTATCTCCATACCAAATTTCAGCAAAATCGGTTCAGCGGTTTGGGCGTGAAGAGGTGACAGACAGACAGACACACTTTCGGAGATTTTATAATTAGTATGGATATATTATTAGTAGACATCGGATTATATGCATTTGCATGTTTGCATAATATGCAAATACATATTATAATGACACTTTTTAAACGTTAGTGCATATTTGGACAATTTTTCGTTGATAGCGCATATTTCAGTCTATTTATTAATGATAGTCTCTAAACAAGCTATCATAAAGACACCAACGCGATGTCACGAAATAGAGGTACGAATACGATAGATCAAAATACTTCAAACATATTGTGGCCCCATTCCTATTTATTTCTGAGACATCTGCAATATACCCGACTAGCTGTTGCCCGCGACTTTGTCCGCGTTAACATAGTATAATAATAACAAACATGGATAGTTTTCCCCTTTTTGTGGTTGTTTATACAAAGGGTAAAAACGGGACCCTATTTAAGCAAACGTCAAACGCAAACGTCAATAAACTTTCATGTTTCTAACTCAAAAATGACGGACTTTCATTGAAACTTTCTACCCCAATTTCACCCCCTTGGGGGTAGAATTACCAGAAACGCTTAAATACGTATCCATTCATTTATAATCAGCAGTCCAAAAATAAACTTTCATGATTCTAACTTAAGAAATGACGGACTTTCATCTAAACTGTCAACCCCTATTTCACCCCCTTGGGGGTAGAATTTCCAAAAGCGCTTAAACACGTATCCAATCATATTTAATCAGTAGGTCAAACATAAAATTTCATGTTTCTAACTCAAGAAATGACGGACTTTCATACAAACTTTCAACCCCTATTTCACCCCCTTCGGGGTAAAATTTTCAAAATTCCTTCCTTAGTGGGTGTCTACTTAATAAAACAACCCTACTCACCAAATTTTGTGGCTGTAACTTTAACAGTTTTTGCTCAGCGATGATGAATCAGTCAGTCAGTCAGGACATGTAATTTTATAAGTATATATAGATAGGTACAATATGTTTCTAGAAAGAAATCTCTATACGTGCTTAAATCTGTGGTGAACACTGAAATTACTACACAGAGTTGTGTCGATTTGTGTATTGTAGTGATAAATGTTAAGGCATATGTGGTGTAAGTTTGTTCGCGTGATTCAGCCATGTAGCTGAATTAGCCAGCTAACTAAACGACTACGCTTAACATAATAATTTTGTGGGTTGTGACGCAAATGCAATAATAAGACATATAATTTTTACGTGGCGTAAGTTTGTTCAGTTTTGTTCGTCTTACAGACATGTAGTTGAATTTGCCAGCCAACTAGATGCCAACTAAATTCGTAGCTACTAAAGAAGTGAAAGCTTTTAAAGTGGCCTTGTGTATTTTCATGACTGGGTTTAAAGGTCAGACTCACGTCTGAGGTGACCTGATTGAAAATTCGTAAGACGGAAAGGGCGTAGACCACCGACGTGGCGTAAGATAGGAAGTAATTTCCTCCCTTTCTACCGCGTGGTGGAAGTATAATATTATTCTTGCTGTTTTTTACTTCAGCAGACATTCCCGGAGTGCCGATTTTTTTTAATAGTGACAAACGTATTTTGATTACATTGACAAACTAGGTTTTACAGACTTTAAGCTCAGGAAAACCGACATTACCATCAGATGCCTCGCCGCTCGTTTGCACGTGACCTCACTCACAATGGCGGACTACAAAAAGTCACGCGCGGAAAACTACGCAAAATAAATTCCAAATAGTTTCTTGTTAGGTGACGTAGACGTACCATTGTATGGATATTGTAGCCGTGGTCCGGTGGCTTAAAGCGAGGATCTCGATTCAAAGATCGGGTTTGATTTCCACGTTGGAAAAAATATGTTATTTATAATTGAATTATTTTTTAATTGTAATTTATAATAATTAAATTAAATCATAATTAAAATATTTTTCGACGCTATTGGTCTCGACTCTCAACGTAATCCAATACGAAAACAACAGTTTTTCAATTCGAACCAGTAGTTAGAGATTAGCGCGTCCAAATAAACTGACAAACGAACTTTTCAGATTTAAAATATTAGTACCTACAGAAGACGTATATATAAATTAATTATGCCAATAAAGAAACTGCCAATTGCGGTTAAGAAATTTCTGTCCATGTAACTTAATACTTTGTCTCTTTTCAGCCAATGAAAGTATCAAGTAATTACTGTTCTCGTCTGTCAATAAAAGCGTGGTGTCCACGTAAATGGTACATCAATGGTCCTATAGTTATTTATTCAGTAAACATACGTTCTCTAGGGAGCATTGGGCCTAATATTATAAATGTGCGTTTGCTACTATTACATGCCAAAGTTAAGGCCGTCCCCCGAGCAAACGACCTTGGCCATACATTTGCCGCGTTGCCGAGATCGCGCCAAAACCCTATTATTTTTACTTATCTTAGTTCAAAATTGTCCTAAAAAAAAATTGAAACGGCGAATATGTAGTTTATGATATTGTCGATATATTGGCGTGAGTTTCAAATAAAAGTAATTTGTAAATCCTACGGAGATGCTGAATGTATGCTTGAATTTTAACAAATTGGTATTACTTTGGAAGCCGATATCATGAGTATAAGAAACAAAAATAGAAAATTTTAAACGACAAAAGGAATGTTGATATACTGAAGATTATTGCTGTATTTTTATTATAACTTTGTAGATTTCAGATTATGAGTTTATAAGGTTTTAAATACGGTCAATTACGGAATCTCCGGACGGAACGCCCTTAAAGTAACTCAGGGTGTGCATGGATGGTACGTCCATCCATTTTTCTATACATAAATATTTTTGTCATTTTAACCATCGGAAGTATCGTAGTGTCGGACAAGTATCAGACGACGATAGAAACTATCTGTATACTAAATTTCATCAAAATCGGTTGAGCGGATGATCATGAAAAGGTAACCGACAAACACATTTATAATAAAAGTATATTGGTAGAGAAAATGACCGTAGCTTGCTCTACAATGTAACACTGGTACCACAATATACATAATAAACAGTAGAACATCTTCATACAAAACACCTTATCGGGCGAACGTACACACACGCCTGACATAAAGTGACTTGAAATAGCAAAAAAAAAAAAAAAATACGTCGGACGTCGTCTTCCTTGTATAAAGTGAAATTATTATAATATCAGTTGACTCCTCACACCACGTCAATCTGGCCCCGTGCTTTGATTTAAAAAAACTTGTGTTAAGGAATATTCAAGCCCTATAAGAGCACCGATGATCGCGACAACAATGGAATACAATAGCATTTCCAAGCATCCGCGATCGAAGGATTAAATATTTTTTAATTTAGGTTTTTGTGACATTCACACAAATCGATGACCCAGAACATTGAAAATTTTTGTGCCCTCGGCGGAATTGAACTTTTGACCTCCACGCTCTAACGGCTAACCAACCAAGCCACATAGTTCTGATTTGATTTTCGCGACTTAGTTACGCTACTGTATGAAACTTATACTGTGTTATTACCACGAGCTTCAGGGAACAATATACCTGATATGTAGCTGTGTCGTCAAGTGTGACCATGATTCTCAGTTTTGTAGGACTGTCCCAATTTTAGTTTTGAAGTAAAAACTTCTTTAGCGGCGTTGTGCACTTGTTGTTAAAAATGTTACTTTGGCAATAAGGGCCGGGACACAAAAACACGGCACGGCGCCGTACGGCGTCGTACGACGTCGTACGGCGCCGTGTCGTGGGAAACCACGACGCGCGTCGTAAAAAACCACGGCACGGCACGGGCGTACGGCGTCGTACGACGCCGTACGACGTCGTGCCGTGTTTTTGTGTCCCGGCTCTAAGGCATAATACGACCTGATCGATAGTCCGTAAGAAGAGAAGTGTGTACTGGCGCAGCGATCTACCGACCAAGCAAAGACATTGTAAAGAAAACGCAATACATATTTGCCGCGCGGTAGGACGAGAGGGGCTTCCTCTAATATACCGCACTGGTTCTTCCCCACCTTTTTGTTTCTCGATCAGGTTACATTACATGTCGTGCAAAAGCCAAAAAATGCACTACACTACAAAAAAAATATTTTATTTTGTAAAGCTGCATCATGCATTAGCGCTAAGTACACATACATTAGTAGTAAATGTGTCTTATATTTCTCTGCAAAAGGCTTTATTTGCTTTTTAAAGATGTCCCACATTTCTCCCACCGTGTGGTCACCCTATTCAAGTGTCTCGGCGCATCGAATTGGCCTCTAGTGCTACTTTGTCTTTGAGCAGACGCTCCAAAGAAAAATTTTTACCTTAAGCGACAAAAGACTATATAGGGCCATTTAATAGCGAAACGATAGGAAACACGTCGATGCGTAGTAAAAATAATACGTACAACAATCGGGGACTACCGCGGTAAAGCAATAGCTTACCGCGACTCTGTAACGTTAGGCCGTGTTTCCACCTGCAAGACAACTGTCGCGAGAAGTGTCTGACAGTCTGTCTGACAGCAGCTTGCAAGTGTAAACCCCGTAGCAAGTGCTGTCGCGACAATTTGTCAAGCGCTCCATGCGAGTAGTTGCGACAGCATGTCTAAACATATCTGCGAGGACTCGCGACAGATCTCGCTGCGGGTCACCGTAGATATAGTCTAGTTTCGTATGGCATTTCTCCGCGAGCTTCTCGCACGACATTTATTGCAGCAATGAATTGCAGGAATTAGTATGAAATGTAAACAATATTGCAAGAAACTCACGCAAGACTTCCGCGAGTTTGTTGCAGGTAGAAATACGGCCTTACATTACAAGCGAATGCATCAACTTATGCAATTAAAATTAAAAGTGCTCCCTCACCGGGAGCATTCGCTTGTAATGTAACGTTACAGAATCGAGCATTAGGTACATCAGTGAGGGAGGAGAACCGAGCATTACAATACGCACTGTGTAATGATACAATGTGTAATAATATCATGATACAGCTTGTAACATCAATGCTACAAATAGCGAAGTCAAATTGCTATGTAATGCTCAAAATATAATCTAAAATGCGCTGCCATTCCGGTGTGAATCGGCCCTTAAAGCCTTAGGATAGTAAGCCTATGTCCCTATGACTATGACTAGCTAAAAGGCGAGCTTCGCGAAGGCTCACGTCGTTATTCTGCGTGGTTATAATCTTTAAAGCTGTTTTTTTATTATATTTTAATAGTAACCAAACCTTGACTGACCGATGATAACACATCTACATATTATAAATAAAAATTACTATGTTATAGCACAAATCAATAGGCGTGATAGTTTTTCCGTAAAGTGTACCACAAAATGTTCAGGTTGTGGGATATACTAGGGCTCGCTTCGCTCGCCCTGATAATGTCACCCAAGTGACACAAGATCCTTGCAGGTCTGTGATAAAGTGTTGATTGTCAAAGTCACCATGATCGATCAAGTCACATTATCAAGAGCCAAGACGTAAGAGATACCGTAGAGTAAGTCACAGAGGCGACACAGATTATGGTTTTATACCTACAAACCTATATTTTGAGTAAAACGCAAGTGTTTATGCCCGATTTCTGTTTCTTTTTTGGACAAGAGGAAATTGAACTAACAATAAAATATACTATTACAATATTTGTTCCGTTCCTTCAATTTGATAGCGTTGTTGATGTGATAATGAATAGAAATAAACTTCAGTCAAAAAACCATAGAAAATACATTAGATACACAACTCCTATCAAACGGCTGGACCGATTTTGTTGATTTTGTGTGTTTATCGGTTAAGTTTGATAACTAACAACTATTATTATTCATAACCGAAATAACGTTGTATTTGTCGTCATAAAAAAGCTCACATCCTGAATCGCACTATCAGAGTTTTCCCAAAAGTCGGAGGCTCTGAAAGGAGCTGTCATCACTCCTCGCTCAGTCGGAAGATCTTCCTTTGAACTTCATACGGGTCAGCCAGTTGCAGTATAAAATTTGATATTGATTATTGTATGTTTCATTTAACTGAAGGTCTCATCAATAAATTACTTCTGTATCTAGATAGTCTTTGTGAAGGACGCGCGATATAATTGTGGCATAAGGTAAAAGCGGATAGCGATTGTGTTTCCGATAAGGAAATATAAGGATTTTGTGACCTAGCGTGCGAGGTTTGAACATAGATACAAAGACAACCAAAATCATCCAACCTTTCGGCCTTTCTTGCCTCGCTGTAGTCCGATAAAAAAGGTTTGCGCTAAAAAAATCTTGTACCGTATATGATATCGCTTTCCGCTTTCACATGGACCGCCACCTAGCGTGTGAGGTTCGAATATATACAAAGATATTCAAAAACTCTTCTCTTGCCGTAATCGGATAAAAAAGTCACATATCCAAAAATATTTGTAGGGCTGTGTTTGTTGTACCGTTTTCCGCTTCAACTTGGACCACCGCCTAGCGTGCGTGGTTTGAACATACACAAAAATGCATCCAAAATTATTACTTTCGGCTTTCCTTGTCTCGCCGGTGTCGTCTAAAAATGCTAACTTGACAAAAGAGGGTATGTTCTTGGACTTCTTGGTTGTGTTACTTTCCGCTTCAAATTGGACCACCGCCTAGCGTGCGGGGTTCGAATCCATCATTTTTACAGGTGACAACAGACAGAGATGTCCCAACTTCGAAGTTGACTGATTGCTTCTATATAATATTGTTGTTGACACACCCTAAGGGAAATTGTGAATTCGCGATATTTAATTTTACAACTTTCTTTATACAAGATGTTTGTGTGAACACCGTTGTCTTTGAAACCATCAAATGAGCCCGTCAAAATGAACAACTTTTTAACCGACTTCCAAAAAACGAGGAGGTTATATGTTCGGCTGTGGATATTTTTTTTTTTATTTTTTTTTATTTTTGTATGTTCAACGATTACTCCGCCGTTTGTGAACCGATTTTCGAAATTTTTGTTTTGTTGTATTAGGTTTCACTCCAATTTGGTCCCATTTTCACAAAGGTGGTGACCTGATGATGGGATCCATGAGTAATCGAGGGAACTCCTCGAAATTTATATGGAAACATATGGTGATTTTGGTTTTATGTGAAGTGTACTAAGAATACGCTACCAAAAAGTCAAATATTGGGTCAAGGTATACCATGGTTTCGATGATGCTGAGAGAACTCCTGATTCCTTATAGATACACGTTTGGGAGTTTCAGCGTTGTTTTAAGAACAGAAAGCATAAACTACTATGCAATTCATATTCATCATCATAATCATCATCATCATCATCGTCATCATCATCATTACCACGTCGTGTTAAGGCCACGAATGTCTCATGGCACAGAATAGATAATAGTACAAGGCATAGGTATGGATATACTAATAATAATAATGATGTACTGTATAACAATTAACAACACCTGTTTGTTTTCAATACACGGCGGTCGGCGTCGGTCGCCGCCCAGCGCCGCCGCGCGAAGACAGAATATCGAATACTTTACTAACTACTTTATAATATACAGATCGAATACTTTACTACTTTATCAAATTTTAATAGACAAATAGAATTAAAATAAAGTTATTTTAAAAAGAGCATTTAAACAAAACAAAGTCATTAAGTGTCTTTTTAATTAGTTATACTTATTAATCGATAGATGGTGCACTAAGTACCTATCGATTTGAATTCTTGATAACAAGAACAGCTGTCAATAATTATGATAATATTAAATATTATGCTACGCTACATCCTATGCAAGTTTGTACAATTTTTTATCTGATAGATCCTTCGATCGTGGAAAAACGAGACACAATAGCCTTTCTATTGTTATCGCAATCGCCGGTGACCGCTTCGGGCTTGAAATATTAAAATTGTTAAATTACTTAGCACAATATGTTCACTTCACTGATAATATTATATTATTTTGTGAGTGTGAGTTGTGACTCTTAACAAATTGTAATAAGATACGTAAAATATACGCGAAGATTTATCTACTAGTGTAACTAAAAAGAGTGAAATTATTATTATTTTTAACAAAAAATTAAAACCGACTTCCAAGGTAAAAACAATAATAACATTAATGTGAACTAAAAAGTATTAAATAATTTTTACTATCTAATAGTGCCTTTTTCCGAATTCGGCTAAACCTCAACTATTTCTGTACTCAATCTTCATAATTTTGAAGTCGGTGCCAGTTCCAAAAATTTTAAATATACTGTCAGAGGACTGAAGATTCAGCTATCTGGTACCGACTTCAAAATAATGAAGATTGAGTACAGAAATAGTTGAGGTTTAGCCGAATTCGGAAAAAGGCACTATTAGATAGTAAAAATTATTTAATACTTTTTAGTTCACATTAATGTTATTATTGTTTTTACCTTGGAAGTCGGTTTTAATTTTTTGTTAAAAATAATAATTCTATGAGAACAATGTTGGGAATTAAAAAAAATCTGTCTTCATACCCATACAAATTGCCGATCCGGACATCCATATGGGTATGAAGACACCATTTTTTTTTCGAGTTCCCAGCATTCTTCTCATAGAAAAAGTTGTTCATTTTGACGGGCTTATTTTATGGTTTCAAGTATAACGGTGTTTACACAAACACGCTTGCAACTTCGTTAAGTCGAAAATCATTAATTATCCTACATCCCTTCTGAGATTCATACTCGTAGTGTCTTGAGTCTTCATACCAAATTTCATCAAAATCGGGTTGGCCGTATAAGCGTCACGAGAAACAGTCAGCCAGACAGACACTTGAGTAGTAAGAATTACCGGTAAGGTCATAGTCATTTGTGCCGAAGCTAATGGCTAGTTTACACGTATTAAGTAGATAAGTAGTTAACTAAATTTTAACTTAATTTTAAGTTACTTCATTGCATGTAAACACACAATTTAGTAGCAAGTAGCAAGTTGCAACTAAATTTTAACTTGCTACTTGCTACTAAATTGTATGTTTACATGCAATAAGTAACTTAAAATTAAGTTAAAATTTAGTTAACTACCTACTTATCTACTTAATACGTGTAAACCAGCCCTAAGTAGTAAGCTCTTATCTTGCATGCTTAGTTTTTTTTTGCTTGTGACATTTTTGTACAAAAACACAAAAATCCTTTTTGGACACGGTAAATCATGTTTTGTCTATTGATTTTAAAATGACATGTCACAGATACATGGTTAACGAACTATGAAAAAACATCAATACAGCTAGAAATATCAATAAAATAATGAAATAAACTAAATAATATTATGTAACAGAAGTAAAAATACCTTCAATAAAATAATATGAAAAAACAAGACACCACAAATGGGTTTATTTGGTAAACAGCGCAAAATCGACGAATGCACGAGTAATTCCAGGTAATAATATAGTTGCAAAGAAGCAAAGTGTTCACCTAATTACTGCTTATAAACAGAACGAAACAAAACAAAACAAAACGATATAGAAGTATGTCGGTCTATCTGTTACCTCTGAACTAATAATATGATATAAGATCGCTTTTATTTCGGAAAATTCACGGTTTTCGCGCAAACTTACGGGCACATTCAATTACTTTCCTATGAGATGTGAAATTTTTGATGTTTTGTTTTTCAGCTTGTACAATTTACGATATGTCGCAATAGAAAAGCCAAAATGGAGGAACTTATTTCGAAAAAGAAGGTAAACCAAATCCTCAATAACAAATTTTATGTGGGGTATGAAATTTAAGGCAGATCTAATCATTTAGAACACAGTGCAGTCCTGAATTTTTGGCCAAAATATCCGATTAAGTTTATTTTATGACCGACACGACTGGCGAGAGATCAGGCGCAGGATCGACTTTTTACATGCCCATCCGACGCATGGATCATCTTACTTGTCAGACAATCACGTGATCAGCCTGCATTGTCCAAAATGGAAGCAACATTTTTCGCGAATCGAACCCACGATCTCCCAGTCAAGAAGCTCACTCTAAAGTCTAAACTAGACCACGGATAGCAAAAGAATTGATTTCTTATATTATTATTTGGTTTCTAAGAAACCACTTCATACCAGGTACTTAAACTATTGCATAGCTTTTACCACGGCGACCGAATTAAGAAATTCCGTAACGAAAAATACCTGACACTCGAGTCTAACGTGATATCAGCTCGATAGACTTCTTAGTACGGTGTTAGTGTGCTTGCGACTAGACGTATGCGTGTAGACTAGCTGCTAACTGCATTTAGCTATACCGCGGCAGTTCCCGAGTGCCGCCGTTTTATTCCTTCTCTTCTTCTTGTTCCAGTGCAGTACAAATACCAACCTACCACGCCACCAACATACAGCCTATGAAGGGATGTCCCTGCGGTAGTGACGCGCCATGCAAGAAAAAGGTGACCACACCAGGTGGAGTCACCATACATTATCCACAGAAGTAAGTAGCGTGGAAAAACGAGCAAACGGGTCACCTGATGGAAAGCAACTACCGTCGCTCATGGACACTCGCAACATCAGAAGAGCTGCAGGTGCGTTGCCGGCCTTTATTTACCGGTTCAAGTAACGGTCACCATCCAAACACACTAGGAAATACGCGGCCGAAGTTCGGCATGATTACGCCTGCAATGCATTACGCATACAATATCATAACGCGACGTAATTTCGGCATGGCGTAATAATGCCGAACTTCGGCCGCGTTATTTCATCCTAGTGTGCTTAGACACTAACTTCCAGTTTTTTGGTCTGTCCGTCTGTCTATTATCTTTTCGCTCTTAAGGTCGTCCCCCGAGCAAACGACCTTTTACCGAGATCGCACCAAAACCGTATTTTTTTACTTATCTTAGTTCAAAATTGTCCTAAAAAAAATAAAAACGGGGAATATAATATAGTTTATGATATTATTGTCGATCAATTGGCGTGTGTTTAAAATAAAAGTAATTTGTAAATCCTAAAGAGATGCTGAATGCATGCTTGAATTTTAATAAATTGGCTTTACTTTGGAAGCTGATATCATGAGTATAATAAACAAAAATAGAAAATATAAAACGGGGAAAGGATTGTTGATATACTGAAATTTATTGCTGTATTTTTATTATAACTTTGTAGCTTTCAAATTATGAGTTTATAAGCCTTTAAATACGGTAAATTACAGAATCTGCGTAGGGAAGGCCCTTAAACGCTTGTTACTTACCAATCTTTACTCTTTAGGTCTGTCCGTTTGTGTCAGTCTGTCTGTCGATCTGTCTGTCATTTCTTGGCTCTTAAACGGCTTTACCGATTTAGAACATGAAAGTATGAAGATACTTTTAGATACAGGAAAGGGCACAGGATATTATGTACAATTTGTACATTCTCGTTGGAAGAGCAAATCTCTGAATACTCTACTATCGGCTGCGGCTGGTAAGCAAGTGGGCGATAGCTCTCACGTCTGGCGACCATATTGTCCCAGCCTGAACCTGATTGGTAGTAGGCGGCCATCTTTGTTTATAAATACACTACAGGATACTTTTTACGGGTGCAAAGGCCTTGATTAGACCTACCGAGCAAAGTGGCGAGACAGTGTAAACAGACAATTTGATTGGCCGAGAGCACTGTTCGCCAATGTCTCCCTATTCTACTCGGTAGGTGTAATCAAGGCCTAAGTCCTGAATCGCGCTATCGAAATTTTCCTGAGATCGACGTCAAATAAAGTTATATAATTTTGTTTTCAGAAAGAAGAAATTGGGAAAACTCAGCGCATCAAAGTCGCAGCCACAGAGACCGAAAGGCGTTGTCAAACTGTTAGTATTTTAAAACAGTTCCTTACTAACATTAGAAATACGAGAGAGTGTTGCCGATTGTTTCTTCATTGCATAATATATTTCATAATTGCAGATGCATGCATGTTGACGCTTAAGCCACTGAACTGATTAGAAGATTTTATTGTGGCTAATGTATGATAGTAGTAGTACACCATCCACTAAAATCAATCGTTCTATTATAAACCCCATCAAATCCATTGCCTAGTTTAGAGATCTAGCGTAGTACCGCCTCTACCGTTTTTAGGGTTCCGTACCCAAAGGGTAAAAAACGGAACCCTATTACTGAGACTTCGATGTCTGTCCGTCTGTCTGTCTGTCCGTCTGTCTCCAGGCTGTAACTCGGGAACGGTAATAGCTAGAGAGTTAAAATGTTCACAGATTATGTATTTCTATTGCCGCTATAAAAACAAATACTAAAAACAAAATAAATTGAATATTTAAGGGGGGCTCCCTTACAACAAACGTGATTTTTCAATCATTTTTTGCTCGCTATCAATAATGACAACAGGTAGGCACTTGAAATTTTCACAAAGGCCTTAATTATATGTGTAATTTAATAATTAATAACAATATTTGAATAAAATAAACATTTAAGGGCATACAAAAAACACAATTTTTCGCCTATTTTAGCTCTATACCGGTACGGAACCCTTCGTGCGCGAGTCCGACTCGCACTTGGCCGATTATTGATTTTACCTACTATGTTTTGAAAGTTATTAATTTCTTTTCCAGTGTCCCCACCAAGCCAAAGATCCAAATTGTGAAACCGAGAAAGTTGCCAGCTTGGCTTGACAAGCTATAAATAATAAATAGTCAACTAAAATTATCAGCTTTTATTTTTCATGTATTATTATACTGTAACGATATTAAGACCTAGGTAATTTCACCAACCTCTGTTTGTTAAATCCTAACAAGGCATTACTTAACGGACCTTAGAAAATTAAACAGACTATTAAAAAACTTATGTCCCACAGTAAAAATTTTTCAGAGGATTAGTAAATGCAATGTTATGTGAACAACGAGTGAACAACTATCAATTCATTCATTCTTGTTATAAGGCGACAAAATTGCAATGTACTTTGTACAAGTTTAATACGACATGTTTGCTGGAACTGGCCTCGAAAGCAGCGACGCGGCAAGTGACGCGCCGCCGCTATCGCTCCCGCCCCGCTGCCCGCTGATTTCGAGACTGAAGCCTCAAGGTTACTGTAATATTAGGGTCCTAGCTAAGGGCTACTTTGTGGCGACATTATCGCGCGTTTGCATCGATACAATCGCGAAGCGATCGCTAGCTGTGCCCTAGCACACGGCGTGCTTATACTCGTAGTCGCTATGCAAACGCGTTTTAGTAACGGTACAAAATAGCTAGGAAACCCCTCCCTCCATTTTCTCCCCACGCGTTTGCATCGCTACAATCGCGCGTTTGCATTGCTACAATCGCGCATTTATATCGCTACAATCGCGCGTTTGTATCGCTACTTAGTTTGCATAGCTAGAGTCACGCGTTTGCATCTCTACCAGAGTAGACAGAATAATATCTCTACATTCGCGCGTTTTTTGCATTGCTAGATTCGCGCGATGCATATGCGGCTTACAAGCGTCGTAACAGAATGGGCGTTTGCACACTGCACGATAACGACACGACACCATACCACAGAATAGAGGGCCACCGCACATATTATACAATTTCAAGTTTGGCGACTATCGTACAAACTGACTATCGTACTAATTTTAATATTCTGTCACTTAGTATTGAATGCACCCAAAATATTCTCCTTTCTTTTCGCCTTCGTTTTATTAGTACCAGAATAAAAGCGTGTTTTATACGCATTTTAACACGCACGTCGCTAGGCTAGCAACACCATTACCAACAAAGTCTGCGGCTAGCAGCGTATCCGATGAAGTTGTCCAATTAAATTGTGACACTACACAGTTTAGTTTGTACGATAGTCGGCCAACTTGAAGTTGTATTATATGTGCGGTGGCCTTTATCTATTCTGTGGTATCGTGTCGTGTCGTTACCGTCGCAGTGTGAAAACGCCCAATGTCGCTATATATTAGGGCCCTAATACCGAAGTCTCGAAACCAGCAGGCAGCGGGGCGGGAGCGGCGACGGCGCGGGAGTGGCGCGTGACACTGACGTATAGATTTATATGGATATTATGCCGTCTAGTAGGTACGCCACGGGCCGCTCGGTTTTTGGGGCCTGTCCATATAAATCTATACATTGTCACACGCGCGCCGCTCCCGCGCCGTCGCCGCTCCCTTCAGCCTAAAGGTATTTACAATTTCACGTTGATATAACATTTTCTCAACTTTTCCTGAAAGTTCCATTTGTAATTGTAATCGTTTATCATTATACAACAGATTACAGGCTTACAAAGTTGAAGAGGCGTTTAGCGAGTTATCGAGCTGTCAAACAAAAACAATTATTATTATTCTACCCTCATTTTCACGTTGAAATTATAATACCTCTCACACCGGATTTGGTGACGGTTTCTCTGAAACCAGGTCAATTACGCAGGAGTAATGTTTATAGTGTCCAAGTATGTGCGCAGTACACAAGAGAACTATTATATTCCGTTTACTGTCATAACCCAGTAGGACGGACGACACGACTGGCGAGAGATCAGACGCAGGACCGACTTTTTACATGCCCATCCGACGCATGGATCATCTTACTTGTCAGACAATCAGGTGATCAGCCTGCATTCTCCTAACGTTTGGAAATAACGTTTCCAACGTGGGAATCGAACCCACGACCTCCAAGTCAAGAGCCACGAGCTACTTTACTACTTACTACTAACCATTGTACCACGTAGGACTCTCTCAAAATAAAATGCTAAATCTAAAGTCTAACAAGCAGTATTTTTTGTGACCGACGACCATACTTAACTTTTAGCCCAACTATGCAGGTGGAACATCCTCTTTTTGGCCAGTAGTGTAATTAAAACCGCCGCTGCACTTTTTGGCGGCCATTTTTTTGCACCTGTGAGCTCTCGGTGATAGCGGATCGATATGATGAATTAATATCAAACCAATATGGGCTATCTAGCTTTTGCTTTGAAACTACTTTTAACATTTTTGTACGGCTTGTTTTATCCATACTAATAAATTAGGAAGTGTGTCTGTTATCTCTTCAGGGTTATTGTTCAGGGTAATCCTTCAATCGTGGAAAAACTAGACACAATAGCTTATCTATTGTTATCGCGGCCGCATGTGGCCGCTTGGGAGTTGAAGCATTTTAATGGGGTTGGAGATAATATTTTGTCCTCCGGGAAAAACATAGGATAGTGAGAAGAGGTCCTTATTATTATTATTACCTTTACATTTTCAATTGCGAAGGATTTTAAACTATAAGCTTTATCAAATTCAGTTGATCCGTTTTAAAGCTAGGATACTAATCATGTCACACATGTCAGGCACGAGGGAAAGTAAGTTAAATTCAGATAATAATATACAGAATGTAACAAAACAAAGTGAAAATACTTTAGGTGTATGCGTTCCTTATATTATATAGAGTTCACTGTGAAAGTATCAGCGCTGAAAGAATTTTTTTTGTGATTTGTATAGGCAACAGCGCGCGTGTTATGCATTTTTCCATACAAGGACGAGAAAAAAAGTTACCCTATCAGCGTTGCTTAACGCAACACGGAAAATTAAATAATTAATTTAACTAAATACTCAACACGGAAAATTAAATTTAAGTGTTACTATATATAGAGTAGAGATAGAGTAGAGATAAAGTAGAGATAGAGTAGAGATAGACATAGAGTAGAGATAGAGTAGAGATAGAGTAGTATTATTTCCCACATTATTTCTCAAGAAAGTGGAAAAAAAGAAACTTTTGGAGCTTTAGGTATAATTTATGCTATATTAGCTATTGGATTATTAGGTTTTATTGTTTGAGCTCATCATATATTTACAGTTGGTATAGATATTGACACTCGAGCTTATTTTACCTCAGCCACTATAATTATTGCAGTTCCTACAGGAATTAAAATTTTCAGTTGATTAGCAACTATTTATGGAACACAAATTAATTATAGACCTTCAATACTTTGAAGATTAGGTTTTATTTTCTTATTCACAGTTGGTGGATTAACAGGAGTAATTTTAGCCAATTCTTCAATCGATATCACACTACATGATACATATTATGTAGTTGCTCATTTCCATTATGTTTTATCCATAGGAGCAGTATTTGCAATTTTTGGGGGATTTATGTCTATCTCTACTCTATCTCTACTCTATCTCTACTCTATGTCTACTCTATCTCTACTCTATCTCCACTCTATCTCTACTCTATCTCTACTCTATGTCTACTCTATCTCTACTCTATCTCTACTCTATGTCTATCTCTACTCTATGTCTACTCTATGTCTATCTCTGCTCTATCTCTACTCTCTGCTCTATCTCTACTCTATCTCTACTCTATGTCTACTCTATCTCTACTCTATGTCTATCTCTACATAGATATAGAGTAGACATAGAGTAGAGATAGACATAGAGTAGACATAGAGTAGAGATAGAGTAGAGATAGACATAGAGTAGACATAGAGTAGAGATACAGTAGACATAGAGTAGAGATAGACATAGAGTAGAGATAGAGTAGAGATAGAGTAGAGATAGAGTAGAGATAGAGCAGAGAGTAGAGATAGAGCAGAGATAGACATAGAGTAGACATAGAGTAGAGATAGACATAGAGTAGAGATAGAGTAGAGATAGAGTAGACATAGAGTAGAGATAGAGTAGAGATAGAGTGGAGATAGAGTAGAGATAGAGAAGACATAGAGTAGAGATACAGTAGAGATAGAGTAGAGATAGACATAAATCCCCCAAAAATTGCAAATACTGCTCCTATGGATAAAACATAATGGAAATGAGCAACTACATAATATGTATCATGTAGTGTGATATCGATTGAAGAATTGGCTAAAATTACTCCTGTTAATCCACCAACTGTGAATAAGAAAATAAAACCTAATCTTCAAAGTATTGAAGGTCTATAATTAATTTATGTTCCATAAATAGTTGCTAATCAACTGAAAATTTTAATTCCTGTAGGAACTGCAATAATTATAGTGGCTGAGGTAAAATAAGCTCGAGTGTCAATATCTATACCAACTGTAAATATATGATGAGCTCAATCAAAAAAACCTAATAATCCAATAGCTAATATAGCATAAATTATACCTAAAGCTCCAAAAGTTTTTTTTTCCACTTTCTTGAGAAATAATGTGGGAAATAATACTACTCTATCTCTACTCTATCTCTACTCTATCTCTACTCTATCTCTACTCTATCTCTACTCTATGTCTATCTCTACTCTATCTCTACTCTATCTCTACTCTATGTCTACTCTATCTAGAGTAGAGAGTACTCTATCTAGATAGAGTAGAGATAGGCATAGAGTAGAGATAGAGTAGACATAGAGTAGAGATAGAGTAGACATAGAGTAGCGATAGAGTAGACATAGAGCAGAGATAGAGTAGAGATAGAGTAGAGATAGAGTAGAGATAGAGTAGACATAGAGTAGAGATAGACATAGAGTAGACATAGAGTAGAGATAGAGTAGAGATAGACATAGAGTAGACATAGAGTAGAGATAGAGTAGAGATAGAGTAGAGATAGAGTAGACATAGAGTAGAGATAGACATAGAGTAGACATAGAGTAGAGATAGAGTAGAGATAGACATAGAGTAGACATAGAGTAGAGATAGAGTAGAGATAGAGTAGAGATAGAGTAGAGATAAAAAAGTAATCACAACATTTGAAAATAGAACTCTTGAAGTTTGAAGAATACATTTTGTTTCATGTTACTGTCAATTATTTTTCTATTGTGGCGTCATTTTGAAAATTGCGTGTCTTCATTTGCCATGGATTTAACGCGTGAACATTTTCGTGAAATGATTTACTACGATTTTCGGCGTGGGCTAAATCAACAACAGTGCTTTATTCAACTCACCGCAACTTTTGGAGATGAAGCACCATCAAAAACTACTGTTTATCACTGGTACAGTGAGTTTAATCGAGGGCGGTCTATGCTCACGGATGAAAATAAAGAAGGCCGCCCAAAAACAGCTGTTGTCCCACAAAATATAATTATTTTTCTATTGTGGCATCATTTTGAAAATTGCGTGTCTTCATTTGCCATGGATTTAACGCGTGAACATTTTCGTGCAATGATTTACTACGATTTTCGGCGTGGGCTAAATCAACAACAGTGCTTTATTCAACTCACCGCAACTTTTGGAAATGAAGCACCATCAAAAACTACTGTTTATCACTGGTACAGTGAGTTTAATTGAGGGCGGTCTATGCTCACGGATGAAAATAAAGAAGGCCGCCCAAAAACAGCTGTTGTCCCACAAAATATAGATGCTGTGCGGGAACTAATAATGCGTGATCGAGTAGAGATAGACATAGAGTAGACATAGAGTAGAGATACAGTACAGATAGAGTAGAGATAGACATAGCGTAGAGATAGAGTAGACATAGAGTAGAGATAGAGTAGACATAGAGTAGACATAGAGTAGACATAGAGTAGAGATAGAGTAGAGATAGACATAGAGTAGACATAGAGTAGAGATACAGTAGACATAGAGTAGAGATAGACATAGAGTAGCGATAGAGTAGAGATAGAGTAGAGATAGAGTAGACATAGAGTAGAGATAGAGTAGAGATAGAGTAGAGATAGAGTAGAGATAGAGTAGAGATAGAGTAGAGATAGAGTAGAGATAGAGTAGAGATAGACATAGAGTAGAGATAGAGTAGAGATAGAGTAGAGATAGACATAGAGTAGAGATAGAGTAGACATAGAGTAGAAATAGAGTAGAGAAAGAGAAGACATAGAGTAGAGATAGAGTAGAGATAGACATAGAGTAGAGTTAATTATGAGCGTATTCATAGACGAAGGTTATTTTTAAATAAGGGAATAATAAATTTTATACCTTCCATAAGATTGTGATGATTTTTATTATCTTCTTCAAATATAGCAGCACCCCCCTCTATAAATTTAATAGGGGAAATAATATTAATTATTAGAGTAATAAGTTGATCTAAATTTTCTATATTAATATTAATATTAATTTCATTTCTTAGAGCTGGTTATAGATTATATTTATATTCTTTTACTCAACACGGAAAATTAAATTTAAGTGTTACTATATATAGAGTAGAGATAGAGTAGAGATAGAGTAGTATTATTTCCCACATTATTTCTCAAGAAAGTGGAAAAAAAGAAACTTTTGGAGCTTTAGGTATAATTTATGCTATATTAGCTATTGGATTATTAGGTTTTATTGTTTGAGCTCATCATATATTTACAGTTGGTATAGATATTGACACTCGAGCTTATTTTACCTCAGCCACTATAATTATTGCAGTTCCTACAGGAATTAAAATTTTCAGTTGATTAGCAACTATTTATGGAACACAAATTAATTATAGACCTTCAATACTTTGAAGATTAGGTTTTATTTTCTTATTCACAGTTGGTGGATTAACAGGAGTAATTTTAGCCAATTCTTCAATCGATATCACACTACATGATACATATTATGTAGTTGCTCATTTCCATTATGTTTTATCCATAGGAGCAGTATTTGCAATTTTTGGGGGATTTATGTCTATCTCTACTCTATCTCTACTGTATCTCTACTCTATGTCTTCTCTATCTCTACTCTATCTCTACTCTATCTCTACTCTATGTCTACTCTATGTCTATCTCTACTCTATCTCTACTCTATGTCTATCTCTACTCTATCTCTACTCTATGTCTATCTCTACTCTATCTCTACTCTATCTCTACTCTATATCTACTCTATGTCTACTCTATGTCTATCTCTACTCTATGTCTACTCTATCTCTACTCTATCTCTACTCTATCTCTACTCTATCTCTACGCTATCTCTACTCTATCGCTACTCTATGTCTATCTCTACTCTATCTCTACTCTATCTCTACTCTATCTCTACTCTATGTCTATCTCTACTCTATCTCTACTCTATCTCTACTCTATCTCTACTCTATCTCTACTCTATCTCTACTCTATGTCTATCTCTACTCTATCTCTACTCTATGTCTATCTCTACTCTATGTCTATCTCTACTCTATCTCTACTCTATCTCTTCTCTATCTCTACTCTATGTCTACTCTATCTCTACTCTATGTCTACTCTATCTCTACTCTATGTCTACTCTATCTCTACTCTATGTCTACTCTATCTCTACTCTATGTCTACTCTATCTCTACTCTATGTCTACTCTATCTCTACGCTATGTCTATCTCTACTCTATCTGTACTGTATCTCTACTCTATGTCTACTCTATGTCTATCTCTACTCGATCACGCATTATTAGTTCCCGCACAGCATCTATATTTTGTGGGACAACAGCTGTTTTTGGGCGGCCTTCTTTATTTTCATCCGTGAGCATAGACCGCCCTCGATTAAACTCACTGTACCAGTGATAAACAGTAGTTTTTGATGGTGCTTCATCTCCAAAAGTTGCGGTGAGTTGAATAAAGCACTGTTGTTGATTTAGCCCACGCCGAAAATCGTAGTAAATCATTGCACGAAAATGTTCACGCGTTAAATCCATGGCAAATGAAGACACGCAAATTTCAAAATGACGCCACAATAGAAAAATAATTGACAGTAACATGAAACAAAATGTATTCTTCAAACTTCAAGAGTTCTATTTTCAAATGTTGTGATTACTTTTTTATCTCTACTCTATCTCTACTCTATCTCTACTCTATCTCTACTCTATGTCTACTCTATGTCTATCTCTACTCTATCTCTACTCTATGTCTATCTCTACTCTATCTCTACTCTATGTCTATCTCTACTCTATCTCTACTCTATCTCTACTCTACCTCTACTCTATCTCTACTCTATCTCTACTCTATCTCTACTCTATCTCTACTCTATCGCTACTCTATGTCTACTCTATCTCTACTCTATGTCTACTCTATCTCTACTCTATGCCTATCTCTACTCTATCTCTACTCTATGTCTATCTCTACTCTATCTCTACTCTATGTCTATCTCTACTCTATCTCTACTCTATCTCTACTCTATCTCTACTCTATCTCTACTCTATCTCTACTCTATCGCTACTCTATGTCTACTCTATCTCTACTCTATGTCTACTCTATCTCTACTCTATGCCTATCTCTACTCTATCTAGATAGAGTACTCTCTACTCTAGATAGAGTAGACATAGAGTAGAGATAGAGTAGAGATAGAGTAGAGATAGAGAAGAGATAGAGTAGAGATAGACATAGAGTAGAGATAGAGTAGTAATAAAAAAAGAAACTTTTGAAGCTTTAGGTATAATTTATGCTATATTAGCTATTGGATTATTAGGTTTTATTGTTTGAGCTCATCATATATTTACAGTTGGTATAGATATTGACACTCGAGCTTATTTTACCTCAGCCACTATAATTATTGCAGTTCCTACAGGAATTAAAATTTTCAGTTGATTAGCAACTATTTATGGAACACAAATTAATTATAGACCTTCAATACTTTGAAGATTAGGTTTTATTTTCTTATTCACAGTTGGTGGATTAACAGGAGTAATTTTAGCCAATTCTTCAATCGATATCACACTACATGATACATATTATGTAGTTGCTCATTTCCATTATGTTTTATCCATAGGAGCAGTATTTGCAATTTTTGGGGGATTTATGTCTATCTCTACTCTATCTCTACTGTATCTCTACTCTATGTCTTCTCTATCTCTACTCTATCTCCACTCTATCTCTACTCTATCTCTACTCTATGTCTACTTTATGTCTATCTCTGCTATATCTCTACTCTCTGCTCTATCTCTACTCTATCTCTACTCTATGTCTACTCTATCACTACTCTATGTCTATCTCTACATAGATATAGAGTAGACATAGAGTAGAGATAGACATAGAGTAGAGATAGACATAGAGTAGACATAGAGTAGAGATAGAGTAGAGATAGACATAGAGTAGACATAGAGTAGAGATACAGTAGACATAGAGTAGAGATAGGCATAGAGTAGAGATAGAGTAGACATAGAGTAGAGATAGAGTAGACATAGAGTAGAGATAGAGTAGAGATAGACATAGAGTAGACATAGAGTAGAGATAGAGTAGAGATAGAGTAGAGATAGAGTAGAGATAAAAAAGTAATCACAACATTTGAAAATAGAACTCTTGAAGTTTGAAGAATACATTTTGTTTCATGTTACTGTCAATTATTTTTCTATTGTGGCGTCATTTTGAAAATTGCGTGTCTTCATTTGCCATGGATTTAACGCGTGAACATTTTCGTGCAATGATTTACTACGATTTTCGGCGTGGGCTAAATCAACAACAGTGCTTTATTAGACTCACCGCAACTTTTGGAGATGAAGCACCATCAAAAACTACTGTTTATCACTGGTACAGTGAGTTTAATCGAGGGCGGTCTATGCTCACGGATGAAAATAAAGAAGGCCGCCCAAAAACAGCTGTTGTCCCACAAAATATAATTATTTTTCTATTGTGGCGTCATTTTGAAAATTGCGTGTCTTCATTTGCCATGGATTTAACGCGTGAACATTTTCGTGCAATGATTTACTACGATTTTTGGCGTGGGCTAAATCAACAACAGTGCTTTATTCAACTCACCGCAACTTTTGGAGATGAAGCACCATCAAAAACTACTGTTTATCACTGGTACAGTGAGTTTAATCGAGGGCGGTCTATGCTCACGGATGAAAATAAAGAAGGCCGCCCAAAAACAGCTGTTGTCCCACAAAATATAGATGCTGTGCGGGAACTAATAATGCGTGATCGAGTAGAGATAGACATAGAGTAGACATAGAGTAGAGATACAGTACAGATAGAGTAGAGATAGACATAGCGTAGAGATAGAGTAGACATGGAGTAGAGATAGAGTAGACATAGAGTAGAGATAGAGTAGAGATAGAGTAGAGATAGAGTAGAGATAGAGTAGAGATAGAGTAGAGATAGACATAGAGTAGAGATAGACATAGAGTAGAGATAGAGTAGAGATAGACATAGAGTAGAGATAGACATAGAGTAGAGATAGAGTAGAGATAGAGTAGAGATAGAGTAGAGATAGAGTAGAGATAGAGTAGAGATAGAGTAGAGATAGACATAGAGTAGAGATAGAGTAGAGATAGAGTAGAGATAGACATAGAGTAGAGATAGATTAGACATAGAGTAGAGATAGAGTAGAGAAAGAGAAGACATAGAGTAGAGATAGAGTAGAGATAGACATAGAGTAGAGTTAATTATGAGCGTATTCATAGACGAAGGTTATTTTTAAATAAGGGAATAATAAATTTTATACCTTCCATAAGATTGTGATGATTTTTATTATCTTCTTCAAATATAGCAGCACCCCCCTCTATAAATTTAATAGGGGAAATAATATTAATTATTAGAGTAATAAGTTGATCTAAATTTTCTATATTAATATTAATATTAATTTCATTTCTTAGAGCTGGTTATAGATTATATTTATATTCTTTTACTCAACACGGAAAATTAAATTTAAGTGTTACTATATATAGAGTAGAGATAGAGTAGTATTATTTCCCACATTATTTCTCAAGAAAGTGGAAAAAAAGAAACTTTTGGAGCTTTAGGTATAATTTATGCTATATTAGCTATTGGATTATTAGGTTTTATTGTTTGAGCTCATCATATATTTACAGTTGGTATAGATATTGACACTCGAGCTTATTTTACCTCAGCCACTATAATTATTGCAGTTCCTACAGGAATTAAAATTTTCAGTTGATTAGCAACTATTTATGGAACACAAATTAATTATAGACCTTCAATACTTTGAAGATTAGGTTTTATTTTCTTATTCACAGTTGGTGGATTAACAGGAGTAATTTTAGCCAATTCTTCAATCGATATCACACTACATGATACATATTATGTAGTTGCTCATTTCCATTATGTTTTATCCATAGGAGCAGTATTTGCAATTTTTGGGGGATTTATGTCTATCTCTACTCTATCTCTACTGTATCTCTACTCTATGTCTTCTCTATCTCTACTCTATCTCCACTCTATCTCTACTCTATCTCTACTCTATGTCTACTCTATCTCTACTCTATCTCTACTCTATCTCTACTCTATGTCTACTCTATCTCTACTCTATGTCTATCTCTGCTCTATCTCTACTCTCTGCTCTATCTCTACTCTATCTCTACTCTATGTCTACTCTACCTCTACTCTATGTCTATCTCTACATAGATATAGAGTAGACATAGAGTAGAGATAGACATAGAGTAGAGATAGACATAGAGTAGACATAGAGTAGAGATAGAGTAGAGATAGACATAGAGTAGACATAGAGTAGAGATACAGTAGACATAGAGTAGAGATAGACATAGAGTAGAGATAGAGTAGAGATAGAGTAGAGATAGAGTAGAGATAGAGCAGAGAGTAGAGATAGAGCAGAGATAGACATAGAGTAGACATAGAGTAGAGATAGACATAGAGTAGAGATAGAGTAGAGATAGAGTAGACATAGCTCTCGGCTTTTAAACCATGGCCAGTGTCAAGTAAAGTTTTGGCGGAAAAAAAAATTCGTAAAAAATTTACAAAATTTTCAAGTTGTTTTTCCAGATTATCGTCAAGTCGAAAGTCTAGTCAAAGTCTAAAAAGTAGTCGGTAAAGTCAACGAGTCAAGTCAGTTGTTTTAGTAAAGTGGTAGACCCTTTACTAAAACTTTCGATGGAGTTTTGGAGGGAACACAAAATGGCACGTTTCTTGAAGTTGTATCACTTGCCTTCCTACTCTAATATTCTGTCACTTAGTATTGAATGCACCCAAAATATTCTCCTTTCTTTTCGCCTTCGTTTTATTAGTACCAGAATAAAAGCGTGTTTTTTACGCATTTTAACACGCACGTCGCTAGGCTAGCAACACCAACAAAGTCTGCGGCTGGCAGCGTATCCGATGAAGTTGTCCAATTAAATTGTGACACTACGCAGTTTAGTTTGTACGATAGTCGGCTAACTTGAAGTTGTATTATATGTGCGGTGGCCTTTATCTATTCTGTGGTATCGTGTCGTGTCGTTACCGTCGCAGTGTGAAAACGCCCAATGTCGCTATATATTAGGGCCCTAATACCGAAGTCTCGAAACCAGCAGGCAGCGGGGCGAGAGCGGCGACGGCGCGGGAGTGGCGCGTGACACTGACGTATAGATTTATATGGATATTATGCCGTCTAGTAGGTACGCCACGGGCCGCTCGGTTTTTGGGGCCTGTCCATATAAATCTATACATTGTCACACGCGCGCCGCTCCCGCGCCGTCGCCGCTCCCTTCAGCCTAAAGGTATTTACAATTTCACGTTGATATATAACATTTTCTCAACTTTTCCTGAAAGTTCCATTTGTAATTGTAATCGTTTATCATTATACAACAGATTACAGGCTTACAAAGTTGAAGAGGCGTTTAGCGAGTTATCGAGCTGTCAAACAAAAACAATTATTATTATTCTACCCTCATTTTCACGTTGAAATTATAATACCTCTCACACCGGATTTGGTGACGGTTTCACTGAAACCAGGTCAATTACGCAGGAGTAATGTTTATAGTGTCCAAGTATGTGCGCAGTACACAAGAGAACTATTATATTCCGTTTACTGTCATAACCCAGTGGGACGGACGACACGACTGGCGAGAGATCAGGCGCAGGACCGACTTTTTAACCGACTTCCAAAAAACGAGGAGGTTATATGTTCGGTTATGGATATATTTTTTTTTTTTATTTTTTTTTTATTTTTGTATGTTCAACGATTACTCCGCCGTTTGTGAACCGATTTTCGAAATTTTTGTTTTGTTGTATTAGGTTTCACTCCAATTTGGTACCATGTTCACAAAAGTGGTGACCTGATGATGGGATCCATGAGTAATCGAGGGAACTCCTCAAAATTTATATGGAAACATATGGTGATTTTGGTTTTATGTGAAGTGTACTAAGAATACGCTACCAAAAAGTTAAATATTGGGTCAAGGTATACCATGGTTTCGAAAATGCTGAGAGACCTCCTGACTCCTTATAGATACACGTTTGGGAGTTTCGGCGTTGTTTTAAGAACAGAAAGCATAAACTACTATGCAATTCATATTCATCATCATAATCATCATCATCATCATCATCGTCATCATCATCATTACCACGTCGTGTTAAGGCCACCAATGTCTCATGGCACAGAATAGATAATAGTACAAGGCATAGGTATGGATATACTAATAATAATAATTATGTACTGTATAACAACACCTGTTTGATTTTAATACACGGCGGTCGGCGTCGCCGCGGCAGAAGACAAAATATCGAATACTTTACTAACTACTTTATATACAGATCGAATACTTTTCTACTTTATAAAATTTAAATAGACAAATAGAATTAAAATAAAGTTATTTTAAAAAGAGCATTTAAACAAAACAAAGTCATAGTGTCTTTTTAATTAGTTATACTTATTAATCGATAGATGGTGCACTAAGTACCTATCGATTTGAATTCTTGATTACAAGAACAGCTGTCAATAATTATGATAATATTAAATATTATGCTACGCTACATCCTATGCAAGTTTGTACAATTTTTTATCTGATAGATCCTTCGATCGTGGAAAAACGAGACACAATAGCCTTTCTATTGTTATCGCAATCGCCGGTGACCGCTTCGGGCTTGAAGTATTAAAATTGTTAAATTACTTAGCACAATATGTTCACTTCACTGATAATATTATATTATTTTGTGAGTGTGAGTTGTGACTCTTAACAAATTGTAATAAGATACGTAAAATATACGCAAAGATTTAGATACTAGTGTAACTAAAAAGAGTGAAATTAGTATTATTTTGAACAAAAAATTAAAACCGACTTCCAAGGTAAAAACAATAATAACATTAATATGAACTAAAAAGTATTAAATAATTTTTACTAAGTATCTAATAGTGCCTTTTTCCGAATTCGGCTAAACCTCAACTATTTCTGTACTCAATCTTCATAATTTTGAAGTCGGTGCCAGTTCCAAAAATTTTAAATATTCTGTCAGAGGACTGAATATTCAGCTATCTGGTACCGACTTCAAAATAATGAAGATTGAGTACAGAAATAGTTGAGGTTTAGCCGAATTCGGAAAAAGGCACTATTAGATACTTAGTAAAAATTATTTAATACTTTTTAGTTCATATTAATGTTATTATTGTTTTTACCTTGGAAGTCGGTTTTAATTTTTTGTTAAAAATAATAATAATTACATGCCCATCCGACGCATGGATCATCTTACTTGTCAGACAATCAGGTGATCAGCCTGCATTCTCCTAACGTTTGGAAATAACGTTTCCAACGTGGGAATCGAGCCCACGACCTCCAAGTCAAGAGCCACGCGCTACTTTACTACTTACTACTAACCATTGTACCACGTAGGACTCTCTCAAAATAAAATGCTAAATCTAAAGTCTAACAAGCAGTATTTTTTGTGACCGACGACCATACTTAACTTATAGCCAAACTATGCAGGTGGAACATCCTCTTTTTGGCCAGTAGTGTAATTAAAACCGCCGCTGCACTTTTTGGCGGCCATTTTTTTGCACCTGTGAGCTCTCGGTGATAGCGGATCGATATGATGAATTAATATCAAACCAATATGGGCTGTCTAGTTTTTGCTTTGAAACTACTTTTAACATTTTTGTACGGCTTGTTTGATCCATACTAATAAATTAGGAAGTGTGTCTGTTATCTCTTCAGGGTTATTGTTTAACTGATTTTAATCCTTCAATCGTGGAAAAACTAGACACAATAGCTTATCTATCTATACTTCCTAATGCCTTGAAAACTATCACCTACATTGTGAATAAGTCCTTGCAATCCTCTACATTTCCCTCGACCTGGAAAACAGCTTTAATTAAACCTATCCCTAAAAGTCCGAATCCTACCTCACCCCAGGATCTCCGCCCAATTAGTATTTTTCCCTGCCTGTCAAAAATAGTAGAAAAGGCAGTATACATGCAAGTCATGAATTATCTTGAGACTAACCGAATTTTACCGAAGTATCAGTCTGGTTTTCGACGTAAGCACAGCACTGTGACAGCTTTATTGGACGTTCTGGACAATATCATCACTGCTCAAGACCAAGGCATGGGCACCATCTTAGTCTTGCTAGACTACTCCAGGGCGTTTGAAACAATTAGTATTCCTCTTCTCCTATCTAAGCTGTCTAACTATGGTTTTGAGCCTTCAGTGATCGATTGGTTCCACAGCTACCTGACTAATAGATTACAAAAGGTAGAAATAACTGACAGCAATGGCAGCAGGGTATACTCAGAATGTCGCCATGTTCCAAGAGGAGTTCCACAGGGATCGATCCTAGGCCCATTACTCTTCATACTTTTTAGTGCCGATCTATCCAAAAACATAGCTCACTGTAGGTACCACATGTACGCAGACGACACCCAAATCTACATCAGTTTTCTTCCAAAGGATATGCTTGAAGCCTTAAAAAAACTAAATGAGGACCTTCAACTTATCTCAGAATGGTCCAACTCTAATGGGCTAGTCTTAAATCCATTAAAATCTAAGTTTATAGTTCTGGGCTCAAAAAAACAGGTTGGTGACATCTTGGCTAAGCATCCAACTGTTTTGGTCTCTGGACAGCAGATTGAGCGGGTAAGTACAGCTCGTAATTTGGGAGTAGTAATTGACTCGCACCTTACATTTGAGCAACACATGTTGGAGGTTACAAGGGGCTGTTTTTACCGGCTCAAAATGCTGTACAAATACCGGCCTTACCTGTCTGAGGAGCTCAGAATCAGGCTATGCGAGACATTAGTACTGTCGAAGCCGAACTATGCAGACACTGTCATAGGTAATAATCTGTTGGCCAGAACAGAGAAACTTGTCCAAAGAGTCCAGAATGCGTGTGTGCGTTTCTGCTTTGCTGTTCCTCCTCGTGCCCATGTTACACCTTTCATTAATAATGCTAACCTCCTTAAGATGAAAGCACGCAGAAAACTTCATTTTGCTGTACTCCTTTTTGACATCATAAGCACCCAAACTCCTTCCTATTTGTATGAGAAGTTATCCTGGGCAAGTGAAGTTAACACTCGTACTAGAGCCTCCCGGTACCGCATCCTGACACCACAGCATAGGACGGCCACTTTTCGAGGTTCTTTTAAGTATGCGGCCTCTCGCTGTTGGAACAACCTCCCACCTCCTCTCCGGGCGCTGAAAACCAAAAAAACCTTTAGTTTACATTACAGAAGTCACCTACTTTCAATTCAACGGACAATGGTAAATACCTGAGGTGTATGCACCACTGGCTTGTAGTGAAGGTTGTCGAACGGCATCAGGCACATAACAATATCCCATAATGGCCAGTTGCGTTTTCCCGGTGTCCTGTACGTATAACCACTTCACTTGGAACTGCTCAAGACCTTTCATATATAAATTTACACGTAATTTGTTTATTTATTTCATGTATTGCTATTTAGATTTTCCATTATTGCCACGTCAGAAACCACGTTTCAGTAACGCAGACGTCAAACCACCATTTTAAGTTTTTTATTTATTTTTTACTTTTTGTCAAATTTGTTTTTTTTTTCTCTCACTCTTTTCACAGTTAAAGACAACAACACCTGTACTCTGTCTGTAGATTGTAATAATTTGTAATTAATTGTTGTATTATTTAGTTAGTTAATTAGTTCCTGTCACTTTTATTATTTGTTTTTTTTTCTCGTAAATCTTGTGTTTAGTTTAGTAGCGTTGTGAAGCCACTCATTGGCCTCCGCAGAATATCAGTGCAGCGAGCTTGCTTGCTGCGTTTGCTGAGCTGGGGCCAATTTTTGCGTCACACAGCATTAAATAGTATATTAATTTTGATATTATAGGCGAACTGTACTACTGACTTATATTATAATGTATTGTGTGATGCTAAAAATAAATCCATTCTTATTCTTATTCTTATTCTTATTCTTATTCTTATTCTTATTCTTATTCTTATTCTTATTCTTATTTTTATTCTTATTCTATTGTTATCGCGGCCGCATGTGGCCGCTTGGGAGTTGAAGCATTTTAATGGGGTTGGAGATAATATTTTGTCCTCCGGGAAAAACATAGGATAGTGAGAAGAGCTCCTTATTATTATTATTACCTTTACATTTTCAATTGCGAAGGATTTTAAACTATAAGCTTTATCAAATTCAGTTGATCCGTTTTAAAGCTAGGATACTAATCATGTCACACATGTCAGGCACGAGGGAAAGTAAGTTAAATTCAGATAATAATATACAGAATGTAACAAAACAAAGTGAAAATACTTTAGGTGTATGCGTTCCTTATATTATATAGAGTTCACTGTGAAAGTATCAGCGCTGAAAGAATTTTTTTGTGATTTGTATGGGCAACAGCGCGCGTGTTATGCATTTTTCCATACAAGGACGAGAAAAAAAGCTACCCTATCAGCGTTGCTACTTTCACAGTGAACTCTATAGGGGACTAATATACACCTACGTTTTTTTACAACTTATATAATAAGTTGAGACTTGAGATGTCATCGCTATATTTTCGTTAAAAACGAAATAAAAAAGGCACTTGTTTGAGAATTCATTCCATAGCATCGTATTTCGACGGTCCAGCCCATAAAGTTAATATACCTATCGGAATAGAGAAACAAAGGCCTGAGCAAGCGAGATGTCACTATCAGTAACACTGCGTGGTAGAAAGAGAAGCGTGATTTGAGGTTGCATAGCTTTTTTTTCATCTGTTTGACAGTCTGTCTGCCCCTGGGCCGATCGTTGTCAATTTGGGCTCTCAGAAAAATTGTGATTTTAAGTTAAATAATGAATAGTTTTTAGAAATACTGCTCTAGAAACATGGTTAATTGTTTGTGGAATGATTCTGGATCCACACATCGAAAAAACCCGGACAAATATTCATTTCACAGGTGAATTATTCTACATCGACAGGGTCTAGTTTTAAGTTTATTTTTGCCAATTCCCTACGAGTTATTGGTATTGATTTTGATAACTCACTTCTTTAAAGGGTTCATTATATGGAAAACATAACTTGACTAGCCTTGGTGCACAATTTAAGGATATTTTGTGTAAACAATTTTCATATATTTTACACTAGGGCTGCATCAATTTATCGATAAGTTGTATCGATATGAAAATATTTTTTAGTTAAGTATACTAATTATCTAGGAATGTTGAAATGATAACATACTCATCCGTAGTTTATAATTAGTTTAAGTATATTGATATACTATCATACATAATTCATCGTTTTTAAGATTCCGCACCCAAAGTCCTAGGTCCCGCAGCCCGCTCTACTACTAAGACTTCGTTGCCTGTCCGTCTGTCCACCCGTCCGTCCGTCTCTCTGTGTCCAGGCTGTATAACAAGAACCACTATAATAGTAATAGACTTCTGAAATTTCCACAAATGTAATGTCATTCTACATCCAATATGGCTGCTCATCCAAGATAGGGGAATAGTTGAAAGCATTTCTGCAAGATGGGCATCAAATAAAAGGGCTCATTGAGAGTGAATTGAAAATTAATAGGGTCTAGTGAAGTCGTGTCGTGTCGTGTACTGATATTGTCACGGACCGTAACCTGTCGTGTCGAATCGTGTCATGACGTCATGTCGTGTCGTATCGTGTCGGGTTTTAGAAAATGCCCGGTTGAAACCGGTCACCCTTCATGCGCGAGTCCGACTTACACTTGGCCAATTTTTCAGATTTCCTGCTGACCTGGATACCAGAAATTCATGGCTTCAAATAATTAACCGTCCAAACTGGACTCCGAAGAAAACTTCATGCAATTATGCAGCAAGCATTTTGAAGAAAAGTCACATTTTACTTCAAAATTACAATTTTATTATATATCTATGCAGTTTTATTTTATCCCATTTTATTTTGTTTACAATTGACGACCTCCGTGGCGCAGTGGTGAGCGCGTTGGTAGCTCAAGCCGGAGGTCGCGGGTTCGAGTCCCCCCGACGGAACAAAAAGTTTATAAAGTTCCTGGGTCATGGATATGTATTAAATATGTGTATCATATAATAAAAATCATACAATTATTATTCCATGATCGATATTTTGTCGAATTACAAGATGTTTGTACATCACTGACACGCACACGTAAACATAATTGTATACACAGATGTAAATCAAATTTTGGTTAAGCTTGACAGCTCGGGATTGTTTCTCTATTCCGATAGGTATATTACCTTTATGGTCCAGCCCGAGAAACAGCCCGAGTTAAAAACTTGATAAATGTGGGAACATTTAAAAAAGTTTTTTCATCTGACATTTGTAATTACTCGTAATTTTAAAGGGTAATCTTCCTTTACCTTCGGTTTTGAGGGAAAAATGTATTTTTGGATTCTTTATCAACTGTTTTGACGTGACTCAGATGAAGGAATACTTAGAATCCATACTTCCATACTATGTACTATATACAGGGTGTAACAAAAATATGTGATAATACTTTAGGGTGTGTATGTGTTCCTTGTAGAGAGTTCACTGTGAAAGTAACAGCGCTAAAAGACTAATATTTTTTTTTAACTTTTGTATGGGAAAACTCATGACGCTGGGGACGCTTTCAGCGCTGCTACTTTCACAGTGAACTCTCTACAAAGAACACATACACATCCTAAAGTATTATCACTTATTTTTGTTACACCCTGTATACATATAAATGAAATGAAACAATAATTCGTCAAATAACTAAAGTCACCAACATAGTGCAGAGAATCAGTACGCTGAAGTGGAATGGGCTGGCCACGTAGCTCGAACAACAGACGATCGCTGGAGTAAACTTACTCTGGAATGGAGACCAAGGCTGGGAAATCGGGGTGTAGGTCGACCTCCAACTAGGCGGGACGACGATCTCCGTTTAGTTGCGGGTCCATGTTGGGTGCGAGTAGCAGGAGATCGGTCATCTTGGCGTTCTATAGCTTTGTCCACATTGTGCCTTTTTTTGTTCAACAAGGGCATGCGTTATAGCGCTGTCAACAGTGAACGTGTGGCATGCCCGTGACGCGCGTCAAAATCCACCCGCGTTAAAAGAAAAGTGTCATAGCGCGCGCTACGATTTCAACGCGCGTTACTGGCATGCCTCACGTTCGCTGCGTCCATTACACGTCACGCAAGCGACAGTCAATTCCGTCTATCATGAATTATGTTTGACTGATGGTGACTGATGGACTGACGAATGGTATTAGACGGTCACTCAATTCTCTTCAGTTTTACGTCAGTCAAAGCCAACATTTTCAAAGGTATACCGGTTCTATTTTTTTTCCAATTTTGTCAACACTCACTCAAAATTCGTGACTGATGGTTGCATGAAGCAAAAATCAAAACATCCAAATTTTCCTCAATCAGCTTCATGCAACCGCCAGTCACACTCTTACACGGTAGGTTACCCATCAGTCACAACTCACAGCCATGACTGTGTAAAACTGACAGCAAAACCTACCGTGTAATGGATGCCTAAGGCATGCCCTTGATGAACAGAAAAAGGCGCAATGTGGACAAAGCTATTGAGAGAGGCCTATGTCCCGCAGCGGACGAATATAGGCTGATATGATTATAAATGAGAAAGTGTTTGTCTATCTGTTAACCTCTTCACATTTATCCACTGAACCGAGTTTGATGAAATTTGGTGTGGAGATATTTTGAGATCCGGGAAAAGACATAGGGTACTTTTTATCCCTGAAAAATAACGTATATAAACCAATAATAAAATTAAATTAAGAAATTAAAAAAAAAAACCCCGCCAAACAACTTTAAAAAGTAATAAAATAATATTTACTGCCCTTAAGTTCAAATAATTCCTAACTTGTGTAAAGTAATATTTTAGTCCATAATTGTTGTCACGGTGTGTCGTGGGACCGCTAAGTAAACTACAACATTCAGCCGCCAAGTCGCTGACTATCTCGATTCAGTTCGTTATGAATTTATTGTGAAATCAAACATATCTACATTAGCGGTCCCCCGACACACCTTGACAACAATTATGGACTAAAATATTACTTTACACAAGTTTGGAATTATTTGAACTTAAAGGCAGTAAATATTATTTTATTACTTTTTAAAGTTGTTTGGCGGGGTTTTTTTTTTAATTTCTTAATTTAATTTTATTTCATACTTTTTAAACTTGTGTTGGTTAAAGTGCAGAATAATTCCTATCAACAGAATCATAAGTATTCTCATGATTACCATCTATCAATGTCCTTTTCGATGAGGCTGTTAATATGAGTCTAAACATGAAACCTCCCCTTTGGGTTCATACGAAGCTCGGTTCCTGTAGAATCCAGGTGATGCTGCAGCAGCAGCATGTAATATATATTTACTGTTTATCTACTTCTTACTAGTTGTCGCAATTAAAATGAGCCTAAACACGAAATCATCTACTCTAAGTTGGCGAGGAGTTGGATATCCTATTGATTATCAGGTGATGGTGCATCACCAGGCCAACTTTCCATTATTATGTGTATACGTATATTGTATATTCACAAATGTCACGAACTAGAATGAAATAAAAAACCCATCAAATGACTACAAGTTGCCATGTTTCATGAACCAGATAAACCCTGACTGTCCAGCACTGAGCAGGCTGATGATGATGAACTATAGCTAAGAACACTCTCGAACATGTCAGCTCTCAAACAAAAAAAAACTAGATCAAAATCGGTCCACCCGTTTGGATGCTACGATGCCACGAACATGAACCAGATAAACCCTGATTGTCCAGCGACCAGCACTGAGCAGGCTGATGATGATGAACTATAGCTAAGAACACTCTCGATCATGTCAGCTTTCAAACAAAAAAAACTAGATCAAAATCGGTCCACCCGTTTGGATGCTACGATGCCACGGACAGATACACACACAGACAAACAGACAGACAGACAGACAGACAGACACGTCAAACTTATAACACCCCTCTTTTTTGTCGGGGGTTAAAAATAGTAATAAAAATCAGCTAATCGTTTCATGAAACACTAAAAACCTGTAGGAGTGAAAGAGAAACCCTAGTTTCTTTTCGTTTGTCCCCATTTTGTAGTCCAACATAACTATAATAACCAACTAACTTTAATTTAGTACTAGCTGTTGCCCGCGACTTCGTCCGCGTGGACTTCAGTAATTTATAGCGCCCGGTGTCAACAAAATTGTTGTCAAAAGCTTTTTAAAACAAATCAAAATACTCAAAAACAGCTGTGCTGTGTGCATATAATATTTCATTATTTTAAATTAAACTTTATGTATGCCAAATTTTAAAGCTTATATTTTAGCCCCCCATTACACAACTTTACCCATAAACTTTAATTTATCATCAGCGACCACATAGCCTCTATGTGGTTGCTGTTTATCATTGATAGGCTTAAGGTTACGTCACTGCATAGATCAAGTACTGCGTAGTTATAAGAAACGTGTGTACTGCGTAACAATTGAAAGAATCGAAAAGTGTAATATGAGATGGTACCACCTCTTATAGAAACACATGAGCAAGCGATAGCGCGATGTAGACGACTCTTAGCGACATCTGTTATGAATTTTTGGAACTAACTTAATTTGTCAATAGATTCAAGACAGTTAAGTTTTCTATACAATATTATCATGTAATTTTTTAGTCATTTATGAGCTATCGGTCAGATTCTTTTTTGGCTCATTTATTTAAGTACTAATTTACTTTTATTTTTAGTCTTTTTAAACTTTATAAGTATAGTTGTTGCCCGCGACTACATCCACGTGGACGTTAGTTTATAGTGTATGGTGGTTCCCGTTTCCGTGGGAATGCCGTGATAAAATGTCCAAAATAAAATATTCTAATTAATTTTAAAATTAACTTAATAAATGTTCAAATAGCGCCATCTGTTGTCATATGATAAATCTAAAATAATAGAGTGCCGATATTTTTATTTGGTGGGAATTCCGAATTAGGATAGCTAGCTGCACTGAGAGACCAGACTGGTTTACAATACTTATTACTATTTTTATGTAATTTTATTTTTTATTAAATGTATTATGTAATATATTAAACGTCTTACATTTAGTAAAAATTAAAATTGCATAAAAATTCTCATACATATCCGTATTAAACATTCTTTAATACGGATGTCGGATAGGTATGAGCATGTTTAAACAATGTTAATATTGCGAATGAATAATAATAATAATATTTATGGACATTTAACACCACGTCAGTCTGGCTCCGTGCTAAGTGCCTACAGGACAGTTACAACAGCTTACAGGTGCCATACAACGGAATGGGGATTGTCCATTTTTTTTAAATTTTGCTCATTACAAAAACATTTCGAGGAATAAGGTCAGTGATCGTTTTTCTGTATATAGATGAAAAAAATACCCATTAGTTACTTATATTTTTGAACAAATATGTTTAACCTTAGTTTGACCTTCAATGGCGTTAAATTAGCAATAAATTCGACCAGCATTACTTTTCGAACTTTTGGTAAGCTTCTCGTATCTGCTTTCACATAATGATAACTTGCATTTGACGAACCGGCCATTATAAATAAGATTGAAAGGAAAAAAAAAACATACTGCAGAGGTCTTTTGGCCGCTGATGATGACGTCAGAGCGAAACTTTAAAAATTTATTGAGAAAAAACTAGCCAATGAATTTCAAAATTATTTAATTTATATTCTTAAAATACCCTATTTTAACAAAAAAAAATTTAAAAGTACATGTGATTTTTTTTGGACAATGCCCATTATAGCTACATTTTAATACTTTTATAATATGCATAAAATATATTTAAGATTTTTGAAATCATTTTATATACTTAATATTTAATACAAATCCAAGACCCAGTAACATTGAAAACTTTTTGTTCCGTCGGCGGTACTCGAATCCAGGACCCCCGGGATGCCATCGGCAATAAAAACGACATCTGCTGTCACGTATAAGAACTACGATGTGAATTAATTTTCATCGATATTTTCATGGAAATAAGATATTTTTCCTCATCAAAATGTAGCCTATGTCCTTTCTCAGGCTCTAGAATATCTGTGTACAAAATTTCATTGCAATCGGTTCAGTAGTTTTGGCGTGAAAGGGAGACAGACAGACAGACAGAGATACTTTCGCATTTATAATATATTAGTATGGATAAACTAGATGACGTTCACAACTCCGTTGCGCCAAAATTCGTTTATCGCTTGAGAACCGTACGTTTCCGGGATAAAAAGTATCCTATGTCCTTTCTCGGGACTCCAAGTATCTCCATACCTCAGCAAAATCGATTCAGCAGTTTGGACATGAAGAGCTAACAGACATACACACTTCGTATTCACAATAATAGCATAGATACGCCGGTATTTAGGTAACAGACAGACAAACTGTCAGACACTTTCACATTTATAATATTAATCCTTCGATCGTGGATTCTTGGAAATCTATTGTTATTCTATTGTCGTTGCAGTCACCGGTGTCCTTATGGGGCTTGTTAGGTTGAACATACGCCGGTATTTAAGAGCCCGTGGTATCAAGGCATGCTGTAATATGACTACCCTAATGATATTATGATGATGGAGGGTCCAAGGTTAGCCAAAGGTTCAGTTTCATCAGCTGGGCGCGGCGGTGATGGTAAAGGAGAGGCTTTAAAGGTTAGTGCTAGGGACGGCGCACACAATTCTAGAAATTCAAAGACGAAAATATGCATTTTGTATTTTCTTGTCATCAAGCAAAGCTTAGCAACGCCAAATTTAAGAAGTATTCGTATAGTTCTTGCAATCTACGAGTGCGCGTTGCCCTTAGTTATGTGACCGTATATATATGTCGCAGCCAACTGGTTTAAATTGCCGATCACTCTAACAGCTAGCCCTTTGACTGAACAACGCCATTCAATCACACGGCTATGCGTCGTTTAGCCGACTTGTTGACTGCAACGTTCAACACTACAACTATACGACGCTAACTGGTTAAATGGCAAATTAATTAAGCTGACCATTAGTTTAGGTTTATTTAATAATAAACCTAAACTAATGGTCAGCTTAATTAATTTGCCATAAAAATTTATGCTGCTTATTATCAGTCAGATAATAAGCAGCATAAATTGTATTCTAACTCATTTTGAACACAATAATTGCAATTAATACCTTCGTGATGCATTTCATAATCCCGTAATTTCTCCTCGAAATTCGAATATTTGTTTTTTTTTTTATGCACTCGTATGTGCCCCCATAATTTCTGTCACTTTAATAACACTTGTAGCGTATATTTACGAAAAATATCTTAATACAATCACAAAACACCGGCTAGTTGAAGCCATATTGTAAACAAAACGCACCTAGCGCTGCGGTGGTGAGCGTATCTCACCACCGCAGCGCTAGGTGCGGTGGTGAGATACGCTATATAACTTAAAGTATCTCCATACCAAATTTCAGCAAAATTGGTTCAGCGGTTTAGGCGTGAAGATGAAACAGACAGACAGACACACTTTCGCATTTATAATAATATAAGTGTGGGTGTTAAACAAAAAACTACTTACTTACATAAAAATTGTTCTATACGTTTGGATGCTATGATGTCACAAACCCTAAAACCCATAGGGTCTAAACACACTACACAGGCTGAATTACGCCGGCGTAATTTACGTGGCCGAAATTACGTTCAGCCGCTTACGTCTGATGCGACGCACTATAAATTACGCGAAAAGCCGAGCGTAATTTCCGTTGCGGAACGCGCGCGTAATTGAGTATTTAAAATTCTCAGATGTAATGTGTGCGTTAACGCTTTAGAGTTAAGGTTGGATTTGCTATGTTCGGTTTTGATAATTCCGTTGCGTATAGTGTGTTGCTATACAAAACATCACGGCCGAATCGCTGCCGAACCTTACGCTCGACTCAGCTCGACAGAAATATATTCATTATAGTATTAAAATATAAAGATACTGTCTGTGTTGTAGTTATTAAAATCCTCCGAAACAATTGCTACACCACAAAAATATGACTTCAAAGTTCTAGTGTCCAAATGTGCGCCTAGACTAAGACCTTTATCCCACGCCTGTGTCTTCTACCTAGGTGTGGCTATGCGCTAGCCAACAATGACACAGCCTTTCACTATTACCTAGACCAGATCTGCTAAAGGCTACTAGGTCAGGGACGACCTAGCTTTTACTTACTTGAAGGCTTCTATACATAACACTATTACCATCGAAACACAGTGTTAATAACCCTCCCGGCAGTCGGGTAAAAAATAAAGTTAACAAAATCGCCCTGAAATTAGGGTTCCGTAACAAAAGGTTAAAAAACGGGACCCTATTTAATACTAAGAATTCTTTGTTCTGAAATTTTCGCAGATTGTGTATTTCTGTTGCCGCTATAACAATTAACAACAAAATATACCAAAAAAATAAATTCAATATTTAGGGGGCTCCCGTGTAACAAACGTGTTTTTTTTTGGCCTTTTTTGCTCGATAGTAAGTAGTCATTTAACATTTTTACAAAATCCTCAATAATTGTATAATTATGCACTTTAATAATTACTTAATGGTAAAATTAAAATTTTATTGTTAGATTCCCATATAAAAAACACAATTTATGGCCTATTTTTGCTCTATAGTGGTACGGAACCCTTCGTGTGTGAGTCCTACTCGCACTTGGCCGATTATTATCACTGAATTATGTACGGTATCCGTCAGATTTTATTTACTTTGCATCTTACAAAGCGCCTCTTTAATGACATTGATGCGAAACGTAAAAAGATGTTCTCAAGACGCTCTAGGTATCGTTTTAAATCTAGATTTAGCGTTTGTGGCGTGCCCACTACACTTCCATTTCCTAGACTTGAGGGCTAAATCTACGTTTAAACCTTTTCTGCCAACTTGACCCACTTTTTAGGAGCTGGTTGAAGGTATAAGCGGTAGCGATTACTTAAAATGGCGTTTTAGAAGGAGGTTCTTTGTCCGGAACTATAACTAGCTAAAAGCCGGCTTGCGTCATCACACCATGACTAACTGATGATAAGAAAACACAATTATGAATAAAAATACTATGTTAAAGCACAAATCAATAGCTGGGATAGTTTTTCCGTAAATTGTACCACAAAATGTAATGTCTAATGATTGTGGGGATATACTAGGACTCGCTTCGCTCGCCCTGATAGTATTTTAGACTCTATAATATCATCTATATCTCTCGTTCTTCGTATGAATGATAATATTATTATTATTAAAGATATGCTACGTTATTTCAGCTATGGCTTCAGCCCCCTTTAAACAAAATAATCATGATCAGTGAAACCTTTGTCAAAGAAAAACACTGAACTTGTGAGGATGGCAAACGTTAGTTTTATATCGAGAATAAGGCTTCGTTCAAACCTACGCGACCAAGCGACTGCGAAGCGGGAGCGTCAAGTTACGTCAAGTTGTCAAATGTGTGTTTTGTATTGACGCTCTCGCTTCGCAGTCACTTGGTCGCGTAGGTTTGAACGAAGCATAATGGAAATATTCGAATGATCTGAATAAAATATTGTAAATTGCATCCAATATTGAAAAGCTCTCTAAGGGTTTAAAATTTCGGCTTGACTTCGACCGAAAATTGCGGTGATACGAGTAGAAGATTGATTAAAATTTATTTTGCATAAAAATCATATTGTTGAAACAATACTTAATAATGAATACAATAATCTAGTACTTTTTTGTTGAATTCGAACTACTAAGTATTTGTAAGTGTTGGTTTGCTTTCCTTTACTTATCCATGTTGTACCTCGCTAATCGCTATCGCTTATACTTTGCGCCATCTCAAGAGTGGCAAAATCCAAAACTTGTTAAGGTTGACTGTAAAACTTTGCTTTTACTTTAGATTTATTAGTACACTTTAGAGTTGCTATAAAAATTTAACTAATGTACCTACATTTTGTCAAAGAAACTAGGCATATAAATTATCTTAGGGTCAGTGCCCACTGCAACATGAGATGCATTTCTAAATTTGTATGATAAAACGAATTTTGGCGTACGGAGTTACGGGCGTTATCTAGTAAAAATAAAATAAGATGGCACCAGCGGTCATCTACCTTTTTAGTCTAGGAGCGATGAGAAAACTGCTCACACTGCATTATGTTAAACTAGCTGACCCGACAGACGTTGTCCTGTCTTAAAGATGATTATTTAATTCAAATTGGTATAATTAAGAAAACAATAGATTAAAATTAGTATCTTCATGCCAAATTTAATCAAAATAGATATAAATAGTTTAAGCAAAAATCATAAAAGTTTATTGTGCAGGAACCGTACATTTTCCGGGACTAAAAGTATCCCTTGTCCTTTCCCGAGACTCAAAGTATCTCCATACCGAATTTCATAAAAATAGACTGAAATAGAAAAGTTTATTGTGCGGTAACCGTACATTTTTCCGGGACCAAAAGTATCCCATGTCCTTTCCCGAGAGTCAAAGTATCTCCATACCAAAATTCATAAAAATCGATTGAACATTTTACGCGCAAATCATAAATGTATATTGTGCAGTAACCGTACATTTTTCTGGAACAAAATGTATCCTATGTCCTTTTCCTGGTTCTAAGCTACCTGTCCACCAATTTTCAGCCAAATCGGTTTATCCGTTCTTGAGTTATAAGTAGTGTAACTAACACCACTTTCTTTTATATATATATAATATAGATTATAAAAACAAAAAAAATCCTATAATATAAAGACACAGAATATTATAGATTCATCAGAAAACATCTTGGTAACTCTAGATCTATACTAATATTATAAATGCAAAAGTATCTCTGTCTGTCTGTCTCGCTTTCACGCCAAAACTACTGAACCGATTGTAATGAAATTTTGTACACAGATAGTCTAAAGTCTGAGAAAGGACATAGGCTACTTTTTAACTAGACAAAGGGGTTGTAAGGGGGTGAAAATGCGTAAAATTTGTTCAAATTAAGTTAGTTCCAAAAATTCATAATAGATGGCGCTGTTTGGCTCCTACATCGCGCTATTGCTTACTTAACTTACACAAACGTATTTCTATAAGAAGTGGTATCATCTTATATTGGAATTTTGATTGTTATAATGTACTCATTTACGTTATTAAATAACTCAGTACTTTATCTATGCAGTGACGTAACCTTAAACCTATCGGCTATCAAATAGTTTATATGGATAAAGTTGTGTAATTGGGGGGCTAAATATACTTTAAAATTTGGCATAAGTAAGTAAAGTTTACTTAATTTAAAAAAATGAAATAAGTTGTGTGCACACTGCACAGCTGTTTTTGGATGTTTTGATTTATGGGGTACCAGGATTGTTTTATAAAAGCTTTTGACACCAATTTTGTTGAAATCGCGCGCTATAAACTGAAGTCCACGCGGACGAAGTCGCGGGCAACAGCTAGTTGATAATAATTACTAACTTTCGAGTTCAAAGTAATTATTTACTGCATATTCAGTTTGAAAAGAGTATGCAAAATGCGATATCGCCCTTACACTAGTAACATCTGTCACTTCATTGTATGGAATTTTGTATGGAAAACTTTGAAATATCACAAAAGTTTTTGGGGGTCAATGACCGATACCACCTGGTTTTGGCATTACGAGAACAGTATTTGTCGAGTTTCGAGTGAGTTCGCCTAGTAGTGTCGGGCGCTAAGCTGCGAGACGTTGTCACAAGACGTGTCCAAGATAGAGGATTTGTCTCGAGACTGTGTATTATCTAGTTATAAACGTTTAATTACTTTGCGATCTAGTTCAGAATTAATTTCTCAAGTGTTTGCTAAACTACGGAATAGTATAATATGAAAATAACAAAAAAAATTAAGGGCCTGTTTCACCGCTTCCTGATAAGGTGCCCGATAGGCTTATTCGACAAATTCTCCATACTCTATGTGTCAAGTTAAGTGGTGGATAGCCTTATCAGGAAGCGGTGAAACAGGCCCTAAGTATAGTGTTTTAGACAAGATATTTATCGAGTTTCGAGTGAGTTCCCTAGTAGTGTCAGGCGCTAAGCTGCGAGACGTTGTCACAAGTGTGAAGACGTGTCCAAGCTAGAGGATTTGTTCCGAGATTGTGCATTATCGAGTTGTAGACGTTGAATTACTTTGCGATCGAGTTCAGTGCAAGTTTCTCAAGTATTTGCTAAACTACAGAATCGTAAAATATTAAATTACAAAAAAAAGAAATATCGAGCTGCATACATGTTTTCATTATTTTAAAGCCTTTTCACGTTAATTTAACTACAAAATAGCAAGAAACAAAACATAAACCAACCAAACGCATGTCTTAAACTGTCATCTTGACATTTCTTTTGTCTATGTTTTCGTTCCGCCATGACAAGGCTTGAACGGGTTTTAAGAAGTTAAACTTCGGACTTTGGACGTTCAGAAGATAAATCTCGGATTTGCTGTGAACGCGTTCAGTTTATGTTGGTTAAATGCAATTCGGTGTTATAATCGCGATTATACGCTTAGAACCGGTTCAGTGTGCTTTGAACGCGGTGTATTTCTTTGGTGAAATTGCCCCTCACTCACTCAAAAGTCGATAAATATCTCGATATCGAGTTTCGAGTGAGTGTCTGTAGTAGTGTCGGGCGCTAAGCTGCGAGACGTTGTCACAAGTGTCCGAGCGAGAGGATTTGTCTCGAGATTGTGTATTATCGAGTTGTCTCCGTGAAATATTATTAATCCGTTTGTTTTGGCGCTGTCTTTGCTGTCTTTTAGACAAGATTATGATTTTATCTTAGTTGACTTATAAACTTAAACCAGTAGCACTAACGTTCAGAGAATATATTTTGAAAAAAAATTATTTTAAATAAAAAATGTTGAGTTTGAGTTTAAAATTTATATTTTTCTCTAGTATTGTTACTGAAAATGCCTGCTGCAGCTGTTGTAAGAACACTTAGGATCAATTCAGACCGCAACGCGACGAGGCGAGGCGAGGCGCGGTGCGGCATAAATTTGTATGGATTTGACAGATTTTAATTGCGTGAGACGTCTTGCGAATCTGTCAAATCCATATTTTAGAAAATATGCATCTAACTGTGCGTCCACATTTGTATCATTTGCGCGATCAGATCTCCGATCAGATCTCTGTCGCGATCATCGCGCCGTATCAAGTATGAGTATCATAGTGTGGACGCCTATTAGATCATTCTGCTGATCATGCGTCTATTTGATATGACAAGTATCAGATCGCGGTTAATAGATCGGGGCGTATCATGATACGCGTATCATTTTGATAGGCTTCGATGATACGCGACGGAGATCTGATCGGAGATCTGATCGCGCAAATTATACAAGTGTGGACGCACCGTAAGGTTCAATTCAGACCGCAACGCGACGAGGCGAGGCGAAACGCGGCGCAGAATAAATTAGTATGGATTTGACAGATTTCAGTTGCGTGAGACCAACGTGAGACGTCTTGCGAATCTGTCAATTCCATGTTTTAGAAATGCAGTAGCATCAAAAAGGGTGGAACGATTTTGATCAACTTTTTTTGTTCAAATTATAATATTATCACTTTTTGATTCAATTTTATCATTAGCAGCACGCTCAGAACTAGAAAGTGGGTTGATCGGTTACTGAACCGTTATACATAATATAATATAACAAATTAGTTATATTTTGACTAATTTTAAATTTATTTATTTAATTTGTAATTATTTACAACATCTAGTTGTGAATCAGCAGCTTTCGTGCCCCATTTCATGTAATAAGTGGTTGCGTATCGGAGTTTTAACTAAACAACTAAATACTGTAATTATAGTTCGCAACCCACTTTAGCGGATATAGACTTAGGTTGCGTAGATGTGGCGTGGGAGTGGAGGGAGTCCTGTGTTAGACAGATCCGGGATTTCCCTCCGTTATACGGCTGAAGGCGAACCGCAGGTGGTTTTAGTGAGTAAGAGTCTCACATACCCCCGGGGTACCCAACCCGGGGCACCCATGATGGGTTTCCCCTGCGATATCAAAAAAAAAAAAAAGATGTGGCGTGGGAACGCTTTAGTTTTCTAAGCGTTCCCTTACTTTTGGTGGAAGTCCGGTCCCTGAGGTAGACCGACCGGTCGTGGAGGGAGTCCCGTGTTTGTTAGATCCGGGACATCCCTCCTTTATAGGTGGTTTTAGTGAGTAGGAGTCTCACATACCCCCGGGGTGCTTCAGCCTACTGAGGCACATACCCAACCCGGGGGAACAATGATGGATTTTCCCTGCGTATCAAAAAAAAGATGTGGCGTTGTATGTTGCAACTATACTATTTCCTATCTATCAATATTAGTCTGTGTCTTAATATGGAATATGTTGCGAGCATTTTTCTTAAAAACCCCTAGAGTAGATAGGTCAAAGACCGCTGGTGCCATCATTAAACTTTGCCTATATATTATGTCGGCGTCTTTTCTTTAATTTCTTGTCGAAACATCCGTGTAGGATTATGTCGATCAACACAAAATTATACATACCTACTATAAATATATGAAAGTGTGTCTGTCTGTTACCTCGTCACACCCAAACCGCTAAACTGATTTTACTGAAATTCGTTATAGAGATCCTTTGAAAGGAAAATACATATAATATATTCCCGCGCGATAAACTAGATTTTGAAGCAACGGAGTTGCGGGCGTCATCTATTTTTAACCGACTTCCAAAAAACGAGGAGGTTATATGTTCGGCTGTGGATATATATATATTTTTTTTATTATATTTTTTTTGCCAAAATATTGAAAATCCCTTCTTGAAATGTTTTTCGGATGTCTATTTCTGCTTAAGTCTGTAGCTTTTGATCGATCGAGTCTACATAAACACCGTATTTGTAAACACTGCCGTGCGTTAGGCTTTTCTATTATAAACCTAGATTACCTAGATCGGAACTTACTTCATAAATCTAGACTTATGGTATAAGTTTGGCTAGGCTTAAAAGCCAACTTTGTGTAACAATACAATTTATTTTCTAGTTACTAGTGTATTATATATCGTAGGCAGATTGTATAATCCGCTGTATTACGTTACGGCTAGCTGTTTTAAAAAACAGGGCAGTTTTGTAATGCGGCGGTATAACGATTAGCCGGATTGAATGCAGCTGAATGAAAAATCGCCGGAATGTATTCGGCGCTATACGTTATTCAAAACGGCTAGCCATAATGTAATAAAGCGAAAGATTAGTCACCTCTTTGACAGTTTTTAGGAGAGTTACGTTTTATCGAGATTTTTTTTGTACTATCTATACTGTACTCGGCGAAACATGGCGGTAGCGGTCATTGACTCCCTGTCAAAAACTTGTCATTTTCTATACAAACGCGCGATTGACAATGAAGTGATGTTCCTAATTCATTATCAATCGCGTTTTATATATAGAAAATGACAATTTTTTGACAGGGGGTCAATGACCGCTGCCGCCGTGTTTCGCCGAGTACAGTATAGATGACGCCCGCAACTCTGCAAAAATTTATTTATCGAGAGGGAACCGTACATTAAGCCGTCATCAATCAAAATAATTTATTCACATAAGTCACAAACAAAATAACTTACATAGGTCACACATTAATATTTCCATTTCCGGGACTCAAACTATCTTCATCACAAAATTCATCAAAATCGGCTTAGCGGTTTAAGCGTGAAGTGGTAAAAGGCAGACATTACACTTCTGCACTTATAATAATAACCCGTCAAGCCCCATACGAGCACCGGTGATCGCGATAACAATAGAATACAATAGCATTTCCAAGAATTTCCGATCGAAGGATATAATATAGATATTATAGGTATACGAGGGCCTAAGTGGCATGCTTCAGCACGAATGGGTAGGATAGAAAACCGCTTGAGTCGCTTGTTTTGTCACAGGTGGTTTGTCTTTTCTTGAAGTTGCACAGTTCTTCTCTATTTGTTCGTCGTACAACTTGGGAAATAAGTTTCTTTGCCACACTGAGTTCTCTCAAGCGCAGCATTAGCAATTTATCACTAGATCAGGACGCTTAGACGACTTGTGTTCGATAATTTTAACATCGAACTTACAATAAATGGGGATGTGGAATGCTGATGTACCTATCGTAAGCGCCATGACACTAATTTTTAACCGACTATGCCGAAGCCAAAGTAATGAGTATGGCAGACTATCCTTATCCACACTAAAATTAATTCGGTAATATATTAAATCCATACTAATTAATACGATAGTGGGTGTCTGTCTGTCTGTTATCTTATCACGCTTAAGATGTTTAGTGTGCGGGAACCGTACATTTTTCCGGGATAAGAAGAATACTTTATCCTTTCCCGGGACTTAAAATATCTCCAATCTCCATAACAAACTAAAGCACATTCGGTTCAGCGGTTAAGGCGTGAAGAGGTAACAGACGGACATACGCACTTTCACATATATAATATTAAATAATATAATAGTATTGTTATGAATAATTAGTAAGGATAAATAAATTTAGCTTATTTTAGGTAACAATATCTTGTTCATTAGCTACTTTATGTACAGGCGTGTAAGGACAGAGTATGCTCAGTGGCTCGTTGCATCGATTGTTAAATCATTATCGACCTAAGTTAAACTAACTACGGTATAATCACGAGAACAAGTGGTAATGCAGCTGATCCCGCAAATATTGTTTTAACATTCGCTGTGGGACATATCCCATAATTAAGATCTTTTGACTGAGCTATAAATTATATTTTTTAACCGACTTCCAAAAAGGAGTCCTCTATAACGGCACGGAACCCTTCGTTTGCGAGTCCGACTTGCACTTGGCCGATTTTTAAACTTGTGTAGGTTATAGTGCAGAATAAATCCTATCAACAGGATTATAATATCATCATGATTACCATCTATAAATGTCCTTTTTGATGAGGTCGTTAATATGAGCCCAAACACGAAACCTCCAGTCTCCACTTTGAGTACATACGGAGCTCGGCTCCTATAGAATCCAGGTGATAAACTGTTTATCCACGTATTACTGGTTATCGAAATTAAAATGAGTCCAAACACGAAACCTCTGCTCTAAGTTGGCGAGGAGTTGGATATCCCATTGATCACCAGGTGATGCTGCAGCACCAGGTCAACTTCCCATTATTATGTGTATATGTATATTGTATATTCATAAATATCACGAACTAGAATGAAATATAAAACCCATTAAACAACTGCAAGTTGCTAACGGCCTATCGTGAACCAGATAAACCCTGATTGTCCAGCACTGAGTAGGCTGATGATGATGAATTATAGCTGAGAACACTCTCGATCGTGTCAGCTTTTAAACAAAAAAACTAGATCAAAATCGGTCCATCCGTTTGGATGCTACGATGCCACAGACAGATACACACACAGACAAACAGACAGACAGACAGACAGACAGACAGACAGGCACGTCAAACTTATAACACTAGGTACTTAAAAAAAGTACAAACATGATTACAAAGAATCCACCCAAAAAAAGTTTTTCAATAGGGCATAAATTATTTAAGCTGTTTTAGTTTTAGTGTGTGATAACAGATGGCGCTGTGTGAACGCTAGATGGCGCTGTCACTATTCCTAATGTGGGCCTATATTATAATAATATAAGCTCGTCAGTGCTGTTACGCCAGTTGCAATTCTCTTTAAAAAAAAAAATGGTTGCCTGTAAAGTCGGTTTTACGGGCGAAGATTTTACGTGACAACGTGTGGGAGAGAGACGCAAGGCATTCGGCGGGCCTCTCTCTCGTTCGGTGACTCATCGTAACGTTACCGAGCGTTACACTTTTTCATAAGTGACTCCCAGCCGCAACCTAATTTAAGACGTTGTCACGTCAATATTCATCTAATTTTTGCGATTCCTGGATAATTTTCCAGGAATCTCAATTCTCAGCAACAACTCCATATTCTATGTAGTAGCGTCGGACGTACCACTTACCAGTATTTTCCAAATATAAATTGACGCCTTGATAGTTTTGGCTGCAGCGATATCGATTTTTTTGACTAAAGCTAAGAAACTCTTCAATGGTCAGTATTCATCATATTATATTGTGAATTACCCATAGCATAACACGACTGGTCTACTTTTTAACCGACTTCCAAAAAGGAGGAGTTTATATTTTATGTTCGGCTATTTTTAGGGTTCCGTACCTCAAATGGAAAAAACGGAACCCTTATAGGATCACTTTGTTGTCCGTCTGTCCGTCCGTCTGTCAAGACCCTTTTTCTCAGGAACGCGTGGAGGTATGAAGCTGAAATTTATATCAATTACTCAGGTCTACTGTCCCTTGAAGCTGTGAAAAAATCAAACTTCTAAGCCAACGCAATCAAAAGATACAGCCGTTTATGCCGCAAATTTTCGACACTTGCAAGGGAATCAAAACCTACAGGGTGCTTCCCGTGAACTCAGAATCTTGAAATTTGGTACGAAGCAACGTCTTATAGCATAGATAAAGGAAAAATTACGAAAACCATAAATTTTTAGTTACATCACATAATATATTTTTTTTTTATAATTTTAAACTTACTACCCATTTCCTCATAAACGCGTAGAGGTATTAAATTGAAATTCATACCAAATACTCAGGTCTATAATACTTTTAAGCTGTAACAAAATCAAACTTCTATGTTAACGCAATCAAAAGAAACAGCAATTTAAGCTGCATATTTTGAAACTCGCAAGTACTCGCAAGGGAATCAAAACCTAAAGGGTACTTCCAGTCGACCTAGAATCTTGAAATTTGGCATGAAGCAACGTTTTATAGCACACATAAAGGAAAAATTCCGAAAACCTTAAATTTTTTGTTACATTACAAAATATATATTTTTTAATAAATATAAATTTATTACTTTTTTCCTCATGAACGCCTAGAGCTATCAAGTTGAAATTCATATCAAACGAACTTTGTAAACCTTGCAGGTTTGTACGGAACCCTCGGTGCGCGAGTCCGACTCGCACTTGGCCGGTTTTTTTGTATGTCAACGATTACTCCGCCATTTGTGAACCGATTTTCAAAATTTTTCTTTTGTTGTATAGGGTTCGACCCCAATTTGGTACCATGTTTACAAAAGTGGTGACCTGATGATGGGATCCATGAGTAATCGAGGGAACTCCTCAAAATTTATATGGAAACATAATATAGTGATTTTGATTTTATGAGAAGGATCCTAGGCATATTATGCTACCAAAAAGTAAGATTTTTCCCCAAGGCATGCTATGGTTCCGACTTCCGAAGATACTAAGAGAACTCCGGATTCCTTATAGATACAAGTTTGGGACTTTCGGCGATGATTTAAGAACTGAAAGCATATTATGCTACTATGCAAATTACACTCATCATCCTCATCATCATCATAATTATCACTTCCATCACACGATGCATCGTTATGAGTTATGAGCCTATTATTGGTACTTTTCATAGTCTTTTCGATCGAGACTCGTCGATTGATTTTGAAAATTATATTAATGTTGCCACAAATATAATTAATGATTTAAACTTGGTGCTGCGGTTACCAAGTTGGCAATTTGATTGGGACAAATAAAGTTCTATTATTGAAGCTTAAGGCCGTCCCCCAAGCAAACGACATTTGCCGCGTTGCCGAGATCGCGCCAAAACCCTATTATTTTTACTTAACTTAGTTCAAAATTGTCCTAATAACAATTTTTACGGCGAATATGTAGTTTATGATATTGTCGATATATTGGCGTGTGTTTCAAATAAAAGTAATTTGTAAATCCTAAGGAGATGCTGAATGTATGCTCGAATTTTAACAAATTGGTATGACTTTAGAAGCTGATATCATGAGTATAATAAACAAAAATTTAAATTTAAAACGGCGAAAGGAATGTTGATATACTGAAGATTATTGCTGTATTTTTATTATAACTTTGTAGCTTTCAGGTTATGAGTTTATAAGGTTTTAAATACGGTCAATTATGGAATCTCCGGACGGAACGCCCTTAAAGTAGTTTAAGCATATTTTACTATGTTCACGGCCCAGCATACCCTTGAGGTGTGCGATCGTTGGGCCGTGCAGCGCCGCGATCTCGTGGCGGTGCTAGGTGGAGACCTCTCACTCCAGAGCATGGTGCGCTGCATGCTCGAGAGTGACGAGGCTTGGCAGGCGGCGGTCTCTTTCTGCGAACTAGTTATGTCGCAGAAAGAGGCCACGGAGCGGGACAGAGAGAACGATCCCACCTCTCTGCCGCTCCGCCGGCGTAGGACGGGAGTGCGGAGGCGTCGCTACGCGAACCTCCTAACTTCTGTCTAACGGGGCTCCGGGTCAGGATGGGAACCTGCCCGGCTTTGTCAGTCCCGGCGCCGAGGGGAATGCTTTAGTTCGCCTAAGCGTTCCCTTACTTTGGTGGAAGTCCGGTCCGTTAGACCGGCCAGTCGTGGTGGGAGTCCTGTGTTTGGTAGATCCGGGATTTCCCTCCGTTTTACGGCTGAAGGCGAACCGCAGGTGGTTTTAGTGAGTAAGAGTCTCACATACCCCCGGGGTACCCAACCCGGCGCACCCATGATGGGTTTCCCCTGCGACATCAAAAAAAAATAAATATATTTTACTATGTTAAGCTGATGAGTTTTCGTGCGGAAGTTTTATAATACAACGAAAGTCAATGAACCAGAACTCTAGAGCCTTTAGAGATAGACGTTTGAACATTTCAGCTCTGCTTGATGAACTCTAAGTATATACAGGGGTATATGCTTGGAGTTCTTTAAGAAATTCTAAAGTGGTAGTGAACTCAGATAATAAGTTTTCATAATATGAAAGTTTGGGGGTTTCATCGTTGTTTTAAGAACTGAAAGTATGTTACTATGTAAATTCTATTCATGATAATTCAGTTATAATATTATAGTCAATAAGTAATAAACTATTAGCTGATATGACCGAGCTTCGCTCGGTATGAAAAAAATTCAAAAAACACACATAAAATGACATTTTATGAAAATGATTCCTAGCTAGATCGATTTATCGCCCCCGAAACCCCCTATAGACTAAATTTTATGAAAATCGTTGGAGCCGATTCCGAGATTACAATTATATATATACATATATATTTATATACAAGAATTGCTCGTTTAAAGATATAAGATAACAACGCATTATAGTACCAATTTCATGATAGTTGAGTGCGTATTAGATTAACAGATCTGTAAATTGTAATGCATAATATTTATAGTAGTAAGTAGGGTATGGCTCGACATGGCTTTTGAGACATAGCATAAAACTTTTTTGAAAACTGCCTGAGTAAAGTAGTTGTGATAGTTTCATACCTAAATCCTATATGTCTACAACGGACAGCTTATTCATGTTTACCGGTAAATAACTAAAAAGAGTGAAATTATAATTTTTAACAAAAAATTAAAACCGACTTCCAAGATAAAAACAATAATAATAATATTATGAACTAAAAAGTATTAAATAATTTTTACTCTTTAATAGTGCCTCTTTCAGAATTCCTCTAAATCTCAACTATTATTTATCGGGTAATAGGAGAGGGTAGGGATGGGAAGGGAAGGGAATAGGCGAGGGTAGGAAAGGGAATAGGGTAGGGGATTGGGCCTCCGGTAAACTCACTCACTCGGCGAAACACTGCGCAAGCGCTGTTTCACGCCGGTTTTCTGTGAGAACATGGTATTTCTCCGGTCGAGCCGGCTCATTCGTGCTGAAGCATGGCTTTCCCACTTAGAAAATCTCGGTAGAGAAGGAATATAGATTACAATTTACAACAAAAGTCCAAACAAAACTTCATTTTAAATGTCACTTAACTGTGTTATTCAGTGCCTCGTTACTTTATTTATGATATAGATTTTCGGCACCAAAATTAACTGTTGTATTGTTTAAAATGTAAATTAACTATTGTATTGTACAAACTGTCAACAAGGCCATGAAATTAACAAAGTAAATGGAATGGGATACATCAGTCAAAAGGTGGAAGCGAAAAGTTGTGAAGTTTGTAACAAACTAATTTAAGGGGTGAGTTGGATATCGTGCGAGTTTGTGAGTTATAATTGAGGTACTGTGGCGAGATGAAATTGTGGCAAAATCTGCTGAACAGATTTGGATGAAATTGTAAACGGGTAGAGTCTATGACTGTATTATAATTTATAGTTTTTGTGTTACAACAGTTTATTTGGTGTTTCGTCTTTACGCGCAAAATAAAATTCCCGAAACTGTCTATTTTGCTGCGATAATAATAGTATTTTAAAAAGATAAAACCGACTTCAAATTTTTGAACGTAATTAAGAATTAAAATTCCCTATCTCAAAAACTACTTAACTGATTTTGATGAAACTTGCAGCATTCCCTAAGTTGAACAATACCTATTTAGTACAATGAAAAAAGAATCACTAAAATCGGACTTGTGGTTGCGGAGATATGCGTGCACAAACATAAAAACATACATACATACATACTTATTACATACATACACTTTTGAAATTTGGCACATTTGTTCAGAAGCTGTTATAGATCAACATATACAAAAACTGGGCAGTTCTCTAAATATTACATACATACGCGTCGAATTGATAACCTCCTTTTTTTGAAGTCGGTTATAAAGAAGCCTCCTGCCCCGTTGCTTACTCTGTATCTGTGCAGAATTGCATTAAAATTACTCCAGTGGTTCACGCGTGATACTATGGACAAGGAAATTAGGAATTATTTTTAGGGTCCCACTACCATTTATAACTTTTGAACTGGTCAATGATCCCGTGTTGAATTAACGCTTAAACTATATATTTTTTTGTTTTTATTAAATAAGGGGGCAAACGAGCAAACGGGACACCTGATGGTAAGCAACTACCGTCGCCCATCGACACTCGCAACATCAAAAGAGATGCAGGTGCGTTGCCGGCCTTTTAAGAGGGAATACACTCTTTTCTTGAAGGTTTGCAGGTCGTATAGGTCCGGAAATACTGCTGGTGACAGTTCGTTCTAGAGTTTTACTGTATTGCGCGGCAGAAAGTTACGCGAAAAACGCACTGTGGAAGACTGCCACTCATCAAGGTGATGAAGATGCAATGGTATGTTTTTCGCGTGGGACGATGGCGAAAAGTTGCAGGTGGCATGATTCCGAACAATTCCGAACCGATAGAGGATGCAGAGTGAAGCTACATCTCGGCGCAATTCCAAGGGGTCCAAGCTGCTTGAAACACTATGGAAGTCAACAAATCGAGCGGCCCTTCGTTGGATACGATCCAGAGCGAGCAGTTGGTATTTTGGCGCCCCTTCCCAGAGATGAGAATAATATTCCATATGAGGCCGAACCTGCGCCTTGTAGAGTTGTAGGCGTTGGTCTATACTGAAGTACTGTCTCGCTCTGTTAAGAACACCAAGCTTCTTCGAGGCTAATTTGGCCTTACCCTCTAGAATCTAGATGATATCGGAACTGGACTTCGCTCGATATGTTGACGCCAAGTATCTCAATGCTAGAGGAGATGGTTAAAAATTTGCCCTCGAAACGAGGATATACGACCATTGGTGACTTTTTAGTGGTGAACGCGCAGACTTGTGTCTTGGCGGGGTTGAATTGGACCAAGTTACGTCTACCGTATAGGTATTACTTGTTTTACATAAAATCTCGATACTAATATTATCTTTTTAATAGGTCAATGACTTGTGCCTCGTACCACCGCTTCGACTATAGCATAAAATTTATTCTAAGCACTTTAGTTCGCGACTGCACATTACATTATAAGCAAATTTGTATTCCGGACACTGTTTGAGATTAGTATGTGCTGTGTGTATGTGTGTGTTAGTGTGCATGTGTTGTCGCTAACGACTTAAAACTTCTCAGATTGGGTTAGTCGTTGTTTTAAATCCGTTTAGTCCTGAGTTTAGCCACAGTCAAATAAACGGGAGTTAGCATTATTGTAGTACCACAGTTCTATGTCGCCTGCGACTCCGTTGCGACAAAACTCGACGTTTATCGAGCGGTAACTGTAGCGGTTTTCCCGGGATAGAAAGTATTACCGTATGTCCTTTCCCGGGACTCAAAGTCTCTCCATACCGAACAACAAAATCAGTTTAGGGGTTTGGTTTGGATAACAGACAGACAGACAAAAAGATACACTTTTGCATTTTATTAAGTATGGATATAATAATAGCTCCCACACCAGTTTCGGTGACGGTGGCTGGTTTCATTGAAACCAGGCCAGCTACGCAGGAGTAATTTTATAGTGCCCAAGTGTGTGCGCAGTACACAAGAGCACTCTCTATTCCTTTACTCTCATAACCCAGTGGGACGGCAGACCGACACGACCGGCGAGAGATCAGGCGCAGGACCGACTTCTTACATGCCCATCCCACGCATACGAGTAGATCATCTTACTTGTCAGTTGTCAGACAATCAGGTGAACAGCCTGCATTGTCCTAAGTCTTAACCAAACTTGGAAATAACATGTTTCCAACGCGGGAATCGAACTCACAACCTCCGATTCAAGAGCAGCGCTCTATTACCACTAAACCACGGTGGCGTTACACTAAAAAAATATTAGGTACTTACTTTACACATGTTTAGAATTATTTCTACATCTTCTTGTCGAAACATCCGTACTATGACCAAAACAAAATTGTGTATTGCTTATATTTTCTGCCAAAATATTCAAAATCCCTTCTTGCAATGTTTTCCGGATGTCTATTTCTGCTTACGTCTGTAGCTTTTGATCGATCGAGTCTACATAAACACCGTATTAATTGTAAACACTGCCTTGCTTTAGGCTTTTCTATTATAAACCTAGATTACCTAGATCGGAACTTACTTCATAAATCAAGACTTAGGGTATAAGTTCGGCTGGGTTTAAAGCCAATTTTGTTTTATGTTTATGCCCGCTGTACACTCTCGCCGAGAACTCTCGGGCGAGAGTCTCGTGCGAGAGCCCCTTGCCCGAGTGGGATCATGTACATTCTCGCTTAGTTCAATCGCAGTTAAGAACTCAGACAAGATGGACGAAAACGACCATTCACCATTCACCATGCATCGAAAGATATCATTGTAATCCAAAGATTTATAATCATATTTAATTTTATTTCTCACAGATAATGACTCATAATGTCGTTTAATATTGTTATTTTTCTGTTCTACACTGTCCAACGGCGGGACTAGTACTGAAAGACGCGAGAGTATACAGTAGTGCGCTCGTTTTCCTCGCGAGACCTCGAGAGTCTCGGGCGCAAAATACCGACAACGGACCGAGAGGGTCCGAGACAGGCGAGACGAGGCGAGCGCACCCATTTACACTCTCGCACTCGGGCCGCCTCGCTGTGTCTCGGCGAGAGTGTACAGCCGGCTTAACAATTTATTTTCTGTTGTAATTACGCTGTTTTCTAAGCAATGACGTCATTGCAACGTACTAACGCGAAAAATTGCGTTTTATCGAGATTTGTATGAATGGATGACGCCTGTAACTTTGTTGCCCCAAAATACGTTTATCGCGCTGCTGGAACCGTACATTTTTCCGAGATATCCCTTCATCAATCAATCAATCAAAATAATTTATTCACATAAGTCACAAACAAAATAATTTACTCACATAGGTCACACATCTACTATTTCCTTTTCGGGTCTCAAACTATCTCCATACCAAAATTCATCAAAATCGGTTTAGCGGTTTAAGCCAGATGAGATAATAGACAGACACACCTTCGCATTTATAATATTAGTATGAATAATATATAGCTACGCTTGAACGCTTCAGCACGAATGGGTTGGATCGAAAACCGCTTGAGTCGCTTGTTTGGCACAGGTCATAGGTGGATTAACTTTTGCCTTTTCTTGGAGTTGCGGAGTTCTTCTCTATTTGTTAGTCGTACAACTTGGGAAATAAGTTTCTTTGCCACACTGTGTTCTCTCAAGCGTAGCATTAGCAATTCATCACTAGATCAGGACACATATTTTAGACAACTTTCATTCGATCATTTATCTATACTAATATTATAAATGCGAAAATATCTCTGTCTGTCTGTCTGTCTCGCTTTCACGTCAAAACTACTGAACCGATTGTTATGAAATTTTGTACACAGATAGTCTAAAGCCCGAGAAAGGACATAGGCTACTTTTTAACTGGAAAAAGGGGTTGTAAGGGGGTGAAAATGCGTAAATTTGTTCAAATTAAGTTAGTTCCAAAAATTCATAACAGATGGCGATAAGAGTCGCCTACATCTAGCTATCGCTTGCTCATAAGTTTTCTATAAGAGGTGGCACCATATTGAGTTAGGCTTTTCGATTTTTTCGATTGTTATACACATTATTGAATAAGTCACTACTCAGTAGGTACTTTATCTATACAGTGACGTAACCTTAAACCTACCAATGATAAATAGTTTATGGGTAAATAAGCTTTAAATTTGGTATACACAAAGTTTACTTAATTTAGAAAATGAAATATTATGTGCACTCTGCACTGCTGTTTTTGGGTATTTTGATTTAAAAAGCTTTTAAATTTGACACCAATTTTGTTGACACCGCGCGCTATAAACTGAAGTCCACGCAGACGAAGTCGCGGGCAACAGCTAGTATATTATATTCTGTGGTATGGGCTATGGCCACAGATCTCTATCTAGATCTTATTTCTGTGGCTATGGCTCATGGCTTTTGAGACATAGCATAAAACTTTTTTGAAAGTTGCCTGAGTATAGTAGTTGTGATGGTTCCGTACCTAAATCCTACCTATATTATTTCTACTGCAACGGACAGCTTATATTTATGTTTACCGGTAAATAACTAAAAAGAGTGAAATTATTATTTTTAACAATAACGGTTGTCTGTAAAGTCGGTTTACTGACGATAGTTGAACGTGACAACGTACCTCTTCTCGCTCGTTCCGCGCTCTCGCTTGCACTTCAAGCCTTAAATGGAACGCCTCAGAGCGAAGTAACGCTGCATGAGTCATGTTTTTTCGTGCGTGCAGCCGGCTCAATCGAATTATAAGACGTTGTCACGTCAAAACTCATTTTCCCGACTGTACATTTCTGCTAAACAACTCATTTCCCCGACTGTACATTTCTGCTTAGCACAATTTTCCCCGACTGTACATTTCTGCTAAACAACTCATTTCCCCGACTGTACATTTCTGCTTAGCACTATTTTCCCCGACTGTACGGTGCTCTGTGCGGTGTACTGACGATAGTTGAACGTGACAACGTCATAGCCTTAAATGGAACGCCTCAGAGCGAGGTAACGCCGCATATTGCGTCATGTTTTTTCGTGCGCGCAGTCGGCCATCGAATTATAAGACGTTCTCACGTCAAAAATTAAAAGTTAAAACTCACCTCCAAGGTAAAAACAATATAATAATAACATAAACTAAAAAGTATTAAATAATTTTGTCCCGATTGCGCCAAAATTCGTTTATCGCGCAAACCGTACATTTCACCGGCTTAAAAACATCATAACATCTTGCTCCTAGTCATTTCCCGGTACACCAAGTATTTTCATACCAAAACATTATAAACAAAAACAAATACGATTTTAAATTATTGCAATAAAAACAAAATTTACTTCCGTATTATTTATTCTTCCATCACCAAAATCCATTGACAAGACAAAACAATGAAAAACAAAAACATGACCAAACAAAGATTAATCGAATAGAATATCAATTTATCAGATTTTATCGAGTTTTAATATCGATCCCCTTATCGGGGCTTATGGTGTAAGATTACCAATGATTTAAGAGACCAATGGGAATGGGACAAAATATTGCCTTTGTTTTTAGGGTTCCGTACCCAAAGGGTAAAAACGGGACCCTATTCATGAGACCTCGATGTCTGTCTATCCGTCTGTCTGTCTCCAGGCTGTATCTCAAGAACCGCTATAGCTAGAGTTCTGAAATTTTCACAGATTATGTATTTCCGGTGCCGATATAACAACAAATACTAATATTAAAATAAAATTAAGGGATAGGCACTAATGGCAGACACTTTAAGGAAACATGAAACATTTGAATGTTATAAAATATATATTTATTTTTAAAGGATTGATTATTTCTTCCATGTCTTCAGTAACTCTTGCAAAATAAAACTATTATAATTATTCTCTGACAAATCAATTAAAAAATATATTATTGGTCTTTTTGTAAACTTAGTCATAAGAGCTAATAGATGACATCACAAAAAACGAACATCACTAATAGTAGACACAAATATGAACTAATAGTTGACGTAGAACATTACATTACATTTTACATTTTTCCTATTATTAGGTCTTTATTTGCAGTTTTTCAAAAGATTTCATATTAGTACTTCATCATAGTAACTACATGCATCAGAAATATTATCCACGTTGTCTCCAGATTCTATTCATTCTTCTTTCATGCTGAAACTATAATCCTTTTATTTTAATTTTTCATATTTTTTTCCTAGCAAATTTATTTTCAGTCTTTAGTCTCCATGCTTCTTTTGCCTCTTCTTTTTTCTTCTTTCTTTTCTCAGCTCTCTTTTTTTTTCTTTTTACTGCTAAAAAACTAAAGCAATCGATTTTTAGATCAGTACACAAACACGAATTTCGCGTCGTGGCTGTTTTTAAATGCTCAGAACGCGTCATGGCTTTTCTCGATAACCACAACGCGTTGTGGTCGAATAGCACGACAGCCACGATGCGAATTTCGCGTCGTGGCCGTTTTACTATAACCACAACACGTTGTGAGCCATTTTTTCGCTCAGTGAACGTTTTCGGTCTTTGAGCGTAACATATACAACATGACCATTAATCCAATGAAATCAATAGAAATTACAAAAAATCAAATAAATGTATTCAAAACTTACGTGCAAAATTTCGCCTTCCTTAACCAATTTGCTAAGAAATTGTCGAGCGCGTGTTGACGCGGTCACATTATTTACGAAAACTGATCCCATTTTAAAATTTTGTTCCCGAAGGCGTCCCTAATATATTTTTTCAATTCAACAGATAGCTTGAGAAGCTTATAAAATTTACAGTGGAGAGAAAGAATTAGAGTAATTCTTATTTTTATGGTATTTTTGTCATAAGTGTCATCTTTTAGTTCCGTGTCTAGCATTAGGTCTTTTCCCCTAAATATTTAAAGGGGGCTCCCATACAACAAACGTGATTTTTTTGGTGTTTTTTACTTGTAATCAATAATGTTAAGAGGTAGGCACTTGAAACTTTCACGAAGGCCTTAAATATAATTGTACTTTAATAATTAATAATAATATTTAAATAAAATAAAAATTAAGGTGGGCTCCCATACAAAAAACACAATTTTTGGCCTATTTTCGCTCTATAACGGTACGGAACCCTTCGTGTGTGAGTCCGACTCGCACTTGGCCGATTATTTTACTTTGCCTCTGATTGGGAGAGATTTAATGATAAGGAGATAATAGACAGAGAGACAGACAGATACACAGACGGACAGACACACTTTCAAGTTTCACATTTTAGTTCTTGCAATCTACGAGTGCGCGTCGCCCTTAGTTGTATGAGTGACCATATTATCTATACACGCGTACATGGCTCGCTCGCTACTGACTGCTCCGTCGGGTACGCACACTAACGAAAATGTCTATTCACATTTCCAACTACAAATAAAGGCGACGCACACTCGTAGATTGCAAGAACTATATGCATATGGATTGCGTTGTCAGTTGTCACGCGTTTCTCTCGAGACTCGAACCAGTAAACTCTGAACACGCCGAGCCATAGGTCGTTAAAATAACGTAGGAAACTAAAGATCAGGCAATAAAACTCACATATCCCATTTTATTAGGCAATATTAGGCGATTTAGACCATATAGATTGTATCAGTGTTACATATAGACGAATAAAGGGTTATGGTGCACAGAAATTAGGTTTATTGGTTCCTTAGAAAGCTCAAAACGGACATACCGAAAACGAATAGTACGGGAGCCCTAGAACATTTTTTTTGTGATTACTAACAAGCTAATTTTTTTGTGAGTAGCTGCATTTTGATAAGACGAACAACATTTTCATTTTCGAAAAATCTCGAAAGTGGTAGCTAACAGAGATAGAAAGGATTTCATACTTTGACTTGATGGTCCTAAAATATGGATTGTTTTATTTGTAGGATACAAAAAATTAGCTGGTTAGGGTTCCGGTTTAGGGTACAGTAGTCAACCAACTTAAAACTTTTGTTGATTTCAGGAAGTTTTCTCCTCGCGCGTTGCCGGCCAAAATGGTTTTACCGCTCGCGCTATAAGGGCCGAACTACACCGCAATGGCAGAGAGGAGGCAAGCAGTTTAAGTGTCATATGATTTTAAACTTTATCTTCATTATTGTAATAGATAGTATCGCTTGAGAAATCTACGGCCGCCTTTGGACGCTCGTGGCCGCTTGTGGACGCTGGCAGCCGCCGGCGGCGTCGATTTCTCAAGCGATACTATCTATTACAATAATGTAGATAAAGTTTAAAATCATATGACACTTAAACTGCTTGCCTCCTCTCTGCCATTCCGGTGTGTGAGCCTTACAGTCGCGCGTTGCAAATGCAACTATACAATCGCGCGGTCGCTAAACGCGCGATTGTATCGCTACAAAATGTCGCCGTGTGTAATGCTAAGTACTGACATACGGTTTTGCTCGATAGTTATACTTCAAAACGAGTAACAATTACTGTGTGGACCGCAAAACTGACAGCTCGAAGGCTCGCATCGAGCCAGCTTGATGGAATTAAATGTATCGATTTAGAGTAAAACTATCGAGCAATGCTGAATGTGTGGATGAAAGTCCGAGTCGCGGGTTTTGCTTGACGTTTTTGCTCGATCGAGCAAAACCGTATGTGAAGTACTTAGCATTAGGGCCCTAACTGCTAAGGTACGTTTGACTGAAAAAAACAAAAAGGCTTATAATGTTATTAGTATACAAAGATTAATCTTACTTGAATATAATCACCTACTTAACATAAAACGCTTTGGCAAACGAAACCTTACTTAATCTCGGCTAATTATTGCCAAAAGTTAAACCAAATGTATGTAGGGTATTAAATGTAAATGAGGTTAAACACGTATTTAACATAAATCAGGCGATCCGTATGCTTGTTTTGAAATAATATTAATATGTAGATGACGCCCGCAACTCCGTTGCGTCAAAATTCGTTTATCGTGTTTAAGGGCCCTCTCTCCCTAAATTAGCAGGTCGATTGTCTGTCAGTGCGAATATCGACGTAAAACCTTAAATCCGGCAGAACGGTTTAAGGCTGCTCTTTGGAAAAAAGCGTGCAGATGAAACAACTTTTCATCGGCATTAACAGAGAAATTATATCTGAAAAAAATAATTAGTAATCTACATGATATGATACGTAATTTGGTTTTGCCATATTTTTTCTATCGGTATCACATAATAAAGAAATAAAAAACCAAATCAACTCCAAATCTATTTTTTATTCAGACCGGTTTCATTGAAATCATATATTATGATTTTGATAAATAATGAAGAAGTATTATTATGTGATACCGATAGAAAAAATATGGCAAAACCAAATTACGTATCATATCATGTAGATTACTAATTATTTTTTTCAGATATAATTTCTCTGTTAAATGCCGATGAAAAGTTGTTTCATCTGCACGCTTTTTTCGAAAGAGCAGCCTTAAACCGTTCTGCCGGATAAAAAATACCTATCCTATCTTCTTTTCCGGGACTCAAAGTATCTCTAATTCTCCATATCAAATTTCAGCAAAATTATTTCAGCGGTTTGGACGTGACGAGGTAAGTTAACATTTTGTGTGATGCCATAATATGTAATCGACCCTAAAAGGCTTCTAAATTGTCTGACGTGACATGTGGACGGTTCCGTTATTCTTGAAAAGGCTGATTGTAATCGTGGAATATAAAATTATTTTGCAAATGGATAAGATTATTCTTATTTCTTACGATTCCAGAGATTTAGAGGAATAGTACAATCATAACAGGATGATAAACGTTTTGTCCCTGGAGGTTGTATGGTACAAGTGATCAGCGGATAGCGGCGGGGCATGAGCGGAAGCGATTTTGAAAATAATGTACCCTCAACGGTTTTGGTGACGGTGGCCGATTTTATGTGTGCAACAATGACTTTATAGAGTCTAACTGTAAACGTACACAAGAGCATTATTTTCTCTTGCTGTCATAAAAGTGGGATGGACGACCGACACGACTGGTGAGAGATCAAGACTGACTTTTAACGTGCTCATCTTACGCATGGATCATCTTGTCAGACAAGCTGGTGATCAGCTTGTTTTGTCCTAAGAAAAGTAAGAAACAAGATAAAAAACATAATATTCAAAGTTTTTTGTTGCTAGCTTGAGAAGTTTTCGCGTAAAAGCGTAACAAACAAACATACATTCAGATTGATAATATTAAACTATTATTGATAGCTGCCACCAATTTTCATGTAATCGTATTACAAAGTCCAGTTTCTTTATCCAAGTTAAAAAAAACCCTCTTATATAAATCGCTATAAGTATTAGTTTGTACCACACAAAAAGTATTCAAAGAAAAACACGTTTCTAAGAAACTTGAAATGGATTGTGAAATTATTATTATTGTTACCTAAATAAAGCTTATTTTGTTTCTAACCTAGTCTGAAATCTGAATACAGGTACTTAATGGAAATTTTATTATTTAGATATGGATAAAAAATAAATATAAATAAATAAATGTTATTAGAGTAATGGAAAAGTGGATTTTATGTACTACGCACACATTTGGGCACTATAATAATATAACACCTGCTGATCTTATTACAACGAAACCGGTCACCATCACTAAAACCGACCTTACACTTACCGAAATTGATAAGGATACTAATAATGATAATGATGATTGCTCGCGCAAATACTCAACTTCTCAACATATAAATGAAAATGAGCCACATTTAAACATATTTCACGTATCTCGTAAACTGGCTAAATTACTCAAGCTATCAACCTTCAAATTCACCCCTAAGTCGTGCCAATAAGGGTTACATGGGAGGCAAAATGAGCAAGAGCGGTGGAAGTTCGCAGGGCTGTCCCTACGGTATCGTGAACCCTTTGCTATCGTGCCCTAAAGGACTGCCTATTTTAGATGATAAATATCTTTGTTTATATGTTACATGGAGAGTTTTATGATGGAATTTTTTCCTTGTCTATCTTCGGTGTCTGAACTCTGAAGATAAATCGTATTTATACGCAAGAAATGATTTTTCTACGTGCTATTTACAGAGTGTCACAAAGCTAAGTGATAAAACTTTGGCATGTGTGTCCCTTGTATAGAGTTCACTGTGAAAGTAGCAGCGCTGATAGAGTAACTTTTTTTTACTTTTGTATGGAAAAATACATGACGCTGGGGCGCTTGCTCATACAAATCAGAAATGAACATTTGCTCTTTCAGCTTTATTTCTACCATGTGGCGAAAAAGCATGCTTGCCTCGTTTTTATGGTTCCGTACCCAAAGGGTAAAAACGGGACCCTATTACTGAGACTTCGATGTCTGTCCGTCTGTCTGTCTCCAGGCTGTAACTCAAGAACGGTAGTAGCTAGAGAGTTGAAATTTTCACAGATTGTGTATTTATGTTGCCGCTATAACAGCAAATACTAAAAACAAAATAAAATTAATATTTAAGGGGGGCTCCCATTCAACAAATTTCTATATATCAATAATAGAAACAGATTGGTACTTGATTTTTTGTCAAGATCCTTAGTTTTATGTGCATCTTAATATTAAATAATAATATTAAAATAAAATAAAACATTAAGGGTGGCTCCCATACAAAAAACACAATTTTTGGCCAAATTTTGCTCTATAATGGTACGGAACCCTTAGTGCGCGAGCCCGACTCGCACTTGGCCGATTATTAATTTGTGAGCATTCCCATGACACATTTTACTAAAGTGCGGTGGTATAATAACTACAGTGGAATTTGAGCTGGCCGATACCACCTCATTCAGTCAAAATATATTTGTTTGAGCTTCAAAGGTGCTATTTTTTGACGTGACAACGTCTTATAATTCGATATGGGCTGCGCGCACGAAAAAACATGATGCAACATGCGGCGTTACCTCGCTCTGAGTCGAGTTCGAGTCGAGTTCGGGTCGAGTTCAAGTCGAGTTCGAATCGAGTTCGAGTCGAGTTCGAGTCGAGTTCGAGTCGAGTTCGAGTCGAGTTCGAGTCGAGTTCGAGTCGAGTTCGAGTCGAGTTCGAGTCGAGTTCGAGTCGAGTTCGAGTCGAGTTCGAGTCGAGTTCGAGTCGAGTTCGAGTCGAGTTCGAGTCGAGTTCGAGTCGAGTTCGAGTCGAGTTCGAGTCGAGTTCGAGTCGAGTTCGAGTCGAGTTCGAGTCGAGTTCGAGTCGAGTTCGAGTCGAGTTCGAGTCGAGTTCGAGTCGAGTTCGAGTCGAGTTCGAGTCGAGTTCGAGTCGAGTTCGAGTCGAGTTCGAGTCGAGTTCGAGTCGAGTTCGAGTCGAGTTCGAGTCGAGTTCGAGTCGAGTTCGAGTCGAGTTCGAGTCGAGTTCGAGTCGAGTTCGAGTCGAGTTCGAGTCGAGTTCGAGTCGAGTTCGAGTCGAGTTCGAGTCGAGTTCGAGTCGAGTTCGAGTCGAGTTCGAGTCGAGTTCGAGTCGAGTTCGAGTCGAGTTCGAGTCGAGTTCGAGTCGAGTTCGAGTCGAGTTCGAGTCGAGTTCGAGTCGAGTTCGAGTCGAGTTCGAGTCGAGTTCGAGTCGAGTTCGAGTCGAGTTCGAGTCGAGTTCGAGTCGAGTTCGAGTCGAGTTCGAGTCGAGTTCGAGTCGAGTTCGAGTCGAGTTCGAGTCGAGTTCGAGTCGAGTTCGAGTCGAGTTCGAGTCGAGTTCGAGTTCGACACAAAACACTACTCTCCAACCGTCTTTTTTAAACGGGCAAAAGGCCCACCACACATTTGGGTATGTGTGGTGGGCCTTTTGCCCGTGCAACTCTTGTGTCGCCAAGATCGACACTCGACAGTGGTAACCAATCACGAAAACCCTTTGATATGATCTCAGGGGTGCCCGAGGGACAAACTAAATCTGTCTTGGGACCCGCAACGAAATTAATCAGAAGAAAGGTGTAGGTGCCATAGAAGATTCGGCAATCATATTTCTAATCCCCAATCAACCCCAATTCGAAAACTCTAAAAGCGATCATGGCAGTTTTCAAATAGCCCATCAATTTCATAATTTACTGATAGCCCGTCAATTTCATAATTTTCTGATAACCCGTCTTTAGAATTTTCTGATAACCCGTCAAATTCATAATTTAGTCCACGGACAAAATCTCCGGCTGCATTGAGTCAGCCATATCGCGTTCGTGTTCAGACAAAATGAAGCTTATTATATCTACATACGCGGAGTAAGCAAAAATTACTCCTCTACGGAAAATGGATGCTATTTTTAATAACGTCGATGAAATTAATTTGTCTATTCGATGATTGCGGAGACTAAAACCCTGAAGTTATGTATTTGAAAACTATAAGAATAAAATATTTGTTTGTGACAAATCCATACTTCCATCCATACTTACTAATATTATAAATGCGAAAGTGTGTCTGTCTGTCTGTCTGTCTGTCTGTTACCTCTTCACGCCCAAACTGCTGAACCGATTTTGCTGAAATTTGGCACGGAGATACTTTGAGTCCCGAGAAAAGACATTCTTCTTGTTTGAAATAAATTATTTCAAAATTGTCCTAAGTCTAAAACCTATCTACGAAGTAAACCAATAATAATTATAAGTATGTCCACATTATGCAATTTCGTCTTCAATTTTCGTCATCTTCTTTTTATTCAACTTTTGTTTGGCATCTCTATAATATATTATAATAACGTAAAAGTATAATAGTCGGGTAAAAATGAATCCATATTCGCGTGGTCACGACTCACGACATCACGCGTAAACGGCTGGCCCGATTTTGCTGAAATTTGGCATAGAGATACTTTGTGTACCGAAAACCAACTTTAGATACATTTTGTCCCGGAAAAATGTACGGTTACTGCACAATATACTTTTATGATTTGCGCGTAAACTATTCAGTCTATTTTGATGAAATTTGGTATGGAGATACTTTGAGTCTCGGGAAAGGACAAGGGAAACTTTTTGTCCCGGAAAATGTATGGTTCCCGCACAATAAACTTTTATGATTTTCGCCTAAACTATCGAAAGAATCGAAAAACCTAATTCAATATGGTGCCACCTCTTATAGAAAGACTTATGATCAAGCGATAGCGAGATGTAGGTGACTTTTGGAACTAACTTAATTTGAACAAATTTACGCATTTTCATCCCCTTACAACCCCTTTTTCCAGTTAAAAAGTAGCCTATGTCCTTTCTCAGGCTTTAGACTATCTATGTACAAAATTTCATTACAATCGGTTTAGTAGTTTTGGCGTGAAAGCGGGACAGACAGACAGACAGACAGACAGAGATACATTCGCATTTATAATATTAGTATAGAAGTATAGATAATTTGATGGGCATGGAGATACTAATTTTAATCTATTTTTTCTTAACTTAAACCAATTCGAATTAAATAATCATCGTTTAGACAAGACAACGTCTGTCGGGTCAGCTAGTATTCAATAATTGAATGCGTCAAAATCCACCCGCGTTGAAAGAAAAGTGTCATAGCGAGCGCTACGATTTCAACGCGCGTCACGGGCATGCCTCACGTTCGCTGTTGACTGCGCTATAACGCATGCCCTTGATGAACAAAAAAAGGCCCAGTGTGGATAAAGCTAATAAGAAGAACGCGGAAACAAAAGTTAAAAATAGAATTAATTTAAAAAGTAAGCATAGAGGAAAGAAAATTAACACGTTATGTGTTATTTACGCCTAAATTTAATATGTTAATTTTGAAAATAATGATAATGTTGAAAGATATAATAGTGATGATCATAATGTAAAAGATCATAATAATTTTGACACAAAAGATATAATGCAGGAAAGCGGCACTGATACAACATTTTTCCTATCTTTTGATGTTATCCTTTATCCTATAAGACCCGCTCTCACAAAGAGAAACCGGCTATTTACCAATGCATAAGAGGTAGCGGATAATTTTTATTTGAGAATGATAATAATTAAAGATGACGCAATATTCAAACTTCTGTATCGTAACGTTATTGCGGCTAAGTTACTTAATTACTATAAAAACTCAGTATTGTAGTATAACAATAAAACTATATTATATAATATATTATTATAACAAATGTAAATACAAAACAATTATGTACTAAATAGGCTGTCACAGACAGAGCAGGTAATGTAAAGATGTATATTATAGCACGATACATCTCGATACAATATCTTTCTATAGAAATCGTCAGGAGACCACACACAACAGCTATAATGTATATTTTTACATTATAGCTGTTGTGTACGATTTCTATAGAAAGATGTATCGTGCTATAATATACATCTTTACATCACCTGCTCTGTCTGTGACAGCCTTTATATTCCAAGTCACCAGTATTGAATAATATCCAATGTCTGGTTTATGGTGTTTTTGATATGAGTTCACCAACGCGTTTGATCGGCTAACGCTAACATTTAACCAATCAACGGCACCTTTAACCTTCAACTGGTGACGTGAAAATAAGTCACAGTACTGGTGACGTGCCGTCATTTTGACGTACATTTAAAAAGCCAAAATACTGGAGACTACCTGCCCGGGGGGGGGAAATAAATTACTGTATATCCAAAATGAGGACTTTTCCTTTTGAATAAGACACTTTTATTGCATTTTAATAGAATCATTTATTTAGAAAAAACTTATACAAATTTGGTATCAATTTTTGGACTTTTTTCATAGGCATGAGATCAAACAACAAAAACTAAAAAAAAACACAAAAGAACACAAAGGTATTATATTTTTTCATAATGTTAATTAAGTAATTAATGAAATTAGATTAAGCTTGAATACTAGTTTCATATAAAAAAAGAAAATTAATCATCGTAACATCTGACACATATTTTTTCCAAGCAATCAAGGCATGCAGGTTTCTTGCATTTCTTACATAGGTATGATGTTCTTTTTTTCTTTTTTGCTGGACATATTGAACAAGTACCACGTTTTTCTAGCTTGTCAGATGTATGTGGACTGTGGAGCCGGGTCTATGACTTCTATTTTTAACCGACTTCCAAAAAACGAGGAGGTTATATGTTCGGCTGTGGATTTTTTTTTTTTTTTTTTTTTTTTTTTTTTTTTTTTTTTTTTTTTGTATGTTCAACGATTACTCCGCCGTTTGTGAACCGATTTTCGAAATTTTTGTTTTGTTGTATTAGGTTTCACTCCAATTTGGTCCCATTTTCACAAAGGTGGTGACCTGATGATGGGATCCATGAGTAATCGAGGGAACTCCTCGAAATTTATATGGAAACATATGGTGATTTTGGTTTTATGTGAAGTGTACTAAGAATACGCTACCAAAAAGTCAAATATTGGGTCAAGGTATACCATGGTTTCGATGATGCTGAGAGAACTCCTGATTCCTTATAGATACACGTTTGGGAGTTTCGGCGTTGTTTTAAGAACAGAAAGCATAAACTACTATGCAATTCATATTCATCATCATAATCATCATCATCATCATCGTCATCATCATCATTACCACGTCGTGTTAAGGCCACGAATGTCTCATGGCACAGAATAGATAATAGTACAAGGCATAGGTATGGATATACTAATAATAATAATGATGTACTGTATAACAATTAACAACACCTGTTTGTTTTTAATACACGGCGGTCGGCGTCGGTCGCCGCCCAGCGCAGCCGCGCGAAGACAGAATATCGAATACTTTACTAACTACTTTATAATATACAGAACGAATACTTTACTACTTTATAAAATTTTAATAGACAAATAGAATTAAAATAAAGTTATTTTAAAAAGAGCATTTAAACAAAACAAAGTCATTAAGTGTCTTTTTAATTAGTTATACTTATTAATCGATAGATGGTGCACTAAGTACCTATCGATTTGAATTCTTGATAACAAGAACAGCTGTCAATAATTATGATAATATTAAATATTATGCTACGCTACATCCTATGCAAGTTTGTACAATTTTTTATCTGATAGATCCTTCGATCGTGGAAAAACGAGACACAATAGCCTTTCTATTATTATCGCAATCGCCGGTGACCGCTTCGGGCTTGAAATATTAAAATTGTTAAATTACTTAGCACAATATGTTCACTTCACTGATAATATTATATTATTTTGTGAGTGTGAGTTGTGACTCTTAACAATTTGTAATAAGATACGTAAAATATACGCGAAGATTTATCTACTAGTGTAACTAAAAAGAGTGAAATTATTATTATTTTTAACAAAAAATTAAAACCGACTTCCAAGGTAAAAACAATAATAACATTAATGTGAACTAAAAAGTATTAAATAATTTTTACTATCTAATAGTGCCTTTTTCCGAATTCGGCTAAACCTCAACTATTTCTGTACTCAATCTTCATAATTTTGAAGTCGGTGCCAGTTCCAAAAATTTTAAATATACTGTCAGAGGACTGAAGATTCAGCTATCTGGTACCGACTTCAAAATAATGAAGATTGAGTACAGAAATAGTTGAGGTTTAGCCGAATTCGGAAAAAGGCACTATTAGATAGTAAAAATTATTTAATACTTTTTAGTTCACATTAATGTTATTATTGTTTTTACCTTGGAAGTCGGTTTAAATTTTTTGTTAAAAATAATAATTAATATTCTCTTGATAGCGCCACGAACATCACGCGAAATTTTCAGATTGTTGTAACGGCGCAAAATGTGAGGTGCACAAAGTTTGTCAGCTACTACACTTAAAAAAGTGTATCTGTCAATACTTTTTGTAGTTTCTGAATTGTGACCCTTGTATAGAACATAAGAATTAACTGCACATATATCAATCAAACGATAGAAAAGGACTAATGGCCATCGCTTTGTTCTCCGAATGCAAGAATAATTACTGCACATTTTGTCCAAACCGTCAACCCCATTTTTAGTGGAATTGTAAAACAAAATTATTTCAGGTTTTTCACCTTCACAATCGTTACAGTTATCATGATGCATGGATGATAACAAAACGACAGCTCTGTTACTTTTTGGTACATATGAAATCATACTCATTTCCTTGGTAAAGCCATACAAAGTTTCTCCAACAGGTCTCGATCTAATAGGCAAGAATTCTCGTGGGATTTCTCGTTTGCTTTTATTCACAGTACCCACATAAGTAAGGCCATTTTTCTTCAAAAGCTTCACTGCTTCAATTGATGAGAACCAATTGTCTCCCGTTATATTTCTATTTGTATTTTGAATCGGTTTTGACAGACGTAAAATACTTTGTGTTGGTTTAGAAAACTCTTTTTCTTCAGCGGTCAGTCCTTGCCCATCAGTGTCTTTTCCACAGTATATATAAGCATTATAAAGGTAATTAGTGGAAGCATCTGTCATGCACATAACCTTTATGCCATACTTGCCTGGTTTTTTTGGCATATACATAAGAAATTTACAACGACAGCGGCATCGAACAAGCATTTCATCAATGCACATACAAGGACCTGGAGTATAATATTTTTGGCAATTTGAGATGAAAATATCATATAATTCAGATATATGTGTAGCTGGATCTGTCCTTTTTCTTTCTTCTCGGTTGTTAGGATCATCAAAACGCAAAGCTGATAATAACGAAAGAAAACGTTTTTGTGAAAATACACATCGAAAAATTTCCCTTCCTTTTCCATTTGTTGCAAACAGAGATCCAATATCTTCTTTGTTACTTTTGAAAATTGCGGTAAATAACAAGCAGCCAACCAAAGCACGTAGTTCTGTAATATCTAAGTACTTCAATTCTGGTCTATCTTCTTTTGCATATTTTCGCCTCATTTCTTCTAACTTTCTGTTAGTATGTAAAACAATTATCTGTAAAATATCTTCACTTAACAAAATATTCCAAAAATCTACGTTTTCAGTGCAATCGCTCGTTTTACTGGACCTTTGAACTTCGACAATATTATGTCTCGGAGTTCTGACACTGCTTCGGTGTGCATTTTTATACCACTTGAACGGCTGTATATTTCCAACTTTTTTCCCTAAATAATACGGCCTGTTGCTTGCAAAATTAATAAGCGGCTGATTATCAGAGTCAGAGGATGGATCTTGATCTCCATTTTCTCCCTCAGACAGCTCACTTCTGGTATCGTGATCGGATTCCAAGCAGTAATTTTCATCCAAATCATGATCCTCAGAGTCACTAATATCGCTGGCACTCTGATTTAACAGTTCAGTAACAATACGTTCAAAATCTTCGTCGTTTGGATTCATTTTTAATCAAAAATAACAACTAAGTAATACTAAAAAATCCTGACACTATTGGTGAAGTAACGTCAAATTGACGTCGGGTACCCACTATCTCCTGACTTATAGACGCGCGACGTGTAACTTGGGCAAAGGCGGACGCCAAACTGAGAAACAAGCAGCTACTAAGGGGAGCGGGGTCGGGGAAAGAGCCGTTCGAAAGATATTTCGTTCTTTTTCTCGCGCGACGTCAAATTGACGGCACGTCACCAATTGAAGGTTAAACTCCTGCAGTCAAAGAACTTAAAAAAACTGTGCCCGTTTCTTTTCTGCCTTTAGGCATTAAAGGTCCTATATATAAAATAAAATAAAAAAGAGGGAGAGAGAACATTTAAATTATTTCAAAACATTTTTGTGGCTACCCGCTAGTCGCTTGTACCACACGTAATGAAGTGGGGGTAGCTATTATGGAAATTGGGAATGGGCCTCGTTTGGCATACGACGATTCCGATGTTTCCCGAATTTTTCAATTGCTTCCCAATGAATTGGCGATATAAGCGCCGTGCCGCTTTGTAACTATAGATTTAGGAAGTTTGTAGACATGATAATACAGTGGCAAACTTTTAGACATGATAATAATATAGTGTATTGAGGATTTTTTGGTCGAAAACATAGTGATAGAGAAGTGTTTGAGGGTGCATTTAAATGCAGTCCTTAGTGTCTAAACACAATAGGCTAAATTACGCCGGCGTAAATTCCGCCGCGTTTACGCCGCGTTTTAATTTCATACAAAATACGGACGGAACGCGATGGACGACACACTATGCCGAAATTCCGTTGCGAGCCGAATTTCCGTCGAGTCGATTCGGCGGTAATGTTTTGTATAGCAACACACTATACCCGACGTAATTATCAAAACCGAACATAGCAAATCCAACCTTAAGAGTCTATACAGACGGACTGCATTTCAACGGCAATCCAACTGCAAATTGCAGTTCAAGTGCAGTTTATATGCAGTTGATAATGGTTTGCAGTTCTATTGCAGTCGTGTCAACTGCATTCAAACTGCACTTGAACTGCAATTTGCGGTTGGATTGCAGTTGAAATGCGGTCCGTCTGTATAGACCCTTGCATCTGAGAATTTTAAATACTCACTTACGCGCGCGTTCCACAACGGAAATTACGCCGCGAAATTTCGGCTCATCGCGTAATTTATAGTGTGTCGCTGATGCGGCGTCTGATGACGTAAGCGGCTAAACGTAATTTCGGCCATGTAAATTACGCCGGCGTAATTCAGCCTAGTGTGTTTAGAGTTTTAGACCCTTAGCCTGGATTTATTAATTATTCTATATCAGCTTAGATTATAATATTATTATAATTAAATATTATAATATTTAGTCTATAACAGCAGAACACAATATGTGCCAACTTTCGAAAGTGTATGTATGTATGCTTGTGTTCGCTTATATTATAAGTTTTTAAGTATTTTTTTTTGGTGTTATAAGAGTTTGGTATAGGAGATAAGTGATACTCGACTGTAGGTTCAGAAGTGAGTGATTTATTTACAAATCTTACGGCTATATATACAAAATTTGATTAATTAGAGTGAGACAATATAATACACAAAGATAGAGACAAAATATGACACATATGAAAGAGACAAAAATTGAGAGGGAAAATCTTGAGATCTTGAGATCATGTGTGAGCGAGATGAAATCAGCGAGGGAGGACATGTGAGTACCTGAACCTCAGCAGATTTAAACCCGAAGAAATGTTACCACAGTGTACTAAGTATTAATAATCAATTTAGAGAATACTGCAAGTTTCATCAAAATCGGTTCTGGTTTTTTTTAATTTTCAAATAGAAATAACGTACAATTCAGTACAAAGTCAGTTTCATTTTTTAACCGACTTCAAAAAAAGGAGTTTATCAATTCGACGCGTATGTATGTAATATTTATATTATCAGCGTCTGAACAAATGTGCCAAATTTCAAAAGTGTATGTATGTATTTAAGTAAGTATGTTTGTGTTCGCATATCTCTGGAACTGCCATACTGATTTCAGTAATTCTTTTTTTGCTGTACTAGGTATTGCTCAACTTAGGGAATAGTGCAAGTTTCATCAAAATCGGTTCAGTAGTTTTAGAGGTAGGGAGTTTTAGTTCTCAATTACGTATATATTATAAGTCTATGGTTTTTTCCATAGATTTATAATATATACTGTCGTATAGACCACCTGACAACCCTAAAATGTGTGACGATTTTTGATCTGTCAATGTGTGCGTGTGCTAGTGATGTATATTTTACTATCGATAGTATTGTCCGTTCGAGTTATTTTACCTGCGTTTCTATGAGAAATAAATAATATTATGCAACTTTGAAAGATTTTGTAATGCAAAATAGGTATCATATATTTTATTTGACAGAAAAATGGTGACAGACTGGTGAAAAGTAGATACATATTTTCGTTTGGGGTGATTTTTCAATAGTCAGATGTGTTATAACATGAGGTTCTCAAAAGGGTAAATAATATACTTACACATTTTAAAGTTACTTACTTATTATTCAGGTAAAAGCTGACAAATCAGCTCTTACATTAATAGAAATGTAAATTTAAAGTTGAAAGTAAACGACAAACATAGTATATTATTTATTCTTAAATTAAATACATCTCATAATACCCTTACACCCCCATTACATTTTTAGATTAGTTTTATGTTCTTGTTAAATACCGATAGGCATATCGATAAATTTGATTCAAGCCCTAGCGTATATTATGTAAACAATTTTGATGACAATTTTTTCTTCAAAAATTGTGTGATTTAAGAACAATAGTACCTTTAGTTATGCAAAATATGAAAGTAAAGGGGAGGATTAACAATATTTTATAATATTGTTAATCCTCCCCTGAATGAAATAGAGAACTAAAGACAGCATATAGTGAAAATAAACACATCGCAGCAATTAGGACATGAAGATTAATTACCTTTGAAATGTATATTTTTCAGGATTACTCCTATAATTTACACTGCAATCACTCACAGAACAAGATACCATTTGTCGAAAATAATAAAGGATTTAAACAATAAATTGGCATAAAAACGGTTACCGAAAGGGCACAAAAACGGTTGACTACTTTTGGCCGACCTGTCAAATGAAAGTGGTTACAGTTTTCATGAGACTGCCTCTCTCTTTTCATCTTGTTATAATTCCATAAAGGATTTTCTTCTCTCTCGCACTCTTTGTTGGTCTTTTGCATCTTAAGTTTGTGGTTTTATCCATAAACTTACAGTATATATTATGTATATACAGTATATATGGTTTTATCTTTTTAAAATACAGTTATTGAGAATATTATTTTATTCGGTTTTCTGCTAATTAGTATAAACCGATCAAGTCAACAACCATTCTACCGCAGCCTAAAGGGTCTAACCCCGGAATTCTCCAGTACATTTAACTTAATCCAAGTGTCGAACACAATATAAACATGTTTACAAGCTGTTAACCGACTGTGACAGAAGAAAAGTAAAGATTTTAGGGTGTGTAGTTTGTTCTTAGGAATTGGAACCTTCTTATTCTTTCTCTTGGTAGAATAAAGAAAGGACAGTATAATAATTAAGTGCGGAACTAGTTGGCCACGCCTTAGGTAGGGACGGGGGTGAGGGGGCGGGTTGCTTGCTGCTCGCAATGCACATGAGATTAGACAGTGACGACAAATCTCGCGATATTGTGAACAATAATATCATTTAATTATTGAAAAGAATAAATTAAAGACAATTGATCAGTTTTATATTCTAAATTATTGACATCGGCTTTCCGTTTTTTAAAAACCTATGCACTTTAAATAGTATTTCCATGGATTGTCTTTTTATCGGCGGACTTATCTTGCTATTGCAATCTCGTGTGCGTTTTGTCCAAACTAGCCAGAACTGTCAAAATCAAGCGCCCCCGCCTCTCCGTCCCACCGCTCACATACCTAAGGCCGGCTGTACACTCTCGCCGAGACACAGCGAGGCGGCCCGAGTGCGAGAGTGTACATGGGTGCGCTCGCCTCGTCTCGCCTGTCTCGGACCCTCTCGGTCCGTTGTCGGTATTTTGCGCCCGAGACAAAGGGTCTCGCGAGGAAAACGAGCGCACTACTGTACACTCTCGCGTCTTTCAGTACTAGTCCCGCCGTTGGACAGTGTAGAACAGAAAAATAATAATAATAAACGTCATTATCAGTCATTAACTGTGAGAAATAAAATTAAATATGATTATAAATCTTTGGATTACAATGATATCTTTCGATGCATGGTGAATGGTGAACGGTCGTTTTCGTCCATCTTGTCTGAGTTCTTAACTGCGATTGAACTAAGCGAGAATGTACATGATCCCACTCGGGCAAGGGGCTCTCGCACGAGTCTCTCGCCCGAGAGCTCTCGGCGAGAGTGTACAGCGGGCATAAGGCGCGGCCAACTAGTTCCGCGCGGACTATAATTAGAACGGTCAGTGTCAATCAAAGAAGTAACTTATAAAAGAGTGTTATACTTTGAATAAAAAATAATAACTAGATGACGGCCGCAACTCCGTTTCACCAACACTCCGTGAACCGTACATTATTCCGAAATAAAAAGTATCCTACATTTTTCCCGAGTCTCAAAGTATCCCCGTGACAAATTTGAGCAAAATCGATCTAGCGGCTTGGGCGTAAAGAGGTAACAAATTGACAGACACACTTTCGCATTTATAATAATATGTGGATATCACACATTATCAATAAGGTAGGCAACCTTAGCTGTTTTATCGAATTAGACTAAGTACTTTTACAGCCAAACCTCTCAGTGTGTACGCAGCCTAAAATCGAAATTTTAAAACGAATTAACCCTAAAGTGTTTACGTTTTCTATAAATCAAATTTTCAATTTCCCATATCCCACAAGTGGGTCATTTATACCCCTAACTATCGGGCCTGGTATAAATCAATTCTTTATGACTCTCTACGACATGGGTCTTTTAGACCCCTACAAGGTTTCGGGTCTTTCAGACCGTTATGATATCTTATCATTTTACATTCATCAGCATTGACGGGTTAACAGTTAAACCATCTTTTTGGATTAAACCATAACATTTTTTTACTGTACAATGTTTTTAAAATTTTACTAATATTATTATTAATGCAATGGGCATTGTCCAAAAAAATCACATGTACTTTTTATATTTTTTTTCGTTAAAATAGGGTATTTTAAGAATATAAATTAAATAATTTTGAAATTCATTGGCTAGTTTTTTCTCAATAAATTTTTAGTTTCGCTCTGACGTCATCATCGGCGGCCAATTGACCTCTGTAGTATGTTTTTTTTCCTTTCAATCTTGTTTATAATGGCTGGTTCGTCAAATGCAAGTTATCATTATGTAAAAGCTGATACGAGAAGCTTACCAAAAGTTCGAAACGTAATGTTGGTCGAATTTATTGCTAATTTAACGCCATTGAAGGTCAAACTAAGGTTAAACATATTTGTTCAAAAATATAAGTAACTAATGGGTATTTTTTTCGTTTATACAGAAAAACGATCACTGACCTTATTCCTCGAAATGTTTTTGTAATGAGCAAAATTAAAAAAAAAATGGACAATCCCCATTAAGTGTGTCTGTCTGTACTCTGTAACCTCTTTACGCTTAAACGGCTTATAGGATTCAGATGAAAATTTGTATGAAGATACTTTGGTAGACGGAATACACAGGATTTTAGTATTTGTTGCGGAAAAATGTACCGTACCCTCGTAATTAAGGAATTTTGGAGTTACGTCATCTAGCAGACAACGAACAAATCGAAATTTTGACAAAAATATGCCCAAAACACAAGAGATTTTTATCCAGCCAGAGATACTTTTTTACGCGGGCAAAGACGCTGGCAAAATCTAGTATATCAATAAGGTTTATACCTTATATTGTTTACGAAAACCTATCTCTAATGGACCAAGAGCCTGCGATGGCCAGACCTACCTCCGTTTCGTAATGCTGAAAGTTTACCAGTTTGTGGCCTTTACAGAGGTAAGAACAGGACAGAGTTTCAGTCGCGGTTACTTTAGGAGGTATCCAGTTCTGGAGGTCTACCTGACCTTCCAGAAAGTGTAAAGCTCAATTTCATAACTTATATTCTTCGCGGTAAGTGGAGGAATCTCGTCTTCCAGTGCCGGACATTTTTGACAGTTGCTTCCCACTGCTAGACATAAATACACCCTCAAACTCATACTTTAAGAAAGTTTAAGGATTGGACCTCATCTGGCAGCACGGAATCGCCTTTTCCGTCGCCCTTTCTCTTTCTGTCGCTTAGAACTGCCATTTGTTAGACCGAGACAGAAAGCATAATGCGATAGCACGCGGCGGAATCCTCGAGGCGATCGGCATCACGGACAAAATGCAATGGTCGACAGGGAGACTCCGGAACGCTGAAGCGCGCGATAGCATGCTAACGCATCCTTTCACCAACGCGTGCGATCACCTTTTTTGTCTGCGGAATGGGACAGCGCGCGTTCGCATGCGGCAGCACACTGCAGCACGTGGTAGCACAGGCGGAACAAATGCGATTCCGTGCTGCCAGATGAGGTCCAACCCTTAGGGTGTCTGGCAGCTTTACGAAACGGAGGAAGGTCTGGCTATCGCAGGCTCTTACTCTATAAGACTTATTCTAGATCTAAGTCTAAATCGAAAATGTATTCTGAATTTCGTTGATACATTGTATCCGTAGAGATAAACTTGCGTTCCTTAATAACTTCCTGAATTGATTTTAAAAATATAACACAACTAAACCTATACCCCCTTACTAATAAACGTTGTATAAACTTTGAAATTTGAATAGTTATACAGTGTTTTGTTCCTGTCACACAAGTGACATTTTTAATTGGAATGAAGAAGACAAAACACTGTATAACTATTCAAAGCTTATAAGTACAGCGTTTATTAGTAAGGGGGTAAAGTCTAAACCGATTAATTTTTGTAGTAAATTTTAATCGAAATCGGCCCAGTAATTTCGGATCTAGTACAATGTAAGCAAACAATTAATGTGTCCGCTTAAGGCGACGCCTTGATAATTTGGCTGTAGCGATATCGATTTTTCTCAACAATTACTAAAGCTAAGAAATTAAAGTTCATTGTCAGTATTCATCATGTCTTTATCTTTGAATTACCCATAGCATAACAAGATTTGTCAACTTTTATGACACAGAATAATCAATCAAAAAGACCTCTTTAAAAAAGGGATTCCTATTTTTCCAACAGAGGAGAGTGATTTAAAGCTTCCAAAATTTGTACATAGATTGGTTCAAGCATACACTTTAATTTGCCCATAGCTTATATAAAATATATTTATGGTTTTAAAATTACGCGACAAAAACCATTTTCTCACTTACGCCCTTTCCTTTTTTTGCTGTTCCAAGGCCGGCCCGGCCTCTCATAAAAAACAAGCAATCTAAAACATATCCACGGTGCGGCGTTACCTTATAAAACGAAAAAGGACTGTGTGAGACTATAGTGAGACTATAGTATACTATAGTATAGTATATACTATATTAGAATACAATCCTTTTCCGGGATTAAAAAAATAGCCTTTGTTTTGTATTAATTTAGAGATCAAACTACAATCATGCTAATAAAAATTCGTGCATCAGTTTTTGAGCGCGGCAACCGAATCAAGAGATTTCGTGTATCGAGATCGAGAGAAGAAGAAACCTAACATACCCCACGCCGGCATTGCCAGACTTCGGCAGGATTTTTGTGCGTGTGACTAGACATGTGATTTATAATAATAATATCTATCCTGGACGCTTCACACCACGTCAATCTGGCCCCGTGCTAAGTACCTGAAGGACTTGTGTTACGGGTACCAGACAACGGAAACATATTTATTATTTACTTAATACTTTTATACTATACATAATATAATTAGGATTTTTACTATAATATAACATTATTATGATACACATATTTAATACACATTACACATCCATGACCCAGGAACTTTGAAAACTTTTTGTTCCGTCGGCGGGATTCGAACCCGCGATTCCCGGTTTGAGCTACCAACGCGCTCATCCACTGAGCCACAGAAGTCGTCAAAATTAATAATTGCATGTTGTTAAATAATGCTATGCTGTATAATAATAGCTTTACCAGGGCATTCCCCGAGTACCACACGAATTTTATATGAAGACGTTACAAACACTCATAAACTTTCGCCTTAAAAATATTATTGTTGTTACAACAATTAAAAAATTTATTAAAGTGAAAAGACTTTATTTAGCATCCATAAAAAACTCATAATATTTGGGCATAAAAAATAATAATTGAGCAGTGCTGCAGAAGTATAAATAATTTTTCGTAAGAAATAAATCATATTTTTTAACAAAGAGACATCCAAACTCCATTGCTCGGAAGGCATTTTATATTCGCGGGCTAATCGCAAAACAACCTCCCCTTTTTTGGGGAAAACGTCTTGAGATAAAAGAAATTTATTGCCAAGATTAAAGCGACTGTTTGGCCGTGTCAATCTGTGGCAGAAAATGTGGGGAATGTCGCCCTAAGGTTGGCTGAAAACACGGGCGCGTATTTATTTTTATGTGGACGACGCGTTTTATGGTCCAACTAGCTGTTGCCCGCGACTCCGTCCGCGTTAGCATAGTTAGATCACGTCCCAAAAAATATTTTTCAAAAATATTCAATGTACAGAATTGACTTAATTTCCTACGATTTTATTCAGTAACCCAAATCCTATTAAATTAAAGGGAACGCCTTTCGTCTGTGATGACACAGAAGCTAAAATCTTTAATAATTTCAGTTCAATCAGTCGAAAGTCTAAGAAAATTTCTAAAAACTTTCATCCCCTATTTCATCCCCTTAGGAGTGGAATTTATTAAATTCCTTTCTGAGGGGATGCCTACGTCATAGTATCTTTGTGCATAATACACAGTTTTAGCCCGATCGGTTTAAAATTGACAACGTTTCATACAAACTGTCAACCCTAATTTCACCCTCTTGGAGGTAAAATTTCCAAAAACGACTTAATTATATCCATTTAATTTTAATTAGTAACCCAATAATAAAGTTTCATGTTTCTAACTTAAGAAATGACGGACTTTCATTCAAACTTTCAACCCTAATTTCACCCTCTTGGAGGTAGAATTTCCAAAAACGCTTAAATACGTATTCATTCATTTTTATTCAGTAACCCAAAAATAAAGTTTCATGTTTCTAACTTAAGAAATGACGGACTTTCATACAAACTTTCAACCCCTATTTCACCCCCTTCGGGTTAAAATTTCAAAAATTCCTTCCTTAGTGGGTGACTACTTAATAAAACAATCCTACTCACCAAATTTCGTGGCTGTAACTTTAACAGTTTTTGCTCTGCGACGATGAATCAGTCAATCAGTCAGGACTTGTAATTTTATATGTATAGAAGATAGATAGATGATTTTAAGAGGCTCTTGACTCGGTGGTCATAGGCTCGAATCTGGTGAAATTACCCGCGTTGGAAAATGTTGAATGGTTATAGCAATGCAGATCCACTCCTTCCATTTTAGACATTTTCGATCACCTATCTTGACGAAAGTTTATTGTTCGCCCATACCAAAAATTCACAAGAAATTTCCTCTTCAAAACCTCGGAAATACACTCCATTCAATCACAATCTGGTGTATACTTACTAGTACAATCATTTGGTGCTCAAAAAGAGGGAGGCCATATTCAGTATCTATCATATTCTGAGAAACGGCTACTGGGTACTTTATATAATATTAGGTTTAGGTTTAAAGATTCTTTATTTCTCAAAAGATTACAAAATCGCTTACGAGAAATACATTTTGTGTCTTATAACAATTTAAAAAACTACATGTGCAGCGAGCTCATTTAAAATACAACAAAAAGATTACACATAATATTAAGACTGATAGAAGACTACCCACATTTTTTTGTTTTACCAGTTATAGTATAATACATATTCAGTATAACAACAGTACAATAGATAAGACTACAATATGTTACTTGTAAGAATGAGAAGGTTAGATTTTAAATATTTTCTTTTGATATTAATTACATTATATAATGCTTATTTTAGTATACATAATAGGTTTTATTATATTATAGTTATGTGTGAGTTTTTAACAGCATAAGAAGTGCATGTCTGTGTCTCATATTGTCAGTGAGTAGTTTTCTGGCAGTGAATTATATAATTTAGCACCTTCAAAAAGTATAGTTCGCTTTCCAAGATCAGATTTGACGCATTCAATATGTAAGTTATTTGCTCTTCTAAGATTACGCTTGTTAATATCTATATTTCTTTTAAATACTATTTGTGATCGAGTCTCATTATTTAATATTTTATAAATAAGAATGCATGTTAGTATTTAATTTATATAGGTCAGATATATTTAGTAGTTTTGTTTTTTTATATATTATGCCAGATGATGTTCTATAATCGAAATTAAATAATGTTTTAATTATTTTATTTTGTGCTATTTGTATTTTACTAATTATTGTTTTATGTGCAGATCCCCATACCTCAATTAGGTAATTTAGCTGCGATTTTACTAAAGAATTATAAATAATGTACCTAACGTTATATGGTACACTACCTGCCATACTTTTAATGCATTCCAATAATGACATTAATTTTGAAGCTATTTTATCTAGGTGTGGTTTCCATGACACCTTTTCATCGAGTACTATACCTAAATACTATACCTAATTACTATATTTTGTAAGTGCATTTGTTGAATAATAATAATAGTATATTGTTACAAGCTGAGACTGACGGCGACCAATAAGTTTGTGCGACGGGATAGCTACGACGTAATTGCCATGGCGACATACTTATTTAGTCACTTCAATAAAATAATATGGGCGAAATACTTTATATTATGGCAAAGGAACGTTTGCCGGGACAGCTAGTAATTTATAATGTTGAAGTCAAAATCTTCGTTAAATTAAACAATAAACATTTAATCACTCTAATAATAATAATTATGGCTGCGTTTTTCGCGCAAATCTCCACCCGTATGTCCCCATCGTAGGTTTGTGTAACACAAGTTCGGCAGGCGATTGTTCGCAGACCTTCACGTTTGCGACGCTTCAGTGGACCATATTGGTGGAATGACTCTGTGGACTGTTTCACCGCAAGTTTTTGAAATTGGAACTGTTTTACCAAAATGTTTTTTAAGATTGGATAACATTTGAAGTGTTTATAAGAATTAGATGTTTTTAAGATTAGAAGATTCTAAGTGTTTTGCTAGAATTATAATGTTTTAAGATTAATATATTTTAAATGTTTCACCAGAATATTTTAAAGATTACTTAGAGCATTTAAATTGTTTTACCAGAATCAGATCATTTTGAGATCGGAACATTTAGATTTGGTGAAACATCACCGGAATCAAGACTGGAATTATTCCTATTGACAATAATTTAAGGTTTAATAAGTTTTTAATCACTTAATTTTAATTTAATAAAGAGTGACAGAAAATGTATGGAGCGTATGTCAAAATCTAGATAAAATTCAAAGTAATCATAAAAACTCACTGAATGTAACCTTTGATGATGATGAGGGTCTATCTCCTGGATGATACGCAAATATCTCACGGTGGAATTTATGCCGACGTCGGCGATGTGTGCCTACTGCGGACGTGGGGCGAATGAAAAACTGTGTGTGTACACATTTGGTTACTACCTGTACATAACATAAATGGACGCTGGTTAATATACCTAGCGGAATAGAGAAACAAAGGCCTGAGCAAGCGAGATGACACTATCAGTAACACTGTGTGGTAAAAAAAGACGTGATCCATAACAGCTGAACTCTTTTTTTGACGTCCAGTCGGCACTTATCGGCACGTTGACAATTTAATCTCATAGAAAGGTGCTTGTGTTAGTGTATACGTACACATATTTTTACACACAGATGTAAATCTAAATCGGTTTCGTTTGACAGCTCGAAATTGTTGCTCTATTCCGCTAGGTATATTAACTTTATGATCTCACCATAATATTATCTAACAAAATTGTTTACTGTAAGTAATTTATATTGTGGTTGAGTTCTCGATATGAACAACTATCAAATAAGGGGTCAAACTGTCAGCTGTCAGTCACGAGATCGTGAGAGGAACACAAAACAGTTTGTACTTGTGTTGTTTAAGGGGTTGTTAAGGGGTTTCTACTAAGGGCCAACCCACACGTACCACAACCACACGACGTGGTCGGGCGTATATTTCGTATTGTTAACGAATCAGACTATTCACAAGTACCACATTTTGCAGTCGTTGTCGACCACTTGTGTGATACCGACCACATCGCAACCACAAGCGAACTAGTGGCGAACCACATCGCAACCACAACGTGGCGTCGATGCAACGACAGTCTGCGCACACCGCCCGCGCTCTTCCCGCCTCCGTTTCATTGACTTTCGTAAGTAACCACATCGCAACTACAGGCGACAACGCAACCACGTCGACATTTTGTCGGTACCACAACGCAACTACAAAAAGCTGCAGCGACACCATTCACACGTAACCACTGCTCGACGACATTTTGTCGTTGCGACGTGGTGTGGTTGTGGTACGTGTGGGTTCGCCCTAAGGCTGTGTTTCCACCAGTGATGTATTGCGAGGAATGTGTTTTTGAGAACCAATAGAAGCGCTTCATTTGCCTGACAACATTCAGCGCATTTATTGGATCACACACATTCATCGCAACACATCTCTGGTGGAAAGTTGGAAACACAGCCCAATCAGGGTTAGAAATGCTTAGGAGGCGCTTGGTTTGCCATTTTGGCACGTGGTTTTACCTTTTGCCAAAATAATATTATACGTTGCTTAAAGGTGAACGCAGATTTGGCCGCACCGCACGCACCGCAGTCGCCGCATTTCGAATTATTTATATGAAGTCATAGGCAAGCTCGCATACCTACCCGCGCCGCAGTCTTCGCAACTTCTACATTCTTTATATGAAGAATTCGAAATGCGGCGACTGCGGTGCGTGCGTTGCGGCCAAATCTGCGTTCACCTTTAGAGTCCCAAAGAAAGGGGTTGTCATTTCTGGTGTTGTATGAGTCATAATATCAATTTCAGAAGCTTCGCAAGCGCGATTCAGATGCTTTTTGGTCCACTAAAATTAATGTAATGTCGGGTATGAAAAATAGATTTTGGTCTCTTCCCAGACCTGTAAGTATGATAAGTTCACAAAATTTCAACACAATCGGTCGTTGCAGTTTGGTAGCAAACATTTCTATTAGCATCAACACTAGCAGCTAAACTCGGCTTAAAATCTTAGCCAAGTTATATAAGTTAGTATAAGTTGGCTAAACAACGTTGACTCCACAAAGGAATCTCTATAGTCTAAATACTGTCTGAATATTATTACGTTGCATTATAAAGAGGAAGTTAAATCCTGTTTACAATAGACATAGTATAAGGAGAGGAAGTAAGTTATCTTCATACAAAGGCACCGCGCGCGGCTAGTATGTGTGCGCCATAGTATCAACGCGTCGCCGCACGCACACTTATTAAAATCTCGGACCGTTTTCGGACTATACCAGTCGGGGCTACGAGTACACACTACGCTGCACGCCCGCGTCGCGCCACGCCGCCGTGCCAAACGAATCAAAATTAATGTCCTCGAACATAATCGCAGGAGTAATATTTATATTGCTGTGTTTGGGTGTTTTAATGGTAATGCAACAATTGCAGAATTGTCTTTGTTTAAATTACTAGTTGAACAGGAAAGGTAAACTGTACCTACTACTCACTAATTATTCTAGCATAATATAATTTTGACGTGACAACGTCTTAAATTAGGTTGCGGCTGGGAGTCACTTATGAAAAAGTGTAACGCTCGGTAACGTTACGATGAGTCACCGAACGAGAGAGAGGCCCGCCGAATGCCTTGCGTCTCTCTCCCACACGTTGTCACGTAAAATCTTCGCCCGTAAAACCGACTTTACAGGCAACCATTTTTTACTTGATGTTCAGATACCTACTTACTTCTTTATTTATTGTATTAGTTTTCTGTCACACAAACTTTGCCGCTAGAACATAGTACTTATAAAATATTTAAAGAGAATGTTTTAGGTAAGTACTTTTATTAGTCAACTAATTTGCCGCTATTGCTTTGTTTACGTTTAGTAATGCTGATTTCTCTGTATTGTAGGTATATTATATTAACTAACTACTTACAAGTTACAGTCAATTACTTATTTTAAATCGTAATTAAAAATAAGTACTTAATTGACTAATTGTAAATCAGATTAATTAATTATACACATAAAGTAAAGTTCGAATCATAACAACATATTTGTTGTTATGATTCGAACGTTTTGTTAGATATAAGAGACAGGCGTTAGTTTTTAATGTTGTTTTGAAGGGTATATTTATAATTTTATTTAGACATCAGATTATTTACGCACGATCCAAGTGCCGAAATATGCATGCAAATATGCACGAAAATTGGCCGAAATATGGACAATCAAGAGTCACTTATTATTATTAAAAGTCGGAAGACCGCGACGTTGCCGCTGTTCATGCGGTTGCGAACGAAGCGCGGACAGCCGCTACCACGTCACCATTCAACACGCCGCGCCCGCGCCGCCGCCGCGTCGCCAAAAATTGACAACCCTAAGACAGTAGGTAATTAAATCGCGGATTGGGCCGGAGTTACCCTACTCCTTTTACTATGCAATAGAGGTCGATTCTGCTAATCTATGTAGTAGTTTCGATATGGTTTCTATGCAGTTTCAATATACTGCCCAGAATGGTTTCGGTGACAATGGCTGGTTTCGTTGAAACTTGGCCAGACAGGGATGATTTTGTAGTGGCTAAAGTTTTAGATTCGATTCCCGCGACCCCGCGTAAGAAAAATATTTAGAATGCTTTTATTATTTAAATTGCGTGAAAATCATAGTACGGGACCATTTTTTTTTAATTACTATCAAGCTAATATTTTGTGAGTAGATTCATTTTCATAAGACAAATAACATTTTATGTGCGAAAAATCTTGAAAATGGTAGCTAACAGAATTAGAAAGGTTTCATTCTTTGAATTAATGGTCCTAAAATGTTATGGACTGTTTTATTTGTAGGACAATGTTACTCTTAAATTATATATCTATTCACCTATCAATATACAAAAAATCTGCTTGTTAGGGTTCCGGATTAGAGTTCAGTAGTCAACCAAGCCAAAAAAAACTATTCCTTGTGAGCTGCCGTATTCCCAAAGTATATCCTTACTAAATTTCATCGAAATCGGCTTAGCCGTTTAAGCGCGAAAAGGTAACAGACAGACACACTTTCATATTTAAATTAGTAAGGATTATATTATGTATATATATTTTTCATCGCGCTACAAATGTTTTCACTTGAAAATGTCACAATTATTCCATACAACCTCGCAATAAAAATCCATACAAAACAATTTTTACACCGCACTAAAACATACAATTTAGTACACAGAATACTATCGCTGAATCAACCTATTTTTCGCACTCAACATTGCGCTCTACACCTACAACATAAGCCTCATTATGGCTTGGCGTATTTAAATCATTGTCCACCCAAGATAAAAGCAAAATTTGCATAGAAATAAACAAGGGTTGATTCCAGAAAATTTATTATTTGGTGAACCGCGCAACGGAAATATCAAAATCAGTACTTTATGTTAGGAACTTAGGACATAAATATTACTCCGCGAGTACCGGCAGAAGAGAAAAACAGTAGCAGCAGGCATATATTTTCGCCACGTGATAGAAATTACTCATCTCCTACGCCTCGTCAGCTTTCTACTCTCTCCTTATGAATTTTCGATCAGGTCACGTGACAGTCAACGGGAGTTCGTTATATTTTTATCAAGAAACTAGATTTGTTTAAAATTGTCGTCTTTAGTAAGTACTAGATGGCGCCCGCTACTCCGTTGTGCCAAAATCAGATTGACGCGCTGGAACCGTACATTTTTCCAGGATAAAAAGCTGTAATCTATGTCCTTTCCCGGGACTTAAGGTGAACCAAATTTCAGCAAAATCCGTTCAGCGGTTCGGGCGTGAAGAGGTAACAGACAGACAGACAAACTTACGCATTTTAGATACTTAATATTAGTAAGGATTTCACTTGCAATGTTTTACATATTTTCTCACTGTGCAAACCTTCCTTCTCACGAATATTTCAAGACTAAATTAACCAAATCGGTTTAGCCGTTCTCAAGTTTAAGCGCAACTATCAAATTAAAAAAATGTTTTTTTTTTTATATTATATGGATGCACTAAATAAGTTTTTACTTTAAAAATGCCAATGTAATAGTTTGAGCTCATCGAATCCTTTAGGGGTTTGTGGCTAAGTCACTTGTAATTCTATTAGACAATCCCCATCTTACTCCATTTTCGCCAATTCCCCAATAAACATCTTGGGGAATGAGTTATTTCCCCAAGATGTTTATTGGCGACTTAATTATGTTTATACTTGTTCAATTATCGAAATTAATTCGATTTAAATTGGATCCTAGTTTGAATGTTTGATCGAAATAAATGGGATTTGTTAAACCGTTAGACGTTGCCCACAACCTAGCATCGAACGACCTCTGTGGCTCAGTTGGTGGGCTATTGATAGCTCAAGCCGGGAGTTGCGGATTCGAATCCCGCCGACGGAACAAAAAAAATTCAAAGTTCCTGGGTCATTATAAGTAATAAAATATTAAATATTATGCCATAATATAAAAGTATTAAAATATATATTTCCGTTGTCTGGTACCTGTAACACAAGTCCTTCGGGTACTTAGCACGGGGCCAGACTGAGGTGGTGTGAAGCGTCCATAGATATTATCGAATTGTATTTATAACCCAGGAACTTTTTCAGGGATAAAGATGATCGTTTATTCTTTTCCGGAGCTCAAAAATATATCTCCATAACCAATAATAAACAGAAAAATCGGTTCAATGGTTTGGGCGTGAAGAGGTTACAGGCAGACATACTATCGCATATTAGATTACTTTTTTTTTGTTTTTAATTTTTTATTTACTTTGACTATTAATAATAATTAATTGATTGTTTTAATATATTATATTTTTAATGTTCTGAGGATTCATGGAAGATTCGTATTTATTAGAGCTCTATGATAGTTTTTTTGAGGATTGTATTATGATTAATTTCAGATTCTGTTAATATCATTAGTTTGTTATTGTTATTATAGTAATCAAGCATGATTTTTCTTAGACTTAAAAAAAATAAATTTCCACGCCTTGGAGGCAGAAATTGTGAACTATAAATAATTATAATAAGATCATTGTAACCAATTTCTTGGAAATAAAGACTTACTTACTTACTTACTTACATAATTATAATCGTATTACATGAACGTGACGCAAGCAACTCCGTTACGCCAAAATTCTGTTCTCGCGCGGAAACCGTACATTTTTCCAGAATAAAAAGTACCCTATATCCTTTCCCACGAATCAAAATGTCTCCTTACAAAAAATCAGAAAAATCGGTGCAGGGGTTCAGGCGTAAAAAGGTAACAGACAGACGGACACTGACACATTTATAATTTTAGTGAGTATATAGCTCTGTTTACGTTAAGTATTTATTTATAGTAATTCATCATGGCTATGTAACTCACAAATACACAAAAATACCTCAAAAGTGCAAAGTTTAAAATTTATGAAAACGTATACGAACGAAATTAGACTGCGTTTTTTTTTAATTTTCCGAGCCGTTTTTGTGACCATGCCCAAAGGACAATTTTCAGCTTGACAGCCTTAAATCATTTTCAACCTTACCCCAACGGGTCAAAGTGCAATTTTCAACGCTCGCTTATCAAAATATGTTTATAAAAATTTCACCGGAATTTTTACCCCGAAAGCCTTATTGATTAAAATTGACAGTGTAAATTGGATCTGACGTGACACCGTAACTTTGACAATTGTGAAATGACGCGCGCTGCCAAGCGTCAAAAGTTGTGTAGACTTGTGTTGTCAATTTGCAGGGCTTAAAAAGTTTGATTTTGATCTAAAGCTTTTTTTAGCCGACTATTCAGATTTATATCCTTAAAATACAAGGTGTTACAAAACTTAGTGATACTTTAGGGCAGTGGTCCCCAACCTTTTTTTCATGCGGGCCACAAACATGTTTTGATCTTGGTGTCGCGTTTTTAGGGTTAAAAAATAACATTCTTCAAAATTAACGATTTTAAAGTGATAAAAGATTTTAACGACTATCACGTAGACTTTACGTTATTTTGCCGGTGGGCGTGAATTTTAAAATTGTTTAACATCACGCGGGCCATAAAATATAAAGTCCCGGGGGGGCCGCGGGTTGGGGATAGCGGCTTTAGGGTGTGTAATATGTGTCACTTCAATGTGTAATTAGCAAGCCGAAAGAGGATTTTTTATGATTTGTATGAGCAAGCGCCCCTACGTCATGAATTATCCCATACAAAGGTGAAAAAAATTACTCTTTAGGCGCTGTTACTTTCACAGCGAAGTCTATATAGGGGACCCATGATACACACCCTAAAGTATTACTCGTATCACTTAGTTTTGTATATCATATATGCGAAAGTGTTTTTGTCCGTCTGCATGTGTGTTACTTCGTCACGCTTAATCGGCTGAAATGGCTTTAAGAGTCAGCAAAAGACATTGTGTACTTTTATGATTGAAAAATGTACGATTCCAGGATATAAAGTATCATATTTACACTAATGGAAACTTCTAATTGGCATATCGCTGAGTACTATGTATCTTACTATTGTCCACACTAATATCTTATCTTATATATAAAATTCTCGTGTCACAATGTTAGTCCACGAACTCCTCCGAAACGGCTTTACTGATTTTTACCAAATTTTATATGCATATTCAGTAGGTCTGAGAATCGGCTACTGGGTACTTTATATATTGATAAGTGCATTTGTTGAATAAAAAATAGTAAATTATTACAACCTGAGACGGACGGCGACCATTGTTTGTGCGACGAGATAGCGATCGACGTTGCCATGGCGACATACTTATTTAGTCACTTCAATAAAATAATAATATGGGCGAAATACTTTATATTATGGCAAAGCAACGTTTGCCGGGACAGCTAGTTATATTATAAATGCGAAAGTTTGTCTATCTGTCTCTCTGTCCGTCCGTTTGTCTGTCTACTCGTTATGTCTACACGCACAAACCGCTTTTTTGATTTTGCTGAAATTTGGTATGGACTATGTAAATACTTTGAGCCCCGAGAAAGGTCATAGGATACTTTTTGTCCCGGAAAAATGTACGGTTCCCGCGCGAAAAACGAATTTTAGCGCAACGGAGTTGCGGGCGTCACCTAGTAAGTAAATAAAATAAAAATATACATCCTGTGACATGTCCCAGGTCTCAATGTTGGATACTTTGCCATTGCATGCATTCCATGCCAAATTTCAACAATACGGTTCAGTGGTTTGGGCTGGAGATAGACAGACAGACATACTTTCACATTTATAATATTAGTATGGATACAAAGACTGTTACTTCTTACACACCAATGTACAGTCGTATCGAAAATAGAAATATCAACACTTTCCAACACGTGTGTACAAAAGTCTATTCAAATTTAATTTACCTATGAGTTTATACAAAAATAGCCCTTAAAGAGTTGGTATAAAGGTGCCGACGAAGGTAGTATAGCTTTGAACGAACTGTACAACTAAAGTTGGGTTTTTATAGCACTCCGAATTATTTATTAGGAAAAACACCTTTCCTTCCATAAAGAAAACTCGATTAAAAATAAAAGAAAGCTGTGACTTCGATTTGTTTCTTTCTTTATTTTCGTTGCCAAGCTTAAGATTTGGAAAATACGGGAGTTTTTATTACGTGAAATAAACTCTTGAATATAAGTAACTTTTAAACGAGCAAAAGTAGTCACCAGATGGAAAGCAACTACCGTCGCCCATGGACACTCGCAACATTAGAATAGCTGCAGGTGCGTTGCCGGCCTTTTTCGATCAGATCACGTGTCCTAATGCGGGTTTAAAAATTTTCCTCATTTCAAAAATTACAAAAAGTCGCTAAAGAAGATTTCATTGTATAACAATCATTCCAAAATCATGAAAAATAGCTTTTTCCTACCACTTTATAATATTACTAGCTGACCCGGCATACATTGTTTTGCCATATAAATTATAGCAGTGCCCGCGACTTTGTTCGTGTGGTTGTCGAAAACACTGTCGCGATTGCAATAAAAAGGATATAGCGGGTCAATATCTTAAGGCGATATATCGAAAATAAATTATTCCGCAAGGGCAATTTTATACTTAATAATACGATGATGCTTTCCGTTCTTAAAACAACATCGAAACTCCCAAACTTGTATCTATAAAGAATCAGGAGTTCCCTCAGCACCTTCCGAACCATGATATACTTCGGTGCAAAATCTTACTTGCTTCGCTTACTAATGCTTCGAATACTTCTCACGAAACCGAAGTCATCAAATGTTTCTATATAAATTTTGAAGAGTTCCCTCGATTACTAATGGATCCCTTTATCAGGTCACCACTTTTGTGAACGGGGTACTAAATTGGGATGATGCCCTATACACCAAAAGAAAAATTTTGAAAATCGGTTCACATATGGCGGAGTGATCGTTAAATATAAAAAAACGAACATAACACCTCCTCCATTTTGAAAGTCGGTTAAAATTATAGCCTATGTGTTATTCTGATATATAAGCTATATTATTGTAAAGTTTCATTAAAATCCGTTCAGTAGTTTTTGCGTGAAAGAGTAACAAACATCCATAGATCCATACATCCAAACTTTCGCCTTTATAATATTAGTAGGATTTAATCCTTCAAGCCCCATAAGAGCACCGGTGATCGCGACAACAATAGAATAAATTGGCATTTCCAAGAATCCCCGATCGAAGGATTAATATTGTAACTAGGGAGCAAATTGTGAAAAATAAATATACTTACATTAGCTTTAAGGATAATGATAAATAAATATAAGGAAATAATAAGGACAATGAACCCGCTAATTATGTTGAACAAAATATAAGAGGTGGATTGGTGGAGTAAGAAACTATATGAATGGTATCCACCAAGAAACAATTTTAAAAAATTCAACCCCTACAGGGGTAGTAATTTTCAAAACGAGGATGAAACCGTTAAACAGCTTTTGCCCGATTCAATTCAGTACCATTCTTATCAAACTACAAAATGGTATTCACTTAAAAGTTAAATCACTGTTAACACAAAGTCAACACGATTCCTTTACAATCCAGGAAAATATCCATTCCCACCAGTGGCGTAACTATAGCATCCGAGGCCCGTGGCAAATTGATGGGGCCCTATCAGTAAATTCGTCACGTTAATAATAAAACAATGTATAAAAAATTTCTGACCTCACGGCCTCTTGTGCCGGAGCCCTTTTGGGTCGGGGGCCCGTGGCATTTTGGCAGCCCTGCTACCCTTTAGTTACGCCACTGGTTCACGCGCAATTTACGAATTTTGGCGCAACGGTGTTGCGGGCGTCATCTAGTGAAGATTTTTGACGTGACAACGTCTTATAAAAAACATGACGCAATATGCGGCGTTACCTCGCTCTGAGGCGTTCCATTTAAGGCTATGACGTTGTCACGTTCAACTATCGTCAGTAAACCGACTTTACAGACAACCGAGTTCGGTTCGAGTCGAGTTCGAGTCGAGTTCGAGTCGAGTTCGAGTCGAGTTCGAGTCGAGTTCGAGTCGAGTTCGAGTCGAGTTCGAGTCGAGTTCGAGTCGAGTTCGAGTCGAGTTCGAGTCGAGTTCGAGTCGAGTTCGAGTCGAGTTCGAGTCGAGTTCGAGTCGAGTTCGAGTCGAGTTCGAGTCGAGTTCGAGTCGAGTTCGAGTCGAGTTCGAGTCGAGTTCGAGTCGAGTTCGAGTCGAGTTCGAGTCGAGTTCGAGTCGAGTTCGAGTCGAGTTCGAGTCGAGTTCGAGTCGAGTTCGAGTCGAGTTCGAGTCGAGTTCGAGTCGAGTTCGAGTCGAGTTCGAGTCGAGTTCGAGTCGAGTTCGAGTCGAGTTCGAGTCGAGTTCGAGTCGAGTTCGAGTTCGAGTTCGACACAAAACACTACTCTCCAACTGTCTTTTTTACTATAATCGACATTTTGTAATGAAACGTTAAAAGTTTAAACTTCTATGCCGCCTTCACTTAGAATTTTATTCATCTTACGGGAACTACCTATAACATTTTGCTAGGTAAAAAGTAAGTATATTATCAATAATTTCAGTCCTTCCCGTCTTTCCAAGTATATTATATCTAAATTAGCATTTATAATATAAGTAGGCGTATTAATTACTTATATCAAATCTAAGTTCTCCTTAACCCACGCACATTTCTATTTCAAAGTTTATATTTTGGGTGAAATTTTACTCCACAGAAGGGATAAAAAAATCACCAGGGGGGAGGGGGTAATCCAAGGGCCAAGGCCAAATGTATGGAATTGACATAAGACGAATCGAATGTCAACGTCATAATATTAACGACCGCTTATGTCAATTCCATACATTTTCATCGGCGAAAACGAAGCGAAAACGAAAACATTTTGGCACACCCCCGTGATCTTTATTTATCGCTTCTTTAAATAGAATCGCTGATCAACATATTGTATAGAATTGACATTAGACGAGTCAAACGTCAACGTCATGTTAACAAACACTTTTGTCAATTCCTTACATTTTGATGGGCGATTCTGTAACAAAGCGATAACGAAAAAGTCTTGGCTAAATGGCCAGGTTAAGGATTGCTATATTATAAGAACCAGCACCGTTGAACTGTTTGGCAGTATCTCTCTGTCGTTGCTGCGGTCAACTTCCTCATTATACAAGGTGTAAAAAACTACGACTGAGTGGTAATACTTTAAGCCGTTTATATAATATCCTTGTTTATCCTTCCTATCCATTATCCTTTGAGATTACCGTGAAAGTAGCAGCACTGAAAGAGTGAATTTTTTGCCCTGCTGCTTTCACAGTAAACTCAGGTATTATCACTCATTTTAAGCGGAGTTACGTCATCTAGATCTGAATAACATCTCTTCTTCCAGATGTTGAAATTCCTCCTTCTCATCCTGATGCTGTACAGCATCAATGCGGCCCTGATCTTCGAGTGGAAGATCCTGGACCTTCAATTCCCTTCACCAGAAGTCAGACAGAGGATGATAGAAGATGAGAGCTTCATACCAAAAAATATAGACATTGAGAGAGTAGCAGTCTATGAAGACAAGCTATTTGTGCAGCTGTACAAAGCTAGGGGAACACCTTTGTCGTTGACGTACGTGAATCTGACAGGTACGTGGTATTTTATAAATTTCAGGCGTGGTATTTTAATTCAGGCTTAAGAGTCCGTATACGAACTTTTGCCGATTTCGCTCATTTAACAGACGTGATTTAACAGTTAAAATACAGTATTTCTATAAGTTTTAATGCACAAAATGTAAGACCATTTCAATTATAATGTAATGTTGCAGCTAGATATTTTTTTTTAAGTATCTTTAAACAACCCAACTCAAACCCGCGACAGTTTTGTGATTTTTGCTGTAAAAGGTTTAGAATATCACCTGTTTATGAATTGTATTGACGTCAATACAATTCAAACACGGTATGAAAAAAATACTCGTACAATGTACTGTTGAGAAAGTCGTCTATACAATGTTGGAATTACTTTTTACCACTTTCATATAAAAAACCCTTTAAAAACCATAATACCTATAACTGCCCGCTAACTGGGCGATCGTCCTTTTTCACCTGGCATATGAGAGACGGGCGTGAGAGTGAAGAGAGCAGTAGAAAAGATAGTACGGGCTCTTGATAATAATTAATCAGGGCGAGCGAAGCGAGCCCGATTATATCCCACAACCCGACTATGTTTGTGGTTTATTTTACGAAAAAACTATCACGCCTATTGATTTGTGTTCTAACATAGTAATTTTTATTTATATACTAGTTGTCCCGGCAAACGTTTCTTTGCCATAATATTATAAAGTATATCGCCCGTATTATTTTATTGAAGTGACTAAATAAAGTATGTCACCATGGCAACGTCCATCGCTATCATGGTCGTCGTTTTTCTCGAGTTGTAATAATTTACTATTATTTATTCAACAAATGCACTTATCAATATAATAAGTACCGAGTAGCCGATTCTCAGACCTACTGAATATGCATATAAAATTTGGTAAAAATCAAAAGTAAAGCCGTTTCAGAGGAGTTCGAGGACTAGCATTGTGACACGAGAATTTTATATATAAGATGTAGATTGTAGATGTGTTATCATCGATCATTCAAGGTTTGGTTACTATTAAAATATAAAAGAAAAACTACCTTTAGCCCCAATTTCACCAACGACTGTTAAAGTTAACCATCGAATTAATATCATTTTATCTCTCTCGTTTTTCGTATCAATAAAAGGGAAGACATGACATTTTAACAAGCTGTTAACACTAAGAGACGTAGGTGAAATTGGGCCTAATGCCTGGGTTACACGGTGCGAGCTGACACACGAGCTGGCCTAGTCAGTTACTGAGGTGCAGATACTAGCACCGTGTGACCGCATCAAACGAGTTACTATCATGTGCGAGTTGGTCAATTGCTCGAGTACGAGTTACTACAACATTTTTTGTTTTCACTCGCCACTCGCCTTCCCTCACCATAGAGTCCATAGATACAACTTGACTAGGCTATGTCATTGGGACATTTCCTATCTAAAAGGGTCCATTCACGGCAGTCCGCCGTGCAGGACTGCCGTGAATGCAAATCGCTCTAAAAGAATGAGGCCAAATCGGCCCGCACAGTATGGCGATAAGCAGAGTGAATAGATTTTTTTTCGATTACCCTCATAATCGAGTCTCTAAACATGCGAATTAATATCTGTTAGGTAAAAGGACTACATTGTTAATAACTGTATCTTCGAATGAAGCGACTCATATAATGATGATCGAACTTCATTTCAAGAAGTTCATTTGATCTTATATTATATCTAGCTGTCCCGGCAAACGTTTCTTTGCCATATTAAGTATATAAAGTATTTTTTTTTAATTTGATCGCAGCGCTAACTGTCGGGACAGACTAAAATTGAAATTCGAATTCGAATATTATTTAAAATTTGACACTGCGATGGTAGCGCCGTCTGTCGGATCCAATGTAAAACATTCCAAAATCAACAACTACTAATAAATTAAAAATTAATTAAAAAAATATTGTCCAGCGGACAAAATTGTGAACCTAAACCATTCACAGATCCCCTTGAACACACACAAAAAATTTCATCAAAATCGGTCCAGTCGTTTGAAAGAAGTTCAGTGACATCCACACTCACAGAAGAATTATATATATTAAGATTGTATAAGTTGATAAAGAATATTTCTCTTATTTTACAGCCACCTCAACGAAATCTCCAATATTAATACCATACCCGAGTTGGTCAGCACACTTCGACACGTTGGAAGAAAATCGTCTCCTCCATGACGTAATGGCCATCCGAGTAGACCACTGTCACCGTCTCTGGATCCTCGACAGAATCAACGAGGGATACCTTATCCGTCACGTGTTAATCATCATCGACCTGGCTACAGATCAGGTCATTCAAAGGCACAAATTCTCTTTCCTAGGGTACCACATAGCCCTGGCGATTGATGACGCTAATTGTGATGACACTTACGCGTTCACCAGTGATCATTATACTGGAGACATGTGGGTATATTCCATGAAGAAGAATGATTCTCGGTGTATTCCCGGGGATCAGATATCTAGCATGATATTCACATCCAATTCGATATATTATAACAAAGGGAAAGATGTGTTCTATGTGGCGACAGAGAAGCTTAAAAATTCAGCGAATTTAAGAGATTTCGAACGCAAAAGTGAACTAAATGTAAACTTATTGATATCAGCTTTGCATACCAAGAGAAATGTTTTATACTATGCTAAGAAATATTGTAAATGTAATAACATACATACGGTATGCTGGGATGCGACTAAGCCATGCGACCAACACGACTTACGACTCGGAAACTATACGACATTTCAAGTCACGGATTTATTTCTGAATAAAGATACGCTTTTTGTACTAGAGGCTAGGTTACCTTTCACATCAATTTTCACATCAGCTGATGTTCAGTACAAGTTTCATTCTGTATCTCTTACAGATAAATGATAATTTGCGTTTGTATAATAGCTGTAATACTGTAGTGTATGCTTATTGCTTATACAAATAAACAAATGAGTTTAAATCTGTCTTTACTATTTATCACAAAAAAAAACTTCATTACGAGGTTCTGTAGAGAAGAAGGGACCCTAATACTAAAACCTCTATATCTGTCCGTTTGTCTGTCTCTAGGCTGTATCTCTAGAACCGATTCTCACAGCTACATCTAGAACACACTTGGCCGTGTTTTTTATTTGAAGGCATTAGGGATAGTACGCAAGTAGACACTAATATTGCGCCGAAAATAATTAACTGTGCAGGAGCCGAGGTATATTTTTTTTTCGACAAAAACTATCCTATGTCCTCTTTCAAAATATATATCCTGGATACTAAATTACAGCCAAATCTGTTTGGCTGGATTTATATGCGTACGCGTGAACGAGCGTTTTGGAATTGTCCGTTACTCCGCGTGATCACAAGCCATAGTATGTAATGACTTATTTAAGTAGCGGCGCCAATTTTCAACCCACTGAGACAGGAGGTCCTTGACATAACAGTATGTACAGGCTCTATACGACATCGCGCCTGTAACTAGCATGTATGGGATCTCCTGTCCGATCATTGTTACATTAGGTTTGATATACATGACAGTATGCCTGAGAAAGAGGTAACTTATAGGAATCTAAAGGCCATAAACTGGAGTGTATTCAGAGAGGAATTGCAGATAAACCTTGCAGCAATCAACAAAGCTGCCAAGACCGTAGAACAACTGGAACTAACGGTGGGAGAGCTGGAGCATAGCTTGAATGATGCTTACCTCAGAAGCTGTCCTGTTAAGAAAACGTCAAGTAAACGCAACGTACCTTGGTGGAACGGTACTATGGCGCAACTCAGAAAAGAGAACTGAGCTCTGTTTAACAGAGCCACAAGAGATGGGAACTGGGACGCATACAGAACCGCCCTGACGACGTTTAATAAGGAGCTAAGGAAGGCCAAAAGACGCCCTTGGGCAAGGTTCTGTGAGGAAGTGAATAACACCTCGCAAACCTTCAGACTATATAAATCATATCTAAGGCCCCTAGCTCTCATCCCAGCACTCTGAAGGGGCCAGATGGTACTTATAATAAAACGGCGGAAGAAACTCTAACTAGCCGAAGTCCACTTCGAAGAACACATCGAAAATCACGAAGCCTTCATCCGATTGTTAAAACGAGACCATCAGTTGACGATTGGAGAAAAGCTTCCGTGATTGAGTCACATGGGCAACTGACAGTTTCAAGCCTTATATTACAAGACCGGCGGCGAGGATAATATATTTCCGGCCCTCCTACAGCAGGCCGAGGACATTATCCTTCCTCTGCTACTGAAAATATTCAGAGCAAGTTTCGCGTGGGGCTACATCCCATTGGCGTGGACAAAGGTAAGGGTGTCCTACATTTCTGAGGTAGACCGGCCGGTCGCGGAGGGAGTCCTGTGGTAGAGAGAACCAGGATATCCCTCCGTATACGGCTGAAGGCAACCGCAGGTGGTTTTAGTGAGTTCCTACTCAAAACATACCCCCCGTCTCACATACGCCCAGTCTCACATACCCCGCCCCGGGGTGCTTCAGCTTAACTGAGGCACGTATACCCAACCCGAACCGAACATGATGGGTTTCCCCTGCGTAGTAAAAAAAAAGGTGTCCTACATACCCAAGAGTGGGGACAGGGACAAAGCTCTACCAAAATCATACAGACCAATTACTAGTCTCACCTCTTTCATGCTTAAAACAATGGAGAAGATGGTCAACCTACACATAAGGGACACTTATCTCACTAAAATGCCGCTGCATGAAAGACAACATGCCTACCAAAAAGGCAAATCTACCGAGACGGCCCTAATGGACTTGGTAGATCGGACTGATAGAGCAATTGAAGATAAAGAGATTGCGTTATGTGTCTTCCTTGATATTGAAGGCGCATTCGACAACACTTCAAATAGCTCTATCACTAATGGCCTGGCTTCAAAGAATATAAATCAAACTACTAGGAAACCTATCCAACGACACCCCACACGATGGGGTGAACGCGAAAAAAATTATTCATCCCCGCTTGATGTGTAGGGAAGGTACCATAAAAAAATATATTTTTAAGATTTCATGTACCATTTTGTCGTCATAATTAATATGCGTATTCGAGCCAAATTACAGCTTTGTAGGTCCTATTATAGTCTCTGAGCTAAACCGCGGACAGACAGACAGACGGACAGACAGACAGACGGACAGACAGGCGGACAGACAGACAGACGGACGGACAGACCGAAACTATAAGAGTTCCTTGTTGACTAAGGAACCCTAAAAATATAAAATCATATTTCCAAATCGACTTTATCAATCAGCTTTTATTTGATGATAAGGGTGAAATAGGGTTTCCTATGCATTCGTTCAATGAAATTGATTTATAATATAGGTCAAGTAGCCTATTGATCTCGCGGTGTAGCGGCCAAATCGCGCGTTTGCGCCGCCGCGGTGCCGCATTATAAATATGTCTGTTACCTCTATATGCCACGACCGCTAAACTGATTTTGCTCAGATTTACTATGGCAGCATTACGAGTCCTGGGAAAGGACATAGGACAATTTTTATCCCGGAAAATATACGTGCCGGTGGCGTAACTATATAGCATCCGGGGCCCGTGGCAAATTGATGGGGCCCTATCAGTAAAAATAATAAAAGAATGTATATTCTGACCTCACGGCCTTTTGTGCCGGAGCCCTTTAGGGTCGGGGGCCCTTATGGGTCGAGGGCCCGTGGCATTTTGGCAGCCCTGCCACCCTTTAGTTACGCCACTGGTTCCCGCGCAATTTACGAATTTTGGCGCAACGGTGTTGCGGGCGTCAGAAGAAATATATTTTTACAATATAAAATATACAATAATATGACAGAGTTCAAACTTGGATAGTAACTGGATTTTAACTGTTATCTGAATATTAATTAAGCGTAGTATTTTGATAAATAAACGAGGAAATAACAGAGTCGTTAACTTATATCGACAACGATTGGTTCCGTCAAAACAACACGGTTAGTTATTTACTAATGTTTAAACGGCGAATTGAGTCATTCAGAAATCATTATCCTATATATAAAATTCTCGTGTCACTATGTTAGTCCACGAACTCCTCCGAAACGGTTTTACTGATTTTTACCAAATTTTATATGCATATTCAGTAGGTCTGAGAATCGGCTACTGGGTACTTTATATATTGATAAGTGCATTTGTTGAATAAATAATAGTAAATTAATACAATTCGAGACTGATTGCGAACATTGTTTGTGCGACGGGATAGCGATGGACGTTGCCATGGTGACATACTTATTTAGTCACTTCAATAAAATAATACGGGCGAAATAATTAATTTATATGGCAAAGAAACGTTTGCCGGGACAGCTAGTAATATTATAAATTTTGTAATGAAACGTTAAAAGTTTAAAATTCTATGTCACCTTCCCTCAGAATTTTGTTCATCTTACGAGAACCATAACATTTTGCAAGATAAAAATTATTTTGCAAGATAAAAATTATTAGGTATTTTATTAATTTTAGTCCTTTTCCGTCTAGCTTCAAGTATACCTATAATATCTAAATTTGCATTTATGATAATATAAGTAGGCGTATTAATTAAATCAAATCTAAGTTCTCCTTAACCCACGCACATTTCTATTTCAAAGTTTATATTTTGGGTGAAATTTTACTCCACAGAGATGGATAACAAATAGAATCGCCAATGAACATGACTGTATAGAATTGATATTAGACGCGTCAAACGTTAACGTCACATTAACAAACGGTTTTGTCCATTCCATACATTTTGATCGGCGATTCTGTAATGCGGGCTCTACACTCGAACAAATACGAAGCCGCGAAGCGCCCGCGGAACCCTCCACACTCGCGGTTCGCGGCCTTCGCGGGCTTTCGCGCCGGGAGTTTAGAGCCCGCATAACAAAGCGATAACGAAAAAGTTTTGGCTAAGTGGCCAGGATAAGGCTAACTTTATTATAAGAACTAGCACCGTTGAACAGTTTGTCAGTATCTCTCTATCGTTGCTGCGGTCAACATCCCTGATAAGGTTAGTGACTTCGTTCTGATTTAAATTGTTTTAATTGCAAACAAAGTTGAAACCAATCAACATTGTGTTCTTTTATAACCGGCTTCTAAAATGGAGGTACGTTATATATATACAAATATTATAATTGCGAAAGTGTGTCTGTCTGTCTGTCTGCTACCTCTTCATGTTTAAACGGATAAAACGATTTAGAAGAAATTCGGTATGGTGATAAGATGAGAGTCGGTAAAGACAGATAGTTTTTGTTGTCAAAAAACGCACAATATACAAGGTGTAAAAAACTAAGAATGAGATAATAATAATAATAATATTTATGGATGCCTCACACCACGTCAGTCTGGCCCCGTGGTAAGTACCTGCAGTGGCGGATTTGCCCTAAGGCCCAGTAGGCCCGGGCCCAGGGCGTCCAGATATAAAGGGCGGCAAATCGTGCAAAAAAAAATGTAATGGGTGCGCTGCAGTGTGAAGCTAGTGGCAATGGGCGCGAATCTGGAGTCTGGACACAGGACAGATGCTATTTTTTGATAGTGAATAAGGTCTCAATTATATAAATTAAAAATTATATAAATAAAACGTACTGGAATCATATTTTCATTATAATATGTTTTTTGTTTTTAACAAACGAACTTTTGGGAATTAACTATACACAAACTATAAGGTCTCAACTCTCAGTTGTGCAGCAAAGTAGCGTGGTGGCTTCGCGGTTCTTAAAATTTTTCGCGGGTTTTTGTATAGCCATTGTGAGTGGCAGTCTTCCACAGTGCGTTTTTCGCGTAACTTTCTGCCGCACACTGTAAAACTCTGGAACGAACTGTCTACAGCAGTATTTCCGGACCTATACGACCTGCATACCTTCAAGAAAAGAGCGTATTCCCTCTTAAAAAGCCGGCAACGCACCTGCAGCTCTTCTGATGTTGCGAGTGTCCATGGGCGACGGTAGTTGCTTACCATCAGGTGACCAGTTTGCTCGTTTGCCCCGTTATTTAAATAAAAAAAAGCCAGATGGCTGTTTTTGGTGATATATTTAAAGGCTCGCGTAACGTAATATGATTATAATCTTCCTATTTTTGCGTTTCAAAATTATAAATAATTTCGTACATCGTTCAAAATAGTTCGTACGTTTGGCCCAGGACACCACTCGAGGTACACCTCTCTTCAGTGGCATATAAGTCATAAGTCATAACTAGACATCTATCTATATACTTATAAAATTACATGTCCTGACTGACTGACTGATTCATCATCGCTGAGCAAAAACTGTTAAAGTTACAGCCACGAAATTTGGTGAGTAGGGTTGTTTTATTAAGTAGACACCCACTAAGGAAGGAATTTTGAAAATTTTACCCCGAAGGGGGTGAAATAGGGCTTGAAAGTCAGAATGAAAGTCCGTCATTTCTCAAGTTAGGAACATGAAACTTTATCTTTGGGTTACTGATTAAAAATGAATGGATACGTATTTAATCGTTTTTGGAATTTCTTCCCCTAAGGGGGTGAAATTGGGGTTGAAAGTTTCAATGGAAGTCTATATAGGTATACTATGATAACGCGGACGAAGTCGCGGGAAACAGCTAGTCGGATTATATGCATTTGCATACTTGCATATGCAAATGCATATAATGGCACTTTTTAGGCGATAGTGCATATTTTGGCAATTTTTCGATGATAGTGCATATTTCGGTAGTTTTATGCCCTTGTAGATGCCTTGTAGTCTCCAAAGTAGCACACCGAGACCACAAAACAGAGGTACGATAGATCAAATCACTTCAAATATGTAGCTCCATCCCCATTTAAAGAATGTAATACATCCAACAGGTACATTATCTTTCTAGAAACAAATTTTTTATTATAGTTGGCAACATTAGCAAAAAATTTGAATAAAGTAGTTAACGATTTAATAAACTTCCATGGGCATTACATCGGAAAATTCTCATTGGTGCTGTATGATAAATTAAAAATCCTGGATTTGATCAAATTGTAAAAATTTGCGCTTTTATTAACGGCACCACCGGAAAACTCTTCAAAAAAGTAATAAATTTTAAACCGTCAAGCCCCAAGCGATCGAATTCGACCGCGATAACAATAGAATAACAATAGATTTCCAAGAATCCGCGATCGAGAGATATTAAGTTACTTTTGATTGTGCATATTTTGTGCATATTTCGGCCATTTTTTCGTGCATACTTGCATGCATATTTCGGCACATTGATCGTGCATATAATTCGATGTCTAGTCATAACTAATGCTATTCGTGCCTAAGAACAATTTTACAGGACGTCATAATCTTTTATTTTAATACAAGTAATCTAGGAAGAATGGGTGGGTTCTAGGTGGGTAATTAACACGTTCGCTATGAAGCAAGGCATTATATGCCTGGTTGATTGATTTCAGTCTTTTTACAAGGTGCGGGCGCTGTAACTCGAGAAGTACTATGTGTACGAGAGAAATAGTTTTATATCTAACGCCCATTTTAAAGCTTATGACGTTTAACGATTGAAAATGCACCAGGTTTTTTAAACATAGTTCGCACTGAATTAAAATTTAATAAGCTCAGTGGCCAAGGCCTTGATTTATAGGCCTGGTAGCCGCACTGAGTGGGCGAGGAGCGTGCGCGCCGCGGCTAGTGCTGTCAAATGCTTTGTTTGTTGTCGATAGTGTGCAAGTGTTTGCAGTTGTGATATTTACGTTTTAATCGCGTGGTAAATATTAAAGTGTTGTGAAATGACGTCCAGTAATATTGTTTTGAGTAGTGACAAAGTCTTTGTATTTCTCGTTAGACCTGTTATTAAGCCAAAAAGAATCATAAAGAAGAATGCAGCTCGAGAAAAGCACCAGCACAGCATTGAATCAGGTTTTTCTTATCATTATCCATCCTTAATATTATAAATGCGAAAGTGTGTCTGTCTGTCTGTTACCCCTTTGCGCCCAAACTGCTAAACCGATTTTGCTGAAATTTGTTGTGGAGATACTCTGACTCCCAGGAAAGGACATAGGATACTTTTAATATAATATAATAATAATATAATATCTATGGACGCTTCACACCACGTCAATCTGGCCCCGAGCTAAGTACCTGAAGGACTTGTGTTACGGGTACCAGACAACGGAAATATATTTAATACTTTTATACTATACATATATTTAAGATTTTTATTATATTATACACATATTTAATAGTTAATACACATCCATGACCCAGGAACATTGAAAAACTTTTTGTTCCGTCGGCAGGATTCAAACCCGCTACCCCCGGCTTGAGCTGCCACACACTCTACCCATTGAGCCATAGAGGTCGTCAATATAAACCAACTGAATTGGTCAAACTCACGAATGTCAAATTAGTATGAATTTAGACCAATTGAATTGGTCTAAATTTGACATTCGTGACTTTGACAGTTTTGACAATTCATTTTGTGAATTGATTGAGAGGAATTGCTATACGACCATTTGAGCCTCGCTGGTCTGGTAAACCTGGCATCTCTTTTTTTAAAAAGGCATCAAGTTTCTGTCCAATTCCCGGGCGAAGATAGTTTCAAATACCACTCATAATATTTATACTCGTGAAATTTCATTTATTCAATCCTAGCATTGTTGATCTTGGGTTTATATTTCTATGAACAGCTTTCACCAGGCCATTAAAACCTCGTTCGTATACGATGAAACCTTATTACCAGATCGAAAATACCTGGTATCGCATAGTATGCTACAAAAATCAGTCTCGCAGCTAACGAGTTAAAAATAAAACCTAAAACCTTTATGTTTTATTTTTTCCAAAAATATTCTAAAGTAGCTTTATAAGCTAATACTTTTAGTTAAGTATACAATTTTCGGAATCAATTAAAAATGGGAATAGAGTAATTCATTAATTATGTAACGTCTAGTAATGATGGCTGCTGAGAAAGGGGCGGCACATGGCCTGGGGCCTACAGCGGCCAGGACTGCAAATCCGCCACTGAGTACCTGAAGGACTTGTGTTGCGAGTACTCTGTGTTTAATACTTTTATACTATACATGTAATATATATTCTTTAAGATTTTTATTATAATGCTAGCTGTCCCGACACGTTTCTTTGCCATATTATGTATTATTTTATTGAATTAGCGACTAAAGTGTGTCACCATGGCAACGTCCATCGCTATCCCGTGACCCGCGGCGCATAAACAATGGTCGCTCTTTATTGGCAAATAATTTGCAATAGAATAAAATAGCGACTATAATTAAAGATCTAAACTATCCTATCTCTCAAGTTGGGAAAAAGCACACATTTAAATTAAAAAAAAACAAACATTAAAATCGGTTTAGTAGTTTAGGAATCCATCGCAGACAAACATCGTGACAGGAGATTTATATATATTAGATGATACACACCCATGACCCAGGAACATTGAAAACTTTTTGTTCCGTCGCGTCGGCGGGATTCGAAGTTCGAACGAACCGACTGAGCCACAGAGGCCGTCAAAATAAAATAAAGACGTATGGTAATACTTTAGTATTACTATTTAGTACTATTTAGTATTAGTACTCAGCTATATTGAGCTCACCGTGGAAGCAGCAGCACTGAAAGAGTGAATTTTTTACCCTGCTACTTTCACGGTAAAGTCAGAATAAGTACTTATCCTCAAGTATTATAACTTAATTTTTAAGGGCGTTATGTCATGTCAGCTCTGAATGACATCTCTTCATCCAGATGTTGAAATTCCTCCTTCTCATCCTGATGATGTACAGCATCAATGCGGCTCTGATCTTCGAGTGGAAATCCCTGGACCTTCAATTCCCTTCACCAGAAGTCAGACAGAGGATGATAGAAGATGAAAGCTTCATAACAGAGGATATTAACATTGAGAGAGTAGCAGTCTATGAAGACAAGCTATTTGTGCAGTTGTACAAAGCTAGGGGAGCACCTTTGTCGTTGGCACACGTGAATCTGACAGGTATGTGTCTGTCTTTTCACCCTAATTAGGATCAATTTCATACTACAAGTCCAGCGGGGCTAAAATGGTCACATTTAGCAATTCCTCTCAATCAATTCACGAAATGAATTGTCAAAACTGTTAAACTCACGAATGTCAAATTTGTACGAATTTAGACATCTGAATTGCAAACAGAGTGTCAATTTTGCACTTTTAAAAAATGAATTATAATAATTATTATAATTCGTAATGTGATTCTCCAAAGCAACCATTTTAGCCCCGCTAACATGTATGAAATTGGTCACAGCACTTGTGCCTGTACGTAGCGTAAAGTAGCAAAACGCACGCTTTTATATTGCCTGTGTTGGGAAAAAAAATATTTTTATCTGTCTGTTACCTCTTCACGCATACACGGCTGAACTGGTTTTGTTGAAATTAAGTATGTAGATTCTTTGAGAGACGGAAAAGGACATCGGATAGATATTGTTGCAGCAAAATGTAAGGTATATTATAAATATGACAGTGTGTATGTCTTTACCACTTCACGTCCAAACCGCTAAACCGATTTTGCTGAAATTTGGTACGGAAATACTTTAAGTCCCGATAAAGGACATAAGACTTGTCATCCCGGAAAAATGTATGGTTATACGAATTTTCGCGCAACGGAGTTGTACCAACATCAACTAGTACACAATAATTTTCATTTACAGACACCTCAACAAAATCACCAATATTAATACCATACCCGAGTTGGTCAGCACACTTCGATACGCTGGAAGAAACCCGTCTTGTCCATGATGTGATGGCCATCCGAGTAGACCACTGTCATCGTCTCTGGGTCCTCGACAGAATTAACGAGGGATTCCTCACTCATCATGCCCTAATCATCTTCGACCTGGCTACAGATCAGGTCATCAAAAGGCACAAATTCTCCAACCCAGGGTACCGCATAGCCATGGCAATTGACGACGCTAATTGTGATGATACTTACGCGTTCACCAGTGATGATTATTCTGGAGATATCTGGGTATATTCCTTGAAGAAGAACGAAACTCGGTGTATCCCCGGGGATAAGATATCAAGCATGATATTCACATCAAATTCGATATATTATAACAAGGGGAAGGATGTGTTTTATGTGGCCACAGATAATCTTAGAAAATCAGCGAATGTAAGAGATTTTGAACACAAAAGTGATATTACCGCAGATTTGTTGATATCGGCTTTGGATAGTAAAAGAAACGTTTTATACTATGCTAACAAATATTGTGAATGTAATAACATACATACGGTATGCTGGGATGCGACTAAGCCATGCGATCGACACGACTTACGACTCGGAAACTATACGACATTTCAAGTTACGGATTTAATTTTGAATAAGGATACGCTTTATGTATTAGAGTCCACGTTATCTTTCAGAGCAGAGGTTCAGTATAAGTTTCATTCTGTATCTCTTACAGAAAAATGATAATGTAAGTAGTATGTATATTATATAATGTCAGCGTAATATTGTAGTCAAGATGTATTCAATAAATAAATAAATTAGTTTAAAATAATATTTGATTGCCATAACGACATATTTAAGACTATTTTTAAGCATATCTCGCGGTATAGCGGCCAATAGCTTTGTCCACACTGGGCCTTTTTTTGTTTACCAAGGGCGTGCGTTATAGCGCAGTCAACAGTGAACATGAGGCATGCCCGTGACGCGCGTTGAAATCGTAGCGCTCGCTATGACACTTTTCTTTCAACGCGGGTGGATTTTGACGCATTCAATTATTGAATATGGCAAACGAAAGTTGAATAAAAAGAAGATGACGAAAACTGAAGGTGAAATTGCATAATGTGGACATAGCTAATCGCGCGTATGCTCCGCCGCATATAAATCCTTATAATATTATTTTGTCACTCAAGTTTTTTACCACCCAATCCATAAACAAACAAAGGGATTTACCCAATCCGCAATCGATAGGCGAAATCCAAAGACAATATTTTGTTATAATTTCGTCGAGCACTCACAACCAGGAAAATCCTTGTAGGTTGAGTGAAAAGTTTCTTAAGGCGCGTGTAGACGTCACCCATAGACAATAGACACCTTGAGATGCATAAATTCTCAATCAGTGTTTGAAAACTGACTTGATCGAGAGTATTCGAAGCAATAGCTCATCATCAGCTCTGCTTAAAAATATGGGTCTATTTCATAAATGATTAAAAATCAACTTCTTTTTATTTAATCGGTTAATTAAGGGTCTGATTAGACTTTTGAATCTTAGGTTATATTAAAATTTCTTTATTTTACATTGTAACATAAATAATTATAGATTTATTTAGTATTTTGATTTAGGATGAATAATTATATTTTACTGTTTAACATTAAATTATATTTTACTAAAGTAACTTTACATAAGATTCCAAACGGAGTTGTATGTATCCTACCTGCAGGATAAATGGTGCGTCTAACCGAGGCATTATACTCGATAAATTGTATTACAAACTTTTTTATTTATGCCCCAACTTAGAGAAACTATTCGCTTTTGAGATGTGAGTCGGTAATAGGTAATGTAACTTCGGATTTGTTTCAATCAGCCCAAATAAGTTGGTCATGTGTATCTGTCTATAATCTATAGGTAAACAAAGTAATAATTTCAAAAAAAACACACCTTAGGGTGTGTATGTGTCATTATAGAATTCACTGCGAATGTAGCGGTATTTAGGGTGAAGCCAAATGAGCGTAATTTTGTGAGTCGTGAGTCGCAGAATTTCGGTCGCGTATCTTTTAATACAAATCTAGACTCACCAAATGACGCTCGTGTGAATCAAACAGGACTTTTGTACGAAACTGAATGCAGCAGAATTTCTGCCAGGCGAAATTCTGCGACACAAGTCACAAATTACGCTCGAGCCCTTATAGAGTAACTTTTTGAGATTATAGTATGGATAAAATTATGATGTTAGGGCATTTCTCATATAAACATACAAGAAATCATAATTATTATGCGCTCCTTTTTTGTCAGTGAATTATAAGGGACACACGTACGCCGTAAAGTATTAAATTATTTTGTTTTGTTACTTATAAAAACTTTTGCGTTGCGGTCTGAATTGACCCTAAGAAAAGGCTCTTAGGGTCAATTCAGACTGCAATGCGACGCGTTGATCCGTTTCTAAAGTATGGATTTGAGGGCGCATTTTCATTAGTCATTAACTCGTACGGTATACAGCATTCGGCGAGTCTATGACAACTAATTGACAACTAATGGCGCATTGTCATTGGTCATGGCATGCGTTTCAGAAATCTCCCGCACCCCGCATGCGGGCCCTATCGACCAATGAAAATGCGCCATGACATATTTGCAATTGAAGTTTGTAATATAATGGCGCATTTTCACTGGTCGATAGGGCCCGCATGCGGGGTGCAGGAGATTTCTAAAATGCATGCCACGACCAATCAAAATGCGCCATTAGTTGTCATAGACTCCCCGTATGCTGTATACCGCACGAGTTAACGACTAATGAAAATGCGCCCTAATACAAATCTAGAAATGCATCTACACGTTGCGGTCTGAACTGACCCTTACAGTGTAGCTACTAATGTCGTAAAAATTTGTACATTTTTAAAAGCACCGTACTCCACCGAACGACTCGCCTCTACGGAAAATTGCATTTTAAAATTTTATATTTCGCAAACAGATCGTAGCTAGAGTTTGTTAACTTTATTTTGATTATTTTCTATGGAATTTCTCTCAATATTGGCGATTTTTAGTCAAAATTCGCCCATAATTTTGATTTATATAACTTTTTATACGGGCTAGCTGCATTCATAAGTTTTTTAGTTAAAGTAAGATAAAAAAAGGTTTAAGCAGGTTTTTACTTTTTAGACACAATACTAACACACTTATGAAAGTGCCAACAGTAATGAAAACGAAACAGCAGGGGAAGTAAAATTTTATTTTTCCAAAAAACTTAGCTTAATTCTATCAAAGCTATTAATTTACGTAGGCTATCTTATAAGACCGTGGTTTCTCTCTGATTAATAATAATAATTATTATTTGTTCATATATTTGGGACGAGTTTAACATGATGACGTGACTTTTTTACACTCTCAAACTCGTCCCACTAGGACGAGATCTTGTTGTACGAAAAGTCATACTTACTCAAATATTAAACGAGGGCTTCCCAAATTTAAAATTATGATGACCAGAAAATTGAAAATTATGGTCATAACTACAGACAAATCTACAGAAACTATAATAGTTTTACGGACATAAAAATTTAATTATTATTTATTTTTATCTAAACATATGACTTTCAATTAGTTAAAGCAATCCAAGCAATATTTTAATCACTTTATGTGTGGAATAGCGGTCATAATCGTAGATAATTATTACCAAAATAAAAGTGTACCGTTGGCAACAAAAAATAACTTTGATTTACTTATTCAACAATTTATTTAATATAAATTCTAATTAACCAAATGATTAACCTTTTGACAGCTTTTTTCACATCAGTTTACTGTTTATCCTTCAGCAGTCAGCACATTTGATAGGGTAAAGTCAGCAGGTTAACCAATGCCTAGCGCTCTTGAAGAAGTAAATTTGTCCAAATCCAGTTGGCAACACTGAGCCGTGACGAGCGGACGTGTTTTTATAATGGAGCCTAATAAGTTAAAGTGTACAAGTTGCAATATAATAATTAGTGAGATTTTGGCTTTTATACAAAATAAGCATGATGTTATGGACACGGAATCAATAATACGCATTTGTTTGTCGTCCTTTTCGGAACAAGAGGTGCAAGAAGCTAAAATGCTGCTCTTTGGATCGGTTACAACATCTCAACGGTTAAAATCGAGGAGAAAAGACGGAAAGAAACAACGAGATTTAGAAGACATCATTTCTCTTATCAAGGAGATAGACCCGGAGCTGATACCGATCTTCGTGGCTCGAGATCTACAAAAACTACCACCGGTGTCGTTCGACCATGTGGATGTAACAAAGTTACTAAAAGATATTGTTCTGTTACGAAGTGATTTAGAGAAGATTAAGAGTGAATATGCAAGTGTTACTCAACTGCAGGAGGTGAGAGATGAGATCAAGAATTATAATTTTATGTCCTCAGATTCTCCTATATATGTAAATACGAGAAAAAGAGGTACTTATTATGATCGAAAAAATAGCATGAGTCATCTACAAAACGCCGACATTTTGTTGGAGGATACGACGAACCATAGTGATAAAACAAAGACAAACGATTACGGATGCGACGTCAAGATGACAGGAGAGCTTATATCCTGCTCGGACGCATGCAATAGTGACAGCACTGACACCGTCTCACTCGCACCTACAACGAGCATGCAACAGTGCACTGAAAAGCCAAGTATGGCGGACATAGTTAAGATAAATCGAAATGCAACATTGCAAAACAAACGTAAGAATGAAGACTGGACCGTTGTACAAAGGAAAAAACATAGAAATAGATTTGAGGCTAAAAAAGGAAAGGCTATTAGCCAGTCTGGGTCTAACTTTAAGGCAGCCGAAATAAAAATACCCTTATTTATCTCCAACGTGAACAAAAGTACATCCGAGGATGATATTCGTGAATACATCATGGAGAAAACACAAGAAATAGTTAGCCCTGAGATAATTACAACAAAAAGAGAGAGGTTGTACAATTCCTTTAAAATTTATGTCTCAAAAAACAAGATTGATCAATTTTTGAATGACAATCTCTGGCCAGATGGAATATCGTTCAGAAAGTTTATTTTCTTCAAGCAGAAAGGATCGCAGGAGGGGCTAGCTAAGCCTGTATCGTGTACAAATATATCCAATTATAATGGACAAAACCAGATTGATATCGTTCAACTGTAAAAATGTCAAGAAGGGAATAGAATGTGTCAGAAAGCTAAGTAAACAATCAGACGTGTTGGCATTACAGGAAACCTGGCTACATTCGCATGACTTATGTGCACTCGGTGACATAAATGAAGACTTCGGCTACACAGCGAAATCATCCATGGACCCCACGGTGGATATACATCGAGGGAGACCCTACGGTGGTGTTGCACTTATGTGGCGCAAAAGTGTCTTTCCCCGTGTCTCGACTGTGAAGTGCGCGAGTGATCGCATAGTGGCAATAAAGGCAATATTAAGTGATGGCAGTGAGATATTGTTCTTTAGTGTTTATATGCCAACAGACTGTCAGGCCAATCTCCCGGAATTCGGGCATGTTCTAGGTGAGATTAGCGCTGTTATTCAGGACAATAATGCGGAACAGGTATTTATCCTAGGTGACCTTAATGCCAATCCATCATCCCAGTTTGGCATTGAATTATTAAATTTTTGTTCTGATAATGAGTGGGTGTGTGCAGATATTTTAAAATTAGGTATTTCATCTAATACTTACACATTTATGAGTGATGCAAATAATTGTAAAAGCTGGCTAGATCATTGTTTAGTGACAAAGTCTGCATATCAGCTGGTGTTGGAGGTCAAAGTCCATTATGATGTATATTGGTCTGATCATTTGCCATTGGAAATAACATGTAATTTAAGTATAATTCAATCTAAACTTGAAATAAATAAAAATACCATTTGTAAAAACATTGTATGGGGCAGTAGGAAAATAGACGAGATAAATGAATACTATAAGTTATGCAATAGTGGATTAAAGCATTTAAATTTTCCCAGTGAACTTAGTGAATGCGCTGATAGAATGTGTAATAATTTAGAACATAGACATATATTAGAAAAACTTTATCACGACACTGTTTGTGTTCTTACACAAGCATCAATAGAGAGCTGTAGTAGATTAGATAAACAAATAAAATTTAAAATTATACATGGTTGGAATAAACATGTTAGGGAAGCGCATAAACAGGCTAGAGCGGATTTTCTGTGTTATGTTCAGTATGGAAAGCCAAATAGTGGCCCTATTTTTGAAAAAATGTGTCAGAGTAGAAGAGTGTTTAAATCTCGTTTAAAGTATTGTATTAATAATCAGGAACAAATTAAAATGGATATTCTTGCTTCACAACATGCAGCAAAAAAGTTTAACAAGTTTTGGAAAGGTACTAAAAAACTGAATGGTAAAATAAAGCTCCCAGTAAGTGTGGATAGAATTAGTATCCCAAGTGAGATAGCCAATATTTTTAAAGAAAATTTTGTAGTACAACCAGCCATGCTGCCGGTGCAAGCTGTTGAGTATGGAAGTGACCAGGAACTTATCTCCTTTTCAGCCAAAGATGTTCAGAATGTTTTGAAAGATATGAAGCGAGGTAAGTCACCTGGCCATGACGGGCTCAGCATCGAACACCTGCAACATGCTGGACCCCATATAAATAGAATACTAGGTATGTTGTATACACTCTGTTTACGTCATTCCTATTTGCCTAAGGATCTTATAAAAACGATAGTGGTTCCAGTTGTAAAAAACCCTACTGGTGACACATCGGATAAACAGAACTATAGACCAATTTCATTGGCCACAATCATGGCTAAGGTTTTGGATGGCTTACTAAATAAACATTTGGATAGTATTACAACATTATTACAAGACACACAATTTGGTTTCAGACCAGGCCTCTCTACTGAAAGTGCTATATTAGCTTTAAAGCATACAGTTAATTACTATGTTGCTAGGAAAACTCCTGTTTATGCTTGCTTCCTAGACTTGTCCAAAGCATTTGACAGGGTTTTATATGATAAGCTGTGGGATAAGCTAGCGATGGCTGGATTGTCTCCAGATATTATTAAAATTTTTTCATACTGGTACAATAACCAAAAAAATGTTGTAAGATGGGGAAATTCATACTCTGAGGAGTATAATATGAGATGTGGCTTGAGACAGGGGGGATTAACCTCTCCTCGTCTGTTCAATATATATGTAAATGACCTGATCGAGGAGCTTAGCAAAACACATGTAGGATGCTTTATCGATGATGTGTGTGTAAATAATCTTAGTTATGCTGACGACATGGTTTTGCTGAGTCCCTCGATTGGGGGCCTTAGAGTACTTCTGAAGACCTGCGAGTCTTATGCTGTGTCACACGGTCTAAAGTATAATGCAAGAAAGAGTGAGTTTATGTTATTTAAAGGTCGAAATAAAGGGCCTTCCACAATACCCCCACTCACCATAAACTCAGAAACTTTAGACCGTGTCACGCAGTTTAAGTACCTGGGACATGTAGTCACTGAAGACTTGTGCGATGAATTGGATGTGGAGAGGGAACGTAGGGCGTTGGCAGTCCGTGGCAATATGTTGGCACACAGATTTGCTCGATGCACAGCTGAAGTTAAGATCACTCTTTTTAAAGCATATTGTCAGACATTTTATACGAGCAGTCTGTGGGCCAAATATACACAGAAGTCTTACAATGCCCTACGGATCCAGTACAATAACATCTTCAGGGCTTTGTTCCGGCTGCCTCGCTACTGTAGTGCATCGGGTATGTTCGCAGATGCCAGTGTAGACGATTTTTATGCACTAATGAGGAAAAAAGTCGCCTCACTAGTAAACAGAGTGCGGGGGAGCTCGAATAGAGTCCTGAGGATGGTTAGTGAAAGAGTAGATTCAGTCTTGGTGGGCAGGTTCATTGAACTTCATGTTATGAAGTCTCAATGAGCCTGTCGATCATAGACATAATTTATTATTAATTTTTAAATTGTTAATTATATAAAATGTACTAACATAGTTCTTAAGCCTAATTGTTACTAACACTATGGATCACTGGTCTGAAAATAAATGATTTTTATTTTTATTTTTTTTTTTTATTTAAATTTCTGTCAAAAGAAGAACGGATTGTACTGTACAACCCGTTCTTCTTTTGACAACTTGTACACAGGTGGCAGTCACAGGCATGATATTGTACTATTAGGCCGTGTTTCCACCAGCAAGACAACTGTCCCGAGAAGTGTCTGACAGTCTGTCTGACAGCAGCTTGCAAATGTAAACCCCGTAGCAAGTGCTGTCGCGACAATTTGTCAAGCGCTTCCTGCGAGTAGTTGCGACAGCATGTCTAAACATGTCTGCGAGGACTGGCGAGTGGCGACAGATCTCGCTGCGGGTCACCGCAGATATACGGTCTAGTTTTGTATAGCATTTATGCGCGAGCTTCTCGCACGACATCTATTGCAGCAATAAATTGCAGGAATTAGTATGAAACGTAAACAATATTGCAAGAAACTCACGCAAGACTTCCGCGAGTTTGCTTGCAGGTGGTAACACGACCTAAGAGAAGTTGATTCCTAGGCAGATGGGAGATCTACGTACTATGTGATTTGGTTGCGTTACGTCAAACCCAGCCGACAGGTCACAATTAACATTGAATTGACATGATCCGACCAAATGACGTTGGTCTGTCAACTGCCTAAGAATCAATTTCCTCGATGGTACCTTTTATCGCACTGTAAAAAGGAGTTTCATATTATTTATACATCCCAAAAATGATCAGATGCTGTTCATTTTTAAAGAAGTTTTCACTTCAAAAATATTCATATTATTTTACAATAATTTTTAAATTTTAATTAAAAATATTTAAAATACTATTTTGCCGACAGTACATAACATACATAATATTATCTCCTAGGTGCAAACGTATAGACAGACGCCACTTTTATGTATAACCCGCGTCGCTCTCGATTACTTTGGTATAATGAACCCGCCACTGATGTTAGTTAGACTGTACACTGTCCGAGAAGCATTTCTATGTGTCATTTCGTGTTACTAATATTATTATCATGTAGTGACATGTCTGTCATTAAAAAAAAGTTTAAAATAATACTTGAATGCGGCTTGAGCAGTAAATATTACGTAAACTGTTAGAATTTTCTTTATTAACTCATCAAGCCCCAAGCGGCCACCGGCGCGGCGGCCGCATAACAATTGAATATCTATCGTGATTTGTGTCTGTAATTCCCACGATTTAGGTATTATTTTAAAAACAATCTAAGATTTAGTTTAAGGGTGAATTTCGACATGTCTATATTTTTTTTCTTTTCTGTGAACTTTTTTGTTTCTATGTTTTTTTGAGTTTTACCGAAGTTTCCTCTCAATTTTAATATTTTATGACTACGAAACTAATGACATAAAAATTAAATAATAAACAAACGTAGCACACACGTTTATATTTTAGCTGACACCGAGATGAAAAAGTCAGTCACCGAGATGAAAACAAAATTCACCGAAATGTAAATTCACCGAAATAGTATACAGCGTGATTGTAAAACAAGCGAAATAATGTATTTTTATGCAAAAAATTTGACACTCTGGATTACACTTTTGCAATTTTTGAAGTTATCTCTAATATTTTTCAGGATAAAACATAGTCTATATCCATTACGAAATCAGCTATAATTGCACAACTCCTTGGCCTCCATGACGTACCTATGATAAGAAACGTGTCCATTATCAAGGCCAATGTTTCTATTTGAATTTCTACAGCTCAATACGGCATTTTAGGCATTGAAGCATTTTTAAAATTCCGATTTATGTCCGATTCCGATAGCAGACTAAAGAACAGTCTTCCGAAAGACGAGCATTGCTCGTCGTTTGGGAACGCAATATTTCACGCGAAGTACATACACATGCGGTATCTGTCTTGATCTATGTCTGTGGATAGAACAATGTATTTTTAATAAAAAAAAATTCATGCTACAAACGATTTTCATTACAAGTAACAAAATATATTAATACTGTGAAATAATTGACACATATGCTTTGAATTAAAATTACCACGCGCCAACTTCACGTTACTATTTTGAAAGGGTATCTTCTAGTGCTTAGTTAAAATTTTTCGTTATTAAAATATACTTAAATTAAACAATTAAAGTAAAAATTGAGTAACCATTATTCTAACATTATTATAACCAAAACTACTTTTTGATAGGATTCATTAAATTCTAATATTAAATAATCATATTATATTATCTCGTACTGTTTTTATTAATTCACTTATTAACAAAAGTCAATATTTTAGGTAATCCTAATAAACTACGTGAGGTCAAAATATCAGTCTCTGAGTTTCTCATTCATAAAATGAAAGGTAAGTATTGTGTCCTTATAAATATTTAAAGTTAAAAAAAATACAAATACTGACTGAAACGACGTTAGATGAATGTTAGGTGTTTTTCGTTACGGAATTTCTTGATAAACGCGATCAAAGCTATTCAATAGCTCAAAAAAATGAAACATTAAGAGTTAATTTCTTTTTCATTTATTAATTTTTTTTACGATTTTGCAGATTCGTTATTCATCCTGTATAAAACAACTTTAAAAATCACCGAGATGAAAATGCATTCACCGATATGAAAACTATTGTCACCGAAGGTCACCGAAAGTCACCGAGTCACCATTTCCGTGATTTTTTTTCATATCGGTGATTTTTTTTCATTTCGGTGACCAAATAGGTCACCGAATTCACCGAAAGGGAATCACCGATATGAAAATTTGCGACAAATCGTTGAATATTTTGACTCCTATAATAATTATAACGATATCTATACTACATACACATACATATTATTAAAAGTGTTTGTAAGAAAATAAATCAATACTTCTAGCTGGTTCAATTAACATGATAAATTGAATCACGGAAATGAAGAGAAAAGTGTCGGTTGTCACCGAGACGATATACTTACGTTTTTAGCGGGAACACGCAGCGACGCAGCAAACCACCTCTAGCTCCGAAGGCACAAGCATGACTGGCGCTTGAGTTCGAGAAGCGGCATTACGTTCAAAAGTTCTTCTGGTCTCGACAATTCATGTTTCTTTTTTATTCACCGAATCAAGACAAAATGTTGGGACAGTTTTATTTCTCCCGCTATTTTGAAAGTATAACGATTGAGATTATGAAATTTGTATTGATTATACCTCCATTCTTTAAGAATCCAATAAAAGAATCCGTTTGTTTGTAAAACTATTATTTTTTCCTCGGCTGACGAAATTAGGACTAAAAAGGTCGTTGAGACAGTCACCGAGTGGCCTAATTTCCATCTTTAGATTTTTTTATTTTTATGTTCTAGTTATCGAATTAAAAACGTGTCTGTTGCCTCATATGGATAATCACACAAACTATACGATGAAATGTTATTTAACCCTAAAAAGCCATTTCACACCCCCATTTTCACAGTAGCCGCGAAAAAAAAGCGGTTGGGAAATTCACCCTTAAATACTTTATTAAAAAAAAAAAAATATATATATATATATATATATATATATATATATATATATATATATATATATATATATATATATATATATATATATATATATATATATATATATATATATATATATATTTATTTATTTATTTATTTATTTATTTAATCAGGACACCAAACAGTACACACATAGAAACATTATTACATTAAGGGCCTGTTTCACCGCTTCCTGATAAGGCTATCCACCACTTAATTTGACAGATGAAGTATGGAAAATCTGTCAAATAACCCTATCGGGCACCTTATCAGGAAACGGTGAAACAGGCCATAAGCATATTAATAATTAGAATTCATCTGATGCATGTACCTAAGCAGGTGACACGGCATTTATGACTTAAGCTCCACAGTATACAATATGAAAAAATTTAAATTATATTAAGATTAAACATGTCAATAATATAGTAAAAAGTCAGAAAAAATGTGTACACAGAAACAAAATCTTATTATGATTAAATATGTCAAATAGAGAATTAATATTATAAACATGTATAGAATTATTAATTGATTATTATTAATGTCATAGATATGTCACTATATTATTGATTAGGATTTTAACTTATATTTTAATATGTCTTTTTTGAATGAATACAGATTACTATGAAATATGTCAAAATCTGAGCAGATACTATTGTAAAGAGAGCACATTCTTTGAACAGGATTATTCTTAGCTATATTGTTTTTATATTTTGGGATGATAAAAAGTTGGGGTATACGTACGGATCGTGTAGGAATTTTAATCGATATCTGATTCAAAATCTCTATGTCCATGGTTCCGTTAATTATTTTGTGTAAATTACATAAGTCCAACATCTGTCTGCGGCTTTCAAGACTCTTTATGGAGAATTTATTAAGTCTATCCTCGTATAAGGGGATCTTTCGTCTGATCCCACATCTAATACACAGTGATCTTAGAAAACGGCGCTGTATAGACTCAATCCTGTCAATGTGTATCTGATATAATGGGGACCACACTGATGAGCAATATTCCAGGACCGATCTTACTAAGGTAGAATATAGTATGATCCATGTTTTAGAGCTTTTAAACGGTCTGGCAGTTCGAATAATAAATGTCAACATTTTACTTGCTCTACTGCATATAACGTCGTAATGATGCCTAAAGGACAGATCTGAATCAAACATGACTCCTAAGTCACGCACTACTTTTGTACGTGTTATTGCGATGTCATCAATTGTATAGTTATGTGATAAAGCCTTTTTACTCTTGGTAAATGATATAACATTGCATTTTTTAATATTAAGCAACATGTGATTTTTTTACACCAATGAACGACAAGGTTGATAGAGTTAACCATGATATACTACTTAAAAAGGCTCTATCTATATATATATATCTTTCTGTAAGGTCAAACAATCATTAATACATTTGATACGTCGATAAATTTTTATATCATCTGCATATGCCAAACATTCACTCACTATAATATAAAGCAAATCATCAATAAATAAAAGAAACAACAGGGGACCAAGATTGGATCCTTGAGGTACTCCAGATGTCACTGCAATAGGTATCGAGTCAAAACCTCTTAAGGCCACCAATTGCGTTCTATTGCGAAGATAAGATGACAACCAACGTAGGAGATTACCATGAATACCCAAATGTTGAGCCTTTTTAAGTAGTATATCATGGTTAACTCTATCAAAGGCTTTTGAAAAATCAATATAAATTGAATCGGTCTGCGTATTTTCATTAAAGGAATTACAAAGAAATGTAGTGTACGTAAGTAAATTTGTAGTAGTAGATTTATTTGAAACAAATCCATGCTGTCTGGGATTGAGACTACATTTAATAGAGTTATAGATATGTTCATGTACAAAACCTTCGAAAATCCTGGAAAACCAACTGAGTATGCTAATCGGTCGATAATTTTTGACATCAGACCTGTCACCATTCTTATAAATTGGTGTGATACGTGCTATTTTCCACAAGGAAGGAAAGCAGCCCTCGCTTAAAGATTTATTGTAAATTATTGATAAAGGTAATGCTAGAGTTGAGGCGCAGAATCTTATAAAAATAGGCGGTATTCCATCAGGGCCGGCTCCCTTTGATAAGTCAATTTTTTCCAATCTTTTAAGTACATCAGAAGTTTGCACTTCAAAGTCAATTATCGAAGAGTAAGATGACATAGTGGACGTTTTATAGTTCATAGGAGTACTTGTATCATAAACTGAGGAAAAGTAGTCAGCAAACAAGTTCACAATGTCTTCACCCTTATCAGCTGTTCGATCCTCATAGAACATTTTACACGGAATGTGATCAGTTGCCCTCTTTGATTTGGTGTAGCGCCAAAAAGATTTAATATTTGTTGTCAGTTCATTTTCAATTTGTTCGATATACAATTTAAAACATTCGTTCATCATATTCTTAACTCTAGTTCTTAACATAGAAAACGTATCATAATCGCGGGGGTTCCCAAATTTTTTAAATCGTTGGTGATACTTTTTTTTAGCTTTTAAAAGTCTTCTAAGGCCTTCAGAAAACCAATGAGGGTACTTATTGCCTTGAATGGCTCTGGCCTTAGGGGTGTGCTTTTCAATTAATGAGTATAGAGTGTCATAGAAAAAATGGGTGTACTCATCACAACTAAGAGAGAGCGACATTTGTTTCCAGTCAATTTGAAGGAGATCATTATTGCATTCAACATAGTTTGTTTTGCGGAAACAAAATCTTTCGAAGGATGGGTTTAACATCAATGGCTTGGATATACACGTCTTCCAATTGAGTTCTAAGGGCGGGTGATGTTTATCCTGGCAAGAGATGGGAATTGCTGATGATAGTTCAAACAGTTCACAATTGGTGATAACTAAATCAAGTAACCTATTGTTTGCATTGGGTATATAATTTATTTGACGTAGAGATGTGTTATGGATGAGATTATAAATAGCCTTAGATTTCTCACAAGAATAATTTGATGGACAGCCAGACTCTTTTACCCAAGTAGTATCACGTAGATTAAAATCCCCTATAATACATGTGGTTTGATTAGTGTTAGAAACACTCATGCAAGTATCAGCAAATCTTGCCACAATATCAGAAGGTATATAATCAGGAATGTAAACGACGCACAAATTAAATGTAATATTTTTGTTTAACTTGATTTGAATCCAAAGATCTTCAAGAAGTAATGATTGCAAATCTTTACGAACAACGACATCTAGACTTTTAAGTGCAGCAATTAATATTCCACCACCATGATGTTTTTTATAATGATTTAAAAATATTCCATCACGATCCCTGCGTATAACATTATATCTATCATCTATTAGCTCAGGTGAAAAAACAGTATCATCCAACCAAGTTTCACAAAAACAGATTATGTCATAATTATTTGATAATATTTCTTTATATACATCAACAACCTTAGTCTTTAACCCTCTTTCATTTTGGTAGTAAATTGATAACGCCATTTTAAATAATTAATAATTACGTAATAACTTATATAATAATTAACCTGATCAAAGGCATCAACGGATCAATTCAAGACTGTCATTATTCTTAATCACTATTATTGAGGTGTTGTCATTTTTTCTAACGTAGATCCGTCCATTTCGAACCCAGATGTATTTATAGGAGCATGCTTTGACTTTGAGGCGGGCGGCTGCATGAAGTGCTTTGTTAGCAGGTGAAAGATGTTCCGATATATAGACTGGCTTGCGTTCTCCGCCAAGTCCTAAAATAGCAGTATTAAGTTTGTTATTTGCATTCGCCTTATTGTATTTGTAAACTGCAGAGTAAAATTCATCTCGACATTTTATATTCCTGAATTTGGCTATTATCGTTCTTGGTAGTTTGCTTTCTTTATTTTGTCTGGCCACTCTGGTGCAGAAAACTAGATCACCATCATTCAACTTGTGGCCAATGACATTGGAACATTGTTGTATTATGTTTGATAACATCTCTCCACGATGTTCAGGTACGCCGTGAATTTCAAGATTATTTTCTCGCAGATGTTGCTCCAGGCTATTAACTCTGTTCGAGAGATCATTAACGGTAGATTTTAATGCAAGATTTTCATTTTTTAATGTTTTATTATCCTCTATCAAAGCATTTGAGGTTTGCGTGAGTTCATCGTGCTTAGTGCTTATAAAGTCAACAGAATTGCGCAGCTCTTGAAGTTCCTCTTTGAAAGCAGTTATTTCAGTTTTTATGATTTGTTTAAGCATTACTGGCAATTCAAGTTTCAATGCCTTAAGTACTTCATCTCTGATTGCAGCAACGAGATTCGTATTGTCCATCGCGGCAGATAAGGTAGGTTCATTTTGTTTCGTCAGTTTCTTATTCTTATTTCTGAAGGTAATATTCATGTCATCAGAATCAGCAGTATCTTTAATAGAATAGAAGCTTACTCATTATACATATAATTAAATTAAGGTATGACTGGCTGAAAAACGTTAATAAAATAAACATTATTTCCTTGAGCAATTTACTAATGTAATTATACTTATCTAAATACTGTCATGCCTTCGCTTTCAAAAAGTACACCTATTCCAAAATATAAATATTATATATATATATATATATATATATATATATATATATATATATATATATATATATATATATATATATATATATATATATATATATATATATATATATATATATATATATATATATATATATATATATATATATATATATATATATATATATATATATATATATATATATATATATATATATATATATATATATAATATTTTGGAAATATTATATATATATATATATATATATATATATATATATATATATATAATATTTATATTTTGGAATAGGTGTACTTTTTGAAAGCGAAGGCATGACAGTATTTAGATAAGTATAATTACATTAGTAAATTGCTCAAGGAAATAATGTTTATTTTATTAACGTTTTTCAGCCAGTCATACCTTAATTTAATTATATGTATAATGAGTAAGCTTCTTTAAATCGCTTAGCACGTCGATTATACTAATTTAATCAGTCGGTGAAACAAAAGTTGACCGCGGTTAAACTTAAATGTGGACATTTAACTGAGCTTATAACCGGTTATTACGTATAATAAATAACAGTTTGTTTATAAAGTTGAATGGTTTAATCAATGTTTGTATAACTCTATATTTAACTTTTACCAGTTCTGTTTATATTAATTTCGACTAAAATGTAAATATAACTACAAAACGTAGTATAATGTAACCAATTACAATGTCGGGTACTAAACACGCGGTAGTTATTATAAAGTTGAAGAGTTTGTTTGAACGCGCTAATCTCAGAAACTACTAGTTCAAATTGAAAAATATTTTTGCGTCTGATAGTCAATTTATCGAGTAAAGCTTTAAGCTATATAATCATCACGCCAATAGATGCAAAGAATCAGAGGAAAATTTTGAAAATGTAAAAAAAATCTTATGACTGTATTGCCCTGGACGAAGTCGCAAGCATCAGCTAACGTATAAGATGGCTATAGGTACAGCTATCCAGTATCCATACTTCCATACTAATATTATAATTAATGCGAAAGTGTGTCTGTCTGTCTCTTACCTCTTCACGCCTAAACCACTGAACCTATTTGGGTGAAATTTCGCACAAGGACACTTTAATCCCTGGAAAAGACACAGGATACTTTTTATCCCGAAAAAATGTGCGGTTCCCGCGCGATATACGAATTTTGGCTCAACGAAGTTGCGGGCGTCATCTTTTAAGTCTATAATAAAGTAAGCATAGCCATTGGCTCTTAGAAGCAGGTGCAATCTTAAAACGGGTTTGAGGTTTCTGATCCCTGACTTTAGATGCAAATCAGGTAATAATAGAAGTTAGAAGGTTTATACGCATCTATAAGAAATACTGCCTGCCTCTGAGCTAAGGTACAGTACATATTTCCGAAGATATTTTAAGGGGGTAAAAATAAGGGATGAAAGTTTGTTTAAATATTATTGGGTCCTAACCTAAACTAACTTGGTTAGGTTAGGACCCAATAATATTTGGTTGGTACCTAGGTTTGTTGTTCCTTATTGGTTGTTGGCTATTGATTGTTCGTTGTTGTTTTATTCGTTCGTTCGTAGTTTGTTTATGGATGTTGGCTTCTGGTTGGACATTGGATGTTAGATGTTCGTTGGTGGATGTTTGTTGTTCCGTGTTGGATATTTTTGATGATCGTTACTTGTGAAGTTGTGGCTCGTTGTGCAATGTTGGAAATTGGATATTCGAAGTTGGATGTTGCATGTTTGGTGTTGGATATCGAATGTTCGATGTTGGCTGTTCGTTGTTGAATGTTGAAGCTATTTGAACGTGTGTAGTGGGCATGAGGTTGACTTTAGCTATTGAACCTTTGTATAGCATACGTTTACGAGAGCAGAGCGCTTCTATGAAAATTAGCTTTTAAGTTACAGGAGGTAGCGTTTTTAACAAAACTACAGAACAGAAGAAAGAAGAAAATATGGAATCGTCACAATTTAAATCTATAATTATTCAATATAAATAAATAATATTATGTGTAGTTGGCAGCACGCCTACTGAAAGAATCATTCAGTTAGTTTTAGGTTGAAAATCGACAGATCTAAAGTGTTCTTAGACATCTTACCAGCAGTATCATGGAGTAAATGTCTGGTCTCTGCCTATATAAAAAAAGAAAAAGATGATGATTTTTCTGATATATTTTAATAAATAAATAAATTAATATTTAATATTTTAATAAGTCAATTTTTTTAATAATAGATTTGGTTTTTGTCAAGCTCTGCAAGTTGTAACAATTAAGTATTAGCGATAATCCTATTGAATTAACTTAATATTCATACGGACTACTTTCAACTTTTTTTGCATTTGAAAAGGTGTGTACAGTGTAAGTAACTCGGTACAACCTACAAATCGTCCCAAAATCATAATTATTAGAGAAGTAGCCTCTTAATTTTTTAATTTTAATATTAATTTAAGAAAAACCGACAAAAATTCCCCTAGAATTAATAAAATAATCGCTACAGCGTCCCACTCGTCCCAAACCCCTCTAGAACTAGTCAACCAGTAAACTGCCCACCCGGGTGCCCCTCCATTTGAATTTTACTCAGCAAATTGTAACATATGAATGTCGCAGGGGCCATAACATATTTATATGTTCAGACCGAGTTTTATATAGCAATATGTATGTGAGTTTGACTACATTCAGGATTTCTAATCTCATTTTATCTATATTATGAATATGTGTGTCTGTTTATCTTTTAAAACTAGTCTTAGCCACTGAAGTGAATTAGAATAATATAGCATGGAAGTACTTTGTGTCCCGACAGCATATTTAAAAAAAATTACAATTCTAGCTCACGAAATACCTTTAAACGAAAAGGAAATAGTCTTTTAATATGATATTATTATGTTATTTTAGCCTTTAGGGTACTTAAAACTTAGCTCGTCCAAATGTATTAATAAATATAATAAGAAAAAGCTGTTTTGTACCAAATAATGACAGGTCAATGCACGAATTTCTAAGTGCTCTGCCACGTTCGTAAACAAACTTGGTCCTTCGACCGTTATCGAAAGTAATTATTCTAAGTGCCCGTATTTTTCACTTCTTTAATTAATATAATGATAAGCGCCCACATGGGATTGGTATAATTAAATAATTAATATGGGACCAGTGAAAGGAAATGCAAATCAACTGATGGTGTGTAACGGCGACTATGTTATATCTGTAAAAATACAACGGGTGGCACTCTGGGAGTGCTAGTAGAATTAAAGAAGTAAACAGCAGAAAGCGGTCACGTGTGCTCACTTATGATAAGAAAAAAAAATTGGTCCTCCATTTTTAGGTCTAAACATGTCTAAAGTACAGTGCATACGGTACTGACAAATGTACGATCACTCTTTAGTTTCTTAACTGAATTCAAGATGCAAAGTTAACTTTAGAAATATCATGAAGAATTAATATTAACGCTTCAACTTACGTAAGGCCCAAGTGGGCCGCGATAGCAATTGAAAGGCATTGTGTCTCGTTTTTCCGCGATCGAGGGATTAATAAAATTATTATAACTGTGAATATTTATCAATAAAAAAGCTAACTTAAATCATAACATAATATTATTTTACAAAAAATCACATTCGTATGTGTATAAAACTATATTTTTCTCGTGCACATAAACTATCATAACCTTTCGAGCGCTCATCGAACACAAAAACGGCATTAGAAATGTAATACTCTGTGTCTCCTGAGAAATCTCCCGGCTCGGATAGAAATATGTAATTGTGAAAAAGATTCGTCTTATACAGGCTGTTTCAAATTTCACTTTTACTGTTTTTGCTACAATATTCTAGTCTATTATGGAGTGAAAAGTTCTTTAGCGACGTTGTTCACTTTTGGGTTGGGTAAAGTTTGCCAAGCTCGCATGGCAAGTGACCTGATCGAAAACCCCTAAAAGATAGGAGTGAAAAATGTACGGAATTGTAAAAATAGCGATGCATTGTGTCAAAACTCAAATTAGTATAGATTTTTGATTTATATAACTTGCTACTTTAACTATATCTATACAGTATATTATAACAAGCATCTTTGTATCAAATTATATCCAAATTGGTGCAACAGCTTATCCGTTAACATTTCGTGGAAAAACGAGACACAATAGTCTTTCTATTGTTATCGCGAGCACCGGTGCTCGTACGGGGCTTGATGGGTTAACAAGTAAGACAGACAGTCACACCTTAGTATTTATAATATAAGTATGATTTTTTTAGAACCGGCTGTATACAATTGTCTCAATAATAAATGATGTAGCTACGGCAACTTGCGGTCGCCTAATAAAAACGAATTCGCCCCCTTATGACGTTTACCGCCAATTCCTGTTGTTTTGGCGCCTCAATGTAGAATATTTGACGTTTAGTTTTTTTTTTTGTAAAACAAAATTGATGCAATGAAGTTAGAAACAAGTGACAGATTTAATTAAAAAATTATGTTTTAACTTACTTACGTTTAACATGACAACGTAACGAGGCGATGTTTCTAATGTAGGCGACAAGTCTGCCAGTTCAATATTATGTATCTTCTTGTGTAGTAAATAAAGCTTAGTTTTGGAAGACTCATTTAAATACACCGTATCTTTGCAACGTCTCCTTGCAATGTGACTGGCCCTACAACGTGCCAAACTTGAAATCTTGCAAAGAACAATATATCTTCTTATCCAGTAAATAAAGTTCAATTTCCCTGTTTTTTTTTTTGCCTTGTCTCCATATAAACCTTTACCTACACTTTCTTGGGCTGTAAAACGCTGTCGCAGGATATAAGTTATGACATCTAAGACATGTCTGGCATCGCCAGTAAATCAGGTCCTAAACGAACTGGCAAGGTGCCAGTTGCCAACTTTTAACATCAGTTAATCTAACGTGCTTGGCGGCAATTCAACTTTTTTCGAATTTTGGCACTGCCAGCCAAAATAAAAGAACTTAATTGCTTTGACTCGAATGCTTCGTCTAATTAAAAAATAAAACGCCTAACCACGTGTTCCTTTTATGAAATGGGCCAATCGTATTTTGTGATTTGCTAGATATAATATGGATGAAACAGTTATGTATGTTTCTATGACAAATGTCCCAACATAAAGCTCTGGATACAAAGTAACTCTTCAGCACTGCTTTTGTCCTTATCTGAATTATTATCAAAATTATTATCTAGAAACTCATCCTATTGGGACGAGAATGACAAACTACTCAATACATTACGTATAATATTTTATTAGAAACAGGATTAAGGTTTAAGGCACACAACACATTATTTCCCCGGTTATCTGTAAGACCGTGTTATGTCTTTGGTCGAATCAATTTTCGACGCACACACCAAAAAAGGAAAAGATCTTTTCAAAAGTTACTCTAACCGGCAAGTTTGACTCCCTTGTATCTCTATGCCAAATATTATATGAACTGATTTATGAAAATCAGTTCATTAAATTAAACTTAATTATTTTTTCTGTCATCGATTAAGTAACTAAGAAAACATCGCGTTTTCTAGCTGTCAAAATTGGGAACAATAATCTTTTCATTTGCCTCTGCTTAGGGTGCGTCACATTTGTATCATTTGCGCGATCAGATCCCCGATCAGATCTCCGTCGCGTATCATCGAAACGTGTCAAAATGATACGCGTAGGTATCATGATACGCCCCGATCGCTATTAACCGCGTATCTGACACGTGTCGAATCAAATACACACATGATCGGCAGAATGATCTAATAGGCGTCCACACTATGATACGCATACTTGATACAGCGCGATGATCGCGACGGAGATCTGATCGTCGATCTGATCGCGCAAATGATACAAATGTGGACGCACCGTTAAAAACTATACAAAAACATTCGAAATTCAACCACGTTCACATTTTAAATGCTTAAACGGACATGATGGTTTTTATTAATTGAGTCTGTGGTCAATACGCACGAGTGTTCGAATTTTAAAAAGTAATTGGCATGTTTTAAAAGGGAATGAAAATTTAATTACGTATCTACCTCACAATACTTTTAATAAAAAATATTAACATACAGAAAACTATCGTCATCATCGTCATACTTTTTTTTTATTATTTTTTTTTTTATTTTAGGTCGCTCAAACAGCACGGTCATTAGCGACCAATCGTCATACTTTACTGTCTTAATCGGAAGCAATTTGTGGCAAAACAGTACAATATCATGTCACGCGCGTAAAACTTGTCTTTGTTTTGAGCGCTTAAGTATAATTTACACAGAGCCAGTATTGTCTTGGTATATGCCGCGTGTGAACGGTTTTTCAATCCAGGCCAAACTGGTCACACGCGGCATATGCCAAGCCAATACTGGCTGCCAGTCTTATTGGCAGCCAGTACTGGCTCTGTGTAAATTATACATTACTCGAGAAAGTAACTCTACTGCGAGTGCGTGTCAGACTCGCACTTGGCCGATCAAATCTCGAGTGCTTGAATAGCTAATTGTTTCAATAAATAGCTAAATTTTTTTAGCATTAACCGGGCTGTTAAGCTATCGCTAAGTTTTATCGATCATGTCAGCTTTCAAATGAAATACGTAAAAATTAAATTAAGAAATTTAAAAAAAAACCCCGCCAAACAACTTTAAAAAGTAATGAAATAATATTTACTGCCTTAAGTTCAAATAATTCCTAACTTGTGTGAAGTAATATTTTAGTCCATAATTTTAATTTTATTTCATACTTTTTAAACTTGTGTTGGTTATAGTGCAGAATAATTCCTATCAACAGAATCATAAGTATTCTCATGATTACCATCATCAATGTCCTTTTCGATGAGGCTGTTAATATGAGCCCAAACATGAAACCTCCACTTTGGGCTCATACGAAGCTCGGTTCCTATAGAATCCAGGTGATGCTACAGCAGTAGCGTGTAAATATTTACTGTTTGTCTACTTCTTACTGGTTGTCGCAATTAAAATGAGCCCAAACACGAAACCTCTACCTACTCTAAGTTGGCGAGGAGTTGGATATCCTATTGATTACCAGGTGATGGTGCAGCACCAGGCCAACTTTCCATTATTATGTGTATACTAATATTATATATTCACAAATGTCACGAACTAGAATGAATATAAAACCCATCAAATGACTGCAAGTTGCTAACGGCCTTTCATGAACCAGATAAACCCTGATTGTCCAGCACTGAGCAGGCTGATGATGATGAACTATAGCTAAGAACACTCTCGATCATGTCAGCTTTTAAACAAAAGAAACTAGATCAAAATTGGTCCACCCGTTTGGATGCTACGATGCCACGGACAGATACACACACAGACAAACAGACAGACACGTCAAACTTATAACACTCCTCTTTTTTGTTGGGGGTTAATAAGAACGAAATAAATAATAATTATAAGTATAACGACGAAATAAATATAAGATCCAAATCTGTTCACACTTCACATGTTTGGATGCTACGGACATACACAGTCAGACACGTCAAATTGTGACATTTTTTGATCGGGGTGAAAAAAAAAAAAAACAAAAAATAATCAAACCTCTTGCTCTGCTAAAAATTTTATGGGTATAAAATCCTTTCAGTAGTTTTTGCATAAGTTCATCATACCATCCATCCATACATAAGACTACAAATCAATTCTTGAAGGTAAACTTTATCGTGGATCACCAAATCCGTACATGGGATAGTAAACTGTAACAAAGGGAGGCGGAAAATGTCGGGATGTCCCTGAACTATTACATGAAAGAATATCACTTATCTTTACTATTGCTTACCTTTAGTTTTACCTACCTGTATTTTTTTCAACTAACTATAATTCGCATACGTCTAGTCACACGCACACAAACACCGTGCCAAAGTCTGCCGGACTGAAACGAAGTTAGACGATGCACGAATTGAATTGAATTGTCAAACTGAGGAATGTCAAATTAGTACGAATTACTAGACATGAATTGCAAGCAGAGTAACCATTTTGCGATTTTAAAAACATGAATCATATTATGATTCATAATATGAATCTCCAAAGCGATCTTTTTAGCCCCGCTGCACGCGCTGGGCACTGCCCTAGATAGCAATAGATACTAATCTCTATCATCACGTTATAACAACTACACGTGCGTAGTGGGGAGGGGGAGGGAGGGAACCAATTATCCGGGTTCCGCATTAACTTATTGGGGGTCCTCAACAATCGGTAATTGTTTTGTTGTAAAACTAATGCTTATATCGGTTGGAACTGTTTAGTTTGGTTTCCAATCAATTCTTTAGCAAATATAGTAGGACGACCTCTGTGGCTCAGTGGGTGAGCGTGTTGTCAGTGCTCAAGCCGGGGGTCGCGGGTTCGAATCCCGCCGACGGAACAAACATTTTCTATGTTCTTGGGTCTTGGATATGTATTAAACGTCATGTGTATCATATAATATGTAATAAAAATATTTTTTTTCACTTTTGTATGGGGAAACTCGTGACGCTCGGGCCCTTGCCCATACAAAAGTGAAAAAAAAACGTCTTTCAGCGCTGCTACTTTCACAGTGAACTCACTACAAGGAATATGTACACACCCTAAAGTATTATCACTTTTTTTTGTTACATATACATCACTTACTTTTATACTATATAATACTACTAGCTGTTGCCCGCGACTTCGTCTGCGTTAGCATAGTAGATCACATCCCAAGTATTATTTATTGTACAAAAATATTCAATGTACAGAATTGACTTTCCTATGATTTTATTATAATTATATTATATATGCTCCGCGTGGCTTCGCTTGCGTAATTTAGGAATTTCACGCAACCGTACATTTTTCCGCAAAAAATTGCTTATGTCCCTTCACGTGGTCTATTTTTCATGTTTGCCAAATAACATAAAATTGTTCCAGATAGTATTTCTTAAGATAATAAGCAATCTATACTAATATCATAATTGGGAAGAGTTTGTTTGTTTGTTTGAACGCGCCAATCTCAGGAACTACTAGTCCGATTTGAAAAATTCTTTTACTGTTGGATAGCCCATTTATCGAGGAAGGCTATAGGATACATTTTATCACGCTAAGACTAATAGGAGCGAAGAAATAGGGAAAATGTGGAAAAAACGGGGGGAAATTATTTGAATGGGCTTATTTGAACGCGCTTATCTCAGGAACTACTGATCCGATTTGAAAAATTCTTTCAGGGTTAGATAGCCCATTGATCGAGGAATGCTACACTTTATCACGCTAAGACTAATATGAGTGAAGAAATAGAGGAAATCTATATTAATATTATAATTGGGAAGAGTTTGTTTGTTTATTTGTTTGTTTGAACGCGCTAATCTCAGGAACCACTGGTCCGATTTGAAAAATTATTTTACTGTTGGATATCCCATTTATCGAGGAAGGCTATAGGCTATATTTTATCACGCTAAGACTAATAGGAGCGAAGAAATAGAGAAAAATGTGGAAAAAACGGGGGGAAATTATTTGAAAGGGCTTATTTGAACGCGCTAATCTCAGAAACTACTGGTCCGATTTGAAAAATTCTTTTAGTGTTAGATAGCCCATTGATCGAGGAAGGCTATAGGCTATATTTTATCACACTCAAGTCAATCGGAGCGAAGAAATAGAGAAAAATGTGTAAAAACGGGGGAAATTATATGAAATTGCTTATTATGTTAAGAACTACTGGAGCAATTTTTATATTATCTGGCAAACATGAAGAATAGACCACATGAAGGGACAAAGGCTATTTTTTGCGGAAAAATATACGATTGCGTGAAATTCCTAAATTACGCAAGCGAAGCCGCGCGGACAATCTATATATAATAAAATCGTAGGAAAATCAATTCTGTACATTGAATATTTTTGTACAATAAATAATACTTGGAATGTGATCTACTATGCTAACGCGGACGAAGTCGCGGGCAACAGCTAGTTTCATATAATCAGCCATCCTAGATAAATGGGCTATCTAACACTGAAATAATTTTTCAAATCGGATCAGTAGTTCCTGAGATTAGCGCGTTTAAATAAGCCCTTTCATATAATTTCCCCCGTTTTCTCCACATTTTTATCTATTTCTTCGCTCGTATTAGTCTTAGCGTGATAAAATATAGCCTATAGCAATTCAGATAAATGGGCTATCTAATACTGAAAGAATTTTTCAAATCGGATCAGTAGTTCCTGAGATTAGCGCGTTTAAATAATCCCTTTCATATAATTTCCTCCGTTTTCTCCACATTTTCCTCTATTTCTTCGCTCCTATTAGTCTTAGCGTGATCAAATATAGGCTTTAGACTTCCTCGATTAATGGAGTATTTAACACTGAAAGAATTTTTCAAATCGGACCAGTAGTTCCTAAGATTAGCGCGTTCAAAAAAGTCCTTTCAAATAATTTCCCCCCGTTTTTTCCACATTTTCCTCTATTTCTTCGCTCCTATTAGTCTTAGCGTGATACAATATAGCCTATAGCCTTCCTCGATAAATGGGCTATCCAACATTAAGATAATTTTTCAAATTGGATCAGTACTTCCTGAGATTAGCGCGTTCAAACAAACAAACAAACTACAGAATTGTACTCGTAATATTACTCGTATAGTATAGATAATATACATATGTATAGTATAAAAGTATGTATAAAGTAAATTATATATTTCCGATGTCTGGTAAGTACCCGTAACAAAAGTCCTTCAGGTACTTACCACGGGGCCAGACTGACGTGGTGTGAAGCGTCCATTGATATTATTAAATTATTATTATTATTATGATTATAGTAAATGTGAAAGTATCTGTCTCTCTGTAACCTCTTCAGGCAAAATGGCTGAACCGATTTCGCTGAAATTCGGCATGAAGATGAAGATAAGTTGAGACGGGACTTTGCAGAAGTAATAATGCCCAAGTGTGTGCGCAGTGCGAATGAACTCTCTATCTGTCTTTACTCTCATAACCCAGTGGGACGGACAACCGCCACGACTGGCGAGAGATCAGGCGCTACTTTTTACATGCCCATCCCACGCATGGATCATCCTGTCAGACAATCAGGTAATCAGCCTTTCCTTACTAAACTTGGTAGCATTATAGCTAACCAAACTAAGCATTGTTCAAATTTAGAATTCGCACAATAGCTTTAAATTCACAACTTTTTCGCGGTATTCAAATGCAAATATGGTCATAGAATAGGTTAGCTTGTAATATGCATAAGTTATAAATATGCATACTGGTATTGTTGGTGTTTGCATATCAAATATGCAGATATATTAGCTAGAACTAGGTTTATTGATATTGACTCTGAGGTTAAATTGTAATCAGAATAATTGAAATGAGAACTTATTTCGTCGTTTTGAGTTTTTAGTTACTTTTTAAGCTATTGCATAGCTTTTATCGCGGGCTTTGAGCACGGCGACCAAATCAAGAAATTCCGTAACCAAAAAACCTAACACACCCCACTCCGACTGAAGCGGCGCGGCGTTGCCAGACTTCGGCACGGTGTTTGTGTGCGTGCGACTAGATATACGATTTCTAATTGCATGAGTTGATAAAAATGCTATAGTTTTACCACGGCAGTCCCCGAGTGCCACACGTATTTTAACAAAGATCATCACAACACATTTTCTCGAGTCTGTTACACTATGCCGAATTTCCGCGGCGGAAGTTCGGCAGGATTCCACCTGCAATGTATTTTAAATTTTTTTTTTTTAAATTACCGATGACACACCATGCCGAAATTCCGTCGGGTTTAAATATTGTATCCGTTTGACATTGCTGACGTAATCATGCCGAACCTCCGCCGAGGAACTTCGGCATGGTGTATTTAAATTTTAAACATTAAAACATACATTAATCCTTCAAGCCTAGCACCGGTGATCGCGACAATAATAGAATAACAATAGATTTCCAAGAATCCGCGATCGAAGGATTAAATTAAAGTTAAGTTATCGCTAACCGTCTGAAAGTGTGGCTGTTAGTTATTAGGTCAAACCTAGCCTTGCCATATAACCTGAAGCCATCTTAATCAATCAACTTTTCTTAGGACGATATCTCTCTAAGGTACCCTTACCTCTTGAAATGGAAAGACCATGGGACCAATATACATTGACCGTTCACTTATCACAACGTCGAAAGAACACTACGACAATCACGGGTCCAAATAAACTGGTTATGGCATGGTAAAACAGTTTTTATGGAAAATTCGAGTACCACTTACCTGTTTTAGAATTTGAAGCATAAAATTGAATAGTTTGGTCATATTTTTCTATCATCGAGATTGAATTGAATTTTGTGTGAATAAAACTGTTCGTATCATAAAATTGAAAAAAATAGTGCCTATTTCCTCACAGATAAAGGCGAATTGACTACGTTCATAAAATAGGCCGGCTACGCTAGAAAACGGTAAAAACAACTTAATTATAAATTTGCAGCGTGTTACTACATTTTTTACCCCTGTTATTAACAATTTTTATTGTTTTTTAATAATAAACAATGTTCCGTATGTTGCGAAACGCTTCAAATTTAATACACGTTAGAAAACGGTAAGAAAAACCTAATTCCAAATTTGCAGCGTGTTACTAATTTTTTTACCCCTGTTATTAACAAATTTCATTGTTTTTTTATAGTAAACAATGTTCCGTATGTTGCAAAACGCTGCAAATTTAATACACGTTACAAAACGGTAAGAACAACCTAATTCCAAATTTGCAGGGTCTTACTAATTTTTTACGCAATGTTATTAACAAAAAACCTTTTTCACCCCTTTTCAACCCTTTCCGTACACTCCAGAACGCTGCGAAATCACACGGTAAGTTATTTTACCTTCTTTAAAAACCCCCTAAAATTTTATCATGTTTCTAATTTCTTTCTGTTCTGTTTTGGCTTTAACACTCTGACTGCCATACGGTCCGCCGGCGGGTCGTATGTTTTCGAGTGCGGATTGCCGTCTATATGTTACACTAAGCGAGACTAGCAAGCCGTACGGACTGCCGGCGCACCGTATCTTTCGCGCCAAATTCTTACAAAATTTTAGTTATGATTTCAAACAATTGACAAGTTTGTCACGCCATACCTAATAATTAATTACTAGCCCGCCGGCCGCCCGCACGGCTTGTAACAGTCGCATTTTCATGCGCTTTTTGTAGAATCGCATTGTTTTCTTATGCATTTAGCTAATCGAAATAACCAGGATAGCTCTGTTAGACGAAGATGCATCCACTGCTACGAAAAGAAGAGAGAAGAAGGTTTGACAAGTACATATGCATGCAAAGTAGTCAAAAAGGTCAATACCGTTTGCCTAATTTGCCCTTCAAATCCAAGTGTGTGTTCCGAATTTTTTTAAGAGCCTATGCTGTCCCACTGCTGGGCAAAGGCCAGGTAAGGGAATAATTGTGTTATTTTATTAAGGGCGTTCCGTCCGGAGATTCCGTAATTGACCGTATTTAAAACCTTATAAACTCATTATCTGAAAGCTACAAAGTTATAATAAAAATACAGCAATAATCTTCAGTATATCAAAATTCCTTTTGTCGTTTAAAATTTTCTATTTTTGTTTCTTATACTCATGATATCAGCTTCCAAAGTAATACCAATTTGTTAAAATTCAAGCATACATTCAGCATCTCCTTAGGATTTACAAATTACTTTTATTTGAAACTCACGCCAATAGATCGACAATATCATAAACTACATATTCGCCGTTTTAAATTAGGACAATTTTGATTTAAGATAAGTAAAAATAATAGGGATTTGGCGCGATCTCGGCAACGCGGCAAATGTATGGCCAAGGTCGTTTGCTCGGGGGACGGCCTTAATAAAAACTATATTTTTTTTAATTCTTGAATTTTTAATATCTTTTTTATGTTTGTAATAACCCGCTTAGAAATCCTGTAAATTTAAATGTTTTTTTTTTTTTGGATTGAAGGTATAGAAGTAAGCTTTTAATCTGGTAGCTTTACTTTTCTATAATAGCAGGCCACACACTACAAAATTGATATGAAATTACGAGGTCGTAGCGGACCGCATGGCGTGCTGGTGAAAATAAACAGTGAGCCCGCCCGCGCCCCGCCTGCTAAACTCTTTACTGAATATTCACCAAGAGTAGACAAAATTACGGCCGCTGGCGTCCCGCACGGCCTGGTGCACTGAAAAAATCTGTATAAGGTTGGCAGTCAGAGTGTTAATGACTGGCCTATATGCTATTGTACAAAATTCTGTATCCTTTCCCACGAACCAAAAGTATCTCCACTATCATTTCGGCAAAATCGATTCAGCGGTTTGGGCGTGAAAAGTTTACAACTTACAAACAAATACAAAAGGTTACCTGCAGGCTGCAGTGAAAAGATGGCGATTTTTTTATGGGCGATTCCTTAAATATTTTACAAAGACCCCTAAATAGGACCAGCTGCTGTTACTAAGACTTTGCAGTCTGTCCGTCTGTCTGTCTGTCACCACTTACTCATCTCAAGAACTGGTAGGTAGCTAGTTTTACTTACTAAATAATATTACTGCAATATTTTCACGCTAGAGTCTTCTGTGGCTAGCGGCAGTACCAGCATTGACAGCAAACAAACGTTTGACAACGTTTCTGTTAATATTCTGATATGACGTGTGCAATAATTTAAGTCGGATTTTGGTCGCATTATTCACTGTAAGTGTCTAACTCTAAACACCCTATGCCGAATTTCCGCGGGGAAAGTTCGGCATGATTACGTTAACAATGTCAAACGCATACAATAATAACGCGGCGCAATTTCGGCATGCTGTGTCATCAGTGTTTTAAAATACATTGCAGGCGGAATCATGCCGTCTAACTTCCGCCGCGTGGTAAACTTCGGCATGGTGTGTTTAGTGTTTAGACTTTAGACACTCTGCTCCTTTACGCAATATTCCGTATTTTTGCGTTACTCAATTAGGGGTAGATTTTTTTTCCGTGTACAAGAATAATATATTTAATCAAAAGTATATAAGAAATAGACTACAGATTAATAAATAACACACAAAAGAAATATATTATTTGGGCAATTCCGTATTAACACATTAGTATCAGTAACATATGGTGCACTTTATTAGTTTGGGGTTCAGTGGGGAAATAAATGATATGAATGTTCTTTTTGTCTTGAAGATAGTATAGTTACATTAAGAGAGAGCTGTCAAATTTTGCTGTGTTTTGTAATAAGTATTACGATCCCGGAAGATGATTGACTTAAATGAAATTGAGATTTATTTAATCATTGTATATTTATCTGATACTAGCCTAACGGAAAACACGATTCACTTATTTTGACTCGATATTTATATTTTTCGAAATTATTATTCCGCTTATTTCCGGGCTTTTCAACAAATATCTGTTACACTTATTCAGTTACTATCATTAAATAACTTGCACTACTACAATCATACACTTTGTAAAATAATAGTTAAAGGAAAATATATTAGTATTGTATTTAGTTTATAAGTAATCATCAAAAAACAGTTTTGGGACTTACGACCTTTACTTTCGTGCTATAATGCCGGAACCCTTGTTACGCGATATTGTTCACTATTAGCTGCGGCGCAAGACACGATTCATGGAATCATTATAACATGATTGGAGGATAGCGGGGTATGTAGGCGGGGCTAGCGTGTTTTCATATTTTTGGCAGCCCGGTCTTAAATCTATATATTATAAATAAATACGCGTGGCACTCGAGTATTGCCGCGGTAAAGCTATTGCATAGCATTTTTTATCAACTCATGCAATTATAATTCTCATACGTCTAGTCGCATGCACACAAACACCGTGCCGAAGTTTGGCGACGCCGTGCCGGTCGGAGTGGAGGATAGTATTATTACTTAGTATTGTTACTCCCAATATAGGCGTTACCTGCAACAATCAAATTTAATTAGGGATCCCTTGGCACGCATTACTACACACAGCGCAAGACAAATACGGAACCTGTGTTTGCACACTCACGCTTGACCGCACCACCTTTATTGGCTATATTTGATCAAATCCACCATTTTCGGAACAATCTAAGTTTGGCTTCGCGTTTATGAATTTTGGTAGAATATAAGGCATCTTTTGGTAAGTTGTAGAATTGTTTTAGTAGCTCTTACGTCGATTTCAAAATTCAGCGATGATGGCATGTTTTCATTGAAACTATTAAGTTAAGTAGTGCTTAAGTGTGTGAGCAGTACAATGTACTTGTGTCGTAAGAGCACTCTCTTTCTCTTTTCCCGTAACGGTTCCACTCCGAGTGCTGAAAACGAAACAAGCATGACAGACTTTATGGCTGCGCGGCACAAAATTTTTCACTCTCCATCTAACTAAATGTCGACTACATGACTATGTTTTGAAATATATAACAGTAGACAGGCTAGCCCCCCTAGACAAGAGACAAGCGATTATCCTAAGCGCTAACGCCACAAAATGTATGCGATTTGACATGAGTCATCGCTTCGCTAGCGTATACTAATATAATGTCAAGTTTAGCGTTAGCGTTTACGATGATCGCTATCCGCTTGTCTAGGGAGGCTGTCCATCCATACTAATATCATAAATGTGAAAGTATGTTTGTCTGTCTGTTACCTCTTTACGCCCAAACCTATTTTACTGAAAGGTATGGAGATACTTTGAGTCCTGGAAAAGGACATAGGACGCTTTTTATCCCGGAAAACTGTACGGCTCTGGCGCCATAAACGAATTTTGGTGCAACGGGGTCGCAGGCGTCATATTAATATAGATTCTAGTGGAATATATTTTGGAACACACTAATATTATTAATGCGAAAGTGTGTCTGTCTGTCTGTTACCTCTTCACGCCCAAACCGCTACTGTATGAAAATCCGCGCTTCATTCTATGATGAATGACCATGATTGATAATATTATTATGACGTCACGAGCACTGTTCAGTATACTGGTTCACATTTCAGAACCTAGGCTATAGAATAACCTGCTTTTATCGGAATTATTCTGGCGTAACTGGTCATTTTATGACTTCATAGCTTTATGACGTCATAAACCAGTATGAAGTCCTAACTTCAGAGATATCTGTTTTGGTCTGGATTTCAGTATAATATTATGTAATTGTGATGCTGAATTCGAAAACTATAACTAGCTTTATTGTGTACTAGCGACCCGCCCCGGCGTCGCACGGGTATAAAATATATTATAGCCACTGAAAAAATGATTAAAATCGATAGCCTATGATCCTTTACGTGGTCTGCTTCTTATCTGTGCCAAATAACATAAAAATTGCTCTAGTAGTTCGCGAGATAAGCCCTTTCAAATAATTTCCCCCGTTTTTTCCCCATTCTCCTATTAGTCTTAGCGTGACAATATATAGCCTATAGCCTTCCTCTATAAATGGGGTATCTAACACTGAAACATTTTTTCAAATCGTAGTTCATGAGATTAGCTCGTTCAAGTTAGCCCTTTCAAATAATTTTCCCCGTTTTTGCCACATTTTCCTCTATTTCTTCGCTTTTATATTAGTCTTAGCATGATAAAATTTAGCCTATAGCCTTCCTCGATAAATGGGTTATCTAACACTGTCCCTTTAATCTTTAAAACTACGCAACGGATTTTGATGATTCTTTCAGTGTTAGATAGCCCATTTATCGAGGATAAATGGGAATCGAGGATAAATACAATATATTATGCAGTGCTATGTAATGCAGTGCTATGTAATGCAGTGTTATGTAATGCAGTACTGTGTAATGCAGTGCTATGTAATGCAGTGCTATGTAATGCAGTGCTATGTAATGCAGAGCCATCTGCATTACTCATCCTTGTATTTCTATGGGCCCTTTCACACACCGCCACCGCCATTTTGATGATTCTTTCAGTGTTAGATAGCCCATTTATCGAGGATAAATGGGAATCGAGGATAAATACAATATATTATGCAGTGCTATGTAATGCAGTGCTATGTAATGCAGTGCTATGTAATGCAGTGCTATGTTATGCAGTGTTATGTAATGCAGTACTATGTAATGCAGTGCTATGTAATGCAGTGCTATGTAATGCAGTGCTATGTAATGCAGTGTTATGTAATGCAGTGCCATCTGCATTACTCATCCTTGTATTTCTATGGACCCTTTCACACACCGCCACCGCCACGACATCAAGAGTCGCCACCCGCACTGTGTGATAGGGCCCATAGAAATACAAGAATGAGTAATGCAGCGGTACCGTCGTGATCGAGGTGCCGCTGGCGCGGCGGCGCCATGTGAAAGGAGCCTCAATGTGACATTCCGAGGGAACCGTACATTTTCCCTCAAAAAGACGCGTATGTTCTTTCTTCCCCGTGATCTACTATGTATAGTCTGTCAAGAAAGTCATGACAGGCGGAAAATTTTCTAAACGTTATAAGATGTATTTTTTTCTTTGTATTTTCACAGAGAACGCTTATTACATTTTAAATATTGTCACCTTGCACATTTTTATATCGTATTAATAAAGTTCTCATATTTTTCTTACTCTTAAAAATTTTCCCGCCTGTCATGACTTTCTTCGCAGACTATAATATTTGTGACAAATTTTATAAAAATCGTTCCTGCAAAATTTGAAAATGAAGATTAGCTAGGCTGAAGGCTGACCCATAATGTAGTGAAATCAAAAATTGCAATACTGCGTCTTGTTTTGACTAGGTGTAACTGACCTTAAATACATATTTTTATCAGAATTTATCTGAATGCTTTTGCAAAGCAGATTCTTTCAAGTTTCCAACAATTTCTGTGAACAAGACTTAGAACGTAGTTTAAAACGATCACGAATTCGAAAAACTCTATTTAAATTTCGAATTTCGAATGCTCGACGGTTAATTCTTAATGAACTTAACAGATGGCGCTATTTAAATTACTTTCTACCCTCAATTTGAAGTAAAAACTTTTGTAAATTTACACTTCCTAGAACAAAAGAGTGGCAGTCAGATGTGCTCTGGCACGAACGTGCCGGCATAAGTTGTTAAAAGCGAAAAGCTATTGACATAAGTGTTTATTATTTTTAACAAAAAATTAAAACTGACTTCCAAGGTAAAAACAATATAGTAATATGAACTAAAAAGTATAAAATAACTCTTACTTTTTAATAGTGCCTTTTTCAGAATTCGTCGAAATCTAAACTATTTCTGTACATACTACAGTCTTCATTACTTTGAAGTCGGTACCAGCTAATTTATTCGTAAGTTCAGTAATGTCAGAACTTAGAATATCTGAATCTTTTGGGACTGGTACCGACTTCAAAGTAATGAAGACTGTAGTATGTACAGAAATAGTTTAGATTTAGACGAATTCTGAAAAAGGCACTATTAAAGAGTAAGAGTTATTTTATACTTTTTAGTTCATATTACTATATTGTTTTTACCTTGGAAGTCGGTTATAAATTTTTTTTAAAATAATAATTTCACTCTTTTTAGTTATCTACAAAATAAGGCTCCAATACGAATGTTAACTATTCACATTATGTTACTGTAAGCGAAATTGTGGTAAATGCTTGCAGTTATCTAAGCGATGCTGCAATTTCAAAACTTTTATCTTTAAAGGTTCAGGAGTTCTATTCAGTGCCTTTGGACCAAAAGACACCTTCGTATGAAATTTCTCTTATTCGTAACATAATATGTTGTTTTAATAAGTTTACTAGAAACAACATTTTAATCACTATGAGTGTTTTGACAAATTTCAAGGATTTCCCTCGATTGCTCATAGATCCCATCATCAGCTCACCATTTTCGTAATTGTTATACAAAATTAAGATTATATCCTATACAACAACACGAGAATTTTGAAAATCGGTCCACAAACAGCGAAATCATCATCAAAAACAACTGCTTCGATGCAAAATATCGCGAAAAGTACCAATAATTGGGTCATAGTGTGATGACCCATAGTATAATTATGGTTGTGATGATGATGATTAATCAAATTGATATGTTGGCTTATGCTTTCAGTTGTTTAAACAACGCCGAAATCCCCGAACCTGTACCTATAAGCATTCAAAAGTTCTGTTCGGTACCTTCGGATCCATGGTGCGAAGTCTTAGTTTTTGGTAGCATTTACCTTGAATGCTTCAGAAAAAATCGAAATCACTATATGTTTCGATACAAATTTCAAGAAGTCCCCTCGATTACTCATGGATCCCATCATCGGATAACCACTTTTATGAACATGGTACCAAATTCGAATCAAACCCTATACAACACAAAAAGAATTTTGAAAATTAGACCACAAACGGCTGAGTAATTGTTGAACATACATAAAAAAAAAATTAAAAAATACATACAGCCGAACGTATTACCTCCTCCTTTTTGGAAGTCGGTCAAAAAAGACCTTTATAGGTCTAGCGAAGTCGACTTTCAACTCATGTCATGTCAATTTAATACATTTTGATCAGTGATTTTGTAAAGAAGAATGATGAAAACTGGTTGGCTAGGGGCTCAGGTATGTTTTCTAAGCACATTTCAAGTAACTCCTTTTAATTGCTATCTTCATTAACTTTACTTTGCCATTTTCTTATCTTTTAAGCACTTCAGTCAACGGCACTTGTTATTTTAATTAGGATTTATCAACAAAAAGCACCTTTTGATGTGTTGAGGGATGAAAAGATTTTTGAAATGTTTTTATATCAACATCAAAATGAGGCTTATAAAAATATTATACTAGAGGACTCCCGCAACCCCGTTACGCCTTAAGGGCGTTCCGTCCGGAGATTCCTTAAATGACCGTATTTAAAACCTTATAAACTCATAATCTGAAATCTACAAAGTTATAATAAAAATACAGCAATAATCTTCAGTATATCAACATTCCTTTTGTCGTTTTAAATTTTCTATTTTTGTTTCTTATACTCATGATATCAGCTTCCAAAGTAATACCAATTTGTTAAAATTCAAGCATACATTCAGCATCTCCTTAGGATTTACAAATTACTTTTATTTGAAATTCACGCCAATAGATCGACAATATCATAAACTACATATTCGCCGTTTTAAATTTTTTTAGGACAATTTTGAACTAAGATAAGTAAAAATAATAGGGTTTTTGCGCGATGTCGGCAACGCGGCAAATGTATGGCCAAGGTCGTTTGCTCGGGGGACGGCCTTAATTCTTTTTTATTACGTGGGAATCGTACATTTTACGGGATAAAAAGTATATATATTTCTCGGGAATCTAAGTATCTCCATACCAAATAACAGCAAAATCGATTTAGCGGTTTCATGGACGTGAACAGGAAATAGACAGACACATCCAGTATATTAGAATGGATACTAGTTAAATAATTAGGGTACGGTTTATTTACTTGCTTAATTTAAGGTTTTATTTTAATGTAACAGACTAAGATAATTCATAGCTTTTATCGCGGGCTTAAAACGCGGGGACCGAATGAAGATACGAGTATTCCGTAACGAAAAAACCTAACACTCCCACTCCGACCGGTACAGCGGCGTTGCCAAACTACGGCATGTGGTTTGTGTGCGTGCGACTTGACGTATGTGAACTATAATAATTACTATTGCATAAGTTGATAAATAAATGCAATAGCTTATTACTTTTGACGACCTCTGTGGCTCAGTTGGTGGGCTGTTGGTAGCTCAAGCCGGGGGTCGCGGGTTCGAATCCCGCCGACGGAACAAACATTTTTCAAAGTTCCTGGGTCATGGATGTGTAATAAATAATATGTGTAGAATTTAACAAAAATCTTAAATAATATAATATGTAATACTTAGTATAAAAGTATTAAATATATTTTCGTTGTCTGGGTACCCGTAACACAAGTCCTTCAGGTACTTACCTCGGGGCCAGACTGACGTGATGTGAAGCGTCCATAGATATTATTATAGCTTTACCGCGGCAGTCCCTGAATGCTACACGTATTTTTAATAGCACTGATGACTCACTTAAAACTTAGAGACAATTTTATCAATTTCCCTCATACGTGATACGACCACTGGAATTTGATATCAGTTACACCAATTACAAAGATATACCGAACAAAATGAAAACGAGAATGATCTAGACATATCCTTCCTTCTGCCGCTTTTTTGTAAATCCCGCGGAGGAAATTAATCATTATCGCTTGGATCATAAAGCTGACATTCGCTTGACGGATCTCCATTTCACAAACTATTTTGGACTCTATCATCATACACATAAGATGGAAATTCGTTCTACATATTCGTTTTCTTCATAGTATTCTCGACTTTATTGCAAGGTTCATAAGGTCGTTATTGGCGTGTCCTGTGTGTATATAGCCCAAATTACTGTTCCCTGCGCCCGTAAGTTCTTTTTATGGGAACAAGCGCTATAAAAGCTAGACGTGATATTTTTAACAGATTCCCCTGTTCACATGTCTGTCTGTCTGTCAATAGAAAGACAAAATATCTATCGTACTATAATAAAAGCGAAAGGGTGTCTGTATGTCTGTTACCTCTATCGATTTTGCTGAAATTTTGTATGAAGATAATTTGAGCCCCGGGAAAGGAAATATTATGATACTTGTTATCCGGGAAAAGTGTACGGTTCGGGCGGTTGGACGGTTGCGGGCGTCATCTAGTTACACAGAAATCGTTCCAGTAGTTCGTGAGATTAGCACTTGCAAACAAACTTTTCAGGTTTATAAAACCAGAAGGTATAGATTTGCAATTAGTTTGTGGTAACTATCTCATCCAATATATTATATAAATCTCCTGTCACGATGTTTGTCCGCGATGGATTCCTTAACTATTTAACCGATTTTAATGTTTCATTTTTTTGAATGTGTGCTTTTTGCAACTTGAGAGATAGGATAGCGTAGATCTTTAATTATTATAGTCGCAATTTTATTTTATTGCAAATTATTTGTCTATAAAGAGCGACCATTGTTTATGCGACGCGGGTCACGGGATAGCGATGGACGTTGCCATGGTGACATACTTATTTATAGTCACTAATTCAATAAAATAATACGGGCGATATACCTACTTTATATAATATTATCAACATTATAGCAAAGAAACGTTTGCCGGGACAGCTAGTTTAATTATAAATATTGTTTACTAGCTGTTGCCCGCGACTTCGTCCGCGTGGACTTCAGTTTATAACGCGCGATGTCACAGATTTCTATCTAGATCTTATTTCAGTGCGCGATGTCAACAAAATTGGTGTCAAAAGCTTTTATAAAAAAAACTCTAGTAGGTACCTTAAATCAAAACACCCAAAAACAGCTGTGCAGTGTGCACATAACTTATTTAATTTTTTTAAATTAATCTTTATTTATGCCAACTTTTAAAGTACATCATACATGCCCCCAATTACACAACTTTTGCCATAAACTATTTAATATTTATCATTGATAGGTTTAAGGTTACGTCACTGCATAAACAAAGTACTGAGATTTTTAATAACGTAACAGAATTCATAACAACAATCGAAAAAATTGAAAACGTAATATAAGATCACGTCTTATAGAAAGACGTTTGTGTAAGCAATAGCGCGATGTAGGAGACGCACAGCGCCATCTACTATGAATTTTTGGAACTAACTTAATTTGAATAAATTTACTCATTTTCACCCCCTTACAACCCCTTTGTCCAGTTAAAAAGTAGCCTATGTCCTTTCTCAGACTTTAGACTATCTGTGTACAAAATTTCACTACAATCGGTTCAGTAGTTTTGGCGTGAAAGCTAGACAGACAGACAGACAGATAGAGATACTTTCGCATTTATAATATTAGTATAGATTGTGTCGTATTTAGGTAGAAGACCGTTTCCTTATTTCTTAAAATAAGAAAACGGACGGATAAGTCAACCAAGTTTTGTTGATTACAGAACCCTAAAACGGAACCCTAACCAGCAGATTTTTTGTATATTGGTAGGTTAATCGTTAAAGAGTAACCTTGTCCTACAAATAAAACAATCCATATTTTAGGACCATCAAGTCAAAGTTTAAAATCCTTTCTATCTCTGTTAGCTACCACTTTCGAGATTTTTCGAAAATAATTGGGCGTTTGCACACTGCACTATAACGACACCACACGATACCACAGAATAGAGGGCCACCGATCATATTATACAATTTCAAGTTGGCCGACTATTGTACAAACTGGCTATCGTACTAATTCTAATATTCTTTCATTAATATTGCATGCACCCAATATATTCTCCTTTCTTTTCGTCTTCGTTTTATTAGTGCCACAATAAAAGCGTGCTTTTTACGCATTTTAACATGCACGTCGCTAGGCTAGCAACACCGTTACCAACTAAATCTAAAAGTCTGCGGCTGCGTCAGCGTACATGATGAAGTTGCCCAATTAAATTGTGACACTACGCAATTTAGTTTGTACGATAGTCGGCCAACTTGAAATAGTATTATATGTGCGGTGGCCTTTATCTATTCTGCGGTGTCGTGTCGTGTCGTTACCGTCGCAGTGTGAAAACGCCCAATGTTGTTCGTTTTCAAAATTTAGCTACTCACAAAAAATAGCTTGTTAGTAATCACAAAAAATTTTGTAGAGGGCTCCCGTACTATCTCAAAACTCTGAAAACTTTATGACATTCACGCCTACATCTAAAATAGTTCCAAGATGACCGCTGAGCTAGGACAAGGTCTCAATGTCACGTTGTCGTTGAGTCTTCACACATCGACGTACCATAAGTACAGACACATCCACTAAAACTAAGGGTCAATTCAGATCGCAACGCGACGAGGCGCGGCACGGTATTTTGTATGGATATGACAGATTTCAATTGCGCAAGACGTCTTGCGAATCTGTCAAACCCATATAAATTAAGGAATGCATCTACGCGTCGCGTTGCGGTCTGAATTAACCCTAAGGGTCAATTTAGATCGCAACGCGACGAGGCGAGGCGAGGCGCGGCGCGGTATTTTGTATGGACTTGACAGATTTCAATTGCGCAAGACGGCTTGCGAATCTGTCAAACCCATATAAATTATTGAAATGCATCTACGCGTCGCGTTGCGGTCTGAATTCACTCTGTTGCAGTGAAGCGACGCGGCACTACGTTCTATGACACTGACGTTTTGTGGCGCCTAGCAGCTCCGCTGTCGGTTAAGGCCCTATAGACCCGAAAATTAGCAGGTCGATGTCTGTCAGTACGAATATCGACGTAAAGGACTTTAAAATAACATTCATATCAGCGCGCCTTGTACAGTGGCGGTTACGACGCTCGCCGCGTACTTGATAGGGCGAAATAGCAGAAAAAAACCTTTTTTCTTTGATAATTAAACCAAAATGCAAAATGTAACCACAAATTATTCTTCTTTAAGTTATGAGCTTTTCGTAGATATGATTTTTGAAAGTAAAACTATCATAAGCTTCATGAAAAATAAGAAAAATATCACAATATATTCGAATTTAGCCTCCTCTTCGGAGTTATTTTTGATCGAGTGAAGTTTTCAGTATTACGTTTCGAGCCACAAATTGTCAAAGTACATTAAGTAAACAACAATGTGTATTTTTTTTGGCTTTTAAAAGTCACTATTTGTTTGTTTATTATTGATTCAAAGTCATGTGAAATTGGGTCTATAGGGCCTTAATGCTGCTGAGGTCATACGATTTCATACAAAGAATATTTAGCCGTGACGTCAGAACGTTTTAAATTATCTATAAAAAAATTAGTAAGTATATAATATTAATTATTATATATTGTCCCTAGGTATCGTACATCAATGGCTTAAGCCCTGAAATTTTAATGATGACATTGAGAAGGATAGGTTCACCTTCAGACAAGATCTAAATATAATATTGTTTTTAATTTTTATTAATATTACAATAACAAGACTCCTACAGATTATCTGCTGGAAGATTTAATATTAATTTGAATATTTTATTTGTAATTCCCACCTAAATAATTAAATAAAAGTCAGCTGTTAAGCTCAAATCTTCTAGAGACGAATTATTAGGAGCATTCGTAACTCGTCTTTAGAAGTAAATCATTGAGGAAGAACGATAGACCACTACGGCAAAAATGTCTTATTTTTCACTTCTTCTGGCACCCCCGGAGTGCATTTGTTTTATTCTTAACATAAAGGCCCAAATTATTATAATTAACTTTGTTTTTAGCAGAAACATACAACTTAGAGACAGACAGACGGACAGACAGGTACACGGGCGGACAGCAAAGACATAGCACTAACCTAGTTTTGGGCTAAAAAGGGGGCCCCCGTTTTTACTCCAAAACTAGTGCGAATCGTCAATATTTGATATAAAATCCGTTTTTAATGAAAGCTGCTCAGCATTCAACCCGCAGACGTAATATCCCATATTCAATATAGAAACAATAAGCATTTTCCTTTATGTCTGGATAATATCTTGGAATATGACGGGCAATAAAAACTCCTACCACGTAGGCCTTTTGGGCATTATTCAAAGGGTAAGGGCACATATTCTGTAATCAGTGGCGTAGCTGAAAAGGGCAGTGCTAGGGGCTCAAGCTCAGGGGTTATTCTCAAATTTACAATCTATAGCATGATGTTTTGTACCTTTTTTAAGCCTTAAGGTATAATAATAATATCTATGGACGCTTTACACCACGTCAGTCTGGCCCCGTGCTAAGTACCTGAAGGACTTGTGTTACGGGTACGGACAACGGAAATATGTATATATTTTAATACTTTTATACTATACAAATATTTAAGATTTTTGTTATATTATGATACACATATTTAATACTTACACATCCATGACCCAGGAACTTTGAAAATTTTTTGTTGCGTCGGCAGGATTCGAACCCGCGACCCCCGGCTTGAGCTACCAACAACCCACTTACTGAGCCACAGAGGTCGTCAAAACCTATCTTTTAAAAAGTAGAATAATTAGTTTTTGAATTGCTAAAATGGCACGAAATGGGAACTTCTAAATACGTCTCTGATTAGAGGGCCCATATTTATAATTTACGTCTTGTGAGAGTCCGCGGTTACCTTGCTACGCCTCTGTCTGTAACAAAACTGGTATGTATACAAATGCTTAATCTATTATAAACTCGAAAATGTGTCTGTCTATTGCCTATTCATGCCCAATCACTGAACCGATTTTGCTTGATTAGGTATGGAGGCACTTTATGTATAGGGAAAGAATCCCGGAGGTTTTATCACGGAAAATGTACAGCCTTCACATTAAGTCGTGAGTAGTGCGGCAGCCGCCTGGCAGCAGTGCGACTTCTATACTTATTATAAAATGAAGTCACTTTTTTTCCCTCATGTCCTTTTGTTCCCTTTAATCTTAAAACTACGCAACGGATTTTGATGATTATTTCAGTGTTAGATAGCCCATTTATCGAGGAAGGTTATAAGGCTATATTTTATCACACTAAGATTAATAGGAGAATGTGAAATTTATTTGAAAGGGTTTAATCTCGCGAACAACTGGAGCAATTTTATGTTATTTGGCACAGATAAGTAGACCACATGAAGGATCGTGATAGGCTATCGATTTTAATCATTTTTTCAGTGGCTATATATTTTATTCCCGTGCGACGCCAGGGCGGGTCGCTAGTCTATATATATATATATAACCTACGTAGAATAATATATATAAAACAGCGCCTAAACTCCCAAACTTGGAATCCGGAGTTCTCTTAGTATCTTCGGAACCATATACCTTGGTGCAAAATCGAAAATCAAAAAAAAAAAAATAATAAAATATATATATATATATATATATATATATATATATATATATATTTTTTTTTGCACCGATTTTCGATTTTGCACCAAGGTATATGGTTCCGAAGATACTAAGAGAACTCCGGATTAATAATCCGGAGTAAGTAATCATCAAAAACTGTTTTGGGACTTAATACCTTTACTTTCGTGCTATAATGTGGGAACTTTTGTTATGCGATATTGTTCACTACTAACTGCGGCTCAAAGTACAATTCATGCGGGCACGATTCATGGAATCATTATATCACGATTGGATAGCGGGGTATGTAGGCGGTGCTAGCGTGTTTTGATATTTTTGGTAGCGCGGTCTTAACATTATTTTTTCATCCGCATTCCGATTCCTATTCAGAAATTCAGGAAAATTATTTCAAGGGTATAATTGTGTAATGCTAAAACTTACACAAAAAGGTATATTTCATCAGGGTAATTGCAGAATAGGGTAACTCCGGAACAGGGTAATTTCGGATAATTCAAGACCGGACAACATTTCTTACTATGGAGCCAGGCTTTTCAAGTTATCTGGCCTGTTTCCGAAATTACCCTGATCAACTCAAAATGAAACATGAAATAGGCCAAAGTTTCATTTTATTTAGAAAAGTATTTGTACAATGTAACTATAGTTAACACTCTAGTTCACTCCAAAAAAAAAAACTAAACTAAGATTATAAGCTTTACATTAACAACTCGTAATATTTACAAAAGAAAAAACACACGTTACACTATTTATCACAGAAAAATAATTTTACGTAGCACATTTTAGTAACTATAGTAAGTTCAGTGAGAAAAAGCCAAATCGCGTAGGAAAACAAGCCAAAGAATGGCTTCAAAATAAATTCTGCTCATACAATCTAGTATTATTTTGATTTAGTTTTGATGTACTGTAATATAATTCAAAGGCTATATAATTAATTGTGCATAATTATTCTCATAAAATTGTAATGTCAAACCAAGGAAAATGTGTTCGGACTAGTTAAAATTCCAAATCGTTTGAAGTTTATTTTTTGTGTGTATAATATTTTCTAATAATACACAATAAACTGTGTGTTAATGCTAGATTACAATAGCAGAATTGGCGTAAACATGATATAAATTGGCTCCCGAAGCCAAAATTCAAAGTCTTTTTGACTGAACTTATAATAGTTATATCTATAACGTCAAAAGACGAGAGAGTTACATTTTTACATAACATTTTAGCTTAAAAAGTAGAAAATCTTTTGACAATATCCACTAAACTATATTATCTATAATGAAATAGGTAAATTTATTTAAAGAAATTATATTAAAAATTTTAAACATGATATTTTTTATAATTTTAAATAATCGACTAAAGAGGAATATTTTAAACTATCTAATTTAATATGATAATATACAATAATCTTAAATACATGATTCTATACAATTCACTTAATATTACGATATAGTTTGTCTTGATATTTTTTATAATTGACATTAATATTATAATATTATATTTAGCTAAAATTCCAAAAATTAAACGAGTCAAAAAATTAAATGTTAACACTCAAACCTCCGCAAGTTTTTGGATTTGGCTTATATTTTTAATCATATATTTTACTAGTCATACAAATTTCAAGACAATCTATATTATTTACAAGACGGATGATTCTAGGCCATGGGTATTTATAATGTATTAACAGCACAATGCTGCACAATTTTTATAATAAATATTATAAAAGTGAAAACTTACGTCACTAAAAATATTTTAACCAAGTCGATGAGATCGATAAAATAAAATATGTTAAACGATAAAATATTTTATACTTAATAAAAATTTCGACACTTTTTTTTGAAATTCAGAAATGTTTGTCAAGTGAAGAAGTTTTTTCAATGTCACCTGTAATTTTCCATCGTAATACGAAAAAATATAAATATGTGGTAAAAGAATTGTAACAACATATAATTATATATCGATTAATGTCATTGCCACTATATTTGATGACAGGACTCGTTAATAATATGTTTGAGACGTCGAATTATATTATGTTAATCAGTGAATGCAAAGAGAATCACTTTGTTTTATGAATATGTTTTCATACCTCATGAATATAATATAATTATGGATCAATAATAATATTTTCAAGAACATTATGACATAGAATAGGGACAAGATCGCCATAAAAATTCTAGGGTAAACTTATATTTTAGAAAGTAAGTAATAATTGAATAAAACAGTATAATATTTGTGCTGTTCCATCAGGATTCTGACTTTGATTAGATTATCCGAAACATGAATTTTCCGATTTTATGTAGAAAGAAGTCGTAGACTTTGTAAAGGGGTCTTTTCAAGTTAGAATTATTTAGAGCAAAGCCTAGTTTTAGATTTTATTTCAATGAAAGATACATACGTGGAAAATGCCTGGTCTCTAAATTATTCCAACTAAAAAGTAGAAACTACTAATTGTACTGTCCCGTACAAAAGTGTTGTGTTTAAATGTTTCTAGGTCACCGATTTTAAGCTGAGGTTTTTCTAGACTCTCCCATTGAACTGAAGTTAAAATGATTTAAAAACGGGAGCCTTTTTTATTACCTGACAAATGATTACATTTTATTTGGTTAGGGTCAGTTCGGATTGAAAAATATGAAAGAAAACAAATTGCAACGTTGTTCAAAATACAAAGTATGTTAAATAGTCGATTTCGTTTCACCATATCATAACTACGTCTTGTCACATTTTCTTTATTGTGAAGTTTACTTAAAACCCTAGATTAATTAAGAACTTTGGGCAGCGGGTGCAAATGACCTCTTTTCTTTTTAACGTCAAAAATGAGGGATGTTATATATGACCTTGAAACCTTTTTTTAGTGTTCTAAAGATTTTAGTTTTGTTTGATGTCAACGAGGACAAATATATATCTATATATTTATCCTCGTTGACATCAAACAAAAAACCTTTTTTTAGTGTTCTAAAGATTTTAGTTTTGTTTGATGTCAACAAGGACAAATATATATCTATATATTTATCCTCGTTGACATCAAACAAAACTAAAATCTTTAGAACACTAAAAAAAGGTTTCAAGGTCATATATAACATCCCTCATTTTTGACGTTAAAAAGAAAAGAGGTCATTTGCACCCGCTGCCCAAAGTTCTTAATTAATGCCCCAATTTTTAACCCCATTTTGGCTTGTTAATTTGAATTTTTGATAAGGATATTGTCGCCTAAAGGATAATTATGTATGGAAATACGACGATAACGTCGTATTAAGTTCACAATCTTTGACTTTGATTGATTGAAAGATATGGTAAAAATGTGTAATTAAATTTGATTTATATTTTTGTGGATTTTTGGAAAATGTTTTTTGTCACTATTAATTCTGTGTATTAGTAACAAAATAACATAACGTGGGACCGTTAACATAGGAGTAATATACATATCTCTTGTTTTTTGGAGGAATTTCTGTATATTAATATTGACAATATTTTTGCTAATCAGTCTTTAAAAAATAAGATTCACACAATTGACGTAATTGTACGATATGCAAAAATTCTAACACTGCTACAAAATTCATAAAGATATGACTTCTAGGATATGAAAATGTTATTTTATTTTAAACTGTTATAAAAACATTTTTTTCTTCTGAAGACTTAATATTTGGTATTGAAACATAATTTAGTATGTACCTAACCCCTTTTTACCTTATAAGTTATAACTGAAATACTCAAATAGTAACAGACTGAAAACGGGGAATAATAATTGAGTAAAAACGTCACCTTACTGGCGAATTTTATACCACTATAATAGAATAATTATATGATTTCATATGAATCGACGTAATATATTTCTAATGAGATATGTTTGATTAATGGCACGATAGTATTTAAAGCTTAAATTCGATATGAAATCAGTGCTTTCGATGGGAAAATAAGTATCAAAATTTTGGCGGCCTTCTATGGATTAAAATATAATTATATTCATCACAAGATGACCCGTATACATCGTGTCTCATCCAAATATTATATTTTCTAACCGTACAAACCTTTCCTCGACTTCCACTAATATTTCAAGACTAAAATTAGCCAAATCGGTTTGGCCTTTCTCGAGTTTTAGCGGGTCAAATAAAGTTAAAATTATCATTTTATGTATAACGATTTTTGCAAGCAATGTTTAAAAGACCGCCAAATGGATGTTACGATCAATACTAAAATAAAATAACATTATAAAACTTATTCCTCACGACTGTACTCTCCGATATAAAAGTCGTAATAAATTAGACCTACTTCCTCAGAATATTGACGGTACAGTTGAGAACAAAAGTCATTGAAATTTAAAGCAATTAAGAAAATAGCGATTAAAGGAAAGTCAACTCGAAGTTTGAGAGTTTTCCTATAAATTCCATAATAGTTGTTTTTTACGACTTCCATTTTAAGTGGATGTTCCGAATTCGAAATAATGCAATTTAAAAATGTATCAAGTTCCTTTAGATTTCATATACTTGAACCTTAAACCTAATAAAGTAATATGAAATTGGGATAAAAAATCTATTATCTAAAATAAGATATACGTGAAAATAATAATATAACATAATGAATTCTGTTTTTGTGCTACCAAAAATAAACATTACTAAATCTTAGACGTCAATAAAAATTATAAAATAATATTTTTCGTAAAAAGTGACAATTCACATACATTTGATTGATATTAATACTACATTTAGTATTTACATTTTAGTGAAAAACCTTATTCTAATATGTATAGTGAGGAGCAGTCTCGAATTTAAAATTGACTTAAATTCCTACAAGTTCTTACTATTATTACATCTCAAAATACTAAAAACAATTTTCTAGCTAACTATTCAAGACTCTAATAGACAATCATTATAAATAACTTTTAAGCGAAACAATTTCATTTAGCCATAGGACAAAACACTTTGATTACAACAAGTATATGAAAAAATAATGAAAAGGAAAAAAAAACATAGCACAATTCTACAAGATGTTTTTTTTCACGCGCCCAAACAACCTTGTAAAGGTGTAGTTTAAATAAATATAAATATTGAAGATTTCAAGAGATTCATTGATAATAATAGAACACATTTCATAAAATTTTCCTTAAAATAATGGGCTTTATGGAAATTTAGCCAAATAAATTCGATATTTACAGTATAAACAGTCAACAGTCCGTTTCTGACATATTTTCAGAGTAATTCACATGTTATACATGCGTCGCCAAAGGTTGCTGGTTGCTGTTACCTGAGAGAAATATAAAAATTGCAATTAATTAAACTACCTTAACTTTATAAAATCGAAGTAAGAAAACGGAATTGATGCACTTAATTTTTTTTATGTTAAGACTTAAGAGTGATCTTGATTGAGTATAATTTCATATTATACTCATACGAATAATAAGGCTAATTAGGGTAATTTCAGACACAGGTTTTCCGAAATTACCCTGATTAGTCTTATTATTCGGAGGAATCGAGACACAACACTAGTGTTCTTACTTGATATGTATGGTAAGTTTACACGGGTAAGTACCCCTGTATTCGAACTCACCCTGTAAGGACAGGGTAAACTCACCTTTTTTGGTAACAGTGTTTGTGATTGCCCTGTTGTTGGCGAGGATGTAGTGGGCGCCCGGCGACTGGGGGGTTACGGACGCCTGTGGACGAAAATATACATTAATCCCTTGTACTAATAAATAATAAGTAGTACATTATGCACCTAGGGCAGGAAAATAAGAAATGTATCAGATCACAAGTAAAACCCAACAAACATATTGTGATCTGAGGCTTTCTTATTTACTGTCCGTGGTGCGTAAACTATTTTTCTCACCGACGGAGACGGAAAACGACAACATCGGTGAGCACAGTGGGAAGAAAGTTGACGTTTTCCGCCCGGAGGTGAGAAAATAAACTTTTTTTAACAAACTAAGGGGAAAAAATGGCAAATGAGCAAAAAGTTTAATAATAAGTGTAATATTTTATTTTTCAACAATATATTATTATCTAATAAAAAATCCATACTAATGCTACAACTGCATAAGTTTCCGTCTGTCTATTCTACCTCTCCGGACGCTTAAACCGCTAAACCTGTGTTTTTGGATAGTACCAACTAACCTTCAACTGACGGCGCCATTAATTTTTCAGTGGCGGCTCTAGGGTAATAAATATGGCATTAGTTAATGAGTTTCCCCCCAAGTGGGCCCTAGTTGCCACCTCATTCGTTACGATAAAGAGAGGGATTGAGACAAATAAAGTCGTACAATAGATAGGAATAGTCATGTTTACATCGGCATGAGATTATTTCTACAAGGTGTAACAGAACGTGATAATACATTAGGGTGTGTATGTGTTCATTTAGGTAGTTCACTGTGAAAGTAGCAGCGCTGAAAAACCAATTAAAAAAATCACTTTTATATGGGCAAGCGCCTCAGCGTCACGAGTTTCCCCATACAAAAGTGAAAAAAAAATTGGTCTTTCAGCGCTGCTACTTTCACAGTGAAAAAAAATTAATAAACACATATTCTCAGGCCTAGCGAATGTACATACGAAATTTCATTCAAAGCGTTTTGGAGGAGTTCACGCACAAACACTGACACGAGAATTTTAGAAGTATGAATACAGTGTAATCAATAAGGTTGGTCTGTTTTCAAGGTCGAGTGAATCTACCGTGTTTATACTGTGTAATCAGCAAGGCGATGACATAGGATTAGTTCAGACCGGTTCATAATAGGGTTGTCACTTGTCAGCTCCCTAAACCGCTCGCTCCGAAAAGCCGGACAAAGCAGCTTAGCCGGACATTTGTGCAAAAATACCGGAAACCATAACAAAACAATGTGATAATACTTAAGGGTATTAGGTATGTACTATGTATGAGTCCTTATAAGAAGTCCACTATGAAAGCAGCAGCACTGAAAGCGTATTTCTTTTATTTGTATGGGAAATAACACGGGGGCGCGGGCCCATACACATCACAAAAGAATTACGCTTTCATCATTGCTACTTTAACAGTGAACTGTGTATATTATGAGACACAATATTACTTTGTTTTGTTACAACCTATAGACACAAAGCTGTACAAAAGCCGGACTCCCTTTAATTTTGGCCGGACACGCAATCAGAACGACTATGTCCGGAATTATTCGGACGCCTGACAACCCTATTCATACATAATCCCGTCTCCGCATCTAATCCCAATTTGGCCGGGATTGGGCAGTCACGTGATCAGGGCTCGTCCGGGATGCAATTACCGATATTAAGTCAAACAGGTATATTTTATGACACAAATAAGTAGAGTTATCCATAGTAACATTATAATAATTGGGATAAGTCTGTCTTTTAACTCTGCACGCCTAAGTCACCGAACCGATTTCGCTGAAATTTGGTATGAAAATACTTTAAGTCCCGGGAAAGGGCAAAGGATAATTTTTTTGGGAAAAATGTACGGTTCCCGCGCGATAAACTAATTTTGGCGCAACGCAGTTGCGGGCGTCATCTAATATTCTAAAGGCGGTAAGTAAAGCTAAACTATACTTTTTCATCATAATATAATACTCAAACAAACACACAGTAATACAAGAAATTTTATTACATTACTAGCGAGTAAGCAGTAAACCCAAAACGATTTACTGTGTAAATCTTGATTAAGTCCCAAAATGCATATTTGGGAGTGCAATAGTGTAGGGCCAAATATTGGACCCTTTGGGCCTCAGGGGACTAAATTCAAGGAAATGTAGTGTCCGGCGAAAGGACAATTTCGATGCCTAAGCCGATTAAGCCGTAACTTCAGCCGAAGCCGGAAGTTTCATGTCTCTATAAAAAATTAATTGGCAACATGATGAAAATGTTTTATTTCGATGTTATACAAACTTTATGAAAATTTATAATATTAGCTTTTATATAAATAAATATTGAAACGTATATAAATGTTCGCATTCTAGGAAATACTCTATAATCTAGCTTTGACGTTGGTTTTCGAGGAAAATGACTCATATTTAATCTATAGACAAAGTTTTGGCCCAATATTTAGGCCGAACGTACATTTTTTGTCCAAAAGTGGCCAGAACTGAACATTGATTATTATGGCTGCAAGTGGCTAAAGCCGAAGATGATTGTAGCCGTAATTTTGGGAAGCCGATCATAAATATTTTGGCCGAAAGTGGCTGAAGACGAAATGATTAATTAGGCCGAAAGTAGCAAAAGTCGTACATGTTAATTAGGCCGAAAGAAGGAAAAGACGAACATAGTTCATACGAAAATCGCAAAAGCCGTACATGATTGAATGTGGCCGAAGCCGAATTTAGTCGAACACTTGGAAACGCTGTCAGTTCATTCAAATTAAAACAAATTGAAGTCAACAGAAGGTTGTATCTACATTTCTACCCCTTATGAATAAAATACACATTTCGAGAGAATTTCATTAGGCCCAGAGATGCTGAACCATTTTTAGTAATGTTTTAATTAACAAAATGTTTACAAATAATTTACATTGTAACGAATGAAATATTGCGTAGAAAATAGTCATTTGCATTGGGAAGTGGTAAATTATATGTTATGAATTTATCTTTAAGTACCTTTTACTATTTATAGGTTTCCGTACCTAAAGGAAGTCTATCCCTCCGTCTGTCTCTAGGCTGTATATCAAGAACCACTATGGCTAGACTTCTGAAATTTTCAGAAGTCCAGATTCACAGCCTCACAAGCCAACGCGTGGATGCTACTGTACTATTATTATACTTACTAAGGTGACAATGCAGGCTGATCACCTGATTGTCTGACTGAAGTAAGACGATGCGACGGATGGGCATGTAAAAAGTCGATCCTGCGCCTGATCTCTCGCCAGTCGTGTCGGTCTTCCGTCCCTCTGGGTTATGAGAGTAAAGGAAAAGAGAGTGCTCGTGTGTACTGCGCACACACCTGGGCACTACAAAATTACTCCTGCGTAGGGCCTGGTTTCAATGAAACCGGCCACCGTCACTGAAACCGGCGGGGGCGTTATATACTACTATAGTACTACATACTACTTTATCTTACCGGTTGTGCGCTGTCATTTGATAGTGTTGAGTTGGTGACGGGACTGGTGGCGTGGGGCGATGTCCCACTGGTGGGAGACGTGATGGAGTGGGATGATGTACCTGAAAGATGTGGTTGGATTAGTTGGAAAGTCATACTGCTTTGTGTAATTAAAAGCTTCGCTTAATGGGCATTGTCCAAAAAAAATCACATGTACTTTTTATACTTTTTTTTCGTTAAAATAGGGTATTTTAAGAATATAAATTAAATAATTTTGAAATCCATTGGCTAGTTTTTTCTCAATAAATTTTTAAAGTTTCGCTCTGACGTCATCATCGGCGGCCAATTGACCTCTGCAGTATGTTTTTTTTTTCCTTTCAATCTTATTTATAATGGCTGGTTCGTCAAATGCAAGTTCTCATTATGTGAAAGCTGATACGAGAAGCTTACCAAAAGTTCGAAACGTAATGTTGGTCGAATTTATTGCTAATTTAACGCCATTGAAGGTCAAACTAAGGTTAAACATATTTGTTCAAAAATATAAGTAACTAATGGGTATTTTTTTCGTTTATATACAGAAAAAACGATGACTGACCTTATTCCTCGAAATGTTTTTGTAATGAGCAAAATTAAAAAAAAATGGACAATCCCCATTGTGTGATATGACAGTAATTGTAATACAAGTAGCTTTTGCCCATCGCTTTGATCGTTTAAATAAGTATTCCTAGAATACAAATTTCGATTTCTATTCAAAGTTTGAGTGGGAATGGACCTTTATGATGATGAATGAGGCTCAAATACGCTTCGTTTATGTGATTTGAGTTGCGAAGCACGATGTATGGTGTATGGACGCGAAGCTTCGCTTAAATACGCTTCACTCATGCTACACGTTTATAAAATACCTTACCCTATGGCATGTGATGCTGCGAAGCGCAGTTTATGGATGCGAAGCTTCGCTTAAATACGCTTCGCTCATGTCACATGTGTACATAATACCTTACTCTATGCCATGTGGACCTGCGAAGCACAATTTGTAGACCCGAAGCTTCGCTAAATTACGCTTCGCTCATATCCCAACTCACCCGACGGCATTATCACGGAGTTCCGTAGCGCGGAGTACGGCGGCGGGGCGGGCGTGGCTGCCGGCACCGCAGTGTGCACCGCGAGGGCTCGCAGGTGCGGGTTGCCGTACGTCGCCGCGTAGCGCACGTCGACGCCGGGCAGAATGCCGTTGGGGGCTCTGCTGGCTGTTGACAATAAAGTAAGAAATAAAAAAAAATGTGGCATTCGAGTACTGCCGCGATAATGCTATTTCAAGGCATTTTTATCAACTTATGTAATTAAAATTCGCATACGTCTAGACTCTTGTCGCACCCACACAAACGCCGTGCCGAAGCCTGGCAATGTCGCACTGACCGGGCCAGTCGGTGTGAGGGGTGTTAGGTTTTCTTCGTTACGGAATTTCTTGATTTGGTTGCCGCGCTCAAAGTTCGCGATAAAAGCTGAACAATAGCTCAAAATGAAGAAATTAGCAACCTAGATAAATCCAAAACAATCCAGCAGTGAAAGAGTTATTGATAATGAATTGTGACTAAAAACACTCTTGTTATAATTACTTTTAAACAAAAAAACTACATCAAAATTGGTCCATCCATTTGGATGCTACGATGCCACAATCAGACAGATACGTAAAAATGAGTAGGTACTGAGAAAAGATAAATCATGTGGCGGTACCCACATTTCGCCTAATATTCCTGCATCGCACTATCGAAGTTTTCTAAGGGCGTCGGTGTATATACGACAGCTGAAATGTATCACGTGGGCTTCGGCCTGACCGAGCATAACACCTCGCTCGGTCGGAAGATCTTCCTTTGCGGCCTCCACACATTATTACCACAATCATAATATTATACTATCTATACAATTTGTTCTAAATGTTAACAAAACGTTTAGAACAAATTGTATAGTAATATAAGTTTAGATGAAAATCGAATCAGGTTTTTTAAGACAAGGCTAAATTAATACACTATATTAAATTGCACCAGTACCATAATATCAAGTTGCTCAACTTTCAATTCTCGCTTTAAGCGCTTTAATGCTAATATTATTTAGCTTTTATACGGCTTTTATAAGCTCAGTAGCTCAGCTTAATTGAAACTAATTTTCACGGACTATTTCGTTTCATTCCTCTCGGGCAATGACGCTATACTTTGCTGTGACATTATTACTTGTTATTATATTATTATACTCAAAGAGGTAAAGTTTGTGAGTTTGTGATGTTGTAGGGGGATTTCTGGATGGCTAGTACTAAAGTATGTCTGTCTGTTACCACTTTGCGCCCTAAATTAGGTATGGAGATACTTTGAGTCCCGGGAAAGGACATAGGATACATTTTATCCCGGAAAAATGTACGGTTCCCGCGCGATAAACGAATTTTGCCGCAACGGAACTGCACGCGTCATCTAGTAGGCTATAATTTGTTTCAAAATTTCGAAAAATATCGAGATTCGAAAGAGTTTCAAAATTCCATCTACCAGATAAATAAGGGATCAAAAATATGCCAGAAATGTTGCTTACGGGCGATGTCACCCAAAAGCAAGTTAGATATAATTTAAAAGTTTACTGAATTAATATTGAAAGTGATCTAGCAACAACTTTATGAACTGTCTTCACCAAGTACTATCAGAGAAGTTGATTCATATGATGGCGGGCATACGTAATTTGGTTGCGTTATGTCAAATCCAGCCAACAGATCTCGCCTGACATTAAATCGACATTAATCGACCAAATGACGTAGGCCTGTTTGCCGTCTGCCTATGAATCAATTTCTTCGATGGTACATTAGTTACAGACTTACAGTAGGTATACTAGGTACCATAGGAACACTACATTTTGAAGATAAAAGAAGTCAATCCATAGCCTTAAATACCACAATGCCTCATTTCACTAAAACGCGTTTAGCATTTTATGCGAAATGAAGAAAATCCATACACACTCACAAACTTTCGTATTTATAATTTTTATGTCTATGTGTGATACGAATATTTTTTTCATGACATACTCATTTGATTAACATATTCAACTACGTTGTCTTAATTATCTAGGCTAGATTGACCGTTCCTTATGATAGTCAACACAAACGCATAGAAATCAATAGGTAACAAATTCTTTAAACTGCAAAGAATTTTCATTTCAACTGTTGTCAGTTGGAGTTAAAATTACTACTTCGCAGGCATTTCCCCGATATTGCCTGTCTATTTTATTGAAATCGAAGGAAATATTACTTTGGAGTTTGTAACATCGTCAATGCATTTCGCAGGTGACTACTTAAGGTGACTTTTCGATCCTCGCGACAAACAATCGAGACCACGAAAAATTAAATTTAAATGTGTTTTATGACCTAGGTTTTATTTTCTATCGACATATTTCGACTAGTGACACATGTCGACGCTGCTTTGTGGTGGCATAAAGCAAAATAAAACCTATAGCCTCCTTTTTTCCTGTTTGGTATAGATATATTTTAAGTCCCGGGAAAGGACATAGGACTTTTTGTCCCGAAAAAATGTAGGGTTCCCGCGTGTTAACGAATTTTGCGGGCGTCATCACGATACATAATCACGTTTTGAAACTATCTACAGATAAATTAAATGGGTTAAATGAGATTTAAACAAAGTATCTCAGCAAATATTGTGCAAGCTCAAACATTTGTATCACAGCTAATTTAGTTGGAGAGAGCTCAGGCGTTAAACTAATTAAATATTCGCAGAGAACATCTTGATTATTCGGAATTTAGCGGAGTTATTTATAAGAATACTAATTATAATTAACGTAAACAGTAGTCCATGGCTTAGTGGGTAGACCCTTGGTTCGCAATCTAGAGGTGGCAAGTTCGATTTCAGGCATGTACCAATGAGACGTTTTCAAATCTCAAGTACATCATACGGACGTTTGAACGGTGAAGAAAAACATCGTGAGGAAACCGTCACATGGATGGTCCCAGACGTATCGAGCTTCATACCTCCATGTTGCGAGAATGCTGTATGTGTTTTGGGCAACCATACATGCGTTTAAAAATATGACCCAGGCACAGTATTTGAAGAGAGATTTTAGCCGAAATCAAAATTATTGTGTAACTTTCGTCTAGAGCTATAAAATATGACAATTGAGTATTTACCAACAAAATGTATAGTTTCAACTTCCATTTTAACACAAATAATATATAAAAATACGCAAAATAAATGTTTCGTAAAGTAAAATATTCATATTATAAGCTTAGCTCAGTAGCTCGAATGATTACGAGTATTGCTTTGTGCAGAAGAAAAAATACAATCTTTATTCAGCTTTATATTTGAGTTTCCAAAGTAGCGTAAGTTATTATGTAGAAGTTAAGAACATGACGTAAACTTCTGCTCTACACATAACAAGCCTAAAATATCACCCGAGAACACTAAACAGTGTTATAAAACTTGCTCCCACTATTACTGACTTAGAGTTAATTTTGTTTTCAATCTTATTATCCTTAGTTCGAAGCAAAACTTCAGCTAGTTTAATATAAACTAATTTATACAACATACCTTCGCCATTTTGTGCAATATTGCTGAGAGTTCCGCTACTGTCTAGCCTTTTTGTTGAACGCTGCAAGGAGTTATTTTGTGATCCGTTCGCGTTGTATTGAGCTGATGATGGTGTGTCTACGCTTCTTGGTAAGCTACCGTTGATCGACCTGTGAAAGATATATTTTTAATCACTAGGCCCAAATAATATTTAATACAACTAAATAAATTTTATTAAAATATCGTCATTATAATTAAGAAAAGTTGTCCAAAATGTATCCTTGTGGTACTCCAAGGGAAACTTCACGGTGGTTGCGTCTATGTGAGAAGAGCGTCGGTAGCCTAATGGGTAGACCTTTGGTTTGCACTCGTAGAGAGTACAGGTTCGATCCCGGGTGGAGGCGTGTACCAATGAGACATTTTCTGATCTCAAGTACTTATACGGACGCTCGTACGGTGAAGGAAAACAGCGTGAGGGAACCCGCACATGGTTGGTAGACGTATTGACTAATCCTTTCCTTTCGGCTAGGTCGACTACGTTGCGAGAATGTCGTATGTGCTTGGGCAACCATACGGACATTTAAATCTTGTCCCAGAAACTACAGTATTTGAGGAGTGGTTACTTCGCTCTGAAAATACTGTATAACCATCCACAACGGATGCAAATGTATAGAAACCTGCAGAGTTATTATAATTACCTGTTTGGCGTCAATTTCTCACTGCCTAACGTTGGAGAGCGTACCCTCAGTGAGCCAGGAGTATAATCATGGCCGTAGTGGACGTAAGTGTGATATCCATTACTTATGCCATTTACCTGTTGGAGAAAAAATATTATGTAGCAAAAATCAGAGAAGAATTGAATTGAGGTTTTCGGACTTTTTGTAGTTTTAATTATTTCTTCTACAGGGTATAACAAAACTAAATGATAACAGTCAAGGGTAAGCAGGTATTCCCTATAGAGTTTGGTGTAAAATTAGCAACGCTGAATCAGAAATATTTTGATTCTCTCACTGAATGTGTCTTTATAATATTAACTAATTTTACAGCTAGATACTTGTCTCTAAATGCTTACCTTATAACAATCAGCATAAGCTGGATCCGTATAGTCATTACTATATCTATACGGCTGATATGTGCTACCCTGGTTGATGGTGGTAAGTGGTACTGTACCAGCCAATGGTATACCACTACCGAGTTTGGCATTCGAACATAATGTACTGTCGGAACCAGTATTTGAGTAATCCTGAAAAAATAATAAATTAGTGATATTCTTTCTCTAGGTTTTCTTGTAATCTTTAACTTTGGAAAGTTTTGTTATAGCAAGATTTAGGTTTGGTATAGCAAGATATTGATTCTGAGACCATATTAAGGTGCCAGAGTCACAGGGTATTCAATTACTTAATTAAAACATAAACTTACAATTTCACAGCTCCCATTTGCCTGTCTTAGCTCCAACTTCAGATCACTTATGTTGGAGTTCCTGTCGTTTTCCTTGTAGAGGTCTTCCGTGGTCACTGTTACATCTGGCTTCTCCGTGACCTGCTGCTTGTTCTTCCTCTGCTTCCTCTGGCAGAGTATCACCAGCATTACCACAGCGGCCACCATGATGGTACCAGACGTCACTCCGAACAATATCAGCAGCAGTGGAAACGATTCTGAAAATAATGTTTCTTTTAAAACCAAATACTTTTTAGACATGAAAGATTCAGTATTTATATTGTAATAGATTACGCCCGCAACTCCGTTGCGCCAAAATTAATTTATCACGGATACAAATTATCCTGCGTCCTTTCATGAGACTCAAAGTTACTCCTCACCAAATTCTAACAAAAAAGGTTCAGTGGTTTAGGCGTGAAGCGGTAACAGATAGACAGAATACTTTCGAATTTTTAATATTAGTATGGATTATAATATTTAGCAAAAATAGAAACCACAATCTTATATCCATACAAGATAACACTAGCTTTTTTATAAAAACCTTTCCGAGCTTTGAATAGGTTTTAAAACAACAACCAAACAATTTATAAACAGATATTGTAACTAAATCGAGCCGCACAATGTTATAAATTATAATGTCTATAGCACTAAGCTTTCCTTTTGAGCTATAACAGCTACTTAGGTGCTTAGGGTCAAAGGAATACCTTTAGAGTCGGATATCCTAGCTGACGTCTGATATATTACATAATATACTACATAATATAATATATGTATATCATCCTGGTTTCGCCTTGTTTGCAATAGGATACAATGACGGACACATCTATATGCTAACAATAATAATAAAATGTGAATGTGTGTCTATCAGTTTGTTAAAATCCAGGCTTGAACAACCGCACCCATTTTGCTGAAAATTGGTATGGAGATAGTTTGAGATCCGGGAAAAGACATAGGATACTATCTACCCCGGAAAATGTATGGTTCCGTCACGATAAACGAATTCTGGCGCAGCGGAACTGCAGAAGTCATGTAGCATTTTACAAAATATTAAGTGTATCTGTCGGTTTGTTAATTTTAAGGCCCTTAAAATTAACAAACCACCGCACTGATTTTATTATGTAATTGGAATCAAGGTTTTTGAAAACGGAATATGATAGTTTTTATCATGGTAAAAGGTACGGTTCTTGCGCAAAGTTATGTAGAAGTTATTTTTCAGAAATAAAAAAAAAAACTAGATTAAAATCAATCCAAGCGTTTATCCAAACGGCTACGATGCCACGGACAGATACACACACAGACAGACAAACAGACAGACAGACAGACAGACCTAGGCACGTCAAACTTATAACACACCTCTTTTTGTCGGGGGTTAAAAACGAGAAATATCTAAAATATAAATATAATAATAACATAACTATAATCGTTACAAAGCGAGAAAAAACTGCAAAAAACTTTTCTCACAATGATCTCGATAAAATCTAATATTTTCAGCTTTGTGTAAAAACAAACAAAGTTTTCTGTGTGCATTAGTGTTAAAATGTCAAGAGTTAAGGTTTTTATTCCCGTTGGAAAAAGAAAGTTTAGATTATGGAAAATGATTTTTCCGACAAAATGGAAAAGTTCGGGAGCTATTTAACCTAATTGAGTGTTATACATACAATTTGTAAAAGTTGACCTTCTTAATAATGATATTAACTTTTCCAGATTCATAAATTTTGTCCGTCATGTCAGTTTTCAAATGTGCCAGACAAATCCATACTAATATTATAAATACGAAAGTGTGTCTGTCTGTCTGTCTGTCTGTCTGTTACCTCTTCACGCCCAAACCGCTGAACCGATTTGGCTGAAATTTGGCATGGAGATACTTTGAGTCCCGGGAAAGGACATAGGATACTTTTTATCCCGGAAAAATGTACGGTTCTCGCGCGATAAACGAATTTTGGCGCAACGGAGTTGTAGAGTTGTACGCAGTGTACGCATACTTTATAAACTTATGCAATTATAATCCGCATACGTCTAGTCGCACACACACAAACTCCGTGCCGAAGTCTGAAGACAGTTCTTACACTTTTTATGCACTTATTCCACTTTTATTAATTTATTTTATTACAATTAAGTTTCACACGACCGGTTTTGATAAAATCATCATCAGGTTGTTCAGGTCAAGTCTGAAGAACTGAAACAATGTTAGACGGCAACGCCACTCTACCGGTCAGAGTAGGGGGTGTTAGGTTTATTTTGGCGCCGCCTTCATAATTTGGTTGTAGCGATATCGATTTTTCTCAGTAATGACTAAAGCTAAGAAATTAAAGTTCATTGTCAGTATTCATCATGTCTTTGTCTTTGAATTACCCATAGCATAACACGATTGGTCAACTTTTAATATAGAAAACAAGCAATCTAAAACATATCCAACACGGTTTTTAGGGTTCCGTATCCAAAAGGTGAAAACGGGACCCTATTCGTGAAACTTCGATGTCTGTTTGTCCGTCTGTCTGTCTCCAGGCTGTATCACAAGATCCGCTATAGCTAGAGTTCTGAAATTTTCACAGATTGTGTATATCAGTTGCCGCTATAACAACAAAATATACTAAAAACAAAATAAAATTAATATTTAAAGGGGGCTCCCATACGACAAACGTGATTTCTTTGGCCTTTTTTGCTCGATATCAATAATGGGAACATGTAGGCACTTGATATTATCACAAAGGCCTTTATTATATGTCTACTTCAATATTTAAGACTAATTATAAAATAAAATTAAAAATTAATGGGGCCTCCCATACAAAAATACAATTTTTGGTCTATGTTTGCTCTATAACAGTACGGAACCCTTCGTGCGCGAGTCCGAGTCGCACTTGGTCAATTTTTTACTTTAACGCGGCGCGGGCGTCACCTAAAATACCTTGATAGTCTGATGATGATAATAATATTATTAGTGCCTACATAATATTGCGCACCATAAAACAATATATTATTGTAACGAAAATCCAGTGCGACGTTCTCTATTTGGGACAATTATGTAAATGCCTGTAGCGCTCCCGAAATATAAATATTTATCGAATTCCCGACGAAATATTTTGTCAATTCACCCCCGGGCTAAAACCTCCAAATTAACAATATGGAATTTGAAATGTGCGGTTATAATGTAGCCGACGCGTTAGAAATTATTATGTGATAGATAATATTGTGACTTATTTTAACAAAATGACGCCCGCAACTTCGTTGCGCCAAAATTCGTTTCGAACCTTTCCCGGGATTCAAAATACCCCCTTACTAAATTTCAAAAAAATCGGTTCTACAGTTTGGTTGCAAAGAGGTGACAGGATCACTTTCGCATTTATAATATTAGTATTAGAATATAAGATTGAGCGTGGGCTAAATACTATAAACCAAACATCATCTAAAGAGGTATCAAGTGATACTGTATATTATGCTGATGATATTAGTGATAATAAGGATTGTGATGTGGTGTTATGTCGGCACTACATATAGGCGAACGCGTTGGCCAACGCATTGGCCAACGTGTCGGCGTTGGCGGTAGGTATTTAGACGTTGGCCGACGCGTTTTGTCGGCACTACATATTGGCGAACGCGTTGGCCGACGCGTTGGCCAATGCGTTGGCTAACGCGTTCGCCTATTTGTAGTGCCGACATTAGGTGTACAACTACATCATAATATAGCAGTGTATTAATCTAATATTTTTAAAGCAACCTTTTTGCGACACAAAGGCGTACTGCAGTGATAATTAAAATAATAGCGAATATTACGCAAAGGTCGAAGCAGAGGGCAGTACTAGCACAGTAAAAAATGCGACCGATAATACGTTGCACACGACGTACAAAACTTTTTATTTACTGATTTTGCTGGAGCTGCCTCTAGCGTAAAATGTCCTAGTGCTAACACCATAAGAGTTTAAAAGGCTCTACTGGCCTTCCCTTGGTTTAATATCTTTGAAACCTTTAGGCTTTATGAAACAAATATTTCATTCTCTTTTTTAAATAGGCTATGGTAGCTTTGCATACACTTCCTGTTCAACACAATATACAATAGCACTCCTGTTTCTATACAGGGTACAAAACTATGTGATAATACTTTAGGGTGTGTATGATTTCCCTATATAGAGTTCGCTGTGAAAGAAGCAGCGCTGAAGAAGTAACTTTTTTCACCTTTGTATGGAAACAATCATGACGCGAGATCGCTTGCCCATAAAAATCACAAAAAAATGTTGCTTACTTTCACAGTGAACTCTACATAAGGGACACATGACAGGTAACATCCTTAAGTACTCACTTAGTTTTGTTACACCTTGTATAGAGTTCGCTGTGAAAGTAGCTGCGCTGAAAAAGTCACTTTTTTCACCTTTGTATGGAAAAAATCATGACGCGGGGGTGCTTGCCCATACAAATCACAAAAAAATCCTCTTCAGCGCTGCTACTTTCACAGTGACATAAGGAACACACACATCCTTAACTATTATCATTTATATCACCTTGTTGATACGAGTACTTACTGTTAGGCTGCAAGACAATCTCCAAAGTGTCACTGCCAAAGTCGTTAGACACGTTGCACTTGTACACGCCAAAGTGACGTGACTGGCTGTCCCTGATGATGAGGGTGGAGTTGACGATGCCGCCGGGCTGAAGGTCTTCGAGGAAGGCGTAGTCCTGGAGGAAGAATTCTGATTGGTAATTGTTCAGGTGAAGGAAGTAAATAACATTATTAACGTTGTCACCAAGATACAAACTTTAAGTGTTGTGGTATCTGATGGAGGCACTTCACATGGCTACTAATTATTGTATTTGCTATTGGCTATTTGTTGCATTTGGAAAAATTATTGACGTATACACAAACAAGCAAATAAAGGCGAATACGGCCTTCCACACATGGACGTCAATTTATACCAAACTTTTACTTGATTTTGTTTGCACAGTGCGACAAGGCTTTAAATGAACGTACTCTCAAAAATGACGTTTTTGTATGATGGCAGCGTTAGTTTCTTTTTTCGCCACGTTCATATAAAGACTTGTCGAGCTGTACTATCCGTAGTATCCCTTATTTATAGTCTGTGGCTGCACTTGATGTGCGTCAAAAACCGACAAAGGTACGGATACGTGTATTTGGTATTGGTCATATTTGTCCAATAGGCATATAAGGCCAATACTTGTCAAACATACCGTCCACACAGTCATGGTGATTGTATGGCGAATACATCAAATACGCAAATACAAAAAGCCATGTGAAGTGCCTCCACCAGAATCATGTATTTCTTGAAGCAGAAATGTTTTTACCAAGAATTTTTTATTCTTTTTTAGGGTTCCGTACCCAAAGGGTAAAAACGGGACCCTATTCATGAGACTTCGATGTCTATCTGTCCGTCTGTCTGTCTCCAAGCTGTATCTCAAGAACCGCTATAGCTAGAGTTCTGAAATTTTCACAGATTATGTATTTCGGGTGCCGTTATAACAACAAATACTAAAATAAAAATAAAAATAATATTTAAGGTGGGCTCCCATACAACAAACGTGATTGTTTTGGCCTTTTTTGCTCGTAATCAATAATGATAAGAGGTAGGCACTTGAAACTTTCACGAAGGCCTTAAATACTTACGTAATTTAATAATTAATAATAATACTTAAATAAAATTAAAAATTAAGGGGGGCTCCCATACAAAAAACACAATTTTTGGCCTATTTTTGCTCTATAACGGCACGGAACCCTTTGTGCGCGAGTCTGACTCGCACTTGACCGGTTTTTTTTATAGATGTAACTAGCTGTCCCGCCAAACGTTGCTTTGCCATAATATTATTATTCTCTCATAAAATATGAACACGTTGTTTCTTACCTGATCATGTAAAGTATCAATCTCTTTCCCCTCAAACGTCCACACGATATTGTCTATCTTGGGTACCGAGAACGCCGCACACTCGATATGCACGGCGTCACCTTGCGAACCGAACTGAGTGTTGTTGGACAGGATTTTAGGAGGTCCTGAAACAAAACATGATATTGGGAGAACAAGATTAAGGGGCAAGTGCAGATTATTCCTTCGATCGGGGATTCTAGGAAATGATATTGTATTCTGTTGTTGTCGCGATCACCGGTGCTCGTACGGGGCTTGTTGGGTTAAACAAGAAAAGCTGATGACAGATGAAGAGTTAGCACTTAATATTTTGGCAGGCATATTATTTTTGATCACAAATCACATATTAGGGTGTAAACATAATTTAGGGTGTGTATGTGTCCCTTACATAGAAATCGCTGAAATAGTTTTTGGCTTCTGTGTTTCTGTGAGAAATGGCCCAAAGTCAAAAATTTTGAAAAACTCTATACAAGGGACGCATACACAAACATTACACACTTTGTTTTGTTACATCCTGTATAATACGCACTCATAAGTTTAAATTAGGTAGGTTATACTATACAGATTTAGAATCTGCCAAATTGCTGCACATTTAGCGCTAGCAAATAGTACTCATGCTCATCAGCAATAAATTCTTAACTATGCAATTAGCAATAGCTCTATTATAATTTAACTGCTTGTAGAGAGTTAACCGAGGTAGTACTTGAACAGGTTTAAACGGAAGTTATTCTAGTCCGGTTAGTAGTTGCACGTCAAAAGTTATAGTGAGGGAGCCCAAGAGCGGATTTCACGTAACGAGTGTGTCAGATTAAGCTAAAATATGTAATTGATTGTACTGTTGGTTCTTGGTGGAAATTCATGTTGAAGACTAATAATTATCAAAACATTTTTTTTGTGTTCAAGATTAAGCTAAGGCTTCCCACAATATGTAGAGACATCAATCTGATGAAGACAATTAGAATTTTAGACCATGATAAATAGAGTCATTTTGGTATAAAAGCCAGATTTTGTTGCAGATGAATAAAACCCTCACAAACGGTATAATATCTTCTTTATTTTGCAGGATCCGCAGAACAAGTTAGGTTCGAGCTTTGACAAATTTATTTCTGATTTCGTTCTATTATTAACTTTTTTGGCATTTGACCTAAAAAAACAATGTGCCAATTCGCAACAGATTTCTTAGTTGGTGGAATAAACAAGTTATTTTCAAGTATTGAAAATATTATTATTATATATTATTATTATATCGTATTATATTTATTTATGTAAGTTACATTAAAATTTATTTTACAGACAATATATAAATAAGTAGGTGCATACAATTTGTTTCTTTGTTATAGGTGTAGAACAATTATTATTATTAGTATTATGACGTGTATAATTACCATATAGGTATAGGTGGTACATGATGTCCGAGCTTGGTCGTTTTTCTTTTACTCGAGCCACAGAGTTGACACACAACCTTTATTTGGGTCATTTTGAAACAAATTTATAAGCCAAATAAAGCTCTGCTCTGCGCGAGGGCCACGCTGAACTCTGAAGTGAAGTGTGACATGATGGCGCCAGCCTTTTATCCCTGGATTATCCCTATTATAAATTATTATATTTATTGTTTATGTATTATAATTAGTTTTTTATCTAGTTTATGTAGACTTAGCTGTGTGTTGTATGTAGACTGTCAAACGCCTGGCAAGCACGAGGGTCCACATAATACCAGGGATCGTGGTATAGGATCCTGTACCATGATCACATACCTGAGTGGATCCTATTCGACAATTTTTTTTTCGCACTACACTGCCCCATTATTATTGAAGCACAATCCGTGCCGCACCACAAAAATACAGTACATGATAAAATGTAAAACATAGCGTTTTTATCATTTTTATTTTATGTATTTAATTTGTTTTTTCTCTTTTTCTGATATGGTTAGGTTTATGTGGTTAGGCTTAGTATTTACTTATGTTTGTCTTTTTCTTTTTTTTTCCTTCATTGTTGTGTGTTTTGTTTTATTGTAGTGTACTGTGAATTGTATGTCGAATAAATGTCTATTATTATTATTATTATTATTATTATATGTCATCGGATCTGTCGGATTAGGATGTCGAGTATACCCAAAGAAACGTATACATCAATCACTGATAATTAAGGTACGGTAAGCCTGTAGGAACATTAGATATTTTATGTTGCACTCGACCGACCACGACGCTCGAGTACACGAATAGCACTCTGGGCTCCCCTACTATTACGGTTTAAATAATTCACAGTTTAACGACCAGTGTATTGATTAGAACCTTAATAGATAGTTGAGAACTAGAAAATAGGGTGACCACTGTAAATTGAGCTCAGTTAAAATAGGAACAACGTAGAGTTCATGTTATTTTGGATCTGGAGTCAAAACTTTAATTTGACATTTTATTCGTGGGAAAAGTTATGACTTTGTTTGATTTTGTGATTCCCGATATAGGTAATATCGGAAAATGATTTATTTTGAACAAAACTAACTTTGTTTGAGTGACGGAAATAAATAATTATAATGTTGATGTAAATACTAGGTTCTTGTAACCATGCATTTTGTGGCAATAAAGATATGACAATCAAAATACGACATGAGAATTGATAGGCTGTCATCAAAATAATATGTAATCAACTACGCATTTGAATAAATTAATATCTGTCAAAAAAGAACACCAGCAGGCTTACCATGGCCACCATAAAAGGTTTATTCTTCCGGTAAAGTAGACAAAGTGAGGAATTAACAAGGGAAATATGTCAATTTGTCCGCAAAAACTGTCAGCGTTTCTATTCTTTCGTATTCTACTGTGGCCATGCTAAGCCTGCTGGACACCAACCTTTTCTTCATAAAATTACGGCAATAATTCTATATACTAATAAAAATATTCACGCAGCGTAAAAAGTAACGTGACATATAAAGCCCAGTCTTTATCTGACACGTTACTTCTTGTCAAGTTTAACAATGAGCCAGAAAAAGACAAGAAGAGCTTGTAATTGCAACGTGTAAATATAATCCATACTAATATTATAAATGCGAAAGTGTGTCTGTCTGTCTGTTACCTCTTCACGGCCAAACCACTGAACGAATTTTGCTGAAGTTTGGTATGGAGATACTTTGAGTCCAGAGAAAGGCCATAGGATACCTTTTATCCCGGAAAAATGTACGGTTCCCGCACGATAAACTAATTTTGACGCAACGGAGTTACGGGCGTCATTTTGTATTATATAATATTATATACAGGCACTCGGAGACTGCCGCGATATAGCTAAATGCAAGTTATCAGCACGTCTAGTCGCACACACGCAAATACCATGCCGAAGTCTGCCGAACTATAATGACATTAGACGAGGGTTAGGTTTATATTCTTTGAGTATCAACTTATGCAATTATAATTCGCATACGTCTAGTCGCACGCACACAAAAACCGTTCCGAAGTCTGGCAACATCAGAGTGGGGTTTGTTAGGTTTTTATTCGTTACGGAATTTCTTGATTCCGTAACGAATTGAATACCTTAAAAATGCAATAAAATACATCATTAGAAGAAACTGTAATTAAATCCGTACCGGAAAAAGAACTCATTATTCACGAAGGTGAAAACTCTATTGACGATAAAACGTAAGCTCTCTGTATTTAAATATGCACCGGTCGATGCGGAAGAAAGCTCAAGGACTTTCCGTGCTTTTGTAAGTTTCATAAAGCTTTTGTAAGCTCCATCTAATTGAGTGTGAAGTTGGGAATGACATAGATTTTTTCGCGTGGTACGCGCGTCTCTGGGTTCGACCTTGAAAGAAAATCAATCAGTATTTTATATCGTTTGTGTCTTGAATACATCCATACTAATGTTATAAATGCAAAAGTGTGTCTGTCTATCTGTCTGTCTGTCTGTCTGTCTGCCGAGGTTCATTTTGCCGGGATGTAAAATATCCTGTATCCTTTCCCGAGACTCAAAGTATCTTCATACCAAATTTCAGAAAATCAATTCAGCGGTTTGGGCGTAAAAAGACAGAGTTCAGATAGATAGACAGACACACTTTCGCATTTATAATATTAGTATGGATAATAATTACTATGCATAATCTAATTACTCAAATGTAACCTCATTTTTGGTCAAACTACGCTACCCACATTTCGGCGTACATTCCGACTATTACCAACTAAATTTAAGTTAATATGTCAGCGGAACTCCAAGATTGCCGCAAACTCCAATCTTTGAGGAGCCGTAGTAATTACATTTCTTCCCAAGTCCGGTCTTATGGGTCGCTTTTTACAAATCTTTGTATGTTTGGAAGTTTCATACTTTGAACTACGAAGTTGCAAATTGTCGTGGTTTAATTTAATTGTGGGTTATTAAAAGTTTTATATTTCACTTATCTTATATATAAAATTTCCCTGTCAGAATGTTAGTTACCGTACTCCCCCGAAACGGCTTGACCGATCTTTATGGCATATTCAGTAGGTCTGAGAATCGGCCAACATCTATTTTTCGTACCAAAAAACCCAAAAATTATTTATATGGCAAAACAACGTTTGCCGGGTCAGATAGTCTGAATATAAAATACTGGATGCCGCCCGCAACTCCGTTGCGTCTAAATTCATTTATCGCGCGGAAACCGTACATTTTTCCAGAATAAAAACTATCCTATATCCTTTTCTGGGACTCAAAGTATCTCCATACGAAATTTCAGCAAAATCAGTTCGGCGGTTTGAGTGTGAAGAGGTAACAGACAGACAGGCATATTATTAGCCGACTTCAAAAAAGGAAACCTTCTTTCATCAATTCGAACTGTATAAATAATTTTCCAGATCTGCCCAGTTTTCATATATTATTATGTCTATATTGTTTGAACAAATGTGCCAAATTTTAAAAGTGTTTTATGTTCGTAAGTCTAATTTAGGCAATTCTTTTTTCTTGTACTTAATAGAAATTATCAACTACGGGAATACTGCAAATTTCATCAAAATCGGTTCAGTAGTTTTTGAGAGAGAATTTTGAAGTACCTTGTTATTTTTTTAAATATATAATATTATTTTGTGTTCGTAGATTTTTCTATTTTCTGCTTATAAATTAATGTTAATTTTATTCATCTTATCATCATAAATGTTTATAATCCGACATCTTACGTTATTCTGTTCGACGTTTGATAACGACCAATCACAATTCACGTCTAAGTGTTTTGCTGTGACAGTTGTGACACTTGTCACATTCGTGTGACATATCGGTATGTTACGTATAATTATTATTCAAAGCGTATAATAATCAAGATGTTCTTAGTTCATATTTATTTTAACAAACCCAAACTGTACAAGTATTAAACCTAAAAAAATCGGCCAAGTGCGAGTTAGACTCGCAAACGAAGGGTTCCGTTCATACGGAACCCTTTATGCGCGACTCCGACTCGCACTTGGCCGACTTATTTAATTTAAATCGGGCTTTGGCCCACCACATATTTCTGCCGTTGCAACTCCTGTGTCGCCAGGATCGACAGCGGTAACCAACCACGAAAACCCTTTGATATGATCTCAGGGAGCCCGAGGGACATGCTGAAGTTGTCTTGGGACCCGCAAAGAAACTAGTCAGATGGAATGGGCCGTTTACATTCAGCCCTGTAGGGCTGACCGCGGCAATGGGTAAACGCTCAGAAGAAGTAGGAAGTACTATCGAAGAAATTGATACCTAGGCAGTTGACGGACCTGCATCAATTGGTCGGATTATGTCAATTCAATAGTAACTGTGATCTGACGGCTAGGTTTGAAGTAACCGACCAAATTATGTAGGTCAACCATGTGCCTAGGAATCAACTTCCCTGACTATATATTACACTAGCGACCCGCCCCGGCGTCGCACGGGTATAAAATATATAGCCACCGAAAAAATGATTAAAATCGATGATAGCCTATCACGATCCTTCATGTGGTCTACTTCTTATCTGTGCCAAATAACATAAAAATTGCTCCAGTAGCTCGCGAGATAAACCCTTTCAAATAATTTCCCCCGTTTTTTTCACATTCTCCTATTAGTCTTAGCGTGATGAAATATAGCCTATAGCCTTCCTCAATAAATGGGCTATCTAAGACTGAAAGAATTTTTCAAATCGGACCAGTAGTTCCTGAGATTAGCGCGTTCAAGTTAGCCCTTTCAAATAATTTTCCCCGTTTTTTCCACATTTTCTTCTATTTCTTCGCTTCTATTAATCTTAGCGTGATAAAATGGGCTATCTAACACTGATAGAATCATCAAAATCCCTTGCGTAGTTTTGAAGATTAAAGGGAACAAAGGGACATGAGGGAAAAAAAGTGACTTTGTTTTATAATAAGTTTAGATGTACATTATACAGGTGATAATTTTTTATTGCTTAGGTATGAATATACGTAGTATAACATACCTTTGATAAATATGCTGGCTTCGGCTTCTATCTCCTTGTAGCCCTCGACGGAGGCTTTGCAGAGGTATCGGCCAGAGGTATGAGTGTCCACCGTCAGTGTCAGATTGGAGGTCCGCCCAACACGCTGAAAACAAACTTAGACTTTAATCTTAATGAATTTGTGACTAATCTAGATCTTACTAGGTCGTTTATTGGAAAATCTGTTTTCAGTTATGTCATTTTGATTATGATTTGATTCTCACACTATTATTGAAGATTTATGAAGTTTTATCCAACCAACCAATGGCGATGTAGTCAAAAACAGCCAAGGGAAAGTCATACGAGAAAAGTCTTTGTCTCATATGACTTTCCCAATATGCATGCTAAATTAAGATAAAGACTTTATATGGCTATTTGTTGGGTAAGTATCTTATTGTGCCTGCGATGGCGTTGGAGCGAGACATATTAAAGACCTTGGAGAGGCCTTTGTCCAGCAGTGGAATAGTATAGGCTCGTAAAAAATCTTATTGAAAAAAAAAAAGAAAAAATTGTAAGCGGGTAGATGCTGTTCATAACTCCGTAGTGTCTGAAATAATTCATCCCGCAGAAACTGTAAACAGCTTCGCTGCCACATGGAAAGTAGAAGTTTTGCTCCCGAGGCCAAAAGTGTTTTTTTTTTTGTTTAATTAACTTTAAAAGTGATTGGTTAGGATTACTATTACATTTATTTATTATATTTATGTATTTTACTGTATTTTGAAGAGGTGAAAAACTGCACCGCACCGGTGCGTGCTTGGCACTGGGAATGGAATAGACATTCCCAGTGCCGAACAACACACCCGTGCCCGGTGAGTTGTCAGTTTTTGTCATAGATTATAGTTTATTAGGGAAAAACACAGTTATTTGTTATATAAATCAAATATAATAAAACTAGCACTATTGCTAGAATAAACTACAAAAAGAAACCTTTTGAAAAAGGAAATATAAAACTAAAACACTTTCAAAATGCCATTAGGTACATTTTGGTATTGAAATCAATCAAATAAGGTAAAAACTTTCATTATTCTTACGATATAAACAGTAAAATAAACATTTTCAAAAACGAAACAAAACTAAATTCTTTCTAATTGAACATCTTCAATTGAATATCATCAATCTTTTTTATTTAGTCCATACAAACGCAACCATCCAACTTATCAAAAAACCAAAAACACGTTACGAAAGTTCGGAATTTCAAGCACAGTGCCACTACAAAAACATTACATTAACAAACTAGGAAATTTCTAAGATGCTAGCCCGCACCGGTGCGTGGCCGGCACCCAGCGCCACACTCCCTACCCCGCACCGGTGCGTGGTCGGCAGCGAAGCTGTTAATAATTCCAGAAGATTATTTTTAACAAAAAATTAAAACCGACTTCCAAGGTAAAACAATATTAACATTAATATGAACTAAAAAGTATTAAATAATTTTTGTTATCTAATAGTGCCTTTTTCCGAATTCGGCTAAACCTCAACTATTTCTGTACTCAATCTTCATTACTTTGAAGTAGGTACCAGATAGCTGAATCTTCAGTCCTCTGACAGAATACTTGAAACTTTTGGAACTGGCACCGACTTCAAAATTATGAAGATTGAGTACAGAAATAGTTGAGGTTTAGCCGAATTCGGAAAAAGGCACTATTAGATAACAAAAATTATTTAATACTTTTTAGTTCATATTAATGTTAATATTGTTTTTACCTTGGAAGTCGGTTTTAATTTTTTGTTAAAAATAATAATAATTTCACTCTTTTTAGTTACACTAGTAGGTAAACCTTCGCGTATATTTTACGTATCTTATTACACAGTTCACACTCACAAAATAATATATTATCAGTGAAGTGAACATATTGTGCTAAGTAATTTAACAATTTTAATACTTCAAACCCCAAGCGGTCACCGGCGATTGCGATAACAATAGAAAGGCTATTGTGTCTCGTTTTTCCACGATCCAAGGATCTATCAGATAAAAAATTGTATAAACTTGCATAGGATGTAGCGTAGCTACTCATCTAATATATAAAATTCTCGTGTCACAGTTTTCGTTGCCATACTCCTCGGAAACGGCTTGACCGATTCTCATGAAATTATGTGAGCATATTGAGTAGGTCTGAGAATCGGCCAACATCTATTTTTCATACCAAAAATTATTTATATGGCAAAACAACGTATGCCGGGACAGCTAGTAATATAATATAATATTATCATAATTATTGACAGCTGTTCTTGTAATCAAGAATTCAATTTCAAATCCATTCAAATCGATACTCAGTGCGCCATCTATTGATTAATAAGTATAACTAATTAAAAAGACACTTATTGACTTTGTTTTGTTTAAATGCTCTTTTTAAAATAACCTTATTTTAATTCTATATTTTGTCTATAAAAATTTTTATAAAGTAGTTAGTAAAGTATTCGATCTGTACCTATATAAAGTAGTAAAGTATATTCGATCTGTCGTCTAACGGATACCGTCGCCTCTGCGGCGCTGACCGCCGTGTATATTTAAACAAAGTGTTGTTATACAGTATAAAATTATTATTATTATTAGTATATCCACACCTATGCCTTGTACTATTATCTATTCTGTGCCATGAGACAATGGTGACCTTAACACGACGTGGTAATGATGAAGACGATGATGATGATGATGATGATGATTATGATGATGAATATGAATTGCATAGTAGCATATGCTTTCTGTTCTTAAAACAACGCCGAAACGCCCAAACGTGTATCTATAAGGAGTCAGGAGTTCTCTCAGCATCTTCGAAACCATGGTATACCAGATACCTTGACCCAATATTTGACTTTTTGGTAGCATATTCTTAGTACACTTCACATAAAACCAAAATCACCATATGTTTCCATATAAATTTCGAGGAGTTCCCTCGATTACTCCTGGATCCCATCATCAGGTCACCACTTTTGTGAACATGGTACCAAATTGGAGTGAAACCAAATACAACAAAACATAAATTTCGAAAATCGGTTCACAAACGGCGGAGTAATCGTTGAACATACAAAAAAAAATAATACAAAAAAAAAAAATCCACAGCCGAACATATAACCTCCTCGTTTTTTGGAAGTCGGTTAAAAACCAATCCTATGTGCCTTTTTCAGTACTCCAAGTATAACCATCAAAGTTGGATCAACGATAAGGCATGAAGAGGTGACAAACAGACACGCTGCAGTTATAACATTATCAAGGATTTGTGTAGACAAATACTGCTGTCAACTGAACTACTCGTATTTCACCTAGATTTTTTTTGCGACACTTCGTACTTTATTCTAAACCTACTGTTCAAAATAACTTAACCTCTACCACGATTTGTAGAGGTTAAGTTATTTTGAACAGTAGTTTTAGAAGATTGTATCATTTGACAGCTTTCGATACCTTCAAATTCAGAGCTATCAGATGCAAATCGCCCATCGGATTGCTGGGCATAGGGTTGCCTGGCGTCCAGATAAATCCGGACACAGTCAGGCTTTTTGCTTGCGTGTCCGGCCAAAATCAAAGGGCGTCCGGCCTTTGCAGAGCCTCAAAACACAAATCTTAGAGGGTTTTACACCTAATTGTATAGCTATTAGATATTAAACTATTTTAATTTAAAAAGCCCCCCTAGACAAGTGGCAAGCGATTATCGTAAACGCTAACGCTAACGCCACAAAATGTATGCGATTTGACATAAGTCATCGCTTCGCTAGCGTACCTATACTAATGTCAAATCCCATACATTCTGCAGCGTTAGCGTTAGCGTTTACGATGATCGCTTGCCACTTGTCTAGAGGGGCAGAAAAGTACGGTGTACACGAGCTGTCGAACGTATTTCTTAGATATTAAAAGTTTAGATTCTAAGTACCTACTCGATAGCAACTCTTTTTTGTACTAATGCCAAACTGATTGCTTTGTCCGGCTTTTTAACCGACTTCCAAAAAACGAGGAGGTTATATGTTCGGCTGTGGATATTTTTTTTTTTTTTTTTTTTTTTTTATTTTTTTTTTTTTTTTGTATGTTCAACGATTACTCCGCCGTTTGTGAACCGATTTTCGAAATTTTTGCTTTGTTGTATTTGGTTTTACTCCAATTTGGTACCATGTTCACAAAGTGGTGACCTGATGATGGGATCCAGGAGTAATCGAGGGAACTCCTCGAAATTTATATGGAAACATATAGTGATTTTGGTTTTATGTGAAGTGTACTAAGAATATGCTACCAAAAAGTCAAATATTAGGTCAAGGTATACCATGGTTTCGAAGATGCTGAGAGAACTCCTGACTCCTTATAGATACACGTTTGGGAGTTTCGGCGTTGTTTTAAGAACAGAAAGCATATGCTACTATGCAACTCATATTCATCATCATAATCATCATCATCATCATCATCATCATCGTCTTCATCATTACCACGTCGTGTTAAGGTCACCAATGTCTCATGGCACAGAATAGATAATAGTACAAGGCATAGGTGTGGATATACTAATAATAATAATAATTTTATACTGTATAACAACACTTTGTTTAAATAAAGGTCAGCGCCGCGGAGGCGACAGATCGAATATACTTTACTACTTTATATACAGATCGAATACTATACTAACTACTTTATAAAATTTTAATAGACAAAATATAGAATTAAAATAAAGTTATTTTAAAAAGAGCATTTAAACAAAACAAAGTCAATAAGTGTCTTTTTAATTAGTTATACTTATTAATCGATAGATGGCGCACTAAGTATCGATTTGAATGGATTTGAAATTGAATTCTTGATTACAAGAACAGCTGTCAATAATTATGATAATATTATATTATATTACTAGCTGTCCCGGCAAACGTTGTTTTGCCATATAAATAATTTTTGGTATGAAAAATAGATGTTGGCCGATTCTCAGACCAATATCCTCACAATATGCTCACATAATTTCATGAGAAACGGTCAAGCCGTTTCCGAGGAGTATGGCAACGAAAACTGTGACACGAGAATTTTATATATTAGATGAGTAGCTACGCTACATCCTATGCAAGTTTATACAATTTTTTATCTGATAGATCCTTGGATCGTGGAAAAACGAGACACAATAGCCTTTCTATTGTTATCGCAATCGCCGGTGACCGCTTGGGGTTTGAAGTATTAAAATTGTTAAATTACTTAGCACAATATGTTCACTTCACTGATAATATATTATTTTGTGAGTGTGAACTGTGTAATAAGATACGTAAAATATACGCGAAGGTTTACCTACTAGTGTAACTAAAAAGAGTGAAATTATTATTATTTTTAACAAAAAATTAAAACCGACTTCCAAGGTAAAAACAATATTAACATTAATATGAACTAAAAAGTATTAAATAATTTTTGCTATCTAATAGTGCCTTTTTCCGAATTCGGCTAAACCTTGACTATTTCTGTACTCAATCTTCATAATTTTGAAGTCGGTGCCAGTTCCAAAAGTTTCAAATATTCTGTCAGAGGACTGAAGATTCAGCTATCTGGTACCGACTTCAAAATAATGAAGATTGAGTACAGAAATAGTCAAGGTTTAGCCGAATTCGGAAAAAGGCACTATTAGATAGCAAAAATTATTTAATACTTTTTAGTTCATATTAATGTTAATATTGTTTTTACCTTGGAAGTCGGTTTTAATTTTTTGTTAAAAATAATAATAATCGGTTTAGCGACCTGGTAACCCCTGGGCATCAATTGGTAAATCTTCAGACGCTTTAGACAATATTTGATATCGAAGTCTTACAAGTTTTTTTTTTTATTTTTGGTTGTAAAAAATCAAATGAAACCTTTGGTTTGTAAATGTATTTTTTTTATCCTGTATTCTATAAAGTTTAACCATTTAGGTCTTCCAAACCTCTGACAGAAACCTCAAATATTATTATTATTGCACTAGATTCTTAACTTTTTAATTTCAGCATTACCAAAACCTACATTTTTTCTCCAATAATTGGAAAATCACAAATTACCGTTTTAAATTCAAGCTCAATTTAAAAGCCCGAATCGAAGCCTTATCAATAATTGTTGCCGTCCATGGATGGATTAGGCAGATAGCTTTAAATTCGAAAGCAATGTTTATTCAAAAGTCCCTAAACCCATGTTCAAACCTGGATATCAAATGTCCAATGTCCATACATTAGAATCGACGTTTGAAAGTAATGTTCTGAATACGAATTCACAATTAATAGGAATTACTGTGATGGATTTATGTTTAAGCGTTTAACGGATGGGTACAATGTTTAATGAGAATATGTTAATTGTATTGGTGTCTTGTTGGGTCTCACTAAGGTCTCTGTTGGGTCATAAAATACTTATAAAATGCTCATTAATATTGAATTCTACTATCGAGAAGTTAATCTTGATTGGTAATGAAGAACTATCCTTTATTTTTAGTATCCTTTTTAGGTAATTTTATTCAAAGCCTTATGAGATGGTCCAAATCTAGCAGTTTATTTAACCCTTAAGGCCCAGTAGTCCCGAAAATTAGCAGGTCGATGTCTGTCAGTACGAATATCGACCTAAAGGACATTATAATAACATTCATATCAGCGCGCCTTGTACAGTGGCGGTTACGCGCTCGCCGCGTGCCTTGATAATAGAAAATAGGAGAAAAAACCTTTTGTTTTTAGTATTACACAAATCAAATATATCAAATCGTTTAGGTTAGGTTATGACAAATGTGCTACATTTTTTGTTTTTTCTAGAAAGTGTGTAATTTAGCCATAAAATGATTTAATTATGAAAAACAGCATTATAAGAGTCATCTTTGAGATTTTTTTCTATCGAGCAGAATTTTTCAAATTGTGTACTGATATACCTTTGCGTATAGGAAATTTTCTCAATTTTAAAAGGGTACTTTTTTATACTTAAATAATGACATTTACTTTACAAAAAACGTTATTTAAAAAACCTATTTTACGTAGTTGCAACAACCACTGCACCTTAAAGGCTACAACGGTGTTTTTACACCCAGGTCACGAAATATTTTGGTTATAGTTTTTAATGCGCGAACTGATCACTTTGTGATTTCGTGTATTCTTCTAAAAGGTAAGTAGCCTCCGAATACGCAGGAAAAACGGTGACTAGCAAAGGCAGATTTTGGTATACGAAGGTGGACCGGGTGTTTTTACACCCGTTGTAGTCATAGTGGGGTATTAAAATTTGTCGAAAGTGAAATGTTTATTTTGATGCCCAGTTTTATTATTAACTCATTATTAAAAAATTCGTTGTTATGTTTCATTTAAGATAGGCTGTCTCAAAAACTACTTTGAGCATCGATTAGTCTGATATCTGATACAACAGACCACAGGCAAAAGTCATTCACGATGCATAAAGTATTGTCGCCAAAAAAGGCTGTCAAGCTGAACTTTCTAAGCTTATTTCGATTTTATTTACGTTATTATGATATAAAAATGTATTTTTTGCCTTATTGATAATTTATTTCGTGACATACAAACTTTTTACTTTAATATGGAAATTTCAATTACAAAAAAAGGTATTTTTCTATAAGTTGATAAATATTTTTGTGCGCCTTATTATTGTCTGTTCTATGATCATAAAAAATAATAAGACTTATCAATAAATTAAAACACTTTTGTCTACAATTTAATAGATTTTTCATTCAGGTAGTAATATTTCTTCAGTTTTCAGGATTATGCTTATTTGTCATGGTAGAAGGTATTTTCATAATAAATGTGAGGTTTTTATGCATTTGTTTAAGGGTTAAAAGTCCAAATAACATTTTGAACCCATTTTTGCAATATTAAGATTTAAATTAAGTCATTATTTTCCAATTTTAAGATCCGGGTGTTTTTTGTAGTAATAAAAGTACACGAAATCATTGTAGCCTTTAATTGTTAAAATATACAATGTGTCCCGACACCGGTGTCCGATCCTTTAATGTCATGATCTATGGCATATTTTATCTACAAATTGGCCTTCAAAAATTTTATCTCTGTCAAGGTTGTAAAATGGCAGCCATTTTAGTTTTTCTCGGGCTTTCACACTAATCTGACCAGAACTGCTCTTGTAAATATTCTATGAAGATTTGTATTTTGATGATTGAATCTTCAAGCAAAAACGTTTGTAAACATTTTCAAAATACGATTGGTAACACCAATTTCATAGGTATTCTTTATATTAATCCTTCGATCGGGGGTTCTTGGAAATGCTATTGTTATTCTATTGTTGTCACGATTACCGGTGCTCTTATGGGGCTTGAAGGATTAGGACTATTTTGAATTACTCGCAAATCACGAAATTCGTACAATTAGGTACTTACATATTTTTCTTGTGCGCTCGGTTATTTGAATATCGCATCGTCTGTTCTAACGTATTATCAGAAAAGACTAAAATAGTAAAGTGTAAAGAGGAAATAGTAATATGTATGGAAGTATAAATAATTGCATGACTTGAAAAACCTGCAACCTACATATTTCAAGGCAATACTCACAATATTAGTATCTTCTTCGTAATGCAGCCATCTGATCTCCGGCGCTGGAAACCCGTCTACGTCACAGCTCAGGGTGACCTGCTTCCCCACTTCCGCTTCCACGTCTTTAGGTTGATTCCGGAATGATGGTGGATCTAGGACAATCATGAAATCATCAATAACACATTTTATTGAGAAATTTGGTAACACTTAATTGTGACTGGTTTTTGACTATTTTTAATATTGTAACATCGAAGAAATTGATTATTAGGCAGTTGATAGACCTACGTTTGACAAAACGCGACCAAATTACATAGGTCTACCAGCCTAGGAATCAATCAATCCATCAATCTGTGGGAATAATGTGTGGTGGCCAAAGGAAGATCTTCCGACCGAGCGAGGTGTTATGCCCGGTCAGGCCAAAGCCCACGTGGTACATTTCAGCTGTCGTATATATACCGACGCGCTCAGAAAACTTCGATAGCGCGATGCAGGAATGTTAGGCGAATTGTTGGTACCGCCACATCACTCCCCCCCGAAGACCGGAGGTCGAATCTTGAAGTCTTGTCGCTTGAGTCGCCAATGCCAGTGAGTTCCAGTGAGTCGGAACTGTTGCAGTGAGTCCCAGTGAGTCGGAACTGTAAGCTGCTGCACGGGATCCAGTGAGTCGGATAAGGTGCCGTGCGGGGCCGATGCTACGTGCTGACCAGGAGAGATGTGCTCTGCTTGCTGACCGGTCGGTGTAGTGAGAAAGCCCGTTGATGCCGATGCGGAGTCGCCCAGGCCGCGGTACATTGCGGCTAGTGGACGATGTACCCCATGAGGCGATGCTGGCAGGCGCGGTGCGGAGGGGCGGGGAGTGATGATGATGAAGGAGGCGTGTCCTGTCGAGGGTCACCAATGTGGGAATAATGTGTGGTGGCCAAAGGAAGATCTTCCGACCGAGCGAGGTGTTATGCCCGGTCAGGCCAAAGCCCACGTGGTACATTTCAGCTGTCGTATATATACCGACGCGCTCAGAAAACTTCGATAGCGCGATGCAGGAATGTTAGGCGAATTGTTGGTACCGCCACAAATCCATCCATCCATCAATTTCTTCGATGGTACTGTATATTTTATTGTTTTACCAAAATATAAAGTTTCTTTCTTTCTTTATTATTACAATGATAATTAATTAATCACTAGATTTTGCCGCGTTCGCTGTGCAGATTTTTTTTATCGCACCGGACTCGTACATTTTTCCGGGATAAAAACTACCCTTATAAACACAAACTCAAACTCAAATTTTTTTATTCAGAATAAATTTTTGCAAATATTTTCTGAAAGTCTACATGATGCCTACCACCGGTTCGGGAACTAACCCGGCGAGAAGAACCGACGTAAGAAACTCGCAGGGGGCCCACTTTATGTCCCGGGACTCAAAGTATCTGCATACCAAATTTCATCAAAATATGTTCAGCCGTTTCAGCGTGAAGAATATTACTCGATGATAATCAAGTGATAATCATGGTTGAATGAGTCCGATTTTCAACCATGATTATCAGTTAACTAAAATACTTACATGTGACCTCAAGGGTTTCTGTCTCCTCGCTTTTGCCGACCTCATTAAAGACCATACACTTGATGACAACTCCGTTGAAATCCCTCGAAACGTTTGGTATTCGCTGAAAGAAAAAATAAATATTAGCACGCTAAGCAAAAATTTGGGGCGCCTTCCTGTTCTTCCTCTTTGTCTTTTGGCGTACAGTTTTTTTTTTTTTTTTTTTCGAATGGGTTAATGCTAATGGCCTATTGGCCTCTTTAGCTTCGTCGGATTGTGACTGCCATTGGGCAAGTCGTTGGGTTTGGGACGACGAGGGGGTCTGGAGACCCCCTCCTACGTCACTCCCCTGTGAGTGACGTACAGACCGGATTTGGGGAGAAAAACTATCTGTCGAATTTTGGTTTGGGTTAGGACTCAGGGGTCCGGACCCCGCCGCACTCTCTGACGAGTGTGGCTGCTCGCGCGCGGTAGCACAATCTAGCGGGCTGTCGTTTATCGCGATAGAGTTCGACAAGGCTGTTTATGAACGTGGCGAGAAAAGGAACTAACGCTTCTATCCATACAAAAGCGTCATTTTTGACAGTTTCCTTCCTTCTCCTTTACCAGCAGCGCCCATTGACATCATTGACATATTCATTTAAAGCCTGGTCGAACTGTATGGTCTATCTTTGACGGCCCCTAAACGATCAATTGGTATAATTGTGCAATATCACGCTTCAATTTTATTGAACAGTTTATTTGACAATTAGATTGAAGGCGTGCGATGTTCAATATCAACCCTAGACAGTTAATAATATTACGGACCACGTGATATTGCGCAATAAAATTGCTCGCCTAGGGGTCCGCTTACTCGCATGCTCAAATCTTTGGCTCAAATTTTGTGCCGTTCGGCTGCTACGATTCAACTGACAGACAAAACCAGACAAACATATAACTGTCACGTCTAATAATTATAACACCCCTCTTTTTTCTTCGGGGGTCAAAAGAGCATTTTTGTCAATCTATCACACCATATTTTGCCATTTTAAGCTATCGCGGGCTTTGAACGCGCCGATCGAATCAGGAAATTCCGTAAGGAAAAAAGCCTAGCGCATGGTCAAACGTAGTTTCAGAGCGGCAGACTTCGGCACGGTGTTTGTGTGTGTGCGATTAGACGTAATATGTGAGTAGCCTAGCTATTGCTACCGCGGCAGTATACAAGTGTCACGCGTATTATTTTGTTTTTAAAGAAGAGGCAAAATAACTTAAAATACTAATTATAATTACGGAGAAATTTCGACCAAACGCGAAACTCAATGTCTGAACTGTTATTCCCAGCGGCATAAAGTGACATAACGAAATGACAGTGCCCCGAAAATATTGACCCGAAATCGGTAAAATGTCGCATTAATGTTGGCGGATCAGTGGATATTTGCTATTCAATAACGCCAAGGTAGAAACTGTCCACTGCATCAGAAATGGGATGTACGAGTGTTGGCACTTGGTTGGTTCGATTTGTATAATAATTATTATAACTACAGATCGTCCAATGGTGAAATTCGACAACTTAGGGCCTAGCAAAAGATTTTTTGAAGCTATGCAATCACGATACTATCGCGAATTTGCATCGTCAATACATCATACGATCTCGAAGCGGTCGCTAGCTGTAGCATACGGCCCACGGGGTGCTTATTCAGTCGCGATTGAAACGAGAGTAAGGGCCAATTCACACCGGAATGGCAGCGGCCGGCAGCGGCGCGAAGAGCACTTTTAGTGTGAAATAATTTTAAACTTTATTCACATACATATAAGTACTAGTATCGCTTGAAAACTTCTAAAAGGGCTCGAGGCCCCGCTGGTGGCCGCGCGGCGCCTCGAGGCACCGCGCGTCCGTCGGCGGAAAGTGCTCGCGGCCGCCCGCGGTGCCTCGAGCCCTTTTTGAAGTTTTCAAGCGATACTAGTAGTTATAAGTATTACTTTTTCTTCGGAAATAAGTGCAATAATAACCAATTCCATCATGTTGCTGCAAACACACGACACTAGTTTCCTTGCCGAAAGTAGAATCTAAACTAAAAGGCACGCGTGCTCTGGAGGTAGCGCGCGGCCGCCAGCGGCCACGAGCGTCCACAAGCGGCCGCGAGTGTCCGCCCGCGGCGACGCGAGCCATCTCTGCCGGCCTCGCCGCGCCTCTGCCGGCTGCTGCCGGCCTCTAGCCGCGTACTGACCAAGCGAGCAGCCTCGCTGCCTCGCACGAGCGTGCCGCGGCCGAGCCAAAAGTTGTCGGTTTTTGGTCGATGCTCAAAGGCGCCTCGGACGTTTGCCGCGCACTAACACGTACTGACCGACCGAGCAACTGCGCGCGAGGCTACCGCGGCGAGGCGGCTCGCTTGGTCAGTACGCGGCCAATAATTATCACCCAGCACGGTCGTACGTTTGCATCGCTACAGTCGCTTGTGTGCAACGTTAAAATCGCGCGTTTGCAACGCAGCAGTCACGTTGTCATCACTACAACCACGCGTTTGCATCGCTACAACCACGCGTTTACAAGTCGCGCGTTTTAAATACGACTAGCAAGCGTTAACTAATTAAATCTGATACTTATCAAAATTAATATCATCAAAACATTTTGTCGATCGAAATAATAGTCAGTCTCTAATTTAGACTTATCGTCAGAAATGAGGGCGACGCCTCCGCACTCATTATATTCGCGAAATTCATTATACAAAGGCCTCATTCAATTAACGAAAAACAATTATTCAACCATTGTGCAGCCAACAGACCATGCGAAATCACATTTCTATGTGTTATTATTTGGATGAAAAACCATTAATAGAATCAGGCGTTACTTTGCAGGAATCAAGGCATACATACTATGTTTGGTGTATAATTATTTTTAGCAATATTCCGCAAAATATTGACATGTTTATGTAAAAACTGATAATATTGCAATTCAAAGACTTTTCAAAGCATTTTCTTCCCAAAACTTCCAACATACTCATGGCAATAGCCTGCAGCCTTTGCCGCGAAACATGTACATAAGTGTACAAGATAGTTTCGAATAAATTATAAGATGCTCATTGTTCAACTTACCAGTTCCGAACTGTTGCCTACAACAGAATCGTTCATCACCCATTTGTACGTAAGACTATTTGGATTCGCATCAGCTGTACATTCTGTAACAAAAATTATTTGTGAAAATCTCAACAATCGAACTAGCGCGGTTGTTAAGATACAGCCTGGAGGCATGTACGTACAAACGGACAGACAGCAAAGTTTTAGGAATAACGTTCCGTTTTTACCCTTTAGATACGGACCCATGCAAAGTACAGACCACACCGCATTAAAAATCTGAGGACACAATATCAGCCCTTCACAAATTTTTCTATACTTATATTATATAAGTATTTTAAAGAACAAACAAAACAATATTATATATAAGCCAAATTGCGTAAACCAATTTTGAAGTTACACATTTTAGCCCAAAGGGCAGGCGTTTCCAAGAATTTTCTTTTCACTAGAAAAACATAATCTGATTGGCGTTTTTGAAACAATACAGGTATCGTCGAATCCCTTCGAACTTCCAGGGAAGGACTTTTTTCCTGGATATGGTGTACCTTAGAAGCATACAGTAAGTCACAGTAAAATTGTGAATACCGTTACATTGTAATTCAACTGGCGAGATTATAAAAATTATGTTTAACCTACAAAACCTACTAATCTGCTCATCATCAGGCAATTTTCTGCCTTCTATTGTCTTAATATAGGAACACAATGGTATGTGACTAGAGCATAATAGTAAAAAAACAACAGATCTGAGACATGGGACCAGATTGGCGTGATGACCGACCACGATAGATGACTACGACCTTCCAGAAGGGAGCGAATTCCCTCTCGAAAGGCCAGCAACGCATCTGTAGCTCTTCTTATGTTGCGAGTGTCCATGGGCGACGGTAGTTGCTTTCCATCAGGTGATCCTGTTTGCCCCCTTATTTAATATTAAAAAAACAGTTGAGGGACCAAAATGTAAGACTAGATCGTTGTAGCATGGGACAATAAGCATGATATGGGGCCGAATTTTTATAATTGGGGGCCATAATAAGTATAGTGACTTACCTATAACCACATCGGACCCTTCAGGAACCCTTCTGCCAGCTTTCACGTGGATCTTGACCTTGGGCGCGTATTTCACCTGCAAAGATATACAAAATTAGTAAATTATCCCATAAGTATAGTTGATAACATTTTGTAATATTAAGAAACTATTCGACTTAAACTTTGCTTATTTAATTATTGATATATACAATAATTATAATGACATTTCATTATAATTATTGTAACATTATACAAGATGTTTGTGTAAACACCGTTGTTTTTGAAACCGTCAAATCAGCCCGTCAAAATGAACAACTTTTTCTATGAGAACAATGCTGGGAATAAAAAAAATCTGTCTTCATACCCATACAAATTGCCGATCCGGGCATCCGATGATGATTTAAAGCTCAAAAAATAATTAATCACTCAGATAACAATCGCTTATTATAATAGTTAAGAGGTGCCATGCCGCAGATACACACACAAACTACAATGTTTTAGTCAGGGCTTAAAAAGAAATAACCTTAATTGCACAAACCGGAAAAAACAGGCGCCATGTTTTATCTCTAAATTCAAAAAAAGGAAACCAATAGATTAGTGCTAGCTTTAAAAATGCAGCTGCCATTATATTATTGCAGTTTTACAGCTAAGCCTGTATATTTATGGATGCCATGTTTCCATGGGTGTACGCATTTGGGGACATGAATTTTATGTTCTCGGTGGTTTAATTTTAATTTTCTTAACTCTTTCTTGTACGTTTAGTGTACCTAATAATACAGTTTTCGTGATGTACAAATGTCATCTCCTATAATTTTACCCCATTATAGGTGACATTTTGTAATTCGTGCCTTAGCCAACACCATAAAAGTATAAGCATACAACGCTAAACTTGCTCTAATAAGTCAAAACTCCTACAGCCAGTAAAAAAAAACACCGTTTTGCTGCCAGCAATATTCTAGATATTTATTTCAAAGATTAAAATAAAATAATCGGGCTAAATACCATGAGAGATACACTCCTACAATATAAAAATCTAAAAAAAAACATATCCACAGCCAAACATATAACCTCCACCATTTTGGAAGTCGGGTAAAAATAGGAAGATGTCGTTAACAAAGACACAATTATACTCATGACATTTTTGTTTCTTCCACAAATTCGTGGTCAGCATGATATTTTATTCTCTCCGTGCCCAAGTGTGTACACACTCGCAGCAATAATTTTTAGTGCGCCGATTCTATTCAATTTGAGTATTTTCGACTGTTGATATTTCGTTAGATAGAGTGTCGGACGGGCCGCTTATTGAATTATTTCCGTTCAAGTTTGTGTTTTCAATAATCCAATTGAATGCGAGTTTTTTGGGGTGTATTTTTACTGTAGTTACTTTTTTATGAAAAAAAAAACGAGCTAATACATTAACCTTTATTTTGATAATGGCATCAATGAATTACCAGAAATTTAGCATTGTTCCCTTGGGAAGGTCTTCTGTTTTTTTTTTAGTTTTTATCTTGGTGAGAAAAATTTATGTTGTGTGGTATCGAATAGTAGTGGGAATATAATATTATACTAGTGTTGTAAAATTGCCAAAAGATAATATAGAAATGATATTATTATCTTCTATTGAAATAAAATATTAATAAACGAAAAATACAATTTTACTAACAATGCCTCTAGCTAATGTAAAACATAAATAAAGTTTATAAGCACTTAAAAATATAAAAAGCCAGCTCCTGACAAAAACGATAATAACCCTAAAGTTTGAACAATTGGTGCTGGGGGAGTAAGACATTAATTTCGACAATAAACTCTTACGAACCCTAAATAAGGATTTAATCCGTCATCAAACGGGGACAGTAAAATTTCAATCGAAAACAAGATGGACCATGAAAATTTATGTACAGAATAATCATTAAAGTGAAAAAATGGTCAAAACGAAACAAACGCTGGTCATGGTCATAAAAAGTAATTGGGTGGCCCATAAAGGGTTCTTTATGACCATCAAAACATATGACATATAAAGTGCCTTTTTTGGCACATAAAATTTGCGGGTAGCACTAACAATGTTTTACGAGACACCAAGATTAGGTCACGAATCTAATAAAGTGGGCGAAAAAGATGCAACATAAAAAGGGTTGACGAGATTCGCAAAATTTGACCACCGAGCTGTGATAAACAAGAAAAATGTTGATACATCTTCATACTGAAATTTAGATGTAGATAAACTGTATGTTTTTTTGGCCTGGACTTTGGGCTACCTTTGGTAAAATGATATGGCATAACAATCTTTACATATTTAAGACCACAGCAAAGCCTAAGGCTTGCTGAATTTCTATAACTAAATATTCGGTTGCGTTATGAAGCAACGAGCAGAATAAACGTGACTTATTGTGACCAAAAAAAAAAATGATCAGGTAAATGGCTGAAAATTACAAATCGTAAATTGTCAGTACGTACTAGCTTATTGGCACCAAAACTGACCAAATATTTGGTTGCAATTCATAGTTATCGGCGACCTATGTCTGAACGTACCTATATTCTTTAAGTATTTTACTAGTAAAGTGCTTGGTTTAAAAATGAAAAACACACGCTTTTATGACCGGTGAGGAAACATTTCATCGATGATTAAAATATCTAATCGCTAAAAAATGTGAAATCTCACCCTGATCCGTCATCAGACTCTCACCACCAACCAAGTGTAGCGAATTAGGTTATCAGTAGAAAACAAATGAGCCCAAGCTCAAGGGGTTTCGTAACAGCCATGGAAGAGTTATATTGCCCACCACGACACCATCATCGATCAGCTCGATGGTAGCAATTGCAATTATCAACGGACTCTTATAAACTTCATCATCATCATCATCGTCAGCCACTAAGAGTCCATTCCTGGACATAGGCCTCTTCCATTTCCATCCTTTACGGCGATCTTGTGCTCTTCTCGTCCAGTCGTGACATGTGTTATAAACTTACAAAGTTTCAAATCGATACTTACGGCTGAAATTGAATTCCAAAATTTTCTTACATTGTGACTCAGTTACAGGTAAAGCTAATAAAAAAGCGTGTCAAGATACCCACACAGGTGAGATTCATCGATTTACATATGTACTTATCATGATCCCAATAATCGTGATCGTAGGTTCGTGGGTTCGAATTCTAACCCGGACCTTGTACCAATAAGTTTTTCAGAACTTATATTCATTCTTGTCATAGTAACCGACGCTCTCACGGTGGAAGAAAGCACCGTGACGAAAACCTGCATGTATCAACTTTATTAGAGTAGGTCATCCCAGCATTAAGACGTAATAAGGGTGAACCATAAATTTTGATATCGCTAGTTACCTATCTATACCTACTAAAATAGGCACCAGTACGCGCAACTTTGCAGCTCCCCCTCTGACGCCATTAGATTCTTTACAATGACACGTAATCTTGTCTGCGTTTTCAAACATAGCTTGTTCTTATTTGTTAGACTTCGAAACGGTAGTAGAAAAAGAAAACTCTGGTAAGTAATTCGCAGTAATTCATTCTGCAACGATTTTAAAAGGGATAAAATATTATGTTATTGAAATAAAAATAACACCCAATTTTTTTTGGTTAAATAGACTCTCCTAATGATACCTAAACCCTGCAAAAAATTTAGCAGGAAGGTTTAATTGCACCCTGTATAGGTCACGATAAATCACGTTTGAACGCTCGTTGCTTCATAACGCAACCGAATATTTGGTCAGTTTTTGCGCTACTGATATGAGAATAACTAGTACTTACCTAATATAACTTACTCAGCCATTTACCTTATCATTTTTTTTTTGGTCATGATAACTGGGTTTTCAGGCGCCCTATACAGAGAACGCAACTACTTTACGCAGGCAGACCGACATATTTGGCATCAGAGAGTTGCTCTTTATCTTGTCAATCTAAAATAAGTCATTTTGGATATCGTTACCAAAAATGTCGTGACCTCCTAATCTAAATGGAAACAAGCGTAAAAATCTCATGAAGTAAGTTAGTCAAAACGTTCCTATTTCCAAATTTTTATCAATGTTTCAAACACATCAAAACATTAGATATATATATTCAAATTGCCTAGACATTTGAAAACTTCGGCTTCAAGGCCATAGAGGCAATCAAAATGTGCTTAAAGTGGGACAGTATTTATAACCAAGTGTATTAATAACTCAAGGTACTAAGTATATCACCATTATGCCTACAAATTGAACCTTTGTAGAACCTTTATCTTTCAACCCCTAAAGGCTCACAATAACAATGCCCTTAGGTCGTTTATCCACAGCCACCGTCACCGTCAACGACAAAAATCTAAATTAAATGCTACTATATAACCTAGGCTTTAGGTTTCATTTTCTACCAACATGGGTCTAGCAACCTATGCCGCTACTGCTTTGTAGTTGGGTAAAGCAAAATGAAACCTGCAGCTTTATCCTCGAAACTGGGCCCGTACCATGAAACCGTTTTGAGACTCAAACAACCGAACGCGAATGCTGCGTCCTGCTCGTTTCACGTTTGTTAGAGTAGGACGCGGCATTCTCGTTCGATTGTTTGTGTCTCAAAACGATTTCGTGGTACGGGCCCTGATACGATTTTGATTTACGTGTCTGATTAGTTTCAAATTGAGCCGCAGCACGATCGCGCGCTAGGATAACTGTCAGGGGTGGCAAAAGCTGAGAGATCTAATTAGTTCTAAATTGAGCCGCTGCATAATTTTGCGCTAGTATTATATAATATTATGTCAAAAGTAGCAAAAGCCTTGAGATCGAGCCGATTCCATTCTCGATTCGATTCTAATTCGATTAAGACAGCAGCAGCTGTAGTCTAAACCTTATTGTGGCGTTTTTTTTTCAGTGACGTTCCGGCGAAAGGGGCGATGGACAAGCATCCTTACAATTAAATTTGACCGTATTATGCAGGCTCTGACCCAAATTCTGATGAGCTAATCTGTCTAATAATGTCAATCTAAAGGCTGGAATTAGCTCAGAATTATGCACTATCTCATTGTACTCCTAATTAGGTTCATCATCATCATCATCATTGTTATCATCATTTTACCAAGCGACAAAAAAAGAGCGATGATGTACCGTGTCTGTCTGTTACCTCTTCAGTCTTCACGCCCAAACCGCTGAATGAATTTTGCTGAAATTTGGAATGAAGATACTTTGAGTTCCGGGAAAGGACATAGGGTACTTTTCATCTCGTAAATGTACGGTTCACGCGCAACAAACGAATTTTGACACAACGGAGTTACAGGCGTAAACCGCTTCATGTACTTCTTGTATAATAATTCTAAAAATGTATGTATGTTCGTAATTCGTATGTAGTAATTACATTAGCGAAAACAGAACACTTTGTAACACACCATTAAGATCTACCTTTACGGCTCATTAAATGGAATTGGTACATTTTATTTGACCACTAAAACTATATAGGGTCAGCAAAATGGGTTACCTACAATGTATTAACCACAGCAATAGTTATGCTCCAATAGATGTAACATGTACAACTGTATTCAGATGTTTAGGTAAAATGTGTTAAACAGTAGGTATAAAACTGACCAAATTTTTTTTATTGTATCGAATAGGCTCCGAAACTACTGGTTTGATTTTGATGAAAATTGGCACAGAGAAACCATTAGGGTGAAGCTAAACGAGCGTAATTTGTGAGTTGTGAGTCGCAGAATTTCGGTTGACAGAAATTCTACTGCATTCAGTTTCATACAAAAGTCCTGAGTTTGATTCACACTACTCACAACTCATAAATTACGTCGTTTGGCTTCAAACTTTGGCAAGAACATAATCTTATGGATGATTACAGCGCGGCGGGATGTTTTATTTCTACCGATACTAATAATTACTCCCGCAGTGACGTAGGTTTTTATTTCAATAATTTTATTTAATTAATTGAGTCTATTCACGATCAAATGAAATTGGACCATCGCAATCGCGATAACCTAGATTCCTGCACTCAGAGCGCTAATTTAAATGAAAAAAATCTAAACTAAATACCAAAAAGAACCTAGCATAATGTTTAGAAACGCATAAAATATGAAAGGATGCGAAAAACAGCCTTTGCATCCATTTGTGAATAATTTTTTTAATATCCATGGACGCTTCACACCACGTCCATGCTAAACACCTGAAGGACTTGACGTTACGAGTAACAGACGGCGCAAAAATATTCGTAGTACTATACATAAATATATTTAAAGTCTAAAAAATATTTTTTAGTATTTAAATATTTAGTAGTAAATTCAGTATTTATTTATATATTTTTTAGTGTTTTACTCTATTTTTTAGTGTTTCAATATTTAGTAGTAAATTTACTAAAAAAAAAATTTAAAACAAAAATTTTTTTTTTTGTGTTTAAATATTTTGAAGTTAATTTTTGTGTAGGAACCTAGGTAATTACTATTCTAAACTGAAAAATAACTCAAACATGTTAAATATTTTCGTATGTGAAAATGATTTTGGTATTACGTTTGTATGAGAAATTCCAAGGGTACCCGGCCTCTTAAATCACTCTCCTCTGTTGGCAAAATAGGAATCCCTTTTTTACAGAGGTCTTTTTGATTGATTCTTCTGTGTTATAAAAGTTGACCAGTCGTGTTGTAATTCAAAAACAAAGACATGATGAATACTGACAATGAACTTTATTTTCTTAGCTTTAGTCATTGCTGAGAAAAATCGATATTGGTACAGCCAAATTATCAAGGCGTCGGCCTTTTGGGCGTCCCCCGAGCAAACGACCTTGGCCATACATTTGCCGCGTTGCCGAGATCGCGCCAAAACCCTATTATTTTTTCTTGTCTTAGTTCAAAATTGTCCTAAAAAAATTTAAAACGGGAAATATTTATTGTAGTTTATGATATTGTCGATCTATTGGCGTGAGTTTCAAATAAAAGTAATTTGTAAATCCTAAGGAGATGCTAAATGTATGCTTGAATTTTAATAAATTGGTTTTGGAAGCTGATATCATGAGTATAATAAACAAAAGTAGAAAGTTTAAAACGGGGAAAGGAATGTTGAGATACTGACGATTATTGATCTATTTTTATTATAGCTCTGTAGCTTTCAGATTATGAGTTTATAAGGCTTTAAATACGACAAATTACGGAATCTCCGTAGGGAATGCCCTTAATAATACACATTCATGACCCAGAAACATTGAACGTCGGTGGGATTCGATCCAGCTACCCCCAGCCTGAGCTACCAACTGAGCTACAGAGGTCGTCAATTAATATAGGCCCTATGTTTATTCTCCATAGACAGAGGTGATGATAATGATGATGAGGTGCGGGTTTCCTCACGAATCACCATGTTTCGATGAGAAGATGAAAGGATAATTGGATAATCTTGTGTTGATTTATGAATTGGGGATATTAGTGAAGTTAATGGTGCGATTGGTAAAAACGCTTTTGTAACATAATATTGTGTTCATATTTCTGTCTTTGGTATATTTCGTAGGGGAGAGGGGGGCTTAATTTAACGGGGGTAAGTATTAACAAGTCTATAAACACTTAATTAAATGACGATACGAGTACGGTACGACGTTCAATGAAAGTTCGGGCGATGTCGGCGAACGATTTGCGACGTCGCGTCGGTGCAAAAATACACCTAATCGAACATTTTTACGTCTTGAATTTTTTGATTCATGCTTTAATTATTTGGTTTTGCGATTGCAGATTTTTATAAAATTAATGTTTATTTAGCTGTTAATTACGTTTCCGTTTTATTTCATTAAATATAACTATAGTTTTTTTTTTATAATTATTTAACTATATCCAAAAAGGTCCTCGGATGCTAGTTTTAACAAAAGGAACGGGGTAAGTATTAACCCGTATTACAAGCCAGTTGGATCTGCCATATCTGCCGAAAGAGGCACGTCGATCACTCTGGCGGCAGCGGTAAACCCTATCGGCAACACCATACCACCGATGTTCATATATTCGATTATCAGATTCAATTTTTGTTGCAAAAGGTCCACCAGAATCCAAGCAGCTCGGGGTGGATGACACAAAATGAAATTTATGTTATTTGAGAGAAGTTTTTACTGTTATTTGACATTTGTATGACAAAAATAATAAAATATCAATTTAATATTGTTTTTTTTACTTCCATATAATTAAATTAAATTCTAACAAGTTTTGCTAGCGTTAATACTTACCCCGTCACTGTTAATATTTATCCCCGAAACGGGGCAACTTTTAACCGCTAACTTTTAAAAAAAAATGCGTCTCCCTTCGAATCCAAGTAATTTAGGTGAATTTTTAGCTTAGTATATGCAAGTCATATAAATTTCCGTTACTCAGGGACAAAAACAATAATATAAAGTTTTCAAATTTAGCAGATATATGACAATATTTAAAATCTGTTAGAACTAGCCCCACTCTCCCCTACATAATTATTTCGTTTGGTTGAAGTTTTTTGATATTCTTAATGGTGAAATCCTTACTAATCTATATCTTAGATATAATAATATTATATAAAAATCAAAGGTGACTGACTGACGTGGTGATCTATCAACGTACTGCCCAAACCACTGGACGGATCGAGCTGAAATTTTGCATACAGGTAATTTCGCTAAGAAAGGATTTTGATAAATTCCAACCTCAAGGGGTTAAAATAGGGGATGAAAGTTTGTATAATACTTCTTAACGCGAGCGAAGCCGCGGGCAAAAGCCAGTATTATCATAGTATTATTATAAATATGAAAGCATGTCTATTCGTCTGTTACCTATTCACGCTTTAAAAACGGATAAACTGATTAAATAAAATGTGATATGTAAATACTGTGGTAGTCGGGAGAAGACATTAAATTATTTTGTTATGGCAGAATTTACAGTTTCCGGGCGATAAACGAATTTCGACGCAGCAGAATTGCGGACGTCATATTATAGTATTCATAAATAATAATACTCCCACACCGGTTTCGGTGACTGTGGCCGGTTTCATTGAAACCACACTAGTTACGCAGGAGTAATTTTATGTGTGCGCAGTACACAAGAACACTCTTTATTCCTTTACCTTTTACATGCCCATCCGACGCATGGATCATCTTACTTGTCAGACAATCAGGTGATCAGCCTGCATTGTCCTACCCAAACTTGGAAATAACTAGTTTCCAACGCGGGAATCGAACCCACGACCTCCGAGTCAAGACCCGCGCTCTAAAACACTGAGGCGTTCATAAAGAATACTAGATGACGTCCGTAACTCTTGCTAAAATTAACACAACATGCCTTTACACCATAAAATTCACGACATTTATTCCAATGTAGCCCCATCTTAAGGCCCAGATGTTACAAACGTAGCACATGAGTGTCACTCGTGACTCGCTACATGCTCCGAATATGTAACTACCCCCAATATGTTGTTACAAGAGTCTTCAATCGTTTTATTCTTGGCGAAATACGTAACTGAATTTGTGAATTGGCTGCTATTTTTAGGCCGTGTTTCCACCTGCAAGCAAACTCGCGGAAGTCTTGCGTGAGTTTCTTGCAATATTTTTTACATTTCATACTAATTCCTGCAATTATATTGCTGCAATAAATGTCGTGCGAGAAGCTCGCGGATAATACTGTACGAAATTAGACCATATATCTGCGAGCGAGCGAGCAGCGAGATCTGTCGCGAGTCCTTGCAGACATGTTAGACATGCTGTCGCAACTACTCGCAGGATGCGCTTGACAAATTGTCGCGACAGCACCGACTTGCTACGGGGTTTACACTTGCAAGCTGCGGTCAGACAGACTGTCAGACACTTCTCGCGACAGTTGTCTTGCAGGTGGAACACGGCCTTACCCGACCATAGCAAAAAAGGGTATTAAATTTGTTAGTCTACCTTGCAGGTATCCACTATCAACGTCAAGGATGACAACGTCAAAACAGCTACGAGTAATTCTTTCGTCGCTGCTACTTTCACAGTAAATATTAATAATGCGAAAGTATTTCTGTCTGTTTGTTACCTCTTCACGATCAAACCACTGAATCTCGATGAAAGATATGGAGATACTTTGAGTCCCGAGAAAGGACATAGGATACTATTTATCGCGACTAAGTGTACGGTTCCAGCGCGTGCGAATTTAGGCGCAACGGAGTTGCAGGCGTCACCTAGTCTTTATTTAACAAACAACAAACATGTTATTTGCAAGTTGGCAATTCAGCATGATCACCTGATTGTCTGACAAGTAAGATGATCCATGCGTCGGATGGGCATGTAAAAAGTCGGTCCTGCGCTTGATCTCTCGCCAGTCTTGTCGGTCTTCCGTCCCACTGGGTTATGAGAGTAAAGGAATAGAGAGTGTTCTTGTGTACTGCGCACACACTTGGGCACTATAAAATTACTCCTGCGTACTTGGCCTGGTTTCAATGAAACCGGCCACCGTCACGGAAACCGGTGCGGGGAGTATTATTATTATTTAACAAACAAACCCTAAAGGGTTATCGCTTTGTTTTGTTACAGCCTGTATAATATAAGGGACACAAACACAACCTAAATTATAATCACGTTATTTTGTTATACCCTGTACTTTTTATTAGGTTCATAATGTATTCCCATGAAGTGATCAAAATTATGATTATTACAATCAAAGAGCGTGACAGCTATACAACAGAGAGAGATGAACATAAAAATCAATGAATGCACGGTAAAATTTGTTTATATTAGGCGTCATAGAAAACGTGTTATAAATTGAAGTGTCTAAAATGAAGTGTATAAACACAAAATTCGAAAATTCGATTATCTTTCGCTTATTAAATTAAGTGCATTATAATTCGAAAGTGTGTTTGTCTGTTAGTCTATCAACAGTTAGTATTAACAGTTGAAGAGGTAAGAAATCACAACCTCTTATAATCTTAAATCTTAATAATTATTAGTCAATTTCAGCGTAAAAAAGTTACGGGTATCTTCAAAAATAATACCTTCACAAGAAATAATTTAAAAATCACAAACGTAAGTTCCATAATAAATTCTGTTATTTGTTTTAAATTAGCTACCTTGGTCGGCCTACGGCTAGTTCCACTATTATTTTAGGTTTTATTATTTCATAACATAGCCCGAGATCTCTTGTTATTTTTGAATGAATTAAAAAAAATATATGTGTAAGAATTTTTTGCGGCGTTCTAGCACGTGACACGTGGAAATTTGTAGGATAGAAAGGAAGGAAAAAAATTATATATTATTATATTATATACGCTCTTTCTAGTATTCAGTGAAAATATATATCTGCAACCACTGTTTCGTTTTACATTGGCAAGCATTCTTGGAGTGCTACACGTTATTTTTGTCATGATGTTGACATGACTTGACAATTTCAAATTAACTTAAAACGTTATGTTTCATTGTTAAATGAATACAAAAAATATTATGAGAAATGAATACGCAAGTGGACTAAGAGGAGAGTGGAGCGGATTTTATTTTAGAGAGCGACTAACCCAAAAAATCTAACATCGTCCTTCTCTCTTCACACTCACGCCCGTCTTTTATATGCCAGGTGAAAAAGGACGACGCGGATTCATCGCCAAATAATTTTTTTTTAATGAATGGATAAATATACAACATTTTTAAAATCCGCTAGGTCGGTTTCTCAATGATAGAATTTTATACAATGTGTTAAAATATTAACTTAGTTCAATGTATGGCAATAAATGAAAAATTCGTGAAAATTAAATGCATCTTTGTGATTTTGTCCTATCGAGAAAATTTTAAGATATCGTGTTTTTGCTCAGATTGAATTCTTGGAAATATAATGTTGTATCTAATTTCAGAATATTTTTATGCTTGAAAATAAGCCCCGAATTGTTTCATTTTCTGAAATTAGATACAACATTATATTTCCAAGAATTCAATCTGAGCAAAAACACGATATCTTAAAATTTTCTCGATAGGACAAAATCACAAAGATGCATTTAATTTTCACTAATTTTTCGTATATATATTTAGAGAAGGAAAATAGAAGGGAAATAGTTAGTTACCCGCTTTACCCACCTATGTCTTAAAACATAAGTATAATATTCAGTTGATCAATAACAACCGAACTGGATCGAGGTGTAGATATAGAAATGGGTACCGATAAACAAAACATAATTGTGATGAAATCTGTAAGTGTCAGCCCACGCAAGAAACCAAAGACGGCCGACAATAACAAGTCTTGAACGTGACAAAAATATCATTACAATTAATTATTCTTATCTTTAAACGTAGTTCAATTCGAGTTCTGAGAATTTTATCAAAGTTAGTCACTTTATTAGACAGCTACCGATAAGAGTAGTTATAATAAAAATGGAAACGTCTTAATGGGGAGACAAATTATTGTGGGGGACGTTAGAAGTCAAATCATTTCTGTAATTTACTGTGTGGAACTGAATTAAATTTATTGTTCTGTGACAGATGAGGTAAGAATACCTCTAGAATCTAGACAATAATTAAGTATCATTAATCTAGAGTCTAGACTATCACTAAGAAATGTCGCAAATAAACTTTTTTTTTTATAATTACTACACTTAAAATTTATGTCATTCGTAGGATTTACTGCCAATAATAATTAGTGTTCGTTACAATGTTCCTAACCATATATTGTCTCTGATTTGATAAATTACAGACCTAAAAGGATCTTTTGATACTTGTATTTTGTCATGATAACTTAACTTCCGCATCCTCATGTGAATGCATTCTAGACGTAGGCACTCTAGACCACATTTTCTTCTCATGTTCAAGGAACCAACCTTCCCTGTATGATATCCTCCCCCCTACCATTCTTCGCCCTATCAATCAAAAATCTGTTTTGTCCATTGTAAATACTCCATTTGTTGAAATGTTAATATGTTCATAATATATTCATACTAACAAAATAAAACTTTGAGGTGTATATAGTACTAACCCTAAATGTTTGTCCTTGTTTTAGATTTTTCAACATCCATACGCGTCTCAAATTAATATACCTTGTTTCTTCATAAAGCCAACCCATCATAAAGCAGAGTCATATTATCAACCAATTTGACATTAGCAACTCACTACGGGGCCATTTAAAAAAAAGAAGAAGAAGAACTTCAGCATAGCTGATCCAGTCTCAATAAAACCGGCCACCGTCATCGAAACCAGTGTGTTACAATAAAACTCACCTCTATCTGTATGCTCGCCGCTCTGTATGCTCTGTCCGCTGTGTTCTGCGCCTGGCAAGTGAACGTCTGGTTGTGATGCTCCTGCTTCGGTGTCATCTTGATTATTGACCTGAGGAAAGTTATAATATTTATTAGTAATATGCACTTTAGTTTTATTTTTATAATATTTATTCTATGCCTTCGATAAATAGGTGATATTGTTTTTCAAGTGGCTTTTGCACGTATCAGGCAAAGACACATGAATTAGCAAAGAACATGGATTAGCGAAATAAGTAGCATTGCAACAATAGGAATACAACAAAATAATAATTATGTCTATGGTTACAGACGATTAACAAAATATCTCCTATGCTTAAGAATCTCTTTTTAAAGCTTAAAATATTCATAAGTAAATACTATCACTAATTAACCTTGATTTTGTTATATATTTTCAATCACTCATACTATCTATCTAGCACAAACTAATTTTGACACTAAATACAATATGTCCTTGTGCTAAAATTTATCTACATCCTCTGACCTATATAGCGTAACATTTCGATCATAACGTTATTTAAGTTGTTATAGAATTGATTCATTACATATTATAGAAGAAAACGACTAGTCTGCAGTTAGTTATAACTTGTACCAAAACCTATTTAACTGAGAAGGATTCAAACCATGGAGACGTTTTCAGTAATGACACTGTGATTATGACAACGATAAGAGAAAAATTAAGTTACAGATTTTGGGCAACATTTTAATTATAATTGTAATAAATATATTGTACTCATTATAAAACCGCATTAAAGAAATATTACTTAACAAACTTGCTTTCATATTTCCCTTATAACATTATAAGCTAAGTGGACTCCCCTGGGTAACCCTTGAAGGCTGTCACAACAGAGTTACTTTGACACAAATATAGAATCTTTGGACTTCGCAGAGGATGAAATAAGTTTTATTTGATATTTACCTAACGCTTTTGATACGTATTTTAGTTAAGTTTTTAAAGTCTAAAGCTGTCAAAATATTTAATAGCAAGTATCATTATACAATTTTTAATATTTCTTAGATATTTCACTTAACTTATAAGGGTCTGAATCCAGATTTATTGTTACTTATAGTAATATTTAAACGTTGTCATTTAAATATAAACGCAGTTATGAAAACATTTAAAGGGTGAAATATACTCAAAAGTTGATTTCCACTCTCAAATTGGATACAGATTACTGAAGCTTTATTAAAATACCGTTCTTGAAATACCCTTTTGGGTATTACTTTAAAGTTCCAAAGTTCTCCCTTATGTGTAATGTCTATAATAATTATTATAAACTCATCCATCGAAACACAATATAGTATAGAACAATTGATTTCATCAGATCACTCAAATAACTATAATGTGTTAGTGCCATAAAAAGCTTTATCTAGGGCAATGAATACTGTGTGACCGACCCGAGTATGACAACCTACTACAAGTGGGCAATTTAAAATCTATATTCCGACTTCCAACGACACCTTATTCGTGCTAATCATGATGACTATTTTAGAAGTTATAAGGGAACAGATGAACATCCAAAGCCACAAACAGGTCAAAATCTGGATTGCAAGACTGGCTGTTGCCCCTTCCCTTTTGCTTAGTCGTGTATATTTTGTGAGACCACTTTTTTGACTAAGTTACTCTTCCATAGTATTGTATTTCGATGGCCTCTATAGCTCTATATTACCCTCGCCTTAAGACCTTTTGAATCACGCCGATCAATGTATTGTAAACTTTTGCGGCTTGGGAAAACCTTTTAGGCCCATTTATTCGTTCGCCCAAAACTAATCCCGAAAACTATCAAATACCTTTCGGTTATCATCACTATCAGCCTTATACTGCTTATAACCCCTAACTAATACAGATATTTACAAAGCCTGTTGAAGGCCTAGGTTTCGAAAAACAAAATAACCAAGTGAGCTTGCAACTGGCAATGCATGGGAGTATATTTCATAAGGAACCAACAACTAATGTGACATCGAATCTAGACGTTATGACTCATGAGCAACTGGCCACTATTCTGGGTTACATACCTAAGATGTCCTAATAAGTAAGAAATATTAAGGGGTAAAGTCTTAATGTATTTACTCTGGCGAATAAGAAACAGGCAATCGCTTAATTGCCATCACCAATTTGAGTGACCTAGATGGCCATTCTTTTTATCTTTTCAACCAGCTTATTCGTACCGAAAGACTGCTATGGTGCAACTATATTTTAATCTAACTCAGATTAAGCTAATGCCTATGATTAGCTAAGCAAACAACTTTTCTCAGACCCATATTCAACTCATGACATGACATTGACAGTTATAATTAATACCGACTTTTTATGAATGATCTTAGTTGGAAAGGGGATAGTCTAACACGTTATTAAATATTTGAAGGATAACAAGGTATAATTTGGAGTATAGCACATTAGAGAGTCTCACCTCTCTAATGCTAAGTACTCACGTACGGTTTTGCTCGATAGTTTTACTCAAAATCGAGTAACAAATTATTACTGTGTGGACCGCAAAACTGACAGCTCGGAAGCTCGCATCGAGCCGCTCGAAGGATTGATGGAACCGGATCGAGCCGGATTGATGGAATGAAATAATATATCGATTTAGAATAAAACTATCGAGCAATGCTGAATGTGTGGACGAAAGCCCGAGCCGCGGGTTTTGCTCGACGTTATTGCTCGATTGAGCTAAACCGTATGTGAGTACTTAGCATAAGCGATACTTATCTACAGTAGAGCGACGCGACACGTCACGGCCAAATATAAGCTCAGCAGCACTATGCGTCATGTACACGACACAAAAAGTCAGTACTATCAACTACAGTACGTGAAATGTCCTGTGTGTAACTCACGGAGCTGTGAAGTAACTCCTAAAGTAAACGCCTGGCTCGCGTTTATTTTAGGAGAACTCGAAGGAGAACTCCATAGTGACTGGTCGTTCTTACCTCTATTATAGGCGACATGTAAAAAAACTTTGACCTTCTATAAAATTACAAGGATGTACCCATGATCGTTCTTACCCCTACAAGGGACATGATAAGTAAAACACTCAGCTTTACAAGGTTGTATGACTGACTCCCAGGCCTTATAGCCTAACACATCATTAAGAATTTGAAGAACAACAAGGTATAATTTAGACATTAATACCAACCTGGCTGTGAATCTCTGTCCATCTGATAGCGGCTCCACGCTGTACGTCACTCCTTGCGTCAAAACGCCCGCATTGCTGTCCACCCATGTGATCTGAAACAAGAAATATCAATCATATCTGACAAGATAACAATTTCAATCTAGGTTCGGTTTGGAATATAGGATAGGCTTTTGTATAGGATAGGATTGCGATAGTCTTTTGGACGTAAAATTTGTTGCAGGAATAGAAAAATGCTAAAACATAGACACAAAATAAATACTGTTTGTAAAAAAATATCCTTGGTGTTAAAAGGGTGCGAGTTTCTAAACCTATTCTTTTAGAAATTCAAAATTTTCTTGACATGATACCTTTAGAAAATGTTACTTTCTAGAGACAAGAGCCAAATATAGCAATTTTTGGAGTGGTTTAAATAATTAGGTGAGTAAAACCTGATTCCTGGAAAATCGCGCATTTTGAGCAATTATTACCTTTTTTGGAGTAAAACCTAAACTGCCTGTCATTAAACTGTAAACTATACACCGAATTAGCCAGGAATAAAACAATATATTAATTTCAAACAAGACTTAGTAAACAAAACCATATACAAATCAACTTATCATCCAAACAAATTGGTCTGAAATTCTATTTCATTTACAAAGCAACTTCTACTCTCAAGGGTCGACGACATCATATTCAATTTTATCCTTAATTGTGTTGTGTCCCGGGTGTATAGCTTCAATAGATTAAACGTAATGGCTATAAGTGCTAATAAATTTGAGAATAACCTCTGCGGACTTGAAGGGGATCGAATGGTGATCAAATGACTTTTTATGTTGCAAATGTCTATAACTCGTTTTGTGTTACCAATGTTTGGAGCGAAATTGGCACTTGTAAAACCCCCTTTTTGTGTGCATTACAGGCTTGATCACGCACTTAGCAAATTACCATTACTAATTACACGTCAACTCTTGTCTATTGACTCTCGTGTGCTGACGCGGTGCGCTCAAGACAGGGTTGTATGTATGTATGTATGTGTCAGTATAGTGATGATAATATGATATTTATGTATTATTATTAATTACATATATATAACATTATTTATTTAAGGATAAATTACGTCATACACTTGTTTGTATAAGCTTTCAAATGTTTGGTTTCTAAAGAGGCTGTGATATCAAGACGGTTTGTTATGATTTTGGAAACTCCAAAAATATGTGATATCAGCTTCATATCAATACGATTTTTTCTATTTTTACTCCCTGAAGCAAAATAGAGGGGCGTTTATAATTAATTAAACAAACATAATAACATATTTGTCGTCATGTTTGACATGCCATAACTATTCAAAGATTTGATAAAAAAAATCAAACAACGGAAAATATATTGTTGCGTAATTTTTAAGATCAAAGGATACGGGATCCAACAAAGATCACATATATTGTAGGGAAATGATTTTATATACTAGATAATAATTATGTAGTATGTATGAGTGAAGAAATTTATTTGAAAGTTAGTTAAATAAGGAAATTGGGGTTAAAACCATACAAATTACCAGAACATTCGATCAAACGTGAAATTGTTTGAATAACAAACACAAATTACGAGTGCCGACCTAATTTTATTATGCCATTAGCATTCCTTTCCAACCTTGATTCGTTCGTATTTTTATTTAATTAATTACAGGTAAAAAAGAATTTAATAATTCACCCCTTTTTAATATTGCTACTGCAAAACAGGGAAAGAATAGGTCACAGTAACAAGTAATTACTTAAAGAAAAACTATAAATAATATAAATGCTAAAATAATCACAAATAATCACTAATATAATAATATAGACACCTCATTTGTTAAAATCGGACCAGTAGTTTAGGCGTTACGAGGGTTAACCACATACATAGACTGCTAAATCAGAAAAAGCTAGAAGCTAAATACTAGTAGTCAGTAATAGTTGCTTATAATATTTCAATCTAAAATACAGAATTTACAGTATGGCCTGAAATTGATCATAAAATATTAACAGGTCAAGTTAATGAAAAGAAGACATTCATAAAAACTTTAGGCGGCACCGAGGCCCTTGCTAATTTGAACAACAAATGTTTAGGAGACATTAAGCTACTTAACATTCAACAAACTTTTGCTGTAAATAAATTCTTAAATGAAATAATTTAAATTCTTCTTAATTTAAATAAAATCTCTAAGGTAATGGTGGCATATTGTTGCCAGAAATACAGTATTTAAGGGAATATGAACAGGGATAGTATTATAAACCTAGGTCTTATACCAAGACATACGAAAATGTAAGAAAATGCAACAAGAAATATGAGAATAATAATGTAAAAATAATAACAAAGGGAAGATAACAATAGTAAAAATAAATAAATAGATTTAAAAGGCACAATCGACTATAACTAAATTAAAAATATTTTTTAATAGCGTGACAAAAACAATTTTACTAAAGTAATAAAGAAATTTTGGCATAAATAAAATTGAACTTTTTAAAAAAAATCTAGGCCTCAAACGTAAAAACGAAATAAATTATTTTTATTACTCGTAATGCGTAATGATTTCACATTTTCCAATCTCCCGATGAAACCTTGATAAATGTTACTCTCAGTAAATAGAGTAACAAAAAACCTTTTGATCAAAGCATTTTTGTTTAGTCACATATTACTGGGACAATCCAAAATAATTGCTTTGGCTTCGCAAAAAACGTTTATGTAAATTCGTATTTGATTTGAAAATATTACTGTTGGTGGAACGAAGGGGATCGATGGTAATATTGATATAGGACATGTTTTTGATCCCTTTTAACATGAAAAACGTAGTTTACATTAGATTAATTTAAAATATTAATCGGCCAAGTGCGAGTCGGACTCGCGCACGAAGGGTCCGTACCGTTATAGAGCAAAAATGGGCCATAATTTAAATATTATTATTATTTATTAAAGTACACATATAATTAAGGCTTTTGTGAAAATTTCAAGTGTCTACCTGTTGTCATGATTGATACCGAGCAAAAAATGTTTGAAAAATCACGTTTGTTGTATGGGAGCCCCCCTTAAATATTTAATTTATTTTGTTTTTAGTATTTTTTGTTAAAGCGGCAACAGAAATACATAATCTGTGAAAATTTCAACTCTTTAGCTATGAACGTGTTGATCAGAGGTTCTCAAACTTTTTGGTGGTGAAACCTTTTTAAGAGGTGACATATTTTATCAACCCTAAAATAAAAATAATTGTCTTTGAATGAATTGTCTTCATGTTGGTGTGATAACATTTGAAAAAACAATATTATAATATTATCATGTATCGTTGGGGAGGGCACAATGGACCGATTTAATGAAATTTCTAGGTGTTGATGATATCCATAACACAAGTCCTCCAGCAGGGCTAGCATATCAACAGGTAGACGTGGGAAAGAATCGACAAACTGACAGATTTTATCGACAAAATGGCAGATTTCCATTGTCTAACTGTCACTTTGTCTATTCTTCCGTAGAAAGAAACCGTTTCTATAGTGACCATGCTACGCCTGCTGTTACTTTGCATGGGGTCAGACTGAGGTGGTGTGAAGTGTCCATAGATATTATTGATCAATATTTTCATTCCAGGTCAAATACTACAACCGTGATAATAATAAGCCCAAAATGAATTATGTATGCGGAGTTCAGCTTGATTTTGTTGTTTCTGTTCGGTTTAAATTCACCAACAAATGAATTTGCATTTCGTCGTTTCTGAAATTTTTTGGAATACATAATTTTTAGGGGTTTGCACACTAATAACGGCCTTTGTTGTGGACGAGTGTTATAATTTTTAACGCTGGATCTACAAAAACGTTGGCTCTTATTGTATTCACTATAGAATTTTCTATCCATCCTAATATAATTATAGATGCGATAGTGTGCATGTTACTTCTTAACGCTTAAACCGCTGTACCGACTTTGACGAATTTTGGTATGGAGATAGTGTGACTTTCAGAAAAGGACATAGATACTTTTCATTCCGAAAAAAATGTACGGTTCCCGCGCAATAGACAATTTTTTACGCCACGGAGTTGCAGGCTTCGTCTAGTCTGATAAAATAAATTAGACATGTTTAGAAAGACGCTAAAGCTTAGAGCGTAGCATTGGCTTGAAGTTCGTGGGTTCGATTCCATCATTGAAATATTACCAATTTTTGTAAAAAATATACGTACCTAGTAAGTATAGATTGTATGACAAGAATGATGACCTAAACGAAAGAGTGTTTTTGTGTATTGCGCTGTGCGCACACACTTGGGCACTATACAATAACTCCTACGTACTTTATTTTTAGAGGTAAATGTCATCAGCAGTCACTCATCAGACACCAGCGACCAGCGCGAGCATAGAACAATTTAATCAAAGACAAAACAATTTTTTGGGGGTCCGTCAAAAATGACACTTCTAAAAAGGATCCGCCACCAAAAAAGTTTGAGAACCGCTACTATAGAGCACTGTAATTATTTACGTTGACCAATTCATACAACGTAAAAATCTAATAGAAAACCGAAAAATATCATCCCCTAAATGAAAAATAGTTGACCTAAATATAGCAACCTGTATTTATTAATACCCTTAATTTTTATCCAACATCGTTCATTCGATTTCCGATCTTACACTAATGCGATAAAGTTAATTTTCGCTTGTCGGCTTTACGCCATTGTAATAAGATTGAATTTCGCTTACCTCAGCAGGGGGTTTGCCGCCGACGGAGACGCATTCCAATTTGATGATTCTGTCCTCGGTCGTAGAGTAGAAATTCCCTTGAAGTATTTTCGGCGGCTCGGGAGGCACTAGCACGGTCAAACGGGCATAGCGTGACCTGATTGGAGGCTCACCTGTACAAAGAGATTTCATTTTAGTTCTATCAATGGAGTGGAAATTGTTAATCTAATAGTTTGCTGGTAATTTTAGGAGCTTAGATTTTCCTTTGTTACTGGAGGAAGATTAATTTATTCTATTGGTACATTGGCTTAAAATTTCAGGGCTAAGATAAGACTGATAGAAAATCTAGTCATCCCCAAGGAACCCTATATGTACTTGCATTTGGGAAATAATAAAACGATCGAATAAAAAATTACTTAGCGACTGATGATGAACATACTGTTTTAATAACTTGAGCGGTATAAATTTGAGTAAGCGAAAAATAAACTAAACTAACGACTAATATTGATTTATAATAAAATCCAGAACGAGTTTAAAAAAGTGGATTGTGGTTAATCTATTTCAGATATTAAAATTCTATCCGAGCGACTGTATTACTAAGTGAGCGACGGGTAACTTCAATATTAAAGATAGATTCAATTTTTCTAAGTGAGGTTATACATTACGAACTACTAAAAAGTTCACTTTGAGCAAACTTTTGTGAGCTGCTTTATTAATGATTATTGGTTACTGATATTCTATTTGAGGGTTTATATTTTATATTTTGATACGTGTTTTAATGAAAACTACAGATTGTTAAATGCGCGCGAATTCGAATTTGCCGGGCAGGGTGATGAATCGTTGCAGTCAGGTGAGTTGGGCTGCGGATATTTAAACTCAAAAAAATATTTTTTAGTATTTAAATATTTTGTAGTGAAATTATGTATAATATTATATATTATTTGTGTTTTACTATATTTTTTAGTGTTTAAATATTCAGTAGGTACTTAGCAAATTTACTACAAAGTATTTAAATACTAAAAATATTTTTTAGTGTTTTTTTTTAATATTTTGTAGTAAATTTTTGTGTAGGAACCTAGGTAATTACTATTTTAAGCTGAAAAACAACTCAAACATGTTAAATATTTTCGTATCAGAAAATGATTTTGGTATTACGTAGGTATGTAAGAGAATTTCGATGGCACCCGGCCTCTTAAGGCCGTCCCCCGAGCAAACGACCTTGGCCATACATTTGCCGCGTTGCCAAGATCGCGCCGAAACCCTATTATTTTTACTTATCTTAGTTCTAAATTGTGTGGTTGGGGGCAGCCCCCTGCCAAAACAAAAACAAACACATTCCAGAAAGTCCAAAAGTCGGTTAGGTTACAACTTAGACCACAACACAGAGGGAGCCGAGCAAGCGCAGCGAGCGTGCTGCGGCAGCAGCCGGCGACCGTAATAAAACAAAAGGGGGGTTCGGGGGGCGCAGCCCCCGCCAGAAGAAGAAAAAAACAAACACAATCCGGAAAGTCCAAAAGTAGGTTAGGTTAGAACTTAGACGCCAACGCTAGCCTGCCATGAATGTGGCGCTGCGGAGGACACGGCCCAGCATACTCTTCAGGTATGCGATCGTTGGGCCGTGCAGCGCCACGATCTCTTGGCAGTGCTAGGTGGAGACCTGTCACTCCCGAGCATGGTACGCTGCATGCTCGAGAGTGATGAGGCCTGGCAGGCGGCGGTTTCTTTCTGTGAAACCGTCCTTTCACAGAAAGAGGCCGCAGAGCGGAACAGAGAGGATGATCCATCCTCTGTTCCGCTCCGCTGGCGTAGGACGGGAGTGCGGAGGCGTCTCTATGCGAACCTCCAATAACTTCCGTCCCACGGGGCTCCGGGTCAGGATGGGAACCTGCCCGGCTTAGCAAGTCCCGGCGCCGAGGGGAACGCTTTAGTTTGCCTAAGCGTTCCCTAACTTGGTGGAAGTCCGGTCGTGGAGGGAGTCCTGTGTTAGACAGATCCAGGATATCTCTCCGTATACGGCTGAAGGCAAACCGCAGGTGGTTTTAGTGGGTAAACCCGGAGTCGGGAGTCCCACATACCCCCGGGGTGCTTCAGCTTAACTGAGGCACATCCCCAACCCGGGGCACCCATAAAGGGCTTCCCCTGCGCAAAAAAAAAAAAAGAAAAAAAAAAAAAAAAGTTTTTGGGATCCTTGATTAATAGTGTTTCATTAAATAGTTATTTCATATTCTTTTTTTTGTTTTAATATGAGTTCATTATACTCTGCTCATTAGTGTATTTTCCAAAGTGGTTTTAGTATTCGAAACACTTCGATTAAGATAAAATGCCGCTCAGTATAAAAAATACATTTGCCCAATATTGAAAAAATGCAGGACGTAACGTTGACACTCAAACAGATATTAGGTCGCTCAAACATTATGAAGCTGCTCATTTTGAATTTTAAGTAACTCAAATTTCTGTTTTTTTAATTTCTCGTCGCTCACAGTCAGTCGCTCAAATAGTAATTCTATAACCCAAATTAATTAATTTTGATACTTAAAATGGTAATTTACAGTCACTCGATTAAATACTACCCCTTTCATTTTAAACTTTATCCGACATCGTAAGCGATATTTAACATTTAATAAAACGATATAAATATGATCTACTTTAAGTAATAATTTTTAGAGCAAAAATATAGTAAAACGACTTGCGCCTAAGGTTGGGTTGCACCAACTAACTTTAACTATAACTGTAACTTTAACTTTTACTCCAATGCAAAATGTCAAATCTTTGGTCAAAGTTGAAAATGGACGCCATCAAGACGCCATATTTAACCATAACCATAGAGCTCGACAAGGTTTTAAATGCAGGTGGCGAAAAAAGGAACTAACGCTGTCATCATACAAAAAGTTCTCCTTTACCAGCAGCGCCCCCGCCCACGTTCATGTTTTATAACCTTGTTGGACCAGCTGCTGTCATCTGTCAATTTCTCCGGTCAAAGTTAAGGTTAAAGTAAAGGTAAAAGTTAAATTTAAAGGACGCCATATTTAACTATAACCATAACTTTAACCTTAACTTTAACCAAGCCTCTGGTGCAACCCAACCTAAGTTCGTTTATCGCGGAGTCCCTGTACAAATTTCCGGGAAGAAAAGTCTCCTATGTCTTTTCCCGGCACTCAAAGTGTCTCCATACAAATGACACCAAAATCGGTTCAGCGGTTTGAGCGTGAAGAGGTTACAGACATACAGACACACTTTCGTATTTATAAAATTAGTATGGACTAGGTGACGCCTGCAATTCCGTTGAGTTAAAATTAGTTTATCGCGCAGGAAACGGAAATTTTTCCGGGATAGAAACACCGATGTCAATACTGGTTATGACATACGCCATCAAAACTGTAGCAATGTTTTTGCATGCAAAATGTGTATCGAGAAAATATTGTCATTATTTTTGTCTTACAGTAATATCATATCCTACTTTCTCTTTCACTCATTTTACGCTTTCAGTGCATATTTTACGTAATCAATGCATTAAACACGTCCGACTGTCACCGCGTCCTATGGCACACTGCACTGCTCTCAGATGAGTGAGCTCAGAGCTCACTCATTTCGAGTGCCTTTTCTACAGGTTATAATTCTATGGATAGAAATACGTATCCTATGTCCTTTCCCGGGACTGGACTGCAATAATGTAAGCCCGCTATTATGTATAAAACGAAATAAGACAACAAGACTCAGTTCACTGTTTCTCCACTTCTATAGAACAAGTTTTTAAAACTCCCGAGTTTTGCGTCGGTTTGTTCCGATGGAAAACATTTTCTGTTCATTTAATGGTAATCTGTATACTTCTACTTTAATCCTACATAAATATATATCTTCGATATGACTTCGGTATAGTATCGATTTTGTTAAACGACAAATTCATACTAATATTATAAATGCAAAAATGTGTCTGTCTGACCTCTTCACGCCTAAACCGCTGAACCGCTTTTCTGGAATTTTGTATGGAGATACATTGAGTCCCGAGAAAAGACATAGGATACGTCTTGTTACCCCGGAAAATTTACGATTCCCATGTGGACGCAACAGAGCTGCGGACGACATCTAACATTACTATACACCAGCCATTCTCAAAGTGTGCTTCCTCAGCACAGTTTCAGAATAGCTGGAGGGTGCCCTGGGGCTCCACAATGGCCTTAGGCTGTGTTCCACTGAAGCGGAGCGAAGCGGAGAGGAGCTTAGCGCTGTCATTCCGCTGGAATAGCACGATTGGTCAATTCGGGCACCGCTAAGCTCCTCTCCGCTCCGCTCCGCTTCAGTGGAAACACAGCTTAATAGGGGCTTGTTGCCGAGTACAGTATAAAAAAATTGTTGTACTCGGCATAATACTGTACTCGGTGAAACATGATAGCGGTCATTGACTCCCTGTCAAAAACTTGTCATTTTCTATATAACCCGCGATATTGACAGTGAAGTGTCAGATGTTGTCAATCGCGGCTTCGTATAGAAAATGACAAGTTTTTGGCAAGGAGTCAATAACCGCTACCGCCCGAGTTCAGTATAGAACTGTTTCGCCGAGTACAGTATAGAAATGACATAAGGCATGCATGGAGACAATTCATTCAAATAGAAAAGTTTTTTTGGGGTTTCAAAATGTCCGCCAAGAATGTTTGAGAACCACTGTCCACTACACAGTGTATCTTTTTATCATGTTATAATCAAAGACGTCTTTCAAAATTCACTATACAAAAGAGCCAATTAATTTAATATACAAATTATACATTTCAACATCTTTAAGCAATGGTTTCTTTGACAAGAATTTCAATGTTCCTATTCAAGAGAATTTCAAAAGCTTAATGTTAGATTTAATTAAGAGTATTGCTTAACTTAAACAAAAGATAAGAGGTTTAAGGATTAAGTTAATTCGCTGTTAAAATTTAACTGAAGTTTAATGTAACAATGGATTATTATATTTATATGTCCTTTGGTGGGATTGTGTCTTTTCTCGGAACGTTTTTAACTGATTAGGCACAGTTATGCATTTAAAATGTATGACCTTATTCATAACAATATAATCTAAACATAACAGAATAATAATTATTATAAAACAAAGTCGCTTTTTTTCCCTCATGTCCCTTTGTTCCCTTTAAGCTTTAAAACTACTCAACGGATTTTGATGATTCTTTGAGTGTTAGAGAGCCCATTTATCGAAGAAGGCTATACTATAGGGCCTTATAGTATAGACCAGTATTTCCCAAAGTGTGGGCCCGACCCACTGATGGGTCGCGGGTAGATTTTGGGTGGGCCCTGAAACATTGTCATTTTACTCGTTCGTCGTCTTGGGTGTGTGCGGGACGGGGGCGGGGCATTCGAACGCAAACGTAATTGTAAGTAAGTAAGGCTGACGATGATGATATGGTGGTGAACTACGATAACAATTAACGGGTAAATGCTGCGGCAGCAACAGATCGCTGCTTTTTTAACCGACTTCCAAAAAGGAGGAGGTTATACGTTAGTTTGTTTATATTTTTTTTGTATGTTCAACCATAACTTCGCCGTTTATGGACCGATTTTCATGATTCTTTTGTTGTTGTACAAGGTTGAATCCGAAGTTGGTACCATGTTCACAAAAGTGGTGATTTGATGATGGGATCTATGAGGAATCGAGGGGACTCCTTAAAATTTATATGGGAACATAATAATATGGTGATTTCGATTTTTCTGAAGTATTTCAGGCATATACTACCAAAAAGTACTATCTAATAGTTCCTTTTTCCGAATTCGGCTAAACCTCAACTATTTCTGTACTCAATCTTCATTATTTTGAAGTCGGTACCAGAAAGATGATATTCAGTCCTCTGAAAGAATATTTGAAACTTTTGGAACTGGCACCGACTTCAAAATTATGAAGATTGAGTATAGAAATAGTTGAGGTTTAGCCGAATTCGGAAAAAGGAACTATTAGATAGTAAAAATTATTTAATACTTTTTAGTTCATATTAATGTTATTATTGTTTTAACCTTGGAAGTCGGTTTTAATTTTTTGTTAAAAATAATAATAATTTCACTCTTTTTAGTTACACTAGTAGGTAAACCTTCGCGTATATTTTACGTATTCACACTCACAAAATAATATATTATCAGTGAAGTGAACATATTGTGCTAAGTAATTTAACAATTTTAATGCTTCAAGCCCCAAGCGGTCACCGGCGATTGCGATAACAATAGAAAGGCTAGTGTGTCTCGTTTTTCCACGATCGAAGGATCCATCAGATAAAAAATTGTATAAACTTGCATAGGATGTAGCGTAGCTACTCATAATATATAATATTATCATAATTATTGACAGCTGTTCTTGTAATCAAGTATTCAATAATTCAAATCGATACTAAGTGCGCCATCTATCGATTAATAAGTATAACTAATTAAAAAGACACTTAATGACTTTGTTTTGTTTAAATGCTCATTTTAAAATAACTTTTTTTAATTCTATTTGTCTATTAAAATTTTTTAAATTAGTAGTTAGTAAAGTATTCGATCTGTCGTCTGCCGCCACGCACCACGCGGCGGCGCGGCGATGCCGTCGCCTCCGCGGCGCTGACCGCCGTGTATTAAACAAACAGGTGTTGTTATACAGTACATAATTATAATTATTATTAGTAGATCCATACCTATGCCTTGTACTATTATCTATTCTGTGCCATGAGACATTGGTGACCTTAACACGACGTGGTAATGATGATGACGATGATGATGATGATGATTATGATGATGAATATGAATTGCATAGTAGCATATGCTTTCTGTTCTTAAAACAACGCCGAAACTCCAAAACGTGTATCTATAAGGAGTCAGGAGTTCTCTCAGCATCTTCGAAACCATGGAATACCTTGACCCAATATTTGACTTTTTGGTAGCATATTCTTAGTACACTTCACATAAAACCAAAATCATCATATGTTTCCATATAAATTTCGAGGAGTTCCCTCGAGTACTCCTGGATCCCATCATCAGGTCACCACTTTTGTGAACATGGTACCAAATTTGAGTGAAACCAAATACAACAAAACTTTGAAAATTTTGAAAATCGGTTCACAAACGGCGGAGTAATCGTTGAACATACAAAAATAAAAAAAAATTAAATAATAAAAAATATATATATATATATATATATATATATATATATATCCACAGCCGAACATATAACCTCCTCGTTTTTTGGAAGTCGGTTAAAAATTGCTCCAGTAGTTCCTAAGATAATAAGCAATTTCATATAATTTCCCCCGTTTTTTTCATATTTTTCTCTATTTCTTCGCTCCTATTAATTTTATCGTGGCATCCTCAGTAAATAGGATATCTAACACTGACAGAATTTTTCAAATCGGACCAGTAGTTCCTAAGATTAGTGCGTTCAAATAATTTCCCCCGTTTTTTCCACATTTTCCTCTATTTCTTCGCTTCTATTAGTTGTAGCGTAATAAAATATAGCCTATAGCCTTCCTCGATAAATGGGCTTTCTAACACTGCAAGAATTTTTCAAATCGGATCAGTAGGTAGTTCCTGAGATTAGCGCGTTCAAACAAACAAACAAACAAACTAACAAACTCTTCCGCTATATAATATTAGTATAGACACCGGTGCTACGCCGGGGCGGGTCGCTAGTTTTTTGGAACGCGCTAATCTCAGGAACTAGCTTTTTGGAACGCGCTAATCTCAGGAACTACTGGTCCGATTTGAAAAATTATTTCAGTGTTAGATACTCCATTAATGAAGAAAGTCTATAGCCTATATATTATTTTGCTATGGCTAATAGGAGCGAAGAAATAGAGGAAAATGCGGAGAAAACGGGGGAAATTATATGAAAGGACTTATTTAAACGCACTAATCTCAGGAACTACTGATCCGATTTAAAAAATTCTTTCAGTGCTAGATAGCCCATTTATCTAGGATGGCTATAGGTTATATTTTATCACGCTAAGACTAATAGGAGCGAAGGAATAGATAAAAATGTGGAAAAACGGGGGAAATTATATGAAATTGCTTATTATCTTAAGAAATACTATCTGGAGCAATTTTTATGATATTTGGCAAACATGAAGAATAGACCACGTGAAGGGACATAAGAAATTTTTTGCGGAAAAATGTACGGTTGCGTGAAATTCCTAAATTACGCAAGCGAAGCCACGCGGAGCATATAAATAATTATAATAAAATCGTAGGAAAGTCAATTCTGTACATTGAATATTTTTGTACAATAAATTAATACTTGGGATGTGATCTACTACGAGTATGCTAACGCAGACGAAGTCGCGGGCAACGGCTAGTAAATTATAAAATATTAGATGTAGGCTTGAACTAATCTATGTACAAACTTTGGATGCTTAAAATAATCACTCTCCTCTGTTGGCAAAATTAAAATCCGTGTTTTTACAGAGGTATTTTTGATTAAGTAATTATTCTGTATTATAAAAGTTGACCAATCTTGTGAGGGTAATTCAAAGATAAAGACATGATGAATACTGATAATGAACTTTAATTTCTTAGCTTTAGTCATTGTTGAGAAAAATCGATATCGTTGCAGCCAAATTATCAAGGCGTCGCGACTCGTGCTGAATTGATCAGTTGAGTCCGTGTTTCAAGCAGGTTTCCAAAATGGTTGAGATTCAACTTCGGGTAACCAAAATGTCCATTTCAAATGATGAGTAATATAAAGTGTACGTCTTAACCCTAGTGTACTACTCTACGCCTCAAAGGCGCCAACGAAACACAAAAAATCTTGCCTCTTTTCTGTTTTCGCGCGTATCGTATCATGCTTCTCACACATCTCCCATTTAATAGATACGGTCAGTATAGCAACTGAGCCAAAACGGTAGGTTTATTAGTTTTACTAGTACAAACACCCTGTGCGCTCCATAAGCGTATGAGTAGTTTAAGTGCAACTTTTACGCGGAGCAAATATTTGCGGCATTTTGAATTATTTCAATATATATGTAATTTTTATTTAATATATTTATTTTATAGGTAGCGTTATATTTAAATTCTTGTATTTTCATAAATAATATTATTGTAAAACCTCAAAATAAATAAAAACATGGCACGTTGTAAGAATGTTGGCCTCCAACGACAATTTTTACGATAATTGTAAAATTTAATATTATTTTAATGAAAATTGTCTAAAACGAAGATTTAATTAAATATGACGGCTAAATAATAATAAAAAAAGATGTTAAAGACTAAAAAAATACTGAGCTAAGTGCGAAAATTCCATATATTTCAAACATAAAATTGATTACTGTTTTAAATGCTTTTAAACTTCGTGAATTCTTCTACAAATTAGTTTTTTATATTTGTTGTTTTCATACAAATTCATATCCATGAAAAAAAAACATAGGGGTAGACTGTATTATTTGATTGAAACGACCTTTATAATTTATATGAACTACTGCAAAATTTATAAGTTTTCGCAAGGGCTATGGTATTTATTCATTTATGAAGTGAAAATATTTTGAATTTGATTATGTTTTGTGTTTTTATTAAAGAAAACATTCGTGAGTATGTCGTTAATAAAGAAAAACAAGCTTAGCTTTTTCGGTTTTGCAAAAAATTGCTTTACAATCTGATGCGCATTTAAAGCGGATGAGTAGTTCAAACGTAACTCCCAAGAAGAGTAGTTCACTAGAGGGTTAATATTATATTTGAGACTAGATGGTTATCTAGTGTCGGGTGTCGGTAAACTTCGTATCACTTATCTCCTAATATACCTAAACCTTGCCTGGACTTCCACGAATATTTCAAGACTAAAATTAGCCAAATCGGTTCAGCCGTTCTCATTCTTAATTTTAATTTATGTTGATTAGCAAAATGTACCTCCTCCTCCTAAAATCCTGATAAATTCAGGATTTTCAATTCAAATTAAATATAAAATAATATTATGTAATACGACTCCAAACCATTTAACGAGACAATTTTAACTAACGTTTTTGAAATACAGTTTATCTTAGATCTAACCTGTAACTCAAAGACAACTCTCAAAAGATAGGAGCCACTTAAGTTAGATGAAAAGATAAGTTAATTAGTGATAATATAATTAATCCGTTTTATTAATTGGTTCTCCGATAACGGTGGAGACATTCGGTTAAAATACGGTTTGAGGCTGTGCAGACGGGCCACAAGGGAAATTTTAAGTTACTTACTAATCAATACTAATATTATAAATGCAAAAATGTGTCTGCCTGCCTGTCGGTCGGTCTGTCTGTCGGTCTGTTACCTCTTCACGCTCCAACTGCTGAACCAATTTTGCTGAAATTTGGCATGGAGTCCCGGCAAAGGACATAGGATACATTTTATCTCGGAAAAATGTACGATTCCCGCGCGATAAACTAATTTTGGCACAACGGAGTTGCGGGCGTCATCTAGTATTAATATTATAAATGCGAAAGTTTGTCTGTCTGTTACCTCTTAAAGGGCTTTACCAATTTAGATGAAATTCGATATTAAGATACATTGGGAAACGGGAAAGGACATAATATTATTTTTAGAATAATTTTTGGTCTCAATTAAAAGAACTTACATATCCATTTTTAGCGTTCCGTACCCAAAGGGTAAAAACGGGACCCTATTACTGAGACTTCGATGTCTGTCTGTCTGTCAATCCGTCTATCCGTCTGTCCGTCTGTCTTTTTTTTTTTTTTTTTTTTTTTATTAAATAAGGGGGCAAACGAGCAGACGGGTCACCTGATGGTAAGCAACTACCGTCGCCCATGGACACTTGCAACATCAGAAGAGCTGCAGGAGCGTTGCCGGCCTTTTAAGAGGGAATACGCTCTTTTCTTGAAGGTTTGCAGGTCGTATAGGTCCGGAAATACTGCTGGTGACAGTTCGTTCCAGAGTTTTACAGTGCGCGGTAGAAAGTTACGCGAGAAACGCACTGTGGAAGACTGCCACTCATCAAGGTGATGAGGATGGTATGTTTTACGCGTGGGACGATGGCGAAAAGTTGCAGGTGGTATGATTCCGAACAATTCCTCAGAGCACTCCCCGTGATATAACCGATAGAGGATGCAGAGCGAAGCTACATCTCGGCGCAATTCCAAGGGGTCCAAGCTGTTTGAAACACTATGGCAATCAACAATTCGAGCGGCCCTACGTTGGATACGATCCAGAGGGAGCAGTTGGTATTTTGGCGCCCCTGCCCAGAGATGAGAACAGTATTCCATATGAGGCCGAACTTGCGCCTTGTAGAGTTGTAGGCGTTGGTCCGGACTGAAGTACTGTCTCGCTCTGTTAAGAACACCAAGCTTCTTCGAGGCTAATTTGGCCTTACCCTCTAGATGATATCGGAACTGAACTTCGCTCGATATGTTGACGCCAAGTATCTCAATGCTAGGAGAGATGGTTAAAGATGTGCCCTCGAAGCGAGGATATACGACCATTGGTGACTTTTTAGTGGTGAACGCGCAGACTTGTGTCTTGGCGGGGTTGAATTGGACCAAGTTACGTCTACCCCATTCAGAGACCTTCTCCAATGAATTCTCCACCTTAGACACAAGTTTGTTTCGACTCTCAGTGACATTTTGCCGAGAAATATTAGGGGAGCCGGTATAGACAGCATCACCTGTACTGTCATCCGCATAGCAATGAATGCCGCTGGTCTGCAACATGTCATTGATATGCAGTAAGAATAGAGTAGGCGATAGCACACAGCCCTGAGGCACACCAGCATCAACAGACTGAGTTTCCGAGCATTCGCCGTCAACTACGACCTTTATGCTTCTGTCTGCCAAGAAACCAGTGACCCACTTACATAATTTCTCAGGCAGCCCGTATGATGGAAGCTTTGATAGCAGCGCTTTATGCCAAACCCGATCAAAGGCCTTCGCAATGTCCAAACTAACAGCCAATGCCTCTCCCTTCGACTCAATTGCCTGAGCCCAACGATGAGTCAGGTACGCCAAGAGATCACCAGCCGAGCGACCCTTACGGAACCCGTATTGTTTGTCGCTTAGTAATCCCTGGCCGTCCAAGTATCGAAGAAGCTGGCTATTGATAATGGATTCCATTATCTTCGAAAAGAGAGAGGTTATAGCGATTGGCCTGTAGTTGGAAGGATTTGAGCGATCACCTTTTTTGGGGATCGGGTGCACCAAGGCTGTCTTCCAGGAAGCCGGGACGATGCCAGTGGAATAGGAGAGCCGAAAAAGACGCGTCAAGACCGGAGCCAACTCTGGAGCACACTTTTTCAACACAATAGGCGGGATCCCGTCAGGCCCACTCGACTTTTGGATATCAAGGGAACGGAGGGCTTTTCGCACTGAGCGCTGATGAAACCGAATATCCGACATGATGCTCGTGCATCGCGGTATGGTCGGCGGTTTCTGCCCCCCGTCATCCAGGGTCGAGTTTGACGCAAAGAGCTTGCCCAGAAGATCGGCTTTGTCTTTTGCGTCCTGGGCCAATGACCCATTTCCTACGTGTAGGGATGGTAGGGTTGGCTTGCAGAAATTTCCTTCAATAGCTTTGGCCAGAGACCAGAATGCACGGGTTCCCGAGGGGAGGCGCTCAAGTCTCTTGCCAATTCTATTGACGTGCTGTTGCTTTGCCCGAGTAATCTCTTTCTTGAGGGACCTAGAAGCAAGGTTGTACTCCTTTTTATATGCGCTGGTATTTAAATCCCGAGCAGACACTGCGTTGGCCCAGGATTGGTAAGCCTCCTGCTTCCGGCGAGAAGCTTTTTTGGGGGATGAACCAAACCAGGGACGAAATCTGCCGCCAGTTGGCACTACAGAGGATGGAATGAAAAGTTCCATCCCCTGCACTACCACATCGGCAACAGAGTTGGCAGTGTTGTCGGGATCATCCGGCGAGAAGCACACGTGCCCCCAAGGATAGGATGCAAAAAACGACCGCATCCCATCCCAGTCTGCTGACTTGTAGTGCCACACACGACGGTATTTGACAGCACGCTGTCTTAACACCGTCGTAAGTGGCACAGAACTTCTGACAAGGCAATGATCCGATGTACCCAGTGGTGCGGTTACGGATATTTGGTAGCCGTCAGGATTTGAAGTCAGCAGGAGGTCCAACAAGGAAGGATTCTGACCATCCACATCTGGGATTCGCGTAGGCGTAGTAACCAGTTGTGTCAAGTCGTTCGCAAGGGCAAAGTTGCAGACAGATCTCCCCGCATGATCAGTTTTACTGGAGTTCAGCCAGTCGGCGTGGTGGGCATTAAAGTCGCCAAGTATTATGATCTCTGCGGATGGGATCTGCCGCTGCACAAAATCTGAAGCAGCTTGCAGGTGCTCGACGAGTCGCTCCGTCTCGGGGTCACCACTATGGGACCTGTATAGGCACGCGTAGACGCGAGGGTGGTCGTCGCAATCTATGCGGAGCCATAAGATGGACAGGTCCATGACCTCAAGATTGCTGAGGCGGCGAGAGCTGATATCATTTCTGATGTACACACACACTCCAGCTTTGGGTAGGAAGGAGTGCTCGAGATAATACCCTGGGTGGGAAAGGTATGATGTGTCACTCGGAGATGATATCTGCGTCTCGGTTAAAAAGAGCAAAGCCGGCTTTGCCGTCTCCAGGTGGTAATGGACGGCATTAAGGTTGGAGTGTAATCCCCTGATATTACAAAAATCCATGTTTAATATCGAGGGGGGTGCCTTAGAGTGTTTGCTCTTGCCCCGAGCAGATTGGAGCGCAGTTTTGCCCTCCCCAGAATACGAGGGGCAGCCTGGACGTCCATGTTCAGTTCCAGGGGTTCCTGAGCATGGACGTCCAGAGAGGGATTCTCCAACGCAGTTGGTACCCTCCTGGGGTAACAAACTGTCTTTCAACTGCGGCATTTCTAGGGGGGTAGGGGATTGGGCCTCCGGTAAACTCACTCACTCGGCGAAACACAGCGCGAGCGCTGTTTCACGCCGGTTTTCTGTGAGGCCGTGGTATTTCTCCGGTCGAGCCGGCCCACTCGTGCCGAAGCATGGCTCTCCCACGGACAAATACCGGCGTTCAGCCACCCCTCCCGTGTCACCGTGAAGAAGCTCGCGATGGCACGGGGGAGGTGCCCAGGGACACGACGTGGACGGACCGGTATCGCCCCGGTCTGTCTGTCCGTCTGTCTCCAGGCTGTAACTCAAGAATGGTAATAGATAGAGAGTTGAAATTTCCACAGATTATGTATTTCTGTTGCCGCTTTAACAACAAATACTAAAAACAAAATAATTAAATATTTAAGGGGGGCTCCCATACAACAAACGTGATTTTTCAAAAATATTTTGCTCGGTGTCAATGATGACAACAGGTAGGCACTTGAAATTTCTACAAAAGCCTAAATTATATTTTTACTTTAATAATTAATAATAATATTAAAATAAAATAAAAATTAAGGGGGGGCTCCCATACAAAAGACACAATTTGTGGCCTATTTTTGCTCTATATCTAACGGTACGGAACCCTTCGTGCGCGAGTCCGACTTGCACTTGGCCGATTATTTTGAAGCTGCGAAAATCGAGATAAAGCTTGCATAATATTATTTGATGCCTTGGCAAAGGTCTCAAGTATTTAAGTTATGCAGGAGGATTTTCGATTAAAATGATCCAGGTAGATCATTAAATAATTTACATTTTCTTTTTTCTTCATAATTTTCAAAAGTACCGAACGCTTAAATGATTTTTGCCGTTGCGCTGAAAATCGCTTACCATAAGAAAACCATAGATTTTTCCGCTAAAAATCCTATTTCCTTTCCCGTCTCTCATTTTGTGGACTCATCTCTCTTTCTCTCTCTCTATTTTATATTTTTCAAAAACAGCCAATGATTCAACGACTTTTGTGTCTCGTCTGCACCGTTCGTAAAATATACAAATACTGGTAATTACTTGAATTTCTTCAAATATTTACTGGGCTGTTATCAAGATGCCGATACTTAGATTACAAAGATCAGAAGCATTGCTGTGCCGTAATTGATATAGCTTTTGGTTTTAAAATTCAATATCCGTGGATAATGACTTGACTATGGTGGATTTATAGAATAATTGGGAGTATAAAAATAAAAGATAAAAAAAAATATATATTTTTCCACACACAACTCAACATCCGTTACGCCCAAATTTTTAATCGTGCGGGAACCGTACATTTTGCGGGATAAAAAGTATTCAATGTGCTTTCTGGAACTCAAAGTATATCCATGACAAAATATGTCAGTAAAATCGGTTCAAGATTTGCAGATGGAGTAAAAAGTAAAAACTTCTTTAGTGGCGTTACACTTTGTACTCGTGATGATGAAGATGATGATGATGTTGATGATGATAATGATGATGATGAGGGAGAGACTTGCGTGGCGTAGATAAGGAAGTACATCAAGAGGAAACACGCCTACCCAACTCAAGTTTCGCTAAATCCAAATCTGGAGTCTGTTTCTAAGTCAACAATGGTTACTTCAAAAGGTTATGTGCCCTAAGGTTATAACTTATAACCCAAGAGCCAGCAACAGCCAGCCCTACCATCATTTTATAAAAAAGTTTTCAATAAAAAAAACACCATTCTCATCACCTTGATGAATGACCAGCAATGGGCATTGTCCAAAAAAAATTACATGTACTTTTTATATTTTTTTTCGTTAAAATAGGGTATTTTAAGAATATAAATTCAATAATTTTGAAATTCATTGGCTAGTTTTTTCTCAATAAATTTTTAAAGTTTCGCTCTGACGTCATCATCGGCGGCCAATTGACGTCTGCAGAATGTTTTTTTCCTTTGAATCTTATTTATAATGGCTGGTTCGTCAAATACATGTTCTCATTATGTGAAAGCTGATACGAAAAGCTTACCAAAAGTTCGAAACGTAATGTTGGTCGAATTTATTGCTAATTTAACGCCATTGAAGGTCAAACTAAGGTTAAACATATTTGTTCAAAAATATAAGTAACTAATGGGTATTTTTTTCGTTTATATACAGAAAAACGATCACTGACCTTATTCCTCGAAATGTTTTTGTAATGAGCAAAATTAAAAAAAAATGGACAATCCCCATTATGGAGTTTCGGTCGCGGTTACTTTAGCAGTTCCAGCTCTGAAGGGAGCTCAATTTTTTTATCATATTTTCTCCGGGATAGCTGAAGGAACCTCGTTTTCCACTGCCGGTCATTTTTGACAGTTCTTTCCCACTGCCAGACTACCTTGAAGTCTAAGAAAATCCATACTAATATTATAAATACGAAAGAGTGTATCCGTATGTCTTAAGTCTATTCACACCTAAGCGGCTGAACCGATTTTGCTGTAATGTTATTTGGAGATACTTTGAGTCCCGGGAAAGGACATGGTTACTTAATATCCTGGAAACATTACGCTCGTTTGACTTCGCCCGTATAAAATGACGAAATCTCTGGCTGTCGCTGGCTGTTGAACTATTATGAAAAGGTCGTACTGAGGAATTGCTGTTTGTTTGTCTAGGATGTATAATGTTAAATGTATTCATGTACTGCCCGCGGCTTAGTACGCGTTAGAGACTACGCGCAATGGTGAAAACTTGAGGAAATACGGTGGCCGATTCTCAACCATCGAATTTCGATCGCAGGATATCTTTCTGTATCCCATGCAAACCCTGTATTTTTAAAGTTACGGAGATATTAATACAATAAGCAACTTCAAACTAATAATATAATTAGATTAATCAGGGTAATATTTGATTGTCTGATTGCTTATTGATTATGTAAATCTCCTGTCACGATGTTTGTCCGCGATGGATTCCTAAACTACTTAACCGATTTTAATGTTTTTTTTTAAATGTGTGTTTTTTAGGGTTCCGTAGCCAAAATGGCAAAAACGGAACCCTTATAGATTATTTCCAACTTGAGAGATAGGATAGCTTAGATCATTAATTATAGTCGCAATTTTATTTTATTGCAAATTATTTACAACCTGAGACTGACGGCGACCATTGTTTGTGCGACGGGATAGCGATCGACGTTGCCATGGTAACATACATATTTAGTCACTTCAATAAAATAATATGGCAAATACATAATAATATATTATGGCAAAGCAACGTTTGCCGGGACAGCTAGTATAATATTATGTATTACAATAGCCAGTAAGTCCTTGCGCTGTAAAATCGAGAAAATTAAAAAATATACGTTCAAAATTTAAAATTTTAAACATAGAAAGAGAATTGCCAATTTATTAAAAGAACACAATTTCTTTGTGAATTTGCTCAGAAAACACTGTGGAAGTAGCTCTAGATGAAAAGTTGAAATAAAAATTTCAATTTTTTTCTTCTTTCATCATCATCAGCTTTAGTTGCTACTTACGAAAGGAAACTTGCTCTGCCTAAAAGTACATTATTCCCTTAAAACCCGTTAGAACCGTACATTTTTTGAGATAAAAATTTCCCGATTCAAAATACTTCAGATCATACTAATATTTATCAAAACAGCTCTGAAGTTTAAGGGTATGTTCACATTGCGACGCGACGTGACGCGGTGATGTGAAGCATTTTGAGGGTTTCGTAGGTACCTGCCCAAAGGGTAAAAACGGAACCCTATTAGTAAGGCTGCTATTTGGCCGTCTGTCTGTCTTCAGGCTGTATCACAAGAACCTCTATGGCTAGAAATCTGTCACTAGCGAGTCTATCAATAACCGCTATGGGTAGAATTTTCATTAGACTATTAATCTAATTTGTATCTTTTTGTGTAGTGAATAAAGTTCAGTTTGGAACGGCTCGTTAAAAAACGCATCGCATTGCGTCGTCCTAAATAAACCTCACAAGTAACATACACACGCACTTATCAGTATGTTTGCCCTTACCCTATAATTTAGGAGTTATCACGTAAAGAAACAAACCAAATCATTTTAATCATACGGTTCTGGAAACTTCGAGTATACTCACTCGTTTCTCACGTCTTTTGAGTAATTACACTCAATTTCACTCAATTTTACTATACAAACACTGTACCATATGGCATAATAATATACTTGGTATACCTTTACCATATTGTATGATTAGTTAAACCTCTATACAGAGTGTAACAGCATTGATTATACTTTAGGGTGTGTATGAGACCCTATACAGAGTTCACTGTGAAAGTAGCAGCGCTGAAACAGAAAGTTTTTTCACCTTTATATGGAAAATCTCATGACCCGGAGGCGCTTGTCCATATTTCAAATAAAAAAAAATACTCTTTCAGTAAATAGTAATGCTAATTTCACAGTGAACTCTTTATAAGTGGCAACACTTTGTTTTATCTGGGGGCACGGCAGTGCCCCAGCCAAGCTTCTTAGCAAAGGCACGGCCGTACCATACTTTTCTCGAAGCGGTTCGCGGCTATTTCACACCCCCTTTATCTTCGATGTTAACAAAGCTAGGGATTTACATTTTTTTCGGTCACTAGGAGTAAGTATTAAAACTAGCTTATCCTCCAAATTACATGAAATTTCGATAAATAATTTTTAAGTTACGGATGGTCAAAGTTACAACAGTTTGTCACTCACTGACTGACAGATCATCAAAATTCTAAGGTACTTCTAGCAGACTTAGAACCTTGAAATTTGGTACCCAGACAGGTCTTTATTCACAATGAAAGGAAATATTATGAAACCGGCCAAGTGCGAGTCGAACTGGCGTACATAGGGTTTCGTACCGTAAATTTCTATGGGAGCCCCCATTAAAAAATATTTTTACTCAATTTTTATTATTTATTATTAAAGTTAAATACAGTTGAGTATTTTCTGAAATTTTCAAAAACCTTCCTGTTATCATTATGGATATAGAGCAAAAAAGGGGGGGAAAATCGTGTTTGTTGTATGAGGCCCCTTATTAATAATTTATTTTATTTTAATTGGACTATTAGCTTTTATAACGACACCAGAAATATATAATTTGTGAAAATTGCAACTATCTAGCTATTGTGGTTTTCGAGATCCAGCCTGGTGACATACGGATGGACGACGCGACTAAGAGCGAAGACTTATTAACAATAGGGTTCCATTTCCATTTGACAGGGAAACCTAAAAATTGAAAAAAAATATAATACTTATCAAATACAAGAAAAGATTTTTATGTTTGTAACTTCGCAAGAACAGTATGAGTTTCGACTGCATATTTGTTTTACGTACAAAAGTTTAGTTATGTACTTAATTAAATAGTATTGATTATATAAAAAATAGTATTAACAACATCAAAAATGAAACAATAATTAAATTCGATTAAAATATAAATGTAATCAGTACTGCGATACACACTGCTTACTCGCTCGATAATATAATATTATTATGGGAGTTTTAAGTTGTCACATGAAATAAGGTGTGCTCCTTTCCTGCGCGGAACATCGAGACGCTTACATCAGTGCTGCTATGTATTCAACGGTAATGCTAATCACCTTCAAGTATTAAAGCTTAAGAGTCAATCATATATAAATATAATAATTGACTCTGATCTCAGAAATATTTACGTTACGTTGTCCATCTTTAGAACTAACGAAGCCTCAAAGAAAAAATAATTTAAAGTATATATATAATAAATGCTAAGCTAAGTATAGAAAAGTTATAATGTGACCTGAAAAGAAAAAAAAACCTTCAAAAAAGAAATGAAATCCCACCAAAAACATGAAATGTAAAAGGAGCCAAGCAAAATATTGCATAGCTATTCAATACTTCTGTCGTAAAAAGTTTTCAGATGACATTCAAGCCAAGCCTTCAATAGCTTATTGTGTAATTTAAATCAACATTCAGTAAACGTATCAATAAATTTATTTATTTTATAATTATTATAGTGGCTTGGCAATGAACACTAGATAAATAATCAGGGACTAATTGGATTTATTGGGTACCATCGGCCACATGCGTCGTTAACTCGATACATGCTAAAACACTTTCCGCTTGCCATCTGTGTAAGTATGAACTCCTCCAAATATGCAGCAGTTTTATATTTGTTTCTCTTGTGCTCATTGCCAAGGTCTGGTTGCCACTCTTTTTTTTAGTTTGCTAGCCAATTCGCGCCGAAGCAAGGGTTTCTCACGATAAATCTTAAGGTACCGGTTGACAGCGGCGGGCGACATGAAGCAATCGCAGACGACGTGTCGCAGCGACACTACTGGTTTGTATGTATTTCTATGAAACACCCTCCGCAGCTAGCGACACGAAGCTAGCGACACTTATTCATAGAAATACATAGAAACCTGTCGCGACGACCGCTTCCAACTTGTACCTTTAAAGTACCGGTGACTTCTATCTTTTTTCCTACCTCACACAGTTCAAACCGTTTATCTTTTTATGATAAAACTTTGACTTTATTACTCCTTGGGAGGCAAAGTCGTAAAAACTACCTACGGAGTTGAAATAAAAACAAATTTTTCTTTACTTCTTTGACAATAAGAAGTCTAGTTATGAAAGTTTTGTATAATATTACCTAAAACCTAGTATTTTATATTATAATGTAATATGTTTCTCTTACATCAGAGAGAAAGAAAGAAGTGTAAAATAAATTATATTATGCCCCTTCTATCCTGAGTTAAAAACATATAAATGTCTATAATAATCAACCCCAGGGTGCTTAAACACAATGTCTTTCTTACCCCAGAGTGTTAAAAAAATAGCCATCTTATCCCATTGTTCCTCTTATTACAGAGTGGTAAATAATGTTCATCTTACCCCGTGTGGTAAATAATGTTCATCTTACCCCGTGGTGCTAAACGAACTATGTTCCTTTTACCCCATAATAAGATCTTATATACACTTACCCCTCGCTCCTGAGCTGACTTGGCATTGGTACTTTGCGTCGTCATCCAGCGTCACGTCTCGAATGTCCAACGAGTAGTCGCCTGGAAGAAATAAACAAAGTTACCAAAGTTCGACAGAAAAAAATATTATAGTGTTTTTTAACTTTCTCATCGCGACGTGCTAGATATGCTTATGCTAGATATGGTGCATTTACAGTGTTTGGATGATAAGATTAATAAGCCCAAGATGGGTGGATGGGCTACGGAACCCTTAGGCCGTGTTCACACGAAACCGACTGTGAGCCGCCGAATGTAAGCAGGCTCACTGTGAGTCCCAGTGTGAACGTGAAAATATACGGTATCGAATCTCCGCGCCTACGCCTAGCGTAATAGCGTATTGTCGGTTAGGTGTGAACGAAAAAGTGAATATGTATGGAAATACAATAAACTGCGTAACGTTCGCTCACATTCGGCGGCTCACAGTCGGTTTGGTGTGAAGACAGACCTTACACAGAGTTTTGCGAACTACTTACTGGGGCCACTCAAACTTTGCCTTTTTGTCCGTCAAACCTTTGTCTTCATATTTTGTCTGTAGGCCTACAATGGGCATTTGCACACTGCACGATAACGACACGACACGATACCACAGAACACAAGGGCCACCGCACATATTATACAATTTCAAGTTGGCCGACTATCGTACAAACTGACTGTCGTACTAATTCTAATATTCTGTCACTTAATATTGAATGCACCCAAAATATTCTGCTTTCTTTTGGCCTTCGTTTTATTAGTGCCACAATAAAATCGTGCTCTTTACGCATTTTAACACGCACGTCGCTAGGCTAGCAACACCGTTACCAACTAAATCTAAAAGTCTGCGGCTTGCAGCAGCGTACACGATGAAGTTGTCCAATTAAATTGTGAAACTACGCAATTTAATTTGTACGATAGTCGGCCAACTTGAAATTGTATTATATGTGCGGTGGCCCTTATCTATTATGTGGTATCGTGTCGTGTCGTTACCGTCGCAGTGTGAAAACGCGCAATACCTCTTTCAAGGACTTTAAAAATCTATCATATCGGTAGAAAGAGACAGAATTATCTTACCTTCTTCGTCGCTCCCGATCATCTTATACCGGTCGTACCCACTGAGTTCCCTGTGTAGTCCTAGACCAAAGTCATCCTTCGTCCACTGTAGCTGACCTGCCTTCTTCTCTACACGGCAGGGAAGGGTCACTCGGGAACCCACTACTGCTGTCTGTAAGGGAAATATCATCATCATCATCGTCGTTATCATCATCATCATTATTAAGGTGACGCCGTGTTAAAGTAAAGAACCCTAAAAACCGTGTTGGATAAGTTTTTAGATTGCTTGTTTTGAGACGCCGGCCCGGCCGCGTGTTTACAAAGGCTATACATTTGAGTCACGAGCCAGACTCTAATGTCGGCACTACATATAGGCGAACGCGTTGGCCAACGCGTTGGCCAACGTGTCGGCCCAATGTGTAGAACAGGCGACTCGCGCGTTGGCGGTAGGTATTTAGACGTTGGCCGACACGTTTTGTCGGCACTACATATAGGCGAACGCGTTGGCCGACGCGTTGGCCAATGCGTTGGCTAACGCGTTCGCCTATTTGTAGTGCCGACATAATAGATGAGCTTTTGTTTATACATATTACTCGACAATACCTATTCTATATTCAGTAAAAAAATTGACTCAAGTGGATTAGCTTTTTGTCTTGATATTTTCGAAGAAAATGCACGGACAAAATCTAGTCGAGTAGAGGCTCACCGCCATATAATTATCTAATTGTTTATCGCGAACGTGCCATACTTAAGGTGGTTCGTTTCCCATACAAAAAAAAATGGTTGCCTGTAAAGTCGGTTTTACGGGCGAAGATTTTACGTGACAACGTGTGGGAGAGAGACGCAAGGCATTCGGCGGGCCTCTCTCTCGTTCGGTGACTCATCGTAACGTTACCGAGCGTTACACTTTTTCATAAGTGACTCCCAGCCGCAACCTAATTTAAGACGTTGTCACGTCAAAAAACAATCGAAATTAATTAGCTAATTTCATACTATTACTATTTTATTAGACTAGACGTGACAGTCACTTTTTATAAAAAAAAAATCAATCAATCAAAAAAATAAAAGTGTGACTGTGTGAAATAAAGTATTTTAAATATATTTCGCGGGAATGATATTGTAAAATAAATAGATGTGCATATAAATTTATGTAGTAATAGTATGAAATTAGCTAACTAATTCGATTGTTTTTTTGTATGGGAAACGAACCACCTTAAAGTATGGCACGTTCGCGATAAACAATTAGATATAATATAATGGCGGTGAGCCTCTACTCGACTAGGTTTTGTCCGTGCATTTTCTTCGAAAATATCAAGACAAAAAGCTAATCCACTTGAGTCAATTTTTTTACTGAGATAGAATAGGTATTGTCTAGTAATATGCATAAAGAAAATCTCATCTATTAGAGTCTGGCTTGTGACTCGAATGGTATAGCCTTTGTAAATACGCGGCCCGGCCCTCTCATAGTAAACAAGAAATGGTAAGGGCGTAAGCGACAAAATGGTTTTGTCGCGTAATTTAAAAACCATAAATATATTTCATATAAGCTATGGGCAAATTAAAGTGTATGCTTGAACCAATCTATGTAAAAATTTTGGAAACTTAAATCTCTCTCCTCTGTTGGCAAAATAAGAATTCTTTTTTTTTACAGAGGACTTTTTGATTGATTATTCTCTGTTATAAAAGTTAACCAATTATGTTATGCTACGGGTAATTCAAAGACAAAGACGTCATGATGAATACTGATAAACTTTAATTTCTTAGCTTTAGCCGTTGTGGAGAAAAATCGATATCGCTACAGCCAAATTATCAAGGCGTCGCCTTAAGCACCAATTCGCTTTAGAAAGGAAATAACTAAAATGCCATTAGATGACGCCCGCAACTTAACCGTACATTTTCCGGGATAAAAGTGTCCAATGCCCTTCCCCAGGACTCAAAGCATTTCCATGCCTTTCAGCAAAATCGGTTCAGCGGTTTGAGCGTGAAGAGGTTACAGACAGACATTCAGATAGACATAGTCACTTTCGCCGTATAAAATGCACTTGCACGGGCGTATGGTAAATTTAATCAATATCGGTCCAGTAGATTCGCTGCCCACGCAACTACCTACCTTTTTAAATAATAGCAAAGATAAACACTTAAAACATTAGCCAACGTTTTCAATTTAATACAGCAGTTTTCTAAGAATGCAATATTTCCTTTGCATTTCCTTGTAGTATTGTTGAATATGATTATTGGAGATTCAAAGAAGTCGTTATTGTGTGCTTGAAACGTTTTAGTCAGCTTACTTTATACGGAGAATATATCCATACTTCCATAATAAATTTTCATTGTTATTTTATCAATTTATCATTGCGAAAGTATTTTACTCCGTCTCTGTGTTACCTCTCAGGCCCAAACCACTAAACCGATTTCGCTCAAAATTAAGGAGATACTTCGAGTCCCGGGAAAAGACATTGGATACATTTCATCCCGGAAAAATATACGTTTCCCGTTCAAATTTTGGCGCAGCGAAGTTACAGTCATCTAGTGAGAAACATGCAGCCTAATTATGTCATAAACTTTTTTCGGTCGCAGTCATTTGAACCAAATATCGGAAAGTCACATTTAAGCTTAAAACATCCCCCACAAAAATAAAGCCACAAAAAGCCGTTTTACACAAAACAAACGTACTTTATTCACAGATTTATTTATAAACCAAATAAATTGCACACCCAAACTATATTTTCATGTCGTCTGAAATGACACATCTATACATTATTTATCTCAATGGCGCCTTGGGGGGAAGGGAGCGCAAAAGAATAATGCATTATATCCACCCTCTCAGAGTTACAAAGAAAATGGGCATAGATGGTAAAAGTATGGATAAAATTGATTTTTGTGTTAGCAACAGCTTAAAATACTAGCATTGCTTTCAACGTTTCTTTGTGACTTTTGACAAAATAAATAGATATAAATTAGACACATACTGATCGAATTGCGCTGTTATTTTTATTAGTTGATAATAGGTCATCGTATAATTATTATTTATTTTGTTATATTTTTTTAGCTTTAACATTTACCTACCCCTATACTAACAACTCTGCTTGTCTTTGACGCATTGACTTACTTTCACATGACAGGTCAAAGACAACCTTGAATAAAAGTGTACAGTTATTTTAACATCCATAAATCTACCAACAAATCTTTATTTCACATAAAGAATCACGGATAATGTAGGATAAATATCCTGAATATCAACGGTCATTTTATGTATGTTATGCGGAGTCAGATACTTCAAACAAATCTGAATATTTCATATCAATGTTGCCTTGCAGATAGATAATAATATTATTATCTTCGCATCGCGATGTTGTCATAAGTAATATTATTTTGTGTATTAATATTTGTGTAGGTAGCTTTTAAGAAAAGAATAATATCTTCAGAAATCTATACTAATATTGTAAGTACGAAAGTGTGTCTGTCTGTACGACTATCTATCTGTCTGTTTGTCTGTTACATCTTCACGCCCAAACGGCTGAATCAATTTTGCTGGGTACCTATGTAGATACTTTGAGTCCCGGGAAAGGACATCTGTTTTCGTCCGCGTTAGAGCCCTAACAGACGCCCCGATTTGGTCGGGCCGATTTGGTCGGCCCCGACCAAATCGGGGCGTCTGTTCCTACTAGTTCCTACTACAGACGCCCCGATTTGGTCGGGGCCGACCAAATCGGCCGAATCAATTTTGCTGGGTACCTATGTAGATACTTTGAGTCCCGGGAAAGGACATCTGTACTTCGTCCGCGTTAGAGCCCTAACAGACGCCCCAATTTGGTCGGGCCGATTTGGTCGGCCCCGACCAAATCGGGGCGTCTGTTCCTACTAGTTCCTACTACAGACGCCCCGATTTGGTCGGGGCCGACCAAATCGGCCCAACCAAATCGGGGCGTCTGTTAGGGCTTTAGCATAGTACAATAACGGAGATGGATAATTTTCTCCTTTTTTAAGGTCCCTAACTTAAAGGGTAAAAACAGGACCTGATCACAAAGATAAAATATCAGTCTTTCCGTGTATACATATCCAGGCTGTACCTCAAGAACCGCGCTCGTCCATCATCCCTTATTTTATCCCCAAATCTTTAATAATTTCAGTTCAATCAGTCGAAAGTCTAAGAAAATTTCTAAAAACTTTCAGACCCTATTTCAGCCCCTTAGGGGTGAAATTTATTAAATTCCTCTCTGAGGGGATGCCTACGTCATAGTTACTTTATGCATACACAGTCTCAGCCCGATCGGTTTCAGTCGGCCCGAATTTACAAAGTTTCATACAAACCTTCAACCCCAATTTCCACCCCCTTGGAGGTAAAATTTCCAAAAACGCATAAATATAATATATTCATTAAATTTTAATCAGTTTCCCAATAATAAAGTTTCATGTTTCTAACTTAAGAAATGATGGACTTTCATTCAAACTTTCAACCCCAAATTCACCCCCTTGGGGGTCGAATTTTCATAAACTCTTAAATACATATCCGTTCATTTTTAATCAGCAGTCCAAGTCCAAGTCGTAAGAAATGACAGACTTTCATTTAATTTTTTTTTCTATATTCTATTCTATTTTACCCCCATTGGTGGTGAATTTTCAAAAACGCTTATACACGTATCCAATAATTTTTCATTATTAGCCCAAAAATAAAGTTTCATGATTCTAACATGTTTCTTACTCAAGAAATAACAGACTTTAATTAACACTTTTAACCCCAATTTCACCCCTTTGGGGGTAGAACTTCCAAAAACGCTTAAATTACGTATTAAGCGTTTTAGGAAATTCATTTTTAATCAGTAATTAAAAAATAATGTTTCATGTTCCTAACTCAAGAAATGACGGACTTTCATTCAGAATTTAAACCCCTATTTCACCCCCTTCGGGGTAAAATTTTCAAAAGTCCTTCCTTACTTAATAAACCTACCTTAATAAACCAACCCTACTCACCAAATTTCATGGCTGTAATTTTAACAGTTTTTGCTCAGCGATGATGAATCAGTCAGTCAGTCAGGACATGTAATTTTATATCTATATAGAAGATAGTATAAAAATTTACGTAAACGTTATAAAAGTACCAGAAGAGTGTTACTATTAGTTTCAAGCCATAATATTAATACTTCGATCGTGGTTTCTTGGAAATCTATTGTTATTCAATTGTTGTTGCGATCACCGGTGCTCGGGGCTTGAAGGATTAAGGTTTGTTTTAAGATCCGTTTTCGTTTGTTAACATTCTCTGTTATTAATAGTATTATAATTATGATTATACATCCATTTCCTAATTATTCGTTTTCTAGATTTATCTGTTTGAAACTACATCAGTAAATTTTTTCTCTATTTTTTTAAATAATAAAAAAAAACTCATACCTGATCCTGCGGCTCCATCGCGAACTTCTGCTCTTGGAAGGCGTCCACACACACACACACAAACACACATGTCCGCAGGAGTAGGAACAGCGGTTGGACGCACCGACTAGTCAGTCTGCACTTATAACTCATCTTTGACTTATTTCTCACTCCCTCCTCGCGTTCTATTTTCGAACGGCATTATTTTTAAATAATCGATGTCCGGTCGCCGTTATCTGTAACAAAATGTCAGATTTTAACATACAAGAAAATGTAAAGAAGAAAATAGCGGGGCTCTAGAGTGCCCTAGACCTACAATAATATTGAACAATATTTTATTCAATAACTTATTTAACAAGTACGATTGAAAGGCGGGCGTACTAAGCGGGCGCGTTCAATATCAACCCTAGACGGTCAATAATATTTCACGTGATATTGCACAATAAAATTGATCCTCTAGGAGCCCGCTATGCGGGCCGCTAGAGAACAAAAGGCACAGTAAGTGTAAGTAGTACATAGTACTTACTACTTAATGTACTATCATAAAAGTCCAATATAATTAGGATTTTTGAAAATTTCACCCCTTTAAAAGGGAACAAAATTTTTATTTCAGAAACACTAGTTTATGTGGCAAAGCAGCTGCAAAACTCTACTAGAGACATAACCTAAACTACTTTTGTAGATACCTACATAAATAGCAAAAATTAAGGATTTAAGTAAATCATTCTATATAATAATTTATGTACAAATTCGGGGGTGAAAACTACCTTTCGTTGATGGGACCAGAAGTTCCAAACTAAATGTCGCCTAGGAATAATTTAAAAGTTTCCAATGGCCCCTTTTAAGAGTTACGACTTCGAAGTTTCTCCCCTCAGGAAAAGGAAACGCCTCGAGGAAGTGTGTCACTCAACGCTAAAACCACTGTACGTATTCGCTGGAAGTTAATGTCGAATGATGGGTAGAGTATTTTTGTTTTCGCTAATAATAACTAGCTGAGTTGTTAAGATAAATAGTGATTCTCAGACTTATTGATGGACACACAAAATTCATCCAAATTGGTACAGCCGTTTCGGAGTTTGGCTACAAACACTGCGACACGAGAATTTTATACATAATATAAACATATTATATTTTATACATGCCGAATTTCCGCGGCGGAAATTGGGCTGGATTCCGCCTGTAATTATTTTAAAACCGCCTTGTGCGATCAGATCCCCGATCAGATCTCCGTCGCGTATCATCGAAGCGTGTCAAAATGATACGCGTATCATGATACGCCCCGATCGCTATTAACCGCGTATCTAATACATGCCGTATTAAATACTCGCATGATCGGCAGAATGATCTAATAGGCAAATGATACAAATGAACCGTTACGGTGCGTCCACATTTGTATCATTTGCGCGATCAGATCTCCGATCAGATCTCCGTCGCGATCATCGCGCCGTATCAAGTATGCGTGTCATAGTGTGGACGCCTATTAGATCATTCTGCCGATCATGTGTGTATTTGATACGGCATGTACGAGTATTAGACACGCGGTTAATAGCGATCGGGGCGTATCATGATACGCGTATCATTTTGACACGCTTCGATTATACGCGACGGAGATCTGATCGGGGATCTGATCGCACAAATGATACAAATGTGGACGCACCGTTACATTGTATGCGTTTGACATTGCTGACGTAATCATGCCGAATTTCCGCCACGGAACTTCGGCATGGTGTGTTCAGACACAAGACTAGATCAAAGATGTTGCAAATATACATAATATATTGCAACAATGCAATTTTATGGAATAAAGTTTAAAGTAAAAGTTAGTTGAAACCTCCGTGAAAACCGTATATTTTTCCGGACACAATTATACTTTGCCCGGGACTCAAAGTACCTCCATACTTTTCACTTTTTAACGCCTCCGTGGTCTAGTGGTAAAGAGCGCGGCTCTTGATTCGGAGGTCGTGGGTTCGATTCCCGCGTTGGAAACATGTTACTTCCAAGTTTGGTTAGGACAATGCAGGCTGATCACCTGATTGTCTGATAAGTAAGATGATCCATGCGTCGGATGGGCATGTAAAAAGTTGGTCCTGCGCCTGATCTCTCGCCAGTCGTGTCGGTCTGCCGTCCCACTGGGTTGTGAGAGTAAAGGAATAGAGAGTGCTCTTGTGTACTGCGCACACACTTGGGCACTATAAAATTACTCCTGCGTAGCTGGCCTGGTTTCAATGAAACCGGCCACCGTCACCGAAACCGGTGTGGGAGCTATTATACTTTTCAGCAATATCGGTTCAGCGGTTTGGGCGTGATGAGTTAACAGATAGACGTACACACACTTTCGCATTTTAATTATTAGTATGTATGGATCACATACAAAGTAATAATGTTACTTTAAGCCCAGCAATAAGCATATTTTAATACACTTTTAACATCCCGAAACAGCAAAGGAGGTTATCAAAGAAAGCTGCATAAATCTGCTTTACATATTTTTAATTTAAAATCCCTCTTTCAAATAGTTTCTTTTCCGCTTAAAAATTTTGTAAAAAGCCTTTGAACAAGTTTTCACAAGACGGAGCATTATATAATTCGCTAAAGGTCTGTTCATGTTGCGACGTGTCAATGCAATAATTGCATTTTTACCACCCAAACAAAGGGGTGTTATAAGTTTATGGTGTCTGTCTGTGTGTAATGTGTGTGCCAAATCCAAACGGATTAATCGATTTTGATCTTGTTTTTTTGGGTTCCAAGAAGGGTAAAAGCAGGAATCTATTACTATGACTTCGTTGTCTGTCCGTCGCGCTGCCCGTACCTCGCTACGCCCATGGTTAGATTCCAGGGACGTGCCGTCAATTAAGTAGATTTTTATGAGTAAATATATTTTAAAAAATGCACACCCTTATAAAAACACTTTGTAGTCTGTCCGTCTGTCAACTGTGAGAAACAGAATTTGACTACCACAATTGAAAATGTAATAAATATTAGGTTTTATTTCTATTAATGATATTGGTGTGATGTTGAGTTATTTCGCCACCGCACGCATAATTGTAGGTTCACGGAAACAAAATGTTTGCCACTCACTTACAAGGCATAACTCGCGTACTTTCCACCTAATATCACAGCCAAATTCATCTCAACAAGCAACAGTTTCATCACAATCGGCACAGCCACATTACGCATTAAATAAAAAAACTTTTTCAAGTTTACACATACTTCAAAACGAGTAACAGTGCCACAAAAATCGTCACTGCCACATTTACAAATCAAAATTACTTTTTCTCACTATCGCAATTTACATTAAACTAAACAAGTAACATTTTACCAAAATCGTTACAGCTTTCCATCAAAAATCAAGCCAACAACTCGAAACACACCACACATTCCAACATTCTACTCACTACTGACAGTGGCTGTGTATTTTTAACTCACCCCTGTCTGGTCTAAACTAAGAACAAATTCCCCTAAATAGCCAACTAAAATCATTACCCCTTCTAAAGATAATCTTAAAACACATTCATTCGGGAATCACACATTTTTCGGGATAAAAACTATCATAATATTATGTTCTGTAATAGTCCAAGTAAATCCATATCGAGTTTCATCGAAATGAGTTCAGCGGCTTCTGTACATAAAGACTGACAGACACACGTTCAACGTAACCTCATCAAAATCAGTACAGCGCACTCTACTTACAATCCTAATCTTATATTTGCAAAAGTTCCCTCTTCAGTTTCTTAAATTACTGTTAAACCGATTTTGAGTTTTGGACCCACAAATATGTACGGTTGCTGTTGCGTCTTTAACCTTTTCTCAAAAAACGTGATTTTGAGAAAAATTGCTGGTCTAATGGCAGAATTTATATTAAAAACCAGCCAAGTGCGTGTCGGGCCACGCGCAATATAGGGTTCCGTAGTAACGCTAGTTTTTGACAATTTTTTTATTGGCAATGAACGTATATTTATAACGTGTTTTACACTACTAACAACATCATCTCAGTTACTTTCAAAGGAATTTGAACGAAAAGTTCCATTTATGATTTATACTTCGCCGAATATATTTTTTTTAGTTGATCGACTATTACTCAATAACTTATGAAGTCTTCTTAACCGTGATAGTTTTCCTTTTAAATTCAGCATATTTCCTACTCGCCTAAATTGTATAAACTTGCATAGGATGTAGCGTAGCTACTCATACCTAATATATATAACTAGCTGTCCCGGCAAACGTTGCTTTGCCATAATATAAAGTACCTATTTCGCCCATATTACTTTTTTAAAGTGACTAAATAAGTATGTTACCATAGCAACGTCTATCGCTATCCCGTCGACCAAACAATGGTCGTCCTCAGTCTCGAGTTGTAATAACTAATAATTTACTATTATTTATCCAACAAATGCACTTATCAACATATAAAGTACCCAGTAGCTGATTCTCAGACCTACTGAATATGCATATAAAATTTGGTAAAAATCAGTAAAGCCGTATCGGAGGAATTCGTGGAATTATCATAATTATTGACAGCTGTTCTTGTAATCAAGAATTCAATTTCAAATCGATACTTAGTGCGCCATCTATCGATTAATAAGTATAACTAATTAAAAAGACACTTAATGATTTTACCGTAAATTTGTATGGGAGCCCCTCTTAAATAAAAAGTTTATTTAATTTTTATTATTTATTACTAAAGTTGAAATACAATTGAGTATTTTCTGAAATTTCCAAAAACCTTACTGTTACCTTTATGAAGATAGAGCAAAAAAAGCAAAAAAATCGTGTTTGTTGTACCAGACCCGCCATTTCTAAATTATTTTATTTTAATAGGACTATTCTATTTTATAGCGACAACAAAAATACATAATTTGTGAAAAATTCAACTATCTAGCTATTGCGGTTCTCGAGATCCAGCCTGGTGACAGACAGACAGCGAAGTCTTAACACTTTGTTAATATAATATGGTAGAATAGTTTTAACGTGACCTGAAAAGAAAAAAACCTTAAATAAAGAAATGAAATCCCACCAAAACATTAAATGTAAAAGGAGCCAAGCAAAATATTGCATAGCTATGCAATACTTGCGTCGTAAAAAGTTTTCAGATCACATTCAAGCCAAGCCTTCAACTTATTTTGTAATTGAAATCAACATTCAGTGAATGTATCAATAGTTTTCTTTATTTTTAAATTATTATAGTGGCTTGGCAATGAGCACTAGAGAAATAATCAGCGACTTATTGGATTTATATCTGCCTGCCTGCATCGACCAGATGCGTCGTTACGATAAACTAAAAAACACTTTACGCTTGCCGTCTGTGTAAGTATGAACTCCTCCAAATATGCAGTATTATATTTGTTTCTTAATAATTATGTGCTCATTGCCGAGCCACTATAATTATTTTAAAATAAAGAAAACTATTGATATATTCACTGAATGTTGATTTCAATTACAAAATAAGTTGAAGGCTTGGCTTGAATGTGATCTGAAAACTTTTTACGACAGAAGTATTGCATAGCTATGCAATATTTTGCTTGGCTCCTTTTACATTTAATGTTTAGGTGGTATTAAATTTTCCCGAGCTTCAACTATCCCCATTTAAATTTTTATCCAAATCGGTTTAACGATTTGTGCCTAAAGCAGTAATCCAGATCTACTGATAGACAAATAGACACACTTTCACAATTCTTATAATAATATTAGCTTAGATTATTCACCAAAGCCATCCTAATATTCCACTGCTAAACATTTATTTTCCGAAACTGTGCAGTAATTTTATTTCACCTAAAAACTCCCAAGTTATAAAGATAATAATTAATTAGTACCCAAATATAGCATTAAAAAATAAAATGCATTTTATCAGTAGCGCGTCACAGATTGCGTTTACCGGTTTTAATCAAATTTTTCGGTAAAAACACACTAATTAAGACTGCAACAGGAATTTTGCTCCGATTTAAAAATGTCCACCATTAATTTTGTTTTATCTCAATTAAGTATCGAATGACAAGAATTAAAAATGCAAAAGTCTTTTTGCTGGTAATAAAAAACGGTAAAACCTTTTTTGTGATGTTGGGTAAAAAAGTCAACCAAAAACTAAGTTTAAGATCCCGCCGTAAGTTAAACATTTTTTGGACCTCTGGTAAACTCACTTACTCGGCGAACCACAGCGCAAGCACTGTTTCACGCCGATTTTCTGTGAGTCCATGGTATTTCTCCAATCAAGCCGGCCCATTCACGCCGAAGCTTGTCTCTCCCACGGTAAAAATGTAGAATTCACGCGGATAACGAATTCGAGCGCCATTTAATTAATCTTGTTATTGTTTATTTTCTTACTCATCTGATTATTAATTATTATTAATTATCAATCTATCTTTATCTAACATCTTAAGTAGCTTATAGGCGACCGTTACATCAGATAAATATTTCCGCTACCTATTAGGAGGCAAGTTCTTTAAATAACATATTGATTGTACCGGCACGTCATGTTGTAACATGGCGGTGCCACGTCATTCTTGTTTATGGATTTTTTCCGCCGCTTTGGGCTTTCCTTTTTGTAATATGCCTTTATCACCTTAAGGGTTCCGTACCCGAAGTGTAAAACGGGACCTCATTACTAAGACTTTGCTGACAGTCCGTCTGTCCATAACAAAAAACCTTTGCGGGATCAGCAATATACAGTAATATATTACATTCACTCCAATCCATTGCGCTGAAACGTGTTTATCGTGCGGGAATCGTACATTTTTGTCAATAAAATCTATACTACGTTCATTCCCGTCTCTCAAAATATCTGCTTAACAATATATTTCAGTAAAATAGGTTCAGTAGCCGCAAATCAATAAGGTTGTGCAGGAATCGATCATTTTTCGCAATAAAAGTTACTTCTAATTACTAGGTATGTCCTTTCCCGTGTCTCTAAGTATCTAAATACCTTAATCGGTTCAGCCGTTTAAGCGTAAAGAACAGACAGACACACTCTCGCATTAATAATAATAATAACTCCCACACCGGTTTCGGTGACGGTGGCCGATTTCATTGAAACCAAGGCCAGTTACGCAGGAGTAATTTTATAGTGCCCAAGTGTGTGCGCAGTACACAAAATCACTCTCTATTCCTTTGCTCTCATAACCCAGTGGGACGGCAGACCGACACGACTGGCGAGAGATCAGGCGCAGGATTGACTTTTCACATGCCCATCCGACGCATGGATCATCTTAATTGTCAGACAATTAGGTGATCAGCCTTTTTTTATGAAATAAGGGGGCAAACGAGCAAACGGGTCGCCTGAGGGAAAGCAACTACCGTCGCCCATGGACACTCGCGACATCAGAAGAGCTGCAGGTGCGTTGCCGGCCTTTTAAGAGGGAATACGCTCTTTTCTTGAAGGTTTGCAGGTCGTACAGGTCCGGAAATACTGCTGGTGACAGTTCGTTCCAGAGTTACATTGTCCTAGCCAAACTTGGAAATAGAACCAACGACCTCCGAGTCAAGAGCCGAGCTCAAACCACTGGATCACGGAGGCATTGGTTTGGTTGGTTGGAATTGCATTTATGATATTAGTATATTTATAGAACAAGTATAAAATAAAACAATTTCCTGTAATCGCGCCAGAGTATTGTTATACTTTTACAACCCTCATATTATCCGGTAGTAAATTTTTACGGCTGTCTGTCCGATCTGATATTTGTATACGCCATCTTGCTACCGCCATGTTAGAATTTGCTATAATCAAAGTATATTCCGCCGTCTTGAAACCGCCATGTTAGAAATTGGCGTAATCGAAGTACATTCCACATTTCAAAGCTATTTGTATACGCCATCTTGCAAGCGCCATGTTAGAATTTGGTATAATCAAAGTAAATTCCGCCGTCTTGAAACCGCCATGTTAGAATTTGGCTTAATCGAAGTACTATCAGAGAAGTTGATTCCTATGCAGATCGGGGGCCTACGTAGTTTGGTTGCGTTACGTCAAACCCAGCCGACAGATCACAATTAACATTGAATTGACACATTCGACCAAATAACGTTGAACTATCAACTGCATAGGAATCAATTTCCTCGATGGTACATTCCGCATTTCTAGCTATTTGTATACGCCATCTTGCAACCGCCATGTTAGAATTTGGTATAATCAAAGTAAATTCTACCATCTTGAAACCGCGAGGTAAGGATTTGGCGTTATCGAAGTACATTCCGCATTTCGGCGTAATAGCTATACTCATGTATATTTCGCCATCCTAAAACTGCCATGTTGGCGTAGCATTTTATGCAATAAGCTAGCACAGCTCAAAAAGATTCAGACAAATATACATATTTGCAATTTGTGGATGTCTGTCTGTCTTGTTCTTGTCTTTTTGGGATTTTGATCTAACTTTTTGGTTTGAAGAATAATTTTTACTATAATTCATCATTAATTTCTTTACTGGTTAGCAACATAAAATTGTAATTTTATTTCAACTCTCTTTTTCTGTATCTATACATCTCTACATCCTACTAATATTATAAAGACGTAAGTTTGTTTGTATGTATGGATATTTGTTACACTTTCACGCAAAAACTACTAAATGGATTTTAATGAAACTTTACAATAATATAGCTTATACGAGGGGCGTTCAACGTATTCTCGGTATCAGGGTGATTAAGTAATTATGACGGTACTTTAAATGTCTCATTAGGTAATGACATTATTTGAGGCTATAAGTACAAAAATTCAAACATTTATCTCCACTAGTTATTTAGAAATTTCAAGTTTAAAGCAAGAATGACTGACGCGACAACGTTGACGGAAAATCGAGCACCGCGCAGTGATTTAAATTCCTTACAAAGTAGGGAAAAACTCAAAAAGAGATCGACGAGGAATTCTTAGCAGGTTAACAAGACTCTGCTAACTGCTTCTTCATCATCTACAGTTCAAAAGTGGTCAAGTGAGTTTAAAAGAGGTAGGGAAAGCATTGAAGACGACCCCCGTGTGGGCGGACCGGTGAGAGCCACTACAGAAGAAACCTTAAAGAAAAATACCAAAAAAGGTCAGGGTGTAACCACGTCATATGTGAATAAATTTTCATAAGCAATCATAGAAAAAAGACGCGGGAAATTGAGCGCAGGGGTGTTGGTTCTTCACGACAATGCACCGGTCCACACAGCGCGAGTTGCCAAGGCTGCTGTGCAACAATGTGGGTTTGAAGAACTCAACCATCCTCCCTACAGTCCAGACCTGGCCCCTAGCAATTATTTTTTGTTTCCAAATTTAAAAAAAAAATATTCCTAGAAAGCGTTTTTCCGACGACGAAGAGCTCAAGGCGCATTTTTCGGACAAGTATAAGAGGATATCCAAAACTTAATTTATAGAACTAATAAGTGTATTGAGCTTCTGGGTGACTACAGAGAAAAATATAATTATTTCAGAATTTTCCGCCTTTTCCTTCACACCTATACCGAGAATACATTGAACGCCCCTCGTACATCGGAATAACACATAGGCTACAATTTTAACCGACTTTCAAAATGGAAGAGTTATATTAGTTATTTATATTTCTACGATCTCTATGTTTACCAAGTTCCAAAACTATCCGAATTCCTTATAGCAATCAAACTAACTTTTTCCCTTACCAAAAGCTATAAATAAAACAATCTAATTATGTCATCGCAATATACACTTTATTCTACTAAGTTAAGGTTTATTTTTGTATACAATTGAAGTGTTCTAAATTTAAACACATTTGGGTCCGGAAGCGGTGTACATTCCATATTTAAAACCCTAATGCCTCTCACTGATTGACGAAATCAAGTTAAAATGTCTTTAAAAATATAATCAAAATTGGTCGATATTCAATACTTGATACTTTTTATCCAACTGAAAAGACAAGGGATATGTTTTTGCAGTAAAAACTTCTTTAGTGGTATTGTGCACTTTTTCTGGGATTGGTAAGAAAAAATGCATCAGCACACGCGACCTGATCGAAACTACGTAAGAACGAGTGTCTGCTCTGCTGATTCGTTTACATTAATTCTGCCGGCACTCTCGGAGTGCAAAAAATTACCATTTTAAACAGCTCAACCTTTGTAATTACTATAGATGATAATTTATTTTGATTTAGAAATATTTTGCCACAAAAATTCCCGGGACTCAAAGTATCTCCATTTGGTACATGCCAAATTTCAACAAAATCAGTTCCGCGGTTTGGGCCTGAATAGGTCACAGACAGGCAGATACACTTTCGCATTTATAATATTAGTATGGATTTCATCTAAATCGATTCAACCGTTTTATCGTAAAGAGCTAACAGATTGTATACACATCCATAGTAAGTATTCGAAAGGATAGTAAAACCTAGTTTACGATTTCGAAATAAGTTAAGTTACTTTTCAATTCTACCTCCATACAAATCGTAGGTTTTATTCCTTCGGTTTCATAGAACTCTCGGAGTTATAAATCGACAAGTTTTTTCTTTTATTAATCTCTCTGAGAACGGATGTATAGAAAGTCGGCATCCGGCAAGCTGCATTCCAATTCGCACTTTACCACAAAGCGGTAAGGTATAAATTGCATCGCATTGCAAAATGTTGCCAGCTCAAGAATTTAAAATAATTACCATTTTGTTCCGATGAAATATTAATCCAGTGTTGGGTTTTACACTAGCGAATTCGCCAATTTATTTATCCGATTGTGTTTTGTGAGTTGTGTTTTTCGAGCTTCTGTTTTATTTGTGTGTTCGAAGGAACGACGCCCGCAACTCAAAACTTATTTTTACCGTAACCAAAATCGTGCTTTTTTTCGGGATATAAAGTATCCTACTTTATTTTTCGGGACACAAAGTCACTGCATACCAAATTTCAGCAAAATTTGTTAAGCTGTTTCGGCGTGAAGAAGTAACAGAGAGATGCCCACTTTCGCATTAATAATATTAGAATGGGTAGTTTTATTACATTTTGCTAATTTGTGTTATTATGTGGATGAGTATTGTTTACTATTTGAAGTCAAATTCACTCAATTTATTAAAAAAAAAACAATTAATCGAAACCCTTAAAATTGATTAAAAAATATCGACAATCGAAAAAAAAGCAATCGATTGTTCGATTAATCGATTTCGATGTTACAACACTACTCTCCAACCTACGTTTTTTCCTTGGTTTTTCGATCAGCATGAGAATCTGACGCGAATTTTACAGTTTTTACCCATCCCACAAAAGTGCTCAACGCCGCTAAAGAAGATTTCACTTCAAAAAAATTATGAAAGTTTTATGAAAGACTTCTATGAAAAGTGTGGCCCTCCCCGCTGCGCTCCTTCTCAATGTGTACGTAGTTTATCGACGCAAAAAGAAGTGCCTATAATCGTATCAGCCTGGCGCAACAAACCGATTTTTTTAAAACAGCGGATGTCAAAATCAGTTCAAAAAGCAAAGCACAAAAATCTTATTTCCAATCTCATTGACTCAAAAAATCTCCCCAAAAGGTGGGAAAATCGCGCAATTAAAAAAACCTGTCAACAAACCCCAATATTGGTATTCGGGGTTACCGGCATAATCGGATCGGGGTTTCAATTTATTTTCTTTGCGCGTTCGAGGAGGGCTTAAAAATAACGATTCGGCAAAATTGTTTCTTGATTCAAAAATAAATTGAATAATTCGGATTCGATTTGCAACACAAATTGGTATATTTGGATTCCATTTCTACTGTGTCTACATAATTAACTGACTTATAAAAAAGGAGGAAAAAAATGCTTTTAAAAATGAGTTAAAATATTATTATTTATCATTTTAAAATAATTTAAGAGATATATTGTGTATCTATCAATCTGTAATATTCCATAATCTGATAATCTGATATTAAAAATGTGTATGTCTGTATGTTGCCTCTTTTTCTGATATTTGGTACGAAGATACTTTGAGTCCCTGCAAAGGACAAAAGGTAATTTCTCCCCGAAAAAATGTACGAACGAAGTTGCGGGCGTTACCTAGTTACCTATAAAGGCTAAAATTATATTAATGAAATGTTTTAATAACACAGAATTTTATCAACATCAAAATATATATTTAGTACAATGTATTTTCAGCTTGAAATCAATAATATCACATCAGTTTCTTCAAAAGACATTTTAATCTTCACAAGTCTACAGAATTAATATTCCTTTGATCAAATTAATCTTAAATTATTTGCTAATTATATACTGCTATTAATAGTATAGGTACCTGGCAGCGTCGCTTGTAGCTCAAAATGAGTAAAGCCATAATTTAATAAAACCGGCCAAGTGCGTGTCGGGCTACGCGCAATATAGGGTTCCGTAGTACCGCAAGTTTTTGATAATTTTTATGGTCAACGAACGTACATTTAAAGCGTGTTTTACACTACTAACAACATCATCTCAGTTACTTTCAAAGAAATTTGAACGAAAAGTTCCTTTATACTTCGCCGAATACATTTTTTTTAGTTAATTGACTATTACTCAATAACTTATGAAGTCTTCTTAGCCGTGATAGTTTTCCTTCTAAATTCAGCACATTTCCTACTTCCGTGATTTTTTTCATATTTCCAGAACCAACCGTTTAGCTGGTAGAAGGGGGGGACACTGGACTCTAACGATTTTTTCCACTTTAAAACTTAATATTTCACAAACGGATCCCTAAATCGGAAAATGATCTATGAATACTCGCTATATTTTTAAAAAACCTATTCAACAACACCCCACACGATGGGGTGGGCTCGAAAAAAAATATTCATCCCCGCTTGATGTGTAGGGGAGGTACCATAAAAAATATATTTTTTTACGATTTCATGTACCATTTTGTTGCCATCATTAATATGTGTATTCATGCTAAATTACAGCTTTGTAGGTCCTATAGTCTCTGAGTAAAACCGCGGACATACAGACAGACGGACAGACGACGGACAGACCGAAACTATAAGGGTTCCTTGTTGACTACGGAACCCTAAAAATGCATGGTTTTCTATGATAAAAAATTGGGTAACTCGATACACTATAAACCTACTGATATTAATATAATTTAGTACCTGGTAGATACTTCAAAAAGTAAAATTAATAACTCAAAATGCACGTTTTCCTGGGATAGAATTACTTTAAATTCCTCGATATACAAATTTTAAGGAAATATTTGCAACCGTTGCCAAATAACCCATAGCATTTAAATACTATATTTAAGACCAGATGACACTTTAAGCTTTTTAGCACTTTTCTCCTGCTATTAAACCTTCCCTGCAGTAGCCCTAGCATGGCCACCAGTAGAAATGCGACAGTATAGACAAAACTGGGGACATAAACTTAAGGTGCCGTTCCGATCTTTTTCGTTCCGAAAAATTCAATTAAAATGCCACATAATGAGTAATGACAGACTAATAATAGTCTTAAAAAATCAAATAATATCCTTCTTTATGAATTATGACTTAAACTATAATAGTCTGTCATAAAGTGGCATTAGAATTTTTGTCGGTCGCGATTAACCGCGGTAAAGATCGGAACGGCACCTTAAGTTTATGTCTACAGTTTGTCTATACTTTCGCATTTCTACTGGTGGCCATGCTAGGGCTACTGGAATCATCTACGAACATTTCAAGACTAAAATTAGCCACATCCGTCCAGCAGTTCTCGAGTTTTATCGAGACTAATAAAATGTAAAATTGATTTTATACAGATTATATTATCAAGTTTTATATTCTTATAATAGGCATTATAAAGGTCTACTTAAAATAAAATTTTACACTTAAAACCATGATTTACATACAAAATATCTTCTCTATCTTGTTCTAGATAAGTAGCTGTAAATGATTATCAAAATTATAGATCATTTACTATACAGGGTGTCAAAAGACCGCTTCCGATAACTTTGGGGTATTATTATACTACATTTTCTGATTACAAAAATGTATTTTTTTTTTTATTTTTTTTTTCAAAAAAAAAAAATTTTTTATTATATTTTTTATAATAAATAACCTTTAGACAAAACGATAAACCATTTACAAAAAATATTTAAAATATTTTTTTTACTTTTATTTTTTTTATCCCGATACGTAATCTAGAAGACGCGAGTCATTGATATCAACTGTAGCGCGCTTAATAACATAAGGTCGTAAACGACCATACTGTACGGTCGCGGCAGTTTTCAACCTTATGCTCTTTCCAACCTATCAAGAGCCATGACATTCAACTCTCTCAAGTAACTCAGAACTTTGACCTATGATCTCTTACCTAGGCTAATTTAATCCTTCGATCGCGGATTCTTGGAAATGCTATTGCAATCTAGAGTTGTCTCGTATGGGCCTTAATGGGTTAAAACTTTAATCCTAACTCATGTACAAAACTGTAAGTAACTTTCTGAGCATGAGTAACAACTTATTTATCGATTAGTTAAAAAGTAATTCGTAAGGAACAAAATCGATATTGTGTGATATACGGATGCACCGTCTTCCGCAATCTCAGGAGTCAGGCTTTCTATCGAAATTACAGACAATGCATGAAAACATTCGTAAGTAACTCTATGATACGTGTAAAATGTTAAATTCTTAAAGTGTTCTTATTTCTCTAGACTCTATGCATTTTGTAAGTATTCTTTAGCACTAAGCAATAATTCCACCAACAACAACACGTTTCTTACACGAAATCTAACACAACACAAAGTTTAAACAAAAAAATAATAACACATTTTCCGTGTTATGCAGAACGATGATTGTGGATGGACAGCACCTAGATCTGCAATTATCGCTTTTTATCTACTACAGACGATACAGTAAGAAAAAACTAGCAATTAATTACTTACGTGAAAAATGTTGAATTCAGATTTTTGAATGTGCTCTCTATGCATTTTGAAAATAGTCCATATTATCACCAATCAATAACACCACCAATAACAGCACATCTCTTTTTACACGATATCTTACACGAGTCACGACACGTCTTAGTTTTTTAACGCAAACAAATAAGAAATACCTAATAGTTAATTAATTTACATTTTACACATTTAGTTATCACAATAATACGTTTTAAAAAGATCGTAATACGCTTATTAATTAAACATAACTCCACGGACAACCTTCAACCTCAAGATGCAAATAGGAACTAAAGTCTAATTATGCGAAAATCGTCTTTAAAAACATGTATCGTCTTTCGGTAAATTCAAAGACACCGACGCGACGGCCAGACCGATTGGCGGCAACTTCAATAGACGCCGCCACACGTGCCGCGCTCTTTGAGCTTACCGCTCGCGCGCCGCCATCAACAATAATTATACCGACACAATTTGCCGACATTAAGGCTCGTTTCCACTATTATTAGTGCAGGTGCGAGTGTTAAGTAGGTATTATGGAGGCACTTCACATGGCTATTTGTATTTGCGTATTTGATGTATTCGCCAAACAATCACCATGTGTAGACGGTATGTATGTTTGACAAAGTATTGGCATTATTTGCCTATTTGACAAATATGACCAATACCAAATACACGTATCCGTACCTTTGTCGGTTTTTGACGCACATAAAAAGAGTCAAATAGGCAAGTAAACAAAATCAAGTAAAAGTTTGGTATTTGACGTCCATGTGTGGAAGGCCGTATTTGCCTTTATTTGCTTGTTTTTTTTTTAATTTTGCCAAATGCAACAAATAGCCAATAGCAAATACAAATAGCTATGTGAAGGGCCTCCATTAGAGTTAAGTGATTAGCACAAAACACGTGTGGACAGCAACTGATTAGTGCGAGTGATTAGTAAACAGCCAACATGAAGATGCGTCTTTGTGTGCCTGTTTATGTTTGCCACTGTTCGGTTTCGATGTCGTTTTTATGCAAGCTTTTGTTTGCCAAGCATATGGACGGGCCATATTATTATGCTTGGCAACCAATGGCAAACAGCAAACTACAATTTTCCTGTTTGAGTTCGGCACTATTTGGCAAACATGCTTCATATGGATGGGTGGTCATAATTATGTGTTTGCTTGTTCCTGTTTGTGTTCGGCACTGTTTGGCGCTGGTGTCGGGTATTTTATTTGAATTTTGGCAGTCGCAGGTCGCTTGCAGCAAGGATCGGAAAGCCACCTTAACATTCGCCAAGCCTGTTTGATGGCAATGTTGGGACTTTGTCAGTCTTGTTTGATATGTGTAGCGGACACAAAGCGTACTCCAGTCTCCAAGTGAATGGAAACTTCATGACTGTTTACGAAACAGCCTATAATTAATTAATACAAAAATGACACCAACAACGAACAATGGCAAACACGAACAGGCAAATACATGATAACGGGGTTTTAAGCCCCGTCCATATTATGTTTAGCAAACAGCAAACACCCACATGTAGTTGGGTGTTCGTATGTGTTTGTCTGTTCTTGTTTGTGTTCGCCACTGTTCGGCGTTGGTGTCAATTTTCCTTCACAACTCAATGGCTGTTGATCAATGTTTCCATACGCTTGGTAAACATTCAGTGTTGCGCACTGTTTGGTGTTTGTGACATACACCAAGCGTGTGGACGGGGCTTTAGGCTGCGTTTCCACTGAAGCGGAGCGGAGCTTAGCGGTGACGAATTGACCAATCACCATGCTCGAAATCTTCGCTGTCATTCAATTGATTGGTGAATTCTAGCTTCGCTTTGCTTCAGTGGAAACACAGCCTTAGAGTTTAGACCATCGAGCTGTGGCGTGGCCTACGGCAGCGGCCTGCACGACGCACTATGACGGCGTGGCGCCGAGCTACTAACGAATTATTATTAAATTATGTCTAAAAAATGTACCCATATGCAGTGTCGGCCAAAAGTGACGGCAAGGTGTCGACATTGCGACAGATTTGCGCGGCAAAACATCAAAGAGATGTTTTGCCGCTTGTGGCATGGTCGCTCTAATTATTAGTGTTGTGACCTATAAAAACTAAAATTATGTAGTTTAGTTCTAGGTAGTCAATATTACAGTAACCTACATAAATAATTTTTAATGTATAACATTAAATAATAATAATGGACTACCTACTACTCAATAGTACCATAAAGTTACGATTGTAATTTGTAGACTGAGTAGGTATGTAACTTTTTTCTTATTGAAACCCAAATAAGAGAAATACGTAAGGAAATTCTACATTGGTTACTTTAGCTGTTAGCTTTAAGTTTCATTTCAAAATTTCGCAGTAAAGTAGAAAATTACTTTTCACTTATTACGACAGTCGACACCTAATTTAGCTGTCAAAATTATTTTCCTTCGACAACTCATTGGGCGAGGATCTTAGTAAAATTTAACAAGAAGAGGTTTGAATTAGGATGTTTTTTATACTTAATGTTTTTAGTTTATTTTTTAAGGAAATTTTTAATTCAAATAATAATTAATATTTGTGGTAATAATAATAATCGAGTCGTTTTTTGAGTACATGCTAATAAATACAATATGCAAAACAAATAGCGATTTGTCGATAAAAAAATATCGATACTTAAAATGCACTGGGGGACGTCCTTATTGTTTTACATGAATTTTATTATTTTTTTCAATTATGTTCAGTTGGCTGTAAACTTGCGTTTCCGAGTGACGTTTCGCCAATTTTGATCATAATTTTAATTACCGTACTTCTCAGTTTTTCTTTGTTTATTTTGACTTTTTCGTTAGTTATAAGTGATTTTCTTTTTTTTCTTTTCGTAATTAGTGTTAATTGTTTCGTTTACTATTGACTATTTTTCTTTGTGTTTTGTGTTTTTTTTTTATTTTAAAATGCCTTTGCCGTATGTGTACACCGCGCGCGAATACGGCATGATGCTTATGTGTTTGGGAGAAGCATCAGGAAATGCCGCAGAGGCTTTGCGGATTTACCGAAGGCGATATCCTCATGCCCGACATCCTTCCGACTCTCGTATTATCACACAGGCATACCAGCGTGTGTTGGAAAATAGGCCTATTGCGCCTTCTGCTTCTGGCGGTGGGCGGCAGCTGGATGTGCGTGTCGAGGAGCAAGTTTTGGATGTTTTACACCGTGACCCACGGTTGGGAACTCGTAGTGCAGCCAAAAGATTGAGACGTCGTCACGGTCGGCGAGTTGCATCGCATGCAACCATACACAAAATTTTAAGACGGAACAGAATGCGTCCCTACAAAGTCCACCGAGTGCAAGCGCTACTTCCGGTGGACCGTGTCCGACGCACGGATTATTGCAGATGGCTGCTCCAACGGGAAGAAGCGTCTCCCGGGTTCATCCAAAATGTCCTTTGGACGGATGAGTCCACGTTTACGAGGAACGGAATGTGGAACAGGAGGAATGCCCACATTTGGTCTGTTGAAAACCCTCGGGCATGCCAAGAAACTGGCCACCAAACACGTTGGTCAGTTAACGTGTGGGGTGGCATCTACAAAAATTTGATATTGGGGCCAGTATTTTTGCCTGCAAGGATGACTGGTGCGTCATATTTAGATTTTTTAAACGGTGACTTCACCGAAGAACTGGATGAGCACATTTCCGTTAATGACCTTCCGAGAATGTGGTTCCAGCACGATGGCGCACCTCCACACGTCACGCGGCCTGTCCGTCAATGGCTGAGAGAAAATTTTGGGGATCGCTGGATTGGACGTTTGGGTCCCCAAGCCTGGCCACCACGATCCCCGGACTTAACTCCGTTGGACTTTTTTCTCTGGGGCTACGTGAAGGAGCGGGTTTACAACCGGGCGTGCGACAGTGCCGAGGAAATGAAGCGGCGAATTAGACAAGTATTTAGTGACCTTAGGGAACTTTGTAGTGCCGACAGAACATTCGGTTTTCGTTTGCACGAAGACACGAAGAGGCGTGCAGAACTGTGTCTCGAGTTGCAAGGGGCGCAGTTTGAACCGCATCTCGTAAGACCACGAGTGCAAAGAAACTGATAAGGTCAGTGACAAATATCTTTCTATTCTACAATAATTATTGATATTAGTAAATTTAATTTTTTAAATTATCATTTTGCTGTTCACATGTTTGTGAACATGTACAGTTTATCAAGTATTTTTTTCATAGATCGGTATAACTGTGTATGAATAATTAGTACAAGCTGAACCTGATGTGAATTTTGATTTTCTTTTTCTTTTTTTTTAGCCGAAAGTAAAAACTTATTGTTGATTAAAACCTAAGAAATGTTACCTACCTACTTAAAAAATAATTGTAATTTAATAATCATTACAATATTGGTGGTTTATTCACTACCTACGGGGGGGGGGGGGGGGGGGGGCTCCACTGGCGCGCGATACTATCGAACATTTACGTCAACATTATACATTGCGTGTTGAAAATTTTGACTATTTAAAAAACTGTCGATTTAAAGAAAATTTCTTGCACCAATGGATATATCTCATACCCTTTAATAACCCCACGAAGTTATCGGAAGCGGTCTTTTGACACCCTGTATAGCTATATGTCGTAGAAACTTAAAACCATAATAACAATAAAATTTATTATTATTTTATATCTAAAGTATATAAATCGTAAAATCTCAAGTCGCCTATCTTTATTGCATTTAAACATAATCCTATCTAACATTTGAATAAGTATAGTTGAGAAAATTATTTTACTACATAACGCCCGCAACTCCGTCGCGCCAAAATTCGTTTATCGCGCGGGAACCGTATATTTTTCAGGATAAAAAGTATCCTATGTCCTTTCCCGGGACTCAAAGTATCTCCATACCAAACAAGAGCAAAGTCATCAAAGTTTGGATGTGAAGAGATAACAGACATACAGACAGGCAGCCATACTTTCGCATTTATAATTATATTAGTATGGATTATTTTCTAATTTGAGATTTCCGAAAAAAGTTTATTACTTCCAAACATACTTTCGTAACATAATATTTATAACTTTCGAAATTACTGTCATGACTCAAAAGTCCAAATTTGTTTACAATCCGCATTACAAAGATTCAAGAGCTTCAAGTCATGTACTATAAAACTTGCAATAAAATACCCCATGAGTCCATGACTCATGAGTGGCTCTCAAAAATTAAAGCGAATTAATTTTGATGAACTCATTAACCCTTAAATGTAGTCATGAAAAAAAAGTAACGTATTTGTAGTCATGGGTCCAGTGGACCCATGGATTTATAAAATAAAAATTAAGTGTTACCTATTATAGTTCCAATTTTAGGCTAGAAGAATATTATCAAAATATTAATTTAGTAATTTCTAAAGTAAATGCAAAAAGTCTTGTGAGATTTTTAAGATTTTTATAGACACTTTAATAATTGTAAAATATAGTTTTCCAGGGTTCCTAAACTAGAAAAGATTGAAGAAATATTTTTGGTGTCGCGATCATGACAAAGGCTTTTTTTACATACTGTTTCGACATTTAAAGCTTACACTTTAAATTGTATTTAACTTTGAGAGCCACTGGTTTTCGGTACACATTATAACTTTTATGATTTATTTGCGTTTGCATTTTACATCAAATGCACAAAGTGTGCTCACTGCTCGGTTGCTCACTCACTACGCAAACTGTGAAAGATCAAAATATGCATGAGTAAACATTTATTTTTAGGGTTCCGTCGTAATTGTAAAGAACTTTTCTTCTGACGTTTTATCCGACCGCTTGTCTTCACTCCTACTTTATTCAGTGATTGTAAAGTATAAACTATAATCAGAATTTTATACAAACGTTGTAATTTTATGAAGCTTTATGCCTAGATCCACTGTTTGAACTTTAGGCCTTTACAGAGTGTAACAAAACAAAGTCTGAATGTCAAAAGTTAATACTTAAGGGTGTGTATAAAGGCTCCATTCCACCGCGGCGCACGCTGTGCACGGATTTATTTCTTTAACTTGAGTCAATTCGTGCGTGGCGTGCGTAGCGTGCGTAGCGTTGACTGTGATGTTTTATTTTGTATCGACTATCGGTAAATTCGTGACGCTGGATCTCTTGCCCACTTGCCCACACAAATCACAAACATTTGGTCTTTCAGCGCTGCAACTTTCACACTTAACTCAATATTAAGGACACATACACAACTTAGTATAATCACTAATTTTTTTTACAACCTGTAGATAAGATTTTGGTTCTTTACATATTATTATCATCGTCTATACTCTATTTAATGCCAAGGGGATTGACAGGATAAGTATTATTTATCTTTATCCGGAAAAAGTACCTAATCAGCCCAAATAAAAGAGGATAAATGTACAGAAAATTTCAAAAAATGTCAAAGGTAAAGGGTAAATAAACATGTACATAACACTCGGCCAATAAGACCCCACTTTCATCTTTCAACCCTAAAAAGCCACGGATGTCAGAATTGACCCATCCTAAAAGAATTTCCGTACACACTTTGATCAATTTAAAGGGTTTGTCTTATTTGAATAGCTTTGGTATTTCGCCGTTTGCTTTATTTAAACATTTTGCGTAGGTAGTACTAGGTACAGTTCTTAGGGTTCCGTACCCAAAGGGTACAAACGGAATACATATCGTTATAGAACTTGTAGAGCAAAAATACGCCAAAAATTAAGTTTTTTTATAGGAATATTATTTTATTTAAATATTATTAATAATTATTAAAGTACACAAATAATTAAGGTATTTGTGAAAATTTTAAGTGCCTACCTGTTGCCATTATTGTTACCGAGTAAAAAAGGCCAAAAAATCACGTTTGTTATAATATGGGAGCCCTCCTCAAATATTAATTTTATTTTGATATTTGGTATAATTGTTGTTATAGCGGCAACAGATATGTAACATACACAATCTGTGAAAATTTCTGAAGTCTTGTTAAAGCGGTTCTTGAGATACACCCTTGAGACAGACAGACGGACAGACAACGAAGTCTTAGTTTAAATAATCCATACTAATATTATAAATGCGAAAATGTTTCTATCTGCCTGTCTCTTAAGCCGGCTGTACACTCTCGCCGAGACACAGCGAGGCAGCCCGAGTGCGAGAGTGTAAATGGGTGCGCTCGCCTCGTCTCGCGTGTCTCGGACCCTCTCGGTCCGTTGTCGGTATTTTGCGCCCGAGACAAAGGGTCTCGCGAGGAAAACGAGCGCACTACTGTACACTCTCGCGTCTTTCAGTGCTAGCCCCGCCGTTGGACAGTGTAGAACAGAAAAATAACAATAATAAACGACATTATCAGTCATTATCTGTGAGAAATAAAATTAATTATGATTATAAATCTTTGGATTACAATGATATCTTTCGATGCATGGTGAATGGTGAATGGTCGTTTTCGTCCATCTTGTCTGAGTTCTTAACTGCGATTGAACCAAGCGAGAATGTACATGATCGCACTCGGGTAAGGGGCTCTCGCACGAGACTCTCGCCCGAGAGCTCTCGGCGAGAGTGTACATCGGGCATTACATCTTCACGATCAAACCCGCCGAACGAGCAAACACGGAAAATGTAGGGATCCCGCGCGGTAAACAAATTTTGGTGCAACGGAGTTGCGAGCGTCAAATACATACTAATTATAAATGCGAAAGTGTGTCTGTCTGTCTACCTGTCTGTCTGTTACGTCTTCATGTCCAAACCGCTGAACCGATTTCGCAGAAATTTGGTATGGTGATACTTTGAGTCCCGGGAAAGGACATGGGAGATATTTTGTATCCCGAAAAAATGTACGGGTATAAACAAATTTTGGCGCAGCGGAGTTGCAGGCGTCAACTAATTTATAAAGCTAAGACCACTATATCGTAACATTTTGAAACCTACATGAAAACTATTAAAGTAAGTATTATACAAAACGCACTAAAATAATTTAAAAAAAGCTTTAATACCAATAAACGTAAGTATGTTTAATCCACACTACCAAATTGGTAACGCTGTGGTATTATGGGTCATAATGACCACTACGGTAATATAATTCACAATACAAAAGAGCTGACAGGTTAATTTCAGTTTACGACTTTAACATAATATCGATACGTTAAAAAAACTTATTAATAGTGGTCAAATAAAATTACATATTTATGTTTAATATACTTAATAAAAACATATAACATTAATGTAAGCTTGCGACGTTAGATTAAAATTATTTGAATAGTTTAAGATTGTTGTAGACCAATATTTTGTTCCAATGGAATAAATTAATTATTTTTTAATCCCTACTTAATTAATTTTAGATGAAAATAGATTAAATAGATATAGGTACTGTCATTAAAATGACATAGGAAGCTGATCTCTTTAGCAGACAATAGTTAAAGGTCCATAGTATATGGATTCCATACTAATAATAATAATAATCAAGACATATAAATGCAAAATTGTGTCTGTCTGTATATTACCGCTTTATGCTGAATACACTAAAACAATTGTGATGAAGTTTGGTTCGGCGAAACATGGCGGTAGCGGTCATTGACTCCCTGTCAAAACTTGTCATTTTCCATATAAACCGCGGTCGACAATGAAGTGTCAGATGTTGTCAATCGCGTCTTTGTATAGTTTTTGACAGGGAGTCAATGACCGCTACCGCCATGTTTCGCCGAGTACAGTATAGAAATGACATAAGGCATGCATGGAGACAATTTATTCAAATAGACGCGGACGCAGTCATTATCAGTGTAGGTACAGTGCACACTGCACAGATTGTCTTCCTACCGCAAGCGTAACCCGCTTGGTGACGCCTACTATCGTAATATTTTAATGTCGCCATAGTTTCAAAACCAAACGTCCAATTTTAATCATTCACAGACCAAATTTTATCTGCATAAACTGTACTTAGTGATGAAATAATTTATTTTGATAAGGATTAATGGCATGAGTAAAATAAACGCGTTTAAATGTTGTCCAAAAAAATTCAAGATTTTTAAATAAAAATATGGTTATTGTGCCTCACTCGACATAGATAAGTATAGTTTGTCGCGGACTTTTTTGTAGATATTTATAAGATCTACAACACTTAGAACATTTTATGGTTCTATTTTTTATAGTTTCAGCAGCGTACGCAAAATAAGTAACTTTTCTGGTTGATTTTTTCACCTGGCGTCCGAAAAACCCAAACATCTTACGAAACCCTATTTTTTCCAAAATAAAATTTAGCCTATGTTCAGCACAAATAATGTAGGATTTGCTTGGAGTAGTTTAAATAAATCCAAAATCCTCAAACTTGTATCTATAAGGATTCAAAAGTTCTGTTGGGTACCTTCAGAACCAGGGTATATCCTAGGGGCAAAATCTTACTTTTTGGTAGTATATGACTGAAATTCTTCAGAAAAAATTGAAATCACCATATGTTCCCATATAAGTGTCAAGGAGTCCCCTCGATTCCTCATGGATCCCATCATCAGATCACCACTTTTGTGAACATGGTACCAACTTCGGATTCAACCCTGTACAACAACAAAAGAATCTTAAAAATGTTATGTGCATGTATGCGAAGTTATGGTTGAACATAATATATATATATATATAAACAGACGAACGTATAACCTCCTCCTTTTTGGAAGTCGGTTAAAAAGAGAAATTATGCTCTACATAACTATGTAAATATGAAACATATAATATGTTGAACTGATAACTAAAACGTCGATAATTAATGACGTTATTAAGGTAGGTGGTTATCGAATGACTACCAGTTAAAAAGTGGTACTCAACCTTTTTTTACACGGGCCACAAACACGTTTTATTCTGGGCGTCGCGGGTCGCAACCAAAATTTTAAGTGAAAATAAGTTCTTTAAAAGTAGCGATTGGCAAAATTTACACGACTTTCATGACCACCTATTTTGTCCGTGGGGGTGAAATTAATAAAGGTTCAACGCGGGTCACTGAAAAAGTCTCGGCCGGCTGCACGCGGCCCGCGGGAAGCAGGTTGGGGATAGCTGAGTTAAACGTTACAGTTAAATCCAATGAATATTAAGTTAAACCAATAGCTCGAAGTTGAAAGGTTTATCTTTAACTGGAATTAATATCCTCTAGTAACATGATTCTAATTGTATAAAATTAGTACATGACTTTAAAACAAAGAGGGACATAAAATTACCTTTTGTAAGTTTTATAATTGTTATAAGCGACTAGATGACGTGAACTCCGTTTCACCAAAATTCGCTAGCCTTACCTTTTACCGGATCAAAATTAAGCAAATTTAAGCAAAATCGGTTCAGCGGTTTGGGCGTAAAAAGATAACAGACAGACGAAATGGAGTTTCGGGCATCATTTACACGTCATATAATTAACTAGATGCGCCAAAATTCGTTTAACCGTACATTTTTCCGGGATAAAAGTATCCTATATTTTTCTCGGGTCCCTAACTATCTCAATGCAAAATTTCAGCAAAATCGGTTCAGCGGTTTGAGCGTAAAGAGGTAACAGACAGACAGACAGACACACTTTCGCATTTATAATATTAGTATGGATATTGTTATGTGAGTATGTGCGTTTATATCCTACAAAGGACTTAGCGTAAAAACTAGGCCTTTACATCCGTAGTGGATGATTTTTACAGTATTTTCCAGAGCGAAGTAACCACTCCTCAAATACTGTAGTGCCGGGGACAGGATTTTTAAATTCTTTACGTCTGGGACCAACTATGTGCGGTTCTCCTCACGATGTTTTCCTTTACCGTACGAGCGTCCGTATTATGTACTTGAGATCAGAAAATGTCTCATTGGTACACGCCTCCACCCGGGATCAAACCTGCACCCTCTACGAGTGCGAACCAAAGGTCTACCCAATAGGCCACGGACGCCCTACTTAGCGTAAACAGAAGATAAAATTGTATGCGGGCGACCACAACAAAAGGGTTTGTCCTTGAAGACTGTTTGTGGTTATTATGGTATTGTACCATTAGAATAATAATAATATCTATGGACGCTTCACACCACTTCAGTCTGGCCCCATGCTAAGTACCTGAAGGACTTATGTTACTGGTACCAGACAACGGAAATATATTTAATACTTTATTATATTATACATAGTATATCTAAGATTTTTATTATTTCATACACATATTTAATACACATCCAAGACCCAGGAACATAGAGTTTTTTTTTTGCGTCGGCGGGATTTGAACCCGCGGCCCCCGCCATGCGCTCCCAACGCGCCACGAACTGAGCCACAGAGGTCGTCAGAATACTTTGAAGGTACTCCGTAGTAGCCTTATTTAATCGCGCGGGAACCGTACATTTTCCGGGATGAAAAGTATCCTATGTCCTTCACTGGAACTCAAAATATACCGAATTTCAGAAAAATCGGTTCAGAGTTGTTACCACTATACACTGTTCACTTTAGCATTAGTAAGAATTGGTTAACGGTATACATAACAATATGTACTTTATATTCTATACATAATATAAATAGCAGAAGGTTGAGTGAATAGCGCACAGGCCTTTTATTAAAACTTTCAAAGCAAGAATCTAAAAATTAAGATGGGAACATCCAGAATAAAATATATTTTTAAAATTTCACCCCCAAGGTGGTAAAAATAGGCGACCAAAGGTTTTAAGCCAAGTATAATCTTGCGGGCAAAGGCGCAAGAAAAGACGAAATACGGCCTAAAATATCACCCATCATTAATTCTGAAAATACTGTCTCGAATTTGGTGTTTTATTTGTCATTAATTGGATGTGCGCGTCATAGCTCACTGACCTCTAGTAATTTGGGCCGAAAAAGCCTTAATCAATACTGATGACACTTTTTTCCCCACTTCCGTCAAAACCGTGGCGAATGTTTAGCTTTCTTGGGTTAATCGTCAAGGTCTTTTTGACACCTGAGCGCGTTTCGTGTAACTCAAAATAAGGTGGGTTTTTAGGGTTAATTATATTTGTTGAGAGTACATAATATTTTTATTTTGTCGATAAAAATTGTAACTAAGTAAGTCTGTATGTTTGTTACTTCTTCACGTCTAAACGGCTCAAACGATTTGGAGGATATTTGGTACAGAGATACTTTGAGTCCTGGGTAGGGACATGGATACTTTTGATCCCGGAAAAATGTACGGTTTCGCGCAAAGACGAATTGCGGGTGTCATTATAATAAAAAAATCCTAAAAAAATAGTTCTCTTAAAATCATCTTGTAAATTTATTCGCATAAAAATCTATAATATTATACAGAATTTCGCCGACACCGACATAATTTATTTATTTATAATAGCACATATCGGGGGTCATTGACCGACCACAGAACCAGTAACGTCAGACAGGTCCTACGATTTTATGCGGCGAGCACCGTGAGAACCCGACAACCAGAGATATAAAGAAAGTGACAGATGTGGTATTATTTTACTGATTTTTTTGGGGTACCAACCAGGTACCATATACAACTTAGATATCCACACTTTTACTTATTAACTATTCTATACTTATTATAAAACAAAGTCACTTTTTTTCCCCTCATGTCCCTTTGTTCCCTTTAATCTTTAAAACTAAGCAACGGATTTTGATGATTCTTTCAGTGTTAGCTATAGCCCAATTATCGAGGAAGGTTATAGGCTATATTTTATCATGCTAAGATTAATAAAAGCGAAGAAATAGAGGAAAATGTGGAAAAAACGGGGAAAATTATTTAAAAGGGCTAACTTGAACGCGCTAATCTCCGGGACTACTGGTCCGATTTGAAAAATTATTTCAGTGTTAGATAGCCCATTTATTGAGGAAGGCTATAGGCTATATTTTATATAGCAGAATGTGGAAAAAACGGGGGAAATTATTTGAAACTACTGGAGCAATTTTTATGTTATTTGGCACATATGTATAAGAAGTAGACCACAATATGAAGGATCGTAATAGGCTATCGATTTTAATCATTTTTTCAGAGGCTACATATTTTATACCCGTGCGACGCCGGGGCGGGTCGCTAGTAATATTATAAATGTGTTTGTCTGTTTACTATCTCTTCACGCCCAAACCGCAGACGGCAGAACCGATTTTGCTGTTTGGTTTAAATATATTTTAAGTCCCGGAAAAGGACTTAAGATAGATTTAACCCGGAAAAATGTATAGTTCTCGCGCGATGAACAAATTTAGGCGCAACGGAGTTCCTAAGTCCTCTAGTTAATACTATAACCTCCTCCAATTTCAAGTTCAGTTAAAAATAAAAAGCCACATCTATCACTTACGCACATCTACATGATATACCATCATTGACATCTAAGAAGAACCAATATTGGGATTATAACATTAATCTTGAGTTATACACAGGGTCGTTCGTCCACCGACAAACATTCAAAGGAAATGCCACTTTATGATCTAGGAAATAGGTTTTATTTTGCTTTACGCCACTACAAAGCAGCGGCGACATGGATCGCTAGACCAATGAAGTTAGAAAAACCAGGAATCGTTGACAAGTTATCCTTTTTAAATTGGAGGATAAGTTTAATGACTAATGCTGCCTATAATACGCCAGGTACGTACGGTTTTGCTCGATAGTTTTATTCCAAATCGTGTAATAATCACTTTGTGGACCGCAAAACTGACAGCTCGAAGGCTCGCATCGAGCCAACTTGATGGAAATAACAATGTATCGATTTATAGTAAAACCATCGAGCAATGCTGAATGTGTGGACGAAAGCCCGAGCCGCGGGTTTTGCTCGACGTTATTGCTTGATCGAGGAAAACCGTATGTGAGTACATAGCATTTTACGTTGGCCAATGATAGACTAATACGAACGTGTAAAGTGTCTTTATCTTGACAAATTTTATAAAAACATATGGAAAACTAGTAAAACAACTACTAAAAAACGTAACGGCCAAAAATCGTTTATCGCGCGGGAACCGTACATTTTTCCGGGTTAAAAAGTATGTCGTTTTCCGTAGCTCAAAGTATAAGATCCATACCAAATTTCAGCAAAATTGGTTCAGCGGTTTGGGCGTGAAGTGGTAACAAACAGACAAACTTTCGCATTTATAATTTTAGTACGGATTCTGTCTGTCTGTTGGCTGTTGCGCTTGGCTGATCCTATTTAGATGAAATCTCGAAATATTTTGAGAAACGGGAAAGGATGTAGAATTTTTGTTGTGATTTTCTTTTAAACGAGTATCGAAGCTACGTCCTCCGTGTCACGTTTTAAACCACTGAACCACGGGGGCAATAAGCAATTAACATACTAATTGTATATTGACGTATGTGTTACCTCCCGCTGTTACAAATCAATCAGAAGCTAAAACTCTATTAAAATATGCTTAGTAAAAAATGTGTATGGTATAGACTTAATATTAGAGTATAGACTATAGAGTACTTTTTAATATTGATTGAAATACTTTTGATTATAAATTACAAATTCATTCTTGAGAATGAATATAATATATTATATTAATACATACTAATATTATAAGTGCTAATGTCTGTCTGTCACCTCTTCACGCTCAAACCGCTGAATCGATTTTGCTGAAATTTGGTATGGACAGGCATTGAGATCCTGGGAAGGACATAGGATACTTTTTATCCTGTAAAGATGTACGGTTCCTAGTACGGTACGCAAGCGCAAGTGAAAAAAAAGTTGCTCTTTCAGAGCTGCTACTTTCACAGCGAACTCGACCTATATAATATACAGGACTCATAGTACTTACATACTCTAAACTCTAATGTATTATCATTTATCACGTATTTTTGTTACACCCTGTAATATTCCATTCCATGGCCGTAATCGAACCCGCGACCACAAGTCAGCCACTGAATAGGTTCGAGATAGTTAATCAGAATGTAGAACAAAATAAATCGTCGCAATATATCAAGAAGATCCCATAACTTATACGAATACATTTATATGTTTTTTATTCAAAACATAATTTATACGTCAATTTCTAAGCAACGGATGTGATCCATAAAATATATCAGATTAGTGTTTTGTTTATCTTAAGTTGATATATTATTTGGAATATTGTAGCGTAGATGTAAGAAATATAGTGACAAAGTCAAAAAACTTAAGAAGATAATATAGACAAGACTACTTCTGCGTGTTATCCATACTAATATTTTAAATGCGAAAATGTGTCTGTCTGTCACCTCTTCACGCTCAAACCGCTGAACCGATTTTGCTGAAACTTTGCACGGATATACTTTGAGTCCCGGGAAAGGACGTTGGTTCCTTTTTATCCCGCAAAAATGTACGGTTCCTGCGCAATTAACGAATTCTGGCGCAACGGAGTTCCCGGTAGTAGGTACAAGAAATAAATAAAAATTCTTTCGGCGCTTCCACTTTCACAGTAAACTAACCTGTAACCCCTAAAGTATTATCCTTTTTATTTTGTTACACCTTCTATAAATAGACCGTCAAAATCATGAGCTTTTTTACCCTACTCGGATAAAAAACGCTCAAAAATTCAAAACAACTGTCACTGATCCACATTCGAACTAGACAAATGACTTCTAAAACCGGTCGCCTGGCGCCTAAACTTTCGAATAACTGTTACCTAATTAATATTTAAATGTTTATTTGGAGCTATCAGCAAGGTCCAATTGAATTTAATTAATTAAAAATAGTTTTGTATGTATGTAAGGCAATCAATCTTATAAACCTCTGTGGCTCAGTGGTAAGCGCGTTGGCTTGTGCAAGCCGGGGGTCGCGGGTTCGAATCCCGCCGACGGAACAAAAAGTTTTCAAAGTTCCTGGGTCTGGATGTGTATTAAATATGTGTATGATATAATAAAAATCTTAAATATATGTATAGTATAAAAGTATTAAATATATTTCCGTTGTCTGGTACCTGTAATACAAGTCCTTTAGGTACTTAGCACGGGGCCAGACTGACGTGGTGTGGAGCGTCCATAGATATTATTATTATTATTAAACCAGTCATGTGATACGGTGAGAAATATTTCGTTAGAAGTCATTGTCAAAAATTATGAAGTAACGAGATGACGCCCGCAACTCGAACCGTACATTTTTCCGGGATCAAAAGTATCCTATGTCCTTTCCCGGGACTCAAAGTATCTCCATACCAAATTTCAGCAAAATCGGTTCACACACTTTCGCATTTATAATATTAGTATGGACCTCTCTGCGTTATTTACGACCTCGGAAAAATTTCGTAACGGCTGAAATTATTTCCCTTTTAATTTCTGTTTTGTTGTTCGCAGATAATTGTGTTTGTTGGGAGATTTGTTTGCGAAAGTTTAGTTATACCCTGGATGCGTTAGGGTCAGTTCACAACGGTTCGCGATTTTCGAATTCGGTTAAAAAAGTATGGTTTGGTATATGTCTGTGTGATTTTTAACTAATGCTCCTCAAACTGAGATTCAAAGTATGTATAATGAATCCATACTTAATAATATAATAAATGCGACAAGGACAGTATGTATGTCTGTCTGTTACCTTTTAACACCCAAACCGCTGAACCGATTATGCTGAAATTAATTGGTAAGGAGATACTTTGAGTCCTGGTGGCTGGTCCATGGTCATGGGATACTTTTCAGCTGTTTCATCAAGGAATTTAGGCTGCAACAAGCCGCGCGGCTCGTTTTAGTATAGAATAAGGCCGTCCCCCGAGCAAACGACCTTGGCCATACATTTGCCGCGTTGCCGAGATCGCGCCAAAACCCTATTATTTTTACTTATCTTAGTTCAAAATTGTCCTAAAAAAAATTTAAAACGGCGAATATGTAGTTTATGATATTGTCGATCTATTGGCGTGAGTTTCAAATAAAAGTAATTTGTAAATCCTAAGGAGATGCTGAATGTATGCTTGAATTTTAACAAATTGGTATTACTTTGGAAGCTGATATCATGAGTATGAGAAACAAAAATAGAAAATTTAAAACGACAAAAGGAATGTTGATATACTGAAGATTATTGCTGTATTTTTATTATAACTTTGTAGCTTTCAGATTATGAGTTTATAAGGTTTTAAATACGGTCAATTACGGAATCTCCGGACGGAACGCCCTGAAGGCAGCCTAAGAGAAAACCGTACATTTTCCCGCAAATAAGTACCTACCTACCCTATATAACTGTGTCAAATTACATTAAAATCGGTCCAGCGGTTATTGAGATAACGCATTCAAATAAACAAACACTTCAGCTTTATAACATTAGTTTAGATTTAAATTCTCTACATAATCCTCTCAAAAGATAATATTATAATATTATGTTATATGAAAGAGTTACTTTACCCACAAGATGAAAAGACCCACAAAAAAGAAAATTACATCTAAAAAGAGCCATGCGTAAAATTACATCAGGGCAAGGACCTAGGTTTTCAATATCTAGACAGCCTAGGCAAGCTACTTTTCCAGACCCCAGAGACATAGGCTATTAAAATACGTGCGACAAAGATGGCTATTAGTGCGAGAGAGAAAGATATACCAATTTATATCAAGTTGACGTTGTCTGATTGCGTTTTTTGTTGAAGAAAATTCTTGATAGTTATTGGAATTGAAATCATTTTTGCGTAGGTGTTTATTTTTAACCGACTTCCAAAAAACGAGGACGTTATATGTTCGGCTGTGGATATTTTTTTGTTTATTTTTTTTTTTTTTTTTGACGTGACAACGTCTTAAATTAGGTTGCGGCTGGGAGTCACTTATGAAAAAGTGTAACGCTCGGTAACGTTACGATGAGTCACCGAACGAGAGAGAGGCCCGCCGAATGCCTTGCGTCTCTCTCCCACACGTTGTCACGTAAAATCTTCGCCCGTAAAACCGACTTTACAGGCAACCATTTTTTTTTTTTTGTATGTTCAACGATTACTCCGCCGTTTGTGAACCGAATTTCGAAATTTTTGCTTTGTTGTATTTGGTTTTACTCCAATTTGGTACCATGTTCACAAAGTGGTGACCTGATGATGGGATCCAGGAGTAATCGAGGGAACTCCTCGAAATTTATATGGAAACATATGGTGATTTTGGTTTTATGTGAAGTGTACTAAGAATAAGCTACCAAAAAGTCAAATATTGGGTCAAAGTATACCATGGTTTCGAAGATGCTGAGAGAACTCCTGACTCCTCATAGATACACGTTTGGGAGTTTCGGCGTTGTTTTAAGAACAGAAAGCATATGCTACTATGCAACTCATATTCATCATCATAATCATCATCATCATCATCATCATCATCATCATCATCATCATCATCGTCTTCATCATTACCACGTCGTGTTAAGGTCACCAATGTCTCATGGCACAGAATAGATAATAGTACAAGGCATAGGTGTGGATATACTAATAATAATAATAATTTTATACTGTATAACAACACTTTGTTTAAATATACACGGCGTTCAGCGCCGCGGAGGCGACGGTATCGCCTCCGCGGATCACGGATATGGCGGAAGATCGAATATACTTTACTACTTTATATACCGATCGAATACTTTACTAACTACTTTATAAAATTTTAGTAGACAAAATATAGAATTAAAATAAAGTTATTTTAAAAAGAGCATTTAAACAAAACAAGGTCAATAAGTGTCTTTTTAATTAGTTATACTTATTAATCGATAGATGGCGCACTAAGTATCGATTTGAATGGATTTGAAATTGAATTCTTGATTACAAGAACAGCTGTCAATAATTATGATAATATTATATTATATTACTAGCTGTCCCGGCAAACGTTGTTTTGCCATATAAATAATTTTTGGTATGAAAAATAGAATATGTTGGCCGATTCTCAGACCAATATCCTCACAATATGCTCACATAATTTCATGAGAATCGGTCAAGCCGTTTCCGAGGAGTATGGCAACGAAAACTGTTACACGAGAATTTTATATATTAGATGAGTAGCTACGCTACATCCTATGCAAGTTTATACAGTTTTTTATCTGATAGATCCTTCGATCGTGGAAAAACGAGACACAATAGCCTTTCTATTGTTATCGCAATTGTCGGTGACCGCTTGGGGTTTGAAGTATTAAAATTGTTAAATTACTTAGCACAATATGTTCACTTCACTGATAATATATTATTTTGTGAGTGTGAACTGTGACTCTTAACAAATTGTAATAAGATACGTAAAATATACGCGAAGGTTTACCTACCAGTGTAACTAAAAAGAGTGAAATTATTATTATTTTTAACAAAAAATTAAAACCGACTTCCAAGGTAAAAACAATATTAACATTAATATGAACTAAAAAGTATTAAATAATTTTTGCTATCTAATAGTGCCTTTTTCCGAATTCGGCTAAACCTCAACTATTTCTGTACTCAATCTTCATAATTTTGAAGTCGGTGCCAGTTCCAAAAGTTTCAGAGGACTGAAGATTCAGCTATCTGGTACCGACTTCAAAATAATGAAGATTGAGTACAGAAATAGTTGAGATTTAGCCGAATTCGGAAAAAGGCACTATTAGATAGCAAAAATTATTTAATACTTTTTAGTTCATATTAATGTTAATATTGTTTTTACCTTGGAAGTCGGTTTTAATTTTTTGTTAAAAATAATAATAATGTAAGCAACTTTTATCCGACTGCGCAAGGAGGGTTATGTTTCTTGAATCCATACTATGAGTTTGTCAGTTTGTCTGAGTCTATGTCACCTTCTCATGAGTTTGTCAGTGTATGTCACGTTCTCATACTTAAACTTGATTCTAGTTCTAGGTTAGGTTCTAGTAACTAGAATCTTTGGTATGGTGGTACTGTAAGACTCGGGAAAAGATTGATAGTTTTAGCAAATAAAACATGTACGGTTTCTAGGCAATAAAGGAGTTATAATCTTCGACCTCCAACTAGATGGGACGACGATCTCCGTTCACTTGCGGGTCCATGTTGGATGCGATTAGCAGGAGATCGGTCATCTTGGCGTTCATTGAGAGGCATGTCCAGCAGTAGACGAAATATACACACACCGGCAAAATTAGCGGAACATAAGTAAAAAGGGCCACAACTTGAATTCAAGTGGGTCGGGCTGTGTGAAATCCTTTTTTATAGTTTCTAAGCTCATTTAAAAAATAAAATATTGAACAAAACTGGCAAGTTGACAGATTTTTATTGCAATTATGCCCTACTAAGTGTTTTTCGATGATTGACGTTGTAAGTGTTTCTGATAAGAATGGCGTTTTTAGCGGGGTGCAAGGCATGCCAGCTCATTTGATTGTTTGGTTTTTGGAAGAACACATTGCTTAGATACAAAATTAGTGGATTTTACAGCATCTACGACAGCTAGAGCTGTAACCACGATAGAGAAAGGTCACACCTACCGTTCGGTCAGTCAGGCCTTAGGTGTGTCGGCTTTCGTGGTCCATCGTAAATTTCAACGCTACAGAGAGACTGGATCTTACGTTCGGAGACGAGAACAAGGCATATATCGGGTGGCAAAGGTTCAGGATAACCGTTTTGTAAGGGTACAAGCCTTAAGAAATCGACCTTAAACTGCTTTGCAGAGATGAAACCTATAGGAACAGGTCCGAGATGTACCTGTAAGTGATTGTACAGTAAGAAGAAGACTCAAAGAAGTTAAATTAAACTCAAAGGTGCCAGCAAGGGCACCAAAACTTGAGACAGGGCACCAAAGAGCCAGGTTAAGATTTGCGCGTGAACATCAAAATTTGACAAGTGAGTGAAATCGTGTGCTGTACAGTGATGGGAGCAAATTCTGTGTAAATTTTATTGACAGGCGATAAAGAATGTGGATAAATCATAAGGAACGCTATAGACCATCAAACTTAACGGAAACAGTGGTATATCATGCAGGCTTCGTAATGGTTTGGGGTTGCATATGATTTGGAGCCCGCACAGAGCTGATGATTGTTAATGATGGTACTTTGACAGTACAGGGCAATAGCACAGACATCCTAGAACTGCATGTTGTGCCTTTTACACAGTTTTAGGTAGTAACTTCAATATTTTGCGCGTTCATAGAGTAAAAAAATCGGGCATTATGACCTAAATGATGCTAGCGTAGCCCAGGTGGAGAGGTCAGCACGGTCTACGGATGTGGATCCGATTGAGAACGTGTGGCACATCAATGGGTGAACGGTACGAATTAAAACTCCAGCTCCAAAATGTGTTCAGGAGCTCGAGTTGGCGCTACTGGAGGAGTAGAAGAATATCCCACAGGAAATGATTGACAATCAAAATGCAAGCATGTAATGGCGTATCCAGACTCTCTTCAGATCCATAGAAGGCATTACACGCTGTTAACATGGCATTTCTTAAGTGAAAATGAAGAATTTAACTTAAAAACTTACTACTGAAATTTCAAAGATTTTTCTTAATTTTAGATTTTTGCAGATTTTTTTAATTTTACACGTTTTTATGCCCTAAATTTATATAAGTTTTATTTTTTAATCATCAATTATTAAATAAATAAATAAATATATAGAAAACAGCGATTAATTTTCAAAAAAAATAAAATTTTATTATGTTCCGCTAATTTTGCCGGTGTGTATATAAGCTGATATGATGATGGTGAATCTTCGATATGCTCACGGGCCTAAATGGTATATTAATTTGTTATTTATGCTACATGTCTAACTTAAAAATTAAACTGCCTAAAATGACAATAAAGTAAAATATAAGATTGCAAGTTAATGCAACATTTTAAAGCTAAATAATAATATCTTCATTCATATTATTCAGAAGCTTACGTCCAAAGTGCGTACTCTTTCGGTATAATAAAAAGAATATTAAAAAAGATAATAAAGAAAATTTCACAATCGGGCAGAGAAAAGAGCCAAATAAGGCGAGATCACAGCACTAATATTATCTACATACAGTAGCATAACTTTGAATAACATAGACAAGTTATACGCGCGTACGACGGAGACTATTTTTAAAGGCAGAATGATGTTGCATTTAATACTGCACCGCGAGGATATGTACTATAATTTGCATGGTATATTAGTATCTAAACAGCGCCCCCAGTGTAAAATAGAAAATAATTTGACGCCATATTTTTTGACGAGAATAATGACAAGTAAAATTGTGTATAAGACCCCATTATGTTAAATACGCCAATTTTTTTGTGTGCACCAACGATGTCTGATATTGGCTCGGTAGCTTTTACACGGCTTCTTTGCGACTCCTTCTATAAATACCTTTAAATCCAAGATTATCCTTCTATGCATTTTCCTATCTCTTTCCTATCCATTTAATCTATTTACTTACTTGAAGTAAAAAATGCTTTGTTAATATTAGGTACATAATACTATAATATTCTGTTATCCCCTATCTAATCAATAAATTTTAGACCAGCGTATGTAAGTCTTACTTCCATATTATTTTTAAATCAAGGCGAGAATACTTGGTATTTTATTTCAATGGCCAAGTATCGGGTCGTGACCCAGCAAATGGGAGATACTGTTCTACTGTATTATACTGTGACAAGATGGCGGCGACAGGTGCAACGGATATGCAACCGGCTTGAAGAGGTCTTGGCTCTTTGGACTCTCAAGTAATTTATTCTTGTGATTGTCAGAATTTATTATTATTAGATAATATTGGTAGGACACAGATATAATACTGGTAGGATATTGTGGGATCAAATGTCCGTATGTTCAGATTGTTATTAGAGATTTCACGCGTATTTTGCATAAATTATTCGGGTTATAAAATATTATTGGAATTTTATATTGCTGAAGAAGATGTTTTATTGGAAAATAAGTAGGATATAAATACTGTTATATGTTATTGAACCCTTTACGAAAACAGAGGGGTGTTAAAGTTTAACGTGTCTCATGTCTGCCTGTTTGTCTGTCCGTTGGTATGTATGTCTGTCTGTATGTGTGTGTCTCTGTGGCATTATAGGATCGCAATGGGTCGGCCGATTTTTAACCCTAGGTAACTAAACTATATTTGTGGTTACATAGTAACTAAACTTTCGTCTGAGGGACTACGCAATAAAAAACGTGAAATTTATCAAAAGTATTTATTAAAAATAGAAACTGGTTATACAGCACATTAGTTTGGTTTAATAGAATTTAAATTGAAAGACATAAAACAAAAAATATCTATTCCGCACACCTAGTACACATGCCAATATTGTGAGACCCATAAATGGCATTTTTGCATTTCATGCATCGATACCTTGTCATCCTGCGGACTTTAGAGGGACATAAACAAAATATTTTGTGCACGCTGCTCACAGAAGGAACAGGAATTTCAGATTCTGAAGACTCGTCAAGAATATCTTTTATCATGACCTTCATGTCACGCCTCAAAGTCACCGTTTGTAAAGGCTCCCGTAGCCAGGGCTCCATCAGCAGGTCTCCCATCCTGAGGATAAAATCACGTCGTTTTGTCGGCTTTTTTTTATTTCTTAAGTTGTTAACAACTTTCAACAAGTCAAAAATAGCATAGGCATTGAAAAAATCTTATAAATTTTAAAGAAATCGGGGGGTTATTTGAAGTACACGCTGGTTACCTTGGTTTAAGGTTTGAGTAGAATCCGTTTCCTGAAAATCCTCTAAAGAGTCATCAGAGTCTATAATTTGAGTTCTTTATTTCTTACTTGGGCGTGTAATGTCATCCTCAGGTTCCGAAAATTTGTTTGAGTTTTCAGAATCGGAAGTATTGATATGTATTTCTTCCTCCACATTATCTTCCGTCTCGGAAGCCGTAATATACGAACCTTCTTCCAATTTTTCTTCCATTTCATCTTCGAGCCATTTACTTATCAGTCTGTTCTTCTTGACTCCCCAAATCCTTCTAAAAAAACAAAAGGTGCAATCGTATCAAAGCCGGGAATAACTTGTTGCAACACAGAGTTATTTCATAAAACATAAACTTTTCTATTAGTAAATTTCACGTGTATACAGTATAATATATATTTAAATGGTAAAATACATTAATTTATATAAAATAAAAACAAAATAAAACGTGGGAATCGCGCATAAATAATAAAAAAAATCAAATTATAATCATATATACCTTTGCAAAATGACGTACGTTGTAACTAAACTTTCGTCCACCGGACGACGCTATAGCCGTAGGTCACCTCCTAATTACCGTGTAATTACAAACGTATCACACGATGAGCTATTTGCTCCGATCAGGAAGGTAAACAAAGCGTGGCGGGTGCGGGGCGCAGGGAAGTAAGTGCACTGGACATTCTCGGGAAGGGGCGTCGTCGCACAGACGAATGTTTAGTTATCTAGGGTTAATGTAGTTTCTTTGTTTGAAAGCTAACATGATCTAGATTCTAGAGTGTTCTTAGCAATATTCCAATGATGCCTGCAATGGTTGCTGGAAAACGAAATTTCATCATCATCAATCAACCTGCAATGATTGCTGGAAAAATGGCTTATCTAGTCAAAGTTTTTTACTATTGGTTGTTTGTCAAAACTTTTTTTTCCTTATGATTTTGTTTTATTGCAATGATGACTACCGTCTACCACCATACATACGCTTACAAGCAGACGGTTAGACAGACTTTCGTATGTATATTAACTGATATTAGTATGGATTAATTCAAAGATTACATAACAAGACAAGTACTTATAGCTACTTCATACTCTATAGCTTACCTCCTGCAGAGCTTACATATTTATACATTGCCATATAATTTGTTGTTGAATGTAATTATATACCGCTTTTATAGAAGTAAGACTATCACATCGCAAAACATAGTAGCCGGATAAACAGACAAATTAGCCGGATAAACCAGCCAGGTTAACCGGATAATTAGCCGCGCAAATAACAATGTTAGCCGAAAATACAGTCAAGTTAGCCAGACAAACAGGCAAGTTAGCCGAATAACATCTAAGTTAGAAGAACATACATGTAAGTTAGAACGACGATCAGACCAAGCTAGCCGGATATACAAGCAAGTTAGCCGGATAAACAGCTAATTGGCCGGATATAAATAGCCAAGTTAGCCGAACAGACTAGGGCTTCACGCGAGAGCGAGATTTTTCTCGTCTCGTCTCGTTCTCGTCTCGCTTTTACGAGACGAGGACGAGAACGAGACGAGACCTTTTGGAAATTTTTCTCGGCGATACCGAGACCAGATACTCGTTTCGGGTCTCGTTAGTATTTTTTATTAAGTTTTTATTCGAAAAATTAGAAAAGGTCAACTTAAAAAACAATATATTTATTTTACAAAATATAAAAGCTGGTAACCATCCAAAATGCATTTTATCATATAAACACGTTAGTCATAAAGTATTCCTTATTCTCTTTGATATAATATTATAAAAATAAATCATTATTTACAACTATGCGAGACGAGACGAGACAACTGTTAACGAGACGAGACCGAGACTTAAACGAGACTCAATTTTTTGAGGATTGACGAGACCGAGACGAGATTTTTGTTACTCTCGCTTACTCTCGTCTCGTGTGAAGCCCTAGAACAGACAGCCAAGTTAGCCAGATAAGTAGCCAAGTTAGGCGTGAAAACAGCAATATTAGCCGAATAACATCTAAGTTAGGACATACAGGTAAGTAGTTAGAATGACGATCTGACCAAGCTAGCCGGATATACAGGCAGGACATCCATCAAGTTAGCCAGACAAATAGCCAAGATAGCCGGACAAACAAACAGAAAACGCACGGCTAGACATGACGCTGTATTTTTTTAGTCCAAAATCTTATATTTTTTACCTAGTGGCAATTTCCATCAGGCGATTTCTCTACTCATTTATTAATCGAATAAAGACATTCTCTCAAGTTTACAATCTAAAATACTTTTGATTTTTAATATAAAATGAAAAAACGTTAAGCTCTCATAAAACTTCGCAAACTCATTTTTATTGTCATTTTAAAATGCAATTAAGTACAATTTACAAATTTAATGCGACGCGCCGAGATAAAAGATCCATTCAGTATAAAAATCCTTTCTTACAAGCGACAGAAAAAGTTGAAAACATCTGGGGAAAAACAGTAGACACTATGAACCTGTTACCACTAGGGAGGGGCCATATTAGTGTGAGTTTGTTGATATCGATGACAAATAATCGATAAAATAGTTTAATTAATGCGGAAGGGCGTCTGCTTGACCATCGGTTTGTTTGCTGTCTTAGTAGGTAGGAAGTTGTAGTCATTTTTTAATTATATGTAATTAATTTACATTAGATTAACGGTAAAATAAAATCAAAATTGGCCAAGTTGAAATGTAAAGAATGCTGCCTTTTACGTCTTGAAGTTTGGCCGCTTATTTTATTGAAATTCGATATATTAGGTAATATAAGTCGAAAATGACAGTCTTACGCAATAATTTAATACTTAACTATTTATTTTGTAAATGTAGTTCAAAACTATATAGCATTGTAATGTTATTTATTACATAGTTTTATATTATTATCTTTTTTAATGGCGTACTGTGTGTGATAATTATTATATAAACTGTGAACCTATTTTATTATTTGCGAATTCTTAGTAAATTGTAAGACGTAATAATAACATGTAACGATAATAAGTAATAACAATAAGAATCATTACCAACTTGTTTTATAGTATAAAAGTAATAAAAATGCCTCAAAACAATAATTCATAATTAAATCCATCACGATTCCGTGAAATATCGTTGGAAAAAGCATAACATCATACCGAATAAATGAAAGAATCATGAACGAAAATATCAAGCTTAAAAATGAATCAGGCACATTGTCCATTCATGTTATGTTCCATCAATAAAACATAAACTTGCAGAATTCGCAACGGAATAAATTATTTACGCGAAAATATCGATATTGTTGAGAGCCCAACCCTAGCGTCGACTCGTAAGTACGTTGCGCGTGGCGCTTTAGGCATATAAAATAAGCACAACATATTACACCAAACGATAATAAACCTTACGCCCGTATAATAAAGTACAAAATATATTCAACGAGCGTTCGCGTGGCGGCTAACACGAAATCAGAAAGGCGTACATCCGGCACGCTGGTTCAATTATCATTTCTATTCCAACACAATAAGGTGCAAATTGCGTTGTTGTGTAATAAATTATATAGTATTCCTACGTTTCTACCCATCATTCGCTACCAGTTTGCTGGGTGCGTTAAACTTGATAAAAACTTGACGTGCCCATGTCTACGCGACATGCATTTAATGATTGCGCTTTTCAAATTGTGAATTTTATCGATATGACCAAAAATGGTTTACACAACACTTTTTGTAATTTGTTACCTACATGATTTTATTGTGATATTTTAAAGTTAAATTGAGTACTGCAAATTGCAATCCAACATTATTACAGTTTCGATCCAGTCATAAAAAATAAAACAAAGCATGTCGGATCAGCTAGTAATTTATACAAATAAAATTACTTAAGTAATAATATTTTTAGGATGTGTCTTTCAGCGCTGCTACTTTCACAATTAACCTATAGTATTATCACGTATTTTTGCAACACCCTGTAGTAATGGAAATAAAAACTATGAAGAAACATTTTCAATATCGAAATAACGTTTAAAATACGTTACCGAGTACTTTCACAGCAATCACGTACCTGCAACAGAAAATGAAAATTTATTAAAATGAAATTCAACATCAAAAGTAACTGTTTTTTGCCATCGATCATAAACTGGTCCATCAACCTGGTCCCACAACACAGATATTGTGTTCGTATGATCGATTAGGGGGGTGAGCCAAGATCTTTTCTTTATGGTTTGAACAAACCTACGTGACCACGCGACTGCGAAGCGGCAGCGTCAATACAAAACACACATTTCAAGATTTGTCTAACGCGTGGTCGCGTAGGTTTGCCCTAAGCCTTATCGCTATAGAATCGCCGATCAAAATGTATGGAATTGACATAAGACGAGTCGTACTTCAACGTCATATTAAACCAACCGGTGACCGCGAACAACAATAATAACAATAGTTTTTCAAGAATCCGCGATCGAAGGATTAACGAAGGAAGTAATAACGAAAAAGTTTTGGCTAATGGTCAGGGTACTTAGGCTCGATTAATTTCCACCCACACGAACGCGCGGCTTCGCGGCTACACCACGTGATAACGCGTTTTCGCGCTGGAACCGTACATTTTTTTCTTATAAAGAATCCCATGTCCTGTCCCGGGACTCGCAGTTTCTACGTCATAGCTACAGATTTCAGCAAAATCGGTTCAGTCGTTTGGGAGTGAAAACGTAATAAAGAGACAGACATACATACTTCCCCATTTATAATATTAGTATAGATACATGTACGTATACTGTCGAAAAACATGACCCTTCTCTGGCACAGTCGGTTTAAAAGGAATCAGAATTCTCTACTAAGTTTGCCACGTAAGTTAATATATTTTGCCACCACCAAATTGTGTTTTGGCATGGCTATTACAATAGCAGGTATCTTAATTAACGTTGAATACCACATTTTGCGGGTAGAATTTCGAATAAGCTGCGCAGAAAGCCACAATGGTTCAACCATGCTATAGGGAAACAGAAGATGAATATAGAAAAAGAGGAATGGCAGAAGAGTTACTTACTTAATAAAAAATAATTGGTCAAGTACAAGTCGGAGAAGCGACAGGCGGACGGACGGACGGACAGTTGAGTCTAGGATTTTTAGCCTTTGGGATTTTAACCAAAAGAAACGTTGACTGACAAAATGCCTTCATTTTCGCCGAAGTTGGTTAAAAGACAGCAACAGAGGTATTACATTTTCGCCACGCAGTAGAAAGAGAGGGAGATATTTCTATCTCTATAGGCAGGAGGTCCCCTCCATCTTACGAATTTCCTTACATGCGCGTAGTTTTTCACCATCCCCAAAAGTGCACAACGCCGCTTAAGAAGTTTTAATGTAATAATGGAGGAAATGATATTTGACTCAAAAGATCATTGTACGACGTACGTATTACGACAATAAAAAGAATTGGACAAAGAAAAAATTATGAAAAGTTACGAAATTATGGCTCAAGAGCCAGCGACAGCCAGTATAAAACTCATTTTTTTTGTTTTCTTTTGGACTAATGTAGCAATCTCGTCACACTGCCGAAAACATACAACCATTGCTTCACACTGCTAAACAGTGGTCTACTTCTAGTGGTAAATTACTAGACTTTGAAGTGTCAAAGTCTAGTAATGTAGGGAAGTCTGGCAGTAAAAAGCAATCGTCAAAAGTGACCAGCAGTAAGAGACGAGATTCCTACAGAAAATAAGATGAAAAAATTGAGTTTTATTATTTATATTTTGTCGAACGTTAGGTAGCCCTTCAGAACTGGATACATCCTAAAGTAACAGCGACCGAAACACCATAGTTACTGGTCGTTCTTACCTCTATAGCTCACAGCTTTTACAAAATGACGAAATTCTGTCGCCGGCTCTTGGGCCAGTCTCTCAAAGTATCTCCACACCAAATAGCGAAATCGGTTCAGCGGTTTGAGAGTGAAGAGGTAATAGACAGACAGACACACTTTAAGGCTGCCTTTCCACCAGAGCTGAGCGGAGCTGTGTTGCGAGGAATGTCTTTTTGAAAACCAATAGAATCGCGTCATTTTGATCGCTTAGCGCGGCGATGCTATTGGTTCTAAAAACACATTCCTCGCAACACAGCTCCGCTCAGCTCTGGTGGAAACGTAGCCTTATAGACATAGACATTTTTTATAAAATGGCCAAATGTCTGACGCCGGCTCTTATTCTTACAAAGTTGGGTTTTAATTTTCACTCGTTCCTTTGAAGTTCCGTCGAATCTGACGATAAATCTCGCCGCAAGGGGTCGGACGTCACTTCGACCCCTTGTAGTAATATTTTGTTTGGAATTACGGAAAGAAAAGTTGGGGAGATTAGATTTAAGACTGGGAAAATGGGGGTTCAAAATATTTGTTTATGTAAGAAAACTATAAATGAAGTCTGTGTAGATCAGCTAGTTATAATCTTGCTGGGTGACATTGCAATTCATACCTAAGCGTACATTTTTCCTAGATAGAAAGTATTTTTGTCCTTACCCGGGACTGAAAGTATCTCCATACCTTTCAGCATAATCGATTCATCGGTACATTCACATTTACAATTTTACTGTGACGCTCTCAACTCCGTTGCGCCAAAATTCGTTTATCGAGCGGGAATCGTATATTTTTTCGGGACAAAAAGTATCCCATATCCATTCCCGGGACTCAAAGTATCGCCATATCCAGAAAAATCGGTTCATCAGTTTGAGCACGAAGAGGAAACAGACAGACACACGTTCGCATTCAATATGATTTTTCATATTGGGCACTCATTCATTTATTTCCCCCGGGCGAAAAATATTTTCCGGGTCAGCTTAAACATTTCAGTATTAATGGTGAAATAATGTTTCATATTCTGAAATTAAGTATCCCCCATTTTGTGTAAGGTTGGAATTATGCAAACGTTGAAACGCTGTCGCGATAACACATTAAGAGCGCTTACATTGTACGATACGATAATATTATCGCACGATATATCACCAACATAGAGTGGGAGAATATACAGGGTGTAACAAAACTAAGTGATAATACTTTAGGGTGTGTACGTGCTCCTTGTAGAGTGGTCACTGTGAATGTAGCAGCGCTGAAAGTCATTTTTTTCACATGCATGAGGAATCTCGTGACGCTCGGGCCCTTGCCCATACAAAAGAGTTTTTTTTTCTTTCAGCGCTGCTACTCTCACAGTGGACTCTCTAAAAGGAACACGTACACACCCTAAAGTATTATCACTTAGTTATGTTACAGTCGATATAGAGAAATTACCAGGAACTGGTCAAGTTTCTCGTGAAATTGATAAAAATAACTATTAAAGATGAAGTGGAAAAAAGTGCACATCAATTACTGTTTTAGTATTTCACATGAATTTCCAGATTTCCCACCAAGAATGTACAGTACAATCAATTACATAAATCCTTATTCCATATATTTTATGTCGGATATCGTGTCGCGTAATGTGTAAGCGCTCACTAGCTGTTCTTGTGAGATTTAATGATGAAGATAAATTTCAAGGTGCAAATTCTTAAAATGTCGTTAAGCGGCTACCGTTTGCGATATTCGATTGAAATGTTTATAAAAAGAAGCGTTATGCTTTGGCACAAACGAGTTGGTTTGACTGGATTTAAGGGCCTGACAGAAAACCATCTACCTCTAGAAAAATTGCTTGTTGAATTTTCAGTTAGGTATCTAGAGGAGAAAGATTTGAACTAACTATATAACTATATTATACATAAATCAATAACGTCGATAAACTATATTATATTATATTATAAACTATATTATACATAAGATATTTTTATTTTATTTTTATTTAAATCGTATGTAATGGAATTAGGTGATCTGTTGCTCGTTTCACCAAAATAAAACGACGCAACTTTAACACTACCACGAAAGAAATATGCCTGAAAGAGTTTCAAGTCATCGCTAGTTAATTAGAATGAAAATAATAAGGAAGAAAGCTTCGAGAAGATTTTGTCTTGATTTCTTCCCTGCGTGTTTAAGTGGTACAAAACCACTCTAATGCTAAGTACTCAAATACGGTTCTGCTCGATAGTTTTACTCCAAATCGAGTAATAATTACTGTCTGGACCGCAAAACTGACAGCTCGAAGGCTCGCATCGAACCGCTCGAAGGATTGATGGAACTGGATCGAGCCGGATTGTTGGAATGAAATATATCGATTTAGAATGAAACTATCGAGCAATGCTGAATGTGTGGACGAAAGCCCGAGCCGCGGGTTTTGCTCGACGTTATTGCTCGATCGAGCAAAACCTTATGTGAGTACTTAGCATTAGAGTGGTTTTGTACGACTTAAACACGCAGGGAAGAAATCAAGACAAAATCTTCTCGAAGCTTTCTTCCTTAATATTTTCATTCTAATTAACTAGCGATGACTTGAAACTCTTTCAGGCATATTTCTTTCGTGGTAGTGTTAAAGTTGCGTCGTTTTATTTTGGTGAAACGAACAACAGATCACCTGATTCCATGCTTTAATAAATAGCCGGCTCGATGCGAGCCTTCGAACGGTTCGATGCGAGCCTTCGAGCTGTGAGTTTTGCGGTCCACGCAGTAATTATTACTCGATTTGGAGTAAAACTATCGAGCAAAACCGTATGTCAGTACTTAGCATTACATCAGTCTTAATTGCACCTGTTATTGCAAAAGCAATGTTGTTTAAATTACAATCCATAATTAATTAATCCACGTGTAAAAACATCCTTGTAGCTGTGAAAGTGTTTATGAAGTCTGTAACAAGTTTTTAACAAATCAAAGCATGATATGCAAATACAATTTCGTTGGAGCACCCATGAATAACTTTGCATATAATAATGAACGAGAATTTGAGTGAATCACGAAGGGTGAAAACATGGCGCGTGATTTTATTTCCAATTTAGAAGCTAATAAACAGAATGTAGAGGTAGGAAGAGTAGGAACTGAACCTGATACCAACGTGTGAACGAACGTAAAACTGTAGGGAGAAAAGACAGACGACAGTCTTGGGACAGACGACATGGGACATGTCACATGTAATAACAATAATTTCACTTTGAAAGTAGTCAACATGTCAAGTTTAAAAACAAAGGCTGAGATTCAAAATTTGAAGAAATTGAATCCAAATTTTTCAGTGCTGAGCAGACTGATGATGATGAACTAAAGCTAAGAACATTCGCGGTAATGTCAGCTTTCAAACAAAACAACTAGATCAAAATATGCCCATCTCTTTGGATGCTACAATGGCATGGACATACACAGATTGATACTTTAAACTTAAAAAAAAAACTCTTTTCTAAAAATACAGGCTGCAATTAAACCTTCCTGCCAAAGTTTGATGTATTGATCCTTGTTAAAAATAAAAATACACGTATTTTTCTTTTATAGTCACTCAGTAGTCAGTACTAAAATGTTGAGAAAAAGCTTCCGAAAGTAATTTTACAAATAAATAGGCAGGAAAAAAATTGGCAGGAAGGTTTAATTGCACCCTGTATAGGAGTTTGAAAGAGAAGACATAAAATTGAAAGAGTTCAAAGTAGAAATAGTATATTACGCACCTTGGGCAGGAAAGTAAGAAACATGTGACGCCTTTTTTATTTACTGCCCGTGGTGGGTATACTATTTTTCTCATCGGCGGAGGCGGAAAATGGCAACATCGGTAAGCGCAGCGGGAAGAAAGTTGACGCTTTCCGCCCGGATATAGTACATTACACCCCAAGGGAAGAAAGTATGACTTTTCAACCCGCGCGATATTGTCAACAAAAGCGTCGGTTGAAGTGTCATGCTATCCTCCCGCGGCGCGTATAGAACTTTTCATCATACAAGGGACCGAAAATTTTATGACAATAATAATTATTAAATTGCCGCGTGTATTCATATTATGGATTTGAAATAACAACTGCACGGTTACCATGGTGATGAGTTATTTCAAATAGGTAGCGGGAAGAATATTTTAAACTGTCACTAATTATGAGCAGTCTGAAATAAGCCTTTCTTCCCGCAAACAAGGGAAGAAAATCAAACTTTCGGTCCTGGTATGATGAAAAATGATTTTAAGTCTTTTGATAGCAACAACGTAATAATTGATGGTATACTTTGATTAAAATAGAAAAAGTCTAGTATAATACTCGTAATAATTAAATAGAATATTAAGATGCTAGAAGATAAATAAAAGACAAATTTAATCCAACTTCAATGTAATGCGAATTTAATGAAGCTTTTAATGTAAAATACATTTAATCTCCATCATAAAACGGACTATCGTCTCAGAACTAATAATTAAAAAAGTATAATTAATAAGGATACAGTAAGATTTGAAAGGAGATAATTAGAAGAGCAATAAATTTACTGATTATATCACCATTTTAGATGACGGTTTATTTTACCAATGAGTGTAGATTCATAGATAGAGGCTTAATAAGATTGTTTTAATGAAATACAGACCTGTTCAAATTGAAAAAGAGTTTTTGGAACATTGATTACCGTTTTATTCCCGTTTGGGGGGTGAAATATAAAAAAAACACGTTGTAACCCTAAAAAACCTTCAAATCTCCATAAAGGATAGTTTTTATTTCGGAATTACGATTCCTATGACCTTTGCGTAACGAAATTGCAGTAACATCTAGTGCTCAAATAAATGAATTGCTAACCTACAAAGATTTAAGCCTAAGGCGTGTGTTGTGCCGAATTCCGAAGATATAACAATTATTACACATTGAAAGGCACTTCGAAATAATACAATAATGATAGACCAAGTTTGTAGTAATTGTATGTTATTATTGGGTCATACTATGTAAACAAAACTAGTTTTTGAAAGAATAGAGAAAGTAATGATCTTACGGATTTTAGGATGTATGATGATTAAAACATGGAAGTGATACTGAAAGCAACTTTTTTGTTACACTAAATTGAAGGTAAAACCAAATATGAGTGAAAGAGAAAGATAATATTATTTTTTACCGACTTTAAAAAATGAGGTCGTCAATTATTCGTCAATAAAATCATAGTCTGAACAAATGTGCCAAATCTCAAAAGTGTATACGTATCTTTTAATGTTTGTGTTCTTTCCGTTTTATCTCCTGAACGAGTACGAGTATCAAGTAATTATTTTTGTTGTACTAAGCATTGTTCAAATTTGTGAATACTGCAAGTTTCATCAAAATCGGTGCAGTAGTTTTTGAGTTAGGGAACTTTAAGTAAGCACCTACATTTTGAAGTAGGTTTTTTTTTTCATTGAAAACATGTACCTAAAGCTCATTATCTATGCTACAAGACTTTCCGAAAGATTAAATCTGGTGATGATCTAACCCTTAATGCCTTGTTAAATATGGCAGTTAGTCTAACCGTTATTTAACTAAGCACGCGCGATCTCATTTCAACTTCTTACTACATTTATGTTTTTGCCGAAGAGTACTTTTTGCGACATTTTAAACAATATTAAGTTTTTGTTTGTATTTCGGACTAGATTTCGAATAATTTTACGCTAGCTTAGTTAAGTAGATTGATTTTTTGAGGATTAGGTAATGTACATTAACTTGTTTGTAATAAAAAGTTGATTCTAATTATAATTGCGCTAGCACAGGGGTTCCCAAACTTATTTTATCTACTGCCCACTTTCAGATCTATGTTTTAGCGCCCCCGTTGTTTCAATTTAAAATGCATCCAGATGAAATAAATCATCCCCCAAGCCTCTTTTTTTTCTGGGTCCCACACCGCCACCTTCTTTAGACCTTCAGTGCCCATAAGGGGGCGTTATCGCCCACTTTAGTAAAGGCTGCTCTAGCACTTAAATTCTACAAAATTTATTATGATTCAAATTTAATACAGATTTATTCCTATACGCCTGCAACTCTGTTGTGCTAGAACTAAACCGTACATTTTTTCGGGATAAAAATTATCCTAACTATGTCCTTTTGCGGGACTCAAAGTGTCTCTATACCAAATTTCAGCAAAATCGGTTCAGCCGCTTGGGCGTGAAGTGGTAACAGACAGACAGACGAACAGACAGACAGACACACTTGCATTTATAGTATTAGTATGGATATGAAAATAATTCTCAGACCTACAGAATTAACACACAAAATATCTACACAATCTTTCCAGGCGTTTTTTATACCATCAAGGAACTATGAATGGTTTAGAGGAAATTATTTTTCTCGAACACAAACATTTCAGATAAAGCGTGAAGTTTTGAGAGATTTTAATTAAAATGGTTGCTTTGTTGTTGGTACAAATGAGGTTAAAACAATAATATTTCGAAGAATTTCAATTGGAGCTCTAAAGATAGTATGGTGTCTGGAGAATTCCCATAATAACGCTTAGCACAAACCTACGCGACCACGCGACTGCGAAGCGTGAGCGTCAATACAAAACATATATTTGACAATTACTTGTCAGGAGGTTTTATTTATTTATTTATACGGACTTAATGCCAGATTGCATTATCTACCAGTCAACCTTTTGGTGTCCAGAAACAAAATGATGTAGGTGCCAATGGTGCTAGTATTCTACACAGAATAGTTAAAAATACTAGAGTCTAGAGTCACCACACTACACCAGTACACTCGTAACTCCGTTGCGCCAAAATTTGTTTATCGCGCGGGAACCGTACATTTGCCCGGGATAAAAAATATCTTAAGTCCTTTCCAGGGACTCAAAGTATCATCCTTACCTTTCAGCAAGATTGGTTAAGTGGTTTAGGCGTGAAAAGTAACAGACAGATAGACAGAAACACTTTCGCATTTGTTTTAGTTTGGAAATATGGATTACTCCAATATTTTCACGCTAGAGGAAAAAACCAGCACAGACTGTAAACAAAAGGTTTTGATCAATGTTTTTATGGAGGGTAGATAGAGGAGAACTACCTTGTATTGGGGATATTTGTAAAAGTGTCCAGCTGTACGCAGTAAATAACAGTTGAAAGTGTCTAGCTGTACGCTGTAAATAACAATTGAAAGTGTCCAGCTGTACGCAGTAAGTAACAGTTGAAAGTGTCCAGCTGTACGCAGTAAATAACAGTTGAAAGTGTCCAGCTGTACGCAGTAAATAACAGTTGAAAGTGTCCAGCTGTACGCAGTAAATAACAGTTGAAAGTGTCCAGCTGTACGCTGTAAATAACAGTTGAAAGTGTCCAGCTGTTCGCAGTAAATAACAGTTGAAAGTGTCCAGCTGTACGCAGTAAATAACAGTTGAAAGTGTCCAGCTGTACGCAGTAAATAACAGTTGAAAGTGTCCAGCTGTACGCAGTAAATAACAGTTGAAAGTGTCCAGCTGTTCGCAGTAAATAACAGTTGAAAGTGTCCAGCTGTACGCAGTAAATAACAGTTGAAAGTGTCCAGCTGTACGCAGTAAATAACAGTTGAAAGTGTCCAGCTGTACGCAGTAAATAACAGTTGAAAGTGTCCAGCTGTACGCAGTAAATAACAGTTGAAAGTGTCCAGCTGTCCGCAGTAAATAACAGTTGAAAGTGGCGCTAGCTGCATCAAAGGGTATGAAATTAATGTAGCCGTTGGTGACAAAATACTTAATAAATAAATATAAAATAAAGTAAATAACAAAATAAATATAAATACCAATATATTTTGAAAAATATAACCTAAAATAGCTGAAATAAAAGCTGGTTAATGATTTAAAATTTAGTCTGTTGCTATATGTCGCACCGTAATAAGTGTCAGTAAATGTAAAATATAATTCAAGACGTGAGTGAAAGAATAAGGTAAGTAACATGCAAAAACTTCCCGTTTTTTTTTGCTTAAATGGAGGCTTTAGGACCGGAAAAAATATTCGAAATAGAAAAACTATAGATTATAATATGTGTAGCCAGATACATTAGATAGGTTATGAAGAATATATTAAGTTACGAGTTTTATTAAAATAATTAGGGAAAAAATTAGTTATTGTCCGAATGTTACGAAATGCTACTTGTTCGATTCTTCAACTCACGTCTTTAATTATTATTCAACCATTCAAATCACTGCAGTTCTGGAAGTTGCGAAAAGAAACCTAAACCCAAATTTCAAAATGAAGCCCTTTTCTTGGTCAGGGGTTAAACACTTTCAAAACTGGGCACAAGTCTTTCTTGAATCCCTCCAGGCTTCCTTTCTCTCTTCTCTCTCTCTCTCTTTCATACAAGGCATAACATAAACTACAAGCACGTAACATTCTCGATACGTTAAAATTGATTCCAACGTTGCGATGCCGTAAATAATATTTGATATTTTTTCTCCATCCCGACATAAAAGGTACAGCCATAATTCTTTTATACTGCCCCTAAAAGTCACTTTTTTGGTGGAACTATTTTTACGTTGGCAACTAAAATGCCAATAATGTTTCAGGATGTTTGTTACTCAAGCTGTAAGGCTGATGTTTTCTTGATACCGGTTTTCGTAATTTTAACTAATGAAAAACTTTTGTCTAGACGCCTTTTAGGAACTGTACATTTTGCTGCATGAAATGTAGTTTATATGCTCTTTTGAGTATCAATTAACAGTCTGTTTGAATTATCCTAATAATAACAAAACGATCACAATTAACGACTATAACCAATATAAATAATATAACAAACGTGATAATATAAAGAAATAATAATATCACATTAATTTGGTCGACTTAATTTTTATTTACAGAATGAACTAAGTATATCATATACCTTGTAATAAGTAAAACCTAACCTAAGCGTTCCTGCAAACAGACAGACAAAATTATACATAATATTTTGTATTTAAACGCACAGAAGCAACATTTATTTTATCATTCATAAGATCTTTTTATGTATGACTACCTTCGGGGTTAAAATAAACATTATGTCATTTGAATATACGCTGTCGTGTGCACACGTCTTTATACATTTGTCAGGTTATGTGCACACGCCTTTACTATCTAAAGGCCCGGTCATGCTAGGCTTGATTTAGGCAGGGTGTAACAAAACTAAGTGATAATACTTTAGGGTGTGTATAAGTTTCTTATAGAGAGTTCACTGTGAAAGTAGCAGCGCTGAAAGACCAACTTTTTTTCGCTTGTACGGGCAAGCGCTTCAGCGTCACGAGTCTTCCCCTACGATAGTGAGAAAAGTGGTCTTTCAGCGCTGCTACTTCCACAGTGAACTACCTACAAGGAATACGTACAGACCCTAAAGTAGTTTTGTCACACCTTATAAATTATATAACCATGATAGCGAAAACCGATGCCTATAGGCTACAGCAATGTACAATCGTTCAACAAATAAAATACGTAAACGCGGCACAAGAATTTTATGTATTTAAGATAGAATACAAAATATTATGTGCAATCAAATTTTGCAATCACCTTTTGCAGATAATAAAGTACTTATAATGTGCAATCGTTTAGAACAATTATTTAACATAATATAGTGTGCACAAACCTTTATTAATTAATATCTATGGACGCTTCACACCACGTCAGTCTGGCCCCGTGGTAAGTGCCTGAAGGACTTGTGTTACAGGTACCAGACAACGGAAATATATTTAATACTTTTATACTATACATATATTTAAGATTTTTATTATATGATACACATATTTAATACACATCCATGACCCAGGAACTTTATAAACTTTTTGTTCCGTCGGCGGGACTCGAACCCGCGACCTCCGGCTTGAGCTGCCAACGTACTCACCACTGCGCCACGGAGGTCGTTTATAGAATGCAGCACAGTGTACAAATACCCTAACAGATTAGTGACGTCACAATAAGATTACGGCGACATTTCCCGCGACCGCTAGTGAATAGAAAATTAGTGTTTTCCGTATTTTCAGCCGTTTTCCATGTGAACTTTTCATGCATGTGACTTTTCTGGCGGAAGCATTAACTATTGTATAATTCTGATTTCCTTATTATAGTTCAGGATGACGCTACTAAGGCTGGTATAAATAGTCAGTACTTAACCGCGTCTTGCGACCTGGTCTCAAGACGCGGTTCGGCTCTGTGATTGGTCCAAATTTTGACAGCCAACCAATCACTGAGCCTGAACCGTGTTATGGGACCGAGATGCATCTTGAGTAGGTACTGACTATTTATACCAGCCTTAGTTTGTAATGGCACTCACACACAGTAGAGACTCGGGGGCGTCCACAAATTACTTTATTATTTAGAAAGTATTTTTAAGTCGCATTATGAATAGTAACTAGGTACGTGACGCCAGCAAATCCGTTGCGCAAAATATATTAATTTATCGCGCGGGAACCGTACATTTTTCCCAAATAAAAAGTATCCTATGTCCTTTCCCGGGACTCAAAGTACCTCCATAGTTCATACCAAACAAAATCGGGTCAGCGGCTTGGGCGTGAAGAGGTAACAGGCAGACAGATAAACAGACAGATAGATAGACAGACAGTCACTTTCGCATTTATAATATTAGTATGGATTATTATTTATTACAGTACACATAAAATTAAGTATCTTCAAATACAGCCTGGAGACAGACAGACGGACAGACAACAAACTCTTAGAAATCTAGGGTCCCGTTTTAACCCTTTGCGTACCTACGGGACCCTAAAAAAGTAACTCTTTCAGCCATTCTACTTTCACACATACTATTACAGTATACAACGAAAAATATTATAATTTAGTTATGTTTCACCCAGTATGATAAACAAACATACATACAAATCATTTCTTTGAACTCATTGTTAACAAATTATGCTATTTATAAGGTGGCGTGTTCACTTGATCTAAGATTAACGTTGTTAAAAATTTGTAATAATAGCTTTGAGGCTTTTGATTAGAATGAATGAAAAGACTTTTATAACAAGGGGTAGTTTCTTACCTATTAACAATCAAACGGGTTCACGAAAAAAATAATATTGTTTCAGTTTTTAGCATTCCAAAAAATGTGGTTAACTTTTAGTATAATATTTTTTTAGAGATGTTTAGATTTTAGGATCGTAAGAGTAGACTGCCGGCGCAGCGTAGCAGAGGAAGTTAATACCTTCTTATACACAATTATTATTGTTTAAATATAATAAATTCAAATGAAATAAAAAAACAATGTTTCTAAGGTTTCGTGACAAAATCTTATTAATAACTAAAACAAAAGCACTAATTTGTACAATAACTGTTGTTATTTTTCATTTCTTTGAAAAAAATACAATTTCTTATTCAGCTTTCTTTTGAATTATTATTTTAAGGCGTGTTTACACTATCATTTTTAGAGACACATTTAATAGGTACTAGATGACGCCAGAAACAACGTTGCGCCAAAATTCGTTTAACGTACATTTTCCCGGGGAAAAAGTATACTTTGTCCTTTCCCGAGGCTCAAGTATCTCCTTATCAAATTCCAGCAAAATCGGTTCATTGGTTTGGGTGTAAAGAGGTGACTGACAGACAGACACACTTTCGCATTTATGATATTAGTATGGATATTATGTATTTTTCATGCTAAACTATTACATAATTTCAGGTTATAAGAATTAAAGAAACAAAATAATATAACTACTTGCAAATAAAATTAGGTACGCTCATTAAATTACAAAAATAAATTATTAAGCAACAATGTCATATTATTTTCTACTTGTCACCTAATTTTTTTAGAGAACCATGAACCATTTTTTGCAAACAGTGTAACCTTGTCTTTACAATTTTCTATGCTATTTCATAAAATACCATACAATTGCTAGTGAGTTATAAAATCATTACTGTTTCTAAATTGTTACCGCAGTAATTGCTTTTGATTCACTTCATTTTGTCATGAAACTTTCTTTTGACATCATTTAAAAACCGTGTTACTAATGATCTGTTTGATAGTTATAAGCTATCTAGATGACGCCCGCAACTTAGTTGTGCTGCGGGAACCGTACATTTTTCTGGAATAAAAAGTATCCTATGTCCTTTCCCGGGACTCAATACCGAAACAGCAATATTGGTTCAGCGGTTTGGGCGTGAAGAGGTAACAGATAAGTTACACACTCACAATTTTATAATATTAATACACATCAAACAATGTCACTATAATGACACTAATTCCAATGGCCGTTAATGGAAAACTTTGTAAATATGGTACCAAAACACGCACGGCGATTTTGATCGTAATTTATAATTTTATACAAAAATTTATTAGGTGGTATTAATAATGATTTAGCAAATTGTATGTTACTTGAAACTTATATTTCCGTTCAAGGTCTTTGATTTTTAATTGAATTAAATATCAGGTATTTTAGTGACATTAAAGTTTTAGGATAACAAAACTTACGTTAACACATAGGTTTAACGTGGGAGAGCCATGCTTCGGCACGAATGGGCCGGCTCGACCGGAGAAATACCACGGGCTCACAGAAAGCGCTTGCGCTGTGTTTCGCCGAGTGAGTGGTTTTACCGGAGGCCCAATCCCCTACCACCTAGAAATGCCGCAGTTGAAAAGCCGGCAACGCACCTGCAGCTCTTCTGATGTTGCGAGTGTCCATGGGCGACGGAAGTTGCTTTCCATCAGGCGACCCGTTTGCTCGTTTGCCCCATTATTTCATAAAAAAAAATAGAAATAATCTTCAACAATACTAAATATAAGGCTTCAGCTTTCAAATAAACATCTAACATCGATCAAAATCCGCCCACCCGTTTGTATGCTACGATACCTCAAACAGACAGACATGTCAAACATCAAACGCCAAACGTAACACTGTGGTAACACCCTATTGTTTTCATGTTGTTTGACGCCTCCGTGGTTCAATGGTTCAGAGCTCGGCTTTTGACTCGGAGGTCGTGGGTTCGATTCCCGCGTTGGAAACATGTTATTTCCAAGTTTGGTTAGGACAATGCAGGCTGATTACCTAATTGTCTGACAAGTATGATGATCCATGCGTCGGATGGGCATGTAAAAAGTAGGTCCTGCGCCTGATCTCTCGCCAGTCGTGTTGGTCTTCCGTCCCACTGGGTTATGAGAGTAAAAGGAATAGAGAGTGCTCTTATGCACTGCGCACACACTTGGGCACTATAAAATTACTCCTGCGTAACTGGCCTTGGTTTCAATGAAATCGGCCACCGTTATCGTAACCGCTGTGGGAGTTATTTATTATTAATTAACTAGCGACCCGACCCGGCGTCGCACGGGTATAAAATAATATATAGCCACTAAAAAAAATTATGCCTATAGCCTTCCTCAATAAATGGGCTATCTAACACTGAAATAATTTTTCAAATCGGACCAGTAGTTCCTGAGATTAGCGCATTCAAGTTAGCCCTTTCAAATAATTTTCCACGTTTTTTCCACATTTTCCTCTATTTCTTCGATCCTATTAGTCTTAGCGTGATAAAATATAGCCTATAACCTTCCTCGATAAATGGGCTGTCTAACACAGAAAGAATCATCAAAATCCGTTGCGTAGTTTTAAAGATTAAAGGGAACAAAGGGACATGAGGGAAAAAAGCGACTTTGTTTTATAATAAGTATAGATATTGTTTTCATCAGGTGTCGCCCTTTACATAGTATTTAGTGACATTTCTTCTAAATATCTTGCGTTGTAAACTAGATCATATATCTTTCCATTTTCTATGGTACACTTTGTGATGATTCTGTCATTACGTCCGCAAAAAACTTTACACCATCGCAATTAATGTCGACGCTTAGAGTAATCTAGCTTCCAACTTTCACGTAATAACATGAGACATTAAGAGCGCAATCGCCGGCGCATTATAGTGAAATGACGGGGAAGAAGACAAAAAAACCGGCCTGGTGTGAGTTGGGCGCTCGTAAAGAGGGTTCCGTAAGAAACTAGAAAAGTTTAACTGGGCTGGGGCTAAAGGTTCCATTGAATATCCAATATCCATACTTATATTATGAACTAGTTAGTAGATGATGGCTGCAACTCCGTTGCGCCAAAACTCGTTTATCAGGCGGGAACCGTACATTTTCCTGGGATAAAAAGTATACTATGTCCTTTTTCGAGACTCAAAGTATCTCCATACCTTTCAGCGAAATCGGTTCAGCGGTTTGGGCGTGAAGAGGCCACAGACAGACAGACTAACGGACAGACAGCACACTTTCGCATTTATAATATTAGTACGGAAGTATGCATGTGAAAGTGTTTCTGTATGTGTGAAGAGGTTCACACTGAACTACTGAACCGATTTTGATGTTTGCTATGAGATAAATACAGTCCCGAGAAAGGACATAGGATACTTTTTATCCCGGAAAAATGTACAGTCCCTACGCGATATAAACGAACTTTCGGAATTGCGAGCGTCGTCAAGTTGGAGTATTTGATGCTAATTGCTAGAGTACCAGCTTTTTTTTATATAAAAATAGCTGTCCCGGCTAACGCTGCTTTGCCATAATATTATAAAGTATTTCGCTCGTATTATTTTATTGAAGTGACTAAATAAATATGTCGCCATGGCAACGTCGATCACAAAGTACAATGGCCGCCGCCAGTCTCAGGTTCTAATAATTTTCTATTATTTATTCAACAAGTAATGCAGTTACAATATATTAAGTACCCAGTAGCCGATTCTCTGACCTACTGAATATGCATATAAAATTTGGTAAAAATCAGTAAAGCTGTTTCGGAGGAGTTCGTGGACTAACATTGTGACACGAGAATTTTATATAATATTAGAGATAAGGGGGCAAACGAGCAAACGGGTCACCTGATAGAAAGCAACTAATGTCGCCTATAGACTCGCAACATCAGAAGAGCTCTGCAGCTCTTCCAGGCCGGCAACGCACTTGTGTGCGTTGCCGGCCTTTTAAAAGGAAATACGCTCTCTTGAAGGTTCGCAGGTCGTATAGGTCCGGAAATACTGCTGGTGACAGTTCGTTATAGAGTTTTACAGTGCGCGGCAGAAAGTTACGCGAGAAACGCACAGTGGAAGACTGCCACACATTAAAGCTGCACAGATAGTAAACAAAAACTTTAGTTTTTTTTTTTTATTAAATAAGGGGGCAAACGAGCAGACGGGTCACCTGATGGTAAGCAACTACCGTCGCCCATGGACACTTGAAACATCAGAAGAGCTGCAGGAGCGTTGCCGGCCTTTTAAGAGGGAATACGCTCTTTTCTTGAAGGTTTGCAGGTCGTATAGGTCCGGAAATACTGCTGGTGACAGTTCGTTCCAGAGTTTTACAGTGCGCGGCAGAAAGTTACGCGAGAAACGCACTGTGGAAGACTGCCACTCATCAAGGTGATGAGGATGGTATGTTTTTCGCGTGGGACGATGGCGAAAAGTTGCAGGTGGTATGATTCCGAAAAATTCCTCAGAGCACTCCCCGTGATACAACCGATAGAGGATGCAGAGCGAAGCTACATCTCGGCGTAATTCCAAGGGGTCCAAGCTGTTTGAAACACTATGGCAATCAACAATTCGAGCGGCCCTTCGTTGGATACGATCCAGAGGGAGCAGTTGGTATTTTGGCGCCCCTGCCCAGAGATGAGAACAGTATTCCATAGGCCGAACTTGCGCCTTGTAGAAGGGGATTGGGCCTCCGGTAAACTCACTCACTCGGCGAAACACAGCGCAAGCGCTGTTTCACGCCGGTTTTCTGTGAGGCCGTGGTATTTCTCCGGTCGAGCCGGCCCACTCGTAAACAGTTTGACGTTTGACAACGTTTCTAATATGACGTCTGCAAAATGTCGGTTTTCAGTCCGGTTATTTAGGGCCTTATCACACTGGCGATTAGCGAGCGATTTGAATGCGACGCGACTGCGCAGCGTCGGCGCGTCTAGGGAGTATACAAAATACGAGTGTACAAAATGGCGTAAACGCCAAGCCGCAACGACGCGACGCTGCGCTGCGCAGTCGCGTCGCTTTCAAATCGCTCGCTAATCGCCAGTAAGATAAGGCCCTTGCTGTATGAGCTAGTAGCGCCCTCTGCTCTCACCTATATTCCCTATTCGTGTCTTATCGTGTCCGTACGGAACCCTAAAAAAGCGGTTAAATCTACTGTATACTGGTAATAATCGGTTCGAACTGGTTACGAGCGGTGTAATGCGACTCCGATCTGGTTATTGGCGGTTCTTGCCTGTAATAATGGTAATTGCTTTTGATGGCCCGCTTAATTAAATGTTTTGTCTCCAACACAACCTTTATAACTACGACTTAAGGTACACTTTCGGGGACTCGAAGGTAAAATAGAAATGAATGGAGTGTAAGTGTATTTATTGAATTTTCGGGTTCTTTTATTGAAATTGTGTGAAGTAATAACGTATTTTTAAACCCCCGACCAAGCATTTGAAACAATTTCATACATAAGCTTCTTAAGGTTACTTCTGTGGTCTCAGCCACGAGAAGAGTCATAGTACGAGGTTGGGAATGGGTTGATTGACGACCTCTGTGGCTCTATTGTTGGGCTGTTGGTAGCTCAAGCCGGGCGTCGCGGGTTCGAATCCCGCCGACGGAACAAAAACTTTTCTAAGCTCCTGGGTCATGACTCATGGATGTGTATTAAATGTGTATTAATATAATAAAAATCTTAAATATTATATTGTATAGTATAAAAGTATGAAATATATTTCCGTTGTCTGGTACGTCCGTTACATAAGTCCTTCAGGTACTTACCACGGGGCCAGACTGACGTGGTGTGAAGCGTCCATAGACATAACATTAACCTACATTTACCCACTCATATAAGGGTTCAAATGTAACATTAGTTTTAAATAAGCTTTCATAACATTGAAAATTTATTTTTATTATTATAGAAGACTATTTTACAAACCATATTATTATGTTTGAAACTTGAACTTATAGGATAATAGGGCATTCCTTTTGAAACACGAAGTCTTACCATGACGACAAACCTCAAAACATCTCTTTGAGTTTTTTCCTCAGTCCACAATCCCACACACCGTGGAGTACGTTCAGAGACCGAGTTACTTTTGCCGCCCTTGGGCACTAAAAATGCCGCCCCATCAGAGAATTATAACTAAAAGTTTTGTAGTTTCGATATATTATCATTTTAACCCATCAACTCCCAAGCGGCACCAGGGTGCCGCATAACAGTTGAATGTCTATTGTGTCTGCGATTCCCACGATCAAGGTATTAAAGTGGAGAGAGATTCAAAGATTTTTCAAAATTGTGATGAATACAATATTTCGATTAGGTAAATATTGAATGAGTCGAATTTCTTGAATTATTTACAAAATCAAATAAAAAAATTTATTAAGGAATTTTGATGACACCTAAAAGTTTCCTCCACTTTCCGAATTTTGCCACCCTAGAAAACTCGCCGCCCTAGGCACTAGCCCATTAGCCCGGGCTAGTAGCCCGGATTGCCCCTAGTGTAAATCCGCCACTGAGTACGTTTGTTCTACAGTATTTACGTCGAAACGCGGTCACGTTCAAAGAGCGAGCACCTTTTGTTGGATGTGCTAAATGTGGGTTTTTCAGCAGTGGACTAAAAAGTTTTTATTTAACTGGTCCACGGTTACGTCATTATGAATTTATCTCGAGGAAAAATTTATGCGTTCTGAAATGTAATCCAGTGTACTGGAAAGAGCTTATGACGTCATAAATCTGACGTTATATTGTACTTGTGTACCACTGGTGGGAGTAGTGTACTAGAGGTATTAAAATGATAATTTTAAAATAATAATATAGAATCAATAGATCTGATTTTAAACACGCGCCAAAACAACAGGTTTAGGTTCGCTAATAAATATCTAATAAAAATAATAAACGTTGCAAAGGACAAAGCTTGATTATTTTTTGTGAAAAAGTGACATAAACTAAAAACCTAATTTTGCTTTAAGGGCGTTCCGTCCGGAGATTCCGTAATTGACCGTATTTAAAACCTTATAAACTCATAATCTGAAAGCTACAAAGTTATAATAAAAATACAGCACTAATCTTTAGTATATCAACATTCCTTTTGTCGTTTTAAATTTTCTATTTTTGTTTCTTATACTCATGATATCAGCTTCCAAAGTAAGACCAATTTGTTAAAATTCAAGCATACATTCAGCATCTCCTTAGGATTTACAAATTATTTTTATTTGAAACTCACGCCAATAGATCGACAATATCATAAACTACATATTCGCCGTTTTAAAATTTTTTTAGGACAATTTTGAACTAAGATAAGTAAAAATAATAGGGTTTTGGCGCGATCTCAGCAACGCGGCAAATGTATGGCCAAGGTCGTTTGCTCGGGGGACGGCCTTAACTACTACACACTACCTACCCTCATCTCTTAGAAAATTGTACTATACAGTATACACTCTCCTAAAATATGTTATTCTTAGAAAATCTCCCGATTCACTCGCTAACTTACTAAAATAATTCAATCGAAATAAAAAAGGATATCGGAAATCCTGGGACACGCCAAACCCGTGCGTTCCACAGATTTGAGGCGGGATTTCGCGGGACTCATGAAAATTTATCGAGAAAACAATTGCTCTAATGAATAGCGTCTTTGTTGTTTTTCCTGAAATGTATTTGCTGGTTTTTTCTCGACTACGGCAAGGGGGATTGAGTTTGGCAGGTTGTGTATGTGTGTAATTGTCCTCGTAGTGGCTAACTGGTTCGATTTTAATAAATGAGGTCTCAATCGATTCGCAATAATCCTGCGACGATCTAAGCTATTTTTTTGCACTTTCTGCGTAGGTAATCAGGATAAAGTTTTTTGCAACTCAACGTGGGTGTCGCTGATACAATAGATTTTCAATTGTTATGCGGTAGCCGGCTGCCGCTTGGGGATTGATGGGATGAAATGGGATAAACTAATTCGTTGCTTCTTCAAATTCAATCGAATGAAAAACATTAAAGCTCCGAAATATCAAAAAAACATGACGTAATTTTATAAAAACTGTTAGAGTTTCTTTGTTTGTTTGAACGCGCTAATCTCAGGAACTACTGGTCCGATTAAAAAAATCTTTCAGTGTTAGATAGCCCATTTATCGAGAAAAGTTATATAGGTTACATTTTATCACGCTAAGACTAATAAGAACGAGGAAATAGAGGAAAATGTTAAAAAAACGGGGAGAAATTATTTGAGAGGGCTTATCTCACGAACTACTGGAGCAAATTTTTCTGTTATTTGGCACAGATGAGAATCAACTACGTGAAGAAAGCATAGTAAATTTTTTGTGGACAAATTTGTCTATAAAATATAATATAATTTACGCGGGCGAAACCGCGCGGAACGTCTAGTGTAATTATAATATTATCTTTCATGTCTTGCTGCCTTGCTATAACAGAAAATTATCTATTGTCAAAGTTTTTTATAACAGAAATCCTTATTATTTTATCATTAAACACGCGTCGAAATGCAGTGCCAACTAAATGTATAGTAACCAGCCAACCTCCTTTACATGAACAGAGCTGATGATTATGAGTTCCTTTTAACCCTTTCTCCTTTAAAACTTGTCGATAAAGTCTTCCAAGAAATCCACGAGCGATTCCCACACGAACTGCGAACTTAAGAAATATTGTTTTTCTGGAATATTCTTTGATCCACTGGAAATTCAATCTTGAACTAAAGTCTTAGAGTTGAAAACGCTTCGTATTTAAAATATGCTTGATAAGCAACTGGTGTATGAAGATAAGGGATTGTAAAACAATAGTTATCAGGTTCCATAGCCAGTGTAAGTTGAACCCTGCCTTTTATGGTAAACGCGTAACCAGATGGTGTACCACAGTATAATATCATACAGTACAATAATCGGTAGAGTAACTCAGATTCTTGAAATCTTCTTATTTATTTTAATTCTTGAAATCGACACGTTTTACGTGCGCGTGTGATGTGATAGTTTGTTTTGCTACATATTGTAGCAGTAGTGTACAAAATTACGGTATTGTAGGTATGTACAGCAATTCGGAACTAACGTCACTAACGATTAACGAACGATCTAAAAGATTTGCGCGGCCTATACTTCTTGTTTTATAAGCCTTAATTAGACGACGCTCGCAAGTCGCAACTCCGTTGTGCCAAAATTCATTTATCGCGCAGAAACCGTACATTTTCGGTCGAGCCTAAAATGTATCCCAGATGTCCATTCCCGGGACTCAAAGTATCTCCATACCAAATTTTAGCAAAATCGCTTCAGTGGTTTGAGCGTGAAGAGGTAAAGGGAGATAGACACACTTTCGAATTTATAATGTTAGTATGAATTAAAGTCAAATGTATAGGTACTATCTAAGATTTGACAAAATATTATGATCTTACCTACCAATGTCTTCACTCACCTTTTACACCACCGACCATGCGCCACCTACAGCTCATGTTATACTGGTTATCGATTGGCAATACTGTTAACACTTATTGCTTATGATTAATTCCTTATTGCGATCCGATTCGGTCGTTAAGTTTAATACCACTTAATCAACACTTGGAAAGCTGCCATTGAAGAAAAAGTCCTGTGCCTTGGCACGAATGAGCCGGCTTGGCTTTTTTAAATTGTATCCATGGTACATTGAAAATTTTAATAAATTCGTATTTTTATGGAGATAGAAATACAACGCAGGTATCGTAAATGTTTCCATTATATGCCGTAATCAAATTGAGATTTCCTGGGACTCAAAGTATCTCCATACAAAATTTCATCAAAAAAGGTTTAGTGCTTTAAGCATGAAGAATATAATACCAGAGTGACATTTGCATAATATTAAATAATAAACATCATGGTTTTCATCCTTCGATCATGGATTCTTAGAAATCTATTGTTATTCTATTGTTGTCGCGATCACCAGTAATGTTATGGGGCGTGATAACTTAAATACGACAGTAATTGTGGTCGGACCTTAAAATGATAATTGAATTATTTTACTTTTGTGAGTTAGTAAGAAAGACTTAGCTCGAGTATTGGTTGACTGAATAAATACTACGGTCTCACAGAAACCCGGCGGGAAAATGTATTTAAAAACTAGCCTCAAGCTATAGGTACATACCATCGGGTGATGCAGCTCGTTAACCTCTACACTAGTTTCACAAGTGTGTCAATATGATGACAGTAGATCACAATTAAAGACCGTAAGTATTGTATCATGGGAACAAGGGCTTCTCACAGAAAAAATCGAACGGTACTACGTGTTCTCGATTTGTGTCAAACCGAATGATCGAGAATTTGCATCCATAATTACCGTACTTTACTATATAACTAGTTGATGCACGTAACTCCGTTGCGCCAAAACTCGTTTATCGCGCGGGAACCGTACATTTTTCCGGGACAAAAAGTATCCTATGTCCTTTCCCGGGACTCAAAGTATCTCTATGCCAAATTTCAGTAAAATTGGTTGAGCGGTTTGGGCGTAAAGAGGTAACAGACAGACAGACAGACACACTTTCGTATTTATAATATTAGTATGGATATTTTAAAGGCGAAAGTGTGTCTGTCTGTTGTCTATCTGTCTGTCTGTTACCTCTTCACGCCCAAACCGCTAAACCGTTTTTGCTGAAATTTGGTATGGAGCTATACTTTGTGTCCCGGGAAAGGACATAGGATACTTTTTATCCCGGAAAAATGTACGGTTCCCGCGCGATAAACGAGTTTTGGCGCAACGGAGTTCCGCCGAAAAAACCGTAAATATTTTATTCGGGATAAAAAGCATCTGGGGCATCTGTCACACCTGTAAATTTAATGTTAATTAATATTAATGTTTGTTAATTTTAATTATCAATTTTGTATAATATTATAGTATATGTCAATATCGCATAAATTATATTTCTATTTCTAAAAGACAATTGGTTGACAGATTGCTGTAAAAATTATTATTAAGGATTCAGCTAGATGTGGATTTTGTGAACACGCATTTGAAATATAATATTTTAGTGGAGTTTAAGATGTGGTAGTTTCATTTCCAAATATCTGCCTATCATTTAAACGGAGTCCAAATATCCTTTGTCCTTTACTGGGCATTGAACTATCTCCATACCAAAATTTCAACAAAATCGCTTTAACGGTTTGGGCGAGTTCGGTTTCATAATATAATATAATTTTGAATTTATAATATTAGTATGGATAGCAAATTAAAATTATCATGTATGAAATTCGCCCCATGATTATGTCGCCAAAGGGAAAAACAAGTAAATGTTAAAGCTCTTAGTTTTAACTGTATATTTGGTCAATAAACCTAGGTTTTACGCAGTGTAAACATATTCGAGCCGAGTAAACTCGGTGCAGCGGTGGTTTTACTAAATAATATTTACCGTATAATATTCCGACGGAACGTAAATTTGAGCATTTTGCTTCAAATACGGCTAATTTTACTGTTTGTCTGAACTGGTAAAATATAAATTTGAGAATTGTAATACTTTATTTGTCTGTTTGAAAGTTTCAGCATACTTCTTAACTGCATTCAATAATTTGACAGCTCCTTAAAGTCAATGACCAGTGCTCGTCTTTCAGTCAATCGAATTTCGTAGCTTTTTAAATTAGCGAATAAAAGATTTTCTTTAATTGTGTTATATTTATACAACAATACAGGATGTAAAGAAAACTAAGAGATAATACTTAAGGGTGTGTATGGGTCCCCTATATAGAGTTCATTGTGAAAGTAGCAGCGCTGAAAAAAAGTAAATTTTCACCTTTGTTAATGAAAAAAATAATAACGTGCCTTGCCCATATAAATCACAAAAAAGCTGGTCTTTCAGCGCTGCTACTTTCACAGTGAACTCTATGGGACACAATTATCACTTATTTTGGTTACACATTTGTCGCCATAACTCATAAATGTCATTTTTGTCATCTTATGGCTCCAACGACGTGGGAGACAACGACTTTTTGACGTGGGAGAGCTATGCTTCGGCACGAATGGGCCGGCTCGACCGGAGAAATACGACGTCCTCACAGAAAACCGGCGTGAAACAGCGCTTGCGCTGTGTTTCGCCGAGTGAGTGAGTTTACCGGAGGCCCAATCCCTTACCCTTTTCCCTTCTCTACTCTTTTCCCTTCCCTATTTCCTTCCCTACCCTCCTCTATTACCGCTTAAAAGGCCGGCAACGCACCTGCAGCTCTTCTGATGTTGCGAGTGTCCATGGGCGATGGAAGTTGCTTTCCATCAGTTGATCCGTTTGCTCGTTTGCCCCCTTTATTGCATAAAAAAACAATTCGCATCGCATCGCAAGCATCTGTGAAAAAAATCATAACAAAAATGACATTGCGATGCTTTGCGATAGAAATTCGCAGTTTTGTGTGAGAGCCCTTAGAGTGAACCCAAACGAGCGTAATTTGTGAGCTGTGAGTTGCAGAATTTGGCTGGCAGAAATTCTGCTGCATTCATTTTCATACAAAAATCATGTTTGATTCACACGAGCGTTTTGTGAGTCATGATTTGTCTTTTCATACAAATTTACGCGACCGAAATTCTACGCCCCACGACTCACAAAACTATGCTCGTAGGAACTCACCCTTACTTAGCTATCATACTAGCTATTGGAATATGAGAACCCAATTCTCGATCGTCGGGAATCGAGAACCTGTGGTAGTAATAACCTGTTCTGATCCTCGGATAATTGACCAACAGGTGCGCCGCTGTCGTTTATTTTCATCCCAAGGGCTCGACTTACGACTTTCGCATTCGATGTTTTTTGATTTTAGGGTGGACAATGGACAAACACTTATTCTTATAATCAAACTTTGATAATATTTGGTTTCAATATGTACTGTATTTATACAGTTCTGTTTTTTATCTAGTTTTTATTTTTTTTATTTTAAAGCTGACAATGCTGCTAATCAAGATTTGAGTGTTCATGGAGTGTTAAATAGTTCGTCATCATCAGCCCATTCAGTGCTGTAAAATTTGGGTTTAAATCTATTTCATAAAAGATTAATATTATTAATACCTATACGTTACTTCCTGAATATAGTTGGTTGTTCGGTTCTATCATCTATGCATTGGGAAGTGGTTTTAGAGTTCTCATTTAATTCTTCAAGCCCCATAAGAGCACCGGTGTTCGCGACAGCAATAGAATAACAATAGATTTCCAAGAATCCGCGATCGAAATATTACAATATTATACTATAAAAACAAGACATTTCGGATTAACCATTACACACGATCGAAAAATTGTAATAATTTTCTTATTAAAGATGGTAGAGCTTGTCTAATTTGAAATGACGCGCCGCACCACTTCAAAGTTGATATAAATGAAACATTTTTGTACTGTCAATACGAGGGAGGGGCGCGTCATTTCAAGTTAGACAAGGTCTACCTTCGCCGTATGTGAGTTGTTGTGAGTTGTGAGTGCTTAAAATAATAAAATAATACTATTCATAACAAGAAACGTAAACTTATATACTCATTTTCTTGTCATAAATTTAAAAACGTTTAAAACCAAATAGAAGTTATTTAAACTGCATTTATAAACTGTACCTTTACATTACTATAACTGTCAGCACATAACTAACACATAATAACTATTCAAATTAACCACGTTAAAGAAATTCCATTTAACAACTAAACAACAAACGTAAGCATTTGGAGTGTTAAGTGACTTTCGTAGCGTCATTTGAATAAAACACTTTTAGTCATACCAATAAATTGAACCACAAGTGGCAGCGACTGACAAAAGTCGCCGCGACTGGTCGCCGACTTAAAAGATCTTTACTAATATTATAAATGCGAAAGTTTGTATGTCTGTTATCTCTTCACGCGCAAACCGCTAAACCGATTTTGCTGTTTACCGAACCGATGATGCTTTGAGTCCCGGGAAAGTACATAGGCTCCTTTTTATTCCGGAAAAATGTACGGTTCTAGATAAGTCTTATACTATGAATGAGGAAATCTTGCGCATTTATTGTATTAGGGCATTTCGACAACGTCTTTAATTACATACAGTCATGAAAATTACGAAGTGTGATTTGGGAAAGAAAAAATGATCTAGCTAAAGCCTGGGGAACTGTGCTTTTTTCATTCGCATAGCTAAACTCGGTCTCCTAATATTTGCTAATGCAATCATTGTTTTTTTACAGTTAACATAAAACCTCCTTCTTTTTTGGAAGTCGGTTAAAACGATATATCACTGAAATAGTAATAACACGTAATAATAATATATTATCACAGATACTATACAATTTAGTTTGAAACCGAAAAGACGATAAAATCGGTAAAAATTGCTTCAGGCATTTCGCTTATCTGATGGCACAGACTATGTAAAACAGTAGGCCAGCTATTCTCAAAGTGTGCTGCGGAGCCCTGGGGCTTCTCAAAGGCCTTGCTGGGGCTCAAACGTAAAGTGCGTGAAGGTTTTAAATGAACGTGGGTGGTGGCGCTGCTGGTAAAGGAGAACTGTCAAAAATGTCGTTTTTGTATGATGGCAGCGTTAGTTCCCTTTTTTGCCACGTTCATGTAAAGCCTTGTCGAGCTGTCACGTCAAGTTGCAGTGGATCTGACCCTAAATCAGGCCATATTACGCAAGGGTGCACCTGACAGATTTGCCTGAACAGGTAAACCGGAGCGTGTATACAGAACTGTGCAGGTTTTGCTTAAATTTTGCCTGACAGGCGTAACTGCACAGGCAAACCTGTCAGGGGGTGAGCCAAGGTCTTTTCTTTATCGTTTCTTTATTGAATCGTCGATCAAAATGTATGGAATTGACATTATTATTAAGAAGTCGAGTCGAAGCCGAAGGTCAACGTCATTTTAATGAATGCTTATGTCAATTCCATACATTTTGATTGGCGATTCTATAACGAGGCGGTATAGAAAAATTCTTGGCTAATTGGCCAGGTACACCTTTGCGTTTATGTTCTACACATTCCCGCAACTGCCAAAACAACTTTTGCCGAGTCTTGAATAGAATCTGTGATCTGTCAATTAAGTCAACGATCGATAGATCACAACTTAAACCGTAGAATGTGTGTAGGTGTTGTGTGGGCGAGTATTGTTAACACAAACAAGAATTTAGCACCCGAAATTCGGCGCGAATGGGTCGATCGAATCAATACCATCGCCTTATAGAATTGTGAAAGTAACGCTTATAGGGAGTGTAACAAAACAAGTGATAATACTTAGGGTGTGTATGCATCCCTAATAGAGTTCACTGTGAAAGTAGCGGCGCTGAAAGATAACCTTTTTTTAATCTTTTATATGGGCCAAGATGCCTGAATTGAATAAATAAATTAAAAAAAAACATGACGCTCTGGCGTGCTCGAATACACAATTCACAAAAAAAATGCTCTTTTAGCGTTGCTACTTTCATAGTGCACTCTATGTAGGTATATTGGAACACACACACACCCGGCTAAAGTACTATCACTAAGCTGTTACACTCTGTAGTGATTAGCTTTAATGAAACTTTGACTAATTTATTAGCCAATACTTAATGATTTTTAGTTGATTTCACGTCAACAGTTAAACCATTTAAAATACAGTTACGAGGGTAATAAATAGTCCATGAAGATATTAATTAAGTTTAAGATTACTTAACTGTTTAGGCTCTTCGGCTATTTAGGTTGCCCACAGTATTAAGAATGTGTTTGTCTGTCTTTTAACTTTGACTGCAGAACGGATTTTAAATATAATATGAAGGACCAGATGACGCCCGCAACTCCGTTGCGCCAAAGTTCGTTAATCGTGCGAGAACCGTACATTTTTTCGAGATAAAAAGTATCCTATGTCCTTTATCAGGACTCAAAGTATCTCCATACAAAATGCCGGCAAAATGGCTTCAGCAGTTTGGGCGTGAAGAGGTAATAGACAGACTGACACACTTTCGCATTACTTTGAGTCCCGGAAAAAACATAAAAAAGTTTCATCCCAGAAAAATGTATGACTCTGAATCAGAATCATACATTTAACTCGCAAAAAAACGATACCATTATCAGAATTTTTGCTATACGAATACGGTTTTTTTGCGGGCATTATCTAGCACTTAAAACGTTCTTGTTCCCCTACAATCGCTAGAGTTACTAAAATATTATGTCAATAAATATTAAATAGCGAAATGCCTAAACAAACTGCGAAAAAATATGTTAAAATTTTCTAACCAAAACGCTTTCCGTGACCAATTCGGTTACGCCCACAGAACATAACGGCGAAAATAAACGCTAGCTCACTGTAATGACGGGTCAAGTATCTTTTACAGCTGACATAATAACATAAGCGTCATAATGTCGAGGAAGTTATTTCATAGTGCCCGAGTATGTGCGCAATACGCCTAAGTAATGACATACTGTAATGACAGGTCAAGTATCTTTAACAGCTGACATAATAATAATAATATCTATTGACGCTTCACACCACGTCAGTCTGGTCCCGTGCTAAGTACCCAAAGGACTTGTGTTACGGGTACCAGACAACGGAAATATATTTAATACTTTTATACTATACATAAATATTTAAAAATTTTATTATGTCATACACATATATTTTCATATATTTTCCGTTGGCGGGATTCGAAACCGCGACCCCTGGCTTGAGCTACCAACGCGCTCACCACTGAGCCACAGAGGTCGTCGAATAATAGCTTTGGTGTTGGCAATCAAGCCACTGAAGTTGTTCCATAGATGCTAAGTCTGTGTGCAGTGCATCAAAGTAATAATTAATTATAGCATACCAGTAATGTCAGGTCAAGTATCTTTTACAGCTGGTAAAATAGCTTTCGTGGTCCATCTTGCCGAGGAAGTTATTTCATAGTGCCCAAGTGTGTGTGCTAATTGCTTACACAAGGGCAATCTTTACTCTCTCGCCAGAGATCAGACTTAAAAGACTTTTTACATCCGACGCATGGTTCGTCTAGTTTCTAGTTTCTTGTCAGAATTTAGGATAGTTTATATTATCACTGAAAAATGTACAGAGTCTGTAATCTTCTCACGCCAAAACCACTAAACCGATTGTGATAAAATTTGCCATGGAAATACTTCGAGTTCCAGAAAAGGAAATAAGGTCTATCTTCCCGGTAAGAATAAAGATGCACGGTTACCGGATTATTCAACGCAACATCAAGCAAAACTTAATAATATAATCTAATTAATGTGCTCAAACTTAAATTACCTAATAGCGTATTTTAATATTGATACAGGTCAAAATAAAACCTGTCCCCAACCGTTATAATATCAAACTTGTTCGATGAGAACTTAATTCAAAACTCCTTGATATCAATTTCTAGGAACTAGCCAGTTTTTGAGCAAAAAAGGAGGTTGTATGTTTGGTTGACGTGGTTTTGTGACTTTTTATTCTAGAGATATTTTTTTTTTGTATCAAAGTGATGGAGCTATGAATTAATTAAACCTCTTAATAATGTTTTACTTGATGTGTTGTGTCGTTAATAAATTTTTAATTATTGTATGGACACGTCATGTCTTGCCCATTATTATATTAATAGTAACTCTTTTTTTTTCACAGCTAATTCTATAATATAATATAAGACACAGATACACTGTACATACCCTAAAGTATATATTTTTACTATCACTTTTTCACCTCTGTACAAACACTCAAATGAAATAGCTACATTCAGTTAGCAAAATATGTATTTTAACTTTATACTATTACTTATTAGAGTTATTAGTATAAACCATAAAGTTAAATTATTTTTGTCATGTTTGATGTTAGCATGGAGAAATACGCGTCGCCAACTTAAAAATATCAATGCATCTCACATGATAGTTTTTTTCCTTGAATTTGTGTCACTGTACTGTCACTGTACTATACGTATGAACTTATAGAACGGTAGATATGAAAAGTTTAGAACGGTAAACAATGCTTACTTCTATATTAATATATACGTCACTGTATGGTAGTGTGTTCCTTTTTTACCCAACAAAGCCAAAAGGGGTAATAATTTTATGTGTATTTCAGTCTTATTAAAGGGGTAATAATTTTATGTGTATTTCAGTCGGTTTAGCGAGGTTTTTTAAGTAAATATTTATTTAAAAAATTCAAAGATATTTATCGTACACTGGCCGTCCCTGTGAACTTCGTGTCACAGGTCACTTTAAAACCTTCCCTGGACTTCAACGAATATTTTAAGATTAAAATCAACCCAATCCGTTCAGCCGTTTTCGAGTTTTAACGCGACTAACACATTTGAAAATCCATTTTTATATATATATAGATTTATAGAAAAAGCAGAATGACTAATAGGCAAAGACAATGGGCCAAATCTTTAGAGCTAGAAAGTAACTAACATGAAAAGACTAGACAGAATTCTGTCTCATAGCCTGTTCAGCTTTAAAGATAGACAGACTGACAGAAAGATCAAACAGAGAAATCTTAAGTGACCATAATAATAACAATATTAATCTTTATAATGAATAAAAACAATTTGCAAAAAATGTGAATAAACAAGTAAAAACGGTAATTTAAAAAAAACTAATAAACCTAATTACTGCGTGCCTGACTTTTTTATATACCCAGAGTCACTCTAACATTGAAACAAAAAAGCTAACGACATCTCTTAAGCTTTTTCATCAAGTCGTTCAGGCTACAAAGCAATTATGCATACATACTCTCAAAAAAACATAACACTCCTTCTGTCGGACTTGTGTAAAGATGATTCGTTTATTGTGTTGAGGAATATTGTGTTAACAAATATAATTTGGCATTCAAAAATATTTATTTGGGTAAAGAACCCTAAGAAATCCATAGGCATTTCATTAATTTATCAGCCATCCAATAAAGTATCGAATATCAATTGGAATACTAATTATACTAATTAATAGTCAACCTTGAAAGCCTTTTTATGAAGTCACGGTCAAAAAGTAATTACGATAAAATCACTTTTATCTGGTCATAAATTATTATTAGGGAATAATATTTTATTAACGATCACAAGTTACGGGAGTCCATTTTAAAAATACGCGTAAAAGCTACGATAAGAAAATAATTTTTGAACGTAAATAATATTTACGCTTGGAAATGATTGAGGGTAACTTTGAAAAGTACGCGTAATAAATATTATGCACTCTTTAAATGTGTGAAGACGTTTTTATTTTTTCTACGGCCTCTTATCATTTTTGTATTCTGTTAGAAAATTATGAAAAATATAAAAAAATAAACTAAACCATGATGTTTTTTTATTAAATTGACACCTAATATTGGTTAATTATCTATTTATAATATTTAATTTGTTATGTTTTTAATTTACCTATATTCAACCTATTTCGCCATAACATAAGTCAATCAACAATCGTCATTTTTTAATATCATCAAACACAACTAATGAGAAAATACGATATTTTGCCTCAAAAATACGTTCTTTTTTACTGTAAAAATAATTTACGTTTTATTTATATTCAATATGAATCATGTAACAAAAAAATTCAACTCACCCTCATAACAAAACACAACAACAAAATCCGAAAACACAACAGTATCACATAACACAAATCCGTCACTTACACACACAATTCCGAAATTCGAATTTCGAAAAAAAACGCGTAAGCACCAAATTTAAATCGCGTAATAAAATTCCGCGTAAGTGCAAAACGGGTAAACGCCCGCGGCGCGTGACGTCGAGCCGGCAACTGAGGATAGGCTGGCCCGGCCAGGCTGGGTAAACAATGAGTATCGAACAGACTGGATATTAGGTATTTAAAAGGAAAATTTATGTTGGAAAATTGAAGGAAAATACGTCTGTATTTTGCGAAGATCTTTGGTTAAATTGGTTGGTTGATTAAAAAATAAATGTGATAATTAGGCTTTTTGGATGAAAGCGATAAATAAATTTTGTTTATTTAGTTAATTGATAATAAAATTGTAAATATTATAACAGTCCCTAATTAATTATTTGTTGATATAGTATTTGATAATACAATCAGTGATTTCAAACATGGAGTGTAAATCAATATTTGGTTGTCCCAAAAGCTGAATAAAATATAAAAGCTACGACGTTTTATAAAAAAGAAAAGCGTATTTAAAATCTTCACTTACGCTCAACGTAAATGAACAACGGGGGGCGAAAAGGCGTAAGTTCGAGAAAATGTTCCTTTTTTAATTTTCACGCCTTTTAATCTTTGTCTCGACAACGACCTTAATCTGAAATCCCTTTTCAACTCGTCGTGCCTCTCATTATTGATCTCTTTCACTCTTTACCACCGGTGCAATAATACGGGCGTCCTTTTCTCTCGCGTGTAAGCTCCGTATGTCCGTTCCGCTCACACTCCACTGCAGAGCTTCGAAAACAAGGTAGAAGCGATGTACGAATTATCAATGCTATAGACCGTTCGTAGGAATTTTACCTTGGTGTTTTATAAAGTGATCCTTATGGCCTTGAGGTAAATATTAAATGACAGGTAGAAAGCCTATGAACAAAATTGTAGTATTAGCGGTATGTATCAACTTTACGCGCGTAACATTTATCAATTACGACGTAATTTTATTTTTTTATTTGCGCACAAACAATTTTTGAAAGCGCGTTGCGCTGAAAACGCGTAATTAGAAATACGCGTTTTGATAACGCCTATTTGATATTTTTTATTTACTTGCTTCCAACATTTATGACAATCCATTCGCTTAGTATGGGTTTTCTGTATAAAAATACTAAAAAAAAAACAGGAAATCGCGCGTAGTAATTAAAAAAAAATTGGTGTGTTTAACTGAAAGCAATTTAAAAATGTTTTTTGCTTTCAGTAAATAGCGCCGTAAAATTAAATTATCGAGCAGGAACCGTGCATTTTGCCGGAAAAAATGTTCTATACTAATCAAATCAAAAAAATCAGGATCAAATCAGGAAAAAATAATCTATATCTTACCCGGGACTCGATGTATATTCATAAAGTATAATATATTATCAGTTACATTTTTACGCACTTAATTTGATTATTTTTAACAAAAAATTAAAACCGACTTCCAAGGTAAAAACAATATTAACATTAATATGAACTAAAAAGTATTAAATAATTTTTGCTATCTAATAGTGCCTTTTTCCGAATTCGGCTAAACCTCAACTATTTCTGTACTCAATCTTCATTATTTTGAAGTCGGTACCAGATAGCTGAATCTTCAGTCCTCTGACAGAATATTTGAAACTTTTGGAACTGGCACCGACTTCAAAATAATGAAGATTGAGTACAGAAATAGTTGAGGTTTAGCCGAATTCGGAAAAAGGCACTATTAGATAGCAAAAATTATTTAATACTTTTTAGTTCATATTAATGTTAATATTGTTTTTACCTTGGAAGTCGGTTTTAATTTTTTGTTAAAAATAATAATAATTTCACTCTTTTTAGTTACACTGGTAGGTAAACCTTCGCGTATATTTTACGTATCTTATTACAATTTGTTAAGAGTCACAGTTCACACTCACAAAATAATATATTATCAGTGAAGTGAACATATTGTGCTAAGTAATTTAACAATTTTAATACTTCAAACCCCAAGCGGTCACCGGCGATTGCGATAACAATAGAAAGGCTATTGTGTCTCGTTTTTCCACGATCGAAGGATCTATCAGATAAAAAACTGTATAAACTTGCATTGGATGTAGCGTAGCTACTCATCTAATACCAAAAATTATTTATTTGGCAAAACAACGTTTGCCGGGACAGCTAGTAATATAATATTATCATAATTATTGGCAGCTGTTCTTGTAATCAAGAATTCAATTTCAAATCCATTCAAATCGATACTTAGTGCGCCATCTATCGATTAATAAGTATAACTAATTAAAAAGACACTTATTGACTTTGTTTTGTTTAAATGCTCTTTTTAAAATAACTTTATTTTAATTCTATATTTTGTCTATTAAAATTTTATAAAGTAGTTAGTAAAGTATTCGATCTGTATATAAAGTAGTAAAGTATATTCGATCTTCCGCCACTCGCCGCGCGGCGGCGCCGCGATACCGTAGCCTCCGCGGTGCTGACCGCCGTCTATATTTAAACAAAGTGTTGTTATACAGTATAAAATTATTATTATTATTAGTATATCCACACCTATGCCTTGTACTATTATCTATTCTGTGCCATGAGACATTGGTGACCTTAACACGACGTGGTAATGATGAAGACGATGATGATGATGATGATGATGATTATGATGATGAATATGAGTTGCATAGTAGCATATGCTTTCTGTTCTTAAAACAACGCCGAAACTCCCAAACGTGTATCTATAAGGAGTCAGGAGTTCTCTCAGCATCTTCGAAACCATGGCATACCTTGACCCAATATTTGACTTTTTGGTAGCATATTCTTAGTACACTTCACATAAAACCAAAATCACCATATGTTTCCATATAAATTTCGAGGAGTTCCCTCGATTACTCCTGGATCCCATCATCAGGTCACCACTTTGTGAACATGGTACCAAATTGGAGTAAAACCAAATACAACAAAGCAAAAATTTCGAAAATCGGTTCACAAACGGCGGAGTAATCGTTGAACATACAAAAATAAAAAAAAAAAAAATAAAAAAAAAAAAAAAAAAAAAAAAAAAATATCCACAGCCGAACATATAACCTCCTCGTTTTTTGGAAGTCGGTTAAAAAGCAAAACATTTTTACGCACTTTTGGACTACATTGGAGTCCATTTTGCGCACGTACTGCCCTTTCCCTAACTCCGTAAGTGCTCGTATGAACTTTAAATAATTCTGTTTGTCCCAAGTTCCGGGACAAAATTCTCCATAGAATATCCCCGGTTCTGACAAAGAGTAATTGATTTATTCGTATTTTTCTTTTTTTGTTTGATTTCCTTGAGATAAAAGACTTTGATTCTTTTTTTTTTGCGCCCTTGGGATTTTTTTTCATTAACTCTCTGTAATCTTTTTTTGGGTTAAGAATTGCTCTTTTCTTAAAATAAAGAGTCAATTTAGCAATTTATGTATCACAATGACCTAGTTTGTTTGGCAAATAACAAAAATTGTTCTAATTAGGTATATACTTAATACTTATTATTTTTTTGTCAGAAAAAATAAATTTACTAGATGACGATCGCAACTCCGTTACGCAAAATAACGTTAATCGCACGGGAACCGTGCATTTTCTCTTAATTATTATATAGGGATTAAAACTTAAAAGTATCCTATGTCCTTCCGGTACTCAAACTATCTTCATACCAAATTTCAGCAAAATCGGTTCTATGGTTTGGGCGTGAATAGGAGGTAAAAGAGATAACAGACAGACAGACACACTTTCGCAATTTTAATATTAGTATGGATTGTGTATTGTGTGTGTAGGCTTTTTAGGCCTAGGGTGGCAACTTTGCCTCCAGTATAACACACCTCATAATATTTTCATTGCATTCGATATATTTGCATTTGGCATAGAATTAATTATCGCATAATTATTAGATACGGTAAACGATAGGTATATTAGTTGAGCCATTGTGTGTACAGTGTAGCTATTTCAATATTAATTAATTATATTATTATACTAACACTACCTAGGCCGGTTGGTTGTTTTGCCATTTGTGGAAATATGAGAGTATTTAAGCAGATCCTCAAAGTTCTAGCCGAAAGAATAGGGAATATTATTATGCAAAAGTCACAGCAGAGGGCGCTTCTAGCACATACAGTAAATAATCCGAACAAAATCTGACATGTTGCACACGTCATATCAGAATATTGACAGAAACATTCTTTCTTTTTCTTCTTTTTTGGCAACTTGACACAAAGGATGTGTATGTTGTGCCACAGACAAGGTAAAAAGGTAAGGAATATGGCGGGAAAACCATATTCCTCCTATTATAATTTTCATCATCGTTTTCATGTATCGTCAGGTCTAAAGTCTAGTCAAAGTCTAAGTAAAAGTCAATACAGTCAAGGAGTCAAGTCGGTCGATTCAGTAAAGTGGTAGACGCTTTACTGAAACTTTCGATGGAGTTTTGGAGGGAACACAAAATAGCACGTTTCTGGATATTACATCACTTTCCTACACTTGTGCATGAACACGAATATCTAATGGTTAATATTCTACCAATATTACACATTAAAAACCCAGCTAACACAATTTTAGGAAAAAAAATACAAAACACAACAGCACTTTTTTAAGATGCCCGCCAAAACTCGACAGAAACATTGTCAAACGTCAAACAAAACTTTTTGTTGACTGTGTGCTGGTGCTGCCTCTAGCGTGAAAACATTGTCAACTCCTTTTTAGGGTTCCGTACCCAAAGGGTAAAAACGGGACCCTATTACTAAGACTTCGTTGTCTCCGTCTGTCCGTCTGTCAGTCTGTCTGTCTCCAGGCTGTATCTCAAGAATCGCTATAGCTAGAGTTCTGAAATTTTCACAGAATGTGTATATCTGTCGCCACTATAACAAAAAATACTAAAAATAAAATAAAATAAATGTTTAAGGGAGCTCCCATACAACAAACGTGATTTTTTTGGCCTTTTTGCTCTATATCAATAATGGCAACAGGTAGGTAAGTACTTAACTTTTTCACAAAATCCTTAGTATATGTACTTTAATAATTAATATTAATATTAAAATACTAGCTGTCCCGGCAAATGTTGTTTTGCCATTTGAAATATTTTTATTTCATCAGTTGATACAAATTCTTACCCCATCTTTTGTCCTCTAAGAGGGGTGGGGCGAAAAATTGTGTACACCAAATGTAAAGTTGGAAAAAACAGTTAATAATATGTCAAAGTAAGTCCATTAAAGAAAAAAGATCTGTGAAAACCGTATGCAAATCGGATCAGTAGTTTTCGTGTTAAAGCAAAAGTCTTATACAAAATCTGATCCCCTCTTTCGTCCCTTTAGAGGTGTGGGGGGAAATTTTTTTATACACCAGATGTTAAGTTGGAAGAAGGCAAATATATCTGCAAAAACCGCATTCAAATCGGATCAGTAGTTTTCGTGTGATAGTGGAACGAACATACAGACAGACAGACAGACATAAAACTAACTACATTTTTCGCTTCTATAGCGATGTAGTGACACCGGCCGCTTATTATTTTTTTGAATATATTTAATGTACAGAATTTTCATTTCTACAGTTCAATTCACAGGTCAATTCACAGGTCAATTCACAGAAACATCGACGACGCAGTTATTTTCCGCAGGCTGCACAGATTGTCTTTCTGTGGATGTTAAAGTTGTTAATGATGAGAATATTTAAATGTAATTAATAATAAGTTTTCACTTGTGACGGTAGTCCCGGAGTGCAACCCATTGTTTTAGGATAGATAACTAAAGCGATTATTGTAGAGCTTTTCTATATATATTTTTTTTGTTTTGTTGTATTAGGTTTCACTCCAATTTGGTCCCATTTTCACAAAGGTGGTGACCTGATGATGGGATCCATGAGTAATCGAGGGAACTCCTCGAAATTTATATGGAAACATATGTACTTAGAATACGCTACCAAAAAGTCAAATATTGGGTCAAGGTATACCATGGTTTCGAAGATGCTGAGAGAACTCCTGATTCCTTATAGATACACGTTTGGGACTTTCGGCGTTGTTTTAAGATTATAGAACTTCCGCCGCTTAACTTCGGCATGGTGTGTTTAGAGTTTTAGACACTGTCACCCGATAAGCGCACAAAATTTCAACAAAATCGGCCCAGCCGTTTGGTGAGATTGTCTGCAAATACCGTGCCACGAGTATTTTTACCACAGAGATGATATTAAAACAGTAAAGTATGTAACTTGTGTCTTGTACAGGGTATTTACCCTATACAAGATAATCTCTGGATCTGCCGAACCGATTTTAATACTTCTTTTACCAATAGATAACTATCGTCGTCTGTAAACTGAATAATTATTGTTTATCCCGGAAACATGCACAGTAAAGTATGTGACTTGTACAGGGTATTTACCCTATACAAGATAATATAATCTCTGAATCTGCCGAACCGATTTTAATACTTCTTTTACCAATAGATAACTATCGTCGTCTGTAAACTGGATAATTATTGTTTATCCCGGAAACATGTACAGCTTCCGTGGGAGAGTTGAAGGACGACATGCAACTTGTTTCAATAACTGCTATTAAATAGCTGTTCTTAAAGTCCACTTGTTACTGTATTGCATGTTGTCTAGTATTACGGTTAATATTTAACATTAGGGTACTTAGACATCTTGTATTCGTTTTTTTAATTTCTAACTTTGCTGTGATAATTATCAAATACAAGTTGTATTGCCTACAAGGAAGTCAGCTGTTGTCGGGTGCTCGCAAAAACTTAGTTCAGATTGAGCTGTGCCCTGGAGTCGAAATTACTTTAGAAAACATAATGAGTATTATATTTTTACGTGTAAGTACCTAATAGATATTATTATTATTATTATATGTATAGCGTATAATATAGTTATTATAGGTAGGTACACGTTAAAATGTTTGTTTAACCCATCAAACCCCATAAGAGCACCGGTGATCGCGACGAAAATAGAATAACAATAGATTTCCAAGAATCCGAGATCGAAGAATTAATTTATATTAATAATCAAATTAATACTAATACATATTATAAACGCGAAAATGTGTCGTCTGTCTGTCTATCTGTCTGTGTCTGACGTTAATCTGTTGCTACTTCACGCTCAAACAACCGAACCGATTTTACTGAAATTAGGTATAAGTGTATTTGAAAATCAACAAAACTCGAAAATAGGTCATTTAGTAGTTCGATGCGCCATAATAACAATCTAACGCTTTTCACAATTTACAAAAAAAAACGTAATATTGTCATCAAATCGGACTCTCAAAAAACGTGGCGTAAATGCTGGCCCTTATATAATGAGAAGCACCCCAGCAGATAAATCTTTAATTGCTATTTTCTTATCTTCCAAGGGTCACAGAGGCCCGTATGGACAATCTTATCTTTGAGATAACAATTTAACCCTTCATCTCAAAGGGTTAAGTATCAGCAGCTTTTGTTGGAGTTTTGCGTAGTCGGGTACTTTTTAAATTTAATCCTTAAATGAAAGATGATGCCAAAATTCGTTTTTCGCGCGGGAACCGCCCATTTTCCGGGATGAAAAGTATCCTATGTCCTTTCCTGGGACTCAAAGTATCTCCATATTAAATTTCATAAAAATTGGTTTAGTAGTTTGGGCGTGAAGAGGTAACAGAAAGACAGAAACGACGTCAGCGGTCAGACGATGTGCGGCTTTCAATGCCGCACCGCTGAACCGGTTCGAGTGTTAGGTTTATTTTCGTTACGGAATTTCTTGATTCGGTTGCCGCGCTTAAAGCCAGCGATAAAAGCTGTGCAATAACTTAAAACTTTTGTTTCCTGACTAAAATCGAACCCGCGATCTGAGATTTGGGCGTCGACGTCTACTAAGCCACAAAGATCGTCATAAAACTCGCAATTTTAATTACTCTTTTAGTACTTACGGAACTCTAAAAGCGTGTATCGGTGATCACTTAGCATCAGGTGTGCCGAACGCTCGTTTATCTCCATTAAAAAAGCGATATAAAATATAATAACCGATCGACAAATTTATGGTCCTTTTTTCGATTTTAACATTATCTTGATACTTTTGTATTTTCTGCAAAGTATAATCGATAGATGGATTCTATTTTAATACAACAATCTATCCATACTAATATTATTATTGCGATAGTGTGTAGTGTGTATGTCTGTTACCTCTTAACGCATAAACCTCTGAACCGATTTTGATGAATTTTTGTATGCAAATGGGACAGAACTTTGAGTTTCATGTTCTGTTCCCTGCAACTTGGTACGCCTAAAATAAAATCCTGCAGGAACTGTGAAAATTCTAGCGATCAAAAGTAGCCTATCCGTATTTTGAAGTATCTCCACACCAAATTTCATCTAAATCGATACAGCTTTTTAAGAGGTAACAGACAGACAGATAGACTGAATTTAGCATTTATAAAATTAGTCAGAGGTAGCAACTCGGTCCGGCAGAAATTTGTTTATCACGCGGGAACCGTTCATTTTTGCCGGGATAAAAGTATCCTTTGTTATACTCCGTATCTTAAAGTATCTCTACACAAAATTTCATCTAAATCGGTTCAGCCTTTTAAGCGTGAAGAGGTAACAGACAGACAAATTACTTTTGCATTAAATATTGGCAAGAATAAGCAAACACCTCCTTGGTCCAGTAGATTAAGGGCGGTCCGTCCGGAGATTCCGTAATTCCGTATTTAAAACCTTATAAACTCATAATCTGAAAGCTACAAAGTTATAATAAAAATACAGCAATAATCTTCAGTATATCAACATTCCTTTTGCCGTTTTAAATTTTCTATTTTTGTTTCTTATACTCATGATATCAGCTTCCAAAGTTATACCAATTTGTTAAAATTCAAGCATACATTCAGCATCTCCTTAGGATTTACAAATTACGTTTATTTGAAACTCACGCCAATAGATCGACAATATCATAACATATTCGCCGTTTTAAATTTTTTTTAGGATAATTTTAAACCGAGATAAGTAAAAATAATAGGGTTTTGGCGCGATCTTGGCAACGCGGCAAATGTATGGCCATAGTCGTTTGCTCGGGGGACGACCTTAAAGCGTACCGCTATCGACTTAGTCGTGGGTTCGATTCCCGCAATGAAAAATGTTGTGTATTTTAGTTAGCGCGATGAAAACTGACAAGACTTTATGTCCGACAAGATGATCTCTGGCCGGTTGTGTCGGCTTCTTGTGTATTGCGCATACACTTGGGCACTATAAAATCACACATACGTTACATTTTCGATAATATCAGTCACACGTTCCCACATAAAGTTTTAACGTATGAGCGACCCATTACTTAAGGGCCACGTTTGTTTGAGCTCAAAGAATCTTCGGTTTCTTTCGAGCTCTTAAATTCAAGATTTTGAAAGCTCCGCGTTGAATTCTTAAGGCCTATTTGAATAAACGATTCTTATAGACATAAGGAATAGAAAGAAATGGCATTTAAATGTAAACGTGTATAGGACCAGAGTGCCACTTTTTAACTAGGTTTAAAAAAATATTTTTACTATGAAACAATATTTTGTGACTTTCCACTTTTTCTTTGTTATCATAATATTGTTTTTCTTAACGGGCTTTGGCCCACCACACATTCCCACCACTGTATCTCCTGTATCGCCAGGATCAACAGTGGTAACCAACCACGAAAACCCTTTGATATGATCTCAATGAGCCCGAGGGTCATGCTAAAGCCGTCTTGGGACCCGCAACGAAATTAGAAGAAGATAGGAGGAGTACGAAGAATTCCTGCTTCCCTCCCCATACAAAGCGGGAGACAGCACAAAGTTGCAGTAACCGAAAGTCAAAGAACTCCCTTCAATTCTTTGACTTTCGGTTACTGCAACTTGTAAGCACCACGGGAATAAACATTTATAATAATAGTGATTAGTGGCTACTACGCTAGAGCTAAATTAATTTATTCTTGTCATGTATGTCATGATTCTGAATAAAAAAATAATTATCTTATTCAATAGGTCAATCTTTTTTTTTACCTCCTGGCAGAAGCTTCGCGACACCCCAGGGGGTCACGACAAACAGGTTGAAAAACACTGAAGAAAATACTTCCAAATTTTCCAGCACTACTATAATTGCGGTACATCATTTTAGGTACGAAACATTTGGGAACCATACATTTTTCCGGGATAAAAGATATCATTTGTCCGTTCCCGGGACTCAAAGTATCTCCATACCAAATTTCAGCAAAATCTGATCAGTGATTTGGGCGTGAAGAGGTAACAGACAGACATACATACACACTTTTACATTTATAATATTATTATAATGGTATGGGTTATACTTTCCAATAAAGCAGTCAATACATACATTTATGTGTTTGTCCGTCTGTACCGCAGTCGATGACACCAGGAATGTCACATAACAAGTTCTAATCAAGTTGATGTCTAGAATGCCTGGAACTAGGATCTAGTGTTTATTTTTATCTAGACCTATGCCACGCGTCGTTTCTGGTTTTGCGGTAAAATATGTAGCTTTATAAGGTATCTAAAAGTCACCGGTTTCAGTGACGGTAGCCGGTTTCATTAGTAAGTAAGTAAACATTTATTCAGTACAAACACATTACACCACATTACAATAAACAGGAGGAGTATGTTATAGTGCTCAAGTGTTTGCGCAATACATGAGAGCACTCTCACATAAACCAGTGAGATGGATGACACGATCGGCGAGAGATCAGGCGCAGGACTTTTTACATGCCCACGATGCATGGATCATCTTACTTGTCAGACAATCAGGTGATCAGTCTGCATTGTCCTAACAATTATACTTGGAAATAACATGTTTTCAACGCAGGAATCGAACCCACGATCTCCGAGTCAAGAGCCACGTTCTAACTTCTAAGGCACTGAAAATTGAGGCGAAAGTAATATAGTCATAATATTACGAAACGAAATAATAATATTATTATATTATGTGATTGTTAGGCATCAGTCATCAGACTCATCACTCACTATGAAGATACTATGAGTCCTGGTTAAGAGCATAGGATAGTTTTTATCCAGGAAAATGCAGGGTTCCCGCGTTTCGAACAAACTTCTGAGCGAACAGAGTTGCAAACGATGTAATTTATATAAAGCAAATCTTCTTTGTCACTTTGTCGGTATTTCAAAGATTTAAGGTGTAAATCAGTGGATTTTGATACTTAACTCTTAAGGGATTGTACTTGTAAATAAGGTTATTATAATGTAAGGCCGATTCGACAAACAGACAAACAAACTTTCGCGTTATAATTCTGCGACTCTGTGTCATCTTTGGACTCATAAGTCACCTTATAAAAGCAAGCACTTGCAACTCTTCTGAAGTTGCAAGTGTCCAGACGGTAGATTGCTTTCCATCAGATGATCCCTTTGCTCGTCTGCCTCCTAATCTATATATGAAAAGAATTTTTAATTTTGTTAGTCCCGCTAAAACTCGAGAATGGCTGAACCGATTTTGCTAATTTAAGTCTTGAAATGTTCGTGGAAGTCTACAGAACCAAAGGTTCTCTCTCAGCATCTTGAGATGGTCTTTAATCATTAGTTTGATTTCTGTGTAAGCTTACCTAATGGCACAATATAAATAATTATCGTTTAAAATAACACATATCCTTATATTTAACCTACAATTTTACACACACACACATACACACACGAAACCATTATTGTGTAGTTACGTTAAATGTAAGATAAGTTAAATGTAGTTAAGTTAAATGTAAGAATTAATAGTTCTAGATATTAGTAATTAGTAGTAACTTTGATACTCCATTGTCTGTGAGGGGGGGCCTGGGGCACCAATATGGGGCCTTGGCTTAGTTTGGGCTCCAAGTCTCCCACAAATTGCACATGTAATTTTTGGGAGAAATAAACTTATGATTATTATTATTAATTCATAGTGGACCAACTTATAATAGATTGACGAATTGAGAGCACTAATAAGGTGCGATATCCGGTAACTGAAGCTAAAGCAGAGAAATGCAAGAATTTTGTAATAAACTAACGTAATAATATTATATTTTATACAAGATTATATTAACAACTTTTAAACATTATATAATTTATAAATGTGTTAAATTAATTATAAATTAAGAATAATGTACTCTAATAAATTATGACCTCTACAGACTATGTAAACAATAATGAGAACAAAACTATGTTTTTAAATTTTGCACGCTATTTTCATAGCAAAACATGCCGCTCTGTCATCTGTAACAGCTAACAACCCATCACACATGTAGAGTTATTATTTATTATATCATTGCATGTAGCCATGTTTTTGCGCAAATAAAATATATGATTGATCTTATGATTGAAATGCAGTATCAGATCGCCATTACAAATTGTCTGTGTGTGCACATACAGGGATTTTATTTGATCGCAACTGTTAAAAGTTACGTTACTGTATTTAGTTATATTATTCATAATATATTTTATACTCTGCCGGTATTACAGTAATAAAATAACTCTTATTTTAACACTTTCAAGAAACTCATGGTTAAATTCTGAGCTACTTTGTCTAGATTTAAGTATAGTATCTAGACTAAAGATATAGTATAAGTCTAAGATAATATGCATAGTTATTTTCAAGTGCTTATAAAACTGAGAGCGTTGCTTGTTTTATACAAAACTAGCGACCCGCCCCGGCGTCGCACGGGTATAAAATATATAGCCACTAAAAAAAATGATGCCTGTAGCCTTCCTCAATAAATGGGCTATCTAACACTGAAAGAATTTTTCAAATCGGACCAGTAGTTCCTGAGATTAGCGCATTCAAGTTAGCCCTTTCAAATAATTTCCACCGTTTTTTCCAAATTTATTTCTTCGCTCCTATTAGTCTTAGCGTGATTAAATATAGGCTATAGCCTTCCTCGATAAGTGGGCTATCTAACACTGAAAGAATCATCAAAATCCGTTGCGTAGTTTTAAAGATTAAAGGGAACAAAGGGACATGAGGGAAAAAAAGCGACTTTGTTTTATAATAAGTATAGAAAGTATAGATAGAAATACGGTTCTACAAAAACATACTTTCATGTTTAATAAGTGCAAATTAAAAAAAATAAAAACCCTGATGTTTTCCAGCACTGAGCAGACTGATGATGATGAATAGCTAAGAAAACTCTTGATCATGTCAGCTTCCAAACAAAAAACCTAGTTCAAAATCGGTCCACCTGTTTGGATGCTACGATACCACGGACAGATACACACACAGACAAACAGACAGACAGACAGACAGACACTTCAAACTTATAATAACTACTCCTTTTTTTGTCGGCGATAAAAAATGCATCGCATCGCTTCTTGTACTGACCCTAAGTAAATACGCCCCTTCTGAACGACGCCTAAAACAGTTTATTCTTAAAGTCATCCTATAAATTTTAATAAAATTAATTTCTTAATCAACGTAACACAAGTCGTAAAAACTTTACAGCAAATAAATAGTCCATAAAATGTGTTCTTAAGCTTTTAACCGTCTTTAGTTCATCTATACTTTTATTGACCTAATAAAATGTATACCTTTTTGGTGCTATCTAAATTCCAATGTCCTGTGCACGAGGTGTATACGGGCGACTTCGATCTGCGACTGTCGCGCGTTCGAGCGACACTTTATACGCTGCGTACAATTTTAAGATCGTTGGGAAAATACAGTAGTTTATCGCGAGGGAATTACTCATTTTTTCCGCAAGAAATATTTTCCCATATCCTTTTAAACTCGACGACCTCTGTGCCCGCTGTGGCTCCGAGGTGAGCGCGTAGGTAGCTCAAGCCGGGGGTCGCGGGTTCGAATCCCGCCGACGGAACTAAAAGTTTTCAAATTTCCTGGGTCATGGATGTGTATTAAATATGTGTATCATACAATAAAAATCTTAAATATATGTATAGTAGGTATACAAGTATTAAATATATTTCCGTTGTCTGGTACCCGTAACACAGTCTAGACTGACGTGGCGTGAAGCGTCCATAGATATTATTATTATTATATTATTATTTTAATGTATTATATTCCGTCTTTTAAAGTATCTCCATTCCAAATTTCATCTAGATCTGTTCAACATATATTTTACATAATATTATTATAATATTAGTAGCAATCTTAAAGCAATCTTAAAGTAGTGCATTCCCTAACTTTTCAGCAACTGAAAATAATTAAATTCGACGAAAAAACGGTTCAATAAATTGTGGTAAACACAGCAAAACAGTTGTAATAAAAACATAACTTGCCACAACATTCCCATTTAGATCACGTACAGAGAATAGCCCACATTTTTCGAATAAGATTTTATTAATTGTGACATTAGAGATGTGATATAATAAAAGCGGCCATTTTGTCCACGATGAGCATTCAAAATGGCGACAAATGATATTATGACAATCATAAAATATACCTACAAAATTTAACATGGAGATACCTATTCTATGAAAGGAAACAGAATAGTTTTATCCTGAAAAGTGTACGGTTCCATTGCTAAAAAACAAAATGACACAACGTTGCTGCTGGCATGGCATTTAGCATTTTATTTATTACTATTATATACTTTATTAAAATATACTTAAGCGTACGTGTGTCTATCAGACATATTCTCATATGCGTAGGTTAGACCCCTTCTTGTTTAAACCGCTTAACCGATTTTGATGAAATTTAGTATGTATAGAAACTTCGAGTCACGAAAAAACACAAGACAGTTTCATGGCTAATATTATTACAGTGTATCTAGCGAATGTGTATTGAACAAAATAAACTTGCGAGCGACATTTTGTATTGCAAATTGTCGTGTGACATGTCGCGGTCGCTCTGATTTGTCGCTCGTCTGCGCAACATCAATATTTTGTAAAATTAGTCCGTAAATACACATAATAGGTCCGTTACAATCTCAGAAACTAATAATTATAGTAATTTGAAGTTAAAATGCCCCACCTAAAGTTCAACCAGTGCCATTTGGCCGTGTCGTTTTCAATGCAACATTTGTGTGATAAGCCCACATTTATGCCACTTGTGGGCGTGTAATATACTGTGAGAGACTAAAACTGGGATTATACCACGGCCTTGGTTAGAACCGGTGTCAAATAGTGTAAAGAAACAACAAGACAATCTATACTAATATAATTATAGTAAAAAGTTGTGTTTGCCTCGAATAGACTCGGAAACTACTAAGCCAATTTTGATGAAATTTGGTATTAATATAGAGTAAACTATCAGTAATGACACAAAATACTTTTCATCTCGAAAAAATGTGCAATTACCGTGGGATCCTATGCGTTTAAGCGAGCGAAACCACAAGCCACTTTGAGAAAGAAAAATATGTAAAGAAAAGAAAAGAGGGCTATTAACTTTTCTTCAATAAAATTACGAGGCAAACGAATAAACGGGTCACCTGATACAAAGCCTATGGACACGCACAACATCACAATAGTGGACACTTTACACTTGCAACTTCTCTGGTGTATCTACAACAGCCAAAATCCACGCCAGTTCTCTGTAAGACCATAGCCACCCTATTCGCGTTCGATAGATTTATACAAAAACAATTTTTTTCAATATTTATTAACATAAGTGCATGGGATTCTACAAGGGCTCTGAGCAGATTCGAGAGGCCCAAAGGCGCGCCCTTTGGAATTTATCCACTCTGAGCTAGGGCTGACCTAAGCCGAAAAAAATAATACGTGTGGCACTCGGAAACTGCCGCGGTAAAGCTAAGTATTCGCATTCGCATACGTGTAGTAGCTCGCACACAAACACCGTGCCAAAGTCTGGCAGCACCACACCCCGAGCCACACCGAGCAGAAGTTTGCCAAACTGAAACGACTTGATGTTAGGTGGGTTAGGAACAATGTTAGGTGTATTTCGTTACGGAATTTCTTGATTCGGTCGCCACGCTCGAAGCTCGCGATAAAAGCTATGCAATAGCTTAAAAAATCCAGAGCCGAACGTATAACCTCCTCCTTTTTGGAAGTTGGTTAAAATGGTTCGGCGACGCAAAAAACGCGACGCGACGCGACGTTCTAAAACGTTGAATGAAATTAGCTTTTACTACATAATAAGAAAACTAAATATACAAGCTACGAGACAAGTCACAAAAACTTTTATCATCAGCCATTTTATGATTCGTAAGTTTGCAAGTTTGTGACGTTGTAAGGGTGGATCTGCTGAACCTATTTTAAAAATGATTGTATCAATTGAAAACTTAAAAAGAAAGAGTTTAACCGAGGGATTTTTGTAAGGGATCAAAGTTTGTATGTCATACTTTTCGTGTGAGACCTAGACGCGAGCAAAAGCTAGTTCAATACAATATTTTTATGGTTTCCTGAAGTATTTAGAGGGACATACTCGTCTATAATCCTTCGTCATCGATTGTACAACTTGATGGTGACAAACTTGGCTTATCATCCAACGTGAACCTTTCAGCTTGTGCCAGCCCTACCCAAGGGCTCAGAGATGTTTTAAATGAATACAGAGACAGAACGCCCTTCGCAATATTATGTAAGGCGTACTCTCAAGTAAACAATCTTATTCTAAACTAACTAGATGACGCCCGCAACTTCGTTGCGCCAAAACTCGTTTATCGCGTGGGAACCGCACATTTTTCCGGGATAAAAAGTATCTGATGTCCTTTCCCGGGACTCAAGGTATCTTCATGCCAAATTTCAGCAAAATCGGTTCAGCGGTTTGGGCGTGAAGAGGTAACAGACAGACAGACTTTCGTATTTATAATATTAGTATGGATAGAATATTGACATAATACAACATCGATATAGTTTCGATGCAGTCTCTGTATAACACTAGACGTCACGCGCGGCTTCGCCCGCGTAAATTAGGAATTTCACGGAAACCATACATTTTCCTGTAAAAGATTTGATTATTCACGTGGTACTCTATATCGTAATAATTAACATAAAAATTGCTCTAGTCGTTCGTGGGATAAGCACTTTCAAATAATTTTCCCCGTTTTTCCACATTTTCCTCTGTTTCTTTGCTCCTATTGGTCTTAGTGTAAAAAAATAATAGTTTACTATATGACCCCCACAACTCCGCTACGCCAAAATTCATTTATCGCGCGGGAACCTTTAATTTTTTCGGATGAAAATTATCCTATGTAATTTCCCGGAACTCAAAGTATCTCCATACTAAATTTGGGCAAAATCGGTTCAGAAGTTTGAGAATGAAGACATGACAGACATACAAGTACACTTTCTTATTTATATTATTAGTGTGGATTACCAGGCCCTTACGTTTTTTTAGGGTTCCGTACCCAAAGGGTAAAAACGAGACCCTATTACTAAGACTTCGTTGTCTGTCCGTCTGTCCGTCTGTCTGTCACCAGGCTGTAACTCGAGAACGGTAAACGCTAGAGAGTTGAAATTTTCACAGAATGTGTATAATATCTGTTGCCGCTATAACAACAAATACTAAAAACAAAATAAAATATATATTTAAGGGGGGCTCCCATACAACAAACGTGATTTTTTTGGGCTTTTTTGCTCTATATCAATAATAGCAACAGGTAGGTACTTAACTTTTTCATAAAATCCTTAGTTATATGTGTACTTTAATATTTAATAATAATATTAAAATAAAATAAAAAATTAAGGGGGGCTCCCATACAAAAAATAAAATTTTTGGCCTAATTTTGCTCTATATTGGTACGGAACCCTTCGTGCGCGAGTCCGACTCGCACTTGGCCGATTATTTTCAATACGTTTTCTTTATCGCTTCTTTATAAAGAATTCCATACATTTTGATCTGCGAATCCATAGAGAAGCGACAAGGAAACGTCTTGGCTAATGATCCTCCTCTATGACTGTATCGTACAAATTGGATAGTTATTTTCAAACAGACACAGATACTCATATGCAACCGATCAACAATAACAGTATATCCGTAAGCGATACGGTTGTCGACTGTCGATATGTGATCTGAAAGTATCGACTTGTTACAGTAATGGTAACGTAAGCGCCACACTTGCGGTTTAGTGGTGTGCCTTGTCGATAAAATAGTAGTTATCAAAACATAAACATATCGATGTATCGATGAATTTTAAAGCTTACTTAAACCAGGGACCAAAAGAACAACATGAGTATAGATTGACCTTATTTTTATGTTCTTGCCCTTAGTTTTGCTGTGATAGGAATGTGGCGGTATAGTAGGTGTACTGCCACATTTCTTTAATTCGTTCTTTACAAATTAAAGTGGAACCAAACATTTTTGACATACTTACAAGCATTTTACTCATATAATATTTTGTCAACGCTCGTTTGACTCAGTTATTGTTGGCAGCAAAAAGCTTAGCATAGCCATGATGATTTTTGTGGTTCATCACCAAACAGATTATTTTGTACATTTATAATCCTTTGATCGGGGATTCCTGGAAATGCTATTGTATTCTATTGTTGTCGCGGTCACCGGTGTCCTTATGGGGCTTGATGGGTTAATTGTTACTTTTTATAATCTATCAGTGTTTCTATTTCTCCGCATTTTTACTTTGTCTGTGCTATGGCTCTTGATGTCTCTCACCCTCTATTTGACACTTTAACAAGTAATTCAAAAATAAAATTAGAATTTTCCCAGCTATTTTTCTCTATAAGTATATGAATATTATGCAAAATTTAATTAAAAAAAAAAGATATTATCGACAATGTACATCACTACTAATCAAGACGGCATCAGTCTAAACTGAGCGTAATTTAGTGAAGTATAATATAATTCGTTTAGATTGGAGCATTGACTCTTGCACGTGTACGGTTACGGGATTTTTTGTCGATAAATTGTTTGCACTTCACTAATTACAGTCAAAGATCTTTACCACATACTTTCAACACAAAAAAGTTCAAGTTCTAGATTATTTATTAGATACATAGAAATATAACCTTTAGAAAAGGCATTCCATATAATCGTCAGCGCGAAAATGTGTCATCCTTGAAATGAGTGAGCTCACTCATCTGAGAGCAGTGTGCCATAGGCCGCGGTGACAGTCGGACGTGTATGTGTCGAAAGCGTAAAATGAGTGGAAGAGAAAGTAGTATAATATATGCTATTACTGTAAGACAAAAAGGACGACAATATTTTCTCGATACACATTTTGCATGCAAAAACATTGCTACAGTTTTGATGGCGTATGCCATATCCAGTATTGACATCGTTGATTAGATAGATATTGCGTTAAATCCATACTTTTAAATTATAAATGCGATAATAATATGTCTGTCCGTCTATCTTCATTCAGAAAAAGCTGATTAGATGACGCTCGCATTCGTTTATAATGCGGGAAGTGGGAACCGTATATTTTGCGAGACAAAAAGTATCTTATGTCCTTACCCGGAACTCAATGTATCTCCATACAAAATTTCAGTAAAATCTGTTCAGCGGTTTGGGCGTAAAGAGTGAACAGACAGATAAACTTTTGCATATTTTATAATAAGTACTAGTATTGATTCCTGTAGACTTTTCTCCTATTAGCCATCACTGTTATTTCAAGAAAATTGCTTAGTATCTCTTAAAATACTGATAGCATGATGATTGTGTCCATTTTAACGTAACTTTTAACAGCAAAAAGGGGTCATAAGAATACCAGAAGGCTTTCAAAAATGCTAATTGAATCAATTTAGAATCAATCCGATAGATAATTAAAACGTTTTCGATTCGATTCGATTCTAATCTCGCCGGAAACGAATTTCGATTCTATTTTGATCCACACGTCAGTAATTAACATAATCGATTCTTTGTCTCGATATCTATGGCCCAATATAGGTACCAATATCGATTTAGAAATGAAATCGATATTAATCTATAGTGACGCAAAATGATAATTAATTATATCTTAATACAGTCCATTTCAACACGAAAAAATCTACAGTAACACAGAATGAAACATGCTTTTCTGTGTGAGTCCTTTTCACGGCTGCACCGATTTTGAAGAAACGTAGCATTACCGATTCCTTAGCTTGGGAGAGAAAGGACTGAAATACAGAATTCATTTTATCCCGCAAAATATATTATTACTAGATGTTCCGCGCGGCTTCGCCCGCGAAATTTAGGAATTTCTCGGAAACGGAACATCATCACAAAAAATAACCTATGTCCCTTCAAGTGGTATATTCTTTATGTGTGCCAAATAACATAAAAATTGCTCCAGTAGTTCTTAAGATAATAAGCAATTTCAAATACTTTCCCCCGTTTTTTTCCACATTTCCTCTATTTCTTCGCTCCTATTAGTCTTGGCTAGATAAAATATAGCCTTCCTCGATAAATGCGCTGTCTAATAAAAATAATTTTTCAAATCGGACCAGTGGTTCCTGAGATTAGCGCGTTCAAACAAACAAACTCTTCCACTTTATAATATTAGTATAAATAATTTTCGATCAGAAAATTTCAATGACTTGCACCAAAACTGCCAATCTAATTTTGATAATATGATTATTTGATTATGCAACCTACTTTGAGTACTGAGTAAGATTCATGTAAAGTTTTTATTCCGGAAAAATGTACGGTTCCCCACGTCATAAACACGTGCGACTGAGTTGCGGGCAACAGCTAGTCTAGAAACTGTGTAAGTTAATTATTGTATTAATTTATTTAATAATGACAGAAACAAGATATAAAATAAAGTTAATTTTAATATTGTTTAGCCAACTCTGGCCGACGATTCTTAGAAATTAATTCCACGTGTAGGAATTAGAAATTCTGATTTTATATTCTATTTGGGTCCAATTTAATCTTAATGTAAACAATGTGGAACGCTATAATGCGACCAATTTTAGTTTTGATGACTGTATTACTAGATGACGTCTGCAATTCGCAACTCCATTGCGCCTCAATTCTTCTTCTTTAAAAGTAGAGTTAGGCCGTGATATCTGATATCTTTTTCACAGGGTAAAACCTTATGTGGTCGTCTCGGCAACATTTTACAAGAAATGTTTTTGGTGGGATTTACTTTACCAAAATATGTTTTTTTTTATAAAATAAGGGGGCAAACGAGCCAAGGAGTACCTGATGGAAAGCAACTACCATCACCCATGGACACTCGTAACATCTGAAGAGCTGCAGGTGCGTTGCCGGCCTTTAATGTACCAACAAAACTTTCATCTTCATTGATAAACTAAGATTAAATCAATAAAAATTCTTCATACATCATCTATTTGGATATATGACATAGTAATTGTGGACATATAAAAAGATAATATAAATAATAATATACACCTTGGACTCTTTGGGTCGGCGTTTTTTGTGATGGTTCATTGTATGGAGATGGACTTTTACATTATAAAATTTTCACTACATATATTTGCTATTCTAGCAGCTTGACAAGCCGCTTAACCGATTTTAATGAAATCGGTGTCATTTAAACTTAAGTTTTCCACATTACGTATCGAGCCCCATAAGATCACCGGTGATCGCGACAACAATAGAATAACAATAGATTTTCAAGAATCCGCGATCGAAGGATTGGAAAACAACGAAGTTTTTTTTATAAAATAAGGGGGCAAACGAGCAAACGTCACCTGATGGAAAGCAACTACCGTCGCCCATGGACACTCGCAACATCAGAAGAGCTGCAGGTGCGTTGCCGGCCTTTTAAGAGGGAATACTCTCTCTTCTTGAAGGTTTGCAGGTCGTATAGGTCCGGAAATACTGCTGGTGACAGTTCGTTCCAGAGTTTTACAGTGCGCGGCAGAAAGTTACGCGAGAAACGCACCGTGGAAGACTGCCACTCATCAAGGTGATAAGGATGGTATGTTTTTCGCGCGGGACGATGGCGAAAAGTTGCAAGTGGTATGATTCCGAACAATTCCTCTGAGCACTCCCCGTGATACAACCGATAGAGGATGCAGAGTGAAGCTACATCTCGGCTTTATTAGTAGTTTGTTTTACTTGTCATTGTGGCAACGGTGGCGCGCCGGCGATCTTCTCTTTACAAATTTTCAATGAAGTTGTAATTTCTGTCGTTATAATTCCGAGAAAATAATAATTACAAAATTTAAGTTATTGCATAGCATTCATCGCGGGCTTTGGGTGTGGCGACCTAATCAAGATATTCAGTAACGAAAATAAAATTAACATTCCCACTCCGACCCGCACAGCGGTCTATGCCAGTCGGTGCGGCGTCGCCAGACTTCGGCACGGTGTTTGTGTACGTGTGATTAGACGTATGCGAATTATAATTGCATAAGTTTATAAAAAATGCTGTGCAATAGGTTTACCGCAGCTGCAGTGCCACACGTTTATTTTGTTCTTTTTTTTCTATCGGTTTTTAAAAGTCTCACTCCACACTAGCCCAGTCAAGGCGAACGGAAGGTAACCGACAATCACATACCGCACCGGTTAAATTTAACTGTGCCGCCTAATAACTATATCTCCGTAACCCGCAGTGGTTCATTTTTTAGATTGCCGATAGTGTCGAATAGAAGGCGTATATTATTTTCACTAGATGAAGCCCGCGACTCCGTTTCGCCAAAATTAATACAGTGAAAGGACGTTATAGATACTTATTATCCCGGAATAATTTACGGTTTCAGTGTAAATTTTGGCACAACGGAGAAGAAAATATGACTAGAAGATCCACGCGGCTTCGCCCGCGTAAATTAGATGTTTCACAGACAAATTATTCCATAAAAAATAGCCTATGATCTTTCTCGTGGTTTACTTCTTATCTGTGCTAAATAACAGAAAAATTGCTCCAGTAATTCGTGAGATCAGCCCTTTCAAATAATTTCCCCAATTTTTTTCCACATTTTCCTCTATTTCTTCGCTCCTATTAGTCTTAGCGTGATAAAATATAGCCTATGAAAGATTTTTTCCAGTAGTTCCTGAGATTAGCACTTTCAAACAAACAAACAAACTGTTCCGCTTCATAATATTAGTATAGATACGGAAAAACGCTATTTCATAAGCTCTGTAAAGGAGGTACTACTTTTATATAATTATGACCTCCTTTTCGGAAGTCGGATATAAAAAAGGAAGTAAGGTTATTCGCACAAGATTCGGCATGATTTAGCTGAAAAATACCTCTTTAGAGAGTTATTTTAAGACCATCCATAAATTATGAAATTAATAAAATTAACACAGGACTCCCTCCACGACTGGCCGGTCTATCTCGGACCGGACTTCCACCAAAGTAAGGGAACGCTTAGGCGAACTAAAGCGTTCCCCTCGGCGCCGGGACTGACAAAGCCGGGCAGGTTCCCATCCTGACCCGGAGCCCCGTTAGACGAGAGATTGGAGGTTCGCGTAGCGACGCCTCCGTACTCCCGTCCTACGCCGGCGGAGCGGCAGAGAGGTGGGATCGTCCTCTCTGTCTCGCTCCGCGGCCTCTTTCTGTGAAAGGACGGTTTCACAGAAAGAAACCGCCGCCTGCCAGGCCTCATCACTCTCGAGCATGCAGCTTTCTGTGGAAGGCCCTAGGCTATAGTTCGCGAATATCATTACGAACATTAGTATTTTCAATAAATATGACCGTCTATATTCGTAAGCCAACATAAAAACATATCGTCTGACAGTTTGTACGTTTCTATGGGTGTATGCGTTTTATATGGACACCATAATACCATAGAAATGGCATGCATAATAAAATAAATATGTCTTGTGTTATATTATAATGTGTGTCTATTTATAGAGTGCATATTCTATGGTATAATACAGACATACCATCCATAGTAATGTTATAAATGCGATAATATGTCGGTCAGTTACCTCTTCACGCCTAAACCACTGAACCGATTTTGCTGAAGTTTAGTATGGAGATACTTTGAGTCCTGGGAAAGGGCACAGGATACTTTTCATTCTGGAAAAATGTACGGTTTCCGCGTGCCAACGAGTTTTGGAGTAACGGATTTGCGGGCGTCGAACCCACGACCTACAAATCAAGAGCCACGCTCTAAACCACAGGACCACATAAAGTTAAATGCTTGAAGATTTATTGAACGCGGGAATCGAATCTAACACCTCCAAGTCAAGAGCCACGTTCGAAGCCACAGGTGGCAAGACACAGTATAAGTATACACAGTACACTGAACATGCTAAGCTGAAGGGCTAAGGGACTTTCGGAGTTTTATTTCGCTTTAAGTAAAGTAATTAGGCGGGTCCTTTGAGTCAAAGGGCGCCCAAGGTCGAGGGACAGAATTCGTGCAGAATATTACACATTTTAGATGGAATATGTAAAGAGGGACAGCGATGTGCTGTAAATTCTAGATGTTGAGAGAGAGTACATTGTTATCTAGAATTTATATGATAGCATTGTAATACTTTTTAAGGTTCCGTACTAAAAACGAGGTGCTAATTTGCTTCGATGTGAACTGTGATAGCTATAGACAGTTGATACTTGATAATTTCACAGATTACGTAACGGCACACGGGCCACCGGACACAACCATAAAACGCCACTACCGGCATATTTCCTGTAGTTTTCATACATTTTTTGACGCCGGTGGCCGCCACACGCTACAACGATTCAAAACACGATCAATAGACTAGCTTAAAACGGCGTTTGTGGCTGTCTCGTGTGGCCCGTTAGCGGCGACACAAATATTAATTCTGTTGCCACTTTATGAACAAATACTTAAAATACGTGTGACACTCGAGGACCACCGCGGAGCTATTGCATAGCATTTTTATCAACTTATGCAATTATAATTCGCATACGTCTAGTCGCACGCACACAAACACCGTGCAGAAATCTGCCGAACTAAAACGACGTTAGCACGGCTTTCAACGCTGCACCGGTGCTGTGCCGGTCGAAGTCGACGGTCGACGAAAATAAACCTAACACCCCCAGTGTTAGGTTTATTTTCGTTACGTAATTTCTTAATCAACCTTTAATTCATGAGCCCAAGCACATGTAGACAGATTATTATTTGCTTATTATTTTTCGAAATCAAAAATGGCATCACACACTTGAAATAGTAATGTAGATTTTGATAAAATTTTATACCTCAATTTAGTAAATAAAGAATATTATTTAGTTAGCACGAATAATGTTCCGTAAAATATTATTTAGTCGATACGGAACCCTTCATGCGGTTCCCACTCGCACTTGACTGGTTTTCTTTACTAGTTCAAGCATCCACGCAGGTATAATAATCAAAAGTTCTGGAATCTTCGTATTAGAACTTGTATGGGTCCCAGAAGTACCCTTGGGGTACTCCCGAGTTTTTTTCATTATAATACATCCTGTATAACTTAAAGCATTAAGATAAGGTTTAAAATGTAGTTTAAAATGCTGAAGTTTTTCAGATTGATTAAATACATTTTAAGGCAGTCAAAAAAAGTTATAAAAGGAAGAAGAATGGAATTGAATACCTATTATTGATTAATTATTTTATAAAATGGTTTGCTCTATGGGGATGTGAGCAGAGGTGAAAATACAGGTCCAGGCATACATTTTTCGTGGGTTAAAAGACAGAAAACTTCTTCTCTTCAATATATTATCAAACTAGCTGACCCAACAGACGTTGTCCTGTCTTAACGATGATTATTTAATTCGAATTGGTATAATAATTAAGAAAACAATAGATTAAAATTAGTATATCCATGCCAAATTTCATCAAAATAGATTAAATAGTTTCAGCGAAAATTATAAAAGTTTATTGTGCAGGAACCATACATTTTCCGAGACAAAAAGTATCCCTATTCCTTTCCCAAAACTCAAAGTATCTCCATGCCAAATTTCATAAAAATAGACTGAATAGTTTAGCCTGTAGGCGAAAACTCATAAAAGTTTATTGTGCGCGAACCGTATATTTTCCGGGACAAAAAGTGTCCCTTGTCCTTTCCCGAGACTCAAAGTATATCCATACCAAAATTCATCAAAATCGATTGAATAGTTTACGCGTAAATCATAAAAGTATTTTGTGCCGTAACCGTACATTTTTCCGGAACCAAAAGTATTCCATGTCCTTTCCCGAGACTCAAAGTATCTCCATACCAAAATTCATCAAAATCGATTGAATAGTTTACGCGCAAATCATAAAAGTATTTTGTACCGTAACCGTACATTTTTCCGGGACAAAATGTATCCTATGTCCTATTCCTGTTTCTAAGCTACCTCTCCACCAATTTTCAGCTAAATCGGTTCATCCGTTCTTGAGTTATAAGTGGCGTAACTAACACAACTTTCTTTTATATATATATAGATAATTTACGATGATTCTAAATTCGAATATGAAAGCTATGAAAGACTATAATAATATTATGACATCCGCAACTTTATTCCACTTTTTTTTTTGTTAGCCTCTACTATCCCACTGCTGGGCAAAGGCCTCTCCCAGGGTCTTCCACTTGTCTCGCTCCAGCGCCACCGTTGGCCAGCCCGGCTGGTACGTCTCCAGCTCATCGCGCCATCTTTTCCTAGGCCGGCCACGGTTGCGTCTTCCATCTTCAGGTCCGTCTGTTTATTCCACTGAAATAAATTAATTCTTGCGCATTAAAACTACTCTATGTCCTTTCCCGAACCTCGAAGTACATCCATAATTCCATACCTTTCATCTAAATCGGTTTAACTGTTAAAGCCTTACAGTCAAACAGACAATTTCGCATCTATAATATCAGTAAGGATGCAGACTAATACTTTGAATATTATTCAAAAGTTGATAAGGTAAAAAACAAAAAAAAACCGGATGAACCATCGTGAGAATGTTAACAGATTAGTTAAAAATAATTACCAAATATTAACTAGTGCACGATTTAACCATCACAGTTAACTAAACACTGTGAACTGTTTATAAGCGGAAGCGTTTTTAAGTATTATTTTTTAGCTGACTTGAGGAGGAGGTTTTTCCATTCTATCGTATATTTATGATAGATAGGATTGATTTTGATGATTCTTTATTTTTTGGACAGAAGATAATATGTCAGAGGTGGTCCCATAATAAGGAAAATCTATATCTATACTAATACTAGCTGTCCCGGCAAACGTTGCTTTGCCATAGCAAAGATATAAAGTACTTATTTCGCCCATATTTTGTTAAGTGAATAAATAAGTATGACGTTACCATAGCAACGTCTATCGCTAACTCGTCGCACAAACAGTGGTCGCCCTCAGTCTCGAGTTGTAATAATTTACTATTATTTATCCAACAAATGCACTTATCAATATATAAAGTACCCAGTAGCCGATTCTCAAACCTACTGAATATGCATAAAAAATTTGTTAAAAATCAGTAAAGCCGTTTCGGAGGAGTTCGTGGACTAACATTGTGACACGAGAATTTTATATATAAGATTATAAATGCGAAAGTATCTCTGTCTGTCTGTCTGTCTGTCTCGCTTTCACGCCAAAACTACTGAACCGATTGTAATGAAATTTTGTACATAGATAGTCTAAAACCTGAGAAAGGACTTAGGCTACTTTTTAACTGGAAAAAGGGGTTGTAAGGGGGTGAAAATGCGTAAATTTGTTCAAATAAAGTTAGTTCCAAAAATTCATAACAGATGGCGCTAAGAGTCGCCTACATCTCGCTATCGCTTGCTCATAAGTCTTTCTATAAGAGGTGGCACCATATTGCATTAAATTTTTCAATTCTTTCGATTGTTATACACGTTATCCAATAACTCACTATTCAGTACTTTATTTATGCAGTGACGTAACCTTAAACCTACCAATGATAAATAGTTTATGGGTTTACTCATAAACTATTTGCTATTTTAGCCAAAGTTGTGTAAAGGGCCCCCGAGACGATCAAACGGTTTGATTCAAACCTTACGAGTTTGATGCAACCGTTTGATGTCGGTTTGAACGGTTTGTCAAACGACACAGCGCAGTTTAGCTCAATACGCACTGTGGAGTACACGTCTTGTGACGAATAAATATTATTTATTAAAAGATAAAACAGACTTAAAAATTGTACGAAATTGAGAATTAAATTCCCTGTCTCAAAAACTACTAAACCTATTTTGATGAAACTTGCAGATGTCTCCCAAGTTAAACAATACCTTATAGTACAACAAAAAAATATTTAAATCGGACTTGTAGTTCCGGAGATATGTGAACACAAACATAAAAAATATACTTATGAAATTTTGCAAATTTTTTCAGGTGCTGATTTATACTAACATATTATACGAAAACTGGGCAGTTCTGGAAATATTACATACTATATGCGTCGAATTGATGACGATAACCTCCTTTTTTAGTCGGTTAAAAATAATGTACTCCAAATCTCCAAAGAATGGTACAAAGTTTGTTCAAACGCATCGGAACACGATCAAACGGCGCGTTAAACACAACAAAAATATCAAATTTCATCAAACGAGCTTCAAACACGTAAATGTTTGACAAACCGTTCAAACTAGCTTTGTAAACGATCAAAATGGTTTGAGTCAAACCAAAATACGTTACGACGAATGACGAATAACGAATAATTAAACGGTTTGCCGTTTGATCGTCTCGGGGCTTAATGTAGGGCTAAATAATCTTTAAATTTGGTATAAATAAAGTTTACTTTATTAAAAAAATTAAATATTATGTGCACACTGCACATAATATTTAATTTGTTTTTGGGTATTTTGATTTAAGGGGTGCCAGGGTTTTAAAAAGCTTTTAAAGACACCAATTTTGTTGACACCGCGCGCTATAAACTGAAGTCCACGCGGACGAAGTCACGGGCATGCGGGCAACAGCTAGTAAAATATAAATCGGTTCTTTGTTAAAAGTTGTTGGGGTTAAAATTATTAAAGATAATTTGTTTATCTGTGTCTTTGCTGCATTATTTAAACCTTTTGGTCTAAACACTGCCAAAAACGTACATACGTACTATCAGAGAAGTTGATTCTTGGCAGATGGCGGACCAACTTAATTTGGTGGTGTTATGTTAAACCCAGCCGACAGACTATAACCAAAATTAGATTGACATTAATTAACCAAATAGCTTTGTCCACACTGTGCCTTTTTCTGTTCGTCAAGGGCATGCGTTATAGCGCAGTCAACAGCAAACGTGAGGCATGCCCGCGACGCATGCGCTCTGACCATCCAAAACTCTCGCTTTGTTATTAAAAATGACAGTTGGCGTTGCGTTCTTTGACGCATTCAATTATTGATTGCGCCAAAACGAAAGTTGAATGAAAGAAGATGACGAAAATTGAAGACGAAAGTGCACAATGTGTATATAGCTAATGATAGGTCCTTCAACTGCCTATGAATCAATTTCTTCGATGGTATATACTGCAAATAATGATAAACATCACTCTCCAGTCTCGACAGTCGGGTAAAAACTAAAAATGAATATAGCAACTATACTGTACTCGGCGAAACATGGCGGTTGCGGTCATTGACTCCCTGTCAAAAACTTGTCATTTTCTATACAAAGCCGCGATTGACAACATCAGCTTCACTTCATTGACAATCGCGGCTTACATAGAAAATGGCAAGTTTTTGACCGCTAACGCCATGTTTCGCCGAGAACAGTATATTAATCATAAAATATATTCCAGAATCTAATCTTTGTATAAATATTTTAATACAAAAGTGTACAAAAATCGGATCGTTTTCGTAACAAACCGCGCCCTAGGGACAGGCCGGCGGAGTGAGATAACATAAGATATAAGTAATATGAGGAGGAAATTTATGGACTTCCATCATCATCATCATCATCACCTAGATGACGCCCGCAACTCCTTTGCCAAAATTTGTGCGTGGGAACCGTACATTTCGGGATACATATTATATTCGTATGTTCTTTTCAAGGACTCAAAGTATCTCCATACCAAACAGCGAAATCGGTTGAGCGGTTTGGGCGTGAAGAGGTAACAGACGACAGACAGACTTTCGCATTTATAACATAAGTATTGTATGGATATGAGGAGGTTTATGGACTTCTATCACTATATCATCATCATAACGCCTCCATGGTCCTGTGGCTTAGAGCGTGGCTCCTGAGCTCCAAGTCCTTACTTGGAGGTAGTGGGTGCGATTCCCGCGTTGAAAACATTTTTATTTAAGACAATGCTGCTGATCACCTGATTGTCTGACAAGTAAGGTGGTCCATGCGTCGGATGGGTTTGTACACATTGTAAAGTCCTGCGCCTGATCTCTCGCCAGTCGTGTCGGTCGTCCGTCCCACTGGGTTACGAGAATAAAACAGAGTAAATCGATCCAAAAGCCTAAAACAATAATTTTCAAAGTCAGTTACCCACTTCATCCTCTTACGTCTTCATTCTAGAAATTGCTGTAAATATTATAACTTACAGCAATTCAAGTTTTAAAATTAACTTTTGCAGAATATACATAGTAGGACTAACATAGACCAACTTTGACAAAGCGTACGATTCTCGTGGGATCACAGTTTCTACATGAATACTGCTGTAAGCGAAATCTTGAACTTCAAGTAAGATACCTATACTATCACTTACTATCCATACTCAATTATACTGATACTAGCTGTCCCGGCAAACGTTTCTTTGCCATATTTTTTTTTTTAATTTGATCGCAGCGCTAACTGTCGGGACAGACTAAAATTAAAATTCGAATATTATTTAAAATTTGACACTGCGTTGGTAGCGCCGTCTGTCGGATCCAATGTAAAACATTCCAAAATCAACAACTACTAATAAATTAAAAATTAATTAAAAAAACATTGTCCAGCGGACAAAATTGTGAATCTAAACCATTCCCAGATCCCCTTGAACACACACAAAAAATTTCATCAAAATTGGTCCAGTCGTTTAGGAGGAGTTTAGTCACATACACACGCACACAAGAAATATATACTTATATTAAGATTATAAATACGAAAGTGTGTTTGTTCGTTGCGTCTTCACGCCCAAACCGCTGAACCGATTCTGCTGAAACTCGGTATGGAGATACTTTGAGTCCCGGGGAAGGACATAGGATTTTTTATTCCAGAAAAAAGTACGGTTCCCGCGTGATAAACGAATTTTGTCGCATGGGTGTTGCGGGCGTAATCTAGTAGTTAATATAACATCACACGTTTAACTGATTATTCTGAGTCTTAAAGACAAACATACAGATATAGACAGACAGACAGAAAAACTTGCATATTAGTACTAGGTAACATAACTCTGTTGCGTAAAAACTCGTTTATGCGGGAACCGTAGATTTTTACGGGATAAATTGTATCCTATGTCCTTTCCCAGAACTTGAAGTATCTACATGCCAAATTTCAGCAAAATCGGTTCAGCGTTTGAGCGTGAAGAGGTAACAGACGCACAGACAGACAGACACACTTTCGCATTTATAATGTTAGTATGGATTAGTAGCGACGCAACGCCAGGTGGTTCACAACAAAGAAAATAGAAAATATATTTTCCGTAAATACGTAAACGATATACAAAAGAAGAAAAGCTTTTATACAACAATTGCATTCCCCGCTTACGCTTCTAACAATACACTCTCGTCCTTAATTAGCTGTGTATAAGGGTATTACACACTGAGCGACTAAATTGGTCGCGCGACTCAACTTCCTACTCGCGGTTTTCAGATTTTATAAAACTCAACCCCACTCAAGGGTTGAGTTTTGTAAAATCTGGAACCTACCTTCCAAATCTTCCATTTCAAAAACATAGAACAATTCTAACCCCTGTTTCACCCCCTCTACCCGTTTTATAAAATCGTTCCTCAGCGTTTTTTTGCGTCCAATAAAAAAGTGTCTTAACTTCAGTAATTCCTTCCAGACCTTTTTAGCAAAATTCCTATTTTATTCCATTAGGGGTGAACTTTTGTACAATCTGTTTTATGTGGAATAATATTATCCACTCCTTATAAGGAACATGCCAAATTTTAAATTTTGCCACTAGATATCCAAGCAAGAATAATGACCTACAATATTACAAAAATCAGACATTGTGTGTAATTTTTTTACTAACCGACTTCAAAAAAGGAGGTTATCAATTCGACGCGTATGTATGTAATATTTCCAGAACTGCCCAGTTTTTGTATATGTTACTCTATGACAGCTTCTGAACAAATGTGCCAAATTTCAAAAGTGTATGTATGTATGTATGTTTTTATGTTTGTGCACGTATATTTCCGGAACCACAAGTCCGATTTTAGTGATTCTTTTTTGATTGTACTTGATATTGTTCAACTTAGGGAATACTGCAAGTTTCATCAAAATCGGTTCAGTAGTTTTTGAGATAGGAAATTTTAATTCTTAATTAGATACGTACAAAAATTTGAAGTCGGTTTTATCTTTTTAAAATATTATTATTATTTTAATATTTTGTCTCACAATTAGTGTGCGAGGGTCCTTAGAAGTAGTCGCGCAACCGTCGCTACGTGTGTAAGAGCCCTTATTGTTTCTTTGATGAATGCGCAGTAAATTAATATTATTTTACACGTTAAAAACATATTAACAAAACTATTATAGCACTTCCTGTGCATCCAAATGTAGTTATGTAATTAAATTAGAAATAAGCAGTGGATCACCTGATCGACTATAAATTCTGAACCACTGAATCCAGTGGTTCAGACCTCGGCTCTTGACTCGGAGGTCATGGGTTCGATTCCCACGTTGCGCGTTGGAAACATATTCCAAGTTTGGTTAGGACAATGCAGGCTGATCACCTGATTGTCTGACAAGTAAGATGATCCATGCGTCGGATGGGCATGTAAAAAGTCGGTCCTGCGCCTGATCTCTCGCCTATCGTGTCAGTCGTCCATCCCACTGGGTTATGAGAGTACATAACCTTGGTTTCAATGAAATCGGCCACCGTCACCGAAACCGGCGTGGGAGTTATTATTATCATAAGTTATGAAAATCCCAAACTTTAACTGAAGTAGATAAACCCAATTTTTCAGCACTGAGCGGCATGACGATGATGAAATATTGATAATAATAAAACTATATCAAAATCGGTCCACCCGTGTGATGCAACGATGCAACGGATAGACGTCTGACACATACAAACAGAAACACACAGACAGATAGGAACATAAAACTTACTCCATACCTGCCGCCAAAGGCTGGCAACGCACCTGCAGCTCTTCTGATGCTGCGAGTGTCCATGGGCGACGGTAGTTGCTATCCATCAGAAGACCCGTTTGCTCATTTGCCCCCTTATTTCATAAAAAAAAAAACCTCTTATTCGTTTCGTTAACAATTCTAATCGTAACACACATAGACAGACTTATTTCCCCCTCTCTTTTGTCAGGGGTGAAAAACAAAAACTTTCTTTTAAATTAAAATCTAATGATGTCATTCATCACCGCTACTGATATCGATAGAATGTTAATTAAGTTAATTTGTGAAATATGAATTAATAAAATATTAATTTATTCGTATAATTAATATGGCCGCTCGCTTCAATCGTGTGTTGTAATTATAAAGTTTTTTGATTTACGACTAGTGTTGTATAATGTCGATAGTTTTCATTAAAACTTTTCGTTGAAATTTCGTTGGGTTGTAAATTGTGGAGCATTTTCTGTGTTTAATGTTTCGTGTTTGCAATATAAATGTGGATTTAAAAATTAATATGAGTTATAATATTATTTAAAAATGCTTTTATTATTTCGAATCTCTTATATTATTTTAATAATATACGAAGAAATAATTATATTATGTTATGACTTCCTTTATCGTGATGTCAACTGTAATTACTAATTATAAAATATGATAATTACAATACAATTAGTTAAAAACAGATTGATATTATATAATAATTATAGAATATCAATCTGTTTCATATAATTTTTTACTTATTATAAAAAAAATACTTTTTAGCTTTATGGATAAAAATATTTTGCTCATAATATTTCATTTGTTTAAACCTTGTAATATGTCTATTGTCTATTACAAGTTGCTGTCGATGTTTTAAATTTGTAATACCTTTGCAAAAATGGGTTTAAATTGAAGAAACCTTAACTACACTCTGTCATAATAAAACACCATATTTTAGCAGCAGCATTAGAACTTATCAATCACAAATTAACTATCGATAGAATTTTTTCTTTAAAAACATTATCGATATTTTTTTTGATATTAATACATCACTAGATCTTAAACGTGTCTTTAACTAGAAGTTTTGATAATAAATATAACAATAGGGACTTAGGCTATTATTAATGATCTAACATAAACGCATTTTAATTGTACTCCAAATTTTAAAACCAGTTTTGTTATTGAGAAATTGGTATGTCGGTATTCGATCAAACGCTCTCGAAACGCCTCTGGTGAAACCAATAGCCGATCTGTAAGCTCGTTTGCTATCAGGTCACACCTTAACGATCCATGACGATGCGTTAGCGATACCAAATTGAAATGTCACAAGAGGCGTCATGTCTTAATTTGATATTTTTTGTGTATCGTCGCGTTAAGTATCGTTTCTGTATGAATTACACCTTTTTGGTCCTAAGAGAACTTAGCCGATAGTACAGATTATGTTAATTCTTACATAAATAATTTTAACTAATTAAAATATTTCGCGTTTGAAGCATTCCTAGAAAGTGAAATGTTAGAAAAACGATTGTAAGACCCTCAGTAACCAAAGATTTAAAAATGTAGATAAGTTTAAAATATACTAATCTTAAATAAAGAAAATCAAACACTAGCTTTTGCCCATAGCTTTGTCCTCAATATTATTCTTGGTATAACTTTTATCTCCTATTGATTAACATGTGGAATTTTCAAAAACCTTCATAACGTGACTTTTTATTTGGATTCGAAATAACTTTTCAAATCGGTTTAGTATAACCAGAGATTTGCCCCCACAAAGTCACAAATTATTCACAAACTTAGTAAAGATTGTGACTTTGAAAACACATAATATTATAATCAGGGCGGGTATAAGCGAGTCCTAGTATATCCCACCGCCTGAACATATTGTGGTACACTACCCGGAAAATACTATCGCGCCTATTGATATTTTGTGCTTTGAGTTATCATCAGTCAGTCAAGGTATGATGACGCGAGCCTTCACAAAGTTCGGCTTTTAGCTAGTTATGTCTAAAAACACAAGTGCTGTTATTTTTGTACACAAACTTTACATAAAATTCAATGGAAATCATGTTGATCGCCTGATCTTATCAGAAAATAAGCTAATGTTTGATTATAGAACTAGCATCGAAGTTCTCATTCTCAAGGTTAGCCTAAAAAGCCATAGCTGTCAGTTGATGATTATTACAATGTCACTAAACACATCTATACAATCAGATCTTTGGCACGCGACTTTGCGTGGGTTTTTAGAACGAGCGTAGGTGTTAGAGAAAGGCAACAATTTGGCGTTCCGTTGTCGGGTCTGAATGTATGATTGTTTCATCCATTTGGGTTAATCCTTTTATGTAGAAGTTAACATTCTTGATCGCTAAATACCTTGAAGTGTTTTGAAACAGTGTTTACATATTTTACAACGAATCCATACTTAATATTATAAATGCGAAAGTGTGTCTGTATGTCTGTTACATCTTCACGCCCAAACCGCTGAACCGATTTTGCTAAAATTTGGCATGGAGATACCTTGAGTCCCGGGAAAGGACATAGGATAGTTTTTAATTTTTATCCCGGAAAAATGTACGGTTCCGGCGCTATAAACAAATTTTGTTCGTCTTCTAGTGTTTTTTAATACTTACTTCAATAGAATATTATGTTGCCATTATCTGTGTAACCTAAATTCGCAATAAATAAATGATTATGATTATTATGATTATGCTCTCAAATTGTTACGCCGAAGTTGGTTTATTGCGTAAAAACCGTACATTTCTCTAGGATGAAGACTATCCTATGTCATTACCCGGAACTGAAAGTATCTCTATACAAAATTTCATCTAAAAGGTTCAGTAGTTTTATCGTAATTTGTGAAGATACAAACACTTTCGCTTTCATAATCCATAATTATAATCTTGTTGTCAGTCTGTTACCTCTTCCCGTTTAAGCTGAACTGAACCGAATTTGATGAAATAATTTGAGTTCTGGAAAACGGACAAAGTACAGGCATTAGCCCGGAAAAAAATATTGTTGATCATACAACAGCTAGTATTAGTAATTCCTAGGTCTAGATCGATCTTTAGACTTGCAAATTCTATCCATCCATCTTCTGTTATCACTGTAAGCTCTAATCATGTGATTCCCCGCTCGTTTCTCACGTATCCTGTATCGTTGTTTTAATCTAAATTAGTTTTATTTACGCTCTCTTAAGCGGCTTATGTCGGAGCTTCTGATCACCTTGTGTTGGTTGGAACCAGAGATCTAAGAATATTTAGACATACCTATATTGTAAAATTAATTCTGAATTTACAGCTAATATTTTATAGCTCGCATGCTAAAACATTTTTATATGATAAGATAATATTATAATTCCACTGAAGTGGAGTGGAGCATAGCAGTGCCCGAATTGACCAATCACCATGCTCGAAATCTTTGCTCCGCTTCGCTGTCATTCCGCTGGAATAGCACGATCATTGGTCAATTCGGGCACCGCTAAGCTCCGCTCAGCTTCAGTGGAACGCGGCCTAAGACTAATATTATAAATGCGAAAGTGTCTAGTATTTGTTCCCTCTTCACGTTTAACTTAAACTGCTGAACCGGTTTGGTTAAAATTTGACGTGAAGATACTTTGGAGTCCGGAGAAAGGACATTACATACGTACATTTTAATCGGTTAAAATGTACGGTTTCCATGCCATTTATTTCAGTTAAGTTTATTATGATATTTTTTTGGTATGATAATTCCCAAATGCTAGGTACAACTTATTTTCAAGCCCTTTAACCTTTTTGACGCGACAACGTCTTATAATTCGATATGGGCTGCGCGCACAAAAAAACATGACGCAATATGCGGCGTTACCTCGCTCTGAGGCGTTCCATTTAAGGCTATGACGTTGTCACGTTCAACTATCGTCAGTAAACCGACTTTACAGACAACTGAGTTCGAGTCGAGTCCGAGTCGAGTTCGAGTCGAGTTCGAGTCGAGTTCGAGTCGAGTTCGAGTTCGAGTCGAGTTCGAGTTCGAGTACGAGTTCGAGTTCGAGTTCGAGTTCGACACAAAACACTACTCTCCAACCGTCTTTTAGATTAAGGCAGGCATAATCTTTCTACTTAAATCAGCCATTTTTGAAAGTTCATGCTCAAAGAAATATAGGCTTTTGACGGCGCTTCAACTTCAAATTATTGTTCTGTCTGTTTTTGATGATCTCAAATATATATTTGAAATCGCCATGCTAAGCACGGCAGCATATTATCTTTTTATTCCAAGAGCGTAAATACCCACTTTGCAACGTTATTTATTTTGTAGTCATGTCTGTCTGTTCCTAAATCTTTAACTCAATCGAAATTGTGTGTAGATGAAGCTGTATGTTGGGTGTTGTCACTGATTTTATTTATTACTCTCTTTTGTTACGCCGGCTTTATTTCGTAACTATATCATCAAAATATAGAGGCAGAGAGTTTCATACCAATCGGTTTACCGTTTGGACTTTATACGGTTTTAAGTAGGTAAGCTATGCGATTTTGACTTGTCTTTACCTTACTCAATGATATTATATAAAAAAACTCAAAGCAGATATTATGTTACTACCGCGCGCGTTGTGAAGCCATTAAATACGGGCCAATTGACCCGTCTTTTGTATAGTCTGTCTCTTTTATGTAAATGTCATTTCGTATCTTTTGTTTCACTTATCTGTCAAATTTGACAATTGAATTAGAAAATTGTTCGGAAGCAATTTAAGCCGGAAAATAGTATGAACGTAACAGATCTGTATTTAGTTGAATATCATTGACCTTACTCTTTACCTTAAAATTTTGATTTCGTTGGCAACGTTAATCCTGCCATAATAAATTATTTAATAGCTAATTGACCGAGCTTTGCTCGGTATTCGATAAAACACGAATAAAATGACATTTTCTAATCGATTCGATTTATCGCCCCCGAAAGCCCCTATATACTAAATTTTATGAAAATCGTTGGAGCCGATTCCAAGATTCCAATTATATACAAAAACTAGCTGTCCCGGTGAACTTCGTGTCACTTTAAAACCTTCCCTGGACTTCTACATATATTTTAAGACCAAAATCAGCCCAATCCGTTCAGTCGTTTTCGAGTTTTAGCGCGACTAACACATTTGAAAATCAATTTTTATATATATACTAGCTGTCCCGGCAAACGTTTCTTTGCCATATTAAGTATATAAAGTATTTTTTTTTTAATTTCATCGCAGCGCTAACTGTCGGGACAGACTAAAATTAAAATTCGAAATCGAATATTATTTAAAATTTGACACTGCGATGGTAGCGCCGTCTGTCGGATCCAATGTAAAACATTCCAAAATCAACAACTACTAATAAATTAAAAATTAAAAAAACATTGTCCAGCGGACAAAATAGTGAATCTAAACCATTCCCAGATCCCCTTGAACACACACAAAAAATTTCATCAAAATCGGTCCAGTCGTTTGAGAGAGTTTCAGTGACATACACACTCACAGAAGAATTATATATATATCCCATCAAAAACCTAAATGTAAAAATGCTGAGCCAAGTTCCATACAAACATTATATTTCTTGTCTATGGACTTCGCCGTAAAAAGGATGGAGATCTAAATGAGTGCCAAGTTCCATGAAAAATCGAAATAAGTACGTATAGGAACCAAATAAAATTATGAACAAATAATAGAGTCTATTTCTTTTCTTTATTGAATGTCTATAACAATTGATGTTATTTAAATAATGTGAGATCTTAAACTAGATTAGATCTAACTTGGCAAGTTTTCATTACGTCAGTCATTTTTCATAAAGTTATTGAACATTTTAATTCTGATGAAAACTAGCCAAGTAAAATCTAATCTAATTTAAGATCTCACATTATTTAAATAACATCAATTGTTCCTTCCTTAAAGCAAAGAAATAGACTCTATTATTTGTTCATAATGTTATTTGGTTCCTATACGTACTTATTTCGATTTTCCATGGAACTTGGCACTCATTTAGATCTCCATCCTTTTGACGGCGAAGTCAATAGACAAGAAATATAATGTTTGTATGGAACTTGGCTCAGCATTTTTACATTTATGTTTTTGGTGGAATATCACTACTTTTTGTAAAGTAAACTTTCCGAGCAAAGGTAGACACCTTCATCTTCCCAGTTTAAACATTCATAATATTCGACTATATTCAATGGCAAGTCGCAACCTTAATTTGTCGTTTCACCACTTCCCGACAAGTGTCGGCTATGCTATCCGCAACTTATCTGGCAGATACTTCATCTATCAAATAAGTTGTGTATAGTCTATCTGAAACTTATCAGGAAGTGGGGAAACAGCCCCTAAGCCTTGTTGAGACGTAAGTATCAGACGAATAAAACAAAGAAAATTCAAGCGAATGGGAAATGCAGAGTGTGTATTACTTCTTTCATAACAAAATATAATAAAAGTAAAATAAAATAAATATTTAAGGGGGGTCTCCATACAAAAAACACAATTTTCGCTCTGTACGACTCGCACTTGACCAATTTTTTTTTGTTTTCGGATTTTTCCCTACGGTTACACACAATTATCGAGCTGGATTCCAAATTTCAGCCTTCTAGGTCATCTGGAAGTGGGTTAGAATTTTGATCTATAGGTCAGTCAGTCAGTGATAAAAATTTAGATTTTCGGACGTTAATATCTCAACAACCGTTTAAGCTGTGCTTATGAAATTTAAAGTATGTATTTATCTCGCAAGTCTCATTATATGAGCTAATTTTGAAACGTTTAAGTGAAATAGTTTCTGAATTATGAGGGGGTCAAAAGTAGCTGCGAATGGTTCGTGTAATATTACACACGGTGCATGCTCGCCATTCTGTTATGCTGGAACTCGGCTTGATACTCTACTGCGTGTATGATTAAGATTGCTCGTTAAAAGATATAAGATACAATCTCTCTGGACTTAGTGTTATAATACTCGTATTTTACTAGCGAATTATATATATTATGTAAATAGATTCAGCCTTTTTAAGTGTGAAGAGGTAAGACAGACACACATCTCATTTCAACAAAATTAGATAATAACCAGAAATGCTATGGTGCTTTTCTTGATCTCTCGAAAGCTTTCGACACTGTATCAATCCCCATCCTTATAGATAAGCTGGAGCGCTGTGGAATTCGAGGAGAAGCTCTTAACATCTTTCGTAGCTATCTACAAAGTCGTATGCAATGTGTCAAAGTTGCCAACTACATTAGTAAACTAGACGAAATAACTTACGGAATTCCACAAGGCAGTATACTAGGACCTACACTCTTTCAGATCTATCTGAACGATTTGTGTCAACTTGAACTACCCTCCTGTGACCTTTTTGCATACGCCGGTGATACATCCCTCCTTGTATATGGCGCCAGTTGGAAAGATGCCAAAGAAAAATTAGAAGGCGCTCTCTTAATTGTTAAGGATTGGCTAACACAAAACTTACTGACCTTAAACATAAAAAAAACTAATATTATTGCTTTCTCTGTCACCCCATCATCAGGTCCAAAAGGCAATCTATCAACTATAGTTTTACACACTTGTAAATCACCGTCTGATCATTGTGGATGTACTACTATTAAAACCACCTCTTCATTAAAATATCTAGGAGTATATTTAGATGCAAATCTCAAATGGCATTCCCATATATCAGCTCTAAACTCCCGCGTCCGCAAATTATTATATATATTCAAAATCATAAGGCATATGGCTAGTTTCGAATTGACTAGAATGATATACTTATCATTATGCCAGTCAATCCTGACATACTGCATCCCAATCTGGGGTGGCGCCGGTTCCAGTGTAATGTTATCACTTGAGAGAGCTCAAAGAGCTATCCTAAAAATAATGACATTCAAAGATATCAGGTATAGCACTGAACTTTTGTACTCCGAATGCAATGTCTTGACTGTCCGCCAGCTATATATTCTGCGTACACTTCTTCGTAAGCATGCCTCCTTACCTTTTGTACCATCTAACACGAGTCGACACACACGTAGCAGAATCTGCCCAGTAAATAAACATAAAACCACTTTCGCTGCTCGTCAATATAATATCCTCTCGTCTAAAATATATAATAAAATCAACTCCATAATTTCTATATTTTCGCTCTCAAGATTTGATGCAAAGAAAGCCATCACTTCATACCTCCTTAAGCTAACTTATCAACAAACTGAAAGTCTCCTACTCGTCGTATATTAAAACTTATAGCATACATCATATTATATTATATGTATAATTTTATAATATATAGGTATAATTTAGTAACGGCAATCATAGCCTATAGTCATAACATACACTAACACATCAAACACTCATGCACCATAGCAGTAATTTCTACTGAACCCAAGACGCTGTCGTAGGGCTATGGTGCATGCACCGCCTGAATTCATACACGCACTCTAACACACACATACACACACACATTAGCACGTCGACACAATGTATTATACGCCTTATATGCGTTAAAATTCAACATATTATAAGACCTATTATAGTACCCATACAAACACACAACATCTGTCATTCTTGCTCCATGGCAGTTTTTTACTTACTGAACCCAAGATACTGTCGAAGGGCAATGGAGCATGCACTGTCAGCACTCATACAAACACTCACACGCATATACACAAATACACACCACACACACACACACACACACACACACACACACACTCCCTTCTTTCCCCTAGACAGTACCATGTACTGAACCCAAGACTCTCGTGTCATAGGGCTAGGATACCATAAACATACACATACAGTATACACACACACAATATCACCCTTTTAACCTTGAATTTTGCCTATGTTTTTTATATTTAAGATATACCTAATATTTAAAAGTCACTGTTTACCTAACCCAAAAACATGATAGATGATTATTATTATAACATGAATAATGTATTGTTCTTTTCTCTTATAACCTGCCTCAACCGTGAGAATCACTGACTCCGATATCACATTATAATAGTTTCGGGGTCAGAGATCAACCAAACTGTGGCAAGGCATTAATATGTGTTATAATACTGATAAGTAGATACTAAGTACATAGTGCGAATTTCTGTCGTTATATTTTAGAAGGAAATCCATTGTACTTAATTGATATGTATACCTACTTAACAATAAAATTATTATTATTATTATTATTATTATTATTTATAAAACAGTAAGGATTCGATACTATGTATATACGCAATATTGTGAACTTTGCAGTTTTTTCTCAATAGGGAATTATAATACGTAAAGGTCTGAGCAGAGGGCTAGCACATACAGTAAACGACCCGACCATAATCCGTTATGTAGCAAACGTGTCATATCAGAATATTGACAGAAACGTTGTCAAACGTCGAACAATCATCCACAGAGGAAATTCGTGGCACCAACCCCAACCATATCGTTCAATTTATGAGCAGTATTGGGTTGGGGATGATTCTCTAGCGCGAAGGAGTCACAATAGATCCTCATGGGTCGCAGTGACGTCAGCTGGCTACAGCAACCTGCCTTCTTTAAAAAAAAAAACATCGAACAAACTTTTTACGTCTATGTTGTTGCTGCCTCTAGCGTGAAAACATTGCAGTGATAATATAATATTCTATTAGTTATTATAGTAGCTATACTACAGATCACTAACTACTAAGCTTAAATAATCCCCACACCGGTTTCGGTGACGGTGGCTAGGTTCATTGAAACCAGGTCTGTTACACAGGAGTAGTTTTATAATGCGCAGGTGTGTGCGCAGTACACAAGAGCACTATCTATTCCTTTACTCTCATAACCCAGTTAGACGAAAGACCGACACGACTGGCTAGAGATCAGGCGCAGGATCGACTTTTTACATGCCCATCCGACGCATGGATCATCTTACTTGTCAGACAATCAGGTGATCAGCCTGCAGCGTCCTAACCAAACATGAAATTACCATGTTTCCAACGCGGGAATCGAACCCACGACCTCCGAATCAAGAGCCACACTCTAAACCACTAGACCACGAAGGTGTTACTACTAAGCTATACCAAATAGGAACAAACAGACAGCCAAACAATTTGTCGGTAGCATTCCCCGATGGCAGTAGTCAGATGACTATCACAAACACGTCACGACCCGACAATTACTGACGTATCTGTATCGATATTATCAGTTTTAATGACACGTCTATACTGACCGTCAGGTAGGATACCGCCTGAGGGTGACGGGTTTTGGTTGAAAAAACTGGAGTACTGGTAGTTGGACTCGCGTACTATGGGTCTAACTAATTTAACTTATTGTAAAACATACGCAGAAACGCGCACGTCTGAACGCGCCTTAAAGTTTAAAGTAACATAATATCTTTACTGTTTTTAGGGATTTTTGACCACTTTCTGTAAGTGACCGATAGGCTATCCACCACTTAACTTGACAGATGAAGTATGGAGAGTCTGTCAAAAAAGTTGTGTATAGGATATAAGCATCCAGCACTTTATCAAGAAGTGGCGAAACAGGCCCTTAATATTACAAAGCTGAAGAGTTTGTTTGTTTGAACGCGCTAATCAGCTCAGGAACTACTGGTTCGATTTGAAAAGTTATTTCAGTGTTAAATAGGCCATTTATCGAGGAAAGCAATACGAATTCACACCTCGAGCTAGACCGAGCCGAAGTCTGTCGAAATGAAACGATGTTAGACGAATGTTAGGTGTTTTTCGTTTCGGAATGGGGATTGTCCATTTTTTTTTTAATTTTGCTCATTACAAAAACATTTCGAGGAATAAGGTCAGTGATCGTTTTTCTGTATATAAACGAAAAAAATACCCATTAGTTACTTATATTTTTGAACAAATCTGTTTAACCTTAGTTTGACCTTCAATGGCGTTAAATTAGCAATAAATTCGATCAACATTACGTTTCGAACTTTTGGTAAGTTTCTCGTATCAGCTTTCACATAATGATAACTTGCATTAGACGAACCAGCCATTATAAATAAGATTGAAAGAAAAAAAAACATACTACAGAGGTCAATTGGCCGCCGATGATGACGTCAGAGCGAAACTTTAAAAATTTATTGAGAGAAAACTAGCCAATGGATTTCAAAATTATTTAATTTATATTCTTAAAATACCCTATTTTAACGAAAAAAAATATAAAAAGTACATGTGATTTTTTTTGGACAATGCCCATTTCTTGACTCGATCGCGACGCTTAAAGCCCGCTATAAAAGCTATGTAATAGCTTAAAACCCTCCAGTTTCGCCGAGCGTTTTAAAAACTGTGCGTAGTCTGTACCCAGGCATTTTTTCCAAAAAATTCTCAAACAAAATGGCGGATGTCGTCTAGTTTCATATTATTAAAGTTTAACCAGGCAAAACAATGAAATATCATGTCGCACGTCTCCATTGAGTTACTCCACTGATAATGTATGTAATTGTATGAAGTAAGTTTGACGCGAACTCCCAGCGTACTTCGCGACTCGCGAGTTGAAAACGTTATTCAAATGGCATTCTTAACTTTTGTCTCTTGCAACTGTTCTTTACGTGTAAAGAAGTTGCTCGTGAGTCGAGCTACGATTAAAATATTGTTAACGAATAAGTTGTAGTTTCAGAAAAACTAAAAAAAAACCTTTTTTTTGTAAATAATTTTAACTGTTGCATTAATTGTCATTGGCTTAATCCGTCGATCGCGGATTTTTGGAAATCTATTGTTATTGTATTGTTTTCGCACAGTGTTGCAAAAGTGATAATTCAAAAATCGGGCAAATTTCCAGGTAAAAATCGGGAGAAATCGGGAATTTTTTTTTTCAAATAAAACAAAAATATTTTACGCTATTAATTAAAGTGTGTTATTAAAAACATATTATCAGATACATTGAAAATGGCAAATCACATTTTCATACCACTTTTTGGTTGCTATTTTTGCAAACATTCTTTAAAATTTTGTGAGTATTTTCTTCTTGGACTATTACATGAATCATCGGAGTCGGACATCATCACATAATATAGCGCACTTAACAAATAACACAAATAAAATTTAAACTTTCTTTCTTTCCATGACAACCGTGCGGGCGAACGAAAAACATTTCAGACCATTGAGGTTTGAAATGTTCAGTCGGGACAACACTATACTGAGAAAAGAGATGTCCTTACTTCATTCTCTCTTCCCAGTATAGCGCTGTCTCAGTCTGTTTCAGTTGAGGAATCCCCTTACTAAAGAGTTTACATACCTATTACTTCAGAGTTGTCGTCTTGAGAATGCAAAAAAATACCATATTTTATACATTCGTTGCATACAATGTAAAAATCGGGAGATAGGACAGTTAAATCGGGATATCGTTAGGGAGACGCCAAAATCAGTAGATCTCCCGATAAATCGGGAACTTTTGCAACACTGTTTTCGCAGTCACCGGTGTCCTAATGGGGCTTGATGGGTTAATAAGTGTATAACGTGGTTAAAGTTTCGAATTAATTAGACTACTGGAGATAGGTTAAAATCGTGCTCAAAGATTCCGTTACGTACATACAGCCCAAGCTTATTATTTAAGCGTGTTATAAAGAGGGGTAAAATAAGTTTGACGTGTCACTCTGTTTGAGTGTTGTCTGTCCGTGGCATCGTATCCAAACGGGCGAACCGATATTCCGTCCTCTTCACCCTTAAACGGCTGAACCGATTTTGCTGAAATTTGGTATAGAGATACATTGAGTCCCGGGAAAGTACATAGGGTACTTTTCATCTCAGAAAAATGTATGGATCCCGTGCGATAAACGAATTTTGACGCAACGAAGTTATAGCTGTTGTCATCTAGATAAGATTATTCGATTTTTGAATGCTTTCTTGTTGCTGGTGATCATGATGATGGATTATATAAGACGGAAATAATTTTGAAGGAATTAAACCAATTATTTAATTAGCGTTAAATGATTAATCTTTTAAGCGGAGATTATCTTGTGTGGGTATTTGGTGTTTATTTGAACACGAAAAAGTAAGATTTTATATTTATCCAGGTGTGGGCGAAAATCGTCAGGACAAAAATATCTGTCACTAGATGTTTCGTGCGGCTTCGCCCGCGTAAGTTAGGAATTACACAGATAAATAATAATTAGCCTATGATCCTTCACGTGGTCTACTTTTTATATGCCAAATAGCATAAAAATTGCTCAACTAGTTCATGAGATAAGCTATTTTAAATAATTTCAAGTCGCACGGACCGGCACGGCGCGAGTGGTTCAGTTCTGAAGGTCTACCTGACCTTCGAGAAAGAGTAAAGCTCAATTTCATAGCTTATATTCTTCGCGATAAGTGGAGGAATCTCGTCTTCCACTGCCGGACATTTTTGACTTGTTTGGTTCCCACTGCTAGACAGTAGGCACCCTCAAATTCTATTACTTTTTAGTCTCATTCATTCTCAAAGGTCGGGTAGACCTTTAGAACTGGATCCTCCTAAAGTAACCACGACCGAAACTACATAATTGCGGGTCGTTCTTACCACTGTAAAGATCACAAACAAGCAAACTTTCAGCTTTCCTAAACTGAGGAGGGTCTGGTTGTCGCAGGCTCTTACAATTGCTTGGGTCATAAAGTGACATTTAATTTGAATTTTTGTCGGTGACGTGCCGGCGGCGGCGATGGACATAGTCTTTAGGGCCAACCCACACGTACCACAACCACACCAGAACACACCACGTGGTCGGGCGTATATTTCGTATTGTAAAATATGAACTGGACCATTCACACGTACCACATTTTGCAGTCGTTGTCGATCACTTGTCAGATAATTTGTCAGACGCAACCACGGCCGACCACATCGCAACCACATCACAACCACGTCGCAACCACATCACAACCACAACGTTGCGTCGATGCAACTACAGTGCGCGCACACCGCCCGCGCTCTTCCCCCTCCGTTTCATTGACTTTCGTACGTAACCACATCGCAACCACTGGCGACAACGCAACCACGTCGGCATTTTGTCGGTACCACAACGCAACCACAAAATGCTGCAGCGACACCATTCACACGTAACCACTGCTCGACGACATTTTGTCGTTGCGATGTCGTGTGGTTGTGGTACGTGTGGTAATGTGCACTTAATTTTTTGTCGGTGACGTGCCGCCGGTGGTGATGGACAAAGTCTTTAGCCATAAATACGTATATTTTCTTTTATGAAACATTAATATCAAAAGCGTTGCCTTTGGTTGTATGTTTAGGATGTGAAGTTGTATACAAAAGTTGTATTTTTTCTTCTTTTTCCAAAGTTTTCTTTACGTATATCAAAAGGGAATGTTAAAAATATATTTTTACTTGCTTGTAAAATGTTTAAATGTCTGTCTTTTAATATTAAATTGTATGAAAACTCTAAATAAGAAATGTTGTCTAATATGTCTTAAGGTTTTGCTAGACAGATTTAGATGTAACTTTGATGTGGACAATGGAGATATTTTAGATTTTTCTTGCTATGCCCCTTAAAGACAGACAGACTGAAAAACTTTTGCATTTATTATAATACTTCCTCTCGAAATCTTTGTCTAAAAACCGCATCAAAATCCGTAGTTTTAAAAATCTAAGCATAAATTGTCAGACAGCAGGAAACAAATTTGTTATGATCTATACTAATATTCTAAATGCTAAATCGTGTGTGTCTGTCCGTCTGTTACCTCTTTGCTTGTAACATTCAGAAAGAATTTGAAACAATAATTTATTCTGAATAAACAATTTTGAGTTTGAGTTTGAACCGCTGGGACAGTAATGATGAGCTATGGAGACACGTTCTGTCCTGGGAAAGAAAATAAGATAGTTTTTATCCCGAAAAATTGTACGGTTCCCGCGTTATAAACGAATTTCAGCGAAATAAAAAGATAATATAATATTATGGACACTGTGTATTTTTGTATCATTCCATAAAAATGTACGTAGTGAGCTATGAATGGAGTCATGTTCTTTAGATCATTAAGAACAAGACTGCTTCCATTACTCAACAAAAAAATGTGGTTTAGTACACAAACGCTTAACAACCACCTTAATAAAAGATAAGCACAATATTATAAATTGAATATAGGGAGAGACAGCGGTAAGAATCATTCTTATGCTTTGTGATTAATCAGTTACGTGGAATGTGTGTACTGTTCATGTAATTACAATAATGTTATGCTCCACCTAGATACTTTATATTGTATGTTTAGTCCCACGATGCAGGAGATATAGTAACATATTATATAGGTCACAGTTTTTATAGGAATTTCATTACGGAGTGAGCTTGGATGTGGTACTTTGGGTTTGTGGTTTGTATAATAATAACAGTATTATGCCCAATGCAAAAATACAAACAGACAGACGGTAAAGTCTTGGTAATATACAGTCCCGTTTGCTCTTTTGGGTACGGTACCCTAAAAAGTAACTCTTCGAGCGCTGCTACTTTCACAGTGAATTCTACAGGGTATAAAAAAACCAAATGATAATACTTTAGGGTGTGTACGTGTTCCTTGTAGAGACTTCACTGAGAAAGTAGCAGCGCTGAAAGACCATTTTTTTCACTTTTGTATGAGCAAGGGCCCGAGTTAAGTCCTGTACAATACATTTAAATATGAACAAATATAACTAGGGACTTATACATTATACACCTTAAAGTATTCTCACTTAATTTTAATTTGTTACACACTGTAAATATGTTTAAAATCGTTTATCGTTGTAATTCATTTATCGCGCTAGAACCGTACATTTTATGGGGATAAAATGTATCCTATGTCCTTTCCCGGGACTCAAAGTATCTCCATACCCATCAAGATAGATTTAGCGGTTTGGGCATGAAGAGGTAACACACAGACAGATAAATAGATGCTGTAACTACTTATAGTTATTATGCGTGTATTAATACTAAGAGCCTACTTCACCACTCCCTGATAAGTGCTGGATAGGCTATCCACCACTTGACTTGACAGATAGAGTATGGACAATCTGTCAAAAAATGTTTGGATAGCCTATCCGACACTTTATCAGGAAGTGGTGAAACAGGCCCTTTTGATTAAGGGCTTATCTCACTAACTACTGGAGCAATTATTTTTATGTTATTTGGCACAGATAAGAAGTGAAGCATCATGAAGTATCATAGGCCATCGATTTTAATAATTTTTTCAGTGGCTATATATATTTTATACCTGTGCGACGCCGGGGCGGGTCGCTAGTAATATTATAAATGCGAAAGTGTATCTGTATGTCCGTCCGTCTGTCTGTTTGTTATATTATTATGGCAAATCAAACGTTTGATTTGTCAGCCATTATAAAATATCTCATCCAACTTTATTTCCTCCGTTCGAAGCCCACACAATAGAGTACCCTCATTTCTTGATGCAGTTATGTGTGACCTTGAATTGACTACTGTGTCATGGTCTCACGGGCAACGAGCAGAGGCATTGCCTGACGGAAAGTGATGCTTCTAGCTGCAACAATACCTACATCAATTCAATTTCAACTCATTTAGGTGCAGCGCAGACGACTATCCGTGACGCACTTTTTAGTCTGTGGGAAATAGAACCTATGCAATTATATGCAGTAACGCACACGACGCGCAAAGAATCCGCATATAATTGCATAGGTTCTATTTCCACAGACAAAAAGTGCGTCACGGATAGTCTGTCGTCTGCGCTGCACCTTAATATTGTGTTTTGTGTTGCAATAATCGCAACTACATTGCGCTAAAATTCGTTAATCACACGGGAATCGTCCTCAAAAAATCGGTTTATTTATTTGAGCGTGAAAAGGTAACAGACAGACAGACACATGTACTGACAGACATACACACCTAAGCATTTATAATATAAAAACACCCGCAACTCCGTTGCGCCAAAAATCGCGCGGGAACCGAACATTTTTCGGTATAAAAAGTATCCTATAACCTTTCCCGGGACTCAAAGTATCACCATGCCAAATTTCAGCAAAATCAGTTCAGCGGTTTGAGCGTGAAGAGGTAACAGACAGACAGACAGACACACTTTCATATTAATTATAATATTAAGTCCGGAGATGCCGTAATTGACCGTATTTAAAACCTTATAAACTCATAATCTGAAAGCTACAAAGTTATAATAAAAATACAGCAATAATCTTCAGAATATCAACATTCCTTGTGTCGTTTTAAATTTTCAATTTTTGTTTCTTATACTCATGATATCAGCTTCCAAATTAATACCAATTTGTTAAAATTCAAGCATACATTCAGCATCTCCTTAGGATTTACAAATTACTTTTATTTGAAACTCACGCCAATAGATCGACAGTATCATAAACTACTATTGACAAGAAGCAGGCGACAGCGGGGACGCCCCTCCCGGCGGGGTAGGGTAGTATAAAACCCGACGAGCGCGCCCCTTCGCCCTCTTTTCTGCGCGGACCACTATCGACTGTCGACATCACTTTCCGACATTTTGTGTTTGCCTATTAGATTAGTGTTACTTTTCTTTTGTAATTAGTGTTATTTTCCTTCTGTATAATTTATTTGTGATTTCATTATATTTGTTCATTATTTATAGTATTTTTTTGAGTGCTATTTAGATATTTCTAAGATCAGACGTGGGATAGAACGCACGTTTTATCTCTTGACCTTGCTGGTTCTGTAAATTTCTCGATTTCTTTTTATTTTAATAATAATGTCGGATCGTGATCGGCGTCGTATAAGAAGACGGGAGCGGCGACGCGGCTCTCGGCGCAGCGACACCCCGTCTCCGGAAGCTGGATTCCGGCGAGAGATGCGGGAAATGCTCGAGCGACTTCGGGCATTGGAGGAGCGCACCGCGTCACCTTCGGCACGTCGTCGTTCGCGTTCGTGTGACAAACGTGCGCCACGTGCACATGACGTTCGACAAGAACGTTCGTGCACACCGCCCCTGCCGCCGCCACTGCCACCGCCGCGACCGCCGCCGTTCCGTGCGTCCTTTACGGGCGTACCCCAGCTGCTACCGTCACCCAGTGCGTCGTGCCCGGGCGGGGAATCATCGCTGTCCGGCGCGGGCGCCACGTGCGCGGACGCGGGACCGTTGCAGTTGGACCCCGTCGGCGCCGGTGCTAGCGAGGCGGGCACGTCGTCGGCGCAGCGAGCTTCTACTACGGACCGAATTGTTGAGGCGATCCGATCTATTAACTCGGTGAGATCCAACCAAAATTATTATATTTCTATTTTTGATCCTAACTTGCATAACATTGAATCATGGTGTACGGAGGTAGATCGAGCCAAATCTATCAACAATTGGAGTGATCACGAGTGTCTTTCACGCATAGGAAATTGTCTTAAGGGTGATGCACGTACATGGCTAAATGAGTGGGTAACTAGTGACCGTACATGGGGTAATTTTAAGAAAGAATTCATTCCTTTGTGTCCAAAAACTCCCGATATCGCTAATATCTTGTATGATGTAATGAGTACGAACTCAGATAGATATCCTACGTATGCGGATTATGTTCGTCGATCTTTACTTCGTTTGCGCATAGTTCGAGGACTTTCAGATGAGTTAATATCGGCAATTATAATACGCGGTATTACTGACCCGCAAATACGTGCATCTGCGACTAACGCTAAGTTGTTACCTAACGATTTAGTTGCATTCTTTTCTATTTACGTAAAACCTAGTGTGACTAAAAATCCTACCCTCCGCGCATCGAATAACACTTTCACGATTATTAAAAATAAACATCCAAATGACCGCGCGATTGCTAGGAAACGTAGATACGAGGAAGGTAAATGTTTTTCATGTGGTCAATTAGGTCATACGCAAGCTAATTGTAAAAAATCTAAAATTGATTCGAGAGATCTTTTTGCGGTAGCGAGTACGAGTGTACCGAACACGAAACCCGTTTTGGTTGCGACAAAACCTGAACCATGCTCGTTTTGCAAAAAGCCCGGTCACAAAATTGACACTTGTTTTGCGAAACAAAAATCCGAGCTGCGTAACAAAAATAATGTGAATTTTTGTCGGGAAGGTACAACTACCCGCAAAACTGATGTTGTCGTAGCCGTTATTCAGGGCGTTCCTGTAGATGTATTAATAGACAGTGGATCTACTATTTCATTAATTTCAACTTGTTTATTGAAACACTTTAACTGCTCGCGTAAACCGGCTTTCAGAATCCTTAAAGGTTTAGGTAGTCAGGAACTTGAAAGTACGTCATATGTAACATTGCCGATTGAGTTCGACGGTATTACGCTCGAGGTAGATTTGTACGTTGTTGCTTCCGAATTCATGAATACCCCAGTTATAGTAGGTACAGATGTACTGAATAGGGAGGGTGTAAGGTACGTTCGAACACGAGATACGCAGCTATTGACTAGGGAGCCTAGAAAGTTAGACAGAGTGATGGCCGTTCACAGCGATGCGCCGTCTATTCCGATTAACACGTCACTTATTGGCGATGACTTACAAAAATTAATGACAATTGTAAATGATTTTTCTTCGTTTTTAATTTCGGGTACAGCGGCGTCTACCGTTAATACAGGAAGCATGTCAATAAAGCTAACCAGTGCTGTTCCGGTTAATTACCGACCTTATCGTCTTTCTCTTGCGGAGACACTTCGTGTACGTGAAATAACTAAAGATTTACTCGCTAAAGGCATTATTGAAGAATCTGAATCGGAGTATGCGAGTCCGATCCTTCTTGTTAAAAAGAAAGATGGATCGGACCGCATGTGCGTTGATTATCGTAAGTTAAACGAAATTACCGTGAAGGATCGTTTCCCGCTTCCCCGGATAGATGATCACATCGACCGTTTAGGTCAAAACAAGTTTTTTACGAGCCTGGATATGGCAACAGGATTCCACCAGATCCCCATGGCGAAGGAATCTATTCCTTTTACGGGTTTTGTGACACCTGAAGCACATTTTCATTATTTAAAAATGCCGTATGGACTAGCTAATGCACCTGTAGTCTATCAGCGCATTATCACTAAAACCCTCCGCGAGTTCATAGAATCTGGTGAAGTCCTGGTCTATATCGATGACGTTTTAATTTTGAGTAAAACTTTGGATCGTGGATTTACTCTTTTGCGTAATGTACTGACAACACTTACTCGCGCGGGATTTTCGATAAATTTAAAAAAGTGCTCGTTTTTATCGACTAACGTTGAGTATCTAGGTCGTAATATTAGTGAGGGTAAAGTACAACCTAACCATGAAAAAGTAAAGGCTCTAACTGATGCTCCTGAACCGAGGACAGTGAAACAAGTCCGCCAATTTATGGGTTTGGCAAGCTACTTTAGGCGTTACATTTCTAATTTTGCTCAAAAAACTGCGTGCATTACTGGCTTGACTAAAAAGGGTGTAGAATTTATATGGGGTGCTGAGCAGCGTGCTGCGCGACAGTACATTATTGATTGCTTGACCAGCGAGCCTGTTCTTGCAGTATACGATCCGTCTTTACCGGTTGAAGTGCATACGGACGCGAGTTCAATCGGTTATGGAGCAGTCTTAATACAAGTACATGAGGGTGGCCGTAAGCGAGTGGTGGCATACTATAGTCGGTTAACGCAAGGTGCAGAGAGTAAATACCACTCCTATGAGCTTGAGACCCTCGCCGTAGTAAAGGCACTTCAGCATTTCAGGCACTATCTGGTAGGTATACATTTCACCGTGGTCACCGATTGTAACGCGTTAAAACTAACGCAGCGCAAGAAAGACCTTTTGCCTCGGGTGGCCCGGTGGTGGGTATACTTACAAGATTTTGATTTCGGCTTAGAATACCGAAAAGGGACTCTAATGCCTCACGCTGACTATCTCAGCCGAAATCCAGTGAATCTAGTCACCGTACCAAAGCCACAAAACTGGGCTCAAATTGCTCAGGCTTCCGATGAGGAGACGCGAACCCTCATACAAAAACTAGCAGATGGGCAGCTAGACGCTACTCGTTATGTTGTTAAAAACGACCTTCTATATGTGAAATATTCACCAGTTGGTGAGCCTTCCCGTTTCCTCTGTTTCATCCCAAAAGGCCATAGACTTAGCCTTATGCGTGTGTTTCATGATGAACACGACCATCTTGGTGTAGACAAAACCTTAGACTTGCTCACTAAACATTTTTGGTTCCCAGGGTTACGAACTTTTGTTCAAAAATATATTGCTCACTGTGTTGTTTGTATGTCCCATAAAAAAGTTGCTCGAGCCCCGTTTCAACCCATTAATTCATGGGGAAAACCTGATTTGCCATTTGAAACCTTACACCTCGATGTTTTAGGTCCACTCTCAGATTCAGACGGCTATCGCCACGTACTTATAGTCGTGGATGCTTTTTCTAAGTTTTGTCTCCTATACCCAATGCATCGACAAGATGCTGATGAATTAAAACGTCATTTTACAAATACGATTTCCTTATTTGGATCCCCTAAACTTATTGTGGCCGATAGAGGTCGCATGTTTCAGAGCAATGAATTTCTTAACTGGGTTAAAGGGATGGGTTGTGATGTACATTTAATAACTCCTGAAATGCACCAATCTAATGGGCAAGCAGAGCGTTATTGTCGGACAGTGCTTAATATGATACGAGTTGAAACCAACTATCGGCAAAACAGCTGGGCAAGCGTCATGTGGAAGTTACAACTAGTGCTTAACATAACCAAGCATCGCACTACACAATACTCTCCACTTAATTTACTAGTAGGGATCGATGCAGCGACACCTCTCATAAGAAGTCTAATACGCGATGTGGCCATGGAAGGCTCCAATCCAAATCGTGAGGCCTTACGAGATATGAGTCGACAAAGAGCTTCTGAACGCCTTCGAAAAAATCAGAACGATCAAGACAGTTATGTAAACCAGAGTAGGAAGACTCCTCGTGGTTTTGAATTAAACTCTTTTGTTTTTGTGCGTAAACAGACCCAGTCGACCGGCAAGTTGGACTCTGGCATGCGTGGTCCCTACCGTGTGCTACGAGTGCTGCCACACGGGCGCTACGAGCTGCAGTTGCTAGCTGGCTCGTATGGAAAGACCACGCAGGCGGCAGCGGAGTACATGATCCCGTGGCGCGGAGAATGGACCCCTGAAGTGTGTGCTGCTTACTTTGAAGGTTGGTTTAATGTACGGGAAAAGCATCACGTAGCGCTTCCTTCCTGGCCTAATTTATGGGAGGTTAAGTACCTCCCATAGCACTTCTATTTTATGAATCCGTGGTCAGGCATGCCTCACGTAGAGCCTCTGCCTCGATTAAGATATTGCTTCACGTAGTGCCTCTATCTTAAATTTACCCTAAGTATTGCTTCACGTTGTGCCTCTGCTTAGTTGTTATTTTTTCGACTGTCATTATTTGGAAGTAACAAACTTGAAATGACAGTATTTTGCGTTATGCATAAATTACGATAATCTCGTCGGACTGTTGTGTTACTAATATGTGTGACAGTATTTTTTTTTTCCCTTTTCGCCAGATGCAGACTCTGAAGATGAGGGGTCTACCTCCGCAACTAATAAGTTGCCCTTGGCTCAACCACGAGCTGCCGCCGGCTCACAGTCCACTGCTATCGATGCACCTCTTGATGCCGTTACGACACTACCAGCGGCCGAGTCATCTTCAGTGCCAGACGTACTGCTGCCACCCGTGGACCCTCCATCGCCACCAGGAGGGCCGTTGTCATCGTCTACGACAGACCTAATTGCTGTATCACGCCCAGCTGCCTGCATCCGACCGCCAGACACGGAGCTCAGAAAATCGGAAGCAGAAACAGGGGAGCCCGAGGACGGTCTCCTGTCAGGAAAGGCCGTATTGACAAGAAGCAGGCGACAGCGGGGACGCCCCTCCCGGCGGGGTAGGGTAGTATAAAACCCGACGAGCGCGCCCCTTCGCCCTCTTTTCTGCGCGGACCACTATCGACTGTCGACATCACTTTCCGACATTTTGTGTTTGCCTATTAGATTAGTGTTACTTTTCTTTTGTAATTAGTGTTATTTTCCTTCTGTATAATTTATTTGTGATTTCATTATATTTGTTCATTATTTATAGTATTTTTTTGAGTGCTATTTAGATATTTCTAAGACTACATATTCGCCGTTTTAAATTTTTTTTAGGACAATTTTGAACTAAGATATGTAAAAATAATAGGGTTTTGGCGCGATCTCGGCAACGCGGCAAATGTATGGCCAAGGTCGTTTGCTCGGGGGACGGCCTTAAGTATGGATATGGATATTTAATAATTTAATGTGCTGGTCTCAACACAGAATCTTTGGGTGTTGCCAGTTAATAACGTAGACTGTAAACAAGATTTTTTACATTCCGAAAAATGTACGGTTCACGATATTTCTGGCACTGGTACTGTATTCTCATCCCATCATCAACCTGTACTCGTAATCTTTGACTTGATACTTTTAAAAGGTATTTTATATTCAAACTGGGGTAAGAATTTCCAACATTAGGCCAAAGATTGCCACTGGAGGGGCATTCAAAGTTGAAAGTGGGGCAGAGTGGAAAATTTTACATTTTACGTGCGTGAGGGGACGTCCATAGATTGTGTAAGGGACGTCCATAAGTTGTGTAAGTTTTGAAGATTTTTTTGGCCTTTTAAGGTATCTTACCATCGTAAGATTTGCCAAGTAATGTAAAGTAGCAAAACATTTCGGGAATCGTAAATTTTTCCGTGATAAAAGTATCGTATGTCCTTTTCCGGGACTCAAAGTATTATCTTCACCAAATTTCAGCAAAATCGGTTCAGCGGCTTAAACGGGAAAAGGTAAGACAGACCGACTGACACACTTTTGAATATATAATATTATGGATTCTTCCAAAGTATTTATCATAAAATAAGCATTTATACAATACTAGATGTCCCGGTGAACTTCGTGTCACTTATAAACCTTCCTTGGACTTCCAGGATTTTAAAGACTAAAATTAGCCAAATCGGTTCAGCCGTTATCGAGTTATAGCGTGACTAACACAATTGAAAATCCATTTTTATACATGTTATAGATTTTCCCTTAGATACTACTTGTATTATGAGAAAAGCAATATAATTTAATTGGTCTCTCGACATTGGAAGTATTTTTAAGAATAAGTAATTTTATCATTTAACCGAACTGGGAATGAAAACTTTCAGTCGGAGTTTATCGATTCCAGTCACAAACCAATACTGCGGTTACACGGATATAGAGACACTGGATTTTTATATAGTTACTAGATGACCGCTAACATAGACGTTTTCTTCGATTTTTAAGGTTCCGTACCCAAAGATTAAAAACGGGACCCAATTACTAAAACTTCGATGTCCGTCTGTCTGTCAGCAGGCTGTATCTCAAGAACCGCTAGAGCTATATTTCTAAAATTTTCACATATTATGTGTATCTGTTGCCACTATAACAACAAATACTAAAAACAAAATTAATTAAATATTTAAGGGGGCTCCCATACAATAAATGTATTTTTTTTTGCTATTTTTTGCTCGATATTAATAATGGCAATGGGTAGGCACTGGAAATGTTCACAAAATACTCAGTTAAATAATACTCAATCAAGGCGGGCTCCCATACAAAAAAACAATTTTTTACCTATTTTTGGTCAATAATGCTACGGACCTACTCGCACTTGGCCGATTTTTTTTATAGAATCGCTGATCAAAATGTATGGAATGGACTTATCATGAGTCGAATGTCGACTTTATTCTATCGAACACTTATGTCAATTTTATACATTTTGTCGGTGATTAATAAAGTAATTAAGGAAACGCCATGGCTAAAGGGCCCGGTGAACTTTGTATTAAGTCTGGTTCCCTGATCAATCGCTCTTCACGCGTCCTTTCATTCCCACCAATTCTCATGCTATCCCACTCGCACTTTATATTTTCAATTTCGAATTGCGCTCGCACGATGTTCTTTAAGTTTCGGATTGTGAGAATCAGCCCCCTGATATCTCTTCCAGCGTCCCTACATCTTCGTCGCCTATTTCCCCCACAGTAAGTTTTCTAGCCCAATTAGTTATGTGGTATAATGAGCCCCCGCTCAGCACGTGCGACTCCCCAGGGGGTGCTGATTGATATGTTGTATCTAATATTCTCTAATATTATCTGAAAGTACAAGACGTTTCGCCCGGTTTCGCCCATGCTTGCAACCGTACAATTTCCCACAAAAAAGTAGCATATATTGGCTTTCGTCATGGTCTGCTATACAGGTAGGTTTTACACCGTTATCCTTAAAACCATCAAAATATGAGCCCGTCAAAATGAACAACTTTTTATGTGAGACCAATGTTGGGAGCTCAAAAAAAATACCGTCTTCATACCCTGGATACCAATTTGCCCAGATTGGCAACGGGCTCATTTGATGGTTTTAAGGATAATGGTGTTAAGCCTAATAAAATCTGTCCTAAATAACATAAAAACCGATCCAGTAGTTCTTAAGATAAGTGCGTCCAAATAATAATAATTTTCCCCATTTTTTCCACATTTTCCACAGATTCTCAAATATCATTAACCTATCAATCCCCATAAGGCCCAAGTGGGCCGCGATAACAAAAGATTTCTAAGAATCGGCGATCGAAGGATTAAAATCGACCCGGTAGCTCGTTACATTAGCAGGTCTGATTTTCCCCGTCTTTTCACATTTTCCTCTGATTATTCGCTCCTGTTAGTTACAGAGTGATGTTATGGCCTACAGCGTTTCTCGATAAATGAACTATCCAACGTAGAAGTAAAATATGGATAAGGAAAAATCTTTTATCTACACTTTTCATGTTTTCTCCATAGTTATTCTAAATTATAACTTATGTTGTCATCGTTAATTTTTAAAGTGTTTTTAATTTAAATACTAAAGCTTACAATTGGTGGTTTCACTCAACCAAGGCCTGGTTACGTAAACGACCCAAATCTAGACACCTACGCGAATCTCTAGCTACGCTATTACTCATGCTAGAGTATTATGGACAAGCCATTTAACTTTAATGTCATAATGCTTCGTTGCAGTTTTATGCTTAGCACAAGCCTACGCGACCACGCGACTGCGAAGCGGGAGCGTCAGTACAAAACACACATTTGACAAGTTGTCAAATGTGTGTTTTGTTCTGACGCTCCCGCTTCGCAGTCGCGTGGTCGCGCCGTGAGTGTGGAGCCCGCATTATAAATCTATTACCAGTAAGACCGTCGCATTGTTGAGTTTGTGAGTTGCATTTTAGATATAATTTTCTTAATTCTTAGCACAAACCTACGCGACCACGCGACTGAGAAGCGGGAGCGTCAGTACAAAACACACATTTGACAAGTTGTCAAATGTGTGTTTTGTACTGACGCTCGAATGGCGGCCGCGATTCGCGGATGCTACGCGCCGTGAACACGATGCGTATAAATACGAAGCCGCGAAGCGCAAACACGAAGCCGCGAAACCCTCCACACTCAAGGTTCGCGGCCTTCGTGGGCTATCGCACCGCAAGTGTAGAGCTCGCATTAGGTTTAGAGCACTGCCCCTGACTTCATAGACAGACTTTGACGGACCTACGCCATTCGTTCGGATTAATAAATGTCAAATCAATGTAAGTTGTCATCAGCTGTCGGCTGGAATTGACAAAACGCGACCAAATTACGCAGGACCGTCAACTGCCTATGAATCAATTTATTCGATGGTATAATATAATATTTACTGCTTTGAATGAAACTTGCCATTGTCACCAAAACCGGCATGGGACGAATGGAACGGAGTAGTTTCGAATTTCGAATCAGAAAACTATGACGTTTTACATGCTTATGTGATATGCCACTTTTTGGCGTTTTTTTTTTCGTGACGGTTTAAATGAGCATCCTTCCTAAAACTAACCTCGTTGGACGTTGGATAAAAGCAGACGACATATCCACATTATTCTAGCGTGACGGCCTCCATGGCGCCAACTCTTGCGCAGTCAGATGTAATACGTTCTGTTTACAACGCATTTGATGATGGTTGACATAAATGACAGACAAACAAAGGACAGGGGAGGGAACAGTAGAACTTACCCGATTGCAGCTAGAGAGTTGTGTTTTTAGGGTTACGTACCTAAAAATTAAAGAAAGTTATAATGTATTAAAACTGTCTGTCACATGGCTGTATCTCAAGAAACGCGCTAACAATTTATTTATACAAATGCTACATTATACATGAAAACATTTTTTCTTTTGAAGTTATGTTCTACTAAAGTAGGTACCATCGAGGAAATTGATTCCTAGGCAGTTGAAGGACCTATGTATAATACGTAGTACGTCAATTCAATGTTAGCTGTAATCGGTCTGATGGGTTTGACTTAACGCGACCAAATTACTTAGGCCCACCATCTGCCTAGGAATCTACTTCTCTGATAGTACTTAGTTAATGTTACGGAACCCATTGTGTGTGAGTCCGACTCGTACTTGGCCGGATTGCACATTCCATGAAGTTTCCATGTTATAAATAAATAAATAACGCGAGCGCGAGTTAAGCGTACAATAATTATTTTCATGGATAACGACCACCTCCTGTCCTTTATCAGGACTCAAAGCTTGTCCATACATTCATTTCAATTCGTTCATTAAGATTCAAATATGTAATACACACCCTAAAGTATTATCGCAGTATTGTTACACCCTGTATTCAAGTAAGTAAAAAATACCGCGCCTAAACAAAACTTAAAGCAATCTAAAAGTATCGACAAATAAAGTACTCTTGCAGGCTACATATAAAATAATGTAAGCCTTTTTCCTTCATAAGAACGAAGCTTAAAATCACAATAAAAAGCTGCAAGCTTAGCCAATTAGTTTAAAGAAAACGTTGGATTCATAACAGGAAAGCTTAAAGCTCCGATAGTCGAGCTTTGATGGTAATAAGCTCACGTAGAATACAGAAATGTACTGACACTAGTATTAGCATATTAAAAAGCTTGGAAAGCTCAAAGAAAAGAAATACGTAACATATTTTCTACATTTTTCCATTAAAAGTATAATTATAAATATCTTTACTAATAATATTATAATTTATGTGAAAGTGTGTGTGTCCAAACCTCTCGTCCAAACCGCAGAACCGATTTTGCTGAAATGTGGTATGGAGATACTTTGGATTCCGAGAAAGAACATAAAATACTTTTTGTCTCGAAAAAGTTTACGGACAAACGAATTTTGGCACTTGAATGGAGTTGCAGGTGGCATCTAGTCTTCTTATATATAATTACTAGCTGTCCCGGCAAACGTTGTTTTGCCATATAAATAATTTTTGGGTTTTTTGGTATGAAACATAGATGTTGGCCGATTCTCAGACCTACTGAATATGCATATAAAATTTCATAAAGATCGGTCAAGCCGTTTCGGAGGAGTACGGTAACTAACATTGTGACAGGGAAATTTTATATATAAGATTATTTTTTAACAAAAAATTAAAACCGACTTCCAAGGTAAAAACAAAAGTAATCATTATTCTTAATCTAAAAAGAATCAAATAATTATTATTCCTTATTATAGTGGCGTCTTCAGACTTCGTCTAAACCTCAACTATTTCTGTTATTAATCTTCGTACTTTTAAAGTCGGTACCAGCCCGGAAAAGTTCTGAGATCCTTGACATAGCAATTACGCTAAGGTAAGCTGGTACTTCAAAAGCATAAAGATTGAGTACTTACAGAAATATTTGAGGTTTAGGCGAAGTCTGAAGACGCCACTATAATAAGGAATAAGAATTATCTGATTCTTTTTAGATTAAGAATAAGTATTACTTTTGTTTTTACCTTGGAAGTCGGTTTTAATTTTTTGTTAAAAAATAATAATTTTACCCTTTTTAGTTACATAATATGAGACGACAAGGCTATAATATTATAGCTTGTTGTCTGACTTGTACAAATGGGGGATCTACGTAGTTTGGTCGCATTACGTCAAACTCAGCCGACAGATCACAATTAATATTGAATTGACATAATCGACCAAATGACGTTGGTCTCTCAACTGCATAGGAATCAACTTCCTCGATGGTACATAATATTACTAGCGGTCGCCTGCGGCTCTGCCCGCGTGGATGTCGGTTACGGCTGCAAAAAGCCTACCCAGGAAAGACTCGGTCAGCAAATGCAAAATGATTCCCAGGTCAATTCACAGGACAATTCACACTATCCGAAGGGTGTACAGTGCACACTGTATGACTGCACAGATTGTTTTCCTCCCGCAAACGCATCCCGCTTGGTGACGCCCACTATCGTAATATTTTAATTTCGCCATAATTTCAAAACCAAACGTCCAATTTTAATCATTCAAAGACCAAATTTTATCTACATAAACTGTACTTAGTGACGAAATAATTTATTTTGATAAGGATTAATGGCATGAGTAAAATAAACGTGTTTAAATGTTTTCCAAAAAAATTCAAGATTTTTTAATAAAAAAATGGTTATTGTGCCTCACTCGACATAGATAAGTATAAATAAAAAAATATAAAAAAATAAAAATTGTTTTATTTCCGAATAGATTTGTAGCAAATGCTTTCAGAATGTTGATACTACTGGTGCCTACCACCGGTTCGGGAACTATCCCGGCGAGAAGAACCGGCGTAAGAAACTCGCCGGGGTCCCACTTTTTACCAAAAAAGTGAGAAAAAAATTAATCTTTTAAAATAAAATTTACAATTGTAACTTAAAATTATACAATGTCAATATCCATACATAATTGTAAGTCATATAACATGTAGAAGTGGTCTTGCAAGCAGCCATCCTACTCCCAAGATGTGCCATCGCTTATGAAATCATTGACCTTATAATAGGCTTTGGCACACAAACGTTCTTTGACTACTTTTTTAAATTTATTAATCGAAAGATTTTGAACGTTTTTTGGGATTTTATTGTACAGGCGTATACATTGACCTTTAAAAGATTTACTAACTTTACTAAGTCTGATCATCGGCAAATCCAGCTTGTGCTTATTTCTGGTGTTCCTACAGTGAATGTCACTTTTAGTTTTAAATTTACTTATATTTTTTCTAACATATATTACATTATCCAAAATGTATTGAGAAGCAACAGTTAGAATACCAATTTCTTTAAATTTATCTCTCAGAGATTCAAAAGAAGACATTTTATAAATAGAACGTATGGCTCGCTTCTGCAGCACAAATATTGTATTAATGTCGGCAGCGTTTCCCCATAAAAGGATTCCGTATGACATTCTACTATGAAAATAACTAAAATATACTAATCGTGCCGTGTCTTCATCAGAAATTTCTCTGATTTTTTTTACTGCATATGCCGCAGAACTGAGCCTACCAGCAAGATTAACAATATGAGGACCCCACTGTAATTTACTATCAAGTGTTATACCTAAGAATACAGTGGTGTCTACCAAATTCATCTTCTCATCATTCAATAGTACATTGGTTTGGACTTGCCTAACATTGGGCAAAGTGAACTTTACACATTTAGTTTTACTGGAGTTTAAAAGTAAGTTATTAGCATTAAACCAATGTACTATTTTTGAGAGAGCACTGTTTACCTCGTCGTAATTTGACTGTTGTCGCTTCACTTTAAAAATAAGTGAAGTGTCATCAGCAAAAAGTACTATCTCATTATCATTTTCCTTAACAAGGTAAGGTAAGTCATTTATATAGATGAGAAAAAGAAATGGGCCTAAAATAGATCCCTGTGGGACACCTAATTCTATTTTGGTTCCATTGGACCTGTTACCGTTTACTTCAACCCTTTGAGTCCTGTTTATAAGGTAAGAAGTCAAGAGGCTAAGAGCTGAGTCCTTTATGCCATAGTGGCGCAATTTCCTGATCAATGTAGCATGATCCACACAATCGAAGGCTTTGGAGAGGTCGCAAAAGACACCTAGAGCATCCTGCGACTCCTCCCAAGCTTGAAATATACTACAAAGAAGACCTATACCAGCATCCGTTGTGGATCGACCCTTAGTAAATCCGTATTGATTGTCATGTAATAAATTGTTTGAATTAAAATGTACCAATAATTGTTTTAAAATTATTTTTTCAAAAATTTTACTAAGAGTTGGTAAAATCGATATAGGCCTATAATTTGTTGGATCAGATTTAATTCCCGCTTTAAACAATGGTACAATCTTACTGTGCTTCATTAAGTCAGGAAAAACACCACTCTTTATGCAGTCGTTGAAAATCATTGCAAGATGAGGAGCTATGATGTCAATTACAGATTTAATAATTTTTGTAGACATTCCCCAGAGATCAGTAGTATTTTTGACATTCAGCTGTTTAAATGTATCAATAATGTCTCTGGGGTTAATTTCCCTAAACTTAAAATTGACATCACATTCCTTTATATTATCTCTGAGTAGCTTTTCAGCAGCTTCAGGTGAGGAATTTAGATTTTTGGTAGTTGAGACCGGAATGTCAGCAAAGAATTTTTCAAAGACCGTCGCAACTTCTAAATTATTAGAAATCTTTTTATTATCAAGAAATAGTTCAAAATCTGTGTCACGACAGGTGACGTTTCCAGTCTCACCAGCTATAACCTTCCATGTAGTTTTAATTTTATTTTTAGAGTTTTTAATTTTATTTTTTATATATAGAGCCTTAGCTGCTTTACAAACTTTTCTGAAGGTTTTAGAATAGTTTTTAACATATACTTTAAATGCTTCACTACTGTTGATAGACCTTTCATCATACAATTCATATAATTTTTGCCTGCTTATCTTAATTCCTCTAGTTGCCCATTCAATAAATTTACTTTTTTTAATGCCGTTTCTAACTGTTTTAGAAGTAAATATTGTATTAAATTGAGTTCTTATTACCTTAAATAATTTATTGAAAGCTTCATCAGAGCTATGTGACCTATCCAATAACTCAATATTTGATTTTAATTTACTTCTAAATTGCTCAATACGTTTTGTGGTCACAGGATTATACACAAGATTTTTCTTTGCAGTACTATCACATTTGATATTAAAGGAAGCTATTTGTCCACAGTGATCAGAACTTAAATAATTAATTATTTCTTTTTTATCTGGAATAAGATTTGTAAATATATTATCAATGCAAGTAGCAGTAGTCTCACAGAATCTTGTAGGTTCATGAAACAAACTAAAAAGGTTATATGATTTGAATAAAGATGTGAATCTAACAGTAGTGGAGTTTAAATCTAATAAATTAATGTTAAAATCACCACATATAATAACTTTTTTGTTAGATGCACAAATTTTTGTTAAAATTTGTTCCATTGTTTGCTCAAAAGAATCATATAACCCTGATGGAGGCCTATATACGCCCACAATTATAAGACGATTCAGCTCTATGCAGGCCACCTCTATTATTCGTTCAGTAGAGAGACTCACAATATCTTTACGTTCCTTAAATTTAAAGTCATTTCTAATTAAAATTAAAGAGCCGCCTCTAATGGCATTTTCTCTACTGAACGAACTTGCTATCTGGTGATCATTAAAATTGAAAATGAGTTCGTGTGATCTGAACCAATGTTCAGATACACACATAATGTCAATGTTAAATTCCTTTAAAAATAACTCAATTTCAAGTTCTTTACCTACCATACCTTGTAAATTCTGATGCACCAGATTAATTAAATTACAATTTTTTGGCTTTTTTAAATTGTTGGTAGGAATTTGGACATTTAAACTTAATTCATTACTGCAAGAGACATCCTCCATTGTCTTATTATCTAATTTAAATAAATACTTGGAACATATTCCAATTCGTTCATACTATGACTAGTATTCTGCTCAATAGGAGCAGTAGTCGCTAAAGCCAAACACTTGGCTGGTTTTATAAATAAAAAGTTAAATAGCAACTTGGCTATACGTCTTTTATAAAAGTTAGATAAGTAGTTATTATCTCTATTCATAGTATGTACCTTAAAATCTAAATTATTAATATCTATGACCTGACATTTCTTATATGACTCATTCAATATTACACAATTATTATTTACAGCTGTATATATTAGGCTATTTAGCTGATATCTAGTTAAGTTTTCTTTATTATATCTTTTTGGCAACATTTGTATGTAGGGAAAAGTAAACAAAATGATATTTGAAACATTTGCAATATTAAATAACTTGTCCAAATATTCAGTCATCTGTTTTTTGTTCAGTTTTCCTTTCCTCCCAACTAAAATTATAAGTGTAGTATTTGGAAAATAATTCATAGATAAAGCCCTTTTCAAAATATCTCTGTAAGTAGCTCCAGGCATACAAAAGTTTGAAATTGACTGTCCTATACACATTCTATTTAAATAAATACCTAAATCCTTGCCTAACTCATCACTGAATAAAGCAATTTGTGGGCTTTCAGTATGTGCCTTCTGGCTGGAGCATATATCAGTTATACTACTTAACACAGAATGATTTACTTTGTTTGAGGAACCGTTGACTCTCAATAAGGAGTAAACCCGTTCCTCATTATAACGAGTCACTTCAAGCAAATCATTCATTGCTGATATATGCCCCTGTGTTTCTTGTTGTAACAAGGCATATTTTCTGTTTAAATTATCTAAGGAGTCAAGAAGTATTGAAATTTCTTCCTGAAGGTTACATACATCGGCCTCATAATTACATTTAATTTCCTCTAAGTCAAGATTGCAGTTCATTAAGTTATTATTCATAAGTTTGTTATGTTTTATAACTTTTGACAAATGATTTAAACACTTTTTATTTTTCTTTGAAAGTTCACAATAATTCCTAATACACTTTTTGATTTTTATATATACTTCTTTAATTTCCTCTTACTATTCATTGTACATAGTGGTAAGGTATCATCACCGGTTAAATCAATTGTTGAAATGTTTTGACATGGTTTAGTGTTAGAAACTGAGTTGCTTTTGTCACAAATAAGATTATCATACAAGATTTGAGTTTGGGTGGAACTTTGAGCTTGAATCTGTTCTTCTAATTTTAATATGTATTCTTCGGCGTTACTCAGCTTAATTCTGAGGTTAGCAGAGGTCTTGAGAAAGTCTTCATATTCCTCTCTGCATTGGTCGAAGCCGTTGACGATGCTCTGTAACTCCATATTTTTCTTAAGGATGTCCTCATAGTCCAAACTTAACTTATTGAGTTCTATCTTTAAATCCTGATTTTTTTGTATTACAGATTCCACTTCTTTTTCGTTATCATCTCTCTCCCTTAACAGTATTTGGCATTGGTCCTTATATAATATGTTGCGGACTTTTTTGTAGATATTTATAAGATCTACAATACTGAGAACATTTTATGGTTCTATCTTTTATAGTTTCGGCAGCGTCCGCAAAATAAGAAACTTTTCTGGTTGATATTTTCACCTGGCGTCCGAAAAACCCAAATATCTTACGAAACCCTATTTTTTCCAAAATAAAATTTAGCCTATCTTCAGCACAAATAATGTAGGATTTGCTTGGAGTAGTTTCAATAAAGCCAAAATCCTCAAACTTTTCTCTATAAGGATTCAAAAGTTCTGTTGGGTACCTTCAGAACCAGGGTATATCCTGGTACAAAATCTTACTTTTTGGTAGTATATGCCTGAAATACTTCAGAAAAAATCAAAATCACTATAGGTTCCCATATAAATTTTAAGGAGTCCCCTCAATTCCTCATGGATCCCATCACCAGATCACTATTTTTGTGAACATGGTACCAACCTCGGATTCAACCCTGTACAACAACAAAAAAAATATATAAAAAAATATTCGTAGAAGTCCAGGGAAGGTTTTAAAGTGACACGAAGTTCACCGGGACAGCTAAATTTAAATAAAAACAATTAATATGAAAACAAAACTGCAGAAATAGGCTAATTGTACCATCGAGGAAATTCGATTCCTAAGCAGTTGACGGACCGACGTCACTTAGTCGACTTAATATTATATCTAATCAATGTTAACTGTGATCGTTTGGCTGGGTTCGATTTTACGCGACCAAAATACTTAGGTCCTCCATCTTCCTAGGAATCAAGTTCTCTGATAGTACTTTATACGACTGAATAATATTGTCTTTAACTTTCGACGAAAAAAGTTAGTTATAAGCTTGTCGTGTCTGTTTGTGTGTCTGTGTTTCAGCCGATTTCGATCTAGTTTTTGTGATTCAAAGTTGATATGATCGAGATTTTTCTTAGCAACTGGGCATCATCAGCTGCCAGCCCACTGGCTTCAAGATTATTCCTTTTTTGTTTTAATTTCTTATTTTAAACAAAAACGCAGAAATTTAGTATGTCGCTTGGACTTGGAACCGTATACGCCACGATAGAGACATCCCTCTTGAAGCACATAATATTATGCATAGAATAAAGTATGGATAAACTACGATAACATGGCGCGCCCCTCCAAATTACTGTTTCAATGTGTGTCACATCCTTATGAAAGAGTTTGTATGTAGTAACTTAGTAAGTATTCAACTAATCAACCAGTACTCGTAATATTTCACTAATGTCACTTATTACCAAGATTTGTTGGTCAACTAATCATAACTAGCCGACCGCGCAAGACAACACACTTCAAACGTTTTGACAACGCACTTCAAACGTTTTGAATTTTGGAGGGGGCGCCATGTTATCGTAGTATATCTTAACCATGAGAAAGGACGTCAGTTGCCTTGAAGTCCTTACCTGCAGTGGTTTCTAGACGTTACTTTCTATGACTAGAAAATGCACAGTTTCTGCAGGATTTAAATTAATTAAATATCATTTTTTAAGCTATTGCATAGCCTTAATCGCGGGCTTGAGCGCGGTGACCGAATCAAGAAATCTCATAACGAAAAACACCTAACATTCGTCTAACGTCGTTCGGCAGTGCCGGCCAGAGCAACGTTGCCAGACTTCGGCACGGTGTTTGTGTGCGTGCGACTAGACGTAAGCGAATTATAATTATTGCATAAGTTGATAAATAATGCTATGATATAGCTTTACCGCGGCATTCCCCGAGTACCACACGATTTTTTTGTAAAACTTATATCAAAATATAACAAAATAATTCAAAATATACGCTAGGTGTTCCCCGCAACTTCTTATGATTTGTATAACAAGACGGAGGAATATCTAAGGTACAATAAAAACTATGTCTTCGAGGGTTTTCGTAAAGTTTTAAAACTGAAAAATCCGAAAGTGGTTTGGCGAAGAATCCACCCTGGCGAAGACAAGTTTATAATACAACACCCCATTTTCTTGGTAACTTTGTGTCGGCCGCTGGTGAAGAGTTAGCAAGAATCAGACAAGCCAACAAAAATACGTGTGACACTCGGGGACTGCCGCGGTAAAGATATTGCATAAGTACTGCATTTTTATCAACTTATATATTAGTTTATTAATTGTAGTTGCACGCACACAAACACCGTGCCGTAGTCTGCTAACTGACACGATGCACGGATACGACGCACCGCTGTACCAGGAGGAGTGAGGTGTTAGGTTTATTTTCGTTACGGAATTTCTTGATTCGATTGCCACGCTCAAATGCAATAGATTAAAAACTTGAACATAATAATCGGTCGACCCGATGGAATGCTATTACGAGTATAATGCCACGGACAGACACACATACAGACAGACAGGTCCGTCTTATACCTCCCCCTTTTTTTCAGGGGTTAAAAAGTGTGTCTGACTATCTATCTGATACACCTGTGAAGATGTTACAGATGTACACACACTATCGTAATAAATTAAAAGAAGCTTGAACCACTGAACCGATTTTGATGTTTGGAATGGCGATACTCTGGTCCCGAGAAAATTCTCGTTAAGATGTGACAAAAATTCTGATCCATAGATTTGTCATACCACTTTTAAAACATCACTATTATAACACCACTATTGTAACACTACTTTTACAACACCACTACTATAAAACCACTTTTATAACACCGCTACTATAAAACCACTATTTATTTATTTAATCTTATAATATTATACATAACAGTTATACACTTCCTGCAAAACTGCTTACGCAGTTTGACTGCAAGTTACAGTCTCTTTAAATGTTTAAATCTCTATATACTTATATTTAAATATAATATAATAGTAAGTATAATAAAATTGTTTCTGCTACATATAATATACGAAATAAGTAGGTACTTATGCAAAACTAAAGCGTCCCCAACAAATACTCCCTCAACATTACTAATATGACACCCCTTTTATAACACCACTATTTTTACACCACTATTATAATACTACTATTATAACACCATTCTTATAACACCACTATTATAGCACCACTGCACTGTTATGAAACTACTATTATAACACCACTATTACTGCCACATCTACACCTTCCCCCGTCTCTGGCGTCGGCAGACTTTGTCGTAAATTTCAATTTTCAACGAGCGAAGCCTTTTGTTCGTGTTATGTTCAAATACCCCCGATGTGGACTAATTATTCCCTTTTAGGCTGGTGTACACTGACGAGCGGCACCGCAGTATTGTCAGACACGTAAAGGTACAAGTTCGAACCGAGCGACACGCAACAACTGCAGACGACGTGTCGTCGCGACACTAGTGGTTTGTATGTACTTCTATGAAACATCCTACGTAGCGAGCGACATAAAGCTACCGACACTTATAGAAACACAGTATTTCTACACACAACATGACAAGAGGGCAAAAAAAAGAGCTGCAAATTATTTTATTATAACTGCGATAGTACGTCTGATGCACCTGTACACTTAAACGAACCGATTTTGATGAAAGTTTATTTGCAGGTAACTTTTAGTGAAATTATAACAAATGTAACACACAGACTGATAGATATACAGATAAACTAAGGAGCTGTTTCACCACTTCCTGATTAGTGCCGGATAGGCTATCCATCACTTAATATGACAGATAGAATATCAGTATCTGTCAGATAAGTTCAGTATCAGTCACTTAACAAGAAGTGTTGAAACAGGCCCTTGCTTATAAGCGACCTCTCCACGTTACCTTTGATAGACAATCATAATATTATTATAGTGTATAATATTCGTCTATGATTGCCCAAGATTGATTGTGCATGTCATAATCTTCGCAATCAAGTTTTTCCATACCATAAAGGGTCTTAATGATTGACTTTTTGAGGAAATATTCCCACAAAATGTTGTCCATGACACGGCTTTTTCAACCTAATACATTCACAGCAATAATTATGATAACGAAAATAAAGTTATCGTGAGTGTGAAACGTCTTCACTGGTAGCATTATCATTAGTCATTATAACTAGTCGCTATTAGATAGTCCCCTTTATAACCCAACCACTCCAAAACCAACTTTGTCCCCCAATTATAAAGCTTCTTTTCCTTCACCAGCACCATCGCGTGTCTACCCTTCATTTCGCGTGGAATTAACATTTCTTGGAGGCATTTTAGATTCACACTTAATTTTATTTCCATTGCCTCCAACATTATCTTTATTGGAAAACGACGGGGAAGGAAAAGCGCAATGTATATCGCCGTATATTTTATCATCACCATATTTTGTTGTCACGAATTTGTCTGAAGCAGTATCTTTAAGTAATTGATATGGATTAGGTTAATTTACATCGATTGGGCGTTTGACTTGTGTAATCTTTTATTCTTCAAAAGACACAATCTGTAATATTTTAACGAGTATTTCGACTATTTCTATATGTCCAGGTACTAGGCAATATTTATTTCACTTAGATGTCTTTAATTCTTGTAAATTTAGAGCCAAGGCAGTTTATTTAACGCCTGTGAAATCTTTTATCATATTTTTTGGATAACAAGGATGTTAAAGCAGTGGATATAGAGGGCGCCTCTATAGTCCAGTGGTTATAAGAGCGTAGCTCTTGACTTGGAGATCGTGGGTTCGATTCCCGCGTTGAAAATATGTTATTTCCAAGTTTGATTAGGACAATGCAGGGATTGTCTGATAAGTAAGATGATCCATGCGTCGGTCGGTCGGTCAAAAAGGACAAAAGGTCGGTCCTGCGCCTGATCTCTCGCCAGTCGTGTCGGCCTTCCGTCCCACTGGGTAATGAGAGTAAAAGAAATGACGCAAGCATTTTCATTGAGTTATCAGTTTGGTCCTGCAACTCCAGTAGAACTTTATAAGATGGTAACGTTACATACATACAATATATAATATATTATTATAATATCAACCTTGTAGTACTGTAAAATATCTTTGAAAGATTGTAACACTAATTTAGCTTTTAACCATTCATGGTATGGACTATAATTATTATGAATGGTTAAAAATGCGAAATTATGTCTGCTTGTCTGTCCGTTACCTCTTCACGCCCAAACCGCTGAACTGATTTTGCTGTTTGGTATAGATATAATTTGAGTCCCTAGAAAGGACATAGAATACTTTTAATCCCGGAAAAATGTACAGTTCATGGGCGATAAACGAATTTTGACGCAACGGAATTGCAGGCATCTAGTTATCAACACTAATTAATTATTCGCAATAATTTCGATCGATACGTCTAATTTGGCTAAAACCACAGATCTGACTAATGCTTAACCACAATTAAATCGGCATTATGTTGCCGCAGATCAGTCGTATTTCGCTGAAATGGTGCTATTGAGAGCCGAAAATGGTTTTGATTACGTCGCTTCGCTTTACCATGAATCGTGATAGTAATTATTATATCAGATTATTAAATAATCTAATATTATAAGTATCTGTTTCTAAATATTTTTGTAACCGCCGATCAAAGAGAGGGGTTTGATAAGGGCACTGATTTAAAAGGGCAGTTGTAATTAGCAGTTTCGGTAAGTTAAAAATTATAAATGGCACGTTCAATAACTACTTTAGCAGTTAAAACTAAGCAGTAAATTAAACAAAAATGAGTAGTAAAAAATAATGAAATGGATAATTGAAAACATTATTGAACAGTAAAATAATTAAATGAGCAGTAAAAATTAATGACTGAGCGGTTACGTCTGGGCGGTAACAAATCGGCTATGCTATGGGTAATTCAAAGACAAAGACATGATGAATACTGACAATGAACTTTAATTTCTTAGCTTTAGTCATTGCTGAGAAAAATCGATATTGCTACAGCCAAATTATCAAGGCGACGCCTTAAACAAAGAGGTGGTAAAATAAAATAAAATCGGCACAGTGCAAGTCGAACTCGCCCATGGAGCGAAAGTAAAGCTGGTATAAATAGTCAGTACTCAAGATGCATCTCGGTCTCAAGACTCAGTTCAGGCTCTGTGATTGGTTGGCTGTCAAAATTTGGACCAATCACCGAACCGAACCGCGTCTTGAGACTCATCTTAAGTACTGACTATTTACACCACGACATGACGTCGTGCGACGTCGTGCGACGTCGTACGACGTCGTGTCGTGTTTTTGTGTCCCGGCCCTAACATGACACCGTACGATGTCGTGTCGTGTTTTTGTGTCCCGGTCCTAACATGACATCGTACGACGTCGCATCGTAGAAACTCTTTGTATGGGCAAGCACCCTAGCGTCACGAGTATCCACATACTAAAGTGAAAAAAAAAAAGTATTTCAGCGCTGCTACTTTCACAGTGAACTCTCTACAAGGAACACATACACATCCTAAAGTATTATCACGCCTCCATGGCTTTTCTTCGAAATTAGCGATTGTTATGAGATTTTTCTATGAAACAGGGTTATCATTATTAAACAAAATAATGATGTATTTTTTAATCTGCTACTCATTTAGCAGTCGGTTTATGGAAGTGGCGCTTTGCGGATTACAATACAAAAGTTTAATTATTTTCGGTCCACCCGCCACAACGGAGAACCGTTTACAGATTTAATTGTAAAAAAGCTTCATACGGTCTGCGAAGTCGCTCCGTTTTGTATCTATATAAGTAACGTATGTACTATCTCAATTAGATTTTCCTCTTGTAAGTGAATTATAGGAAATTATTCGATGTATCATGTATGTGAAGTTGTAGAAAAAGTGTTTAATTTTGAGTAATGCGGTTTTGTAATTTTGAATAATGGAGTTTTGTTTATTATCACAGCATTTAACTACTACAGATGTACGTCTGATTTCCTATAAAAGTTACTCGACAATGACAACATTTTACAGACAAAGATACTTGCAAAAGATATATTATGCTATGGGAGTAAAGATAATAATATTAACACATTGAGATAACAGAAATATTTTCACTCTCGAAAAACATAAGCCATCTGGCGCAGTCAAGTGAAAAATACGGGGTCCATACATTATAACATTTTGCAAGCGTCTGCGTTACCGCAAGTCTGAAGACACCATAACAATTAAACGTTTAACGTGCATGGTTACGACACAATTCCTACCCCTCAGGAATATAATCGGGCTCTTAAAATATAATAATTATCGGCTATTTTCAGAGCTTGAGATCCCGCGAAAACCCCGTCTAGGTTTCCCTTAGGATTCTGCAGAAATGGTTGCAGTTTCGACGTCAGTGTTTGCTTGTTATTTTCATTAGAAAATACGCTATAATAATTGTTATGCTGTACTCGGCGACACAAGGCGGTAGCGGTCATTGACTCTCTGTCAAAAAACTTGTCATTTTCTATACAAAGTCACGATTGACAACATATTCTGACACTTCATACAAAATGACAAGTTTTTGACAGTGAGTCAATGACCACTATTGCCATGTTTCGCCATGTACAGTATAGCCTGTCGCGACGTAATGATATAGTTTTTCGTAATAAAAACTATCCTATGTCCTTTACCGTTTCTTAGAATGCTTAAATGCCAAAATTTTATCTAAATCGGTTCAGCCATTTAATCCTTCGATCGTGAATTCTTGGAAATCTATTGTTATTCTATTGTGTCTCGCTCGCCGGTGAACTCATGGGGCTGGATGGGTTAACCGTAAAAAGTCAGACACTATTGTGTCGCAGTAATTACGCATTTATATTACTAGATGACCCCCGCAATTTCACTGGTCCAAAATTCGTTTATCGCGCGGGAACCGTACATTTTTCCAGGATGAAAAGTATCCTTTGTCCTTTCCCGGGATTCAAAATATATCCATACCAAGTCGCAGCTCAAACAGTTCAGCCATATAAGCGTGAAAAGGTTACAAGCAGACCCAATAGCTATATCCATACTGTGCACTTTCATCTTCAATTTTCGTCATCTTCTTTCATTCAATTTTCATCTGCCGCATTTTAATAATTGAATGCGTCAACGAACGCAACGCCAACTGTCGTTTTTAATAATAAAGCGAAAGTTTTGGATACGGTCAGAGGGCATGCGTCGCGAGCATGCCTCACGTTCGCTGTTGACTGCGCTATAAGGCATGCCCTTGACTAACAGAAAAAGGCACAGTGTGGACAAAGCTAATATAACATTTACAATATCAGTAAGATTAAAACATAATTATTTGCACAAAAAATAATATGATTGTATTGTAACTTGTTACCAGCCCACTTTTCCAGCTATTTCCAGAAAATTCCTCCCTAAATACTGCAGTGAAGTTTTTTTTGCAATAAACTTTCTAGACGTTGCAGTAATAAGCCGTTTTCGTTTGGATTTAAGTTGGTAATTGCTAGTTGATATGCTAACTACCAACTAGTCTGTATTTTAGTTTTAAGGCTCAATTTGGTGTGGTAGTAAGTACTATTAAAAATTTGTTATTAGGCAAGATAGTGGTTGCTTTTATGTTATATTTTTAATCTGCACTAATATTATTATAAATTTGAATGTGTGTCTGTATGTTTGTTATCTCTTTTATCGCGAAAGTATATCGTCTATACTCTATAGTGAGTGTGTCATAAGAAAATAAATAAACTATGGAACTATATAACATTATTCTATCAACCCCCAAGTATCTTTTTTTCCTTCCCGGGACTCAAAGTATCTTCATACCCAGAAAAATCTGTTCAGCGGTTTAGGCGTGCAGAGTTGACAGACAGATAGACATTTAGACAGACAGACAGACATACTTTCCCATTTATATTTACAATTATGACTTTAATGTTATAAGGCTCCATACACAATTTAGGTTCTTGTGATTCTTATCACACCATAGGCGATATAATTTCGCAAAAAATAACATTATAGGTATTTTCGGAGAAAACCTATCAAAATGTTATAATTTATAAAAGGTATTTCGCAAACATAATAAAGTTATTAAAGTCATCTTAAATTATATGTCTGCCTTTGGGATCAAAATGATAGAGTTGTTACAAAATGGCCCTGGGCTAAAACAAATATGTACCAATTTATTTGTCGGACTATAATAATATTTTTTAAATCTCAGACCAAAACATGGTTAGGCAGGTATTTATTCTATATGCATACTATATGTGTCTGTCTCTCTGCGCTAACAGTATATTAAGGCCTCAAATGCTAAGCCGATTTTAGTGAAATTCAGTATCAATATACTTTGAGTCCCGAGAAAGGATAGATAATCTGTCTAAAACGTTTTCCCACTTAAAATATAAGAATTGATTGGGATGAAATATAGGATATTTTGAGTCCAGCGAAAATACGATACATTGTAAATTGTATCCCGGAAAAATGGACGGTTTCACGCGTGAACTAGTTTTTATGATAAAATGTACGCAAACGTTATGACAAAATTGTAAAAAATATCTCAACTCCACAATATACATGTTAACCTCACTATGAAATGAATTTTTAAATTCTTAAGAAAGCACCTCTAGCTAATTTCGAAATGACAAAAGAATTCTGAGTGGAAACCTCATCTGCGTTGTCCCTATTGTCCAAATGATGGTTATTAGGTACCAACCAGACTCTTAGGTTCGTAATTAGGTGCCCTAGATGTTCCTTCAATGTTGTTTGATGTTTCTTCAAATCAATCGAGGTGTATCTCGTACACCTCTATTGATCAAATCCATACTTCCTCAGAATTGTTATAAATGCGAAATTTTGTCTGTTTGTCTGTTTATCTGTTTGTTACCTCTTCGCGATCAAACCGCTAAACCGATTTTGCTGAAATTTGGTATGAAGACACTTTGAGTCCCGGGAAAGGACGTAGGATAATTTTTATCCCGATAAATTCCACGCTTTCCGTGCAATAAACGAATTTTAGTGCAACGGCATCGAGCAAAACCATATGTGAGTACTTAGCAAAAGAGCCAAAGTCATACATCCTTTTTTGGAAGTCAGTTAGTAAATTATTAATGTTTAATCAATAGCAACTGATTGCTATAATGCTATCCTATTCCACACGTAATAAGCCCCCGGTTGTTTCAATTACAGCATAACTCTTCCTCACATGATTGTCCCATAACAAAGGCCTTGGAAAATTGGTGTCATCGCAAACCATGCATGTTCTATTGTCATCATTGTTTTGAGGCCTATTGTTGGTCTGTCATTTTTATATCGATCTTTGCGATTCCCATTCGACTCAGCTTCGAAAACGGTCAACGCTTGCGTTTTCGAATCCATACTAATATTATGAATGCGAAAGTGTGTCTGTCTGTCTGTCTGTTACCTCTTCACGTCCAAACCGATGCACCTATTAAGCCGAAATTCGGTTTAGAGATACTTAGAGTCCCCGGAAAGGACATAGGACACTTTTTATCCCGGATAAATGTACGGTTCCCGCGCTATAAACGAATTTTGGTGAAGCATAGTTGCGGGCGTTATCTGGAGCATAATATTTTCGCCATCATTCCACGCCATACCATCCTCATCACCTTGATGAGTGGCAGTATTCCATCGTGCGGTTTTCGCATAACTGCCACGCACATTCTAAAGCGAACTGTCGCCAGCAGTATTTCCGGACAAAGCGACCTGCATTGCACACTGAGCGGCTTCTTAAAAGGCCGGCAACGCATCTGCAGCTCTTCTGATGTTACGAGTGTTCATGGGCGACGGTAGTTGCTTTCCATCAGGTGACCCGTTTGCTTGTTTGCCCCTTAATTTTATAAAAAATCCGCCAAGTGCGAGTCGGACTCGCGCACGAAGGGTTCCGTACCGCTATTGAGCGAAAGATGGCAAAAAATTGTAGAAAGCGCGTTGTTCAATATTAATTGCATGAAGAATTAAAGTTTTCGAATGAAAGTCTATTATGCTAGATACGGCTCATTTGAAATCACGGTCTTGATGAAAATCTGCATAAAAATAAAGGAAGTTTTGATAAAAGCAGAGGATGCAATCGGCGTTTGTGTGCACAGTGCAATATCCACCAATCACGATTCATTAATCACTGATCTACCAATAGCGAGTCACCGCGCGCTTCGATAAAGAGACCTGAAAATTGAAAATTAGGTTCTCACTCGTCCCCTTCCTATATTTAAAGGCGCTAACTTTTGTACAGCCTATACCTGTCAGCCGTTTCGGAAAGAATTACACGATCAATTTCAGAAGTATGTCAAACATTTCAATTCGTTCCCCGAAATATCCAACTCGACTAGTTAGCATACGAAAACAGCCGAACAGAGACCTGCGTTTGGTATGAAAATAAAAAGCGTAGCTCTTACTCAGTTGTAATAAGGTTGGAAACGGTCAAAAGCAATTCGGGAGCAGCCAGCGTAAAATTAACCCTTTATCGCCGACTGCAATTAACCCGTCGGCAGTCCACTCTAATAAGCGCGTGAGTTTTGGGGGTATTTTTGTTACATTTTCATACCAAGATGGCCACTTTGTAAACTAGACGCTTGTAACTTCGTTGCAAGAAAATTTGGTTATCGCGCTAAAACCGTATAAGTATTTTTCAGGGATAAAAATAGTTATTCCGCGTTCTTTATATTCCATCTCCATAAAATATAATATCGTTGAAATAATATAATAATAATATATATGGACGCTTCACACCACGTCAGTCTGGCCCCGTGCTAAGTACCTGAAGGACTTGTGTTAATAATAATAATAATAATATTCTTTATTTGCATAAATATGGTACAATATGGTGTTACTATTCTAGCAGTGTTTTACATATATTGCCAATTTTCTTGACGTGCAAATGTTAATTTAGGATACAGTTTTAAAAATTCTTAAAATATATTATAGTTATTTTAATTCTATAGCTCATTTGAATTAATAATATTATTTTATATGGTTTAAGTTTCAGTCAAATATCAATAAGTAAGTAATAACATGCCATTCTTAAATATACTTAATAATTTTAGGTCATAATAATTATTAATTATTAAATGCACACTAATTTCAATCTTACAATATTAATAAGTCAAATTAAATTAAATAAAAAAAATCATAATACTGAATACCAATAAATTATAAATAAAATCATGTCAAAATACATTCTATGTCAGATAATATCAAATAATAATTCACATAAAACAAATACAAATACAATAATATCCAATGTCCAAATAGTAATCATGTCAAAGCAATATAAAATTTATCCCTGAATAATTGTAATGTCATAATATCAATAATTATTATAAAAAAACGTTTATACAGTAGAAACACTTATCAATTAGCCAATTATAGAGTTTTCTCTTAAAAGTTGGAAGGGGAAGTTCCTTAATGTCTTTAGGCAACTTGTTGAAAATTTTAATTGACATATTGTAACACCCCCTGCCAGCAAAACTTGTTTTTGTCATCGGTAAACTAATTGGTTGGAATATCTTGTATTTCTTTGAAGAGCTTGATTTTTTTTAATGTAAAGTTTACACATAAATCTTTTAACAAATATGCTCATCTCATAAATGTACATGCTTGGTAATGTGAGTATTTTATGTTTTTTAAACAAGGGACGACACGACTCCATCGGATGTGCTCCGCAAATAGCCCGGACACATTTTTTTTGTCCAATAAATAAATGTGCTATGTCTACAGAGTTTCCCCATACAATTAGCCCATATCGCAGAGTAGACATTATATATGCATGGTAGGCCATTAGCGCTGTTTCAGCAGTGGCTGTTTTATGTAGTTGTCTGAGGACATAGACATATTGATTTATTTTCCTGCAAGTTTTCTCGATATGTGGTTGCCATGATAAATTATTATCTATTGTTACACCTAAAAAGTTAACAGTCTTGGCTTCCTTTAATAAATAATTTTCATATTTTACACATAGTTCCCTACCTTTACCTTTTTTATTATAAAACTGCAGGTATGTTGTTTTCTTTAGATTAACATTCAGATCATTAGAGTTTAACCATTCTATAATGTCATTTAATACTTTATTTATTTCATTATTATATGTCAATTCGTCCAAACAATTAATTACAATAGAAATGTCATCAGCAAATAGTCTACATAGGTAAGGGGTAATTCTGGGCAGGTCATTAATATAAATAATAAACAGTAGTGGTCCTAGGATGCTCCCTTGTGGAACACCTTTAGTGTTACATCTCCTTTCAGAGTTGACATTAACTTTTTCATGTTTATTGTTAACTGTGTTTATTTTAACATATTGTGTACGATTTGAAAGGTAGCTTCTCAACCAATCCTTTGCTAGGCCTCGTATGCCATAGAAGTCACATTTACGTAGTAATTTTTCATGGTTTACGTGGTCAAAAGCTTTGCTCATATCAAAAAATAATGCCGTAACAGGTTTCTTTTTATCTACATGGTCAATGATTTCCCTTACTAGTGAAAAACAGGCTTGACTAGTAGATTTGCCTTTCTGAAAACCATACTGTTCTTCCGTAATAATATTATATTTGTTTAGAAATGAGTTAAGGCGTTTATACATAACTTTCTCAAATATTTTAGAGATAATGGGGACAAGAGTTATTGGTCTATAATTATTTATATTTTTTTTATCTCCACTCTTAAATATAGGGATAACTACAGAGGTTTTTAAGCTTTTTGGAAATTTGCCCTGTTCAAAAGAAATATTTATAAGGTGCGTTAATATGGGAGCTAATTCAGACGCACAGTTTTTTAATATCTTAGTAGAAATTTCATCGTAACCGGTAGAGTTAGAGTTTTTTAATGATTTTATTATAGATGTTACTTCTTGCTCATCGGTAGGCGCTAGGAAAATACTGTTTTCATTTTGTTTTGAATTGCTAGGAATTTTAAATTTATTTTTAGTACTTTGTAATTGATTTGTCGTTGAATTTATGAAGTTTTTATTAAATATGTTAGCAATCTGAATAGGATTTGTTATATTAGTATTATTAAAATTAATTTCATTAATGATTTTACTTTCGCGTACTTGTTTGTTACCCTTAATTATATCCCATGATGCTTTACATTTGTTATTTGAGTTTATGAGGAATCTTTTATTGCTTGCTTTCCTGGCCGTATCTATACATTTCTTTAAAATTTTTGCGTACTTTTTGTATCTGTTTTTATCTTCGGTATTTTTATTTTTATAATATTGGAATTGTAATTTTCGCTTCTTTATACATGAAACTTTTAATCCTCTTGTTAACCATTTTATTTTACATTCATTTTTATTTTTTTTAAATCTAACTGTGGGAAAGCATAGGTTGTAGATCAATATAACTGTTTCATGAAATGAATTAAAAGCATCATCCAGATCCGAAATCTCACACACTGAAGACCAAGATAAATTCATTACACAGTTTTTAATTTTTTTTATATTTTCACTATTAAAATCTTTTTAAAATATAAAGGCAGTCGATGAGGACAATCGTTTATTTTTTATTGGTATTTTTTTTTTGTGTTACGGATACCATACAACGGATATAATATTATGTTTAATACTTTTATACCATACATATATGTTTAAGATTTTTAATATATAATACACATATTTAATACACATCCATGATCCAGGAACTTTGAAAACTTTTTTTTCCGTCGGCGTTTGAACCCGCGACCCCCGGCTTGAGCTACCGATAGCCCACCAACTGAGCCACAGAGGTCGTCAAATCCTGAAAGAAATAGCTGAAAAAAAGAAATAGCTTCATCGGTTTAAGCGTGAGGAGGTTGTTAAAGCTTTAAGCCGCTAAACCTGTTGTATGTCTGTCTGTCTTCTTAGCTGTCTCTTGACAAACAATGCTATGGATTTTCGCAAAGTAACGCCTGACGAGTTATTAGAATCAACTATTTAAATCCCATAAACGTTGCTTTTTACTTTATCGCAATACGCGCAATGACAACTTGGCAAAAGACCCTTCCCCTTAAAAACTAGCGACACCCCTGACAAATCCACAAAATTTAAGGGTCCAAACCTGGAAAAACATTGTAACAAGGGTCCGCTAATGGCAAAATTGCTGAAGATTTATTCGACTCCGGAAATCATTTCGACCGCATCGCATTTGTCATGCGACATCTGGCTCAAACTGGTTTGGACCGCCTGAGAACAGGTTTGAACTGGTGTGAAGCGGTAAAAATATAGTGCAGGCGCTGAGGGTATTTTAGATCTGTCTTTCGAACAGAAAAAGATCATTTGAGATCTGTACATCAGACTGACGCGACGTTCTAAAAGTGTTAACTTTGTTAACCTACTTAGAAATAACTATTTTCATTTCATTTCACTAAATGCTTACCAAATACCCGTACATTTTCCTGAATAAAAAATATATTTTTTCTTTTTCCTCGAATCAAATTACGCAACGCATTTAAAATATTAGTATTGATCAATAGCGTCGCTTTAGACAGACTGTTTTTTATTCCTATTAAAAATCCTTCCTAGATTGCGAATGGTATAACCTGATAAAATATGGAAATCAGTAATTTTATAAAATCACAACCTCATCAAAAAATATCCACCTTTTATTTATCACACCTATAGTTATAGTAATAAAAAGTATAATGTAATTATGAACTTAACATTTTTATCAGCAAAATATAAAAAGCTTCGTACAAAATAGGTGAAGGATCATTATTTATTAACTATGTTCGTATCTATCATCATTAGCCTACTTACTGATTAAGTGCCTGACATCAATATATGAAAAAAAAATCATTGAATTTTCCATGAAAAGCGATGTCACGGCATTGTGTTTTTTATGTTGGTAAACTTATATTACAATATGTGATTAATTGTCCTCATAACCTCAAATGAAGACTTAATTGCATGGTTGAAAAATTAACTTTGATCTACTAATACTAAGATAGGTAGTGAATAACCAATAATTAACCACACCATAGCGGCTTGTCTAACATACTCTGCTTAAGTACTTTTATATAATTACTAAATGACGCCCGCAACTCCGTTGCGCCAAAACTCGTTTATCGCGTGGGAACCGTACATTTTTCCGGGACAAAAAGTATCCTTTGTCCTTTCCCGGGACACAAAGTATCTTCATGCCAAATTTCAGCAAAATCGGTTCAGCGGTTTGAGCGTGAAGAGGTAACAGACAAACAGACAGACAGACAGACACAATTTCGCATTTATAACATTAGTATGGATGTAGAAGGCTTAGCAAACGAACACAAAACATTTTGAAAATTTAAAAAAAACACCTTTGATATAGTGTTGGCTACGTATAAAATCTATTTGACGTTATTGTGAATGCAAAAATCAATAAAAAAATGTGGCTTAAAGCTAAACCATTTATTTCAAGATACACAATAGACACAAAAATAACTTCTTTTAGCGTCAGAGGTGAAAAACTTTAGAGTACCAACTTAAAGAAATCACATCCTCCTCCTAGACTACACATTCCGGAAAGTTCTGTGAACGTGTAATAATAGAAGTAGATGAGGAATCATTTGTTTTTATCGTCCTAAGACCCCTGTGTAACGCCATAAAAATATTTGTGAAACTAACACAGTTACATAATATTTTCTCCCCGATTTTCAGCCCCCGACAAAAAGCGGTGTTTATGATCATGTGTGAAAATTGTTTGTGTGTTCTCAAGCTTGGTGCTTAGCGTCTAAACTACTGATCGGATATCGATCAATGTTAGTAGATTAGTAATGATAGACCGAGTAAGACTTGATACTATTTCTTGCATTGCTAATTCATGCAATTTTTGTTTTTAAATTACTGTATCTACTTTTTCAAAAATATCATCATCATTATCGTCATCATCATCATCATCAACATCATCATCACAACACAACTATCATCATCATCAATATCAGAAATATCAATAAAACATCTAATACACCATAAACGTAATTTCATGCAAATTACAAATGCCTTGTTAAGATAACACCAAATCTTCCGAATTTCTATATTACTCGATCAGCTGACAAATCCTAATCCTTAAAATTCAACCTTTAATCAACACCATAGAGTTTAAATTGGAAAGTCAGGTTGGATCTTCGAATTTATATTCCCCGATCAGCTGACGGCGGAACTGCTAGCGTTTCGATCTTATGATATTAATAATAAGGTTGATTTTGCCTTGCGCCGCCAGAAATCATTGCTAGCGATTCACTGGGCAATTTCGCTAAGAGGTGATTTAAATTTCAAATACGCTGTTACCCTACAGGGATGAATAGGGGCATTAAGTCAGTCGCTTAATTCGAAATCTAGGTGGCTTTCGAGACGATAGTTTTCTTAGAGCTTGGGATGTGCATAGATAAGAAAAACTTTTAGACTAGGTGTGGTAAAGTTTCCTAGTTTTTAACCGACTTCAAAAAAAGGAGGTATTTGACCCGTATGTATGTAATGAACTGCCCAGTTTTCGTATACATGTTAGTCTATAATATCAGCGTCTAAACATATATTGTGTTAAATTTCAAAACTGTATCAAGTATACGTATGTTTTCATGTTTGTGTTCGCATACCTCCGGAACCACAAGTTTGATTTAAGTAATTCGTTTTTTGTTCTACTAGGTAATAGTGCAGGTAATAGTGCAGGAAATAGTGAAAGTTTCATCAAAATCATCTCAAAAACTACTGAACCGTAGTTTTTGAGATAGGGAAAAATTCTCTTATCATTTTAAAATACCATTATTATGGTTAAATTTTCAGTTTTCGAGAAAGAAAGAAAGATTTAAAACTTTGACGAGCCTCGCTTTTTATCTATATTATGTGTCTGGCAAAAAAGAAATTAGCAGTTATGGCTGGTTTACACGTGTTAAGTTGATAAGTTGTTAACTAAATTTTAACTTAATTTTAAGTTATTAATTGCATGTTAACGCAAAATTTAGTAGCAAGTAGCAAGTTAAAATTTAGTTAAGTACTAAACGAGGAACTTAGAATTTTTACTATTTTCTGATAAGTAGGCAGACGGGGCTTGCCTCTTGACACATTTCGGGCAGGCACTACAAATTATGATAAAATTTAGTTACAACTTATCTACTTAATACATGTAGTATAATATTATAGTCCCTTAGGGAGCTCACGATGACGATTCTGTCATAGGCATCCATTACACGCGCATGCAAGCGTCAGTCAATTCCGTCAGTCATGACTCATGAATTATATTTGACTGATGGTGACTGATGGACTGACAAATTGTAGATGGTCACTCAATTCTCTTCAGTTTTATGTCAGTCAAAGCCAACATTTTCAAAGGTATATGTTTTTAATTTTTTTCCAATTTTGTCAAATGTGACAAAACTCACTCAAAATTCGTGACTGATGGTTGCATGAAGCAAAAATCAAAGTATCCAGATTTTCGTCAATCAGCTTCATGCAAGCGTCTTACACGGTAGTGTGGGAATAATGCGTGGTGGCCAAAGGAAGATCTTCCGACCGAGCGAGGTGTTATGCCCGGTCAGGCCGAAGCCCACGTGATACATTTCAGCTGTCGTATATATACCGACGCGCTCAGAAAACTTCGATAGCGCGATGCAGGAATGTTAGGCGAATTGTGGGTACCGCCACATCACTCCCCCCCGAAGACCGGAGGTCGAACCTTGAAGTCTTGTCGCTTGAGTCGCCGGTGCCAGTGAGTTCCAGTGAGTCGGAACTGTTGCAGTGAGTCCCAGTGAGTCGGAACTGTAAGCTGCTGCACGGGATCCAGTGAGTCGGATAGCTGCCGTGCGGGGCCGATGCTACGTGCTGACCAGGAGAGATGTGCTCTGCTTGCTGACCGGTCGGTGTAGTGAGAAAGCCCGATGATGCCGATGCGGAGTCGCCCAGGCCGCGGTACTCTGCGGCTAGTGGACGATGTACCCGATGAAGCGATGCTGGCTGGCGCGGTGCGGAGGGGCGGGGAGTGATGATGATGAAGGAGGCGTGTTCATATTACGTCGGGGTCACCAATGTGGGTACCGCCACAGTAGGTTATCAGTCACAGCCATGATTGTGGTAAAACTAACAGCAAAACCTACCGTGTAATGGATGCCATACAGACAGAACCTTCAAGAAGGTTCCTTGAAAGAGAAAGCCTTTTTTTCCGAGAAGAAAAAAAATTGAGAAGCCTTATTAAAGTAACCAATGCGGTATGAATGTTTACTATAATAATGTACATTGTCCTTCCTTATTTTACCGATCCATTTGTGCCGAAGCACTCTCAGCTCCTAGCAACATTTTAAAACTCATTCAGCTTTATAAAATAGTATTTTAAATCCATCCCTCGCGGGTACAATAATCCGACTACTGAAGCTATATTTTAAATTTAAAATTTTAAAGTATTTTATTTATTGCTAAAATATGGGAATTTTGTTCGAAATCAAGTCATATCGGTATTATGCATTCTATATTTATAGCCAATAAAAGTATGCGATTAAGTGGTATTTTATACTAGATTATCCTGCGATTTCTCGTACGCAAAATCCCGCGGGAACCGAGGAAAAAGTAATATCTGTATTGCTAAAACTCTAGAACGGCTCAACTGGTTTGACGAATTCCATCAAGAATAAATGGTTATTGGTTACACCTAGATGATAATGATGACTAATGTAACTGCCGTTGTGGCATAATATTATGCTGCAAAGCTGAAATCCACAAACATGAATCTATAAGGACTCAAGAGTTCTGTTCAGCACTTTGGGAACCAAGGTAGGCCTTTGTGAAAATTCTTTAAATATTACATTACTTTTTAATATTCGTAGTAAGTATTACATCCAAAAAAATCCAAAATCATCACAAATTCCCTTGATTTCTCATCAAAGAGTTTTCAAATGACACGCAAATTTTTGAACGTACAAAAAATGTAAAGCCGAATATAGTACCTTCTAAGTTCTACTTTTCTAGAAGTACTCGTAGAAAAAATATATGGACAGCACAAAGAACCTCCTTTTTTGGAACTCGGATAAAATAACTCACAATTTATGCACTAAGAAGCATATTAGCCCAGCTCAGCTATATTACGTATATTCTACTCATTTCAAGCGATTTACGATTCTCCAGCTTATTTACTGCTCGCTGGCGAAATAAACTTCAAGTTTTAGAAATAGTAAACTCAAGTTGGAATATTTATATTCTCAACCATCGAAATACAACGCAGTATGGAACAACTCTCAAACATTTGACCACTCAAATATAGCTTCAGTTGTATACCAAAAATTTTTTTCACTTTTGTATGGGGAAACTCGTGATGCTCGGGCCCTTGCCCATACAAAAGTGAAAAAAAAATCGTCTTTTAGAGCAGTGAACTCTCTACAAGGAACACGTACACACCCTAAAGTATTATCATTTATTTTTGTTACACACTGTATATAGGAGCTAGAACAGTAATTCTCAAAGTTTACAACCTTGGGGGTGCAAAGTTCCTGTAGGGGTTCCGGGAGTAATTTAAATGGTTTTTAGAAATGTCATCAGACATCAGCAAAGACAGAATATTCTTTTTATGGGGTTACGTTATTATTTCACTTCTTAGAAGGGTTCCACCACCAAACAAGTTTGAGAACTACTGAGATAGGGGAGCGAAATTTGTATGTCCGATCCGAGTATGATAACCAACTGAAAAAGTGAAGGTTTCACGAAATGCTAATTTCGGTCTAATGCAGACCGAACATCGTGACATCATTTTTTGACTCAATTACTCTTCCATAGTAAGTATTCATTATTCGTAGATCTCAACTGTATTAATCCTTCAAGCCTCATAAGAGCACCGGTGATCGCGACAACAATAGAATACAATAGCATTTCCAAGAAACCGCGATCGAAGGATTAAGAAAATTGCCATGAGTTTCCTAATTACTAATATTATTAATGCGGAAGTGTGTCTGTCTGTTACCTCTTAACGCTTAAACAGCTGAATAAAATTGGATGGAGATACTTTAGTAGATGAAAAAGGACAAAATATAGTTAACAGTTAGGTATTGTTGCTGAAAATATACGAATAAATGCATTTCGGCGCAATAAATATAAAAAAGTTCATCTAGTACTTGAATGTAGCAATGCCAACGATACACTTACACTCCCTCAGTGCATACTGAAGATTATATTATTCAACTTACAATAAACCCCAATTAAGTTAGTTTCTAAACAGTTCAATTTTACATACAAGTTCTGAACAAGTAATTCTGAGGCGGCTCGCCAACGTTTACCAAAGAATATTATACAGAAGAGATACTTCGAGTTTGATGAAAAGACCGCAAAAACTGCAGACGTATAATATAATATTATTATCTGTGCTAATATTATAAAGCTGAAGAGTTTGTTAATTTGTTTGTTTGTTTGAACGCGCTAATCTCAGGAACTACTGGTCCGATTGGAAAAATTCTTTCAGTGATATATAATAGTCCATTTATCGAGGCTTTATTTTTTCACGCTAAGACTAATTGGAGCGAAAAAATAGAGGATAATGTGGAAAAACGGGGGAAATTATTTGAAAGGGCTTATTTAAACGCGCTAATCTCAGGAACTACTAGTCCGATTTGAAAAAATATTTCAGTGTTAGATAGCCCAGTTATCGAAAAAGGCTATAGGCTATATTTTGTCACGCTAAGACTAATAGGAGCGAAGAAATAGAGGAAAATGTGAAAAAAACGGGGGAAATTACTTGAAAGGGCTTATCTCACGAACCCCTAGATCATTTTTAACCGACTTCCAAAAAACAAGGAGGTTATATGTTCGGCTGTGGATATATTTTTTTATGTATGTTCAACGATTACTCCGCCGTTTGTGAACCGATTTTCAAAATTTTTGTTTTGTTGTATTAGGTTTCACACCAATTTGGTACCATGCTTACAAAAGTGGTGACTTGATGATGGGAACCATGAGTAATCGAGGGGACTCTTCAAAATTCAAATGGAAACATATGGTTTTTTTGGTTTCATATGAAGTATTCCAGGCATATGTTACCAAAAAGTAAGATTTTGCACCAGGATATACCATAGTTCGAAGGTGGTGAACAGAAATCCTTACTCCTTATAGATACATGTGTGAGGGTTTCGGCGTTGTTTTAAGAACTGAAAGCATATACTACTAAGCTTATTACATTAATCATCATCATCACCATCTTTCCACCATACACCTTCACATTATGACCCTATTATAATTGGTAGGTATTTTTCATAGTATTTTAGATCAAAACGGGACACGGATGTCTTTAAACATTGTTCTTTAAAAAGTTAAGCTATTTTGAAAATTATTTAATTATTTCGACCTGATGATAAGATCCATGAGTGATCGAGGGAACTTCTCAAAATTTATATGGAAACATATGGTGATTTCGATTTTATGAGAAGTATCCTAAGCATATCTACCAAAAAGCAAAATTTTGCACTAAGATATACATTGGTTCCGAAGGTGCTAAGAGAACTCCGGATTCCTTATAGATGCAAGTTTGAGGGTTTCGGCTTTGGTTTAAGAACTCAAAGCATATGCTACTATGCAAGTTACATTCATCATCATCATCACCACCACCACCAGTCACCACACCATGATCCATTAAATCATAACTCTTAATTTGTCGAACGATTTCAAAAATTATATTGTTATATCAAAGTAAATAATTCAAACTTGGTGATCAGGCTACCAAGTTAGCAATTTGATCATGAGATCTATGAATTATGAGGTATATCCGTATGTAGGAAACTCCTTATTATTGGGACAAAATAAATAGTTATACTAACGTAGTTCTAAGTAGTTTAAGCATAATTTTATATGAACAATATAGTGCGCTAATGACTTTCCAGGAGTGTTGTGATAGAAAGAAAGTCACTGAACAGAACTTAAAAGCCTTTAGAGATAGGTGCATGAACATTAATTTTATCATTGTTTGATTAACTCCAAGCTTATATTATCAATTATTATACAGTGATGTGTGATTCTTGGAGTTGCTTATGCAATTCTCTGTTCCGAGAGGGCGCTAGGTATATTAACTTTATGGTTCTCATATTATCATAAATGTGTATTGGTATTTACAGAAAACCTTATAAATTACTTAAATTCTTCGATCACTAATATACAAGATACACAGTCTCATACAAAACCTCTCGAAAATCTGTCGCCGAGTAATAGAGTTTAAAAAAGTATACATTTATCTAAAATCAACCTTAATCACAGTAATTATTAAAGATCTTTATATAAACCAATGTACATTTGAGTTTAAAATAAAAATAAAATAAAATAAAATAAAAATAAAAATAAAAATAGCCTTTATTCTATTACCAAAAATGTAACATTTTTTTTTTCTTTTTCTAATAAGATTACATGCATAATATTATTGTTAGCTATCAATTATAATTTATAATGGTATTCAATTCAAATCACAGACTACTTAGGGACTACGTATGTTCAAATATTACGTTACAATTGTTACAATTACATAATTGATTACATTAAAACCATTATTATTTGTTTATTACATGTTACAAATATTACATTATAATAAATTGATTCCATTAAAACATTTCATTATGAATTAATCAAAGCATTATTTTATAACTACTTATACTTATCATTTGTTTTAATTTACATTTCAATTTCTGCTGTTACATAACAAAATGATTCAGTGATTTTAATTACATTTATGTTACTGTCCATTCCATCTCATATTATGTTATTTTATTAATTATAATCAATAAATCAATGCAATACACACCAAAACGACATAATAACACAAATACTTACTAAATTTATTTTTCTGCATGCAATTATCATATATATTATATTAATTAATATGGCATTCAATTTTCGTATACAATATTAATCAGTATAGCATTCAATTTTCTATTTGTTTTCATATTTTACTAATAAATAATCTATGTAGGTAATAGTCGCCTATTTGGCGTAGGCCTCCCCCAATATCTTCCACCTCTGTCTATCTCTAGTTACTCTCCTCTAGTCCTCTCAAACTTTTCTATACATATAATATCTTTCCATCGTGTTTTTCGTTCTCCTATTCTCTCTAGGGAGCCACTCCATTTCTTTAATTCTAATCGAGTGTCCTCCATTTTACATAATATATGACCGTCCTAGTTCCATTGAAGAGCCTTATTCTTTCTGTTACAATATATCTTGAACTTAGTCTACTTATTCCATCTTTTAGCTTTATATATAACATGCTTCTCTCTATTATCCTCTGGAAAATTGCTAGTTTACATTTAAGGAAAATAATATGTAGAGAACTTCTTTTCTTCTAATGGAAGAGGCGGATGGGGGGTTATTGTCTTGATCTCCCGCGGTGACAAGCCGTACTGGGAGATTGAGAGGGGCCAAAGCTGGTTGTTATTCTGTTGTTGTCATCCGGCTTAAGCAGCTTACCGCCGCAGAATCACTTATTGGCGGCGTCTTATCCTGTAGAGATTGTGTGTGCTTCTTAATAACAAAATTATTCATGTTATTCGTTTTATTCATTTTCATGCGCTGTTTTGGGTTTTGATTCACTGTATTATGACTTGAGTGAGGAAGTTTACTAGTTCCTTGCAAGTGTGTATTGTCTGGAGGCGAGGATGGGAGCGATCTTTTATTGTTTGTTTTTAGTATTACCAATTTATCATATACTATTTTTACTCTATTTCCTTTTTCGCGTTCAATCTTTGCTTGTTCTTGTAGTTCCTTCCTTTTTTCTAACACTTGTTGTGGAAAGTCCTCTTTACAATAGTATTTAGTGTTTTTAAAGTTTCCCTTCTTCTTGAGGATGTTTATTTTTTGTGCAAGCGTTGAAAATGTTACCTTAATTGGGCGGGGACTATCTCTTCGTTTACCTATTCGCCTTATTACTTGTATGTCTCTTGGTTCCATATAAATAGTTAGGTATTCTTGTATGATGTTAATAAATTTGTTTTGTAAGTTTTCATATTGATTCTCTTTTGCTGATTCTCCTTCTTCGATACCAAAAAATACTAGGTTCCTCTGTCTCACCTCTTTTTCCAATAAATATATTCTGTGTTCTTGATTTTCTATTAGGTTTTCCAATTTGACTTGTTGTTCTTCCCATTTAAAAAATCTCTCATCTAGCGTTTTATTAATACTTTGTGTCACTTCTTTTGTTATTTTTTCACAATTTTTCCGGTTTTCTATCTTTTGGGCATTCATTTCTTTTTGTATGTTGTGAAGCGCGATCATAATCTCCTCCATTTTTATCATGTTCTACCTTCTTTTTTTATTCCAACTTGTTTACAATTTTTGACAGATGCTGTTTTACCGATAAGCCTTAACAGTGCCCTCTAGTAGCCAGCTCTTAAAACTTCATGCCCTTTAACTATAATCTATATTGGTGAACTACTTCGCGCCTTTGTTGGTAGATGGCGACTGGCGTTGAGATAATGATATGTACTAAGTACTAACTGCTGTAATGACTTTACAATTTCGTTCGAAGATTTTTAGGTTATGTTCAGCACAAATTTCACTAGTTTTGTTTTAAATATGATATGAGTCCACTCTTGTATTTAGGATTAAGCTATTTCACTGTAAGATTACAGTTTTTCGGGTTCCAATGTCCTCAACTGGTTTTTTAAACAGATGTGTTGACACTTTTACCGTCTGCACTTTTTTGTTGATTACACAGTTATTTTTGCACTGTTTTACTAAACTCCAATGTATATTCTTGTTCAGTCAGTATTGTTCGAATATTCGCACTTTTACACTCATAAATCCCCGGTTTTCTATTTTTAAACTGAAATAATTACGGAGCTACTTCTTTACCGTCGCGCGGTGGCGCCCTCTCCATACGAACGCCACATTTGAGTTTACAAAGCAATAAAATATTTACGTCCGATGCACGCTTCATACTAAATTCAACCATCCGCGTATATGATTTAAGTTCAAATTTGTATAGTGCCAAAAAAAATCCAATTTTACGACCGAAATTCTCCGCTGGAACAGGGCGAAGTGAAGTATGAGTGGAGTCGAACTGTTCAAATTTTTTTTGTTGATTGTAATTTGTAATAATTTTAATAGTCCATTTTTTTTATTTTTCCGAAGTTTAATGTATAAAGTGAGGAGTAATTATTTTTTACTTGTAATATTATGTTATTCTAATGTTATGTCTAATTTTATCATTAACCAAAATATACATAAGTGTACATACATTTTCCGATAGGCCACAAAGGACAACTCACATCACCCAACGCCCATACTTTTTGGTTAAAAAGTATGGGCGTTGGGTGATGTGAGTACTTAAAAAATCCTTAATGGGAACTATATTTGATCGAAGATGGGAACATAATATTATTACCACATCTAACTGGATCTCGAGGAAACCTGAAAAAAATCCTCAATAAAAAAATAATAGTAATAGCGACTCCATCAAATGGAACAGAAACATAGCTTATAACCCGAACATTTCAAGTGGGCATGATAAACTACGATAAGTACCTTTAGTATGACTATTCGCAATTGAGATGGTTTATACCTGGTGTTGATTTATTTACAACTTAATTTTAAAACTGTCTTTTGGTGATTTCTTAAAGAAATACCAATATTTACAATACAATTGTAAGAAATATATTAGGATAAAATTAATACTTACCGGAAATATGAAATTCCATCCTTTTTTTGGTTTTAGACGTATGATTTCTACAATTATTAAACGCGCACTGAGGCATGTTTCCCGGCGGAGCGTTCGAGCACTACTAAATCAAAAGTGCACCAGAATGTTGAGTTTGGTGCTCTTTTGGTGAGGTCGTTTTTTGCCGCGGATTGTGTATCTTGTATATTAGTGATCGAAGCTTAAATTACTAAAAAGAGTAAAATTATTATTTTTAACAAAAAATTAAAACCGACTTCCAGAGTAAAAAACAATAATAATTATTATATAATGAACAAAAAAGTATGAAATAATTCTTACTCTTAATTGTGCCTTATGCAGAATACTCCTAAGCCTCTACTATTTCTGTACACAATCTTCATAATTTTGAAGTCGGTACCAGTCTTTAAAATTAAAAATGTTTGTCTAAGAACTCACAATTCTTAGCTGGTATCGACTTCAAAATAATGAAGATTGTGTACAGAAATAGTAGAGGCACAGTATAGCAATTATACTGTGGTAGAGGTTTAGGAGTATTCTGCATAAGGCACTATTAAGAGTAAGAATTATTTCATAATTTTTTGTTCATTGTATAATAATTATTATTGTTTTTTACTCTGGAAGTCGGTTTTAATTTTTTAACCGACTTCCAAAAAACGAGGAGGTTATATGTTCGGCTGTGGATATTTTTTTTTTTTTTTTTTTTTTTTTTTTTTTTGTATGTTCAACGATTACTCCGCCGTTTGTGAACCGATTTTCGAAATTTTTGTTTTGTTGTATTAGGTTTCACTCCAATTTGGTCCCATTTTCACAAAGGTGGTGACCTGATGATGGGATCCATGAGTAATCGAGGGAACTCCTCGAAATTTATATGAAAACATATGGTGATTTTGGTTTTATGTGAAGTGTACTAAGAATACGCTACCAAAAAGTCAAATATTGGGTCAAGGTATACCATGGTTTCGATGATGCTGAGAGAACTCCTGATTCCTTATAGATACACGTTTGGGAGTTTCGGCGTTGTTTTAAGAACAGAAAGCATAAACTACTATGCAATTCATATTCATCATCATAATCATCATCATCATCATCGTCATCATCATCATTACCACGTCGTGTTAAGGCCACGAATGTCTCATGGCACAGAATAGATAATAGTACAAGGCATAGGTATGGATATACTAATAATAATAATGATGTACTGTATAACAATTAACAACACCTGTTTGTTTTTAATACACGGCGGTCGACGTCGGTCGCCGCCCAGCGCCGCCGCGCGAAGACAGAATATCGAATACTTTACTAACTACCTACTTTATAATATACAGATCGAATACTTTACTACTTTATAAAATTTTAATAGACAAATAGAATTAAAATAAAGTTATTTTAAAAAGAGCATTTAAACAAAACAAAGTCATTAAGTGTCTTTTTAATTAGTTATACTTATTAATCGATAGATGGTGCACTAAGTACCTATCGATTTGAATTCTTGATAACAAGAACAGCTGTCAATAATTATGATAATATTAAATATTATGCTACGCTACATCCTATGCAAGTTTGTACAATTTTTTATCTGATAGATCCTTCGATCGTGGAAAAACGAGACACAATAGCCTTTCTATTGTTATCGCAATCGCCGGTGACCGCTTCGGGCTTGAAATATTAAAATTGTTAAATTACTTAGCACAGTATGTTCACTTCACTGATAATATTATATTATTTTGTGAGTGTGAGTTGTGACTCTTAACAAATTGTAATAAGATACGTAAAATATACGCGAAGATTTATCTACTAGTGTAACTAAAAAGAGTGAAATTATTATTATTTTTAACAAAAAATTAAAACCGACTTCCAAGGTAAAAACAATAATAACATTAATGTGAACTAAAAAGTATTAAATAATTTTTACTATCTAATAGTGCCTTTTTCCGAATTCGGCTAAACCTCAACTATTTCTGTACTCAATCTTCATAATTTTGAAGTCGGTGCCAGTTCCAAAAATTTTAAATATACTGTCAGAGGACTGAAGATTCAGCTATCTGGTACCGACTTCAAAATAATGAAGATTGAGTACAGAAATAGTTGAGGTTTAGCCGAATTCGGAAAAAGGCACTATTAGATAGTAAAAATTATTTAATACTTTTTAGTTCACATTAATGTTATTATTGTTTTTACCTTGGAAGTCGGTTTTAATTTTTTGTTAAAAATAATAATAATTGTTAATTCTGTTATTTGGATCAGATGAGAAGTAAACCACGTGAAAGATCATAGGCCTTTTTTGTGGACTAATTTTTCTGTGAAATATCTATTTAACGCGGGCGAAGCCGCGCGGAACGTCTAGTATAATATCTAATAATATTATAATATCTAATAATATTATACTAGACGTTTTAGTTTGCAGGCGTTTTAAATTGTCCGCAATAATATTTCTTCATAACTCTTTTACTTGAAAAGTAATTTTAAATATTATGTTATCAATGAAATTGTGGCGGTACCAACAATTCGCCTAACATTCCTGCATCGCGCTATCGAAGTTTTCTGAGCGCGGCGGTATATATACGACAGCTGAAATGTATCACATGGGGCTTCGGCCTGACCGGGCATACCACCTGGCTCGGTCGGAGGATCTTCCTTTGTGGCCACCACACATATTCCCACAAAATGTTTTCTGTAATTTCATAATTTCAACACAAATTGTGCTATCATCAAAATTACAGCAGAATGGTAATGGTATATTATGTCGGCACTACAAATAGGCGAACGCGTTAGCCAACGCATTGGCCAACGCGTCGGCCAACGCGTTCGCCTATATGTAGTGCCGACAAAACGCGTCGGCCAACGTCTAAATACCTACCGCCAACGCGCGAGTCGCCCGTTCTACACATTGGGCCGACACGTTGGCCAACGCGTTGGCCAACGCGTTCGCCTATATGTAGTGCCGACATTATAAGCATGTTGATCACCAATTTTCTGCGCCAAAATATTATGTCCCCTCTGTACCTTTAATCTTAGTCCCTGCTAGTTTGACACGAATTAAAGTGTCACGAGGCAGTGTGTGGTTAACGTAGTAATCACTGCCGACTGTTTGTGTGGAGTTGACCCACTGTCAAGATGTTTACTCTATGGTTGATATTTGCATTTGCGGTCTGCCGAATCATCTGTGTAGTTGTGTTTTAACCGACTTCCAAAAAAGGAGGTTATCAATTCGACGCATATGTATTTACTATTTCCAGAACTGCCCAATTATTTTCGTTTATGTTCTCAATTTCGTACAATTTTGAAGTCGATTTTATCTTTTAAAATATTATTTTGATTATCAAAATATTCTTGCAGGTCTGCACAGTCAAAACCAGTAAAATGTGTTTGTAGGTTTGTAAGATACTGTAGAAGTAGACTGCAATATGCTACTTAAATATCCTTGTAGGTAAGTAACTCTAAATTCTAGACTTTATATTGCTAAAGCATCCTTGCAGGTATTTAAATGTCTCCAGGCTATAGGCTGAAGACATTGTAGGTGAGTAGGTCTTTCTAGATTTCAGAATCATTCTACAATCTACAGTCTAGAATACTAAAAGGAAGTTTAGTGCTTATAATATGACATTGCCATAGGGGTTTCTTCATGGATCTGTTTGTTAGTCTGTTATTTATTCAAGTTTAAACCGCTGTACAAGAAAACGCACATCACAACGCCCATTTTAACATATCTTCTAATTTACAGCGGAATGGCAAAGTTAAGTTGAGGTTAAGTGCGGCTCTACGACTTCCTTAAACGTTAATTATTATACTTCAGGGGACTGTTACTTTCGGGGACCGTTGCTATGGGGGACTTTTAGGACAGGGGACTGTTACTATGAGCAAAACAGTGCATTGCAAAATGATTTTATTTTCTGATGAAAAAGGTGGCTCTTACAGGTTTGATGACGTGTCTATGCGTGGTGTCGTAAGTCGTAGCATAGAAACTGAGGCCCTAGACAAGTGGCAAGCGAATATTATTATATATTAAACGCCAACAAAATGTATGGGATTTGACATTAGTATTCGCTAGCGAATCGATGACTTATGTTAAATCGCATACATTTTTTTCGTTTACGATAAACGCTTGCCTGTTGCCACTTGTCTAGTAGGGCTGGTATCCCGATTTTGATGTAAATTTTGAAGCTTTTATAACTTTTATCGCAGGCTTTAAGCGCGGGGACCGAATTAAGAAATTCCGTAACGAAAATAAACCTAACAACCCCCACTCCGACCGGCACAGCGGCGATGCCGTGTATCGTCTAGCGTCGTTTCAGTTCGGCAGACTTAGGCGCGGTGTTTGTGTGCGTGCGACTAGACGTATGCGAATTAAAAAATTGCATGAGTTGATAAAAAGGCTATGTAATGGCTTTACCGCGTCAGTCCGCGAGTGCCACACGTTTTTTTTTTAAGATCATGATCGAGAGTTTTTTAGCAATAGTTCAGGCCGCTCAGAGCTGAACTTGACTTTATTTCATGAAAGTTTGTAAGCAACTTTCAGTGATTCAATCGTATCAATATATTTTGCATTCTGCTACTTCACAAATATTATTAAAGTTTGGAATTTAAAAATATTTTCTACTATTGTTTAAGAAACAAAATTTGTTGTTTTTTCATTCTACAGCTCTAAGTTTAAGAGACAGACAGCGAAAAACTTTGTTTTTATTATATTGTACTATAAACCAATATTTTTCAAACCATTTTGTACATTTTAACAACTTTGTTCACGATACGGTGGCGGATTTTGGACCTCGATGGCTCTTCTGGTAAACGAAGTGCACTTTAAAAGACAGTAAGGCATTGTTCACCGTACAAAAGACCCGGAAATAGTGTAGTGCCACTCAAAGTCTTTAAAATTTGGGTTAAACTGACCCATACGTCGATAAAGGTGGTAAAAATTGGGGTACGATTTAGTTTTTTTGTCCCCTTAAAAAATAAAGGAAGCTACAAAGTTCTGATGTGAAAATGTCTTTAGCGGCGTTGTGCACTTTTTTGAATGGGTAATAATTTTAAAATTCGAATCAGGACATGTCCTAATGCGAATTTAAAAAACCTGATCGAAAATTCGTAAGACGGAAGTTAGACCGCCGACGCGGCATAGGAAAGGAAGTAAAAATATCCCACTCTATCTATCGCACGGCAAAAATATGTGCCTGCTTTTGCTACTTCGTTACTTTTGCCGGCACTTCCAGAGTGCAAACCCGTTGTTATTCTAATCTTGTGGTTTTCAGGTACAATTAAAAAATTGGTTACTTTCGGTTAGCAATAAATTCTAGAAGTGTTTTTTATCTTGCAGATGTTTTTGAACATTCAAGTCTGGAAAAATCATATATTTTTTAGGTCAGTCAGATCTTTAAACATGATTTTCTTGGTAAGCCAGATTTTTAGGTCAGACTGAACCGGATTGAAACATTGCGATAAAACAAGTGGTAGTTAGGTAGAAAGATTTGTGAATAAAAACATCAGAATAGGGTGACCAAAAATTACCGTGTAGTAGGAATTTCAAAAGAGCTTAATATTTCTTTGTGCTTTTGTCAAATCTTAATGTATCGTTAATTATTATTGCAAATACTACAGATGCGAATGTGAAATGCAAAAAAATCTTTCTGTATGTAACCTCTTCATGCTTAAAGGTGAAGCCAAACTAGAGAAATTTGTGAGTCGTGACTCGTGAGTCGCGGAATTTCGGTCGCGTAAATATCTTTTCATAAAAATCATGACTCCCAAAATTACGCTCGTGTGAATCAAACGGGACTTTTGTATGAAACTGAATACAGAAGAATTTCTGCCAGCCGAAATTCTGCGACTCACAACATACAAATTACACTCGTTGGCTTCACCCTAAATGGTCGAAACAATTTAGGTGCTTGGTTCTTACCAATATACTTTGAGAGATGAGAAAGGACATTGGATAGTTTTACTGGCAGAAAATTTTACGGTTCCAGAGTGACGAATTTTGGCACAACGAAGTTTCGGTAGGAAGCTATGATATAAACACACCATGCGGAAGTTCCGCGGCGGAAATTCGGCATGATTACATCAGAAATGGCAAAGTTCAAACGCATACAATATAACTTCGTCATCGGTGAATTAAAATACATTGCAGGCGGAATCAAGCCAAACTTCCGCCGCGGAACTTCAGCTTGGTGTGATTAGAGTTTAGACACATACGGGCGTCGATTTGCCCGCCTAATAATGTAATCCTGGAAAAATCCAAACCAGCCATATCCCAAAAAATCGTACTTTACTGTCACTGTACACATATTAACCACGTTATTTACTTCGGTATATTTTTCCATACATTTTTGTTCCATTTTACTCGCACACTGTCTCACAAATTCCGTGTTTTATGGTCAACAGAGCCAGCTCGATATCTGTACAGATGGACTCTAATTTTCCAATCGTTGGAAATATTCACTTCACCCATGCGAAACGGAACCAAGAATTTTTGATTGAATGAAATATGATTGAAAGAATTCTAGAGTTGTTTTTCAAACAAGAAACGCAACTCCGTTGCGCTAAAATTTATTTATCGCACGGCAACCGGCAATATTTCCGAGATGAAAACTATTTTATCTCGGGACTCAAAGTGTCTCCATACAAGATTTCACCAAAATCAGTTCAGTGGTTTGTTCGCGAAGAATTAATTAGACAGCCAGACAGACCGTTTTGCACTTATATTATTAAAATGGATATATATTCTCTAAAATTATAAACTCAAATTGTTCCCAGAAATTCACAAATCCGCTTATGATCAAATTATAAACTTTAGATTTAGAATAAACTAGATAACACGGACGTCCGCAAATCCGTCGCGTCAAAACTCGTTTATCGCGCGGGAACCATACATTTTTCCGGGGTTAAAAGTATCCTATATCCTTTCCCGGCACCCAAAGTATTTCCAGAGTAAACAGAATAATAGAGTATGCCGACTTAGAGCCTTTTTTCTTCTCTTCTTCCGCCACGCCGCCTTTTGACGGGGCCACAGGAACGATACACACATCTGCGACCCCGCCAGCGGCCCGAAGACACCACGATGGGCGCACAACACGTGCGCCCTCCTCCTCGGCCCCCACCAGGGCTGAAGCAGACGCCCCCCGAGTCTGCTACTTGGAGGCCATGTGGCAGATCAAGTCTGTGGCTCTGGCCGACTTAGAGCCTAGCTTACTCGTAGTAGTCATAATTAACTTTAATTATTCCCGTGGTGCTTTCCCTTTAGTTCTTTGACTTTCGGTCACTGCAACTTTGTGCTGTCTCCCGCTTTTTATGGGGAGGGAAAAACTGTATACTTCCTACTCCTCCTATCTTCTTCTGATTAAATTCGTTGCGGGTCCCAAGACATCTTTAGCGTGTCCCTCGGGCTCCCTGAGATCATATCGAAGGGTTTTCGTGGTTGGATACCGCTGTCGATCCTGGCGACACAGGAGATACAGTGGTGGGAATGTGTGGTGGGCCAAAGCCCGTTTAAAAAAAATGCCGACTTAGAACTGATATAAATTTTTTTAAGTTTGACGTATTATGTCAAAAGTCGTCGCTAGGGTCGTTATCTACAAATTTAGTTGTTGTTTATATTTTGGCACATGCAAAGAAAACTGTCAGAATTCAATTTCAAAATCTTATTTTTAAAAATAAATTATACCAGCCAGCGCTGGTATAATTTATTTTTAAATATAATAAAATAATAACCTTTAACTTATCCGAGTGAAACCCGACGAATTTGACAGATATTGAAACCTGTCCATTTCTTTGCAATCGAACTACTGGTAGTTATGTATATTGTGGTATTTCCATACATTAGAAAAATCGGTTCAGCGGTTTAAGCATGAAGAGTAAACAGATAGACACACCTTCATATTATATTCTACGCCAGACCAAGGGATAAATGAATCCATATATCCCTTGGTCACGACATCACGCGTAAACGGCTGGACCGATTGGCATGGAGATACTTTGAGTCTCGGGAAAGAACGTAGGATACATTTTGTCCCGGAAAAATGTACGGTTACTGCAAAATGTATTTTTTTTAAATTTGCGCGTAAACTATTTAATCGATTTTGATGAATTTTTGTATCCAGGATATACGAAAATTTTCGGGACAAAAAGTATTTTTCGGGACAAAAAGTATCCCAGGTTGTCCTTTCCCAAGACTCAAAAGTCTCGGGAAAGGACAAGGGATACTTTTTGTCCCGAAAAATGTACTCGTACCTTTCCCGCACGATAAACTTTTATGATTTTCGCCTAAAATATTAAATCTATTTTGATGAAAGTCATGAAGATACTAATTTGAATCTCGAGACAAGGAATGCTTTTCGTCCCGGAAAAATGTGCGGCTCCCACACAATATAATTTTATGATTTGCGTATCTCCCAATCGACTCAAGTCCACGCGGACGAAATCGCAGGCAACAGCTAGTTTATAATATTTATATGATATTATTATGATTATTTTCGGTAACACTGTCTGAAAAGCTTTAATACCTGACTACGAAGCTAAAAGAAGTGATGTTATAATAATATTATGTCTGAGGTTACCTATTCTTATCCTAAATTCTTTCTGTAGATAGATAGGGATGTCTAAAGATTATCTTCTTCTATCTTTTTATCTGCCTGTCCGGTTCTTACTTTATTTGCGGTGCGGGTTGGCATTTCAACTTTCAACTAGTATGACAATTTCATGTCCAACGATTCCCTACAAATTTGTTGCACGTGTCTTGTATAATGTCGTCCCTACGCGGACAGAATACACTTGTGACGTCACCTGTCGAATCCTAATGGGAAACTGGCCCCTTACCCAAGACGTTTTCTTTATAGAATCGCCGATCAAAATGTACAGAGTTGACATTGGCGTTCGACTTTCGAGTCGTGTAATGTCAATGTCATACATTTGATCAGCGATTCTATAAAGAAGCTACGAAGAAATGGTCTTGGCTACAGACTCTTGCCCCGGTAGTCTTCTGTCTTGCTAGTTTCGTTAGCGAACTTGATGTTAAATGCCACTCATTTTTGGCAACTTCATAATCGGAACTAATAGCGAATACTGTTTGACTAAGGGGCCAGGGCTGTTGTGCGGTCACGACGTACATTGAGCCAGTGCTTTCTTCAGTACATACTACATAGTAAAAACATTATAAGCAGTAGATTTTTATTCATAAGGGGTTAAAAAAGGAATAAAATTTTGATATTTTTAATAATACGTCTTGCATAATGTCGTCCCTACGCGACACATAAACAACACAAGAATAAATACACACACAAACAGATCAAAAACTGGAAACAATTTTCACTACAATCATTGCAGCATTAAGTTCCCCGCAAACGATCAAATTGTTTGTCATACGTGTTTGTCAAATAGTTTGATAGCGTAGAGCTTTGTTTGACGCGTTTGTCAAACAAACTACGTGTTTGACCTGTTTGAAGAAAATTTGCTTTGGCGTAGCGTTTGAAAAACGTGTTTGAACGTGTTCCGCATTTGTCAAACAATATCTCATGATTTCAAACCGATTCTAGCAAATTGTTTGACAAACTTGTTTGATGCACGTTTGTTCGTCTGCGCTGCTATTTGATGAAAACTTTAATTACATCAAACATGTTTGTCAAAAAAATTTGATCGTTTGCGGGGTACTTAACATACTAACATTTCGTTCAAGTATAAATCCAGAATTAAATTAAATATAGTAATAAAGTAGTAGTAATAAAGATCGACAGCCACAGTAATTTATTATTATGGATTCAGTACATAAATAGTCGGTCCATACAAACAAAATTAGTGATCCAGGTTTAGATTTCAGCTCAGCGCTTATCGATTAAGAGGCAAGCTGCAGCTAAGTGATGTTTAATTTTATCTAGCTGCGGCAAGCTGGACCTCGGCGCGAATTAGCTGCACCGCTACTGAAAAGTTACTTGTCCGACTACGCCAGAAGAAGCGATTGTTTTTCGTATGAATTTATTTATAGTATAGAGTTATATTTCAACGCTACCACTTTTACAGTGGACTCTACACATGGGACACAATAATACGAGTATGTAGAGTGCACAGTGCACACCCTAAAGTAGTTTCATTAATGTTAAAACTAGGCCTTTGCATCCATTGTGGATGATTTATACAGCATTTTCAGAGTGAAGTAACTACTCTTCAAATACTGTAGTGACTGGAACCAGATTTTAAATGCCTGTATGGTTGCCCAAGCGCATACGGCATTCTCGCAACATAGTCGGCCTTGTCCAGAGGAAAAACTAGTCAATACGTCTGGGACCAACCATGTGTGGGTTTCCTCACGATGTTTTCCTTCACCGTACGAGTGTCCGTATTGTGTACTTGAGATCAGAAAATGTCTTATTGGTACACGCCTCCACCCGGGATCGAACCTGCACCCTCTACGAGTGCGAACCAAAGGTCTACCCGATAGGCCACGGACGCACATTAATGTTACAGCCTGTATAAATTCTATAATTGTACAATAATATAATTTTACCAAAGGCTTTGTTACAATCGCAAAACGCCAAACACAGTATTAGAGATATCGAATAATTGTACTGATAAAAGACTGATACTCGTAGCACAGATAATTTCCATAAAGGGAATATCAAATAATACACACACCGGCAAAATTAGCGGAACATAGGTAAAAAGGGGCCACAACTTGAATTCAAGTGGGTTGGGCTGTGTGAAAACCTTTTTTATAGTTTCTAAGCTCATTTAAGAAATAAAATATTGAACACAACTGGGAAGCTAACAGATTTTTATTGCAATTATACCCTACTGTGTTTTTCGATGATTGACATTGTAAGTGTTTCTGATAAGAATGGCGTTTTTAGCGGGGTGCAAGGTATGCCAGCTCATTTGATTGTTTCGTTTTTGGAAGAACACATTGCTTAGATACAAAATTAGAGATTTTCCAGCATCTACGACTGCTAGAGCTGTAACCACGATAGAGAAAGGTCACACCTAACGTTCGGTCAGTCAGGCCTTAGGTGTCGGCTTTCGTGGTCCATCGTAACTTTCAACGCTACAGAGAGACTGGATCTTACGTTTGGAGACGAGAACAAGGCAGATTTCGGGTGGCAATGGTTCAGGATGACCGTTTTGTAAGGGTACAAGCCTTAAGAAATAGACCTCAAACTGCTTTGCAGAGACGAAACCTGTCGGAACAGGTCCGAGATGGACGTGTAAGCGATTGTACAGTAAGAAGAAGAATCAAAGAAGTTAAATTAAACTCAAAAGTGCCAGCAAGGATACCAAAACTTGAGGCAGGACCGCAAAGAGCCAGGCTAAGATTTGCGCGTGAACATCAAAATTTAACAAGTGAGTGAAATTGTGTGCTGTACAGTGATGGGAGCAAACTCTGTGTAAATTTGTTGACAGGCGATAAAGAATGTGGATAAATCATAAGGAACGCTATAGACCATCAAACTTAATGGACACAGGGGCCTATCATGCAGGCTTCGTAATGGTTTGGGGTAGCATAATATGATTTGGAGCTGATGATTGTTAATGGTGGTACTTTGACAGTACAGGGCTATAGCACAAACATCCTAGAACTGCATGTTGTGCCTTTTACACAGTTTTAGGCAGTAACTTCAATTTTATGCGCGTCCATAGAGTAAAAAAATCGGGTATTTTTTTCGGCGTAGCCCAGATGGAGAGGTCAGCACGGTCTACGGATGTGGATCCGATTGAGGACGTGTGGCACATCAATGGGTGAACGGTACGAGTTAAAACTCCAGCTCCAAAATGTGATCAGAAGCTCGAGTTGGCGCTACTGGAGGAGTAGAAGAATATCCCACAGGAAATGATCGACAATCAAAATGCAAGCATGGAATGTCGTATCCAGACTCTCTTGAGATCCTTAGAAGGCATTAGATGCTTTAAACATGGCATTTCTTAAGTAAAAATGAAGAATTTAACTTCAAAACTTACTACTGAAATTTCAAAGATTTTTCTTAATTTTTGATTTTTGCAGATTTTTTCTATTTTACACGTTTTTATGCCCTAAATTTATATAAGTTTTATTTTTTAATCGTCAATTATTTAAAAAATAAATAAATATATAAAAAAACAGCGAATAATTTAAAAAAAAAATTTTTGTTATGTTCCTCTAATTTTGCCGGTGTGTTTATAATATTTTAACGTGTCCGACTTAGTTACCATTTAGTAAGGTAAGGCTTGACGGACGTTGTTCGTAGAGTCCACATCCTGAGGATGCTCCGGTGTTGGAGCGAAACGCGCGTCGAGGTTTTCAACCTGCATGGTGGTGAGGGGCCTTGCACGGATTTGCCAACATTATTGCTTGTGTGGTGGTGGTGTTTGCAAGTTCTTGCATGCGAGTGTACGCATAGGCAGTGTGGGAGGAGGGAGGTGCTGTACGCATGCCTATGCGTGCACTCACTCATTTACTTAAAGGTGGAAGTTTATTTCGCGGAATATTGCTAAAAAATAATAACAAACTAAATTTTAAGCTATGGATTTCCGCAAAGTAACGCCTGATTCCATTAACTATTTACCATTTAGTGTTTGTTTCTGTGCGTGACATCGTACCGTCTCAAAGTGCGGATCTATTTTTTGTGTGCGCCGAATTATACCTACACAAAACCTAAAAATTGTCGTTGCTGATAGTTAAGCTGATGCTAAGTACTCGTAATGTGGTACCCCCATATACCTCTATATAATAATCAATATGGTAGAAACCCATTATATTACAAGGTACCTATAAATTATTCAGAACCCTGACGTGAGGAAATTGGAGTACGTCTTACCCAACTAATCCTTTTTACAGAGGATATTAGTTTGGATTGGGTAGGATATTGGATTATGGGTGAAATTATTACACACACAGTGGCACATAAACACACACACACAGTCATGTCAAACTTGTGCCATTTGGGCTAACGCAGCGACCGAAAAATTTCCGTAACGTCGAAAAACACCCAACATTCGTCTACATTCGTCTTTGGTAGACTTCAGCTCGGCATGGCGTATGCGAATTATAATTGTATTTTGTATCAACTTATTATCAGGCACCGAGTGCCACACTTTTATTTTCATCCAGAGTTAAAAATATGTTATATAATTACCTGTGCTCTGTTGTTGTGTGTGTTATCAGTTACATGCGGGAACCGTAGATTTTTCCGAAATGAAAAATAATATCCTGTGTCCTTTCCCGGGACTCAATGTATCTCCATGCCAAATTTCAGCTAAATCGGTTCAGCGGTTTGGGCGTGAAGAGGTAACAGACAGACAGACACGTTTTCGCATTCATAATATTAGTATGGATGGTTCTATACTGTGTTTCGATGTGATAAACCTACAAATTCAAATTACGGGCAATATGAAATTTGCCAGCAGTTTCCTACATTTTTCTAGGTCTATGAGAACGGAAGCAAAGCGCTACAAAGGCCCTGCATCGGACGCGGGGCACAATAGGGTTGTCAAAGTTTTTTTTTCTCTTCTACCCTCAGTAGCTGTTTTTGATAAGTTTTTGTTTCACCTACAGCTCTTTGGCAATCTTTACCTGCATGCTGGTACCTGTTTTTTATATGTGTTGAGATATTTTAGTATCAAAATGTTCAACAAAAGTATTAAGTTTGGAATTTAATAAACAATTAGAATTTACGATTCAAATAATAGTAACCTATAACCTAAGGTGATGGAACTAACACTACCAATGAGAGTTTAGGCGTATTTTTTACGTCCATATTTTGTGGCAAACATCATCTTTCAATCAAATGATCAGACATTGGTATAACCAAATCTAAAAGTTTTTTGCTGTTCTAATGCTGAAATCGAACCTACGACCACCAAATCGAGAACTAAACTCTAAACCCATAGCTAGGCATTTTGTCTAAGGGTCAATTCAGACCGCAACGCAACGCGTTTCTAAATTTGTTTGAATTGACGCCGTGCGAGGCGTCTCACGCAATTGAAATCGGTAAATTCAGTACAAAAGAAATGATCTACGCGTCGCGTTGCGGTATGAATTGACCCTGTGTTTTTGGAACGAAGTGTTCCTTATCCCGCGTTCGGCGTTAATCTGAAGGCTAGACAGAACGATATTTGACCTTGATATGACCTCGACACTTTTTTATTAGTACCTGCATGTTAGGGGCAGATGGCGTTGATAGTAAGTATTCCTGTTCGTCAACTAGATGGCGTTTTTATATTTTTTTTGAGTGTATAATATAAATGTATACAGGTGTATAATATAAATGTATACTCTATTCGGGTGTCTCTTGACACCTTTTCTTTTTTTTTTAACTGAAAATTTACAATAAAAAATATTAATTATTTTCTGACAACCCTACTCGCGACTAAAGCGTCTTACACGAATAATAAATTTATATTATGCTCTCGCCAGCATAACTATGAAAATGAATATGTATTTCAAAACGTAAGTTCAATTATTAAATGTTAGAATAGGTTTCTTTATAGCAATTAATTTGAGCTGCTTTTATATTTATTGTTTGCATTCATCATTATGAGTACGAGTCGAGTATGTTTTAATCTTTGACCAAAACAGGAAGAGTTGTGAGTTTGACGTGTCTGTCTATCTGTGTGTTTGTCCACGACGTCGTAGCATCCAAACGGGTGGATAAAGGTACAAGTTAGAAGCCGCCTACATGAAGTTACAGCAGACGACGTCTCGTCGCGACTCTACTGTTTAAGGGCCCTCTCTCCCTAAATTAGCAAGTCGATTGTCTGTCAGTGCGAATATCGACGTAAATGACATTAAAATAACATTCATAACAGCGCGACTTGTACGGTGGCGGTTCGACGCTCGCCGCGTCCATGATAGGGCGAAGTAGGAGAAAAAACCTTTTTAAGGCTTAATCCTACTAATATTATAAAGGCGAAAGTTTGGATGTATGGATGTATGGATGTTTGTTACTCTTTCACGCAAAAACTACTGAACGGATTTTAATAAAACTTTACAATAATATAGCTTATATAGCATAATATAGCATCAGAATAACACATAGGCTACAATTTTAACCGACTTTTGAGATGGAGGAGGTGTTATGTTCGTTTTTTTTATATTTAACGATCACTCCGCCGTGTGTGAACCGATTTTCAAAATTTTTCTTTTGGTGTATAGGGCATCATCCCGATTTAGTACCCCGTTCACAAAAGTGGTGACCTGATAAAGGGATCCATTAGTAATCGAGGGAACTCTTCAAAATTTATATGGAAACATTTGATGACTTCGGTTTCGTGAGAAGTATTCGAAGCATTAGTAAGCGAAGCAAGTAAGATTTTGCACCGAAGTATATCATGGTTCGGAAGGTGCTGAGGGATTCTTTATAGATACAAGTTTGGGAGTTTCGATGTTGTTTTAAGAACGGAAAGCAGATGCTACTATGCAAATTTCGCTCATCATCATCATCGTATTATTAAGTATAAAATTGCCCTTGCGGTATAATTTATTTTCGATATATCGCCTTAAGATATTGACCCGCTATATCCTTTTTATTGCAATCGCGACAGTGTTTTCGACAACCACACGAACAAAGTCGCGGGCACTGCTATAAATTATATGGCAAAACAACGTTTGACGGGTCAGCTATCTTCTATATATATAAAACTCAAAGGTGATTGACTGACACGTTGATCTATCAACGCACAGCCCAAACCACTGGACGGATCGGGCTGAAATTTGGCATGAAGCTAGGTGTTATGACGTAGGCATCCGCTAAGAAAGGATTTTGATAAATTCCAACCCCAAGGGGTTAAAATAGGGGATGAAAGTTTGTATATAAAAATACTTCTTAACGCGAGCGAAGCCGCGGGCAAAAGCTCGTATAATACATATTTCAAAAAAGTAAAAAAACCAAATTATTAACTTATTTATTGCAAAGCAGTAGATATTTTTTATATAATCTTTTGATAAAATATAATGAAGGAGTAAAGTGGTTTCATTCAACGATTTGGAGGTGATTTGGTTTTTTATTTCTTTATTATGTGATACCGATAGAAAAAATATGGCAAAACCAAATTACGTATCATATCATGTAGATTACTAATTATTTTTTTCAGATATAATTTCTCTGTTAATGCCGATGAAAAGTTGTTTCATCTGCACGCTTTTTTCGAAAGAGCAGCCTTAATTTTAAGTGTTTAATGATACATTGTTGTGAGCAAACGGGTCACCTGATGAAAAGCAACTACCGTCGCCCATGGACACTCGCAACATTAGGAGAGCTGCAGGTGCGTTGCCGGTATTTAGTATTTCTGTTCAATCTCTCGTCTCTAGCTATTTTCCGTTGGCGGCAGACTGCATCCTGCGGAAACCCGATTGGAAATTGATTGCTATTGAAATGTTTGTTTACTAGCTACTACTAGTCACTAGAATACTAAAATATACTACTAGAAATTTATACTAACTATTCTAAGATAGTATTAGTAACTATTTACTATACTGTACTCGGCGAAACATGGCGGTAGCGGTCATTGACTAACTGCCAAAAACTTGTAACTTTCTATATAAACCGTGATTGAAAATGAAGTGTCAGATGTTGTCAATCGCGGCTTTGTATAGAAAACTAGCTGTCCCGGCAAACGTTTCGTTGCCATATTATGTATATAAAGTATATTTTTTTATTTGATCGCAGCGCTAACTGTCGGGACAGACTAAAATTAAAATTCGAATTCGAATATTATTTAAAATTTGACACTGTGATGGTAGCGCCGTCTATCGGATCCAATGTAAAACATTCCAAAATCAACAACTACTAATAAATTAAAAATTAATTAAAAAAACATTGTCCAGCGGACAAAATTGTGAATCTAAACCATTCCCAGATCCCCTTGAACACACACAAAAAATTTCATCAAAATCGGTCCAGTCGTTTGAGAGAAGTTCAGTGACATACACACTTACAGAAGAATTATATATATTGAGGCCGTCCCCCGAGCAAACGACCTTGGCCATACATTTGCCGCGTTGCCAAGATCGCGCCAAAACCCTATTATTTTTACTTATCTTAGTTCAAAAGTATCCAAAAAAATTTAAAACGGCGAATATGTAGTTTATGATATTGTCGATCTATTGGCGTGAGTTTCAAATAAAAGTAATTTGTAAATCCTAAGGAGATGCTGAATGTATGCTCGAATTTTAACAAATTGGTATTACTTTGGAAGCTGATACCATGAGTATAATAAACAAAAATAGATAATTTAGAACGGCGGAAGGAATGTTGACATACTGAAGATTATTGCTGTATTTTTATTATATCTTTGTAGCTTTCAGATTATGAGTTTATAAGGTTTTAAATACGGTCAATTACGGAATCTCGGGACGGAACGCCCTTAAGATGATAAGGTTTTGACAGGGAATCAATGAGCGCTACCGCCATGTTTCGCCAAGTTTATAGTGTCTAATCAAAGGCATTGTACGAGGGCTGCCTTTTAAGTTCTGTCGTTTGTAAATTTCCCGCCATCATTGAAAAAAAAAATCGATATGGGATTTTAATCTCCTTGTAATTGGATTTGAAAAACAAAATAATTTTTTTAGGTTGGTCGAATAGTCTTTTAAGTTTTAGTATCGTCCATTCAAAGGTGAGAAGTCGGTTGTGAAAATGGGCATGTTAAAGGGAAATTTTCGTGCGATAATTTTATACAACTTATGAAGGGGACTATCGCAACTTTAGCGTATCGAGGAGATCACTTCTGTGTTTAGTGATGCAGTACCATGTCTTAGGATTGAATGCTGGTATTTAGAAGTTTCAAGTGGAAACCCTTGCCTCGGTGACCAGCCATGTGAAGGTCGTCCAAAAACAGCCATAACGCAAGAGAATATCGAAGCCGTTCGGCAGCTTATCCTCGAAGACAGTCATGTAATATACCGTTAAATAGAGGCATCCGTGGGCATTTCAGGGATCACTGTTCAAAAAATCCTGCACTAAAAACTTGGAGTAAAAATGTTAATTTCTCGTTAGATACCTAATTGCTTAGAGACGTCCAAAAACAGCCCGTGTTAGTTTTGTCGCAAAACTCTGAAGTGATTCAACCGAGGAGAGTCAAATCACGTTTGTAAATTGGTCTGCAATGGTGACGGGTCTTGGATATATGCTTATGATCCAAAATGTAAGCAGCAGTCAACTGTGTGAGTCTTCTAGAATGAGCCAAAATCGACAAAAGGCTTACTGAGCACTTGAAAAAAAATGTTTGCCTCCGTTGTGGCAAAGGGTGGTCACATCGTCACTATTGTATTAGAAGATTGTAAAACGGTTACTGCGGACTGGTATACCACAGCTTGTTTGCCATGAGCCATCACCGAATTTCTAAAAAACAATTCAAGGCGTCAAATGATCCTGACCCTGACAATGCATGTTCGCACATCGCCGGTCAAACAAAGATGTATTTGTGAACCCAAAACGTTGAAATTTTTGATTCATTTGCCTTACAGCACTGACTTGAGCCTTAAGGATTTTATGACGTTCCACAAAATTAAGCAAAGTATTCGTAGTTAACGTTTCAGCTCACCTGAAGAAACTGTTTACGTGTACAAATCGGTCATTTTGACTACCCAACTTCGGAGTGAAATAAATGTTTTAAAAAATGGTTTGAACGCATCCAAAAGCATATTAAATATCGCAGAGAATTCTTAAAAACACAGTAAATGGTGATAATCTATTAGATTGTCAGTATTTATTTCAAACGACAAAACTTAAAAGGCAGCCCTCGTATTAGTAACTATAGATAACGGCCGCAACTCCGTTGAGCTATTATTCGTTTATCGCGCGGGAACCGTAGATTTTTTCTGGATAAAAAAGTATCATATGTCCTTTCCCGTACTCAAAGTATATCAATGCCAAATTTTATCAAAATTGACCTATTCGCAGCGGTTTAAGCGGGTAGAGATAATAAACAGACTTTTCGTATTTACTAGTATGGATTTGAATTTTCTACACAAAGCAGTACAAGCCAGAATATTCCTATTGTACAACAATCAAAGCTCACCCAAATAATTTCAAAACAATAGTAAAATAAACCAACAAAGGTATTATAAATGAAAATTGAATTAAGCACTACATAAACTATTCTGCTATTTCGATCCATACTAACACGACCGACGACATCGCTCATAGAATTGCTGAAGTGGAAGTGGGCTGGTCATGTCTGCAGACGGGAAGACGGTAGACGGAGCAGACAAGTGTCAGAGTGGAGACCACGTATGGGCAAACGTAGTGTAGGACGTCCCGCAGCACGGTGGACCGACGATTTAAAGAAAGTGGCTGGCAGCGGATGGATGATGGATTCAGCAGTGGACGGCAATGGGCTGATGATGATGATGATGATTCATACTAATATTAATGCGAAAGTGTGTCTGTGTGTATATCTGTCTTCATGCCCAAACCGCAGAACCGATTTAGCTGAAAAAGTATAGAGATACTTTATGTCCCGGCAAAGGGCATAGGATACTTTTAATCCTGGAAAAAATATACGATTCCCGCGCGATAAATGAGTTTTGGTGTTGAAACACACTAAGCTGAATAACGCCGGCGTAAGTTCCGCCGCGATTCAAACACATACAAAATACGGGCGGAACGCGATTTGAAACGCGGTGTACGCGGCGGAATTTACGCCGGCGTAATTCAGCCTAGTGTGTTTGAAGACACTTAGAACTGCGGGTTTCATCTAGTGCCAATCATAAACCAATAAAGATGGTGATGGTGGAAGCTATACGAAAATTAAATTGACCACTACATAGCATATTCTGCTACTAGACGTTTCGCGTGGCTACGTCCGCGTTAATAAGGTACTTGCGGGAACCGTACATTGTCCGCGCCGCAAGAAATAGCCTATTTTCTTCCCCATGTGGAAAGTGATAAAAAGTTCACTAATTCATCTAGATTCTATAATAAATCACTAAAAAAACTACAAAAGATACCTTAAAATAGCCAACACTCTATCATTAGCTTTGTCCACACTGTGCCTTTTTCTGTTCGTTCGTTCGAAGAGCATTCATTATAGCGCAGTTAACAGCGAACGTCAGGCATACCCGCGACGCATGCCCTCTGACCGTATCCAAAACTTCAAAAATGACAATATTGGCGTTGCGTTGACCCATTAGCTTTGTTCACATTGTGCCTTTTTTTGTTCAACAAGGGCATGCGTTATAGCGCAGTCAACAGCGAAGGTATGGCATGCCCGTGACGCGAGTCAAAATCCACCCGCGTTGAAAGAAAAGTGTCATAGTGCGCGGTACGATTTCAACGCGCGTCACGGGCATGCCTCAAGCTCGCTGTTGACAGCGCTATAAGGCATGCCCTTGCTGAACAAAAAAAGGCACAATGTGGACCAAGCTATGAGCTATGTCCACATTATGCAATTTCGTCTTAAATTTTTGTCATCTTCTTTTTATTCAACTTTCGTTAGGCCTATACAATAATTGAATGCGTCAAAATCCACCCGCGTTGAAAGAAAAGTGTCATTTCAACGCGCGTTACGGGCTTGACTCACGTTAGCTGTTGACTGCGCTATAACGCATGCCCTTGTTGAACAAAAAAAGGCCCAGTGTGGACAAAGCTATTCATTATTATTGAATGAAAGAAGATGACGAAAATTGAAGAGGAAAGCGCATAGTGTAGACATCTATTATAATTACTAATAAGATAAAAAATATAACTTCAGTTTTATTACATGTTCAAAATTAAAGCTACTATTCTACAAATTTTATGAGTCTAATTATTTTAGCTAAGTGAAAACCTAGACTAGACTGCGTTCATAAAGTCGGCACATAATTACTATTTTAGAGCTAAGACTATCTCGGGGCTTGATTAAAAAACTTTGTCTTTCACTCCAGTTAGAACTAAAAATTTAGACTAGAAGTCAGGTAGTTACTTTAGATCAGGGGCTCCCAAACTTATTTTGTCTACTGCCCACTTTGAGAAAATAATATGTTTTAGCGCCCCCATTGTTTCAATTTAAAATGTATCCAGATGAAATAAATTAGCCTTTACACAAGCCAAGCCCATTTTTTTCTGGGTCCCACAGCGCCCCTTTAGGCCTTTAGCGCCCACAAGGGGGCGTTATCACGCACTCTGGGAAATACTGCTTTATATGGTCAATTACAGTAGATTTTGAGCCATTGCATAGCTTTTATCGCGGGCTTTGAACGCCGGGACCGATCAGAATATTCCGTAACAAAATAACCTAACACCCGGTCTCCGGTCGTTGCGGCCAGACTTCGACACGGTGTATGTGTGCGTGCGATTAGACGTATGCGAAGTATATTTGCATAAGTTGATAAAAAATGCTATGCAAAGCTTTACCGCGGCAGTCCTTGAGTGCCTTTCACATTTATGATATTAGTATGGATTTTACTTACAATGTAAGTCACGTCGGTATTCGTATCTAGATATAGATTAATTAAGGTTATAGCCAGAATATTAAAGGGTACTATAGTCTATATCACAATAATATAGACAGAAGAAAATCCTATATATAATACGTAGTAAATAACTACAAAGAAAAACAAAGAGTAGCCCTATACTAACAGAGTGTAGCAGTTGCAAACAAACACTAAGAACTATACTGTACTCGGAGAAACATGGCGGTAGCGGTCATTGACTCGCTGTCAAAACTTGTCATTTTCGATACGAGCTGCGATTGACAACATCTGACAATTCATTGTCAATCACGGTTTATACCATAAAGTTAATATACCTATCGGAATAGAGCAACAATCTCGAGCTGTCAAACGTAACCAAAATTGGTTTTCATCTGTGTGAAAAATATGTGTACGTATACACTTACACAAGCATGATTGAACATGAATTCTATGAGATTATATTGACAACGTTCGGCACGTGCCGACTGGACGTCAAAAAAAGAGTGCTGCTGTCATGTATCACACGTCTCTTTTTACCACGCGGTGTTACTGATAGTGGCATCTCGCTTGCTCAGGCCTTTGTTTCTCTATTCCGCTAGGTATATTAACTTTATGGTTTATATAGAAAATGATAAGTTTTTAACAGGGAGTCAATGACTGCTACCGCCATGTTCCGCCGAGTACTGTATAGAAAAAGTTGTGGATCGCAATGTCGTTGCACCGAAATACGTTTTCTACGGGAATCGTACATTTTTCGGACATGACAGTTCTATCTTTTGTCGTATCTCGTGACTCAAATTATTTCAGTAACTGTTTTCAGTAAACAGACAGACAGGCAGGCAGACTGACAGACATGATATTATAATATTACTAGCTGTCCCGGCAAACGTTAAACGTTTTGCCATAATATAAAGTATTTCGCCCATATTATTTTATTGAAGTGACTAAATAAGTATGTCGCCATGGCAACGTCGATCGCTATCTCGTCGCACAAACAATGGTCGCCGTCAGTCTCAGGTTGTAATAATTTACTATTATTTATTCAACAAATGCACTTATCAATATATAAAGTACCGAGTAGTCGATTCTCAGACCTACTGAATGTGCATTGTAAAGCCGTTTCGGAGGAGTTCGTGGACTAACATTGTGACACGAGAATTTTATATATAAGATGAAGCTTACCTTTTCTATGCCACAGACAGATAGGCAGACTGACAGGCATGCGTAGATTGGTACTATTACGGAGTGGGTCAGGGGGAAGTTTTTAAAAAAAACTTTTTTACAGCTGAAAATTTATTTTAAATTGAAATAACACAAAAGTGTGTTGTCGCGCCGAGGTTCAAAGCTACTCTGGTTTATTTATTGCAAAATGAAAGAAAGGAAACGAAAAATGATGATTCTATGAAATATTGCAGAAGCGTGAGACCGCGTGCTCAGCTTTTCACCTTTAATAGGATAACCGTGGAAATGATATCATAACAGCCCCCCGGATAAGATGGAGCAACATCCCTTAAGGAGATGCGAAATCTAAAAGTTAAGTATTCAAATTTTCAGAGCTTTGAACTTCGCTGCCACATTACAAAGTAATGAAGGTAATAAAAGAAAATGAAAATAAAACTTAAATGTAATTTAAACTATTTCTAGTTTATTTAAAAGTTAAAGAAAAACATAAAATTATTACTAGACTCATTTAACTGCATATTACATGGTTTTTGAATTAGTGTTAACTAAAATATTTCTTTTACATGGTATAGGAGTATTCTTTAATTCTATTTCTTCAGTTGATATAAATTCATCATCATTACCTCTGATACTAATGGAATGTGAAACTGATTTGTCCTCTGACCTTCTATTATTACATTGGTTAAATATTTTTATGCAACATGCTGATGATGATGGCCTAGATAAGAAATTTCTTTTACATCTGCATAGAAAATAAACAAACATTACGAAACTTATAATATAACCTGTCATTAAATAATGAACGGCATAAGTGCTAAAATGAGAAGGATTTTGAATTTTGTTAAGTTCTTTTTCTAAAGAATCTAAATTTATACTAGCATGTAACAACGAGTCTAAATTATTAATATGATCTATTTTTGACAAATGAATTTGAGACAAGGTCTTATTTATTTTATTTCTTTCGCAACAATCGTCTTGAAGTATATTAAAATTGGAAATTACATTAGTTATATTGTCATTCGTATAAACAAGGTCAGAAGGTGTAAACTGTAAGGTTTTATAAAAGCCTTTGCAATGTCTAGGTAAAGTAAAAACACCTGTACCAAACAAGATAACTTCGTGGGTCGTCAGATCATCATTACAGCTGACGTGGCATTTGCCCGGTTCGGACTGAACATATATCCATCTGTTATTACTCAATTTATGAAAAAGATCTACAGATCCATGAATTAATCTTGTCTGGCAAGAGGAAGGAATCTTATCAACTACTTCACTTAAAATAACCGTTTCACACGTGGGATTCGCGATCACCGAATATACGTTTTTCAACTCACAGATATAGCACTTTTCACTTATCACTTTACACTCGTCTAGTCTCGACAGTAGTGAGTAGAACATATGATCCTGAGTTATTGCAACATATGGGCTAGAGGGAGCAATAAGGATAAAGGTATCTGGGTGTTGGATATCATATGGAACTGGGAATGATATAACGTTGTACAAATTATATGTTTGCGGCAATACTAAAGGTATTTTAATTATTATTATAATCTTATTGGCATGAAAATAGCATATCAAGTCGGAAATATCTACCAATTCATGTATATTCTGTAAGGACAACGTTACGGGTAAGTCAAAGTGCTTAGGTAAGTCATTTCGGTGTTTGTCTAACTCGCTGAACAGCTGATGCGGACTGAGTACAGTCGGATGTAAAATATTTAATTTTGAAAATAATATGGCATTGTTAATATCGTCTATACTAAATGAAAGTGATAGTATAATAGAATCCAAAGCGTTAATAACAGAGTTCAACTGTGTTTTAATCACTAACTGATCATTGCTGTTTAAAATATCCTGCATTGATTTCTGAATTATATCCATATTCTTCATTAAAATATTCTCGTTTTCATTTACTTTATTTATAGAACTATTGAAGGAATTTATAGTCGATTTAACTACGTGTATATTGTCTTTCATTAACGCTACAAGTTGTTTTTCATCCGTCTGTACTTGGTTAATAGCATCAGAATATTTTATAGCATCCTCAGAATCTAATGTGCCGAAAAATGTTTTTAAAATCGAGCCACCAAAATCGAACAGCCCTCGCCTAGAGCGACGATGAGGTTGCTCGTCATCTACTAAATAGGAGATAGAGGAAAACTTGTTGACGTTATTTAAATGTTGATTACGTAACGCGACTAAAGAGTTCTTACAGTCGATTCTGATTTGATTAAATTGGATAGAGCTACAAAGACTATTGACTCATTCAAAAATGAACTCTACTTCATTAAGATTGGGTTTTACATGATCCACATTTAAATGCGTCACAATATTCCATTGAGTGCTAGTGAACTTAATATCTATAAGCTTATCAAAGTAAAGCCCTGGACTGTCACGTATGGGCGTGACGTACATACAGTGAGTCACCGGGACTATGCAGTACCTGTAAAGAGATATTATGACGTGTCACGTAACATCAGAAGCTAGTTTGATTTCGTCATAATGATGACGTACGTGTTTCCTATTCATGAGCAGCGTAACTGAATGATTACCATTCATTTTAACAATCTTAAATGGACCTTTCCATACGGGTGATAAGGCCTTGTTTTGCTTGTGATGACATTTTACATAAACCATGTCACCGACATTATACGTCACCGGTTTCGAATGACTATCATAGTATTTCTTAGACTTTTCTTTAGAGGATTCGATGTTTTGAAGAGCCTTCTGCCTACTATAGTATAACCGATGATTAACCGCTCGTATATAATCAGTATAAGTGTTATTTTCTAATGTATCTATAGATTTAGGAATATAAGGTTTAAAACCGAATAGGAGTTCAAACGGCGGAAAGCCTGTAGTAGTATGAGTATTAGAATTATACGAGAACATTGCAGTATTTATATATAAGTCCCAGGTATTAGCGTTCTCATTAACAAATGGACGTAAATATTCTTTAAGCGTCGAATGACTTCTTTCCAGAGCTCCACAAGTTTGTGGATGATGAGGGGAAGCAAATATATGTTTTATCCCGAATAATGTACTTAATTGACGTAAAACTTCAGAGCTAAAATTTGTACCTTGATCCGTTACTATAAATTTGGGAATACCTACGTGAGATATAAAATGAATTAATTTCTTGGCAGTTTCTTCCGCCGAGCAGGTCTGTAACGGATATGCTTGAGAATATTTTGTTAAATCATCCTGTAAGGTCAAAATAAACTTGTATTTAAATTCATACGTCTCCGGAAGGGGACCTACTATATCTAGGTATACTTTCTCTATAGGCCTGGTCGCTGTACTCGTTATAATCATAGGAGCGCGATTAGTCTGACGAAGAGGCTTATTAATCTGACACGATCTGCAATTTTTAACGTAATCTTCTACATCTTGACGCATAGATTTCCACCAATACATGGATTTAATTCTCTCGAACATACGTGCTATACCAGGGTGACCCGCAGACGGGGAGTCATGATGATCTTTGAGAATTTGTTTTATTTCTTCCGGAGTAGGGAAAAGAATAGAATTTTTGTATATATTTATTTTTATACCCGTATTATGAAAAACAAAAGCTAAAATATTATAAATTTTTGTATAGGACAATTTATTAAAAGGATCAGAAAAATCCGATATAGCGAACTCTTTCTCTTCCATGTACCAATATTTTATCATGTCACGATAGGCAAGTAGTAAATTAAATATGTCTTTATATGACATTTCATCATAATGATGAACACGCGTAAAAAGATGAGTAAATAAGTGTTTATCATTTGAAGTATTATAATAAGTATATAATTCTCTCTCTATGTCTCTTATATTAGGTTCACTCGTGGATAGTTCTATAATTTCGGAACAGTAGGGCACTGACTCATCCAAATCTATGGAAGTCGGGTATACTATCAATTTACATTTGGCTTTTAAAAGAGATTCATTATGCTCAATAATTACCGTATCATTACGATGACTAGGGTCTCTACTAATTTGTAAGAATCTATCGTAAGTTTCGCATGTGGACGCCTCACAAGTTGGCGGCGGCATCGGGTTACGGACCGGCGCGTGCGGCTGAGGTTCGGGTTCCGAACTGACGTTATCTGATATATTTACTGGGAAGCGCGATAGTGCATCGGCATTGCAATTAAGTTTACCTTGCTTATGAACTATTTCGTAATCATATTCTTCTAATTTTAAGCGCCAGCGAATAAGACGTGACCCCGGATCTTTGACATTGAATAGCCACACCAACGGCTTATGGTCTGTGACTATTTTAAATTTATGACCATATAAATAAGGACGGAAATTTTTGACGCCAAATAAGATAGCTAATAGTTCTTTCTCGGTTGTCGAGTAGTTACCCTCTGCTCTATTAAGGGTCCTAGATGCGTACGCGATAGGTCTGTCTTTTCCTATAGGACCTTGCGATAATATCGCTCCGACCGCATAATTTGAAGCGTCGGTAGTAAGGACGAAGGGCTGACTAAAGTCAGGATATTGTAGGAGCGGAGCAGAAGTTAATTTAGCTTTTAATATATTGAATGCTTGCTCTTGCTCATTAGACCAGTGGAATGCAGCATCTTTTCTAAGAAGGGAAGTGAGAGGTTTCGTTAGTTTTGAAAAATTCTCTATGAAACGTCTGTAATATCCGACCAGCCCTAAAAATGACTTAATGTCTTTCGGATTTTTAGGAGTAGGGAAACTAGTGACCGCCTTGACCTTATCTGGATTTGGAGATACTCCTTTTTCAGTGATAATATGACCTAGATATGCTACCTCGCGACGTAAGAACTCGCACTTATCTGGCTGCAATTTTAAATTGAATTTACGGAATCTATCAAAGACAAGTTTTAATTTTTCCATATGGGATTTTAAATCATGACTATAAATTATACAATCATCCAAATATACGAAGCAATGAAGACCTTGAAGGCCAGATAAGACTAAATTCATAAGTTTTTGAAACGTCGCGGGCGCATTTTTTAGCCCAAAAGGCATACGATTAAATTCGTAATGTCCTGAGTAGTCTCCGTTGGTGATTACTGTAAATGCTGACTTTTGGGAATCTTCACCATTTAGGCCTATTTGGTGAAACCCACTTACAAGATCAAGGGTGGTAAAAAATTTAGAATGTCCCAATTGATCTAATATGTCATTAATTAAGGGTAAAGGATATATCTCAGTGACAGTGACGTCGTTAAGCTTCCGGTAATCAATTACCAAGCGCCACTTTTGTGCCCCCGAAGCGTCTTTTTTCTTGGGCACAATCCACACAGGAGCACTCCAAGGAGAATTAGATGGTCGGATAATATTCTGGTCTAACATACTTTTAATTTGTTTTCCTACTTCGGCCTTATGACACTCGGGAAAACGATACGACTTAGCGTGAATAGGGGCTGCATTCCCTGTATTAATTGAGTGTTCAATACCGTTAGTGCATGAGAGCGGGTCTCCTTCTAGATAAAATATATCAGAATAATCTGAACAACATTCTAATAGTAATTTTGTTTCCTCGGAATTCAAATGATTAGTGCGTATTAAATCGATTACGCGTTGAGATCTCTCAAGAGAGGAAATATTCAGATTATTAATTTCATGAAAATTCTCAGATTTATTCTTTTCAATAGCCTCATTATCTATAAACGACAATCGCACGCGGTAATCCTGAATTGTAATGTCGGATTCAGTAGTATTAAGGACTGTGACATTTACTCGATTGTTTGGCTTAATATTTACTATACAATTAGCTATGTACACGCCTGCACTATAGACATGATCTAAAACGAGAGCTTCACGTAAACCTTTTATTTCGGATGCATCATTCTTTATACCGCATTCTATGACGGCTTCAGATCTAGCGGGGATGTTATAAGCCAATAAATTATAATGAATAGGTATGCGTCTCCCCAGAATAAATAGATAATTATTAGAATATTTAATATCGGCTTGTAGCGTCTTGAAAAAGTCGCTACCTAAAATACCATCATACTTAAACTGAATTTTGTCACTTACTGCATGAAATTTAAAAGAAAAATCGATATCTTTATAATTAAAATCAATATTCATCGACCCTAACGTTTCATAATATGAATCATTATCGCTAAGACCCCTTAATTTAATTTTTTCATCTGATAAAATAGGTTTACGTTCTAAATTTGTTTGGCGTATAATACTTACGCAGGCGCCCGTGTCTAACAAAAAACAAAGAGGCTTCTGAGAATAATTAGTTTTTAAAAATACATGAGGCAAGGATACTTTTGCATGTGAATTTAACTCATAAATAGGAGTATTTTCCGTATTAGAAATATTATTTTTATTTTTGTTGTTCGGAGGAGTATCCGTTTGCACATGAACACTTTTACATGAACTCTTAGGAGTTTTATTTTTAATAGGACTCAACGAATTAATGACTCTCGGCGGAGTGAGTTGAGTTTGACAAGAAACCGTCCGTTTCGACAAAGGAGATCCCGAAGGTATCGGTCGATCACGGCTCAGCGAATCAAGGACTCCAGAGGGAGTTTGCTGAGGGTTTTTAATAACATCATTACGATGCGGGCAGTTGTTACTGCTTTTATTAACGTGACAGGAGACCGTCCGTGTCGACAGGAGACATCTCGAAGATGTCGGTCGAACGCGGCTCAGCGAATAAGAGACTCTAGAAGGAGTAGGCTGAGGGTCGTCACTAGAATTAAAGGAAATATGTTTTATCATATTTGTATTATTTGTGCCTGTCTTTTTATCGGGTGATCGGCGGCACGATAATGATACCCGATTATTCAGTTTAAATCTGTTTCGAATGTATCTACCTCGCATTGTTCACAATTTTCATCACGCTCGTAACTAGCGGCGGGTGGCGACTCAGCAGTAACATGATGCTGGCTGGGAATATTATTATCGCGGGACGGACCCTGAGAATTCTGTTTCCGTCTAAAACATTGCGAAATGTCGTGCCCCGGTTTCTTACAATACCGGCAAAATATGATTTTAGAAACATTTTGATTTTGTGACATAGTGGAAGTCGAAGGATTTCGAGATGTGAATGGTCTTATTTTAGTTTTACGCGGACAGTCCTTTTCTGCATGTCCTGATCGGTTACACGACGAACATAATTTAATTGAATTTATTTTAGAAATATGATTCTGTATCTTTTCTTCCTCGATAGCAATATTTACGGCATTATTGAGAGTTTTAGGCTCTCTATTACGGACTGCGCTACTAAGTGAAGGCCGAAGCCCTATGCAAAATGAAAATAAAGCTAGATCTTCCGTCATGGCGATACGCCCCGGAATTTCATTTTTTGAACAATTGGAATTAATTATTTCTGATTGTAAGGAAGTGAGACAAGTTTCAATGCGTAACGCGTATTGTGCTGCAGATTCATCTGAGGACTGTTTGCATGACTGTAATTCTAACAAAAGATGATTATGATGTTTTTTCTCTCCAAAATTTTGTTGAAGAAAATTCATTAAACTATCGAAATCCTCGAAAACTTTATTCGCACAAGCAATCTGAGCCTTACCACCCAATTTAGAAAGTATATATTTAAGGAGTAAATTTCGCTGACTAGGGGATGCTAATTCTAGGGCATTTCGACAATTTGTCAGAAATGCTGTTAATGTATCACGCTCCCCATTATAACTATTAATAAAATCACATAAAATGTTGATAGGATATTGTTCCGTAGTTACGGCTTCTACCTTAGTTTCCGATTTATCTGATTTTACAGACATTTTATTATTTATTAAAATTCGTTAAATTGACACTAAGCACAATGACGAATAAAATGAAAAAATATTATTTAATTATTTAGTCAGATTTTTAGGATACAAAATTAAGATTTTAATATTTCCTTGAGTATATTATTAGATACGCGATTAAAGATACAATAGAATTTTAATTAAAATTATACGCAACGATATTTAATTATGTTTTACGATGAATTAAAATTATTTTAAAATAATTAAATATTTTAGGAAACCTTATGAGATTTTCAGGAAGGAATTAGAGGATTGTTGCGCACAATATAAAAAATAATAATATGTTCGACTCACAGTACTGCTGCGAGAAGGAGAGTAGTGTCCATCGATGTTTTGGCGGCGCGGCGACGTCCCAGACCCACGGATGGCGGGCAGCTCGAGAAGACCAGGAGGCAGCTAGCAGCTGCGTGGCACCACCAGGTAGCGCCCACGGAGAAATTACGGCCCAACCGGCACGACGGCAGCAGCGACAGCGGCACAGGAAGAACGGCACAGGAACAACGGCACAGCGCGAACGGCGTGACAAAACGCCTGCGGCAGCACAGCGAGCCCGACGAAATACGCCCGGGTTTTGGAACTGGCTTGCTCTTAACGCTTAGAGCCGAAAATGTCCACGAATCGCGACGAGAAGACGCGCGGAATGATCAGCAGGCTCAGTCAGTCCGATCTGAGGCTTACTGTCGTGATCACAATCACCAACTTTTGAGTTTTTTCACCGAAAAATTTTAGTTCTGCACAAAATTACACTCGCGCCGTTTTGAGATTGCCGAAATCGTGGCGGTTTCTCGAGCATCCCACTTCTGACACCACTATTACGGAGTGGGTCAGGGGGAAGTTTTTAAAAAAAACTTTTTTACAGCTGAAAATTTATTTTAAATTGAAATAACACAAAAGTGTGTTGTCGCGCCGAGGTTCAAAGCTACTCTGGTTTATTTATTGCAAAATGAAAGAAAGGAAACGAAAAATGATGATTCTATGAAATATTGCAGAAGCGTGAGACCGCGTGCTCAGCTTTTCACCTTTAATAGGATAACCGTGGAAATGATATCATAACAGTACGCTTAGTCCTGTCTGCTCCATTCTTTGCTCTATTGTAGTTATTGTCGTTAAATATTATTGCTTAGCCTTTTCCTAGCAATAATCGTTATTTAGTTTTACTATCGGGATCTATCGTAAATAGCAGATACAATATAATAATATTATAGTGTATATCTATATAATATTATGTAGTAGACCATTTTATTTATTTGTCTTTGTTGATATTATCTTTACGTATCTTGAAAATTCATTATAATTCGCTAAATTCATTTAGCTTCTAATAGTAGCGGTGGGGAGGGTGCTATTTATGTAGTCACTCGTCATGGAGACCTAGTAGGTTTTGTGCATTAGGTAAAGCTGATAAAAAAATAACAAGAGTGTATTTTTATTTTAGCGGTGGGTTCAGAAACTGCAGCCATTTTAATGTTTTGAAAAAGAAAATATATGCAGAAAATTGCTCATTTAGGTAAGTTATAAATATATTTTGGACAACAAGGACTAAATAATTTAGTTGAGAGCAAAATAAAATATCTGCGAAGCTTAGTTAGGAAAATATTAAGCTTTATTTTTTTATATTTTAAAATGTCCCTACAGACTTACCTAAACATTGAATCGTCAGTGCTTTATATGGAAGCTTCTTTGGTGTATACTAAACATCCCTTATCTTAATCTGACAGATCCGACGACATTTCAATATAACCTGATTTCTATACCATGATAACTAGACACAAGTCGGAAGCCTATGCAAGCTTAATCTGACACGCTCGAGCTACTCCCGAAATTCCCTCTTCCCCTCCCCTAACATTAAGGCACCTATCGTAGGTAGAATTACTATTACTAATATTACTAATATTATAAAATATGTGAAAGTATATCTGTCTGTCCGTCTGTGCTGTATGTCTGTCTGTAACCTCTTCACGCCCAAGCCGCTGAAACCGATGCTTCTGAAATTTGGTATATAGATATTTTGAGTCTGTATACCAAATCAGTTGAGTTTGGAAAAGGACATCTAGGATATTTTTTATCCCGAAAAAATTTACGGCTCCCGCGCGATAAAAGAATTTTGGCACAACGGATTTGCGGGCGTCACTCCCCGGGACTCAAAGTATCTCCATACCAAATTTCAGCAAAATCAGTTTAGTGGTTTGGGCGTGAAGAGGTAGGTAACAGACAGATAGTCAGGCAGACAGACAGACAAACTTTCGCATTTATAATAGTAGCATAGTAAGGGCCTGTTTCATCACTTCCTGATAAGGTGCCAGATATGCTTATTTGACAGATTCTCCATACTCTATCTGTCAAGTAAAGTGGTGGATAGCCTTATCAGGAAGTGGTGAAACAGGCCCTAAACTCGTTTATCACGCTAGAAACGTATATTTTTCCGGGATAAAAGGATCCTATGTCCTCTTCCGGAACTATACCATACCAAGTTTCAGCGAAATCGGTTCAGCGGTTTAGGCCTGAATAGGTTACAGAAAGACAGACAAGTGACAGACGGACAGATATACACACTTTCACATTTATAATAGTAGTATGGAAGCATGGATAACCATTATTCTTCCGCTGTCGGATAAAATGAAAAATCATCGATTTTCACCTTCCTGAAGTTTTAACCCTAAAATAATCCTATATGCAGACGAGGTTTCACCCTCCATTTTGCCTCAAACTAATCAGCGTTCAAAGCGACGGGCGAGCGCGGATGGCCCTACACGTAGTAAGTACAATGTGGGGTGTGGTACAAGTTATGGGAGGAAGCGATTTGCATTTTATATGGTCGAATCGCGAGACGAGTCAACTTCGAATTAAATATCAAAATATTTTGTTTAAAGTTTGTGATACGTCTTGGTCCATACCATAGATAGTTTTTAATATATTTGCTTGGTAAATTATTCATGTTCTTAAAAAATAAATTCTTAACATGAATACACAGTAGTACCTATGGTTTAATTCACATCCATGACGGTTTCAAATTAAGTTTAAAAAATTTATTTGCCTCGTCGGAATTCGAATCTGTTAAAGGTTCAAATATTCGGCTTGAACATCGACGTACTATCCATATTTTGTGAGCTAATAATGTCATGAAATCTAAAATTTGCCACATAATATTTCAGAATTCATTGGGCAATGGGCAGCATAAGCGAGAATTTTATAAAATAAGCCCATTAAACTATTATTACTATGTATTTAAAGAAAAGACAGCGCGAACAAAATCTATGCCCCAATTATAAGTCATAGAATACGGTATCACCGTGACAAATATGACACTTTTACATGAAGTGAAATTTTGAGTTGATGCCAGCCAGCAATGATATTCTATGATACTAACGTAACTAGATTGGCAGTTTATGGTAGCAACGCGTTGCCACTTCCAAGATGCCTTCAGCCTGCAGGCATATCTGACTTACATAATGACATAATACCATTATGAATTGACTTTGCCTTTTGAGCTATCAAGCGGTAACGCATTTCTGAGAATCTTTTGTAAGACGTTGCTACTGTAGTATTTTAGAAACTCATTGCCAGCCAGCAGAGGCGGCGCAAGGCGTGGGCGGTGTGGGCGACCGCCCACGGCCTCGCGGTCTAAGGGGCCTCGCGCCCATTGGAACAAGAGGTTTTTTTTAAAGGTTTTACGAGTTGTGATACTGAAATATTCATAAATAAAAAGTTTTAGAAATAAAAATTTTGTGTATCAAAAAATTATTTCTCTCAATAAAATATAAATCCATTCTTTAGCGTCATCTATCAGGGGGCCTCGCAAGATATATCTTGCCCACATAACATTTTGGTCTTGCCCCGCCACTGCCAGCCAGCTTCAACTCACAGCGCATTAAACAAGTTCGCTGTGTCGTTTCTATATGTAGTAATAATAGTTCCATAAATAAGCCTAGTATTATTTTTATTCATATAATGTCGGCACTACAAATAGACGAACGCGTTAGCCAACGCATTGGCCAACGCGTCGGTCAACGCGTTCGCCTATTTGTAGTGCCGACAAAACGCGTCGGCCAACGTCTAAATACCTACCGCCAACGCGCGAGTCGCCCGTTCTACACATTGGGCCGACACGTTGGCCAACGCGTTGGCCAACGCGTTCGCCTATATGTAGTGCCGACATAACTCTAACATCGATAATTCTTATGACTTGCCCCACGCGTCGCAGTCCTTTAAATTACAGGGGCCATAAGTAGCGCGAATTGGAGGACTCTCGCTCTCAGACGACTCATGTTTTGTAATTTACACTTACACTCACACTTACAATACACATGCACTTACGCTTATAATGTACCATCGAGGAAATTGATTCCTATGCATTTGAGAGACCAACGTCATTTGGTCGATTATGTCAATTCAATGTTAATTGTAATCTATAGGCTGGGTTTGACGTAATGCGAACAAACTACGTAGGTCCCCCATCTGCATAGGAATCAACTTCCATCGCCATCGAAATATTAAAGCATAGAACGAGTTATATTGTGTTGTTATTTATACTTACAATATACGTCATTCACTTACACTTATAATGTACTATCAGAGAAGTTGATTCCTAAGCAGATGGCAGACCGAAGAAATTTAGAAGCGTTAGGAGCCCCCGCAGATTACAGACTTTTTTTTTGAAATCGGCTGATAGTTTGACCAAATTGGATGGCGTTTCAGTACAGTATTATCGGTCGATACATACGGCCTAGGCCAAATTTCACCAACGACTGTTAAAGTTAATACGCGAATTATAGTATCACGTTACCTCTTCAGTTTTTGACAATGATATTATATGTTACTAACGTAACTAGATTGGCAGTCTACGACAAAAACGCGTCACCACTTTGAAGATGCCTGCAGGCATATCTGCCATACATAATGACATAATAACATTATGAAGTGACATTGTCTTTTGGGCTATCAAGTGGTTACGCATTTTTTGCATCAGTTTGTAAGACATTGCCACTCTAGTATTTTAGAAACTCATTGGTTTTTGACGTGATAACGTCTTATAATTCGATATGGGCTGCGCGCCCGAAAAACATGACAGTTCATGCGGCGTTACCTCGCTGACAGCTCTGAGGCGTTCCATTTACACTTTCAAGTCTCTCAACAACCGTAAGGCCCTCCTGGGCCGCACTCTTTGTTTCGATTTTATTACGTATTTAGATGATTTAGAGAATACTTTTGTATGAAGAAATTTGGTTAGTTATGACCTTTGATACATTGACCACACTCTGAATGAAAAATAAATAAACAATCTGTGAGCTATTAGTATTATTTGGGCTATTCAAAATTGTGCTCTATTTCCTATGTGTCAAGGTATGACTTTAGCTTTGTATGAAATTAATGACTTGTGCTTAATATGAAACTGAAAGTACGAAAGTTTCATGAAATGGACACCGATGTACAAATCATGGCATCATTTTTCGACTCAGTTACTCTTCTATAGTATTAATAATTCGTAGCACAATATGCATTTGCACTTAAATATTATGCACAATTAAATGAAATCATTTATTTGAAACAAGATAACGCCTGTTGCTCCAAAATTCATTGATCGCGCGGTAACGTAAAAATTTTTCGGGTAGAGAAGTATCCTATGTCCTTTCTCGAGACAGTTCAGTGGTTTGGGCGTGAATATGTAGAGGTAGACAGAAATACTTTCGCATTTATAATAATGTTAGTATGTATTTATTTCAATATTATTATATTCACAGTGGTTAATAGCCTAGTTATTGGAATGTACCCATGTTTTACACTTACAATTTATTATGGAGTGTAGATAGAAGAGAACTATCTTGTATGGGGGATATTTGTAAAAGTGTCCAGCTGTACGCAGTAAATAACAGTTGAAAGTGGCGCTAGCTGCAGCAAAGGGTATGGAATGAATGTAATAATAATAATAATAATAAAACTCTTTATTGCACACCAAAATAAAAATACAATATGAATGATAAATTAATAAGTATTACTACATAATGATGCACAAAAGGCGAACTTATTGCTACTAAGCAATCTCTACCAGTCAACCTTTTGTAGAGAAGATTTAAAATAAGGATAAAGAAAATCGTGTAGGTGCACAAACTAATCTTAGTGTATATATTACTAGACTTAACTATAACTAGAACTAGGACAATATAATATAGTAGTAATAATAAACGGCAGTCAACTATGTTGATGGTCATAAAGCAACGATATACAAGAAATGAACTAGGGCATATTGAGGAAATATAATCTAAGTTTACGTTTAAAAATATTTATTGAACCGGCTCGTCGTATATCTAGAGGCAAAGAGTTCCAGAGAGTAGCAGCACGCACAGCAAAATATTTGGAATATAAGGAAGTAGAGTGCAGAGGGATTTCCAGAGTGAGATTGCTTGAAGAGCGCAATGTTAGTTGGTGAGTGTCATGTAAAAATTTAAAACGGTTTTTAAGGTAAGAAGGAGAGGATGGAACAAACAGGATGCTGTACAAAAGGGAGAGGACGTGACAATCTCGACGCAGGCGGATAGGAAGCCAGCGAAGATTCCTTCGAAATTCTGTGACATGATCAAATTTTCGCAGGCCATAGACAAATCTGATGCAAACATTCTGCAGTCTCTCAAGTTTATCTAAAAGTTCTTCCGTAATATCGATGAGACAGATGTCTGCATAATCAAGAATTGGCATAAGCAATGCATGAACCAATGCAATTTTAGTTTTTATCGGAAGAAAATTACCAAACAGCCGAAGAGATGCACTCGCCCGAAATAGCTTGCTACTGACTGCATTTATGTGTGGTTTCCAAGAAAGCTGGTTGTCAAAAATTACACCCAGGTTTTTTACTGTATCCACAAACGGGATTATGGAGCCATTGAGTGTGAGAGATGGGAGTGCCTGAATCTCTACTTTAGACAGAAGTTTAGCACTTCCAATAATGATGGCTTGACTTTTGTTGGGATTAACAGAGATACCAAAGGACTTGCACCATTCCTTTAAAAGGTTCAAATCATCATTGATGCGTTTTATCGCCTCCTTGAGATGGTCAATATCGGAATTAGTATAGATTTGCATATCATCGGCATATAAATGGTAAAGAGACGACAAGCGACTGCTAATGGTATTGATGAACAGAGCGAAGAGCAAAGGTGATAGCACACCACCTTGTGGAACCCCCGCTAAGAGGTCATGCCATATGGAGTAGTCGTTATCACCACGAATACGCTGTCTTCGGCCTCTAAGGTAGCTTTCAAACCATCTTATGACGCTAGGAGCGGCATTAATTGATTTTAATGAGGCGAGCAATACGTCAAAGTCAACCGTTCCAAAGGCATTGGTGAAATCTAAAAGAGCAAGAATAGTAAGACGACGATTATCCATATTTGAGCGAATATCTTCCAGAATATTCAATAATGCCGTGGTTGTGCTGTGTCCTGAACGAAAGCCTGATTGAAAGGGATCAAGGATATTATGTCTATTGAGAAAATGATTAAGCTGCAGATAGATTAGGCGCTCAAATACTTTTGAAAGGAATGGTAGGATGGATATGGGGCGGAAATCGGAAAAAAGGGAAGGGTTTGATTTTTTCGGGAGGAGTATAATGTCAGCATCTTTCCACGCAGTAGGAAAATTACCCGTTCGGATAGAATTGTTAAGAATCCAGGTGATAGGAAGGGACAGAATATCTGCTATGGGGGAAATCATTTTACGGCTAATATTGTCACAACCAGCAGCATCAGAGTCAATGGACATAATAGCTCGCTTAGTATCTTCAACCGAGACTTCAGCAAATTCGAACACAGGCACGTCCTGAACTGGCGTGGAAGACAATAAAGAGAGCGTGTGATTTTTTGTTGCAGCATCAAAGAGAGTGGGTGACGAGAAATGACTTATGGCGGCGTTAAGGTCAATGGTGTTAGCTGGAGAGCTGACGCTACTCTTGCCAATCCCCTGCGACCTTAAGAACCGCCATACACGTGCAGGGTCCTTTTCCTCTAAGACGGCCTTGTGGTAATAACGCCTCCGTGAGTCTCTGCATGCCTTATTGCAACGGTTACGTGAGGCGCGATAAGCTTCTTTGTTTACGTCACTCGGATCAAGTCTGTATTTAAGTCTCGCCTTATTTCTTTTTAATTGCAAAAGCTTAATTTCATCAGTGAGCCAAGGAGCTGGACGATGACGAATGCGAATAGGATGGATCGGAGCATGCGCGTCATATAATTTAATTATCGCTGTGTTTAATAGGGTAACTTGCTCATCAACAGATTGCGCTGATTGAATTGTGGACCAATCAATGCGTTGAGCATCATCACGCAGTTTAGGCAGGTCGATTTTTGCAAAATTGCGTTGCATGACGATTTTTGCTTTACGCTTAGGTGGGCAAATGGATAGAGAGACATACACCAAGTCATGATATGAAAATTCAGGAGCACTACTGCACTGTCCATATTTCTCAACTTGGCAAGATGACGATAGCAAAATTAAGTCAAGCAACGAGGGTTCGCAGTTGGGAAAAAAGTGTGTAGCAGACAGCGGTAAAATTTGCAAATTAGCAGCAGTTGAAATGGACCTAAGCCGTGCGGAGCGCCAATCATCCTTTATTAGGCACGTGTTGAAATCACCCATTATTAGGACCTTATCGTAAATAGGTATAAGTTTATCTGTAATATTTTCAAAGTCAGCAAAATAATTGATGTGAAGAGAGGGGTTGTAAAACACGCCAAGAAGGATTTTTGAATGACCGACAGTGACTTCGGCGAATAGGTACTCAGCGCCGCTATCAAGTGATGAAGATGTTAGTATAACACTAAATTGTAAGTTTGACTGAAGATAGATGGCAACACCGCCACCACTTCTGCATGAACGATCATGACGGATTAAGGTGTATCCTGGCAAAGAGTACGTCTCCGAATTATGACATGGCCTAAACCATGTTTCTGATACTAATATCGCCTGAATATTTTGGTTAACGAAAGAAGAGATAAGTTCATTATAGTGTCCTGGAATGCTTTGAGCATTAATGTGAGTCACATTAAATTTTTTCGAGAGGTTTGAAAAAGTCGAGGATAGTGTTTCGTTAAGAGAGGAAATACTATGAAAGCTGCCCATGCTTGTTTGGGACTCTGCCGTGCTCAGGGCTGATACAAAACTATCATTAAGTTCATCATCAGTTTCTGCCATTGTAATAGAACAAGCACTAAGTAAGTTAAATACTAAGACTACTTAAAAACTAAACAAAAAAAAAATAATAATAATAATAACTAAAGTATAATATAAGCGATGATAACCTACACATTACCACCACCGACGACATAATATTTTAGGATATTAATTAATAAATTAATATAATCAAAGCTAAAATATGGAGCAATAGATAAAATTAACACCACAGCTCAAGGCCATGCATAAAATGCTTATACTATAAAATATTTCTAGGAGAAGACTATACAATGTAATAATGGAAAAAAATACACTAATAGTATCGACACAGAAAACTTACCGTGCTGTGGCCAATGCCACTTAAGTAGACAAAAGAAAAAAAAAAACGAGGTGTCAGTGTCATAAGACTCCGATGGTCACTGTCAAGTATGAAGTAATGTGAAATGTCTATAAATGTCGGTACTATTTGCATAAAAACAATGAAAAATATAAATAATATTGCGGAGTACATAAATAACGAATTAACAAATACCTTACTAAACTAATATTACAAATCTTACGAATGTAAAACACGTCTGTATTTGGAATACAGGCAAAAATCTAAGTAATAAGAGGAACTAAAACATACAAGGTGTTTGAGTTACTTTTTCAGCTTCTTAGCTCTAGTGACATTCGATTTATCGAAAGGAAGATTTTTCGAAGTTGACTGCACGGCAACACCAGAGCTTGGGATCTTGTCGAGTTCAGTCATGCATTCTATTCGATGTCTGTTGCCTTCATTGTCAAGGATGTATATATATCCGTCATGAGTCCAAGTCTTAGTAATGCCAAAGCGCTTTCTGGATTCAGTGAATACATCATGTCGAGTCTTCGTTAAATATTCAGACTGTGTAATACCAGAACCTTTAAGCTTAGTTTTAGAGAACCAGACCTGATCCCTAACGGGCTTACTTGAAAATTTAATCAAAAGTGGCCTTGGTCTTTTGCCTGGTTGACCTAAGCGGTGACAATGCCTGATACAGGAGGAATCAAAATTTGGTACCTTAAGCTTGCTGCTGACGAGATCAACGGCTCTGGCACATAAATCCTCTGACTTTTCCTCTGGAACTCCATGAAAAAGTAACATCTTACGACGTCTATAGAGCTCTTGACGTTCCACTTCCCTTCCGAGGTACAGCACTTGCTGCTGAATGGTGCTTAATGCCGAGAATATAAATGTTCTAAATGTGTTGAACTCTTCTGGCAAAGCTGAGGATATTTTTGAAGATTCTGAGGCCTTCTGCAGTTGTGTTTGAAATGAATCTATTGTTTTGTAGAAGGTATCTGATAGTGAATTCAGTGTTTCCTTGACAGATTCCATAATTTGCAATGGAGTGAAGAAATTAATAAAGGAATATAGTGTCGGTAGTGTGGTAATTAATGAGGTTAGTAGATAGTCATATAAAATCAATTATTTATAATAAAAATCAAAATCAATAGGGAAGAGCTTGTAATATATGTGTTTACTGATTGACACCTACCCTCAAAAAAAAAAAAAATGTACAAAGTATTTAAAATTAAAGTTAGACGAATAGCCGAGTCACAGAATTATTGGGATAATCTTCTATACTTATTATAAAACAACGTCGCTTTTTTTCCTCATGTCCCTTTGTTCCCTTTAATCTTTAAAACTACGCAACGGATTTTGATGATTCTTTCAGTGTTAGATAGCCCATTTATCGAGGAAGGTTATAGGCTATATTTCATTACGCTAAGACTAATAGGAGCGAAGAAATAGAGGAAAATGTGGAAAAAACGGGGAAAATTATTTGAAAGGGCTACCTTGAACGCGCTAATCTCAGGAACTACTGGTCCGATTTGAAAAATTCTTTCAGTGTTAGATAGCCCATTTATTGAGAAGGCTATAGGCTATATTTAGCACGCTAAGACTAATAGTAGAATGTGGAAACAACGGGGGAAATTATTTGAAAGGGCTTATCGCGCGAACTACTGGAGCAATTTGTATGTTATTTGGCACAGATAAGAAGTAGACCATGTGAAGGATCATAGGCTATCAATTTTAATCATTTTTTCAGTGGCTATATATTTTATACCCGTGCGACGCCGGGGCGGGTCGCTAGTACCAATATATTTTGAAAAATATAACCTAAAATAGCTGAAATAAAAGCTGGTTTATGATTTAAAATTTACCCTGTTGCTACTGTAGCGCCAACCTAATTTAACGCATTTCACCGGACACTTTTTACAAACAGAGATAGTTCTCCACCATCTACACTCCATACTTACAATACATAATATTATTAATTATGCAGAATTTACAGTGTATTTATTTCTACACGTTCACTGTAATTAGGTTATGAATTAATTAATAACACTTTTGATGAAAGCGACATTCAAAATACCTACGCAATGTAAGTGCAACATTTACAGTAAATTGTTATATGAAATGTTCTGTTTTAAGTTTTACAATAATTATTACAGAAAGAGCAGTTTCGTAACGTATTTTATATACAAAATTATAGTGAAAAGAAATTTTATGAACGTAATTTAATATTTTACCAGGGAAATAATATCAATTTACATACAGTGAAACACTTTTTTAGCATGTACGCATCCCAAATAACCTCCTCGTTTTTTGGAAGTCGGTTATAAAGTGTTTGTTAGCTAATTGAAAGATAAGCTAAGACAGAGGTAGAGAAGATTGGCGCGGTTTAGGAAAGGAAGGAATGCCCTCTCTGTCTACCGTGCTGCCTACTCTGCTGTTTCGTTTTTACTTTTAATCCATCAAGCCCCATAAGAGCACCGGTGATCGCGACAACAATAGAGTACAATAGCATTTCCAAGAATCCGCGATTGAAGGATTAATATCATTTCATTTTTAAGCTATTGCATAGCTTTTATCGCGGGATTTGAGCGCGGCGAATAAAGAAATTCCATAACGAAAATAAACCTAACACATCGTCTAACGTCGTTTCAGTTCGGCAGACTTCGGCACGGTGTTGGGTTCGTGCGACTAGACGTATGCGTGTAGACTAGCTATTACTATGCAATAGCTTTACCGCGGTAGTCCCCGAGTACCACACGTATTATTTTTTTTTATTTAATTTAAAAACGCGTATTTTACTGTTTAATATTTTTTTACAAAACGACTTTTTTCCGGTAAAAAAAATCCAAATCAGTTTCCGCGAATTGGAAAGGGAATTATTTTTACGAGCTCGCCCTAAGCGCGCCCTAAACCTTTGATACGTGCACGTGATCAATTAGCGAAGGGCCGGATTGATTACAGGGTGGTGTTTATTTTTTAATTATTCAAAGGCATACAGGATGTTTTTCTAATCATTCCATAAAAACGAATGAGTCATTTTACGTGTTAAAATGAATGTCAAATAATTTGAAAATATCAATTTAAATTATTGTAAAAGTATTTCTTTTGATTGAACTTTTTATTTATTAATATTATATATTTTGATTGAGATCAAATGTTGGATTAATTTTCAATTTGTTTCGTCTCTCGATTGGATTTTGTTTTTAATCTCTTGTTGAATTTAAATTTGGTTTCATAGTAGTATTTAATTAAGAATAGGCGTGATAGTTTTTCCCTAAGTGTCGCCGCACATGAGCCACACGCGATAGCCACAAACGCCGTTTTAAGCTATATTGATTGGTCGTAAAGTGAATTGTTGTAGCGTGTGGCGAAAACCGGCGTCAAAAAATGTACGAAAACTACAGGAAATATGCCGATAGTGGCGTTTTGTGGTTGTGGCCGGTGGCCCGTGTGCGGGAGCCGTAAAGACGTGTACGGCTCCACGCGATCTATTTTGGCGCAACGTAGTTGCGGATGTCATCTAATCTTTAAACATGCAACATGTTCATTTCGCTAAAAGCCGTTTATCAACAGCTGCAACCGTACATCACCCATTTCACATGTTCAGTATTCAACTTGAAAAGTAGCTTCAATAAGGAAACCCTTAGCTTTAAAGCGGACACAATTTGTGCAAATTTTTCACCGATCCAACCCATTGTCCGCCTAACGTGACCGAGCGGTGTCACGTGACGTCAGGGGCCGTCCACAAACTACGCGGTCTCAGAGATGTCGCGTCATTTTTTTACGAACAGAACAATGTAAGTGTTATTGACATTTTCAGTGCATAAATGGCGTAAACAGAATTATTATCAGCTAATAAATTTTGGGAATTGGTAGTGCGTGAATTCTTTTTCAACTCTTTCAATACTAGATATTTAATACTCGCTTCCGCCCGTGACTTCGTCCGCGTGGAATAGTTACTTCGGCATATAATTATAATAGATTAGATTGAAAGAGATGTCTTAAGATTGTAAAGCTTATGATATCTTACCAAAGAAACAAAAAACAATATAACACGACCCTTTTGTCCCTTTGTCCCTTCCTAAGGAAGGTGGAATAAGAGGACCCGCGAAAGGGGCCGAAAAAAAACCCAAAGATGTGGGACAAAAATCACGTTACTTATGGACGGCCCCTCGTGACGCGTGACAGAGTGGCGTCACGTCGCGTCGCCACGTGTGACATAAAATAGCTGTCGGGTTGCTGCACTTGCATCGTTAAATCCAGCTTTATAATATCTAAAGAACCTTTACATTGTTAAATTCTCGATAAAAATTTCCGTAAAAAAGAATTTTTCAGGAGCTACAATTTTAAAAGATGAAAAGAATGTTAATACTTCGAATTGTTATGAAACTATTTTTTTACTTGTTGTCTACGGAAGAGTGACCGAGGCAAAAAAGTGTATCAGATACACATCTACATTTGCTTTTCGTGGATTTTTCATTAGTTAAATGACAATTATTATTACAAGCGAATTTTCTGTCACTATATCAATTATCAAGTGACAGAAATTACGCTTAAATTATAAATGCGGCAGTCTCAGGTCCAAAAGTAATATTTACCGTATAGTTTGTTTTATCTATTCTCGCTGCCAAAATTATCAAATGCAAGTCATAGTACCCAGCTCCTACTATATTTGAGTAGTGAAAACAGATGACATTTTGCCACTTCAACAAATTTTCACCCCCTGGGGTGAAAAACATTCCTGGCTTTGTCACGTGCAATTTACAAGTACCGAATAAGTACCAACGCACCGACATACATACATATACCCTTATTAATTTTATGTGTATGTAAATTTTACATTCAAATAAACTTCGTTTGTATAAATTATGGTTTTTTAGGGTCAAACCCAAAGGGTAAAAACGGGACTCACTCCGACTTCGATGTCTGTCTGTCTCAAGAACCGTAATAGCTAGACCTACGAATAATAAAACCTAAGGAAACGTAGCTCCCATACTAATACATTTTTAAATTTGAACTGTCATGTAACGTCAGCCTTTGTACCGCTCGAGGTCACCTAAATATTGCAAATGTATGAAAAGTGAACCTAAGGTACACTTTTTTGACAAGTATTTTGGAGCATGTTTTTTGACGGAATTATTCTTCCTTAGTTTTAATTATTCGTAGAGCTAGACAGTTAAATTCTCGCAGATTATGTGTTTTTGTGGCCGTTAAAACAATAAATACTGAAAACAAAAAAATTACAAAGTTTTGCCAGTTTTTGCTCTATAATGGCAGGTAGCCCTTTCAGGCGCGAGTTTAACGCGCTCTTGGCTGATTTTTAAGGTAAATCTACAAAAATACAAATGCAATTTCTTTAATATATTATATCTAAGATTCTCGAAGGCCTCTGTGGCTAAATTGGTTGAGTGTGTGGCAGGCGGCAGCTCAAGCCGGGGGTCGCGGGTTCGAATCCCGCCGACGCGACGGAACAAAATGTTTTCAATGTTCTCGGGTCTCTGGAATATGTGAATCTTCTTCTCTTAATATATATAATTCTTCTGTGAGTGTGTATGTCACTGAACTTCCCTCAAACGACTGGACCGATTTTGATGAAATTTTTTGTGTGTGTTCAAGGGGATCTGGGAATGGTTTAAATTCACAATTTTGTCCGCTGGACAATGTTTTTTTAATTAATTTTTAATTTATTAGTAGTTGTTGATTTTGGAACGTTTTACATTGGATCCGACAGACGGCGCTACCATCGCTGTGTCAAATTTTAAATAATATTCGAATTCGAATTTTAATTTTAGTCTGTCCCGACAGTTAGCGCTGCGATCAAATTAAAAAAAAAATACTTTATATACTTAATATGGCAAAGAAACGTTTGCCGGGACAGCTAGTCTTATATTATATAAAAATGGATTTTCAAATGTGTAAGTCGCGCTAAAACTCGAAAACGGCTGAACGGATTAGGCAGATTTTAGTCTTAAAATATTCGTAGAAGTCCAGGGAAGGTTTTAAAGTGACATGTGACACGAAGTTCACCGGGACAGCTAGTATATATATATAAATATGGATTTTCAAATGTGTTAGTTGCGCTAAAACTCGAAAACGGCTGAACGGATTGGGCTGATTTTAGTCTTAAAATATTCGTAGAAGTCCAGGGAAGGTTTTAAAGTGAACTATGACACGAAGTTCACCGGGACAGCTAGTCTTCTTATATATAAAAATGGATTTTCAAATATGTTAGTCGCGCTAAAACTCGAAAACGGATGAACCGATTGGGCTGATTTTAGTCTTAAAATATTCGTAGAAGTCCAGGGAAGGTTTTAAAGTGACACGAAGTTCACTGGGACAGCTAGTGATATAATGAAAATCTAAATTAAATTATGTACATATAGTATAAAAGTGGTAAATATATTTCCGTTGTCTGGTACCCGTAACACAATTCCTTCAGGCACTTAGCACAGAGCCAGACCGACGTGGTGTGAAGCGTCCATAGTTAATATTATTATTATTATTTTATTCAAGATGTCTCTACATTAATAATTTAGTACTAGATCATGCCCCTAACTTCGTTACTCTGAAATTAGTTTATCGCGCGGTAACCGTACATTTTACGGACTCAACGTATATTATACTAAAGCAGTTGAGTAGCATAAACGTTAAGAGGTAACATACATACACTCTTTCACATTCATAACATTTAGTACGACTTAAAAGGTAAAAAAAAAAAAAAAACTCTTTGTCAATGGGGTAAAAGTGGCCCCCACTTAACACGTTTGACCAGTAATGTGGGTACATCTGACAGATAGGCTACATTCCCCCGTCAAACTGTTCACATCTAAATCCGTCGGCCTATGTCGATTGATCGGGGCGTAGTTAGAAAAATATAGCAGCGATTTGTTGTGAGCTGGCGCAAAGTATAAGATGACGCGTTTGCGAATATTGATAAACTAATAAGTAATAAGAGCTGGTGACTGAAATACATATTTTTGCATCTTCTTCTATCTATACATATTATAAAACAAAGTCACTTTTTTCCCTCATGTCCCTTTGTTCCCTTTAATCTTTAAAACTACGCAACAGATTTTGATGGTTCTTTCAGTGTTAGATAGGCCATTTATCGAGGATGATCATAGGCTATATTTTATCACGAGCCTTTAAGACTAATAGGAGCAAAGAAATAGAGGAAAATGTGGAAAAAACGGGGAAAATTATTTGAAAGGGTTAACTTGAACGCGCTAATCTCAGGAACTACTGGTCCGATTTGAAAAATTCTTTCAGTGTTAGATAGCCCATTTATTGCGCAAGGTTTTAGTATAGGCTACGATATTTTATCACGCTAAGACTAATAGGAGAATGTGGAAAAAACGGGGGAAATTATTTGAAAGGGCTTATCTCGCGAACTACTGGAGCAATTTTTATGTTATTTAGCACAGATAAGAAGTAGACCAAATGAATGATCATGGGCTATCAATTTTAATAATTTTTTCAGTGGCTTTATATTTTATACCCGTGCGACGCCGGGGCGGGTCGCTAGTTTATAATATTTCTTGATGACAAGAATCGTTTATTTTTCCCCATTTAAGGTGAGGTGAATAGATAATAGACAGACAAACACGCTTTCCCATTTGCAGACGTAAGACAGATTAGATTAATTTTTTAAATATTTGACGCCCGCAACTCCGTTTCGCCAAAATTTGTTTATTGCGGACCGTACATACTTTCCGGAACAAAAAGTATCCTAATAATATTATGTCTTTTGCTTTTGCCGGGACTCAAAATATTCTGGTCTAGTACAGACAGAATTTGGTAAGGCATGTCTAAATCGGTACAGCAGTATTGGCGTGAAGAGGTAATAGACAGACGTTAACATACCAATACATTAGTAAGTAAGTTTGCAATTGAGAATATATTTTATGGTAAGGTGGGGTAAGACAATCACACGGGGAAGACTATCACAGTACTTATCATTTTCACCTTTTCTACGTAAAGTAGCGACATCCGTGTTTTGAGACGAGAACTTTACTCAATAGATGAATCCTTATCTCTTTCTTTACTTTTATTTCGCTATCGCTTATGACTTAATCAAATGACGTTTTTACCAATCTCAGAAGGTCTAAGGGTGTATTTTATTTGATTACTTGTCACATGGCTGTATTATGGCCGTGTCCAAACATTGGCTGTAAGGGCTTACCCTTACTCCCAAACCCTTTGCCAGATTAATGACTTCACCTGAAGATTTTGGAATAACCCGAGAAATGTAAAAAGTATTTTCGGTATAATGTAAGGTGGCTTGGGTGAATAAAAAGTCAAAATGGATTAAGTTGGCAGGAGCGGTCGTTGACCTTACTAGTCTAGAGTATCAATACCAATAGTGGTAGAGTCTCTGTTGTTTTAATAAGAAATACGACAAGTTTTTCGACAGGGGATCAATGACCGCTACTGCCAGAATACACCATTACGAGTATAGTTTTAGGAATTTGTAAAGCTTTTTAACTTGCGTCAATTGAAATTAGCCTGTTTCACCACTTCCTGATAAGTTTCGAAAAGGCTATCCACAACTTATATCTAACAGATTCTCCATACTTCATCTGTCAAAATAAGTTGTGGATAGCCTATCTGGTTCTTATCAGGAAGTGGTGAAACAGCGACTTCGTCGGAGGTATAGGAGACCGCCGGCGCGGCGCAGCGTAGGAAAATTGTAAATGTGTGTTTGATTTTTAATAACATTTGTTGTGGTATATCAATACCAAACTTTAAGAGACATAAAATGTGGTTGTTTAGTAATTATTTCAAAGCAAAATTTGTATCCAATTTAGCTTCTATTTAAGTAATAATTTATTCACAAAACCACGGCCATCCCTAATAAAATATTCACAAAACCAGTGATAGATAAACCTTAGAATTTGACCGCTTTGATTCTAAAATACGATTACAAAGCCAAAGTCGAAACATAATATGAATAGGATTAAAGTAAATATAGAAATAGATAAATAAACTAATGTGTCTATTTTTAGATATTGTGTGCCCGAAAAGGATGTCTCAATCGAGTATCGGGCTGTTATTAATCCATACATAATATTATACATTGTGAAAGTGTGTCTGTCTGTCTATCTATCTGTTACTTCCTCACGCCTAAACCACTGAACCGATTTTGCTGAAATTTGGTATTGAGGTACTTTGAGTCCCGGGAAAGGACATATTATGACACTTTTTATCCCGAAGAAATGTAGGTACGGTTCCCGCGCGATAAACGAATTTTGGCGCAACGGAGTTCCGGGCGTCATCTCGCTTAACATAATTTATCTGTCTGTCTGTTCGTAGCATCATAGCATTCAAACGAGAGGATCGATTTTGACAACGTTTATCTTTTTTGAAAACTGACATGATTGAGATTGTTCTTTGCAATATTTCATTATCATCAGCTTGCGCAGTACTGGAAAATTTTCGTTTATTCATTTCGTGAAAGGTTGTGAGCAACCTCCATTGATTTTATCGGATCAATATTTTGCATTCTGAGTCTTTGCTCTTGTGCTTAAATGTAGCTTCGACCATAAGTCGTAATTCATTTGTTTCATACTAGTAATATTATTATCTACATTATCAGACTAAGGGCCAGTTTCACCACTACCTGATAAGAGCCGAATAGGCTATCCACCACACTTGATAGAGAAAGTATGGATAATATATAAAAAAAGTTATGAATAGCCTATTCGCCACTTTGTCAGAAAGTGGTGAAACAGGGCCTTATTATTTACTTTGGGGCCTACATTAGGCACAGCCTGTCTTGCAGCAGGTACCCATTAAAGATCTAAAGCCGAGAAACCCCTAGAATTTGCAATCTAAACTTAAGACTTGAAATTTCTAAACTACCATTTATAAGGCAAAATAAATATTCTAGTGCATCTAAAGTTGCCGCTGAGTAATGTCGCCCAATCGATAACCCCGGCTCGTCTAATGCATTCCGACTATAGAGTTTAGAATCGACGATCATAGGTTCTTGGTCCTCGGACATATTGATCACGGGAACAGACAAGTTTTTTGGAGTCTATCCGTTGGTAAGCTCTCCAACATAATGTGTCTCCATCTTTTTAGTTCTCGAAAATGTTAACACCAAACCCCGCCAAGAAGCATGTCCAAGCCTTTCCAGCTTGCGTTCCACCAATCATCACAAACTTAACACTGTGTACCAACTCAACTAAATTTAACTTTACACAATCTTTCAAATCTGATTGGCTAAAGTGAACAGGTTTGCCAACATATCAACGTAAAGATCATAATCAAATTCGCAACTATAAACAGGCTTGACAATATGGCTAAAGTAATAAAAGAAAGTCAAATTAGTAACTGTGTACAAACTCGCCAATCACGATCAAGCTAATAAGAAAGTTAGCACTGTCTACCAACATAACTTAACAAATAACAAAATATCAAATCAGTAACTGTATTCAAGTTAAAAATCAAAATAAAAGGATGTTAATATCATAACACCTACTGTGTGTAAGTTTCGCCAACATGGCGAAACTATTGAAAGAAAGTTTACATTTAAATCTGTATGGCGCTTCTCGACATAAAAGCGCCCTCTATTAGCAAGGATTGCAGTTAATGTTTAGTGAATATTTGCACGTGTGCAAACTCCTGCCAGCAGATGGCGCTACACGTCTCGATCCGACACGGTCATCATGACATTCACACGTCCGCGTGTAACCGATCTGTAACAAGACAAAAACATAGACAGTAATCTGTCAACTATCAACGTAAAGATCATAATCAAATTCGCAACTATAAACAGGTTTGACAATATGGCTAAAATAGTAAAAGAAAGTCAAATTAGTAACTGTGTACAAACTCGCCAATCACGATCATGCTAATAAGAAAGTTAGCACTGTCTACCAACATAACAAATAACAAATCAAATCAGTAACTGTATTCAAGTTAAAAATCAAAATAAAAGGATGTGAATATCATACAAACAAACAAATATACTTTATTGTGCACATATTCATATCATTACAAAATACACAGGTACAAAGAAAATAAACTGCACACAAAGGCGGCCTTATAACTTTAAAGCAATATCTTCCAGGCAACCTTTACACGTCTTTGAGATGAAGAACTTAGGAAAATGGAGATGTGCAAAAGTATATTACATTTTTGACAACAATGAACTAAAACATATAATAATAATATATAATAAATATTAAATATAGTATAGTACATACATATTACATAATATACAATGAGTACTATATATATATATATATATATATATATATATATATATATATATATATATATATATATATATATATATATAGTACTCATTGTATATTATGTAATATGTATGTACTATACTATTATAAGTATATATAAATATAATATATAAGTATATAAAATATTATATACAAAATAAGTGGTCATAAAAAAGGATTATATAAATGAAATTAATAATTATTGTTGACTGATGAATTAAAATAGTGATTAAAAAGTAACGACTTAAAATGATTTAACGTTTTCGCCTGCCTGATTTAATAAATATTAAATATAGTATAGTACATACATATTACATAATATACAATGAGTACTATATATATATATATATATATATATATATATATATAATACAATATATAATAATAATATATATATATATATATATATATATATATATATATATATATATATATATATATATATATATATATATATATATATATATAGTACTCATTGTATATTATGTAATATGTATGTACTATACTATTATAAGTATATATAAATATAATATATAAGTATATAAAATATTATATACAAAATAAGTGGTCATAAAAAAGGATTATATAAATGAAATTAATAATTATTGTTGACTGATGAATTAAAATAGTGATTAAAAAGTAACGACTTAAAATGATTTAACGTTTTCGCCTGCCTGATATAATTAGGTAAGGAGTTCCAAAGTACAATGGACTTGACAGTAAAGGAGGAGTGAAAATATTTTGTTTGATGGGTGGGAATATTTGTTCGGTCGAACATAAGAGATTAATCAAAAACTGTACTTTTTATACAAATACAATATATTCAAGCTTTACAATATTAAATTTTGAACTATGAGCGTCCACGGCGGTTGTAGGTATAGGAGTGGGGCTCGCGGCGGATCTCGTACCGCGCCGCGAATATTGACCGTGCGTGTGAGTGGGACGGAAGAGCGCCAACGGCCGCGCTCGACGATTGTAGGTGTTCGCGCGCGAACAATATTGAGGAGGAGTTTGGAATGGGAGCGGAGATCTTGCCTATCATAATTGTGGAACATATAATTATTTTTTAAATAACTAGGGTAATGGGAATCGAATAAAATATTGTATAGTAAGGAGAGTATGCGAAAATCACGGCGATAACGTATTGGGAGCCACTTAAGCTTGAGACGGTATTCAGTGATATGGTCATATTAGTGTATAGGTATTAGTGATATATGTAAATATATATGTATATGCAGATGTATATATATATATATATATTTTTTTTGAGTTTACTCCTTAAGAATCTATTTTCATATAAGGGAGAAGACCTAATGGCAGACACTTTAAGGAAACATGAAACATTCGAATGTTATAAAATATATAATTTATGACAATAAAGGATTAATAACTTCTTCCATGTCTTCAGTAACTCTTACAAAATAAAACTATTATAATTATTCTCTGACAAATCAATAAAAAAATATATTATTGGTCTTTTTGTAAACTTAGTCATAAGTACTAATAGATGACATCACAATAAGCGAACAACACTAATAGTAGACACCAATATGAACTAATAGTTGACATAGAACATTAAATTACATTTTACATTTTTCATATTAATAGGCCTTTATTTGCCGTTTTTCAAAAGATTTCATTTACTTCATCATAGTAACTACATCCATCAGAAATATTATCCACGTTGTCTCCAGATTCTATTCATTCTTCCTCCATGCTGAAACTATCTTTCCTTTTATTTTTATTTTTCATATTTTTTTCCCAGCAAATTTATTTTTAGTCTTAAGTCTCCATGCTTCTTTTGCCTCTTCTTTTTTCTTCTTTTTGTTCTCAGTTCTCCTTTTTCTTCTTTTTACTGCTACAAAACTAAATCATCGATTATTAGATTAGTGCAAGGTCTAATATTAGACACCATGTCCATTTTTAGGTACAGTAGTTCTAAGTTCTTAGTTTGTTAATAGAATTATATTTTTAGAGAATAGTGATGATATTTGCAGTAGAATAAAGTACAAAATAACTTTAGTATGTATTGAAAAACTAAAAGATGAGATCCATGTCATCTATTAGGTTTTTTTACATTTTCAAGAACTAATAGTAGACACCCTTTATATTGTTAGGGAAAATGGATAAAAGATCATAAATAAACATTAATTAGTGTAAACAACATGACCATTAATCCAATGAAGTCAATAGAAATTACAAAAAATCTAATAAATGTATTCAAAACTTACGTGCAAAATTTCGCCTTCCTTAACCTATTTGCTAAGAAATTGCCGGGTGCGTGTTGACGCGGTCACATCATTTACGAAAACTGATCCCATTTTAAAATTTTGTTCCCGAAGGCATCCCTAATATATTTTTTCACATCAACAGATAGCATAAGAAGCTTATAAAATTTACAGTGTTGAGAAATAATTAAAATAATTCTTATTTTTATGGCATTTTTGTCGTAAGTGTCTTCTATTAGTTCAGTGTCTACCATTAGCGCCTTTCCCTTATAAGGCGCCCGGTATGAGAAAAATCCGAGGGGTAAAACCTGCCAAATGTAACGAAAAAATGTGTCACGTTTTTGGAATCATCGGACATCGGAATATTATATTATATTATTATATGTATAATTATATTATTATATAATTATATTATTAAATAATTATGTTTATATAATTATATATATGCATAATATTTTTTTTTCTTTTTCTTTTTTTTCTTTTTTCTTTCTTTTTTTTTGTTATAAATATTAATAATTTATATTGTTATTGTGAAGTTTACATGAATAATTTTGGAATGCTTTTGAATGTTAATAAAAAGGTGAAAAATCAAAATTATTGAATTTTTCCACCGAATGTCTCTTCTAAACCTAAAAAGAATAATAAAAATTTCTAGATTTCTTGTTTAGAAATAATAAGCGTTTTTATGTTAACATTAAAATGGTGACTATTAACAAATTAAGAAAAGCATAATAATTAAACAAATTGTGATAATTTATTTTTGTTAACGGATTATTGTTTATTGATATGTTTACTTAGTACCCAATTTTTTTTATTCCTTAATATTTATATTTAATCACTTAAAATATTTTTTTAGTTCACGTAGCAGATTTCGGCAAATCACACAAAACCTGAACTACGCGGTTTCACCGTTACTTTCGCCGCTCAATTAAAGCTATAAGGATAATTGGCAAGGTTCCAGGATCTAGGATTTTTTTAGGAAATTTCCTGCTCTTTAAGGATCTATTTTCAAATTTTGATTATCTCAAATAGTTTTTGAAATATTAAAAAAAAAACCAAACCCATATTTTTATGTTTACTTAATTGTTTATAACTTTTGCATTTTTTTTCAGCCCGTCTTGGTATTTTGATAGAATGTTCTAGATGGTATTCCAAATCGAATGAGACCAAAATCATAACTTTCGGTGCATGCGATCAGGTTTCGAGGAAAATGGCACTTGTTTACTAGTGTATAAATACCCGAGGTGTATGTGTCGCAGTCATCTGGTTTAATCTGCGATTCGATCGAATGCCTAGCGAAGGTTGTCGAACGGCGTCAGGCTGCTCAGGCACATAACAATGTCACACAATGGCCGGTTGCGTTAATATTAAAGACAACAACACCTGTACGCCGAGTGAATAGGGTAAGAAACTTACCGTCACCTTAATACTACAACACCAGTCGCCACCTCTACAACACCTAAGTTCTATATCCTTATTCAGCTAAGCTAATTTCTCTACCTATTTTCAAGTTGACATTAATGGAAAATCAGCTATTTCGGTCTCTCTGTATCCTGAATAGTCTGAAAGGTGGCTGTTGCTTTGATATAACTGAATACAACACATCGACATACTGTATAGAACATTTGACAGCTAAAATATGGCTCCAGATACTGACATACGTAGCCAAGATAACATTTAAATAAAGGCTCCATTCCACCGCGGCGCACGTTGTGCACGGCCACGCACACGCGTGGACGTACGTGGGTTTATTTCTTTGACTTAACACAATGGGCATTGTCCAAAAAAAAACACATGTACTTTTTATATTTTTTTTTCGTTAAAATATGGTATTTTAAGAATATAAATTAAATAATTTTGAAATTCATTGGCTACTTTTTTCTCAATAAATTTTTAAAGTTTCGCTGTGACGTCATCATCGGCGGCCAATTGACCTCTGCAGTATGTTTTTTTTCCTTTCAATCTTATTTATAATGGCTGGTTCGTCAAATATAAGTTCTCATTATATGAAAGCTGATACGAGAAGCTTACCAAAAGTTCGAAACGTAATGTTGGTCGAATTTATTGCTAATTTAACGCCACTGAAGGTCAAACTAAGGTTAAACATATTTGTTCAAAAATATAAGTAACTAATGGGTATTTTTTTCGTTTATATACAGAAAAACGATCACTGACCTTATTCCTCGAAATGTTTTTGTAATGAGCAAAATTAAAAAAAAATGGACAATCCCCATTCGTGCGTAGCGTGTCCGTGGGTTGCAGTGGACACAGTCACATATATTTTCTTACAAAGCGAAGCTTCACGCATGTGCGTAGCCTCTCCGTGCGCCGCGGTGGAATGGAGCCCTAAGGCACAGAATTTCATACAATTTTGACATCCATACTAATATTATAAATGCAAAAGTGTATCCGTCTGACGTCTGCTACCTCTTCTTGCCCAAACCGCTGAACCGATTTTGCTGAAATTTGGTATGGTGATTGAATAGAGTAAGTGGATTGAAACAATGTACGGTTCCCGCACGATAAACGAATTTTGGCGCAACGGAGTTGCGGGTGTTTACGATGTTATAAATGTACAGAGATATAGGCACATTGTATATCTCAGAGACCAAATTCTATTCAAATATATTTTCATCTGTTTGTAATTTAACCCTAACATACAAGGTTATTACTTCAAAGGGTTTATTAAAACAAAAAATATGTAATTTACGCTACAAGTAACGAAAAATTCTACATCTGTCAAAATACGAGCAGACAGTAAAATATGAGGTTTTATTACAATATATTTTAAAAGAGCTAAAAAAAAAAGAAAAAAATAGATAAAACGGTACGAGATAAGCAAATTCAAAAGCTTTATTACAAGAACAAATAATGTATAATTTTAAACGTATTAGGGACTGAATTGTCCTGTCTGCGTGGCCACGAATCAGCTGGGGTTGCGACTGATGCGGTAGCGATCCGTATGTTTCATTGATGCAAAATCTAAAAAAAAGCGATTGTGATTCAGGAGTGATGGCAAATGTGAAATCGAAATTGATTACATTTTCCCCACGTGGTAGACAGAGAGATAAGAGATATTGCTCCTTCTCCTACGCCGCGCGAGCGGTCTTTTCACCTTCCGCCTTACACATATTTTACCCATCGCAAAAAAGTGTACAATAAAAAATAAAAAAACTAGGCCTTTGCATCCGTTGTGGATGATTTATACAGATTTTCAGAGCGAAGTAACCACTCCTCAAATACTGTAATGCCTGGGACAAGATTTTTAAATGACCGTATGGTTGCCCAAGCACATACGGCATTCTCGCAACATAGTCGGCCTGGCCCAGAGGAAAGAACTAGTCAATACTAGTCAATAGAGGAAAGAACTAGTTATTATTATTGTTTCAGTTGCTAAACTAATTTGATAATTTTATTAATTTTATTATGTACTTTAGCTTAATTAATATTATGATTATCTTGTATCTTTGCCAGTGTTGTGTCACCTATAAAAGTACATGTATCAGGATAGTGTAATTTTTATAATTTGTAGCAGTGATTGTTTAATACATGTACCGCAGGTGTCCTTTTTAAATAAATAAATAAATACGTCTGGGACCAACTATGTGCGGGTTTCCTCACGATATTTTCCTTCACCGAACGAGCGTCCTTATTATGTACTTGAGATCAGAAAATGTATCATTGGTACACGCCTCCACCCGGGATCGAAGCTACACCCTCTAGGAGTGCGAACCAAAGGTCTACCCATTAGGCCACGGACGCTCTTGCAAAATGCACAATGCATCTTTAGAAATTTCATCTTATGCTTCACGTGATTGTCACATGCATGATTTTATCCCTGATCTTCAAAAACACACTATATTTTATATAATATGATAACGAATGAGCTAAGTAACTTATGCTTCACGACCGGAACATACCAATGTCTCCATTTACGCATGTCTGCATTGAATCGCAGCTGCAGGCATTTTGTGGCCGCACCCTAATGTAAAAACAGTGGATTTGAAGAAAGTACTCCATCTGGCTCCGGGTGGAATGTACAGCAATACGTCACAGTAGGGACGTCGATTTGGTGCTAGCCGATAAATTTAAGTGATGTCCGCATTATTTATCGATATAATTTCTATACTTTTTATGATTCAAGCGACAAGAGGGAAAAAACTATATACATAAAAATAAAAATATGAATCCGTGCATCGGTTCGTCATTTTCATTATATTTCAGAAGTTTTTTGAAATGCGCGATCCAGGACTCTGCACCTTTTAGGCTACAAAGTTATTTCGAGAATGTAAAAATAGATGTTGGCTTTTAGACCCATTAAATAGGCACACAAAGTTTCAGAACAATCAGTCCACCCATTTCGAATTAGGCATCAAACACCTCTCCCCAGTTTGTATATTTTTAAACCAGGTTTAAGCGAGTGATACGAGAAATATAAAGTCATAGTTCCTGCTAAAATAATTATGACTGGAGTACATTAATTTTGACTAATGACGTCATAATCCGTGCATGCACAGTTCCGTATAAATTATACGCTCGTTTTCACACCTTCATTATGTTATTACGCTGACTTTGTATAATAAAGTTGTAATGTTAAAAGCGTTGAAAACGAAATATTAGGTACCCCTTCCTAATAGACATAATATTTGCAAAGCGTATACTGTCTGTCTGTCTTTGTCTAGTATATTGAAAAAATCTCGTTTATTTATTAGTAAGTGGGATTAACTGTATTACATTAATATGACTGTAATTCTAAGAACATTTAAAAAACTGAGCCTTAAAAATTGACGAAATAGCTTGACAAATTGTATTTCTTCTAAAGTTTTATAAAATTATTATCTTAAAAAGCACCTCCAGCAACATGGTAAAAGTTTAAAACAAATACGTAGATATTTCTTTAAGTCTATACTGACACATAACTTTTCTATCGATAAATTATCTGTCCCGGTGAACTTCGTGACTTCGTGTCACTTTAAAACCTTCCCTGGACTTCTACGAATATTTTGAGGCTAAAATCAGCCCAATCCGTTCAGCCGTTTTCGAGATTTAGCGCGACTAACACATTTGAAGATCCATTTTTATATATTACTAGCTGTCCCGGTGAACTTCGTGTCACTTTAAAACCTTCCCTGGACTTGTAGGAATATTTTAAGACTAAAATCAGCCCAATCCGTTCAGCCGCTTTCGAGTTTTAGCGCGACTAACACATTTGTAAATCCATTTTTATATATAAGAAGACTAGCTGTCCCGGTGAACTTCGTGTCACAGGTCACTTTAAAACCTTCCCTGGACTTCTGCGAATATTTTAAGACTAAAATCAGCCCAATCCGTTCAGCCGTTTTCAATTTCACTAAACTAAATCTAGTGAAACGTCAGAAAAGCGGACACCGCCGAATAAAAATCAAGCCACGCATTTCTCTCGCTTGCTCTAGTATACACACGGGTACTTTGATAGGATCATCTAACATCTTAATCTTACAAGTAAGATGTTAGATGATACATGCGTCGGATGGGCATGTAAAAAGTCGGTCCTGCACCTGATCTCTCGCCGGTCGTGTCAGTCTTCCGTCCCACCGGGTTATGTGAGTAAAGGAATATAGAGATTGCTCTTGTGTACTGCGCACACACTTGGGCACTACAAAATTACTCTTGGCCTGGTTTCAATGAAACCGGCCACCGTCACCAAAACCAGAGTGGGAGTTATTATTATTATCATCACACGTGTAATGCAACTATAGCAGATCTGAGGGGGCATCACCATATTATCTCTGAATCATACAGTTGAAACCAGCTGAGGGTTCTTCATCAGATACTTCAGACATTTGATTTCTGTGAAGCGGTCGACCAAGTTGAATATTTTTTGTAAAGGTGGCATGTCGATCTCTAGTTTGGTTAGGCTCTTGTACAGGCACAGGTACTACAGGTACTCCAGCCCTTCGACTATCCTATTTTTTACGGTTCCGTACCCAAAGGGTTAGTCTGTCTATCTGTCTCTAGGCTAGACGAGCCGCGCCAGCTCGAGCGACGCATTTGTTTCACTCCCACTAGAGCCCGTATCACGTGTGGGAACTAGAGCGAGCGAGAGAAATGAGTGGCTCGATTTTTATTCGGCGGTATCCGCGTTTCTGACTTTTCACTAGATTTAGTTTAGTGAAATGACATACCACTAGATATTTTTAGTAAAAAGACGTAACAAACAAGAATATTAGGCATCTACCGGGAGTTCGTGATATCCCTAGGGATATCGTGAAATCCCTGATATCCTCTTTTCCCTGCGACATAATATATAAGAAGAATACAATCGATGCAATTTTATCGATATACCCACAACACTAGACCACTTGAAGGCTAATTTTATCGCGAGGATTTAGAATTGACGATAACGTACGAATCCTATTTATTCCATTCAGTCAGGATTTTCTTGACTGATTCTTCAGATCCTGGAGGTGCTTCGGCACGAATGGTGTGATGTGATATGACGTAATATGATTTAGCGGAAAAATCAGGTTGCATTCGATAATAATTATGGCATCGCAGGTACAAATAAAATTGAAATACGTGTTGCAATCGGGGATTGCCGCGGTAAAGCTAAAATTTTACCGCTAAATTTTTGTTTTGTTGTATTTGGTTTCACTCCAATATTTTGGTACCATGTTCACAAAAGTGGTGACCTGATGATGGGATCCAGGAGTAATCGAGGGAACTCCTCGAAATTTATATGGAAACATATGGTGATTTTTCCATAATATGCCTGTTTATATTGTTTTTAGGGTTTCGTGCCCAAAGGGTGAAGACGGGATCCTATTAATAAGACTTCGATGTCTGTCTGTCCGTCCGTCTGTCTCCAGGCTCTATCTCAAGAACTTTTCAGTGATTGAGTATATCTGTTGCCGCTATAACAACAAATAATAAAAACAAAATAAATTAAATATTTAAAGGGGCTCACATACAACAAACGTCTTTATTTGCTATTTTTTGTTCTATTTTAATAATAGCAACAGGTAAGCTCTTGAAAAAAGCGTTGCGTTGTATTTATATTTTATACTTTAATAATTGACGACCAAATTAAATTAAACTAAAAAATTAAGGGGGTCTCTCATACAAAAAGCACTAATTTTTGTCTATTTTTAGTCTATGATGGTACGGAACCCTTCGTGCGCGAGTCCAACTCGCACTTAGCCGATTTTTCAATATGGTTTAAAAAGGAAATTCTTTGATGATGATCAGTAAAAAGTCATAAATGCTCTTACGACCCGGTTGAATCCGTACAAAAAGGGCATAACGTTACTTGTGTCTGATGAGACTTATTTTACCCCGCCGAAAAAAGAAATAAGGGACAAATCTATCCGAAATATCAAATTAAACGTCTTATTTTAAATTTCATAGCAACCACTACGTAGTTATGCGATAATTTCATAATTAATTTCTAAAAGTTGCCCAACAATATTTTTTAAATAAACACAAAAAACCTTCTCCTGTAAAGTAGAGTTTTTGCAATAGCGCCCTTATTCGTAGGATACGACGATTTTATTTTATTTTACAATTTACGAGTATGTACACACAAAATGAAGTTAACAAACCTTCTTATTATACCTAATATGTTATAATTAATATCTTCCAGACTGACATACACATATTAAATGCTTTATATTTCGCAAAGAACTTTTGTAGAATAATTTTATTTTTGAAAACGAAATCTAAGAATTCGCTGCATTCGAAGATGCAAAGTTTTCAAAGTGATTTGATTTGAATAATTTGAAAAAGATCGGTTACCGATCTAAAAGGTTGAACTAGAAAACTGATTTTCAATCCATACTAATATTATTATAAATGCCCAAGTGTGCATGTCTGTCAGTTACCTCTTCACCCTCGAACTGCTAAACCGATTTTGTTGCGTATGGAATATCGATATACTATAAGTCCCGGGAAAGGACACTACATAATACTTTTTATCCCGGAAAAATGAACGGTTTCAACGCTATAAACGCATTTTGGCGCAACGAGTCGCGGGCGTCATTTAGTCTATGCCATTAAATGCGATGTCTGTCTCTTTCAGTGACGGTGGTCAGTTTCGTTAATATCAGGCCAGCCAAGAGTGATTTTATAGTGCCCAAGTATGTGCGCTATACACAAGAGCATCTTGCTCTTCACTCTAGTAACCCAGTGAGATAGAAGGCCGACACGACTGACGAGGGATCAGGCGTCTGACTTTTTACATACCCACCCGACGCATGGATCATCTTACTTGTCAGACAATCAGTAGCCGTAGCACGGCGACCAGCGGAAATGCGAAAGTATAGACAAACCGTGGAGATAACTTTAAGCTGCCATTCAGATCTTTACCATGGCTAATCGCGACAGACTATAGTATATGTCATAAAGTAGGATATTATTTGAATTTTAGGACTATAGTCTGTCATAAAGTGGCATTTTAATTGAGTTTTTCGGAACGAAAAAATATCGGAACGGCACCATAAGTTTATCTCCACAGTTTGTGACTATAGTCTGTCATAAAGTGGCATTTTAATTGAATTTTTCGGAACGAAAAAAGATCGGAACGGCACCTTAAGTTTATCTCCACGGTTTGTCTATACTTTCCGCATTTCCGCTGGTCGCCGTGCTGCGGCTACAGGTAGGTCTTTATCCTAACTAAACTTTGAAACACGTTTTCAACGCGGGGATCAAACCCACTTCGACCAAGAGCCAAACTGTAGCCAAACAACTGGACCACGTAGGCGTTGTAAATTTTTTTTAATACGTCAGGATTAAGGATTTTTACATCTCAAGAGACATTTAATTATTCACAAAGGCCAAGGTACTGAATGTTTGAGTGCGCCCTTTGAAAAAGTACCTAAATTCGTTAAGTATATACTGTATTTAGCGACCTTTGGGGCGTTTGTCCACTGTACCCACGAATCTATAGGTACATATAATATAATAATAAAATCGTAAGAAAGTCAAAACATTGAATATTTTAAAAAATAATAATACTTGGCGCGTGATCTTCTTTATATATAAAAATGGATTTTCAAATGTGTTAGTCGCGCTAAAACTCGAAAACGGCTGAACGGATTGGGCTGATTTTAGTCTTATAATATTCGTAGAAGTCCAAGGAAGGTTATAAAGTGACACGAAGTTCACCGGGACAGCTCGTCTACAATAAATATTGAAGCCAAAATTATAAATTTTAGAATTTTAGTACCTATGTTTGTGTGTATGTCCGGGCTGAACTCAAAAAAAGTACTGCATGGATTTACTTAAAATTTTGCATGAATATAACTAATAGGTCGGGTCAAACGCTACATAATATTATCATGCTATCACATCCTCTTGGTACTGTAGAGCCTTCATACAGACAGCTATAGTAATCAAATAAAATGCCTATGCCTTTATGACCTAGGCCATAGGTTTCATTTTGCTCTACGCCACTACAAAGCAGCGGTATGGGTTGCTAGACCAATGTAAGTAGAAAATGAAACCTGTTATAGTCATAAAGTGGCATTTTATTTGATTTTTTGTCAGTGACGTGGACAAACGCCCTTACGGTCAAAATAAAAGTTTTGGGTCCAATGTTTATTTAGGTACAATTTTTGTGATTAAATTAAATATGTTAATTCGGGAGCTTGCTTCAGCAAGAATGAGCTGGCTAGATGAGAATACTGATAGGAACATCCGTACTAATATTATACAAAAAGAGTATGTATGTCTGTCCCGCCTTCGCGCTTAAATATTCCTTCTCTACCGAGAACTCAAACGACGCTTGCTAGCTGTCTTGCTCTACATAAACGCGTTTCAATATGATAAACAAAGACAAAAGTAGTTTTATCGCTGTGTTTGCACACTTGAACACAGCGCCCCCGAAAGGGTTGCACCACATAAGGCTTCGTCCACATTTGTATCATTTGCGCTATCAGATCTCCGATCAGATCTCCGTCGCGTATCATCGAAACGTATCAAAATGATACGCGTATCATGATACGCCCCGATCGCTATTAACCGCGTATCTGATACGTGTCGTATCAAATACGCGCATGATCGGCAGAATGATCTAATAGGCGTCCACACTATGATACGCATACTTGATACGGCGCGATGATCGCGACGGAGATCGGAGATATCGCGCAAATGATACAAATGTGGATGCACCTTAATATAAGTGGACTTTTGACGTGCGACTCTTAGCGGGGTCCGCCACTATAGAGGGGTTAAAGCAGATGAGCCGAGTCAGATGAAATTTTGCATGGAGATACGGCAAAGGATAGTTTTGTTGTGGAAAATGTACAGTAAGTCTGTAAACTGCAGGGCAGATTTTAATGAAAATTTTCCAAAAAATATAAATATAGAATAGACCAAGACAAAAGCTATAGGCTACTTTTCAACTATCGATAAACGTACGGTTTCCGTAGAATTACTTTTGAGCTTTGCGCTACCATCAGGCAATTTATATGTTCATTACCTCCAACAATAACAGTAGTAATAAGATCTCAAAGTGAACATGTATTAGGAGCGTTAAATCACGAAAGCTTACAAAAGTTTCAATAAATAAATAAAAATGATTCCCGAGTCTGGAAGTTAGCGAGTATTTCCTGCAGCTTTTGCTGGAGCTTAAAGTACAGGATCAAGCTGGAGCTTTCAAAAAGCAAAATAGTAAATACGCTAATTGGTTGGCTGACCTATGTAAGAAGTAGGGAAATTTTTAACGGATTTCGATGAAATTTGGTTTGTGGCTTTGGATTAACAACATAGGCAATTTTTCCCCCGAAAAATCGACTAAAATATTAGTCGATTTTTCGGGGGAAATTTTTTTAATAATAAAATATGCGAAAGTGTGTCTGTCTATCTTCAGGCTTTGAGCCACCGAATCGATTTTAATGAAATTTAGTATAATAATAATATGTATACAAGCAAATCGGATCGCAAAATATTTTTTCATGTAAATTTTTTGGGTCACGTCCCAAAAAAGGTTGAAAAACACTGCAATAGGGTAAATGCTAGTCTCCTATAGCTTAGACTAGACCAAGCAAAATATTACCCGGCGAATTTTTCCACAGTACAGGAGTCCCACATAAAAAACTAAATTATTTCAGACCTGGTGTAAGACCTTTGACTCACACTCACAAATGTACGATACAGAATCGGCCCGCAGCGGGCCGATTCTGTATCGTACATTTGTGAGTTAATAACTGAGTTAGTAACGAAACCGAGGAGTGAGTAACGGAAAGTGCCACTTTTTGTATTCACTTGCATACAAAACTGAGACTTTCGGTTGCTCACTCCTCCGTTTCGTTACTAACTCAGTGATTAACTCACAAATGTACGATACAGAATCGGCCCGCAGTTGTAAACTTGGGTTCGGATTATAAACAATTTTACACCCATGGAGTGACGGCATAAGTTTAAACTAAGCAGCAGCAACAGCAAACAACAAGGACATTAAATAGTGGCGCATAAAATTTAGGTACCGTATGTATATAGAACTAACCAACCAACCGTAAAATCGACGTGAGAATGATTCTATAATACAATTTGTATGCGGCACTATTTATTCGTTATGACGTATACTGTAAATTATTTCAAATTTCGCGCGTATTTTGCAAAAACGCTTCCGCTAGTGGGCGCCATGTTTACTTTTTCTGGGATTTTTGTACCGTTGAACCGTTACTTTTTCTGGGATAAAAGTAGCATATTTTCTTTCCCGGTAACAGACAGAGAAACAAATTTTCGCATTTATAATATTAGTACGGATATCAGAATCTGTACTTACAACGTCTACCAAACAACATTAGCAGTAGCTTAGGAACCTTTTATTTAAACAAAAAACAGGGATTCTCAAAGTCGCAAACTTGGAATGATTCGATAAGGAGGGATATAAGAAAAGTTTCCCAAAGTTGAGAAATTAATGCCGACTTCATGTTAAAGTCCTTTGTTTTTTCCCCAAAGAAATGACCTCCATAAAATTAAATTGAGTTATTATGAAGATTCCACTCACTCGAGAGTTGAGAAATTGTTGCCATTAATACACGAGAAAAAGTTAAAACATGCTTGAGTACTTGGGACGTTGAAGCTATATCTATGAAATTGGGTATACAGCTTAAGTACTTATATATAATTAGAATTACGTAGGTATAATTTTATATTTGCATTCGCAATAGACACTGAGCTACAGGGGGTCAATAGTGCGTCGAAACGGTTCGTGCAAATAGTGCACGGCATGCGCGCGGCCAGCTGGAACTTGGCCTGCGCACATCCGTGCGCTTTGAAAACATGTTTGAGTTGGGACGTTTTGGAATTATTTTAAGGCCGTCCCCCGAGCAAACGACCTTGGCCATACATTTGCCGCGTTGCCGAGATCGCGCCAAAACCCTATTATTTTTACTTATCTTAGTTCAAAATTGTCCTAAAAAAAATTTAAAACGGCGAATATATAGTTTATGATATTGTCGATCTATTGGCGTGAGTCTCAAATAAAAGTAATTTGTAAATCCTAAGGAGATGCTTGAATTTCAACAAATTGGTATTACTTTGGAAGCTGATATCATGAGTATAAGAAACAAAAATAGAAAATTTAAAACGACAAAAGGAATGTTGATATACTGAAGATTATTGCTGTATTTTTATTATAACTTTATAGCCTTTAGATTATTAGTTTATAAGGTTTTAAATACGGTAAATTACGGAATCTCCGGACGGAACGCCCTTAAGTTAGCCCTTAATGGATCATTATTATTGTCAAGCTGTTAAACAACGTTTATAGGCAATCATAGAGTAAATGCAAGTTTGTCTGTCTGTTACCGCTGTAATAGCAAATACTAAAAACTGCTCAAAAGCATCCGTTTGTCTGTCATTTTTATCCAACGAATGAAATGATGATGAAAGCTATTAAGGGCCTGTTGCACCACTTCATGATAAGTGCCGAATAGGCTTTCCACCACTTAACTCAACAGATGAAGTATGGAGAATCTGTCAAAATCGCTGCGAACAGCCTATTCGGCACTTTATCAGAAAGTCGTGAAACAACCTCTTAACTACAAAAGTGTTAGGTTTCAGCACAATAAGCAAAGAAAATTGAATCACGTAATAAAGCCATACTAATGTCAGATATAAATTAAGTTTTTTAATCCGTTCCTTTCTTCGGGTTCATTTCAGAGTTTCCGAGATTCCGCCATTTTGAGGTTTCTTTGGACTGGCCGCATACACACGTTTTACGTGTTCGAATTCTTCGCGGAATCACGATTTGGAATAATTCCTTGAGACTCGCGCAAACGTTCGTTTTTATCACGCGCGAACGCGCCGGTTTACATTTGAAACGTACGCGCGGAATCGTTCCGTTTGGAGAAATACAATCGTTTGCGGTAGTTAATGTATTTTCTATTAATTTCACGTGTATTGTGCGGATAGCCTATGACCTGCCGCATATATACGTTTTCGGTGTGTTATTTCCGAATTGGTTTTCCGTATTCGTAAATCCGATTGCAAGGGATCAGTAGAAAATAATATAAACGGCGAATAAAAAAGCGAGTGTGTGCGCAAGTTCGCTTTTTTCCTCGAATACAGCAAGTACGTTCAAAATTCAAGTGCAAACGTTACGTAAAAATCACACATGATACTCTCACGGAATTCCGAATACGAAAACGAATTCGGAATTAGAATACGTAAAATGGGTGTATGCGACCAGCCTTAAGGTTTTCTCGAAGAAAATTAATGTTTGTTTTCTGAAATTAAAAAACTCACGTATGTGCACGGGATGAAGCTATAAGGCGATGAAATTAAAAATGGGCATGCGATTTTAACCTTTATTACTGTGGTTTAGCGATAGAAATTGCTCGTCATATTAAAATTCTGTGGGATGTTATTGTAAGCTGTTTTGTTTACGTATAGGATTGGAAGTCTTATTTTATCGGAGATTTAAATAGATTGAGATACAAACATGAAGGTCTGAAAACCTTTCTTATCGAAGAGAGAAGACATTTTCAATATTATAAACACTTCTTTCGAAATTATTTGCGGGAAGTTCGATCGGAGACTCTCGGAAATGCCATTGTATTATATTGTTGTCGCGATCACCGGTGCTTGTAACGGGGCTTGATGGGTTAATTCCGAATTGGCGCGCATAAAATATGTTCTGTTTAGTATTTTCACGCCAAAGTAAAAAAACAGTCTGTCACGTGTATTACGATAAGAATTATTACGATAGCAAACCATTTGAAATTTTAATTAGATTGTGTAATTTTTGTTGCCGCTATATCAATAACTACTTACTAAAAACAAAACATAAAATATTAACAATACTTCATATAGGCGCCTATACAAAAAACGCCATTTTGCTTATTTTTCTGCGATATCAATAAATATTTTTCTCACCTCCGGGCGGAAAGCGTCAACTTTCTTCCCGCTGCGCTTACCGATGTTGCCGTTTTCCGCCTCCGTCGATGAGAAAAATAGTAGACGCACCATGGGCAGTAAATAAGAAAGCCTAAAGATCACAATATTATGTTTGTTGACCTCGGCTTCGCCTCGGCCAACACTTACATATTGTGATCTGAGACATTTCTTACTTTCCTGCCCTAGGTGCGTAATGTACTATTACTGAACCCCTAGTGCGTGAGTCCTACTCACACTTGACCGTTGTGTTAAGTTAAAAGGGCAGCAAGCCTTATTATTCCTTAGTGTTTTCAATATTATGTTTGTAGACCATTTTGTTTTAAACTGCCCCAGAGCAAACGAGCAAATGGTTTACCTGGTGGAAGCAACTACCGTCGCCCACGGATACTCGCAACATCAGAAAAGTTGCAGATACATTGCCGGCCTTTTAAGAGTGAATACGCTCTTCTCTTGAATGGTAGGCCCGGAAATACTGCTGGTGAAGGTTCGTTCCAGAGTTTTACGGTGCGCGGCAGAAAGTTACTCCAGAAATGAACGGTGGAAGACTGCCACTTATGAAGGTAATGTGGATCTTCGTATCAGATAGGTTAAGACAGCACGTCTCATAATATTGTACAAGTTTGATAATAAAACACTAGATAACGCCCGCAACTTCGTTACGCCGAAATTCGTTTATCGCGCGGGAACCGTACATTTTCCGGAATAAAAAGTATCCTAAATCCTTTCCTTGGATTCAAGGTACCTTCATACCAAATTTCAGCAAAATCGGTTCAGCGGTTTGGAAGATAGACAGAAAATAGACAGACACACTTTCGCATTTATAATATTAGTATGGATAATGAAAAATCTTAAGACAGACAACAAATTAAATACTACTTAAAGTGGAACAACGAGAAAGAAGTTTATACTTTATTCCTTGATTGTTCAGAAATGCTTTTTCTTTTTTTTCTTTTCATTTTAAAAGAAGATTGCATCTTAACAATCTTAGTTCTATTTATATCCATACTAGCTGTGCCACGCGGGGTATTTAAAAAATAAATTGTGATATTTTCCTGCAGTAAACAGTAGCCAATGGGCATTGTCCAAAAAAATTACATGTACTTTTTATATTTTTTTTCGTTAAAATAGGGTATTTAAAGAATATTAATTCAATAATTTTGAAATTTATTGGCTAGTTTTTTCTCAATAAATTTTTAAAGTTTCAGTCTGACGTCATCATCGGCGGCCAATGGGCATTGTCCAAAAAAAAAATACATGTACTTTTTATATTTTTTTTCGTTAAAATAGGGTATTTTAAGAATATAAATTCAATAATTTTGAAATTCATTGGCTAGTTTTTTCTCAATAAATTTTTAAAGTTTCGCTCTGACGTCATCATCGGCAGCCAATTGACCTCTGCAGAATGTTTTTTTTCCTTTGAATCTTATTTATAATGGCTGGTTCGTCAAATACATGTTCTCATTATGTGAAAGCTGATACGAAAAGCTTACCAAAAGTTCGAAACGTAATGTTGGTCGAATTTATTGCTAATTTAACGCTATTGAAGGTCAAACTAAGGTTAAACATATTTGTTCAAAAATATAAGTAACTAATGGGTATTTTTTTCGTTTATATATAGAAAAACGATCACTGACCTTATTCCTCGAAATGTTTTTGTAATGAGTAAAATTAAAAAAAATGGACAATCCCCATTGACCTCTGCAGAATGTTTTTTTTTTCCTTTGAATCTTATTTATAATGGCTGGTTCGTCAAATACAAGTTCTCATTATGTGAAAGCTGATACGAAAAGCTTACCAAAAGTTCGAAACGTAATGTTGGTCGAATTTATTGCTAATTTAACGCCCTTGAAGGTCAAACTAAGGTTAAACATATTTGTTCAAAAATATAAGTAACTAATGGGTATTTTTTTCGTTTATATACAGAAAAACGATCACTGACGTGTAATGTTTACTGTTTCCTCGAAATGTTTTTGTAATGAGCAAAATTAAAAAAAAATGGACAATCCCCATTGTGTTATTCCAGGATATCAACTACTACAACTCCATACCAAATTTTATTAAAATTGCTCAAGCCGTTTGAAGAAGTAACAAACAAGCAAAATCACTAACTTTCGCTAGTTTAATGTAAATGTGATATTCGGGGGCGTCCACAAATTACATGAGGTGTTTTTGTAAATTTTCTGACCCTCCCCTGGTGAGATTTCGTGAGATTTTATTCAACCCCCTACTGAGATTTTTCAAAATGTGCATTTCTCATACATAAGCATGTTTGGATTGTACTTTGACTGTCAGTCGATACGTCATAACATCAAAGTATGAATGAAATTATTTTCTTTGAACGAATTAGCGAATGACTCACGTAATTTGTGGAATGCCGCGAATCAGCTGTTTTGATTTTAAGTTATAAAATTATTATTGAAAACATTTTAACCGCCGACTAAAAGGGGGGTGATACAAGTTTGATGTGTCTGTTTGTGTGTGTCTGTCCGTGGCATCGTAGCTACTAAACGACTGGTCCGATTTTGATTTAGTTTTTTGTTCGAAAGCTGACATGATTTAGTGTATTCTTAGACAAAATTCAATATTATGATTATCAGCTCGCTAATTGCTAGATTTTTTTTCATTATTATTAAATTGAGGTCAAAGACTAATCTAGAAAACCGAAAACGGATTTATTTATCAAATCAATTAATCAAAATTAATTAAAAAGTCAATATCAAGACACCATAGCCTTACAGAAAACCGACGTGAAAAATTCATACACCCAAGACGAACTTTGCAAACATAGCGACCCCTCAAAGTCGGATCATAAATTATTTTAACAATAAAAACTTTGAACTCCATGATTAAGTCACAATGTTAAAAAAGAAAAAAAAAGAACGTCAAATGAACAATTACTTTGAGAGAAAACAAGTTCTGGAGGTAATTTATTGGGTCTCCAAAGTTGAACGTGGAAAGGCTTGTGAATTTTAAAAAACGTTGGGGTTCCGCAAGCAATGATAAAACCTTACGTCATCAGCCTATGGTTTGAGTGGTTTCTGCAGATAAGTCTGTCTAGAAAAAAAACATATTATAACGAAAAAAACATAGAATTGATTCACAACTTGGTTGCGTCTAAATTACTTATTGGTTCATAATATAAATTTATAATATTTTAAAGACCAGAATTCATCAAAATCGATTTAGCGGAAAACGCTTACAAAGCATGATAAAAGAGAGATAGAAAGGCACACAAACACATAATATAAAATACTTTGTTTTAAATACATTAATTTCTCTTAAATGATCTTAACACTAAATTAAAACAAAACTTTAAGAATATGCAATTTATTTGACAATCTGCAAACTTTTAAAATACCAATGTTTCACGTTATAAAATAATCAAAATTTTTTAATACAATTCTACGAAACCCAAATAACATTAGGTACGTACTACTCAATTCTTAACTTTTCAAATCCTAAGGGGACTTCAACTTTAATAATTTGATTAATTTTTCGTGAATGAAATTTTATTTGACGGAAATCATAATCTTCAGATGTTAGATGAAAATTGGGGGTTTTATTAAAATGATTCTCACCTGTGCAAGAACAGGTGTAGAACTGTTATTGCCGAATAAAATTTTACAACTTTTAATAATTTCAAATCTTATTTCTTATTTGACATCATTGCTAGTGGTCTAGAGAGTGACTTGACTCGGAGGTCGTGGGTTCGATTCCCGCGTTAGAAACGTGCTATTTCCAAGTTTGGTTAGGACAATGCTGATCACCTGATTGTCTGACAAAGTAAGATAATCTATGCGTCGGATGGGCATGTAAAAAGTCGGTCCTGCGCCTGATCTCTCGCCAGTCTATGTTATGACTTTAATGAGCGTAAAGGAAGAGAAATTTCTATAGTGTACTGTACACACACTTGGGCACTATAAAATTACACCTGCATAACTGGCCCAGTTTCAATGAAGTGGGAAAAACAGAAAATCGAAAAAAATTAATTGCGTCTACACTTTTTAAAGTGGGAATAGTTAATTTTTATCGGAAAACTCAATTATTTTTATATAATCAAATTCTTACTTATAACTTATAAGTAGACATCGCATTATATGCACGATCAAAGTGCCGAAATATGCATGCAAGCTTACACGATAAATGGCCGAAATATGCACAATCAAAAATCACTTATTATTAAAATTTATAAGTGTTTTGAAGAGTTTTCCTGTGGTGCCGTTAATAAAAGCGTCAATTTTATAATTTCACAGCAAATCCAGGATTTTTAATTTTTGTACAGTACCAATTATAATTTTCTACTAATATTTTCCAATTGCAATCCCATGGAAGTTTAAGAAATCGGTAACTACTTTGTTCCAATTTTTTACAAATATTGCCAATTACAAAGAAAAAATTTATTTCTAGAAAACCTATCGGGTGTATTGCATTCTTTTAATGGGAATGGAGCCACATATTAGAAGTGTTTTTAATCTATCCTACATTTGTTTTGTGGCCTCGGTGTGTGTCATGATAGCTAGTTTGGAGACGACGAGGGCATAAAACTACCGAAATATGCACTATCAACGAAAAATTTCCAAAATATGTACTAGCGCCTAAAAAGTGCCATTATATGATCATTATAATATAATCCGCAGTCTACTTATAAGTTATAATTTTGTATTACTTTTACAGCTGTTATTAAGATTGAGTGTAGTAGTATACGCCCTAATTTTTTGAGAATTTGTTTATACGCTACATAATGGGGATTGTCCATTTTTTTTTTTTAATTTTGCTCATTACAAAAACATTCCGAGGAATAAGGTCAGTGATCGTTTTTCTGTATATAAACGAAAAAAATACCCATTAGTTACTTATATTTTTGAACAAATATGTTTAACCTTAGTTTGACCTTCAATGGCGTTAAATTAGCAATAAATTCGACCAACATTACGTTTCGAACTTTTGGTAAGCTTCTCGTATCAGTTTTCATATAATGAGAACTTGCATTTGACGAACCAGCCATTATAATAAGATTGAAAGGAAATTTAAACACACTGCAGAGGTCAATTGGCCGCCGATGATGACGTCAGAGCGAAACTTTAAAAATTTATTGAGAAAAAACTAGCCAATGAATTTCAAAATTATTTAATTTATATTCTTAAAATACCCTATTTTAACGAAAAAAACATAAGAGTACATGTGATTTTTTTTGGACAATGCCCATTATTTGTTTAATATTGTTAGAAATTAAACACGTAATTGTGTTTCATTGAAATAAGTCGTAAGTATATCTATAAAACATGACTTGACGAGATTCAACCACTGAGCTGTACCTAATAGAGGTTCTATTATTGTCATAGCTATAATTTTGACGACCTCCGTGGCTCAATGGTTAGAGTGTGTGGCAACTCAAGCCGGGGGTCGCGGGTTCGAATCCCGCCGACGGAACAAAAAGTTTTTCAATGTTCCTGGGTCATGGCTGTGTATTAAATATGTGTATGATATAATAAAAATCTTAAATAGATGTATAGTATAAAAAAGTATTAAATATATTTCCGTTGTCTGGTACCAGTAACATAAGTCCTTCAGGTACTTAGCACGGGGCCAGACTGACGTGGCGTGAAGCGTCCATAGATATGATTATTATTATGTTTCATTGAGATAAGTCGTATATATCTACAAAATATTACTTGACGAGATTCGAACCAGCAACTGGCTCATGCGTCAACCACTGAGCTATAGTGGTTCTAGTTTATTATCATAGCCTGAATCTATTATTGGCTATTGGCTAATATTCCTAATTGCTAATATCAATGCATGATAATTATTATTCCATTCACAGAATGCATTTAATTTATTCATAAATAAATTCGATTTCAATTTACCGTCTGAATCAGCGATACTCAACCTGCGACCCGGCGGGTCCATGTCAGTGGCCGGCATGAAGTTAAAACATTTTGAAATTCACGCCCACGGGTAATAACTGTATGTATGTTAGTCTATAAGGTATTTATAATATGGGCCGAGATGCCTGACTTAAAAAAATAAATAAAATAAAGTAAAATAGAGCAAAATCGTCGTATGTGTCAGGAAATTCCACTTTTAAATAGCTTATTTTAAATAACGTAACTTCAACCCTTTTTTTTTTTTTTTTTTAGGAGGGGAAATGCATTACGCATCCCCCGCCCCCTCGGGGGAAAGGGGGCAGGGGTATGTCGGACTCCCTCCGCAGAGGCAGAGGCTTACCGACTAAAACCCCCCCATGCCCTCGTCAACGCTACACGCGGAGGAACGCGGGATCGAAAACGCACCGCGTCCTCCGCAGACGTAACTTCAACCCTAAACAATTTTGGTTGCAGCATGCAAAACCAGGACCAAAATGCATATTTTTGCGCTTGCTAGCTTGTAGTTGTATATTTAAAAAATACGTGTGGAACTGGTCTGCCACGCTTCAGTTATTGCATGGCATTTTTTAATCAACTAATGAAATTATATTAACATTAATATGAACTAAAAAGTATTAAATAATTTTTACTATCTAATAGTGCCTTTTTCCGAATTCGGCTAAACCTCAACTATTTCTGTACTCAATCTTCATTATTTTGAAGTCGGTACCAGATAGCTGAATTGTCAGTCCTCTGACAGAATATTTGAAACTTTTGGAACTGGCACCAACTTCAAAATTATGAAGATTGAGTACAGAAATAGTTGAGGTTTAACCGAATTCGGAAAAAGGCACTATTAGATAGTAAAAATTATTCAATACTTTTTAGTTCATAGTAATGTTATTAAGTATTGTTTTTACCTTGGCATTCGGTTTTAATTTTTTGTTAAAAATAATAATAATTTCACTCTTTTTAGTTACACTAGTAGGTAAACCTTCGTGTATATTTTTTTACGTATCTTATTACAATTTGTTAAGAGTCACACAATTAAACACAATTCACACTCACAAAATAATATACTTATTATCAGTGAAGTGAACATAATATTGTACTAAGTAATTAAACAATTTTAATGCTTCAAGCCCCAAGCGGTCACCGGCGATTGCGATAACAATAGAAAGCCTATTGTGTCTCGTTTTTCCACGATCGAAGGATCTATCAGATAAAATATTGTAGAAACTTGCATAGGATGTAGCGTAGCTACTCATAATATATAATATTATCATAATTATTGACAGCTGTTCTTGTAAATTGTAATCAAGAATTCAATTTCAAATCGATACTTAGTGCGCCATCTATCGATTAATAAGTATAACTAATTAAAAAGACACTTAATGACTTTGTTTTGTTTAAATACTCTTTTTAAAATAACTTTATTTTAATTCTATTTGTCTATAAAAAAAATTTAAAGTAGTTAGTAAAGTTTTCGATCTGTATATAAAGTAGTAAAGTATATTCGATCTGTCGTCTGCCGCCACGCGTCGATGCCGTCGCCTCCGCGGCGCTGACCGCCGTGTATTAAACAGTACATAATAATAATTATTATTAGTATATCCATACCTATGCCTTGTTCTATTATGTTTTCTGTGCCATGAGACATTGGTGATCTTAATACGACGTGGTAATGATGATGATGATGATTATGATGATGAATATGAATTGCATAGTACTTTATGCTTTCTGTTCTTAAAACAACGCCGAAACTCCCAAACGTGTATCTATAAGGAGTCAGGAGTTCTCTCAGCTTCTTCGAAACCATGGTATATCTTGACCCAATATTTGACTTGTTGGTAGCATATTCTTAGTACACTTCACATAAAATCAAAATCACTATATGTTTCCATATAAATTTCGAGGAGTTCCCTCGATTACTCCTGGATCCCATCATCAGGTCACCACTTTTGTGAACATGGTACCAAATTGGAGTGAAACGGCGGAGTAATCGTTGAACATACAAAAATAAAAAAATAAATAAAAAAATAATAATTAAAAAAAATATTTCCACAGCCGAACATATAACCTCCTCGTTTTGTGGAAGTCGGTTAATTATAATTCGCATACGTCTAGTCTTAGTAATAGACGATACACGGCAGCGCGGCACCGCAGTGCAGTGCAGTCGAAGTGGGGTGTGTTAGGCTATTTTCGTTACGGCATTTCTTGGCTCGGTCAAAGCCCGCGATAAAAGCTTTGCAATAGTTTAAAAGGTTCACTACCACTGGTCTAAATACATGAATTATTTATGTTCATTTATACTCACTTATATTAATTTACGGATCCCAAATTGGATTTAAATTAAATTGGTGTATAATTTATTTTGTGTTTCGGAATCCTGAATCGGTTCTTATTAATTTAGTTTAAACACAATCAGTAGCTAGAGACAAGCGATCTTTGCTCAGAGTTTTAGTAAGAAACCTCAAAAATGCATGGTTTCCTGAGAGAATCTTATTCCTGAGATCTAGTTTAAAAGTGTTTCCCTTAAAACATATAATGCGGGCTGAGCTACACTCGCGGCGTGAAAGCCCGCGAAGAGTTTTACGGCTTCGTGTTCGCGCTTCGCGGCTTCGTATTTGTTCGAATCGTGTTCACGGCGCGATTCGCGGCCGCAATTCGCGCCGCAAGTGCGGCCGGATTAAAAACAATTGCATCCGTTAACGAGAGATTGTGAGAACCGTACATTTTTGAGTCCCGGGTCCTTTGCGGAGTCAAAGTATCTCTATACCAAATTTCAACAAAATCGGTTTAGCGGTTTGGGCGTGAAGAGGTAACTTACAGACAGCCAGACAGACACACTTTCGCATTTATAATTTAGTATTAATACAACGTAACTTTTATGAACCAAATGACAACCTTAATTTTGGGCGTATTTCACCAATATTCCAAATCTCAAAACTCGAAAGATAAATTCCGACAAAAGTTCATAAAAAACATTGTCATTTACATAATCGTTGTTAGGAGTTTGAAAGCGATTTCTCGATTGCTTAGATCAGTGATTTGAGGAAAACGGGCAGAAACGTTGTACCTTATATAATTGGTCCAATCTTTAAATCGGCTTAAAAATGTCCTTTTATTGAATAACGATTTGGTGACGGTGCAGTGTTCTGTTTCATTGGTTTATTATTCTGTCTGAAGTTATTTTAAATGAAAAACAACACTTAGAAAACTCACTGGACTTTTATTGTATATAACAAGTTACAAACACGTTTTTAGCGCACACCACCATTTTTGTGAAGAGACCGGAAGTGTGAAAAATTAAAACTAACCGGAAACACAACTTTGACATTTACAATTAGTGACACTTACTTTTTTTATTTTTAACTTTGCAGCAATCCATAATAACATTATGTATAAACATTGCCAACAACACCCCTTCTCAATGTTTATGCATAATAAACAAACTAATCTAAACTATATATAACTAACAACCTTTTTAAACATAATATTTATCTCTTATCTTACAACTTAACATTGCACTGTACTAGGAACTTATTTAATAAATCCTTACTTAATGGTTTTGTTAGCATATCTGCCGGTTGCTCACTGGTACTTATGTACTGAATATCAATTTTATTATTCTTAATCAAATCTTTTACATAATGATATCTAATATCTACATGTTTAAGACGTTTAACTGAGTCTGTACTTGCACTTAAAATAGCTGCCTGATTGTCACAGTACAATTTAACTGGGCAAATATTTTGAATATCCAGATCATGTAACAAATTTATAAGCCAACATGCTTCACTTGCGGCCATACTAATAGAAACATATTCTGCTTCAGTAGAGGACAAGCTTACAGAAGACTGTTTCTTTGAACACCACATAATCAAACAATTTGCATAAGTAAACAAATAGCCAGATGTGGACTTCCTATCGCTAGAATTACCTCCCCAGTCTGCATCACAATAACCTTGCAATGCACTATCATTACACATATAAACTATTTTATAGTCTAAAGTATATTTTACATAGCGGAGTACTCTCTTAAGAGCACTTAATAATGCACTATTAGCACATTTCTGATATCTGCTTAGTAAAGAGACTGCAAAACACAGGTCAGGCCTAGTGCCTGAGACGGCATACATAAGGCAGCCAATAATTTGCCTACAAATTTCTTCAATGTCTTTATCACATTTAGCATTTACATCAAATATCTTTGTATTAAAGTTGATATCCAAAGGTGTCAACATTGGCTTACAATTATCCATATTAAAACGTTTTAGTATATTTTCTAAGTAATTTCTTTGTGATAATGTTGTTATACCCTTTTCTAAATTTTGTTTCACATTTATTCCCAGAAAGTCCGAAATTAACCCTAAATCTTTAATTTGAAATTCTTTCTTTAATACTGCTTTTATGTTAATTACCTCATTTTCATCAGTGCCAAAAATCAACAAATCGTCTACATATATCAACACAAATATTTTATTAATACCACTATACTTTGTATACAAGCATGGATCACATTTAGACCTTATAAATCCTTCTTGGATTATAACATTATTAAATTTAATATTCCAGGACTTAGGTGAACTTTTTAAACCATACAGAGATTTATTTAATTTTACAATATTATTTTCTCCTGAATAAGCCCCTTCTGGCAAAGTTACATACACATTTTCTTTTATATCACCATAAAGAAAAGCCCCTGTGACATCCATTTGATAAATGGGTAAGTTATATTTAGTTGCAATTATAACAAATAACCTAAATGTTGCTAACTTAGCAACTGGAGCATAAATATCCCTTAAATTAATTATATCTTGTTGCTCAAACCCCCTAGCAACAAGCCGAGCTTTATATTGTTTAACATTATTTACAATTTTTATCTTGAAAACCCATTTGCCACTTATAGGTTTTGCGTTTACAGGCAATTCACAAAATTCCCATGTGTTATTATCATTGAGAGTCTTAAGTTCCCTGGCAATAGCTGCATTCCACTTACCGGCATCACTTCGGCTCATCGCATCACTATACGTAATATGGTCACACTCACTTTGGTCCAGCTGAACATTATTACACCTGTAGAAATTTATTTGTTTGCGTTCACGTTTACTCCTCTCTGTTGTAGGTGGAATAACATCTTTCAATAGGCGTTCTTCGTCACTGCAAGGCAAATAATCACTGTCACTGTCTGAGTTATCTTCCACAGTACTACTTGTGAGGGTTGTTTCTATTTCGTTGGGGTCAATGGTTTCGTTAGGGTTAATGGTTTCGTTAGAGTAAATGGTTGCTATCTCACCAATATCTGTCTCGGGATTATTCTCTTGCACGGTCTCATCTCCAAGCTCTAATGAGACCACAGCTTGACTTTCACTCGTCTTATCTTGAGGTTTTAACTTGTCTTCCTGCTGTAAAAATACAATGTCCCGTTTAGTTTCTACCACATTCTTTTCAGGATAATAAACACGGTATCCTTTCACATCCTCGTCATACCCCACCATTAATCCCTTCTCTCCTTTAGGATCCCATTTTCTCCTCTTTTCCTTCGGAATGTGTATATATACTTCTGTACCAAAGGCTCTTAATCTATTAATGTTATATGATTTTCCAGTCCATACCTCAAATGGAGATCGCCCATCCTCATGGCTCTTTCCAGTCCTGTTCAACACGAAGACTGCTGTATTTATTGCTTCGGCCCATAGCTTCTTCGGCAATTTTTTATCATGTATCATTGTTCTAGCTGCTTCCACTAATGTTCTATTTTCTCTTTCTGCCTTTCCATTTTGTTCTGGAGTATATGCAACCGTAGTCTGATGTGTAATTCCACGTCTTTTCAATGTTTCCTTTACATGATTGTTTACAAATTCTAGGCCATTATCACTTCTAAGGATTTTTACCTTATTTCCAGTACAAACTTCGGCCTTCTTTAAAAAATCTTCAATTACATATTTGATTTTATCTTTTGATTGTACAAAATGCACAGTCCTGAAGTTTGAATAATCATCCTTTAGTAATACAAAATACCTCGATCCACCAATCGACGGTTCTTCCATTGGACCGCAGGTATCCACATGAATTAATTCACATGTTCTGGTACTCTTGTACTCACTTCTATTAAATGGCAATCTATGCATTTTTCCCACCACACAACTTTCACAAACTGGGTTAGTTGTTTGTCTAACCTCAATGTCGTTTTTTCGCAAAATATCTTTCACGTAAGAGAAATTTTGATGTGCCAACCTCTTGTGCCATTCATTTAAGTCGTTCTCCACTACTTTGGCTACGTTCACATGCTCACTTTTGAAACGAAACTCCATGTAATAAGAGTTACCGAGTCTATTTGCAGTAGCACAAACAATATTATTCTTGTAAAAGCGGCAAATATTGTTATCTGTCATCATGACATATCCGCGGTCAGCAGCGCGGTTGACAGAAAATAAATTTGTCTTTAGCTCGGGAACGAATAATACGTTGTCTATGGTCGTGTCAACCCATTGCGTTCCGTTCTTGACTTGCACCGCCACCTGTCCAGATCCTAGGACACTAATAACGGCGCCATTTCCCACAATTACGGATTTTTGCGTAACACTCGAAAAAGTTGTAAACAACGAACGATCACGGCACATGTGCTCGCTAGCCCCAGAATCAACTAGCCACTTTGATTTTTCATATTTCTGGTCCACTGAGTTAGATACCACAAAAGCATTACTCATTTTCTTACTGTCCTTTGACCTTTTAAAACGACACTGAGATTTGAAGTGTCCAAATTTTCCACAATAAAAACAGCTGTTATTGTTATTACTTGCACTTCCTTCATGGTTACTTTTATTTACAGCTTTACACTCGCTCTGGAAATGTCCAGTTTTCCCACACTTGAAGCATTTTATCGTTTTCTTATTTTTCACAAAGAATGCAGAAGACGATGCTTGTTGAGCTTCTTCATTCTTTTCTCTTACTCTCTCTTCTTCAACTAGAAGTCTGGCCACCAGATTGTCGAAAGTTTGCTTATCGTCAGGTGCAGACTCCCAAGCCGAAACGAAATGCTTATATTCATCGGGCAGAGACATTAGAACTTTTGTGATAACAAATCTATCTGAAATTTCTTCTCCCATCTGTTTCAACTGGTTTTGTAATTCTTGAATCTTAGACAAGAAGACAGACATATCTATGCCCTTTTCAAACTTGTATTGGAAAAATCTTTGCTGTATGATGTGCACACTAGTCTCAGTTTTTTGTTCGTAGACGCTGTGAAGTTTTCTCCACATCTCGGCAGAACTTGTACATGTGATAATATGTAGCATTGCCTCTTCCGACATTCGTGTAACCAGCAACGTTTGCGCCTTGGCATCTTTGGCTTCCCATGCGGTAATCTCACTTGCTACTTCGGGCTTCACTTGTTTTCCTTCCACAATGTTTAACCATCCATGGCCCCTCAACTGAACAGTTGTTTGGAATTTCCATATATTCCAATTTTTTGCTCCTTCCAACTTGATCACGTTGACGCTGTTGTTATTACCTTCCATTGTGGTTTTGCCCTTTTCCAATCAGTCAATCCTTACATCAAGCAATAATGCGTGTCTGGGCCGATAACCTGAAGTTATTTTAAATGAAAAACAACACTTAGAAAACTCACTGGACTTTTATTGTATATAACAAGTTACAAACACGTTTTTAGCGCACACCACCATTTTTGTGAAGAGACCGGAAGTGTGAAAAATTAAAACTAACCGGAAACACAACTTTGACATTTACAATTAGTGACACTTACTTTTTTTATTTTTAACTTTGCAGCAATCCATAATAACATTATGTATAAACATTGCCAACAACACTGTCGATCACCAATTCCAGGAAATCTATTGTTGTCGCGGCCAACTGTGGGTAAACTTGAGGCCGTGTTCAAACCAAACTGACTGTGAGCAGGTGAATGTGAGCAGGTTCACTGTGAGCCCCAGTGTGACCGTGAAAATATACGGTATCGAATGTCTGCGCCTACGCCTAGCGTAATAACGTATTGTCGGTTAGGTGTGATCGAAAAAGTGAATACTTATGTATGGAAATACAATAAACTGCTTTTTAAAATAAAAAATTCGCTCACATTTGGCGGCTGACAGTCAGTTTGGTTTGAACACGGCCTAAGAGTACTCGTATGTGTGTGAGTGACTGTCTGTTACCTCCTACACGTTTTAACGATGAAACCAGATGACGCCCGCAACCCTACATTTTTTAGGGACAAAAATTTTCAATGTCCTTTACCAAGTTTTATCTAAGGAGAATTTTGGGTAAGGCGGTTCAGCGGTATGGACGTTAAGATGTAATAGACAGACAGACACCTTTCCTATTTATAATATTAGTATGGATATATAGCTCTGAAAGCAGCATTACGGGCGCATAATTTCTTATTTCTTATGCCTCTCGGCTGTACCCCACTTCAGCTGAGTGTACTTAATATGGCGGCCATTCTGGACGCCATTTTGTGGTCATACTGAATAACAATTATGGTGGAAACGGTGTAATAATACAGGTTAGAATGCTTCGCCAAGTTTGCATAATATACTAAGACGGACAAATTATAAAATATGTGGGTCATAGCTTTGTCCACACTGGGCCTATTTTGTTCATCAAGGGCATGCGTTATAGCACTTATAGCGCAGTCAACAGCGAACGTGAGGCATGCCCGTGACGCGCGTTGAAATCGTAGCGCTTGCTATGACACTTCTTTCAACGCGGGTGGATTTTTACGCATTCAATTATTGAATATGCCAAACGAAAGTTGAATAAAAAGAAGATGACGAAAATTGAAGATGAAATTGCATAATGTGGACATAGCTATTCGTCTATAATGATTCTGAAAATAATTAGTAATTACAATAATTGAACACGATTGAAGACTGTCCATACTTCTATACTAAAATTATTATAAATGCGAAAATATGTCTAAAAATATCCTATGTCCTTTCCCGGAACTCAAAGTATATCAATACTACCTAAGTTTCAGCTAAATCGATTAAGTGGCCTACACCTGAAGATACAATATTTCAATTAAACTATATTTCAATTCTAAAATGATGTAAAATCTGAACGTAAATATATCTGTAAAGATCGGCGGGGCTGAAATGGTCGCGTTGGAGAGTCATATTATGAATCATAATATGATACATTTTTTGACGTGACAACGTCTTATAATTCGATATGGGCTGCGCGCACAAAATAACATGACGCAATATGCGGCGTTACCTCGCTCTGAGGCGTTCCATTTAAGGCTCAACTATCGTCAGTAAACTGACTTTACAGACAACCGAGTTCGAGTCGAGTTCGAGTCGAGTTCGAGTCGAGTTCGAGTCGAGTTCGAGTCGAGTTCGAGTCGAGTTCGAGTCGAGTTCGAGTCGAGTTCGAGTCGAGTTCGAGTCGAGTTCGAGTCGAGTTCGAGTCGAGTTCGAGTCGAGTTCGAGTCGAGTTCGAGTCGAGTTCGAGTCGAGTTCGAGTCGAGTTCGAGTCGAGTTCGAGTCGAGTTCGAGTTCGAGTCGAGTTCGAGTTCGAGTTCGAGTCGAGTTCGAGTTTGAATTCGAGTTCGAGTTCGACACAAAACATTACTCTCCAACCGTCTTTTTTAATCGCAAAATGGTCACTCTGCTTGCAATTCATGTAGTAATTCGTACTAATTTGACATTCGTCAGTTTGACAGTTTTAACAATTCATTTGCTGAATAGATTGAGAGGAATTATTGTTAATGTGACCATTTTAGCCCCGCTGATCATTACAGATAATTTACGTTCAAATTTTAACTCCTTAAAACTGAATACAAATTTTCATACATGGCATTTGTGTGGAAAAATAAGATTTAATTTTAAAATGTCACGTTCCTCGCATTAGGCGCTCGTTGGAGAATTGTTTCGCGCCCGCTTTGCCTATGCCAAGGGAACATTTTCCGGGTGAAACATTTTTCTGTTCCCTAGATGTTTTAAGGTTGAACCTGTATGTTATAGTGGATTTTCGGGTAGAAATGTGTCCTTATAATAGACGTTCCGCGCGGCTTCACCCGCGTAAATTAGATGTTTCACAGACAAATTAGCCAACAAAACATAGCATATGATCCTTCACGTGGTCTAATTCTTATCTGTTCCAACTTCCAAATAACAAAATCCAGTAGTTTGTGAGATATGTCCTTTCAAATAATTTCCCATGTTTTTTCCACATTTTCCCCATTTCTTCGCTTTTATTAGTCTTAGCGTGAGTAGTTCCTGAGACTAGCGCGTTCAAACAAACAAACTCTTCCACTTTATAATATTTTTAATTGATTTTATGTACCTACACAGATGTATTAAAGTATAGATTACTAGCGACCCGCCCCGGCGTCGCACGGGAATAAAATATATAGCCACTGAAAAAATGATTAAAATCGATAGCCTATCACGATCCTTCATGTGCTCTACTTCTTATCTGTGCCAAATAACATAAAAATTGATCCAGTAGTTCGCGAGATTAAACCCTTTCAAATAATTTTCCACATTCTCCTATTAATCTTAGCGTGATAAAATATAGCCTATAGCCTTCCTAAATAAATGGGCTATCTAAAACTAAAAGAATTTTTCAAATCGGACCAGTATTTCCTGAAATTAGCGCGTTCAAGTTAGCCCTTTCAAATAATTTTCCCCGTTTTTTCCACATTTTCCTCTATTTCTTAGCTTCTATTAATCTTAGCGTGATAAAATATAGCCTATAACCTTTCTCAATAAATGGGCTATCTAACACTGAAAGAATCATCAAAATCCGTTGCGTGGTTTTAAAGATTAAAGGGAACAAACGGACGTGAGGGAAAAAACGTGACTTCATTTTATAATAAGTATAGATTATAGTTAATGCTTGCAACTCCGTTATGCCGAAATTTTGTTTATCACTCGGAAATTGTACATTTTTAGGGAATGAAACCTATCATATTGTCGTCTCCCGGGACATCAATAAATTGCATACCAAACATAAAAACCGTGTCAGTAGTTTTGAGATATGCAATTTTGAAGTCGGTTTTTTTATTATTTTGTAAGAAGACGTCTCTTTTTCAGTATAAAAGGTTTAAGGATTATTATCCTAACGAAACTTCAAAATTGAATACCAACATTAAGGCTAAGTATTAATTTATTTTCTTTACTGAAGTTTGTTAATAATAAATTAGATTACTCAATAAACCTTTCGGAGATGCCTTAAATCTAAAGTTAATTTTCTTTTAAGAGACCTACTCTTGAATTAAATATAGGGAGGCAATATTTCAGAGATATTCGACAAAAATCACGTTAAAGGCGAAGAATTTCGGTTCGGCAGAATTCTGCTGCATTCAGTTTCATACAAAAGTCCTGTTTGATTCACACGTAATTTTGTGAGTCATGATTTGCATGAAAAGATATTTACGCGGCACTCACTCGGCTTGGTTTCATCCTAATTCTTCAATTGATTACGGATTTTCAATCAGGTCACGTGCCCTAACCCGAGCATAACACGTTTTACCAATCACAAAAAAGTTTAAATAAAAAACACGTGTGGTACTCGGGGACTGCCTTGGTAAAGCTATTGCATAGCATTTTTTATCAACTTAAGCAATTATAATTCGCATACCTCTAGTCGCACGCACACAAATACCGAGCCGAATTTTGGCAACGCTGCATCGCTTTGCCGGTTGGAGTGGGGTGTGTTAAGTTTTTTCGTTACGGAATTTCTTCATTCGGTCGCCGCGCTTATTAAGGCCGTGACAAAAGCTTTGCAATAGTAATCTTCTTATATATAAAAACTAGCTGTTGTCCGCGACTTCGTCCGCGTTAACATAGTATAGTAACAAAGATGGATAGCTTTCCCTTTTTTGTGGTTCCTTATACAAAGGGTAAAAACGGGACCCTATTTAAGCAAACGTCAAACGCAAACGTCAATAAACTTTCATGTTTCTAACTCAAGAAATGACGGACTTTCATTGAAACTCTCTACCCCAATTTCACCCCCTTGCGGGTAGAATTACCAAAAACGTTTAAATGCGTATCTATTCATTTTTAATTAGTAGCACAAAAATAAAGTTTCAAGTTTCTAACTCAATAAATGACGGACATTCATTCAAAATTTCAACCCCAATTTCACCCCCTTGGTGGTAGAATTACCAAAAACGCTTAAATACCTATCCATTCATTTTTGATCAGCACTCCAAAAATAAACTTTCATGTTCCTAACTTAAGAAATGACGGACTTTCATTTAAACTTTCAACCCCTATTTCACCCCCTTGGGGGTAGAATTTCTAAAAACGCTTAATCATGTATCCAATCATTTTTAATCAGTAGCCTAAACATAAAATTTCAAGTTTCTAACTTAAGAAATAACGGACTTTCATTCAAACTTTCAACCCCAATTTCACCCCCTTGGAGGTAGAATTTCCAAAAACGCTTAAATACGTATCCATTCATTTTTAATCAGTAACCCAAAAATAATGTTCCATGTTTCTTACTCAAGAAATGGCGGACTTTCATTCAAACTTCCAACCCCGATTTCACCCCCTTGGGGGTAGAATTTCAAAAACGCTTAAATACCTATCCATTCATTTTTAATCAGCAGTCCAAAATAAACTTTCATGTTCCTAACTTAAGAAATGACGGACTTTCATTTCAACTTTCAACCTCTATTTCACCCCCTTGGGGGTAGAATTTCCAAAAACGCTTAAGCACGTATCCAATCATTTTTAATCATTAGCCCAAAACATAAAATTTCAAGATTCTAACTAAAGAAATAACGAGAATTTCATTCAAACTTTCAACCCCAATTTCACCCCCTTGGGAGTAGAATTTCCAAAAACGCTTAAATACGTATCTATTCATTTTTAATCAGTAACTCAATTATTATTTTTAACAAAAAATTAAAACCGACTTCCAAGGTAAAAACAATAATAACATTAATATGAACTAAAAAGTATTAAATAATTTTTGCTATCTAATAGTGCCTTTTTCCGAATTCGGCTAAACCTCAACTATTTCTGTACTCAATCTTCATTATTTTGAAGTCGGTACCAGATAGCTGAATCTTCAGTCCTCATTTTAATATTTAAAATTTTTGGAACTGGCACCGACTTCAAAATTATGAAGATTGAGTACAGAAATAGTTGAGGTTTAGCCGAATTCGGAAAAAGGCACTATTAGATAGCAAAAATTATTTAATACTTTTTAGTTCATATTAATGTTATTATTGTTTTTACCTTGGAAGTCGGTTTTAATTTTTTGTTAAAAATAATAATAATTTCACTCTTTTTAGTTACACTAGTAGATAAATCTTCGCGTATATTTTACGTATCTTATTACAATTTGTTAAGAGTCACAACTCACACTCACAAAATAATATAATATTATCAGTGAAGTGAACATATTGTGCTAAGTAATTTAACAATTTTAATACTTCAAGCCCGAAGCGGTCACCGGCGATTGCGATAACAATAGAAAGGTTATTGTGTCTCGTTTTTCCACGATCGAAGGATCTATCAGATAAAAAATTGTACAAACTTGCATAGGATGTAGCGTAGCATAATATTTAATATTATCATAATTATTGACAGCTGTTCTTGTTATCAAGATTCAAATCGATAGGTACTTAGTGCACCATCTATCGATTAATAAGTATAACTAATTAAAAAGACACTTAATGACTTTGTTTTGTATAAATGCTCTTTTTAAAATAACTTTATTTTAATTCTATTTGTCTATTAAAATTTTATAAAGTGTTAAAGTATTCGATCTGTATATAAAGTAGTTAGTAAAGTATTCGATATTCTGTCTTCTGCCGCCACGCGGCAGAAGACGGAACTGAACGGACGGACTGGGCGGCGACGCCGACCGCCGTGTATTAAAAACAAACAGGTGTTGTTAATTGTTATACAGTACATAATTATTATTATTAGTATATCCATACCTATGCCTTGTACTATTGTCTATTCTGTGCCATGAGACATTGGTGGCCTTAACACGACGTGGTAATGATGATGATGACGATGATGATGGTGATGATGATTATGATGATGAATATGAATTGCATAGTAGTTTATGCTTTCTGTTCTTAAAACAACGCCGAAACTCCCAAACGTGTATCTATAAGGAATCAGGAGTTCTCTCAGCATCATCGAAACCATGGTATACCTTGACCCAATATTTGACTTTTTGGTAGCGTATTCTTAGTACACTTCACATAAAACCAAAATCACCATATGTTTCCATATAAATTTTGAGAAGTTCCCTCGATTACTCATGGATCCCATCATCAGGTCACCACCTTTGTGAAAATGGGACTAAATTGGAGTGAAACCTAATACAACAAAACAAAAATTTCGAAAATCGGTTCACAAACGGCGGAGTAATCGTTGAACATACAAAAATAAAAAAATAAAAAAATAAAAACAAAAAAAATATCCACAGCCGAACATATAACCTCCTCGTTTTTTGGAAGTCGGTTAAAAATAAAGTTTCATGTTTCTAACTCAAGAAATGACGGACTTTCATTCAAACTTTCAACCCTTATTTCATCCCCTTCGGGGTAAAATTTTCGGAATTCCTTCCTTAGTGGGTGTCTACTCAATAAAACAACCCTGCTCACCAAATTTCGTGGCTGTAACTTTAACAGTTTTTGCTCAACGATGATGAATCAGTCAGTCAGTCAGGACATGTAATTTTATAAGTATAGATGGATTTTCAAATGTTTTAGTCGCGCTAAAACTCGAAAACGGCTGAACGGATTGGGCTGATTTTAGTCTTAAAATATTCGTAGAAGTCCAGGGAAGGTTTTAAAGTGACACGAAGTTCACCGGGACAGCTAGTTTTAAATAAAATAGATTTTACCTTAAGAATTAATTTAACCTACTGTATTTTATTTGTACTGTGTCATTTGGACGGAAACATAAAGATGGCACACAATGGCCACTTGACAGATGGCCACAATGCAAAGTGGCCGGAAGTGGCCATCGACATACCATATATCTGATGATAATTTAAATAAATCACATTTGAATCACAAAATTTATTCATTTAATCATAATATTATTAAGTTGAAGACATGAGTGGAAGAAGTGGGTTAACTAACATTTTACAATGTAAGAGCTATAAGCTCGTTTGTAATTTAAGCTATTTCATAGCTTTTATCGCAGGATTTGAGCGCGGCGGCTGAATCCAGAAATTCCGTAACGAAAAAATCTAACACCGTCCACTTCTACCGGCATAGCAGTGCGGCGTTGTCGGATATCGGCACGGTGTTTGTGTGCGTGCGACTAGACGTATGCGAATTATAATTGCATAAGTTGTTAAAAAATGTTATGCATTAGCTTTACTGCGGCAGTCCCCGAGTGCCACACGTATTTTTTAATATTATTATTTCGTCTTTTAAAAACTCTCTACGTTTCAAACTGACGATTATTTAATCGTTTATTAACGACAAGTAATCTATCATCCCTCAAAACCCTTCAGGTTTACATTATCACGTTGAATGGAGTGAAAAACCGAGAAAAACGGTGAAAAATACTCAGAGAATTTCTAAAGGCACTCTCATTTAATACATTGAGCTGCTTAAGTGAAATTAAAGGTAATTAATTTTTAACCGACTTCCAAAAAACGAGGAGGTTATATGTTCGGCTGTGGATTTTTTTTTTTTTTTTTGTATGTTCAACGATTACTTCGCCGTTTGTGAACCGATTTTCGAAATTTTTGTTTTGTTGTATTAGGTTTCACTCCAATTTGGTACCATGTTCGCAAAAGTGGTGACCTGATGATGGGATCCATGAGTAATCGAGGGAACTCCTCGAAATTTATATGGAAACATATGGTGATTTTGGTTTTATGTGAAGTGTACTAAGAATATGCTACCAAAAAGTCAAATATTGGGTCAAGGTATACCATGGTTTCGAAGATGCTGAGAGAACTCCTGACTCCTTATAGATACACGTTTGGGAGTTTCGGCGTTGTTTTTTAAGAACAGAAAGCATATGCTACTATGCAATTAATATTCATCATCATAATCATAATCATCATCATCGTCGTCATCATCATTACCACGTCGTGTAAAATCACCAATGTCTCATGGCACAGAATAGATAGTAGTACTGCAAGGCATAGGTATGGATATACTAACTCGTAATAATAATTATGTATTGTTACATAACAACACCTGCGGGCCGATTCTGCATCGTACATTTGTGAGTTAATCACTGAGTTAATAACGAAACGGAGTAGTGAGCAACCGAAAAGTCTCACTTTTGTATGCAAGTGAATACAAAAAGTGGCACTTTCGGTTATACACTCCTCCGTTTCGTTACTAACTCAGTTATTAACTCACAAATGTACGATACAGAATCAGCCCGCTGTTTGTTTAATACACGGCGGTCGGCGCTACAGAGGCGACGGTGTCGCGCGGGCGGCGCGTGGCGGCAAACGACAGATCGAATATTTTACTACTTTATATTATACAGATCGAATACTTTACTAACTACTGTTCACTTCAATGATAATATATTATTTTGTGAGTGTGAGTTGTGACTCTTAATGTAAAGAAAAGACGTCTACGTCTTACGCCTAAAACTGGTCTTATGGTTCTGTAGGGTTACCCTGGGACGTTAATCCCTCTGGCGTAATATCAATTAAGACAAGTGAGTGTGAGCGAGAAGAAAAAAACTATTGTAGCGAATTAGTTATATCAAATGCCGTCGAGTAAGCGTTACCGCGATGCAGATGCTTAACAACGACATCTGTTGTTGAATTGCGAAACTAAATTTTCTTAGAAAATATAAAGTTTACAAATCTCAACACTTAACAAATTGTAATAAAATACGTAAAATATACGCGCCACACGCGCACTCCACGCGCACGCCACGCGCACGCCACGCGCACGCCACGCGCACGCCACGCGCACCACACGTGCACGCCACGTGCACTCCACGCGCATGCCACGCGCACCACACGCGCACGCCTCGCGCATTCCACGCACACGCCACGCGCACCACACGCGCACGCCACGTGCACTCCACGCGCACGCCACGCGCACCACACGCGCACGCCACGTGCACTCCACGCGCATGCCACGCGCACCACACGCGCACGCCACGCGCACCACACGCGCACGCCACGCGCACCACACGTGCACGCCACGTGCACTCCACGCGTACGCCACGCGCACCACACGCGCACGCCACGCGCACCACACGCGCACGCCACGCGCACCACACGCGCACGCCACGCGCACCACACGCGCACGCCACGCGCACTCCACGCGCACGCCACGCGCACCTCACGCGCACGCCACGCGCACGCCACGCGCACGCCACGCGCCCGCCACGCGCACGCCACGCGCACGCCACGCGCACCATACGCGCACGCCACGCGCACTCCACTCGCACATTACGTTAAGTAAAAGTTAAGTAACTTTTTTAATTTAATTGTTACTTAACTTTAATTATTACTTTTTTATTTATTTATTTATGTGGCATGGAAAACTTACAGCTAAGTGACATCAGTGGAAATTTTATATGAGGATCAGAAAGCCAATTACAAGTTTTCACCTCTAAGTAACAGAATAATTGAATACAAGATAGTGTTACGGATACGGACACGTGGTGCCATCTAGCGTCAGGCCAGCGAACCTACCAAGGGAACACAGGCAACGTAAATCCCCTACTCGCTACTAGATGACGCTAGGTGTATGTACCTACGAGTACTTTCTAGAAATATCTGATACTTGTTTACGCATATCGGGTTTATTCTGGGATGTTCCGGAACATTCTGAAATTCGATCCGGCCCGTATAAATAGTCGCAGACAGTCGAGCCGGCAATTCAGTTTTATCTGAGCTATCTTCGAGGCGACTTCGGAGCGAAAACAAGTGATCAATAGTGAGTGATTGTGATTGTGATTGTGATAGTGACTCGGCTACGACCTAGGACAGTGATAGTGCTCAGTGATTTGGATCTAGTGCTTAGTGTTTGAACTCAGTGATTAGTGTGAGCTAGTGTTTGTGAATAAAGTCTTTCAAGAGAGTCACCAGGTCTTTTTCTCCGAATCCAAAGAACCCTAGCACGTAACAACTGGTGTCGGAAGTGAGATTTGGAGATGCCATTGACTTCGAGAGAAGACATCAAGAGGAGTGTCAGGACAAGGGCGCAGCGAGCTGCGGAGGTCACAGCCATTGGGGACCAAGCTCCACCCACCTTGGGTGAAGCCACGCCCACTGGCTCCGCCCACCGGGACCCGCCCACTGACCACGCCCCCCAGGCCCTGCCTACTCTGGACATGGCCACGCCCACTGGCTCCGCCCACCAGGCCACGCCCACTCAGGCCACGCCCACTGGCCCCGCCCACTGGGCCCCGCCTGCTCAGGCTCCGTCGACTAGCTCCATCCATCCTGCCACGTCCGTAGTTTCTACGGCCCCTCAAATGGCTCTTCAATTGGAAAGTTTAATTAAATTAATGGAGCTGCAAAGAGCTGATATTCAGGCTTTGCAGGAGTCCCAAAAAGCTGCAAGTCAGGCCTTGCAAGATTCTCAAAAGGCCGAAATTCAGGCAATGAGGGAGTCACAAGACCGCAAACTTGGCGCTTTACAAGAGTCACAAGAGCAACAAAAGGACCTCCAAGAGAAAGCGCTTCTGGCTATAAAGGATGTCAGTGACACGGTGCCTAAGCTACGTAAAGATGTCGACGTAATGAAAGCACGAGTTACCGGGTTAGAGTCGGTTGTGGAAAATTTGAAAACCGGATTCACTGAACTGCAGAAGAGAGTAGTGCGCCTTGAAACTACGTGAGTTACGGTGTCCAATGGAGCCACTGGAGTGGCACAAGGGCCAAGAGTAAAGGTGCCGCCGTACGATGGCACTACTTCTTGGAACGCTTATCGTCGGCAATTTCAGACTGTTGCTACCGTAAACGGATGGACGGAAGAACAATGCCTGACCGCTCTCATTGTTGCGCTCAGAGGGCAAGCTTTGTCGGTCCTAGAGGCACTGCCTCATACGGGAAATGGGTTCCAAGACCTGATGGAGGCACTGGAATCCAGATACGGGGAGCGACACCTGGAGCACGTGTTCCGTGCCCAACTGCGTGACAGAGTCCAACGCTCAGAAGAAGGGCTTCAACAATGGGCGTTGGAAATTGAAAAACTCGTCAGGAAGGCATACCCAGGAGCTGACACCAAGATGGTTGACACAAATATTGTTCAAGGATTTGTCGACGGAATCAAAGACCTGGAGGTCAGAGCTGCAGTAAGGCTTGGTCATCATACCTCGCTGAAGGAAGCGTTAGCACATGCACTGGAGGTCGAGGCTGTTCGGCGTGACATACGGCAGACCCATAACATCCGCGAGGTCGCTGCGGAAGTCAGGGAGGTTAGGGCTCCTACGAGGAAAAGATTTGAAGTCATGTGCTATAAGTGCGGTGAGAGGGGCCACCTTCAGCTCAACTGCCCGCAGAAGAAGACACAGATGACGAGGATGGAAAGGATCGAGGAACAGATAGAAAAGCTGAGGAAGCAAGCAGTTTCGTCCCCTGCCCGGGATAAGGGGAAACGAATAGAATCCAGGACTAGGTGGCGAGTATTGGACAATGTGGAGAGAGCCCCAATAACTGTTGCTTCCCAGGCACGGAGCGGAAGAACAAAGACAAATACTTTGGGTCTCTTGGAAAATGATGCTATGAGGAAGGCTCAGGAAAGAGATGACGATCTTCGGCACATCATCACATGGAAGAAACGCGGTGACGTAAAACCAAACTGGAGTGAGGTTGCACCCACAGGCGCTGTCACTAAGGCGTACTGGGAGCAATGGGACAGTCTGATACTTCAAAACGGAATACTCTACCGGAAATGGGCTAACGGTAGAGAGTTCTATTTCCAGATAATTGTCCCAAGGGCGAGAGTACCAGATGTTCTCTGCGAGATACATTCGGGTGTATCAGGGAGTCATCTAGGTGTCAAGAGGATGCTGAGGAAAGTGCGAAAACGATTCTTCTGGTTGCATTGGCGAGATGATGTGCAGAATTGGTGCCACGAATGTACTTCTTGCGCTGACGTGAAGGGGCCGCAGACCAGGACAGCGTGGCGCGGCAGTAACAATGATGCTCGGGACGAGCATCTCTAAGAGGGGAGTAGTGTTACGGATACGGACACGTGGTGCCATCTAGCGTCAGGCCAGCGAACCTACCAAGGGAACACAGGCAACGTAAATCCCCTACTCGCTACTAGATGACGCTAGGTGTATGTACCTACGAGTACTTTCTAGAAATATCTGATACTTGTTTACGCATATCGGGTTTATTCTGGGATGTTCCGGAACATTCTGAAATTCGATCCGGCCCGTATAAATAGTCGCAGACAGTCGAGCCGGCAATTCAGTTTTATCTGAGCTATCTTCGAGGCGACTTCGGAGCGAAAACAAGTGATCAATAGTGAGTGATTGTGATTGTGATTGTGATAGTGACTCGGCTACGACCTAGGACAGTGATAGTGCTCAGTGATTTGGATCTAGTGCTTAGTGTTTGAACTCAGTGATTAGTGTGAGCTAGTGTTTGTGAATAAAGTCTTTCAAGAGAGTCACCAGGTCTTTTTCTCCGAATCCAAAGAACCCTAGCACGTAACAATATTGTGAACGGTCTTACTAGTTAGATACAGATATATGTTTTTAAGTAGGATAACAAAATAACTAAAACAAAAAGTTTATTATTATTTATTATTTATTATATTAATAGCAACATTACAGTATTATAGATAGGTCTACAATATGTTACTTGTTAGAATGAGATGATTAGATTTTAAATATTTTCTTTTGACATTAATAACATTACATAAAGCTTATATTTAACCGACTTCCAAAAAACGAGGAGGTTATATGTTCGGCTGTGGATATTTTTTTATTTTTTTTATTTTTGTATGTTCAACGATTACTCCGCCGTTTGTGAACCGATTTTCGAAATTTTTGTTTTGTTGTATTAGGTTTCACTCCAATTTGGTACCATGTTCGCAAAAGTGGTGACCTGATGATGGGATCCATGAGTAATCGAGGGAACTCCTCGAAATTTATATAGAAACATATGGTGATTTTGGTTTTATGTGAAGTGTACTAAGAATATGCTACCAAAAAGTCAAAACTTTAATTGATGTTTTTAAGTAGGATAACAAAATAACTAAAACAAAAAGTTTAAACTTTAAAGGTAGGTCTGACTAAAAACCAGAAAGAAGTGTATGCTTATAAAATTATATCGTACAATTTACCATAGTATTGTGGTTTGAATATGTTATACAAATTTAGGAAATCAAGTTATCAAAAAATTTGCAGCTCAAGCTCTTTCTAATCGACGTTGTCTTAGTAGTAAATACATCAAGATCGTATTTAATTATTACTTATTTATTTATTTATTTATGTGACATGGAAAACTTACAGCTAAGTGACATCAGTGGAAATTTTATATGAGGATCAGAAAGCCAATTACAAGTTTTCACCTCCAAGTAACAGAATAATTGAATACAAGATATTGTGAACGGTCTTACTAGTTAGATACAGATATATGTTTTTAAGTAGGATAACAAAATAACTAAAACAAAAAGTTTAAACTTTAAAGGTAGGTCTGACTAAAAACCAGAAAGAAGTGTATGCTAATTATATCGTACAATTTACCATAGTATTGTGGTTTGAATACGTTATACAAATTTAGGAAATCAAGTTATAAAAAAATTTGCAGCTCAAACTCTTTCTAATCGACGTTGTCTTAGAAGTAAATACATCAAGATCGTTATCACGGCATAGCTTGTTGAAGTTGCGACTCGCTCTCACAACATACGAGTTTTGTCTGTAGTTGGTGGAGGCTTTTGGTACCGCTATTGGTGGGTTGAATCTTATGAATTTAGTAGGAACATTAATGGAGAATTTGGAAAGTAGTTGCGGGCAGTCTAATGCATTTGACATCGTCTTTAATAGTAAGAAACAATCAGATATCATGCGTCGTGTTTTAAATGGTAGGATATGAAATTTCTTACAAAGGCTTAGATAATTGTCCGAGTGGTATGCAATTTTTTGATGATAGCACAAAAATTTGATAAAACGCTTTTGAATCGCCACGCGCACTCCACGCGCACGCCAAGCGCAAGACACGCGCACGCCACGTGCACTCCACGCGCATGCCACGTGCACCACACGCGCACGCCACGCGCACCACACGCGCACGCCACGCGCACTCCACGCGCACGCCACGCGCACTCCACGCGCACGCCACGCGCACTCCACGCGCACGCCACGCGCACTCCACGCGCACGCCACGCGCACTCCACGCGCACGCCACGCGCACTCCACGCGCACTCCACGCACACGCCACGCGCACCACACGCGCACGCCACGCGCACCACACTCGCACGCCACGCGCACCACACGCGCACGCCACTCGCACTCCACGCGCACGCCACGCGCACGCCACGCGCACCACACGCGCACGCCACGCGCATTCCACGCGCACGCCACGCGCACCACACGCGCACGCCACGCGCTACACACGCGCACGCCACGCGCACTCCAAGCGCACTCCACGCGCACGCCACGCGCACCACACGCGCACGCCACGCGCACTACACGCGCACGCCACGCTCACCACACGCGCACGCCACGCGCACCACACGCGCACGCCACGCGCACGCCACGCGCTACACACGCGCACGCCACGCGCACTCCACGCGCACGCCACGCGCACGCCACGCGCACCACACGCGCACGCCACGCGCACTACACGCGCACGCCACGCTCACCACACGCGCACGCCACGCGCACCACACGCGCACGCCACGCGCACCATACGCGCACGCCACGCGCACTCCACGCGCACTCCACGCGCACGCCACGCGCACCACACGCGCACGCCACGCGCACCACACGCGCACGCCACGCGCACATTACGTTATAATTACACATTGAGTAATTATAAAAGTTAAGTAACTTTTTTAATTTAATTGTTACTTAACTTTAATTATTACTTATTTATTTATTTATTTATGTGACATGGAAAACTTACAGCTAAGTGACATCAGTGGAAATTTTATATGAGGATCAGAAAGCCAATTACAAGTATTCACCTCTAAGTAACAGAATAATTGAATACAAGATATTGTGAACGGTCTTACTAGTTAGATACAGATATATGTTTTTAAGTAGGATAACAAAATAACTATAACAAAAAGTTTATTATTATTTATTATTTATTATATTAATAGCAACATTACAGTATTATAGATAAGTCTAATGTAGGGGCTACTGCTGCAGCCTGCCCTACAACTAATATTATAGAAAAGATGTATGATAAAGATAAATGATAATTAAGGGAGAACGATTGGGAATGATAAAATAAAACCGCTCCCTTTGATGGATAAATGATAACTAACTTTATTTCACGTAATACAAATGAATATGATCCGCGACATTATTGAATCTTAACGTGTAAGCATAATTATTTATGTACGGTTGGCAACAACCCGTACATCCTGCGCCCCCCGAAAGATGGCGAGGTTTATATAAATTGAAAACTACATCATACAATAATACACTATAAACTATTCAATACAAATTGTATACAAGATATTTTTAAAAATGTAAATAGTAAAACATAAAATTTATATAAAAAGTGATAGGTAAAATTCTTGTTCAATATAAAAACAAAAGAGTAAATAATTTGCAAAAAACAAAATTTATCTTATGATATTATAAGCATGAAAGCTTTAGTCATTCAATTCACTTAATCTAACAGAACGACTAAACATAGGGGAAGTGCTTTTATCGAGGCTTAACACTGATTGTCTGATTTCACCTGATACATTTCGAACATTCGGGACACTCGAGAACACTTCACTAATTGCCTTTTTATTTAGCACATTCACATCACTAACACTAACACTGCGCTGGACTCCCGCGCCAGCGGCAGGGGCGGGGGCGGCAACGAGGGCGGCGGCGGGGGCGACGACCGTGTCGCGCGTGCCGCGGGACGCCTCCCCGCCCGCCAGCTGGCGCCTCCGTCGAAGCCGGCGAAACACTACCACACCGCCGATGATGATGAACAAGCTAACCATGATATATCCCAGAGCATAATGATGGACATCGTGCACACTAAAGTCCATACTATTAGCTGATTGTTCCTTTATTTCTGATATCTGCGTCTTTAATACTTCCAACTCACCTTGAACCTCCACCACCAAAAGTGTTTGTAAATGATTCTCATTTTGCTGAATATGCTCTATGTCCTGCTGATACTGCGTGGCGAACCTTTCATCTAGGACACCAAATAGGGAGTTAGCAATGTAACCAACGCCATTAATTAACCCTCTCTTCTGTCTTCTATTTAATTGATTTTTCAGAAGCTGATTAAAATGATCTATCTCGTCGAGTTCATGTTCCAGTTGCAAGGTAATAGATTGATAATCTTGAGAAGATCCATTCTCCTTTATGTGCGTAACATATTTTTTAATGAATTCATAGCCTTGCCAATATGTAGACATATTATAAAAAATAACAAGAGTCCATTCGTCTCTTATATGTTGCAGGTCCGCGATTTTGTCAAAATAAATGCTTTGATTTGTGTTTACAGGCGTGATCATTAAATTATTCCTAACTTGTTGCAAGCTCGGTGATAAAAGGAATGACATAAACATGAAAATAGTCATGAAAAAGTTTTTAAAGTTGATACGTCGAGGACGACGAGACCTCGTGTTACTTGATTCTGGAGTAGATATCTCCTGATTGATAGATGCTGGTGTCTGATCTTTTACCTCTTCAGACAGTAATGGAACTAATTTGATAACTGGCCTCTTAATTATATTATTTTTAGTTTTCAGTGATACAACTCTGACCAGTCCGTCTTTTCCAGGGTAAAGCTCCAGCACCCGGCCCATAGCCCATTTTCCAGGAGGTAAGTTTTCTTCTTTAATTAGTACAATGTCATCTATTTTGATAATTTTTCCTTCTTTCTTCTCACTTCCTTCTCTCTTCGCACTCCACGCGCACGCCACGCGCACCACACGCGCACGCCACGCGCTTTCCACGCGCACTCCACGCGCACGCACATTACGTTATAATTACACATTGAGTAATTATAAAAGTTGAGTAACTTTTTTAATTTAATTGTTACTTAACTTTAATTATTACTTATTTATTTATTTATTTATGTGACATGGAAAACTTACAGCTAAATGACATCAGTGGAAATTTTATATGAGGATCAGAAAGCCAATTACAAGTTTTCACCTCTAGGTAACAGAATAATTGAATACAAGATATTGTGAACGGTCTTACTAGTTAGATACAGATATATGTTTTTAAGTAGGATAACAAAATAACTATAACAAAAAGTTTAGTATTATTTATTATTTATTATATTAATAGCAACATTACAGTATTATAGAATAGAATAGAATAGAATAGAATAATATTTATTGCATGAAATGTGGTTATAAAGGTGTAACAATATTATGGTTTTTACGGATCCAACATTCTGCCTCGTCAGTGGCGTGCAAAATTACAATATTGCATAAATTACAAAAATCAAATTGAATATTATTATAATAAGTACCTACTAACATTAGATGTTTAAGTCATATTATAAGTTAAATTATTCATTAAATTATACATCAACACATATAAATAAATAAATTAATTAAAGAAAAAAAAAACAGACAAACATTTCACATAAGTATTTTAAGAAGAGAAAAAAATGTCAATGTGTCGAAGAGATTAGAGAGGTTAGGATATTTATAAACATGGTCTGTAATACAAACATATAAGCACATATAAGCACTGTAACATAATAATGTTACAGTCATAATTAATAAGTTTGCTTAATGAAAGTAATGTCATAGTGGTAAAAATGTAATTAATAATAAATGATAATAGAATAAAAGTAATAATTTCAATAAATTAGTCCAAGATTATAAATTAATATTAAATAGATTAAAGTAAAAATGTCAGTAAATTAGTCAAAAGTTTATAAGTTATTAAATGTAATAATGTCATTAATTTCATTAATCAATTGGAAGATAATCTACCGCCATATAAACTGTAAAAGTCTGATAACATAGAAAAAATATATTATTAATTAATTAAATAATTCAATTAGATCATCATTAAGGTATTCTTCAAGGTTATAATAGCACTTTTGCAAAAGTAGATCTTTGACTGTTTTTCTAAAAGCAAAAATGTTATCACCATTTTTCCTTATTGATGTAGGTAGTTTGTTAAATAATTTTGTTGACATACCCAGTATACTTTTGCACACTAGAGATGTTCGATAGCAGTTGGTAAATAACTTATTGTTATCACGTCTGTTTCTTTTAATGTAATCACTATTTTTGGGAAACAGATCTTGATTTTTATAAACAAACAGTAGTATTTCTAATATATATAGTGATGGAAGTGACAAAATCTTATATTTAATAAAATATGGTTTGCAGCTATCAGTCGCTCTAAGGTTAAACATTGCCCGAATGCATCGCTTTTGAATTTTGAAAATTAAATCTTTGTCAGATGAGTTACCCCAGAAAATAATGCCATATCGTAGTAGCGACCCAACCATACCGTGATACGCAGATAGTATTCCATCTGTACTTATTATGAAACTTAATTGACGGAGGGCGAAGGAACAGCTGCTTATCTTTTTGCCTAATTGCTCTAAATGTGGTTTCCAATTTAGTTTGCTGTCTATAGTCAATCCTAAAAATGTTGTGTTATTTACACTATTGATTTTATTATTTTTATATTGAACATGTACTACTGGTGGTGCTTTTTTTTGAGTAAAGTGCAATGGTTTTATCTAGATTTATTTTTAGGTTATTTTTATTAAGCCAAGAAATAATAGATGTCAATATATTATTAATGTCAATTTCATAGTTATTTAAATTGTCACAGGGTATAGTTACAGTGCTGTCATCAGCAAATAATGTCAATGGTTTCTTAATTGATTTAGGGAAGTCATTTATATAAATTAAGAATAATAAGGGACCCAAAACACTACCTTGTGGTACACCGTAAATAAGGTGTCTCATTTCAGATAGGTAGAGTTCCTCTAGCAATGTCTTTAGATTTAGCCGTTTAATTGCTGTATACTGTTTTCTGTTCGTCAAATATGATTCTATGAGTCTAAGTATATTTCCACGTATACCATATGCTTCCAGTTTTTTTAAAAGTATTTTGTGATCGATATAGTCGAAGGCTTGCGTCATATCGCAGAAAATTGAACATATTGGATTTCCACTATCCATATTATTCATTACATTACTTAAAAAATCGAAAATAGCTCTATTTATACCAATATTCTGTCTGAAGCCTTTTTGTTCTTTACAAAAAATTTCATGTTTTTCAAAATAATCATAGAGATATTTATAAATGTACTTTTCAAAGATTTTCGATATGACTGATGTTAGGGCTATAGGTCTGTAATTTTTCAATATTTTCTTGTCACCTTTTTTTTTGAAGAGGGGTGTAATTATTGAGGTTTTAAGTTTCTCTGGAAATACACCATTTAATATACATAAATTTAAAATATGGCACAAAGGACCAGAAACAATACTAACGACAGATTTTATTATTTTTGTTGAAATTCCGTCATGACCTACACTTTTAGAATTTTTTAGACTATTTATAATTTTATGAATGTCATTAGGTATACTAGGAGGAATAAATATTGAGTTTAATGATGATATTATATTCTCTGTGACATTTTTGCCGTATCCCTGGATGGGGTCAATTTTATCTACAAAATAGTCATTAAATTTATTGGCAATTTCTGTAGGATTAGTTAACGTGCAATCATTTATTGTTATTTCAGAAATATTTTCTTTCGGTAAATTGTATTTTGTTTGTTTTATAATATTCCAAATTGATTTAGACTTATTTTTGGCCGTCTTAATGTTATAACTATTCTGAGATTTTTTGGTTAATTTTATTATTTTTTTTAATAATTTTGAGTATTGTATTAAATTTGATTTATTTTGGGGGGTAGGTACTTTTCTAAACAACCATAGTAATTTTCTTTTCTTTTTACATCCTAATTTTATTCCGCGGGACAGCCATTTTGGTTTCCTGTTAATGTGTATTTTAATTAATTTATATGGAAAACATAGATTGTAGAACAGCTGGAAGGTCTCCATAAAGCAATCGTAAGCAAGATTAGCATCCTCAATTTTATAAACATCACTAAAACTTAAGTTTTGTAAGCAATTTTTTAGTTTTAATATGTTTTCAGGGCAATAATCTCGCTGTTTCATTCGCCAATATTTTATAACAGGTGTTTGTTTTGTCGGGCAGTGTATAATCTGAGCAGAGTGATCTGATAGGGCGAGTTCAATCACTTCAGTTTTGCATGTCCTAGTAATATTATGTGCAAAATTATCTATACCTACATGTTTGGCTACTGGCTCTTGTGGGTTGGTTAATGGCAAGTTTAAAATTGTAATTTGATAGTAAACACCCCAGATCCAATGTTATATAGTTGTTTTTCAATATATCTATGTTAAGGTCTCCAGCAATAACAACTAATTTGTTTTTCTTTTGTACTAAATAAGCGAGAATTTGTTCTAATTTATTGAAAAAGCTATTTAGGTTGTTTGGCTTAGGAATTCTGTACAAGCAAACAACGATTAAGTTGTGATTTATTATTTCTGCCGCACAACATTCAAATGATCCCTCTACTGCTTGTTTAGATATGTCTTGCAGTTCATTCCACAGTAATCCCTTTCTTATAAGGATACATGATCCTCCCCTATTTTGTTTCTCTCTGCAATAACAAGCTCCTAAAACATAATTAGGCACCAATAAGTGTTCTTCGTATCCTGCTCTAATGAAGTGCTCTGTTACACAGATGATGTCAATGGGTCTGTCGTTATTCTCTAATTCATGTAAATTTGCAGTGAGGAGATCACACTTATTTAAGAGCCCAGCAATGTTCTGATGGAAAATAAGTAATTTATTTGTTATGAAAAAAGTCATTAGCATTTTTTTTATTTATTTTAGTAGGGCTTTTACAGTTTATATTGGAGGAATTGAGATCGTTCATATAATCATTTAAAGTCGTTGAATCTAATTTTGGTAACATTAGATGCACGATCATTGGATCCCACGTTGCCGTATCCAGCCCGATGTTAGCTATGCCGTTCATGCATTCCTTAATAGCGTCATGCATTTTCTTAAGATTGTTGGCGTCAGGTTGCTGTATAACTGGAAGACTCATCATTGTGTTGAAAAACGATGAAAATTGCAGGCGGCGATTATCATACCGTTGCACTAAAATATCCCAGCAGGAATTGTAGTTTTCAGCACAGACAGATAAATGCTGTACCAGACTTTCTGCTTCCCCCTTCAATTTAGTTTTCAGGTGTTTCATTTTCTGTGCCTTATTAATTGTTGGGTTGTTATGAATCGTTTCGAGAAACAGATCCTTAAAAGATATCCACTTACTGTAGTTTCCGTAAAAATCAGGTATTTCCATTTTCGGTGCCGACTGCTGATAGTGAGAATTCGACCAAATTTTAGATTGAAGTTGTTTTCGCAAGTCATCATATTATTCGCCTGGAGTGCGCGTGGCGTGCGCGTGCCATGCGCGTGTGGTGCGCGTGGCGTGCGCGTGTGGTGCGCGTGGCGTGCGCGTGGAGTGCGCGTGGAGTGCGCGTGGCATGCGCGTGGAGTGCACGTGGCGTGCGCGTGTGGTGCGCGTGGCGTGCGCGTGTGGTGCGCGTGCCATGCGCGTGTGGTGCGCGTGGCGTGCGCGTGGAGTGCGCGTGGCGTGCGCATGTGGTGCGCGTGGCGTGCGCGTGGAGTGCGCGTGGCGTGCGCGTGGCGTGCGCGTGTGGTGCGCGTGGCGTGCGCGTGGAGTGCGCGTGGCGTGCGAGTGGCGTGCGCGTGGAGTGCGCGTGGCGTGCGCGTGGCGTGCGCGTGGCGTGCGCGTGTGGTGCGCGTGGCGTGCGCGTGTGGTGCGCGTGCCATGCGCGTGTGGTGCGCGTGGCGTGCGCGTGTGGTGCGCGTGGCGTGTGCGTGTGGTGCGCGTGGCGTGCGCGTGGAATGCGCGAGGCGTGCGCGTGGAGTGCGCATGGCGTGCGCGTGGAGTGCACGTGGCGTGCGCGTGCCATGCGCGTGGAGTGCACGTGGCGTGTGCGTGTGGTGCGCGTGGCGTGCGCGTGGAATGCGCGAGGCGTGCGCGTGGAGTGCGCATGGCGTGCGCGTGGAGTGCACGTGGCGTGCGCGTGTCTTGCGCGTGGCGTGCGCGTGGAGTGCACGTGGCGTGCGCGTGTCTTGCGCGTGGAGTGCGCGTGGAGTGCGCGTGTGGTGCGCGTGGCGTGCGCGTGTGGTGCGCGTGGCGTGCGCGTGTGGTGCGCATGGAGTGCGCGTGGCATGCGCGTGTGGTGCGCGTGGCGTGCGCGTGTGGTGCGCGTGGAGTGCGCGTGTGGTGCGCGTGGCGTGCGCGTGTGGTGCGCGTGGCGTGCGCGTGTGGTGCGCGTGGCGTGCGCGTGTGGTGCGCGTGGCGTGTGCGTGTGGTGCGCGTGGCGTGCGCGTGGAATGCGCCAGGCGTGCGCGTGGCGTGCGCGTGGCGTGCGCGTGGCGTGCGCGTGGAGTGCGCGTGGCGTGCGAGTGGCGTGCGCCTGGAGTGCGCGTGGCGTGCGCGTGCCATGCGCGTGTGGTGCGCGTGGCGTGCGCGTGGAGTGCGCGTGGCGTGCGCGTGTGGTGCGCGTGGCGTGCGCGTGTGGTGCGCGTGGCGTGCGCGTGTGGTGCGCGTGGCGTGTGCGCGTGGCGTGCGAGTGGCGTGCGCGTGGAGTGCGCGTGGCGTGCGCGTGGCGTGCGCGTGGCGTGCGCGTGGCGTGCGCGTGGCGTGCGCGTGGAGTGCGCGTGGCGTGCGAGTGGCGTGCGCCTGGAGTGCGCGTGGCGTGCGCGTGCCATGCGCGTGTGGTGCGCGTGGCGTGCGCGTGTGGTGCGCGTGGCGTGCGCGTGGAGTGCGCGTGGCGTGCGCGTGTGGTGCGCGTGGCGTGCGCGTGTGGTGCGCGTGGCGTGTGCGCGTGGCGTGCGAGTGGCGTGCGCGTGGAGTGCGCGTGGCGTGCGCGTGGCGTGCGCGTGGCGTGCGCGTGGCGTGCGCGTGGAGTGCGCGTGGCGTGCGAGTGGCGTGCGCCTGGAGTGCGCGTGGCGTGCGCGTGCCATGCGCGTGTGGTGCGCGTGGCGTGCGCGTGTGGTGCGCGTGGCGTGCGCGTGGAGTGCGCGTGGAGTGCGCGTGGCATGCGCGTGGAGTGCACGTGGCGTGCGCGTGTGGTGCGCGTGGCATGCGCGTGTGGTGCGCGTGGAGTGCGCATGGCGTGCGCGTGGAGTGCACGTGGCGTGCGCGTGTCTTGCGCGTGGCGTGCGCGTGGAGTGCACGTGGCGTGCGCGTGTCTTGCGCGTGGAGTGCGCGTGGAGTGCGCGTGTGGTGCGCGTGGCGTGCGCGTGTGGTGCGCATGGAGTGCGCGTGGCATGCGCGTGTGGTGCGCGTGGCGTGCGCGTGTGGTGCGCGTGGAGTGCGCGTGTGGTGCGCGTGGCGTGCGCGTGGAGTGCGCGTGGCGTGCGCGTGTGGTGCGCGTGGCGTGCGCGTGTGGTGCGCGTGGCGTGCGCGTGTGGTGCGCGTGGCGTGTGCGTGTGGTGCGCGTGGCGTGCGCGTGGAATGCGCGAGGCGTGCGCGTGGAGTGCGCATGGCGTGCGCGTGGAGTGCACGTGGCGTGCGCGTGCCATGCGCGTGGAGTGCACGTGGCGTGTGCGTGTGGTGCGCGTGGCGTGCGCGTGGAATGCGCGAGGCGTGCGCGTGGAGTGCGCATGGCGTGCGCGTGGAGTGCGCATGGCGTGCGCGTGGCGTGCGCGTGTCTTGCGCGTGGCGTGCGCGTGGAGTGCACGTGGCGTGCGCGTGTCTTGCGCGTGGAGTGCGCGTGGAGTGCGCGTGTGGTGCGCGTGGCGTGCGCGTGTGGTGCGCATGGAGTGCGCGTGGCATGCGCGTGTGGTGCGCGTGGCGTGCGCGTGTGGTGCGCGTGGAGTGCGCGTGTGGTGCGCGTGGCGTGCGCGTGGAGTGCGCGTGGCGTGCGCGTGTGGTGCGCGTGGCGTGCGCTTGTGGTGCGGGTGGCATGCGCGTGGAGTGCGCATGGCGTGCGCGTGGAGTGCACGTGGCGTGCGCGTGTCTTGCGCGTGGCGTGCGCGTGGAGTGCACGTGGCGTGCGCGTGTCTTGCGCGTGGAGTGCGCGTGGAGTGCGCGTGTGGTGCGCGTGGCGTGCGCGTGTGGTGCGCGTGGCATGCGCGTGGAGTGGACTTTTTGGTAGCATATTCTTAGTACACTTCACATAAAACCAAAATCACCATATGTTTCCATATAAATTTCGAGGAAATCCCTCGATTACTCATGGATCCCATCATCAGGTCACCACTTTTGCGAACATGGTACCAAATGAAACCTTATTAGGTTTCATTTACAACAACAAAACAAAAATTTCGAAAATCGGTTCACAAACGGCGGAGTAATCGTTGAACATACAAAAATAAAAAAAATAAAAAAAAAACAAAAATATCCACAGCCGAACATATAATCTCCTCGTTTTTTGGAAGTCGGTTAAAAATAATCATCTCATTCTTACAAGTAACATATTGTAGACTTATCTATAATACTGTAATGTTGCTATTAATATAATAAATAAATAATAAATAAACTTTTTGTTTTAGTTATTTTGTTATCCTACTTAAAAACATATATCTGTATCTAACTAGTAAGACCGTTCACAATATCTTGTATTCAATTATTCTGTTACTTAGAGGTGAAAACTTGTAATTGGCTTTCTGATCCTCATATAAAATTTCCACTGATGTCACTTAGCTGTAAGTTTTCCATGTCACATAAATAAATAAATAAGTATATAAAGTTAAGTAACAATTAAATTAAAAAAGTTACTTAACTTTTATAATTACTCAATGTGTAATTATAACGTAATGTGCGAGTGGAGAGCGCGTGGAGTGCGCAAGACACGCGCACGCCACGTGCACCACACGCGCATGCCACGCGCACTCCACGCGCACCACACGCGCACGCCACGCGCACCACACGCGCACGCCACGCGCACCACACGCGCATGGCACGCGCACGCCACGCGCACGCCACGCGCACCACACGCGCACGCCACGCGCACGCCACGCGCACTCCACGCGCACTCCACGCGCACGCCACTCGCACGCCACACGCACTCCACGCGCACGCCACGCGCACCACACGCGCACGCCACGCGCACGCCACGCGCACTCCACGCGCACGCCACGCGCACCACATGCGCACGCCACGCGCACTCCACGCGCACGCCACGCGCACCACACGCGCATGGCACGCGCACCACACGCGCACGCCACGCGCACCACACGCGCACGCCACGTGCACTCCACGCGCATGCCACGCGCACTCCACGCGCACGCCACGCGCACCACACGCGCACGCCACGCGCACCACACGCGCATGGCACGCGCACGCCACGCGCACGCCACGCGCACTCCACGCGCACGCCACTCGCACGCCACGCGCACTCCACGCGCACGCCACGCGCACGCCACGCGCACTCCACGCGCACGCCACTCGCACGCCACGCGCACTCCACGCGCACTCCACGCGCATGCCACGCGCACCATACGCGCACGCCACGCGCTCTCCACTCGCACATTACGTTATAATTACACTGACAAAAATGAAACACTCACTAGACAGTTTCACTCGTATATTACTCACGTGTAGGTATAACTCGTATTCGAACACACTTATAGCCCGAATTAAAGCTCGTATTGAAACTCAAAAATACAAAATTATTGCCGGTCTTATATCGAGGGATCATCAGTGAAGCAATAGCGCGATGTAGACTGATCTTAGTGACATCTATTGGCAAAACATTGAACTTATTATTTGTATCAATATACATTAACGAGGTCCGTAGCGACATCTATCGCTTTACTAATGTACTACATACTACACATACACACGACATAGATGCTTATTTTTACAAACACGTTTTAACATTGTTTCTTTTAAATACGTCTTATTTTATTTAGTTACAATTATTAACTGTATTTTACACATCCCGCCCACCAAGGACTTGGTCCTTTAATAGTTTTTTACACTAAGGCTTTGTTAACAGACATAATTTGGAAACAGGCCGCTTTAGAAACCCTTTACTACATTTGATAGTTACGACTCGTGTAATTTCATCAGGTCCAACATGTTTCTCTACAACTTTTCCTAATAACCATTTAGCAGGTGGAATACAATCATCTTTTACCACTACTACATCTCCTACCTCTAATTCCGATTTTTTAGTACACCATTTGTTTCTTTGATTCAAATTTGTTAAAAATTCTTTATACCATCTCTTCCAAAATAAATTCAACATCTTTTGAATTAATTTATATCTATCTAAACCATTAACATTTAAATCAGAATAGTCTTATCCATTAAATTTAACAAAGGCTCACCAATTAAAAAATGGCCAGCCGTTAGTGGGAGAGGGTCATTGGGGTTATCACTCAAAACACTTAACGGACGAGAATTTAAACACGCTTCAATTTGGGTAAGTAAAGTTGACATTTCTTCGAAAGTCAAAGTAGTATCCCCAATTACACGTTTTAGATGAGCTTTCGTGCATCGTACTCCCGCCTCCCATATTCCTCCAAAATTTGGCGCACTAGGTGGAATAAAATGCCATGTTGTTTTTTCTACGCTCAGTAGCTCTCTTATTTCAGTGTTAAGTTCCGATTTAGCATTATTAAACATGTTCTTTAATATAGTATCTGCGCCAACGAAATTTGTGCCATTATCACTGTATAAATCCTGGCAGTGTCCTCTACGCGATACAAATCTTCTAAAAGCAGCAATAAAACCTTTGGCAGACAATTCAGAAACCGCCTCTAAGTGAATAGCTCGAGTCACCATGCAAACAAATAAACAGATATAGCCCTTGTAGGACTTCGAACCACGTCCAGGAGAAAATCTTATGTTTATAGGGCCGGCGTAATCCGCTCCAGAAATCTTAAACGCACGACTGGGCTTTAATCTATATTCTGGTAACTGGCCCATCAATTGTGTCGTAGCTGCCTTAGAATACCTTAAACAAGTAACACAAGTACGGTAACACTTTTTAACCATGTCACGAGCTCTCAAAATCCAAAATTTTGTTCTCAAAAAACTCATCATAAGTTGAGGTCCACCATGAAGAGTCTTGGTGTGAGCATTCTCTATTATTAGCTGACTAAGATGATTCTTAGCTGGCAAAATAATAGGGTGCATCTGATCATAACTCATGTCAGATTGGGTCAGACGTCCTCCCACTCTTAAAACCCCATTTTTATCCAAAAAAGGGAAAAGCGTGCGTAATGGACTCCGTTTGGCAACATCTCTATTAGTTCTTAATGCACGTATCTCTTCTCCAAAATTATGTTCTTGAACCTGTACAATTATAGTTTTTAAGGTTTCTTCCATCTCATCTGGCGTTACAAATTTTGAATAAACTTTTCTCTCATCAACAGGTAGTCTAATCTTAAGAAATCTTCTACACAACGAAATTACTCTTAACATTTTATTTAACTCAGAAAATTTTGTCCATTCAAATTCAATAGGTTCATCCATTACAGCAAAAGTTTTTACACGTTCTTCTTCATGCGTATCGAGTAAATTAGGTTTAACAACTGAAATATCTAATTTAGACAAAAAAGTAGGGCCATGCCACCATAAATTATTGTAGCTGTTTAACTCTGTAGGTTTCAACCCTCTAGAAGCGCAATCACTTGGATTTAAATTTGTTGAAACATGTCCCCATTGCTCAAAATCCATAATCGTAAGTATATGCGAGACTCTGTTACTTACATATGTCGCCCATCGACATGCTGGTCCTCGTAACCAAGCTAAAACAACTGTAGAGTCAGTCCATCCAAACAAATTACTCTTCGGAATTCCCATCACCTGAGAAACTTCGTTCAATAACTTCGCTGCCAATGTAGCCCCACAAAGCTCCAATCTAGGTATAGATAACTCCTTCTCAATTGGAGCTACCTTGGTTTTAGCAGTAACAAGCATAACACTCACTTGCTGTTTCTCGTCTACAACTCTTAGATAAACAGCAGCTGCATATGCTGCATTAGATGCATCAGAAAATGCGTGAAGCTCAAGCTTACATCCTTTTGTGCAATGAAGCCATTGTGGAATCAAAATATTTTTAGCATTAATTAATTCATTTCTATAACTCATCCATTCTGTTAACAACTCATTAGGTAATTCTTGATCCCATTCTAAATTAGCTTTCCATAATTTCTGAATAAATATTTTTGCAGTAATAACAACTGGAGAAATCCATCCAATAGGGTCATAAAGTTTAGCTATATCCGATAAAATACTTCTCTTTGTAATAGGTTTCTGTGTTTCTTCCAAATTAACTATGTATTCAAAATCGTCTGTAACTCTGTTCCATCTTATTCCTAACACCTTCATCGTATTATCATTATTTATTGTTATGCATTTTTCAGTATTTATTTTATTCTTCTCAAAGTATTCTACAACTCGTTCATTACTGCTACTCCATTTCTGTAACTCGAAACCACCAGACTTCATCAGTTCAGTCATTTCATTGTAAATAGTTAAAGCTTCTGTCTCTGTTTCACAACCCGTCATAAGATCATCAACATAATAATCATTCATAGTAATTTGAGCAGCAACTGAAAACTTATTTCTGTCTGTTAATGCTAACTTTTGTAAGGTTTTCACAGCTAAGTACGGCGCACAAGCAGTCCCAAATGTTAACGTAGTTAGTTCATAATGTTGAACCGGATCTTCTGGATTAGTTCTCCACAATATACGCTGATATTTAGTGTCATCTGGATGTACTTGTACTTGCCGGTACATTTTTACTAAATCAGCTATTAAAACTATAGGATGTGTACGCCACCTCATCAACAAATGACGCAAATCCTGTTGTAACTTTGGACCTATCATAAGGTCATCGTTTAATGACACGTTATTAATGCCTTTACTCGAGGCATTAAACACTACTCGAACTTTGGTTGTGGTTTTATCCTCTCTCACAACTGCATGATGAGGAAGATACACGGGTCCACATCCGTTATCGCCATTTACTTGTTTCATGTGATTGAGTGTTATGTATTCCTCCAACACGTTATTATATTCTCTATATAAAACAGGATTTTTACTCAATCTTCTCTCGGTTGCACATAGTTTTCTAAATGCTATGTCACACGTTTGTCCATATTGACACGGCGGATCAATTGTTTTGAACGGTAGTCTAACAACAAATCTTCCGTCTTCTCTTCTAGTTGTAGTACTCTCGTATAATTTCTCGCACTTCTTCTCTTCTTCTGTTAACCTTTTCTCAATACTATTAGGCTCGTTTTCAATTTCCCAGAATTTCTTCAATTGTTCATCTTCTCGTATTTGCACGTGTAAAGTAACTATTTGTTCTCCGTTTGACTCTTGTAATATTTTTCCAGACAAAATCCATCCAAACAATGTATTTTGCGCCAGTAAATTTCCATGTGGACTCTTTTTAACTCCATTTAGTAATATTTCTCCGTATACATCAGCACCAAGTAACATGTCAACATTACCTGGGGATGCAAACTCTGGATCAGCAAGAGGTAAGTATTTTAGTTCCAGCCAATCAGGGATACACACTCTTCGACTCGGCAACACTGAGGTAAGTGATTTTAGTACGTAAGCATTAACCCAAACTTTTCTTTCAGGTTCGTGACGCGACTCGACTTCAAGACTGACAGAATATTTAATATTAATGTGACCGTCTCCCAAACTACACACTTTACCATTTACATTTTTACGCTTAAGACCTAACAATTGTACAGTATGTTCAGTAACAAAAGAGGCTTGAGAGCCCTGATCAAGTAAAGCTCTAATAACATAAGAACCATTTTTAGATTTAGATTTTACAACAGCTGTAGCTAACAATACATTAGAAGTTTTAACATCTCCTCTCGAAAAATTTGCTATTATGTTATTTTCGTTACTTTCTGTGTTATCTCTTTGTTCTTGTTTGTTCCTCAGATCTGCATAGGCGTCTTTATCTCCCTTCTCAAAATGAAGCATCGTGTGGTGCTTTTTACCACATTTGCGACAGGACGTGTTCTGGTAGCATTTGTAAACAGGATGCGTCGGTGCAAGGCAGTTGAAACAAAGTTTCCTCGTCTGTACAATCTTTTGCCTTTCTAACACCGGCTTGTTCTTGAATTGGATGCAGTAATAAATATAATGTGGGCCACTACACATCGCACATTTTTGCTCAGGTTCTCTTTTCTTGATATCTACTGCTGAGTGAAATGTTTTAGTCTTTAAGGTTTGGTTCCTTGGTTGTTTACTCGTATCTAGCATCTCTAAAGTTCTAAATCTCGTTTCAATAAATTGTTCAAATTGTGACCATTTAGGTAAATCATCTGATGTTGAAGCTACATAAGTCTCCCATTGTCTCAGCGACTCATGGTCCAGTTTCGACGTCACCAAGTGAAGTATAATTGGATCCCACTGATCTGTTTGTATATCAAGATTCTTCAGTGCCTTTAGACAGGATGTCGTGGTATCCAGTAAATGTCTCAAAGCATTACTCGACTCGTGGTGAATAGGCTTTTGGCCAAATAAATTCTTCATAATTGCGTTACAGTTATATCGCTTGTTGTTGTAGCGTTTAGTTAATTGTTCCCAGGCTTCCTGATAGTTCGCAGATGTTGTAGCAAAATTTCTTAATAATATTTCAGGTTCTCCCGACACACTCGATTTCAGGTAATGCAGCTTCTGTACCAGAGATAGTGATGAATTTTGATGTATTAAAGACACGAACATATCATAAAATGACTGCCATTCATTATAATTTCCAGAAAAGTGTGGAAGCTGTATCCTCGGTAGTTGCACTTCAGAATTGTTTGTCTTCAAAATTGGTAACTGACTTTCAGAAGAATCAGTTGCTGTGGTAGGCTGTGTTTGCATATCCAATGAAAGGTAATCCTTTAATAACGCCTTGTACTGCATGTATAGTTCTTGAAACTGGTCTTGCTTATCCTCCTTGAAGTATTCATAAACATCAAGTTCTTCCTCTGTTGCCATCGCCATAATCTCGAGATGATTTTGGTTAAATGTCTCCTCCAATTTATTTAAAGCCTCCATTCTTGTAGTCAACAAACTATGTTTCTTTCTCGTCTCCTGGTTAGATTTCTTAAAATTTCGTTCTGATTTAACCAATTGGTCGTACAGTGCTTTTTGACCTTTAATTAATTTCTCCATTTTTTAATTTGTATAGTTCAGATGCAATTCTCTTAATTTATAAGTCCCAAACACGACACTTGTTATAGCAAAAGTTCAAAATTTTTTATAAGTCCAAAACACTTCAAATTATTCTAATTAATTTGTAAGTATAGGATAAGATCTCAAATTTTTTACAAGTCCATAGGATAAATCCACAAAAGTTTTATAAGTCCAAAACAGGTTTTAGGGTCCAAATTCCTTTACCTCAGCACAACACTGTAATCCGTTGTAATAGAGTTCACTTTACACTGAAATCACTGTTTACACTTCACTCACTCAGTTCCTTGTGCCTCACCTCTCGCAGTCCCTTCTCACTCCTCCCGGGTTTCGGCACCAATGACAAAAATGAAACACTCACTAGACAGTTTCACTCGTATATTACTCACGTGTAGGTATAACTCGTATTCGAACACACATATAGCCCGAATTAAAGCTCGTATTGAAACTCAAAAATACAAAATTATTGCCGGTCTTATATCGAGGGATCATCAGTGAAGCAATAGCGCGATGTAGACTGATCTTAGTGACATCTATTGGCAAAACATTGAACTTATTATTTGTATCAATATACATTAACGAGGTCCGTAGCGACATCTATCGCTTTACTAATGTACTACATACTACACATACACACGACATAGATGCTTATTTTTACAAACACGTTTTAACATTGTTTCTTTTAAATACGTCTTATTTTATTTAGTTACAATTATTAACTGTATTTTACACATTGAGTAATTATAAAAGTTAAGTAACTTTTTTAATTTAATTGTTACTTAACTTTATATACTTATTTATTTATTTATTTATGTGACATGGAAAACTTACAGCTAAGTGACATCAGTGGAAATTTTATATGAGGATCAGAAAGCCAATTACAAGTTTTCACCTCTAAGTAACAGAATAATTGAATACAAGATATTGTGAACGGTCTTACTAGTTAGATACAGATATATGTTTTTAAGTAGGATAACAAAATAACTAAAACAAAAAGTTTATTATTATTTATTATATTAATAGCAACATTACAGTATTATAGATAAGTCTACAATATGTTACTTGTAAGAATGAGATGATTATTTTTAACCGACTTCCAAAAAACGAGGAGGTTATATGTTCGGCTGTGGATATTTTTGTTTTTTTTTTATTTTTTTTATTTTTGTATGTTCAACGATTACTCCGCCGTTTGTGAACCGATTTTCGAAATTTTTGTTTTGTTGTATTAGGTTTCATTTGGTACCATGTTCGCAAAAGTGGTGACCTGATGATGGGATCCATGAGTAATCGAGGGATTTCCTCGAAATTTATATGGAAACATATGGTGATTTTGGTTTTATGTGAAGTGTACTAAGAATATGCTACCAAAAAGTCAAATATTGGGTCAAGGTATACCATGGTTTCGAAGATGCTGAGAGAACTCCTGACTCTTTATAGATATGTACGGTTGGCAACAACCCGTACATCCTGCGCCCCCCGAAAGATGGCGAGGTTTATATAAATTGAAAACTACATCATACAATAATACACTATAAACTATTCAATACGAATTGTATACAAGATATTTTTAAAAATGTAAATAGTAAAACATAAAATTTATATAAAAAGTGATAGGTAAAATTCTTGTTCAATATAAAAACAAAAGAGTAAATAATTTGCAAAAAACAAAATTTATCTTATGATATTATAAGCATGAAAGCTTTAGTCATTCAATTCACTTAATCTAACAGAACGACTAAACATAGGGGAAGTGCTTTTATCGAGGCTTAACACTGATTGTCTGATTTCACCTGATACATTTCGAACATTCGGGACACTCGAGAACACTTCACTAATTGCCTTTTTATTTAGCACATTCACATCACTAACACTAACACTGCGCTGGACTCCCGCGCCAGCGGCAGGGGCGGGGGCGGCAACGAGGGCGGCGGCGGGGGCGACGACCGTGTCGCGCGTGCCGCGGGACGCCTCCCCGCCCGCCAGCTGGCGCCTCCGTCGAAGCCGGCGAAACACTACCACACCGCCGATGATGATGAACAAGCTAACCATGATATATCCCAGAGCATAATGATGGACATCGTGCACACTAAAGTCCATACTATTAGCTGATTGTTCCTTTATTTCTGATATCTGCGTCTTTAATACTTCCAACTCACCTTGAACCTCCACCACCAAAAGTGTTTGTAAATGATTCTCATTTTGCTGAATATGCTCTATGTCCTGCTGATACTGCGTGGCGAACCTTTCATCTAGGACACCAAATAGGAAGTTAGCAATGTAACCAACGCCATTAATTAACCCTCTCTTCTGTCTTCTATTTAATTGATTTTTCAGAAGCTGATTAAAATGATCTATCTCGTCGAGTTCATGTTCCAGTTGCAAGGTAATTTTATTTATTTTATTTTATTTTATTTTCTTAGGAAAACTTACAGCTATTTACAACTCCAATAAGATATATATTACACAGCGATATGCCAATTAAAAGTTTCCACTAATGTATAATAAGTTAAAACTTAAAGGTAACATATATCCAACATCAAATCATGACAAACACAATGACCTAAATTATTATGCAACATAATAATATAATAAAATAAATAAATTAACTAACAATAAGCAACAAAGCTAAACTAAACCTTATTAAAGCACAAGAAAAGGAAAACATGAATTCTCAAGGGCTTACTCGTTGTACGTCTATATATTATTTTACTCACTATGAATAAAACTACTTATAATATAGTAGATCACGATAAAATATAAAAGCAAATTTTTTAGAAAGGCGTTTACTGAATAGAATTAAAATAGGCATCAGTCAAAAGTTTTCTGATTTTATTTGGTGTAAGGGAGGATATGTCTTCAAGCGGATTTGTATTCAGAAAATTGTTAAATCGTGCACTCGACCTTAACACAAACGAATTCCTACGGTAGTAGGTGTTGAAGGGTGGGACATATAGAGGCGTAAAATGACGAGAGTTTCTAAAGGGGATATTAATATTAAATCTATTGAGTAAATCGGGTGCATCTATTTTACTATTCAGTACTTTACTTAGGTAAGCAAGGTCGCTAATGTTCCTTCGTTGGCACAGCGGAAGGAAATGGAATTTTTTACATCTGGCGTCATAGTTAGAAAGAAATTGATTACATTTAAACTGGAGATATCTAAGAAAGCGTTTTTGGATAGACTCTAATCTATCTATGTATATATTGTAAGCAGGATCCCATACCTCCGAACAGTACTCCACGATACTGCGAACATAGGCACAATACAGGATCTTGACCACTTTAATAGATTTGAAATTTCTGCACGATCTAATTATAAATCCTAAGGCTTTTGATGCTTTGTTAGTAACATAATCTATATGCTCATCAAAAATTAGTTTTGAATCTACAATAACTCCCAGATCCTTTATAGATTTTTTGAAAATAAGAGCCTTATTTTTAAGCTTTTAATTAAACTTGATTAAATTTACCTTACGACTAAAGTTGATAGCAAAGCATTTAGATACGTTAAGATCTAGCCTATTACGCACACAATATTCTTCAAATCTATTCAAGTCCTCTTGCAAAAGGCGGCAGTCATCAAAAGAGGTTATGTTTTTTAATATTTTGGTGTCATCAGCATATAAAAAGAAATAAACATGGTGAAAACAAGAAGAAATATCATTTATAAAAATAGCAAATAGCAAGGGCCCCAGTAGGGAACCTTGTGGGACACCAGAAGGTACAAACATCCACCTAGAAATGAAACCATTTATAGCAACGGCTTGGGACCTATTGCAAATATAAGATGTAAACCAGCGAAGGAGATTCCCATGTATACCTGCATTGGATAACTTCTGGAGCAATATACGATGATCTATACGATCAAAAGCCTTGCTAAAGTCGGTAAATATTAAATCCACTTGAGCGCCTGAATCCATACCCGAACTTACATGGTCATAAGTTAAGATGAGATTTGAGGTGGTTGAGCGTCCCTTCAAAAACCCATGCTGCTCTGGTATAAACCAGCCTTTGAGAGCAGTATAAACTTGTTGATGCACAATTCTCTCAAAGAGTTTAGCAAATATACAGAGTTTCGATATTGGTCTGTAATTTTGAATATTGCCCTTGTCCCCTCCCTTGTGAATAGGTGTAATAAATGCTGACTTCCATAAACCGGGCACATATCCTTCCTTTATGGATCTTGAATAAAGAATGGTAAGTGGAAGAACAAGGCTAGTGGCACACTCAACAATAAGCAGAGGAGAAATATCATCGGGCCCCGCTCCTTTATGCAAATCTACCGACTTTAGCAATTTCAGTACCTCATCAGGATCAATCGTTATATCTCCTATGGAGCTCTGATGTACGGTATGCTCTTCAGTACATGTTTCATCGGGTGAACAATTGGAATCAAGAAAGTTTGCCTGAAAGTAAGTTGCAAACAAATTGCAAACTTCCTCACCTTCTTTTGCAACTTTACCTTCAAAGCGCATCGTAGAAGGAAACGTAGAAGAAGTTTTGCGGTTACTTTTCATAAAATTCCAAAAGAGTGTAGGGTCATTAACTATCGAGTTCTCTGTATTGCGAATATAAGACTCGTAACACGTATGCTCCATTGATTTGGCTCTACTCCTAAGCAGTGAGAAAGTAATGTAATCGCTTTGATTTCCATAAAGTTTAAATTTACGATGAAATTTGTGTTTCTCCCTTATGAGTTTCTTTAGGGCAGAGTCATACCATGGCGGGTAACTGTTTGGGGAAATGATCTTATGTGGTATATGAGTGTTCCGAAGGTCATACATTATATCATAAAAATACTTGAGCGCCTCATCCAAGTTAATGCCATTAAGACATTCAAGCCAATTCACTGAATTTAGTGATGAGCGAATAAGGTCATATTTACCACGGCCGTAAAAATATTTTACACGTGTTTTGGATTCCAGATTACTTTCCGCAACTAGTGCAAGCTCAATACATAAAGACCGGTGGTGCGGTAAGTCTTCTGGGACCAAGGGGTCGTCACAAGCAGTAACAGTCAGTTCACAATTGGAGAAAACTAAATCCAGTAACCTGTCGTTGTTATTGCGCACTTGACTGCGCTGCGTGAGATTACACTGCGCCAGGGTATCGAGGAAGTTTATGTGGCTCCTAGAGAGTGATATATTTGACACGGGTTGCGTTTCCTCAGTATTCCAATCAATAAACGGGAGGTTAAAATCACCAGAAATTATAAATTTATCATTTGGATACGTGTTAACAATATTGAAAAGATTATTTGAAAATGATTCAAGCTGAACAGTAGAACTATTTCCCTCATTTTGGTTACATAGATAAAGAACGCCAAAGTGGATTGTATCATAGGATTTATCCCTCGGGGCTATGGACACCCAGAGGTCCTCAGCAGTGGTGTGCCATTCGGGACGGCCCATAGCTTCAAACTCCCGGCGAATCGCTATTAGGACACCACCCCCTAGAGATTGCTTAGTTAGAGAGTAATTTCTGTCTCGCCGCCAAACAACGTACCTACTATCAAATAATTCCTCATCCATTATACCTTCTAATAACCAAGTCTCAGTAATAGATATGATATCATACGAATTGAGGCAGACATTTCTTTTGAAAGTGTCTGTTTTTGAACGCAAGCCTCTAGCATTCTGATAAAATATACTTAGTTTAGATTCCATGATATGACACTAACCAATAACAGTAGCTAATAATGCATAATACGTTATCCAAGTAAAATTTACTCATATTACATTTTAAGGCTTGTAAAATTAACTCTAATTTCACGGATAAATAATGAATTATAAAACACTTAATTAAAACCCCTCCAACAGTGTATATTATGTGAATAAATAAGTAGCAAAAATTTGCAATAAAGAGCACACTAAGAGGTAAAAATAGTATTAAGATTGCTATTCTGAAATAAACAGGCGAAATTATAAAATTGATCACGTAAATCTTCGCAACATCATTAACGAACAAAAGAAAGTACAAAAATGCATTTATAGTAATCATTATTAAATAACCTATTAAATTAATGTAGAGGATGTAAAGTAGATAATATATCATTTTAAACTTGTTTAACGCAAAGCGGACATTTAAATAATCAAAGTAAGTAGATAAATACCAATAAATCGAGTAGTAGCAGCAGAGTTTTTGGAATTCATATACATCAAAGCAAATAATTATCTTTTCGTATAACATAATAAAATTGAATTCATTACATAAATACAATTTAAAAACTGCTGATGCACCCACAAAGTTATTAAAACATAATATTAAGAACAGGAATTCCACAAAATATAAATCCTTAAACCTTTCACCGAGTGAGAAATGCAAAAGTTTTACAATACTTACAATATTATGTAAGATATACAATAATATATATTTTAAAACGTTAATGAGTAATAATTTTTGATAATTATAAAATAAATTAGACATAAAATAATAAAGCAGGTAGGTGTAGAAATCTGTACATACTAAGCCGCCCGTAAGCGGCAGCGAGTGCGAGCGAGACAAATATATTATTATAAGCGATCTATAGATCATTAGCATTACCGGTTTTGGCAAACCGACGACGTACGAACAGTTGCGAAACGAGTAGCCGAGCGCAAAACCAGGGGCGCTAAACCTTTTCCTGTGGTTCAATATTACAGTTGATAAAGCGAGATGTAATATTTGTAACACGGCATAGCATGAACGTAAAGCACAATACACAAATAAACAGGTGATGAAAAAGCTGATTATGAGACACCAAAATGAAAACAAGCGGTATAAGCGTGATTTACAAAATAAGAAAAGTACACAATAAACTTTAGCAAAAATAACTACATAGCAATACAAGCAAAGCAAAAGGCACACTACGTTAATTTGTTTAAATCAGCCTCGTTTGATATGATAAGGACAGGTGATTTATCATTTTTGCGTACATGTATTTTACAATATTTTACCCATACATACTGCAGTCCCCTTAGTTTTGAAATCTCTTTAACTCGAGTAAGCAGTTTCTTCATGTCAGGAACAAGGTGGTCGTTGACATAAATAAGTTGATCGTTTCCTCCCATCCCTATATCATTTAGGCTTATTCGTTTCCTTGCTCGTGTAGCGGCAATAAACTCCTCTTTGATGTATCGGTTGATAAAGCACACAATGATTGACTTTTCCTTCGAGCCGTGTGATGGAACACGAGCAATGTAGTTAATTTGTGTCTTCGGAAGAGAATAATTCACAACTTTAGCGATCGAATCAATAATAGAGAATAAGTTTTCGTTGGGCTTCACTGGAATACTTTTAATTTCAACATTATTCATGCGAGACCACTGCTCGCGGCTCACACTATCTCTCTTGAGCAGCGCAATGTCTCGAGTACAAGAAGACTCTACTTTCTGCGACTCTGAAATATGTTTTTCTATGTTCTGCACTTTAGTTTCTAGGTCTTCCAGTCTAGAACTATTAAACTCACAGGAAACTTTTAACTCCGAGAGATTGATAATCTTGAGAAGATCCATTCTCCTTTATGTGCGTAATATATTTTTTAATGAATTCATAGCCTTGCCAATATGTAGACATATTATAAAAAATAACAAGAGTCCATTCGTCTCTTATATGTTGCAGGTCCGCGATTTTGTCAAAATAAATGCTTTGATTTGTGTTTACCGGCATGACACGCGCACGCCACGCGCACCACACGCGCACGCCACGCGCACCACACGCGCATGGCACGCGCACCACACGCGCACGCCACGCGCACCACACGCGCACGCCACGCGCACCACACGCGCACGCCACGCGCACTCCACGCGCACGCCACGCGCACCACACGCGCACGCCACGCGCACGCCACGCGCACTCCACGCGCACGCCACGCGCACCACACGCGCACGCCACGCGCACTCCACGCGCACTCCACGCGCACGCCACGCGCACCACACGCGCACGCCACGCGCACTCCACGCGCACGCCACGCGCACCACACGCGCATGGCACGCGCACGCCACGCGCACTCCACGCGCACTCCACGCGCACGCCACGCGCACCACATGCGCACGCCACGCGCACCACACGCGCACGCCACGCGCACCATACGCGCACGCCACGCGCACTCCACGCGCACCACACGCGCACGCCACGCGCACGCCACGCGCACGCCACGCGCACGCCACGCGCACGCCACGCGCACGCCACGCGCCCGCCACGCGCACCACACGCGCACCACACGCGCACGCCACGCGCACCACACGCGCATGGCACGCGCACCACACGCACACGCCACGCGCACCACACGCGCACGCCACGCGCACTCCACGCGCACGCCACTCGCACGCCACGCGCACTCCACGCGCACGCCACTCGCACGCCACGCGCACTCCACGCGCACTCCACGCGCACGCCACGCGCACTCCACGCGCACGCCACGCGCTTTCCACGCGCACGTCACGCGCACCATACGCGCACGCCACTTGCTCTCCACTCGCACATTACGTTATAATTATACATTGAGTAATTATAAAAGTTAAGTAACTTTTTTAATTTAATTGTTACTTAACTTTATATACTTATTTATTTATTTATTTATGTGACATGGAAAACTTACAGCTAAGTGACATCAGTGGAAATTTTATATGAGGATCAGAAAGCCAATTACAAGTTTTCACCTCTAAGTAACAGAATAATTGAATACAAGATATTGTGAACGGTCTTACTAGTTAGATACAGATATATGTTTTTAAGTAGGATAACAAAATAACTATAATTTGCAGCTCAAACTCTTTCTAATCGACGTTGTCTTAGAAGTAAATACATCAAGATCGTAATCACGGCATAGCTTGTTGAAGTTGCGACTCGCTCTCACAACATACGAGTTTTGTCTGTAGTTGGTGGAGGCTTTTGGTACCGCTATTGGTGGGTTGAATCTTATGAATTTAGTAGGAACATTAATGGAGAATTTGGAAAGTAGTTGCGGGCAGTCTAATGCATTTGACATCGTCTTTAATAGTAAAAAAACAATCAGATATCATGCGTCGTGTTTTTAATGGTAGGATATGAAATTTCTTACAAAGGCTTAGATAATTGTCCGAGTGGTATGCAATTTTTTGATGATAGCACAAAAATTTGATAAAACGCTTTTGAATCGCCACGCGCACGCCACGCGCACTCCACGCGCACGCCACGCGCAAGACACGCGCACGCCACGCGCACCACACGCGCACGCCACGCGCACTCCACGCGCACGCCACGCGCACCACACGCGCATGGCACGCGCACCACACGCGCACGCCACGCGCACCACACGCGCACGCCACGTGCACTCCACGCGCATGCCACGCGCACCACACGCGCACGCCACGCGCACCACACGCGCACGCCACGCGCACCACATGCGCACGCCACGCGCAACACACGCGCACGCCACGCGCACCACACGCGCACGCCACGCGCACTCCACGCGCACGCCACGCGCACTCCACGCGCACGCCACGCGCTTTCCACGCGCACGCCACGCGCACCATACGCGCACGCCACGCGCTCTCCACTCGCACATTACGTTATAATTACACATTGAGTAATTATAAAAGTTAAGTAACTTTTTTAATTTAATTGTTACTTAACTTTATATACTTATTTATTTATTTATTTATGTGACATGGAAAACTTACAGCTAAGTGACATCAGTGGAAATTTTATATGAGGATCAGAAAGCCAATTACAAGTTTTCACCTCTAAGTAACAGAATAATTGAATACAAGATATTGTGAACGGTCTTACTAGTTAGATACAGATATATGTTTTTAAGTAGGATAACAAAATAACTAAAACAAAAAGTTTATTATTATTTATTATATTAATAGCAACATTACAGTATTATAGATAAGTCTACAATATGTTACTTGTAAGAATGAGATGATTATTTTATTTTATTTATTTTTATTTTATTTTATTTTATTCAGAAAACTAACAGCTTTTCAAAAATTCTCTAAGATAACAATTATAGAAACATAAAGCCAATTATAAAGTTTTCACATATAAGTAACAAGAAAAGTAAGCATTATCAATATTATGTAACGTGCACAGCTGGTGTAACTCGAACATGAGAATAAGCGAAAAAAGCAACAACACTCAACAGTCAGTAACAACAAACAATATTTAAACTAAATCTAAATACAAATTACAATGATCACTCACAAAACGCACTAATTACTCACTATAACTACTCAGTACCATAAATGTAACAATTTTCATTTTTCAGTTTTAAAATACTCATTTGATAAAAGCCTACAAATCTCGGATGTTTTTAGTTTAAAAATGTCTTCAATATTTCTACCTAAGTAAAACCTATTAAAACGTGCAGTAGCTCTGCACACAAATGCATTACGGCGGTAGAACGTTTTATATGGTGGGACATGAAACGGTAAATAATTACGAAAGTATCTACAAGGAACATTGAAATTAAATTTTGATAGTAAATCAGGGGCATCAATGGCATTGTTGATAATCTTACATAAATAAACTAAATCTGAAATGTCTCTGCGATAACATAAAGGAAGGAAGTGAAATCTTTTACACCTTTCCTCATAATTAGGAAGGTTAAGGTGGCACTTAAACTGAAGAAACCTTAGAAAGCGTTTCTGGATTGATTCAATTCTATTCTTGTATATGTCATAGGAAGGATTCCAAACTTCGGAACCATATTCCAGTATGCTTCGTACATATGAACAGTATAAAATTTTGATGGCCTTAATAGATTTAAAATTAGAACTTGATCTGATAACGAATCCAAGTGCTTTAGAGGCTTTATTTACAATGTAATTTACATGATCATCAAATATTAATTTAGAATCCACTATAATTCCGAGGTCCTTCATAGATTTTTTGATTGTTATTTCCTTGTTTTTAAGTTTGTAAGTATAATTAATTAAATTTGACTTACGGCTGAATGTTACCGCATAACATTTTGATACATTGAGGTCCAGTTTATTCCTAATGCAATAATCGCTGAACCTATCCAAGTCTTCTTGCAAAAGATGGCAGTCAAGAGGTGAACTGATATTTTTCATTATTTTTTTGTCATCCGCATATAACAGAAACTTAGAATAGCGGAAGCACGTGTTGACATCATTAAGAAATATTGCGAATAACAAAGGTCCCAGAAGTGAACCTTGCGGTACTCCAGAGGGCACCAATGTCCACTTTGACATGTATCCATTGATAGCAACCGCTTGAGACCTATTGTTTATGTATGAGGTGAACCATCGGTATAAGTTTCCGTGGATTCCCGCAAGAAGTAGCTTTTGAAGAAGAATGGAATGATCAATACGATCAAAGGCCTTAGAAAAATCAGTGAATACCACATCTACTTGACCACCAGAATCCATGTTGGTGCTAATATAATCATAAGCAAGAATTAAATTTGATGTTGTGGACCGAGATTTTAAAAAGCCATGTTGCTCCAAGATAAACCAATGTCTAAGTGATGGGTAAATCGCGTTATACACGATACGTTCAAACACTTTAGCAAAAATACACAACTTAGATATTGGCCTATAGTTTTTTATACAAGCCTTGTCGCCAGATTTATGCACCGGAGTGACAAATGCTGACTTCCAGATATTTGGGACACAACCTTCATTTAGGGACCGCGAATATAATATGGACAGGGGAATAACTAAGCTCGAGGCACACTTGACAATAAACAGTGGAGGTATGTCATCAGGCCCGGCGCCCTTATTCAAATTAACTGATTTTAGAAGTGTCAGTAAATTTTTGGAGCTCACTTCTATTTCACCAATAGAACTGTGATTTGGCAGTGCTTCAGTACTAATATTACCATCAGGGGAACTAGAGTTAAGAAAATTTGCTTGGAAGTATGAAGCAAAAAGGTCACAAATTTTGTCACCAGAGTTGGCTAACTCTCCATCATAGCTCATGGAGGAGGGGAAAGTTGATGAGGCTCTCGAATTATTTTTGATGAAAGACCAAAAAGCTTTTGGGTTACTAGCAAGTGCATTTTCAGTACTTTGAATATATTGTTCATAACACGAGCGCTCAAGTGATTTGGCTCTTCTTCTAAGATGTGAGAAAGAGAGGTAATCACTATGATTGCCATAGACTTTATATTTACAGTGGTACTTATATTTTTCTTTTAATACTTTCCTAAGCGCAGGACTATACCATGGGGGATAGTAATTTGGGGTAGTAATTTTATGCGGTATGTGAGAATTTCGCAGATCGTATAGTTTATCATAAAAGTATTTAATAGCGTCTTCTAAAGGTTTATTCTTTAGGTATTCATGCCAATTTATTGAATTTAATGAATTGTTGATTTCGTCAAAGTTACCTCTTTTATAGAGGTATTTTTCTCTCCTTTTTGTATCCAAATCACAAACTGAACTGTACACAATGTCAATACAAAGGGATCGATGGTGGGGTATGTCCTCAGGGACTAATGGGTCGTCACAGGCATGAATAGAAAGTTCACAATTCGAGAAAGTTAAGTCCAGAAACCGATTATTGTGATTGCGAACTTGACAGCGTTGTGAAAGATTACACTGAGCAAGGGTGTCAATGAAATTGATATGGCTCCTAGTGAGTGATAAACCACTTGATGCGAATTGAATTCCTTGAGGATGCCATTCAATAGACGGGATGTTGAAATCTCCTAATACAATGAAATTATCATTAGGACACGAGTTAACTACGTCAAATAAATTATTTGAGAAGTTATCTAGCTGCTCAGTAGAGCTGAAACCCTCATTTTGTTTGCATAAGTAAATTGTACATATATGAATCTTTGATACCGATCTTTTCATAGGAGAGACTGTAACCCAGAGGTCTTCAGCCGTTGTGTGCCATTCTGGTCGTCCCGTAGCAGTAAAGTCTCGCCGAACTGCTAAAAGGACACCTCCACCTAGTGTTTGGTTGGTTAAGGAGTAATCTCTATCACGACGCCAAACTACATATCGATTATCAAAAAGTTCTTGATCATGTATGCCATCAAGTAGCCAAGTCTCAGTTATAGAAATGATGTCATATGCATTAAGGCAAACATTTCTTTTGAAACAATTAGTTTTGGTACGCAGTCCACGCGCATTTTGATAATAGATGTTTATTTTAGAATCCATTAATTGTGAAATATAATCAATGATCGTATAAAAATATAATAGTCAAACCAAAGAAATGAGCAGTAGAGATTCTGATGATGATTAATTATTGTCCCTTCAACATAGTAATAATGATCGATAATGTTACTTGAATAGGAAGTAATATTGTTACATTTTAGCACTGAGCAATCGTTAACAAATTCCATAGATGGTTGATAAATATTATTGTACCCCAGATGTCTATGGCTGTGGAGCGATATTTCTAGGGAACTAATTAAAAAGGTCAATAAGAAATATTGTATTAAATAAAATAATATTAAAGTTAAATCAAAGCATAAATACCACCTATAAAATTTATACAGATCATTATATTTAAAAATAATAAAGAATTTTCGCAATGTAGAGTAAAATTGCCCATAGATACATAATAATATTAAATTTAAAACAAAGCAATTAAAAACCATAATATAAGCACGAATCAAATGAAGCAAATTCAATAGAGCAATATAATATAGATAGTACTTAATAAAATAATAATTATGAGCGCCATACAAATAAATCATAAGCGCTAGCGAGTGCGAGAGTGAGTAATACAGATAATGCCACCACCACCACTTGTTTAGGTACCCTAATACATCTTTTGAAAATAGATCATGTAATTTGTGCAAAAAATGAAGAAAAGCAATGGAGTTGCACGTGCGTGATTCCAAGCAATGAGTAATGGTATGCATAAGCGATAACTTAAATGAGATAAATCTAAGTGTAAAATGCATAAAGCATACTAAGCTAATTTGCTTAAATCCACATCATTTGAAATGATGTGGACTGGTGTTCTATCATTTTTCCGGATGTGAATTTTACAAAACTTTACCCATACGTATTGAAATCCTTTTTGTTTGGAAAATTCTTTGACTCTTGTTAACAGCTTCTTAATATCGGGAACTAGATGATCGTTTATGTAAATCCGTCTATCCTCTTCACCCAGCCCGACATCTTTAAGACTTATTTGCTTACGAGCACGCGCTGCAGCAATAAACTCTTCCTTAATATATCTATTAATAAAGCTCACAATAATCGATTTCTGTCTGGAGTCATGCGATGGAACCCGAGATATATAGTTGATCTGGGTTTTAGGAATCGAGTATCCCACAACTTTAGATAAAGAATCAACAATGCTAAATAGGTTTTCATTATGCTTAGTCGGCACTCCCTTTATCTCCACATTATTCATCCGGGACCATTGTTCCCGATTCGTGTTATCTTTTTTAAGTAATGCCAAATCTCTAGATATGGATGATTCCATCTTTTGGGATTCCAAGGCTTGCTTTTCCATACTTAGAACCTTGGTCTCTAAGTTTTCTATTCTCGAGCTATTAAAGTCACATGAGGCTTTCAGATCGGAGATGTCATTTTTTATCAGCTTGATATCCTCAAAAAGTTCAGGCAATTTGCTGAGCTGAGACTTAACTTCGCGCAACTCTATCAAAATCATATCAAGAGTGACAGATTCAGCAGCCGGTGACTTTGGGCGCGGACTCGACGACAGCTTACACTGAGGACATCTCCACGATGATCTTCTCTCAGACCCGAGCTTGCGGTAGCCTGACTCAGATATAGAAGCACAGGTGAAGTCCATGTTACGCCTGCAGCCGTGGCAAAAAACACCATCAGTAAAGGAAGCATCACATATATCGCACTTCATTATTCGGCCATTATTTTTCGGGCATTATTTTTAACCGACTTCCAAAAAACGAGGAGGTTATATGTTCGGCTGTGGATATTTTTGTTTTTTTTTTTATTTTTTTTATTTTTGTATGTTCAACGATTACTCCGCCGTTTAATTTGATGTAATTAGATTAAATACATCAAGATCGTAATCACGGCATAGCTTGTTGAAGTTGCGACTCGCTCTCACAACATACGAGTTTTGTCTGTAGTTGGTGGAGGCTTTTGGTACCGCTATTGGTGGGTTGAATCTTATGAATTTAGTAGGAACATTAATGGAGAATTCGGAAAGTAGTTGCGGGCAGTCTAATGCATTTGACATCGTCTTTAAGAGTAAAAAACAATCAGATATCATGCGTCGTGTTTTTAATGGTAGGATATGAAATTTCTTACAAAGGCTTAGATAATTGTCCGAGTGGTATGCAATTTTTTGATGATAGCACAAAAATTTGATAAAACGCTTTTGAATCGCCACGCGCACTCCACGCGCACTCCACGCGCACGCCACGCGCAAGACACGCGCACGCCACGCGCACCACACGCGCACGCCACGCGCACTCCACGCGCACGCCACGCGCACCACATGCGCACGCCACGCGCACTCCACGCGCACGCCACGCGCACCACAAGCGCACGCCACGCGCACGCCACGCGCACGCCACGCGCCCGCCACGCGCACCACACGCGCACCACACGCGCACGCCACGCGCACCACACGCGCATGGCACGCGCACCACACGCGCACGCCACGCGCACCACACGCGCACGCCACGCGCACTCCACGCGCACGCCACGCGCACCACACGAGCACGCCACGCGCACTCCACGCGCACGCCACGCGCACCACACGCGCATGGCACGCGCACCACACGCGCACGCCACGCGCACCACACGCGCACGCCACGTGCACTCCACGCGCATGCCACGCGCACCACACGCGCACGCCACGCGCACCACACGCGCACGCCACGCGCACCACATGCGCACGCCACGCGCAACACACGCGCACGCCACGCGCACCACACGCGCACGCCACGCGCACTCCACGCGCACGCCACGCGCACTCCACGCGCACTCCACGCGCACGCCACGCGCACTCCACGCGCACGCCACGCGCTTTTCACGCGCACGCCACGCGCACCATACGCGCACGCCACGCGCTCTCCACTCGCACATTACGTTATAATTACACATTGAGTAATTATAAAAGTTAAGTAACTTTTTTAATTTAATTGTTACTTAACTTTATATACTTATTTATTTATTTATTTATGTGACATGGAAAACTTACAGCTAAGTGACATCAGTGGAAATTTTATATGAGGATCAGAAAGCCAATTACAAGTTTTCACCTCTAAGTAACAGAATAATTGAATACAAGATATTGTGAACGGTCTTACTAGTTAGATACAGATATATGTTTTTAAGTAGGATAACAAAATAACTAAAACAAAAAGTTTATTATTATTTATTATATTAATAGCAACATTACAGTATTATAGATAAGTCTACAATATGTTACTTGTAAGAATGAGATGATTATTTTTAACCGACTTCCAAAAAACGAGGAGGTTATATGTTCGGCTGTGGATATTTTTGTTTTTTTTTTATTTTTTTTATTTTTGTATGTTCAACGATTACTCCGCCGTTTAATTTGATGTAATTAGATTAAATACATCAAGATCGTAATCACGGCATAGCTTGTTAAAGTTGCGACTCGCTCTCACAACATACGAGTTTTGTCTGTAGTTGGTGGAGGCTTTTGGTACCGCTATTGGTGGGTTGAATCTTATGAATTTAGTAGGAACATTAATGGAGAATTTGGAAAGTAGTTGCGGGCAGTCTAATGCATTTGACATCGTCTTTAAGAGTAAAAAACAATCAGATATCATGCGTCGTGTTTTTAATGGTAGGATATGAAATTTCTTACAAAGGCTTAGATAATTGTCCGAGTGGTATGCAATTTTTTGATGATAGCACAAAAATTTGATAAAACGCTTTTGAATCGCCACGCGCACTCCACGCGCACTCCACGCGCACGCCACGCGCAAGACACGCGCACGCCACGCGCACCACACGCGCACGCCACGCGCACTCCACGCGCACGCCACGCGCACCACACGCGCACGCCACGCGCACTCCACGCGCACGCCACGCGCACCACACGCGCATGGCACGCGCACCACACGCGCACGCCACGCGCACCACACGCGCACGCCACGTGCACTCCACGCGCATGCCACGCGCACCACACTCGCACGCCACGCGCACCACACGCGCACGCCACGCGCACCACATGCGCACGCCACGCGCACCACACGCGCACGCCACGCGCACCACACGCGCACGCCACGCGCACTCCACGCGCACGCCACGCGCACCACAAGCGCACGCCACGCGCACGCCACGCGCACGCCACGCGCACGCCACGCGCACGCCACGCGCCCGCCACGCGCACCACACGCGCACCACACGCGCACGCCACGCGCACCACACGCGCATGGCACGCGCACCACACGCGCACGCCACGCGCACCACACGCGCACGCCACGCGCACTCCACGCGCACGCCACGCGCACCACACGCGCACGCCACGCGCACGCCACGCGCACTCCACGCGCACGCCACTCGCACGCCACGCGCACTCCACGCGCACTCCACGCGCACGCCACGCGCACTCCACGCGCACGCCACGCGCTTTCCACGCGCACGCCACGCGCACCATACGCGCACGCCACGCGCTCTCCACTCGCACATTACGTTATAATTACACATTGAGTAATTATAAAAGTTAAGTAACTTTTTTAATTTAATTGTTACTTAACTTTATATACTTATTTATTTATTTATTTATGTGACATGGAAAACTTACAGCTAAGTGACATCAGTGGAAATTTTATATGAGGATCAGAAAGCCAATTACAAGTTTTCACCTCTAAGTAACAGAATAATTGAATACAAGATATTGTGAACGGTCTTACTAGTTAGATACAGATATATGTTTTTAAGTAGGATAACAAAATAACTAAAACAAAAAGTTTATTATTATTTATTATATTAATAGCAACATTACAGTATTATAGATAAGTCTACAATATGTTACTTGTAAGAATGAGATGATTATTTTTAACCGACTTCCAAAAAACGAGGAGGTTATATGTTCGGCTGTGGATATTTTTGTTTTTTTTTAATTTTTTTTATTTTTGTATGTTCAACGATTACTCCGCCGTTCGTGAACCGATTTTCGAAATTTTTGTTTTGTTGTATTAGGTTTCATTTGGTACCATGTTCGCAAAAGTGGTGACCTGATGATGGGATCCATGAGTAATCGAGGGATTTCCTCGAAATTTATATGGAAACATATGGTGATTTTGGTTTTATGTGAAGTGTACTAAGAATATGCTACCAAAAAGTCAAATATTGGGTCAAGGTATACCATGGTTTCGAAGATGCTGAGAGAACTCCTGACTCTTTATAGATACACGTTTGGGAGTTTCGGCGTTGTTTTAAGAACAGAAAGCATATGCTACTATGCAATTAATATTCATCATCATAATCATAATCATCATCATCGTCGTCATCATCATTACCACGTCGTGTAAAATCACCAATGTCTCATGGCACAGAATAGATAGTAGTACTGCAAGGCATAGGTATGGATATACTAACTCGTAATAATAATTATGTATTGTTACATAACAACACTTTGTTTAATACACGGCGGTCGGCCCTACAGAGGCGACGGTGTCGCGCGGGCGGCGCGTGGCGGCAAACGACAGATCGAATATTTTACTACTTTATATTATACAGATCGAATACATTACTAACTACTATTCACTTCACTGATAATATATTATTTTGTGAGTGTGAGTTGTGACTCTTAGTGTAAAGAAAAGACGTCTACGTCTTACGCCTAAAACTCGTCTAATGGTTCTGTAGGGTTACCCTGGGACGTTAATCCCTCTGGCGTAATATCAATTAAGACAACCAGTGAGTGTGAGCGAGAAGAAAAAAACTATTGTAGCGAATTAGTTATATCAAATGCCGTCGAGTAAGCGTTACCGCGATGCAGATGCTTAACAACGACATCTGTTGTTGAATTGCGGAACTAAATTTTCTTAGAAAATATGAAGTTTACAAATCTCAACACTTAACAAATTGTAATAAAATACGTAAAATATACGCGAAGGTTTACGTACTAGTGTAACTAAAAAGAGTGAAATTTTTATTATTTTTAACAAAAAATTAAAACCGACTTCCAAGATTAAAACAATAATGACATTAATATGAACTAAAAAGTATTAAATAATTTTTACTATCTAATAGTGCCTTTTTCCGAATTCGGCTAAACCTCAACTATTTCTGTACTCAATCTTCATAATTTTGAAGTCGGTGCCAGTTCAAAAATTTTAAATATTCTGTCAGAGGACTGAAGATTCAGCTATCTGGTACCGACTTCAAAATAATGAAGATTGAGTACAGAAATAGTTGAGGTTTAGCCGAATTCGGAAAAAGGCACTATTAGATAGTAAAAATTCTTTAATACTTTTTAGTTCATATTAATGTTATTATTGTTTTTACCTTGGAAGTCGGTTTTAATTTTTTGTTAAAAATAATAATAATTAGCATAATGCTATTGAAAAATGCTATCAGAATATGCGTGAATTAAGTAACTAACAATTTGACTAACAATTTTTTTTAAATGGAGGGCCTTGTACTGAAAAATGATTTGAAATCAAAAAATGTTAATTCTATGTATAGCTTGATGATAAAGTAGATAAGTCACAAGATTTATTCAAATTATAAGAGGAAAATGAATAATAATTGCTCCTATGTTTAAAATGTTAGTTACCGACTACTTTCATCCACGTCTTTAAATGATAACCTTTAAAAGACATCGATAATATTTATCATTTGGAATTGCCAAGAAGCCATACAATCAATATTTATTATTCGAAATTGCCAAGAAGCCGTATGAAAATTAAAATTAGTTTTCTAAGATATTTTCTTAGAAAACCAATTCTAATTTCTCAAGTAATCCGATATTTATTCGATTGAAGTCTTAAGCGTTTCAGTCAATTAAATTGATATCTTCTTTTGATAATTACTGAGTAAATCAATCTGTAAAGATGCCAAATTGCTTTTAAAAAACACGAGAGAATATTTTCTGAAATAACGCACTATTTTTTTCGACTACGCCAAAGTAAAAACCCATATTCTGAAGTAGATAACTTTTCCTGCAACTCTATTGCGCCTTGTATTGTGCGGGAACCGTACATTTTTTCCGAGATAAAATATATGTATGTCCTTTTCCGAGACTCAAAGCCTCTCCATAGCAAATTTAAGCAAAAGCTATTTGGTGGTTTGGGCGTAAAGACGTAACGGACAGACAGACAGGCAGACAGTCTGTTGCTGCTGAATTTGCTTTAACTAGGCCATACCTAGATACTTTGAGTCCCGGGAATTACAATACTTTTAATCCGAGAAAAATGTATATTGTACGAAAAACAAATTTTGGCACAACTGAGTTACGGAGTCATCTAGTAAGCTTTGTAAGGACGTAAGGACGAGCAATTTTTCTTCCGTACTATGGGCCAGGCCACAACACTGCGTTGCGGCGTCGTATCGAAAAACAACCTTAGAAAAGCAATGTAGTTTTTTGCGATGCGACGTCTCAACGCATTGTTATTGTGGCCTGGCCATATGTCCCCATTTAAGCCATCGTAGAAGGATTGAACTATTAACTAACAATTAACATCCATGCTAATATTATTATAAATGCGAAATTGTATATTATTATGTTTGTCTATTACCTCTTCACATCCAAACAATAATTAAACTGAATTTGCTGAAACTTAGTATGAAGATACTATGAGTCCCGGTAAATACATAATATGATTTTATCGGAGGAAAATGTGCGGTTCCCGCAATTGATGAAATTTGGCGTAACGTAATTGAGAGAAATATTCTCCCGTATGTCCCCACCTAAGGTCCATCGTAGAAGGATTGAACCATTAATTAACATTTGAAATATTTACCAACGACGATTTGTCTTCGTAAGTAATTGATATCTTATCGGCTGTTTATCGGGGGTTCAATTAATTGTAAATAGAGGTACACTCAATAGTTTCGCAACAAATTGAGAAGCATGATACAAAAAAGAGTACGTGACTTTGAAGAACGGAAGCCTATTACTATAAATTTGCTGTCTGTTCGTCCATCTGCTTGTCACCAGGCTTTATACCAAGAACAACTGTAGATTATTAAAATCTTCATAATAAATATTATTATTAATTTCTATTGCCACTTTAAAAACAAATACTAAAAACGAATTAAAATAAATGTTTATGGCGTTTCCTCAAAGTTCAAACATGATTTTTTAACACTGGAGCTATCCTTACTAATATTATAAGTGTGTCTGTCTGTCGGTCTATCTGTAACCTCTTCTCGCCCAAACCACTAAACCGATTTCGCTGTTTGGCATGGAGAATGTTTGAGTCCCGAACTCTACTATCCTAGCGGTTTGGGCGCAAAGAGGGTAACTGGCAGATAGACAGGCAGGCAGTCTGTCTGATACCACGCCCAAACCGCTGAACCGATTTTGCTAAAATTTTGCATGGAGAGAGTTTGAGTCCCGAGAAAGGACACAGAATACTTTTTACCCGGAAAATATGTATGGTTCCCGTGTGATATTCGAATTTTAACGCAACGGAGTTACAGGCTACATCTAGTCACAGCAGTATTGTTATACAAACAAGCAGACTGACACCTGATACTAGTCCTGAGAACACACAGAGGACACCAAAGTGCGTTTCCTGTGTCAAGCTCAATGGCCAAGTTACAATGTCGGAAATGTATGTAGACTGTAGAGTGTAGAGGTGCTACCAGCCGTAGAGCGCGTAGAGGTATCGTAGTGGCTCTAACGCCGTAGTAGTAACGTAGTAGTATAAATCGGCTGCATTTAGGGCTCGTTTACACGTATTAAATAGATAAGTAGTTAACTAAATTTTAACTTAATTTTAAGTTGTTAATTGCATGTAAACACTGAATTTAGTAGCAAGTAGCAAGTTAAAATTTAGTTAAGTACTAAACAAGGAAATTAGGACTATTTTCTATAATGTGGGCAGGCGGGCCTTGTCACTTGACACATTTCGGGCAGGCACTTCAAATTAAGTTAAAATTTAGTTACTACTTATCTACTTAACACGTGTAAACCAGCCTATAGAGACAATTAATGATAACTTAACTTAAATTTTACGAAGAGTTTCACAGAAAATGGATAATTACCATACATTTTCTGTCAATCTGTTTCTGTGTGTATGTCAAACTGTAGAGATAAACTATGATAACAAGGTGCGCTCCTCCAAATTACTGTTTCAATGTGTGTAGTCACATCCTTATGAAAGAGTTTGTATGTAGTAAGTATTCAACCACTCAACCAGTACTCGTAATATTTCACTTAATGTCACTTACCAAGATTTGTTGGTTAACTAATCATAACTAGCCGATCGCGCAAGACAACGCACTTCAAACGTTTTGACAACGCACTTCAAACGTTTTGAATTTTGGAGGGGCGCGCCATGTTATCGTAGTTTATCTCTACTCGGCGAGACATGGCGGTAGCGGTCATTGGCTCCCTGTCAAAAACTTTCATTTTCTATACAAAGCTACGATGGACAACATCTGGCACTTCGTTGTCAATCGTGGTTTATATCATAAAGTTAATATACCTATCGGAATAGAGCAACAATCTCGAGCTGTCAAACGTAACCAAAATTGGTTTTCATCTGTGTGAAAAATATGTGTACGTATACACTTACACAAGAATGATTGAACATGAATTCTATGAGATTAAATTGACAACGTGCGGCACGTGCCGACTGGACGTCAAAAAAAGAGTGCTGCTGTCATGTATCACACGTCTCTTTTTACCACGCGGTGTTACTGATAGTGGCATCTCGCTTGCTCAGGCCTTTGTTTCTCTATTCCGATAGGTATATTAACTTTATGATAGAAAACGACGAGTTTTTGACAGGTAGTCAATGACCGCTACCACCATGTTTCGCCGAGTACAGTACAGAGTTTCCAATTGGGGGTTGTATTTTAAATTTCTTAATTCAATATTAATACGTAGAGAAGGATTATAGTGACAAGATAACGACTGCAACTCAATTACGCCGAAAATCGTTTGTCGCGCTGGAACTGTACATTTTTCAATAACGAAACTACTTGTGACACTCGGGGACTGCCGCGGTAAAGCAAATCATTTTATCAACTTTTGCAATTTTTATTCGCATGCGTCTAGGTCGCACGCACACAAACACCGAGCCGAAATTTGGCAACGCCGCTGTTAACTGGTGTTAGGTTTTTTTCGTTACGGCATTTCCTGATTTAGTGGCCGCGCTCAAAACCCGCGATAAAAGCTATGCAGTAGCTTAAAAACTATCCGATATACAAAGTATTTCCATACCAAATTTCGTCTGAATCGGTGTAAAAGCCCCATAAGAGCACCGATGATCGCGACAACAATAGAACAACAATAGCATTTCCAAGAATCCGCGATCGAAGGATTACTAAGCGTTAAGGGGTAACAGACAATCATACTTTCACATAATATTAGTATAGATTTAACTTGTAATGATATTACTTACTATTCTCCGCTACTTTTCCCAGAGACCTTGACGTATCCCAGTAATACATCTCATAATAGTCAAAACTTTCACACTAAGGGTCCGACCACATAAGTTTAACTACGAGTAATTTTCAAGTGCCATTCTGAACTTTATGTCCTTGACATAAAGGTGAATACAATGTAAAATAACCCTGGATATAACAATGGATTAAACGTGTTGCTCAGCGCCCTAAATTTTACTTTAGCTTATTAAGAAGGACCTTGATCTAGGGTAGCTAGAATAGACTATAAATTTTATTACTAGTTTTTTTTTTAAATAAAAATGTATTTTTTTTTTACATAAATACGGGTCCATGTTTTATGCTGAGACTTAAAGTATTACAATGTTAAATATCATGAAAGTCGATTAATCAGTTTTTATTTATTATTATTATTATTATTAAACATGCAATAATACAGTTTTACACTTACACTTATTTAAATTGCGTTAGGAATTACAATATTATTACTTAACCTGGGGACCCCAAACTAGGCAAAGCCTGTATCTTGGTGGTCCGTTTTATTTTATTACAAACTATGATTTAACGCGAGTCTGTGCAAAAGAACAAACATCATTAAAATACTACATTAATAATTATGTTACAGTTGTTACCCAATACATATCACATAGTATAGTAATCACTTATTGTAAATAATTTAGAACAATCAAAATTATACATTGAGGGCCTGTTTCACCGCTTCCTGATAAGGCTATCCACCACTTAATTTGACAGATGGAGTATGGAAAATCTGTCAAATAACCCTATCGGGCACCTTATCAGGAAGCGGTGAAACAGGCCATAAATAAAATAATAATAGTAAATAATGGTCTGAGAATAGTACTAGTACAGTAATTGTTATAATATAGTTAATTTGAATAGATATTTTTTTTTTTAATTTAATAGTATCAAGATAGTATTTTATAAATTGGAGTTTGAGATTTAAATTTTACTTCCATACTAAAACGAGCCGCTCGGCAGCCGCGCTGCAGCCGCGCGACTCTCTTTTGTATGAAGTCGCGCGGCTGCAGCGCTGCTGCCGCCTGCCGCACTACTTGCGATATAATGTGAAGGCGCTCTAAAGTAATAACACTTAGTTTTGGCACACCTTGGATAGTAGTTACTTATAACGCCAAGATGTTCTTAAACATTAAAACAAAAAAACAGCCAAATATAGAACCTGCACCTCTATTTTTAAAAAATCAATACGTAATATAAGGCACGTCTAGTATTCTACATCGTCGTCGGAACCTGATAATGTCAGTGCACGTTGTTTTATGTCCGACGGACTCCCGCACGAACCGCCGAACTACCCGCGGCTCTTGAACTAGCCACAGTATAATGATATACAGTCGACCATAACGTCAACTCCCCAAAAGATTTTACCATTATTATAATTTCAATTACTGTACGAACGATTTACGTTAGAATAATCAAATATGTATAATTTCGAAAATCGCCTGCGGCGCTCGAAATTATACAGTTGATAGTACAGTTCTGATGCAAACATATTTCGTGGCGAGTGACACAGTTAAATATCGATACAGTCGATACTGCTAAGCAATCTTGCCATAATACTTGAAGTGATTTTCAAAAAATCTAACCAGCAAACCTGCGATGCCTTATCACGATTCACGACTCATCACGCAAACTCGTCTCAGAATTATTGAGCCGATTTAATATCACGGACACAACAAAGTTACTCCACTGTATTATACTGTGGACTAGGTGAACAGCCTAGTAAATTAAAAGTGTAAGTTCACTAGTAGAATAATCTAGCACCGTTAAAACTATAGAGAATAGACATATAGGCCGCGCACAACATAAAAATCGTGTTGCGAAGCCAATCCATACTATAGCTGTATGGAGTATAGACATATAGGCCGCGCACAACATAAAAATCGTGTGGCGAAGCCAATCCATACTATAGACTATAGTCCGTGCAATCCACGAAGACGCGCCTCACTATTAACCCTAATCGTCTATAGTATATATGTGTGCAAGATTTCGCCAATGTTTTAGTGTTATCGGTACAGACTAATTACCTATGAGTGCACGTGCACACTAAAATAAATAGACCAAGAGAAAGCGTCACGGTCAAAGGGAAAGATGCTCACTCAAAAATTGGTGGGGCGCGTCTCCGTGGATTGCACGGACTTATAATATTATTATAAATGCGTAAGTGTGTCTGTCTGTCTGTTACCTCTTCACACCCAAACCGCTTAACCGATTTTGTTAAAATTTCGTATCGGGATATTTTGTGGCCCGGGAAAGAACATAAGATACTTTTTTTCTCGCAAAATTTACGGTTTCTCGCCATAAACAAAATTGGCGCAACAGAGCTACGGGCATAATCTAGTCTTTGTTAGTCTCGCTAAACCTCGAGAACGGCTGAACCGATTTGACTAATTGTAATCTTGAAATGTTTGTGAAAGCCCAGGGAAGGTTTTTAATAATCATCCAAGCCCCTATAAGAGCACCGGTGATCGCAACAACAATAGAATACAATAGCATTTCTAAGAATCTCAAGATTAAGAGGGAAGTGTTATATTATAACGATAGTAAGTAATAAATTACTTATAAAGTTATTATATCATACACAAGCTTAATAAAACTGGTACATTACCACATTTCACGCGCGCCAGGATAATGCAAATTAATGCCGTACGACCTAAGGTTGCCACCTTTGAGTTTTTGATTTCAAAATCTGAAAATTTTCAGTATTATTTTTAGTATACAATCGTAAATCATAAGCTTTTGAGAATACTGCTGCTAGCAAAAGTTTGTCAAGATGCAATACAAGAAATAAATTGGAAACGGCTCAAAAATGGCGAAATAATCGTGAAAAATATAAATAAATAAAAACAATAACTAAAAACATTCACAGCCAAACATAGAACCTCCTCCTTTTTTGGAAGTCGGTAAAATCTAGCCGATGAATGGTTGAAATGGTTGAAAAAAATTAACAAACTAAAATTAACTGTATTTTTTTAGTAAAATGCTTTCTCTACAATGTAATATCTCTTAATATCTAAAGTGCGAAAATTCATAATAACGACAAAAATAAAAAAATATATACAAATAACTTATTTGTGCCAACCCTACAAAGCACACAATATCGAGCAGGCTAAGCTGTTAGCCCTAGTGTATGACTATCCTCATACTATCCAATTACGCCTAGGCTAGACGAAATCCCCTAGCACTAACACTTGAACAAGCCGTTCTCACCTCTATTTCATAGGTGTTAAGGTGTGTAATAGTATTGCTGGTTATAGTCTAGGAGCTTGAGAGTGTTTGTTGTCATGCTTTTGGCAGATCTGCAATACTGTGCAGTGAGCCACGTATGTATGTTTGTCACAAAATACACACACCGGCAAAATTAGCGGAACATAGGTAAAAAGGGCCACAACTTGAATTCAAGTGGGTCGGGCTTTGTGAAATCCTTTTTTATAGTTTCTAAGCTCATTTGAGAAATAAAATATTGAACACAACTGGGAAGCTAACAGATTTTTATTGCAATTATGCCCTACTAAATGTTTTTCGATGATTGACGTTGTAAGTGTTTCTGATAAGAATGGCGTTTTTAGCGGGGTGCAAGGCATGCCAGCTCATTTGATTGTTTGGTTTTTGGAAGAACACATTGCTTAGATACAAAATTAGTGATTTTACAGCATCTACGACTGCTAGAGCTGTAACCACGATAGAGAAAGGTCACACCTACCGTTCGGTCAGTCAGGCCTTAGGTGTGTCGGCTTTCGTGGTCCATCGTAACTTTCAACGCTACAGAGAGACTGGATCTTACGTTTGGAGACGAGAACAAGGTAGATTTCGGGTGGCAATGGTTCAGGATGACCGTTTTGTAAGGGTACAAGCCTTAAGAAATCGACCTCAAACTGCTTTGCAGAGACGAAACCTGTCGGAACAGGTCCGAGATGGACGTGTAAGTGATTGTACAGTAAGAAGAAGAATCAAAGAAGTTAAATTAAACTCAAAAGTGCCAGCAAGGGCACCAAAACTTGAGACAGGACCGCAAAGAGCCAGGCTAAGATTTGCGCGTGAACATCAAAATTTAACAAGTTAGTGAAATCGTGTGCTGTACAGTGATGGGAGCAAACTCTGTGTAAATTTTGTTGACAGGCGATAAAGAATGTGGATAAATCGTAAGGAACGCTATAGACCATCAAACTTAACGGACACAGTGGCCTATCATGCAGGCTTCGTAATGGTTTGGGGTGGCATATGATTTGGAGCCCACACGGAGCTAATGATTGTTAATGATGGTACTTTGACAGTACAGGGCTATAGCACAAACATCCTAGAACTGCATGTTGTGCCTTTTACAAAGTTTTAGGCAGTAACTTTAATTTTATGCGCGTCCATAGAGTAAAAAAATCGGGTATTATTACCTAAATGATGCTGGCGTAGTCCAGGTGGAGAGGTCAGCACGGTCTACGGATGTGGATCCAATTGAGGACGTGTGGCACATCAATGGGTGAACGGTACGAGTTAAAACTCCAGCTCCAAAATGTGTTCAGAAGCTCGAGTTGGCGCTACTGGAGGAGTAGAAGAATATCCCACAGGAAATGATCGACAATCAAAATGCAAGCATGGAATGGCGTATCCAGACCCTCTTGAGATCCATAGAAGGCATTCCACGCTTCAAACATGGCATTTCTTAAGTAAAAATGAAGAATTTATATTAAAAACTTACTACTGAAATTTCAAAGATTTTTCTTAATTTTTGATTTTTGCAGATTTTTTCTATTTTACACGTTTTTATGCCCTAAATTTATATAAGTTTTATTTTTTAACCGTCAATTATTTAATAAGTAAATAAATAAATATATAAAAAACAGCGAATAATTTTCAAAAAAAATAAAATTTTGTTATGTTCCTCTAATTTTGCCGGTGTGTATATATAGATAAAATCAGATTAAAATATAGGCGTATTATATTTTGATTATTTTTATTAATAATTATATTTGGTAAATTTACTTTTTTTTAATATCTTAAATTTTCGTCAAAAACTATTTTTAAATGTGCGGAAGTCTTCATGTCTTTCACTTCTTCACCACTTGACCAATTTACATGGAGTTTTTGTGGATATACATTAGGTTCTTTGAATAAAATTAGTAATTCAATCGCGTAAAAATGTACAGTTTTTACGAAATAAATGAACTTTTGAAAAAACTAATGGGAAATAAAAATAAAGCATGTTAAAAAATAATACGACCATCGTCTCCACCGTCTCCTATACTATACCTACGACAGCCAACTTGCTCTTATAACATGAATATAGTGGTCTTACTGTTTAGTGTTTATATTGTCTTGCACTGGAAATGTTAGTATTACTATAATATTATTATACAAGGTTTTCTTGGCTTGTATAATCCATAATTATTATGTACTAACTACACGGCCCTGTTACGACAAAACAATGTAACCCGGATTACATCGTTTTGTAATCTTATATATAAAATTCTCGTGTCACAATGTTAGTCCACGAACTCCTCCGAAACGGCTTTACTGGTTTTTACCAAATTTCATATGCATATTCAGTAGATTTGAGAATCGGCTACTGGGTACTTTATATTATATTGATAAGTGCATTTGTTGAATAAATAATAGTAAATTATTACAACCTGAGACTGACGAGGCCGGGTTCTCTTGGAATTTCTCATACATACGTAATACCAAAATCATTTTCTCATACGAAAATATTTAACATGTTTGAGTTGTTTTTAAGTTTAAAATAGTAATTACCTAGGTTCCTGCACAAAAATTTACTTCAAAATATTTAAACACTAAAAAATTTTTTTTGTCTAAAATTTTTTTTTAGTAAATTTACTACTAAGTATTTAAACACTAAAAATAGAGTAGAACACTAAAAAATATATAAAAAAATATTAAATTTACTACAAAATATTTAAATACTAAGAAATATTTTTTAGAGTTTAAATATTTTGTAGTAAATTTACTATTTATTTATAGATTTTTTAGTATTTTACTCTATTTTTTAGTATTTAAATATTTAGTAGTAAATTTACTAAAAAAAATTTTATGAACAAAAAAATTTTTTTTAGTGTTTAAATATTTTGAAGTAAATTTTTTGTGTAGGAACCTAGATAATTACTATTTTAAGCTGAAAAATAACTCAAACATGTTAAATGTTTTCGTATGAGAAAATGATTTTGGTATTACGTATGTATGAGAATTTCAAGGGGTACCCGGCCTCTTAGCGATCGACGTTGCCATGGTGACATACTTATTTAGTCACTTCAATAATATAATATGGCAAATATATTATGGCAAAGCAACGTTTGCCGGGACAGCTAGTATAGTCTAAATTAACCTACTTGATGTAAGCTTTGTATTGACATTTGACTGAACCCACAAAATTCGGGACAAGTTTTCGACCAAAATATTCCTTATTACATTTCGCTGTCCCTTGAGACGTGATTTGAGATAAAAAGTTTTTAACTCATTTTTTGCAAGTTGACGTGTTACAGGGTACAGCGTTTTGTCCTAACAGGGCCGTATAAAGTTAAAGTTGTTTGTATATTTTGAACAGGCTACACACAGTTTACTGGGCCGATTTTTATGAAATTAGGCATCTAAGACATAAAGAACCTTCAATCTCCATACCAAATTTCATCAAAATCGGTTCAGTGTTTAAGCGAGAAGTGATGACAGACAGACAGACACACTTTCCTAGTATTAGTTAGGATATCGCTTAAGGCGACGCCTTGATAATTTGGCTGTAGCGATATCGAATTTTCTCAGCAATGACTAAAGCTAAAAAATTAAAGTTCATTTTCAGTATTAATTATGTCTTTGTCTTTGAATTACTCATAGCACAACACGAATGGTCAACTTTTATAACACAGAATAATTAATCGTAAAGACCTCTGTTAAAAAAGGGATTTCTAAAGAGGAGAGTGATTTAATCTTCCAAAATTTGTAAGCATACACTTTAATGGGCATTGTCCAAAAAAAATCACATGTACTTTTTATATTTTTTTTCCTTAGAATAGGGTATTTTAAGAATATAAATTAAATAATTTTGAAATTCATCGGCTAGTTTTTTCTCAATAAATTTTTAAAGTTTCGCTCTGACGTCATCATCGGCGGCCAATTGACCTCTGCAGTACGTTTTTTTTCGTTTCAATCTTATTTATAATGGCTGGTTCGTCAAATATAAGTTATCATTATGTGAAAGCTGATACGAGAAGCTTACCAAAAGTTCGAAACGCAATGTTGGTCGAATTTACTGCTAATTTAACGCCATTGAAGGTCAAACTAAGGTTAAACATATTTGTTCAAAAATATAAGTAAGTAATGGGTATTTTTTTCTTTTATATACAGAAAAGCGATCACTGACCTTATTCCTCGAAATGTTTTTGTAATGAGCAAAATTTAAAAAAATGGACAATCCCCATTTGCCCATAGCATATGAAATGTATATTTATATTTAAATTATACGACAAAAACCGTTTTGTAGCTACGCCCTTTCCATTTTTTTGCTGTTCCATTGCTAGTTTTCTATGACAGACCCGGCCGGCCTCTCATAGAAAACAAGCAATGTAAAACATAATATGATACGCGGCGTAACCTTAATACAGTAATAAGTTTTACGCTCGTGCTACGTTTTGTTTCAAGTATAATATCTAAAATTATGCGTACCTGTACTCAATTCAAAGCTATAAAGATGGCCTACTGTTATTATATTGTGTACTTGACATCTAAACAATTTATTGTGTAGTTAACAATGGTTATGAAATGGGATGAAAATGTACAACATCTCTTGAACAATCTTTTCTTTTCTTTGGAATGGAAAAATATTAAAATATGAGAAAACATTTTATCTTTTAATGAGGCGTACCCAAAGATATTCTACTTATACAGATCTGTTACGTTCATACCATTTTCTCACTTAAATCTCTTCCGAACAATTTTCAAATTCAAAATTGGACTTTGACAGATAATTGAAACAAAAGATACGAAGAGCCATTTACATAAAGGAGACAGACTAAATAAAAGACTACCCAATTGGATCGTGTTTGAGTCTTCACAACGCGCGCGGTAGTACGAGTAACATAATTATCTGCTTTAAGTTTTTTATATAATATATCATTGGGCGTACCTAATAGTTTGAGCATTGACCTAAAATATTTTAAACCGACTGTGTAAACGAGGGCTTATGTATAAGTATAGACTGCGCACAAACTTAAGATCGTTCAGCGAAACCTACAGATTACGAAAATAGCTATTAATATCTTGTCTCGTTTACATCATATTCTTCACTAATATTAAATACGAAAGTCTGTATGTATGTTACCTGTCCGCTAAAATAGCTAAAACGATTCAGGTGAAATTTGGTAAGAAGATACTTTGAGGGACTGGAAAGGATATAAGATTGTTTATGTTGATTAGATCTGGTATGGTATGGAAATACTTTAAGATAAAGTAACTCCATACCAGGTAAAGTAAAAGGTAGGAAAGCACATAGGATACTTTTTAACCGACTTCCAAAAAACGAGGAGGTTATATGTTCGGCTGTGGTTTTTTTTTTTTTTTTATCTCGAAAAATACACCGTGTATACGATTTTTTGGCCACAGAGTTGCAGGCGTTATCTAGTGCAGTCAGTTCCCAAACTGAGGGCTGTTTGAAAAGTTCTCGGCCTTACATACTTCTGCGTGTCTTACAAGCGTATAACTTATACCATGTATAGGGCCATTATTAACTAGATTAAACCCCACGCCTTTTGTAAATTGCTTCATTAGAAAAAAATTTTTTGAACTACCATCTGCGCCAAGTCAGCAGAAATGTGAAGGCGCGCGTATTCAAACAGTTGCGCTACTATTTCAAAGTCTAATAAAATTGAATTGTGAATATTGAATTAGTCTTTGTCATTTTTAACAAGTTTTGTATGTCTTAACAGACATACATATATGCAATGATTAAAAAAAATACACAACAGCTAAAATAGAAAATCGAGTCTACCCCAGTTGCTAAAAATCGTTCATTTTCAAAGAAAACGCACAAAATTAAAAAAAAATGTTCTAATCTCAGAATAAATAAATTGATAGAAGAAAGAATGATCAGCAAGCTTTTAAAAAATAGCATTACTTTTGATTTATAATATCGGAATAATAAAAATAATTGTCTTTGAAAAACCGGTGCCGCGTTTTCCGACAAAATTCGAAGTATCAGGCAGCTTGAAAACTAAATTGATTTTTTGAAAATATTTTGTACTAAAAAGATTCAAATTATATTCATTTTATAATATGAAATTATTCATTAGTTTAATTTTATTAACATGACGCCAAATAATTGCCTAATCTTTTAATGAGCGTGGAAAATCGAGCTAATAAGAAATCTTCTTGAAAAAGTAGGTGTTACAGATTAAGACCACATTTTTTTATTAAGAAATAAACTCTACTAAATTACTCTTATATATTCATAAATCACAGTAAGTACATTTCGAACGGGAAATAGTAATTTGTTAGATCTTTACAATAAAAAAATGTGCAGTAGGACCCTACGAACACGATGATCGGGTTGTTGTTAATTGGGACAACACAGATGCTCACACACCCGCCTTGCAAGGCTTTCTATGAAATTATATAAGTACGTAAAATAAATTTCACTATCGAATAATTTTGGCTTAGTTTTCAGTATTACATTACATTTTTTAAATATAAATTATAGTTACCAGGGACGGAGATATTCACATTACAACGAGACGTAGTCGATCTCGATGATCATTTTGTAAGACTTTTTTTAATCAACTTTTTTAGTCATTAAAATTTATTGTAATTTGAATTTTTAGAGCCATACCTTCTAGTTAAAGACTGAATTTGAAATTGAAAAAATCATGACAATAATGATTATAAAATGTAACGAATACTTCATCACAAATCACTAGTGCTAGTTCAGTGTTAATTACAGTTAGTTCCACATAAAAACAAGAATTAGTGCACCAATTAATTTTAGTATTCATTAAGAACTGCATTTAGTCTAATGAACCTAATATATTTTAGTGCATTAAGTAATTAAAGTACTAGGTTGAATACCTGGACTTACAGTTTTACTAAAAAGATCTTTAATTAAATAACGTTTTTAGTTTATAAAATCTATACTAATATTAAAAATGCTCAAGTGTGTCTGTCTGTCTGTCTGTTACCTCTTCACGCCCAAACAGCTGAAAATTGGTATGGAGATACCTAGGTACTTTGCGTCCCGGGAAAAAACATAATAATTTATTATGTACTTATACGTTTTATCCCAGAAAATGTACGGTTCCCGCGCCATAAACGAATTTTGGCGCCACGTAGTTGCGGACATCATCTATTAATTATCACCATAAGTGACTAAGCACACTATGCCTAATTTCCGCAGCGGAAGTTCGGCTTGGTTCCGCCTGCAATGTATTTTAAATTACCTATGACACACCATGCCGAAATTCCGTCGCGTATATTGTATGCGTTTGACATTGCTGACGTAATCATGCGGAACTTCCGCCGCGGAACTTCGGCATAGTGTGTTTCATAAAGTTAATATACCTATCGGAATAGAGAAACAAAGGCCTGAGCAAGCGAGATATCACTATCAGTAACACTGCGTGGTAGAAAGAGAAGCGTGATTTGAGGTTGCATAGCTTTTTTTTCATCTGTTTGACAGTCTGTCCGCCCCTGGGCCGATCGTTGTCAATTTGGGCTCTCAGAAAAATTGTGATTTTAAGTTAAATAATGAATAATTTTCACAAATACTGCTCTAGAAACATGGTTAAATGTTTGTGGAATGATTCTGGATCCACACATCGAAAAAACCTGGACAAATATTCATTTCACAGGTGAATTATTCTACATCGACAGGATCTAGTTTTAAGTTTATTTTTGCCGATTCCCTACGAGTTATTGGTATTTTTACGTCCGTGTTCACTTCTGTATATGTTTAATTATATGGAAAACATAACTTGACTAGCCATGGTGCACAATTTAAGGATATTTTGTGTAAACAATTATCATCTATTTTACACTAGGGCTGTATCAAGTTATCGATAAGTTGTGTCGATATGAAAATATTTTTTAGTTAAGTATACTAATTATCTAGGAATGTTGAAATGATAACATACTCATCCGTAGTTTATAATTAGTTTAAGTATATTAATATACTATCATACATAATTTATCGTTTTTAAGGTTCCGCACCCAAAGGGTAAAAATTAAGTCCAGTAGTAGTGGGGTCCCGCAGCCCGCTCTACTACTAAGACTTCGTTGCCTGTCCGTCTGTCCATCCGTCCGTCGGTCTGTCTGTCTTCAGGCTGTATAATAAGAACCACTATAGTAATAAACTTCTGAAATTTCCACAGATGTAATGTCATTCTACATCCAATACGGCTGCTCATCCAAGATAGGGAAATAGTTGAAAGCACTTCTGCAAGATGGGCATCAAATAAAAGGGCTCAGTAGGCTCATTGAGAGTGAATTGAAAATTAATAGGGTCTAGTGAAGTCGTGTCGTGTCGTGTCGTGTAGGTAGGTACTGATGTCACGTGACGTTCAGATTTCCTGCTGACCTAGATACCAGAAATTCATGGCTTAAAATAATTAACCGTCCAAACTGGACTCTGAAGAAAAATTCATGCATACTTACCTAATTATGCATTTTGAAGAAAAGTCACATTTTACTTCAAAATCACAATTTTATTATATTATATCTACTTATGCAGTTTTATTTTATCCCATTTTATAATGCCCGCTGTACACTCTCGCTGAGAGCTCTCGGGCGAGAGTCTCGTGCGAGAGCACTTTGCCCGAGTGCGATCATGTACATTCTCGCTTAGTTCAATCGCAGATAAGAACTCAGAGAAGATGGACGAAAACGACCATTCACCATTCACCATGCATCGAAAGATATCATTGTAATCCAAAGATTTATAATCATATTTAATTTTATTTCTCATAGATGATGAGTTGATGACTGATAATGACGTTTATTATTGTTATTTTTCTGTTCTACACTGTCCAACGGCGGGACTAGTACTGAAAGAGGCGAGAGTGTACAGTAGTGCGCTCGTTTTCCTCGCGAGACCCTTTGTCTCGGGCGCAAAATACCGGCAACGGACCGAGAGGGTCCGAGACAGGGGAGACGAGGCGAGCGCACCCATTTACACTCTCGCATTTGGGCCGCCTCGCTGTGTCTCGGCGAGAATGTACAGCCGGCATTATGTTTACAATCTTACAATAATTATTATTCCATGATCAATATTTTGTCGAATTACAAGATGTTTGTACATCACTGACACGCACACGTAAACATAATTGTATACACAGATGTAAATCAAATTTTGGTTAAGCTTGACAGCTTGGGATTGTTTCTCTATTCCGATAGGTATATTACCTTTATGGTGTGTTTAGACAATAAGGCTGCGTTTCCCCTGAAGCGGAGCGGAGCTTAGCGGTGCCCGAATTGACCAATCACCATGCTCGAAATCTTCGCTCCGCTTCGCTGTCATTCCGCTGGAACAGCACGATTGGTCAATTCGGGCACCGCTAAGCTCTGCTCCGCTTCGCTCCGCTTCAGTGGAAACACAACCTAAGTGTCCAAGGCCAGCTTAAATGTCAAACGTAGGTCTAAATGTCGGACCTATATTAAGGTATTAAGCCTGAAGCACTGATTGTTTCGATCTACCCACGCAGAGTAAAAATGTCCTCCCACGTACTAATATTATATTAAGCAAGAGTATATTATCTCTGTTATTTATAACTAGACTTTTTTTAGCGACCCGCCCCGACTTCGCACGGGTATAAAATACATACTTTAGGGTGTGTACGTGTCCCTTGTAGAGAGTTCACTGTGAAAGCAGCAGCTCTGAAAGACGATTCTTTTCACTTTTGTATGGGCAAGCGCCCGAGCATCACGAGTTTCCCCATACAGAAGTGAAAAAAAATTTTGGTCTTTGAGCGCTGCTACTTTCACAGTGAACTCTCTACAAGAAACACGTACACACCCTAAAGTATTATCACTTATTTTTGTTACAACCGGCCTTGTATATACATATAGCCTATGTCGCCCACTGAAAAAATGATTACTTATCGATTATAATCATTTTTTCAGTGGGTCACATAGACCTCAGTAGTTTTAATTACACCCGCTACTCTGTCGGTAGGCATTTCGCTTATCGCGCGGGCACCGTACATTTTTCCGGGATAAAATGTATCCTATGTCCTTTCCCGGGTCTCAAAGTATCTTAATGCACAATTTCATTAAAATCGATCCAGCGGTTTGAACGTGAAGACTGAAAAGATAATAGATGAACTTTCCTTTTTATAGGGTTCCGTACCCAAAGGGTAAAAACGGGACCCTATTTAACTAAGACTTCGTTGTCTGTCCGTCTGTCCATCTGTCCCTCTGTCAATCTCAGTCTGTCTGTCTGTATGGCCAGGCTGTATCTCAAGAACCACTGTACTTAGCTGGTCTGATTTTTTAAATATTATTAGTTTAACATTATTAGGATTCACTTTTCACCGCTGAACTGAATTTGATGTGGTATACAAGAATAAAAAAAACCTTAGTCCCATGATACGGCTGATAATTTTCAAATTATAATAAATCTATTTTACGTTACAATATAGACCATTAATGGCAAAACCACATTTTCCCGGTCAGTTCTATTTAAAAATTATCCAAATGAAAAATTATTATTGTCCAGCATATTTTCATTAAATATTCATAACTGTGTAATATCAGGCGCTGTTTGCATGTAAATATTTTACAACAATATAGACATTTACCTAACCTAAATAAATAACGAAATAACGAACGACGTCCAACCCTTTACCCCTGTGATAAAGTTTATTATAGAATAACGTTCTTCAGGTTACAATTAAGAGTTGTAAATTGCATCTGCTAAATCCATACTAATATTATAAATGTGAAAGTATGTCTGTCTGTCTGTCTATTACCTCTTCATGCTTGATGTAAACAGAAGAGGTCAACCTGTTTAGCTGAAATTTTGGTATGTTAAGATACTTTGAATCCCGGGAAAGGACATAGAATACTTTTTATCTTGGAAAGATGTACGGTTCATCCAGTTGATGAATATTATCAAATCGTTTGTCTTAAGAAAAGTTTTCCATACTGTTGTTGGTTGTTACATTTTGTAATCCACTTCAAAACAGGAGGTTTCTCAATTCGATATAAAATTATGTTTTTTTTTTGTGTTTGTTCGCGGATAACTTCGCCGTTTGTGAACCGATTTTGATGATTATTTTGTTGTTAAAAAGAGGATAATTTACAGGTGGGCCTAAAACAAGGCAATACTCATATCTGAAATCGTTTTCTTGGTACAATTATTGAAGCAAAATACCACCCAAACTATTTTGAAAAAGAATTAGGTGTGAAGATACTATAGTTTTTACACTGGAAAAACGTACCATTACCGCGGGATAAATAAATGTCGTTTCATGGAAGGCAATATCTAATTCGAAGTGTCTAGTCGTCCGATTACCGGACGAATAAAATAAATCTTAGTCACCCGATTACCGGATGAAAAATTAAGAAATTTAAAAAACCCCCGCCAAACAACTTTAAAAAGCAATGAAATAATTACCTATATTTACTGACTTTAAGTTTAAATAATTCCTGAGTGTTAAGTCATATTTTAGTCCATAATTGTTGTCACGGTGTGTCGGGGGACCGCCAACAGCGACTTCTCCATATTTTTGTATCGCCAAGTCACTGATTGTCTCGATTCGGTTCGCTGTGAACTGACCCTTAAATTATAATGTTATGTGAAATCAAACATCTACATTAGCGGTCCCCCGACACACCTTGACAACAATTATGGACTAAAATATGACTTAACACTCAGGAATTATTTAAACTTAAAGTCAGTAAATATAGTTATTAATAAGAAATTGAGTTATTTTTAAAGGAATTTAACATTGATATTATTTGTATATCTGAACACTGGTTCAGACAATATGAACTTACTTTCAATTTCAATAACCACCAGATAGCTAGTTCGTTCAGTAGAGAAAATGCCATTAGAGGCGGCTCTTTAATATTAATTAGAAATAATTTAAAATTTAAGGAACGTAAAGATATTGTGAGTCTCTCTATTGAAAGAACAATTGAAGTAGCCTGCATTGAGCTAAGTCATCTTATTATTGTGGGTGTATACAGGTCTCCGTCGGGGTTATTTGATACCTTTGAACAAACTATGGAACAAATAATGTCAAAAATATGTGCATCTAACAAAAGGGTTATTATATGTGGAGACTTTAATGTTAATTTATTGAATTTTAATTCCACAACTGTTAGATTCACATCTTTATTTAAATCATATAACCTTTGCAATTTGTTTCATGAACCTACAAGAGTCTGTGAGACTACAGCTACTTGTATTGATAGCATATTTACAAATGTCATTCCCGATAAAAAGGAAATAATTAATAAGTTAAGCTCTGATCACTGTGGACAGTTAGCATCATTTAATGTCAATTGCGATAATAACGTAAAGGACAATCTTGTGTTTGTTCCTGTGACTACAAAACGTATTGAGCAATTTAGTAAAACAGTTAGAAACGATAATAAAAAAACCAGATTTATTGAATGGGCAACTAAAGGAATTAAAATAAATAGGCAAAGATTATATGAATTATATGATGAAAGGTATAATAACAGCAGTGAATCATTTAAATCATATCTTAAAAATTATTCTAAAACCTTCAGAGAAGTTTGTAAAGCTGCTAAGGCTCTATATGTCAAAAATAAAATTAAAAATTCTAAAAACAAAATTAAAACTACATGGAAGGTTATATCTGGTGAGACTGGAAACGTCACCTGCCGTAACACTGATTTTGAATTATACTTTGAAAATAAAAAGATTACAAATAATCTTGAAGTTGCTACGGTCTTTGAAAAGTTTTTTGCTGACATTCCGGTCTCAACTACAAAAAATCTAAATTCCTCACCAGAAGCTGCTGAAAAGCTACTCAGAGACAATGTAAAGGAATGTGATGTCAATTTTAAGTTTAGGGAAATTAGCCCTAGAGATATTATTGATACCTTTAAATTGTTGAATATTAAAAATACTACTGATCTCTGGGGCATGTCTACAAAAATTATTAAATCGATAATTGACATCATAGCTGAGGAGCTAGATGAGGATGATAGATGAGGATCTAGCAATAATTTTCAATGACTGCATTAGGAGTGGTGTTTTTCCTGACTTAATGAAGCACAGTAAGGTCGTACCTTTATTCAAATCGGGAATTAAATCAGATCCGACTAATTACCGGCCTATTTCGATTTTACCGACTCTTAGTAAAATATTTGAAAAAATAATTTTACAACAATGGGCATTGTCCAAAAAAAATCACATGTACTTTTTATATTTTTTTTCGTTAAAATAGGGTATTTTAAGAATATAAATTAAATGATTTTGAAATTCATTGGCTAGTTTTTTTTCAATAAATTTTTAAAGTTTCGCTCTGACGTCATCATCGGCGGCCAATTGACCTCTGCAGTATGTTTAAATTTCCTTTAAATCTTATTATAATGGCTGGTTCGTCAAATGTAAGTTCTCATTATGTGAAAACTGATACGAGAAGCTTACCAAAAGTTCGAAACGTAATGTTGGTCGAATTTATTGCTAATTTAACGCCATTGAAGGTCGAACTAAGGTTAAACATATTTGTTCAAAAATATAAGTAACTAATGGGTATTTTTTTCGTTTATGTACAGAAAAACGATCACTGACCTTATTCCTCGAAATGTTTTTGTAATGAGCAAAATTAAAAAAAAATGGACAATCCCCATTACTGTTACATTTTAATTTCGATAATTTATTACAGGTTACATTTTAATTTAGATAATTTAGAAGGGCGCTGATTGGTCCGCTGCAATGTCTGTCTAAAGGTCAAACGTTGCGTTTCGTTCGAGTTCCATTTATGGTTGGGTTACGGTTGAAACGTTAGCACGATACCGAAATGTGTTCAGACGCAGCGGAACCAAACCGTAACTGAACCACAACCAAAGTAGATGTGAATCTGAATTGAAACGTTTAAAAATAGCGTGATTGCCCTGCAGGTCATATAAAAATTTCAGAGGGGCTCCCATACCCTTCGTGCGCGAGTCTGACTCGCACTTGGCCGATTATTAACTCATGTTTAATGCTGCGCTTCTTCTTATGACTAAAATATTTTTTATCCATGTACTGCGAAAATCTGTAGTTAATAAACATACTAAATAGTATTTTTTTTTAATGAAAATGTATTTTTTGCATGTACCCCGAGGAAATTGATTCCTAGGCAGTTGATAGACCTGCGTCATGTGGTCGGCTTATGTCAATCCAGTGTTAGCTGTGATCGGTCTCCTGGGTTTGACATAACGCGACCAAATTACTTAGGTCCGGCATCTGCCTAGGAATCAACTTCTCTGATAGTACATTAACCCCTTGGAATGTTATTTCTGGTGAAAAGTGAAAATCCCAAAAATGTCTATTACCGCATTCTTTATTATGAGGGCAGCTGAACATGTATCATGTTACTCATGTATCATGATTGTCCCTACAGCAAACATTATAAAACACACTTGCTTCATATTGTTACGGATACGGACACGTGGTGCCATCTAGCGTCAGGCCAGCGAACCTACCAAGGGAACACAGGCAACGTAAATCCCCTACTCGCTACTAGATGACGCTAGGTGTATGTACCTACGAGTACTTTCTAGAAATATCTGATACTTGTTTACGCATATCGGGTTTATTCTGGGATGTTCCGGAATCTTCTGAGATTCGATCCGGCCCGTATAAATAGTCGCAGACAGTCGAGCCGGCAATTCAGTTTGATCCGAGCTATCTTCGAGGTGACTTCGGAGCGAAAACAAGTGATCAATAGTGAGTGATTGTGATTGTGATAGTGACTCGGCTACGACCTAGGACAGTGATAGTGCTCAGTGATTTGGATCTAGTGCTTAGTGTTTGGACTCAGTGATTAGTGTGAGCTAGTGTTTGTAAATAAAGTCTTCAAGAGAGTCACCAGGTCTTTCTCTCTGAATCCAAAGAACCCTAGCACGTAACAATATTATAATATCATATTACCTTTCGATGGATGCACCTCTGACGGTGGTGTAAGGTTGATCCGTGGTCGAAATGCGGGATAGCCGAGAGCAATCTTTGCCAGCAGCAGCAGCAACCCATTTGTTCCCACGCTCGCTGTATTTTGTACATACTTACCTATACGCTTGTTCCTCACTCCTCATGTCTTATTTTATCGTTATATCAAGTGTAAAATATAATATTTTAAGAGTTTTAATCAGAACACTATGCCACATATATTAAGTTATAATAAATATATTATGTAACACAGATAGGCGCTTACCGGATGAATAAGATACATCTTAGTCGTCCGATTACCGGATGAATTAAAAAATAATAATTCGTCCGATTATCTGACGAATAGATTATCTTTTAAGGCGTCCGGTAATCGGACGACTAAGATTTATCTTATTCATCCGTTTACCGGACGACTAGCAACAGCCTATCTAATTCCATATTTTGTAAAATAATTAATATTAATCCTTCGATCGCAGATTCTTGGAAATCTATCGTTATTCTATTGTTGTCGCGATCATCGGTGCTCTTATGGGGCTTGAAGGATTAATTATAATGGTCATAAAAATAAAAACAAGTGAAATCATTTAGCCATACAAATTATAACCTTTTAATCGCCTATTCTAAACGCGCGATAAATTATCGAACGCTAAACGAATGCGCAACCATAAGTCATTGAAACAGCACGTAAGCCAAGCTATAAGCACGTATAAGCTAAGCTAAAAGCACGTATAAGCTAATAATTCGCATATTAATGCATCAGCACAACTGAGCTATTGCACGATATATTTACTGCATTTCATGCGCTGCTCAATAATTCAGGGAATCCCGTATTTTCGGGCCGAATGCTAGGGTGTACTATGAAACCATTCGATACTTTACTTTAATCTTTGCTAAGAAATTAATATAAACATCCAAGTCAAATATCGAATATCTATACCACAATAAAATAAGAAAATATAGAGTACATTCATAATAAACATATCAGCAGGCTTACCATAATTATTATTTTTAACAAAAAATTAAAACCGACTTCCAAGGTAAAAACAATAATAACATTAATATGAACTAAAAAGTATTAAATAATTTTTACTATCTAATAGTGCCTTTTTCCGAATTCGGCTAAGCCTCAACTATTTCTGTACTCAATCTTCATTATTTTGAAGTCGGTACCAGATAGCTGAATCTTCAGTCCTCTGACAGAATATTTAAAATTTTTGGAACTGGCATATGTTATAAATAGTTATAAATAGTTGAGGCTTAGCCGAATTCGGAAAAAGACACTATTAGATAGTAAAAATTATTTAATACTTTTTAGTTCATATTAATGTTATTATTGTTTTTACCTTGGAAGTCGGTTTAAATTTTTTGTTAAAAATAATAATAATTTCACTCTTTTTAGTTACACTAGTAGATAAATCTTCGCGTATATTTTACGTATCTTATTACAATTTGTTAAGAGTCACAACTCACACTCACAAAATAATATAATATTATCAGTGAAGTGAACATATTGTGCTCAGTAATTTAACAATTTTAATACTTCAAGCCCGAAGCGGTCACCGGCGATTGCGGTAACAATAGAAAGGCTATTGTGTCTCGTTTTTCCACGTTTATCTGGTAGATCGAATGATCTATCAGATAAAAAATTGTACAAACTTGCATAGGATGTAGCGTAGCATAATATTTAATATTATCATAATTATTGACAGCCTTTCTTGTTATCAAGAATTCAAATCGATAGGTACTTAGTGCACCATCTATCGATTAATAAGTATAACTAATTAAGAAGACACTTAATGACTTTGTTTGGTTTAAATGCTCTTTTTAAAATAACTTTATTTTAATTCTATTTGTCTATTAAAATATTATAAAGTAGTAAAGTATTCGATCTGTATATAAAGTAGTTAGTAAAGTATTCGATATTCTGTCTTCTGCCGCCACGCGCCGCCGCCGACGCCGTGTATTAAAAACAAACAGGTGTTGTTAATTGTTATACAGTACATAATTATTATTATTACGAGTAGTATATCCATACCTATGCCTTGTATTATTATCTATTCTGTGCCATGAGACATTGGTGGCCTTAACACGACGTGGTAATGATGATGATGACGATGATGATGATGATGATTATGATGATGAATATGAATTGCATAGTAGTTTATGCTTTCTGTTCTTAAAACAACGCCGAAACTCCCAAACGTGTATCTATAAGGAATCAGGAGTTCTCTCAGCATCATCGATACCATGGTATACCTTGACCCAATATTTGACTTTTTGGTAGCGTATTCTTAGTACACTTCACATAAAACCAAAATCACCATATGTTTCCATATAAATTTCGAGGAGTTCCCTCGATTACTCATGGATCCCATCATCAGGTCACCACCTTTGTGAAAATGGGACCAAATTGGAGTGAAACCTAATGCAACAAAACAAAAATTTCGAAAATCGGTTCACAAACGGCGGAGTAATCGTTTAACATACAAAAAAAAAAAAAAAAAACACAGCCGAACATATAACCTCCTCGTTTTTTGGAAGTCGGTTAAAAAGGTTTATTCTTAGGCGCAGCGCAGACGACAGACTATCCGTGACGCACTTTTTAGTCTGTGGGAAATAGAACATATGCAATTATATGCAGTAACGCACACGACGCGCAAAAAGTCCGCATTTAATTGCAAAGGCTCTATTTCCACGGACAACAAGTGCGTCACGGATAGTCTATTGTCTGCGCTGCGCCTTATGGTAAAGTAGACAAAATGATGGAATAACAAAGGAAATCTGTCTGTTCGTCCGTAAAAGCTGTCAGCGTTTCTATTCTTTCGTATTTCTACTGTGGCCATGCTAAGTCTGCAAATGCTCGGCCGAGGGTAGGTACTGTCTCGCCACTATACTCGGTAAGTGTAAGCAGGCCCTAAGGGTCTAAACACACTAAATGCTGAATGGCTGAATTACGCCGGCGTAATTTACGTTGCCGAAATTACGTTCGGCCGCTTACGTCTGATGCGACACACTATAAATTACGCGAGGAGCCGAAATTTCGCGGCGTAATTTCCGTTGCGGAACGCGCGCGTAAGTGAGTATTTAAAATTCTTAGATGTAATGTGTGTTACTATATAATATATTAAGGATCTCAGAACTTTTCCGGGCTGGTACCGACTTCAAAAGTACGAAGATTGAGTACAGAAATAGTTGAGGTTTAGGCGAAGTCTGAAGACGCCACTATAATAAGGAATAAGAATTATTTGATTCTTTTTAGATTAAGAATAGGTAAGTATTAAATAGTGTTTTTACCCTGGAAGTCGGTATTAATTTCTTGTTAAAAAATAATAATTTTACCCTTTTTAGTTACATAATATGAGACGACAAGGCTATAATCACAGAATATTATAGCTTGTTGTCGAGTTGTACATATTACTAGCGGTCGCCTGCGGCTCTGCCCGCGTGGATGTCGGTTACGGCTGCAAAAAGCCTACCCAGGAAAGACTCGGTCAGCAAAATGATTCCCAGGTCAATTCACAGACTCCGACACTGACATCGACGACGCGGACGCAGTCATTATCCGAAGGGTGTACACTGTACAGTGCACACTGCACAGAGTGTCTTCCTGGGAGCAAGCGCATCCCGCTTGGTGACGCCCACTATCGTAATATTTTATTTTCGCCAGAATTTCAAAACCAAACGTCCAATTTTAATCATTCAAAGACCAAATTTTATCTACATAAACTGTACTTAGTGATGAAATAATTTATTTTGATAAGGATTAATGGCATGAGTAAAATAAATGCGTTTAAATGTTGTCCAGAAAATTCAAGATTTTTAAATAAAAAAATGGTTATTGTGCCTCACCCGACATAGATAAGTATAGTGTGTCGCGGACTTTTTTGTAGATATTTATAAGATCTACAATACTTAGAACATATTTTTATGGTTATAGTTTCGGCAGCGTACGCCAAATAAGTAACTTTTGTGGTTGATTTTTTCACCTGGCGTCCGAAAAACCCAAATATCTTACGAAACCCTATTTTTTCCAAAATAAAATTTAGCCTCTGTTCAGCACGAATAATGTAGGATTTGCTTGGAGTAGTTTTAATAAAGCCAAAATCCTCAAACTTGTATCTATAAGGATTCAAAAGTTCTGTTGGGTACCTTCGGAACCAGGGTATATTTTGGTGCAAAATCTTACTTTTTAATAGTATATGGCTGAAATACTTCAGAAAAAATCAAAATCACCATATGTTCCGATATAAATTTCAAGGAGTCCCCTCGATTCCTCATGGATCCCATCATCAGATCACTACTTTTGTGAACATGGTACCAATTTCGGATTCAACCCTGTACAACAACTAAAGAATCATGAAAATCGGTCCATAAACGGCGAAGTTATGGTTGAACATACAAAAAAAAAACAGACGAACGTATAACCTCCTCCTTTTTGGAAGCCGGTTAAAAAGCTGTAGCTGTTGTAGTATCACCATTTTATTATACACTATCTTTATAAAAAAGAAAAAAATAGCTTGATAGTCATTAAAGAGATGTTCTAGGGCTCCCTGACTATTACACACTGTCTTTAGAAAAAATATTTGCAAGAATACGAGTTAATAAATCAGTTTTACTTCACTCACCTGTGTAGCTCCTGTGCTACGTACCACGAAACACAACACTGATCACAAAACAAAAGCACCTATAGGGAATATTACGCAAAGGTAAGCAGAGGGCGTTACTAGCACATACAGTTAACAAAATCCGAGGTTTTGAAGCCTACGTTAAAATTGGAGGAACGGCGGGGCGGGATATATACCTTGAGTCCCGGAAAAGGACATAGAAGGCTTTTTATTTCGGAAAAAATTAAGTACTATTGCTGCGCGATAAACGAATTTTGACGCAACGGAGTTGCGGGAGTCATCTACTTCGAAATAATTCTTATAAATCGTATATTATTACACTCGAAACGCTTGATTTAAAATGTTTAATATAAAATTGGTGATAAAATATCACCTGCTATCAGAGTATACCCCCGAGAGCATTTAAATTTTGATATGCATTCATTGCGGGCATTATTCTGAAACGAAATGAGAAGGAGCGAATGTTAATAATGTTTCGTATTATATTGTATTCATTATTTTAATTAATTGTATTTTGAGCCTTTCATATAAATGGTAGATCAATATAATATCATACTTCTTACTAGATGACGCCCGCGTCGGAGTCTAAAACTCGACTATCGGAGACATCGTAAATTTTTCGGGATAAAAACTATTTTATGTCCTTTCCCAGAATTCAAACTACTTATACATATTATATTATACTCGTAAGTAACTCCGTACCAAAATTCATTCCTCCGTACCAAGATTCAGTGGTTTGTGCGTGAAGTGGTAAAAGACAGACAGACATTTTCGGTATATTTCAAATCTCTAGTTTCAATTAAAGGCAACATTGTTTGAATACGAGTACTCATTCGTGCTAGCTCGCTAACTTTACTATAACATACAATATTATACATGCATCGATAAAAGTTGAAGCCGCAACTCCGTTGCGCCTAAACACGATTATGGCGCAGGAACCGTACATTTTTCCGGGATAAAAAGTATCCTATGTCCTTTCCCAGGACTCAAAGTATTGTATCTCCATATACCTAATTTCAGGAAAATCGTTTCAGCGTTTTGGGCCTGAAGAGGTGACAGACCGACAGACAGACAGACAGACAGACTGACAGACAGACGGACAGATAGACACTTTTGCATTAGTGATATTAATAATTAGTATGGATATAGATTTCAGAAAAAAAACAGTAGGTACAGCCTACATGTAAACATTTTTAGCGTGCTAGCATAATATACTTTCGTTTTCTTCGGACTACACTGAGATGACACCTTCATTCGTCTTACGAATTTCGATCAGGTCACGTGTCCTGACTAAGTTTACCATTTTTGCCTAATACCATTAGTCACACTGGTCAAAGCATAGGTACAGCCTGCCCGCTTAGCATGGAATTAAAGATTTGTTTTCAGTCTTCGTAGAGAAGAAATAATAATATATTTTCTTGTATAAAATATGTTCCTGCTTCAAAGTAAATATTAGGGTCAATTCAGAAATTTCTATGGATTTGACAGATTTACTAGACGTCTCACGCAATTGAAGTCTGCCAATCCAATACAAATTTAGAAATGCATCTACGCGTCGCGTTACGGTCTGAATTGACCCTTAACCTATCAAGCCTCATGAGGGCACCGGTGACCGCGACAGCAACAGAATAAAAATAGATTTCCAAGAATCCGCGATCGAAGGATTACTTAGTATTTATGACGTCATGAGCCAGTATACTGGATTAAATTTCAGAACTTACCTTACATTAATGAACAGTCCACACAGTACCCATATTTTCTAGAACGGTCTTCGTAAAATTGGCCGATGCATCAAGTAAATCTGCTGTAAATTACATCCCGACAAATATGCCGACGCGAATCGACACACAGCACTGATTTATACCGTGCGATACGATATTGTGTTGCCAGAGTAAAATTCTGCCGAATTTTGGGTAGTTTTTGAGCTTGTTAATCCTTCGATCGGGGATTCTCGGAAATGCTATTGTATTCTATTTTTGTCGCGATCACCCATTGTTTAAATAGGTATTTATTCTTTTCGTTCTAGTTTACATTGAAGTAAAACATATTCAAAATATTATATAAAATCCAAAAATATTATACGTAATCCTACGAAAGAAAATAAATCTTAAGTTGTTAATATACTTGATATCTTTAAATTATTTATTATCAGGGAACTGTATTTTTTAACACCACAAAATAAACAATAATTTTCATTGCAATTGCATCAGTGGTTTAAGCATGGGGAGGATCTATTTACTGACAGACGCACAATTTTTATATATGTATGGATCACTGTAAAGAAGATCGAATTACAAACAGACAAACTTTTGGATTTTCAATCATGGACTGTAAAAGGCAACATTGGTACAATAACACAACAATAAATACAAATGTGCAACATTTTCAGTTTAACAGCTGGCAACACTCATTCCATTCGATTTACAATACGTATGTTTTCGATTTAATTGTACGTCCGATAATATGTCGCACACTTTATTTTCACGCTTTCCATGCGCCATATTGGAAATGATGCCGCCATTTTGAAAAGTGTCATTTACTGTAGACGATAAAACAATATTAATAACAAATCTTAATGTACCGAAAATATATTTAACTAGATATCGCCCGCAACTCTGTTGCGCCAAAATTCGTTATTAATTTAAAATAATATTTTTACTTGATCGACTATAACTCAATAACTTATGAATTAGTCTTCTTAGCCGTGATAATTTTTCTTTTAAATTCAGCATATTTCCTACTCCCATGAATTTTTCCACATTTCCAGAACCAACCGTTTAGCTAGTAGAAGGGGGGGGACACTGGACTGTAACGATTTTTTTCGCTTTGAAACTTCATATTTTACAAATGGATCCCTAAATCGAAAAATGATCTATGAATACTCGACAGACAGAAAGACAGACAGACAGACAGACAGACAGACGGACGGACAGACCGAAACTATAAGGGTTCCTTGTTGACTACGGTATCCAAAAAACGATACTAGACCAACTCCAAATATGCTCATTGCTTCATCCATTTAAAACTACCCATTGTTTCATCAAAACGTGACCAGATAACAGAAAAGATACACTTTAGGATTTATAATATTAGTATGGAGCACATCGAGTTGAAATTTTACCCGCCTTCCAAAAAGGAGGTTCTTATAAAATGTAATTAAAATAAAATTGTAAAGCAAACATCTAGCTCTGTGCACATTTGTGAACGGTTTAATAAAATTAATATTTGTTCAAAGCCTCTCACGGTGTTTGGACAGTGGGATGGTGGTATGCGATAGATGGCTTAGATTTTATTTACTTTTACCCCGACTAAAAAAATATGGGAAACTGTAACGTTTATATAAAACCATTGGGTAAGATAAATAATAATATTTAAAAAAATCCTAAGGTGTGATTGACTAAAAGTAGGTTAGGATTTTAATACCTTGGTATAAATAGTTTAAAAAAAATCCGAAAATGAATTATAATAATATGAATCAAAGCTTTTGTCGTAATAAGGAATCCGACCACACAGTCAGGTAACTCATGCGGAAAGCTTCTCTAAATCCTCCGAAAAATTCAATCACCCTCAAACCCTCATTCTCAAGGGCCAAGAACTAGTTTAAACTGGATTTCCGAAGTTATTAGCTGCGTGGCATTGCTCAGGCTAATTACTTGATTTTTAACTTTTAACTGTTGATAGCAGCCATTGTGCAATTTTTTCTGTCAAATCGCTTTTGCATAGCTGTCGCAAGATAGGGGTGAAAACCTTGGCGGATTTACGTGCTTGCATCTCTCACATAAACCGTCCAATGCGCCGCACGTAATCAATTTTGTTTGTATTTAGAGGCGCGTCCCACTTCAGTATATTCTGCCTCAATAAAATATCGCTTTACGATCTACCTGATATTTATAGGGGAGGATTTTATAGTCATTCAAAAGGTAGGGAATTTGAAAATCGAAGCGATTTTAAACTTTTGTCTTTCTGATTTGTTTGTTCTGTGTTATTTTTCAGAGAATTAGATTCTACTAGCTGTCCCGGCAAATGTTGTTTTGCCATTTAAAGTATTTCTACTTCATCAGTTGATACAAAATCTTACCCCCTCTTTTGTCCCCTAATAGGGGTAGGGGAAAAATTTTATACACCAGATGTTAGGTTGAAAAACACAGCTAATAATAAGAAGTAAGTCCATTAAAGAAAAAAGTTTGATACAAAATCTGACCCCTGTTTGGTGGGGTGGCGGAGATTTTTTTCCACCAGATATTGAGTTTTAAGAATACAAATAATATATCTGCGAAAACCGTATGCAAATCGGATCAGTAGTTTACGAGTTAAAGAAAAAAAGTTTGATACAAAATCTGACCCCCTCTTTCGTCCCCTTAGAGGGGTGGGGGGAAACATTTTTATACACCAGATGTTAAGTTGGAAGAAGACAAATATATCTGCGAAAATCGCATTCAAAACGGATCTGTAGTTTTCGTGTGATGCTGGAACAAACATACAGACAGACAGACAGACAGACAGACAGACACACAAAAAAAAAACTAACCACAGTTTTGGCTTCTATAGCGATGTAGTAACAACCCCCGCTTATTATTTTTTCAATATCTTTAATGTACAGAATTTTCATTTCTACAGTTTTATTATATTATGTATAGATAGGCACACGGCGGACCTAATTAAAGGTGCAATTCCGTGCATCGCGATCGATCGCGGTCGCGCACGACCTACGACTGTCGTCGGCCGCTCGCGACCATAGTCAGCGTATGAAAATGTATGGCACCGCTTCCGAGGCCCGCGACTGACGCGCGCGGCCTACGACTGTCGTAAGCCGCGCGCGACCGTGCCATAATATAACTTTGACACGGTCGCGCGGGGCCTACGACAGACGCGCGCGCGGCGCGACCGACGACAGTCGTAGCCCGTAGGCCTCGCGCGCGCATTTATCCGCGAGCTTCTCGCACGACATTTATTGCAGCAATAAATTGCAGGAATAAGTATGAAATGTAAACAATATTGCAAGAAACTCACGCAAGACTTCCACGAGTTTGCTTGTAGGTGGAAACACGGCCTAACAAACATTCGATCGCGAGGCGAAAAGATTTGCTTTTTCCTAGTTTTTTTCTTTTGCCAGCACTCCTAAAATTCAACCCGTTTTTTTAGCAATGGGGTTATTCACACCCCGTATAGTCCCATTCTTTATTCTGGGTCATTTATACCCCATTCAGCAAAGTTCATTAACCAGTCGTAAATCGCGCCAAACTTCGATCGTAAATCCTCACTTGAACATAAATCGAGCGAAGTGCACTTTTTGCTTGCAAATTTTCATGACTGTATGGGAATTCTAATATTCTATTGATAGTGGGTAGAATCAGGGCCCCCGTAAGGGCTACTGGCGCCTGTGTGCAAGAAAAGGATTTAGGCAAATTTTTTGGGACCTCGGTTTTGGCGCCCCTAAAGATGGCAATTTGGTGCCCCTAGAGGATGGCGCCCGTGTGCACACATTGCACATAATATGGTAGCGGGGGCCCTGTAGAATTGTAATCCCTCGATCGTGGGAAACGAGACACAATAGATATTCAATTGTTTCGCGGCCGCCTGTGGCCTCCCTTGAGGCTTGATGGGGTTTTAATTCGAGAGGGTGCAGGGGGCTTAGAAAACATGTTCTCTTTATCTCGTCTATATACAGAGACGCAGAGGACGTCTTGGTGGAATTGTTAGGATTTTTCGTTACGGAATTTCTTGATTCGGTCACCGCGCTCAAAGCCCGGGATAAAAATTACAGAAAAAATACTCGGGGACTGCCGCGGGATTTTTATCAACTTATGCAAATATGATTTGCATACGTCTAGTCGCACGCACACAAACAATGTGCCGAAATCTGCCTAACTAAAACGGCATTAGACGATGCACGACTTTCAACGGGTGTCGCTGTGCCGGCTGGTCGGAGTGGGGGGTGTTAGATTTATTTTCGTTACGGAATTTCTTGATTCAGTCTTTGCGATCAAATCCCGCCATAAAAACTATGTAATAGCTTCAAAACTTGTGCAGTGGCAACAGACACACTGTCACATAATAATATTATGTAGAATGGATGCCGTGTCTTAACATAATATAACAATACCCTAGACGAGCTCTCCTCCAAGGGTATGTAATGATCGGTGTCAAAACACAGACGTCTATTGTCCCACACAATATACTGATTAATAACAAACATAGCCTTATTCTGGGAGATCGATTCACTTAAAATATGCTGTAACATTCATTCAGGAAGAAAGTTAAAATTCTGGGACGTTGTTCCACATAAAATATTGTTTAACATTCTTACAAGGTGTAAGATATTAAAATTAAACTCTGGTAGAAACTCCGTTTAAACTTTAAACCGTTGCAGTTGTCTAAGAATCCTACTTGGAGTAAAATAATCTTAAAAAATGTCAGAAGGCGTGATTGACAAAAATTTTGTACAACAATGTTAATTGATTTAAAGGGATGTCCTACGTTTTATGTCGCGTTATGCTGTCAATTATAGTCAAATACTCAGTCTTGAAACAAAAGTAATCTGATGGCTTGGTTTATTTCACCCTAACACATTATCTAGATACATTGTATGATTATGAATCATTTTCAAAACAGTTAACACGCTTAAGAGTTAAGATAATACTTACATATAAAATTACTTGGTTTTATTAATTTTATCAAACGAGATTAAAACTTTAACTCAATAGCAAACTCTGATAATTATTATCTGGCAAGAATGAGGAGAAATAGTTTGCGATAGAACACGTCATCGCAACGTTATCGCTTCCACTAAATACTGTCACACAGAATAAGGCTTTGATTCAAATTAGCTAACTTTGATCATCTTCAGTTTAGTAAGTGATGGGGGCATTCATAAATTACGTGAAGGCATTTAGAGGGTCACAACTCACAGCAAATATCACGAAATTTCTTTCTAATTATTAAAATATCTGTAATTATACGAGAAAATTAGGTTGACTTAAGAAAATACCCCTGCGCGTATTTTGACAGTGATGTATAAAAATAAAAATTGTACAGTTTAGCTCTTACTACCGTATATGTATAGTTTAAATTAAAGTGATTTAAAATATATATTTTGATGCTGCAAATTCATGAACGGACTCACACATACACACCCACACATAGGTCACACGTCAAACTTATAACAACCCTTATTAGACTGGTTTGAAAAACCCTTTAAAATAATTTAAGTAATTTATGAACATCCCATGACAAATTTGGCACCGATTTTCCGTGAGGCCATAGTGCACTTTGTACATTCAACTTGTTTCATATTTCATGTGAAACAAAGACAAAGGGAAATGTATGTGTGAATTAGGCCGGAAGTGGCACAGCCTTCCGTTTCCGGTCTGTTGTTGCATTGTCTGTGTGTTTGTCACAACAAATTTGATGGTTTAGGGAAGAATTACTAATGCTTAGGTGTTTACGGCCCCACTTACTGCCGCACTCAGAGTTTACTTATATATAATTAACTAGCGACCCGCCCCGGCGTCGCACGGGTATAAAATATCTAGCCACTGAAAAAATGATTTAAATCGATAGCCTATGATCCTTCACGTGGTCTACTTATCTGTGCCCAAGAACATAAAAATTGCTCCAGAACTTCGCGAGATAAGCCCTTTCAAATAATTTCCCACGATTTTCCACATTCTCCTATTAGTCTTAGCATGATAAAATATAGCCTATAGCCTTCCTCAATAAATGGGCTATCTAACACTAGAAGAATTTTTCAAATCGGACCAGTATTGTTCCTAAGATAAGCGCGTTCAAGTTAGCCCTTTCAAATAATTTTCCCTGTTTTTTCCACATTTTCCTCTCTTTCTTTGCTCCTATTAGTCTTAGCGTCATAAAATAAGCATAATATGGTCTTCCTCGATAAATGGGCTATCTAACACTGAAAGAATCATCAAAATCCGTTGCGACTAATTAAATGTCTCTGAGTACGGCAGTCAGAGGCATGTTTTAATGATGGTTAACTTAACCCTTGATTTACCCGGTGACTATATACCTGCGCAACGTACCCCGTGGAGTCACTCAGACTCCCGGAAACAAATTGGTAAATTTAATATGAAATAAGAACATTTTTAAGGTGAAATACTTATTATATTTGTTAATTATTTATTTGTTTTTAATATGGCAAAGGTTTTTAATTAAAAATTAAAGAATTAGAGCCTTTTATTAAGGAACTCCTAGACCAAGGCCCTTTTTATCATAAAATTACGAGGTCTAACTTCTAGCCACTAATAAATATATTAAAAAACATGTTTTTAATATAACAAAATATAAAACTTAATAAGGACATCATAAACTCTAATAAAAAGCAAAAAAAAAGGACATGGGTAAAATAAAAAACAAAAACGTGCAAGACCTTTCAGTCGCGGTTGTTGACAAAGTCATTACATATTTTTTGTCCAGCTAACACAAGCACACAGGCTTAATACAACTATGGTACATATACGGCATTCATCATCACTCGAAGTATCTGAACACTCCGAAGCAGAGTTGTGGTCTGAGAGCTCGCAGTCATCCTCCGTTTTAGGGACCACCACATAAGGCTCTAGACTCTTAAGCTGGTTCAATGTTATATTTTGCTGACCCTCATCATCCGTATCGCTCTCAGTTAGTTACACAACCAAATTGTTCACCACGGACTCAAAATCTTTATCGAGGACGTTTATAGTACTACGAGACGCCATTACATCAACAGAAAACAACAATGTATGTATATATGAAAATACTGTGAATTGGCTAAAACTATAACATTAATACCCCGGTGGAGTCCCACGGACTCCACTAACGTGTTTACTTACCGATCGAAGATGCGCTTAGCGCCGTCCACTCTATCTCGCGTTTCACGCGTCACTTCGTGAAGGTACTGGGACGCATAAGTAAAATTTCAAAAACTAACGGTTTTATGAGCTCTTCAAGCTTTCGATGGAGTCCCAGGGACCTACCGGGTAAATTAAGGGTTAATGAAGAGTTTCACAGACAATGTATGGGTGTCCAAACCGTCGTTAAATTAAAGTTAAGTAGTAATTGAATCTATCTGAGTGCATCCATCAGTCTTACTTAAGTTTACAATAATATTATGTTCGAATTTTTTATATTTTTATTAATAAAACACTATTGTTCATGCATTTTTTTCACTATATTCAGAAATTATTGTAAATTTTAACGAAATACACGATCGGTTTTAAAAACTATTCCCGTTCCAAAACCGGTTGTAAAATTTATAATAATTTCTGAATAATGTAGTAAATACTTAAACAGTGAAAAAGTGCACGAAAAATTTTGTTTTATTAGTGTTAAAATTTATTTTCACCCCAAAATCTTGTTACAAAATACAATATTAAAAATAAGTTCACACTAAATATTAAGTATATATATATTATCTAATAGCTTATACATTGGCATGCAAAATATCATCTCCATTTCGCGGTATAATTGATCTTTAGTCGGTAGATATTTACGACAAAGTATCATCTAAAAATGTCTTTGAAAAATGTTTGAAAGCATTTTCTTTATCAATATAATTGCGAGTTTCATAGCGTCGTAAAATGGACGCCATAAAATATGATGGGAGTTCGCGCGACGTTAGTTTTCATTACATCGTATGAATGGTCCCCACACCAGTTTCGGTGAAGGTGGCAAGTTTCATTGAAACTAGGCAATTACAGAGACGTGTTTTTATACTGCCCAATTAATATTATCTGCTCAATATTGCTACAAGTCCCAAGCGATAACCGCGATAACAATAGAAATCTATCGCGTCTCGTTTTTTCCACAATCAAGGGAATATACAAGATAATATACTTTTTCGAGCTTCAAAAACCATTGCTTATAGAAAAATTGGATAAAATTTTGACAGTGTTATTTCGGGACTTATTATCAGTAAACTACTGATAATAAGTCCCGAAGGACCCGTGGACAGCTGGTCCTTCAACATTAACCATTCGAGCTTCAAAAGATCCAGGCTGAAAAGCCATAAGAACATAACAATCGGGATAAAAAGAGGTTGAAAAAATCGGGATACAAAAAACTGGGTATTGGGTAAGGGTTAAAAACCGGGACCAAAAAATTGGGTAAATAGTTGGTGTCAAATAAAACATTCGCTTATTTCAGAAAATCATTTTTTTTTTCTTTTTTTAGGAATTTAGTCTCGAAGTTGTAATAACGCTCGTCTCCATAATTCCCAATGTAGCAGCTCAGACCATCAGTAGTTTGTGAGGACAGCTGGACATTCAACATAATTATTCGAGCTTCAATTCAATTTTGCATCCCATGTTCCTATTAGGTACAGTCGGATGGGAATATTTGAGAATACTGTAAATGCGAAATAGTGATTGTTTTTACGTCAAAGCAGCCTCACTGATTTTAATGGGTATTCATAATAGTTACTACAATGTGTAACAAAACTGAGTGATAATACTTTAGGGCGTGTACGTGTTACTTTTAGAGAGTTCACTGTGAAAGTAGCTGCGCTGAAAGACAATTTTTTTTCACTTCTGTATGAGCAAGGGCCCGAGCGTCACGAGTTTCCCCATACAAAAGAGAATTAATTGGTATTTCAGCGCTACTACTTTCACAGTAAACTCTCTACAAGGAACACGTACAAACCCTAAAGTATTATCATTTCGTTTTGTTACACCCTGTATACTTTGGGTAGCAAAGGATATTGGTTAATCTACTTTCAAAACAAAATCACAGTTCCCGCTTGATAAACGAAATTCGTCACAAAAATGTTGCAAGGAACCGTACATTTTTCTGGAATTCGTACTAATAATAAAAATGCGAAAGTGTGTCTGTCTGTCTGTCTGCCTGTCTGTCTGTCTGTCTGTAACCTTTTCACGCCCAAACCGCTAAACCGATTTTGCTGAAATTTGGCAAGATTTGAGTCCCGGGAAAGGACATAGGATACTTTTTATCCCGGAAAATGTACGGTTCCCGCGCGATAAACTAATTTTGGGGCAACAGAGTTGCGGGCATCATCTAGTATCAACTATATTATGTCCTTTTCCGTGAGTCAAATTATTCTCAAACCTATGATAATCTCAATTTTAAAGAGAAGGGGTAAGTGGTAACAAATAGAAAATATGACAATATCAGATTACTAAAATATAGTAACCATTAAAAATAGTTACGCAATGGAAACGCTATGTACCATCGAGGAAATTGATTCCTAGTTGACAGACCAACGTCATTTGGTCGGATCGTGTCAATTCAATGTTAAGACGCCGGGTACACTTGGAATTTTTCTTATATACGTAATTCCAAAATCATTTTCTCATACGAAAATATTTAACATGTTTGAGTTGTTTTTCAGTTTAAAATAGTAATTACCCTAGGTTCCTGCACAAAAATTTACTTCAATATATTTGAACACAAATATTTTTTTTGCTTTAAAATTTTTTTAGTAAATTTACTATTAAATATTTAAACACTAAAAATAGAGTTAAACACTAAAAAATATATAAATAAATAGTTAATTTACTACAAAATATTTAAACTCTAAAAAATATTTTTAGTATTTAAATATTTTGTTGTAAATTTACTATTTATTTATATATTTTTTAGTGTTTTACTCTATTTTTTAGTGTTTAAATATTAAGTACTTACTAAATTTACTAAAAAAAATTAAAAACAAAACAATTTTTTTTAATGTTTAAATATTTTGAAGTATATTTTTGTGCAGGAACCAAGATAATTACTATTTTAAACTGAAAAACAACTCAAACATGTTAAATATTTTCGTATGAGAAAATGATTTTGGAATTACGTATGTATGAGAATTTCGAGGGTACCCGGCCCCCTAATTGTGAGCTGTCGGCTGGGTTTGACATAACGCGACCAAACTACGTAGGTATCTGACTAGGAATCAACTTCTCTGATAGTAGTTAGTACAAATAATTACAATATTTTGCACTTGTCTGTCAAACGCACTTTTCAATGCAACAGAGCAGAACAAAACATACCATTACATATTTACTGTTTATTCCTTCGATCGCGGATTCTTGTTGTTATTCTATAGTTGTCGCAGTCACCGGTGTCCGTATGGGGTATGATGGGTTAAATAGCTTTATTAGTAAGGGGTACAGACAACACACTTTTACGTTTAATAGCATAGAATATAGATGTATCGAAGTGTACTTTATATTGAATCGAGAGCAATATGGCGCTATGTTTACGTTCAATCGCCGTCCTCTGACCGCACCGATACTTATCATAACAGAAATGGAACGGTTGTATTCATCATCATCACCGTTAGTTACCATCATCACTAGTCTACATCACCACTAGACGTTGATCACCGCGAGTCATCGCCACTGTCAATACTTATGATAACAGAAATGGACCCGTATATTTATATAATCATCACCGTAAGTCATCATCACAATGAGTCGTCATCACCACTAGTCGTCATCACCACAATTCACGATCGCGAGAAATCAATCACCACGAGGCGTCACCAATAGTCAACACAGTAAATCATTTAGTCACTAGTCGCCATCACGGATAGTCATCATCACCGCTAGTCGACATCACTACGAGTCATCGTCTACTTCGCTATAGTGATCATCATCACCTCGAGTGACCATCAACTTCGCAAGTGATCATTATCGTTACTCTAAGTCATCGCCGCTAGCAGAACTTTATAATTAAAGCATTGGAGTAGCAATCTGTATAGCTATGTCCACATCATGCAATTTCATCTTCAATTTTCGTCATCTTCTTTTTATTCAACTTTCGTTTGGCATATTCAATAATTGAATGCGTCAAAATCCACTCGCGTTGAAAGAAAAGTGTCATAGCGAGCGCTACGATTTCAACGCGCGTCACGGGCATGCCTCATGTTCGCTGTTGACTGCGCTATAACGCATGCCCTTGATGAACAAAAAAGACCCAGTGTGGACAAAGCTAATCAGATATGACATTGAATGTACTGTCACTTCTTGGTGGAAATTCATGTTCAATTAAAATTAAATAATTGCACACTTTTCTTGTACAAGTATTCCACTTAATTTTAACAGATTTCATCAGGTCCTGATGATGATTTTATCAAATAAAATGTTGTTATAAATATATTAAAATAAAGCGCAATAAATGCAAGGAAAGTGTATAATAATTATATTTTAATTGAATCTAAATTACACTTGCACAGCTGATTTCGGTTAAAGTTAACCCTGTCATGAGAAAATGACTCAAAAAAGAGGTGTAAAACTTTTCACCCCTAAGCAAAAAATACGAGGTAAAAACTGAGAAATATTCAGCTCTAGCAATCAGGTCATATTAAAGTTTCTCAAGATCCACGTTTCAGGTAAAAATGAGTTAAGAAATGTCAATTGGCTAAGCTCAGCTCAAAATTTAAGCTAAAGGCTGCAGCGAAATCCTGTTAGAATCACAACTTTGATACTGGAGAAAATTCTATTAATATTGAGAGTTTGCTTCGGTAGGGTAATTTTATCTCATAATTTGCCTTTCAAATATCTTAGCATCTATAGTTAATACTTCCATACTAATATTATAAAATATAAATGCGAAATTGTGTATACATATTTGTCTGTCTGTTACGTCTTCATGCCCGAATCACTGAACCGATTTTGTCGAAATTTGGTACGGAGATACTCTGGGTCTCGGGAAAGGACATAGGATATATTTTATCACGGAAAAAGAAGGTTCCCGCACTTGGCTAATTATTTTATACCTTTATGACTTTCTTGTGTGCGTGTGTATGTGACTGAACTCCTCCTAAACGACTGGACCAATTTTGATGAAATTTTTTGTGTGTGTTCAAGGGGATCTGGGAATGGTTTAGATTCACAATTTTGTCCGCTGGATAATGTTTTTTTAATTAATTTTTAATTTATTAGTAGTTGTTGATTTTGGAATGTTTTACATTGGATCCGACATGTGTCAAATTTTAAATAACATTCGAATTCGAATTTTAATTTTAGTCTGTCCCGACAGTTAGCGCTGCGATCAAATTAAAAAAAATATGGCAAAGAAACGTTTGCCGGGACAGCTAGTATATATATATATATATATATATATATATATATATATATATATATATATATATATATATATATATATATATATATATATATATATATATATATATATATATATATATATATATATATATATATATATATATATATATATATATATATATATATATCTATGGACGCTTCACACCACGTCAGTCTGGCCCCGTGCTAAGTACCTGAAGGACTTGTGTTACAGGTACCAGACAACGGAAATATATTTAATACTTTTATACTATACATATATTTAAGATTTTTATTATATCATACACATATTTAATACACATCCAGACCCGGGAACATTCAAAAAAAATTTTTTGTTCCGTCGGCGGGATTCGAACCCGCGACCCCCGGCTTGAGCTGCCACACACTCAACCATTGAGCCACAGAGGTCGTCGTAGGTGTCCCTTTTGCTTTACTTACATAAATAAATAATCTCTTTTATGTCAGCGTTCACACATAAAAACTGCATTTAAAATCGGATCATAATTTTAACATACGTAGGACGTGCATAATATTTCAAAATTCTAACTTACATGATATATTTTTTTGAATTTTGTCACAAAAGACACTGTGTGACTAACGAACCACATACATTCACAATCACACATAAATATCACTATGTAATACTCATAAAGTTAATATACCTATCGGAATAGAGCAACAATCTCGAGCTGTCAAACGTAACCAAAATTGGTTTTCATCTGTGTGAAAAATATGTGTACGTATACACTTACACAAGCATGATTGAACATGAATTCTATGAGATTATATTGACAAGGTGCGGCACGTGCCGACTGGACGTCAAAAAAAGAGTGCTGCTGTCATGTATCACACGTCTCTTTTTACCACGCGGTGTTACTGATAGTGGCATCTCGCTTGCTCAGGCCTTTGTTTCTCTATTCCGCTAGGTATATTAACTTTATGGTAATACTATAAGTGTTTTTGAAGAAGTGTATCCTAATTTTGTAGTGGATCATGCACACGGACAATCACAAACTAATTACATTTCAAAATATGTGTGTGTGTGTGTTTTTTTTTAATTATAACCTTTTTTTTCGTACTTAACCATGCACACAAACTAACATTTCAAATTTCTTTTTCGAAATACCCTCTTCTTTTATTAGATATCACAAATACCCGCACATTTTGTGCGGGCTAAAAAAAGAAAATCACCCTTATCCCTTAAGGAACGCCAAAAGGTTACTCACAAGTCCTTCATCCGTTCCGGTACGACCAACCAATTTCACGCCAGGCGGAGTGACAGCACCACTTGATACATTGTTTACAGTAATAAACGTATAATATACACACAGTAAGACTAGGCATTAAACTAAACAGGTTGTAACATAAACTTATAAAATTCTAGTTAGGGCACAGATTACTAAATAGTTACTACGTAAGTTAAGTACCCCGCAAACGATCAAATTTGTTTGACAAACATGTTTGACGTAATTTACGTTTTCATCAAACAGCAGCGCAGACTATCAAACGTGCACGGTGCATCAAAAGCTCCGTTTACACCAAACGAGCGAATGCTCATTCTAGTAAAGCTCTTTTGATGTAAACTAACAACGAGCATTCTTTCGTTGTTCTAGTGTGTTCGCCACGTGTTCGGCGGTAAAATAGGTAGAATGCTCTAAGAATCTCGCTCGTTTGGTGTAAACGACGCAAGAGCGCTCGAGCAATTGCCTAGACCGTTCTTTCGTGTTCGGGCGTGCTCGCTCTTCGAGGCGGTCTCTTCAAAGGAATTCTTGTGTTCTTGAAATATTTTACTTTTTGGCGGGTTTTTTAAATTATCGAGTATTCTTCTTTTATTAAATTCGTCACCCACCAACGTCTTTTCCTTCTTTTATTTTTCATTAATTGCGTTAAAACAATATTTTTTTTATTAAATAAGGGCCAAACGAGCAAACGGGTCACGTGATGGTAAGCAACTACCGTCGCCCATGGACACTCGCAACATCAGAAGAGCTGCAGGTGCGTTGCCGGCCTTTTAAGAGGGAATACGCTCTTTTCTTAAATTAAATACAGCACTTGAAATCACAATATCGCTATTACAGTCAGACATAGTATTATAGTTGTTACGTAGTTTATGTACTCTTTGAGTGTAGTGTGAACCCTACTACTTATCGTTGACGAATGAGAAATGAGCATTCGCTCGTTTGGTCTAAACGGAGCTATATAATTCTCATCTATAGAGCAAAAATTCTTATTCTTAATGTTCTTGTTGATTCGATTGGTGTAAACGATCTAAAGTATGTTGTAACGAATTATAGTTTACACTAAACGAATACGAAAGAATGTCCTTATGCTGTTCTTGCTCTATGTTCTTTTGGTGTAAACCCACCTAAACAAGTTTTTCAAACAATTAGCTAGAATCGGTATGAGATCATGACATCTTGTTTGACAAATACAGCGAACACGTTCAAACACGTTTGTTAAACGCTACGCAAATCCAAATTTTCTTCAAACAGGTCAAACACGTAGTTTGACAAACGCTTCAAACAAAGCTGTACACTATCAAACTGTTTGACAAACACGTAAAATTTGATAAACAATTTGATCGTTTGCGGGCTACTTTAGGGTAAGTCCATTGAACCAGATGACATTATAAGATTTAAGACTACCCGTTTTAAGATTGATTTAATTGTAACATAATATTATTATATTAATTCATGAAGCCCGAAGCGGCCACATCCCGCCGCGATAACAATGAAAAAGCTATTGTGTCTCGTTTTGCCACGACTGATGGGTTAAGAATCACGCAGGCGTGACTCGCCTTTATCTCTGAAAAAAAACACACCTTGTTTGAACTATAATTATTGTGTTTATTTAATTAAAACTGCATATTTTTGTAAATTCTTAAATTTCTTCACACGCTTTGAGAGTGTCAAGTGTTAAACATAAAAGATTATGCAACAAGTCGTATTTTTGAGCAAATTTATTTTTCAATTCATAAAATAGTTTTGAGGGCTATAATATGAAATCCTAATTTAAATGAAATTAACGAGTTATTAAAGACAATGGGGATTGTCCATTTTTTTTTATTTTTGCTCATTACAAAAACATTTCGAGGAATAAGGTCAGTGATCGCTTTTCTGTATATAAACGAAAAAAATACCCATTAGTTACTTATATTTTTGAACAAATATGTTTAACCTTAGTTTGACCTTCAATGGCGTTAAATTAGCAATAAATTCGATCAACATTACGTTTCGAACTTTTGGTAAGTTTCTCGTATCAGCTTTCATATAATGATAACTTGCATTAGACGAACCAGCCATTATAAATAAGATTGAAAGGAAAAAAAACATACTACAGAGGTCAATTGGGCGCCGATGATGACGTCAGAGCGAAACTTTAAAAACGTATTGAGAAAAAACTAGCCAATGGATTTCAAAATTATTTAATTTATATTCTTAAAATACCCTATTTTAAAGAAAAAAAATATAAAAAGTACATGTGATTTTTTTGGACAATGCCAATTGCATTTAAAAAGCGATTATTTGTAAGTACAGAAAAAAACTGGCTGTTCTGTAAATTTGTTTTCGATCTTATGACATTCTGCGTAGTCGTTGTAATTTTTTTTTTAATCCTGAAAATAGCTCACTTCGTTAAATACAAAATTATATACAATAATTTTTCGTGGAAACAAAATTAAGACGAATAAAACGAATTGAAATCGATCAAACATTTTATTTTAATACCACAGTCAATTCAATTTACAAAGCGGGTCTATTCTATGAGTGGTTCACCGTAAAAAGAGGGTGGATTTTAAAAGTTTCACCCCTTAGCGACTCATTTGTAATGGATCGAAACTATCCATCGCAAATCAGTGGGTGGTTTTGCTTACGCATAGAATTTTTCATTTTTTTTTTGTCTTGAAAAACAAAATGGGTTAACCCACGAATCAAGTCACAAAACTATTTATTATGAAATGGAACAAAATTTTAATCATGTGACTAGTCTCGTGATATAAATAAAGCGAAGAATAAAATTATATTAGTTGTGAAATCACTCCAGAATCGACCTAATCCAAAAACATTCTTAGGAAAACTTACAGTAATATTTACATTATTATCTACACAAAATACAAAAGCAGTCTTATGAAAATTATAGAAAAGATATTTTTACATTATAAAAGAGCAAAAATTAAGAGTTATCCACGCTTAACTATTATACGAAAGTCAAAATCCCTATCATAAAACAGAATATTTTAAGTCTTTGTACAATAAATGTAAAAATACAAAAGAGAACTTAAATTAGTATAAAAATAATGAAATTTTGTAAAACGCATATATTTAAAAATTCAATTTACAAAATTTCATCCCCTAGTAAAAAAATTAATTATCGATATCGTCTTTCTACCCAGTCGTTTTCCAAACGTATCAGACAACGACAAAAACATTTAACAGGTATTTCAACATTTTCAAAAGCAATTTAAGTTTCAGCGCGTCGAAAACTCGAAATTGCCGCATCATTTCTGCATTGCGTTATCACTGCGTTAAATCGAGATATATTCGATCTATTGCAGACGTATATTCTCTCCCTCTATCTCTATTTCTTTCCCTCTTTGACATTCTTAATAAGTACTAATTAAATATAAAAGAAAATAATTAAACAGTCATAAAATATAGGAACAACAAAAAAGTACGTCTAATATAAAGCTTTATTAAATTCTTTACAGAATAGCCCCCTTTTCAGCATGGCAATTTAATATAATGTGAAATAGCTCTTTATTCTTTCGTTCGCTAATATAGCTTTTTTCTGTACAAGTCCAGTGTTGGATTACCCGCGTAGCAAATGTAGCAAAAGCCATGGGTCCCGCACCCGAACACTTGTTTTTAGAAAATTATACTCTGTTGCCCCTTCGATTCGCCCGTTTATCCTTAGCAATCTAAGCTTAATTGTTTTTTTTTTTAATTTGGTATTAAAATTATCTGATATGTATTAAAAACTTCTAAATCAATTTTCTGTTAGGCTTTGACCATGAGCTTAAAAATCTAAAAAATGTGCAGTTTCATATATTTGATCGACGATATTGTCACAAATCACAAATAATTAATCGCAACATCTTCTAACTTTTATGTTTTTTAAGTGAGTTCTAGTTTGACTCAAGATTAGAAAATCCAGGCAGCATGCCTCTCAAAAATTTGTTATACGCTGTCTGAATCCGGCACTTACAAAAGTGCACTGATTAAAGAGCTGCTCACACGGCGTTCCGCAAGGAGCAACTGTTTGCCCCTTTCTTTTCTATCATTATCTAATTGGTTAACTTTTAATTAAATAAGTAGTGTTGTTTCTCGAACAATATGGCGGAGAGCAAAGCTGTGAGCCAAGAATCACGGTACCACGTACTCGAGACAGATGATAAATTTACAGCTTATATTGTATAAAATTGAATTAACTTTTGTTCTAGAAATTTCCACTTTTAAGTCAGTTACAAACGATCTACGCTTACGTGTACGGTGTGAGTTATTTGCTTGTAGTACACAGCGGGCAAGTACGTTTTTGTTGAAAAGAAGAAAAAAATCTTCGGACATGGCTCGAAAATGTGAAATTGGATGTAGATACGATCCCTGATATTCTCACTGTGATATTTTCAATCCTTTATTATAAAAATGTTTAAAAATTTAAAGAATAGCGGTTAAAAACTGAGAAAAAAAAACGTGGTCAGCCCTCGTCCAGTAAAAAAAATCTATATAAGTAATATAATAAAAATCGAGGCATAAAACTTAATATTATAATATTCTTTATAGATTTTTACATTTTGATCAAAGTAACATAATTTTAAACAAAGTTTAAGGTAATACTTATAAAAATCTTAATTATCTTTGACATCTATCCTTAAAGCTTCAAAGTTTAGGCTTTTGAGTTCGCTTATAAATAAATTTTCTTAAAAATATCAAAGGGTCCTTAGAGATAGCTTAAATTTAATTATAATCAACTTGGAACGCTTAGCAACGTTGGACGTTCTTAATTAAGAAAATATGAGACATTTAGATAAGTACAAAACCTCTAGCCAAGAGGTTTACTTTGTCGCTTCCTTATAGAATCGCCGATCAAAATGTATGGAATTGACATTTAACGAGTCGAACGTCAACTTCATAATATAACGAACGCTTTTCGAGAATCGTATACTATAGGACGGTTAAAACAAGAAATTGATTTAAAAATAGGTATAATTTTGTTGGCTTTTTATTTTACTGTAAGAAAAAAAAATCTTGCAATACGACTAATTTAAAGAAGTTTTACTTCATTAATTCTTATTATTTCAACGTTACATAAATGCCTATTTCTATTAGGCTGATTTTCATATCATTTTAGGCAAAATTCTTTAATTATACTAAAGATTGGCAAGTTTTTTTTTAATTACGAGATTTCTTGTGTTCTTACAGGCTCAAATTAGAAATTGCTTTCATAAATATTTTAGGTCTTATTCCTTTGTGAAGGATGTTTTAATGAAACATGTTATTCGTTAATTTTAACGAAGAACTTGAATTTCCAAGTCCGATAATGAAAGACGTGAGTAGAAGAATCAGTTAACTAACATTTTATAACATAATGACAATAATTATTATTACTCATTTTTTTTTCTTATAATTTGAACAAACCTTGTAACTTTACCTACTTCATCATATTATTCTGGCTACACATAAGATCCATATTTTTTTTATTTCAAATAATTTTTTCGGTCTTAATTTTTTGCAAAAAATCGGCAATTTTTAAACTATTATTAAATCTGGTTCTGACACTCACGTCTTCAACTATTGGTCGTGATTATTTTGTTATGCTAATAAGTTTGGGTTGTTAGTTCTAAATCAGTCAATATTTCAAGATCAGCCAGAAATCTATACTAATATTATAAAGCGGAAGAGTTTGTTAGTTTGTTTGTTTGTTTGATCGCGCTAATCTCAGGAACTACTGGTCCGATTTGAAAAATTCTTTCAGTGTTAAATAGCCTATTTATTGAGGAAGGCTATAAGCTATATTTTATCACGCTAAATCTAATAGGAGCGAAGAAATAGAGAAAAATGTTAAAAAAACGGGGGAAATTATTTGAAAAGGCTTATTTGAACGCGCTAATCTCAGAAACTACTGGTCCGATTTCAAAAATTCTTTCAATGATAGATAGCATATTTATCAAGAAAAGATATAGGTTATATTTTATCATGTTGCGACTAACAGGAGCGAAGAAATTAAGGAAAATGTGGAAAAACAGGGAAAATTATATGAAATTGCTTATTATCTTAAAAACTACTTACCATTTTTATGTTATTTGGCAAACACGAAGAATAGACCATGTGAAGGGACATAGGCTATTTTTGCGGAAAAATGTACGGTTGCGTGAAAGTCCTAAATTACGCGGGCGAAGCCGCGCGGAACAGCTAGTAAAAAATAAGACCCAACCAACTTATTACTATACTAGGAAAGCCTTTGATTTTTATAATACAATTTGCTTATCAATAATATTTACAGTAATAGCCCATACGGCAGTTTACGTGCCAAAGTTGAATAAGTCAAAATATTAAAAAATCTGATTATTTATAAATCGGTGGACGCTTGAGCATTTACCTACGTATATATAAAAGCTAAGAAACAAATAATAAGTAAGTAACTAATTTTATAATAAGTACATAATATTTCTTTTGTAGTATTTTCGAATAAAACATTATAAAAACACATTATTTATCTTAATAATATTAATGGCTTCAGTCAAACATTAATACTAATTATAACTATACTTGTACGTCTATGTCTTGAAGATTTTTGGTAAAATTACACATGGGTTATACTTGACAAGGATCCGTTACCTGCAAACAAAAAGAAAATTAGATAAAGCCTACGAATAATAAATTTTACTGAAAAAGAAACAGAAAAATACGTGCGGCACACTCGGAGACTGCCGTGGTAAAGTTATTGCGTAGCATTTTTTTCATAATATACGTCTAGTCGCACGGACACAAATACCGTGCCGAAGTTTACCGAACTGCCACGACGTTAGACGTTGCACGGCTTTCAGTGCCGGTTGGAGTGGGGTGTGTTAGGTTTTTTCGTTGCGGAAAATCTTGATTCGGTCGCCGCGTTAAAAAACCCGCGATAAATGCTATGTAACAGCTTTAAAAACGTCAGTTATAGCGTTTCGGTGTAATCCGACCCTTAACTTAAGACTAAGGAACGACGAACGATAATCAGGTGATTCATAAGCTTGTTTGCCGTCTAATCCTATTAAGTAATTAACTACGTTCTTAAAAAACGTGAGTTTATCGCTTAAGTCACTTTGCTTCTTTATAAGAAAATAATTTAAATTCATTCAATTCATCGACGGACTTCAATTAATTATTATTAGTATTGCGTGAGACGTCTTGCAAATCTGTGAAATCCATTCTTTAGAAATGCATCTACGCGTCGCGATGCGGTCTAAATTGCACCCTAAGGGTGAGACCAAACGAGCGTAATTTTGTGAGTCGTGACTCGTGAGTCGCAGAATTTCGGTCGCGTAATGCTTTGTTCAAACCTATGCGACCAAGCGACTGCGAAGCGGGAGCGTCAAGTTGCGTCAAGTGGTCAAATGTGTGTTTTAAATTTTTGATTCATTAATATTATTCATACAAATCATGACTCACAAAATTATGCTCGTGTGAATGAAGTAGAAATTTTCTATGAAATTGAATGCAGCAGAATTTCTGCCAGCCGAAATTCTGCGACACATAATTCACAAATTGCGCTCGTTTGGGTTCAGGCTGATTTCGCGCCCGTTCACCGAGCGAATAGCGATCTTAAGTACCCCGCAAACGATCAAATTGTTTGTCAAATTTTACGTGTTTGTCAAACAGTTTGATAGTGTACAGCTTTGTTTAAGCGTTTGTCAAATAAACTACTTGTTTGACCTGTTTGAAGAAAATTTGCATTGGCGTAGCGTTTGACAAACGTGTTTGAACGTGTTCCGCTGTATTTGTCAAACAAGATCTCATGATCTCAAACCGATTCTATCTAATTGTTTGACAAACTTGTTTGATGCACGTTTGTTTGTCTGCACTAATGTTTGATGAAAACGTAATTTAGATCAAACATGTTTGTCAAACAAAGATCGTTTGCGGGGTACCTACTTAAAAGTCATGCGGTACCTTTGGTGGATATCTGTGATGAGGTCATCACATTCTGTCCGGACGGCAGCACGTAGTGGAGGGAGGACGGCGGGGTTTTAGGCACCTGGGGACAAAGTGGAGTAAGTCATAAATTACAATAAATACTCCAGACAAAGGGATGTAAGTCAGAAGCTAGAAAAAACTTGTTGCACTCCGAGAGTGTCAGCAGCAGTGAAAACATAACAACAGGCATACATTTTGGTAGAAAGAGAAGGGGAGAGTTATACATATTTTAGTTTATATAAAAAAAATATATTGACGTCAAAACTTCTTTAGCGACGTTGTGTACTTTTTGGAAATAGATAAAAAAAAATACCTTTCGTCTGAACATATCACTAGATAAAAAGTTATAACCCAAACCAACGATGTCAATACTTGGATATGGCATACGCCATCAAAACTGTAGCAATGTTTTTGAATGTGTATCGAGAAAATATTGTCGTCCATTTTGTCTTATAGTAATAGCATATAAATGCTACTTTCCCTTTCACTCATTTTACGTTTTCTATGCATATTTTACGTAATCAATGCATTAAACACGTCCGACTGTCACCGTGTCCTATGGCACACTGCTCTCAGATGAGTGAGCTCACTCATTTCGAGGGTGACACATTTTCGCGCTGACGATTGTAATATGGAATGCCTTTTCTAATGGTTATAATTCTATGACCCAAACCACAAGGAAAAACATTATCATAATATTATTAACATAGATTTATAACCTAAGTATTGATATCGTTGAATATTAAGAAATAACGACAAACTTTTTCAGGTTTCTATGGTTCAAAAAACGAGGCACAGTGATTTTTCATACTTTGAATTTTGAGATTTTATAGTTTTGTGCCTATATTCGCCGTTTGAACTTAATGGTTAATATGGATCATAGCAACTAGGACATTATTTTAGCGTATTTTGATATAAATAACAGGGAAAATGTTAGACTTTATAGCTTGGAAAAATTTACGAGTCTCTTGGGAGAAATAGATTTTAGATACAGAAGTGGCGACACAGGCTAAAATGTTGCTAGCTAGTTTAAGTTATAGAGATAAACTACGATAACATGGCGCGCCCCTCCAAAATTCAAAACGTTTGAAGTGCGTTGTCTTGCGCGGTCGGCTGGTTATGATTAGTTGATCAACTAATCTTGGTAATAACTAATAAGTGACATTAAGTGACATATTACGAGTACTGTTGATTGGTTGAATACTTACTACATACAAACTCTTTCATAAGGATGTGACTACACACTTTGAAACAGTAATTTGGAGGGGCGCGCCATGTTATCGTAGTTTATCTCTATCATACAGTACATATTTTTTCTTAACTACAAATCCAAAAGGAACAGACTATGTACGTATGTGCCCTCTGTGTATGTATATAGTGGATGAACCACTAAACTACCGATTATCAAAATCGGTCCTCTCGTTTGGATGCTACGATACAACATACAGACACAAACACACACACAAAAACAGACAAACATAGAAACTTAGAATATACCCTTTTTAACCGACCGCAGAAAAAGAAGGTTATCAATTCGACGCGTATGTATGTAATATTTCCAGAACTCTACAGATATTTTAAGTAATTCTTTTTTTGTTGTACTAGGTATTGTTCAACTTAGGAAACACTATAATTTTCATCAAAATCGGTTCAGTAGTTTTTGAGATAAGGCAATTTTAATTATTTTGAGAATAATTAAAATTGCCTTATCTCAAATGTACACTGTACTTAAATGTACTGATGTACACTTTTGAAGTCGGTTTTATGTTTTTTAACCGACTTCCAAAAAGGAGGAGGTTTCTCAATTCGACCGTATACATATATTATGTTCTTTTTTATGTTTGTTCGCGGATAACTCCGCCGTTTGTGGACCGATTTTCAAAATTCTTTTTTTGTTGTATAGGATATAGTCTGAATTTGGTACCATGTTCCCGAACATAGTGACCTGATGACGGGATCCATGAGGAATCGAGGGAACTCCTCAAAATTTATATGGAAACATAAACATATGAGAAGTATCCTAAGCATATGCTACCAAAACGCAAGATTTTGCACCAAGGTATTCTATGGTTCCGAAGATACTAAGAGAACTCCGGATTTCTTATAGATACAAGTTTGGGGTTTAGGCGCTGTTTTAAGAACAGAAAACATATGCTACTATGCAAATTACATTCATCATCATCATCATCATTACCACGTCAGGGTCACCAATCGCCGCGCCGCCACCTCACCGCACCCGTGTGGCTTCTCCCTTAAATTACCTAGCATGCATGTAACTAAAAAGAGTGAAATTATTATTTCTAACAAAAAATTAAAACCGACTTCCAAGGTAAAAACAATAACAATATCCGTATAATTTTTTTTCCGAATTCTGCTAAACTTCAACAGCTATTTTTGTACTCAATCTTCATCATTTTGAAGTCGGTACCAGTTCCAAAAGTTTCAAATATTTGGCAGTGGAAGATTCAGCTATCTGGTACCGACTTCAAAATGATGAAGATTGAGTACAGAAATAGCTGTTGAGGTTTAGCCGAATTCGGAAAAAGGCACTATTAGACAGGAAAAATTATTTAATACTTTTTAGTTCATATTATACGGATATTGTTATTGTTTTCACCTTGGAAGTCGGTTTTATTTTTTTGTTAAAAATAATAATTTCATAAAATACTATTTCAGATAATAATTGATAAAAATAATAGTAACGCTTAGTAACAATCCTTCCTTTAAGGATTCCACAAACCTACGCGACCAAAGCGACTGCGAAGCGGTAGCGTCTACCGCGCGGCGGACGCTGCCCATGTAATCTTATGGCGCTGTGCACACCTGCACGACCGCGACGCGAAATGTTCGCGTCCGCAAGCGGAACGTGCGCGTCAAGTTGTCAGACGCGTGTTTTGAAGTGTACATAACTAGACTTCTTTTTTAAAACCTTTTTTTATATTATTTTCTACAACTCCTTAGTTTATGATTTTTTGATTTGTATACGTTTTGATAGATTGTGTCATGATTTTAACGTTTGACGGTTCGCACCGTAGTCGCGCAGGCGGCGCAGGTGTGCACGGCCAGTTTCGCGTTGCAGACGCTCCCGTATCGCGTACCGCGTCCCCTGTCACTGACGCTTAGGTTTGTTTTAAGGCCGTCCCCCGAGCAAACGACCTTGGCCATACATTTGCCGCGTTGCCGAGATCGCGCCAAAACCCTATTATTTTTACTTATCTTAGTTCAAAATTGTCCTAAAAAAATTTAAAACGGCAAACATGTAGTTTATGATATTGTCGATCTATTGGCGTGAGTTTCAAATAAAAGTAATTTGTAAATTCTGAGGAGATGCTGAATGTATGATTGAATTTTAACAAATTGGTATTACTTTGGAAGCTGATATCATGAGTATAAGAAACAAAAATAGAAAATTTAAAACGACAAAAGGAATGTTGATATACTGGAGATTATTCCTGTATTTTTATTATAACTTTGTAGCTTTCAGATTATGAGTTTATAAGGTTTTAAATACGGTCAATTACGGAATCTCCGGACGGAACGCCCTTAAGCTTAAATACTAAACGTAATTTAATAAATATTAATAGAATAACTTAACCACCGATAAAGCTCGACAACGCGTTAATAACATTATACAACTAAGTTTATCAATTATTGTCAACGAGTTCATACAGAAATTTATCATTCGAAATAGTTTGGTTGAATCCCTGTTTGGGTTAGATAAAACTTTGTTTTAGTTTGTGTGATACACTAGGATGTGTGAAAAGGATAGCTTATAAAACAACAGAGAATAAATTGAAAATAACTTAATTATGGGAGAAAAAATAACTGTATATATAGTCAAAATCAAATAAATTGGCACCAGCGGTCATTGGCCATTCTAGTCTAGGTTTTTTGACAGAGGGTCAATGATCGCTACAGCCTGGTTATAGCGTTACGAATTACGATAAGGGCTCCATTCCACCGCGGCGCACGGAGAGACTACGCACGTGCGTCAAGCTTCGCTTTGTAAGAAAATATATGTGACTGTGTCCACTGCAACCCACGGACACCCTACGCACGAATTGTGTCAAGTCAAAGAAATAAACCTATGCACGCGTGTGCGTGGCCGTGCACAACGTGCGCCACGGTGGAATGGAGCCTTAATAGCTATCGCGGTAGATGTAGTCAGGCCTTGTACCATGAAACTGTTTTGAGACTCAAACAATCGGACGAAAATGCTGCGTCCTACTCTAACAAACGTGAAATGACGTTGTTAGAGCAAGACGCGGCATTCTCGTCCGATTGTTTGAGTCTCAAAACAGTTTCGTAGTAGGCCCACTGGTGACAGACAGACTCTATGAGTTACGAAACCCCAAAATGATATTTGCCTAAATTATAGCCTATTATAAACGACCTAGACTATTAACCCTTTAGCCGCCGAGCTTAAAATCAATTGTCGTGCCTCTAGCGCCGGCACCATTAATCGAAAAATTTATACCTACAACCAATAGTGATGTGCAATACTTATCTTTTTCGATGTCGATAATTTATTTCTTAATTTATAATTTATGTAAGGTATAAACTGATATCTAGTATTTGAATCCATAATGTTGTAAGTAAATATACAACGCTGGTAAAAACATTAGATAAAAAACCGGCCAAGTGCGTGTCGGGCCATGCGCAATATAGGGTTCCGTAGTACCGCTAGTTTTTGACAATTTTTTTATGGTCAATGAACGTATATTTATAGCGTGTTTTACACTACTAACAACATCATCTCAGTTACTTTCAAAGGAATTTGAACGAAAAGTTCCATTTATGATTTATACTTCGCCGAATATATTTTTTTTAGTTGATCGACTATTACTCAATAACTTATGAAGTCTTCTTAGCCGTGATAGTTTTCCTTTTAAATTCAGCATATTTCCTACTCCCGTGAATTTTTTCACATTTCCAGAACCAACCGTTTAGCTGGTAGAAGATGGAGACACTGGACTCTAACGATTTTTTCCTAAAAAAACCTATTCAACGACATCCCACACGATGGAGTAGGCGCGAAAAAAAATTTTCATCCCCGCTTGATGTGTAGGGGAGGTACCATAAAAAAATACTTTTTTACGATTTCATGTACCATTCTGTTGTCATCATTAATATGTGTATTTATACCAAATTACAGCTTTGTAGGTCCTATAGTCTCTGAGTAAAACCGCGGACAGACGGACAGACAGACAGACAGACGGACAGACGGACAGACGGACGGACAGACCGAAACTATAAGGGTTCCTTGTTGACTACGGAACCCTAAAAACAGCTTGAATAGTGAAGTGACATAATTCCCGATATTTGTTATTACATTTAAAATAATATTAATTTCATGTTTTTTAAATATACATATAACCTACTACAAATATAGATTTTCAATAGTAGATCGATATCCCATCCTCTTCACACGCATTTACAATTTCATCTAAATGTCGTAGCAGACATAGGAAAGCGTTACTTTGTAATTTATTGTAATTTTATTTCTAATTTAAGTATCCACTACAATCACATTTATCGATAGCATCATCATAAGCACAACACTAGTTGAAAATTCTAGAAGGCGGCATTCGTTTATGACGTCATAAGCGGTCGTCTTTTTCCGACCGTGGCGCAGGGTGTGCTGACAATATTCGTTCTAAACATGCAGGCTAGGGATGGGAATCGTCAATTCAATCACTGACATTTTAATATTTATATAATATTTTTTATATAATATTATTTATAAATTAAGTATAACAAACACGTTTATTTATTCAGTAACCATTGTTTTATTTGTTTTATAATAAATTAGTTAGTAAAAACATAAATATTTTAATTTATGTGGATTTTTGTATCAGTAAATCATTGCTTATGTCCCGTCCCTACTGTCAGATTTTTCCGACTCGGGCGTTGGATATCAATACACTTTTCTAAGAATATTTTCGGTAGTTTATTTAACTTTAGACATTATTTTTAGGTCTTCTAATTAAGAAACTAAAGTGCAATCAATTGTAAATGATTACTTCGTTAACTATTTATTTATTTATTTATTTAATCAGGACACCAAACAGTACACACATCGAAACATTATTACATTAAGCATATTAATAATTAGAATTCTTCTGATGCATGTACCTAAGCAGGTGACACGGCATTTATAACTAAAGCTCCACAGAATACAATATGAAAAAATTTAAATTATACTAAGATTAAACATGTCAATAAAATATAGTAAAAAGTCAGAAAAAATGTGTACACAGAAACAAAATCTTATTATCATTAAATATGTCAAATAGAGAATTATTATTATAAACATTTACCAAGTATAAACATAATTTTAATACAATACAGTGCTCTCAAACAAAAAAGGCAGATTAACCGAGTAGTGCAGTGGTACCGGTCGTAAATATCCGACCTTGGCGAAATGGGCATGAAAATATTTGTCGGATTATTCCGACCTTGGCGGTTAAAGGGTTAAAAACATAAAGTTTACGTCTTGCTTTAACATTAATTTGTATGTAATAATGTTCATTGTAATTTGAAAAAAAAAAGCTTTTCAAAGAGTTGAGTCAGGGTTAATGTTACAAAGTAAAATTTCTTTGACGAAACCACAGTGCGGTTTCACTAAGAATAATTAAAAGCAAGTATTTAATATTATAATAGACATTTTGTTGCTGCTTTCTTACAAGTTATAAAACAGGTACTTATTATATTTATTACAAAAAGATTAAAAACTTTCAACTACGTAAAAAAATGTTAATATTGGGCGTTTTTACACTGCGATAACGACACGACACGATACCACAGAATAGATAAGGGCCACCGCACATATAATACAATTTCAAGTTGGCCGACTATCGTACAAACTAAATTGCGTAGTGTCACAATTTAATTAGATAACTTCATCGTATACGCTGCCAGCCGCATTTAGTTGGTAACGGTGTTGCTAGCCTAGCGACGTGCGTGTTAAAATGCGTAAAAAGCAAACTTTTATTGTGGCACTAACACTAATAAAACGAAGGCGAAAAGAAAGGAGAATAATATTTTGGTTGCATTCAATATTAAGTGACAGAATATTAGAATTAATACGATAGTCAGTTTGTTCGATAGTCGGCCAACTTGAAATTGTATACCTAATATGTGCGGTGGCCCTCTATTCTGTGGTATCGTGTCGTGTCGTTATCGTGCAGTGTGCAAACGCCCATTATTATGAATGCGAAAGCGAAATTTGGAATGGAGATACTTGGAGTCCGGGGAAAGGACATAATATTATGAAACTTTTTATCCCGAAAAAATATACCGTACTTGCCCGTGTCTGTCAAGCTACTGTCAGGGCACCCGCTACCATATGTACAATGTGTGCAATGCATACGGGCGCCATCCTCTAGGCACCTAGGGGCGCCAAATCGCCATCTTTAGAGGCGCCGAAACCAAGGACCCAAAAAATTTGCCTAAAGGGGCGCCAAAATCCTTTTTTTGCACAAAGGCACCAGTAGCCCTAACGGGGGCCCTGGCTACTGTTACTAACGTATCAGACATGGGCAAAACAATGTTTAACTATAACGTCTCTATACGAATTGTAGATTTTATAGTAGACTTTATATTCAAATTCAAATTCATTTATTTTGCGTATGTGTGTTACAACAATAGGTCTTATAATATATTTTGATATTAGGTTCAGCACATAGGCATCTATGGGCATGCAAAATTAACAATTAAAAAATATGATTACAGTCTACATTCTAAAACAATTATTAAAAATGATGTCATGCAATTACCAATAGGTCATAAAAGTATTAGAGTCAACAATGTTTATTTTAATATAGTAAAATTAATTCATTAATATTATTCAAAATTATTAAGTATAAAATGTCAATATTAAATTAAAATGTCAGTGTAAATAGGTAGTAAATTTCTCCATAAAAATATTTAAAATATGTCATAGCAAGTAATAAATTTAGAATAATATTATTAACATTCGATACAATTATTATGTTTAAAATTTACATTCATAACCAATTAATTAGTCACGAAAGAGGTCTTCGACAGTATAGAAGTATTTATCTACTAAATACTTTTTTAATTAATTTTTAAATCTTTGAATGCTGTCTATTTCTTTAAGACTCTGCGGTAGTTTATAACATGATATTATAGTAATTGAAGTAGTTAATGTAAATAATTAAATAAATAAATAACAAGGGCAAATACCTAAGTCGTCACCAAATATGCACAAAATAAGCCATTTACACTGACACTACTTACTTGCGGCTGAGCACAGCTGGTGTTAGGTGGGCTGGTGACAGGGCGTGATGATGATGAACAGGGAGGGTTTGTTGTAGTACCTGTAAATAAAGAAATAGGTTATGAAATCAGAAAAAATTGATGCCGTATGCCATTGCGCCCAAATTTGTTTATCGCTGGATACCTTACATTCTTCTGGGATGAAAAGTATATATCTCCATAACAAATCTCATCTAAATCGGTTCAGTGGTTTAAGCATGAAGGGTTAGCAGATAGACAATTAGAGAGACTCATTTTCGCATATTTACTTGTGTTCAAACATGAAAGGTTTTCTGTAGGCTCCCAGGGGATGGAGGTAGTATCGAATTTCATTCATTTATTAATTTCTTGAACAGTGTTATATTACATAACTAATTAATGAGAAATGTTTTGAGCGTCCCTGGCCTAATGGGTAGACCTTTAGTTCGCACTCCTAGACGGTGCAGGTTCGATCCCGGGTGGAGGCGTGTACCAATGAGACATTTTCTGATCTCAAGTACATAATACGGACACTCAACGGTGAAGGAAAACATCGTGAGGAAACCCGCACATATTGGGTGATCCCAGACGTATTGACTAGTTCTTTCCTCTGGACTAGGCTGACTATGTTGCGAGAATGCCGTATGTGCTTAGGCAACCATACGGTCATTTGAAAATCTTGTTCCAGGCACTTCAAGAGTGGTTACTTTGCTCTGAAAATACTGTATAAATCATCCACAACCGATGCAAAAGCCAATTTTTTTTTATATGTTTGTTTATTATCCGGCTGTCAACGTTGGGCCATGCTTGTTAACCAGTATCAATCGCAAACCTGTCTTCCGACATTCGACGTAGATCATAGGCAATTACAGACGAATATTACACCACATAGATGACATTGAGCCAAGGACCAAAAAATCTTGACCCAAAAAAAATATTTAAAAATTACTTTGCATAGTTGATGAAAATGTTGACATGTTTTTTGGTTTGTTTGTACCTACTATAAGAGAAAATTCATGGGCAGACCCTCGTAACTTAGTCGGTTTATGTCTAACCAAGTTAACAGATCATGATTGACCTTAATAATATTATAATCCATATTCCATACCTAATAAAGTAGGTCTACAATCCGCCTAGGAATCATTTTCTATTATAGTACTCTCAGAGAAGTTGATTCCTAGGCAGTTGACAGACCAAAGTCATTTGGTCGGATCATATTGTCAATTCAATGTTAATTGTGATCTGTCGGCTGGGTTTGACGTAACGCAACCAAACTACGTAGGTCCCCGATCTGCATAGGAATCAACTTCTCTGATAGTACATTCATAAGCTTCTTACAAATTAAAGCACCTTAATAATATGCGTCTTTTAAAAATATTCCTGGTTTTTTTTTAAATAAAATAATGAAACCGCGAAAGATTTTCTTATGATGGACTTGAAGTGTCTGAGCTCCTGGGAAGACCCATTACTTTAAATACTTACTGACAAGTTGGAAGGTCTTAAAATTATTTTCGAGCAAGCTTCAATGTAAGATAAGTTTTATAATGATTTGGAATAAAAATATTATTATAATAAGTATATCCATACTAATATTATATAAAATTAAATTAATAAATTTAAAAAAACCCCCGCCAAACAACTTTAAAAAGTAATAAAATAATATTTACTGCCTTTAAGTCCAAATAATTCCTAACTTGTGTAAAGTAATACTTTAGTCCATAATTGTTGTCAAGGTGTGTCGTGGGACCGCGCCGCCAAGTAAACTACAACATACAACTTAACCGCCAAGTCGCTGACTATCTCGATTCAGTTCGCTATGAATTGATTGTGAAATCAAACATCTACATTAGCGGTCCCCCGACACACCTTGACAACAATTATGGACTAAAATATTACTTTACACAAGTAAGGAATTATTTGGACTTGAAGGCAGTAAATATTATTTTATTACTTTTTAAAGTTGTTTGGCGGGGTTTTTTTTAAATTTCTTAATTTAATTTTAATGAAATAAAATTAAATTAAGAAATAAAAAAAAACTTTTTAAACTTGTGTTGGTTAAAGTGCAGAATAATTCCTATCAACAGAATCATAAGTATTCTCATGATTACCATATTCTGTCAATGTCCCTTTCGATGAGGCTGTTAATATGAGCCCAAACATGAAACCTTCCCTTTGGGTTCATACGAAGCTCGGTTCCTATAGAATCCAGGTGATGCTACAGCAGCAGCATATAAAATATATTTACTGTTTATCTACTTCTTACTAGTTGTCGCAATTAAAATGAGCCTAAACACGAAACCATTTACTCTAAGTTGGCGAGGAGTTGGATATCCTATTGATTATCAGGTGATGGTGCATCACCAGGCCAACTTTTCATTATTATATGTAATACGTATATTGTATATTCACAAATATCACGAACTAGAATGAAATATAAAACCATGACTACAAGTTGCTAAAGGCCTTTCATGAACCAGAAAAACCCTGACTGTCCAGCACTCAGCAGGCTGATGATGATGAACTATAGCTAAAAACACTCTCGATCATGTCAGCTTTCAAACAAAAACAGACAGACAGACAGACGGACGGACGGACGGACGGACGGACGGACGGACGGACGGACGGACGGACGGACGGACGGACGGACGGACGGACGGACGGACGGACGGACGGACGGACGGACGGACGGACGGACGGACGGACGGACGGACGGACGGACGGACGGACGGACGGACGGACAGACAGACAGACAGACAGACAGACAGACAGACAGACAGACAGACAGACAGACAGACAGACAGACAGACAGACAGACAGACAGACAGACAGACAGACAGACAGACAGACAGACAGACAGACAGACAGACCCCTCTTTTTTGTCGAGGGTTAAAAATATGCGAAAGTGTGTCTGTCTGTTGCCTCTTCACGCTCAAACCGCTGAACCGATTTTGCTGAAATTTGGCATGGAGACACTTTGAGTCCCGGGACAGGACACAGGATACTTTTTATCCCAAAAAAATGTACGGTTCCCGCTCGATCGAAACGAATTTTGGCGCAACAGAGTTGCGGGAATCATCTAGTTATTATTATGAAGAGGAAAAGTTAGGCTCCAAAACTACTGGACCGATTTTGATGTGGCACTGACAAAAGTAGATTACGAGAAGGACATAAAATACAAGTTTTATTACCAGAAACTGCACGGCTACCACGGGGAGCCACGCTTAACTTAAAGTTTACAAAAAATATTTACAGTGTATATAAACCTGCATTTTCCAACACGGTCTGATGATGATTAAGTATAATAATATAAATAATCCAAATCTCGATCATTTAAGACTTCAAACAAAAAATCTCGATCAAAATATCCACTAGTTTGTATGGTATGTCACGGACAGGCATACAAACAGACAGACAGACACGTGAAACTTATATAACCCCTTTTTTATCGTCAGAGATTATAATATTTAATATTATCATAATTATTGACAGCTGTTCTTGTTATCAAGAATTCAAATCAATAGGTACTTAGTGCACCATCTATCGATTAAAAAGTATAACTAATTAAAAAGACACTTAATGACTTTGTTTTGTTTAAATACTCTTTTTAAAATAACTTTATTTTAATTCTATTTGTCTATTAAAATTTTATAAAGTAGTAAAGTATTCGATCTGTATATAAAGTAGTTAGTAAAGTATTCGATATTCTGTCTTCTGCAGCCACGCGGCGCGGCGCGGCGCTGGGCGGCGACGCCGACCGCCGTGTATTAAAAACAAACAGGTGTTGTTAATTGTTATACAGTACATAATTATTATTATTAGTATATCCATACCTATGCCTTGTACTATTATCTATTCTGTGCCATGAGACATTGGTGGCCTTAACACGACGTGGTAATGATGATGATGACGATGATGATGATGATGATTATGATGATGAATATGAATTGCATAGTAGTTAATGCTTTCTGTTCTTAAAACAACGCCGAAACTCCCAAACGTGTATCTATAAGGAATCAGGAGTTCTCTCAGCATCATCGAAACCATGGTATACCTTGACCCAATATTTGACTTTTTGGTAGCGTATTCTTAGTACACTTCACATAAAACCAAAATCACCATATGTTTCCATATAAATTTCGAGGAGCTCCCTCGATTACTCATAGATCCCATCATCAGGTCACCACTTTTGTGAAAATGGGACCAAATTGGAGTGAAACCTAATACAACAAAACAAAAATTTCGAAAATCGGTTCACAAACGGCGGAGTAATCGTTGAACATACAAAAAAAATATATATATATATCCACAGCCGAACATATAACCTCCTCGTTTTTTGGAAGTCGGTTAAAAAATCGATCCATCCGTTTGGATGCTATGATACCACAGACAAACACACATGCACACACAAACACGTCAAACTTATAACACCTTTTTTTGTCGGGGGTTAAAAATCTGTTCACCCGTTTGGACACTAAAATATCACGGTCACACAGACAGACAAGTCAAACTTATAGCACCCCTTTTTTGTGGGGGGTTAAATATACAAAGTAAACTTACTCGTTCGATGGTTATTATTCCGTAGGGTGTAGTAAGGTGGCGGTGCATTCTTAGAAGACTGCATACTCTGTCCAACGAAAGCTGTGAAGGAAGTCTTGATCATTATCAAGAATTTCATAAGAATCTTGAAGGAGAAAATAAACTTTTGAAGAGTTGTGACTAGCGATAAGAAGAGTTTATTAAAACAAAGCTAATTATACTAGGCAAAAAGGCTTTGAAAATTGTTTAGCCAAGAACATAAAGACTTTTATGTATTTAAAGACCGCCTGCAAAAATGATTGTTGGAAAATATATTGCAAATACAATTTCAGTTATATGGATGTGCGGAATATAATAAACAATGAAATATAATTAGTACACAAAGAACAAAAATACAAAGAAAACAAAATACTCACAAAGCGGTGGGCCATTGCTCCCCCTCAAGTAAGGGTTGCCGTAAGTGGCAGCGTAGCGCACGTCAACACCGCTCATCACAGCCCCGGGGTTGGCCATCGGTATCACTGTACAGAAGATAATAATATAGATAAGATTGATGTAGTAGATGATAATACAGAAGAAGACCTCTAAAGTAACAGCCTGAATTTACTGCAGTTCAGCCTGCCTAGCATACGCCAACGAGATATCTCATTTTCGAGATAATAAAAACTACTCGTCTCATAATGTCAAAATCTTGACATTATCTCGACAAAGCTCTATAAAAATGTGTTATTTTAATGACAGGATCTACACGAGAAAAAATGTTTGTCATGCTAGGGTCAATAGAGATGAAGAGACAAACCATCAAACATCGAGAAAACATTGTAGACAAAATTTTCTCGTTTGCACATCTTAGGCCGGCTGAGTTAAATATTTCAGGACTTATTGATAAAGAAATGGAATTCTAAAACAAAACAATAAATAAATAAATAAATAATGTTTTCTAGTGTTACGATAATTTATATCATGCACGGGTTATCGACTTTAGTTTAAGAAAGAACTAGTTAGTCGGCCCGTTGTAGTTACAGTCTAACAAATCTTGGAAACAACATTTTTAAACGATCCAACCTACGATCTTCGAGTAAAAGCTCAACCACTCAGCCAGTCTCTGCGACACCTTCGCATTAGAGTAACATCCCCTAATTGCTACTACTACTGTACTATTCCTACACCAACTTACCATCAGGTCCCACCATAGCGCCAATTCGACCACAGCTTGCCTGCCTATTCAGCGACCCACAGTGGCTCTGGTAGGTGGACATGTCAGTACTCCTGGACAAGGACCCAGTGAGGGAGTCAGATGGTGGCGCGTAGTCCCGGCTGTAGTCCACGTATGGGACGTAGGCGCTTTGGTCTTGCGTCTGAAATGAGGAGTGGCGTGAGTGTTTTATCTTTATTGGTATCTTTGGTCTTGCGTCTGAAATGGGAGGTGATGTTAGATTTTTGTCGTCGTCATGGGTATAATTTTTGTTATTTTCTTCTTTTTTATTGGAATCATTCTTATGGTCATTATCATCATTAATGTTGTAATCTATTATAATGTGCGACTTTCTGTGAATACTCTGAAGTATTCACAGAAAGTAAGTGGTGGTGGAAAATAAGCAGTATAAAACAAGCAAGACTTTCTGTGAATACTCTGTGAATACTCTGAAGTATTTACAGAAAGTAAGTGGTGGTGGAAAATAAGCAGATGAAATACATGTGCTGCTAGATGAACTGGCACAGCATCAGTTTTTTGTGCTCGATATATGCATCCGTACTAATATTATAAGTTCGAAAGTGTGTCTGTCTGCCTGTCTGTCTGTTACCTCTTCACGCCTAAATCGCTGAACCGATTTTGCTGAAATTTGGTATGGGGATACTTTGAGTCCCGGGAAAGGACATAGAATACTTTTTATCCCGGAAAAATGTTTTGGCGCAACGGAGTTGCGGGCGGCATCTAGTAAAAATATATATCCATCAAAGATCTTACTGACCACTATTCAACAAAATATATTAAAGTCGAACGAACGGAGTCGAATTAAGAAGCATCCTCCTTTTTGGAAAATGTCGGCTTAGGGCTACCGCACATTAGATACACGACGGTTTTTAACCGACTTCCAAAAAACGAGGAGGTTATATGTTCGGCTGTGGATATTTTTTTTTTTTTTTTTTTTTTTTTTATTTATTTTTGTATGTTCAACGATTACTCCGCCGTTTGTGAACCGATTTTCAAAATTTTTGTTTTGTTGTATTAGGTTTCACTCCAATTTGGTCCCATTTTCACAAAGGTGGTGACCTGATGATGGGATCCATGAGTAATCAAGGGAACTCCTCGAAATTTATATGGAAACATATGGTGATTTTGGTTTTATGTGAAGTGTACTAAGAATACGCTACCAAAAAGTCAAATATTGGGTCAAGGTATACCATGGTTTCGATGATGCTGAGAGAACTCCTGATTCCTTATAGATACACGTTTGGGAGTTTCGGCGTTGTTTTAAGAACAGAAAGCATAAACTACTATGCAATTCATATTCATCATCATAATCATCATCATCATCATCGTCATCATCATCATTACCACGTCATGTTAAGGCCACGAATGTCTCATGGCACAGAATAGATAATAGTACAAGGCATAGGTATGGATATACTAATAATAATAATGATGTACTGTATAACAATTAACAACACCTGTTTGTTTTTAATACACGGCGGTCGGCGTCGGTCGCCGCCCAGCGCCGCCGCGCGAAGACAGACGAATACTTTAATAACTACTTTATAATATTATACAGATCGAATAATTTACTACTTTATAAAATTTTAATAGACAAATAGAATTAAAATAAAGTTATTTTAAACAGAGCATTTAAACAAAACAAAGTCATTAAGTGTCTTTTTAATTAGTTATACTTATTAATCGATAGATGGTGCACTAAGTACCTATCGATTTGAATTCTTGATAACAAGAACAGCTGTCAATAATTATGATAATATTAAATATTATGCTACGCTACATCCTATGCAAGTTTGTACAATTTTTTATCTGATAGATCCTTCGATCGTGGAAAAACGAGACACAATAGCCTTTCTATTGTTATCGCAATCGCCGGTGACCGCTTCGGGCTTGAAATATTAAAATTGTTAAATTAGGTACTTAGCACAATATGTTCACTTCACTGATAATATTATATTATTTTGTGAGTGTGAGTTGTGACTCTTAACAAATTGTAATAAGATACGTAAAATATACGCGAAGATTTATCTACTAGTGTAACTAAAAAGAGTGAAATTATTATTATTTTTAACAAAAAATTAAAACCGACTTCCAAGGTAAAAACAATAATAACATTAATGTGAACTAAAAAGTATTAAATAATTTTTACTATCTAATAGTGCCTTTTTCCGAATTCGGCTAAACCTCAACTATTTCTGTACTCAATCTTCATAATTTTGAAGTCGGTGCCAGTTCCAAAAATTTTAAATATACTGTCAGAGGACTGAAGATTCAGCTATCTGGTACCGACTTCAAAATAATGAAGATTGAGTACAGAAATAGTTGAGGTTTAGCCGAATTCGGAAAAAGGCACTATTAGATAGTAAAAATTATTTAATACTTTTTAGTTCACATTAATGTTATTATTGTTTTTACCTTGGAAGTCGGTTTTAATTTTTTGTTAAAAATAATAATAATTAGACAATATTGTGTCACATAGACGAGTCAGCTTTACGATTAAAGAGAAACAGTTATGTCTACCATGCGGCTCATACCAAGACAAAACTGTTTTGTCTACGATAACGCAACGCATACGTCAGACTGGGTACACCGCTAGACAGTTTTGCCGTTGATGTGCGCACTCGCATATACTTCAAAGAGAAGCCGACATTTGTTAGTCAGACTTGTCGCCGTGCAGTTCTTGTACGCATTAGACAACCTTGTCTATGAGACGTTTTGTTTCAAATGTGCGCGTCTAGTACTTTTTATTAAGCGATATGCTAAGTACTGACATACGGTTTTGCTCGATAGTTTTACTCCAAATCGAGCAATAACCACCGTGTGGACCGCAAAACTGACAGCTCGAAGGCTCGCTTCGAGCCGGCTCGATGGAATAGGGATGATGACAAGGTCAAAGATTAGCGACTTTTGTTAATAAAATAAAGAAAGCACGGCAAAAAATAAGCGTTACCAAAATTTCAGCTCGATAGCATTTGTATTTTTTTTGTTAGGCGCCTTCAAAGTTGGATAATCAAGTCGTTTTTTTTTCAATTAAATTTCTTAATATTTGTATACCATTCGATAACTTATGCAATTAAAAGCAACTTTTGGTATGAAACCACTTTCATAAACGTAATATTTAATATACCTATCGAACAAAGTTCTCTCCCGACCCGTACAAACTAAGAAAGACTGACGTCAGTCTTTCTTAGCACTTTGTATGGGGCGTTTCGGGCAGGTCTATTTTATGAGATGTTTGAATTGTTCATATCTTGGTGAATTTTTAGGCTATGAGAGTCATTCTTTCAGCAATGTTTCTATTTTTTAAGGGTCTTTCAATTACCAATAAGAAAAAAAATTAGTCATCAAGCCTATTAAATACGTCAAATATGTATGTGAGTACTTAGCATTAGTCTGTCTAAAAACTGTCGTGTCTCTAAGGTGCGGTAGCCCTTAAAATATTACAAAGAAAGAAACAGAAAAGAGTATTATTATTTATTGCAAACTAATACTAGGTAATGCTAAAGGTATTATGGCCTTAAAACTATTAATATTTTAAAACCCAACATAGATGTCACACCAAAACCACTTGCAGGTTCCGTGTAAAACAGCCAGAATACATAATATAATGGCCGGTTAACGTTATTCCGATCCAGTAAATGGATTGGATGGATTGAAATAATGTAAGTCCGCCTTTGAACATGCCAAAAATTAATCCTTCAAGCCCCATAAGAGCATCGGTGATCACGATTACAATAGAATACAATAGCATTTCCAAGAATCCGCGATCGAAGGATTAAATATACAGCTAAAACAAAATAAAACTTTTAAGATTAATTCTTGATGCACTCTCTCCAACGGACGACTTCCTGTCATAATTAATTATTATCTGAATTATCTAAAGTTTAAATTGTAAAAACGTGTTTACGTCACAGCAACTTATTCTATGTGGAGGTGAAATATTCGCAAATTTTCAATATTCCTGTTTTATTTTCTCCGTGACGACCTCTTTAAGAAATATAAATAATTATACAGTAAGTTCCAAGGAATTTTCAAATTACAATCCAAAACTTTGAACTACAGCGTAGCTAGAGGCAAAACGTCTTAAGACAATGAAATATTCTTTGAATCCACTTTTAATTTTACCTCAAATCCGATAATTATGAAAAGGCCAGGAAAGTTCAAAAGGGAACTCTAAAAACTTCATGAAAAATTAATACAACGGAAGTAGAAATAGAAGCATAATAAACTCTGCTCTGTTACTGTATTACTTTACATTTTCTTATCATAAATCCTGGTCACGTTTTAAATTACTTCTTCCCGTATACTTTACAAGACTTCATATTATTCAAAATACTCGGAATATTTGAATTTTAATTATAGTTTTTTTTTGTAACATGAATAAAATATTCGACCTTCGCTTGGTATGCAAAGTTATGCTTTCCACTTTGTGTCATTTTGATTTTAGCCTCAATTTTATCTTGGTGCTTTTATGCATAATGTTGGCCAAATTTTATAACCATTTTATGTAAAAGAATATATTATTTTTTGTAAAACATATTTTCTTCATAATATTCTGAAACTTCTTCTGTTAGCACTCAGAAGGTTTTAATTTCGTCATCTAAATTCTAAATGTACAAGTTACAAATAACTAAAATATTTGAAATCTCTCTCATAGTAATTGATATCTTTTATCGAAAGAACTGGTAAGAAACCAGTTACAGGACTTAAATAATCCCAAGACGTAGTCAATAGCTGTAAACTACTTAACCAAAGGCTCTGTAATCTCTGAAATCGTCATATAAAACTAAAACTCATGATATTATGGTATGGCGTGTGACCACCATTAACTTTAACCTCATGTTTTGAATGCCAAAATGGCCCCAAAACAGTGTCGAAGTAGCTCCAATTTTGTCCTTTTTGCCTCTACATTCCATGCCTATATTTACGCCTATCGTCGCATATAAATATCCTCCGAACACCACTGAATCATTGTCAACCGAAATATCGCTGTACCAGCATAGTATAAACGTCATACAGTAGGATAACTATGACATGCCCTTAGAACGTTCAACACAGAGACAAGTTTCAGGCACAGGCACGCGTGACGTGTGACAATATTTCGTTCCTTCAAATCATCTACAGGTCTATAAAGGCAATACTGACTCCTGAGTGAATTGTACAGCATTTAAAAAATAAAGTTTAAAAAACTAAAAACCGACTACTAAAACGCGCTCTAAAGAGTACGAAACAAGAAAATAGTTTATAGGGATATAAACTATTTTCTTGTTTCGGAAGGGGGGGGGTTCAAGGTATATATAATTAATCGTTGTTTCATATTGAATTGAAGTGATATCATGAATTCATGCAATAATCAGGTGATTGCAAGCAAACCCGAAGGAAATACCTAATAACATTTATACATTTGAAATGTGCTAACAAAGTTCTTTCATTTGATACCCCACACAACATAGTCAGGATTTTTTTTTTGTTCTATACTTTAAGTGCCCTAGACAGCGCTATAGTCAATTTTACGTAAAGTCATGTAGCCTATAACCAGCGGACAGTCGAGACGCTTCCAATAACACCTCATTTGTCTAAATAGGACAAATGGTTTTAAAGTTACGAGGGAACAGACAAACATCCATACCCACATACATACATACACACATACAGGTCAAAATCATAACCCTCCTTTTTGCTTCGCCGTAGTCGGGTAAAAAAATTACTCAGCAGTTTCTTCTAAAAAATCACCTCACTGACATTTCACAAGAATGTCATTCTATAGGGAACTGACAAAATGTATGTTTCCATCTGACATAACAGTCTTTTACGACATCTAAAATAAAATAATTTTAAACAAAGTAACCATTTTGACCTACCAGACATGCCATTTTGACTTGATATACCTTCTGAAATCACACGAATATGTGCGTTCGTCTAATTTACATCTAGTATAAAGCTTGCCTACTGTATAGTTATATACTGTGACACAAACAGATGACGCAGCGAGTGTGAATAACGGGGATTTGTGATATGCCTGGACTTAATACTGATTAGTCGACGAATGTGAAACTAAATTGTTCATGTTTACTTACAGTATTAATTTATCTCTGAACCTAGATTTATGTGCGTCCGCTCGAACGCGCGGTTTGGCGGCTACACCGCGATATTACAACTCACAAGCAGTTGATAGCGGCGCGGCCGCATCGCAATTTACATACAATAAGGGCCTTATCACACTGGCGATTTAGGGATGTGACATTTTAGTCTTCGAAGTAACAAAGCCAGGAAACACTACGTTTCCTCGTCAGAATCCATTTTGCTACTGAGTGTCCGCTGCGCAGTCGCGTCGCTTTCGAATCGCTCGCTAATCGCCAGTGCTGCCGTCTACTAACTAAAAGGCAGCTAAGTCCAAAAAGTATTTTTCGAGAAAACGCCAAAATAAGTGGGAAGTAATGTCTCTTGAAAAGTATGCTACTTAGGAACAAGGTTGCAAGTTATATATGCAGGCATAGTATTTGGGCACAATATGTGATATATTTCATTCATATTTATTTATTAAAGTTTATTTTATTTCATTAATAATTAGAGCCTTACTTACTGTGAGATAAGGCTCTAATTATTTTTTGTAAACTCGCGGTGTAGCCAAACCGCGCATTCGTACGGACACATTATTATAATATAATAACTAGCCTTATTAAATTTGATTGCCGTTGTGTACAATTTTTTTCAGTAAGTCAAAAAAACCAGGTATCTTGTAAACATATTATTGCCTAATAGTAAGCGATGGCTTACTCCCACGGATATTCGAAACACCATAAAAATCTAACCACGTTTAAAAAAAACACAACGCAAGAACCAACTGCTCGAATTGTTGACTGCCATAATGTTTCAAACAGCTTGGACCCCTTGGAATTACGCCGAGATGTAGTTTCGCTCTGCATCCTCTATCGGTTGTATCACGGAGTGCTCTGAGGAATTGTTCGGAATCATACCACCTGCAACTTTTCGCTATCGTCCCACGCGAAAAACATACCATCCTCATCACCTTGATGAGTGGCAGTCTTCCACAGTGCGTTTTTCGCGTAACTTTCTGCCGCGCACTGTAAAACTCTGGAACGAACTGTCACCAGCAGTATTTCCGGACATATACGACCTGCAAACCTTCAAGAAAAGAGCGTATTCCCTCTTAAAAGGCCGGCAACGCACCTGCAGCTATTCTGATGTTGCGAGTGTCCATGGGCGGCGGTAGTTGCTTACCATCAGGTGACCGCTTGCTCGTTTGCCCCCTAATTTAATATAAAAAAACGAACTTTTACTTGTGAAGCCATGGCTTTTATCTGGCCGAGCCATTCGTGCCGAAACATTTTTCTTACAGTAAGTCTATCACTAAAGCACACAATTTATGCTACTTTGGAAAAATCTGTTCTATGGGTTAATCTCTGTCTGTTTGGGAACTCAAACAACCTCAAGTCTAATTTAATATAAAAAAACGAACTTTTACTTGTGAAGCCATGGCTTTTATCTGGCCGAGCCATTCGTGCCGAAACATTTTTCTTACAGTAAGTCTATCACTAAAGCACACAATTTATGCTACTTTGGAAAAATCTGTTCTATGGGTTAATCTCTGTCTGTTTGGGAACTCAAACAACCTCAAGTCTAAGGGCCTGTTTCACCACTTCCTGATAACTTAACTTGACATTATATTAAAATTAAATCTGTCAAAAAAGTTGTAGATAGCCTATCCAGGAAGTGGTGAAACAGTCTCTGCGTGTCCTATAGATGCCCTATATTGCTAGACTAGCGACCCGCCCCGGCGTCGCACGGGTATAAAATATATAACCACTGAAAAAATTATATTATCTATTTCTTCGCTCCTAGTAGTCTTAGGGCCTGTTTCACCGCTTCCTGATAAGGCTATCCACCACTTAATTTGACAGATGGAGTATGGAAAATCTGTCAAATAACCCTATCGGGCACCTTATCAGGAAGCGGTGAAACAGGCCATTAGCGTGATAAAATATAGCCTATAACCTTCCTCGATAAATGGGCTATCTAACACTGAAAGAATGATCAAAATCCGTTGCGTAGTTTTAAAGATTAAAGGGAACAAAGGGACATGAGGGAAAAAAAGCGACTTTGTTTTATAATAAGTATAAGTATAGATATAGATGACGAAATTTGTATATCGCTAGGGAATCGTACATTATTATTATTATAATAGGTAACAGGGTATCGCTCACCTTGAAATGTATATTATTGATGGGCTGATCGAAGTCACCACTATATCTCTGGTATTTCATCAGCTTGTTGTCATAAGTTTCCGGTACCGGCACCGGACCAGCCAGAGGTAGACCCAAGTTAGTAGTGAGCTGGAGGGTAGACCGGAATTCAGTCTCTTCGTGGGTCGATACGTCCTGAAATATAGGATTTTCATGATACCAATATTCTACAATTCACGACAGTTAGACCAACTCAAAAAACTTAGAATTTAATGATATCACTCAAGCTCTAATCCGAAAAGACGATAATGCTCTAGATTTTAAGGTACAATTCCGTGCATCGCGATCGATGCACTGACGCGCGCGGCCTACGACTGTCGTAAGCCGCGCGCGACCGTGCCATATAACTTTGACACGGTCGCGCGGGGCCTACGACAGACGCGCGCGACCGACGATAGTCGTAGGTCGTGCGCGACCGCGATCGATCGCGATGCACGGAATTGTACCTTTACTGACACTACGACCAGACTCTTTGGCACAGTCACAGAAACAACATAGAACTAGGAAGTTATCGCTAGTCATTCTCAATATACAATGCATGTTATGAATAATTAAAATAATGATCAGGAAGAAAATACAAACACATGCTTCACAGAACATCAAAAAACAAAAGACAAAAATAATATAAGAGAAGAAAGACACCAAAAGCTCTTACCATATCACAACTACCCTCAACCTGCCGCAGCTCCAACTTCAGATCGCTGATATTGTCACTCCTGTCACAGTCTTTGAACTTGTCAACGCAGGTCTTCATGTCACTGATGTCAGGCTTTTTGTCATCGGCTTTCTTGACCCGCCGATGACAGAGCATAACGATGAACATGATGACGAGAATGATGACGGTGATGAAGGCGCCGGAAGAGATGACGATGACTAGATTCATGGATTCTAAAAAAGAGATGATGTTGAGACTTGAGAGTAAAGAAAGAAATACAGTATTCGATAATAAAATGGGACAAAATGAAATTAATAAAGAATGCAATATAAATAATATTATATCTGTAACACATAAGCACTTACAAGCTAAATTTAATATGTATATGACAGAAAGAATCCTAGGAATATCTGGGAATTTAGGTTAACAATGGTGTACCACAAGTCTATGTTATCACCGAAGTTCATTAATATTAATGTCGTTACAGAATCAACTAATGTTTGTATGCATGCGTTTATTTAAAACAATTTTAAACCTAAAAATATAATCTTAACAGCAAAGACTGTGCAAAATAAAAATAAAATTGAACTCACTGTCAGGAACCAAAGTGATATCAATGCTGTCACTCCCATAAGCGTTTGAGACCGTACAGTTGTAGACACCGAAATGATTGGCAGTGCTTTTCCTGATGACGAGAGTAGACTTCGTCAGACCGCCATCTAAAGATTCTTCCAAGAAGGCAAATTCCTGCAAAATATTTCCTTGTTAAAGAAAAAACTGATGTAATTTTTTTAACGGGCTTTGGCCCACCACACAATATGTCCTGGGTCGCCAGGATCGACAGCAGTGTCCAACCACGAAAACCCTTTGATATGATCCCAGGGAGCCCGAGGGCATGCTAAAGCTGTCTTGGGACCGCTGACCGGACCGAAAAAACTGATGTAAGGGATTCTAGGAAAAGTTACATGGAAGAAGATATCAAACATTTTCATAGTATGAAGCATTTATGGATTTTTTAACTGACTTCCAAAAAACGAGGAGGTTATATGTTCGGCTGTGGATATTTTTTTATTTTTTATTTTTTTTTATTTTTGTATGTTCAACGATTACTCCGCCGTTTGTGAACCGATTTTCGAAATTTTTGTTTTGTTGTATTAGGTTTCACTCCAATTTGGTACCATGTTCATAAAAGTGGTGACCTGATGATGGGATCCAGGAGTAATCGAGGGAACTCCTCGAAATTTATATAGAAACATATGGTAATTTTTGTTTTATGTGAAGTGTACTAAGAATATGCTACCAAAAAGTCAAATATTGGGTCAAGGTATACTATGGTTTCGAAGATGCTGAGAGAACTCCTGACTCCTTATAGATACACGTTTGGGAGTTTCGGCGTTGTTTTAAGAACAGAAAGCATATTATGCTACCACGCAATTAAAATTCATCATCATCATCATCATCGTCATCATCATCATTACCACGTCGTGTTAAGGTCACCAATGTCTCATGGCACAAAATAGATAATAGTACAACTTACAAGGCATAGGGTATGGATACAATAATAATAATTATGTACATAACAACACCAATTATTAATATAGGCTGTTTATACACGGCGGTCGGTGCGGCGTCGCCGCACGCCGCCGCGCGCCGCGCGGCGTGTGCGTAAATATCGCGGCATTGCGTCGTACCTATTCAATTTCTAATGTCAGGACATGCCGCGCTGCGAGCATTTTGAGTGTCATAATATGATTTAAAACTTTATCTTCATTAATGTAGTACAATATAGTATCGCTTGAGAAAGGCGCAGGCGGCCGCGAGGCCGGCTTTCCAAGTTTCTCATGCGATAGTACTATGTATTACAATAATGAAGGTAAAGATTAATATCATAATATTATTATGACACTGAAAATATACTCGCCGCGCCGCTGGGTGTGATTCGGCTCATCCTTCGATCGCGGATTCTTGGAAATCCATTGTTCTGGCGGCCGCTTGGGAGTTGAAGCGTTAAATTGTTAAATTACCTAGCACGCATAGGGTTGTGTTCACTTAGATTTTTTAAAATGTATTGTTTAAATTTATCTACATGATATTTGGGCCTTGGGGTATGACTCTTAACAGTCTTAACACATTGTAATAAGATACGTAGAATAAACGCAGTAATTCGACACGTAGGGTGGTATGGTCACTAACTCACTACTCACTAGTTCACTACCACCGACGACCACTTATAAACTCGCGGACTATGACGGAGGTCATCTTGGAGGGTTAATTAATATTTCTAATAACAATACGAGATCAATAATTACCACTCAAAATGTTGACAATTCAAATTTCAATGCTCACTGCTCACACCAATGGTGACACATTTCTGATTTCACACAGCCAATACAACTATATAAAACTCCTACGTACAAGCGATACTGCGATTCAGGAGTACCTCAGCGAAATCTATTGAATACATCGTGTAACTAAAACTATATGAACAACAATCGGAGTTCGGACAAGCGATAGCGCCGACATAGCGCCTCAATGACATATTATAGTGAAGACAATATAAAACTATTTTTTATACAATTTAAATTGGCACTAATTATAGTTTATCTACTAGGTAACTAAAAAGAGTGAAATTATTATTTTTAACAAAGAATTAAAACCGACTTCCAAGGTAAAAACAATAATAACTTTCTTATAATATGAACTAAAAACTAAAAAGTATTAAATAATTTTCCTCTCTAAATGTGCCTTTTTCCGAATTCAGCTAAACCTCAACTATTTCTGTACTCAACCTTCATAATTTTGAAGTCGGTGCCAGTTCCATAAGTTTCAAATTTTATGTCAAAGAAAATATAAAGATTCCGCTATATCTGGTACCGACTTCAAAATGATGAAGGTTGAGTACAGAAATAGTTGAGGTTTAGCTGAATTCGGAAAAAGGCACATTTAGAGAGGAAAATTATTTAATACTTTTTAGTTTTTAGTTCATATTATAAGAAAGTTATTATTGTTTTTACCTTGGAAGTCGGTTTTAATTTTTTGTTGTTTCGAGAAGGACTCCCATGTCTACAGCCGATGGAAAATATCCGAAAAGTCAAACTCAAAGAATCTTCATACTCAGCAAATTCAATTCAGATATTTAAGCGCGAAGAGATAACAGACAAACAGAAATACTGTCGCATTTAGTATGAAATTATGGATTTTCAGTGTTCCAACCTAAATATTTCGTTGTAATTCTTCGATTACAGCTTGTAACATTTATTTCATGCACATAACTTCCACGTTGCGGAATAGGAGAGGAATTATTTTTATCCCCAACTCGGAATCCGTGTAAATCAGCTATACTCAACCTGCGACCCGCTGGGACTTTAGCCCACGTGAAGCTAAACCATTTTCAATTTCATACCCACAGGCAAAATAGTGTAAAGTCATAGTAAATTTAGTGATTTTTTTTCTACTTTCAAATCGCTTATTTTGAAGAACATTATTATTTGAACTTCCTTTGATCACCAATTCCTGGAAATCTTTTGTTATCGTGGCCCATATTGGGCCTTACGGGGCTTGATGGGTTAAAAAATATGGGTGACATTCGGGGATTGCTGCGGTAAAGATATTGCACTTATGAAATGATAATTCGCTTACGTCTAGTCGCACGTACATAAACACCGTGCCGAAGTGTACCGAACTGATACGACGTTATCGTTAGACGATACACGGCAACGATGCACCGACCGGCATGGCAACACCGGTCGACCCCTATGACGTTGACCGGTGTGGCAACACCGGTCGACGTCATAGGGGTGTTAACTGTTAGGTTAATTTTCGTTACGGAATTATGAATTACTTGCCCGCCATAAAAGCTATACAATAGCTTAAAAATTTAATTGCGGCCCGCCATCAAGACCAAAACGTGTTTGTGGCCCGTATAAAAAACAGGTTGAGTACCACTAGTGTAAATTGTCTTGTTTGGATCATAGTCGGGAGAGAGAAATATTTCGGCAAAGCATTCCCGCGCCAGGCGACAACGGAAATTGGGGAAAGAATTTATATCCGCTGTAGGTACATACACTACGTAACAAAACAGGGGGAGAAAATATGTGGAATACTGATCCTGGTTGTACTGAGAAGTTTTTGGAAAGAAAAACGTGTTGTTTTAACGCTTTGTTCTATAGAAACATCATCTACATCCAAAATGGTAAATTAAGAAATATAAAAACGTAAAAAGCTTGATCAAAATAGGTCCACCCGTTTGGATGCTACAATGCCATGGCCAGACACAGAAAGACAAGCGTAACTCTCCTTTTTATTCGAGAGTTTGTGTAAACGCGCTAATGTCACCAACAGCTGGACCGATTTTTAAGTAATTTGACACAAATAGAGAGTCGACCACGGGGAATGACATAGCCTTCTTGTTATGCGGAAAAATTTATGGTTTTGCTGAATTCCTTACTTAGGCGGGCGGAGCCGCAACGTACAAAAACGTTGTTAAAACGCCGTGGTGCGGCGACACAACGCAATGTAACTTCGCTCAGAATTCAGAAAATACAACTCAAGATATTAGGTACTACTTCTGTCAATACAAACTATTCTTGAAAATTCTTCTTAGTCTTCAAAGACGCTAAATGCACAGAACAAGCAATATTTAGTTTTCATCAGCCCGACAAAAGGAACATCACAAAGGCATGTAAAACGTTCTTGAATTGTTTTAGCGCAAGCCGCGGCAATTATTATCTAATTTGTTATTCTGCGGTTTTATTATTCTCTTTAACTTCTTGTTCATTTAGTTTGTAGTGTATTTCTCTTATTTTAACCTAATATTTAAGTCCATTAACATTGTTTACCGTGACATGATGGTCGCAATTTGGTTTAATGCAAATGAACCGTACATTTTTTCGGGGAAAAAATTTCCTTTATCCTTTCCAGGGACTGAAAGTATCTCTATACCCAGCAAAATCGGTTTAGCGGTTTGGGCCTGAAGAGGTAACAGGCACGCTTTCCCATTTATAATGAGTATTATAGTTGGGAAGGGGAAGAGGAGATTTCGGGATAAGCTCGAGCGTGTCAGATTAAGCTTGTATAGGCTTCCGACATGTGTCTAGTTATCATGGTATAGAAATCAGATTTCTCACGTGGTGGGTTACAAAAAATGTTTTTTTTTTTTATTATTGAAATGTCATCGTATCTGTCAGATTAAGATGGGGATGTATAGTATACCCCAAAGAAGCTTCCATATAAATCACTGACGATTCAAAGGTCAGGTAAGCCTGTAGGGACATATTTTGAAATATAAAAAATAGAGCTTCATATTTTCCTAACTAAACTTCGCAGATATTTTATTTTGCACTAAACTAAAATTAGTCCTTGTTGTCTAAAATATATTTATAATTCACCTAAATGAGCAATTTTCTGAATATATTTTCTTTTTCAATACTTTAAAATGGCTGCAGTTTCTGAACCCACAGCTAAAATAAAAAACGTTTTCATTATTTTTTTATCAGTTTAACATAATTCAAAAACCTACTAGGTCTCCATGACGCTTGGGTGACTACGAAAATAGCACCTTCCCCTCCCCTATTATTAGTATGGGTTACCATCTGATCTAGCAAACGTAAAAGATTATACTTTATACTTTGTTGAACAGTCACCAGCAGTATTTCCGGACTTATACGACCTGCAAATCTTCAAGAAAAGAGCGTATTCCCTCTTTAAGCCGACAACACACCTGCAGCTCTTCTGATATTGCGTGTGTCCATGGGCGACGGTAGTTGCTTTCCATCAGATGACCCGTTTGCTCGTTTGTCCCCTTTTTTTATATATATAAAAAATACGGTGTTGTAATATGCTTGAGATCAACTAAGCCACGGCGCCGATACTAATCATGTGAAAAATCAAAAAATAAAATTGTGAATTAACAAGCCCTGATAATGTTAGGGGGAGGATTTTGTAATAAAAAAAAATATATGCTTGAGACCACTGTAAAGGCTCCATTCCACCGCGGCGCACGCACGCTGTGCACGGCCACGCGCACGGATTTTTTCTTTGACTTGAGTCAATTCGTGCGTAGCGTGTCCGTGGGTTGCAGTGGACACAGTCACATATTATATTTTCTGACAAAGCGAAGCTTGATGCACGTGCGTACTCGTAATCTCTCCGTGCGCCGCGGTGGAATGGAGCCCTTATAATTATAAATATATCAGTCATTGTCGTGGAGAGCTTATATTTCACGCAGATCTTAGAAAAACTTCGATAGTACAATTCAGGATTGTGCGCCGTTAGGAAAGATACAATACATAATATAACTTACACGGATATTGTAAGTTGTAACACTTTGCAACGTGACGAAACGTTTCTTAGCATATTTTATAATGGGCCAATCAACATTTTAGCTACAAAGGCTACAATAGAGAAAATATTAAATAACACATTAAATTGACAGACTGCCTATTGTTGGGCCGCTTTTTAACCGACTTCCAAAAAACGAGGAGGTTATATGTTCGGCTGTGGATATTTTTTTTATTTTTATTTTTGTATGTTCAACGATTACTCCGCCGTTTGTGAACCGATTTTCGAAATTTTTATTTTGTTGTATTTGGTTTCACTCCAATTTGGTACCATGTTCACAAAAGTGGTGACCTGATGATGGGATCCAGGAGTAATCGAGGGAACTCCTCAAAATTTATATGGAAACATATGGTGATTTTGGTTTCATGTGAAGTGTACTAACAATATGCTACCAAAATGTCAAATATTGGGTCAAGGTATACCATGGTTTCGAAGATGCTGAGAGAACTCCTGACTCCTTATAGATACACGTTTGGGAGTATTGGCGTTGTTTTAAGAACAGAAAGCATATGCTACTATGCAATTCATATTCATCATCATCGTCATCATCATTACCACATCGTATTAAGGTCACCAATGTCTCATGGCACAGAATAGATAATAGTACAAGGCATAGGTATGGATATAATAATAATAATTATTATGTACTGTATAACAACACCTGTTTGTTTAATACACGGCGGTCAGCGCCGCGGAGGCGACGGCATCGCCGTGCCGTCGCGCGACACGTGGCGGCACTATACTTTACTACTTTATATACAGATCGAACATTATACTAACTACTTTATAAAATTTTAATAGACAAATAGAATTAAAATAAAGTTATTTTAAAAAGAGTATTTAAACAAAACAAAGTCATTGTCTTTTTAATTAGTTATACTTATTAATCGATAGATAACGCACTAAGTATCGATTTGAAATTGAATTCTTGATTACAATTTACAAGAACAGCTGTCAATAATTATGATAATATTATATATTATGAGTAGCTACGTTACATCCTATGCAAGTTTATACAATTTTTTATCAGATAGATCCTTCGATCGTGGAAAAACGAAACACAATAGCCTTTCTATTGTTATCGCAATCGCCGGTGACCGCTTGGGGCTTGAAGCATTAAAATTGTTAAATTACTTAGCACAATATGTTCACTTCACTGATAATATATTATTTTGTGAGTGTGAATTGTGGCTCTTAACAAATTGTAATAAGATACGTAAAATATACGCGAAGGTTTACCTACTAGTGTAACTAAAAAGAGTGAAATTATTATTATTTTTAACAAAAAATTAAAACCGAGTTCCAAGGTAAAAACAATAATAACATTAATATGAACTAAAAAGTATTAAATAATTTTTACTATCTAATAGTGCCTTTTTCCGAATTCGGCTAAACCTCAACTATTTCTGTACTCAATCTTTATAATTTTGAAGTCGGTGCCAGTTCCAAAAGTTTCAAATATTCTGTCAGAGGACTGCAAAGATTCAGCTATCTGGTACCGACTTCAAAATAATGAAGATTGAGTACAGAAATAGTTGAGGTTTAGCCGAATTCGGAAAAAGGCACTATAAGATAGTAAAAATTATTTAATACTTTTTAGTTCATATTAATGTTATTACTGTTTTTACCTTGGAAGTCGGTTTTAATTTTTTGTTAAAAATAATAATTTTGATTGGATTATTATTGCTTGCCTCGTCACCCAGTGTCTAAACCATAAAGTTAATATACCTATCGGAATAGAGCAACAATCTCGAGCTGTCAAACGTAACCAAAATTGGTTTTCATCTGTGTGAAAAATATGTGTACGTATACACTTACACAAGCATGATTGAATATGAATTCTATGAGATTATACTGACAACGTGCGGCACGTGCCGACTGGACGTCAAAAAAAGAGTGCTGCTGTCATGTATCACACGTCTCTTTTTACCACGCGGTGTTACTGATAGTGGCATCTCGCTTGCTCAGGCCTTTGTTTCTCTATTCCGATAGGTATATTAACTTTATGGTCTAAACACACCATGCCGAAGTTCCGCGGCGGATGTTCCGCATGGTTGCGTCAGCAATGTCAAACGCATACAATATAACGCGACGGAATTTCGGCATAGGTGTATCATCGGTGATTTAAAGTACATTGCAGGCTGAATTATGCCGAACTTCCGCCGCGGAACTTCGGCATGGTGTGCTTAGACACTTAGATGATATTGTTAGGATGATGATGAAAGAAATATCGTTACCAATACTAGATTTCAGTATCCACATGAAATAGATTACAAAATACGAAATGGCACAGTATGCAATAAGTTTCGAAAGAAGAGCGAAGAATGAGTAGACATTTCAAAAAATCCAAGTAAGCTTGAACTACCTATGTCAAATTTTCTTGGCAGTAACTTTCATCTTTAAAAATATATTATGTTGTTTCATATTAAAAGTACCCTAGCACTTTTATATAAAACTAGCGAGATTTTTTAATTACCAAAGTCGCTGCCCCAGAAAAAATGCTTAGGTATAATATTCAGGAATAAATTCTGCGAGATTTTGAAACAAAATTATTATTCGCCCTATTTATTTCCTGATATAAATTTATATTATTTCTTCCCCCAACAATGGCTGTTTAAGTGAAATTATACTGCTTCATAATAATGCCTCTAACAACTTACTCTTTTTTGGCGTCGACGTAGTCGGGTAATTAACTATCATCAACAAAGAGCGACCTACTTTTGCGTCATGTCTAGCCATCTCCTATCTATGGATCACAATATTCATCTCCCTTGGGAGATGTTTGTCCCATTCCAAGACAAGATTAAAACACGATATCCAATCTTAATATATATAATTCTTCTGTGAGTGTGTATGTCACTGAACTTCTCTCAAACGACTGGACCGATTTTGATGAAATTCTTTGTGTGTGTTCAAGGGGACCTGGGCATGGTTTAGATTCTCAATTTTGTCCGCTGGACAATGTTTTTTCAATTAATTTTTAATTTATTAGTAGTTGTTGATTTTGGAATGTTTTACATTGGATCCGACAGACGGCGCTACCATCGCAGTGTCAAATTTTTAATAATATTCGAATTTTAATTTTAGTCTGTCCCGACAGTTAGCGCTGTGATCAAATTGAAAAAAAAAATACTTTATATACTTAATATGGCAAAGAAACGTTTGCCGGGACAGCTAGTAATATTATATTATACTAATATTGTGAAGCATTAATTATATTTTGTATCATTGATATAAAAATACTGGAGTCTGGACGCTGTAGTGATTGTAATGAAGATTGATGATTTAGTTGACAAACTTTTTGGAAACGGCTGGACGGGTTATGTTAAAATTTTGAGTCCTTATTGGGTAGGTCTGAGAATTGGCCAACATCCATCATACGAATACTTATAGCTTTCGGTGACAGTGGCAGTTTCTTTGAAACCAGTAGCTATCTACCATGAGTTTAAAGCTATAGTATTTATCGATACTCGATACCGACTACGTACATTTTTAGTATGGCGATTTTAGTTCCGCAAGTGACCGCTAGAGGCACTGTAAAATTTGCCATACTAAAAATTTACGTAGTTGGTATCGAGTATCGATAAAAACTATGGGTCTTACTACAAAAAATTTAAACACCCGTTGAACAGTTGATTAGAGAAAAATTCCATACAAAATTGTCTCAAAACAACTGTTCAACAGATGTTTAAATCTTTTGTGGTAAGACCGTAAATATTTAAACTCATGGTAGGGCTACAGGCCAGTTACGCAGGAGTAATTTATGTAGTGCCTAAGTGTGTGCCCAGTACACAAGAGCACTCTCTCTTCATTACTCTCATTACCCAGTGGGACAGATGGCCGACACGACTGGCAAGATCAGGCGCAAGACTTTTAATGCTGGCTTCTCACGGCGCGTAATATCACGAGTCATGCCGCGACAGCTCGAACCACGCCGTACGAGCCGTGTGAAGGTAATGCATGGTTTCAAAAGGTGGCGCGGGCTGGCTAGTGGCTCGGGCGCGTGAAGACTCGAGCGTGCTCATGGCCCATTCGACGCATAGATCATCTTCTAAGATGACAGGTGGTCAGCCAGCATTGATACCTTACCAACCTAAGAAATAAAATGTTTGTAACGCGGGAATTGAGCCCACGCTATCTGAGCCATGAGTCGCACTCTGAACACCTGGACCACGGAAGCATTTTTATATATTTGATGATATACTCACATGATCCTGGAAAGAATTGATTTCGTTGCCACCGTATGTCCAGATGACGAGGTCGGGCTTGGGGACAGAGAAGGAGATACATTCGATCCTCACGCTGTCTCCCTCTACGCCGTATTGGGTGCGGTTGGAATGGATTTTCGGTGGACCTGGAAAAGAGAAATAGTTAAGCGCAATACATACTGAGCCCGCCGGACCGCCGACAATTAAGCCCGGTGACACAACCCGGCGGGCAACGGCCTGTATGAAAAGATGATATTTTCAATCGTTGATTGGAAGCTATGATGCCTTTAAAACAGGTGACTTCTTCTTTGCTACAAGCAACTTTCTACCAACATTGGTCTAGGGACCCTTGCCGCCGCTGCTTTGTAGTGGCGTAGAGCAAAATGAAACCTATATACCTTTGTCATAAAGTGGCATTTTATTGACGTGATAACGTCTTATAATTCGATATGGGGTGCGCGCCCGAAAAACATGACAGTTCATGCGGCGTTACCTCGCTGACAGCAGCTCTGAAGCGTTCCATTTATCCTCTCAAGTCTCTCAACAACCGTAAGGCCCACCTGGCTGGGCCGCACTCTTTGTTTCGATTATATTACGTATTTCGATGACTTAGAGAATACTTTTGTATGAAGAAGTTTGGTTAGTTATGACCTTTGATACATTGACCACACTCTGAATGAAAAATAAATAAACAATCTGTGAGCTATTAGTATTATTTCGGCTATTCAAAATTGTGCTCTATTTCCTACGTGTCAAGGTTAAACTTGTGCTTTGTTCGAAGATTTTATTGGATTTCACGAATTTATGTAGCGTTTTGTATTGCGAATAGTTTATTTTACTCATTATAAATATTTTTAAATTTTTCGGAACTGAGGGGTTAAGGCTATGACGTTGTCACGTTCAACTATCGTCAACCTATTTTTTTTAATTTTTATCGGTCGTAGTCGCTTGTGCCAAAGCCACCTTAAAACGTACCATTTCGCAAATATTGTGCATCATCTTACCTCTTATGCTGATCACACATATTTTCTCAGCACGAAATGCGGCGCGTACAGTGCTGATAATTATTAATGTGCAAGGTATCACATAATTTCATCCAACGAATTCTAAAATGCGGTGCGTTCGGCGCGTGCGTGCTGACAAATGTATCAACCTTTAATCAGGAGCTATCTTACCTTTAACATACACAACCGCGACAGCCTCTATGTCCTGATAGTTGTCGACACTGGCACGACACCAGTACTGGCCAGCAGTTTGCTTGCTGACAGTGATGCTGAGGTTCGACGCCTTGCCGACTCTCTGAAAGGAGATGATTAGTGAGATGGTGGTAATGACGATAATGATGAAAAGATAAAGAAGAAGGAGATAAGGATGCAATGATAGAATACTAGATAACATACGGAACTCCGTTACGCCTATATTCGTTTATGTACCCTTTTCCGTCTCTCAAAGCTGTGTCTCCATGGAGATATATTTCATCTAAATTTCTGCCGTTTGATTGTGAAGAGATAACACACGGAGAGATATACACATTTTCACAATTTTAAATATTAGTAATGAATGTGCTAAAATAATAATAATAATAATATCTATGGACGCTTCACACCACGTCAGTCTGGCCCCGTGCTAAGTACCTGAAGGACTTGTGTTACAGGTACCAGACAACGGAAATATATTTAATACTTTTTATACTTTTTATTTTTATTATATGATACACATATTTAATATATATCCATGACCCAGGAACTTTATAAACTTTTTGTTCCGTCGGCGGGACTCGAACCCGCGACCCCCGGCTTGAGCTACCAACGCGCTCACCACTGCGCCACGGAGGTCGTCGAAAAATACCTTTAGTTTTTTAATTTCGTTAGTAGTATCGAAAGTTCTGTAATCTGAAGTTAAATCTGCTGGTACAAATAACACAAATATTTCAGACGATAAGCATAAGGTTTTACCGACGCGACGTGGTGGCGTCCGTAGAATAAATTAAATATTGTTATTATAATATTAACTTCTACGAAGAATAAAAACGATTTATTATTTGTAGGATATCTTAGATAGACAATACTATCCTACTCTCGGAACTCACGCTAACGGTAAAGACGTACTAAAATTACCCCATTCCGCGTATTCATATGCAAAACCATAAACACATTAGCGTAATTGAAACCAAAACCGTTCCTACTTAACCCCCCAGCTGCGGTGTAAATAATACCCCCGCGTTATTTCTGCGTGATTGTTCTTCGACTTGCGGTTATATAGTATGAAGGCATTTAGAAATTGCATGGATAAGTCTTTGAAGGTAGTTTTGTCTGTTTGTGTCACCTAGTTATGGCGTTCGTCCCATTGGGCTATGGGGGTAAAGGAAGAGAAAGTGCTTTTGTGTACTGCTTACAAACTTGGGCACTATAAAATTACTGCTGCCTATGAAACCGTTTTCAGACTCAAACAATCGAATCAGAATGCCGCGTCCTCCTCTAAAGCTATAAGTACTGACATACGGTTTTGCTCGATAGTTTTACTCCAAATCGAGCAATAACCACCGTGTGGACCGCCAAAACTGACAGCTCGAAGGCTAGCTTTGAGCCAGCTCGATGGAATTAAATGTGTCATTTCCTTCGATTTGGAGTAAAACTATCGAGCAAAACCGTATGTGAGTACTTAGCGTAACGAAGTCATTTCACATTTGTTAGAGTAGGACGCGGCATTCCGATTCGTTCGTTTCAGTCTCAAAACGGTTTCGTGGGCTCCTGTTTTCCATGAAACTAGCCACTGTTGCCGAAATAATATATTCTATGGACGCTTCACACCACGTCAGTCTGGCCTCTTGCTAAGTACCTAAAGGACTTGTGTTACAGGTACCAGACAACGGACATATATTTAATACTTTTATACTATACATATTATATACTTACTTAAGATTTTATTATATCATACACATATTTAATACACATCTAGACCCGGGAACATTGAAAACTATTTGTTCCGTCGGCGGGATTCGATATTAGTACCTATGTATTATATAATATAATAATAAATGAAGTATTTAATACTCACAATCACCCTATCATGTTCATACCGCAGCCACAGTATCTTCGGTCGTGGGTGACCCTCGACGAGACAGCTCAGGGTCTCCGAGGCCCCATCATCAGCCTCCACGTTATGTGGCTTCACCTTGAATACCGGTCCGTCTGTCGAATAGTATTGAGGGTTAATTAAAATACGTGTAGCACTCGGAGACTGCCGCGGTAAAGTTATTGCAGTTAGCAGTCTACACGCATACGTCTAGTCGAACGCACACAAAGAGCGAGCCGAAGTCTGCCGAACTGAAACGACGTTAGACGAGTGTTAGGTTTTTGTTACGGAATTTCTTGATCCCGTGATAGGTTAGATCTAAATCAGCCCTCCCGTTTGGATGCTACAATACCTCTGATAAAGATATCCCATATCCATACATACACATACATACATCAAATTTAGAACACCATTCTTTTCTCCCGGGGTTAAAAAATCCTTAACCTTGTACGCAACAGAGAAAATTTACGTACACACAAAAACTTCGAGCATTTTTTATTGATTGCTAAAAATAAGATTTTTTTAATGACGAGGGATTCCAAACCCTCTGCCAGAAATTGACTGTGATAACACGTTTGAAGACCTATGTAAAAGAAGTGGTTAACTAACATTTTATAACCTTAGGGCAATTACTAATTTTTTTCCGTATAATTTGAACAAACCTTGAAACTTAACTCATCATCTGGCTTATAATATCTGGCCATAAATAAAATCCACATTTTTTAAACATCGTGTCTGTCTGTTACCTCTTGACGCCCAAATCGCTAAACCGATTTTGCTGGGTACTTTGAGTCCTTTTAAAGGACATAGGACATTTTTTATCCCGGAAAAATGTACGCTTCCCGCGAGATAAATAAGTTTTGGCGCAACGACCTTGCGGGCGTGGTCTTATTTAAATAATCATCCTAAAGTCTCAATTTGCAAAAAAAAACGTAAATTTTCAAATCCTTAGTTACCCACTTCATACACTAATTATGTCTTCGTTTGTTTGTCTGGGGGTCTAAATTACTCCTCCACTTAATATAACCCTCGAACCCCTCGTAATGAAAGTCGAATGGGGGATATTTGTATATCTTCACTTGGGGAAGCCATCTTATTGAGGATTCTAATGAAGAAACGAAGAATTTAGCCTACAGCGTAGCATTTTCCTTACTAATTTCATAAATGCGAGTTAACTCTTCACGCCCAAACCACTGAACCAATTTTGCTGAAGTGTGTCTGTCTGTCTGTCACCTCTTCCCGCCCAAATCGCTGAACCGATTTTGCTGAAATTTGGTGTGGAGATACTTAGAGTTCGGGAAAGAACATATTATAGGATACTTTTTATCCCGGAAAATGTACGGTTCCCACACGATACCACAAATTACTTAAGCTTAAGCGTGAAAAGGTAACAGATAGACAGACAGACATATAGATAGATTATTCTAACGATTCACTTCAAGCCACAGCTGTAGATTCACAAAATTCATAATCTACCCTCAAATTATGACGTCTGACTGTCGACGTCGACGTGACGCGTCAATAACCCGCGTGACGCTTGACGAGTGACGGGTAGCGTGATACGTCATACGTGTACAGGGTGCTTACAATTTTTTTTGTTTTTTACGTTTTGAGACAATCAAAACTGACACAAACCATGCCATGAAACACGCCGAACATAATTTTTAAAATCTCACAAAATGTATAAGATATTAAATTAAATAAAAAAACGTGTTAGTATGATAATACGTTGATTGTGGAAACACGACACGTAAATCTCGTTTTATTTCAAATGGATTTCACAATCTTCTTTTAATCGCGGTTAATAAAATATCTTAGTTCACGTGACCTCACGCGATAATTTTAACATGTTTTTATCATTTTGGAGCCTTTTCACGTTATTTTATCAGCAAAATAGCAAGAAACGATACGTAAACTAACCAAACGCATCTGTCAGAACTATCATTTTCACATTTATTTTATCTATGATTTTTGATCCGTCATGACACTACACTGACAGGACTTGAACGAGCTTTATGAAGGAAACCGCGAACATTGGGCGTTCAGAAGATAAAACTCGAATTTGCTGTGAACGCGTTTAGTTTATGTTGGTGAAATGCAATTCGGTGTTATAAACGCGTTACGTTTAGAACTGGTTCAGTGTGCACTGAACGCGTTCCGTTTCTTTGGTGAAAGCAGCCGTGACCAAAACTCCAAAGTTGTCGGTCGTTCTTATACTTACATGCATTTTTAAAACAAAAACGCATGGCAAACGCTCGTTAAGTATACTTACATGCAACTTCCAGGGTCTTCGTATCAGAGCTCCTTCCAACGGTGTTATGCGCTTCACACTTGACAGAGGCCTCGTTGTAATCCTTGGAGACGTTCGATAGCACCTGTAAAAGGATACCTGTTAGCAATCCATACTAAGAAAATTGTGTATCTGTTAGCTCTTCAAGAAATGGTGGTCAGATTTTGATGGGTAGGGAGATACTTTGAGTACCAGAGAAAGGACAGTTTTTATCGAGAATAGTTTTTAATTTTTACGATTTCCACGTGATAAATAACCTTACTGGTAAAGTAACTTCTGAAAAAGTATATCACGAGCACGAGGGGTGTCGTAACCACCCCACGCAACTTTCAACTCCTTGTCAAGCTGCAAGCACTTGCGCCGCACTGTCCCGTCCACCTTGTGTCGACGCGTTTGAAGGTCACTTGAAGGTACCGGGATGCTCGAATGCGCAACCAGCGAAATTACAACAAACAATAGCATTACTTATTCTTAAATGAACTAAAAAAGTATTAAAAAATTCTTACTCTTTAGTCTTTAGTAGTGCCTCTTTCAGAATTTTCCTAAAACTCAACTATTTCTGTACTTATACAATCTTAATTATTTTGAAGTCGGTACCAGGCTCAGAATAGTGAATCCTATGACAAAATATTTTCAATTTTTGGCATTGGTACCGACTTCAAAATTATGAACCTTCAAAATCAAACCATTTAAATTAGATTTCCTTTTATGTTATTTTACTTAATTATTTTATTCTTGTTACTACTGTTATTTTTGTCTTACTGTTTATATTTAATACTATTTTATTATTTTGAAATATGAGAAATTAAAATTTGCATGCTAAGAATTTATAGCGAATTGTGCCTTACTTTTGTCATCTTTTTTGTAACCACATTTCGAGCAAATAAAGATGTGTATTATGATTAGGTATGATTATAATTATGATTGAAGATTGTATAAGTACAGAAATAGTTGAGGTTCCAAACCACACAACAAAATACTTACAAGGTAAAAATATGCGAAAATATTTCGAGAAATCATTTCGAGAGCGCGATTGTAAGGAAGTGTATCAATATTCTAAAGAAATCACCGTAGCTGGTACTTTTCTTGAGGAAGGACAGGCTACGCCAAAACATAAAATGTCTCTATACCCCGCAAACGATCAAATTTCTTTGACAAACACGTTTCACGTAATTTACTTTTTCATCGAACAGCAGCGCAGACGATAAAACATGCATCAAACACGTTTGTCAAACAATTAGCTAGAATCGGTTTGAGATCATGAGATTTTGTTTGACAAACACAGCGGAACACGTTCAAACACGTTTGTCAAACGCTACGTAATCCTAATTTTCTTCAAACACGTAGTTTGTCAAACAAACTGTGTTTGATGTTTGATCGTTTGCGGGCTACTTATCATGCGTGCCCAGTGAGGCACTCGCTTGTTTTGAGAAGTAAAGTCGAACGCTTGAAATATTGACTCTCCAAAGTAATGCCAGATTACAGTGCATAAAAAAATCTTAAAAATCTCTGGTCTTTTCATTAGTAGAGAAAAATTAACTCATATGAAAATAAAATATGGTCTTTTACTGAAAGGAAAATGATTATTTATTGCCAAAAAATCCCAAATGTACTGTATGTAAAAAAATAGTTTAACTCGTGAAAACCGCACATCTCTCAAGGATAAAACTTTCCTATGTCGTTTTCTGGAATTCTAGTATCTCCACGCCTTTTATCACAATTGGTTAAACCGTTTTAGCATTAATAGAAAACAGATAGTCAGAGAAATAAATAAACAGATACACTACCGACTTTAATGAATTACAGAAGTTTTAATGTTGGTATGACATACAGAAGCTTTGAGTTAGATGTTTAATTCGTATACAATTTGTACCTAGGGGCTCATCCTTACTTTCAAACTGTTTGCTTGTAGCATGATACTTATACAAAATGCATATTGCAGGTGCGCGCAGAGCCAAGATACGTGAGCCAAGTGTTGGCACGAAAATTAATGTACACGCTGTATATTCCAAAGAAAAGTTTGGTGACAAATTTTGCACATCCTGTATGATAAGTTTATTTTACAACCAAAGTTTATTTCACAACTACACTACGCCCGCTACTCTATTGTGCCAAAATTTGTTAAACGCGTGGAGACCGTACATTTTTCCGGAACTAAAAGTTAAAACGATCACATTATGTCAGTCTGTACCCGTCTCTCAGATTAAATTAATACCAAAACTCATCTTAATCTATTCAGTCACTTAAGGCCAACACGCACGTACCACAACCACACGACATCGCAACGACAAAATGTCGTCGAGCAGTGGTTACGTATGTATGGTGTCGCTGCAGCTTTTTGTAGTTGCGTTGTGGTACCGACAAAATGCCGACGTGGTTGCGTTGTCGCCAGTGGTTGTGATGTGGTAACGTACGAAAGTCAATGAAACGGAGGGGGGGAAGCGCGGGCGGTGTGCGCGCACTGTCGTTGCATCGACGCAACGTTGTGGTTGCGATGTGGTTGCGACGTGGTTGCGATGTGGTTGCGACGTGGTTGCGATGTGGTTGCGATGTGGTCGGCCGTGGTTGCGTCTGACAAATTATCTGACAAGTGGTCGACAACGACTGCAAAATGTGGTACGTGTGAATGGTCCAGTTCATTTACAATACGAAATATACGCCCGACCACGTGATATGGTTGTGGTGTGGTTGTGGTACGTGTGGGTTGGCCCTAAGCGTAAAGAGATAACAGATAGACATACGGACGCACTTTTGAATGTATTTGATCCTTAATCTTTTATGTACGTTAGTACCTAAAAGATTAAGGATCTTGCCCGCAAATCGTAACTACCGCGTAAACGTACTTTGCTACAGAACCGTACTTTTTTGGTGTCATATAAACAATGCAACATCCTATCCTGGAAATTAAAGTATCTCCACACGAAACCTCTTCAAAATTGGTTCATAGGTTGAGGCGTGAAAAGGTAACAGACACACCTGTATGATATTAGCACGGATAAGAATGAAAAAGATTATTTTGTATTATAAATTTTCTTACCAGTTCGTTCCCACTTGCGCCAGTCACTTGCATGTTGTTCACGTACCAGTTGTAAGTCAAGTTGCTCGGATTCGCACTCGCTTGACAACCTTAAAACAATAATAATATTAAATTAGGAAATTAAAAAACCCTATAATATAACATACACTTAGGCCGTATTCACACCAAACTGACTATACGCCGCTGAATGTGAGCGAGCGCTACGCAGGTTATTGTATTTCCATACATATTCACTTTTTCGTTCACACCTAACTGACTATACGCCATTACGCTAGGCGTAGGCGCGGAAGGTCACCACAGAGTGCTACCACTGTGGAGAGGAACGGGACACGGCCGAGCACACCATCACGGCCTGTCCCGCCTGGGCGACTCAACGCGCGGCGCTAACTGCCGCTATCGGCGAGGACGCGACTCTCCCAGCCCTCTGCAGGGCCTTGGTCGAGAGCGGAGAAAAGTGGTCTGCGGTCGAGACGTTCGCACATAGCGTCATCTCAACCAAAGAGGAGGCCGAGCGCATCAGGGAGCGAGAGGCGCACGACCACCGGCGAAGACGGCCAAGGCGAAGACGTCGCAACGGGCGCGACATTCCGCCTTAGCCAGGGAACTCGGGGTGACGGTATGGGGATGCCGCCACTCATTGCACCGAGTCCCCGAGAGAGTCGCGATGCGCGTTGTGTTCCTGCGCATCGCGACATAAAGAAGACGACCGGCCTATGCAAGCCCTCCATGTGGGGCCTCTGTTCGGCCTAGGGGGACACGAAACCCCAACAGCGTGGGCCTGCTTTGGGTGAGCAGGCAAGCGCGGACGGAAGCCACGGAAGACATGTAATAGACCCTCGTGTCTCCGTCCTGCGCGGTAGTAGGAACACGGTCGGGTTTTAGTGGGTACAGCTGCGGCCACTTACCATCTCTTCGGCCGTAGCAAGTCCCACATACCCCGGTGGTCCTTCCCCAATGCTGCCGGGGATGCGTAATTGCATTTCCCGACCAAAAACAAAAAAAAAAAAAGGCGTAGGCGCGGACATTCGATACCGTATATTTTCACTTTCACTTACGTTCACACTGGGGCTCATTAGCCTGCTCACATTCAGCGGCGTATAGTCAGTTTGGTGTGAACACGGCCTAAATGACATATAATTGCTACGTCCGTAGTACTTATTACCTCAGTGCATATAACTATAACTAGCCAAGCTTACGATGATAAAATATTGGTAAGGACACTCTCGATTAGACCTTATCGCTATCTTATGGTATAAATCTGACAGGCTTTCAAACAAAAAAAAACTAGATCAGTCCAACCGTTTGTATGCTACCTTGGATGCTACGGTCTACGATGCTACGGAACGCACACTGACATATAGACACACGTCCCAGTGTGATTGAAGACAACTCCCGAACTACCGATTTAGTACGATGATGATGAATTAACGGTAAGAACACTCTTGATTATGTCAGCTTTCAAACAGAAATAATAGTATTTTAAAAATATAAAACCGACTTCAGAATTGTACGTAATTGAGAATTAAAATGGCCTTATCTCAAAAACTACAGAACCGATTTTGATGAAACTTGTAGTGTTCCCTAAGTTGAACAATACCTAGTACAACAAAAAAGATTTACATAAATCGGACTTGTAGTTCCAGAGATATGCGAACACAAACATAAAAACATAGATACTTACATATTACATACATACATAATTCACTTTTGAGATTTGGCACATTTGTTCAGACGCTGATATTATAGACTAACATATACAAAAATTGGGAAGTTCTGGAAATATTACATACATACGCGTCGAATTGATAACCCCATTTTTTGAAGCCGGTTAAAAAACTAGATCAAAATCGGTCCATCCGCTTGGAATGCTACAATGCTTTACACAGATGGTTAAGCAAGAAGAGTTAACAGACAGACAAAAGCAAAAATTAATTTTCAATTTTGTTAGTCTCTCTAAAATCCGAGAACGACTAAAACGTTTTGGCTAATTTTAGTCTTGAAATATTCGCGGAAATCCAGGGATGGTTTACATTAGGAAAGTAATATGAAGTTCCCAGGGTCATCTAGTATAAATTTATAATATAAATATTTTGATAGGATCTTATTCCTTACTATAGAAGCTCGCAATGTTTTCATCGGATGCGGCTTGCTTCTATCTGATTAATTATACAAAATACACTAAACTGTGCACATTGTCTGACATAAGTCGCGGACGCGATCTCGAGCGTTCGGATGTCCGAACAGAATCTGGCTGGCCGGATGTTTTTGCATCCGCGGACGTCTGCCATTGACATATAGGTTAGATCTTTGACGTCCGCGGATCAACTGTGCACATTGTTAAGCCACATCCATCAGCCGCGACTTATGGATACGTCCGATAATTTGTTTCTAGCTTTAGTGCAACACACTAGACCGAATCACACCGGCGTAAATTCCGCCGCAAATGTCAAACGCATACAAGATACGGACGAGACGCGACGGAATAGTGTGTCATCCCTCGCGCAGCCATAAACGCCGTTTTATTAAGCTAGTCTTAATAAGTCTATTGGTCGTAAAGTGAATCGATGTAAAGTGTGGCGGCTAGCGGCGTCAAAAAATGAAAACTACAGGAAATATGCCGGTAGCGGCGTTTTGTGGTTGTGGCCGATGGCCCGTGTGCGGGTGCCCTGAAAACCGCGCAACTTGCACAGTGAATTCCTATTTATAATATTACTAGCTGTCCCGGCAAACCTATCTTTACCATATTATATAAAGTATATCGCCCGTATTATTTTATTGAATTAGTGACTAAATGTCACCATGTCACCATGGCAACGTCCATCGCTATCCCGTGACCCGCGTCGCATAAACAATGGTCGCTCTTTATAGACAAATACTTTGCAATCAAATAAAATTGCGACTATAATTAAAGATCTAAACTATCCTATCTCTCAAGTTGGAAAAAAGCACACATTTAAAAAAAAACAAACAATAAAATCGGTTAAGTAGTTTAGGAATCCATCGAGGACAAACATCGTGACAGGAGATTTATATATATTAGATCTAGTTTAAAATATTAGTAAGCACCTTACCTAGCACCACAGTATCTCCTTTTCTTATCCTTCCGTTGTGTGCCTTGGATTTGATGGTGACTCGAACTCGAGGAGCATATTGTACCTGCAACAAAATTAACAGTTTTTAACCCTTGACCAAAAAGAGGGGGTTGGCCCTACCCACACTCACCACAACCACACCACGTGGTTGGGCGTATATTTCGTATTGTAAATGAACTTGACTATTCACACGTACCACATTTTGCAGTTGTTGTCGACCACTTGTGTGATACTGACCACATCGCAACCACAGGCGCCCCCTTGTCATGGCATTTCGTCGTTGCGACGTCGGATGTGATGTGGTTGAGGTACGTGTGGGTTGGCCCTTATAAGTTTGACATAATATTATGTTGTCGGCACTACATATAGGCGAACGCGTTGGCCAACGCGTTGGCCAATGCGTCGGCCCAATGTGTAGAACGGGCGACTCGCGCGTTGGCGGTAGGTATTTAGACGTTGGCCGACGCGTTTTGTCGGCACTACATAATATAGGCGAACGCGTTGGCCTACGCGTTGGCAAACGCGTCGGCCAACGCGTTCGCTTATATGTAGTGCCGACATGTGTCTGTCTTTTCAATATTTTGCATTTCAGAATGCGAAATTATTTCATTTCAAGTTTCAGAAAAGAAAACAAAGTTGTTTAGACACGGGGGTTGGTTTTTTATTTACTAATTATTTCAAAGGCACAATATGTCGTGTCGGTCATCCGTCCCACTGTATAAGAGCAAAGGAAGAGAGAATGCACTTAAAATACGCACACACTTGGCCACTATAAAATCCTCCTGGTTTCGATGAAACCGGCCACCGTCACCGAATCTGACACTACATGGCACACCATGAGAGCACTCGGTATGTTTAACATGAATGTACTCAGCTGAGGACACTGTCTAGCCACCCCACTGGGTAGGTGTGATCATGCCCTAATAATATGAAGTTTAACAGTAAAATCTACTATACTATGATTGCTATTAGCTATGCAATTACGTTTTATTTTACATCTACCCGCATATCTAGTGCATCACAAAACAAACCCTAACTCCATAGCACTTAATATTAAAATCGCGTGCACTGGAGCAATTTATCTTTTCTCGCTTCGAAAATTTAGAGGGCATAATGCCTTTATATTATGAGCCTTATTGCGTTACAATAAAGGTCATTCTAGAGGTAAAATGTCAGCGTACAGCCTTTAATACGGTTAGCATAGTTAGGAGCGCGAATTCGTCCAACTTTATAAATCGTGTTATACGTTTATTTTAGAGGTTTCCGAATGGAGTGCATTTTTAAAGGGCGAAGTTTTTAGTGTTTAATTTTAAGGTTATAATTAAGTTTTAATATTCTTTTATTTAACTGCTGATTAAAAGCTGCCTTTCTGTGGAAAAGGCGGCATTGCTAAAACAGGCTGATGATGAACGGAGAGACTGACAGCAAAGACTTATCCCACTAAAAACATTTCATGAAAATGTTACCTCGACGACCACAAAAGGTTTGCCCAGCCCCCATAGACAAGCGGCAAGCGATCATCGTAAACGCTACAGAATGTATGGGACTTGACATTAGTATGCGCTAGCGAAGCGATGACTTATGTCAAATCGCATACATTCTGTGTTAGCGTTTACGATAATCGCTTGCCACTTGTCTAGGGGGGCTGTGAAAAAGACATCAGATCTAATGTAGAGCAAAGCTTCTCAATCGACGCGGCCTAACTCTATCGACCCTAACTCCAATACTTTCTACATAATATCAGTAAGTATGTATGGCTTATAAAATTTATGAAGCGGCTCTTTGAAGGTATGGGAAAATCTACAAACTTGATATTTGGCTCATCTGATTGGTAAGTCTGCCGACCCCTGGCCTAGCGTAATGGCGTATTGTCGGTTAGGTGTGAACGAAAAAGTGAATATGTATGGAAATACAAAAAACTGCGAAACGTTCGCTCACATTTCGCACACAGCCTAAAAAAACAACGGGTTGCACTCTAGCATTGCTGGCGGAAACAGAAAGACCAGGCATACATAATTTTCGTCGCCCGAAAGAGTCAAAAATCGTTTAAAAAGTAGAAACCAAAAATTTTAATCATTATTTTTGCTCGACTTGGCAGGGCGCTACCGTGCCCCCAGATTTAAGGGTTCAATTACAGTAAACGATACTGACCTAAGTCAACACGTAGTCTAGACGAAGCCCTAAAAAGGGCTGATTAGTTAATGCCAGCATTGGAAGGGTTAAGTGATTTTAAGGGATTTTACGAAGGGTCCTACTAACAGTATTAAGTTGCAAAAAAGTCGGTGACAAAAGTGTATATTATTATAAATATAGACTTTCGCCCTTATAAATAAAAAATTTAAACAATCTATATATTTTATACTAATATTAGAAATGCAAAAATGTGTCTGTCGCTCAGTCTGTTACCTCTTCACGCCCAAACTGCTGAACAAAATACGAGTATACTTTGAGTCCTGGGAAACGAATACTTTTTATCCCGGAAAAATAATCATAATCTAGTCCATACTAATATTATAAATGCGAAAGTGTGCCTATCTGTCTGTCTGTCTGTCTTTCTGTCTGTTACCTCTTCACGCCCGAACCGATGAACCGATTTTGCTGAAATTTGGCATGAAGATACTTTAAGTCCCGGGAAAGGACAAAGGGTAGTTTTCGTTTCGGAAAAATGTACGGTTCCCGCGCGATAAACGACTTTTGGCGCAACAGAGTTGCGGGCCTCATCTAGTAAACTATAAGTTTATATTTTATAATATTATAAAAACAGGACATAAAATTCACCTGTCTGTCTACCGCTGCATCTGCTTTGTCAATGAGCCACTCACTAGCCAGTCAGACATATATTGCGTATGTAATCAGTTTAAATAGAAGTCTTTGATGTAAGTATGCATTTCAATTAAAGTAACTAGCTGTAATTGCCCGCGACTTCGTCCGCGTGGACTTCAGTTTAAGGCGCGCGATGTCAACAAAATCGGTGACAAATTAAGCTTTTATAAAAAACTCTAGTACCCATTAAATCAAAACACCCAAAAACAGCTGTGCAGTGTGCACATAACTTATTTCATTTTTTAAAATTAAACTTTATTTATGCCAAATAATAGTACACCTGATGATGATTAATAATTTAAGTCGATCCCGGTCGTGTATAAAACAATTTTGCAATAAATATATCAAAATAAAGTGGAATAAGTGCAAGTAAAGTGTATAATTAGTAATTACTGAACCAAATAAAGTATATTTAACCCCCCAATTACACAACTTTACCCATAAAATATTTATCATTGATAGATTTAAGTTTACGTCACTGCATATAATATAAAGTACTGAGTTATTTAAGTACGTATAACGTAACAGAGAAATAACAATCGAAAAAATCGAAAACTTAATGCTAGATGATACCACCTCTTATAGAAAGACATTTGAGCAAGCGTCATCGCGATGTGAGAGACGCCACGTTGCCATCTATTATGATTTTTTGGAACTAACTTAATTTGAATAAATTTACGCATTTTCACCCCCTTACAACTATTTTTTCCAGTTAAAAAGTAGCCTATGTCCTTTCTCAGGCATTAGACTATCTGTGTACAAAATTTCATTACAATCGGTTTGGTAGTTTTGGCGTGAAAGCGAGACAGACAGACAGACAGAGATACTTTCGCATTTATAATATTAGTATAGAAGTATAGATTAGACGAACCGACTTTCAGGATAAATGTAAGAGGTGCTCAAATTCTAATAAGCCATTAAACATTATCTGAGGGCGTCTCATTTATTTTGACTATAAAACCTTTATCGGCGCCCACCTTTTCATTATACCGAAATCCCTAATCAGTGCTTTAACATTACTAATTTGCAGATACCCCTGATTTTTGTTTTTTAACACCCAACGAAAAAGTGGGGTGTCTGTCTCATAAATCACTGAACCGAGTTGGATAAAATTTTGTATGGAGATACTTTGAGATCTGGGACGGGATTTAGGATAGTGTCGACTGTGGAAAATGTACAGTTACCGTACGAATTTCTGTATGAACGAAGTCACGGAAAACACCTTATTATCATTTAATTCCATTGTACTTTTTCGAGATCAAAATAGCCTATGTAGAGCCTAAATTACCACCATGTGATTTTTTCAAAATTCGTTGTTAAGTAGGTTTTGGAGAAGCCACAAATAATACAAGCTTTTGACTTTAAAAAATAAATAGGGGTTCAAAAGGGGACAATATTTTTTAAACCTCATCGTTCAACATTAAATGCAACCCAAAAAGCCTTAGTTTCCCTTTTTAAAGGTTTTTTTCCAGATGTTTTACTCAAGTACCAAAAAAAGAAAAATGAAATTTCACTTCTTCGCTGCATCGTCACAATTTTTCCAACCAAGCCAATATATCCTGACCTATACAATTATACCAGTCAGCAGTATTGCCAGTAATTCGCCGAGAACTCAGTAAATTGAGGGGTCAAATTAAAATGGATAGGCTTTTTCATGTTTATTTTCTTTTACGTCTCTATTTGGGCTATGTCAGAGTTCAGAATATTAACTTGGGTTCAGTAGAATTTTAGCACCTGTCAGACAGAATGTTATGAAGTTTACAATTTTTAAATAACTATGGTACGAAAAGATTTAAACCTATTAGCAAGTAGCAATAATAATATTATAAAGAATAGATTGTGAGAAAAAAATAAAATAACATAGGTTTTTGGATGAAAAAATGTTTGGTAATAAATGAAATTTTGCGCCAGCAAAGTTGCGAACAACATCTAGGAATATAATAAAAGTTTGCTACGATTCTACGGAACCCTAAATTGCGGGTTCGACGCTTGAACATTTCTCCAATTTTAGGTTAGACACAGATAAAGGAAATTCTAGTTAGAAATTTTTCTTACCCTACTAGTTGACGCCCGCAACTCCGTTGTGCCTAAATTCGTTCATCACACGGTAACCGCGCATTTTTCCGCAGTAATAACTGTCTATCTTATGTCCTATATTTTTATCTAAGCCGGTTCAGTAGTTTACGCGTGAAGACTCACAGACATACTTGCGAAATTACAATATTTAAAACTTTTTATGGTTCTGTATCCAAAGGTGAAAAACCAAACCCTAACTAAGACTTCGCTGTCTGTCTGTCTCCAGGCTGTTTCTTAAGAACCGCTTTAGATAGACTTAGGGCCTGTTTCCCCACCTCCTGATAAGTTTCGGATAGGTTTTCCACCACTGAACTTGACAGATAGAAGGCCTGTTTCACCACTTTCTGATAAAGTGCCGAATACGCTATTTATTTACAACTTTATTGACAGAAATTCCATACTTTTTCTGTCAAGTTTACTGTGGATAGCCTATTAGAAAGTGTTGAAACAAGCCCAGAGTATGGAGAATCTGTCAAATAAGTTGTGGATAGCCTATCTGGCAGTTTATCGGGAAGTGGTGAAACAGGCCCTTAGGATTTTTTTAGTTCGAGAATGTATTACGCATTTTGCCTTATTCTTCACTGATTTCCTACGAGGCCTTGCTATTTAATACAAAAACATCGCTAATGAAATTACAGGTTAATTGTATGGGGAACATAAAAGTTACCAGAGCGAGAAGTCATTGGGAAGAGAATGTTCAGGAAAACAAGATTTTCCTTATTAAGACTGTTATTGGTATACTAGACGATCGCCGACTCTGCCCGTGTAAACGAAGAACTTCACAGGAACCGTACAATCTTCCGGGGGGAGAAGTATCCTAATTCCTATGTCGTTTCCCGGGAATCAAATTATATGCATACCAAATTTCAGCAAAATCGATTGAGCAGTTTGGGCGTGAAGAGACTGACAGTAATACACTTTCGGATTTATAATATTCGTAGGTAATGGATATTTGCCACAGCTTTGCCCACGTTAATGAAGAATTTCAAGGAAACTACATTTTCCGCAAAAATGTAGCCTACTCTATATTTGTGCCAAATAACATAAAAATCTCTCCAGTAGTTCGTGAGATAAGCACATTGAAACAAATTACCTTCAAATATATAATCTGTGCTCGATCTATGCAAATAGCGAGATCAAACCTAAACATTGCGCATTATTTCACACCAGTTTTCTATGAGTGCTTGGTGTAAGTCCTATTCAAACAAAATAACATTTACATCACTCAACATTTTTAATTTCGCTACAAAAGCGAAATTCGTGCGAAATGTACATCTGGTTGGAGTTTTTTGTTTCGCGCCGTTCGAACCTATCTTACCTCTGAAAAGGGCTTAGTTAGACGGTATAAAGCTCATTTTTATGACAAAGAAAGGTAAAATAGCCCTGAACTTTCCGAGATCCGCTCAAACCTATCTTACTTCTGAAAAGGGCTTAGTTAGACGGTATAAAGCTCATTTTTATGGCAAAGGAATGTAAAATATTCCTGAACAGCCTAGGCTAAAACAAACAACGTAAATCAGAGTCTTATCCCTTATTTAGGGATGAGAAAAGGTAATAATTTTATGACGAGGGAGGGAATATCTCAAGAAATGTAATTATTGTACTTCGACTTGGCAGACTCTTGCAGGAGTTTGCGGAATAAAGGTAGGATTTAGAATAAAGTCTGAATCCTACCTTTATCTTATGTAACAACAAACAGAATGATAATACTTTAGGGTGTGTACTGCGTACCCTTGTATAAAGTTCAGTGTTTTTAAAACTTTTGCATGGACAAAATGGGCGCTGGCCCTCAAAAAATACGTACATGGCACTCGTGGACTGCCGCGGTTAAGCTATTGCAAAGCATTTTTGGTCATCTTATGCAATTATAATTCGCATACGTCTAGTCGCACGCACACAAACACCGTGCCGAAGTGTGCCGGTTGTAGTGAGGGGTGTTAGGTTTTATTCGTTATGGAATTTCAGAATTCGCGTAGCCGCGCTCAAATTCCGCGACGAAGGCTATGCAATAGCCTAAAATTGTACTTTTAGCGCTGATAATTTAACAGTGAACTCTATACGTAGCTAAAGAGAAACCTAACCCAACCTAACACTCCAAAGACTTCTTAACAATCCCGGCCGCCACGAATCCTAGGTCTTAAAATCTAGATGTACTGACCTTAATCTTCACAGTAGTGGCTCTGTAAGCCCTATCCGCTGTGTTCTGAGCTTGGCAGGTGAATGTCTGATCGTGATGGCTCCTCTTGGGACGTATGTTGATGATGGATCTGTGTTGAAAGAGTTTGTTATCAACAGTACACAAAACTAGGTCTATGCATCCGTTGTAGATGACTTATACAGTGTACAGCGAAGTAACCACTCATCAAATGTGGTGCCTGGGAAATGAATTTAAATATCCGTATGGTTGCCCAAGCACATACGGTATTCTCACAACATAGTCGGCCTAGTCCAGAGGAATGAGCAGGTCAATACGTCTGGGACTAACCGTGTGCGATCCTCACGATGTTTTCTATCAAATAGTAAACATTGTAAGCTGAATTAGTTGAAAGAGTAATCGTTTTCCATCAGCATAGATTCTGCATTAATTTAACCTAAGCATAGGAAGCATAATATATATCTGACAATAAAATGAAAGACTCTAATTCTTAATTTTTAACTCTACCACAATTGATGACAGCCAAATTGATTAAGCAAGAGAGATTTTTGTCGGAAATCCGGAATCTTTCTTGCTAGAAAGTATCCAGTGAAAATTCCTACCTGGCAATGAACCTCCTTCGATCAGCCATCTCCTCCACACTGTAGGTGACTCCCTGCCCCAGGACAGAACCTTCGTGGTCCACCCAGGTGATCTGGAGAAAGAAAAGAAGGTATATTATTATTAAATAGTGACTATGTAACCAGGCAATTAAGCCAAGTGGCTATAACGAATTAAAGTATTAGATGGCCATATTAAGCGTTAGTTTAAATTAGGCGGCCTTGTAAAGTTAAGTCAAGTTAGACGGCATTTTAAGTTAACTTAAGTTAGGCGTCTATGTTAAGTGTTAATGTTAGGCGGTCTTGTAAAATTAACTAGCAATGTTAGGTTAAGTTAGACGGCATGTTAAGTTAAGCTTTAAGTTATGTTAGATGTTCCTTTAAGATAAGCGTTCGTTAAGCTAAGTTAACCCTAAATTTAAGTTAAGGTTAAATACAAACTTCAGCTGCAGGTTTCCCGCCAACCGACACACACTCCAGGTTTATATCCTGGTCTTCAACCGCGGTTACAACGGGACCACCGACGATCCTGGGTGGTTCTGGCGGAACCAGCACCATGAGACGAGCGTATTGGGAGCGAATGGCCGGTTCCCCTGGAAGAAAAGATGAGGTAAGCAGAAGAAAACTTTCGATGTCGAGTTACAGATTTGTAGCAAAATATTTCTTAAGTAAAGGTAATAAGATGGTCAATACGAGGTAAGCTTTCCTGGCGGTCATGTTTTTGAAATGATGTGACCACAGACATAGATCTTGATCTATATCTGTGGGTATGTGACCTTTAGTTATGATATTGAATGTACTGTCACTTCTTGGTGGAAATTCATGTTCAATTAAATAATTAAGTATACACTTTTCTTGCACTTATTACACTTTATTTTAATTTAAATTTGTAATAAATTTATTAAAATAAAGTGAAATAATTGCAAGGAAAGTGTATAATTACTCGTATTTAAGTGACCTTTAGTGTCTAAACACACTAGGCCGAAAAAACGCGGCCGAAGTTCGGCATGATTACGCCTGCAATATGTCAGATGACACACATGTGAGTAGCGAATTGCAAGCATAATCATGCCGAACTTCGGCCGCGTGTTTTCGGCCTAGTGTGTATGGGCACTTAGACCTGCTGATTGCATAATATGTATAATAGGTATGGGACTCTATTACTAATACTTCTATCGAACTCTGTATGTCTGTCTGTATTAACTTTTTACCCTTATACCGATTTTGACGACGTTTGGTATGGAGATACTTTGATTAGCTTTGATTGCATTTAAATTATCTAATTCATTTTTCGGACACATTAAAACCAAATTCGTGAAGACAGATAGACCGAAAGACATTCACACTGTTGCATAAATAATATTATAACATGGAAGGAAGAAAATAGAGATATTAACATGAAGTTTCTCGCAGCGCGATGTAGATTATCTTCAAACAAAGGAAACCTAGTTCGGTCTAGAACATAAGTAAGCACTAAAATCCTAAGTGCAGCATTATTTATGTCTTGTACTCCAGATGTTATGAATAACCATGAAAATACACTTATAAGAATACTCGTAAAGCTTTGAAATTTGAATATTTGATGATGTTTTAAGATAACATAAGGAAATAAATTTATGACTCATATTTGATAGCTTGGATAATAAAATTATACCTTAGACAAAATAATCCTCCTGTTTGCTCGTTTGTCCCCTAATTTTATAAGAAAACCAGCCTGTCTTGATTTTTATTTTAGAACTAATGTTAGAAATTTTCTTAATTCTGGGCCGTTTAAAATCGTACTTATGTAAGTTTTCGTTAACAAGACCGAATACGTAATATTATAGTTTATTATGTAGTAAGCCTATTAAGCTGATTTGGTTTACCAAAAAAACTAATTTAATTATTGTTAATAGTTAATTATTACTGAAGGCCTAACTTGTAGCAAGTAAGCTGTCGTAATAATCCATACTAATATTATATATGCGAAAGTGTGTCTGTCTGTCTGGGTTACTGAACCGATTTGCTGAAATTTGGTATAGAGATACTTTGAGTCCCGGGAAAGGACATAGGATACTTTTTATAACACCGGGCGCCATCTTGTCATATTATAAATGCTAAAATCTGCCTGTTACGTCTTCACGCTAAAACCACTGAACCGATTTGGATAAACTTTAGTAAGAAGAACCCATAATAAGTCTTGAGAGAACAGATTTTTTTTTATGCAATAAGGGGGCAAACGAGCAAACGGGTCACCTGATGGAAGCAACTTCCGTCGCCCATGGACACTCGCAGCATCAGAAGAGCTGCAGGTGCGTTGCCGGCCTTTTAAGGGGTAATAGGGGAGGGTGGGGAAGGAAATATGGAAGAGTAGGGAAGGGAAAAGGGTAGGGGATTGGGCCTCCGGTAAACTCACTCACTCGGCGAAACACGGCGCAAGCGCTGTTTCACGTCGGTTTTCTGTGAGGACGTGGTATTTCTCCGGTCGAACCGGCCCATTCGTGCCGAAGCATGGCTCTCCCACCGTCTATACTTAGTTTTATCGATAAATATTGCAAACGTGACAAAAGTATCCTATGTCCGTGTATTTTCCCGGGAATACTGATGAAAGTTGGTACGACCAACTTTCATCAGAATTCGTTCAACGGACGTGAAGCAAGGTTACAGACAGACAGACACACTTTCGTATTTGTAATAATATTAGTATGGATTAATTAGTAAAGATGGAAGTTGTACATTTATAACTATAGACGCCGGTGATAATATTATACTGACGAAAATGTCATAAAACTTTATTACATAATTCAACAATATGAACTTTGTTAATCAAATTAACTGGGAGTTAAATACGAGAATAACTAAATAGACTTTATGCATAACTGATTTATATTTAACTTTAGAAGTGGCGTAGTAGTTGCATACATTCTGTATGTAAAACAGGACATAGTTGCTAATGTAGATATTGTAAGGAGTATAGACACGTCGCGTCGTTCTATTGTAAAAACAAAAGTGTAAGTATCTAACTTTAGAGGACAATTATTCAAAAACGGCTTACAAAATAAAAATATAAGACCTTGAATTTATTTTTAAAGAACTATTCAATGAAACCCAACAAAATGGGGTGAAATAAAAAAATGTCCCCTCTTTACTTGTAAATACTTAAAATTCAAAATAATCGTATCAAATAATTAAAAAAAATGTTTTTATGCAATTCAAAAATGTCTAAGTAGGTACTTATACAACATTTTGTTTTTTTTTATTATTGAAATTGCCAAGACTCAAGAAGGGACGGATGGACAGGGCCAAATTATTGAGCCCCATCCCCACTCGCGTGCGAACCGCGCGCGACGCCGCGAAATTTCCGCGAAACGTGAGTGTGGATCCGATTCGCATATTTTTCGCACTTCGCGGCTGGTTCCCCGGCCGCATCCACACTCGCACGCGGACCGTGCGCGACGCCGCGGCGCCGCGAAATTTCTGCGAAGCATGAGTGTGGATCCGATTCGCATATGTTTCGCACTTCGCGGCCCGTTCCCCGAATGTTGTCGGTTTTCTGTCTCGCGACAAAGGGTTTTTTTTAAATCTTTATTTTAATAATGGCTTTTGCCATACAAGACATGCCATTGTTTAGTGAACAGATAATACAATATATTAATACAGTCTATCAAGAAAGAGTAGACGCGCGGAGTTTTGCTGGGAATACGAAAGAGTGACGTTGTGTTTTTGTATTATTTTCCTAAAATTGTGTTATTTCGGTTTTTAATGTGTAATGTTGGTAGAATATTAACTATGACGTATTACGTTTTACGTACGTCCTCACAGAAAACCGGCGTTGACGTGGGAGAGCCATGCTTCAGCATGAATGGGCCGGCTCGACCGGAGAAATACCACGTCCTCACAGAAAACCGGCGTGAAACAGCGCTTGCGCTGTGTTTCGCCGAGTGAGTGAGTTTACCGGAGGCCCAATCCCCTACCCTATTCCCTTCCGTACCCTCCCCTATTCCCTTCCCTACCTTCCCCTATTACCCCTTAAAAGGCTGGCAACGCACCTACAGCTCTTCTGATGCTGCGAGTGTCCATGGGCGACGGAAGTTGCTTTCCATCATATTATTTCATAAAAAAAAACATTAAAAATTTGATGTCGTGCACAAGTGTGGGCAAGTGATACAACTTCAAGAAACGTGCCATTTTGTGTTCCCTCCAAAACTCCGTCGAAAGTTTTAGTAAAGGGTCTACCACTTTAGTAAAACAACTGACTTGACTCGTTGACTTTACTGACTACTTTTTAACCGACTTCAAAAAAGGAGGTTATCAATTCGACGCGTATGTATGTAATATTTCCAGAACTGTCCAGTTTTTTTATATGTTAATCTATAACAGCTTCTGAACAAATGTGCCAAATTTCGAAAATGTATGTATGTATGTATGTTTTTATGTTTGTGCACGCATATCTCTGGAACTACAAGTCCGATTTAAGTGATTTTTGTTGTACTAGGCATTGTTCAACTTAAGGAATGCTGCAAGTTTCATCAAAATTGGTTCAGTAGTTTTTGAGATAGGGAATTTTAATGCTACGTAATTATTTACGTGAAACTTGAAGTTGGTTTTATCTTTTTAAAATACTATTTTTAGACTTTTACGAGACTTTTGAGTTGACGATCATCTGGGAAAATAACTTTTTGTAAACTTTTCACGAAAATTTTTTTTTCCCGCCATATTTTACTTGACACTGGCCATTCTTAAAAAGCCGAGCGCCATATTATGAAAAAAGTAGACACGCGGGAAATTTTTCAAATAAAGAACGCCTGAAGCGCGAACTACACTGCGGATATGTCGCGAACTTTGAGAGGATTTGGCAGTAATGTGCGATCCGCGCCGCGATTTGCGCCGCGATCCGCGCCGCGATCCGCGCCGCGGTCCGCGGCGTGCCTTCGCGCGCGAGTGTGGATCGGCAGTTAGGGTTCCAATTCCTTCGAGAGCTAACCAAGGGGCCAAACTGACATGTGAAGCGTCCATAGACATTTTTTGACACTTCTCTTCAATTTCTAGTCTATGGTGGTGACATAGAGTTGTCTAGACAACTCTATCCCGTTTAATTCAAAACTCTATTTAAATTCGGTCAAATGTGTGGTACAAGCCATGAGGAGTAGCGAGTCGCTTATATTTTTTTTTACTTACTAGATTCTACCAAAAACTTCGTTTCTAGGATAAATTTATACTGTGTTCCTCCTCAAGATCCTCTCTAATATCTCAACAACAATTAGTATCCTCACACCAAATTTTATCAAAATCGGTTTAAAGATATTATATAGACAGGCATTCGCATCTGCAATATTAGTATGGAATATGGACAGTGGGAAACTGCAGCAGGGCAATCGCGCTAAATTTTTCCAACCGAACCGCAAATGAAACTCGGACGTTGATCGACTTTTGGAACGATTCGGTATCGCGCTAACGTTTTGACAGCCAGTTGAGACGTAACTGAACCTTAGCCCAAGCGCAAACGCTGTCAAAACAAAAAGTTGATAAAATGCAACTTCTACTCGCACGTTTCTGAAACGTTTCTTATTTTGGTATGTTAAATTGACGAAAATCGATGGAAAAATATAACATAAGCTATAATCAAATTATAATACACACACCGGCAAAATTAGCGGAACATAGGTAAAAAGGGCCACAACTTGAATTCAAGTGGGTCGGGCTATGTGAAATCCTTTTTTATAGTTTCTAAGCTCATTTAAGAAATAAAATATTAAACACAACTGGAAAGCTAACAGATTTTTATTGCAATTATGCCCTTCTAAGTGTTTTTCGATGATTGACGTTGTAAGTGTTTCTGATAAGAATGGCGTTTTTAGCGGGGTGCAAGGTATGCCAGCTCATTTGATTGTTTGGTTTTTGGAAGAACACATAGCTTAGATACAAAATTAGTGATTTTCCAGCATCTACGACTGCTAGAGCTGTAACCACGATAGAGAAAGGTCACACCTACCGTTCGGTCAGTCAGGCCTTAGGTGTGTCGGCTTTCGTGGTCCATCGTAACTTTCAACGCTACAGAGAGACTGGATCTTACGTTTGGAGACGAGAACAAGGCAGATTTCGGGTGGCAATGGTTCAGGATGACCGTTTTGTAAGGGTACAAGCCTTAAGAAATCGACCTCAAACTGCTTTGCAGAGACGAAACCTGTCGGAACAGGTCCGAGATGGACGTGTAAGTGATTGTACAGTAAGAAGAAGAATCAAAGAAGTTAAATTAAACTCAAAAGTGCCAGCAAGGGCACCAAAACTTGAGACAGGACCGCAAAGAGCCAGGCTAAGATTTGCGCGTGAGCATCAAAATTTAACAAGTGAGTGAAATCGTGTGCTGTACAGTGATGGGAGCAAACTCTGTGTAAATTTTGTTGATAGGCGATAGAGAATGTGGATAAATCGTAAGGAACGCTATAGACCATCAAACTTAACGGACACAGTGGCCTATTATGCAGGCTTCGTAATGGTTTGGGGTGGCATATGATATGGAGCCCGCACGGAGCTGATGATTGTTAATGATGGTACTTTGACAGTACAAGGCTATAGCACAAACATCCTAGAACTGCAAGTTGTGCCTTTTACACAGTTTTAGGCAGCAACTTCAATTTTATGCGCGTCCATAGAGTAAAAAAATCGGGTATTATTACCTAAATGATGCTGGCGTAGCCCAGGTGGAGAGGTCAGCACGGTCTACGGATGTGGATCCGATTGAGGACGTGTGGCACATCAATGGTGAACGGTACGAGTTAAAACTCCAGCTCCAAAATGTGTTCAGAAGCTCGAGTTGGCGTTACTGGAGGAGTAGAAGAATATCCCACAGGAAATGATCGACAATCAAAATGCAAGCACTGAATGGCGTATCCAGACCGTCTTGAGATCCATATAAGGCATTACACGCTTTAAACATGGCATTTCTTAAGTAAAAATGAAGAATTTAACTTAAAAACTTACTAGTGAAATTTCAAAGATTTTTCTTAATTTTTGATTTTTGCAGATTTTTTCTATTTTACACGTTTTTATGCCCTAAAATTATATAAGTTTTATTTTTTAATCGTCAATTATTTAATAAATAAATAAATATATAAAAAACAGCGAATAATTTTCAAAAAAAAATATAAAATTTTGTTATGTTCCTCTAATTTTGCCGGTGTGTTTATAAGCTTATGTTTTACTTCAAAGCTGTAAAATAACACTACGGTCTATTTGAGTTTGATAAAAAGTGAATTGAATTTTGACATTACTTCTTTACGTAAATGTTTTCTACGCCACATAAAACTTTTGTCACAAGTCAGTAGTTACTACTCAGTACTTAGGGCGCTTGTAAAATATAGTAAGTAAAACAATATAGATTGTCCTCCAAGTAATAATCATTCGTATTCATAACTACCAAAACAACTTTACTCGTGTCATATTCATCCATAGACCATATGTTTAAATAAAAAATTTGTCAATTGACCAATTAAAGCATCGCAAAAAATTTGTTCATATTTAAACCAATCAAAATTAAATTAGAAGGGCGCTGATTGGTCCGCTGCAATGTCTGTATAAAGGTCAAACGTTGCGCTTCGTTCGAGTTCCATCTAAGGTTGAGTTACGGTTGAAACGCTAGCACGATACTGAAATTTGTTCAGACGCAGCGGAACCGAACCGTAACTGAAACACAACCCAAGTAGATGTGAACCTGAATTGAAACGTTTAAAAATAACGCGATTGCCCTGCTGGTCTAAAATAACCATTTTTGCGTAAGTACTTATCGTATATTTTCTTTGTTTCAAATTTCAGATGTTGTAATTTGATCAATCTCTTTTTTGCCGTTGTTATGTGAGATGAAACGTCGATTTTGAAATTTTTCTATTGAATGATAATCATAAGTAGTACCTACAGCTGAAATGTCAGATTTATTACTGCTAAAATGTTTTTACGCTAAAGGCAGTACCAACATAGATAGTAAACATAAGGTTTTGTTCGATGTTTGACAATGTTTTTGACAATATTCTGATATGACGTGTGACGACCTCCGTGGCGCAGTGGTGAGCGCGTTGGTAGCTCAAGCCGGAGGTCGCGGGTTCGAGTCCCGCCGACGGAACAAAAAGTTTATAAAGTTCCTGGGTCATGGATTTATATTAAATATGTGTATCATATAATAAAAATCTCAAATATATGTATAGTATAAAAATATAAATTTATTTCCGTTGTCTGGTACCCGTAACACAAGTCCTTCAGGGACTTACCACGGGGCCAGACTGACGTGGTGTGAAGCGTCCATAAATATTATTAATATTATTATTATTCATGTCAAATTTTGATGTTGTCGAATTATTATTCACTGTATTTTCTAGTAGCACCCTCTGCTACCTTTGCGTAACAGATATTGTTAGAAGGTTCTGTTACGATTTTCTTTTCAAACATTTATACAATTTACTGTCTCTGAGTGTGACCGCTAGAACCTCTTACCTCCTCTCACTTGTACCACAATAATTGTGTCTTTGCTTTGGCTCACAAAACTGGCACTTTCTTTGCTCTCTGTATGACATAGACACTATAGTTTGTGGACGCAGCGTGTTTGTTGACAGGGACACTATGGTTTGTGGACGGAGCACTCCAGCAAACACTCGACTCGAGACAAAATCGATATTTAATACGATAAGAGGTTAAACATAATATATATCGATGTTATTACTACAAGGGTTAATTTTGCCTAAAACGAAACTTTAAAGCATTATTTAAACTTCTTTAGCGGGGTAATGCACTTTTTAAAATGGATTTAAAAAAATATATTAAACTCGCATCAGGACACGTATGCTGATAGAAAATTCGTTAGACGGAGGCAAGGAGTAAATGCGAAGTTAATTAGTATGCATAATATGTTTAAAATCGTCGATCTACTGGTTTTGATGACTTTTGGTATGGAGATACTTTGAGCCTCGGGACAGGACATAGCATAGTTTTCATCTTGCAAAAATGTACGGTTCCCACGTCCTTCTCCATGTCTATCTGAGCATAATAGATTTGTAGATACTCCAGTGGTAGGAAATTAACTCTATGATGTATGTTAAAAAATTTAATAAAATTGGGTTGTTACCTTTTGGTCCAGTGCTGACTTGGCATTGGTAGAGCGCATCGTCGTCCAGAGTAACGTCTCTGATATCTAGAGAATAGTCGCCTAAAACAAAAAAAAATACAGTTTAGAAAAAAAAGTATTTGCATCCGCTGTAAAGAAGAATCACACCTCTAATGACACCTCTTGGCTTTTTAAATGAAAGCCAGCAACAGCCAGATTTTCATCATTTTATAAAAGCTGAAAGTTTTCCTGTACATATCTCCTAAGTAAGTAAATAAGTAGGAAAGTCTCATATATTATGGTCCAGAGGCCAGAACCAGTCTGTGCAATATCTCCCAGTACTACAAGGCAGGCAAGGCTCGACGAATGGGGTCGCAAACTAAGCAGAAAGCAATGGGTTGAGAGCCCTGGCCTTGAACACTCAAAGGCACTAATTCCTAACTTTAACAGGAAACTCTTAGAATTAGTGCTCACCATAAGTAGGAACCAATTATCCTTACTAGAAGCCTAACTGGGCACTGCAAGCTCAACAAACACAATATGTGGTATTTTGGAACGAAGTTACTTATAACGCATTCGGCGTAAAGAAGGCAAAGCTAGACAGAACGATATTTGACCTCGACACTTTCTTATTAGTACCTGCATGGTAGGCAGAGGGCGTTGATAGTATGCCTGTGCGTCAACTAGATGGCGTATTTTAAACAATTTTTTGAGTGTATGATATTATAATTATGTATACAGGTTTTTTGAACACAACAAATGACTTCGTTCCATTCGGGTGTTCCTTGACACCTCTCAAGTGATTTTTTTGTTGGTCGCGGTCGCTTTAGATCTTAAAAACACAATAACAACATAAGCAGCCTTACCTTCTTCGTCACTCCCAATCATTTTATACCGTTCGTAGCCCGTCAAATGACGATGGGTGCCCAATCCGAAGTCATCCTTCGTCCACTGCAGTTGCCCAACCTTGTTCACCACTCGACACGGCAGTGTCACCCTGGATCCCACCACAGCACTCTGGAAGAAAAGCAGTTTTAAAGATGTCGGATCCCGTGACGGTTTAACCCTTAATCAAAGTAATTGCCAAAGGCATCACATCTGAGGGGGCAACAGAAGAATAAAGGTTCAAAGACCGATTCTAATAATAATAATAATAGCTCCCACACCGGTTTCGGTGACGGTGGCCGGTTTCATTGAAACCAGGCGAGGGAGTAATTTTATAGTGCCCAAGTGTGTGCGCAGTACACAAGAGCACTCTCTATTCCTTTACTCCCATAACCCAGTGGGACGGCAGACCGACACGGCCGGCCGGCAGACCGACACGACCGGCATGCCCGTCCGACGCATGGATCATCTTACTTGTCAGACAATCAGGTGATCAACCTGCATTGTCCTAACCAAACTTGGAAATATCATGTTTCCAACGCGGGAATCGAATCCACGACCTCTGAGTCAAGAGCCGCTCTCTATACCACTAGAGTCTAGACCACGGTGGTATTCTAGTTGACATACAGGGACGGGGGACCCCAGAGGAATTGACTGCTTAGGGCATAGTAGTCTTAATCCGCCACTGATTGGATCCCTGTTGGATTGCTAACGCATTTGCTGTATTAAAAAATATGTGAAGAAGCGTTCCAGAGTTGATGGTGAAAAAGTTAGATTGCTCGTTTCCTTGATATTGTTATAGGTTAAACAGTGATTTGAGTAAGTAATTACGTAATTTACAAGCATTAAAACTGAATATTATGCGGAATATTGCTTTAAAGTTATGTAAAGTAAGGTCAGTCACCATTGATCCCTTATCTGCCTATTCCTATAGGCATTTCAAATTGTAATTTCAAATCTCTAAGCCCTAAAAAGAGAAAAACCCTAAAATCCTCTCATACATTTACTAAATGAAATGAAATAAAATATTTGAATTGTACACGGTCCAGCCACAAATGATAAATCAACATTATATTGTTATTATATTTTCTCTCGAAATTATTACAATGAGTTTCATGGAGTGGTGGAAATTATTTTAGTTATTTTAAAAACCCGTAAGAAACATCTAATAATGTTAACATAATATTTTAAATGTGCTAATAAAGTTCTTTCTTTTTCACGACACCCTGATCAGAATATTTTTTTTTTTGTTCTTTGCTTTAAGTCCCCTAGATAGAGCTACAGTCAATTTAACGTATTCTCATGTAGATTATAACCAGCGGACTATCAAGAGGCTTCTAACGACACCTCATTTGTCCAAATAGGATAAGTAATTTTAAATTTACAAGGGAACAGATGAACATTGAACAGTAGCCCTAGCACGGCGACCAGTGGAAATGCGAAAGTATAGACAAACTGTGGAGATAAACTTAAGGTGCCGTTCCGATCTTTTTTCGTTCAGAAAAATTCAATTAAAATGCCACTTTATGACAGACTATTATAGTACTGAAAATTCAAATACCTACCAGAGTAGACAATAGTCTGTCATAAAGTGGCATTTTAATTGAATTTTTGTCGGTCGCGATTAGCCGCGGTAAAGATCGCAACGGCATGGCACCTTAAGTATATCTCCACAGTTTGTCTATAGTCTATACTTTCGCATTTCCACTTATCGCCGTGCTAGGGCTACAGGTACATACATACAGGTCAAAATCATAACCCTCTTTTTTGCCGTAGTCGGGTAATAAAATGCAAAAATATTATTTTGTTCTATGTCAGCTAATAAATCTGACCGCGGGAAAATGGAAAAACGCTTACCAATATTAATTTAGGCAAATTCTGTCCAATAAATCATATTAAGGTGTGTTTACATGGGATCACCTAAATATATTTTGTGGCTAAAGTCAAAATGAAATAAGGTGACACATGCGGTCATCGACTTTTTTAGTCTAGGAGATATTATGTAAAAATTCTCGCACTGTATAGTTAAATAAAATAAATTATGGAATTCTGAATAAATTCGAATCAAAATAATATGTCCTATTAGTTGCTAACCACTGGTTCGGGAACCCGGCAAGAAGAACCGGCGTAAGAAACTTGAACGAAGCCACTTTTTAGCGAAAAGATGTCTGCCTGCCTATTCCAAATTTGAATACCTAGCTCATTTAATATAATATTTATCTCGACGAGTTGTGACATTGCAATGTGTTTTTTTATTCGTTTTATTTATTGCAGGACGTATGTATTCGACGCTTGATACTGACCAAATTATAAACATAATTATAAACACGATTTTCGCTTCCCAAAATACACGACAATAATTATTTTACTGTGTACCAATTATGACGAATTTCTCGACACTACGAATCCGATTAAAATAATTGGGGGGGTTACAACTTACACCCTATTTGGGGGTCAACCCCTAGGGGGACACCTGGGGGTTTCAGTGAGTTTACGGTTGAATTTTGAGGGATTTTGCGTTGATTATTGAAATGGCAAATCGAATAAGTTTCGCTCGGTTGTATTCTGATATTGGAAATTTATTTTAACGTGGCCAATGATGGACATGCGATGTTAAACGGGGGCCATACTTGTACATGATCGTTCATGATTAATATCGATTGGGAACGCATTGGGAGTGCCATGCTTCGGCACTAATGGGCCGGCCCAACTGGAGAAATTCCACTGGCTCACAGAAAACTGGTATGAAACAGCGCTTGCGCTGTGTTTCGCCTAGTGAGTTAGTTTAACGGAGGCCCAATTCCCTACCCTGTTCCTTTCTCTACCTTCCCCTACCCTATTACCCTATTAGAACTTAAAGGCTGGCAACGCACCGGCAGCTCTTTTGATGTTGCGTCCATGGGCGACGGAAGTTGATTTCCATCAAGTGACCCGTTTGCTCGTTTGATCGCTTATTTTATAAAAATAATTGCAATCACAGCTGTTATCCATCTAGAATCTGAATAGACATCGTATCACAATATGTACCTAAGTGATAATTACTTTAGGGTGCTTTATGCTTATTTTGTGTCCCTTAAACAGACTTAACTGTGAAAGAAGTAGCGCTGAAAGAGACAATTTTTTTGTGATTTGGGCAAGCGCCCCAGCGCTTAACTATAAAGTGTTTATAACAGGTAATAAGTGTTATTACCTGATCTTGTGGCTCCATAGCAAACTTTTGTTCTTTGTGTGCACTGACACAACTTATAAGCAGCATGATGCAAATCTTCTGGATGAAAATATTCTTGAATGTCCATATCTTCTGTATGGTAATACTCTGGAATATCCGCAACAGAAGGAACAAGGGATTGCATCTTCTGCTAGTTATTTTTAGTTTATCTTTTATCTTTTTAATTTTGATATGAGTATCTTTCGGTTCCATTTCTTGCGTTTTTTCATCCGACCTTCTCCATGATTTTCAATTCATATCTGTAACAAGAGAAAATTCATTAGTGTTATAAAATAAAGTTAAAATAATACTTTGGGCCGTGTATTGCTAAGTACTGACATACGGTTTTGCTCGATAATTTTACTCCAAATCGAGCAAAAACCACCGTGTGGACCGCCAAAACTGACAGCTCGAAGGCTCGCTTCGAGCCGGCTCGATGGAATTAAATATTATGTCAAATAATGATGGGCACTTTTGTATGGACCCTGGCCGGCATAGCCAATAAAGTTCTAATGTCTGTTAGCCTCTTGCTTATAACCTAAAGTTACTGAAATGAAACAGTTTATGTTATGAGTGGACCGGAAATTCTGGAACATTGAAAGTTGTATTTTTGGCTCCTACTTTTTTTGTAAAAATCAAGTCTACAATGGAAAAAAAAAAACATTTTATGCTGTATTCTAGTCAGCTTATCACTTGGGTAATTAACCTTAGGGTGATACTATCAAAATAAACACTTTTATTTTCTAATGATCATTTACTACAGTTGTACAACTTCCATGGTCTATACAAATTCATCGTCATAAATGATGTCTTCCAAATATAGTGCGGGGGGAATAAATACATCGTGGCGACTGGCGACCTAAGACGTTTCTAAACACCTTAAGGTCGTCCCCCGAGCAAACTACCTTGGCCATACATTTGCCGCGTTGCCGAGATCGCGCCAAAACCCTATTATTTTAACTTATCTTGGTTCAAAATTATCCTAAAAAAAATTTAAAACGGCGAATATGTAGTTTATGATATTGTCGATCTATGGGCGTGAGTTTCAAATAAAAGTAATTTGTAAATCCTAAGGAGATGCTGAATGTATGCTTGAATTTTAACAAATTGGTATTACTTTGGAAGCTGATATCATGAGTATAAGAAACAAAAAAAGAAAATTTAAAACGACAAAAGGAATGTTGATATACTGAAGATTATTGCTGTATTTTTATTATAACTTTGTAGCTTTCAGATTATGAGTTATAAAAAAATAAAAATAAAAAATAAAAATCGTTTTATTTCTGAATAAATTTGAATCAAATGTTTTCAGAACGTTGAGCTACATGTTGCCTACCACCGGTTCGGGAACTAACCCGGCGAGAAGAACCGGCGTAAGAAACTCGCACGGGGCCACTTTTTACTAAAAAAGTGGAAAATTAGTCTTTTTAAAAAAATAAAATTTACAATGTAAATAACTTAATCTAATACTTTATAGAAAGTCAACATGAATTGTAAGTCACATATAATAAATGTAGAAGCAGCAGCAAGCAGCCATCCTACTCCCAAGATGTGCCATCGTTTAGGAAATCATTGACCGTATAGTAGGCTTTGGCACACAAACGTTCTTTAATTACTTTTTTAAATTTATTAATTGATAGATTTTGAACGTTTTTCGGGATTTTATTGTAAAGGCGTATACATTGACCTTTAAAAGATTTACTTATTTTGCTAAGTCTGATCACTGGCATTTCCAGCTTGTGCCTATTTCTAGTGTTTCTACCGTGACTATCACCTTTAGTTTTAAATTTAGTTAGATTCTTTCTAACATACAACACATTATCCAAAATGTATTGAGAAGCAACAGTTAGAATACCAATTTCTTTAAACTTTTCTCTCAGAGATTCAAAAGCTGACATTTTATAAATTGAGCGTATAGCTCGCTTCTGCAGCACAAAAATTGTATTGATGTCGGCAGCGTTTCCCCATAAAATGATACCGTAAGACATTCTACTGTGAAAATAACTAAAATAAACTAGTCTTGCCGTGTCTTCATCAGAAATTTCCCTAATTTTTCTGACTGCATATGCTGCAGAACTGAGCTTACCTGCAAGGTTAGCAATATGAGGACCCCACTGTAATTTACTATCTAATGTAATGCCTAAGAATATAGTGGAGTCCACCAAATTCATTTTCTCATCATTTAATAGTAAATTGGTTTGAACTTGCCTAACATTGGGCAAAGTAAATTTTAAACATTTGGTTTTCTTAGAGTTTAAAAGTAAGTTATTAACATTAAACCAATGTACTATTTTTGAGAGAGTACTATTTACCTCGTCGTAATTTGACTGCCGTCGCTTCACTTTAAAAATAAGTGAAGTGTCATCAGCAAAAAGTACTATCTCATTATCCTTAACTAGATAAGGTAAGTCATTAATGTAGATGAGAAAAAGAAATGGTCCTAAAATAGATCCCTGTGGTACACCTAATTCTATTTTGGTCCCATTGGATCTTTTACTATTAACTTCAACCCTTTGAGTCCTATTTTTGAGGTAAGAAGTCAAAAGGCTGAGTTCTGAGTCCCTTATGCCATAGTGGTGCAATTTTCTGACTAAAGTAGCATGCTCGACACAGTCAAATGCCTTAGAGAGGTCACAAAAAATACCTAAGGCATCTTGTGACTCCTCCCAAGCTTCAAATATGTTACAAAGAAGACCTATACCAGCATCCGTTGTGGAACGGCCCTTAGTAAAACCGTATTGGTTATTGTGTAATAAATTATTTAAATTAAAATGTAACAGTAATTGTTGTAAAATTATTTTTTCAAATATTTTACTAAGAGTCGGTAAAATCGAAATAGGCCGGTAATTAGTCGGATCTGATTTAATTCCCGCTTTGAATAAAGGTACGACCTTACTGTGCTTCATTAAGTCAGGAAAAACACCACTCCTAATGCAGTCATTGAAAATTATTGCTAGATGAGGAGCTATGATGTCAACTATCGATTTAATAATTTTTGTAGACATGCCCCAGAGATCAGTAGTATTTTTAATATTCAACAATTTAAAGGTATCAATAATATCTCTAGGGCTAATTTCCCTAAACTTAAAATTGACATCACATTCCTTTACATTGTCTCTGAGTAGCTTTTCAGCAGCTTCTGGTGAGGAATTTAGATTTTTTGTAGTTGAGACCGGAATGTCAGCAAAAAACTTTTCAAAGACCGTCGCAACTTCAAGATTATTTGTAATCTTTTTATTTTCAAAGTATAATTCAAAATCAGTGTTACGACAGGTGACGTTTCCAGTCTCACCAGATATAACCTTCCATGTAGTTTTAATTTTGTTTTTAGAATTTTTAATTTTATTTTTGATATATAGAGCCTTAGCAGCTTTACAAACTTTTCTGAAGGTTTTAGAATAATTTTTAACATATGATTTAAATGATTCACTGCTGTTATTACACCTTTCATCATATAATTCATATAATCTTTGCCTACTTATTTTAATTCCTTTAGTTGCCCATTCAATAAATCTGGTTTTTTTATTATCGTTTCTAACTGTTTTAGAAGTAAATACTGTATTAAATTGTGTTCTTATTACCTTAAACAAATTATTAAAAGCTTCATCTGAGCTATTTGATCTACCCAATGACTGAATATTTGAATTTAATTTACTTCTAAATTGCTCAATACGTTTTGTAGTCACAGGAACAAACACAAGATTGTCCTTTACGTTATTATCGCAATTGACATTAAATGATGCTAACTGTCCACAGTGATCAGAGCTTAACTTATTAATTATTTCCTTTTTATCGGGAATGAGATTTGTAAATATGTTATCAATACAAGTAGCTGTAGTCTCGCAGACTCTTGTAGGTTCATGAAACAAATTGCAAAGGTTATATGATTTAAATAAAGATGTGAATCTAACAGTTGTGGAATTTAAATCCAATAAATTAACATTAAAGTCTCCACATATAATAACCCTTTTGTTAGATGCACATATTTTTGACAATATTTGCTCCATAGTTTGTTCAAAGGTATCAAATAACCCCGACGGAGGCCTGTATACACCCACAATAATAAGATGACTTAGCTCAATGCAGGCTACTTCAATTGTTCGTTCAATAGAGAGACTCACAATATCTTTACGTTCCTTAAATTTCAAATTATTTCTAATTAATATTAAAGAGCCGCCTCTAATGGCATTTTCTCTACTGAACGAACTAGCTATCTGGTGGTTATTGAAATTGAAAGTGAGTTCATATTGTCTGAACCAGTGTTCAGATATACAAATAATATCAATGTTAAATTCCTTTAAAAATAACTCAATTTCAAGTTCTTTACCTACCATACCTTGTAAATTTTGATGCACCAGATAAATCAAATTACATTTATTCTTTCTTAATATATTTGAGTCTAACGAATTATTGGTAGGATTTTCAATACTTAATTTATTTTCGCAAGAGATGTCCTCCATTGTCTTATTATCTAATTTAAATAAATATTTGGAACATATTCCAATTCGTTAATATTATGACTAGTATAATTCTGCTCAATAGAAGCAGTAGTCTCTAAAGCCAAACACTTGGCTGGTTTAAAATTTAAAAAGTTAAATAGCAACCTGGCTATTCGTCTTTTATAAAAATTAGATAAGAAGTACTTATCTCTTGTCATGGTAAATAACTTAAAATCTAAATTATTTATGTCTACAACCTGACATTGCTTATGTGAGTCATCTAAAATGATACAATTATTATTTACAGCGGTATACATTAGGCTGTTCAGTTGATACCTAGAAAAGTTTTCTTTATTATATCTCTTTGGCAACATTTGTATATAAGGAAAAGTAAACAAGATAACATTATTAATATTTTCCATACTAAATAATTTATCTAGGAATTCGGTCATTTGTTTTTTGTTTAATTTTCCCTTCCTCCCAACTAAAAGTATTATTGTTGTGTTCGGACAATAAGTCATAGCTAAAGCCTTGCACATTATTTCACTATAAGTAGCTCCAGGCATACAGAAATTGGAAACTGATTGTCCAATACACATCCTACTTAAATAAATACCTAAGTCCTTACCTAATTCATCACTGAACAAAGCAATTTGTGGGCATTCAGTATGTACCTTCTGACTGGAACATATATCAGTTATACTATTCAAAACAGAATGATTTACTTGATCTGAGGAACCATTGACTCTCAATAAAGAGTAAACCCGTTCCTCATTATAACGAGTCACTTCAAGTAAATCATTCATCGCTGATATATGCCTCTGTGTTTCTTGTTGTGACAAAGCATATTTTCTGTTTAAATTATCCAAAGAATCAAGAAGTATCGAAATTTCTTGCTGTAGGTTACATACATCGGCCTCATAGTTACATTTTATTTGCTCTATGTCAAAATTACAGTTTAGTAAGTTATTATTCAAGAGTTTATTTTCGTTTATAACTTTTGATAAATTAATTAAACATTTTTTATTTTTCTTTGAAAGTTTACAATAATTTTTAATACACTTTTTGATTTTAATATATTTCTTTAATTTCCTCTTACTATTCAAGGTACATATTGGTAGAGTATCATCACTAGTTAAATCAATCGTAGAAATGTTTTGACAAGATTTTGTGTTAGAAACCAAGTTGCTTTTATCACAAATAAGCTCATTATATAAGATTTGGGTTTGGGTGGAATTTTGAGCATGGATTTGTTCTTCTAGTTTTAAGATGTAGTCTTCGGCACTACTCAGCTTGATTTTGAGGTTAGCAGAGGTCTTGAGAAAGTCTTCATATTCCTCTCTGCATTGGTCAAAGCCGTCAACGATATTCTGTAACTCAATGTTTTTCTTAAGAATGTCCTCGTAGTCAAGACTTAACTTATTGAGTTCTAACTTTAAATCCTGATTTTTTTGTATTACTGATTCTATTTCTTTTTCGTTATCATCTCTTTCCCTTAACAGCATTTGGCATTGTTCTTTATATTGCTTTAATTCTATGAGGGTGACTCGAAGTTGCTCCTCGTTGCGACGGGCCACGGCCGAGCGAGTCATCATTTTACTATCCATTCCCGAGCACTGAAATGAGTTATATAATATGTTAGGGCTTTACCGGCTTTAATGTAAATATTGTAAGTCACCTTTTACTTTCTATGCAAAAGCCAGCCTCAATATTTCAGTTTAACTCATGTACAGTCAATTTTAGAGGGGAAAAGGTTAGCAAAAGATTAGAAAGGCAAGATTTAAGATTAATAATAAAGAATAAGCAAAGAACAAAGTATGGAAGACAGTATAGACAGATTAAATAGTAGTTATTGAACCTGAATATAACTGTACAAATCAAGGTTTGAAAACTTTATTTTTGAATATAATTGAGGATGTCCTTTGCTTGTATAATGTGTGTATTAGTATATTAGTTTTGGTTTTGTCTGGGCTTGTTGTTTTTATCTACAACTTCGCTTCCACTACTCGTCAAGCCAAGAGAGAAATAAACTATGCCAAGTGTGATTTTGGACGTAGCTCACGGGTGTGAGCGGTGTAAAGTGGATTTGTAGTTGCTGAAATTGTAAAAGGTGACTAATTGATTTGAAAATTAAAAGCAATACTCCCCGGGATTAGGCAGTCCTCGAGAATAATCCAGCTCCAATTTGAACTCGTCCAGTCGTTGACAGTTGCACTTGGCTTGAACTTTTGTTTCCAAAATTACACAGTTTTACACAAATACTGCTAAGGGTTGAAGAGTTACAATAGTTTCTAACACTTTGATTTTTACTTTTAGCGATTTACAGAACAAAATATATCATTAAACTTATTTATTTTTATTAAAATAGTCGGGAGGAGTTATAAGGTTTTAAGTACGGTCAATTACGGAATCTCCGGACGGAACGCCCTTAATATTATTGAAATAATATGGGCAGATCGCACACGCACCGATTGTGCGCCACCCTGTCAAACACGTACAATAATTATGAACTCCCTGCCAAACACGTACCATCCCTCCCTTGTTGTTGACGGTCTACGAGGCTATGAGTACGGTCTATGACGTCAGCGAAGACATTTTTGAGAATAGCGTTTGTACTGAAGTGGATTAAGTCCAAAGGCAGTACTATGATGTCAGGTGTGATATCTTTTTTCTCCGGTAGTTTACCGTGTTCTGTCCATAATAAAAACTGAAGCTTATGATATAAGGTTTCATTTCATAGGCAAGTGGTTTTTATTGGATATAGCGGCCAACTTGACGCATCATTCAAAATGCATTTCCTTCGATTCGGGGAAAAACTATCGAGCAAAACCAGAGGGACTCTGCTAAGTACTCACATATACACACCGTACTATATATATATATATATATATATATATATATATATATATATATATATACCGTATAGAGTTTTCTATGAAAGTAGGAGTTGAAAAAGATACTACTTACTTACGTTAAAATGCGTCAAGATTTTTGACTTGAGGTCAATAAACTCTGTCGCCTCTAAGCGCCATGTAAACTATAGTATGTACGAAAGGATGTAGCAAATAAACCAAGACATTACATGGATATCCACGTCCTACTATAACCATACTTATTATAAATGCGAAAGTGTATGTCTGACTGTTAAACCTCTTCACGCCCAAACCGCTGAACGGATTCTACTGAATTTGGTATGAAGATACCATGAGTCCCGAGAAAGGACATAGGATATTTTTCATCCCGGAAAAATGTACGGTTCCCGCATGATAAGCGAATTTTGACGCAACGGTGTTGCGGGCGTCATCTAGTAGCAAAATAATTTTGTTATGAGGTCAATGACCGCTATCGCCTCTACTCACCGTTATACGTTCGAAAGGATGTACCAAACCTAGATATTGCATATGATATCCACGTACTATATCTCGTATATATATAACACGGTATTCCAGGATATGCAGTCACCGAGAGAGCCATTTGTAATGATAAAGTGAATAATATACGAAGCCGGGGCCCTCTCGTTTGCATTATACACACGGCGCGGCGGTTTATAAAGCATTTTTAACCGTTAGTACCCCAGGAAAATTAAACATTCGACCTCGGAATAACTCGCATTGAGCTGAAAATTGGTAGAGACGTTACATACACCATAACAAATAAAACCTCAAAAGTCCCCGGCGATCCTCCTTGTGCAAAAAATTTTATTCGATGTCAAAGATATGAAACTGAGGTTTTTCCTGTTTTTTTTTTTCAAAACTGTACATTTTATCACAAAAATAGGTAGGGCAAGAGTGTAGATCATAGAATTCTTTACAAAAAATATTCAGACACTTTTTTTCACACGACTTACCATTCTTTTAAAGGTATACGCCTGTACAATAAAATCCCAGAAAACGTTTAAAATCTTTCGATTAAAAAATTTAAAAAAGTCTTCAAAGAATGTTTGTGTGCCAAAGCCTATCATAAGGTCAATGATTTCATAAACGATAGCACATCTTGGGAGTAGGATGGCTGCTTGCAAGGCTACTTCTACATTATTATATGACTTACAATAATTATGTATGGATGTTGACGTTGTTCAATTTTAAGTTAAAATTGTAAATTTTATTTTAATAAGATTAATTTTTTTCTCACTTTTTTGGTAAAAAGTGGTACCCCGTGCTAGTTTCTTACGCCGGTCCGTCTCGCCGGGATAGTTCCCGAACCGGTGGTAAGCACCAGTAGTATCAACGTTCTGAAAGTATTTGTTGCAAATCTATTCGGAAATAAAACAATTTTTATTTATTTATTAATTATTTATTCCTTATAAATGGCGGGCTTAAAGTTTGGGAAAATCATATATCTATGCTTATATTACAAAGCTAAAGAATTTGTGGAACTACTGCCTTGAATTGAAGAATTCGTTTTTTGTTGGATAGTCCTATTTATCAAGGAAGACTTGAGCTATATAACACCACGTTGCCACCAATAGGAGCAAAGAAACAGAGGAAAATGGGGAAAAATAGGGAAAAGTAGGGAAAGTTATTTGAAGGAGCTTATCTCACAAACGGCTGAAGCAATTTTTATGTTATTTGGCACAGATATAGAATAGGCCACGTGGGGGAACATTATCTGTTTTGTTTTACAGGAAAATTTACGGTTTGCGTGAAATTTATAATTAACGCAGGCGGAGCCACGCTTAACATCAGCTAGTAATAGGGTTGTTTGAAAACAATTGAAATGTTCTCGGCCTGACATACTTCTGAGTGACTTGCAAGCGTACTGTTGCTCTTCGCGACTCGAAAAGTTTAGATTTGGTAACGGTAATAAGACATACAGAAGTATATTTGGCTGTGAACAGCCCTCGTATGCTGTAGTACAAGAAGTTCCGCTCCGCCCTGTTAATAGGCTACTTGACCTACTTTTTTTCTTCGTGCTAATCGCTTCTTAATCATTCATTTTCACAAAAAAAACTAATATTTCAATATTTTACACAGTAGAAACCCATAAAAATGTTTATTGAAAAATATGCCTCATAAATGGCGCCGAAAACACTGTCCGCCATAGTGTGACGTCATACGCTTTGTATTTTAAACTCTCTTTATTGAACATTTTTTATGTGCTAAATGTACGAGTCTAAAAGTGCCCAAAAATTATAAAATAATTAAATAAGAAATTACAAATCATTTGTAATGTTGAAAACTTTTGGAGAAAAGTTTTGGCCATTTCATTTCCCGTCTACAATAAATGGAGATAATATATAAAACTGATGTTTTAAGTGAATTATTCAAGAAAATATATTTTACAAATCTTTCTAGGCTTATTCTTATTATTTATATACAAATAAACTTACATATAACGAGCGCGATAAATAAAAGATATTAAATTAGTATGAGGATGACGTCACATCCAAATTGGAAGTACCGCAAAAGCGTTTTCGTCAGTACAAATCCTATTTTCATAAAATCATATTTTCAAATCGATTTTATTTATCAATCATAAGCTTTTATTTGATGATAAAGGTGGAATACGGTTTCCTAGGCCAAGTTCTACTAGAAATATGCATTTGTTCAATGAAATTGATTAAAGGTCAAGTAGCCTATTATGTATTTCACGGAAACCGTACATTTTCTCGAGAAACAAAATAGCCTTTGTCCTTCCTCGTCTACTTTATATCTGTGCCAAATAACATAAAAAATGCTTCAGCCGTTTGTGAGTTATGCTCTTTCAAATAATTTTCCCCGTTTTTCCCGTTTTCCCCCATTTTCCTCTGTTTCTTTGCTCTTATTGGTGCCAACATGATATTATATAGCTCAAGTCTTCCTCGATAAATAAGACTATCCAACAAAAAACTAATTTTTCAATTCTTCACAATTTGTGAAGAATTGAAAAATTAGTTTTCGGCTTTAGCTTTTTAATATAAGTATAGATATTATGATCTTCCCAAACTTTAAGCCCGCCATTTATAAGAAATGTTAAGTCGTATGAAAAAAGTTTCTGAATATTTTTTGTAGAGAATTCTATGACCTACACTCTTGTCCCGTCTATTTTTGTGATAAAATGTACATCTATATATATAAAAGGAAGTTGTGTTAGTTACGCCACTTATAACTCAAGAACGGATGAACCGATTTGGCTGAAAATTGGCAGAGAGGTAGCTTAGAACCAGGAATAGGACATAGGATACATTTTGTCCCGGAAAAATGTACGGTTACTGCACAATATACTTTAATGATTTAAAATAAACTATTCAATTGATTTTGATGAATTTTGGTATGGATATACTTTGAGTCTCGGGAAAGGACAAGGGATACTTTTTGTCCCGGAAAATGTACGGTTACCGCACAATAAACTTTTATGATTTTCGCCTAAACCATTCAATCTATTTTGATAAAATTTGGTATGGAGATACTCTGAGTCTCGTGAAAGGACAAGGGATACATATTTTTGTCGCGGAAAATGTACGGTTCCTGCACAATAAGCTTTTATGATTTTTGCCTAAACTATATAATCTATTTTGATAACATTTGGCATGAAGATACTAATTTTAATCTATTGTTTTCTTAATTATTATACTAATTCGAATTAAATAATCATCGTTAAGATAGGACAACGTCTGTCGGGTCAGCTAGTTTTGGATAAAAAGCGGGGAAAACCTCATTTTTATACCTTTGACCTAGAATAAAATAAATATATGCTTTCAAATTACGAGTTTATAGGGCTTGAAATACGGCAAATCACGGTATCTTCGTAAGGAACGCCCTTAATAGTTCGCCGTTCTTCTTCGCTGTGTGTATATCGAGACCGTATCTCCATTTCTTGGAAACTTTTCAGCTAATTCAAGTGGCTAATGGCGGACGGTCAATTCAATTAAATTTACACGGCTCTAGGTAACTGGTAAGATGAAAACTTTGTAACGGCATAAACTATTTAAATCTTATTTACATTGTGCCTTTATAATATGGACAAGACCATCTTATTTATCTGTACTTTAATATTATAAAGCGGAAGAGTTTGTTAGTTTGTTTGTTTGAACGCGCTAATCTCAGGAACTACTGATCCGATTTCAAAAATTATTTCAGTTTTAGATAGCCTATTTATCGAGGAAGGCTATATTTTATCAAGCTAAGACTAATAGGAGCGAAGAGATAGAGGAAAATGTGGAAAAAACGGGGGGAAATTATTTGAAAGGACTTATTAGAACGCACTTATCTCAGGAAGTACTGATTCGATTTGAAAAATTATATTTTCAGTGTTAGATAGCCCATTTATCGAGGAAGGCTATAGGCTATATTTTATCACGCTAAGACTAATATACGCAAAGAAATAGAGGAAAATGTGGGAAAAAACGGGGGAAATTATTTGAAAGGGCTTATCTCACGAACTACTAGAGAAATGTTTCTGTTATTTGGATCAGATAAGAAGTAGACCACATCCTCATTACATCATACCACACCGCTTTGTCCACATTGTGCCTTTTTTTTGTTCAACAAGAGCATGCATTATAGCGCAGTCAACAGCGAAGGCACAATATACATAACTACCAGTAGTTCGACTGCAAAGAAATGGACAGGTTTCAATATCTGTCAAATTCGTCGGATTTGGGGGTGATAAGTCAGAGGCTGGCGCGCTAGCTGGTATAATTTATTTTTAAAAATAAGATTTTGAATTTGAAATTACATCAGTTCTAAGTCGGCATAGTCTATCATTCTGTCTACTCTGGCGAAGGTGTGGCATGCCCGTGACGCTCGTCAAAATCCACCCGCGTTGAAAGAAGTTTCATAGCGCGCGCAACCTTTTTCTAACTTTTTTTCTAACCTGAATAGTTTGCCCCTACTAAACTGCCCCCCCCCCCCCCCCCCCCCTACTAAAAATTTTATACATCTCCCTCCCTACTATAAACTTTATACCCCCCCAACTAAAAACTTTATACATTGTCTTACAAACTCTTCATTAAATTAAACATGAGTAAACATTAATATCTCTTCCGGCATGTGTATATTTGTTAGAAGATAATCCGTTATCGCAAAATAATAGTTCATGAGAAAACGCTATGTTATTAACCTTCCATTGTGACTAGTTCTTCCCTCACCCTATATGGTGTTGGCTTTTGTCTGTCTAGCGTAATTAAAATTAATGAAGTAACAAGAAAAGCTAGTTTGTTTATAGCCTGTAGACAGACAGAATATTAAGGACACACAACTGACAATTTATACAGACTTTCAAGGCTAACCAATTATCATCTATGGTATAGATTACCACCCACTTTGGAAAAGGCTGGTATAGATCATACTTCATACTAATATTATTTAAAATATCATATTTTATACTAGCTGTTGCCCGCGACTTCGTCCGCGTGGACTTCAGTTTATAGCGCGCGGTGTCAACAAAATTGATGTCAAATTTAAAAGCTTTTTAAAATCCTGGTACCCCTTACGTCACTGCATAGGTAAAGTACTGAGTAGTGAGTTATATAATAACGTGTATAACAATCGAAAGAATCGAAAACCCTAATTCAATATGGTGCCACCTCTTATAGAAAGACTTATGAGCAAGTGATAGCGAGATGTAGGCGACTCTTAGAGCCATCTGTTATGAATTTTTGGAACTAACTTAATTTGAACAAATTTACGCATTTTCACGCCCTTACAACCCCTTTTTCCAGTTAAAAAGTAGCCTATGTCCTTTCTCAGGCTTTAGACTATCTGTGTACAAAATTTTATTACAATCGTTTCAGTAGTTTTGGCGTGAAAGCCGGACAGACAGACAGACAGAGATACTTTCGCATTTATAATATTAGTATAGATAGTATAGATTGTAGTTTGCAAACTCGGTTAGAACTGAGTATTGTATACAGTAAATCTCTTTGAACTCATAGAAAGTTAGGTATTATAATTCTGAGATTTACCAAACGGTTTTCTTATGAATCTACATTATAATTATAGATAGTTATTAGTGTCTTTATAAGAGGTTAATTTTTATTTTAAGGCTAACAAAATACAGTGCGAGCATTTCTCTCATCGCTCTTAGACTAGAAAGGTCAATAACCGCTGAAGCCATCTTATTTCTTTCTGAATTCGGACTAGGTATAATAAATGTGACATTATACTGTTTTTTGAAGTAGTTATTTTTTTTTTTTTAAATACGGGGGCAAACCTGCAAAGAGGTCAGCTGATGAAGAGTAAAAAGAAAAGGTAACTTTGGGATTTTTTTCTATCGAGTGAAGTTCATGATATTCAAATTTTTTATTATTGAAATTCTTTATCAAGCATACAGTAATCCCACCAAAACATGAAAATATGTAAAAGGAGCCAAGCAAAATATTGCATAGCTATTCAATACTTCTGTCGTAAAAAGTTTTCAGATCACATTCAAGCCAAGCCTTCAACTTATTTTGTAATTTAAATCAACATTCAGTAAATGTATCAATAGATTTCTTTATTTTATAATAATTATTATAGTGACTTGGCAATAAGCACTAGAGAAATAATCAGCTACTAATTTGATTTATTGGGTACCATCGGCCACATACGTCGTTACAATAATATATTAAAACACTTTACGCTTGCCGTCTGTGTAAGTATGAACTCCTCCCAATATGCAGTTTTATATTTGTTTCTATTGTGCTTATTGCCAAGCCACTATAATAATTATAAAATAAAGAAATATATTAATACATTTACTGAATGTTGATTAAAATTACAAAATAGTTGAAGGCTTGGCTTGAATGTGATCTGAAAACTTTTTACGACAGAAGTATTGAATAGCTATGCAATATTTTGCTTGGCTCCTTTTACATACTCGTATTCTCATGTTTTGGTGAGATTTCATTTCTTTTTTGAAGGTTTTTTTTTCTTTTCTTTTCAGGACACGTTATAACTTTTGTGTACTTAGCTTAGCTTGGTACAACTAATATATATTCTGTGGCTTAGCACCCATTCCCTATCTCCTTTATATTTTTTCTTTGAGGCTTCGTTAGTTCTATATGTGGACAACGTAACGTACATACTTCTGAGTTCTGAGTCGATTATTATATTCATATTATATAAATTATGACTCTTAAGCTAATACTTGAATGTGGTCATTTTTTATCTTTACCGTTGAAGCAGCACTGTTGTAAGCGTCTCGACGTTCCTCGCAGGAAAGGAGCACACCTTATTTCATGTGATGACTTAAAACTCCCATAATAATTGTATCGAGCAAGTAATGAGTGTATATCTCAGTACTGATTGGTGATTACAATTATATTCAAGTGGAATTCAATTATTATTTCATCATTAACGTTGTTTATATTATTTTGTACGTCAAACAAATATGCAGTCGAAACTCATACTGTGCTTGCAAAGTTACAAACATAAAAATCTTTTATTTTGTTTAATAAATTATTATTAAACAAAATAAAAGAGTTTCAGTTTTTAGGTTTCCCTGCCCAAATGATGAAAACGGGCCCTTTTATTAATAAGTATTCGCTGTCTGTCCGTCGTACATCCGTATGTCACCACTCACCAGGCTGGATCTCGAGAACTGCAATAGCTAGATAGTTACGATTTTCACAAATTATGTATTTTTGGTGTCGTTATAAAAGGTAATAGTCCAATCAAAATAAGATAAATTATTAAAGGGGGGCCTTATACAGCAAACACGATTTTTTCCCATTTTTTGCTCTATATCCATAATGGTAACACTAAGGTTTTTGAAAATTTCAGAAAACGCTAATTTATATGTTAACTTTAATAATTAATAATAAAAATTAAACAAACTTATTATTTAAGGGGGGCTCCCATACAAATTTGGTTTCATAATTTTTCCGTTCATTGTGAATAAAGACCTATCCGAGTACCAAACTTCAAGGTTCTAAGTCTGCTAGAATTACCTTAGAATTTTGATGATAATCATGTCAGTGAGTGACAAAATGTAGTACTAACTTTGACCATCCGTAACTCCTAAACTATTTATTGAAATTTCATTGAAATTTGGAGGTTAAGCTAGTTTTAATACTTGCTCCTAGTGACCGAAATTTTAAATCCCTAGCTTTGTTTACATCGAAGATAAAAAGGGTGTGAAATAGCCGCGAACCGCTTCGAGAAAAGTATGGTACGGCCGTGCCTTTGCTAAAAAGCTTGGCTGGGGCACTGCCGTGCCCCCAGATATACAATAGTATAAAAGGTAGGTAGCGTACATCACGTCGTCAAATTCCATGCTAAGTAAAACTTGTGTTATGGCAATCAGACAACGGATGCACGCCGAACAATTTTATAATATTGTGTAATGGAATATGAATTCCAATGTGTTAGATCCTTAACTAACACATATTTTTTTTCAGAATTTAAATTAAGTACTATATTTTTATGTCTCCTATCACGTTTAAATCTTGAAAATCGTCCGTTTCACGAACTAGCTAAAATTTTAATTCAGATCTGGTTTTTAAAACTGTGTAAGAATTATGAATTCCTCTAACGAACAGTTACACATACAGTTCAAATATCAGCGTTTTAATATTTATTCTGGTTTAATTTTAACCCGACATAAGTTTAAACCACTCTCGACTCTACATCTTTACAATAGAGTTAAAATTACTCTAAAAGTGCGACCTGAAGTTTTTCTGGACCGTATCCAAGGCTAGCTATAATTCCGCAAAAGTCCGTAAAAGCCCGAATGTGAGATACGCAATTGAAGATATGAGTGGATGAACCGGGTAACTAACATAACAACATTTAAAGAGCAATCAAACATAACAACATAAGAATAACAGAAGCGCCCACAGAAATAAGATTTAAATAGGAGATCTGTGGACGCTCCAAACCCACGCCAACTTCTTCACGCCCACTTAAACCACTGAACCGATTTTGCTGTTTGGTATGGAGATACTTTGAGTTAGAGAAAGGACAACTAAGGATACTTTTTATCCTGGAAAAAAAATCATTCACATTTTTTCCCTTATAATTTGAACAAACATCGCAACTTACCTATACTTCATCATCTGGCTAATATATAGAATCCACATTATTTTGATTTAGTGTCTAAACATACCATGCAGAAGTTCCGCGGCGGAAGTCCGGCATGATTACGTCATCAATGTCAAACGCATACAATATAATGCGACGGAATTTCGGCATTGTGCATCATCGGTAATTTAAAATACATTGGAGGCGGAATCAAGCCAAAATTCCGCCGCGGAAATTCAGCAGTGTGTTTAGACACTAAAAATCATTTTTCCGGTCCTAAAGCCTCTCTAAACGTCAGTTTTCAAATTGTTACTTACCCGCTTCAGCCACTCAAGCGTTCAATTATGGAATGCTGAATGAATATGGATTCCCGTCGAGTTTCAACAATTTTTCGCAATTTTTCCGGAAATACGGTAGCGAAAAGTTTTAGGCCTACGTAAGCCGATCTTACCGCTATCAGCTATGAGTATGCTCAAGATCACTCTTGGGATTCGGTTTAAATTAAAAGATCATACTTAAGAACTATAGTACCTACAGTCTTTCCCATTTGGGCGCTGAAGGTCCAAAAGGGGGCGGTGTGGGACCTAGAAAAAAAGAGGGCGTTGTGTAGAGGCTTGGCTTGGCTTGATTGATTTCATCTGATACATATTTTTAAATTATTGAAACAATGAGGGCGCTAAAACATTTTTTTGGAGTTTACTCCTTAAGAATCGATTTTCATATATAAGGCGCCCGGTATGAGAAAAATTCGAGGGGTAAAACCTACTAACAAGTAACGAAAATGTGTCACGTTTTTGGTGCGCACCTTTAGTGCGCAACTTTCTAATTTGGCTGTGAGTGTATTAAGACCATAAAGGTAATATACCTATCGGAATATTATATTACATTATTATATTATATTATATTCCGATAGGTATATTAACTTTATGATTAAGACGTACATACGGTATACTGTATAGGCGACTATACCTATATACTATATGTTATTGGGCTTGTTTGTTTCTATCAGTGTTGATGTATTTATATTGCTATTTTTGTTATAAATATCAATAATTAATATTGTTATTGTGAAGTTATAATTTTTATCATTATACTGGCTAAAGTGAACTAAAAGTATTTTGAAATAACTATGGCAGAAAGGGGTGTAGATAATATTGCCGGAACATCTGATTTCATATGATATTAATATTTTTTCAGTTGAATAAACTCTTTTTGCGTATGGTTAGATACTCGTACTTAAGGAGTAAACTCCAGTCGTGCGTCGGAGCTGACACACTTTTTTTTCAAAGTGGGCAGTAGACAAAATAAGTTTGAATCAACTGAGTGTGAACTAAACGAAACTTGGCACTCAACTGTGCTGTCAAACTTAATTTAAAATTTTTCTCTTCACGCCCAAACCGTTGAACCGATTTCGATTAAAGCTACTGAGATGTTTGAGTCCCGGGTAACTAGGATAGCTTTTATCGCGGGCTTTGAGCGCGGCGACCGAAACTAGAAATTCCGTAACGAAAAACACCTAACACTCGTCTAACGTCGTTACAGTTCGGCAGACTTCGGCTCGGTGTTGCTCGTTGTGCTCGCCGCACCGATCGGCACAGTATTGCGGCGTTGCCGGACTTCGGCACGGTGTTTGTGTGCATGCGACTAGACGTATGCGAATTATAATTACAGAAACCGATAAAAATGCTATGCAATAGCTTTTCCGCGGCAGTACACGTCGAGTGCCACACGTATTTTTTATCCCGGAAAAACATATGCTCTTGCCGTAATATAGTGTCGTTTAATTTCGACAATTATAACAATTTTCCAGGTACGTTGCTTAGGTACTATCAGAGAAGTTGATTCCTAGGCAGATGGGGGGATCTACGTAGTTTGGTCGGATTACGTCAAACCCAGCCGACGGATTAAATTGACATGATCCGACCGTACATTATTAAAACTTTGCTACTCAGTTTCGTGAAATAGCTCCTGTTGTTCATCAAAGCGTTCTGCGAATCGACAATAATATTGTTATTCTAGGAATTAACATTATGTTGCTTCCTGGAATAATAATTACATGTACATTAATATTTCATACAAAATTTACTTCAGTACAGGAAGAAGTCGAATTAAAGAAGAATTCGAAGGTGGAAAATGTTTTAACCCAAGATATTTTTTATCGAATTTGTATACTTTGGAAGCATTTTGCACATCGCTCCTAGACTAATAAGGTCAATAGCCTAGTAAATTTTAAAATTTTGAATATATGTAATACTAGACGTTCCGCGCGGCTTTGCCCGCGTAAATAAGATATTTTACAGACAAATTAGTCCACAAAAATGCCTTTATCCTCCACGTGATCTACTTATTATCTGTGCCAAATAATAGAAAAATTTCTCCAGTAGTTCGTGAGATAAGCCCTTTCAAATAATTTTCCCCCGCTTTTTCCACATTTTCCTCTATTTCTTCGCTCCTATTAGTCTTAGCGTGATAAAATATAGCCTATAGCCTTCCTCGATAAATGGATTATCTAACACTGAAAGAATTTTTCAAATCGGACCAGTAGTTCCTGAGATTAGCGCGTTCAAACAAACAAACAAACTTCCCAATTATAATATTAGTCTAGATATTATAGACAATTTGACAGCGAAATTAATAAGCAATAATAAAAAAATACAGAGCATATTAAAATACGCGCCATAGGGCGTCAATGCTTGCTTTATCTTTCAATACAGTGCGTCAATGTCCCCCAATAATTGAATTTTCACCTGTCCGTCCGTCTGTTTACGTGTAATCCCGACATATTGGACAACATCACGTTTCCCATATGTATGCAATCAATAACCATCATTATATTATTATGATACGAAATTAATTTTACGGGCGATCGCGACAGACATTATCTTGCGACAGCTATACTACAGAAATGTGAAATATCTACTGTCTGTCAATTTTAACACGAAATTTTTAACAGATAGCAGATTTGTTTAAATAATCTGCTTTCTAGTTCCTGTTGCATAGCCGTCGCAATCGCCATGCCGATCGACAGTAGCCTCAGGACTCGTACAGTATCCGTTATAATAACCTTTCGCCCGTTATTTATATTGACAGGAGAAATTGCATCCGTATGTCACAATATAAATATATATAGTAGATAACGCCTCCGTAGTCCCGTGGTTTAGACTTTAGAGAGTGGCTCTTGACTGGGAGATCGTGGATTTGATTACCGTGTTGAAAACGTGTTATTTCTAAGTTGTGTTAGGGCAATGCAGGCCTATCACCTGATTGTTTGACAAGTAAGATGATCCACGCGTCAGATGGGTATGTAAAAAGTCGGTCCTGCGCCATATCTCTCGCCAGTCGTGTTGGTCGTCCGTTTCACTGGGTTATGAGAGTAAAATGAATAGAGAGTGCTCTTGTATACGACGTACACACTTAGGCACTATAAAATTCATGTCAATCATGTCCCAATGTGGAGGCCTTAAAATGTTATGCTGAGCAAGGTTATTAAAATTAAAGGAATGAATCTACTGTATGATAGTTATACTGTGGTTTACTCTAGCAGGTGCAGCGGATATGCACCGTTCACAGGATGTTCTCAAATAGATCTGCGAGTATACAGCGTGATTATTTCGCGAATAACAGAATACCTTTTATAGACCTTGTTATTTTAATTCAACTTCAATTTAATTTCGATCCAATGCGGATACTATAAGGCTTTAGAGGTTGCGATCTAGATGACGCCGGTAAATCCGTTTATAGTGACGGAACCGTACATTATCGGGATAAAAAGTATCCTATAATATATCCTTTTCCAAGACTTAAGTTATCTGCATATCAAATTTTATCAAAATCGGTTCAGCGGTTTGAGCGTGAAGAGGTAACAGAGAGACGGACTCACTTACGCATATATAATATTAGTATGTGTATAGGATAAAAACAATTGTATGAAAATAGTGTAAATTCTTTTATCCACCTAGAACCGAAAAGCGTCAAGTAGCCTATCATGAAAATATAGCTTATGTCCAATTCCCGTGTTCCGGCATCAACAAATAACAATAAAATATTAATCAGTAAATAATCCGGCCCGCTTTGTTACGGATTACGTTTTTAATTAAATTTATATTTTATTACGCTTCCGCCTTCGGATTTGTGCGGATTTTCGTGAAAAAAATATAAAAAAAGTTAAGAGTCCGCCCACGCTTTCATCAAATTAAGGAGTCTAATGCTCCAAATTGGACCATGATGGGCAATGTTATGGGCCCATGATTACCGCCATGATTTGTGTCTATAGCATTGTGCCTAAAATCGTTGTCGACTATGGATAAGCACAGAAAAATAAGCGATTGTTTTTCGCATCGACTAGTAAGGCCAATGACCGCAAGCGGTAAGGTACCTTGTTTTTCCATTTCGACTATAGGTCCTTAAAGACTCAAAGCATCATTAAGATAGGTACTTTTTTTTCAATTGGTTCAATTGCTAAGGTGGGAAGAGATTACAGACCTACAAATAATAAAAACTAAGGACACGTCGTAACTCCCATACTTCAACCGTTTTGAATTTGGTCCCTTTTCGCACACTAAAATGGCAATACCTATGAAACACTCACACTCAAAATTACGAAAAAAACCAGCAGAAAATTATAATTGTCACTACTTAATCTATATATATAAAAGAAAGTGGTGTTAGTTACACTACTTATAACTCAAGAACGGATAAACCGATTTGGCTGAAAATTGGTGGACAGGTAGCTTAGAACCAGGAAAAGGACATAGGATACATTTTGTCCCGGAAAAATGTACGGTTACTGCACAATATACTTTTATGATTTGCGCGTAAACTATTCAATCGATTTTGATGAATTTTGGTATGGAGATACTTTGGGTCTCGGGAAAGAACAAGGAATACTTTTTGTCCCGGAAAATGTACGGTTCCCGCCCAATAAACTTTTATATCAAGAACGGATAAACCGATTTGGCTGAAAATTGGTGCAGAGGTAGCTTAGAACCAGGAAAAGGACATAAGATACATTTTTTCCAGGAAAAATGTACGGTTACTGCACAATATACTTTTATGATTTGCGCGTAAACTATTCAATCGATTTTGATGAATTTTGGTATGGAGATACTTTGAGTCTCGGGAAAGGACAAGGGATACTTTTGGTCCCGGAAAATGTACGGTTCCCGCACAATAAACTTTTTTGATTTTCGCCTAAACTATTCAGTCTATTTTATGAAATTCGGTATGGAGATACTTTAAGTCTCGGGAAAGGACAAGGAATACTTTTTGTCCCGGAAAATGTACGGTTCCTGCACAATAAACTTTTATGATTTTCGCTTAAACTATTTATTAATCTATTTTGATGAAATTTAGCATGAAGATACTAATTTTAATCTATTGTTTTATTAATTATACCAATTCAAATTAAATAATCATTGTTAAGACAGGACAACGTCTGTCGGGTCAGCTAGTAGTAGTATAAAATTGTTTAAGTACCGAATACATGAATAAACGATGTATGATGTATTTGGTACTCATTTTGTAGACTCGTAGAACAAATTTTTGACACAGTTACTCTTCCTGTTTTATTGTTCGTAGTTACAGACAGACAGACGCATATTCGCATTTTAAAAATCCGGTACCAACGTCTATAATCCAGATATCCCCGTAAACAGAGTTTATTGAACTTTAGAAAAACACCAACCAATATAGATAGATCCCTTGTCACTAACAAAAATAACTATTCCCAAGGTTTTCTTTAAATGGTGGATAAAGTTGATGTCCATTTAAGATAGAACTCTGGTGCAATAGATTTGGTTTGGAATCAGAGGTCTGATGTTTTGGTGGATAACTTAGAGATCTTTTCATAAGATAGATCTTAGAGGTTAAGCAATGCCGCGGTGTAGAGTAATGAGATGGGTGACCACAATTATGAAACAATTAAAAATATTTCGAAACTAGAAAAACAATTTCCTACAAAATATAAACCTTCCCTGGTTCTTTCACAAGTATTTCAAGGCTTAATTTATCCAAATCGGTACAGTCGTTCTCAAGGTTTAGCGTGCCTAAAAAAATGAATATTTATTTATGAAGATAATCCTATTACATTAATCTCCAACCGTCTTACTAATTTTCGATCAGGTCATGTTTTCTGACATTTCTATCCATCCCGAACCGAAGTGAGTGTACACGCGTGAGGCAGCAAACGTATGAAGACTTGCCATCCTCCTTTCTACAGTGATTATGGAAAGGTGATTATGATAATGTCCTAATAATAATAATAAGTCCTAGCTAAGGACAGGACCAAAACGAGCTGTAATAATCCCCCATTACGTAGATTTATGTTATGTATAGCAGTATAATTATGCAGAGTATATTACTATTTTTACTAGACTAGCAGACCTGGCAAGCTTTATTTCGCCATTTTATACGTTATTTTGGATATAGATATAGAACACGCGTTGGCTGATTCTCACACCTATCCGTTAAGCGCATATAATTTCTACAAAAAGGGTCTAGCCGTTTCGGAGGTGTTTTACAACAAACGCCACGAAACGAGAATTTTATATGTGAATCCCGGAAAAATGTACGGTTCCCACGCGATAAACAAATTTAGGCGCAACGTAGTTGCAGGCATCAACTGGTATTACTAAACTATAGTAGTAGACAGACAGACAGACACACTTTCGCATTAATATAATATTAGTATGGATAGTTGTCCACCTGTTACATAGCCATTATTCGATAGTTAAGGTCCCATTATATGTCGGGATAATTGGCATGGGACAGGTTTCTCAGTATTGCTAGACTTCCTCCTTGCACCTATTTTATCATTGGTAGGGTCTACACAGACGGACTGCATTTCAACTGCAATACAACTGCAAATTGCAGTTCAAGTGCAGTTTGAATGCAGTTGACACGACTGCAATACGACTGCAATAGAACTGCAAACCAAACAGTTCACACGACTGCACGCAGACTGCAACTGAACTGCAATCCGACTGCGCGTTTTGCTTGCAGTTCTATTGCAGTCGTATTGCAGTCGTGTCAACTGCATTCAAACTGCAATCCAACTGCAATTTGCAGTTGGATTGCAGTTGAAATGCAGTTCGTCTGTCCCAAGTCTCTAGACCTTGAGAGTCTAGACCCAAACAGTTCACACGACTGCACGCCGACTGCAACTGAACTGCAAGCCGACTGCGCGTATGGTTTGCAGTTCTATTGCAGTCGTGTCAACTACATTCAAACTGAACTTGAACTGCAATTTGCAGTTGCATTGCAGTTGAAATGCGGTCCGTCTGTGTAGACCCTTAGACTGCCGGCCGGCGCAACGCAGAAGAGGCAGTAATCTGTCCGTTTTTGAGGTGACATTTCTACACATCAAACATAATCGGCAGGGCGGTTATTTTGAAATTTGCGACAGCTAGTAAGGTTTTGACAGCATTATACAATAGCAATATGCATTCGTCTGTCGCGTTGCTATTGTAATAAAAAACATTTGTATTCATATTTTTAACTGACTTCCAAAAAACGAGGAGGTTATAATATTATGTTCGGCTGTGGATATTTTTTTTTTTTTTTGTATGTTCAACGATTACTCCGCCCTTTGTGAACCGATTTTCGAAATTTTTGTTTTGTTGTATTAGGTTTCACTCCAATTTGGTACCATGTTCACAAAAGTGGTGACCTGATGATGGGATCCAGGAGTAATCGAGGGAACTCCTCGAAATGCGAAGTGTACTAAGAATATGCTACCAAAAAGTCAAATATTGGGTCAAGGTATACCATGGTTTCGAAGATGCTGAGAGAACTCCTGACTCCTTATAGATACACGTTTAGGAGTTTCGGCGTTGTTTTAAGAACAGAAAGCATATTATGCTACCACGCAATTAAAATTCATCATCATCATCATCGTCATCATCATCATTACCACGTCGTGTTAAGGTTACCAATGTCTCATGGCACAAAATAGATAAAAGTACAACTTACAAGGCATAGGTATGGATACAATAATAATAATTATGTACATAACAACACCAATTATTAATATAGGCTGTTTATACACGGCGGTCGGTGCGGCGGCGTCGCCGCACGCCGCACGCCTCCGCGCGCCTCGCGGCGCGTGCGTAAACATCGCGGCATTGCGTCGTACCTATTCAAGTTCTAATGTCAGGGCATGCCGCGCTGCGAGCATTTTGAGTGTCATAATATGATTTTAATAAACTTTATCTTCATTAATGTAATACAATATAGTATCGCTTGAGAAAGGCGCAGGCGGCCGCGAGGCCGGCTTTCCAAGTTTCTCATGCGATAGTACTATGTGTTACAATAATGAAGGTAAAGATTAATATCATAATATTATTATGACACTGAAAATATACTAGCCGCGCCGCTGGGTGTGATTTGGCTCATCCTTCGATCGCAGATTCTTGGAAATCCATAGTTCTGGCGGCCACATGTGGCCGCTTGGGAGTTGAAGCGTTAAATTGTTAAATTACCTAGCACGCATAGGGTTGTGTTCACTTAGATTTTTTTTAATGTATTGTTTAAATTTATCTACCTGATATTTGGGCCTTGGGGTATGACTCTTAACAGTCTTAACAAATTGTAATAAGATACGTAGAATACACGCAGTAATTCGACGTGTAGGGTGGTATGGTCACTAACTCACTACTCACTAGTTCACTACCACCGACGACCACTTATAAACTCGCGGACTATGACGGAGGTCATCTTGGAGGGTTAATTAATATTTCTAATAACAATACGAGATCAATAATTACCACTCAAAATGTTGACAATTCAAATTTCAATGCTCACTGCTCACACCAATGGTGACACATTTCTGATTTCACACAGCCAATACAACTATATAAAACTCCTACGTACAAGCGATACTGCGATTCAGGAGCACCTCAGCGAAATCTATTGAATACATCGTGTAACTAAAACTATATGAACAACAATCGGAGTTCGGACAAGCGATAGCGCCGACAGAGCGCCTCAATGACATATAGTGAAGACAATATAAAACTATTTTTTATACAATTTAAATTGGCACTAATTGTAGTTTATCTACTAGGTAACTAAAAAGAGTGAAATTATTATTTTTAACAAAAAATTAAAACCGACTTCCAAGGTAAAAACAATAATAACATTCTTTTGATATGAACTAAAAACTAAAAAGTATTAAATAATTTTCCTCTCTAAATGTGCCTTTTTCCGAATTCGGCTAAACCTCAACTATTTCTGTACTCAACCTTCATAATTTTGAAGTCGGTGCCAGTTCCATAAGTTTCAAATTTTCTGTCAAAGAAAATATAAAGATTCAGCTATATCTGGTACCGACTTCAAAATGATGAAGGTTGAGTACAGAAATAGTTGAGGTTTAGCCGAATTCGGAAAAGGCACATTTAGAGAGGAAAATTATTTAATACTTTTTAGTTTTTAGTTCATATTATAAGAATGTTATTATTGTTTTTACCTTGGAAGTCGGTTTTAATTCAGTTGAATAAACTCTTTTTGCGTATGGTTAGATACTCGTACTTAAGGAGTAAACTCCAGTCGTGCGTCGGAGCTGACACACTTTTTTTTTAACGCGAGGAGGTAACAGACAGACACAGATATGTACATTGTACAACTTAATATAGATGTCCAAACGTAATTCCTCTGTAGTTACAACATTTTGTAACTAATGTAGTTACGTTTTGTAACTACATTTTCTCGTGAGTGGCAACCCTAGCGGAGCTTTGTGAAGCAGTGTTTGTGAACCAATCGAGTTAGCGTCGAACACAGGCCGTAGTGATTAATTGACAAAGTTTCATCCTTATGTGTATAATATTAGTAAAAAATCTCGGTACAGATTTCGGGGAGTTTAGGGAACAAAATGTCGAATTCGGCAGAGTAAAAATCCATTTTAAGTGTCTACACACTAGCCCAAAAAACGCGGCTGAAGTTCGGCATAATTACGCCTGCAATGTATTTTAATCCTTCGATCGCGGATTCTTGGAAATCTATTGTTAATCTATTGTTGTCGCGATCACCGATGCTCTCATGGGGCTTGATAAATTAAATAAGGTACTGATGACACACCATGATGAAATTACGTTGCGACGTGACAATCGTCAGGAAATTATGTGATACAATTGGTGAGCATTAGCAAAATGGTTGGATATTATTCAAATTAGTATTACATTAAATTTTCTAGACTTTTTCGTGTAACATGCAAGTTATAATGACATTTTATATTTCTGTAAATTAAAAAAATATTTAATTAAAACTTACGTACCTATTTAAAACTCTCTTTACGACTTTAGTTGGTCAAAACCTTAATAAATGAAAATATTTTTTGTATTTTAACTACAAAAGTACCTTAAATACCTATTGTATGTTAAACTGTTAAATAAATTATTTTCTATGTTGTGCCAACCCTGAAGCGAGTACAGTCGGCAGAACAAAGGGAAACATCCGTTGTGTATGTCGATTCTGTTGAATTGTTCTGGTAATTTCTGTAGGGCTGTCACAAACACATTGTATAAACACATTTTGATGTTCAATAAGCTTGTACCAGAATAAAGATAATAATAATATCTTCATATATGTTAAGATATGTCAATAATATAATGCTCTATCATATTATTATGATCCTCAATTTTTATTCTTTCTAGTTATTCTTTCAGTATTCTTTCAGTAGTCCTAAAAAAAGTCCATATACAAATATAATAAATAAGAAAGAACTAATTTCAAAGGTAAGGAGGCATTTTATGTCGTGAAAAGGACATAGAGTAGTTTTTACTTTTTATCCTATGAAAGGATATTATTCAGGAAATATGTACGGTAGCCGTGCGTTAAACTAGTTCAATGAACGAGTAACCTACAGTTAAAATTAATTACAAGACAGCATGGCCGCTCGTAATTACAAGATAGGCTACTTTAAGATCGATGAGGAAGTTATTCGTCATTTATGTATTTAGGCCACATTCATATGGCGAGAACCACGCCTTTTGCATGTAATTTTATGATTAAAAATATAAATAATTATGAATAAGAGCAGGCTTCGGCGTGGTAGCAGAAATATTAAAATAGATATTCGTAAAAGTGACTGGTTTTTGATTTGAACAGGACAAAGTTTTTTCCGCGTGATAAGTTACGGGAAAATCTAGTTTACAAATTATGGTCGATACACATTCAATAACTCGTTAGTAACTTTAACCGTTACAAAATCAGTTAAATATAACTGTATTCTATAACTGCTACATACTATGATATTACTTCTATAAACGGGCATGGTTTTACCATAAAAGTGATTCATAGTAATAACAGGATTAAATAATGTAACAAATATTATGATCTTACTACTTTAAGATGACGCCCGCAAGGCAGTATATAGGCCATGCCTGCCTAGCATACGCTAACGAGATATCTCACTCTACATGTTTCTCGATGTTTGATAGCTTGTATCTTCATCTCTATTGACCCTAGCACGACAAACATTTTTTCTTGCGTAGATCTATCATCGAAATAACACATTTTCATAGAGTTTTGTCGAGATAATGTCGACATTTTGACATATTTATGAGACGAGTAGTTTATAATTATCTCGAGATTGAGACATCTCGTTGGCGTATGCTAGGCAGACATGGTCTATGGGCAGCAGCGTACTATGGCGTCCTAGGGGGAGCGGCAGCGTCCTAGGACGGCTCTGTCTCTACATCAAGTTTCATCGAAATGTGAAATCAATTCATGGATCTCTATCTACTAGACTTAGAGGGTTCCTATCAAGCTCTGTGGTTCTTATTATTCTAGCAAGCAGATGATGATGATGATGATCAATAAATTTGTTACAGTCAATAAACTCAACCAACCCTTATAACATTTACGAAGGCCAAATACAATTATTTTCCAAAAAATTGTGTTACCGTAATTCTATAACGTACGGGGTATGATCAATGTAAGCAGGAAGAATAGGAGCTGTATTCGTAGCTTTACCTAGTGTTCATTTTTTTCGTTGAAACATAAAGAGGGGTGTTATAAGTTTGACTTGTCTGTCTGTCTGTTTGTGTGTGCCTGGTGGCATCATAGCATCCAAATGAGGATCGATTTTGACTTATTTTTTTTTAAATATGAGCCATGCAAAATAAAAAGCAATCCAACACTGCGAACGGGAAGTATATCTAAGGATCGGTTCACATTGTGATGCAATTACCTCTCTGTTTTGTCGCCTCGTCACGTTGCAGTGTGGAACGACCCTTAGGGTCAATTCAGACAGCAACGCGACGCGTAGATGCATTTCTAAATTAATTGTATTGATTTCAATTGTGTGAGACATCTTGCAAATCCGTCAAATCCATACAAACGCGGTTGCGGTCTGAACTGATCCTTAAGAGGCCGGGTACCCTTGGAATTTCTCATACAAACGTAATACCAAAATCATTTTCTCATACGAAAATATTTAACATGTTTGAGTTATTTTTCAGTTTCAAATAGTAATTAGTGCAGGAACCTAGGTAAGGTTCCTGCACAACATTTTTTTTTTTGTGTTTAAATATTTTGAAGTAAATTTTTGTGCAGGAACCTAGGTAATTACTATTTTAAACTGAATTATTATTTTTAACAAAAAATTAAAACCGACTTCCAAGGTAAAAACAATAATAACATTAATATGAACTAAAAAGTATTAAATAATTTTTACTATCTAATAGTGCCTTTTTCCGAATTCGGCTAAACCTTAACTATTTCTGTACTCAATCTTCATTATTTTGAAGTCGGTACCAGATAGCTGAATCTTCAGTCCTCTGACAGAATATTTAAAATTTTTTGAACTGGCACCGACTTCAAAATTATGAAGATTGAGTACAGAAATAGTTGAGGTTTAGCCGAATTCGGAAAAAGGCACTATTAGATAGTAAAAATTATTTAATACTTTTTAGTTCATATTAATGTTATTATTGTTTTTACCTTGGAAGTCGGTTTTAATTTTTTGTTAAAAATAATAATAATTTCACTCTTTTTAGTTACACTAGTACGTAAACCTTCGCGTATATTTTACGTATTTTATTACAATTTGTTAAGTGTTGAGATTTGTAAACTTTATATTTTCTAAGAAAATTTAGTTCCGCAATTCAACAACAGATGTCGTTGTTAAGCATCTGCATCGCGGTATCGCTTACTCGACGGCATTTGATATAACTAATTCGCTACAATCATTTTTTTCTTCTCGCTCACACTCACTGGTTGTCTTAATTGATATTACGCCAGAGGGATTAACGTCCCAGGGTAACCCTACAGAACCATAAGACCAGTTTTAGGCGTAAGACGTAGACGTCTTTTCTTTACATTAAGAGTCACAAGTCACATTGACAAAATAATATATTATCAGTGAAGTGAACAGTAGTTAGTAAAGTATTCGATCTGTATAATATAAAGTAGTAAAATATTCGATCTGTCGTTTGCCGCCACGCGCCGCCCGCGCGACACCGTCGCCTCTGTAGCGCCGACCGACGTGTATTAAACAAACAGGTGTTGTTATGTAACAATACATAATTATTATTACGAGTTAGTATATCCATACCTATGCCTTACAGTACTACTATCTATTCTGTGCCATGAGACATTGGTGACCTTAACACGACGTGGTAATGATGATGATGACGATGATGATGATTATGATTATGATGATGAATATTAATTGCATAGTAGCATATGCTTTCTGTTCTTAAAACAACGCCGAAACTCCCAAACGTGTATCTATAAGGAGTCAGGAGTTCTCTCAGCATCTTCGAAACCATGGTATACCTTGACCCAATATTTGACTTTTTGGTAGCATATTCTTCGTACACTTCACATAAAACCAAAATCACCATATGTTTCCATATAAATTTCGAGGAGTTCCCTCGATTACTCATGGATCCCATCATCAGGTCACCACTTTTGTGAACATGGTACCAAATTGGAGTGAAACCTAATACAACAAAACAAAAATTTCGAAAATCGGTTCACAAACGGCGGAGTAATCGTTGAACATACAAAAAAAAAAAAATATATATATATATATATATATATATATATATATATATATATATATATATATATATATATATATATATATATATATATATATATATATATATATATATATATATATATATATATATATATATATATATATATATATATATATATATATATTTTTTTTTTTGTATGTTCAACGATTACTCCGCCGTTTGTGAACCGATTTTCGAAATTTTTGTTTTGTTGTATTAGGTTTCACTCCAATATATAAAATCCAATATATAAAATATATATATATATATATATATATATATATATATATATATATATATATATATATATATATATATATATATATATATATATATATATATATATATATATATATATATTTGTTATATATATAAGTGGTTAGCAGAAAAAAGTTTTTATAGTATTCAAGAATATATGAATTATAATAATTGTAAATAGCTTTAAGATTTAATACCTTTTTTAATTTATTAGTGTAATTGACATTTTGACAAAATACCTACTATTTTACTTATTTTTTTATGAATTTTACTTATTTTGATTGGACTTCTAATGGATATTTTGATACTAATTTAATAATTATGGACTTTGTTTTATATTAGATTCGTATATTGTAATTATTCTATAAATTAATTCATTTTTAATACTTTCTTAATGTTACCTTTGACTTTTGCACGCCACCTGGATGGCAGAATGTTTAGAACAGTATTTTATAATTTGAAGACCTTGTTATGCACTACATTCTTGCAATAAATATATTTCATTTCATTTCATTTCATATATATCCACAGCCGAACATATAACCTCCTCGTTTTTTGGAAGTCGGTTAAAAACAACTCAAACATGTTAAATATTTTCGTATGAGAAAATGATTTTGGTATTACGTATATATGAGAAATTCCAAGGATACCCGGCCTCTTAATGCTAAATTAAATAATTAAGTACGAATAATTAAGCTCGAGCGACAAAAATGTAGCGAAGTAACGAATGTTGTAATTCCGACGACGCAACACGTGGGACATTAAGTTTCATTAGCACCGCACATTTGTTACCATTACCTAGGTCTTATAGTGAGGTGAAACCTAGGTTAAACACCTTAAACACGAAATAAATGTAAAAAATTGTTGAGAAAAATTGATTTTGAGTTGAGAAGAATTGAATTGAGGAAATTTATGTTTGAATTGAGAAGATTTGAGTTGGAGTTGAGTAAAATTGAGTTTGGGGTTGAGGGGAATTAAGTTTAAGTTCAGGAAATGTGCGTTTGAGTTAAGACGAATTGTGTTGGAACAGAGGGAAATTCAGTTTGAACTCTTAAGGAGAATTGAGTTTGTGCTGTGGGAAATTGAGTTTGACATTTAAACAGAATTGAGTTAGTACAAGAGAATTGTGTTTGAGTTGAGAATTGAGTTTAAATTGAAAAGTATTAAGTGTAAGTTGCGGAAAATTTGAAGTTTATTCAATTGAGTACAGGGAAATTTAACCATATTTGAGAAGAATCAGGTTTGAATCGAGGAAAACTTAGTTTGAGTTCAGAAGAATTGAGCTTTTAGTAGAGTTGATTATGGGAACTATAAGTTGGGTTTAAAATGGGATTTTAATAATATTTAAATAAATCGGCCAAGTACGAGTCGTACTCGCGCACTAAGGGTTCCGTACACTACAGAGCAAAAATAGGCAAAAAATTGTATTTTTTGTATGGGAGCTCCCCTTAATTATTTAATTTATACAAATTTTATTATTAATTATTAAAGAACAACTACAATTAAGTATTTTCTGAACATTTGAATTGCCTATGTGTTGTCGTTATTGATTAAGAGCAAAAAATAGCAAAAAATCACGTTTGTTGTATGGGAGCCCCCCTTAAATATTTAATTTATTTTATTTTTAGTATTTGTTGTTATAGCGGCAACAGATATACACAATCTGTGAAAATTTCAGAAGTCTAGCTATAGCGGTTCTTGAGTTACAGCCTGGTGACAGACAGACGGACAGACGGACAGACATCGAAGTCTTAGTAATAGGGTCCCGTTTTTACCCTTTGGGTACGGAATCCTAAAAAAAGTGTATTCGATTCTCAACTCGATTGTTACTTAAACCAACTCACAACACTATGCTTGTCTTACTACATTTTTCTCTGTATAAGCTTATTATCACAAGGTATGTTACGTAATTATTTTACAGGAAATACCATTATGCTTTTGTCTGGCGGTAGATCGGGCTTTAGTGAGTCCTTAAATGGCTAATAGGATCAATAAAGATCTGTAAAAAGTAATCTAACGACTATCGTTCGAATAAGAGTCAAATATAGCTTACACTTTACGGGAAATTAAAAAAATATCCACAGCCGAACATATAACCTCCTCGTTTTTTGGAAGTCGGTTAAAAATAGAGAATAATATGGAAGTGCTATAGCTTTCATACCATACCAATATTATAAATGCGAAAGTATGTCTGTCTGTCTGTTACATCTTCACGCCTAAACCGCTAAACCGATTTCGCTAAAATTTGGTATAGAGATACTTTGAGTCCCGGGAAAGAACGTACGAATTTTATTATACCGGAAAAATGTACGGTTTCGGCGCAACGAAGTTGTGGACGTCATCTGTTTTATTTATAAACCACCGACGAAAAAAGAGGGGGGTTGTGTTCAGTTGATGTGTCTGTTTGTCTGTCTGTGTCTTTGTATGTCTACAGGTGGACTGCGCAGTCAAATAATAATATAATATCTATGGACGCTTCACACCACGTGAGTCTGGCCCCGTGGTAAGTACCTGAAGGACTTGTGTTACGGGTACCAGATAACGGAAATATATTTAATGCTTTTATACTGTACAATATATATTTAAGATTTTTATTATATCATACACATCCATGACCCAGGAACATTAAAAAACTTTTTGTTCCGTCTGCAGGATTCGATTCGAACCCGCGACCCCCGGCTTGAGCTGCCACACACTCTACCCATTGAGCCACAGAGGTCGTCCTAAAGTCCTAAAGGAAGTGACTTTTTTTATTTGCAAGCGCCCCAGCGTCATAGAGATATCCAAAGCTTAAAAAAGTTAGTCTATCAGCGCTGCTACTTTCACAGTGAACTCCATAAAATATTAGCACTTTGTGTTGCTACACCCAGCAAATTTCTCATCCAGGAGATAATTTCATCAAGGGAATTTGATACTCTCAAGTATCAATATGCGACATATTATTACGTGCCATAATATTATCATATTACAGTAAGTGGAATATTATCATATTACATTACTCAATTAGTTTGGCTGACATTGCATAGACCACCAAAGATCAGTTGACCGATGCCATCCATACTAATATTATTATAAATACGAATTGTTAAAGTTAAAGTTTGTCTGTGTGTCTGTTACCTCTTCACGCTCAGTCCGCTGAACTGATTTTGATGAAATTTGGTGTGTAGTGCATGGTGTTTTTTGTCTTAGATATTAAATAAAAATTATTACACTTTTTGTGTACCTACATCTCGAGCCAAGCCAGCAAGCAATTTTGTAACTAAAAAAGTTACAAAATTGCTTGCTGGCTTGGCTCGACTATTTCATCCCACACGTTATGTGGTTTTCTATCACCATTAGTAAGTATATTTCGATTGCATTTACCACAAATGATCCAATCGGAAGTTGTAAGCTTTTATTTTTATTAACATTACAATTTTTATTTTAAAAAAGTGCTTTCCACTAATGGCAGAGGAAACTCCTAAAGACTTTGAAGTGGTCTGGCAGTGGGAAGAAACTGTCAAAAATGTCTGACAGTGGAAAACGAGATTCCCTTATCCCGAAGAAAATAAGATAGAAAATTGAGGTAAAAATTGTGCTTTATACTTCTATGAGTCTACCTAACCATCCATAAGAAACTAAGGGCTGGTTTACACGTATTAAGTAGATAAGTAGTTAACTAAATTTTAACTTAATTTTAAGTTGTTAATTGCATGTAAACATAAAATTTAGTAGCAAGTAGCAAGCTAAAATTTAGTAAGTACTAAACTACATGACAATTACAGTTTAGTTAATACTTATCTACTTAATACGTGTAATACGACCATTAGGTAGACCTTCGTAGCTGGAAACTCCTAACAGCGACCTAAACTACATATTGCTGGTCATTCTGACGTCTATTATAATTTACCTCTAAGGTGTCAGGATTTTCAGGCTTTATAAAATAACGAAAATCTGGATGTCGCTGGCTCTTTGGCCTTGTGGTTTTCTATCACTATTAGGTAGTATATTTCAATTGCATTAACCACAAATGATTAATCTAAATATAACCCAGTATACCTACTCCCCAGTGCCGACGTCTAGAATAGACGCCATACTGTTGATACGTTCCGAATTTTTTTTAGTAAATTTACCACCAAATATTTAAACACTAAAAAATAGAGTAAAACACTAAAAAATATATAAATAAATAGTAAATTTACTACAAAATATTTAAATACTAAAAAATATTTTTTAGAGTTTAAATATAAAATATTTTGTAGTAAATTTACTATTTATTTATATATTTTTTAGTGTTTTACTCTATTTTTTAGTGTTTAAATATTTGGTAGTAAATTTACTAAAAAAAATTTTAAACAAAAAAAATTTTTTTGTGTTTAAATATTTTGAAGTAAATTTTTGTGTAGGAACCTAGGTAATTACTACTTTAAACTGAAAAATAACTCAAACATGTTAAATATTTTCGTATGAGAAAATGATTTTGGTATTACGTTTGTATGAGAAATTCCAAGGGTACCCGGCCCCTTAAATGTCTTAAATAGGAGACAATTTAATTTAATTATCATTTCGTAGAAAAATCCTGTCCAGTTAAAACCGGTTACAAAGGATATAGTAAAGGTTTTATTGTCACTAAAAGAAAGAGTTTATATTTTACTACTTCGCGCCTATGCATGGTGGTCTACAAACGTGGGAAAGCCACCACGGACTTACAGAAAACCGGTGTGAAATTATGCCTGATTTTGTGGTTATTGTAAGGGTATTTTAAGCACCGGCGTAAGTACACAAGACAATACATTCCTTCTGGTTTTGCTGCAATCTGGCAAAAGAATGTTTTCCAGAGCAAAAACATTCCCTAGCTAGGCCAAAATATAGCCATACAAAAAAATAAAATAGTTTCAAATGTTTAAACATAAAGATGTATCATGTAACAGTCAAACTTATCTATCTACATAATAATAAAACTGTAGAAATGAAAATTCTGTACATGAAAGATATTCAAAAAATAATAAGCGGGGGGTGTTACATCGCTATAGAAGCCAAAAATTTAGTTAGTTTTTTGTCTGTCTGTCTGTCTGACTGTATGTTTGTTCCACTATCACACGAAAACTACTGATCCGATTTGAATGCGGTTTTCGCAGATATATTTATTTTGTCTTCTTCCAAATTAACATCTGGTGTATAAAAATCCCCCCCAACCAACCAAAGAGACCAAAGAGGGGGTAAGACTTTGTATCAACTGATGAAGTAGAAATACTTTAAATGGCAAAACAACGTTCCCCCCACCCCTCTAAAGGAACGAAAGAGGGGGTCAGATTTTGTATAAGACTTTTGCTTTAACACGAAAACTACTGATCCGATTTGCATACGGTTTTCGCAGATGCATTTGTCTTCTTTCAACTCAACATGGTGTATAAAAATCCCCCCAACCAACCAAAGGGACCAAAGAGGGGGTAAGACTTTGTATCAACTGATGAAGTATAGAAATACTTTAAATGACAGCTAGTTTTTAATATTAGTGTCCAGGATAACCTCCATTACTTACAAGTTAAAGTATTATATTCCTAACAAATTACAACCTGGCCTCGGCGCGACCTTCCTAAATCAATAAAAAAACAACCATTCACAGTTTTTTTTTGCTTTTTTTTCGGGCACCAACCTGTTTTCGTCCTGGGAATGGGCCCTTTACAACTGGTGCTACGCTACCGGTTACGTTGTTTTTTCTTTCTTTTTTATTCGTTTTCGTTACGTCCTTTAACTGGGACGAATTTTGTTTGTGTTTGGAAAGTGATGCTGTAGCGAAAGATCGTATAATCATCATCATCATCATCATTTGGAAGAGTGTTCTTTTGAGTATTGCGCACACACTTGAGTGACTGAAATCGGTGTTCAGGACATTATTTTTTATCTGATTTTTTAATTGAAACTTTGATGAACAGTGAGATAAACAATGAAAATAATAGTTTTATCGTCCATGGAACTCTTGCAAGGCAATGCACCTGCAGCTCTCCGGTGTTACGAGTGTCCATGAGCGACGGTAGTGAGCTTTCCATCAGGTGACCTGTTAGCTCGTTTGCCCCTAATTTTATAAAAAAAAGTGAAAATACTGAATTATGATTTATGACTTATGACTTATGTTATGACTTATGTTATGACTTATGTTATGACTTATGTTATGACTTATGACCTCAGGGTGACCCACTCAAAACCGCTTTTGACATTGGTTTGATTGACATAAAAATTTTTATGGGAATGCATCGAAACAGTATCGAAGTATATATTATATTGAATTACTTAATTAAAATTCAAATCCATACTAATATTATAAATGCGAAAGTGTCTGTCTGTCCGTCTGTCTATCTGTCTGTCTGTCTTCTGTCTGTTACCTCTTCACACCCAAACCGCTGAACCGATTTTGCTCAAATTTGGTGTGGAGATACTTTGAGTCCCGAGAAAGGACATAGGATACTTTTTATCCCGGAAAAATTTACGGTTCCCGCGTGATAAACGAATTTTGGCGCAACGGAGTTGCGGGGGTCATTTAGTTTTAAATAATCCTAGGTCTGGCCGCGCAGCTTTTTTTTGAAACCAGGCCTTGTACCATGAAACTGTTTTGAGACTCAAATAATCGGACGAGAATGCTGCGCCCTACTCTAACAAACGTGAAATGACGTTGTTAGAGCAGGACGCGGCATTCTCGTCCGAATGTTTGAGTCTCAAAACAGGGCTGGTACCATGAAACTGTTTTGAGACTCAAACAATCGGACGAGAATGCCGCCTCCTACTCTAACAAACGTGAAATGACGTTGTTAGAGCAGGACGCGGCATTCTTGTCCGATTGTTTGACTCTCAAAACAGTTTCGTAGTAGGCCTACAGTTTCGTAGTAGGCCTACAGAATACTTGAATATTATGTCCTTTGTTAACAATTTTCCTATAGTGAATTCGCACAAAACATTTTGTAAACAATAAATTAACATCAAATTTAAATGTAACCAAACGTTAATTAATTCTAAACAACAGTTAACAGTTCGACAGATTTCAATTGCGTGAGACGTCCTGCCAATCTGTCAAATCAATACAAATTTAGAAATACAATCTACGCCTCGCATCGCGGTCTGAATTGACCCTAAGTAAAACGTTAGCTGTCACTGATGATGATGATATAGATGGAGCCCTCAAAAGTTACAAAACAAGGGATTAAACTAAGGTCGAAAGGGTCAAAAGCTAAAGGTAAGGGTCCTTAGACAAACAGTACATAAAATTAACAAATTAATACTTAAACGGAAATAAGGGATTAAAGGGTCTCTGTAAATGTAACTCACTAAGGGTCAATTCAGACCGCAACGCGACGCGTAAATATGCATTGTTAAAATTATATGGATTTGACAGATTTGCAAAAGCCAAGACGTCTCATGCAACTGAAAACTGTCAAATCCATACAAATTTAGAAATGCATCACCGGGACTTCGGGACTTATTGCCGGATCTAAAAAATAATTGCCACAGCCTATGGAAAACTCATTTTGATGAAAGGTCGATGGAGAAGGGCATTTGATACAGAACTCTGTGTAATGAGCCACCTAAGATCCCGTGGTTCATTTCTATAAAAGCAGATAGGATTAGGCTAACGACGCTCATGAGACTTCGCTCCGGGCACGTTCCACTCAATGCATTTGGATATATGATGAAAGTTTGCATGTCGCCAGATTGTAGTTTGTGTAAGAAGCGGGAAGATCTTTACCATGCTTTGGTGGAGTGTGCCCGGGTGGAGTCAGAGAGGCGCAGGTTTGAGGCTGATGCGGGGGTGGCGCTGACACAGCTCGGTTGTGTGAGCGCCATTCTCGCTCAGCCGAAAGATCCTGTTTGCTGGGGGCTAGTGAATTTGTATTTTAATTTTATTAAGTGTAGAGCTAATTAGTATCTGTTTGCAAATTGTTAACAATGAAGTGTATAATTTGGATGTAATTTATGAGGCTGGCATTGTCGGTTTCAACACAAGCCTAATAAATAAGAAAAAAAAAAAGAAATGCATCTACGCGCCGTCTGAATTGACCCTAAATGACGCCCGCAACTGCGAGGCGCCGAAATTCGTTTATTGCGCACTTAAACATGTACGGTTCCACATTTCTCTAACATAAAAAGTATCCTATCTCCTTTCCAGGATGTAAAGTATCTCCATACCAAACAAAAAAATCAGTTTAGCGGTTTATGCGTGAGAGACAGACAGACATACAATCGCATTTATAATATTACATAGTATCCAGATTAGTATCCAGGACCATGGTTTAAGCCTTGAGGTTGAAACGTGAAAAGATGCGGCGACGCATACACAATACTAGACGTTCCAATTGGCTCCGCCCGTGTTAATAAGGGATTCCACTGGAACCTTACATTTTCCCACAAAACAAATAGCCAATCCATCCCTGTCGTGTACTCTATATATGTGCCAAATAAGATAAAAATCGGTCCAGCACTTTTGAGGTCAGCGCGTTAAAATAGTTTTTCCCGTATTTTCAACATTTTCCACTCATTCTTCGCTCGTTTTGGTCACAGTGTGATGTGAGTTTGGAAGGCTTAAGTATTCCTCGATAAATGGACTATAATGACCCGTGCAATGCAAAAAGAACTTTTCAATTCGAACCAATCCTGAGATAAGCATCGTTTATACAAAGATATAAATTTAACAAACATAACAAAAAATTAAAACCGACTTCCAAGGTAAAATAATGAAGATTGAATACAGAAATAGTTGAGGTTTAGCCGAATTCGGAAAAAGGCACTATTAGACAGTAAAAATTATTTAACACTTTTTAGTTCATATTAATGTTATTATTGTTTTTACCTTGGAAGTCGGTTTTAATTTTTTGTTAAAAATAATAATCATTTCACTCTTTTTAGTTACACTAGTAGGTAAACCTTCGCGTATATTTTACGTATCTTATTACAATTTGTTAAGAGTCACATTTCACTCACAAAATAATATAATATTATCAGTGAAGTGAACACATTGTGCTAAGTAATTTAACAATTTTAATGCTTCAAGCCCCAAGCGGTCACCGGCGATTGCGATAACAATAGAATGGCTATTGTGTCTCGTTTTTCCACGATCGAAGGATCTATCAGATAAAAAATTGTATAAACTTGCATAGGATGTAGCGTAGATGTGATAGAAATGAATGTTTGTCTTGAATTTCTAAAATACTCCTGAAACTTCTTCGTTGACAGATATTGATAAGGGTCTACACAGACGGACTGCATTTCAACTGCAACCCAACTGTAAATTGCAGTTCAAGTGCAGTTTGAATGCAGTTGACAGTTCTATTGCAGTCGCATTGCAGTCGTGTCAACTGCATTCAAACTGCAATTTGCAGTTGGATTGCAGTTGAAATGCAGTCTGTGTAGACCTTAAAGGTTAAATTCGCCGCAGGTTTTTCTCTTTTTTATGTGAGGCTCTATCCAAATGTTTCTCCTTTTGGAATGTGCTACTGCAATCTGCATTTCACATTCTATATCAGAATCATCGTCTGAGGAGCTGTCTAACAAATCAAGAAGTAAGACAGTATCAGTTATTAGTTATCACTCATAGTCAATCATCCTGTATATAGAACTCTAACAAGGAATACGTGTGGCGCCAACGCAGACTCGTAAGGAAATGAACATATTTTTAATATTATCGTATCTTAGCCGTATGTGATAGCTTAAGATACTATAATATTTTATATTTGGGCATCTTAAGATAAAATATTATATTATCTTCACTGTGTGTGATGCGCTTAACTTTATTTTAATTCTATTTGTCTATTAAAATTTTATAAAGTAGTTAGTAAAGTATTCGATCTAAGGCCCGAGTGTGAGTTTTTTGTTTGACATTCGATCGTGAACGCGTTTGGCGTTTACTAACATTTTGCATGGGAGCTGGGCTTTATTTTTATTTGGCTTATTCTTATTCTTAAGGTATTCGATCTGTCGTCTGCCGCCACGCGCCGCGCGGCGATGCCGTCGCCTCCGCGGCGCTGACCGCCGTGTATTAAACAAACAGGTGTTGTTATACAGTACATAATTATTATTATTATTAGTATATCCATACCCATGCCTTGTACTATTATCTATTCTGTGCCATGAGACATTGGTGACCTTAACACGACGTGGTAATGATGATGACGATGATGATGATGATTATGATGATGAATATGAATTGCATAGTAGCATATGCTTTCTGTTCTTAAAACAACGCCGAAACTCCCAAACGTGTATCTATAAGTAGTCAGGAGTTTTCTCAGCACCTTCGAAACCATGGTATACCTTGACCCAATATTTGACTTTTTGGTAGCATATTCTTAGTACACTTCACATAAAACCAAAATCATCATATGTTTCCATATAAATTTCGAGGAGTTCCCTCGATTACTCCTGGATCCCATCATCACCTGAGGTGACCTCACCACTTTTGTGAACATGGTACCAAATTGGAGTGAAATCAAATACAACAAAACAAAAATTTCGGAAATCGGTTCACAAACGGCGGAGTAATCGTTGAACATACTAAAATAAAAAATATCCACAGCCGAACATAATATAACCTCCTCGTTTTTTGGAAGTCGGTTAAAAATACCAAACATTTCAGCTAATATCCATACTTCCATGCTTCCACACTAATATTATAAATGTGAAAGTGTATCTGTCTGTCTGTCTGTCTGTTACCTCTTCACGCCCAAACCGCAGAACAGATTTCGCTGAAATTTGGTATGGAAAATTACTTTGTGTCCCGGGAAAGGACATAGGATACTTTTCATACCGGAAAAATGTACGGTTCCTTCGCGATAAACTTTGGCGCAACGGAGTTGCGGGCGTCATCTAGGTATACATAATTTCAGTATAGAAGTACCTATCCATACTAATATTATGAAAGTGTATCTGTCTGTTGACGCCCAAACCGCTGAGCAATCGCTGGGTATGAACATACTTGGAGTCCCGCGAATAATGTACGGTTCCAAGATTGTATTAATTGTATCTAGTCTGGTTTCTATGTACACAGTTCCTGTTGGCTACGCGACGCGATGAGGCGCTGCTTTTTAAGGTTTTGTAAACTACAAAGATACCTTTGCAAAAACATTACCACAACCGAACATACAACCTCCTCCTTTTAGCACGGAGTAAAGCGTCTCCCAGACAGACGCGGCCTGCGGTGGCGGTCAGTTGGATGACTTGATCACGTGGCAACGTGTGTCTGTGTCGTTCCTAGAACTCTCAAGTCAGTCACTCTTAGGTAGCACGGTGCTACCTCAGAGTTATAATAACGTAACTTCAAACACGTATAAAAAAAACTACGCATCTCCTAGACCCAATTCAGGTGTCATTTGAAAGGGGCAACTAACCTCTATAAAATGCCACTCTTGCCCCCCTCTCCCTATAATGCGTGATTCAAATGCCAACCCTGCGGGGCTAAAATGGTCACATTTAGCAATTCCTCTCAATCAATTCAGCAAATGAATTGTCAAAACTGTCAAACTGACAAATGTCAAATCAGTACAAAAATACAGAAATGAATTGCAAGCAGAGTTGCATTTTGCGATTTTAGAAAAATGAATCATATTTAAAGATTCATAATATCATGATTCTTCAAAGCGACCATTTTAGCCCCGCTGGACGTTGGTTAAAAAGGTATTGGAACTGCAAAGTGCTGCGAAGATATTTCTATCCTGTATTTTTAGGTGTTTCTCTAATTATTATAGGCATCAATTACTAAATTTCATTAAAATCGGTCCACCCGTTGAATGCTTTGATGCCACGAACTAACACACACACAGACTGATGGCTGGTTTACACGTATTAAGTAGATAAGTAGTAACTAAATTTTAACTTAATTTGAAGTGCCTGCCCGAAATGTGTCAAGTGACAAACCCCGCTCAGAAAATAAACAAAATTCTAATTTCCTTGTTTAGTACTTAGCTAAATTTTAACTTCCTACTTGCTACTAACTGTGTTTACATGCAATAAACAACTTAAAAAATTAAGTTAACTCTAGTTAACTACTTATCTACTTAATACGTGTAAACCAGCCCTGACTGACAGACACGTGAAACTTATAAAATCCCTCTATTTTATCCGGTTTAAAAAATAACAAAATACCGCCCGCCACAAACGCGGACGAAACCGCGGGAAAAAGCAAGTCTGCTTATAATTTCTTCTTCAATATTATTAAAATAAGAATAAATAGTACTAATATTATAAGTACATAATATAATTCATATCACAATTATTATCATGACATGTTATTATAAAAACACTTGTTGCTCAAGTAACCGACATAAGAAAGAATGGGGTTTTATATTAAGCTATGTAGATTCAAGTCCTTTTCATTAATTTAATTATATATATATTACACTTACCAGCAACGAAAATCCGTGAAAAGTTCAAAATTCACTCACACATTTTAAAAATCCACATAAAAAATTCAATTCAAAAAACAGTATTTAAAAGTTCAAGAATAAAATGATCGTAAATTCAAGAATGAAATAAAACAATGTTCGATTATTGAAACAATTCGATATTCAAAACGTAAACAATTCTAAATTCGTATCGACATGCGGCCGACCCGCGAGCTATACAAACACTGAGCGACATACAGGGAGTCGATAGGGTTGCCAACGATAAGCAATCCTGCCCCCAGACAAAGTATCTTTCGATAAAAACGATGACGAAATTCGTTATCAAAATGTATGCGGTTTGATATAAAGTCATCGCTAAATTACTAGTTAATAGTAATGTAAATTGTTGTACAACAAAAATAAACTTTTGTAGAACAGAAAACAGGCAAAAATACAAAACGCTAAGTCTGGACGATAAATAATTAGTTTTTTAACTCTGGTTGTACTGATCATTAACCACTCTATTTGCTACAGCCAGCAAACTATTTCTTTTATCACTTTCAACTCCTTTAATTAAAATATATTTCTTAATAAAATGCATAAAATATGTAATATTAAGAAAAATCATAACATCATCTAGTTTATAATCATTTAATTATGAAAATACTTTGAATACGAGAATAGAAAATAAGATACTTTTTTTACTTACATTTCATTACCGTGCAATAAACAAATGAAAAGAAATTGGAGTTATATCTTCGATGTTTATGTCTAAGAAATACGTATTCCAGACTTAAATTTTCTAAGGAAAATAGTCTGATCTATTTAAAAAAAACACAAAAGACACAACCCTATCTCGAGCCCTCAGACGCTTAGGGCGTCACATCTTTTTGTCCCTTAATGATGTAAAAGTGTCTTCTTAATTATTTTCATTTTAACAAAACGATAGAAAACATTTTATTCTAAAAAAATATTATATATTCAAGAGTAGGAGCTTAGTTTTTATTTTATTTTCGTTCGAATATAATAATGGTACGCCGTACGACTGTTACAATTACATATTGTTGGCTTTACATATTGTAACAGGGCTCTTAGTCAAAATGCAATCGATGGTTTCGACGCCGAAAGCACTTAGCTATCAAAAATACTATGTATAAAATATTAAATAACAAATCGCCTAATAGCATAATGTCTCAGAACTATGTTAATTTATTTTTAAGGTAGAAATTAAATTTTAAAAATAATTTTACCAAAGTTTTGAAAATTTTTACCCTCTCAAAAAACGTGACTTTCTATTGGTGCAAGAATTATTAAAATCGGTTTAGTAGATCCAGAGATTACCTATGTCAGATTTTATAATGTAAACTTTACTTATTAGCTGATAATATTATCACATACTGTGAGAACTTTAGAATACATTTTGTACATACAAACGTCGTTACTCGTTCCTAATCGACCGTAAAATAAAAAGAAATACAGATAGTTTCAAGATGTCGGTCTGTTTGTCCTCTTATTATAGTCACAAAAAACAAGATCGATCTATTTCAGTTGCATCTTTCATCTCTGTCTGACATCTTTCGTCTCTATCCCACTGCAGTCGCTATGCAGTTCTATTTTTGAATGCAATTTGTATTGTATTTTTGTTTATTATAGATCTTTTATCTTATGTTTTAGATCCTTATACTTCTGTGGTTTGGAGATACATCTATCTATGTTAGTAGTATTATATAGCCCATATATAATTTGAGGAAGGCTACAGGCTATATTTTATCACGCTAAACCTAATAAGAGAATGTGGAAAAAACGGGGGAAATTATTTGAAAGGGCTTATCTCGCGAACTACTGGAGCAATATTTTTAAATTTTTATGTTATTTGGCACAGATAAGAAGTAGACCACGTGAAGGATCATAGGCTATCGATTTTAATCATTTTTTTAGTGGCTATACATTTTATACCCGTGCGACGCCGGGGCGGGTCGCTGGTAGTAATATATAAATGAGAAAATATTACGTCTGTATGTCTGTCTATTCAATCTTCACGTTAAACCGCGAACTGCTGAATAGATTTTGATCATTATGTACATATTTGGTACGAAGTTACTTTTGGTTCCGGGAAAGAATAATTTAGGGTTCTTTTTTAACTATTTTTACTATTTTTTACTTTTATCGCGGGATTTGAGCGCGACGACCGAATCAAGATATTCCGTAACGAAAAAACCTAACACCCACCGGCCATGCGGCGTTGCCGTGCATTGTCTCGTCGTTTCAATTCGGTAGACTTCGGCACGTTATTTGTTTGCGTGCGACTAGACGTATCCGAATTATAATTGTGTAAGTTGATAAAAATGTACTTAATAGCTTGGCACTTGCGGCAGTCCCCGAGTACCACACAGTTTTTTTTTTCTTACCGGGGGTAAATTTTTGAGTTTCTTAATTCACCTTCATATTTTAAGAATAGGTGAAAACATTATGTTTTAAAAGGTTCAAAATACTGGTCACCGAAAAGCAATATTTTGAACAGCCACCGAAGGCTAAGGGCCAAATTTTTTCTCAAACGTTTTTAGCTGAAGTAATTAATCACCCTTAATGAACGCAAAAAATTAGCAGCAGAGGAAAAACACACCTTTTGTGGTAAAACGTTTCATAAAACATATTTCTGTAGACTGAGACAAAGGCATTTCATCCATGTCTACAGAACTAATCCCCAGATAATGTTGTTTATAGAAAAAGATTAATGTTTATTGTTTACCTACAAACAATAATAACTGTGGACGAAGAGAAATATAAAATTGTTTTTTTTTTAATGTCAGGAATGCCGATACGTAACTTTTAGTGTCTAAACCAATGATATACTGTTGTTACTAACTAAGTATTTTAGAAACTCATTGGTCTAAACTCTAAACTCTAAACACAGTATGCCGAATTTCCGCGGCGGAAGTTCGGTTTGATTCCGCCTGCAATGTATTTTAAATTACCGATGACACACCATGTGCATGCTGAAGTTTGAATTTCATTTTGTTTTTAGTATTTGTACTAAAAACAAAATGAAATTAATATTTAAGGTGGGCTCCCATACAACAAACGTTAATTTTTTGGCCTTTTTTACTCGTAATCAATAATGGCAATAGCTACTTGAAATTTTCACAAAAGCCTTAGTTACAATATTAATATGTCTATTGTCTACTTTAATAATTAATAATGATATTTAAATAAAATAAAAAATTTAAGGTGGCTATCGTACAAAAACACAATTTTTGGCCTATTTTTCGTCTATAACGGTACGGAACCCTTCGTGCGCGAGTCCGACTCGCACTTGGCCGTTTCTCTTATCCTTCCGTGTTCTACAATTTCACTATCTCGTGACTATGGCTACTAGCTGCTACCTGATACCTCCACTATCAACAAAGTCCAGTTAATCGCGACGATCAGACTAATCCTGATTATATCGAAGCCATACCTACTACTGTAAGACGCGGGTACTGTTACATTGCGATGGCTTGTAAACAACGCAGGTACAATATTATCAACTAGCTAGGCACTATATACTTATATTGTCAACTAGCTGAGCCCCTAGCCAAGAGGTTTTCTTTATCGCTTGACGCTTCTTTATAGAATCGCCGATCTAAATGTATGGTATTGACATAAGATACTCGTCTTATTCCATTTCCATACATGGCTAAAACACTTCTTGGCTAAAGTGCCTGTATATATATTTATAATGTAGACCACTTTGCATTTCTTTCTACTTATTAGAAACATAAAAGTGTGTCTGTTTTGACTGAACTGAAACTGAACCTCACTTTAGGCATCTGAAAATGTTTTATATTTACATTTAATGCTAGGTATTTGTAACGTGGCAAAATATACGTTTTGTGCGCCTTCGCCTTAAATTGCATTTACCAATAAAATATATTAAAAATCCCCCCCTAGATGTTTAAAATAGGCGAAGTATACCAATTTCACGGAAATTTTGCAAAACCAAAAACCTAGTATAATAAAAATAAAGATAGTGCATTGAATAATATAATAGATAGAAGCTGTCACAACAGGTATGAAATTACTCACAAAAGGTGAAGAAACGACTTTCATCGTCAAAGGTCAAAGAGGGTTTACATTTTTTGCAATTTGAACTTTAATAGTTGAAGGTTTCTAGAATGTACGAGTATTTTATAGGTCGTCTGGAAAAATCTACTACTATTATTCTATTTCTACTATTATTTTAAATGTTGATCAAGTCTATCTGTTACCTCTTCACGCCCAAACCACTTTTTTTTTTAAATTAGGATGGACACACTTTAAGTCACGGAAAAGAACATACGATACTATTTTTCGCGAAAAATGTACGGTTCCCGTGCATAAAACGAATTTTGGCGCAAGTCGCAACGAAGTCGCGGGGTCTAGTAGAGATGAAAACAATTTGTTACACTCTAGATCTGCCGGTAGAAGTGTAGAAACTTGAACAAAATTTTTCCTAAGAAGTGCAAAATGCTTCATTTGAGATGACCTATTTTTATTAGCTTGATAATTTGGCTGTAACGATATCAATATTTCTCAGCAATGACTAAAGCTAAGAAATTAAAGTTCATTGTCAGTATTCATCATGTCTTTGTCTTAGAATAATAATTATCCATAGCATAACACGATTGGTCAACTTTTATAACACATAATAATCAATCAAAAAGACCTCTGTAATTAACAAAAAATTAAAACCGAGTAAAAAACAATAATAATTATTATATAATGAACAAAAAAGTATCAAATAATTCTTACTATTAATAGTGCCTTATGCAGAATACTCCTAAACCTCTACTATTTCTGTACACAATCTTCCTTATTTTGAAGTCGATACCAGCTAAGAATGGTGAGTTCTTAGACAAACAAAATATTGTTAATTTTAAAGACTGGTACCGACTTAAAAATTATTAAGATTGTGTACAGAAATATTAGAGGTTTAGGAGTATTCTGCATAAGGCACTATTAAGAGTAAGAATTATTTCACACTTTTTTGTTCATTATAATAATAATTATTATTGTTTTATACTCTAGAAGTCGGTTTTAATTTTTTGTTAAAAATAATAATTTCACTCTTTTTAGTAATTTAAGTAATTTACAAGGTTTTCTGTAAATACTAATGTGACTTTCTTACTACTAGTTCTACTAAGTGACTTTGGAGCCAGAATACACATTTATGATATGAGAACCATAAAGTTAATATACCTAGCGCCCTCTCGAAATAGAGAATTGCATAAGAAACTCCAAGAATATACTCGTATCACTGTATAATTAATAATATAAGCTTGACGTTAATCAAGCAATGATAAAATTAATGTTCATGCGCCTATCTCTAAAGCTAAAGTTCTGTTCAGACACTTTCTTTCTATCACAACACTCCTGGAAAGTCATTAGCTCACTATAATGTTCAAAAAATATTATGCTTAAACTACTTAGAACTACGTTAATATAATTTATGATTTTGTCCCAATAATAAGGAGTTTCCTACATACGGACATACCTCATAATTCATAGATCTTATGATCAAATTGCTAACTTGGTAACCTAATCACCAAGTTTGAATAATTTACTTTGATATGAGTAACAATATAATTTTTGAAATCGTTCGACAAATTAAGAGTTATGATTTAACGATTCATAGTGTGGTGACTAGTGGTAGTGGTGATGATGATGATGAATGTAACTTGCATAGTAGCATATGCTTTGAGTTCTTAAACCAGACCCGAAACCCTCAAACTTGCATCTATAAGGAATCCGGAGTTCTCTTAGCACCTTCGGAACCAAGGTATATCTTAGTGCAATTTTATTAATTTGCTTTTTGGTAGCATATGCTTAGGATACTTCTCATAAAATTGAAATCACCATATGTTTCCATATAAATTTTGAGGAGTTCCCTCGATCACTCATGGATCTTATCATCAGGCCGAAATACATATTAATAAAAAAAATTTCAAAATAGCTTAACTTTTTACAGAACAATGTTTAAAGACATCCGTGATCCGTTTTGATCTAAAAATACTATGAAAAATACCTACCAATTATAATAGGGTCATAATGTGAAGGTGTATCATGTATGGTGGAATGGTGGTGATGATGATGATGATGATTAATGTAATAAGTTTAGTAGTATATTATGCTTTCAGTTCTTAAAACAACGCCGAAACCCCCAAACATGTATCTACGAGTATAAGGAGTAAGAAGTTCTGTTCACCACCTTCGAACCATAGTATATCCTGGTGCAAAATCTTACTTTTTGGTAACATATGCCTGGAATACTTCATATGAAATCAAAACAACCATATGCTTCCATTTGAATTTTGAGGAATTCCCTCGATTACTCATAGATCCCATCATCAGGTCACCACTTTTGTGAACATGGGACCAAATTGGAGTGAAACCTAAGACAACAAAACAAAAATTTTGAAAATCGGTTCACAAACGGCGGAGTAATCGTTGAACATACATAAAAAATAATATATCCACAGCCGAACGTACTATGACCTTCTCGTTTTTTGGAAGTCGGTTAAAAAAAGGGATTCATATTTTGCCAACAGAGGAGAGTGATTTAAGCTTCAAAAATTTGTACATAGATATAATATAATAATATCTAATAATAATCATAGCATAGATTCGTTTGAGCATACACTTTAATTTGCCCATAGCTTATAATATCTATAGACGCTTCTATGGACGCTTCACACCACGTCAGTCTGGCCCCGTGGTAATAAGTACCTGAGAACTTGTGTTACGGGTACCAGACAACGGAAATATATTTAATACTTTTATATTACTTATACATAGATTTAAGATTTTTATTTAATATGATATCTATATATATAAAAGAAAGTCGTGTTAGTTACTTCACTTATAACTCAAGAACGGCTGAACCGATTTAGCTGAAAATTGGCAGGGAGGTAGTTTAGAGCCAGGAGAAGGACATAGGATACTTTTTATCCCGTTCGACATCATTCCCGTGTGACTTGACATGTAACGTCAGTCACTATAAAACGTGGTATAACAAAAAAGAATCAGACTTGGAATAACAAAATTGACGTATAATGACAGCTATGTAATGACGTATGGATGACTATTTGATATTTGTAAGAAATCAATAATATAACTATTTCTATTAAATAAATAATTAACATTATTGCCCAATTGCCCATTCGTATAAACAGTGAAGTGAACTATAAAACTCGGTATGGTTAAAAATTTAAGTTTTTAGGTGAAGTGAAGTTTAATTAATAATGCCGCGACCAAGACGATCGAATCTTTCCCGACAAAGCAGTGATGCAAGAAGAATACGAAATACTGCAAATGAAAGGACTGAAGAAGAACAAGAAATTGCACGTGAACAGCGCCGCGATAGTATGGCTCGACTTCGTGCTTCTCAATCACGAGAGCAAAGTGAAGCAGCCCGTGAAACAGCTCGGTTGGCAATGCAGAATCGTCGAGCGAACAACAGAGGTCAACAAATAGATAATTTGCGACGCAGAACAAGATATTTATCAAGTGCTGATTTGAATCGAGCAGCGTTTCAATACGATTGCAGCAATGATTACAGCTTGCATCCTAGCGTTTGCATTGGGCAAATGGACGTAGTTTGCGAGTATTGTGGTGCATTAAAGTTTTCCGGAGAAACGCCTGGATTATGCTGCCTTAATGGTAAAGTGAAATTGCCATTGTTGACTCCGCCACCTGAGCCATTGTATTCATTGCTTTGTGGCGAAACACAAGAATCACGCCACTTTCTTGCAAATACTCAAAAATACAATGGTTGTTTCCAGATGACGTCATTTGGGGCAGATATTATCGAAGAACGGGGATTTAATCCGACATTTAAGGTATTTATTTTTGTACTTATATAGAATGTAGTTAAAGAATAACTTACTTTATCTATTGGTACCTATGTAGTATATTTGCTAATTCTGAACTCTACTCTCCCACCGAAAAAAGTGTTTATAACCCAGTTAATACTGTCTGGTTTTTATTTTGTAGATACAAGGACAGATTCATCATCGAATTGGATCATTACTACCTTTCGAAGATACACAGAATAAATTTTTACAAATATATTTCATGGGCAACATGGAAGAACAACTTGATCGACGCCTAGAGATCAATGCAGGAATGAAGCGAGCAATTCTTCAAGACTTGCAGTGTCTGCTTCATGAACATCATGCGTTGGTCAGGTTGTTTAAGAGTGCTTTAGAGCGCATGCCAAGTGATGACTATAAAGTTGTTATCAAAGCAGATAAACGACCATCTGGAACACACGAAAGGACATTTAATGCTCCAACAGTAGACGAAGTTGCCATCCTGATTGTTGGTGAACAATTGGAAAAACGCGATATTGTGCTTACACGTCGCGATACTGGGCAACTGCAACAAATATCTGAAACTCATCGATCATATGACACATTGCAATACCCGCTGATGTTTTGGCAAGGAGAAGATGGATATTATTTTAATATTAAAATGAAAAATCCATTGAATGGTGAGTATCAGTATCATAATTTATTTCATTTATTTGTGAAAGACACTGATTTAAAATAATGCTTATTAAAAAAATGGTTAATGTCTGTATTGTTTGCCTTTAAAATTTGCCTTTGAAATGGTTAATTATCAAATTTTTAATTTCAGGTGAAGAAACTACAAAGAAAGTTAGCTCAATGAATTATTACGCATATCGTTTGATGATTCGTCAAAATGCTGACAACTATTTGCTGCGGTTTCGTCGATTGTTTCAGCAGTATTGCGTTGACATGTATGTAAAAATAGAAACGGAACGTTTAACATTCATTAGGTTGAACCAAGCCAAACTGCGTTCTGAGGAGTACATCCATTTACGTGATGCAGTTAATACTGAAGGAAATGCAGCTAATATTGGTCGATTAACTATTCTGCCGGCGACATACATTGGTAGTCCACGTCATATGCATGAATATGCACAAGATGCAATGACATATGTTCGTCATTACGGTCGGCCCGATCTCTTTATTACTTTTACCTGTAATCCAAAATGGATAGAAATTACTCAATTGCTGCTTCCCGGACAAACATCAAGTGATAGACACGACATCACAGCACGTATATTCAGGCAAAAAATTCGGTCCCTGATGAACTTTATTGTTAAACAACGCGTCTTTGGAGATACTCGATGCTGGATGTATTCAATCGAATGGCAAAAGCGAGGCCTGCCGCACGCACACATTCTTATTTGGTTAGTGGAAAGAATTCAGCCTGACCAAATAGATGATATCATATGTGCTGAGATTCCTGATTATGAAGTCGATCCAGACCTACATGATGTTGTTACTACTAATATGATTCATGGACCGTGTGGTGCCATCAATCCCCAATCACCTTGCATGGTCGATGGAAAGTGCTCTAAACGATATCCACGGAAATTAACGGCGGAGACTGTCACTGGCAATGATGGTTATCCGCTGTATCGGCGTCGATCACCAGATGACAACGGTCGAACTGTCACAACGAAAGTGAAAAGAATGGATTTCGTTGTCGACAACAGTTGGATTGTTCCATATTCGCCACTTATTTCTAAATCGTTCAAGACACATTGCAACGTTGAATACTGCAATTCAGTTAAGTCCATAAAATATATTTGCAAATATGTCACGAAAGGCAGTGATATGGCGGTTTTTGGATTGCAATCCTCGAATACCAACGATGAAATTTCACGCTATCAAGTTGGTCGTTATGTGAACTGTAATGAAGCGATTTGGCGTATATTCGCATTTCCCATTCACGAACGTCATCCTACTGTTACGCATTTGGCGGTGCATCTGGAGAATGGTCAACGAGTATATTTCACGGCTTCGAATGCTACGCAACGTGCTGAAACACCTCCAGCAACTACATTGACCAGTTTTTTTGCAATCTGCCAAAGCGATCAGTTTGCACGAACTTTGCTTTACTCGGAGATGCCACGTTATTATACTTGGAATGCTTCATCGAAGAATTTTCAAAGACGGAAGCAAGGCGATGCGGTTCCTGGGTATCCAGATGTGCGTTCTACTGATGCTCTTGGTCGTATGTATACAGTTCATCCAAAGAATAATGAATGTTTCTATTTGCGGTTGTTGCTGGTAAATGTGCGTGGGCCAACGTCATTTGAGTCACTACGAACTGTTAATGGTGTAATATTCCCAACATATCGTGCTGCATGTGAAGAATTGAAGTTATTAGAAAACGATAGTCATTGGGATACGACAATCGCTGAAGCCATTATCTGTGCATCTCCAAGTCAGATACGCACATTATTCGCTATCATAATTTCGACATGTTTTCCATCAAACCCATGTAACCTGTGGCACAAATACAAGGATAATATGTCAGAAGATATTTTACATCAAATTCGTGTCAGTTCCAGAAATCACGATATTGAGATGAATGAGGAGATACATAATCGTGCTTTACTCTTGATCGAAGATATGTGTTACCTCATGTGCGGTAATTTATTAATCAGGTTAGGAATGCCAGCACCATATCGTGAAATGAATGACGCATTTAATCGAGAATTGGAACGGGAACGTGAATATGATCACCAGGAATTAGATTTAGTAGTTCAAACGAATGTACCCCTGTTGAATTACCAACAAAAGAAAGTTTATGATACTTTAATGAAGGCAATCGATGATGAAAATGGTGGTTTATATTTCCTAGATGCCCCTGGTGGAACTGGCAAGACATTCCTCATGTCATTAGTTTTAGCAACTGTTCGGGCGAGATCTAACATAGCGGTTGCAGTTGCTTCTTCTGGAATAGCAGCCACATTGTTAGAAGGATGCCGTACGGCTCATTCAGCATTCAAATTACCGTTAAATCTTCAAACTATTGAAGAACCAACGTGTAATATTGCAAAACACTCAGCAATGGCCAAAGTTTTAGCGGTATCGAAAATCATCATCTGGGACGAATGCACAATGGCGCATAAACGTGCATTAGAAGCACTTAACCGAACATTAAAAGATTTACGCAATGACTCGAGATGTTTTGGAGGAGCAATGATTTTACTTTCTGGTGATTTCCGCCAAATACTGCCAGTAATTCCAAGATCTACGGCTGCCGACGAAATAAACGCTTGCCTCAAATCGTCAAATCTATGGCGCCATGTGAAGAAACTGCAACTGACAACAAACATGAGAGTTGCATTGCTTAATGATACATCTGCTGAAGATTTCTCGGAGCAATTGCTGACTATCGGTAATGGTCAAGTACCTGTCGATGAATCGAGCGGATTAATATCATTTCCAAATAATTTCTGTAATTTTGTCTCATCAAAAGACGAACTTATCAACAATGTATTTCCAGAAATTATTTCTAACTACAAAAATTATGAATGGATGAGTGAGCGAGCAATTTTAGCGGCTAAGAATAAAGATGTAGATGACCTAAACAACATAATTCAAAATAAGATCATTGGAACAATGCATTCATTCAAATCTATTGACTGCGTCACAAATGAAGATGAAGCCACCAACTATCCAATTGAATTTTTAAACTCTTTGGACGTGCCTGGCTTACCACCGCACAATTTACGCCTAAAGGTTGGCTCCGTAGTAATCATGCTTCGAAACATAAACCAACCAAAACTGTGCAACGGTACGCGTTTGGTGGTTAGAAAATTGATGAACAATGTAATTTACGCTACGATAATGATAGGAAAATTCAAAGGTGAGCAAGTTCTCATTCCGAGGATACCGATGATCCCAACCGATATGCCGTTTGAATTTAAAAGACTTCAATTTCCGATACGTCTTGCATTTGCCATGACCATCAACAAATCACAAGGCCAATCCTTAAAAGTTTGTGGTTTAAATCTAGAACATTCATGTTTTTCCCATGGTCAATTATACGTGGCATGTTCACGGGTCGGAAGACCATCTGCGTTGTTTGTTTTTGCGCCTGATAATAAAACAAAAAATGTCGTGTATCACAAGGTACTTAAATGAAGAGCAACCTATGTACTAAAATACAGAAATAATTATGAATGATTGATGTAGAAATTTAATTTTTTTTGTATTTTTTCCAATAAAAAAAAATCTGCTTATTTATTGACATTAAGGCGGAACAAAGTTCGCCGGGTCAGCTAGTACTTAATATTTAATACACATCCATGACCCAGGAACTTTGAAAACGTTTTGTTCCGTCGACGGGATTCGAACCCGCGACCCCCGGCTTGAGCTGCCACACACTCTACCTATTGAGCCACAGAGGTCGTCATACCTACTACATACCATAAAATATGCAAAAATGTTGTCTCTATCAAAATTGTGGGACCCATGTGCGACCACACAATAATAACATCAAATTGACCAGGTGTTGACTGCAATGATACTTCAATTTAAAAATCATGACATGAATTAGAAATTCTGAGAAGAATCCTTCCAGTATCGACCGAACAATTTCGATCTTATACTATTGTCATTAGTTCGAAATTACTTTAAATGTCAGCGACTCCTCTCCCGTCTCTTTTTAGTGCATTTCCCCGTCTCGCTCCCACACCTGTCACTTGCTGATCAAGCTTTTTTGATTCGTCACAGGTGCAATTTGTAGTATAGACAACAAAGTAGATAAAATATAACATACATTATGTATATGTATGTATACAGATATAAAAAGAAATAGCATAATAAATTATTAAAATAAAAATGCTTCATAATTTCTCCGGTCCTTCTGAATTCTGAATCACAATGTTACGGTCCCGGCTTAGTATTTATCACAAGACAAGATATTAAAATTATTTTATACTCAAGAATATCTGAACTTTAAAATACGCCAGGAACATAATCAAAACAACTTCCTTTACACAAGAAAACTTTCATAATAACTATGAACCTGTAGCATGAGATAAAGAGAAAATTATATTATATAAGAATTTATTTTCCCCCTTTTTGTTTATGGATTTTGTTGTAAAGTTTTCGCGAGCATAAATATTTTTATAATCTTATCAAGTTGGGAAGTTATAACGCTGGGGATAACTTTTGTTTAACAAATAAGAGTTGTGTGTATTACTTTTGTTAAACATTATGATCAGCGTTGTTTACACAGCCTTAAACGCTTCAATGATTATTCAAAACTGCCGTACCGTTTGTGATTAAATTTGCCGTAGATAGAGGAAGAATTTTACGACGTATTTAATTGTATCTCTAACTGCTTAGTTTTAATTTAGTTATTTTATTTTTATCGTTAGGCGCTTACTGAAAATCAGCGACTATGAAAGCAACACATGCTGTGTAAGCACCTATTTGGTAAAGATATTGAAATGTTTTTAATTCTTTAGATTTTTTTGTATTGTTTACCAAATAAAGTTTCTTTCTTTCTTTCTTTCTTTCTTTAGCGTGTGCGCTACAAAACAGCTGACATAACACTACCAAGTGACGCCCGTAACTCTGTTGGATCAAAATATGTTTCCCACGCGGAAATTGTTGATTTTTCCGCAACAAAAACTATCCTATGTCCTTTCCGGCATCTTAAAATATGTCCATACCAAATTTCATCGAAATCGGTTAAGCGGTTTAAGAGTGGAGATGTAAAAGACACACAATTTCGCATTTAAATTAATATTAGTTAGGATACGCGTATGATACATTATTCCAATCCAGTGAACCAATCCAGCGCCAGATCGCTACTGGAATAATGTAAACGGGCACTGGAATTCAATTCAGTTCATTCCAGTACATTATTCCAGTAGCAATCCAGCCCAGGATAATGGATTGGTATAATGTGAGCCCGCCTGGATTGGAACAATGTTTTATCTGCGATTGTAGGGTATACTAGTGTTATTGACCTTGTGTAACCGCTGATCGACTTTTTGTCGTTATGCCTCACAAGACGCAATTACAACAAAAATGATCCTTATTACATCAAAATAGAGCTCACGGTAGAGGTAGAATAAAGACGAACACAGCACAAAATAAACTATGAAGATGCTACCTTTTAGGGATGATCTTATAGCGCTTCGAAATGCAGTCAAAATAGATTTTTTTTTATATTTACTTAAAAAGCTTAATAAATATTTATTTATACTTGCATCCATATCAATATTATTAATCCTTCGATAGCGGATTCTTGGAAATGCTATTGTATTCTATTGTTGTCGCGATCACCGGTGATCTTATGGGGCTTGAACACAGACATAGAGGGCTTGAAGGATTAATTACTTATTATAAAGTTTGACCGTCTGTCACCTCTTCACGCTTGAACCAGTGAAGTGATTTCAATGTTTGTTATATATTCAGAGAAAGGACGTAGAATATTTTGGTGTCGTAAAAATGTACGGTTCCACAACGGAAGCAACTTTTCTACGACTCTAATATCTATATATATAAAAGAAAGTTGTGTTAGTTACGCCACTTATAACTCAAGAACGGATGAACCGATTTGGCTGAAAATTGGTGGAGAGGTAGCTTAGAACCAGGAATAGGACATAGGATACATTTTGTCCAGGAAAAAGGTACGGTTACTGCACAATATACTTTTATGATTTGCGCGTAAACTCTTCAATCGATTTTGATGAATTTTGGTATGGAGATACTTTGAGTCTCGGGAAAGAACAAGGGATACTTTTGGTCCCGGAAAATGTACGGTTCCCGCACAATAAACTTTTATGACTATCGCTTAAACTATTTATTAATCTATTTTGATGAAATTTGGCATGAAGATACTAATTTTAATCTATTTTTTTTCTTAATTATACCAATTCGAATTAATTAATCATCGTTAAGACAGGACAACGTCTGTCGGGTCATCTAGTTTAGTATATTGTATGCAAAAGTCTGTCAGATTATCTGACTGTCTAACTATCTCTATCTTGAACCTACAAACCAATATTAATGGGTCTGATTATAATAGAACAGTTATGAGAATCCCAGGAAAGGACATACGATTTTTTTTAGTTCAGAAAATGTCCATATATCAAAAGGACCAGAAAAATCGAACAGTCTATCGGTCTGTGTATAATATTCACATCTGAACCGATCTTAATGAAATTCGAGAGAGTCCCAGGATGGGACACAGGAAATTTTTTATAGGTACCGGAATTAGTCCGTAAAATCAAAATAACTGGAAAAATCAAAGGCACGTTTTTGATTTTACGGGGAACCTTCGAGGGCAAATGAGAACCCCCTCATAAGACTCCATGAATTTAAAAGGGCTGGCTAAGCAAGGGTTGCGTGTTGCTAACAAACTTATGATTAGGCAATCTGAAAAATGCCCAGGAGATTAAAAAAATAATAAGTATATCTGTATATAACTTATAATAGTGACAATACTTATATAAAATGCTAGACTGATTTTGTTAGTATGTTTCGTTTAGTTACCTCATGAAGCGCGAAAGACCTACGTAGTCGTTACCAGATGCTTCCCGCAACTTCTTTGCGCGCAAATCAGCGATGGAAACGCATATTTTTAGGGACAAACACTATACTACGTCCGTTTCTGGGATTCCATGTATCTTTATACTATAACTATCCTCGAGATTGGTTTAACGCCATAAGTGTGCAGGCAAAAATACAGATAAAAAGAATTTTCCAAGCAGACAGAAACAAGAATTTACAGGGCTATTCTTCAATTATTCGAGAGGTTCTCAACTTAAGCGGCGCTTAACTGAATGCTGTAAACTTAAGTGCCTAGTGAAATTTGAGAACGTGCATCGGTTTAAAACACGTAAATGGTTTATTTGTCGTAACTTTTTATTTATTTCCTTACTTAAAACTCTTTAGTTTAACTATATGATCGCTAAACGTCCAGTATACTGGTTTCCAATTTAACTAAGCTATAAGATTTAATTTAAAGCTTTTGTGATGAGAAGGAAATAAACTGTAATAGGCTCTCAACCTAACCTAACCTAACTCCCCATAAAAAAAACTCTGATGCTGATCTGAGGTGATGATGATGAACTATAGCTAAGAATACTCTCAATTATGTCAGCTTTCAAGCAAAAAATTCTAGACCAAAATCTGTCTACCGGTTTGGAAGCTTCGTTGCTACAAATAGACACACACAGGCAGACAGACACGTCAAAATAATAATATAGAAACCACTCTTTTCGTCGGAGGTTAAAAATGGATATGTGTATGTATCCAATACACACCATATTAAAGGTGACACTTTGACAACCGCCTTAAAAATTAACGATACAATCATTACAATTTTTAGAATATATACATTTTCAAAACTACCAGGAGGCCCCCCACTGCCTGCAACATGTCGCCCTTGTCACTCGTCTCTCGTCTACATCACTACTATACATACATGAGTGTAACTTAAGTTGTCGTCAAAACAAAGTAAGCAGTCGCGCTGATGATGATGAATTGATAAGAACCACCAACCAATATAATTGCAAATGCAAAAGTATTTGTGTAACAGACTTGACGATTAAACAAATCTTTACGCTTAAGCCACTGAACGGATTTTGAAGGAATAAAAAACTTTGGAGTCGGGAAATATCATAGGATAATTTTTATCCAGGAAAAACTCTTCACGCTTGAACGCTGAACCAAATTTGACCAAATTTTGTGTCGACTATCGAGATAATTTGAGTCCCTGAAAAGGACATAGGAATTGCAAATATTTTTCCGATCCGAGTATCAAACCTACCCTTCGAGTCAAAGTCTCTTTACTCTATAATAACTCAACAAAAGACAAAGCAATATAATATGTTGTTCCAGTGTTCTTTGAGGCCTTTATATTTAAACATAACAACAACAATAATAATTGTTTTTGTAACTTGTTGCTTTCATTAGCAACACTTTACTGCTCTTTGTTGCTAGCAACACTTTGTTCATCTTTGTCGCTAGCAACAACATTAATAAAGTTAAAGGGCTGTCTGTTGTTTTAAGTAATTAATCCATTTTGTTTTTGTTATTCAATATTTAATTAATATTTCGTCTTTCGTGTCTATGGGCCTTGTAGTGATGTTCGTTGGTTATCGATAAAATATTCATCGACACTTTCTAATTATAATATTATTTAGATTCTAGAATCTAGATAATACTTAATCTCAATTTAATTAATAGTATTTAACATAGACAAAAAATTTATTATATTATGTCAAAATTGAAATGAACTAAGAAAAAAAGATTTACAATGCATATTCACACGTTAGGGTAAACAATGTAATGTCCTTGTTTGATAAGTTATAAGAATCTTGATTTATAGAGTTATGTACTTATGACTGTTAGTTAAACAAAAATGCAGTAAGTATTGAAAAGACGGTTTACGTCATACTGTCTATTTTTTGCACAATATATTATGGTAATCCAAATGTAACATTTTTTAATATTTTATGACCACACTCAAAGACATAATATTAATAATTATCATAATGATGTTTAAACTTCAATTTAAAGAATTGTTTCGCAAACAAATGTATAATTATTATGGGCTGATGTCAAAATTTTTATTTAATTGTTAATAATATTCGTTTCTAAGTTAGCTTTCACTATTATGTCTTAAAGCAACTTACAGATTCTATCGATTTTATCGATATCTCGTCAAACAACCCCATCCCTAGCAAGATATTAGAATGAATATTATGGCCCGGATCACGATTAGATCATTAAGGCTGTCCAAAGACTGACGGCTCGTTTTATTAGACCTATTCCTTTGTAATTAACATAAAGCCTTTCAAAACAGCCTTTCTCTTATAATTTTTAGGAAAAAAAACGGGTGAAGGGTAGAAAAACAGTGTTAAAATTTCTGGTCCATTTAGGTATTTCAAAAGCCTTTATTATTACTAGATGTTTTTGAATTTTGGGCCGAAATTCTTTTATCGCTCGTAATTTGTGATAAAAAATTATAATAAGTCCTTTTCTGGGACCTATATTATTTTTATACAAAATGACCAAATCTGTTTCGTGGCTTAAGGGCCCTCTTTCCCTAAATTAGCAGGTCGATTGTCTGTCAGTGCGAATATCGACGTAAATGACATTAAAATAACATTCATAGCAGCGCGCCTTGTACGGTGGCGGTTACGACGCTCGCCGCGTCCATGATAGGAAAAAAAAACCTTTTTAAGGCTTAATATAATACATATTTCATAAAAGTACAAAAACCAAATTATCAACTTATGTATTGCAAGGCAGTAGATATTTTTTTATTCTTTTGATAAATAATGAAGGAGTAAAGTGGTTTCATTCAACGATTTGGAGGTTATTTGGTTTTTTGACCGACTTCCAAAAAGGAGGAGGTAATACGTTCGGCTGTATGTATCTTTTTTTTTTTTGTATGTTCCTCGATTACTCAGCCGTTTGTGGTCCGATTTTCAAAATTATTTTTGTGTTGTATAGAGTTTAACTTGAATTTGGTACCATGTTCACAAAAGTGGTGATCTGATGATGGGATCTTTGAGGAATCGAGGGGACTTCTTGAAATTTGTATGGAAACATATAGTGATTTCGATTTTTTCTAAAGCATTTGAGGTAAATGCTATCAAAAAGTAAGACTTCGCACCACCACCCTGGATACGAAGGTACCGAACAGAACTTTTGGATGCTTATAGGTACAGGTTGGGGGATTTCGGCGTTGTTTAAACAACTGAAAGCATAAGCCAACACATCAATTTGATTAATCATCATCATCACAACTATAATAATACCATGGCACTTGATCACACTAAATCACACTATGACCCAATTATTGGTACTTTTCGTGATATTTTACATCGAAGCAGATGTTTTTGACGATGATTTTACTGTTCGTGGGCCGATTTTCGAAATTTTCGTGTTGTTGTATAGGATATAATCTTAATTTTGTATAACAATTACGAAAGTGGTGAGCTGATGATGGGATCTATGAGCAATCAAGGGAAATCCTTGAAATTTATCAAAACGCGCATAGTGGTAAAATGTTGTTTCTAGTAAGTTAAACACATATTACGAATAAGAGAAATTTCATACAAAGGTGTCTCTTGGTCCAAAGGCACTGAACAGAACTCCTGAACCTTTAAAGATAAAAGTTTGGAAATTGCAGCATCGCTTAGATAACTGCAAGCATTTGCCACAATTTTGCTTACTGTAACATAATGTACTGAGTAGTTAACATTCGTATTGGTTATTTACGCATAAAGACTTATTTTGTAGACAACACTAAAAAGAGTGAAATTATTATTTTTAACAAAAAAATTAAAACCTACTTCCAATGTAAAAACAATCGTAATATGAACTAAAAAGTATTAAATAACTCTTACTCTTTAATAGTGCCTTTTTCAAAATTTGTCTAAATCTCAACTATTTCTGTACATATTACAGTCTTCATTACTTTGAAGTCGGTACCAGTCCCAAAAGTTTCAGATATTCTGACATTTCTGAACTCACGATTAAATTAGCTGGTACCGACTTCAAAATAATGAAGATATGTACAGAAATAGTTGAGATTTAGACAAATTTTGAAAAAGACTCTATTAAAGAGTAAGAGTTATTTAATACTTTTTAGTTCACATTACGATTGTTTTTACATTGGAAGTCGGTTTTAATTTTTTTGTTAAAAATAATTATTTCTTTATTATGTGATACCGATAGAAAAAATATGGCAAAACCACGTTACGTATCATATCATGTAGATTACTAAATATTTTTTTCAGATATAATTTCTCTGTTAATGCCGATGAAAAGTGGTTTCATCTGCACGCTTTTTTCGCGAGAGGAGCCTTAAGCGGTAGTAACAGGCAGATATATAATCATTTTCAGGTTTTGTCTATCTGACTATAACCTATTTTAATTGAATCAATTTAGAGGAAATTTAGATAGGTTTGGGATGCTTTTTTGTAACGAAAATAAATCTAACACCTCCCCAGTCCCCAATCCGAACGGCACAGTTCAGTTCGGCAGACTTCAGCACGGTGTTTGTGTGCGTGCGATTAGACGTATGCGAATTATAATTGCAGAGATGATAAAAAATGCTATGCAATAGCTTTACCGCGGCAGTCCCCGAGTGTCACATGTATTTTTCATTTCTTACGTTGTAGTTTTAAATTACTATTACTTGCTAATAATATCCCACCTTTCCCACTTTTAGCGCAGTTCCGCCTAATATCGATCGTAGTAATGTTGTAACTTCTACCGGAGCCACACCCGTCGTCCGATGGGACTAATCTAATTTACCTACAATGAAGTGCCCTGTAAGTAGGGAGGGGGACACGAATATCGATAAAATTGTTTTCTCCATATTTAAATAGATGAACGTGCGAGAATTTTAATTTTTTCCGGGATAAAAAGTGCCCGATATCCTTTAACGGGACTCAAAGTATCTCTATACTAAATTTCAATGAAAATATGTTCAGTGGTGTGTAAGGGTTGATTCAAACCGCAACAAACGCAGACGCGTAGATGCATTTCTAAATTTATATGGATTTGACAGATTCGCAAGACGTCTCACGTAATTGAAAGGAAAGCTAACAGGCACACTTTCGTAGTACTTAAAATATTCAAAATATGAATTGGAATATTATATTAATTAATTTCTTTATTTGCAAAGACATATTATTGTTTACAATGATTACATAATATTGTATCGATACTTCGCAAAATGTTGATATAGAAGAGAGTCTACACTCTTTTATAAGCATTTTGGGAGGTATCATAAAATAAAATAAAATATTTTTTTATTCAACATCGGTATCATGATACTCTTTTTGAAAATCGAACGAAGAAACTACGTTGCCTACTACCACCGTATCGACATTAGCACATCCCTACTCTAATAAAATGTGTGCAACCCTTTCATGTTGCCCCTAAAAGGCAGTACTAACTTGGTACGGCTTTCTTAGACAGTTGGGAATATCTGCATCAGAATTAAGATGTTTAGGAAAAGTTTATTAAGGTCTTGTATACAGGGTGTAACAAAACTAAGGGATTAATACTTTGGGGTGTGTATGTGTCCCTTATATTGTTGTAGTGACTATAATAGTGTTAATTATGATAATAGTAGTGCTGAAAGAGTTTAATTTTACTAGATTACGCCCGCAACTCCGTTGCGCCAAAATTCGTTTATCGCGCGGGAACCGTACATTTTTTAGAGATAAAAAGTATCCTATGTGCTTTTTCGGGAATCAAAGTATCTCCATGCCAAATTTCAGTAAAATCGGTTCAGCGGTTTGGGCATGAAGAGGTAACAGACAGACAGACACGTTTATAATATGAAGTATGGATATAATATAAGTATTGATCGAGTGGGCAAATTCAGAACATTAGAGCTTTTCTCATAAGTCATAGGATAAAAGACAAAAGTGAATTTTGTCTAGTAATCCACAGTCAATATAGTTCTCTAAGTTGCCAAAGTATGTACGCAATGTACTATCAGAGAAGTTGATCCCTATGCAGATCGGGAACCTACGTAGTTTGGTTGCCTTACGTCAAACCCAGCCGACAGATCAAAATTAACATTAAATTGACATATTCGACCAAATAACGTTGAACTATCAACTGCATAGGAATCAATTTCCTCGATGGTACAATAGGTTGGTCGTTGGTCTTAGGCTTTTTACTCAAAAAAGCCTACGACCAACACAAATGGGACCACAACTGAAAACTAAGGCACTTTCAAATAGATACTAACATGATGATGGTAGTGATGATAATGATGATGATGATGACAATAGAGCCTATGACTTACCGTATTTGCAAAACCAACATCGTGAAAATACTCACAGGCCGAAGAAATGCAGCGATACCGTGCTAACGAACCCCGCGCCAAAATAGACGATGCTGACAAGCTGACGTAGATATAAAAAGAGTCGATGTTGCCAGAAACTTAGACATGCGATTTATTGAGTTATTCTTACCTTTTTCTTCCATCGGGAAAAAACTATGAGTGAAGAACCATGGCATGAGTGATTAATGAGTAGGTAAAGTATTTTCATATTGTCATGTTTAATCAGAATCAGTGTGGCTTAAGAGTGGACAGTCAGACACCCTGACGCATTTTGTAATTTCGATTACAATAATAAAATAAAATAAAATAAAAAAAAATAAAATAAAAAAGCCTTTTATTTCATTAGATTTACACAAATATGTTACAATATGTTAATTTTACAACTTATTTATTTACAGCTAGTTTATTATTTTTGTAATTACTGTTTTAATCCTATTTTAGTTACTAATGATTTATTAATCTACATGAACCCCTGAATGGGTAAAGGCCTCCTCCAAGTGCCCCCATTTTTCTCTGTCTTGTGCCAGTTCTAGCCAATTTTGTCCTGCTGTGGCTTTTATTTCATCATCCCAACGTGTTATAAGTCTTCCTCTAGCCCGTTTACCTTGTGGACCCTTCCAATAAGTTAATATTTTTGTCCATCTTTTATCTGTAATCCTCGCCACGTGCCCGGCCCACCTCCACTTAAGTTTCATAGCAAGACTGAGACTATCTTTTGCTTTTGTTATTTTTCTAATAGCAGTATGTCTAATCTTGTCGATTTTTTTAACTTTCAGCATGCTGCGTTCGAGTCCTCTCTGGCAGGTGTTTATCTTCCTCTTTACGTCTGCGGTGAATTTCCACGTCTGGCATGCGTATGTCAGACAAGGTAAGAGACACGTATTCATAATTTTTGTTTTACAGGCTACTGGGATGTTACTTTTAAATATGTCTTTTTGGCTCCAGTATTTGTTCCAAGTTAATTGGACTCGTCTTTCTACTTCTAAGTTCCTGTTTTGTCTTTCAAAACTTACAAGTTTTCCCAGGTAGACATATTTCTCTACATATTCCAGCGGTTTTCCATTTATTGTTAGAGGTCTTTTCCAACTATTTGTCATTGCCATAGTTTTCTTCGTATTAATTTCTAGCCCTACCTTTGTGCTTGCTTGATGTAAGGTTTGTATCATATACTGTAATTCAGAGCTTGTTTCTGCCAGGAGAACGAGGTCGTCTGCGAATCTAAGGTGGCTCAAATAGGTTCCCTTTATGTAGAGCCCTAGTTTACTCCAGTCTAGTTTTCTAATAACAGATTCTAGGACGGCTATAAAAATTTTTGGAGACAACGGGTCTCCCTGACGCACTCCCCTATTTATTGCAAAGCTTGGGCCTAGAGTTTCCAACTTCACTCTACCTGTATTGTGTTCATACACTTTTTTAATGATGTTAATATATATGTCTTCTACTCCTTGTTCCTTTAGACTTTCCCATATACTAGTGTGCAATATAGTATCGAAGGCTTTTTGATAGTCTATGAATGCCATATATACATCGATTACAATAATAGGATATAAAGTGACCAAGAGTACAAAGGCATAAGAATAGGGATAAGAACATTTATTTTTCTTATTCTTTAATGGATAAGGTATTGGAGCAAAAGTACGAAGCTAGTGGAAGGGACGAAACTAGTGCACGGAGGGACGAAACTAGTGGACAAAGGGATGAAACTAGTGGACGACGGGACGAAACTAGTGGACGAAGAAATGAAACTAGTGGACAAAATGATGAAACTAGTGGACGAAACTTGCCAAGTCTACTCATTCCTAGCTCTACGTGAGGACGATTTAATTTATTTCTAGTGGAGGCAGATTGAAATACACACTATTTTGAGAGCACTTGATATGCAATGAGAAAATGAGCGTTCGGTTCATCTGATGGGAAGTAACCAATTATTTTTGTATTGATTGGCTAGATTTTTGACAAGAATTTTTTTGTTGACTAGATTAGTTCTCTTTTTAACCAACGAAGCCAAAGGAAGGGGAATTATTTTGGCAATCTATGTTTGTAATGTATGTGCGCTAAGAGGGTTGCGCCTGAAGTAGTCCGATTTTAACAAATGAGGCACGTCAATCCATGCTAATATTATAAATGTGAAAGTGTGTCTGTCTGTCTGCCTGTCTGTCTGTCTATCTGTCTGTCCGTCTATCGGTCCGTCGGTTTGAGTATCTGTTACCTATTCACGTCTAAACCGCTTTTTCCATTTTTTTTTTTATTTGCTTTGGAGATTCTTTGAGTCCCGGGAAGAGACATAGAATACTTTTAATGCCGAAAATATGTACAGTTCCCGTGCAATAAACTAATTTTGGCACAATGGAGTTACGGACAGTTATTTCCTAAATACGAAAAATTACTTTTCTCACCTCCGGGCGGAAAACGTCAACTTTCTTCCCGCTGCGCTTACCGATGTTGCCGTTTTCCGCCTCCGTCGATGAGAAAAATAGTATACGTGTATTACATTACGGCTAGCCGTTTTGTAATGCACGCCGCATTTACGACGTTTAGCCGGATTGTAATTGCGATACGTTCTTCAATAAGGCGGCCTACGTTTAGCCGCATCCAAAGGTGTCGCCAAGAGGGGCCGGGAGGGCAGCTGCCCCCTCTATAAGTTGAAAAGTTGGCTTGAATGTGATCTGAAAACTTTTTACGACAAAAGAATTGCATAGCTATGCAATATTTTGCTTGGCGCCTTTTACATTTAATGTTTTGATGGGATTTCATTGCTTTTTTTTAAGGTTTTTTTCTTTTCAGGTCACGTTAAAACTATTCTACCATAATATTAACAAAGTCTTAAGACTTCGCTGTCTGTCTGTCACCAGGCTGGATCTCGAGAACCGCAATAGCTAGATAGTTGATTTTTTCGCAAATTATGTATTTTTGTTGTCGCTATAAAATAGAATAGTCCTATTAAAATAAAATAATTTAGGAATGGCGGGTCTCTTAGAAAAAACACGATTTTTTTGCTTTTTTTGCTCTATCTTCATAATGGTAACAGTAAGGTTTTTGGAAATTTCAGAAAATACTCAATTGTATTTCAACTTTAATAGTAAATAATAAAAATTAAATAAACCTTTTATTTAAGGAGGGCTTCCATACAAATTTACGGTACAGAACCTATCTACGCCAGTCCGCCCGAACTTGGCCGATTTCATAATTTTTCCTTTCATTGTGAATAAAGACCTATCCGCGTACCAAATTTCAAGGTTCTAAGTCTGCTAAAAGTACCTTAGAATTTTGATGATCTGTCAGTCAGTGACAAAACGTAGTAACTTTGACCATCCGTAACTAGTAAACTATTAATCAGAATATAATGTAATTTGGAGGTTAAGCTAGTTTTAATACTTGCTCCTAGTCCTAGAAATTCTAAATCTCTAGCCTTGTTAACATCGAAGATAAGGAGGGTGAGAAATAGCCGCGAACCGCTTCGAGAAAAGTATGGTACGGCCGTGCCTTTGCTAAAAAGCTTGGCTGGGGCACTGGCGTGCCCCCAGATAGAGATTGCTCTTGTGTACTGCGCACACACTTGGGCACTATAAAATTACTCTTGGCCTGGTTTCAATGAAACTGGCCACCGTCACCAAAACCAGAGTGGGAGTTATTATTATTATTATCGCACCTGTAATGCAACTATTAAAGAAGATCTGAGGGGGCATCACCATATCTCTGAATCATACAGTTGAAACCAACTGAGGGTCCTTCATCAGATACTTCAGACCTTTGATTTTTGACGTCAAATGAAGCGGCCGACCAAGTTGAATATGTTTTGTAAAGGTGGCATGTCGATCTCTAGTTTGGTTAGGCTCTTGTACAGGCACAGGTACTACAGGTACTCCAGCTCTTCGATTATCCTAGTTTTTACGGTTCTGTACCCAAAGGGTTAGTCTGTCTGTCTGTCTCCTGGCTAGACGAGCCGCGCCAGCTCGAGCGACGCATTTGTTTCACTCCCACTAGTGCCCGTGTCACGTGTGGGAACTAGAGCGAGCGAGAGAAATGAGTGGCTCGATTTTTATTCGGCGGTATCCGCGTTTCTGACATTTCATATAGATTTAGTTTAGTGAAATGACAGATCACTAGATATTTTTAGTAAGAAGACATAACAAACAAGAATATTCGGCATCTACCGGGAGTTCGTGATATCCCTAGGGATATCGTAAAATCCCTGATATCCTCTTTTCCCTGCGACATACACATTAATGGAAAGTTGACGGATTTAAGGTGGATAATGATAGTCTACCAAAATCATTACTTTTGGCTATGCCGTAGTCGGTTAAAAAGTATCATGGCGCTTACGATATTTAATTTTTCCCCTCCCCATTTATTGAACTTCTATATTTAAAAAAAACGGCCAAGTACGAGTCGAACTCGCGCACTAAGGGTTCCGTACCATTATAGAGCAAAATTAGGCCAAAAATTGTGTTTTTTGTATGGGAGCCCCCCTTAATTTTATATTTTATTTTAATATTATTATTAAATATTAAAGTAAACATAAAACTAAGGACCTTGAGAAAAATTCAAGTACCTATCTGTTGCCATTATTGATATAGAGCCAAAAAACCAAAAAAATCACGTTTGTTGTATGGAAGCCCCTCTTAAATATTTAATTTATTTTATTTTTAGTATTTGTTGTTATAGCGGCACCAGATATACACAATCTATGAAAATTTCAGCTCTCTAGCTATTACCGTTCTTAAGTTACAGCCTGGAGACAGACAGACAGACGGACAGACATCGAAGTCTCAGTAATAGGGTCCCGTTTTTACCCTTTGGATACGGAACCCTAAAAAACCGACTTCCAAGGTAAAAACAATAATAACATTAATATGAACTAAAAAGAATTAAAAAAAAATCCTATCTAATAGTGCCTTTTTCCGAATTCGGCTAAACCTCAACTATTTCTTTACTCAATCTTCATTATTTTGAAGTCGGTACCAGATAGCTGAATCTTCAGTTCTCTGACAGAATATTTGAAACTTTTGGAACTGGCACCGACTTCAAAATTATGAAGATTGAGTATTGAGGTTTAGCCGAATTCGGAAAAAGGCACTATTATAGATAGGAAAACTTATCACTTTTCAGTTGATTGTCAATTTTGGGTGGATCTTACAATTTGTTGTTTTACTGACGCACTCAGAGACGAATAATAATAATTACTTGGCTGTAAATTATAATTCAATGAAGACTGACATATGCCCCATATAATTTCAGGTATACTTTGGTATAATTTTCCTATATTAATCACTAGCTGTCTCGGTGAACTTCGCGTCACTTTAAAACCTTCCCTGGACTTTTACGAATATTTTAAGACTAAAATCAGCCGAATCCGTTCAGCCGTTTTCGAGTTTTAGCGCGACTAACACATTTGAAAATCAATTGTTATATATAGGGACTAGCTGTCCCGGTGAACTTCGTGTCACTTCAAAACCTTCTAGAATATTTTAAGACTAAAATCAGCCTAATCCGTTTAGCCGTTTTGAAGTTTTAGCGCGACTAACACATTTGAAAATCCATTTTTATACATATACTAGCTGTCCCGGTGAACTTCGTGTCACTTTAAAACCTTCTAGAATATTTTAAGACTAAAATCAGCCCAATCCGTTCAGCCGTTTTCGAGTTTTAGCGCGACTAACACTTTTGAAAATCCATTTTTATATATAAGATAAGTAAATACTACATCTATACTAATATTATTAATGCGAAAGTGTGTCTGTACGTCTGTCTGTTACTCCTTCACGTCCAAACCAAAAATCGGTTAAAATTAATTGTTTATCGCGGAAACCGTAGGTATATTTTTTTCAGAATAAAAAGTATCCTATGTCCTTTCTATCAAAGTATTTCCATACCAAACGGCAAAATCAGTGCAGTGGTTTGGGCGTGAAGAGGTAACAAGCAGACAGACGGAAAGAGAGAAAGACAGAAAAACAGACAGACAGAAAGATAGCAAGACATACAGACAGACTGACACACTTTCGCATTTATTATATTAGTATGGACACTACAGGACCACCGCTACAGTCACCCACGCCAGCAATTTTCTCCAATCTCCACAACATGGTGCACCTGATATTGTGCTGATGGTACTATTGTGTGCTTATCTGACGTAACTTAAGCTCGGAGTGTCTCCAATGTGTGCTTACATGTGCTAGTGACTTGCTTGAAAAATTCATTACTACATTAATTTTATTATGTAATTTTTAGGGTTGTGTGCAGCAAATGGGGAGCTCAGGGTGGCGGTACGGGGATGCCGTCACTCATTGCACCGAGTCCCCGAGAGGGTCGCGATGCGCAGTGTACTCCTCGCGCATTGCGACGACAGAGAGAGTCGCCTATGCAAGCCCCGGGAGGGCCTCTGTTCGGTGACAGCTAGCTATTGATACGCGGGCGAACGATTGTCGAGCCACGGAGTAGAGCTCACGCGTTCTCGCGACTCGACAACGGGAAGACGAAGAGTACCGACGGGTTTTAGTGGGTAGGGCTGCGGCCACTTACCATCCTTACGGCCGCAGCGAGCCTCACATACTCGTGGGGGAGTCCCCAATCCCCCCGAGATGCGTCAATGCATTTCCCGTCGCAAAAAAAAAAAAAAAAGGGTTGTGTGCAGCGCTTATATTGTGTGCTAGTAACTTGCATGAAAAATGTATTAATTAGTACATTAATATTATTAATATCACTTTTAGGGTTTCGTGCCCAGCCGTGCAGTAGCCAAATAGTAAGCGGAACCCTTATAGATTCGCTATATTTGTTTGTCTGTCTGGTTGGAATGTGAACCTGGTAAATCTATTAAATGTTGAAATTAGCATCGATGATTTACTTGATGACTCTTTCAGTGCTGCTAATAATTGCACAGCGAACTCTATGTACATATATTATAGGGGCCCCCTACACACCTAAATTAGTATATTCTATACAAAGCCGCGATTGACAATGAAGTGTCAGATGTTGTCAATCGCGGTTTATTATAATATAGAAAAAAATTAAAACCGACTTCCAAGGTAGAAACAAAAGTAATACTTATTCTTAATCTAAAAAGAATCAAATAATTCTTATTCCTTATTATAGTGGCGTCTTCAAACTTCGCCTAAGCCTCAACTATTTCTGTACTCAATCTTCGTACTTTTGAAGTCGGTACCAGCCCGGAAAAGTTCTGAGATCCTTGACATAGCAATTACGCTAAGGTAAGCTGGTACCGACTTCAAAAGCATGAAGATTGAGTACAGAACCAGTTGAGGTTTAGGCGAAGTTTGAAGACGCCACTATAATAAGGAATAAGAATTATTTGATTCTTTTTAGATTAAGAATAAGTATTACTTTTGTTTTTACCTTGGAAGTCGGTTTTAATTTTTTGTTAAAAAATAATAATTTTACCCTTTTTAGTTCCATAATTTGAGAAAACAAGGCTATAATATTATTATAGCTTGTTGTCGAGTTGTACATATTACTAGCGGCCGCCTGCGGCTCTGCCCGCGTGGATGTCGGTTACGGCTGTAAAAAGCCTACCCAGGAAAGACTCGGCCAGCAAAATGATTTCCAGGTCAATTCACAGACTCCGACACTGACATCGACGACGCGGACGCAGTCATTATCCGAAGGGTGTACACTTGTACTGCAGTGGTGACGCCCACTATCGTAATATTTTAATTTCGCCATAATTTCAAAACCAAACGTCCAATTTTAATCATTCAAAGACCAAATTTTATCTACATAAACTGTACTTAGTGATGAAATAATTTATTTTGATATGGATTAATGGCATGAGTAAAATAAATGCGTTTAAATGTTGTCCAAAAAAAATTCAAGATTTTTAAATTGTTGTTGTGCCTCACTCGACATAGATAAGTATAGTGTGTCGCGGACTTTCTTGTAGATATTTATAAGATCTACAATACTTAGAACATTTCATGGTTTTATCTTTTATAGTTTCGGCAGCGTACGCAAAATAAGTAACTTTTCTGGTTGATTTTTTCACCTGGCGTCCGAAAAACCCAAATATCTTACGAAACCCTATTTTTTCCAAAATAAAATGTAGCCTATGTTCAGCACAAATAATTTGCTTGGAGTAGTTTAAATAAAGCCAAAATCCTCAAACTTGTACCTATAAGGATTCAAAAGTTCTGTTGGGTACCTTTAGAACCAGGGTATATCCTGGTGCAAAATCTTACTTTTTGGTAGTATATGCCTGAAATACTTTAGAAAAAATCTAAATCAGCATATGTTCCCATATAAATTTCAAGGAGTCTCCTCGATTCCTCATGGATCCCATAATCAGATCACCACTTTTGTGAACATGGTACCAACCTCGGATTTAACCATGTACAACAACAAAAGAATCATGAAAATCGGTCCATAAACGGCGAAGTTATGGTTGAACATACAAAAAAAAACCGGCCAAGTGCGAGTCGGACTCGCGCACCGAGGGTTCCGTACAAACCTGCAAGGTTTACAAAGTTCGTTCATATATATTTTGTAATATAACTAAAAATTTAAGGTTTTCGGAATTTTTCCTTTATGTGTGCTATAAAACGTTGCTTCATGCCAAATTTCAAGATTCTAGGTCGACTGGAAGTACCCTTTAGGTTTTGATTCCCTTGCGAGTACTTGCGAGTTTCAAACTATGCAGCTTAAATTGCTGTTTCTTTTGATTGCGTTGACATAGAAGTTTGATTTTGTTACAGCTTAAAGGTATTATAGACCTGAGTATTTGGTATGAATTTCAATTTAATACCTCTACGCGTTTATGAGGAAATGGGTAGTAAGTTTAAAATTATTAAAAAAAATAATATATTATGTGATGTAACTAAAAATTTATGGTTTTCGTAATTTTTCCTTTATCTATGCTATAAGACGTTGCTTCGTACCAAATTTCAAGATTCTGAGTTCACGGGAAGCACCCTGTAGGTTTTGATTCCCTTGCAAGTGTCGAAAATTTGCGGCATAAACGGCTGTATCTTTTGATTGCGTTGGCTTAGAAGTTTGATTTTTTCACAGCTTCAAGGGACAGTAGACCTGAGTAATTGATATAAATTTCAGCTTCATACCTCCACGCGTTCCTGAGAAAAAGGGTCTTGACAGACGGACGGACGGACAGACGGACAACAAAGTGATCCTATAAGGGTTCCGTTTTTTCCTTTTAAGGTACGGAACCCTAAAAATATATATATATAAACAGACGAACGTATAACCTCCTCCTTTTTGGAAGTCGGTTAAAAATGACATTTTTTTTGACATGGAGTCAATGACCGCTACTGTCATGTTTCGCCGAGTACAGTATAGTATTGTTACACCCAGTAGATAGGGTCAAATTCAAGCAGAAATTCCCTCTGGTATATACCAAACACATTCGTATAATATTCAGGTGGAACTCGGTTTTCAATCGGTGTGTTCAAGTCGAACCTTGTACAGTGTAAAACTGTACACTATGACTGTTTACAAGTGCCAGTAACTGGAATGACAAGTTGTTGGTACATTAAAATATGAAATGTGTAAAATATTCCTGTTTCTATGTAACCATCAACCAGCATGAAAGGTTTGTTTAACAGCAAAACATTATGATTAGTCTAATTTTACGTAAACGGTTTTTTTAAGGAAAATAATTTGTGCTTGTGTATATTTTTGTATCATTTAAAGTTTAAACTAAAAATATATGTAAATTGCGTTATACCATAATCCGTCTTAATAGGCTCTACAAATACTAAGGACCGTGACCGTGACCGCGACAACAATAGAATAACAATAGATTTCCAGGAATCCGCGAACGAAGAATTAATTAGTACGTCTACTAGAAATTATATTCAACTTTGAAAAACTATTACTAGCTTATAATTCAAGCTTTTTTCCGTGCATGCTCTATAAGAAACTCATTTAAAGCGATAAAATGTGCAAGCTACTAGCAACGGTAAAGATTTTACAAAATAAACCTATAGATATTCTGAAAAATTTACATAGTAATCCTACACAACTAAAACGTTTTACATCTGAACAACTTATATGCAATGAGTATAATACAACATGTGCAAGCTACTGGCGCATGTAAACAAGCAATCCTACAGGAATACAGCAGAATTGCGAGCTTCATAACTCAAGCCGTTTTCAACCACTAAAATATGGATAGGGATGAAACATCTTACTAGCACAATCCTTACTAATATTAGTACGAAAGTTTGTCTGTCTGTTACTTCTTTAAACTGATAAGCCACTAAGCCTATTTTGAATCGTTGGGATCCAAAATCTTAATATATATATTTCTTGTGTGCGTGTGTATGTGACTGAACTCCTCCTAAACGACTGGACCAATTTTGATGAAATTTTTTGTGTGTGTTCAAGGGGATCTGGGAATGGTTTAGATTCACAATTTTGTCCGCTGGATAATGTTTTTTAATTAATTTTTAATTTATTAGTAGTTGTTGATTTTGGAATGTTTTACATTGGATCCGACATGTGACAAATTTTAAATAATGTTCGAATTCGAATTTTAATTTTAGTCTGTCCCGACAGCGCTGCGATCAAATTAAAAAAAAGCAAAAAAACGTTTGCTGGGACAGCTAGTAATATTATAAATTTACTAGCTGTCCCGGCAAACGTTTCTTTGCCATATTATAAAGTATATCGCCCGTATTATTTTATTGAAGTGACTAAATAAAGTATGTCACCATGGCAACGTCCATCGCTATCATGGTCGTCGTTTTTCTCGAGTTGTAATAATTTACTATTATTTATTCAACAAATACACTTATCAATATAATAAGTACCGAGTAGCCGATTCTCAGACCTACTGAATATGCATATAAAATTTGGTAAAAATCAGTAAACCCGTTTCGGAGGAGTTCGTGGACTAACATTGTGACACGAGAATTTTATATATAAGATAACCGATTTTTCAGAAATTTGGCATCCAGTAACTTTGAGTCCCGGGAAAGAACGTACTTTTTGCCACGGAAAAAGTTACGGTTCCTACGCGTGAAAGACAGACAGACAGACACCCTTTACATTAATAATGTTAGTATGAATGCAAAAGATTGTCAGTCTGTTACGACTCAACCGGTAGCGGGCATAATATGAAAATATTAAAACGCCTTTCATAATAAAATAGCAAACGCACTAATGATAGTATCCGTTATAGTGAAAGGCACTATGAGCGCAAGGCATTGGCATGGCGAACTAGCCATCAATATGTAAAGCCTGATTGAAAGCCTTCGGTCCGTTCGTCCGTGTAGCTTCAGAAACCTGTGCAAATGTTATTAAAAGATAGCTCAGTAGGCGGTTCTCAAACTTTAACGCCGGCGAAACCTTTTATCAAGTGACTTTTTTGACCTCAAAAAATAATGATTTTAGCTTGAATAAATTATTGTCTCCATGCTGTTTTCTGATGATATTTCTAAAAACGATTTAAATTTATTTACGGAGCCCCAGGGCTCCGCGGAATAGGTACACTTTGAGAATGGCTGACTTAGACACAACGTTTTTATTAGTTGTAAATAGAATTTTGGCTTGCGAGATAGCTTGTGAGAGCGAAAGCATATTGGCTAAGGACTCTGTTCCATCGGATCAAATAATATTTTGTCAACAGAAATCAATTTCCTGCTTTGGAAATATGTCCAATAATAATTTACCTTCGTTTTTCCTTAAATTGATAACTTTCTCCAATTTTCCTCAATTATACCCTTTTTATAAAGTACTCCATTATTTTTAGCTTCAGGTACCGTAAGGTACTATTATGTATTCTGTGCTTCAGAGTAAGTTTTTCTATACAATTTTGGATTATAACCATACTTCCATACTAATATTATGAATTCGAAAGTATAATTGCTACGATTTTAATGGGTACAGATGCACTTTGAGCCCTGGAAAATGACATAGAAAATGTTTATCCCGGAAAAATGAAAACTTAAGAAAATGGACTCAGTATACGTAAATTTTCAGTGGTTATACTGTGTTGAACTTTTTTCTGTGCGAATATACGACTCCTAACATAATATTACAGATAATGATGAATTGAGACATAGAGTTATTTTCGTATGTTAGAAAACAACTCCCTTATTTTTAATGGTCTCTTTTTGGATAATATTCGGTTCGTCGCTTTACCAAAATAGGGTGAAATATGTTATTCTATTTTATATTTATTACTACATGCTGCTGTTTAAATGATCCAGCGTTTGAATCGAGTCATATTGCAACAGTTTAGAAGTAATAACTAATAACAATAAAAAAAATTCAAATAAATTAGGTATTAAAGCTTTAAAAAAATAAAGAAAATGGAACATTTATTGTAAAAAACATAGTGTCTTAGATATAAAAAAAATATTATTTTATCATTATATCATATATTATTATATCATAATATGATGATTATGACTGAATACCGGAAAGAAAAAATTGTGTATTTAAGAAATAAAAAAACCGCATGACCAAAAATATTTTACATAATATAATCAAAAGATTAAATAGACCAAAACAGGCTATAGAGATGATATTATAATATGTGAAGCTTTTTAAACTTTGTAACATTTGCAAATAGGTTGTTTCTGCATTGTAATCATTATTTTTAAATTTCCTCCATTGACAGGCATAATGGTTACATGGCCGAAAACCGGTAACAAATTTTTAAGGTGAGTGAGCCCTAATTAAGGAAGGTGTTCTACAAGGTTTCATGAATGGTCAGACTTTTTTCTTCCTATTTCAAAGTGACCTACTTCCCAGTCGATAAACAAAACAATCGAAGTTAAAATTATGAGGAAGAGATAATACATATCTATTTAAAAATCTATAACATCCGATAGTTTTATACAGTACCCATTACTACATCAAAAAGAAAGGTGCAGACTGCAGATCATGCCTGCTGGAGCGTCTGCCTACGTGTAAAAACCGCTTAAAACCAATCTACAGTACTCCCAAATTAATAATGCGCATGAGTGGCCGTGAATAATGACCGTGTTACAAAAGCTACAGGAATATCACGACGAACTTTGACTAATACATGTATCTTAAACGCAGTGCAATTAGAAAATGCAATATCGTCTACCGTCGCTCGGGAAATACAAGCGTTGCCGAGAATTTTCGAAAATTTCTATGTGCATTATCACTTTAGGAGCACTGTAATGACATATTTCTAGCTCAAATGCATCAGGCCATTTAGGCTCAAAAACATGCAAGAGAAACATATATATACACTCGAAAGCATAACCCTCTTTTTGACGCAATTAGGGTAATCAGGTGTTCTACAAGGTTCTATTATTTACCTAGCCTCTTTAAACTACATAATATTATTACTGCAGTAACTTCGTGTGCATTTGCACGATTGCTAAGTGCAGTTTTCGCCATATTATATGCAGTATCAAGCAGCAGCTTTGTCAATAGTCCACAGAATGTGAGTAAGGAAATCAGAACTAAAACTAATTCTGTTCAGTTTATTAATGATGTAATTAAAAAATAATGTAAATAAACGATTGTATTACAAAAACATAATTTTGTTTTATATGGCATCATAACTAGTTTTATTGAGATCACGTTACTTGTCATCATTATCATCACTCAGGTTTATTTGTCTTCTCAGTATTATTTTAAATCATTGTTTAAAATAAGACTCTTTGTCTTCGTAATGAAATTAATTCAAGTTGGTTTTGAATGGAGTAACAGGCTTGTTTTTAAACGTAAACGTAATATATTAAATGGGTCAAAATAACATGGTGTGCATCTTTATTTCACAGGAAATTTCACACACCTGCAAGGATGTTTTTGCATTTTTTCCTGTTTCACTTCTGTTGACTGTTAGTACTTGGACTCGGAGTACAACCTTGTACTCCCGGCATGCTCCTGGCGTGCTAATTTGTTGTTTTTACTCTCTGTGTCCGTGTTAATTGTATACAGTCCTAAACATAATATCTTAGAATTCTTTGAATATTGTCGAGATAAACACCACAAGAATTCTAGAATGTATTATTTCATCCATATTTATAATTTTCAATAAATTGTTATGCTTGAATAAAATATTAATCATTACCTTATTAGGTCATAGTCATAATACATATTCTATGTTCTTATTTATTTTCTAATTGCAATAATACAGACCTACTATGTATTCTTGGTCCTAGGACCCCCTCCCCTACCAAGAATACGATATGAGCCCTCTAGTTAAGGCCGTCCCCCGAGCAAACGACCTGGCCATACATTTGCCGCGTTGCCGAGATTGCGCCAAAACCCTATTATTTTTACTTATCTTAGTTCAAAATTGACCTAAAAAAAATTTAAAACGGCGAATATGTAGGTAGTTTATGATATTGTCGATCTATTTGCGTGAGTTTCAAATAAAAGTTATTTGTAAATCCTAAGGAGATGCTGAATGTATGCTTGAATTTTAACAAATTGGTATTACTTTGGAAGCTGATATCATGAGTATAAGAAACAAAAATAAAAAATTTAAAACGACAAAAGGAATGTTGATATACTGAAGATTATTGCTGTATTTTTATTATAACTTTGTAGCTTTCAGATTATGAGTTTATAAGGTTTTAAATACGGCCAATTACGGAATCTCCGGACGGAACGCCCTTAAAGCAAATACTATTACAGGTATTTAAGTAATTATTTCGTGATAACTCATATGAATAGACTATATTGTATGACACTATATTTTTTCCTTTACTCTCGTCATCCAGAGGGACTTATAAACAACACTATCGACGAAAGTTGCTGCAGTACCGTCTTTTCGAGTAACATTCAATACATGAATTGTCTTTTCAGACAAATGGGTCATCAGCCTACTTTGTCGTAACCAAACTTGGAAGACTTTTCCTAGTTTGGTTGGGACAGTAGGCTATAGTTTGTTCGTTTTATGATAATATGCGTGACACATTATAATTGACAATAGTAGGGAAGTTACCTAAAAAAATTAATCGAATAATTTAATTTAAAATATCGAATCACCTCGTAAAGGAATTGCAATCGAAATTATCGATTTCGTACTATTGTTTCAGAGTGACGCCGGCGATTAAGATGGCCGCCCTTTTTATCGATTTGATTTCGATTCAACTGTGTCAATCTCTATTGACATAAGTTCCGTTTCATGCATCTGACATTTTTCAAATATTTTCGTAACAATAATTTTATACTCCTATTTCAGAGTTAATATTTATAATTTTATATCAATAACTTAGCATTTAGCAACTTTTCATTTTTATTCATTTACAATTACAGGAAACATTTATTTTTGTAGATGGAATATAATTTATTACATTCTGTATTTTTTTTTGTTTTCTTGTAAAAAAATTCCGTAGCACGGAATATGAGAACTGTCACCCATCCATATCATCTTAGAACGAACAAACTATAGAACAGTATAGTAGGATTTTGCTCATGAACGACGTTTTCAGCTATGAACCTAATACCAACCCCCATAAGGACACCGGCGACCACGACATCAATTATATAATAACAATAGATTTCCAAGAATCCGCGATCGAAGGATTAATAGCTTCGCAATCAGAGTGACTATAATGTTTATCCAACGTTATAAAGAGCTTTAAGATTAATATTTTTTTCATTTTAAATTCCCTACTAAAGTCTAAAACAGAAGGAACCTCCTTCTGTTTTATTAGGGAATTTATATAAGTTTGACGTGTCTGTCTGTATGTGTGTCTTACCCGTGACATCGTGGTATTCAAACTGCAGATGGATTGATTTTGCTCTACTTCTTTTTGAAAGATGATAATTTAGTATGATAGAAAGTTATTCTTAGCTATTTCATAGTATCGTCGCCTGCTAAGTGCTGGAAAATATTAGTAAGAAACTTTCAATTTTAATTTTAATATTTTTCATTCTGATTCCTGCTGCGCTAGCACGGGGATTGAAATTTATTTCCGATCTTCGTAGACAAAATATTACTAAGTATAGTTTTTTGATAAAAGATTCTACATCTAAAATAAATAAGGTCCTAGATTCATTGTCAATGTTATTTTATTTTTAAGTGCATTTTGTGAACTGTTTTTAGTACCCATTGTTTAGCGTGGGAAAATTGATAATTCCACCCTCAATGAATCTACATCGTCAAAGTGCTAGACAAATTTTGTAACATTTTATAAAATCCGAGGCTTCCGAGCTCGCAAAACAATAGGTCGTAAAAGTTGCTCGTAAAACTTACATTAAAAATGCATAAAAATATATTTCTGTTGTCGATGAATCTGCGACCTTTTTAAAACAGGAACTATTATCTAAGAAACTATAGATATTTCTTGTCTTTATCTATGTCTTCGAGATCGACAATCCCCGTGCTAGGGCAGCTGATACTAAATCCCTCCATCGTGGATTCGTAGAAATCTATTGTTATCGCGGTCGAATGTGACCGCTTGTTGAAGCATACTGTGCAGGTATCGTAATGTTTCTTATAATTTCATAATTTACTAATTATAATTTTAGAAGAGCTATCGCTACAGACTTTAGGAGATTCGATTTAATTTTTAGACTGATTTATTCTCAGGAAAAACACACCTCCAAAACTCGCCAATCTCAAAGCGAGTATTGTGATGTCAAGTTTTATTTTCTTTGTGGCTTTACGGCAAGGTTACAACTAGTTTTTTAACGTCAACAGAGAGATAAGGTTGTGTGGATGATGTACAAAAATGACGGCGCATTTTGTAAGTCCACTTATCACTTTTGTATCACTTAACACTAATCAGTTATATGTAATTTATTGTACTGTCGAGAACCGACGTTCTTGATGGAAATTTATGTTGAACACACACTTTTCTTGCACTTTTTCCACTAAGTATATGTAATTTGTTAAAAGTTATAATAATATAGTGAAAAAAGTGCAAGAATAGTGTGTTTTATTAGCATTATCACTTATTTGGAAAATTTAAAACTTCTCAAAGCCATTTTTTATTAACTTCTATATTTTGCAAGTTCACTTATCACTTTTCTATCACTTATCATATATTTTTTTCAGTTGTTGATATTGTTGTTGAATTAAAATCTAAAAAAAAACCTTTTTTGCCAATTTTTATATTTTAGCTCACTTATCACTTTTTTTCACTTAGTTATGACTTATTTTGAGTAAATAAAAATTTAACAACCATTTTTGTTAAATATTTTACTTTGTATGCTCAATGTTTCATTTTCTGTTATCACGTCTTATCACTTATCAATAATTCAATTTTGACCTGTTTAGGGGCTTTAAATTTTTTTTTTCAAAAGCTATTTTTGTAAACTTTTATATTTCTTAAGTTCATTTAGCACTTTTAATGAAAAACTTTTTATGATTTTATATTTTCATTAATTAAATTATTTTTGTCACATTAAAGTTTCACGTGTAACGTTGCCATCACTTTGAATCAGGAAATAAAACTTGTATTTTTAATTTGAAGAAGTAACTATTATAATTTATTTAATTATCGTTTTTAAATTTATTTCGTTTTAGTTATTTTTGCCACTATTTGATATTTTGCGCATCATTTTGCAGAGATTAAAAGCACAGTATAAATTTTATCAGTAAACCATAATGGTAAAAATCTTCAGGCACACACGATTTTTAACCGACTTCCAAAAAACGAGGAGGTTATATGTTCGGCTGTGGATATTTTTTTTTTTTATTTATTTTTGTATGTTCAACGATTACTCCGCCGTTTGCGAACCGATTTTCGAAATTTTTGTTTTGTTGTATTAGGTTTCACTCCAATTTGGTCCCATTTTCACAAAGGTGGTGACCTGATGATGGGATCCATGAGTAATCGAGGGAACTCCTCGAAATTTATATGGAAACATATAGTGATTTTGGTTTTATGTGAAGTGTACTAAGAATACGCTACCAAAAAGTCAAACATTGGGTCAAGGTATACCATGGTTTCGATGATGCTGAGAGAACTCCTGATTCCTTATAGATACACGTTTGGGAGTTTCGGCGTTGTTTTAAGACCAGAAAGCATAAACTACTATGCAATTCATATTCATCATCATAATCATCATCATCATCATCGTCATCATCATCATTACCACGTCGTGTTAAGGTCACCAATGTCTCATGGCACAGAATAGATAATAGTACAAGGCATAGGTATGGATATACTAATAATAATAATAGACAAATAGAATTAAAATAAAGTTATTTTAAAAAGAGCATTTAAACAAAACAAAGTCATTAAGTGTCTTTTTAATTAGTTATACTTATTAATCGATAAATGGTGCACTAAGTACCTATCGATTTGAATTCTTGATAACAAGAACAGCTGTCAATAATTATGATAATATTAAATATTATGCTACGCTACATCCTATGCAAGTTTGTACAATTTTTTATCTGATAGATCCTTCGATCGTGGAAAAACGAGACACAATAGCCTTTCTATTGTTATCGCAATCACCGGTGACCGCTTCGGGCTTGAAGTATTAAAATTGTTAAATTACTTAGCACATTATGTTCACTTCACTGATAATATTATATTATTTTGTGAGTGTGAGTTGTGACTCTTAACAAATTGTAATAAGATACGTAAAATATACGCGAAGATTTATCTACTAGTGTAACTAAAAAGAGTGAAATTATTATTATTTTTAACAAAAAATTAAAACCGACTTCCAAGGTAAAAATAATAATAACATTAATATGAACTAAAAAGTATTAAATAATTTTTACTATCTAATAGTGCCTTTTTCCGAATTCGGCTAAACCTCAACTATTTCTGTACTCAATCTTCATAATTTTGAAGTCGGTGCCAGTTCCAAAAATTTTAAATATTCTGTCAGAGGACTGAAGATTCAGCTATCTGGTACCGACTTCAAAATAATGAAGATTGAGTACAGAAATAGTTGAGGTTTAGCCGAATTCGGAAAAAGGCACTATTAGATAGTAAAAATTATTTAATACTTTTTAGTTCATATTAATGTTATTATTATTTTTACCTTGGAAGTCGGTTTTAATTTTTTGTTAAAAATAATAATAATAGCTTTTATTTTATATAAGGGAGCAGAACAGAGCAGTAACTTTCACAGGCACAATTCATCTTTTTGTATAATACTGTATATATCTTAGTTGTGTTATATACGTATTTTGCTTGTTTTTAATAAAATAATGGTTTTATTGCTTCTGATACTATATTGCAGCATAAGGATTTTTTTTAATTTAATATTGATTAAAAAATTATTTGAATTTAATTTTAATAACAAATTACAAATATGTACAATTAAGGATTTTATTAATCATAGTAATAGGGTCCCGTTTTACCCTTCGGGTATGGAACCCTAAAAATTGGGCGATACACAGTCACTCTATCTTCTTTATTCTTCTTCCAGCCCACAGGACATAGAAGGAGAAGCAATAGCTTGGCCTGCAGCGATATAGACATTCTACCAGACCTGATAGAAGATATCACAGGGGAGTGGCATGCTACGCCTAAGAACGAGAGATTAGATAGCAAAACGTGGATTGAAGAGGAGGTATGTACATATACTGAACATGCTCTCAGCTCTACTATATATCATTATACTGTATAATCAGTATAATGATATATAGTAGAGCTGAGAGCATGTTCAGTATCAGGCGTATCGTATCGAGTATGCGTACCTATCCAGTATCCTAATCCCACGTCAATGAAGCAGAAATTTGATACTGCACCAATATTGTAATAACCATTGTTATCATGGAAATAAATAAACTATCCTATACTATTCAACAATAATTGTTGCATTAAAAAAAATATCATGCCGGCCGTAGACGGACCGCATCTTGCAGTCGAAATCGACAGCAAAATGCGGTCGCCGCATTGCGATCTGCAGTTATCATACAAAATTCATATTATCCGCTTAAAGCGACTCCCACACAGACGCGGCCTGCGGTGGCGGTGACGGTCAGTTGGATGACTTGAGAGTTCTAGGAACAACATAGACACACGCGGCCACGCGGCCAAGCCATCCGACTGACCGCTACCGCCACCGCCACCGCAAGCCGCGTCTGTCTGGGAGACGCTTTACATGGACCTCTCGAGCAGTTCTTAAGCGACTTCGACGTGGCCGCTCTAGAGCATCTGTCTGTTCCACCTCAACTTTTTTTTATTATTAAATAAGGGGGCAAACGAGCAAACGGGTCACCTGATGGTAAGCAACTACCGTCGCCCATGGACACTCGGAACATCAGAAGAGCTGCAGGTGCGTTGCCGGCCTTTTGAGAGGGAATACGCTCTTTTCTTGAGGGTTTGCAGGTCGTATAGGTCCGGAAATACTGCGCGGTTAATAGCGATAAGGGTGTACTTATCATGATACGAATTGTAACATGATCGCGATCATTTTGCATCTACACTAGCGAACATGATACGCTTTGTTGCTAAGCGACGGAGATCTGATACGTGAAAATGATACAAATGGGGACAAAGCCTTAGACAGTACAAATAAGGCTAACGCTCATTCGCAGTGCAGAATTTCCAAAAAGTTATAAAGCCGAAGAGTTTGTATTTTGATCAAGCTAATCTCAGGAACTACTAGTTCGAATTGAAAAAATATGTTTGCGTTAAATAGTCAATTTATTGAGGAAGCCTTTAGTTTAGGGTTTAGGCTAAATAACATCAATTTGCAACCAATAGGAGCAAAGAATCAGTGGAAAATGTGAAGTCGGGAGAATTTGATGCGTAAAACAGTACACGTGTTAAATGTAATATAACGCATATTAATTTGGCCAACTGTAATATTTTGTTGAAACAGTCATAACAAATCTTAAATCTTATGCTGAGAATAGAGAGCAGAACGTTTCAGTATCGCGTATAAAACTCAGTGACAAGTTGTTGACAAGAATTTTAAGAACGTCTCGAGTTACGACTTACGCTACTATGTATATTTTGTATTGTGGTCATGAATGTCCGAAAACGTGACATCATGCTAATAACTAAAAACAAATATTTTTGTCGCTATGTCTTATATTATGTGCTAATATTTAACAACTATTCTGTTTGTTTGGATGATTCTCAACTTACTGAACCGAATTTGATTAAACACACAGATTTAGAGTAGAGGTTATAATCATAATAATATTATAAGTAATTTAATATTTCTTATGCTACACCCGGTGATGTACTCTCCCTCCGTATTACGAATTATCGGTCAGGTCACTTGTCGCACATGACCTGACCGACAATTCGTAAGACGTCACGTTTTTACTCATCCCAAAAAATGCATTAAGTACTTATACTTAAAATACGTTGGATTTGAGATTAATAATATTTACATTTAAAAAATGTAGAGGTGAAAAAAATAATACATATTTTCATCTGAGAAGTAACATAATACTTATTATGAGAAAAATATAGACGTACATAAAGATAACTTTTTGTTAGAATAAAGTAATACTAGTAGCAGAGCTAGTAGTCCATCTAAAGTACAATAGTTAATACTTAATATTATATTATTAATATTATATTATATATTAGTATACATCCATACACAAACATAATATGTGTATTTGTCAGTCTGTTACTGCTTAACCGTTTTAAAGGGGGTGACAGACACGCGAGTAAGTACGCGCACTTATGGCTCGACGATCTTAATCGCCTGTGTGTCTGTCTGTTAATTAGAGCCGCGAGCCGCGAGCCTGGGGCATGGGGCACGAGAATTGCTCACACTGGATTATCAATTACCATGCCCCCAGGCTCGCGGCTCGCGGCTCTTTGCTGACACACAGGCGATTAAGATCGTCGAGCCATAAGTCCGCATACAATTACTCGCGTATCTGTCACCCCCTTCTAGATAGAAAAATACTACGAGTCCCAGAAAAGGGCATAATTTATGGAAAAAAGTACGCTTACGTAAATAGTCAATTTTACATAGCATAATATATTATATATTATTGTAAATAAGTTTACTTATGCCACTGAACAGAGTATTAGATGCAATTACATATTATGAAGAAACAAAAAGTCCCGGAAAAGGACATCCAATAGGACCGAAGACCAAATTCCTACGCAAACCAATTTGCGAGAATGGTAAACAATATTTTTAATTAGTTTTATGAATACTTTTTAATATAAAACCTGCAAATCTTGTATTTTTTATGATCATTCAATATTTTAAAGGTCATTCATATCGATATTGTTTATTATATGTCATTTATGTAATTGCCATACAAAAATTACCCTTACAACCATATCCGATAATACAAATTCACTTATTTTTGTATGCATCAGCTCTTTACGTATTTTTCCATAAAATTTAATCGATGCAAAAGAAAAAAACTGCGTTAAAAACATAATAAAATTGGTACAATATTGACATACAGATTTCGGTATCGGTAACCGGTTTAATTGAGATTTGAGACCAAGTCGCTACGGTTATTTTTATAGTGCCCAAGTGTCTGCTCAAGTGATAAAACACAAGGAAACTGTTCATTTGACAGGTAACTCATAAACTGGGAAGGATGGACGACAACAAAATTAGACATATAGTACGTCTAGGTTGGTACCTTAAAGTTAATATACCTATCGGAATATTCCGCTAGGTATATATAATATTATTATATATACCTAGCTATATATTATTATAATTATATCCGCTAGGTATATAATATTATATTCTGTGGTCTAGGTAAGTCATGCTCTAACGGCCGCACGTATAAAATATTAAATGACACCCGCAACTCCGTTGCGTCAAAATTCGTTTATCGCGGCGGAACTAGTACATTTTTCCGGGATTAAAAGTATTCCATGTCCTTTCTCGGGTCTCAAAGTATCTCCATACCAAATGTCATCAAAATCGGTTCAGCGGTTTAGGCGTGAAGAGGTAACAGACAGACAGACTTTCGCATCCATACTAATATTATAAATGCGAAAGTGTGTCTGTCTGTCTGTCTGTCTGTTCTACTATCAACTAGTTTATAATATTAGTCAGTAAAGTAAGTAAAGTTATGGCTGTACCATCGAATAAATTGATTCCTAGGCAGATAGCGGACCTTCGGTCCTTCGGTGTTCGGACCTTCGACTTCGGACATGGTCATTGGTCGGGTTATGTGAATTCAATGCTTGACATAGCGCGACCAAGTTACGTAGGTCCGTTCGCCATCAGTCTATGAACCAAATTCTTTGATAGAACATTTTTCCAAGGTATTTGTTCATCTATGGTCAAAACTATCAGTTTCATTAAAACTGGTTCATCATTTTTGCAGCCAGAAAACACACCATGCGAAGAAGTAATAACCAAAAAGCCCATTCCATCATCATTATCAGCGGAAGACGGAATAAAGAAGAAATATGTCATTCACAAAGATACCAACTACGACTTCCAGAGACAAAGAAGCGAGTCTAAACAGAGAAGGTAAGATTTAGATGAAGAAAGAAAGGATTTTTATGACGCATCTGCATCGTAAGCTTTAGACACTGTGCCTTTTTTGTTCATTAAGGGCATGCGTTATAGCGCAGTCGACAGCGAACGTGAGGCATGCCCAAGACGCATGCCCTCTGACCGTATCCAAAACTTTCGCTTTGTTCTTTAATGACAATGTTGGCGTGGCGTTCGTTGTCGCATTCAATTATTGAATGCGCCAATACGAAAGTTGAATGAAAGAAGATGACGAAAATTGAAGACGAAAGTGCACAGTGTGGACATAGCTGTAAGTAGGGTTACCATACGTCCGGATTAATCCGGACATGTCCTGACTTTTAGACTCTTGTCCGGACTTCGTCCGGCCTTCTCATTTGTCCGGATTTTTAATTACTTGATGAAATATGAGAAATAAAACTAGTAAAGTTACATCGAGTGAGTCTTTAATCATCATTATATTATCATTTATCGAACATCAAAATGTTAAAATCTTTAATAAATTAATAAGTCCGGACATTTATTGAAATGTCCGGCTTTTTGTCAGGACTTTTGTAATACCTAGATGGTAACCCTAGCTGTAAGGCTTTCCGATCCTCACGGCAAGCGAATGCGACAAAAATTTAAATAAAATACAGCTTATGACATAGGCTACCTTACCTATAGGTTCCACATGATAGGCTATAGGTTTTCTACTGACACTGGTCTAGTGACCTAAGCCTAAAAGGCGTAGAAGAAAATAAAATATGTAGCCTAGGTTAATGTCACATCCTAAAAGGGTTCTGCCACCGAACAAGTTAAGAACTGTTGCACTAAGGCATTCTTTTAAATTTTCAGTAACTCCTCATCATCTGGTCACATCTTCAAGAGCTGCCTCGGCGGCAGTGTACTAGCAATACATGAGGCCTACAGGAGATGTGGGGTCTGGACCAGCGTGGCCACCTCCCTGGTATTGGGATACTGCATCGCTTATGGTGTGCATGTGAGTTTCTATTGTAGTGTCATCTAATTCATCGTCTTCTTCATATAGTATGTCATCATTATATTCCTCGCTTTCTTCATTTATTATATCACCATTATCTGCTTCGTCATTTTCATCATCATCATCATAAGCGTGTTTATCACTTTCAAAAACTACAGCGCACACAATAGTGACTTAGTCACTATTAACGCCATTAATTCAATCAGTTCTTCCATCAATATTGTAAACACAAAAGTGTCTGTCTGTCTTTCTGTCTGTCTGTCTATTACCTCTTCACGCTTAAGCCGCTGAACCGTTTTGTTGAAATTTGGTATGGAGAATTGGAGATCCTTTGAGTCCCGGGAAAGGACATAGGATACTTTTCATCCCGTAAAAACGTACGGTTCCCGCGTTTTTACGGGATGAAATTTGGCGCAACGGAGTTGCAAGCGCCATCTAGTACCATAATATGGTTGCCGTGGTCCAGTGGTTCAGAGCTCGGTTCTTGACTCGGAGGTCGTGGGTTCGATTCCCGCGTTGGAAACATGTTATTTCCAAGTTTGGTTAGGATAATGCAGGCTGATCACCTGATTGTCTGACAAGTAAGATGATCCATGCGTCGGATGGGCATGTAAAGTCGGTCCAGCGCCTGAGCTCTCGCCAGTCGTGTCGGTCTGCCGTCCCACTGGGTTATGAGAGTAAAGGAACAGAGAGTGCTCTTGTGTACTGCGCACACACTTGGGCACTATAAAATTACTCCTGCGTAGCTGGCCTGGTTTCAATGAAACCGCCCACCACCGAAACCGGTGTGGGAGCTATTATGGTTGCCGTTTTCCCTTACATTCATATGAGTTATGACTTTCAGCTAACAGTAAAATCAGCGCAGACGCTCTACAAGCGGCTGCACATACCAGAGCTCTCCTACTCCAAGTTGGCTGAAGCAGCAATGGATGTAGGACCTTTCCCAAGACTGAGAAAATACAGCAAACTGTTTAGGTGAGTACTAATTTATAACAGAGGTGGGTAATATTTAAAGGCATCGATGTTTGAGCTAGGGATGTTGCATCATTTACCTTCAAATACGGCATACATAAGCACTCCAAAGAGAATTATATACATATAGAAGGTGCCGTTTCCAGATGGTGATAGGTGCTGATAATATGCTCACAATGGGGATTGTCCATTTTTTTTTTAATTTTGCTCATTACAAAAACATTTCGAGGAATAAGGTCAGTGATGGTTTTTCTGTATATAAACGAAAAAAATACCCATTAGTTACTTATATTTTTGAACAAATATGTTTAACCTTAGTTTGACCTTCAATGGCGTTAAATTAGCAATAAATTCGACCAAAATCACGTTTCGAACTTTTGGTAAGCTTCTTGTATCAGCTTTCACATAATGATAAGTTGCATTTGACGAACCAGCCATTATAATAAGATTGAAAGGAAAAAAACATACTGCGGAGGTCAATTGGCCGCCGATGATGACGTCAGAGCGAAACTTTAAAAATTTATTGAGAAAAAACTAGCCAATGAATTTCAAAATTATTTAAGGGAAGAGACCTAATGGCAGACACTATAAGGAAACATGAAACATTTGAGTGTTATAAAATATATATTTATGAATATAAATGATTGATAACTTCTTCCATGTCTTCAGTAACTCTTACAAAATAAAACTATTATAATAATTATTCTCTGACAAATCAATTAAAAAATATATTATTGGTCTTTTTGTTAACTTAGTCATAAGTACTAATAGATGACATCACAAAAAACGAACATCACTAATAGTAGACACCAATATGAACTAATAGTTGACATAGAACTTTACATTACATTTTACATTTTTCTTGGTCTTTACAGGTCTTTATTTGCCATTTTTCAAAAGATTTCATTTACTTCATCATAGTAACTACATGCATTAGAAATATTATCCACGTTGTCTCCAGATTCTATTCATTCTTCTTCCATGCTGAAACTATCTTTCCTTTTATTTTTCATATTTTTAAAGTGAAAACTTCTTTAGTGGCGTTGAGCACTTAATTTGTGGGATGGGTAAAAACTGTGAAACTCGCGTCAGATTCTCGTGCTGATCGAAAAACCTTGGAAAAACCGTAAGACGGTTGGAGATGGAGAGTAGTGTTTTGTGTCGAACTCGAACTCGAGCTCGAATTCGAACTTGAACTCGAACTCGAATTGATTACTTGTAAGGGTTTCGATGAATTAAACAAATCGATTATTTTAAATATATGGGTTAAAAATTTAGTCGATTATAAGGGTCTCGATTACTTAAAAAAAAACGATTTTTTAATAATCGATTTTCATAAAAATGGGTTAAAAATTTAATCGATTGTAAGGGTTTCGATTAATTAAAAAAATCGATTTTTTTAATAATCGATTTTCATAAAAATGGGTTAAAAATTTAATCGATTGTAAGGGTTTCGATTAATTTAAAAAATCGATTTTAATAATCGATTTTCATAAAAATGGGTTAAAAATTTAATCGATTATAAGGGTTTCGATTACTTAAAAAAAACTATTTTTTAATAATCGATTTTCATAAAAATGGGTTCAAAATTAATCGATTGTAAGGGTTTCGATTAATTAAAAAAATCGATTTTTTTTAAATCGATTTTCATAAAAAATGGGTTAAACATTTAATCGATCGTAAGAGTTTCGATTAATTTAAAAAATCGATTTTCTTTTCTAATCGATTTTCATAAAAAATGGGTTAAAAAATTGCACAACGTTAATAATCAAGTTTTCACTTCTGCCGGCACTCCCGGAGTGCAACCCGTCTTTTTTTTCCTAGCAAATTTATTTTCAGTCTTTAGTCTCCATGCTTCTTTTGCCTCTTCTTTTTTCTTCTTTCTTTTCTCAGCTCCCTTTTACTTTTTTTTACTATTAAAAAAATAAAGCAATCGATTTTTAGATCAGTACAAGGTCTAATATTAGACACCATGTCCATTTTTAGGTGCAGTAGTTCTAAGTTCTTAGATTGTTAATAGAATTATATTTTCAGAGAATAGTGATGATTTTTGCAGTAGAATAAAGTACAAAATAACTTTAGTATGTATTGCAAAACTCAAAGATGAGATCCACGTCATCTATTAGGTTTTTTACATTTTCAAGAACTAATAGTAGACACCCTTTATATTGTTAGGGAAAATTGATAAAAAATCTTAAATAAACACTAATTAGTGTATACAACATGACCATTAATCCAATGAAATCAATAGAAATTAATACATTTATTTGAAAAAATCAAATAAATGTATTCAAAACTTACGTGCAAAATTTCGCCTTCCTTAACCTATTTGCTAAGAAATTGCCGAGCGCGTGTTGACGCGGTCATATTATTTACGAAAACTGATCCCATTTTAAAATTTTGTTCCCGAAGGCGTCTCTAATATATTTTTTCAATTCAACAGATAGCTTGAGAAGCTTATAAAATTTACAGTGGTGAGAAATAATTAGAGTAATTCTTATTTTTATGGTATTTTTGTCATAAGTGTCATCTATTAGTTCAGTGTCTACCATTAGGTACTTTCCCGTAATTTATATTCTTAAAATACCCTATTTTAACGAAAAAAAATATAAAAAGTACATGTCATTTTTTTTGGAAAATGCCCATTGATGATAGACAAATCTGTATATAAAGCTATATATTACAGAAAGCGATATTCTAGTGAAAGGTTTGAAACTCATGGCGACTCGAACGCATATTATTTCAATTTTTTTGACTCTGGCGAAAACTGAGGGTAAAGTATAGTTTTCACAGAGCCAGTACTCGCTGCCAATAAGACCAGTATTGGCTTGGTAAATGCCGCGTGTCAACAGTTTGGCCTGGCTTGAAAATCTGTTCACACGCGGCATATAACAAGCCAAGGCTGCCAGTCTTATTGGCAGCCAGTACTGGCTGTGTGAAAACTATACTTTATAACAGGGATGGCGAACCAATGGCACGCGTGCCATCAGTGGCACGTGACATAAAATGTAGGGCACGCTACTGGCACTGTAGACAGAACTAAGGAGTACCTCTAAACAAACGGGAGAATCTACGTGAGTTGGATGCGAGTATCACTTTCGACATCTTTCATAATGCCGAGTAACTCGTTAGTAGGTACCACAGCCAGGCCAGAGCCATTTGTCACAAAACTAGTATCAAAATGATTATTTTACCAACAATGAAAGTAATATAATCATTTCGATACTAGTAATAGCCTCACTACGCAAAGGGGATCCCTCTTATATTTATTATATAACGGGGATCCCTTTTGCGTAGTGTGCACTAAATTAGGTAAATTTTAAAAATAGGCATCGAATCACAATAAAAATATTTAATGGCACGTTTATGGCTTAACTGAAGATTTCTTCAGAAAAGGGCACGTTGATACGAAAAGGTTCGCCATCCCTGCTTTATAATATTATGTTGGCGTGTCTGTCTCTTTGTGTGTCCAACCTTATCATCCAAACGGGTGGACCAATTTTGATTAAGTTTTTTTGTTTGAAAACTGGCATAATTAACTAGACATTCAATCAATTAGTAGATTGAACCAGATGACTGCGCCATGTATAATATTTCGACCAATGCAACATCCCTAAATAGCACGTCAATGCCCGGAGCACACATTCCTCTTATAGTAGCTTTTAAAATTGGATTTTCTAGACTGCAGCCATTAATTTTGGACACTGCTAATATTTTAGTTACACAGGTATTATATATTAAAAGTGTGTTTATTTTAGGTAGGGGTGTAAAACACTTTTGGTTGTTGACTCAGTCCCGTTCGTGGAAATCATAATCCATGTTGGAACACTTAACTTTGGAATTATAAAATAATATTAAGTAGGTTTATTATATTATATTTGTAATGTATATGTATATAGTTGGATTTTTAACTATCGTATTTGTACTATCAGAGAAATTGATTCCTAGGCAGATGGCGGGCCTAAGTAATTTGGTCAAACCCATCTGACCGATTATTATCGCTAACATTAAATTGACATAAGCCGACCATAATTATAATATTATATTATATAATACCTCCTACACCGGTTTCGGTGACGGTGGCCGGTTTCATTGAAACCAGGCCAAGCTACCAGGCTACGCAGGAGTAATTTTAGTGTGTGCGCAGTACACAAGAGCACTCTCTATTCCTTTACTCTTATAACCCAGTGGGACGGACGACCGACACGACTGGCGAGAGATCAGGCGCAGAACCGACTTTTACATGTCCATCCGACGCATGGGTCATCTTACTTGTCAGACAATCAGGTGATCAGCCTGCATTGTCCTAACCAAACTTGGAAATAACATGTTTCCAACGCGGGAATCGAACCCACGACCTCCGAGTCAAGAGCCGCGCTCTATACCACTAGACCACGGAGGCGGCCGACCGAACTGCCTAGGAATCAATTTCCTCGACGGTACATTCACTAATGTTCAAAATGCCAAAGTTCAGCTGTTCGTATGTCACCCAGTCACGCTTTAACTGCATAAAATAGGTATTTTGAGTATGAGGGACACGGAAAAAATGTACGGTTTCTGGCAAAGTCGGCACAACAAAAATGTGGACGATTAGATATGGGTACTGCATAAAAATTTTGATGAGTCCTAGTAAGGGACGCGGAAAAATTTACGATTTCTCGCAAAGATGCGGGCAATATCTACTGCATGAAACACAACATATCCTAAAACCTAAATTTCCACCTTTCAGGTACCTAGTAGAATTCACTACCTGTGTCAACCTGTTTGGAGTATGCTGCGTCTACCAGCTCATCATAGCCAGAATCATGAAGGAGCTTTTCGGAAGCATACAGAATCTACCATACGAAGACCTGGATCTACTGCGGTTTTACGTACTAATACTACTGGTACCGATGATAGTGTTATGTATGATGACTAGGCTGAAGCATTTGAGTCCTTTTGTGGTGGTCGCCGACTTGATTATAGGTAAGTCATTGACACCAACGAGTCGCCTTGAAATCCATAATTAGGCGCAGCGCAGACGACAGACTATCCGTGACGGGCAAAAAAACTGCATATAATTGCATACTAGGTTTTATTTCCACAGACAAAAAGTGCGTCACGGATAGTCTGTCGTCTGCGCTGCGCCTTAATCCTTCAGGCCCCGCGCGAACACCGGTGATCGCGAGAACAAAAGAATACAATGGGAATTCCTAGAACCTCCTAACGAATGATTAAGGCTCCTCTCGCGAAAAAAGCGTGCAATTGAAACCACTTTTCATCGGCATTAACAGAGAAATTATATCTGAAAAAAATAATTAGTAATCTACATGATATGATACGTAACGTGGTTTTGCCATATTTTTTCTATCGGTATCACATAATTAAAGAAATAAAAAACCAAATCACCTCCGAATCGTTGAATGAAACCACTTTACTCCTTCATTATTTATCAAAAGAATATATAAAAATATCTACTGCTTTGCAATACATAAGTTGATAATTTGGTTTTTTTACTTTTTTTGATGAGTGTTAGTCGCAATTCACGTCTCTAATTAATCGCCTTTAAGGTCCAGTGAATTAAAGCTTGGCTTTCGACTCGTGAGTTCGATTCCCGCATCGAAACAATGTGGGAAATTGTTAGGACAATGCATGCTGAAGTCTGAACATGATATTCTGATTGTCAGACAAGATGATCCATGCTTCTGATGGGCACAGGGCATTATAGTAAAAAGTCCTGCGCCTGATCTCTCGCCAGTCGTGTCAGTCATCCGTCCCACTGCACTGGGCTAAGAGAGTAAGGGTGTGTTTCCACTGAAGCGGAGTGGAGCTTAGCGGTGCCCGAACTGACCAAACGTGCTATTCCAATTTCCAGCGGAATGGCAGCGAAGCGGAGCGAAGATTTCGAGCATGGTGTTTGATCAATTCGGCACCGCTAAACTCCGCTCCGCTCCGATCCGGCGTCCGAAAGCCTTGTACCATGAAACTGTTTTGAGACTCAAACAATCGGACGAGAATGCCGCGTCCTGCTCTAACAACGTCATTTCACATTTGTTAGAGTAGGACGCAGCATTCTCGTCCGATTGTTTGAGTCTCAAAACAGTTTCGTAGTAGGCCTACAGATTCCTCGTAATATGTAATAACACACACACACACACAGTAGATCATTATAAAATGATGCATGGAAAGGACAAATAATACTTTTTGTCCTGGAAAATGTACGGCTTAGGGATTTCGGCACAACGGAGTTGGGGGGCGTCATCTACTAATTTTCCTCCTCAATTTTCCAGTGACATGTGCCATAGCGATGGTGTATTACACAGTGAAGTCCCCACCACCACTCTCGGATCTACCCCCATGGAAAATCCCCATGGGTTTCCTCCAGTTCTGTGGGGTGTTCGCGTTTAGTATAGAAGGGGTGGCCATGGCTCTCCCTATTGAGAACAACATGAAAAACCCTGAGAAATTCACTACTGTTTTGGGTGTTGGTAAGTGTTGTATTAGCTAGCTACATTCAGCCAGCTTAATTTAGTCATCTACATTAAATTTAGTCGTAACATTTAGCCAGCTTCATTTAGCCACCTACATTTTAGCACCTACATTCCACATTTAGATCCTTTATTGCGCTGCGTTCTGCACAAGGCTCAGTAGAATAATATGCTAAACATTACAATTTTAGCGTCAAAGACTCGCCGACGGTAAACGGTTGATTTCCTAGAAAACAAACATCGAATGAAATATAATTTTAGCTACTGCAAATAATAATATTATTAATTTAAAACATTGTTGCTATTCTAGATCTAGATTTGCAACCATTAGTTTTGCTTGGATCAAATGTTGCGTCGGCTTTGATTATTCAGTTAATTAACGTTTGTAGACGTGTACGTTCAACTTATACTTTCCAGGTATGAGTGGTGTAGTATTTCTCTCGCTTGTGTTCGGAGTGCTGGGATACTGGAGGTACGGGGAGGACTCTCTCTCCCCGGTTATACTCAACTTTCCTACTACAATGTAAGTTATACGCATGCCTTTATTGCAAAAATGTACGGTTCACGAAGGTTTTTTCGGAGTCGCGGGCAAAAATTAAAGACGTATATTACAATAATTCAAGCGGAACCATACATTTTTCCAAGATAAAAACTAGGCTATGTTCTTTCTCGAGACCTATAAGTTTCGCTATATTAAAATATAACATCATCAAAAACGATTCAGTGGCTTACTAAGTTTCGCTATAATATTATATCAAAATCGATGCGGTCATTATTAAACCAACTTCCAAAAAGAAATTGTATCCGGTGTATATTTTTTATTTTTAAATATTAATAAGTATAGATATATTATGGGCTACGAAAATGCGGGACTGATTTCAATTGAACCTCTGACACGGTCGGATAAATTCATAACTTTTTGCAGGTTCCCAACAATCCTCAAGTACTCCATAGCGGTTCTCCTCTTCATCTCATTCGCCAACATCTTCTGGACACCCTTCAACATGGTCTGGCACTACCTGAGCCGCCGGCATACCACCAGGTTCCGTCTCTGGGAGAGGGTTTATAGGACCATCTTCGTCATCATAGTGACATGTGTGGCAATAGCCTTCCCTAAGTTGGAGAGTATGATGGGCTTGGTGAGTATTTTGCGGAGATAAAAGGCCGGCCGCATACATACGTCGTTTTCCATACGAAAAGATTTCCGAACGTACATTTCAAGTGGCAGCCGGTACGTCTGCGCGTGAAAAGGACGAACGATTGCGCTAGTCTCACGGAATTCCGAATACCAAAAACGAATTCGGAAATCGTGACATGGGACGGACATGACATAGTTATTTTTCATCACATCAAACTTGCCATAGTTTATCCCCTCAAAATCCCCAGAAAATAGAACTATCTTCATAGTGTATAACTTCACCGAAATCGGTTTGGTAGTTATAGCATTAGAATTTATCAATATTGTTAAGTAGGCAAGTTATCTATTTCATCTTTTCACGTTGTTATAGTATGATGGACCAATAATAATTCGCCATCATTGTTAATTTGCTAATCCATTAAATAATATTATAAGCGACATCTATGTCCTTTAAGCCTAACTTAAATAATATTTCAGACGTCATATTATTTTATTAACAACCTTTTTCAACTGTTAGACTTAATAGTTCCGTTATTTGTTACTAGATGGCGTTAAATTACAAATTTAAAGTTTTAAATCCAATAGACTACGCAAATCTTGGAACAGATCATAGCACTACTAGCACACGGTACATAATTATACAGCAAAAAAGCCGATAAAAATCCGACATATAGCACCGGCAAGATCGGCATGTTTTGGTGGATCAAGCTTCGGCTGAAGCCTAAATATACGTTTTCTTCCCTTCGGGGGGAAAACGTTGCTATTTAGGTGTTCGAGCCTTCGCTTGATCCACCTGTGAGATGTGTTTATAATCTGTCGGCGATGACAAGGCGTACCTACTGTGTAGCTGTAGGCAAAGGAAAGGCTTGAAATAAGTAATGCGTGATTTAAATGGAAGAAATGTATAATATTTGGTATAATCAGCTTTAGTTTGTTTTAAATCAGTCTTTGACAATGTTAATTTACTAATTTACAATCAAGAACTAAATAACATAGTATAGCAACTATAATGGCACGAATGACTGACTAAGGGCCTGTTTCACGGCTTCCTGATAAGGCTATCCACCACTTAATTTGACAGATGGAGTATGGAAAATCTGTCAAATAACCCTATCGGGCACCTTATCAGGAAGCGGTGAAACAGGCCATTAGACTATTGTTATTATTTGTACAAATAGTCCTGTTTATTTCTTTAAATTAAAATTTGAGAAACGTCTATTTACTCCGCTAGTTTCCTCTTTTCATTACCTCATCTATATTAAGGTTTTGGTTACACCAATTATTAGAGTTTACAGCTGCTCTAAAGCTACCAGGAGAATCATTAATTTGAGCATCTTTGAGCAAGGTCCGAATCCATCCTGCAATGACGGAGCGAGATGCGCTCTTGACACTTCCTCTAGTTGTGATAAATAAACTCGAGAGCATCTCTTTGGCTGCTCGCCTTTGTTGAGTAATAATTGTTAATTTTCTTATCCATAATATTATGTTTAATCTTTCATCATAGTTCGCTACAAATTTCCACCCTGATTGATGGAAATTAATTTAATCTGTCTTAGAAAATGAGTTTCTAAAATACTAGAGTGGCAATGTCTTACAAACTGATGCAAAAAATGCGTAACCACTTGATAGCCCAAAAGACAATGTCACTTCATAATGTTATTATGTCATTAGTATGGCAGATATGCCTGCAGGCATCTTCAAAGTGGTGACGCGTTGCTGTCGTAGACTGCCAATCTAGTTACGTTAGTAACATACAATATCATTGGTCTTAGACCCAAACCGAGGCCACAAGACAAGGTAGTATTGATGAAACTCCAACGAGTCTGGATTTATGTCTAATAAAGTGAGGTCATGTATCCGCCTTCCTGATGATAGTAGAAGGAGAGCAGCGACATGGCGAGATGTTTGAAATATGCTATCATTATCTATGTTATAGGACTTTAGCCTTTCCTTTGCCTACAGCTACACAGTACGCCTTGTCATCGCCGACAGATTATAAACACATCTCACAGGTGGATCAAGCGAAGGCTCGAACACCTAAATAGCAACGTTTTCCCCCCGAAGGGAGGCAAAACGTATATTTAGGCTTCAGCCGAAGCTTGATCCACCAAAACTTGCCGATCTTGCCGGCGAAAGTGGAAGAGTACTGACAAAATGCCTGACCGGCGATGACACTTGACAGCGCGACGACTCACTAGCGCTTGCTGTGGCAGGCGAGCGAAACAATAGGCATTAAGAGAAGGAGTACACTGCAAATACGTAAAATTCTAAGGGGTAATCTCACAGGTGGATCAAGCTTCGGCTGAAACCTAAATATTATATGTTTTCTCCCCTTCGGGGGGAAAACGTTGCTATTTTAATATTCTTTTAAATCTACCTTTTTCTACCGCGATTTTACGATTCACACCGGATCGGCAGCGGCCGTCGGCTGCCGACGGCGCCTCGAGCCCCTTTAGAAGTTTTCAAGCGATACTAGTAGTTGTAAGTATGTAAATAAGCGTGTAATAGTCAAGCGTGTTAAAGGCTCCGATACTTTTGAGAAATTTGGGATGAACTTCCTGTACCACGAACAAGTTTGCAGGAACGTGCGGAGGTGTTTTAAATTAGCAGGCTCCTTCATATCTAAAATTGCGCTCACCTTTTGCGGATCGGTGGAGATTCCGTCTTGGGTAATGATGTGCCCAAGGTATCTAACGCTCTCTCTAGCAAATGCACACTTATCACGGTTCACATGAAGGTTAAATTCTTCCAAACGTTTCAGTACCAAATCCAGGTCTCTCAGGTGCTGCTGGAAACCCTCAGAAATCACGCAAATATCATCAAGATAGGTTAAAATGGTGACGTCTTTCAGCGCTGCACAGGAACGGAGTTTGTCTATCAAACGCTGGAAGGTCGCTGGCGCGTTTTTCAGGCCAAACGGCATCTTCTTGAAACGGTAGGTGCCGAGCGGAGATATGAATGCTGTTTTATCCTTATCAGATTTCCTAACTAATACTTGCCAGTAGGAAGAACGAAGGTCTAGAGTGCTCATGTAGCAGTTTCTCTTGGTTGACTGCAAGAGCTCATCGATGCGAGGCATCGGATAGTTATCGGTCTTGGTGACTGCGTTGAGGCGTCTATAATCCACGCAGAACCGGATGGAACCATCGGACTTCGGCACCATTAATGCCGGGGAACACCAGGCCGATTCGCACTCTTCTATGACGTCATCGTCTAACATTTTCTTTATTTCTTGCTTCATCAACTCTTTTTTAGCTGGAGTCAGCCGGTAAGGCGGCACTGCTATAGGTGGGTGGTTACCTGTATCGATGCAGTGTTCACTGAACGGTGTTGGACCTCCCCCTGCTTCGAAGACGCGTGCGTGCTTGGAAAGGACGTCGCTGAGATCTTGTCGCTCAGCCGTTGTAAGGCGGGTACCTTCATCATCCCTCAGAACAACCGTGGAAGCACAAGAAATGATACTACGACGTACGGTAGATTCAAAAAATAATTTATACTTTACCGTATTGTTCTCACTGAAGTGCCATACCTTTTTGTTGAAGTCAATCACCACTCCAGCGGCAGTTATGAAATCGATACCTAGTAAGGTTTCGTTGTTTGTCGAATCCGGGAAAATGAAAAATGGAATTGTGATAGATATCGTCTCCAACTGTACCTGTAGAGTGGTAGTTAAAATATCCATCGCACGTACCACACCATCAGCCAATTTAACTCTTCTAGAGGAAGAGTGGAGGGGATAATTTTGTCGTCGGAGGAGAGCATATAGCGTATGACCCGCAACACAATGCTTAGCCGCTGTATCAATTAACGCGGTACCCTTAAAACCCAAAATATCAATATTGAAAATTGGTCGCGCGTTACGGCCAGAGGATCCCGTGGAGTCGTTTACATCTCCGGTACAGCATACAAAATTATCATTAACACAATTAAATAAAATATCATTATCCAAAATTTTTGGGTTATGCCCTTTTACACCTAAGGTATCAAAATTGTCCGAAACAGTCAAATTATCATTAATAGAAGTTATATGAACATCATCAAAATTCTTTGAATTATTTGGGTTGTACCCTTTTTCACATGTGGTAACAAAATTATCGAAAACAGTTAAATTATTCTCAATTGAAGTTATAAAAACATCATTAGAATTATTTGAAAATTCTGGGTTACACCCTTTTTCATCGGAGGTATCAATATTTTCAAAAAAATTTAAATCATACAAATCATGAGAATTATTTGAAATTTTTGGTTTACACTCTTTTTCATCTGAGGTATCAATGTTTTCCAAAATATTTAAATTATGATTCGACATATCCACATCATAAAAAATATTCGAAAATTTTCGGATACACCCCTGTTCGCTATGAACGACGGAATTATTCGAAGCATAATTTAAATCATCATCATTTTGCAAATAATAATCATTAATATCATTATTACAAAATTTATCATTATCATTTTCGCTAGAATCTAACGAATAAAACATGCCACTTTCACTTTGTGTATCACTGGCTTTAAGTTGATTGTTTATATTGTTAGAGTTAATAAAAGTTTGCTCACCGGTTAATCCTTGTAACTTACGACATTGTGCTTTCTCGTGTCCGAATCTACGACAATAATTACACTGTAGGCGAGTTTTCTTTCCCGTATTCACGTTGCTGGACGAAGCCTGTGTCGAAGTCGGAAGTACGGTGGGCGGAGCATTCGCGGAGAATGTGGAGGGCGCAACTTGCGTCGCCGGGCCGCGAGGGTACGCTGCAGCTGTGCTAGTACTGCTAGGACGTACTATAAAACGGGAAACGGGGCGCATGACGTCTGTACCGGACGAAGCGGGCGGGTTGCGCGGGAGCATTGCCCTCGTTCGCGCCCCCGAACTTACTTGTTCAAATGTATCTTCGATATGTCTAGCTCTGTGTAAAAGTACATCGTATGATGTAATTTCATCTCGCCGTAATCGCTCACGAACACGATGACTCAGCAAACTGTAGAGCATATCCAATTGTACTTTTTCAGTAAGGTCGCCTGCTGGAAGCCGAGCGAACAGGGCCCTCGCCCTGGCAACGAACAACTCAGTCTTTTCGTGACCTTGATGCATACTGAATAAGTCTTGATATATTCTGTGTGGCGGGCGAATATCGCCAAACGCACCTCGGAGTGACGCGATCGCTTCGCGCCATGAAGTGATCGTGGACTTGATTCCTTGCCACCAGACGGCAGCGTTTTCTGTTAGTAACATCGTTAATCCACGTAATGCATTGTACTCTCCTACCTGTGTACATTCTTTATAAGCTTCGACCGCGTCGAGGAAGCTGTCCAGCGATTCTCCGGCAGCACCGCTGAATCTCGCCGTGCAGTTTGCGAAGTTACCGTTCAGGGGGGCGGCGGGGGCGGCTGGCGTGGATGCTGCTGCCGGAGTCACCGACTCCCGACGGGTCTCGTGATCCAATATGCGGTCGAGCAATCGTTCGAACGCCGTTGTCTGAGCCTGTTGTAGCGTTGCAACTATATTGAGAACGCTGTCGCTCGTAAACGTTTCTTGTGCGTGGTGGTGGCCGTCGTCACTTTGACGAGCGGGAGACGCCGTCGTCGGGGATGCCGTGGGGGCGGGTAGGAATGCCGCTGCATCATCACCCCGTCGTTGATGGGCATCCTCGGGTCTTGTGGCACTGGCCGATCTACCGCGGGTTAACACCATGTTCACTAAACGCACTATATACCACTTTCACGATACCTTTTGGCCGCCAGATTCAACGTAGGTACTTTTACAGTCATACACTTTGGCCGGCCAGGGTACGTATTATAAACACGTTGGGTGCCAGATATGAGGTGGTCCACACACGATAGGTACTCTCGAACACTGGGTGCGGGGCTCATACAAGTAAACAGAGAAACTTCTCAGAAATCAGTGGGTTTATTGTGGATAACAAATACGAGCGCGCGAAAAACAATATGGCCTTTTCGGGAGGCGGCATCGAACTCTCGAGCATCGCGCGGGAACACTCTGGCGCGTCTGAGAGAAAGAGACAGCACTACTCGCGGTAACGAGCGGGAGGGAGACCGCGGGTCACCCGGTGTTGCAATACCGACGGTCGGGTTACCATAAGTTTAAAATTATTTCACACTAAAAGTGCTCTTCGCGCCGCTGCCGGCCGCTGGCGATCCGGTGTAAATCGGCCCTTAGACGTAGTAGTTCCGTTATTTCTTACTAGATGGCGTTAAATTACAAATGTAAAGTTTTAAATTCAATACTTTAACTACGCAAAGCTTGGAACAGATAGCGCTACTAGCACATACAACAAATTTTCAGATAAAAATCCGACTTGTTGGACACGTCATAATAATAATAATAATAATAATAATAATAATAAGACAGATAGAAAACCTAAGAACATATTTCCAAACCAAATCTCGAACCAGTAATATACACAACGCCATAGTAAATCTGACCCATTCTGGAACACCCCTGCAACTGAATAATAGTCAATTTGATCCAAAACATAAAATAATTAAAGACTCCGATAAAATAGCAAAATGGAAGAGTAAAGCACTACATGGAAAATTTCCCCATCTGTTAGAACAGGATCACATCGACCAGGTTGCATCCTTCAGTTGGCTTACCAAGGGCAATATATACAGTGAGACAGAAGGCTTCCTTTTTGCAATTCAAGATCAAATAATTAAAACCCGTAACTACTCAAAATACATACTTAAAGAGAATATTGATGCCGATAAATGTAGATTATGCCACCAAACCACTGAAACAATAGATCACATCACCGGAGGATGCAACTCACTCGCAAACAAAGATTACACCCATCGCCACGACAACGTAGCCAAATATATTCACCAACTGCTAGCGATCAAATATAAACTCTTAGATATACATACCCCTTATTATAAATATAAACCGTGCAGTGTCCTAGAGAATAATATCGCAAAACTTTACTGGGATAGAGATATAATTACAGATCGCACAATCCTGAGCAACAGACCCGATATAACCCTCACAATAAAAGCTGAAAAAATTACTTACCTGATAGATGTAGCCATCCCTAATAGTAACAACCTGAAACAAAAACATAATGAAAAGATTCAAAAGTATATACCCCTTGCTGATGAAATAAAACAAATGTGGCACCAGAAAACTGTAAAAATCATACCCATTATTCTTTCCTCGACTGGCGTCATTCCCAAAACCCTCGCTGCTGCTCTGAAATCACTTGACCTTAACAAAAATACATACATCCACTTACAGAAATCCGTCGTCATTGATACCTGCTCCATCGTTCGCCGCTTCCTAAACCCATCATCATCTTTTGCTTCATCACAATCTTAACACTTTTCATCATGAATCAGGATACTTGGCACAAGCCCGTACCTGAGTCATTTCCCCGGCAAACAGCCGAGACACTAACTTTCTTAAATAATAATAATAATAATAAAAAATACACGCACCGTCACAACAACGTAGCCAAACATATCCATCAAGTACTAGCTCTAAAATATAAACTAATTGACACACACACACCTTATTACAAATATAAACCCTGCAACATCCTGGAAAATAGTACCGCTAAGCTCTATTGGGATCGAGATATAGTCACCGATCGAACTATACTAAGTAATAGACCTGATATATGCCTAACAATAAAATCTAAAAAAGTCACCTACCTCATAGATATAGCTGTCCCCAACACCAATAACCTGAAACAAAAACATAATGAAAAAATTCAAAAATACATACCCCTCGCAGACGAAATAAAGCAAAACCAGGATACCGTAAAAATCATACCCATCATCATTTCCTCAACTGGCGTCATCCCTAAAACCCTCATTGCTGCTTTGAAATCACTAGATCTAAACAAAAACATATACATCCACTTACAAAAATCCATCGTAATTGACACCTGCTCCATCGTTCGTCGCTTTCTAAATCCATCGTCATGCTTTAATAATCCACAATCATGACTCTTCCCTCATACAAATTGAATCAGGTACTTGGCACATGCCCGTTCCTGAATCTTTCACCGGCATAGTTGCCGAGACAAAAATCCATTTAAATATAATAATAATAATAATCTTTATTGTACACCACGAATATATATATACAGTTATACATACACATAAGTTACATAGAAGTACAATGTTTGCGGCCTTATCGCTAAAAGCGATGTCTTCCAGGCAACCATCAAAACGTTTCAGAGAGCGTCACATTAAGAAAATAACAATTAGGGTGGACAAATAAGTAAACATTAAACTAAAAATAATGTAATTATTTACACAGATTGTTGACTAAGATTGTCAGTCAGATAGAATTCTTTGAGTACTCTTTTGAAAATGCTAAGAGATGGCGCTTTTCTTATATATATCTAAATATTGACAGAAACGTTGTCAAAGATCGAACAAAACGTTCTTAACCGCCTGCGCTAGTGCTGCCTCTAGAGTCAAAACATTGCAGTATTTAATATGTCCTATTCTTATATTTTTATATTGTTATTTTCCAGCTTGGAGCTTTCTGTATATCGAGTCTGGGCTTCATATTCCCTGCCTTCATCGATCTGCTAGTGACTTGGGAGAATCCTGGACTTGGAAAATTAAAATGGCGCCTCTGGAAGAACATTCTACTGATTACTATAGGACTAGTATTATTCTTTGCCGGCACTTACAGTAACGGGAAAGAGCTTATAAATAATTTGTAAATATTGTATATTATATTATTAAGTAAGTAAGTATTATATTATATTAAAGTTATTAATTATTATATTAAAATTGTTTTATTAAATGGATGAGGCCCGTGGGCCGTATAGCTCCGTTGCGCTATTGTTTATTTTTTCTGGGATAAAAATAATGTAACCCATGTTCCCTGGACTCAAAGTATCTCAATAGCAAATTTCACCAAAATCGATCTAGCAGTTCGGACGTCACGGACGGTCACAAATAGACATTAGACACACTTTGACATTTAGAAAATTATTATTATTTTTAACAAAAAATTAAAACCGGCTTCCAAGGTAAAAACAATAATAAGTAACATTAATCTGAACTAAAAAGTAGGTATTAAATAATTTTTACTACCTAATAGTGCCTTTTTCCGAATTCGGCTAAACCTCAACTATTTCTGTACTTAATCTTCATTATTTTGAAGTCGGTACCAGATAGCTGAATCTTCAGTCCTCTGACAGAATATTTGAAACTTTTGGAACTGGCACCGACTTCAAAATAATGAAGATTGAGTAGGTACAGAAATAGTCAAGGTTTAGCCGAATTCGGAAAAAGGCACTATTAGATAGTAAAAATTATTTAATACTTTTTAGTTCATATTAATGTTACTTATTATTGTTTTTACCTTGGAAGTCGGTTTTAATTTTTTGTTAAAAATAATAATAATTTCACTCTTTTTAGTTACACTAGTAGGTAAACCTTCACGTATATTTTACGTATCTTATTACAATTTAAATTACAAATTACAAATTACAATGTTAAGAGTCACAATTCACACTCACAAAATAATATATAATCAGTGAAGTGAATATATAATTGTGCTAATTAATTTAACAATTTTAATGTTTCAAGCCCCAAGAAGCGGTCACCGGCGATTGCGATAACAATAGAAAGGCTATTGTGTCCCGTTTTTCCACGATCGAAGGATCTATCAGATAAAAAATTGTATAAACTTGCATAGGATGTAGCGTAGCTACTCATAATATATTAGTATAATATTATCATAATTATTGACAGCTGTTCTTGTAATCAAGAATTCAATTTCAAATCGATACTTAGTCTAATAAGTATAACTAATTAAAAAGACACTTAATGACTTTGTTTTGTATAAATGCTCTTTTTAAAATAACTTTACTTTAATTCTATTTGTCTATTTAAATTTTATAAAGTAGTTAGTAAAGTATTCGATCTGTCGTCTGCCGCCACGCGCCGCGCGGCGTCGCGGCGATGCCGTCGCCTCTGCGGCGCCGACCGCCGTGTATTTTGTAAACAAATAGGTGTTGTTATATTATAGTACATAATTATTACTATTAGTATATTCATATCGATGCCTTGTACTATTATCTATTCTGTGACATGAGACATTGGTGACCTTAACACGACGTGGTAATGATGATGACGATGATGATAATGATGATGATGATTATGATGGTGAATATGAATTGCATAGTAGCATATGCTTTCTTAAAACAACGCCGAAACTCGCAAACGTGTATCTATAAGGAGCCAGGAGTTCTCTCAGCATCTTCGAAACCATGGTATACCAACCAAATTTTTGACTACCCAATATATGACTTTTTGGTAGCATATTCTTAGTACACTTCACATAAAACCAAAATCACTTATGTTTCCATATAAATTTCGAGGAGTTCCCTCGATTACTCCTGGATCCCATCATCAGGTCACCAAATTGGAGTGAAGCCAAATACAACAAAACAAAAATTTCGAAAATCGGTTCACAAACGGTGGAGTAATCGTTGAACAAAAAAAAATCCACAGCCGAACATATTATAACCTCCTCGTTTTTTAGATGATCGCTTAATTAGTATGGATTTAGTTTTTAGTACCATCATAACTACTATAATATTAGCTATGAATATAAAAAAATATACTTACTTACTTTTAAATACTTACTTACAAAATTATTCAAAAATGTTTCTTTATCCGTGGTTTTACAAAATTATGGTCACCAATTAATTACTATTGTAGCTGTTGTCTTCAAGTGTCATATTGATTGTCCTAATAAATCATTATTGGTATGGTATGTGTTTTCGCATGTACAATATTAGGACAATATTATCATACAACAGTTACTACGGATTTAGTCAACGCAGTGCCCAAATGTGTGCGCAGTACATACTGAGCGACGAGGGATGGATTGCAGATGAGCTGATTTTTCAGGCTAAATTTCAGGACCTTAAAGGATTAGTTTTAAAGTTTCCCAGTTTTGTTAAAAACCTTACTTAACCGATTCGTTGCCACCTTCATTTCAACAAATTCTTACGACAGGCCAAGTACTTTGTTCGATGACGCACCATAAGCGTCATCGGCCCTGCTAAACGATGACGCGCCACGTGCGGCATTGGCCACTGGTTGTGTTTTATGCATATTTTATTGTAAATAGGCGTAAATCAGAGAGGGAAAAGATAAATTTTGTGTGCAGTGTTCGTATTAGTTGTAATTCAAAGCTGATATGGCGTATAAAAGTAGTAATTCATACTGTTAACAAAAATGTGTAAGTAGTCGTCAACCTTTGGCACAAATTTTGCTCATACGAGTATGTAGGTATTAATGATTTTAATTAGTGCTGGTTACTAAAAGCCGAGCTTTGTGAGGGCTCACGTCGTCACACCTTGACTGACTGATGATAACACATATAACACGGACTCGCGCACGAAGGGTTCCGTACCATTATAGAGCAAAATTATGCCGAAAATTATGTTTTTGTATGGGAGCCCCCCTTCATTTTTTATTTTATTTATTTAATTTTATTTTGTTTTTAGTATTTGTTATTATAGCGGCAACAGATATTCATAATCCGTGAAAATTTCAATTCTATTACCGTTCTTGAGTTGCGGCCTGGAGATAGACAGACAGACAGACAGACAGACAGACAGACAGACAGACAGACAGACAGACGGACAGACAACGAAGTCTTAGGCTGGCCTCACACAGCCGGAATGTCTTTCTGAATTCATATTATTAATTCAGAAAGACTTTAATTCCATACAATATCAGTAAGTATGCTCCACGTACACATTCTGATTTTTTTCAGATTATGTTTCTCAGATCGATCTGTAAGAATGATACTGACGAGCGTTCTGAATTCCGGATCGATAAATTTAAGATTATGATTTCAAAACGCGCGTATTCCCATACATTTTAATAGAGCGGCACACACATACTGGAATCAGATTATGAATTATTTCAGTTGACACTGCAAGAAGCTAACCCCTGGACGTGTTGTGACCTGCTGGCACGGAAAATTTAATCTTAAGCATTGAATTATAGGACACATCCATTGAGGATAACCATGACAGGGAAAAAAACATAGCGTGGTTGGAAATTCTTAAAAGTTTAATTCCAAATTGGGAAACATTAAGTGAAACGAAAGTAAAAGAAAAATAATATTTATTAGTATTAATTCTTCTTCCATAAAGACGTTTAAATATGTGCCAGGAATCATGAGACTACTGATCAATCTTATTTTCAAAGATGTGTGCGAGGCAAGGTGCCGAAATTTAGATTATGAATTTCCGATTATGAATTATTCAGAGAGACGTTCCGGCTGTGTGAGGCCAGCCTTAGTAATAGGGTCCCGTTTTTATCTTTTGGGTACGGAAGTTAGAACCCTAATTACATGTTAAAGCACAAATCAATAGGCATGATAGTTTTTCCGTAAAGGTTGTGGGATTTATTATGACTAGCAACTTCATCTATTTTAGTTGAAGAATAAATAACTTAGAGTAGTTATGTAGCTATGACAATATAAATTTGTATTAAAATTTAAGAGCTCTCAGAAAATCGTTTATTTAAACAAATGAAATACGTTTGTTTTGGATAATCAGTAGGAATATAATGACTTTCCTGAATATAGCCAGCCACGATTTACAAACATACTCAAATGAAAATTGCCTGGAAAACGACAATAAGGAGAATGAAAGTTTTCCAGAATATAGTCACTCAATATTGCAAAACTTTACATTGAAAAGGACATTAAGTAATTGAAAGTTCTCGTATTTGTCATGACGCAAAAAATAACTCAACAGACAGTAGCATCGAAGCTAAATTACTGACGCTGATGAAGATGAGTGTTAATAAGAAAAAAAAGTTTCATAAATACGCTAATCGCAGAAAAGTAAGGATTCTTCGAGTGAACCAATGATTGACGATCTCTGACTAGTAGCCTTTAATTCTAAAATAAACGGCCACGCATAAAATTGAGTTCAACATGTATATTTAGACAAGGGAATTGTAATTACAGTATAATAAATTAGTTTTAACGTGTTTTTTAACAATTCTTATATGCCGCGTCTGGCGCGTCATCGGCCTCACTAAAACTTTTTGAATGACGCGCTGGGCGCGGCATTGGCCATGAATCGGTTAAACAATAACAAATAGGTTATATCAAGTTATATGTATAAGCCCTTTGAAATTTTCCAGCAGTGTGCAAGCTGATGATGATAAACTACAGAACGCTCAATCATTTCAGCTTTGAAACAAAAAAATTAGAGCAAAATCGGTCAACACGTTTGGATGCTACGATGCCACAGACAGACACACAGACAGACAGACAGGCACGTCAAACATATAACGACCCCACTTTTGTGTTAGTTTACAGATACTAAATGTAACCAGACGACGCCAATCAACGACGTTGCGTGAAAATTTGTATACCGCGCGGGAACCGTACATTTTCTGGGATCCTATGTCCTATGTCCTTTCCCACTAAAAGTGTCTCCGTAGCAAATTTCAGAAAATCGGTTCAGTGGTTTAGGCTTGAAGAGGTAATAGAGAGAGATAATTTCGCATTTATTATATTTTGTATATTGTATTTGTATGGATTTATTTCAGTCTTTAGGCCACAGTGTGATTGTGTTACCTTGTTAAAAGGCTCTATAAACAAATTGATAAGAACAGCGGATAAGAATAAGATAACTCAGCTAAATAACTTACAGTTCCGTTGTGTTTTAACCGTCTGTGTCTAGTGGAGTAATGTTTTTAGTGAGCCTCAGTGCCTCTATGAGTGCTTTAGCCATAGTCTGGCTATTACCTCTCCAAAACATGTTGTAACTTTCGGTTTCATGAGAAGTATTTTAAGCAGCTACCAACAAGTAGGATTTTGCACCGAGGTATACCATGGTTTGGAAGGTGCTGAGAGAACTGCTGACACGATACGATACGAGTTTGGTGATCTCGGCGTTGTTTTAAAAACGGAAAGTGTACCTTATTTATGTAAATCACATTCATCATCATCACTACTATTACACCCATGCATCATCAGCGTATGATCCTAATATTATTTGGACTATGAAAAGCATAGCATATTTTTATTTATAGGTACTTCACTTAAAAATCGCGGGTAACACCGCGAGGCACAGATAATTCATAATAACCAAGTAGTTATCTTAGTAGTAAGTAGTTGAGTATTACAGAAATAGAAAAAATATATAATTATTATTTTGTTTACTTAAAAAAATATAGTTAAGACAAAAATGTTATGCACAAAATTACCGAATTTTTGACTTTAAATAATCTCACTGCCGTCTGCCGCCAAAAATTCAAAATAAGCCTTTTTAGGAGCCGAAAAAAAGCATTCTTCATTTATCTTTCCTTAATTCATTTTCCATGATTGCGCCTTAAACTCGTTCTTAAAATCGTGATATAGGTAGGTAAGTCAGTCGTGTGATGACAGAGTAGCGAGATGGTTTCACAGAATGTAAGTTTCATTGTTACATTTTTATACGAATATTGCAAATATTTTACATGTTTTGACTTTTGATGTGAATTCGTGATCATAACAGTGAACATTAATTAGAACGATATTAAGTAAGTACTTAAATAAAAGGCATATTTTGATAAAAAAAAACTTAAATGGACTGTGCTAAAAATTTAAGTTTATCAAAATATGTGCTTCGATGTTAAAATGAAATGTGTTTTCATAATTTTAAACATTTTTAGTGTTATTATTATCAGAGTTTTATGAAGATTTAAGTGTAGTTCCCACATTTGTTAGGTAAAAACCTAAAAATTGTTAAAACCTAATTTTAGTAATGTACGTCTACACTCTACACAATAATACAAAGAATATTTTAAGTACCTACTTACTCCTTTCAGTCTTTAACCTATCAATCCCCGTAAGGCACAAGTGGGCCGCGATAACAAAAGATTTCCAAGAATCGGCAATCGAAGGATTAAATGAGCATAATATTTTATTTTATAATGACAACCATACGACAACCATATTATTATGACAACTAACTAAAAATTTTTGTTTCTCCGAACAGTACCGAACAGATGTTGATGAGATTTTGTGAATTATCACTATGCCCAATGCCCATACTACTTGCTGAGTTTTGTTTACATTGACTACATGACGCCCGCAACTCCATTACGCCGAAATTAGTTTATTGCGCGGGAACCGTACATTTTTGCCGGATAAAAAGTATTCTATGTTCTTTCCTTGGACTTTAAGTATCTCCATACCAAATTTCAGCAAAATCGGTACAGCGGTTTCAGCGTGAAGAGGTATAAGACAGACAGACACACTATCGCATCTATAACATCACAGTAAGCATAATATTATTATTATGATTGTGTATTGTGTAACTTAAAACTTGCGTTTCACCAAAATCTTATTTTTGCAAACAAGTCAAACTTGTTTATGTGCACCTAATTCGATCGTGTGAACTTTATAATTAATGAGAAAGTGCACGTCTGTCTGTAAACTCTAGCGCACGGCTGAACCGATTTATATGAAATTTGAGTTGGAGTCTGGAGAGCCTTTGCAGAGAGCCGCGTTACTCGTTAGATCTTAGATCTTGATAATTAAATTGCAGGATTTTATAATGTAAGAACTTTTGTAACATACATTCAAGGCAAATAAATGATTATGACTAAAATATGATTATGATAAGCAACTACGTATTCTCAAAGTTTACTCCGTGGAGCCCTGGGGCTACGATAGGCCTTGTTAGTACTCCGCGAGCGATGCAAAAAAAATCAGTTGTCTGTAAAGTCGGTTTACTGACGATAGTTGAACGTGACAACGTCATAGCCTTAAATGGAACGCCTCAGAGCGAGGTAACGCCGCATATTGCGTCATGTTTTTTTCGTGCGCGCAGTCGACCCCATCGAATTATAAGACGTTGTCACGTCAAAAATATTTTTAGAAATATCATCAGACTGCATGGAGACATTTAATTATTTAAAGACAAAAATACCTTTTTGGGGTCCGTAAAAAATATCACTTCTTTGAACGGTTTCGCCACCAAAAAGTTTGAGAACGAGTTTAAAGTGTACCTATAATTAAGACCAGAGATTCTCAAACTTTGAAGACATGAAGCCTATGAATTGACGTACTTAGTAGTATGCAGTAAAAACATGATGATGCTTACCTACTCGATTATCTTTAAAGTGTTACCGACATAATATTATGCCTAAGTATGTTATTAAGAAGTATTACCACGTATTACCTTGATACAGTATTTTCTTGTGCAGGCAATCAGGCATTAATTTTCAAGTGGCGCAATATTCATAAGAAGCTGTAGTAAAAACTTACTCCATGTTTTCAGAATTTGCCGAAACTCCGAAAGTCATAATTAAGTATTACAGTGACCAATCGAAGTGACCGAAAGACTTGCTAATTACAATAAAGAATGCAGAGTTTTTGAGGTGAATATCTTATTTTTGACCTACTTCCAAAAAGGAGGAGGTAATACGTTCGGCTGTATGTATTTTATTTTTTTTATGTATGTTCAACAATTACTCAGCCGTTTGTGCTCCGATTTTCAAAATTCTTTTTGTGTTGTATAGGGTTTGATTCGAATTTGGTACCATGTTCATAAAAGTGGTGAACTGATGATGGGATCCATGAGTAATCGAGGGAACTTCTTGAAATTTGTATGGAAACATATAGTGATTTCGATTTTTTCTGAAGCATTCGAGGTAAATTCTACCAAAAAGTAAGACTTCGCACCAGGATATACCCTGGATCCGAAGGTACCGAACAGAACTTTTGAATGCTTATAGGTACAGGTTCGGGGATTTCGGCGTTGTTTAAACAACTGAAAGCATAAGCCAACACAACAATTTGATTGATCATCATCATCACAACCATAATTATACCATGGGTCATCACACTATGACCCAATTATTGGTACTTTTCGCGATATTTTCTCGAAATCGCGTCTAAGCAGTTGTGTTTGATGATGATTTCGCTGCTTGTGGACCGATTTTCAAAATTCTCGTGTTTTTGTATAATGTATAGGATATAATCTTAATTTTCTATAACAAATACGAAAGTGGTGAGCTGATGATGGGATCTATGAGCAATCGAGGGAAATCCTTGAAATTTGTCAAAACACTCAGTGGTTGAAATGTTGTTTCTAGTAAGTTACACATATGTTACGAATAAGAGAAATTTCATACGAAGGTGTCTCTTGGTCCAAAGGCACTGAATAGAACTCGTGAACCTTTAAAGATAAAAGTTTGGAAATTGCAGCATCGCTTAGATAACTGCAAGCATTTACCACAATTTCGCTTACAGTAACATAATGTGAATAGTTAACATTCGTATTGGTTATTTACGCATAAAGCCTTATTTTGTAGATAAGAGTGAAATTATTTTTTTTAACAAAAAATTTAAAACGACTTCCAAGGTAAAAACGATAGTAATTATATGAACTAAAAGTATTAAATAACTCTTACTCTTTAAAAGTGCCTTTTTCAGAATTCGTCTAAATCTCAACTATTAGGTACCGACTTCAAAATAATGAAGACAGAATGTATGTACAGAAATAGTTGAGATTTGACGAATTCTGAAAAAGGCACTTTTAAAGAGTAAGAGTTATTTAATAGGTACTTTTTAGTTCATAGTACTATCGTTTTTACCTTGGAAGTCGGTTTTAATTTTTTGTTCAAAATAATAATGATAATATTAAAAGGTTGAAAAGGTGCCAGTTCCAAAAGTTTCAAATATTTTGTCAGAGGACTGAAGATTCAGCTATCTAGTACCGACTTCAAAATAATGAAGATTGAGTACAGAAATAGTTGAGGTTTAGCCGAATTCGGAAAAAGGCACTATTAGATAGTAAAAATTATTATTTAATACTTTTTAGTTCATATTAATGTTATTATTGTTTTTACCTTGGAAGTCGGTTTTAATTTTTTGTTAAAAATAATAATAATTATATATATCGAGCAAAACTAGATCTTCCAGATATTTTAGAGATTTACAGTTCACTTGATGTTCTCAATTTGTTAACTAAATCAAGCGATAGGTAAAGTAACAGACAGAGCTTAGATGTTGGCATTAAACTAACAAAAAACTAACAGTATATTATCAGTATATTTTATAATATTGTTAGTAAGGATTCACTATAAATAATTTTGACCTAGAAGCTTAAAGTTACGCAAATCGAAAGTTATGTATACAGGTTTGGGTGTATCCAGTTTCCAAATCCATACTAACATTATCAATACGAAATTTCGTCTGTCTGTGATCTGTTCAGGATTCAACATTTTGAAAAATTGGTATGAGAATAGTTTCAGTCCCGGAAACAGCCAATAATAATAATTATCCTGAAAAAATATACAGTTCGCCGAGCTATGAAGTTGCGAGCATTTTGGAGTATTAATCCTTCGATCGCGGATTCTTGGAAATGCTATTGAATTCTATTGTTGTCGCGATCACCGGTGCTCTTATGGGGCTTGAAGGATACTTAATACTTATAAACTTTTATAGTGGTCTACTCTAAGTAACATTGATATTGATCCAGTAGTTGGAGCCTCTTCGATTTAAACAATATTGAATACAAATAAATTATATGGCAAAACACGGGTCAGCTTGTTTCTTATAATAATCATGTAAAATACTACCTATATCTAATAACACTACGTTTTATACTAAATTCATATTTCATTGCGTAGTAAACATACGTAGATAGTGTAGATAAAGCATCAATATCTAAATCTTATTAAAACAAACTAAAGTAGATATTTACTTTAATGAACTCTTCTTTCATTATGAATAAGTAATGAAAATAAATTAGTAAATTACGACTAAGTATGAAATAATAACCGGCACACACGTCCGAACGTTGTTTGAGAAACAATTTGGCCTAGGTAGACTACTGCAGCGGTTTTCAAACTTTTTTGGTGGCGGAACCCTTTTAAAGTGACTTTTTGTCGGAGCCCCAAAAATGAGGTCTTTACTCTTTCATGACAAAATGTCGTGTCAGACTATTTCGTGCACGAAGCTATTTCATGACATATGACAGCTGTTTGACATGATAGACCCTACAGCCCATACAGGCTACAGCTACATAGTGCCATTATCGTTTGCGAAGCCCCTACGGGGCTTTTGCGAAGCCCTAGGGCTCCGGGCATACTTCGAAAATGGCTGCTATACTGGATGCTACCTGTCATCGCCGAAGTACAGTAGAAACCGTACATGCTGCCATTTAAATGTGATTACTGATTATAAAAATATCTCTATCTTTAAGGCCCTATTTTTGGTCAGTAGGTAGTAGGTACCTACTCAAGATTCATCTCGGTCTCAAGACACGGTTCAGGCTCTGCGAAATTGGTTGGCTGTCAAAATTTGGACCAATCATAGAGCCGAATCGCGTCATTGAGACGTCGCATCTTAAAGCGGGGAATTCACTACCGGGCTGCCCGCGGGCCGCCCGGTCTGGCACAAGTCTGTTGCTTGCCCCTATTGAACATACACAGAACAGACTAGTCAGTCGAATAGATAGAGGGCTGCAGCTCGGTCGTGGACTCATGGACTCGATATTCTTTTTAATAAATGATAGATCAGTATCGGCGTTGATTTTTTTGAATTTTTCAATAGGTAAGTTCGGTGTAAGCGGTCGGTGTTTCGAATGTTATCCTTGCTTTTAACTTTCCACAAACAAGGATGCGACCGGTAAATTTGGAATAAACGAATGTCAAAATTGTTGTTGTTGGTTTTTCTTATGTTTAGTGTTTGTATTGTTTACAATAATATGTTTTAAAATAATATTTTAAGTGCACTCCAGTCGCTCTCCAAGGCGCAAATGACGACGGGCCGCCCGTTGCGACCATTCATGTACAGACAGAATATACGGGCCTAAGTACATTACTTTATTTCAGTATCCAATGGGTGGACTGGATTACTGGATTATAAACTTACGTAACTAACTATTGTTATACAGCTCGACTTGTCGAGCTGTATAACAAAATAATCAAAATAATTGATCGCGACAACAAATAAAAAAGCCTTGGCTTTAAATGAACGTGGCGAAAAAAGGAACTAACGCTGCCATCATACAAAAACGTCAATTTTGACAGTTCTCCTTTACCAGCAGCGCCACCGCCCACGTTCATATATAAAGCCTTGACCATTGTCGCACTTAATATAATTAGTGTTTTACTTGTATTTGTTGGTATAATTTAAGTATCTGTAGCAAGTAGCGACCTTAATAAAAATATACTGTGTACTACCTAACAAGGATATTATGTTACGAAATATGCTTTGTGTGCCAATGTTGAGGAAAAAGCCTCACTTTTCCTGCAGAACAATCTTCAAGTTTTTTAAAGATTTTTGTCCTGTTATTTTTACGAGTAAGTACTTATCCCTAATAATGTTACGTGTGTCTCTCTGTCTGTTGCCTCTTTACGCCAAAACAGCTGAACCCATTTTGCTGAAATTTGGTATGGAGATACTTTGAGTCCCGGGAAAGGACATAGGATACTTTTGTGGCGGTACCCACAATTCGCCTAACAATCCTACATCGCGCTATCGAAGTTTCGGAGAACGGCAACGTCTGAAATGACATCAGTGGGCTTCGGCCTGACCGAGCATGCTATCTCGCTCGGCCGGAAGATCTTCGTTTTCGGCCGCCACTAACCACGTTAAACTTTTTATCCCGGAAAAATGTACGATTTCCGCGCGATGAATGAGTTTTGCGCAGCGGAGTAGCGGGCGTCGTGTAGTTATTAAATAAATCTTGATTCAGACAGATCTGGAGTTGGATAGAGTCTCCAAGCCACCTCCTCAGCCGCCACCGGAGAAGAGGAAGTATGTGGTGCACGCAGACAAGGAGGAATATGACTTCGCCGCGCATAGGAGCGTCGCGAAACCTACCAAGTAAGTTAAAAATCGGCCAAGGCAAATCAGACTTGGCCGGTACCAAGTGCATTTTTTGTTTGGGAGTGCCTTTAACTTTGTTTTTTGTTGTATTTGTTTATAGCGGCAAACGAAATACAAGACATCATATTTTGTGACAACTGTCGAGCTATTCCTCTAATCGGTTCTTGAGATACGCCTGGTGATAAACAGACTGACGGACAGATAGTAAATTCTTAGTAATAGGGTCCCGTTTTTACCCCTTGGGTACGTAACCCCACTGTTCAACCCTCGCTTACCTAAGATACCTAAAATCAAAACCTCCTCCTTTTTATTCCATTTTGCCGCGCATCTTAAAATTATGCCCAGCTTAAACTCCTATATTAAGCGTGTATGCCAGACTCAGGTTTTCTCAAATTGGGGTACGCAAACCCCTCCATTTTCGCCTTTCGACGACAGGGCGTTTGCGACAAGATTTACGTAATGGTGGCTTGATAACTGGCAGGCATAATTTCTAGTTTTAACTCTTCAAGCTGATTTCAAAAGGATGTCTTTGGTAGATTTTTGGGTAGCTAGACTGGCAGAGTATTCCGAACTCTCACGCAAAGCTGTGAATTTCCTTTTACCCTTTGCTAAGACATGCTTATGTGAGAGTCTCATAAGTTAGTAAGGGGTTCGCTCTCATAAGAAATTGTGACAGGGGTTCGTGGAGCCGAAAGTTTGAGAAACAATTTACAATGTACTAGACAATAGTATAGTCTCATTTATCACAATGTTTTTTGTGACATTGTCTTATTATCTTCAAGAGATTTCAATGCCACCTCAATATGTTTCATTAAAAGGCGTGAGGCGAATTATTGAGTATGCTGCTTCAATGTTTGTTATGGGACTGTAAACTTTATAATACTAGGTGACGTCTACAACTTCATTGCGTTAAAATTCGTGCGGGAACCGTACATTTTACCTGGACAAATATTATTCTATGTCCTTTATCGGGACACAAAGTATCTCCATACTTACCAAATTGCAGCAAAAACGGTTCAGCTGTTTAGGCGTAAAGAGGTAACAGACAGACAGACAGACTTTCGCATACTTCATAACAAGATTCATTTTATCACTCATTCATTGCGCCAAAATTCGTTCCTCGCACGGGAACCATAAAATTTTCCGAGATAAAAAGTATTCTATGTCCTTTATTGGAACACAAAGTGTCTCTATACCAAATTCCAGTAAAATCGGTTTAGGTGTAAAGAGGTAACAGACAGACAGACAGACAGACACCCTTTCGCATTTTAGGATAATATTATCACCATGTGGTTTCCAAGTCCTAGGTGTTTTAAACTCTGCGTGGACGATGGAATCTAATATCTATACATATAATAAAACTGTAGAAATGAAAATTCTGTACATTAAAGATATTAAAAAAATAATAAGCGGGGGGTGTTCCTACATCGCTATAGAAGCCAAAAATGTGGTTAGTTTTTTGTCTGTCTGTCTGTATGTTTGTTCCAGCATCACACGAAAACTACTGATCCGATTTGAATGCGGTTTTCGCAGATATATTTGTCTTCTTCCAACTTAACATCTGGTCTATAAAAAAATCCCCCCACCCCTCTAAAGAGACGAAAGAGGTCAGATTTTGTATAAGACTTTAGCTTTAACACGAAAACTACTGATCTGATTTGCATAGGGCTTTCGCAGATATATTTGTCTTCGCAGATAATATATTTGCCGGGACAGCTAGTCTATAATAAAAACCTTCACGCAATTTTCTTTAGTCACGGACCACGGCATTGAACAGCTCTGTGAAAAATGTAATTTTTCATGATAGTAATGTTTATAATATTTGGACTGTGTTTGAACTGTTTGGACATGAGACTATAGCGTGTCCCGCGCGCCCTCTTACCCCTGCGGGGCTAAAATGGTCGCTTTGTTGAATCATGATATGAATCATAATATGATTCAATTTTTTAAAATCGCAAAATGCAACTCTGCTTGCATTTCATTTCTGTATTTTTGTACTGATTTGGCATTTGTCACTTTGACAGTTTTGACAATTCATTTGCTGAATTGATTGAGAGGAATTGCTAAATGTGACCATTTTAGCCCCGCTGGCCCTCACCCCACCATTAAAGCGCCTATGGTCATTTATGGATAGGCAGTATACGTTATAAGTGCTATTAAAGTGACAGAAATTATGGAGGCACCGGGAACATGCCACATACGAGTGAATCAAAAAAACAAATATTCAAATTTCGAGGAGAAATTACGGGATTATGAAATGCATAACGAAGGTATTAATTGCAATTATTGTGTTCAAAATGAGTTAGGATACAATTTATTCTGCTTATTATCATAGCGCTCGTGTAATAATAAAACTAAACTAATGGTCAGCTTAATTAATTTGCCATTTAACCAGTTAGCTAAGCGTCGTCTAGTTGTAGTGTTGAACGTTGCAGTCAACAAGTCGGCTAAACGACGTATGGCTGTGTGATTGAATGGCGTTGTTCAGTCAAAGGGCTAGCTGTTTGATTGATCGGCTAATTAAACCAGTTGGCTGCGACATTTCAAAGCGCACGGAAGTGCGCGGCCTAGTTCCAGCAGGCCGCGCACATGCCGTGCACTATTTACACGAACCGTTTCGACGCACTTTTGACCCCCCTGTAGCTCAGTGTCTATTGCGAGTGCAAAGATAAAATTATACCTACGTAATTATTTACGAGTACTTAAGCAGTATACCCAATTTCATAGATATAGCTTCAGTAGATCCTGAGATATGTCCTTGTAAAAATAGCTTATTTTGGCACTGACTCACTCATTCACTCACTCATTCACTCACTCACTCACTGACCGGTAATCAAAACCTCTAGGCCACTTCCAATTGTCCTAGCGTTATGAAATTTGGCACACAGGTCGTGTGTTATATGTAGATTAACGAAAAATTAAGAAATTGTAGAAAATGGTCAAGCGTGAGTCGGTTCATCTACGAACTTCAGAGGCCACTTCCAATTGTCCTAGCGTTATGAAATTTGGCACACAGATCGTGTGTTATATGTAGATTTAAAAAAATAAGAAATTTTAGAAATCGGTCAAGCGTGAGTCGGCCTATCTACAGCCCATACAAACTTTACAGTCGGGGCATTTTAATAGGCCACATTTGACATCTGTCAGATTAATCTCCATAGTGAGGTGAACTGCGTAAAAACATCGACCAAAACGAATAAATCGATACGGACTTGAAATAAAATATTTGAATTTTATACGTTATTTGTAAAACCAAAAACAAATTCCTGTCCCTTTATTACTTTTTCTTTGCAAATTCAAGGACCAAAATAAGACAAGTACATAATTTACAAAAAACATTGCATTTATTCGCTTGAATTATAAAAATTGTTAAATTTAGTATTATCATTATTCATTTCCCATAAATATGTGTTACTTTTCACAACGTGGTTATTGATTTATGGGGATATTTCGTTACAAGTAATAAATGCATCGATACTATTTATAGCTTTCGATTTTTAGAGCAACATCCCTAGAGTTTAAAAAGAAAAAAGGTCAGCTGACGTAACATTGTAACGACGTGCAATTATTAAGATCAGAATTTGTTTATTACGTTTAGAATTGTTTATCAGTAAAAGCAAATCGTTAAATAATTCGTATCGGTCATGTTTACAATAAATATGTAATCATAATTGAAAAAAGTTAATCAATTGTGCAGTTATAACAAAACAAAAATATTTATTTTTTATGCACGTCGCTACAAGGTTACGTGGTGCAATTTTGATGAACTGTCAAATGTGGCCTATTAAAATGCCCCGACTATAATGTCATAGCGTTATGAAATTTGGCACACAGGTCATGTGTTAAATGTAGATTAACAAAAAATTAAGAAATTTTAGAAATCGGTCAAGCGTGAGTCGGCCGATCTACGAACTTTAGAGGCTACTTCCAAATGTCCTAGCGTTATGAAATTTAGCACATAGGTCGTGTGTTATATTATTATGTATGTGTTACGATAAATTAAGAAATTTAAGAAATCTTCAAGCGTGAGTCAGTTCATCTATGAACTTTAGATAAAAATTCTTATGTGCCAGTGATATAATGAGGCATCTATTGAAAGTATTGTTTATATCGGGCGTAGCACAAAAAGAAAACATAGGTAGGATTTCTTGAAAAAAAGTATTGAAATCCCACCAAAAACATACCTGTTAAAATAAGGCCTAGTTCCTATAGGCTAACTGTTGGTCTAAAAAAAGAGTTGAAATCCAATCCAATGCCAAGTTCAGATGCACTTCATCGATCATAATCATCTTCATCAACAGCCTGATCCATAATACTTCTAAATTTGAACTTGGCAGGTTTTTGTGCTATGCGTTACACTTGATTAATTATATAATTAGATAATATTAATAGAATTTAAATAACCTGCCAAGTTCAAATTTAGAAGTATTATGAATCAGGCTGTTGATGAAGATGATTATGATCGATGAAGTGCATCTGAACTTGGCATTGGATTGGATTTCAACTCTTTTTTTAGACCAACAGTTAGCCTATAGGAACTAGGCCTTATTTTAACAGGTATGTTTTTGGTGGGATATATTATACTCCACATACCCCAGGGCGACAAGTTGTTATTTGATTTTAAACTTTAACACTTTCGAATTAATTTTGGGATTGCTTGCATTACTCCGGTACATATTATACTCTTCTTTTCTAATGTACTATGTTTGCATGAAAGTATAAACTTGTTATTGCCGGTCGCAACTCGCATCTCGCAGCTGAATGCTCGTGTTAGTTTGAAATCAAATAATTCCGTTTTATTTTTTTATGAATATTTTATATTTCAAGTTTTTTTTATGTACGATCTTTTAATATTGAGCCTACTACAGAATACGACTTTTTAGAGCTACTGATACGATCGCGCAGTTTTTACATCTGGCAGCCCTGCTTATAATCATAAAAGATATCAATTTGGCCCTGACCAAAAGTCTTATACTTTTCAACTTCCCTGCTTTCAGCACCTTCGAATCTACAGGCCACCTCATCAAGGGTTGCCTTGGAGGCGGCATTTTGGGCATCCACGAAGCATACATGAAATGTGGGCTATGGACTTCCCTGGTCGTCACCATCATCTTTGGATTTTACATCAGCTATTGTGTTCATGTGAGTAGCTACTCAATGGAAGCTTTTGCATTAATATAAGTAGCTGTTATAAGCAAGCTATTGGGAAAATGTTTTTTCTCACCTCCGGGGGGAAAACGTCAACTTTCTTCCCGCTGCGCTTACCGATGTTGCCGTTTTCCGCCTCCGTCGATGAGAAAAATAGTATACGCACCACGGGCAGTAAATAAGATAGCCTCAGATCACATGTTTTTTCCTGCCCTAGGTGCATAATGTACTATTTCTATCAAATATTCAGCGTCGCAAAAAGGTTTAAAATTTAAATTCTTTGATTAGAAGACAGTTAACTTAAATCTTTTTCTATGTTTCCAGATCCTAGTGAAGTCAGCCCAGATACTCTACAAGCGGCTACATCTACCTGAGATGTCATATCCAGATCTCGCAGAGGCGTCTTTGGAAGTTGGACCTTTCCCCAAACTGAAGAAATACAGCAAATGGTTCAGGTAAAGATTAGGACTGGAGCGATTTATGCAGCGAATATATTAAAAGGTATTCTTTCTTGTCTCTTTATGTTACACATCGGAGCGCATATCCTTATTAGTAAGAGGATTTGAGCCACCGATCAAAGTTTTAAGGTGCTCCCAGATGGAAGTTATATAACGTTATATAACATTTTGTAACAATTTATAACAAAATACACGTTTAGTTTTTGACATAATATTGTTGTAGCGTACTATGTTACACGATGTTATAAAATGTTATCTTGTTACACAATGTTTTATAACGTTATATAACTTCTGTCTGGGAGCACCCAAAATATCTTGCAATAAAAAATTTCATCTTCCTAAACATCTACAAGCTGTGTAACAAAACTAAGTGATAATACTTTAGGGTGTGTATGGGCCTCGTTTATAGAGTTTGCTGTAAAAGTAGCAGCACTGAAAAGGTAACTTTTTTTCACCTATAGAAAAATTCATAAACCGGGAACCGCTTGCCCAAGCCCCAAACAAATCATTAAAAAATTTGCTCTTTCAGCGATACTACAAACTATTACTTATCAGTTACCAGTTATCACTTAGTTTTGACTTTTATTACACCTTATATTTATGCAACGACCTTGAAATGAAAATCTTTTTTGATTTCCAGGTATGCAGTTGACCTAATCATCTGCATAGACCTGTTCGGAGCGTGCTGCGTCTACCAGATCATCATAGCCAAGACCATTAAGGAGGTGATAGAGTATTCCGAAGGTCTACCTACGGGGGATATAGACCAGTTGAGGCTATACGTACTGACGCTACTCCTGCCGATATTGGTGCTATGCATGATCACCACTTTGAAGTATTTAGCACCGTTCTCGCTGATAGCTGATGTGTTTATCGGTAGGTTGCGGTTTGGCATAATTTGATTTTAATTTGGTTTGATTCCGTAATGTTTGTTGTATCAATTATATTTTGAGCTGTTGAATTATGACGATATTGTATTATAGGTGACTAGCTGTTGCCCGCGACTTCGTCCGCGTGGACTTCAGTATAGCGCGCGGTAGTTACCGTTTTATGCGATGTAGACAACGCATAGTGCATAGTGTAATTTTTGGAACTAACTTAATTTGAACATATTTATTCTTTGTTTAAACCATGGAGTGTAGAACTATCTTGTTATGGGGGATATTTGTCAAAGTGTCCAGCTGTACGCAGTAAATAACAGTTGAAAGTGTCCAGCTGTACGCAGTAAATAATAGTTGAAAGTGTCCAGCTGTACGCAGTAAATAACAGTTGAAAGTATCCAGCTGTACGCAGTAAATAACAGTTCAAAGTGTCCAGCTGTACGCAGTAAATAACAGTTGAAAGTGTCCAGCTGTACGCAGTAAATAACAGTTGAAAGTGTCCAGCTGTACGCAGTAAATAACAGTTGAAAGTGTTCAGCTGTACGCAGTAAATAACAGTTGAAAGTGTCCAGCTGTACGCAGTAAATAACAGTTGAAAGTGTCCAGCTGTACGCAGTAAATAACAGTTGAAAGTGTCCAGCTGTACGCAGTAAATAACAGGTGAAAGTGTCCAGCTGTACGCAGTAAATAACAGTTGAAAGTGTCCAGCTGTACGCAGTAAATAACAGTTGAAAGTGTCCAGCTGTACGCAGTAAATAACAGTTAAAAGTGTCCAGCTGTACGCAGTAAATAACAGTTGAAAGTGTCCAGCTGTACGCAGTAAATAACAGTTGAAAGTGTCCAGCTGCACGCAGTAAATAACAGTTGAAAGTGTCCAGCTGTACGCAGTAAATAACAGTTGAAAGTGTCCAGCTGTAGGCAGTTAATAACAGTTGAAAGTGTCCAGCTGTACGCAGTAAATAACAGTTGAAAGTGTCCAGCTGTACGCAGTAAATAACAGTTGAAAGTGGCGCTAGCTGCAGCAAAGGGTATAGAATGAATGTAGCCGTTGGTGACAAAATACTTAATAAATAAATATAAAGTAAATAACAAAATAAATAATACCAATATATTTTGAAAAATATAACCTAAAATAGCTGAAATAAAAGCTGAAATGATTTAAAATTTACCCTGTTGCTACTGGTAGTGCTACTTCAGCGGACACTTTTTACATACAGAGATAGTTCTCCATCTACACTCCATAGTTCAAACCTACGCGACCACGCGACTGCGAAGCGGGAGCGTCAAGTTGTCAAAATAATATTATGTGTTTTGTATTCAAACGATACGTATAAACACCCCCTTACAACCCCTTTTTCCAGTTAAAAAGTAGCATATGTCCTTTCTCAGGCTTTAAACTATCTGTGTACAAAATTTCATTACAATCGGTTCAGTAGTTTTGACGTGAAAGTGAGACAGACAGAGATACTTTCGCATTTATAATATTAGTATAGAACGCACATTAATTATCAGCACTCGAAACGCGCCGACCACGCCTCATTTCAGAATTCGTTGCATGAAAATATGATGTGAAACCTCGCACGTTCGTTCGCACCGTACGCGACGTATTTCATGTACGGTGCGGACGCGTTCGGCGCGTATGCGCAATTTCCAGAAGAATACCTCTTTGAAATCCGAGTAATCTAACATGATTCATCAATCCAAAGGTATTCAAAAGTTTCCTAAAATATTAACCTTCAAGGATCTTTAGTAACCCAAATCCAAAAGCATACTAATAGGCTTGATGACAATTTTTTTTTCTTATTGGTAATTGAAAGACCCTTAAAAAATAGAAACATTGCTGAAAGAATGACTCTCATAGCTTAAAAATTCACCAAGATATGAACAATTCAAACATCTCATAAAATAGACCTGCCCGAAACGCCCCATACAAAGTGCTACGAAAGACTGACGTCAGTCTTTCTTAGTTTGTACGGATCGGGAGAGAACTTTGTTCGATAGGTATATTAAATATTGCGTTTATGAAAGTGGTTTCATACCAAAAGCTGCTTTTAATTGCATAAGTTATCGAATGGTATACAAATATTAAGAAATTTAATTGAAAAAAAAATCGACTTGATTATCCAACTTTGAAGGCGCCTAACAAAAAAATTACAAATGCTATCGAGCTGAAATTTTGGTAACGCTTATTTTTTGCCGTGCTTTCTTTATTTTATTAACAAAAACCGCTAATCTTTGACCTTGTCATCATCCCTATTGTAACACGGTATTTTCTTTTTCAGTGGTATGTGTCGTCGCAACAGTTTACTACGGACTTCAGACTGCCCCTGCAATATCCACCGTGCCGGCTTTCAAGGACGCCGTCGGATTCTTCGAGTTCTGTGGTATAGTCGTCTTCAGCATGGAGGGCATTGGAGTGTCGTTGCCAATTGAGAACAATATGAGGGAACCGAAGAAGTTTCCGCTGGTTTTGTGTGCGGGTAAGTAAAATATTTTGATTGTTCTTCTGTCTCTTTCTCTGCTACTGTTCTAATGTCCTTAGGATACAATGCATTTTGGTAGTTTCAGTTTTCAATCAAAGCACGATTCAGTATTCACAGTGATGTTCAGTTTTACTAAGGCCTCGCACCAGTCTGGGCGTTTATTAAGCCTTTCTATAGTAATCGACAATTTAACCAAAACTGTAGAAGGTAGATCTATAACTTTGAACTATGCATCTAATTGTTTGGTTCTATTGTTATCTTTATTGCTTTTAGCACAAAACTTCTTGTCTATGATATCAAATACTGATTGCATTTATTTCCAGGTATGTCTGTGGTGGTATCGTTCCTGATTCTCGTCGGTTTCTTCGGCTACTGGGGATTCGGAGAGCAGTCTACGTCACCGGTTACATTAAATTTCCCTTCTGAAATGTAAGGGTTCATTTTCCTTCATTTGCTCAATGAGTTATGGACATACCTTCATTTGTAAATTCTTATTACTCACTAGAACTATCAAAAATTCAAATCTTTGTAGGTTTTTTAAGACATAATTATGTAGTAAATAATTTACAACGCGCATCTATTCACATTTTCATATCTTACGTCTTTACTTTCTTACTATTTCCTTGTTGTAAGTTTACTTTTCCTTCATTTCACAATGCCCATCATTCAGATCCTCTATTGAATCAAAATGTCTCTAAAATCATCTACTTCCAGATTTCCAACAGTATTAAAACTCCCCATGGGTGTGATGATCTTCATCACCTTCGCCCTCAACTTCTGGGCACCCTTCAACCTCGTTCATCTTCCCCTACTTAATTCTCTTTCAACATTTTTATCATCCATTCACTTCTTCCAGATTCCCAACAGTATTAAAACTCCTCATGGGCGTGATGATCTTCATCACCTTCGCCCTCAACTTCTGGGCACCCTTCAACCTCGTCTGGCACTACATGAGCGGCTGGCACGACGTCAAGAAGCACTGGCTCTGGGAGAGGGTGTACCGGGCGATCTCCGTCATTATCATCACCAGCATTGCCATCGCTTTCCCCAATATCGGGAATTTGATGGGATTGGTAAGTTGATGTAGCATCCATACCTACATCCATACTAATATTATAAAAGCGAAAGTGTGTCTGTCTGTCAGTCTGTTAACTCTTCACGCCTAAACCGCTGAACTGATGTTGCTGAAATTTGGTATGGAGATCTTTGGGTTTCGGGCAAGGAACGAATTTTGGCGCAACGGATCTGCGGGCGTCGTCTAGTCTTTTATAATTTATACTTTATGCGTCTTCATTACCAGCATCTGGCTCATTGTTTTCATTCTTATTTTATCACAAAAATTATATATGTGCTTAATATTATTAAGATGAATTAGTATGGTTGTGTGTTTGAACGCGCTAATCTCACAAACTACTTGACTGATTTTTATGCAATGTGGTACAGATATAGAGTAGACTACGGACATAGACTATCTTTTTAACCGACTTCCAAAAAACGAGGAGGTTATATGTTCGGCTGTGGATATTTTTTATTTTTTTTATTTTTGTATGTTCAACGATTACTCCGCCGTTTGTGAACCGATTTTCGAAATTTTTGTTTTGTTGTATTAGGTTTCACTCCAATTTGGTCCCATTTTCACAAAGGTGATGATGGGATGGGATGGGATCCATGAGTAATCGAGGGAACTCCTCGAAATTTATATGGAAACATATGGTGATTTTGGTTTTATGTGAAGTGTACTAAGAATACGCTACCAAAAAGTCAAATATTGGGTCAAGGTATACCATGGTTTCGATGATGCTGAGAGAACTCCTGATTCCTTATAGATACACGTTTGGGAGTTTCGGCGTTGTTTTAAGAACAGAAAGCATAAACTACTATGCAATTCATATTCATCATCATAATCATCATCATCATCATCGTCATCATCATCATTACCACGTCGTGTTAAGGCCACGAATGTCTCATGGCACAGAATAGATAATAGTACAAGGCATAGGTATGGATATACTAATAATAATAATGATGTACTGTATAACAATTAACAACACCTGTTTGTTTTTAATACACGGCGGTCGGCGTCGGTCGCCGCCTAGCGCCGCCGCGCGAAGACAGAATATCGAATACTTTACTAACTACTTTATAATATTATACAGATCGAATACTTTACTACTTTATAAAATTTTAATAGACAAATAGAATTAAAATAAAGTTATTTTAAAAAGAGCATTTAAACAAAACAAAGTCATTAAGTGTCTTTTTAATTAGTTATACTTATTAATCGATAGATGGTGCACTAAGTACCTATCGATTTGAATTCTTGATAACAAGAACAGCTGTCAATAATTATGATAATATTAAATATTATGCTACGCTACATCCTATGCAAGTTTGTACAATTTTTTATCTGATAGATCCTTCGATCGTGGAAAAACGAGACACAATAGCCTTTCTATTGTTATCGCAATCGCCGGTGACCGCTTCGGGCTTGAAATATTAAAATTGTTAAATTACTTAGCACAATATGTTCACTTCATTGATAATATTATATTATTTTGTGAGTGTGAGTTGTGACTCTTAACAAATTGTAATAAGATACGTAAAATATACGCGAAGATTTATCTACTAGCGTAACTAAAAAGAGTGAAATTATTATTATTTTTAACAAATAATTAAAACCGACTTCCAAGGTAAAAACAATAATAACATTAATGTGAACTAAAAAGTATTAAATAATTTTTACTATCTAATAGTGCCTTTTTCCGAATTCGGCTAAACCTCAACTATTTCTGTACTCAATCTTCATTATTTTGAAGTCGGTACCAGATAGCTGAATCTTCAGTCCTCTGACAGAATATTTAAAATTTTTTGAACTGGCACCGACTTCAAAATTATGAAGATTGAGTACAGAAATAGTTGAGGTTTAGCCGAATTCGGAAAAAGGCACTATTAGATAGTAAAAATTATGCGGGAAAATGTACAACAGGGAGTTGTACATTTTCCCTTCTTCTATCCGAATCCGAACTTCTAGTATTTCATAATATAATAGCGCAGTTTGATTGCCTTAACTTATTATGATCACATTATACACAACTTACGTATCAGATTACACTGTATACAATAATTATTATCGTTGGTTTTTCCAAAATATTATTCCTCTTCCATCCATTCATAAGTTCATTAGCCTGTATACAATATGTCGTTAAAACTTACATACACAACATATCGTTAGTTATAATACACTATATGTTATTATAACCATAGTCAGATCCAATTTCATTTCAATAAGATAAACGTACATTTATCACTTCATTATTACACAGAAGCTGCATTTTTTGTTAATAGCATTATATTTCAGTCTTGCTAGCATGAAAGTTTATATATTTTTAATGTTCAATTTCAACATATTTTGTCGTTGTACCATTAAACAGTTATTTCTCACTTTCCTAAAGATGACATAATTATCTTCATTTTCAATCACTTTCATTAGTTGCATGAAATTGTTCAACGTTTTCTAATGCCCATAAACTTTGGGATAATCATTCAGTCTTTATTTCAACTTTAACTATTTAACTCTTTGTTCTCTTATATTATTCACCAGAAAATAAATTGAGAGTACTTCAATGTTGCGATGGCAATGGGCGATGCTACTATTTTGTTTCTTTCCATTGCATTGGTTTCTTCTCCATTTGCTTCTTTGTTATTTTTTATTTTTCATTTCTTTCTTTTCCATTAGAGTCTTTTCCACTTCTTTCTTTACCATTTGTTCCTTTCATTTATTTATTCAACTTCTTCCTTTTAATTTCCTCTTAAGTAATCACGTAATTTTGCTCTTTTCCATTGATTTATTCAAAATTTACTTCCAGCTGGGTGCCTTCTGCCTCTCCAACATGGGTTTCATCTTCCCCGCGTGCATCGATCTCCTGGTTGTCTGGGAGAGCCCTGGACTTGGCAGGTTCAAGTGGCGTCTATGGAAGAACGTTGCTGTCATCATCGTTGGCGTGCTTCTCTTCTTCGCCGGGACTTACAGCAACGCTAAGGGGCTTATTGCTAACTTGTGATTTTAGTTGTTAAATATATTTTTATAGTTAAGTTGCTCTATTTATTTCCTCCAGTAGTTAGCAGATACTTCAATAAATTTTGTCGATTATCGTTTACCTGCTTAACCTAACTATAATCATTTAAAGGTGTTTATGTATGTATATTTTTCTAATAGCTAGGTAGAGTAGGGCGCCGTGACAAAATATTACGACGCGTAACTGCGCCGCAGGTTGAAAAAGATTGGGAACCCCTGCACAATTCAATAGATATTTTGACTTTGATACATGTGACTTTACTAACATCAAATGCTGTATTAGGTTACTCATGTGAAATCTATAGACAATAATTATTATGAATATGATCTATAATAAAACAAAATATCTACAAAATAGTACAAAATTTAATAAATAAATCACATTTAATGGCACAGCTGTAAAAATAATATCCACTGCTTCGTTTATCAAACTTTAAAAATATATGGACACCAGCTCAATTCCGCTAATAGTTGAACCAATTACTAGGATAAAAATGCCAATGGATATCATAATAACACTTCTCCAGAGCCTCCAATTATACTTGCCCAGGCCAGGCCTCTCCCAGATTATCAACAGGTAGATGAAGTTTGGCCAAATGAAAGCCATACAAGAGAGGCATAGTGCGCCCAGCTGAAAGTAAGACACGCTATTGGGCGTTTGCACACTGCACGATAACGACACGACACGATACCACAGAATAGAGGGCCACCGCACATATTATACAATTTCAAGTTCAGGCCGACTATCGTACAAACTGACTATCGTACTAATTCTAATATTCTGTCACTTAATATTGAATGCACCCAAAATATTCTCCTTTCTTTTCGCCTTCGTTTTATTAGTGCCACAGTAAAAGCGTGCTTTTTACCCATTTTAACATGCACGTTCGCTAGGCTAGCAACACCGTTAGCAACTAAATCTAAAAGTCTGCGGCTGGCAGCGTACACGATGAAGTTGTCCAATTAAATTGTGACACTACGCAATTTAGTTTGTACGATAGTCGGCCAACTTGAAATTGTATTATATGTGCGGTGGCCCTTATCTATTCTGTGGTATCGTGTTGTGTCGTTACCGACGCAGTGTGAAAACGGCGAGTGAGTGACTTTACCGGAGGCCCAATCCTAGTAACAACATAGTTAATACAACTGTAAGAAGCAGAGCTTGATCGGCCCAACATGAAGCCCTGAGGAAAGAGCTGAGCCGCTTGTTGTTGCTATTGATAATAATGATGATTATTCTTCAGGATTCTTTTAAGTTTCAGGAGGTAACTTCGCAATAAATCTACATTATGACAGTTGATCACTCACCAAGCCCATCAGAGCATCGATATTGGGAAAGATGATAGCAATGATGGCAATGATAAGGACGAATAGTACTCGGTAGAAGTACTCCCATCTCAGTAGATTGGTCTTATGGTAGAGCGTCAGATAGTAGAAAACAGTGTTAAAGGGGACCCAGAAATTGACGGCGTGGGTAACATAGATCATGACAGCGATGCCACATTTCAGGATTTTGTTCCATCTGAAAAGGAGTATAGGTTTGTGAATATGTTTGTTAGTATGTACTATCAGAGAAGTTGATTCCTATGCAGATCGGGGACCTACGTAGTTTGGTCGCATTACGTCAAACCCAGCCGACAGATCACAATTAACATTGAATTGGCATAATCGACCAAATGACGTTGGTCTTTCAAATGCATAGGAATCAATTTCCTCGATGGTACTATCAGAGAAGTTGATTCATAGGCAGATTGCAGACCAGCATAAAGCTGGGAACAAATTATCGGACGAACGTCCGCGGACGTTTTCATCGGATGCGGCTTGTTTCTATCTGATTAATACAAAATACACTAAACTGTGCACATTGTCTGACATAAGTCGCGGACGCGATCTTGAGCATTCGGACGTCCAAACAGAATCTGGCTGGCCGGATGTTTTTGCATCCGCGGACGTCTGCCATTGACATAGGTCTTTGACATCCGCGGATGAACCGTGCACATTGTTAAGCCGCATCAATCAGCCGCGACTAATGGATGCGTCCAATAATTTGTTTCTAGCTTAATTTGGTCGCGTTATGTCCAACCCAACCATATCCAATCGCGACTATATTAATTTGACATAGACCAACCAAATGACGTAGGACCGTCAACTGCCTATGGATCAATTTCCGCGATGGTAGATTCAAAAACTACTGAATAGATGGAGATAATAATATTATAAAATTAAGAAATTTAAAAAAAAACAGACACAAAACTGTATGTTTCTGGCATCAAAATGGAAAATGTTGAACCGGTCAAAGAATTGAAAGTTGTTTAAGAATGGGGGCTACCTTTTTTGCTCACTAGATGGCGCAACTGTCGACTAAGGTCCGAAATATAGAGCTACTAGTCTAGACTATAGACTATAGTCGACTTTATAACAATCTAGAATCCCATTAATTTATTTAATTTTTAAATAATATCTCCATTACTTTTGCAATTTTTTTAATAACCGAATATTTTTAATACAATTAATATTTCTTTTCTTAATTTCTCTCTCAAAACATTTACATTGATCGCTAATCTATACTAATATTATAATTGGGAAGAGTTTGTTTGTTTGAACGCGCTAATCTCAGGGTCCGATTTCAAAAATTCTTTCAGTGTTAGATAGCCCATTTATCGAGGAAGGCTATAGGATATATTTTATCACGCTAAGACTAATAGGAACGAAGAAATAGAGGAAAATGTGGAAAAAACGAGGGGAAATTATTTGAAAGGGCTTATTTGAACGCGCTAATCTCAGGAACTACTGATCCGATTTGAAAAATTCTTTCAGTATTAGATAGCCCTTTTATCGAGGAAGGATATAGGCTATATTTTATCACGCTAAGACTAATAGGAGCGAAGAAATATAGGAAAATGTGAAAAAAGAGGGAAATTATTTGACAGGGCTTATCTCACGAACTACTGGAGCAATTTTTCTGTTATTTGGCACACATAAGAAGTAGACCACGTGAAGGATCATAGGCTATTATTTGTGGACTAATTTGTCTGTGAAATATCTAATTTACGCGGGCGAAGCCGCGCGGAACGCCTAGTTAATAATACTTTTGGGAATAATTTTACGAAGGAGATCGCTGTTCAACAAGTAAATAATTGGATAAATAATAATTTATGTCACGAAAACCGCTAAAACTTACTAGTTGTTGTACTCAACAGCTATGTAGCCGGGTTACCGCGTGTGAATTTTCCGCTAGAGGCGCTAGTGTCGCGCGAGGTCCAAAATCGTCTATTTTGTACTAGTTTTAGCGGTTTTCGTGACATAAATTATTATTTATGCAATTTACCTGTTGAAAAGTAGTCCCCATTGGAAGTGGTTTAAAAACTTTTAGGAAATAGACAAGCCAACATTTTCCAAAACTAAGCGGGCTGATGGTCAAGAACTACTGCAAATAGAAGAGTCTTAATTATGTCAGCTTTAAAAAGACAATTTCCCGTTAGATACTATAAGAACATCAGACCATTATCAATTTTGATGTCAGAATGTGAAATATAGGACTTACGTGATCAAAGGGAAGTTGAGCGTGATTGGCGACTCGCACTTGTCCAGAAAGGCGACGTAGCCGAAGAAGGACATACAGAAACTACACATGACGATCACGACCATGCCTGCAATATAATATAACGCTTGATAAACACAGTGTGTCTGTCTGTCTGTTAACTCTTCACGCTCAAACCGCTGAACCGATTTTGCTGGAATTTGGCATGAAGATACTTTGAATCCTGGGAAAGTACGAAGGATACTTTTTGTCCCGGAAAAATGTACGGTTCCCGCGCGATAAACGAGTTTTGGCGCAACGGAGTTGCGGCCGTCATCTAGTATTATATAACGCCAGATAAACACATCCTTACTAATATTATAAATGCGAAAGTGTGCCTGCTTATCTGTCTATACTGTTTGTCTGTATATCTATCACTCTGTCTGTCTGTATCATAAAGTAAATATACCTAGCGGAATAGAGCAACAATCTCGAGCTGTCAAACGAAACCGAAATTGATTTACGTCTGTGTGTAAAAATTTGTTTACGTATAGGTGTGTAATTTAATCTCTTAGAAAGATGCTTGTGTAAGTGTTTACACAAGAATCTTTCTAAGAGATTAAATTGTCAACGTGCCGATAAGTGCCGACTGGACGTCAAACAGATGAAAAAAATTGGTTCTGCTGTCATATGTATCACGCATCTCTTTTTACCACGCAGTGTTACTGATAGTGACATCTCGCTTGCTCAGGCCTTTGTATCTCTATTCTGCTAGGTATATTAACTTTATGGTCTTTATGTACTATGTACTATATGTATTTATAAATTAAGAAATTTAAAAAAGACCCCGCCAAAAATCTTTAAAAAGTAATGAAATAATATTTAATTTTACTGACTTTAAGTTTAAATAATTCCTAAGAGTAAAGTATTATTTTAGTCTATAAATGTTGTCACGGTGTGTCGGGGGACCGCCAAGTAAACTACCACAACAGCGACTTTTGCATTTTGTATCGCCATAATAGTCGCTGATTCTCTCGATTCGGGTCGTTGTGAACTGACCCTTAAACTATAATGTTATGTGAAATCAAACATCTACATTTTAGCGGTCCCCCGACACACCTTGACAACATTTATGGACTTAAATAATACTTTACTCTTAGGAATTATTTAAACTTAAAGTCAGTAAATATTATTTCATTACTTTTTAAAGATTTCTGGCGGGGTTTTTTGAAATTTCTTAATTTAATTTTATTTTATGCTTTTTAAACTTGTGCAGAATGTTCCTATCAACTATATCATATCCCAATGAATACCATCTATAAAATATTATGTCCTCTTCGATGAGGCCGTCAATATCAGCCCAAACATGAAACCTCCACTTTGGGTTCACACGGAGCTCGGCTCCTATAGAATCCAGGTGATGCTGCAGCAGCAGCAGCATGCAAATATTTACTGTTTATCTTCGTCTTACTGGTTGTCGCAATTAAAATGAGCCCAAACACGAAACCTCTGCTCTAAGTTGGTGAGGAGTTGGGTATAATATTGATTAACAGGTGATGCTGCAGCACCAGGTCAACTTTCTAATGATGGTATATACCTATTCATAAGTGTCACGAACCAGAATGCAAAATATAAAACCCATCAAACGACTGCAAGTTGCTTATCGTCCTATCAGACACGAACCAGATAAATCGTAATATTTCAGCAATGAGAAGGCTGATGATGATGAACTATAGCTAAGAACACTCTCGGTCATGTCAGCTTTCAAACAAAAAAAAAGATCAAAATCGGTCCAGCCGTTTGGACGCTACGATACCACAGACAAACACACAGACAGACACGTCAAACTTATAACACCCCTCTTTTTGGTCGGGGGTTAAAAAGGGCCCATTCACGGCAGTCCGCCGTGCAGGACTGCAAATGAACATAGCTCACTGATTGGTTCACACTCCCGGAAACACCGAGTGTGGACCAATCAGTAAGCTATGTTCATTTACAGTCCTGCGGGGCTAAAATGGTCACATTTAGCAATTCCTCTCAATCAATTCAGCAAATGAATTGTCAAACTGTCCAACTGACAAATGTCAAATCAGTACAAAAATACAGAAATGAATTGCAAGCAGTGTTGCATTTTGCGATTTTAGAAAAATGAATCATATTATGATTCATATCATGATTCTTCAAAGCGACCATTTTAGCCCCGCAGCACGGCGGACTGCCGTGAATGGGCCCTTTAACAAGGACAATTAACCGACGCAATGAATTTGCGAGCGCCTTCTGGTAATTATAATACCTAAAGGCTAAAAATACACAATGGGTGGTTGCCGAGGTTTTTTCGACAGGAGTATCGAGTATGTATCCAATAAGGAGCTTTTTTTTTATTAAATAAGGGGGCAAACGAGCAATCGGGTCACCTGATGGTAAGCAACTACCGTCGCCCATGGACACTCGCAACATCGAAGAGCTGCAGGTGCGTTGCCAGCCTTTTAAGAGAGAATATGCTCTTTTCTTGAAGGTTTGCAGGTCGTATAGGTCCGGAAATACTGCTGGTGACAGTTCGTTCTAGAGCTTTACAGTGCGCGGCAGAAAGTTACGCGAAAAACGCACTGTGGAAGACTGCCACTCATCAAGGTGATATCCTCATGTCAGGTATGTTTTTCGCGTGGGGCGATGGCGAAAAGTTGCAGGTGGTATGATTCCGAACAATTCCTCAGAACACTCCCCGTGATACAACCGATAGAGGATGCAGAGTGAAGCTACATCTCGGCGTAATTCCAAGGGGTCCAAGCTGTTTGAAACACTATGGCATCTGGAGCTATCAATGAATTTGATTCCTAGGCAGACGGCGAACTTAATTTGGTCGCGTTAACGCCTCTAGTACACCGACGCTGCGAAACGCGAAATATCTGCGAAACAGGAATAGAGCGAAATGCCATGAGTGATGAGAGTGAGACAGCAAATAGGTTCGCCGCTATTTCGCAGTTCGCTGAGCGTCGGTGTACTATCAGTACTAGAGAAGTGCTTACACGGGCAATTGCTCGGCGACACGAATGGAGCGAACTGGATCAATTAGTGGAGCAATATGAAGCAATTTTTTTCATATCGCTCAATTTCGCTCATATCGCTCAAATATTCGATGGCCACATCACTCAATATTGTATTGCGTACTATTGCTGCTTGTTGCCGCAAATTGCTTAAATGTATAACTTGTGACGTCAAAGTTGACGAGGATTGACAGGAGTTGAGCAATTTTAGTTTCCCGTATAAGCGCACCATTAACCTATCAAGCCCCATATTAAGAGCACTGGTGATCGCGACAACAATAGAATAACAATAGATCGAAGAATTAAGGCGTAAGTCTAACTCATCCGGCCGACAACAACTGAATAGACATAATTCACCACCACATGACCAATAACCACATGACGTCCTACAACTGCCTAGGAATCAATTTCCTCGATGGTACTTACCAGAGATAATCACAATAGGAAACTTCTTCGGTTCCTGCATATTATTCTCTATAGCTATCACCACCCCAGCACTTGACATGCTAAACACGGTCATGCCCACATACTCGAAGTAGGAGTAGAGGGTAGTAGCTGGGACCAAATTCTCGAAGCGGGGGTTCAGAGCAAACGCGTAGTATATGGCGAAGAAGATGCAGATGACTGAAAGCATACTGTATGCGTGAGCATATTTTATAGTAAATGTACTTTATGCTAAGTACTGACATACGGTTTTGCTCGATAGCTTTACTCCAAATCGAGTAATAATTACTGCGTGGACCGCAAAACTGACAGCTTAAAGGCTCGCATCGAGCCGCTCGAAGGATTGATGGAACCGGATCGAGCCGGATTGATGGAATGAAATAATTATATCGATTCAGAATAAAACTGTCGAGCAATGCTGAATGTGTGGACGAAAGCCCGAGCCGCGGGTTTTGCTCGACGTAATTGCTCGTGTGGGGATATGCATGAAGGGCCGATAAGGAAGATCTTCCGACCGAGCGAGGTGGTATGCTCGGTCAGGCCGGAGCCCACGTGATACATTGCAGTTGTCGTATTGTATACTGACGCGCTCAGAAAGCTTCGATAGCGCGATGCAGGAATGTTAGGCGAATTGTGGGTACCGCCACACTCGATTGAGCAAAACCGTATGTGAGTAGGTACTTACACTTAGAGTATGACAAACTAAATACTCACCAATAATAACATTGGCTACCACGGAGAAAGGTGCCAGCCACTTCAGATGCAGGATCAGGCAGATCAAGATGACTGGTATGATTATCGCGGTCAAGTATACCCGCAGGTTGGGGTAGCCTGGAAATATAACAAGTGATATATATAAATAACCTTCAAAATACTGGCACTCGGGGACTGCCGCGGTAAAGTTATTGAATACTGAATAGCAATAGCAAGTCTACGCGCATACAGTCGCACGCACAGAAACACTGTTTAAGTCTGCCGAAACGAAACGACGTTAGACGACAACGTGTTAGGCTTTTCCGTTACGCAATTTCTTGATTTGTTCGCCGCGTTCAAAGCCCGAGATAAAAGCTATGCAATATAGTTTAACTACTAGCTGATGCCCGCGACTTCGTCCGCGTTAGCATAGTAGATCACGTCCCAAGTATAATTTTTCAAGTAATAAAACAACACTTCACAGCAAGGCAAGGAGTAGAGATAGATATATAGTGTAAAGGACAAATTTGTAGGAAATTTCCGTTCAGTACTTTCTAAGTTTATCCCGGACATATATTTTTGGCTTCCATCTCGATCGTAGATCACGTCCCAAGTATTATTTTTCAAAAATAGTCAATGTACAGATTGACTTTTCTACGATTTTATTATATGTATAATAATAATAATAATAATCTTTATTTGCAAAAATATGGTCATAAGATGGTAAAATTTTATAGTGTCTCACATATTTTGGTCGATTTTCTCGACATGCAAACATTAAAATATGAACATTGGTCAATACTGAAGTTACATACATTAATTTCATAATAATCCTTACATTGTCATAATCATTACAATTTACACCATTATTAATCGAATTTATAAGTAATTTAGTCATATATTATCGTATTGTATAACATGTCAATTCATAAAATCTAGCAATGCGTACAGTACAATTTCACTAAGCGTCTAATTAAAAACAAACCATATAAGACGAAGAAGAAGAAAAAAGAAAAAAAAAATAGATATTAACATGTCAGTGTCATCTTTACAAAATATCTGTGCTTTACAAGTTTACAAGGTTACAAAAATCAAAATAGGCCTATTAGCTATTACATGGCACTATATGGTATCTCCAAAAACAATACTTAATACGTAACACTAATACAATGAAACTTATAAAAACAGAACTACTCAGTAACTATATAGCACCCAAAAACCATCAATGAGTAACTTTCATCAAAAGGCTTGTGAGTTGAGTGTGACCCCCAGGTAATCACTATTATCATTAGGTATCTGAAATCTGAATTGTTACATACTAGCGAAAACTATACATGATTTGTCCGTGACTGTAGTTATATTTGTTATGTTTTGATAAACTAAGATAATAATTAGTTTTCAGTTTCCAGCACACCAAATATCACAAATCACAATATACCAATTCTGTTGGGAGTACAATGCTGAATAGTTACAAGATTCGCTTCAACATAACTCTACACTTCTACAGTACAATTAATAACTGAGTCCCAACTCCCAACTATCTAATACTTTGCGGTCATGTAATCAAGTTATAAAATTGCTTATTATTTGATTAAAATAAATGAAATAAAAATGTCAATCCAATAAAATTATGGTCAAATTAGTCAAATTTACAATTTAAAATGATATAATTTACCAATGTCAAAGAATTTAAAATTACAGAATTATTATATTGTAGTAGGAAATTCTAAAAATAGCAACAATCTAATTTTAACTTAATCAAAACCTTCCCTCATTTTGTCTGTCTTCAAAATATTCTTTATTTGAATAGAAACATTTATCTAACAGCCAAGAAAACAAATTATTTTTAAATTTATTGTAGGTTGTTATATTTTTTATATTATTTGGTAGCTTATTATATACATTTATTGACATGATAAATGCATTTCTACGATAAATTTCTAGGTTTTGTTTAGGTACCCAAATTTTATGCTTATGCCTACTTGTCCCTTGTTTCTGCATTACTTGATTTGTTGGAAATAGATATTGGTATTTTCTAACAAAGAGACAGATTTCAAATATATACTGGCACGGTAAGGGAAGAATTTTCAGGTTTTTAAATAGTGGTTTACAATGTTCCAAGTAGTCAGCTCCAGCTATAGCCCTTATGCATCTTTTTTGAACGATAAATGCCCTTGAGACATCTGATGAGTTCCCCCATAATATTAACCCGTATCTTAAAATAGATGCAACATATCCATGGTATGCCATTAGAGCTGATTTAACAGATGCTATATTTCTAATTCTTCTCAAGGCGAAAATAAATCGATTCAATTTATTACACACATAGTCAACATGGTCTTTCCACTTCATATCATTGTCAATTGTAAAACCTAGAAAGTTTGTTGTTGTTACGCATTTTATAGGATCCAATTCATTATCATTGTCATCAATTTTTTTATTAAATTTAATAATTTTTGTCTTATCTAAATTAATTTTCAAATTATTCTTGTTTAGCCAATTTATTATATTATTCAATTCAATTTTAATATAATGATTTAATTGTCCTTTTTTACATTTAATTATTAATGTCGTGTCATCAGCAAACATAATACATCCATGCTTTGTTGATTGCGGCAAGTCGTTAATATACAATAAAAATAGGATAGGACCGAGTATACTACCCTGTGGAACTCCGATAGTATTCAACTTGAATTGCGACTGATATTTTTTTACTCTTTTGTTGGATATATTAGTTATTTCCGTACACTGTGTCCTATTTTCTAAGTAAGATTTAAACCAATTGTTAGCATTTCCTCTGATACCACATTTATCTAATTTATTGAGTAGTATTTTATGTTCTACAAAATCAAATGCCTTACTCATATCCAAGAAAACTGCGGCGGCTTCTAGACCTTTGTCAATAGCCTCACCGATTTCCTTAATTAGAGAGAAACATGCTAGGGTGGTAGAGCTCCCTTTTATAAATCCAAATTGTTGCTTAGTCAATATATTATTGGTGATAAGGTAACTCATTAATTTAGTTTGCATTGCTTTTTCGAACACTTTTGAAAAGATAGGTACTATTGTAACCGGTCTATAATTTGCGATATCCTCTCTATCACCCTTTTTGTAGAGGGGTTTAACGATCGATTTCTTTAATTGATTTGGAAAATACCCTTGTTCAAATGATAGATTTACCGTGTGACTAATAGGAATGCATATATATTTTGCTGCCAACTTTACTATTTTCGTTGTAATTTCGTCATAGCTTGCCGACTGTGTATCATTCAAAGACTTGATGATTTTGTATATATCTTGTGGCACAGTTGGGGACAAATACATAGAGTTGCTATGATTACTCATAGAAATGTCATCTTTTGTATTCATGTCAATATTTCTATTTATATTATTTGTAGTTGTCTTAGTTAGATTAATGAAATAATTATTAAAGAGATCTGCTATATCATTACTGTTTGTATAAATTCTATTATTTGTTTTTATTATATTTATGTTCTTATTATTAGTTATATTACCCATATTAGTTTTTATCACATTCCAGGTGGCCTTACATTTGTTTTTTGCTTTTTTTATGTAGTTATTATTAAATGAACTTTGAGCTTTACTTATACATTTTTTTAATATTTTTGTGTAATTTCTATATTCTTTTTTTTGTTCCTCTTTATTTGCTTTTTTAGATTTGTAACGAAGGTATAATGATCTCTTAACAGCGCAGGATCTTTTAATACCTTTTGTTATCCAGCGCGTTGGTTTAGATTTTTGACAAATTTTTATTTTTATTACCGGAAAACAGAGGTAGTAAAACATGGTGAAGGTATCATAGAACCTTTGGAAAGCCATTTCGCAACTTTTTTCATTTAAAACATCTGTAAAAGTAAGTGACGATAAACAATCCATATAGATAATGGGACGAAAATAATTATATAAAGGGTCCGGAATCATAATATAAAATATTGACAGATCAAATCACTGGATGTTGCAATCTTTAATGAAATAGATGAACCCAAATTTTCCAGCACTGAGCGGTCTGATAATGATGATGAACTATTGCTAGGAACACTTAAAGCTGTCAGATTTCAACCAAAAACTGGATAAAAATCGGTCTACCTACGATTCCATGGATAGACACGCTCAGAAACAGACAAGTCAAAACTCAAATTTATAAAACTTGTTTTTCGTCGGGGCTTAAAAGTACCTGTGTCGAAATAATAGACACAGCTTTATTGCAAAATTGTTGCGCAGAAATTAAGTCTATCGAGAGGAATTTGTGTATTCGTAAAGCTGACCATCGTACCCAGCCCTGGATTTATAAATATAGGCGGTATAGGCCGCGGCCTGGGGCGACAGCGTTCATTGTGGGGGGGCGGCGCCTCCGTGGTCTAGTGCATAGTGGTACAGAGCGCGGCTCTTGACTCGGAGGTCGTGGGTTCGATACCCGCGTTGGAAACATGTTATTTCCTAGTTTGGTTAGGACAATGCAGGCTGATCACCTGATTGTCTGACAAGTAAGATGATCCATGATGAGCATGTAAAAAGTCGGTCCTGCGCCTGATCTCTCACCAGTCGTGTCGGTCGTCCGTCCCACTGCGTTATGAGAGTAAAGGAATAGAGAGTGCTCTTGTGTACTGCGCACACACTTGGGCACTATAAAATTACTCCTGCGTAGCTGGCCTGGTTTTAATGAAATCGGCCACCGTCACCGAACCCGGTGTGGGAGCTATAATTTTTATTAGGGGGGCGGCAGATTTCGTACACGAGGCGGCGGTAACGAACGAACGAAAATATTATAAGTCCGGCACTGAACGCACCCAAATAACATACCTGGTGGGTTATTATGACCTCTTATTTCCAGCCAGTTTACGCCCGAAAACTGTACATTTTGGGCGTAAACTGGCTGGAAATAAGAGGTCATAATAACCCACCTGGACCAATGCCGTCCAAGCCCGTATGGTGCTGGTTTTCGGCTAGCTGCTTGATGGTTTTGGCTATCATTATCTGGTACACAGAACACGAGCCAAACAGGTCCAGACAGATCACGAAGTCTATGAAGTATCTGAAAGATTCAAGGTCATTGATTTTTTACCCAACCAACAAATAATTGAAAAACCTCCGAAAAAAAAAAACAAACTAAACAGTAGAGAAATGTATAAGGGTCGTTCTATTTTTTCGGTCCCATTTGCTTTCAAGGTCAAAATTTGATATTTACGAAATAAATTTCTTCGATCTAATACTTTTAAAATGTTAAGTCTATATTATTAATGAATTATCTATACTAATATTATAAAGCGGAAGAGTTTATTAGTTAGTTTGTTTGTTTGTTTGAACGCGCTAATCTCAGGAACTACTGGTCCGATTTGAAAAATCTTTCAGTGTTAGATAGCCCATTTATCGAGGAAGGCTATAGGCTATATTTTATCACGCTTAGACTAATAGGAGCGAAGAAATAGAGGAAAATGTGGGGAAAACGGGGAAAAATTATTTGAAAGGGCTTATTTGAACGCGCTAATCTCAGGAACTACTGGTCCGATTTGAAAAATTCTTTCAGTGATAGATAGCCCATTTATCGAGAAAAGCTATAGGCTATATTTTATCACGCCCCAAATAATAGGAGCGAAAAAATTTAGGAAAATGTGGAAAAAACGGATGAAATTATTGAAAGGGCTTATTTGAACGAGCTAATCTCAGGAACTACTAGCCCGATTTGAAAAATTCTTTCAGTTTTAGATAGTTCATTTATCGAGAAAGGCTATAGGCTATATTTTATTACGCTACAAATAATAGGAGCGAAGAAGTAGAGGAAAATGTAAAAAAACGGGGGAAATTATATGAAAGGGCTTATTTGAACGCGCTAATCTCAGGTACTACTGGTCCGATTTGAAAAATTATTTCAGTCTTAGATAGCCCATTTATCAAGAAAGACTACAAGCTATATTTTATTACGCTAAAAACAAGAGGAGCGAATCAATAGAGGAAAACGGGAAAAATTATATGAAACTAGATGTTCCGCGCGGCTTCGCCCGCGTAATTTAGGAATTTAACGCAAACGTACATTTTTCCGCAAAAATAGCCTATGTCCCTTCACGTGGTCTATTCTTCAAGTTTGCCAAATAACATAAAAATAGCTCCAGTAGTTAAGATAATAAGCAATTTTATATAATTTTCCCCGTTTTCCTCTATTTCTTCGCTCCTCTTATTCTCAGCGTAATAAAATATAGCCTATAGCCTTCTTTGATAAATGGGCTATCTAAGACTGAAAGAATTTTTTAAATCGGACTAGTAGTTCCTGAGATTAGCGCGTTCAAATAAGCCCTTTCATATAATTTCCCCCCCTTTTTTTTCATTTTCCTCTATTTCTTCGCTCCTATTATTTGTGGCGTAATAAAATATAGCCTATAGCCTTCCTCGATAAATGGGCTATCTATCACTGAAAGAATTGTTCAAATCGGACCAGTAGCTCCTGAGATTAGCTCTATAACGGTGAGGAACCCTTCGTGCGTGAGTCCGACTCGCACTTGTTTTGCGTAATGTAAAAACGCTCTAGAATTCTAGATCAACATCTGTCTAATCTACAAGAACCATAAAAATCAGAACACACTTGTATAATATCGTGATAATATCTTATTTGAGCGTTAAAAATATATCGAAAAACTTAAAACTTATAAAATTATTACGAGTATGAACTCTCAGGTATTCTTCTTGAGGTAATAATATAAACTCTGGGTTGTTATAATGATCAGCAATGAGATATACTTAATTCAAAAACATAACTTCGTCAAATATCATGACCAAGTCATGATATTTGACGAAGATGTTAGGAGTAGAATTAGGTTTGCCAGTTTGATCTGTTCAACGCAATGATATTTTAAAAAAAAACTCAAAGCAGATAATATGTTACTACCGCGCGCGTTGTGAAGCCATTAAATACGGGCCAATTGACCCGTCTCTTGTATAGTCTGTCTCTTTTATGTAAATGTCATTTCGTATCTTTTGTTTCACTTATCTGTCGAATTTGACAGTTGAATTTGAAAATTGTTCGGAAGCAATTTAAACCGGAAAATAAGGGAAAGGCGCTAATGGTAGACACTGAACTAATAGAAGACACTTACGACAAAAATGCCATAAAAATAAGAATTATTCTAATTATTTCTCAACGCTGTAAATTTTATAAGCTTCTTATGCTATCTGTTGATGTGAAAAAATATATTAGGGATGCCTTCGGGAACAAAATTTTAAAATGGGATCAGTTTTCGTAAATGATGTGACCGCGTCAACACGCACCCGGCAATTTCTTAGCAAATAGGTTAAGGAAGGCGAAATTTTGCATGTAAGTTTTGAATACATTTATTAGATTTTTTGTAATTTCTATTGACTTCATTGGATTAATGGTCATGTTGTTTACACTAATTAATGTTTATTTATGATCTTTTATCCATTTTCCCTAACAATATAAAGGGTGTCTACTATTAGTTCTTGAAAATGTAAAAAAACCTAATAGATGACATGGATCTCATCTTTGAGTTTTGCAATACATACTCAAATTATTTTGTACTTCTACTGCAAAAATCATCACTATTCTCTGAAAATAGAATTCTATTAACAATCTAAGAACTTAGAACTACTGCACCTAAAAATGGACGTGTCTAATATTAGACCTTGTACTGATCTAAAAATCGATTGCTTTAGTTTTTTAGCAGTAAAAAAAAAGAAAAAGGAGAGCTGAGAAAAGAAAGAAGAAAAAGGAGCATGGAGGCTAAAGACTGAAAATAAATTTGCTAGGAAAAAAGACGGATTGCACTCCGGGAGTGCCGGCAGAAGTGAAAACTTAATTATTAACGTTGTGCATTTTTTAACCCATTTTTTTTGAAAATCGATTAATAAAAAATCGATTTTTTTAATAAATCGAAACCTTTACAATCGATTGAAATTTAACCCATTTTTTATGAAAATCGATTTTTAAAACATCGATTTTCATAAAATCGATTTTCAAAAGATCGATTTTTAAAAAATTGTTTTTTTTTAATTATTCGAAACCATTACAATCGCTGAAATTTTTAACCCAATTTTAATGAAAATCGATTTTTAAAAAATCGATATTTTTATTAATCGGAACCCTTACAATCGATTAAATTTTTAACTTTTTTTTGTGAAAAACGATTACTAAAAATCGTTTTTTTTAATTAATCAAAACCCTTACAATGGATTAAATTTTTAACCCATTTATTATGAAAAACGATTTTTAAAAAATCGTTTTTAGGGTTCCGTAGTCAATAAGGAACCCTTATAGTTTCGGTCTGTCCGTCCGTCTGTCCGTCTGTCCGTCTGTCTGTCCGTCTGTCTGTCTGTCCGCGGTTTTACTCAGAGACCTACAAAGCTGTCATTTGGTATGAATACACATATTAATGATAGCAACAAAATATTTTTTATGGTACCTCCCCTACACATCAAGCGGGGATGATAATTTTTTACGCGCCCACTCCATTGTGTGGGGTGTCGTTGAATAGGTTTTTTAAAAATATTGCGAGTATTTATAGATCGTTTTCTGATTTAGGGATCCGTTTGTGAAATATTAAGTTTTAAAGTGGAAAAAATCGTTAGAGTCCAGTGTCCCCCCCCCCCCCTTCTACCAGCTAAACGGTGGGTTCTGGAAATGTGAAAAAATTCACGGAAGTAGGAAATATGCTGAATTTAAAAGGAAAACTATCACGGCTAAGAAGACTTCATAAGTAATTGAGTAAAAGTCGATCAACTAAAAAAAATGTATTCGGCGAAGTAAAAATGGGACTTTTCGTTTAAATTCCTTTGAAAGTAACTGAGATGATGTTGTTAGTAGTATAAAACACGCTAATATAATATACGTTCATTGACCATATAAAAATTGACAAAAACTAGCGGTACTACGGAACCCTATACTGCGCGTGGCCCGACACGCACTTGGCCGGTTTTTTTTAATTACTTAATCGAAACCCTTACAATCAATTCGAGTTCGAATTCGAGTTCGAGTTCGACACAAAACACTACTCTTCAACCGTCTTACGGTTTTTCCAAGGTTTTTCGATCAGCACGAGAATCTGACGCGAGTTTCACAGTTTTTACCCATCCCACAAAAGTGCTCAACGCCGCTAAAGAAGTTTTCACTTCAAATATATGAAAAATAAAAATAAAAGGAAAGATAGTTTCAGCATGGAAGAAGAATGAATAGAATCTGAAGACAACGTGGATAATATTTCTAATGCATGTAGTGACTATGATGAAGTAAATTAAATCTTTTGAAAAATGGCAAATAAAGACCTAATTTAATAGAAAAAAATATGTAAAATGTAATGTATTGTTCTATGTCAACTATTAGTTCATATTGGTGTCTACTATTAGTGATGTTCGTTTTTTGTGATGTCATCTATTAGTGCTTATGACTAAGTTTACAAAAAGACCAATAATATATTTTTTAATTGATTTGTCAGATAACAATTATAATAGTTTTATTTTGTAAGAGTTACTGAAGACATGGAAGAAGTTATCAATCCTTTATTTTCATAAATTATATATTTTATAACATTCAAATGTTGCATGTTTCCTTATAGTGTCTGCCATTAGGTCTTCTCCCTTAGTATGAACGTAACAGATCTGTATTTAGTTGAATATCATTGGTTCAACGATTTGCTGATAATAAGTCCATTGCATTGTTTTGTAGCACATATTGGATGGGTTATAATCTATATATATAAAAGAAAGTGGTGTTAGTTACACTACTTATAACTCAAGAACGGATAAACCGATTTGGCTGAAAATTGGTGGACAGGTAGCTTAGAACCAGGAAAAGGACATAGGATACATTTTGTCCCGGAAAAATGTACGGTTACTGCACAATATACTTTTATGATTTGCGCGTAAACTATTCAATCGATTTTGATGAATTTTGGTATGGAGATACTTTGGGTCTCGGGAAAGAACAAGGAATACTTTTTGTCCCGGAAAATGTACGGTTCCCGCCCAATAAACTTTTATATCAAGAACGGATAAACCGATTTGGCTGAAAATTGGTGCAGAGGTAGCTTAGAACCAGGAAAAGGACATAAGATACATTTTTTCCAGGAAAAATGTACGGTTACTGCACAATATACTTTTATGATTTGCGCGTAAACTATTCAATCGATTTTGATGAATTTTGGTATGGAGATACTTTGAGTCTCGGGAAAGGACAAGGGATACTTTTGGTCCCGGAAAATGTACGGTTCCCGCACAATAAACTTTTTTGATTTTCGCCTAAACTATTCAGTCTATTTTATGAAATTCGGTATGGAGATACTTTAAGTCTCGGGAAAGGACAAGGAATACTTTTTGTCCCGGAAAATGTACGGTTCCTGCACAATAAACTTTTATGATTTTCGCTTAAACTATTTATTAATCTATTTTGATGAAATTTGGCATGAAGATACTAATTTTAATCTATTGTTTTCTTAATTATACCAATTCGAATTAAATAATCATCGTTAAGACAGGACAACGTCTGTCGGGTCAGCTAGTGTTTCAATAAACACATCTTGCATAATATTATATAATATATAAGCAAGCAGGTACTTATTATTTTTTTCAAAGATTGTTCGGATGAGAGAAATAAAATGTTATATTACTTATTTAAATCAATTCCCAATACTTGCAAAACATTTTTGAAGTATACAGGCGGTTGCTAAGTAGATTATATTTTGTCAAAAGCAATGCGACCAATAAAATACGATTCTATCGTGAACGAGTATAGCCGACAGATAGCGACCAATAAACCATGGATAAACCTATTGTTGCCAAGGAGATCGCAATGTTGATATTTTGGTAAACACAAAATGACTAAGATGGAAATATAGAAATACGATTACGTCCTTTCTTTTTCCCGACCAACACTGACCACTAACCAGTTTAAGTTGACCCGCGACATGCATAGGAATCAACTTCCTCGAGTGTACATGGAATGTTGATTGTATACGATTATATAGTAGAACTAAAGATTGGTTGCATTTTTTTTAATAAAATAATAATGTCTGACCTGTTTCCTACTTTTTAACAAAAGTCTTATATTTTTGTTACTTAATTTTAGTAGAGGTTAATTAACTAACATTTAAATAACTAACACTGGTCTTATTACTCATAAAAGTAAAACAATAATTAGTATTCTGTTTATCTAACATGAAATTCCTTAATTTTTTTCGCTTTCATATAACTATTTTTCATTTCCATCCAATCCCTTAAAGTTCCATCTTATCGATTTTCATTCCCGTCTGTTGCATCATTACCATCCATCTATTTATATCGTAAATATAAATAGCAGACTAAGGCAATTCATGGATCATAGTAAGTAAACGTACACAAGCTTAAATACAAAATTTTGTTGTAATATCTTAAATTAAGAAATTAAAAAAAACCCTCGCCAAAAAACTTTAAAAAGTAATGAAATAATATTTACTGACTTTAAGTTTATTCCTAAGAGTAGTAATATTTTAGTCCATAATTGTTGTCACGGTGTGTCGGGGGACCGCCAAGTAAACTACGACAACAGCGACTTTTGCTTTTGTAATTTGTATCGCCAAGTCGCTGGTTGTCTCGATTCGGTTCGCTGTGATCTGACCCTTAAACTATACCTAACTTTATGTGAAATCTAACATATTGTACTTTAGCGGTCCCGCGACACACCTTGAGAACAGTTATGGACTAAAATATTACTACTCTTAGGAATAAACTTAAAGTCAGTAAATATTATTTCATTACTTTTTAAAGTTTTTTGGCGGGGGTTTTTTTTAATTTCTTAATTTAATTTTATTTCATGGTTTTTAAACTTTTGTTGGTTATAGTGCACAATATTATGCAAATAATACTGTCTATGAATGTCCTCTTGCATGAGCCCGTCAATTTGAGCCCAAACATGAGACCTCCAATTTGGGTTAATACGGGGCTCAGCTCCAGAATCCAGGTGATGCTATAGCAGTAGCTATAATAGTAACTGTTTATCTACGTCTTACTGATTGTCACAATTAAAATGAGCCCAAACACGAAACCTCTGCTCTAAGTTGGCGAGGAGTTGGGTATAATATTGATTAACAGGTGATGCTGCAGCACCAGGTCAACTTTCTAATAATGGTATATACCTATTCATAAGTGTCACGAACCAGAATGCAAAATATAAAACCCATCAAACGACTGCAAGTTGCTAATCGTCCTATCACGAACCAGATAAACCGTGATATTTCAGCAATGAGTAGGATGATGATGATGAACTATAGCTAAGAACACTCTCGATCATGACAGCTTTCAAACAAAAAAAACTAGATCAAAATCGGTCCACCCGTTTGGATGCTACGATGCCACGGACAGATACACACACAGACAGACAAACAGACAGACACGTCAAACTTATAACACCCCTCTTTTTTGTAGGGGGTTAAAAAAATGATTCTACAAAAATGGCCAAATGGGACCGAAAAAATAGAACGACCCATAATAATCAAGCTTTTTAGCAACTTGATAAGTTATGAAATACTTCAGCAGCAGACTACCTGATGATGATAAGCTACAGCTAAGATAACTCTCAATTGATTTGAATGCTACGATGCCACGGATAAACACGTCAAACTTATAACTATTTTTAGTCAGGGGTACATAAAATAAGTGTAGATATAATATTATGCTTAAAGTTCTTGAAATTGTGGTTTGGAAGGTATTTTGCTACTATTAAAGCTTAGAATTGCACGTACCTGAAAACTCTAGAATACTTGGCAACCTTCTTGTTTGGGAAACACTGCATGGCCGCCTCACCCACGTCGGGGTAGGACAACACTGGCACTCGCGTCCTCCTGTTCATGATTTGAGCACAGGATAGGAGCAGCTGAAAGATAATCATGAGGAAATTTTATAACCATTAGATCGGCATAGAAACTATAACTTTATTCACGACGGTTTGACCACAAGTTTTTTTCTGAAAACTGATGCTTTTGCTTTCAATGTGCAGTGATCAATAAGTACCTTAGTTAGTAAGTGATCAAAAAGTACTACACTTTTTTGTAACGAGTCGGGATGCGAGGATTAGGTATTAGAATTGCCACACCAGTAGCGATAACACAACAAACCAGATAATCTTTTTTTTGTACAGCTAATCTACAATTTTGCTATTGAACTTCATTGAAATAAACGAGGACTTTGGCTTTGGTACTGATTATTCTTGAAGCATAAGTCTCTCGAAGAAACTTACGAGCAAGCAATATCCAATGTAGACTCCGAAGATGATGTGGAAAGGGGCAGCGATCCATGCTCCAGCTTTCATGTATGCGACGTGTCCACCCAGGATCCCTCCGCCTAGCGCGCCTTTGATCATGTTGGCAGTGGAGCCAATTACCCTAAAGACCATAAAAATTTAGAAATATAAGATGCCTGTGTCGTAGCCTGCGTCGTTTATTGCGTAAACTTCCGTTTTAGGACAAAATCATACATTCTTTACGTACTTACTTTAAGTATCTGTATATATTAATATTCATGAGAATTGAATTGGTTGTGCGTGAAGAGGTGACAGACAGACATACTTTATCATTTTTTATATTAGTACATAATATGGTGTTTCCAATAGCTAGCCAGCTGTGTAGGAGTTCTTTTGAAGTCCCCCAGTGTTTGCACAACTCCTTACCCGCTAGGCTTCTGGCATTGGCGATATTTGACAAAATCAAACGCGTCCTCCTCTTCTTGTGTGGCTGCGAGATTCTTGAAGTTACCTGGCCCGCCATCTGAAGGTAGCAATTCCTCCTAAATATGATTTAAAAAAATACTTTAATCTCTTTTATTCGTATTAAATCGTATATCAGAGATACACGATGATAACCGATATCTTCTTTAAAGTCTAATAGCGTTTAAGGTCAATTTTTTAGGATGTGTGGCTGAGAAACCCCTTCACCAGTAAAATATAAAAATCATAAAATTGAACCTATGTGTGAAAGTTTGTGAAGCTGGATGGTGACGCAAAAACTATTGAACGGATTAAAATTTGGTATACTTGCTACTATTTGTGATTAACAGTAGAGTATCATCTTTAGTTCCTAAAGAACACTGTATGTACGTGAAGGGGCAAACAAAAGCCTAAATTAAGGAATTACTAAGGAGTTTATTAGTAGGTATAATAAGTGTATGCTTTACCATAATTCTCACAAAAACTAAGCCAAATACAAAATAAAGTGTTTACAAAATAAGAAAGATCACAAAATCCTTTGTCACTAACGACAGATGACTTTGTCAATATTATTCTTCTAGCAAAGAGAATACTTCCCAAAATCGAAAAAGTTCCTACGGCCTACCTATCCCATAAAGGTAATATACCTAGGTATATTAACTTTATGACCTATCCTGTAATTTGCGATGAGAGAAACTATAGCTCGGTCACCAAACACGTAGTATCAAACAGTGGTAGAGATTAGTCTATTGATTTATCGCTGAAAATCGCTTGTGAATTTGGTGTATCTAGATCCTGTTAAAAAGAAATAGAAACGAATAATTCAAAAGCACGTGAAAGAAATACCAATTGTTCGATGGCAGAATTCGTTTTCGACTGTTAGTACAATCATTTGGTGCTCAAAAAGAGGGTTACCTGGAAAGTTTTCCGGGAGTTTAGAAAATTGGTGGTTTTATAGATTTCGACGTGCTCTTTTCGAATTTTCACTTTGCCACCTCGTATCTTTGCCGCTCGCGCCGCTACATTGGAAAAATGGCGCTCAAATACAGTTTTTTGAGAATAACTCCGTTCCAACTCATTTTACGATAAAAATAGTTAAGTAATACATTAAACTATAGAAAATTTCCTACACTTTATGTAGTAACCGTTTTTTTGTCAAATCAATAGTTACAGCGTACGAGAGCCGCAAAGTTTACTCCAACACGCGTTTTGGCCAAATAACTCATTTCCACATCACCATGAGGCACAGTAAGTGGCGCGGTTTTTTTTTTTTGTGGTATCCCCAGTATACCTAATTTGGGTGCACGGTAGTGCACCTGCCGAGACGAGCCAAGCGAAGCGCAAGGGCACTACCTACCTTTTCTCGAAGTGTTTCGCCGTTTTTTTGAACCTTCATAGAATTGGTTTCCGTTGTAACAGATAGTTCATATTTTCAGGATATGATGTTATTAATAAATTTATTAAGCATACAAAGTCTCAATTGAATAGCTCTTATACTTTAGATTTTATTGATATCTAAAGTACCCCCTACTAAACTTTTTTTACGGCGTATAACCAAATTTCGGCATACTTTAGATATCAATAAAATACAAAGTATTCGACCTATTCAATTGAGACTTTGTATGTTTAATATGTCTATTATTGACATCATATCCTGAACATATGAACTATCTGCTACAACGGAAACCAATTCTATGAAGGTTAAAAAAAACGGCGAACCACTTCGAGAAAAGGTAGGTAGTGCCCTTGCGCTTCGCTTGGCTCGTCTCGGCGGGTGCACTACCGTGCACCCAAATTAGACCTACTGAGGATACCACAAAAAAAACCCACACTACTTACTCCGCCTCATGGTGGTGTGGAAATGAGTTATTTGGCTAAAACGCGTGTTGGAGTGAACTTTGCGGCTCGCGTACGCTGAAACTATTGATTTTACAAAAAAAACGGTTACTACATAAAGTGTAGGAAATTTTCTCTAGTTTAATGTAATACATAACTATTTTCATCGTAAGATGAGTTGGAACGGAGTTATTCTCAAAAAACTGTATTTGAGCGCCATTTTTCCAATATGGCGGCGCGAGCGGCAAAGATACGAGGTGGCAAAGTGAAAATTCGAAAAGAGCACGTCGAAATCTATAAAACCACCAATTTTTAAAACTCCCGGAAAACTTTCCTGGTAAAACTACCAAATTACTGTAGTATGTAGAAGTTAAGTTTACTTAATATTAGAACACAATAGCAGAAATGATGCAATTTCAACTATGAATATTTTACGCATGCCTTGTTTAGTTTTAATCTCAAAATTAGGTTTCACGGTTTAGTTAATGAAATGAAATTAGATTACTGAGCAGTAATACTTTGGATCGAACTGAAATATGTCGTTAGTAGCTATATTCATAATATTATTAAACATTATTACTGCTATAACTGAGGTATGTAAATATGACTAGGTTAAATAACATTAAAAATTTTCATTTATGATTAGATCGCTAATTTTAATGTACTTATATTGTATTACAATTTACAACATTTTAGAATTTAGAAGCTAATAAAGAAACACATGAAGATTATGATGACTACATAACATTTGAACATGGACTTAATATGGTTGAGAAAAAAACTGAATCTATTGAAAATAATAGAGTTCTAGCAATTTTAAAAAATGATGCAGAAGATTCAGCGAAAATTGAAAACATTATACCAAGCCATAAAATTAAAAGATCTGCAGTTGAAGAAAATGAAGCATCGCCAAAGCCAATCCGTCGTGTGAGGCACAGGGGTAATTTAAAACAAGATTTAAAGGCAGGGGAAGTTAACACTTTAGCTCAATCAGATCTTCGTAATGACGAAGTCCCAAAATCAATAAAGAATAATACAAATACGTTTGAAGATAGAGGTGATAATGCGACTTACAAAACAAATATTGCCTTAAATAATAATTTGATAAACACTTACTTAGATATTAATAGGGATCTCCTTATGAGGACTATGGAGTTGAATAGACTATCTAATAGAAATACCACCCTTCACAACAATCAACCAATTTCATCCGTTGTTCAAAATGGTAAGTGGGTAATTCCTCAGATGATAACATGAACTTTTCTCATCTCAAACATTTGTATACTGTTTCACTTCTAGCGCTGGCGTAAAATGATATTATGTTACCATTGGGCCAGTACATCCATAATTATAATTTTATCTTAATTCGTTTCCAGAAAATATAAAATCTAAGGGCATCATCAAAGTGCCATCAAAATATATTTCCGTTGTTAAGGATCTTAATACTATGATGCCTAATGCCAAGGACGAAATAACGAGTTTTGATAATCGAACGCCTAAAGAAGAGATCATAAAAATTCACAACACTGAAATAGTATCAGAACAATATGACCAAGAACAGTATTTAATAAATAAGAAACCTTTGAAAAGAAACGAAAATGTTTACCAGAATTTACTAAATGCAAAACGACTTTATGGTCACATAGAAAACAAAGAAATTAACGATGCTGGATTTCTATTGGAACAAGATAATGGTTACCTTAATCAACCATATAATATGTATCAAACATTATCAAGAGAAAAACAAGGAAAATATCACGAATATTCTTTTGAAGGTGACGATAATTATAATAAAGATATGAACCGACCAAATAATATGAAAACATTGGGAGCAAATGGACGTAATGTTTACCATAAATTTAATGGGGCAAGATTTAATGATCGACAGCTTATGGGAAGAAGCGGCGCTGGATTTGACGAGGAAGAATATTATGAAGATTATTCAGATTATACGTACCAGAAATTAAGACAAGGAAAAGTTGATGACTACCAAGGGGTGATTGAAGATAGTGGTGCTACATTTCAAACAGCGCAATATGAAAGTTATCCAAATCAATCGAATATTTACAAGAAATTACTTAGAACAAGACAAGGATATAACCGACACGAACTTGTAGAAGATATAGATAGGGATAGATTGAGAATTTATCAAAATCACCCAAATGACATTAATCAAAAATTACTTGGAGTAAGTCAAATATATAACCACAAAGAGCCAATGGAAAGAGATGATACTAGAATCCTAGCAGAACCAGATCACGAAGGTCCGTATGGAACAAATATAAAATCATTAGAAATTCACGCACATATAAGGCCAAAATTCGAGCAAGAACAAGGACTCATGGGAGAACAATATAGGATAGACGATTTGCATCATCCAAGTCACGAACATATTTCCCAAAAACTATTAGAACCAAGGCCCAGATTTGACCAAAAAGAGCTTGTGGAAAGAAATGACGCCAGAATCCAACCGCTAGCATCACCAACCGTACCTTCTCATACGCAGAAATACGATATAAGATTAGATCACCAAGATTTAACGGAAAGTAAAGGTCATGCAATCATAGAGGATCATTATATCAGGCAAGAGCTAAAGCAACCAAATATAAAATATTTTGATACAAATGGACATAATATTCACGAGGAATTATTAAAAACGAGGCCAAGATTTAACCATCTAGAGCCTACAGGAGCAAGTGATAAAATTGAAGCAGAACAACACGAGAAAGGCCCAAATGAACTAAATACGAAATCGTCTGAAATAAATAGGAATACATACCAAAAATTAACAGAATCAAAACCAATACTTGATCACCAAGACTTTACGGAATCAAAAAATAATGAAATGATAGAAAAAGTATATATTAATGGACAAAATAATCAATCAAATATGAAATTTCTAGGGACTGCTAATCCTAATATTATAGAAACCAAAGGAAGATCAGATCATCAAAATCTTGTAAAGGATCACTCTCAAACATTTCTAGATCAGTTTGAAGAAACGAACGAAAAATTACCTGTACCTAACCCAATTATTAATGAACCAGTCTTCGATGATATACGAAAACCTGCTCAAGAATTAAAAGAAAGAAACACTGCTGATATAGTTGCAGAACTGTATAATGAAGATTTTCATCCGATTATGAAAGTTCAGGATATTAATCCAAATACACATCAAAACATAGCTAAAGTTGCAAGGAATGGACCAGAAAATATGGCTATAAAGGAAACTGATACAAGATATAACGCTGAACCAAAACACACAGATGAATCAAATGTTATTCCTTTTGAAAATACTAATAATTATCCTGATTCCTTTAATGAAAGAAACGCACTTCATACTACAGTAGAAGATATTGCAAAGTCGATACATTTAGATGAGAAAGAAAGAGATACTGTTAGTATATATCCAAGATTAGTCCAAGTTCCAAGGATACAATCAGTGGTTGTGTTGCCAAGATTTGGATGTCGTTTGGTGCCCATATGCACCAGGTTTTATTTACGTAAACGATGCCCAAAAACAATAATTAAATGTGGATTAATATAATGAAAACCATTATTTTCATAAGAGACTATTTTTTTCTATAACTCCTTTTCTTGAACTTCGTCCCCTAATTCAATAAAAGTGATATAATTAATATCATAGACTTTGAAAATAACCGTAAACATTATTGACCGACTTCCAAAAAGGAGGAGGTAATATGTTCGGCTGTATGACGTATGTATCTTCTTTTTTTTTTGTATGTTCAATGATTACTCAGCCGTTTGTGTTCCGATTTTCAAAATTATTTTTGTGTTGTATAGGGTTTAACTCGAATTTGGTACCATGTTCATAAAAGTGGTGATCTGATGATGAGATCCTTGAGGAATCGAGGGGACTCCTTGAAATTTGTATGGAAACATTATAGTGATTTCGAATTTTTCTAAAGCATTCGAGGTAAATGCTACCAAAAAGTAAAACTTCGCATCAGGTTATACCCTGGATCCGAAGGTACCGAACAGAACTTTTGAATGCTTATAGGTACAGGTTCGGGGATTTCGGCGTTGTTTAAACTACTGAAAGCATAAGCCAACACATCAATTTGATTGATGATCATCATCATCATGGGTCATCACACAATGACCCAATCATTGGTACTTTTCGTGATATTTTGCATCGAAGCTGATGTTTTTGCTGATTGTTTCGCTGTTTATGGACCGATTTGCAAAATTCTTGTGTTCTTGTATGGGATGTAATCTTAATTTAGTATAATGATTACGGAAGTGGTGATCTGATGATGGTATCTATGATCAATTGAGAGTAACCCTTGAATTTATTAAAACACACATGGTGGTTAAGAAGTTGTTTATAATAACTTAAACATACAACATTTATAATAACTTAAACATACAACGTACAAATAACTATAAGTGAAATTTCATACGAAGGTGTCTCTTGATCCGAAGGCACTGAACAGAACTCCTGAACCTTTAAAGATAAAAGTTTGGAAATTGCAGCATCGCTTAGATAACTGCAAGCATTTACCGCAACTTCGCTTACAGTAACATAGTGTGAATAGTTAACATTCGTAGTGGTTATAGGTAGCATATAGCCTTATCTTGTAGATAACTAAAGAGTGAAATTATTATTTTTAACAAAAAATTAAAACCGACTTCCAAGGTAAAAACAATAGTAATATGAACTAAAAAGTATTAAATAACTCTTACTCTTTAATAGTACCTTTTTCAGGATTCGTTTAAATCTCAACTATTTCTGAACACACTATAGTCTTCATTACTTTGAAGTCGGTACCAGTCTTGGATATTCTGACACTGACTGAACTCATGATTAAATTAGCTGGTACCGACTTCAAAATAATGAAGACTATAGTGTGTTCAGAAATAGTTGAGATTTAAACGAATCCTGAAAAAGGTACTATTAAAGAGTAAGAGTTATTTAATACTTTTTAGTTCATATTACTATTGTTTTTACCTTGGAAGTCGGTTTTAATTTTTTGTTAAAAATAATAATTTTACGTAACAATTTGCTATTTCTGGGTTAGGCGTAAAATCAAAATGTAATTAAAATTTGTAATTGATTTAATCTTAATCATGCAGAGAGTTTTGCTGCTTGTGTTGTGTTTTATGTACTTTCAAGTAAGTATATAATTAAGATTTGATAAAGAATTGAATAATTTCCAGATTTCAATTACATCCCTATTAATTTTTAGGGCCAGAGTTAGATTTCTTATTTCTCTACGTCGAAAATATAATATCTTAACTTTTCGTTAATTTTTAGCCCATAGATGCTGTTTTTGGATTCCTTGATGTAATATTTGGCGATTCATTTAAGAAACCGAGGGTAGGTATCGAGATAATGATTCAAATTACATAATAAGAACTTGATGACGATTGACGATCATGATGATGATTCATTTATCGTCGTAGATTAAATAATATACAGGGCTTTCAATCCCAAAATATATAGCATGCCAGCCTTTTTTTCCGGGATAAAAAGTATCCCATATCCCAATTGCTCTTTAAATATTGTAAAACTAGCTGTCCCGGCAAACGTTGTTTTGCCATATAAAGTATTTCTACTTCATCAGTTGATACAAAATCTTGCCCTCTCTTTTGTCCCCTAAGAGGGGTGGGGGGAAAAATGTTATACATCAAATGTTAAGTTGAAAAACACAGTAAATAATATGAAGTAAGTCCATTAAAGAAAAAAGTTTGATACAAAATCGGATCCCCTCAGATTTTTTTTATATCAGATGTTGAGTTCGAAGAAGACAAATATATCTGCGAAAACCGTTTGCAAATTGGATCAGTAGTTTTCATGTTAAAGAAAAAAGTTTGATACAAAATCTGACCCCCTCTTTTGTACCCTTGGAGGGGTGGGGCGAAAAAAATTTATACACCAGATGTTAAGTTGGAAGAAGACAAATATATCTGCGAAAACCGCATTCAAATCGGATCAGTGGTTTTCGTGTGATGCTGGAACAAACATACAGACAGACAGACAGACAGACAGACAAAAATCTAACCACATTTTTGGGTTCTATAGCGATTTAGTGACACCCCCCACTTATTATTTTTTGAATATCTTTAATGTACAGAATTCTCATTTCTACAGTTTTATTATATGTATAGATGTTACTTACTTTAACTACTCATGCCGGCCTAAGATGCGCAAACGAGAAAATCTCGAGATATCTCACTCTCGTGTGTAGTTATATTGTCGATAACGACATAAAGTCAAAATCATTTTTTGACATTATGTCGATAGATTTTGACGACAGATCTACACGAGAAAAAACGTATGTCACAGGGTCAATAGAGATGTCAGATGAAGATAAAAGCAATCAAACATCGAGAAAACGTGTAGACAAAATTTTCTCGTTGGCGTATGCTAGATAGACCTGTTTCAATTACAGCCTGTAAAATGCAACGCAGATTTCACAGACTGCCACTACCTGAAAGACGGCACAGAAGGCGTTATTTATGTAAGTTTTTAACCGACTTCCAAAAAACGAGGAGGTTATATGTTCGGCTGTGGATATTTTTTTTTTTTTTTTTTTTTTTATTTTTGTATGTTCAACGATTACTCCGCCGTTTGTGAACCGATTTTCGAAATTTTTGTTTTGTTGTATTAGGTTTCACTCCAATTTGGTCCCATTTTCACAAAGGTGGTGACCTGATGATGGGATCCATGAGTAATCGAGGGAACTCCTCGAAATTTATATGGAAACATATGGTGATTTTGGTTTTATGTGAAGTGTACTAAGAATACGCTACCAAAAAGTCAAATATTGGGTCAAGGTATACCATGGTTTCGATGATGCTGAGAGAACTCCTGATTCCTTATAGATACACGTTTGGGAGTTTCGGCGTTGTTTTAAGAACAGAAAGCATAAACTACTATGCAATTCATATTCATCATCATAATCATCATCATCATCATCGTCATCATCATCATTACCACGTCGTGTTAAGGCCACGAATGTCTCATGGCACAGAATAGATAATAGTACAAGGCATAGGTATGGATATACTAATAATAATAATGATGTACTGTATAACAATTAACAACACCTGTTTGTTTTTAATACACGGCGGTCGGCGTCGGTCGCCGCCCAGCGCCGCCGCGCGAAGACAGAATATCGAATACTTTACTAACTACTTTATAATATACAGATCGAATACTTTACTACTTTATAAAATTTTAATAGACAAATAGAATTAAAATAAAGTTATTTTAAAAAGAGCATTTAAACAAAACAAAGTCATTAAGTGTCTTTTTAATTAGTTATACTTATTAATCGATAGATGGTGCACTAAGTACCTATCGATTTGAATTCTTGATAACAAGAACAGTTGTCAATAATTATGATAATATTAAATATTATGCTACGCTACATTCTATGCAAGTTTGTACAATTTTTTATCTGATAGATCCTTCGATCGTGGAAAAACGAGACACAATAGCCTTTCTATTGTTATCGCAATCGCCGGTGACCGCTTCGGGCTTGAAATATTAAAATTGTTAAATTACTTAGCACAATATGTTCACTTCACTGATAATATTATATTATTTTGTGAGTGTGAGTTGTGACTCTTAACAAATTGTAATAAGATACGTAAAATATACGCGAAGATTTATCTACTAGTGTAACTAAAAAGAGTGAAATTATTATTATTTTTAACAAAAAATTAAAACCGACTTCCAAGGTAAAAACAATAATAACATTAATGTGAACTAAAAAGTATTAAATAATTTTTACTATCTAATAGTGCCTTTTTCCGAATTCGGCTAAACCTCAACTATTTCTGTACTCAATCTTCATAATTTTGAAGTCGGTGCCAGTTCCAAAAATTTTAAATATACTGTCAGAGGACTGAAGATTCAGCTATCTGGTACCGACTTCAAAATAATGAAGATTGAGTACAGAAATAGTTGAGGTTTAGCCGAATTCGGAAAAAGGCACTATTAGATAGTAAAAATTATTTAATACTTTTTAGTTCACATTAATGTTATTATTGTTTTTACCTTGGAAGTCGGTTTTAATTTTTTGTTAATCAAGCATAATAAATAATAATAATACTAGTAATACAGAATACTAGAGTCTATATAGATTTCGTTTGTTCCGGAATAAAAAGTATTTTTCCGGAATAAAAAGCATCCAATGTTCTTTTCCGGGACTCAAAGTATCTCCATATCAAATTTTAGCAAATTTAGTTGTTTGGGCAAGAAGATGTTACAGACAAACAGAAACACTTTCGCATTTATAATAGTTATAAAAAGTAATTTAAATTAATTATTTTCAGATTGGCAACAAACTAACAGCCAGACAGGGGAGACAAGAACCTAACGAATTACATGTAATTAATTGACTCTTTTACTGTTTACTGTCTAGATAAGCTACCCCGCCATACGTTGTTCTGCTTTGTCGTCTTAACTATAAAGCAGGCATTCTCAAAGTGTGCACTGCGAAGTCCTGGGGCTCCACAAAGATCTCCAAGGGAAACAGCTCGCGTTACGTAAACTGTTTAAGAAATATCATCAGTAACGAGCAGGGAGATTCGAGACAATTCGTTAAAAAAACAAAACACTATTTTTTTGGGCTTCCGGCAAAAATGATACTTCTAAGATTCGCTACCAAAAAAGTTTGAGAAGCGCTGGTATACAGAAATACCAATAAAAAATACCAACAAGTGGTAGCTTTAAAATGTGTTCATATTCCTCATACAGCACTATCAAAATAGCGTCAGTTATGTAATAGGTAGGTAATGTTAAATTAAGCTGATGATGAACTATTGCTAAGCTTCACGCCTGTTTGGAGGCTACGATGACACAAACACACATACAGACAGACACGTCAAATTTATAACGCCCCTCTTTTTGGTAGGGAATTAAAAAAAAACCTTTCTTCTCTCCCAGTTCCATCTACCAGGGGAAAAACACCTCTCAGGTGTCCCAGGCAACCAGCACTATGCTCATCCACAGAACTTCCAAGACCTTGGGAGAAGAAATAGGCTCAGTGTAAGTTTCTTATGGTCATTTTCAGTTTTCACAGAATTATGATAGACCAGTTAGTGCCCGCAGATGTTTCACCAAAATTCGATTATCGCGCGGGAACCGTACATACTGCGGGACAAAAAGTATTATATGTCCTTTCCTGGGACTCAAAGTATCTCCATACAATATTTCACCAAAATCGGTTTAGCGGCTTGGGCGTGGAGAGGTAACAGACAGACAGACAGACACGATTTCACATTTATAATATTATTAGTATGGATATAAACATGATTGCGAGGCTGTAAAGGTGACTTTCCGATATTTTTCACAAGCAACCACAACCGACAACAATTCAAATAAAATGCCACTTTTTGACGTAGGTAATAGGTTTCATTTTATTTTACGTTATAGGTTTCATTTTACTCGACGCCACTACCACTACGGGCCTTATCACACTGGCGATTAGCGAGCGATTTGAAAGCGACGCGACTGCGCAGCGCACACGCCGCGACAGCGCAGCGTCGTCGCGGCGTGGCGTGGACGCAATTTTGTACGCTCGTCTAGGGATGTGACGTCAGAATCCATTTTGCTACTGAGTATCCAAAACGCGGAAGGCAAGCTGCGTGCACGCCGAGCAATCGCGGCGTCATCGCGGCGTGTGCGCTGCGCAGTCGCGTCGCTTTCAAATCGCTCGCTAATCGCCAGTGAGATAAGGCCCTAAAAAGCAGCGGCATGGATTGCTAGACTAATGTCGGTAGAAAATGAAACCTATAACCTAAGTCATAAAGTGACATTTTATTTGAATATTTGTCGGTCGCGCTCGCTTGCCCCGTCTAGTCCACCAATGCTGCAAACTGCGAAACAGTGGCGAACCGATTTACTGTCTCATCCGCCACACGACAATGCGTTATATTGCATCTCGCTCTATTCCTGTTTCGCAGATATTTCTACTGTGGACTATTATAAAGGCGTTAAGCATAATTTTTCAAAATTCGTTTTAGAATCCAAAATATCCGGCCCTGTCAGAAGAATCTGTAGTTCTGGAAGCAGCTGAACCAGAACGAGTAAGCGTTGAAGATTATTAAATGTTTTAATCCAGGTTTTAGGTAATCAAGATTTGAAAGATTTATCAAAAATGTTTTGTGTTACATTTTTGTTTTATTTTCATTTTCTCAAAATATAGATATTAGATATTAATTTATTTTAATATTATGTACCTAAGCGTAAAGGTCAGCTGCACCGTAGCGTAAGCGAAAGCGTAGCATAAAAAGAATTAAACCGAACTGGGATTGAATGCCTCCCCTCTCACCCCACAACTCTTTCAGCTCCAATTTTAGGTATGAAACTCGTGAGCATTAGTGACACTATAGACTTTCGTGAGATATTTTACACTCAATGTCAATAGGCCAAATTGTAAATTATAGCTGGTGCTTTTGGTGGCAGGTCTTTTGCATTTAAACACTCATAACAAGGCTCTAGCCATCCTTTTGTTAACAAAATTAGGATCATACAAGCAAACGGTAGTTGCTTTCTATCAGGTCCTGATGGAAAGCAACTACCGTCGCCCGTGGACACTCTCAACATCATAAGAGTTGCAGGTGCGTTACCAGCCTTTTAAATGGGAATATGTTCTCTTCTTAAAGGTTTACAGGTTGTATTGGTCCAGAAATTCCGTTAGCATCCTTTGGCATCTACAATTCTGTACTTCATGATATTTCTTTTAAAATCATAACCTAATTCCTAAGTCATCTTCTATCCCCATTCTACATTGTTACTTTCTAGAAAGTCTTCTGCCTTCAACCTTCTGAGACTTGGTGGCAGCATATTCTCATTTTCAGTCATTTCATGGTACAACCAGGGCAAAACGTGAGATACACCATTCGGATCTATGAGTATGTTTGATTCTGTACTCTTCGATTTCTCATCTTGGAACTTTTGATAGATATCTTGGAATGATGGATGTGCACTTTCTAGCTTCTTCTTCGCTGACACTGTAAATTGAAAAACGTTTGGTAAGTATATGTACAAAATTCATAATTTAACCCATCAATACCCCATAAGGACTAGGGTTGTTGAGGATTCCTATTCCGCTTCCTCATAATGAGGAAGTTCCGCAATATTTTGGGTTCCTCAACCGTTACCGCATCCTCATAAATAAAAATAAAAAAATCCTCTTCCGCTATCGCTTCCTCAAAATTTAAGAGGAATTTATGAGGAATTTCACTGCGCATACGCGTCGTGTATCTAATCATGGCAACGCACACGCCAGAGCGCGAGAATTGTATTATTTGCTCATCTTTTTTGTGTGCGTGTGTTGTGTATGATATGTCGGCACTACAAATAGGCGAACGCGTTAGCCAACGCATTGGCCAACGCGTCGGCCAACGCGTTCGCCTATATGTAGTGCCGACAAAACGCGTCGGCCAACGTCTAAATACCTACCGCCAACGCGCGAGTCGCCCGTTCTACACATTGGGCCGACACGTTGGCCAACGCGTTGGCCAACGCGTTCGCCTATATGTAGTGCCGACTTACTGTGTGTCGAGTGTGAGTTTTTTGTTTCACATTCGATCGTGAACGCGTTTGGCGTTTACTAAGATTTTGTATGGGATTACTCACTGGGCTGGGCTCACTCCCGTGAGCATCGCTAGGTGGCGCTGTACAAATCCCATACAAAATCTTAGTAAACGCCAAACGCGTTCACGATCGAATGTGAAACACAAAAAATTCACACTAGTCACACGAACTCCTCCCTAACTGCTGGACCGATTTTGATGATTCTATATTGTGTGTGTTTCGAGAATGGTTTAGATTCATAGTTTGGTCCACCTTTTAATATTTTTTTGTGAATTGTTATGTACAGACAGGACAAATTCTTTTGGGTTGGGCCCGCTAGTATTTATAATTTCCTATCATCATATTCCTCATCCGCTTCCTCATCCGCATCCTCTTCCTCATAAAATATCCTCTTCCTCATCCGCATCCTCTAAATTTGCGCGTGACAATTCCTCTTCCTCCTCCTCTTCCTCATAATAACTTCCTCAACAACCCTAATAAGGACACTGATGACAGTGAAAACAATAGATTTCCAAGAATCCGCGATAAAAGTATAAATTAACTCAAGTCAACGACTGCAATAAGTGATAACAATAGATAAGCTACTGTGTCTGGATTTTCCACGGTCGAGGTATTAATATTTAACCCATCAATCCGCAAGTGGCAGCCGGCTGCCGCATAACAATTGAAAATCTACTGTGTCTGCGATACCCACGATAGAGATGTCAACTTCACATTCTTGGCTGACGTGGTGTGAAGCGTCCATAGATAATATTATTATTTTTGGCTGATCAGTAAAGTGAAATTAGACATTACCACACACCTACTTATTATATTTCAGTTTATTTATCACATGGAAACTGTACATTATGAAGGGATGAAGAAAATATGAAGGCAGCCAGTCAGACACAAAGGCCAGCTACGCATCTGCATCTCTTCTAATCTTGGGAGTGTCCATGGGCGACGGTAGTTGCTTTCCATCATGTTGCCCGTTTGCTCGTTTTCCACCTTATTTTATTATTAGCAGGAAGAATATTTCTTATACAATCAATTATAGATGTTTAGTGGATCTTACCGAGTTGCTGCAGCTCGTACAGTTGTTCCTTGGTATAATGTGAAAAGCGGCAGATACTCCCAAACTGGCATTCTCCCCTCATGTGCCTGCTGCAGGGCTTCTTCCCACTCTCCTCTTTCAATATTATCTCCGGATCTTGAAAGATAAAGGAATACATAAGGTTTTTACTTAACCTATCCATCCCCAAGCGGCATAACAATTGAAAATGTATTGTGTCTGCGATTCCCCCTGATCATCAGCTTTATGGAAAATATAATATATTATAATGTAGGCCACGCGCAGGTTTAAGTTGGCTCAGTGAAGCTCGAGGGGCAATAAGCATATAATATTATAGCTAGAGATCAACTACGATAACATGGCGCGCCCCTCCAAAATTCAAAACGTTTGAAGTGCGTTGTCAAAACGTTTGATGTGCCTTGTCTTGCGCGGTCAGCTAGTTATGATTAGTTGACCAACAAATCTTGGTAGTTGGTAGTGACATTAAGTGAAATATTACATGTACTGTGATTGGTTGAATACTTACTACCTACATACAAGATCTTTCATAAGGATGTGACTACACACATTGAAACAAGTCATTTGGAGGGGCGCGCCATGTTATCGTAGGTGATCTTCTACCAATAACAATATCGTCTGATTAGGATTCACCATAGACATAAATATTACTAGCGTATAAATCGATGGGATTCACAATGTTTGCACAATAATTTTAAAACCGTTTAGCCATTTAAGCGTGAAGGGGTAACAGACAGACACACTGATACATTAAATATAATATTATTGAGGATTTTATACCTTTATATTGTTGATAATGTTCGTTTACAATTTTTTGATGAACTACACCCTTGTTGTGTGTTTTTACAAGCGCCGGCGTGGCGACCATAGTTTTGTCGCAGTAATCGCAATAGTATTTCTTCCCCATTATTATTAGGCAGTTAAATTAGAGTCTAAATAAATAAACACTAATAGCCAAGAAGTTCTTTTTCTTCTTCTTTTTTTTTTTTTTTTTCTTGTTATGGCTCTCGGCTTAAACCATAGCCAGTGTCAAGTAAAGTTTTGGCGGGAAAAAAAAATTTTTCGTAAAAAAATTTACAAAATTTTCAAGTTGTTTTTCTAGATTATCGTCAAGTCGAAAGTCTAGTCAAAGTCTAAAAAGTAGTCGGTAAAGTCAACGAGTCAAGTCAGTTGTTTTAGTAAAGTGGTAGACCCTTTACTAAAACTTTCGATGGAGTTTTGGAGGGAACACAAAATGGCACGTTTCTTGAAGTTGTATCACTTGCCCACACTTGCGCACGACAACGAATATTTAATGGTTAATATTCTACCAACATTCCACATTAAAAACCGAAATAACACAATTTTAGGAAAATAATACAAAATCACAACGTCACTCTTTCGTATTCTCGGCAAAACTCCCTTCTTCTTTTAAAAATATGGCTCCTTGGTGAATCGCCAATGTCAGAGTGCGTTGACGAATACTCTACCTTAAGAGAGGTTTTGTGGAAAAACAAGGGTACGCGTACGGTGTCTGTTGACAATTCCTTAACCTAAAACAAACACAAACATGAAGAGTTAGTACCACACCTTATAATTTAATTTGGTTAGTATGTATAAATCATAGATATAAAATATATTGACGTTTATATCACCTGACAACCCGAAAATGCGTGACGATTTTTGATCTGTCAATGTGTGCCTAAAACCAAGCATCAATAGACTTGACATGGGCGTACACCCGTAAGGGATGGATATAAAGTACCAACCATAAACGTATGATGCTAAAGACCAACAAAGAGTGCGAGAGAGAAGAAAATCCTTTATGGAATTATAACAAGATGAAAAGAGAGAGGCAGTCTAATGAAAACTTTAACCACTTTCATTTGACAGGTCGTCACCAAGTCGTCACCCGTTTTTATGCCATTTCGGTATTTGCAATTTATTGTTTAAATCCTTTATTATTTTCGACAAATACTATTACATATAACAATGGTAACTTGTTCTGTGAGTGATTGCAGTGTAAATCATAGGAGTAATCCTGAAAAATATACATTTCACAGGTAATTAATCTTCATGTCCTAATTGCTACAATGTGTTTATTTTAGCTATATTCTGTCTATATTTCTCTATTTCAAATAAAATATTGTTATTCCTCCCCTTTACTTTCATATTTTGCATAACTAAAGGTACTATTGTTCTTAAATTACACAATTTTTAAAGAAAAATTTTTCATTAAAATTGTTTACATATACGCTAGGGCTTGAATCAAATTTATCGATATGCCTATAGGTATTTAACAAGAACATAAAACTAATCTAAAAATGTAATGGGGGTGTAAGGGTATTATGTTTGTCGTTTACTTTCAACTTTATATTTGCATTGCTATTAATGTAAGAGCTGATTTGTCAGATAGTTTTTACCTGAATAACAAGTAAGTAACTTTAAAATGTGTATATTATTTACCGTTATAAGAACCTCATGTTATAACATATCCGACGATTGAAAAAAAGACGGGTTGCACTCCGGGAGTGCCGGCAGAAGTGAAAACTTGATTATTTACGTTGTGCATTTTTTAACCCATTTTTTATGAAAATAGATTATTAAAAAAATCGATTTTTTTATTTAATCGAAACCCTTACAATCAATTCAAGTTCGAGTTCGACACAAAACACTACTCTTCAACCGTCTTACGGTTTTTCCAAGGTTTTTCGATGAGCACGAGAATCTGACACGAGTTTCACAGTTTTTACCAATCCCACAAAAGTGCTCAACGCCGCTAAAGAAGTTTTCACTTCAAAAATCACCCCAACCGAAAATGTGTATCTACTTTTCAATCGTCCCCTTTTTACTGCCAAATAAAATATATAATACTTAATTTGAATTACAAAATCTGTCAAAGTTGCATATTATTTATTTCTCATAGAAACGCAGGTAAAATAATTCGATCGGACAATACTATCGATAGTAAAATATACATCACTAGCACACGCACACATTGACAGATCAAAAATCGTCACGCATTTTCGGGTTGTCAGGTGGTCTATACGACAGTATATATTATAAGTCTATGGTAATACGTGACCATGGACTAAAACGTACAAACACGAGCTCACCACGAGCTAGAATTTAGAAAAAAAAAATAAAAAAAAAAACAAAATTTGCTTTGAGTTTTGACAAGCCAAGTGCCGGAGTTTCGCCGGGTATACGAAAGAGTGACGTTTTGTTTTTGTATTATTTTCCTAAAATTGTGTTATTTCGGTTTTTAATGTGTAATGTTGGTAGAATATTAACCATTAAATATTCGTTGTCGTGCACAAGTGTGGGCAAGTGATACAACTTCAAGAAACGTGCCATTTTGTGTTCCCTCCAAAACTCCATCGAAAGTTTTAGTAAAGGGTCTACCACTTTACTAAAACAACTGACTTGACTCGTTGACTTTACCGACTACTTTTTAGACTTTGACTAGACTTTCGACTTGACGATAATCTGGAAAAACAACTTGAAAATTTTGTAAATTTTTTACGAATTTTTTTTTCTCCCGCCAAACTTTACTTGACACTGGCCATGGTTTACAAGCCGAGAGCCATAACAAGAAAAAAAAAAAAAAAAAGCCAAGTGCCAACTGCCAATCACCAATGACCAGTGTTGCCAACTTAGCTACTTTGTAGCTAGATCTAGCTATTTTTCGGTATCAGGCAGCAACAATTTTAAAAAGTTGTAGCTACATTTTTTAGCTACTTTTTCTAGCTACTATTATTATTACTGAGACTTCAATGTCTGTCCGTCTGTCTGCCTGTCTTCAGGCTGTATCTCAAGTGAAATTTTCACAGATTGTGTATTTCTATTTTCTATTGCTGCTATAACAACAAATACTAAAAATAAAATAAAGTTAATATTTGATTTCCCATACAACAAACGTAATTTTTTGGCCTTTTTTGCTTGTAGTCAATAAAGACACCAGGTATGGACTTGAACTTTGCACAAAATCCTTAATTTTTATTTGAACTTTAAATAATTTATCCTGAAATAAAAAAAAATATTTTTTTGCCTACTTGCGCCTACTTGCACTTTATAGCGCTACGGAACCCTTCGTGCGTGAGTCCGACTCGCACTTGGCCGATTATTTTTTGGTCACCAACTAAAAGATACGTTAAGCTACTTCCTACTAACTACTCTAGCGCCCAAAACTGGAAATCTAGCAACTTTTTAGGAGCAATCTAGCCACTTGGTAGATGTAGTAGTTGGAAAAACAGTGTCCGTTAAATTTAGCTACTTCTAGCAACTTATTAGGGGAACGAAAACTGGCAATCTAGCAACTTTTGAACAATAATCTAGCTACTCGGCAAGGCTAGCAGTTGGCAACACTGCCAATGACAAGCTGTACGTAAGTATCCCTTAGTAGTCTGTGAGCTGCAATCAGCTGAACAATGCATAATTTTATTTATTTATTTTCCTATTAAAATTGCTTACTTTCTATAAAAACAAGTCGCTTACGCTATAAAACACTATGTATTGTGCAACTACTGTGAAATTCGTTTAGTGGATACTATCATTTTCGACAAATTTTTTTTGCTAAAACAATGTTTGGAAGACCAAGATGCAGGGAATGGACTCCCTTGACCACCCAACAGTTACGCCTACGAAGTCTAATTCAGGTAAACATTTATTACAGTTCAGAAAAATAAGCAAAAACTCTTCGCAAAAGTGGGTCTTAGACCGTCGCGTTGATTTACCAACAAACACCTACGCTTTATTTATTATCATCACAATAATAAATTGAAGAGTATGATCTAATCCCCTTTGTAATAAAAAGTTCATTTGAAAAAACGCGAGAGTGTTCTATTTTTAAAATGGTAGAAATTGCTATGATACACAGAGCCACAAAAGTATTTTGTTTATTCCAGAGAAATGGGCAATATATTTTAGTGCCTTTAGCGCGATTTTTATAACTGCATACAGGAAACCCATACTGTTAACTGCTGAAATGATTTTGATGAAATTTGGTATATTTTGTACTTGTTGTCTCGGCAATGAGTATGGTTTAATTTATTTTCCAAAACATGTTTAGTTTGTACTTTGTATGCAATAAACCAATCCCTAAGCAACAAAATAATTGCAGCTCACACCTAGAAGATAAAATATTACATCATTGACCTTGCTAACTCAAGATAAAAAGTCAATAAACAAAAACTACAAAGTTTGTTTAAATCTTTGCCAACTTATCATGAGTATCAACAATATTTTACCTGAATTATTCATATTATCAAATATCTGTATATTTTTGTAGATATTTTCAGCAACTTTGGCACATGAAATAGTATTTGTGGCGATAGTCGCTATGCACAATTTGCCCAACATTCCTGCATCACGCTATCAAAGTTTTCTAAGTGCGTCGGTATATATATGACAGCTGAAATGTATCACGTGGGCTCTGGCCTGACCGAGCATACAACCTCGCTCGGTCGGAAGATCTTCCTTTGTGGCCTCCACGCATATCTCCGCATATTCTCGGCATAGAAACTTTGATTCACTGTTTAACTTTCTTAGGGGTGGAGTTTAGATTTTTTAAAATACTGTTTTGTTTGATTTAGATCTTTTTGTTAACCTGTCAAGCCCCATAAGATCACCAGTGATTGCGACAACAATAGGTTGAAGGATTAAACAAAAAATTGTTACATTACCAAAAACAGTGCTATGATTATTTTTGTACATTGTAGCATTGTTGCCATTTATATTAATCAATGTTTACATTTAGATCAAAATGAATTAAAACGGAGTCCAGATCTTATTATTTTGTATCTATGGAAATGGAGTACAAATCTAATTATATACGTCTATATGTATTAACTATTACAGATAGTCGGCTACAACATACGTCCACCGGAGTGCGAACATCCGTGCAGCTACTACATCACCCTGCATCACACCACAATGTCGGCGCCATTCTACACTAGCGAGAGGATACTGTCGCCGCATCCGAAGTGGAAGGAGATTGATCCAGGTAGGTTTTGTGGGTAGATTTAGTGTTAAAACATAGTGTACTCAAAACCCTGAGTTTTATGTCCCTTAGGTACATACAACTTTTTACTATTGTACCAACTTGAATTTCTAATCTATTCTATCAAAAGTTGCACAGGGTCATCTTTTGGCAATAAGATGGAAATTATTGTTACTAGATACGATGAAATTAGAAATACCTTTTAACTTTTTGCAGTAACCTTCCCAAATCTTTTTACCAAGAACCTACAGTACAATCAATTACATAACCTACCAATCCCCGTAAGGCCCAAGTGGGCCGCGTTAACAAAAGATTTCCAAGAATTGGAGATCGAAGGATTAATATTGTATAATATACATTTTTCCACAGTTAAAACAATGTATCGTCCGTTTCGTCGCTCAAAAAAAAATTACAAAAGTTCTGCTATTGAATCGTGAAGACATAAGAGAGACACTTTCGTATTTATCGAGTAGCTTGGCCAAAGCAACACCAATCCAAACAAGCTTGGAACCAAATTCGCCAAAATTTTGTACAATTTAAATATCATACGCTATCATATGTTAATTTGTGACTGGAGAGCTGATAATATGTTTGCAGTTTGACCTAAATCCAGCTAGACTATCTGTTACATGAGTCACTATTGTGACGCAATGTGCTATCACAATATGCATTGGAAAACCACAATATGACACAACGTAACTTCTGCGTAAAAAAGCGCAAAAATTATCGCGCGGGAATCCGTAGATACTTTCCATTTAAAAAAATTATATTGTCTGTTTTTTTCTTTGATGCTTATCATCTTTATGTCAAATTTCATCCAAATCGGTTCAGCACTTTGAGGGAGAAAAGATAACAGACAGATTCACTTTTGCATTTATGATAATATTAGATATTGTCGCGACTTCTTTGACACTAAAATTAGCTTATCACGAGTTGTTTGCATTTTCTGAGATAAAAACTTACCTATGGCCAAATTAGATTAAAATCAGTTCAGCGGATTGGGCAATTAGTGGTTGCGTTATGTAGCAACATACACTTTACACGCAAAAATTACAGATTTTGAAACAAAAACTATAAATCTTGAAAGACATCAGTCGATAAGTATAACAATTTTAATAGTATCTTATTCTGTTGCAGAAATCACACAACGCATGTCATCCACAAATGTAGTCATAAGGATATGGTGTCACATACATTTACCACATGAAGAGGAGAACCCCACGCAAGATACCATCATACAAACATGGGGTGTCTATTTCAGTGGTCTAAGATATTTGGGAGCAAACCTGGCTCTGAATTTCAATTCTGACTGCTTCAAGAGTAATACCCTGGTCTTCCAAATGCACGGTGGTTATTTCTGCTCGTACAGAAGCTTGAAACTCGATATAATGCCGCCTGAAAATGAGGAATCAGTATCTTCAGGATCTTCGGGTAAGAATATCAATTGTTTCACTTTTAGTGTCGACAAAAAGATGCCTTCATCGCCTGCTTATTATAAAAGAGAGTATTCTAAAAGTCAGAGTCCGATTGAAAGAGGTTTTAAGCAGAATTTCCCAACTATGAAGTCACAGTCGACTCTAAATTTGAATAGAAAAGAAGATATAGACCCGAGTCACATATTTGAACATTCACCGACTAATCTAGAAGTTAAAGATAGTGAAAAAGAAGAAGAGAAAGTGGACTTGAGTGAAACGGCAGAGAGTTATGATCTTAGAAGTGAATCTGATGCGGCGAGGTACAGATATATAGCTTTAAACTTTCTAAAATCTGAAATCAGACATAGTTACAACGCTAACAAGCTGAGAAATCTACATCTTCTGCAATACGCTATAAAGAAGAAACAGGAGGCAGTTCAAGAAGTTAAAGAGAAGATTTACAAGAAGTCAGCGATAACGGAAACAGATTTGAAAATAAAACAGAAGAGTAGGGTGCAGAGGAATATATTCTGTGAGGAAGAGAGTGCTCCTATAAGGGAGAGTGCCAAAAATGGCATGAAACAGGAAAAGCCTTCTGGGCCAAGACTGACATTGAAATTAAATGATCTTCTATCTTATAAGGTATGGTTCGAAATCTATGTATATTATAAACTAGCGACCCGCCCCGGCGTCGCACGGGTATAAAATATATAACCACTGAAAAAATTATTAAAACCGATAGCCTATGATCCTTCACGTGGTCTACTTCTTATCTGTGCCAAATAACATAAAAATTACTCCAGTAGTTCGCGAGATTAAGCCCTTTCAAATAATTTCCCTCGTTTTTTCCACATTCTCCTATTAGTCTTAGCGTGATAAAATATAGCCTATAGCCTTCCTCAATAAATCTATCTAATACTGAAAGAATACTAATAATATATAATAAAAATACTAAAAAATATTTTTTAGTTTTAAATATTTTGTAGTAAACTTACTATTTATTTATATATTTTTTAGTGTTTTACTCTATTTTTTAGTGTTTAAATATTTAGTAGTAAATTTACTAAAAAAAAATTTAAAACAAAAAAATTTTTTTTTTGTTTAAATATTTTGAAGTAAATTTTTGTGTAGAAACCTAGGTAATTACTATCTGAAACTGAAAAATAACTCAAACATGTTAAATATTTTCGTATGAGAAAATGATTTTGGAATTACGTTTGTATGAGAAATTCCAAGGGTACCCGGCCCCGTAAAGGGAACAAAGGGACATGAGGGAAAAAAGCAACTTCTTCTTATATATAAAATTCTCGTGTCACAATGTTCGTTCCCGTACTCCTCCGAAACGGCTTGACCGATTCTCATGAAATTTTGTGAGCATATTGAGTAGGTCTGAGAATCGGCCAACATCTATTTTTGATACCAAAAATTATTTATATGGCAAAACAACGTTTGCCGGGTCAGCTAGTTGTTTAATAATATTATGTATAATAGTAGTGTATCTGTCTGTTACTTTTTTATGATGACTGCCCAAATTTTGATATTTTTATCCCAAATTAAAGCAGCGTTGATCCAGAGTAGATCCTACGAAACAACGAAATAGTAAGCGAAATAACTGATTGCTGTAGTTTTGACCAATCAGAACCCATTTAAAATTGGTTTGGCTTATCATAAGACTATTTTATTGGTTTCATTATGCCGTGAGCATGCCGTCAGCTTCATCAAAACCATATTGCAGTTACAAATATTATGTTGGATTGAAATAGCAGAATCTGTTCACTGTCTTAAACCTGCCTGTCTTGAATCTGTCTTACATCAGCCAATCTAACAAAGATAATAAAAAAAGACGGGTTGCACTCCGGGAGTGCCGGCAGAACTGAAAACTTGATTATTAACGTTGTGCATTTTTTACCCATTTTTTATGAAAATCGATTTTAAAAAATTGATTTTTTTAATTAATCGAAACCCTTACAATCGATTAAAAATATCGACAATCGAAAAAAAAACAATCGATTGTTCGATTAATCGATTTCGATGTTACAACACTACTCTCCAACCGTCTTACGGTTTTTCGATCAGCACGAGCATCTGACGCGAGTTTCTCAGTTTTTACCCATCCCACAAAAGTGCTCAACGCCGCTAAAGAAGTTTTCACTTCAAAAAGTTCCAAGTGACGTTTAGAACTAATTCTTATATTTTATGTTTCAGTCAAAACCATCTCCATTCCAAAGAGCGGAGCACATCAGATTGACTAGACAACTGGAAATATTACACTTCAAGAGGTTGATTCTGTCGGAAGAGAGAGACACAAAATTAGCGAACATAAGAAGATTGAAAGAGAGGCATGCTAAGTTGTTTGAGGAGAATCAAGATGTTGGTATGTTGTTTAAATATACCCCCGTACTAATAGACTAAGGGCCTGTTTCACTACTTCCTGATAAATTGCCGGATAAGCTATCCACAACTTATCTTGACAGACTATCTGGAAGTGAAGAAACAGGCCCTTTGCCTGTTTTACCACTTCCAGATAAGTGCCGGATAGGCTATCCACAACTTATCTTGACAGATTATCTGGAAGTGATGAAACAGGTCCTTTGCCTGTTTCACCACTTCCAGATAAGTGCCGAATAGGCTATCCACCACTTAACTTGACAGATAGAGTATGGAGAATCTGTGAATTAGTGGTGAAACAGGCCCTAAGTGTTATTGGTAATGCAAAGATTCTGACTAGCGCCTCTAGTGGCAAAATTGTGAAGCTGACTAAAGGCACCTTGCCCTTCAATTTTATTGAACAGTTTATTTGACAATTAGATTGAAGGCGCAAAGTTCAATACCAACCTTAGACGGTCAATATTATTACGCAATGAGTGATATTGCACAATTAAATTGCTCGTGTAGGGGCCTTAGCTTATTAATGATTTTGGAACGAAGTTTCTTATCGCGTGTTGAGAAAGGGCGCTAGACGGAAAAAGTTGTAACCTTGACACTTCATATTATTTTAGTACCTGCGAAGTATGGGGCAGAGGGTGTTGATAGTATTCTTGGGTGTCAACTAGATGGCGTTTTTGAGAATAAACAGCGACATCTACCGTATGTTTAAATAAATTTTATTACAATTCCATAAAAGTGTCGTTGTTAGTATTCCGGGGCGTCCACTAGATGGCGTTTTTGAGAATAAACAGCGACATTTATCGGACGTTTAAATAACTTTTATTGCAATTCCTTCACTAATTAATCGTGTCCCGTGACACCTCTCATTATTTATTTTTTTACATTTCAGGCTCAGAACTCATGGAGAACTATCACGCGCTATCCCGTTGCTCCGAGGGCTACAAGGACATAAGAGCATCCTGCACGTCAATGCGCGAACTCGCCCGGGCGAGCCATGCGGCGTTATGTGCGCGTCGAGCTAGCTTGCTGCATCAGCTGCACCAGATATTCACTATAGCGCAGGTAATGAGCGAGACAGTGATAGTGCGCGAGTGAGACAGCATGACAGCGTCGTGGCGCGCGAGTCTGCATCAGCTGCACCAGGTATTTGCCATATTGTGCAAGAGAGACAGCATGACAGGCACGCGTCGCGCGATTGTCGTGCATCAGCTGCACCAGATATCCACCAAAGCGCAGGTAATGAGCGAGACGGTGATACTGTGCGAGAGAGACAGCATGATAGGTACGCGTCGAGCGAGTCAGCTCCATCAGATATTCATCATAGCGCAGGTAATGAGCAAGACGGCGATACTGGATGAGTGAGAGAGCGATGCTGCGCGAGTGAGAGAGCGATACTATGCGAGTGAGAGAGCGATACCGTGCGAGAGAGACAGCATGACAGCCACACTGCACTTAGGTTTTTCGCAAGACTGCTGCTGCCGCCGCTTTAAAAGTCAAAAACATTATTTCTCTCATTTCAGAAAGACACATCAACTTGGACGATATGCGACGTGCCTTTACCAGTGTGTGGTGACGAGAACCCAACATCGAACCCGCTACCCGACGCCGTGGCCACTGGCTACGTCGCTCAAGCGGCCTGTTTAGCTGCCATCATACTGAACCAGCCGCTTAGATACAAGATTACGTTGTTGGGGTCCGCTAGCAAGATATTAGATGTCACCGATCTGCCTGATCCGAAGTAAGTCAGTTAAATTAGCCAGCCAATTAGACACCTAGCCTATTAAGTAGTAGTAGTTAGGCGTTTAGTTGGACGCCGTAGCAGCCATCATACTGCACGAGCCCCTGAGATATACGTCTAGATTCTAGAATCTCGGTTTTCGTGTCGGTCGGGGTTCGTTTGCGAGTATTGGATTGGATTGCACCAGTTAAAATATAGTCAGTTTTTAACAAGCTATGGTTGCACCCAAAAAGCTCATAGATAAACAATACAGTAAAATGTGAACATCACAATTTTTTTTGGAAGTAACGGATATTATTTCATTATGATTGTAGCGAATCGCTCCTAAACTAGTCTGATCCATGACCGTTGGTGCCTAGTTTTTCCATTATGACTATCTAATATATATAAATCTCCTGTCACGATGTTTGTCCGCGATGGATTCCTAAACTACTTAACCGATTTTAATGTTTTTATTTTTTAAATGTGTGCTTTTTTCCAACTTGAGAGATAAGATAGCTTAGATCTTTAATTATAGTCGCAATTTTATTTTATTGCAAATTATTTGTCTATAAAGAGCAACCATTGTTTATGTGACGCGGGTCACGGGATAGCGATGGACGTTGCCATGGTGACATACTTATTTAGTCACCAATTCAATAAAATACTTAATACGGGCGATATACTTTATGTAATATGGCAAAGAAACGTTTGCCGGGACAGCTAGTTAGCATAATATGTTTATCTTTCCAGCATACCGCTCTTCGCTCGAGGCGGTGACATCACCCTGTTCCGTTACGGCATATTCCTACTGAACAAGTGCGTGGCGCAGCTGTTATGGGGCCGCGGTCTGTCGGTGTACGACATGAGACCGACCCTGTCGAACCTGCAGCGGCTGATGACGACGCCGAGCGACCTGTGAGTAGACCAGTAGACTGTCATGTGGCGCAGCTGTTATGGGGCCGCGGTCTGTCGGTGTACGACATGAGACCGACCCTGTCGAACCTGCAGCGGCTGATGACGACGCCGAGCGACCTGTGAGTAGACCAGTAGACTGTCATGTGGCGCAGCTGTTATGGGGCCGCGGTCTGTCGGTGTACGACATGAGACCGACCCTGTCGAACCTGCAGCGGCTGATGACGACGCCGAGCGACCTGTGAGTAGACCAGTAGACTGTCATGTGGCGCAGCTGCTATGGGGCCGCGGTCTGTCGGTGTACGACATGAGACCGACCCTGTCGAACCTGCAGCGGCTGATGACGACGCCGAGCGACCTGTGAGTAGACCAGTAGACTGTCATGTGGCGCAGCTGCTATGGGGCCGCGGTCTGTCGGTGTACGACATGAGACCGACCCTGTCGAACCTGCAGCGGCTGATGACGACGCCGAGCGACCTGTGAGTAGACCAGTAGACTGTCATGTGGCGCAGCTGCTATGGGGCCGCGGTCTGTCGGTGTACGACATGAGACCGACCCTGTCGAACCTGCAGCGGCTGATGACGACGCCGAGCGACCTGTGAGTAGACCAGTAGACTGTCATGTGGCGCAGCTGCTATGGGGCCGCGGTCTGTCGGTGTACGACATGAGACCGACCCTGTCGAACCTGCAGCGGCTGATGACGACGCCGAGCGACCTGTGAGTAGACCAGTAGACTGTCATGTGGCGCAGCTGCTATGGGGCCGCGGTCTGTCGGTGTACGACATGAGACCGACCCTGTCGAACCTGCAGCGGCTGATGACGACGCCGAGCGACCTGTGAGTAGACCAGTAGACTGTCATGTGGCGCAGCTGCTATGGGGCCGCGGTCTGTCGGTGTACGACATGAGACCGACCCTGTCGAACCTGCAGCGGCTGATGACGACGCCGAGCGACCTGTGAGTAGACCAGTAGACTGTCATGTGGCGCAGCTGCTATGGGGCCGCGGTCTGTCGGTGTACGACATGAGACCGACCCTGTCGAACCTGCAGCGGCTGATGACGACGCCGAGCGACCTGTGAGTAGACCAGTAGACTGTCATGTGGCGCAGCTGCTATGGGGCCGCGGTCTGTCGGTGTACGACATGAGACCGACCCTGTCGAACCTGCAGCGGCTGATGACGACGCCGAGCGACCTGTGAGTAGACCAGTAGACTGTCATGTGGCGCAGCTGCTATGGGGCCGCGGTCTGTCGGTGTACGACATGAGACCGACCCTGTCGAACCTGCAGCGGCTGATGACGACGCCGAGCGACCTGTGAGTAGACCAGTAGACTGTCAGTAGACCAGTAAACCAGTAAACCAGCAGACCCACGGGTAGATCAGTGGGCTGTCGCCTTGCAGTGAGAGCGGAACTGTTCTACTACAAGTTTAGGCGCGCCGCAGACGTCACACTTTTTGTGTGATCGAGTCTGCGACTTACATACAGTCTGCATGGCGCGCGCCATGCACCTAAAGGTCAGTAAAAGGTCATTGTTTGAGAAAATATTTTATTTTTAATTGTGATTTGTGAATCGAGGCCTTAACTTTTTTTTTATTGATACATTGGTGAAAGAATGACTCAGCGTAAAAAAATTCAAAGATCATCATAAATCAAAAATATCTACTTTCCACATAATATACAAACTGCTATAGCTTGTCTTAAAAGAGTAGACGCTTTACACATTTTGAAATCACATAAAAATATCAAAACCATATTAAATCGAGATAAAATGTGCAAGGTTATATTTAAAGTGTATAAGCGTTCTCTGTGGAAATACAAAGAGAAAAAACCGCCTTTTGAGCGTGATTACGTTTAGAAATTGTTGTACTGCGTCTACTCTTTCTTGATAGACTGTACCTAAAGGGGTACATTAGGTAAACGATCAAATTTGTTTGACAAACATGTTTGATGTAATTTTCGTTTTCATCAAACAGCAGCGCAGACGAACAAACGTGCATCAAACAATTTTGTCAAACAATTAGCTACAATCGGTTTGAGATCATGAGATCTTGTTGTGACAAATACAGCGGAACACGTTCAAACACGTTTGTCAAACACTACGCCAATGCAAATTTTCTTCAAACAGGTCAAACACGTAGTTTATTTGACAAACGCTTCAAACAAAGCTGTACACTATCAAACTGACAAACACGTAAAATTTGACAAACAATTTGATCGTTTGCGGGGCACTTAACGTTTCTCTTCACATTGCAGGTCAGACACCTCTCGACTCTTCAGCACATACCGGTGGCTGGCTGATCATCATTGTCCCAAGACGCAATCTCTTCGCAGTGTAGCTACAGAGAGAGGCAGATATAGACAATTTAATAGGTTCAAGGTGAGATTAGTACTATAATATGTCTGTCGCAGCCAACCGGTTAAAATTGCCATTTAATAAAACATCTAGCCCTTTGACCGAACAACGCCATTCAATTACACGACTATTAGTCGTTTAATCTTTGGCTTTGAACCAGCCTTAGTGTTAAACATTTTGAGCGATTCAAATATTCAATTAATGATTTGCACAAACCTACGCGACCACGCGACTGCGAAGCGTCAATACGAAACACACATTTGACAACTTGTCAAATGTGTGTTTCGTATTGACGCGGCCGCTTCGCAGTCGCGTGGTCGCGTAGGTTTGTGCTAAGCATTAAGCTAGACGTGTGATTGATTGGCGGCTATTTTAACCAGTTGGCTGCGACATATCCATACTAATATTACAAATGCGATAGTGTGTCTGTCTGTTGCCTCTTCACGCCCAAACCGCTGAACCGATTTTGCTGGGTATGGACTATGGAGATACTTAAGTCCTGCGAAACGACATAGGCTATTTTTTATCTCGGAAATCTGTACGGTTCCCGCGCGATAAACGAATTTTGACGAAACGGAGTTGCGGACTTCATCTAGTGATTCATATTTTTAAGCTATTATCGCGGTCTTTGAACACGGCGACGGAATCAAGATATTCCGTAACGAAAAAACCTAACTCCCACCGATCCTCCTCCGATCGGTTGGTGTGGCTTTTCCAGACTATGTTTGTGTGCGTGCATTAGCTTTACCGCGGCAGTCCCCGAGTGTCACACGTATTATTAACTATTTATATTTTCAGGACTCCGTCGACGGCCAGTCTCCTCAGAAAGCTCTCAGTAGTCGACGACACAAGCACTCGCGCAGTGTTGGGAGCTACCACGATGACCAGGTAAGGTTCCGGTCGGAGTAAAGTCTAAAATACAGCCAGCGTATAAATTTGAGATCGCTCGGCAAAATTGGCATGGGAATGTGCGTATGTATGTCTCTTGACTGGAGTATTATGGAGCAAGGAGCAGTTTTTTTTTATAAAATAAGGGGCAAACGAGACAAGGGTCACTTGTTGGAAAGCAACTACCGTCTCCCATGGACACTCGCAACATCAGAAGAGATGCAGGTGCGTTGCCGGCCTTTTATGAGGCAATACGCTCACTTATTGAAGGTTTGAAGGTCGTATAGGTCTGGAAATACTGCTGGTGACAATTCATTCCAGAGTTTTACAGTGGGCGGCAGATTTTTGCTCAGCTATCATTTAGTTATATGCGGCCTACACATACTAGTTTGTGCTAATTATAAAGGAAATGCAAAGTTAGTACCGAATAGGATCTAAAATACTGGGCCAATTTTGAAGTAATTTGGCATAGACAGAAGACTTTGAGGAAGGACATAGGACAATTTTTGTCGCGCTAAATGTACGATAATGTGGGATACTGTTTTAGTAGAGACGCGCAACTTCTAGTTATTATTACCAACGTATGCCTAACAATAGTTATTTTGATTTCAGGAACTCGGAGACATGAATGTATCAACCACTTCTATGATAGGAAGTGATTCGAATATCTACAGCATGAAACACTCAGAAACCAAACCAGAGTATCAGAAAACTCTCTCAGATTCTGAAATATCAAACCAGGACAGAGGCGACGAAAAAGTGATATTTACTCTAGGTGACGACATGGATGCAGAATCATCACATCTTGTTAGGATATCAACAAACAACGATGATAAAACTAAAGACAATGTTAAAAGAATATGCTCAGAAATAACGACATATTGTACAGAACATGTTATAGAAGATATGAAGGAGATAAACGAATTTATGACCAACTTTGACAAGTGTAAAGAGATTTGTGCGGACTTCAACGCATTCTTTGAAGCGTCCACGAGTCAAGGGGACATTGATATAGCTAAATACATGGAGAAGAAAGCTAGTGTGGATATAGAAGATGTATCTTGTGATGATTGTGAAAGAAATGTGGACGGTGTATGTGATTTAGCTTGTGCGAACACGGTGAAAGACGTCATAGTGATACAGAGTGCGGAGGCCAAGTTGGACACCGGACAAGATATGGAGTAGAAATACAACTGGGACGGACTATGCTGCACGTTAGTGTTTTTTTCTTTTTGTAGTTAATTTCGTAGTGTAGTTTTTTAGTATTTTGAGTAGTTTGATTTGATCTCATACGGGTGGGAGAAATTTTGTTGTTTTTATTTATTTATTATGTTTTAACATATTTTCGATGCAATTATTCATTTTATTATCCGCTCAAAATGGATATAAAATAAATTTTGAGTGGTTCTGAATAAGATTCTGAACGAGTAGCGGAAACTACTTTTTAACGGACTTCTAAAAAGGAGGAGGTTACATGTTCGGCTGTGGATATATTTTTTTTTATACTCAGGATACAGAAAAGAAAAAAGTTTTTTTATAAAGTTTGTATGCATAGTCGGTCCTAGATTAAATTTTTAAGCGAATTGTATGTAAAGGCTGTGTATTTATTAAATTATTTAATTCACATTCTTGTAAAGGTAAAATTATAAAGCGACCTTCAATATTAAACGACCAATAGAACATGACAACGAATTTCTAAAAATATCCTAGTTCTTCAAATCTACAGAAAATATATGTTTCCTAAACTAGGCTCCGAATCTAATACCTTGAATGTTATTTCCAGCATACAAGTGAGACGACATTCGATTTATGAGAATACAGATTCAGATATTTACGTTAATTTTAAAAAGTTTAAAATGTATATTTATTTATTAAATTTGAAACAGAGCATTGCAAAAATGACACTTATTGTAATTGTCTTACTTCATGTCCCATAAATTTTTAATTTCGACAGTAAAAGAAGGCCTTGGCTAGAGGTTCTGTTTTTATTATTAAACTATAATAATTCCTCAAAAAGAGGTAACTTAAATTTTTGCAAGAATGTGTGTTAAAATATAGAGTGTACAGGTAAATTTAATTGTTTCGGTTAGTTGAAATTAGAGAGGTATTATTGCCCCAAGCTAGGTTGTAATGGGCTTATTTATTTTAATTATAAACTAAATACACATGCTTTAAAATTTATCATCCCATCATATCAAAGCGCTTTCGTGGTTGGTTAATGATTAGTGGTAACCACTGTCGATTCTAGCTTACAGCTTACAGCAGCAGTGGTGAGAATTGGCCAATACGTACCCAATGAAAAAAACTTTTTATATAATATCTCCAATTAAAAGTAACCAAAGTTAATAAATAGTTCAAACTAAAGTCATGCTTTGGGTCTTCAGATAAATTAAAAAAAGAAAACAAAATTATTGGTCAAAAGACCTAATCAAAGCAAAGCTGGGAAAAACTTGTAAATTACAAATACAAAGAAATATAATTTGAAACAAATATTTTTAATGATGTGGTCTATAAATTCTAAACATAAAGTTTAAAGTTTAGGAAATAAGGCACCTCATAAGTTACACCTTACCAAAGTAACATGTAATGGAGTATATTAAAATTAAAATTCCATGGGATTTGAATATTCCTGCTTTAAAGTTAAAAAAAAACTTACAGTGTGTTTTCACACTATATTTTTAATTGGATTGTTCAGAACAGCATGTGTATTATAGCAAATGTAAAAAGTAGACAAAATGTATATATATTGAAAATGGACCATAATATTGGACCATGCATAGCGTCTTTGAAAGTGATAAAATTAGTTGATCTATAGTTTGTACAGATTAGAAAAGTTGAATTGTTAGTTAAGTTAATCTAACCTTTTTACTAATAAAGATTAGCATATAAATATGCAAAGGTAAAGGCCGGCAACTCTTTTGATGTTGCGAGTGTAGGGGCGACGGTAGTTGCTTTCCATCAGGTGACCCGATTGCTCATTTGCTCCCTTATAGAAATAATCGGCCAAGGGCGAGTCGAACTCGCGCACGAAGGGTTCCGTACCATTATAGAGCAAAAATAGGCTAAAAATTGTGTTTTTTGTATGGGAGCCCCCCTTAAATTTTTATTTTATTTAAATATTATTAATAATTATTAAAGCACACATATAATTAAGGCTTTTGTGAAAATTTCAAGTGCCTACCTGTTGTCATCATTGATACCGAGCAAAAAATGTTCGAAAAGTCACGTTTGTTGTATGGGGGTTTAATATTTAATTTATTTTGTTTTTAGTATTTGTTGTTATAGCGGCAACAGAAATACATAATCTGTGAAAATTTCAACTCTCTAGTTATTACCGTTCTTGAGTTACAGCCTGGAGACAGACGGACGGACGGACAGACGGACAGACATCGAAGTCTCAGTAATAGGGTCCCGCTTTTACCCTTTGGTTATGGAACCCTAAAAAGTCTGCTGTCTTCGTCTATCATAATATGACTTTTCAAATGTGTAGAGTGTAGACAAATACAAACAAACATTGTTTTATTCACTGAGTTTTTATTAGTGAGGGGGAGTGTGTAATGGTAAGATATGAAATGGTAATTAAATAATTATGATTAGGTTCAAATAAGAATGCTAGAAGCAATAAAACGTCAATAATTGTTTTAATAAGCGCTGATACAGAGCTGCAAGAATCTTGAGACACTTACAAGACAAGGGGCTTATTGAATAAAGCCGTCAATCCACCGCAGCGCACGGAGAGACTACGCACGGGCGTGAAGTTTCGCTTTGCCAGAAAATATATGTGACTGTATCCACTGCAAGTTGCAAGTTGCAACCCACGGACACGCTACGCACGAATTGACGTAGTCAAAGTTATAAATTCGTGCGCCGCGTGGCCGTGCATAGGGTGCGCCGCGGTGGAATGAGGGCTTTAAAAGGTTCTTAAAAATAAGTTTTTATTCAAGCAACATACAAAATGACACCTGAATGAAATAGACGAATGGACATCATTTTAAAGCATTGCAGGTTTAGTTCTTATTTTGGCCACATATCAAATCTTGTAGAGATTTTAATCTACTGTAAACAACAACTCTCTATAATTCATGTCCCATGGCTATTTCGGCGTTCTTCATTATTTAACGTTAAAAACATTATTTTCGTTGATCGAATTTAAGTAATTTAATCCGTCGATTATTTGTTATCGCGGGCCCCGTAAGGCCCATATATGGGCCTTACGGAGCTTGATGGGTTATCTTATGCACATTTAAATAATCTACCTATTTTGGCACATTTTTTGCGCTTTCTGTGTTAAATATTAAAAAAGTGCCAATGAAGTTTTTAAGAACGCACTTTGCAAACCACGATCATGTGCTTAAGCAAAACAACGATCACAATATCCATTTATGTATATTTAATGTATGATACATAATAATAATAAATTATATTGTGTATATATTATAATTTAATAACAAATATATTGTTTTATTACAACCCCTTAAAATGCTTTATAATAAGAGTTTAAGTAGTTGGATCAAAAAATGCAGCTAAGTCTAATATTGTCTGTAACTTGTAAATTATAATTCAGTATATTTTTCTTGGGTAAAACTATCCCATGTCCTTTCCCATAAATGAAATTACTTCCATACTGAATTTCATCAAAATCGATTCAGCAGTTTTAACGTGAAAAGGTAACAAACAGACACACTTCAGTATTTATTAGTATTTATGGATACTGCCATATCAATGTACCATCAAGTCCACTAATTGAATCATTATGGCGTTGTTATGATCTAAAATTGGCGCCATAATTATAGCGACAAGATTATCATGTATTAACTCTATAAATATTTCAGAGATTATTCACACTTTGACGTCATAAGTTTTATAATAACATTAAAAGTTGTAATTTTCTCGTTTTTAGGGTTCCGTAGTCAACAAGGAACCCTTATAATTTCGGTCTGTCCGTCCGTCTGTCCGTCTGTCCGTCTGTCCGTCTGTCTGTCTGTCTGTCTGTCCGCGGTTTTACTCAGAGACTATAGGTCCTACAAAGCTGTAATTTAGTGTGAATACACATATTAATGATGACAACAAAATGGTACATGAAATCGTAAAAAAAATAGTTTTTTTATGGTACCTCCCCTACACATCAAGCGGGGATGAAATTTTTTTTCGCCCCCACTCCATTGTGTTGGGTGTCGTGAAATAGGTTTTTTTAAAAATATTGCGAGTATTCATAGATCATTTTCCGATTTAGGGATCCGTTTGTGAAATATTAAGTTTTAAAGTGGAAAAAATCGTTAGAGTCCAGTGTGCCCCCCCCCCTTCTACCAGCTGACCATTAAAAAATTGTCAAAAACTAGCGGTACTACGGAACCCTATATTCGTTTATCGCGCGGGAACCGTACATTATTCTGGGATAAAAATTATCCTATGTCCTTTCCCGGGACTCGAAACTATCTCCATACCTAATTTTAGCCAAATCGGTTCAGCGGTTTGTGCGTGAAGATGTAACAGACAGGAGACAGACAGACAAACTTTTGTAATATTGGTATGAATGCTATCAAGGATTAAGCTTGTATCCAAATTAAAAGACAAACGTTAAAGCCAAAAGATTAGCATTTAACCTTAAAAATAACAGCTAACAAATAGCCCAGGCAAACAAAAATAGATCGCGCGCTCTCAATCCCTGCGTGCGAGCAGTACCGTGAGGCGAGTGTGTGTGGAATATGTGTGAATTGTGCGTCCAACGATAGGATTCATTTTGGTAAGTCTATCCTAGAAATGAGGCCGAAATTTGCGTGTTTTTAGGCCAAAATTTGCGAGCTTTAGGGCAAAATTTGCGAGTTTAGGCCGAAATTTGCGTGGTTTTGAAGCCAACATGTTATGCGGGTGTGCAGTGGCCGGTGAATATCTTGGTGATAATTTTGGTTAGCTGGTCCAAGGCCTGGATTTTGGATTATTTGCGTGGTTTTTGCCGAAAAATGTTTGTTTAATAGTTGTACGTATACTATTTATGAATGGTATTTAACTATGATGGTGGCCGGTTAATTATAACTATATTATTATCTGTATTTATTTTTGGTTAGCGCACGGTTCACTCTAGAATTTGAGCTGTAATTTGCGCGAGTTTTAGGTCAAAAAGTCTTAATAGCTTAGTTAGGCGAGTTTCTTACGCCGGTTCTTCTCGCCGGGTTAGTTCACGGAACGGTGGTAGGCACCATGTAGAATTTCTCAAAATATTTGTTTCAAATTTATTCAGGAATAAAGCAATTTTTATTTTTATTTCATTTTCGGAAGAGTGCCCCAGGTCGCAGCGGTAGGTTACTAATCTATACTAATATTATAAATGCGAAAGTATCTCTGTCTCGCTTTCACGCCAAAACTACTGAACCGATTGTAATAAAATTTTGTATACAGATAGTCTAAAGCCTGAGAAAGGACATAGGCTACTTTTTAACTAGAAAAAGGGGTTATAAGGGGGTGAAAATGCGTAAATTTGTTCAAATTAAGTTAGTTCCAAAAATTCATAACAGATGTCGCTAAGAGTCGCCTACATCGCGCTATCGCTTGCTCATGCGTCTTTCTATAAGAGGTGGTACCATGTCTATTTCGATTTGTCAATGGTTATACACGTTACTTAATAACTCACTAGGTACTCAGTACTTTATCAGTTATCTATGCAGTGACGTAAGCGTATCCTTAAACCTACCAATGATAAATAGTTTTGTTCAATTTTGTTGACACCGCGCGCTCCATCCATCCTCCATATCCATTTATCTTAGCCTAAGATAAATTGCCTAAAGTCGCTATAATTAGCTGTAAGTTGTAACAATCTGATTCTTTTTATTTTGTAAGCTTAACCCATGGTTTACCGTAGAATTTGGACAAGAGACCGCGTTTTCCAGGCAGAACACTTTGCTTTTCCTTAGTGCTTGCAATCTACAGACTGCAACTTGCAGACGAATTTATGAGCGGTATGGAGTACTACCTAAGTACGGTATAGTAATATTATTGTTGGGTTGTCTACATAGGTACTAAGCCTATAGTATAATTTGGGTAAAATTTGGCGGAAGAATGTTTAAAGCGAAATCTGAGTAGATGGTTGGTTTAAGTTTATCTATGATTTTCAGGCGGCTCCGTACCAGGTTATAGATCTTACTAGCTGTAGTGGTATTAATAGATCTGGGTAAGTAGTAAGTAGTTATTATAGATCTTAGTTACTACTTTTTGTAGCGATAGTAGGTAGGTACACAATATTATATAAACACTATAAAATGACGCCCGCAACTGCGTTCCGTCAAAATTCGTTTAACTCGTGGAAAACACACACACACACATGGCACATTTTACGGGTAAAAAGTATCCTATGCACATTCCCGGGACAAGACGTATCTCCATACATTATTCGGCAACGCACGGTCTGCAGCTCTTCTGATGTTGCGAGTGTCGGGCGACGGTAGTTGCTTACCATCAGGTGACCCGTTTGCTCGTTTGTCCCCTTATTTAATTTAAAAAAAAATACCCAGCAAACTCGGTGCAGCGGTTAAGGCGTGAAGAGGTAACAGACAGACACTTCCGCATTCATAATTATAAGTATGGATTGAACAGACCTGATGCTCAGTGTATATTTTAAATTGGAAGTGACATTTGTGCGACCCATTTTGATGAAATGTCTACAGGTGCAGTGCATGCGTTGCCTAAATATTTCGAGATTAGATGCTCCGCGCGGTTTCGCCTACGTAATTTTGTAATTTCACGGATAACGTACATCTTTCCGCAAAAACAGCCTATGTCCCTTCGCGTGGTCTATTCTTCATGTGTGCCAAATAACATAAAAATTGCTCCAGTAGTTCTGAAGATAATAATTGATAAGCAGTTTCATATAATTTTTTCCGTTTTTTCCACATTTTCCTCTGTTTATTCGCTCCAATTGATTTTAGCTTAATATTCCTCGATAAATGGGCTATCTAACACTGAAATAATTTTTTAAATCGGACTTATAGTTCCTGAGATTAGCGCGTTCAAACAAACAAACAAACAAACTCTTCAGTTTCATAATATTAGTATAGATTAAATGTTGCCTGCGACTTTGTTGCTCAGATATTTAGATTTTTGTTGTTGCTACAAAAATATTAAAAACTCGTTTATCACGCGGGAACCAAAGATTTTTTCAGGTTTAAAAGTATCTTATGGTCTTTCCCGGGACCCAAAGTATCTCCATACTTAATTGGTTAAATGGTTTAGACGTGAAGAAGTTACAAACAAACAAACAGGTAAACAGACATGCTTTTCCATTTACACTACTAGTATATTCTAGTTTAGTATAATTAAGTTTAGTTAACTCTAGCATAATATTATTACTTATTTCAATATTAATTCATATATTAATTGTTCCTACTAACCCCTCTAATTACTCGGTCCGTTTATAAAACCCCCGTACATTGCACCAAGAATGTTAAATGAGGTATTCTAGCTAGCGGAATTATATTATTGATTTCACTATCATATAGCGCAATGCACTATACTTCCATTTATAGCCCACCGGAGTGCTTAGTCAAAATGCATTCGCCGGTCGCGATAGCAAAGTTAACAAAAGTGTTTGGAATGGGCATTGTCCAAAAAAAATCACATGTACTTTTTATATTTTTTTCGTTAAAATAGGGTATTTTAAGAATATAAATTAAATAATTTTGAAATTCATTGGCTAGTTTTTTCTCAATAAATTTTTAAAGTTCCGCTTTGACGTCATCATCGGCGGCCAATTGACCTCTGCAGTATGTTTTTTTTCCTTTCAATCTTATTTATAAAATATAATGGCTGGTTCGTCAAATGCAAGTTATCATTATGTGAAAGCTGATACGAGAAGCTTACCAAAAGTTCGAAACGTAATGTTGGTCGAATTTATTGCTAATTTAACGCCATTGAAGGTCAAACTAAGGTTAAACACATTTGTTCAAAAATATAAGTAACTAATGGGTATTTTTTTCGTTTATATACAGAAAAACGATCACTGACCTTATTCCTCGAAATGTTTTTGTAATGAGCAAAATTAAAAAAAAATGGACAATCCCCATTTGGCTAAGATTTGGCTAAGTGTCATGGCGCTTGCGATGCGTTATCCTTGCTAGTATTATTTAAAATGCGAAAATGTGTCTGTCTGTCTGTTCACGCTTAAACCGCTGAACCGATTTTTCTGAAATTTTGTATGGATATACTTCGAGGCCGGGAAAAAAAGGACTCTTAATGATGAAAGGGTACCGACTCCAAACAAGTTTGAGAACCGCTGTACTTGAATTTAATATTGACAGGTATAAAATGATTGATGATAGTTAGTTGACATTATAATGTTTGTTTGAGTATTGTTAGAAATTTAGAATCAATACCTCGATTATAGCTTTTTGTACCTTGTGAGTGCTAGCATCGAAAACGCGGTGGTTCAGTGGCTTAAAAGCTACCAGAGGTGTTCGATTCCCGCGCTGGACTACACAACGTGACGGGTTACACTCTAGGAGTGCCGGCAGATCGCAGAAGTGAAAACGGAAAAGCAAACATACATTTAGATGTAAAGAGAGGAAGAATACTACCTCTCCTACGCCGCGCCAGCGATCCCTCTGTCTTACGAATTTTCGATTAGGTCACGACTTTTTTATTTTATTTTATTAAATAAGGGGGAAAACGAGCAAACGGGTCACCTGATGGTAAGCAACTACCGTCACCCATGGACACTCGCAACATCAGAAGAGCTTCAGGTGCGTTGCCGGCCTTTTAAGAGGGAATACGCTCTTTTCTTGAAGGTTTGCAGGTCGTACAGGTCCGGAAATACTGCTGGTGACAGTTCGTTCCAGAGTTCTACAGTGCGCGGTAGAAAGCTACGCGAAAAACGCACTGTGGAAGACTGCCACTCATCAAGGTGATGAGGATGGTATGTTTTTCGCGTGGGACGATGGCGAAAAGTTGCAGTTGCAGACTCCGCAACTTTAACACTTTTACCAATCCCAAAAAAGTGCATAATGCCGCCAAAGAAGTTTTCACTTGAGAAATGTTGATTCAAGGTTAAAACAATAGAGAATGATCCATGAATTAAGTTTATGTAAGTTTAGTTAACTACATAAACTTACTAACTGTCGTACTCAGAGTGGAACATTAATTACTTAAATGTAATTAATTTTGACATAAGCCTAATACACTATCTGTCAAACTCTTCATTAAATTGAAAGCTGATCATAATTAAATGTCTCTGACTATGGCACTTGGCAGCAAGTCCATTTATTCCTACGGTATAAGGATCCTTCCAGAACCATTAAAGTGAGCCCTGAAAACAGTGAAGTACGTAAAACGAGCGAAAGTGTGAATTCTGCTAGATTACGGTGTTACTAGCTTTGGAGTTTGTCTCATTTTTGGGAAAAATTAAGGGAGATATGGATTTTTAGAGCTTTAGCAATTTTATGATATTAATATGTATTGTAATGTTTTTGACTGAAATAAGACTATGAAGTATAGTTAGTAAGAAGCCCTTATTAGCTACTAGTTACTACAGTCTACAAAATGCCGAAACATAAAACGGACACACTGGACGTATATGGCTGAAATTTGGCATGCAGGTAGATAATATGACGTAGGCATCTGCTAAGAAAGGTTTTTGATCAATTCTACCCCCCAAGAGGATAAAATAGGGGATGAAAGTTTGTATGAAACTTTGTCAATTGTAAACCGATCGGTCTGAGACTTTGATATATTTCATAATTAATAAGTACTTAATAATTCTTAACCTCGCGTTAAGAATTATAGAAGCTGCGGGCAACAGCTAGCGTTCAAAAGTGTGGCTTGTGACTTGAATTTAGGGGTAAATATGTTTGAGAGTTGGTAACACTGAAATACAACTAAAATAATTTCAGTGTTCCTTTGACGTTCACAAGCTACGGATGCTTGTGGTTCTAACGCAATTTTACGCACACAACACGTGTTTGTGTTTTGTGGTATGTTTTTGTGTATAATGTGTGTACTGGGTGTGTTTGTGTATATTTCTGTATAATTCTAAGTCAGTCTATACGTGTGTATAAGTTTTATTGCAACCTTGGTTGGCGCATAGCAGTTTTACAGGTCAGTTTATTGAACGAATCTTAGCAAAAATACTGCATTTTCAATGCATTTTCACAATTGGTTAAATACTGGAAAACTTGTAGATCGTTTAATAAACAAGAGGAATGACAAGTTTCCAATAAAGCCTTTGAATATTATCATACTCTAATGATGAAAATTTCCCACCGTTTTTCTATGAGGCCTTTCGGCTTTTATTATCTAAGGCGTATTCTATTCGGTATAGGTTCTAACTTGTAGCCAATTCGTGCTGAGGCTTTCAGTAAACATACGTTTAGTTTATTTGACGAAAATCTTGCTTAAATTGGTAAGAATAATGGCGCTAAAATTGCGGCGGTGATTAGGTACATTTCTATGAATATTTTTAAAGTCCACGTCATGTTGCTTGCGTCTGAAATCCATGCTAATAAATGCGAATGTGTCTGTTTGTCTGTCACCTCTCGACGCTTAAACTGCTGAACCGATTTTGATGGGTAGACATTAGATAAGCAGATAATAATTTGAGTCCGAGGAAAGATATTAGATTAGTCATTAGAGTAATAACTCCCTACAACGGTTTCGGTGACGGTGGCCGGTTTCATTGAAACCAGGACAGTTACGCAGGAGTTTATAGTGCCCAAGTGTGTGCGCAGTACACAAGAGCACTCTCTATTCCTTATACTCTTATAATCCAGTGGGACGGAAGACCGACACGACTGGCGAGAGATCAGGCGCAGGACTTTTTACATGCCCATCCGACGCATGGATCATCTTACTTGTCAGACGATCAGGTGATCAGCCTGCATTGTCCTAACCAAACTTATAAATTAACATTTTTCCAACGCGGGAATCGAACCCACGACCTCCGAGTCTAGAGCTACGCTCTACGATTCCCGCACTATCAACGTATTTTGTTTTGTCCCGATAAAATGCGAGGTTCCCATGGTACTCGTATGAATTTCGGCACAATGAAGGTCAACATTTGAATGTAATGTTACCCAAAAATGTGTTTAATATTCCTTAGGAATTCTGGGGAGTGAGGGCTTTGTTGCGGTATTTCTCGACCGCGAAAAGCCTGAGCCCGCATTATTATGTGAGGACATGCCCGTATTTTACATACGGGCTTATAATTTTGGGTAGATTTTCTGTAAAAGGATATATTACTGCAATGTTTTCACGCTAGTGGCAGCACCAGCATAGAAAGTAAACAAAAAGTTGAGTCCGCATTATCATCTGAATTCTGAGGACATGTCCATATTATACATTTAAGGATTGCTTATAATATTTTGGGTAAATTTTCAGCAAATTTAGGATATTATGCAATGTTTTTACGCTAGTGGCAAGTGGCAGCACCAGCACAGGCAGTAATCAAAAAGTTTAGTTCGACGTTTGACAACGTTTCTGTCAATATTCTGATATGACGTGTGCGACATGCCGGATTTTGGTCGGATTGTTTACCTACTGTATTGCTAAGTACTCACATACGGTTTTGCTCGATAGTTTTACTCCAGATCGAGTAATAATTACTGTGTGGACCGCAAAACTGACAGCTCGAAGGCTCGCAACGAGCCGGCTTGATGGAATGAAATATTTTGTTACATTGAAAGTTGAGCGTACCAAAGTAGAATATTGTAGAGTTGGTAAAGTTCAACTTGGCCTCGCAAAATGTACGGTTATATGCGATAAACGTGTAAAAGCGTCTGCATGATGTTAATTTCGGCTAGATATTTGTTTTTCGCGCGGACAACTGTACAATATTTTCCACAATAAAACTTTCCTATGCCGTTCCCTAAGACTCTACCACGGCTAATGTCGGCACTACAAATAGGCGAACGCGTTAGCCAACGCATTGGCCAACGCGTCGGCCAACGCGTTCGCCTATATGTAGTGCCGACAAAACGCGTCGGCCAACGTCTAAATACCTACCGCCAACGCGCGAGTCGCCCGTTCTACACATTGTAGTGCCACTACACACGACACCTTATATGTAGTGCCGACATTACACAAAGGACTCCACCTAAGTTAATACATATAGCAATGTTCATCTTAATCGGTTCAGCGTGAAGAAGTTACAGACAGATACACATTCGTATTTAAATAATATTAGTAATGGATAAAGAATGTATTAATGATACCTACATGTACTATTGGAGAAGTTGATTCCTAGGCAGATGGGGGTACCTACGTAGTTTGGTCGCATTACGTCAAACCCAGCCGACATTGAATTGACATGATCCGACCAAATGACGTTGGTCTGTCAACTGCCTAGGAATTAATTTCCTCGATGGTACTATGTATGTCACGTCTCTAGTATAGTATATTGAAAAGAAATATTTATCAATGAATTCCTATTCATTGATAAATATTTCTTGTATTAGCTTTTGCGTGACATATTGGCAAGGTTCCATAGGGGATTAATATCATATTATATCGAGTAGCTCCATAAGCGTTATGGGAATAGTAAAATTGTAGGTTATATGGCAGTTATCTTATTAAATTAATACACGCCGCGTACAAGTTAAAGATCGCTTTACGAAACAGAAAGCGGCAAAATACTGATATTACAAATGCGAAAGTGTGTCTGTCTGTCTGTTACCTCTTCACACCCAAAACGCTGAACCGATTTTGCTGAAATTTGGTATGGAGGTACCTCGAGTCCCGGGAAAGGACATAGGATACTTTTTAACCCGGAAAAATGTTTCTCCCGGGCGATAAACTAATTTTAGCGCAATGGGAAACACTTTTTCATTTATAATAATTATTATAGATATGGATATAGATTGATAGTTAATCCGACCAAATTCAGGAGCAAAACTAAACTTAAGTTTTCCTCTACCGTACTTTAATAACTATTAACCACGTTTTGCATGTTAAACGAAATTTGTAGCGCAGTATAGGTAACTTATAACTCTGTAGTCGAGTTATTATTGTAGACTCAAGAGGTTGTTAGATGTGGCATTCAAACTTTAGCTTTTATTTTTTTTGTGGCAAGAACAAGAATACAAAAAAAAAATCAAGGAAATCCTAGCTTTGAAAGTCTTAGTCTATTCTATAGGTACTACTCAATTACAAGATTCTACATACGTAGTAAACTATAGTAACTATGTAGTAATCTGTGACTCTACTATCCTCAAAGACAGTAGAATTTAAACAATAGAAGTTTTTGACTATCCTATGTACTTTAGAAGAGTTTGTGAGTTTGTTAGTTTAAAAGCGCTTATCAGGAACTACTGGTTCTGGTATTATAAAGCTGAAGCTCCTTTGTGAGTTTGTTTAAAAGCACTTATCTCAGGAAGAAAGTATTGGTTAGAATTAAAACTTTCATTTTGTGTTGGATGGGCTATTTATTGTGGAAAGCTTAAGGCTATATTATAAAAACTTGAGAGGTGTCAAGGGACACCTGAATAGAACGGAGTTATTTCATATGTTAAAAAAATCTGTACTTACAATATACAATAAAAATATATAAAAAAAAACGCCATCTATTGACGCCCAGGAATACTAACAACGCGTCGCTGTTTATTCTCAAATAAAATAATCGGCCAAGTGCGAGTCGGACTCGCGCACGAAGGGTTCCGCTTCCGTACCGTTATAGAGCAAAAATAGGCCAAAAATTGTGTTTTTTGTATGGGAGCCCCCCTTAATTTTTTTATTTTATTTAAATATTATTATTAATTATTAAAGTACAATTATATTTAAGGCCTTCGTGAAAGTTTCAAGTCCCTACATCTTATCATTATTGATTACGAGCAAAAAAGGCCAAAAAAAGTCACGTTTATTGTATGGGAGCCCCCCTTAAATATTAATTTTATTTTTATTTTAGTATTTGTTGTTATAGCGGCACCGGAAATACAAAATCTGTGAAAATTTCAGAACTCTAGCTGTAGCGGTTCTTGAGATACAGCCTGGAGACAGACAGACGGACAGACAGACATTGTAGTCTCATGAATAGTGTCCCGTTTTTACCCTTTGGGTACGGAACCCTAAAAACGCCATGTAGTTGACGCACAGGAATAAGTACTAGCTATCAACGCCCTCTGCCCCTACCATGCAGGTACTAATAAATATAGTTAAAAAAAAGTGTCGTTACAATTTTTTCGGTCTAGCCCCCTTTCGCAACGCGCGAAAAGGAACTCCGTTACAACATCATGCTGCGAAAAGGAAAAAACTATAAAAGCTGTTTGCCTTTGTTGTTACGTGTTGACGCGATAATGTCGCGGGCAAAGTGTTTTCGATAGTACAATGAATTGACATAATCCAACCAAATAACGTGGATCCGCTAGCTGCCTATGAATCAGTTTCTTCGATGGTATATTTTAACATTATTATAGCAATGCCATGTCTGTTAATTTCAAAGTCTGCATCACGTGTAAATTATTCCAGTAATAGTGCACAGAGTACTCCATAACAACTTGGAATATATTACTGACGAAAGGGGTAGAATAATTTAGTAATACGTTTGAGCTGGATTTGTTACCTAAATCTATACTTATAAAATTACATGTCCTGACTGATTGACTGACTGACTGACTGATTCATCATCGCTGCGCAAAAACTATTAAAGTTACAGCCACGAAATTTGGTGAGTAGGGTTGTTTTATTAAGTAGACACCCACTAAGAAAAGTATTTTGAAAATTTTACCCCGAATGGGGTGAAATAGGGGTTGAAAGTTTGTATGAAAGTCCGTCATTTCTTGAGTTAGAATCGTGAAACTTTATTTTTGGGTTACTGATTAAAAATGAATAGATCGTATTTAAGCGTTTTTGGAAATTCCACCCCCAAGGGGGTGAAATTGGGGTTGAAAGTTTTAACGAAAGTCCGTTATTTTTTGAGTTAGAAACATGAAATTTTATGTTTGGGCTACTGATTAAAAATGATTGGATACGTGTTTAAGCGTTTTTGGAAATTCTACCCCCAAGGGCGTGAAATAGGGGTTGAAAGTTTAAATGAAAGTCCGTCATTTTTTGACGTTTGCGTTTAACGTTTGCTTAAATAGGGTCCCGTTTTTACCCTTTGTATAAGGAATCACAAAAAGGGGAAAACTATCCATCTTTGTTATTATACTATGTTAACGCGGACGAAGTCGCGGGCAACAGCTAGTCTAATATGTAGTTAATAGATGACGCCAAATCCGTTGCGTCAAAATTCGTGTATTGCGCGGGAACCGTATATTTTCCCGGGATAAAAAGTATCCTTTGTCCTTTTTCCGGACTCGAAGTATCTGCTTACAAAATATCAGCAAAATCGGTTTAGTGATCTAGGCATGACGAGGTAACAGACATACTTACACACTTTCGCATTTATAATATTATGGGCGTATTTTCACTGGTCGATAGGGCCCGCATGCGGGGTGCGGGAGATTTCTGAAACGCATGCCTCGACCAATCAAAATGCGTCATTAGTTGTCAGACACTCCCCGTATGCTGTATACGGTATACCGCACGATTTAACGACTAATGAAAATGCGCCCTATAGTAAGGTTAATTAAGCTACTAGAAACCTAGATGATGCCCGCAACTCCGTTGCGACAAAATACGTTTATCGCGCGGGAACCGTACAGCTCTCGTGGATAAAAAGTATCCTTTGTCCTTTCCCGGGACTCACAATATCTCCATACCAAATTTCAGCGAAATCGGTTCAGCGGTTTGGGCGTGACAAGGTTACAGACAGATAGACAGACACATTTTCGCATTTATACGTATTAGCACAGAATAATATTAGTAGTAGGTACCAAGTATTAGCAAGGATTATTAAGCTATTGCTTAGCTCTTATCGCAGGCTTTGAGCGCGGCGACCGAATCAAGTAATTCCGTAACGAAAATAAACCTAACACCCCCCCACTCCGACCGGCACAGCCGAGCATCGCGTCGTTTCAGTTCGGCAGACTTCGGCACGGTGTTTGTGTGCGTGCGACGTATGCGAATAAGTTGATAAATAGCTTTACCGCGGCAGTCCCCGAGTGCCACATGAATTTATTTTCCTTTTAGCTAATTTTACATTCGTAGTTTCGAGAAGGCTCCTCGTGGAGTCTAGCTACGTCCCTGGTTTTATGGCACCTCGGAGGACGACTCTGAGTCAGCATAATAAATAAGCTGTAAAAGCTACAATTTAGAGCTGTTTTATGTTTATGCTGCATACTGCATACAGCATGGGACGTCCTTCAATCTACGTCTTCTTCTAATACCTATACATATAAAATACTCAACCGATTTAATGAAATTTTGTATACACTATAATATGACTATAACGAACTATAACATTCGTTAGGCCTGACTCCTGAGAATAAGTCCTTAGAAGCCCTAGGGCTCCACGGAGCACACTTTGAGAATTGTTCTACATACACTCACTATAATTACTGTACTACATAATCTACAACAAATGTTTTAAAAACACTTGTTTTAAATCGGTTAAAGCTCGTACATTCAGATTTCTGTTTCATGTTTAATTATAATTAAATCGTAATAAAATATGGCAATAAACTTTGTAAATCATTAGCCTTGAAGCGAGCGTGGTTTTTCAAGGCCAAAGGTTTCACGTCACTACTTCAGTAGTCACACATAGTGATGGGCCGTAGCGGAGTGGACCGCATTATCAACCCCCCGACAAAAGAGGGGTGTTATTTGAGTCTGTCTGTCCACTGTCCATGGAACAATGTGCGCGAAGCTCCAGTAGTTTTAGTAGGATTTGTTTAGTTAAATCCCGGAAGTTTTGAAACAGATATAAATCTGGAAAATTCCAAAACCGGGACAAATCCTCTATTCCAGTGTCCTCGCATGAAATTGTTCTCAATTCTAGCAGAGAGAATCAAGCCACTTTAAAGTCTAAATTCTTAATTCCTGGGTTCGTTCTCACAGTCTTAAGGGTACATTATGTATTAACTTCACAATTGCTCGACTTCCTAATATCTAGAGGGTTGAAGTGTACCGACAGCAGAAAACAAGAGCTTTTTTCGACCAAAAAGTGGGGTCAGTTGAATGGACTCATTCAACTGACCCCTTGGTCGAAAAAAGCATTTGTCACTACAAATGCTGTAGCCCAGCGGCTCTCAAACTTTTTTGGTGGCATAACCCTTTTAGAAGACCCCTTTTCGGCTTTTGTGGAACCCAGGGCTCCGCAGATCACAATTTGAGAATGGCTGCTATAGTCTATAACTTCTTCTTTTTGAAAGTCGGTTAAAATAAGGCTTGATTTCATGGTGAGGCAAAGACGTGTTTTGTGTTTGTGATTTGAATTGTTTTTAGCAGTTTCTATTTGTGTTTGTATTCATCACTCAAGTGATCCTTTTCTGACAGCACCTAGCCTGCATAGCGTTGCTATTTGCTATTGGTTGGTTACACCACGTTCCAAAATGTTCATACTAGCATTTGAATATTTTCATAACTTTTTTGCTGGCTGTACCTACAATGAAATTAATGTTTCAACACTTACTTGTCCACACTAGGATTTGCTTTGTGATTTAGAGAGTCCATTTCTTTTTACTTGGTAGTTATTTCACCCAAAAATGTATGGAATTTGACATTTTAACGCATTTCTAGCGCCTTATTGATGTGCGATGCATTATGTCAAATACATTTTTGACATTTAGCTTTGTTTTCGAAATTAGCTTAACGTTTGTATTTTGACTAAGCGCTTTGGCCCTTGTAAAGCCACATAATATCTTGTAGAGACTAGTAGAGTCTTTGTAATTAGTAATGGTGCTCCCACACCGCGGCAGTTAGAAAATGTTTAGTAACGTTAGTAAACATTTGTTAGCAAACATTTAATCGCAAATGTTAAAAAATGATAAAAATGTTTTCATGTTAGAAAATGTTTAGTAAACGTAAGTTAACAAATTATAGCAAAACAAATTATAACAAAATAAAACATATTGTGTTACCTTTTGTTTGTAAACCTTTTATAAAGGACGACGGGGTAAGCGGTGAGCCAATACCAGATTTAAATGTTATAAAATGTTGGTAAATATTAGTAAACATTTTCTAATTAGTGTAGGAGCACTTATAACATGTAACAGTTCCTAACAAAATGTAACAATTGACAACATTAATTGTTAGTGAATGTTTTTATGTTAGAACATGTTCACAAACATTTTCTAACGGCGGTGTGGGAGCACCATAATATACTTGTGAGTTGTGAGTTGTGACCTTTCGACCTAATAAAATTTAACAATCTGAATTCAATACTATGTTAATGAAACTATTATGTCTTTTGTCACATTGCCAGCACAATCAATTGTTATTGTTTTATAACCCCTATAGTTCAGTGATTAAACTTGATGACAGCTAAAATTCAAGGTTCTTTTGTATCTACATAAATAGCGTTTATAACACTAGTTGTTAATCGTGCCTGAACCGTACATTTTTCCGCAAAAACTGTCTTATTATAATATGTCTTTTCCTTGTACTCAAAGCTAAGCTAATCTGGTAAAGAGGCAACAAACAGCCGTCAGACACCTTTTCGGATTTGTAATAAGTAAATAAGTTTTTGACGCCCGCAACTCCATTGCGCTATAATTCGTTTATCGCGCTGGAACCGTACATTTTTCCGGGATAAAAGTATTCTTTGTCCTTTCCCGGGACTCGAAGTATTTCCATACCAAACAACAAAATCCGTTTAGCGGTACGAGCGTGAAGTAGTTCAGACAGACAGTAGCCGTTAGCGGTTCGAGCGTGAAGAGGTAGTTCAGAGTTTCAGACAGGCAGACACACTTTCGTATTAAGGTCGTCCCCCGAGCAAACGACCTTGGCCATACATTTGCCGCGTTGCCGAGATCGCGCCAAAACCCTATTATTTTTACTTATCCTGGTTCAAAATTGTCCTAAAAAAAATTTAAAACGGCGAATATGTAGTTTATGATATTGTCGATCTATTGGCGTGAGTTTCAAATAAAAGTAATTTGTAAATCCTAAGGAGATGCTGAATGTATGCTTGAATTTTAACAAATTGGTATTACTTTGGAAGTTGATATCATGAGTATAAGAAACAAAAATAGAAAATTTAAAACGACAAAAGGAATGTTGATATACTGAAGATGATTGCTGTATTTTTAACCGACTTCCAAAAAACGAGGAGGTTATATGTTCGGCTGTGGATATTTTTTTTATTTTTTTATTATAACTTTGTAGCTTTCAGATTATGAGTTTATAAGGTTTTAAATACGGTCAATTACGGAATCTCCGGACGGAACGCCCTTAATAATAATATTAGTATGGATAGTACGCACGAGTGTCAATAATAACATGATCTAGATTTGTTGACCTACCTTCGTGTTTAGGTGTGCCTTTACCACATAATTCATTACATAGTTTCATTCATTTATTTTCATAACCTACTTTTGAGGTTTGATAAAAACATGAAAAGCTTGATGTTATTCAGTTTCTGGTTGAATTATGAATGTAATTTAATGTCAACAATATTATACTGTACAGGGTGTAAACAACAAAGTAATAATACTTTGGGGCAGCGGTTCTCAAAATTTTTTGGTGGCGGTTTTTGAAAAGTGACATTTTGCGGACAGCGGAACCCCAAAAGTTGGTAAGGTAAAGGTAAAAGGAGACCTCCATAAATGGCGTAAAACGATTTTCTCCTTCAGAGGAATGCTACAATTCCGGAATGAAACGAATTCCACCACATTTATAATTTTACCTGTAGAGTTTGAGATGAGAGCGGCTTTTATTACGGTGGTGTAAGGATCATGTCAAAGGTAATTTAATTGTGAACGCGGTATTGCGACCCAATTTTCGCAGTTGGGTCAATGGCTTTGGAGAATTTTTATATTGTGTGGGGGGAAAATACTGAAGCTTTCCTATTAACATACAGATAAGGGAATATACCCAAACTACGTGACACGAAAATTCGTTTATCACGCGTTTATTGTGTGGCACTCGGGGACTGCCGCGGTAAAGCTATTGCAGTTAGCACTTAGCAGCTATTCTTTACGCATACGCACGCACATAAACACCGTGCCGACGTTAGACGAGTGTTAGGATTATTTTCGTTACGGAATATCTAGATTTGGGAAAGCCCGCAGCTATTTTACACGCATACGCACGCACACAAACACCGTGCCGACGTTAGACGAGCGTTAGGTTTATTTGCGTTACGGAATTTCTAGATTTGGTCGCCGCGCTCCACGCCCGCGGTAAACTATCTCTTGCGTCATGTTGTTTCTGTCTCTAATAGTATCCGCATACCAAAGAGTAAATCAGTGGTTTAAGCGAAAAACGTTAGTCTATATAGCGGGAACCGTACATTTTTCCGGTATACTATCATTAAAACTTAACAGGGGTGACACACATACGAACTTAAAGTACGCGGGTTTTAAGTTTGCGAAGTTACTCGGCTCGACGTCGGTGACACACGAGAATCGCTCACACTGGATTACCATACTCCCAGGCCCGCGGCTCGCGGCTCTTTGCTGACACACAGGCGATTAAGATCGTCGAGCCATAAGTCCGCGTACTTACTCGCGTGTCTGTCACCCCCCTTAAAAGTCGTTTTCCGGAAAGTATCTGCATTTGCATCAACATTCAACAAACATTAACCCGTCAAGCCCCAAGCGGTCGAATTCGACCGCGATAACAATAGAATAACAATAGATTTCCAAAAATCCGCGATCGAGGGATTGGTTCAGCGCTAGCGTGAAGAGGTAACGTACAGGCAGAACTTTCATCGTTATAATATTTGTAAGGATTATAAATTTCTGCCTCTCTGCCTCTAAAAACTCTGCCTAGTAGGTATCTAATGCACAAGACCTAAGTCTAGTATTTTATTAATACTAAATCTGCGATCTAATCTGAACTTGAACTGTGGCCAGCATGTCACATACCGCGTGACCTAATTCGAGGTATTGATTCAGGTCACTGACAAGTCTAGGCTGGACCTAAGATGATGAAAATTTGGTTCACTAAAGTCGAAGTTATCGTTGAACATACAAAGCAGTCACTCGGGGACTGCCGCGGTAAAGCTATTGCGTAGCATTTTTATCAACTTATGCAATTATAATTCGCATACATCTAGTCGCACGCACACAAACACCCTGCCGAAGAGTTTTTTTTTTTTTATATAGGTAATAGGGGGGCAAACTAGGTCACCTTATGGAAAATAAGTACTGTCGCCAATGGACACTCGCAACGTCAGAATTGCAGGTACGCTGTTGGCCTTTTAAGGGCGAATACGCTTTCATATGAAGGTTTGCAGGGCGTATTGGTCCGGAAAAACTGTTGGTGACTGATCGTTCCAAAGTTTTACAGTGCGCGGCAGAAAGTTATGCGAAAAATGCACGGCGGAAGACTGCTACTCATCGAGGTGATGAGGATCCAATATCAGATTTCTACAGGCTACAGTAAAAACGAGAAAAAGTGGAAACACTGACAGATTTGAGGGAAAAACTGACAGATCACAGATTTCCTTAGTTAACCACTGAAACATGAGGTTGTTTAATATGTACAAAAGAAAAACTTTGCCCTTTGGATGGAACAAAAAAAATTATACAGGTTGACTGGTGAGACACGAACGATACTCGAGGACGTGATATTTGGTTATTATATTATCAGATGAAAAAAAATTATAAAAAAATAATTTCAATTGATCACTGAGTAAATGTGGCTTAAAGTTAAATAATTATTTATTCAACGCATGGACACCGCGCGCGGGAAGGGTAGCGGCGTGGTGTTTCTTTGATGGCGTGTACCTATCTTTCAAGAATATAATATTATAATTATTATTGTTTATGTGTCACCTACACCAGTCTCAGGACACCCTAAGAATAGTATTGGCAATATTTAAGGGTTTTCAAAAACGTGTCTGAGTTAAGAAAATATACCTGACCCTAAAAGGCCGCTAGGTGGTACATGATTATTTAATTCGAATTGGTATAATTAAGAAAACAATAGATTATTATTTTTAACAAAAAATTAAAACCGACTTCCAAGGTAAAAACAAAATTAACATTAATATGAACTAAAAAGTATTAAATAATTTTTGCTATCTAATAGTGCCTTTTTCCGAATTCGGCTAAACCTCAACTATTTCTGTACTCAATCTTCATAATTTTGAAGTCGGTGCCAGTTTCAAAAGTTTCAAATATTCTGTCAGAGGACTGAAGATTCAGCTATCTGGTACCGACTTCAAAATTATGAAGATTGAGTACAGAAATAGTTGAGGTTTAGCCGAATTCGGAAAAAGGCACTATTAGATAGCAAAAATTATTTAATACTTTTTAGTTCATATTAATGTTAATATTGTTTTTACCTTGGAAGTCGGTTTTAATTTTTTGTTAAAAATAATAATCTATTGTTTTCTTAATTATACCAATTCGAATTAAATAATCATGTACCACCTAGCGGCCTTTTAGGGTCAGGTATATTTTCTTAACTCAGACTGCAGACACGTTTTTGAAAACCCTTAAATATTGCCAATACTATTCTTAGGGTGTCCTGAGACTGGTGTAGGTGACACATAAACAATAATAATTATAATATTATATTCTTGAAAGATAGGTACACGCCATCAAAGAAACACCACGCCGCTACCCTTCCCGCGCGCGGTGTCCATGCGTTGAATAAATAATTATTTAACTTTAAGCCACATTTACTCAGTGATCAATTGAAATTATTTTTTTATAATTTTTTTTCATCTGATAATATAATAACCAAATATCACGTCCTCGAGTATCGTTCGTGTCTCACCAGTCAACCTGTATAATTTTTTTTATAAGTTATAACTATGTTACGGACGCACAGAGCCATCTAGCGTCGAACCAGCAAAACTTATTTATAGGACACACTACACATAAATCCCCTACTCGAAACTAGATGGCGCTAGGTGGTACATGCTCGAGCCTCCTAGAAAGTTCCCATGATTGTTTACTTGTTTACGTGAATCGGGCAAGGAACTTTCTGGAATTCGTTTCGCCATATAAAAAGCCGCAGGTAGACGGCTCGGCAGTTCAGTTCGATACGAGCGATCTTCAAGGCGATTTCGAAGTGAAAACAAGTGATTAATAGTGAGTGTACCAGTGAACCTACGACTCGGCTACGACCTAGGACAGTGATAGTGCTCAGTGATTTGGATCTAGTGCTTAGTAATTTGTGTGACCTAGTGTTAGTGTGAATAAAGTCTTCAAGTGAGTCGGCAGGTCTTTCGCTCCGAATCCTCGAACCCTAGCACGTAACAATTATAATAATAGGAAGGGTAGGATTGTAAAAACAAAATCAATTTTTGCGTCATAAATTCATAATATATTTCCGAGTCATGTGAAAAAGAAGTGGTGCTTATATGTTTACAGTTTATCCCGCGGAAACCCTTCGGGCCTTCCAACTTTCAGCTAATAATTTCAATTCACTCTTTACAGTATCGGCAGCATCGGAATCAGTCGATGTATCCGAACCTGACGTGGAATCAGTTTGTGCATTTGCAGAATTTAGTGCTAACGTCAAGGTGTCCGTTTCGGTTTCGGTATTGGTGTTCTGAGCTACCGCTAGCTGCTGCATACAGAATAGTGTGACAGCGGCGACGACGATAAGTACCTGTGAATGATGAAATAGGGTTAGAACTTATAATATACTTAGGTACACTCTTTATACATACTCTTACTTTGAATAATAATATTTGCACAACCAATATTATGTACCATCTAAGAAATTGATCCATAGGCGGTTGACGAACCTACGTCGTTTGGTCGGCTTTATGTCAATTCAATGTTAGCTGTGATCGATCGGTATGGGTTTGACGTAACACGACCAAATTACTTAGGTACGCCATCTGCCTAGGAATCAACTTCTCCGATAGTACAGTTATTTAGTATTAGGTAGTGAGAGGGCGAGTAATTTTATCTTAATAGAATTAACAGTGTCGGCGCCATCTATGCGGGCGCCTGCGCAACTACAGGCTGCGAGCTCCGCGACTGCAGCGCCAGCGGAGCCACGGCACAACACCGACGCGACACCGCATCGTGAACATCGCGCGGGAGGGCAATCTCTGCAACTTCACGGTACCGCCCTCGCACCTCTCTCACAACGAACATTTTATTTTCAATATACGCCAATTCATCGCCTGGACCAGTCGTTTTCATTTCCTCTCCAAATAGTCAAATTTTGCAAGTCATCACCAAACAGTCTATTAAATATTTATTATAATAATAGTGTGGGATCCCTAGATTTTTTTTTAAAATTACTATCAAGCTAATTTTTTGTACGTAGTTTCGTTTTGATAAGACGAACAATTTTGTCTGTGAAAAATCTCGAAATTGGTAGCTAACAGAGATAGAAAGGATTTCATACCTTCATATTTTGATGGTCCTAAAATATGGATTGTTTTATTTGTAGAACAATTTTATGTTACTCTTAATAATGTGCTAGAGTTCTAGGAATACAACGATGCTCTTGGTAGTCTCCTAACTCCTATCGAGGTATCCTAATAAGTGATCAGCTGGCGCTGGTGCATGCGTCGCGAGTGGCGACTCTCTTGAGCGCTGACTCCATGCGACCAGTTACGTAACTTTTTTTTGTCACAAGATAGGTTTCTATCATTGTTATATTATTATGTTTAATTTTACATTATTTTTGTTATAATTTAGGATGTTTAATGAATATACGTATATATCATTCTAATTAACAGCATTTTTTCACAAAATTGCATTATAAAATGTCAATAAGAGTCATAAGACAGTGAAGTAAGATAGGCTTCTGAAGATCAAAGATATTTTGTGCCTCCGAAGCGAACTTCGAAACTATACACCGATTTATGATGACCATTATTCGGCAAGCAAGATTGAAGAATCCAGTAATGATTAAAATTATCTCTGACCGCCGGATGGTGATGGTGATGGTGATCAGAGGGTGATGACCAAAAATGCGTAAAAAATCATAAAGTGAGGAAAATATGTTTGTCAATATTATCTCAAGATCTAATTCCTTCGGTGCTACGAGTTCAAAGAAATCTGGTAAACAGAGACTGAAAAGTATTTTTTTTTATCTCGGTGGTGATGTTTCGGAGATTTCGAGACAGAAAAGAAGTTGAGTGATTTTTTTGTAGTCAAGAGGCAAATTAAGGTTTTGTTTAAGTATTTAAATTAATTACAATAATGCCCTCTATCAATTGATACTTCGTTTTATTCGTTTCTTTACCTTAATTTTCACGATTTTATTTGGGGTCAGTTTAACCTATCAATTTACAAAAAATCTGCTGTTTAGGGTTCCGTTTTAAGATTCTGTAATCAACAAAACTTGGTTGACTACGGAACCCTTAAACGAATCCCTGACTATAATATTATAATGAAAAGTATTGGTTAACATTGTTTAAATGCCATGAACGCAAGGAAAACAAAAAAAAAGGTGTATATTAATGATGCCATATTGATTTTAAAATTGTTGTACCTTTGCTTTTCGTAAAATTCTGCTCTTTTTTCAGTCTTAGTTTACTCCACTTTGGCTCGTGATTGTGTTTTACAAAAAAAAAAAAATAGGAACATGTGGCATTTTTATTCGTCTATGTTTGTACATGCTCGACGTCAATAATTGTGCATGTTTTAAATAGATTACAATCACGGCGGCAATAGGTACTTATTTTCTGTCATGGCAATTTGAGGTCATTGTTAAGGGGGCGTCCACAAATTACGTGAGGTGTTTTTTTGAATTTTTTGACGCGACCCCCCCTCTCCCCAACGTGAGATTAGGTGAGATTTGACTCGACCCCCCAAAACACCTCACGTAATTTGTGGACGCACCCTAAGCATGTGTGTACTAACCCACAAAAATGTTTTATTGAATTGTGAATGTAGTCTCCTTCTAAATGATTTAGAGAGCATAAATGCATTCATAACTCAATACGTATTTTTTGGGATGATACCCAAAATATACCTACCTACTTAACAGCGTGCAAAATATAGGAGTTTTAAAATATGACTTACCGGGATAGACTTCATATTTTTATTTCTCTGCTTTTTTTCTGAGTAATTGTGATGTTACTTTGACTTCGAGTTAATGAAACCTAACTTCAAGTGTTTTATATATTATACTAGCAGTATAATATATTATTATGTATCTACACTTCCTTTAGTAATTAACAATTAAAAAGTTTTATCACGTTTATGTGGTCATAATATAACTAAGTGTTATCTAGAAAAAATATTTGGTTCTGCACATTTTGTTAACCGACTTAAATTAACAAAAATTATTATTTTTAACAAAAAATTAAAACCGACTTCCAAGGTAAAAACAATATTAACATTAATATGAACTAAAAAGTATTAAATAATTTTTGCTATCTAATAGTGCCTTTTTCCGAATTCGGCTAAACCTTGACTATTTCTGTACTCAATCTTCATTATTTTGAAGTCGGTACCAGATAGCTGAATCTTCAGTCCTCTGACAGAATATTTGAAACTTTTGGAACTGGCACCGACTTCAAAATTTTGAAGATTGAGTACAGAAATAGTTGAGGTTTAGCCGAATTCGGAAAAAGGCACTATGACCTAGACCTTGGAAGTCGGTTTTAATTTTTTGTCTCAATCTTCATAATTTTGAAGTCGGTGCCAGTTCCAAAAGTTTCAAATATTCTGTCAGAGGACTGAAGATTCAGCTATCTGGTACCGACTTCAAAATAATGAAGATTGAGTACAGAAATAGTCAAGGTTTAGCCGAATTCGGAAAAAGGCACTATTAGATAGCAAAAATTATTTAATACTTTTTAGTTCATATTAATGTTAATATTGTTTTTACCTTGGAAGTCGGTTTTAATTTTTTGTTAAAAATAATAATAATTTCACTCTTTTTAGTTACACTAGTAGGTAAACCTTCGCGTATATTTTACGTATCTTATTACCCAGGGCCGTGCCTGACGGGCACCGCACGCAGGCGGCCGAAATTAAGAGGCGGCCAAATCGTTACAAGTTGTTTACTGGGCAAAAATACAATCGGTTTGTTTTCATTAAGATACGAAGTAAAAACAGTTTCTCTAATCTAATCTATCTAAAAAGAGTTTCTCAGAAATAAGAAATGTATAAAAACTGATTATGTCGTTGTAGTATTTATATACCTAGTCATGCAGCGAATCTGAATCTTTAAATATTCACGAAATTGCTAAATCTTTAAATATTCACGAAGCAATTGACGATTTTGTCAGTAAAAAATCCCGTAGGATTAACTTTTAATATGTACTTTATTTAATAATTGCTTCGTGAAGATTCAGCAATTTCACTTTCAATCGCGATAATTGAAAGATTGAAAGATTTCCCTAATTAACCGGTAACCTAACCGAAATAATTTTATGAAACCGGTTAATTAACCAAAAACCTTTACTATTTTCAATATCAATAAATAATACGTAAGATTTGATTTTTTAAAATCAAATAATTTTAAATTGTCACTGAGCGACACCTAGGATTTTAAATTATCGTATTCCTATGTTCTTTATGTTTGATAATTTTGTCTGTGATTATAATACCAATACCATAATTACTTTTTTTCATGTTATTATTAAAGTAAGTAAATTAATTCTATTTTGTATACCTCCCAAGTTGCAAGTCAGCCCAGATCTGCCATTGGCCACTGAGCTTTGTTATCCTAATATGTTAGTATAGATTTAAGGGTTATTCCTTGTTCTTTATGTTTGATAATTTTGTCTGTGATTATAAAACCAATACCATAATTTTTTTCATGTTATTATTTTTGTTTAAATTTTAAATAAAAAAATGTTTCTTTTGTGCATTTTTTTTTCTTAAATTTCATCCAAACATATAAATCTCATAAAACCGGTTTTTAGCCGGTTTTTCTTTTCAGAAACCGGTTTTGGGAACAAAACCAATATTTTTTTTCGTTCTCGATTTCGTTTAACCAAAAACTGATTTTTTTCCCGGTTTGATGCCCTGTGTAATAATAATAAACATTAAAAATTAAAGTAGTTTTTTTTAATGTTATCCTGGGGGCGGCCATACAGACTGGCACGCAGGCGGCCATATACCCAGGCACGGCCCTGCTTATTACACAGTTCACACTCACAAAATAATATATTATCAGTGAAGTGAACATATTGTGCTAAGTAATTTAACAATTTTAATACTTCAAACCCCAAGCGGTCACCGGCGATTGCGATAACAATAGAAAGGCTATTGTGTCTCGTTTTTCCACGATCCAAGGATCTTTCAGATAAAAAATTGTATAAACTTGCATAGGATGTGTGCTAAGTAATTTAACAATTTTAATACTTCAAACCCCAAGCGGTCACCGGCGATTGCGATAACAATAGAAAGGCTATTGTGTCTCGTTTTTCCACGATCCAAGGATCTATCAGATAAAAAATTGTATAAACTTGCATAGGATGTAGCGTAGCTACTCATCTAATATATAAAATTCTCGTGTCACAGTTTTCGTTGCCATACTCCTCGGAAACGGCTTGACCGATTCTCATGAAATTATGTGAGCATATTGTGAGGATATTGGTCTGAGAATCGGCCAACATCTATTTTTCATACCAAAAATTATTTAAATGGCAAAACAACGTTTGCCGGGACACCTAGTAATATAATATATTATTATCATAATTATTGACAGCTGTTCTTGTAATCAAGAATTCAATTTCAAATCCATTCAAATCGATACTTAGTGCGCCATCTATCGATTAATAAGTATAACTAATTAAAAAGACACTTATTGACTTTGTTTTGTTTAAATGCTCTTTTTAAAATAACTTTATTTTAATTCTATATTTTGTCTATTAAAATTTTATAAAGTAGTTAGTATAGTATTCGATCTGTATATAAAGTAGTAAAGTATAAAGTAAAGCGATACCGTCGCCTCTGCGGTGCTGACCGCCGTGTATATTTAAACAAAGTGTTGTTATACAGTATAAAATCATTATTATTATTAGTATATCCACACCTATGCCTTGTACTATTATCTATTCTGTGCCATGAGACATTGGTGACCTTAACACGACGTGGTAATGATGAAGACGATGATGATGATTATGATGATTATGATGATGAATATGAGTTGCATAGTAGCATATGCTTTCTGTTCTTAAAACAACGCCGAAACTCCCAAACGTGTATCTATAAGGAGTCAGGAGTTCTCTCAGCATCTTCGAAACCATGGTATACCTTGACCCAATATTTGACTTTTTGGTAGCATATTCTTAGTACACTTCACATAAAACCAAAATCACCATATGTTTCCATATAAATTTCGAGGAGTTCCCTCGATTACTCCTGGATCCCATCATCAGGTCACCACTTTGTGAACATGGTACCAAATTGGAGTAAAACCAAATACAACAAAGCAAAAATTTCGAAAATCGGTTCACAAACGGCGGAGTAATCGTTGAACATACAAAAAAAAAAAAAAAAAAAAAAAAAATATCCACAGCCGAACATATAACCTCCTCGTTTTTTGGAAGTCGGTTAAAAAAACCGACTTCCAAGGTAAAAACAATAATAACATTAATATGAACTAAAAAGTATTAAATAATTTTTACTATCTAATAGTGCCTTTTTCCGAATTCGGCTAAACCTCAACTATTTCTGTACTAAATCTTCATAATTTTGAAGTCGGTGCCAGTTCCAAAAATTTTAAATATTCTGTCAGAGGACTGAAGATTCAGCTATCTGGTACCGACTTCAAAATTATGAAGATTGAGTACAGAAATAGTTGAGGTTTAGCCGAATTCGGAAAAAGGCACTATTAGATAGTAAAAATTATTTAATACTTTTTAGTTCATATTAATGTTATTATTGTTTTTACCTTGGAAGTCGGTTTTAATTTTTTGTTAAAAATAATAATAATTTCACTCTTTTTAGTTACACTAGTACGTAAACCTTCGCGTATATTTTACGTATTTTATTACAATTTGTTAAGTGTTGAGATTTGTAAACTTTATATTTTCAAAGAAAATTTAGTTCCGCAATTCAACAACACGTTGTTAAGCATCTGCATCGCGGTATCGCTTACTCGACAGCATTTGATATAACTTATGCGCTACAATAATTTTTTTCTTCTCGCTCACACTCACTGGTTGTCTTAATTGATATTACGCCAGAGGAATTAACGTCCCAGGGTAACCCTACAGAACCATAAGACCAGTTTTAGGCGTATGACGTCTTTTCTTTACATTAAGAGTCACAACTCACACTCACAAAATAATATATTATCAGTGAAGTGAACAGTAGTTAGTAAAGTATTCGATCTGTATAATATAAAGTAGTAAAATATTCGATCTGTCGTCTACCGCCACGCGCCGCCCGCGCGACACCGTTGCCTCTGCAGCGCCGACCGCCGTGTATTAAGGCGCATAGAGTCGTCGATAACCTTGGACGTTTGGGCGTGGCTTAGGTCCCCCTGCTCTGCACTCCCCGCACGAAAACATCGTACATAGATTAAGCGCGCGTATGACGAACAGAAGCACTCCTGACTTATCACTGCCTATTTTACTCGAATCCACTACCTACCTACTACTTGCTTTAAAAATGTGCAATTTATATGAAAATGAATTACTATTGTGAATAAATAGATGTTTGACGAATGACTTTAATACGTTTAATGCTACACGAATTACGATTTACGCTTAGTATCAAGTATGATATTTATGTCTAATTTATTAAGAGGCACTGAAAAAAAATTAAAAATTAATCAGTAGGTATCTAGATAATTTTTCAAGTCTTTGCTGTCTTAGTTAGGTAGGTGCTTGTCTTGCCTAAGCTAGGGCATCGCAACCCGGGCCCAATTTTTAAAACCCGGGTTTTCGGGTTTTTGTTGATTGAAAACTGGGTACCCGATTTTTTTTCTTTTTTAACATTAATTATATTTCTTCGCTTCATTCTTCGATATATTAATTAAACAGGTATTCCTTTGTTTATTTGCTAGGCAATCGCGTTTTTTTAAAGACGTCTACGACGACGATACATACGACGTAACGACGTATTTCTATCGACGGTCCCTACGTATAAAAGGTCATGTCCATAATAGCAATTTTTTTATTGCATCATGCACTTCCTTAATATTATAATGAGACGCATATTCCTACATTTTTTTTCTATCACAAGTAATTCCGAAGATAAAAAGACGTAAACGACGACAAGTTGGGAGTTTTATTAGATTTTACTGTGGTAGATGCGGACATCTATACTTACCGTCTTGTACCGCGTTGGAAATTACGCGCCGTTCCGCGTCATGTCGTACTTGTCCGTTTCTACCTCTAAGGTAGAGAATTATTTATAGACTTGTTATCATTTACGTTCAGTTATTATAAGATTTTTGTTCGTTTTTAGTGGGACTAGTGCCACACATTCAATCAAATTTGGACTAATATGAATATTTAAGTGTTATAAATAATCTGCGACGTGATATAATAGCTGCGACGGAGGCTGAGGCCTGAGGCTTCTTTGCATGATGAATTAATAATTATTCTAAACTTTGCATACGTATTATGATTTATGAGCCAATGGAAATACAAAATAAATACATCAGGATTCATCAGCTGAAACTTTATACTTCTATTTTTTATAACGACATAGGCATGTAATACTGGGAACTACAAAAAAAAGGGTGCGCCTTTTATTATTCTGGCAACTCTGTCTTTACGTCAATGACACATGATGCGGCATGTGTCAGTTTACAGCAAGATGGCGCGTGAAGTTTGTTTGTCAGTGCCATTAGAATTTAACGAAATACTCCATTATACGAATTTTGCGGATATAAGTTGTCGACTCGAAATCAATATTTTCTATTATTCACATAAGGTTTCGATCGAGTCTATCGTACACCTGCACGAAATCAACAAAAATTTCAAAAATCGATTCACAAACGGCGGAGTAATCGTTGAACATACAAAAATAAAAAATAAAAAAAATATCCACAGCCAAACATAATATAACCTCCTCGTTTTTTGGAAGTCGGTTAAAATTATGACCTTCATAAATTCTTAAGAGTCAGTAAAAATTTACCTTGCTCAAGACGTATCCGAAAAGACCAATAAGAAGAAAAAGGCAACTTCAACATTATGATGTTTAGTTTTACCGTTTAGTGAAAACAGAATAATTAGTGTAGTAATTATAGTATTATATATATAGTATAAAGTAGTGTAGTACATATTTTATACTAAAATTTGTAGACTTTTGAAAACTATACAGTTTAACTTATCAAACAATCACATTTTATTAGAATTTTTCACTATGGACCTATAGTTATTGATGACGTGTCTTTTTATTCGTTCATTATAACATAGAAAAAATTTCTTAAATTAGCAGCGTATAGAAAGATATGTCTGTGTTTTTAGTTTTTCTTACTGAAGAGCCAAAATTTCTATTACATAAATATTATAAACTATGACAATAAGATTAATTTTATAAAGTGTTGAATGAATTTAGGACCTAATAATATAATATTTTATTCTTACAACGTAAAAACGGACACGTACGACTTACCCGTTTTTACGCTGACAATTCAAGACTCGTCTTGAATTGACAGAGTCTTGAATTGACAGAGCGTAAAAACGGTCATCTTGTAATTTTGGCGAAAATATTGAAAATATTTAAAATTGTGTTATATCATCCAAACGGTAGGCCGTTTGGATGATATAACACAATTTTAAATTTACATTAGGCTTTACAAATCAACCAATAACTGTGTTCATGTTTAATGATAATCTACAGTAACAGTTTGAATCTTAAAAACGCGAATTGCAAAAATCATGAAGTAAATAACAATTTAGGTACTGTTCATAAGAGCGTCCATACACCTATACACTTGTTTTATTTAAATACTTAAAATATTAATACTATAACGTCTATACGCGTGGAACAATCAACTTATAACTTTGACGACCTCCGTGGCTCAATGGTTAGAGTGTGTGGCAACTCAAGCCGGGGGCCGCGGGTTCGAATCCCGCCGACGGAACAAAAAGATTTCCAATGTTCCTGGGTCACGGATGTGTATTAAATATGTGTATGATATAATAAAAATCTTAAATATTATTTTAAAAATATTATTTTTCGTGTGGGTAGGCGTAGCAACAACATTCAAATTAGACTCAGGATATTGATCTTTAAATAAAAATACTTACAGCTTTTAAATCAGCTAATGTGTTGTAGTAAATAAGTTATTTAGCCCATCTTTGCTCGCCACAATATAAATTTAACATCACTGCAACATTTTTTCATCACTTTCACAACAATCTACAAATTATAACCTACAAAATGGATATTTCTTCGCAACTCGCTGCTAATATGGATGATTTGGCTCAGCTGTTCCAATCCCGTATGGATGCCTACGAGCAGCGACTCCGTGATACTGCCACTGCACCAGCTCATCCTGACCTCACCAGCTTGAACAGTGAGTTTCAACATTTTAAAAACTTCGTTTGGCAAATGCTTTCAAAATTAAAAGCGCAAGTTGACCTTTTATCCTTGGGACTGGACAGACACGAAACATTCTTCCGCAGAAAAATACTGTTGTTTCATGGGATTCCTGAAACAAATAATGAAAATCTCTTCAATGTCATTTCCAACATAATAAAGGATAAAATGGATGTATCGGATGTTACCTGCAATGATCTCCAATCTTGTCACCGACTTGGTTCCTCAAAAGCAAAAGCTCGTACAGTCCTGGTTCGATTCAGGGATCTCGAGCAGCGGCGTATAATTTGGGATGCAAAGACTTCACTGAAGAGTAGCGGAATTGTAATCTCAGAGTTCTTGACTAAATCTCGGCATCAGGTTTTTATGACAGCGCGACAACACTTTGGTGTGCGTAGCTGCTGGTCTACCGAAGGTAAAATTGCTATCATGCTGCCTGATAAGACTCGCCGAAAGATCGAAAGTATGCAAGAGCTCAAGTCCTTAATGGTCACATATCCTGCTGTTAAAGACCCCAAGAATGTCCCTGCCGCAGCGGTAGCTATGAGTAGCGAGGTGTCGAAGTCCAGTACTCTGGACAACAAGCCCCCCAGCACAGCCTCAACATCCTCACGCCGTGCCAGGAGGACATAGGTGGATGCGCAAACGCTTCGCGAATGGCGGTTTCCCAAATCCCATATTCTTATTGTTTTCACTTTTGTATTGTCTCCATTTTTCCATGTTTCTATTATAAGGTAGTAGTTTAATTATTTTTTTTTTGGTATAATATTAAGTTGTTAAAGTGTAGTTTAGAATTTTTAATTTTAGTTTGCATGTAATAAGCTGTCTAATTGACAGATGTGTCATTAGTCAATCATCAATGTCATTAATTGTCACTGTCCTTTTTTTTTTTTTTTACAGAGCAGACAATAGGCAAATGTTGTTAGTGTATGTACTTCATATTTTTTTTTACTTCATGGTGAGCTAGGATGGGCGAACGTGATATAATTAAGTTTGTAATTTTTTTTTGCTTTGTAATTTATCATAATATTATTATTTGTACGTATATATATTATATTCTTTATTTATATATTTTAAGTAGTTTATGGATTCATCCAGCTCTGACAATAATATTCTCAATGAGGACTTCTTTTCGTGTTCTTCTTCGTCTGATAGTTTTGTTAGTCTGGATGGTGATGGGGGAATGACTTCGTATTCTACTCATGAACGCTTAACCACATCCTTTTCTAGTTTTCCCAATAACCTCAACCTTGTCCATATAAATGCTCAGAGCATACCCCGTCATTACCCAGATATCCTCGAAATGTTTAGCAGCTCCCCGGTGGATGCTATTCTAGTATCAGAATCCTGGCTCAAGCCCTCCCTCCCATCTACTTCTTATGCTCTTCCGGGGTATAAGCTAATTAGAAACGACCGTGTGGGTAAAAGTGGCGGTGGAGTTGCCATTTATTTGCGTGGGGACATTGTCCATAAAATAATTGCTGCTTCAGCCAATCGTTACACATGCTCAATAGAATACCTGTGTGTTGAGATCACCTTGAATCACAAAAGGGTACTACTCTGTGTGGCCTACAGTCCGTCCATGCGTATTGATTATTTTAGTACTCTGGAGACCCTGTTGGCCGCGCATAGTCCAAGCTACGACTGTACATTAATTGCAGGTGATTTCAACACATGTCTGTTAAAAGCTGATTCACGTGCATCGAAACTCCGCTCCTTACTCTCGTCCCTTAACCTAAGCCTCCTTCCACTCTCAGCTACCCACCATGCTCCGAATTCCAACCCTTCTCTCCTCGATCTCCTCATCACCTCATCCCCTGAGCTTATACAGACCCATGGCCAATTTCCATCTAACGTCTCATACCATGACCTAGTTTTCCTTTCCCTTAAGCTCAAACCCCCCCGTAAAAAACCTAAGTTTCTCTCCCTGCGTAGTTTTAAGGGTGTGGATTTGAGGGCTCTTAAGCATGACATATCCAATGTTGACTGGTCTTGTGTCCACTCGGCCTCGGATATCGATGAAAAGGTAGCGTTGTTTAATGATAAACTGACCCAGATCTTCGATACTCACGCTCCAATTAGGCAGATAAAAGTGAAATATGCTCCGGCACCTTGGCTCACGCAGGACATATTAAATGCAATGGCTAAACGCAATCGTGCTCTAAGTCGATATAGAAAAAGACCAACTGAGGCTAATTTGGCTAAATACAAGTTTCTCAGAAACCATTGCAGTCGCCTGTGTAGAGATTCCAAAAGACACCACATTCATTCAAAAATTAACGAAAGCAACCCCTCCCAACTGTGGAAATTCCTTTCGTCGCTTGGCATAGGGAAGTCATCTGCTGGTTTAGATAGCACGGTTGACTTTAACGCTCTCAACAAGCACTTTTCTAAGCCACCTCTAAAAGTTGACCAACACACCAAAGCAAGCACGATTTCCCATATCTCCGCTTTTCCCATCCCTTCATGCACTCCATTCCTATTCCAGCCCATCACTGAGGATGATGTTAAGAAGCATGTCACTGCTATAACTTCCACCGCTGTTGGCAATGATGACATCAGTCCCCGTATGATTTCCCTTTCAATTCCTGAACTCTTGCCAATTCTTACTCATATTTTCAATTACTCCTTGACAACGAGTTCTTTCCCTTCGGCGTGGAAACGTGCCAATGTTATTCCTTTACCTAAAACCCCCAATCCCTCTTCCTCATCCCAATTTAGACCTATCTCCATTTTACCGTACCTCTCCAAAGTCCTCGAAAACATTGTCCACAAACAGCTTTCCCAATTCCTATCCTGTAATAATTTGCTATCATCCTTTCAATCCGGTTTCCGTCCTGGTCACAGCACTGTTACAGCACTGCTAAAAGTCACTGACGATTTACGATTAGCTATGGAGCAAAAATGTGTATCTATCCTGGTGCTACTAGACTTTAGCAGTGCTTTTAATTCAGTAGACTTTGACATCTTCCTTTCTGTCCTCCGCTCCCTAAATATATCCTCCTCAGTTGTAGACTGGTTCAACTCCTATCTTCGAGGGCGCTCGCAGCGGGTACGCTATGATGAGGCTACCTCAGACTGGTGTGATCTCGATGCGGGGGTTCCACAGGGTGGTGTCCTTTCTCCTCTTCTTTTTTCAATGTTTATAAACACAGTATCCTTAGTAATTTTATCATGCAATTTTCATCTCTACGCAGACGACCTGCAAATTTATCGTCAATCTCATATTGATGATGTAAGTGCGGCAATCAGGGATATTAATGCGGATCTACAGCGAATTGCAGACTGGGCAAAATCATTTGGTCTCTTAGTAAATCCTCATAAGTCTCAAGCGATAATTGTCGGCAGTAGATATATGACACAGCGATTAAATGATGTGCCCAGCATTATTTACAATGGTACTCCGATTGCCTTCACACAATCTGCTAAAAACCTCGGAATCATCATTGATAATAATTTGTCCTGGCAACCGCAAGTCAACGAGGTAAGTAGGAAAGTATTCCACTCCTTACACATGCTTAGGCGCCTTCAGAACTTTTTACCCTTAAAAACTAAAATCTCCCTAGTCCAGTCACTCATCCTCCCTATCCTCGATTATGCTGACTCCTGTTACTTGGATGTTACCGAAGAGTTGCTAACGAAGTTAGAACGTTTGCAAAATCAGTGCATTCGTTTTATCTTTGGTTTAAAAAAGTATGATCACATATCAGCTCTTCGGTCACAGTTAAAGTGGCTCCCTATTCGCCTTCGGCGGAACATCCATATCCTATCCCTCCTTTACAAAATCCTTTATAACCCTTTGTCTCCCTCTTACCTTGTGGATCGCTTTAACTTTTCTCGACCCTTAGACGTCCCTTGTAGGCCTAATGTGAGAACAAATCTTTCCTTCCCCTCCCATCGCTCCAACTTCTTCTCCTACTCCTTTACCGTTCATGCAGTTAGATTATGGAATTCCCTTCCCCACACCATTCGCGATAGTCCCACAATCACTATCTTTAAAAGACGATTGAAGGAACACTACCTCAGTACTGAATCCAGCTAAGATTATTGTTAAATATACATATAGTATTTATCTATATAATGTTTATATATTTATATGTACATAACTGGTATATATGTTGATATAGTATGTAATAAATTATAGAATAGTATTATTAGTATATAAGTATTATAGTATAATATAATTATTATATTTTAATGTTGTAATTTAAGTTGTTCATCAATATTAATTATTATCTGTGCACGCCCTATCTGATGTTTCTGTTCATATTTCTCTATTTAGGACTGCTGTAAGAAATTTCTTTTAGAGATAAGCAGTACCTGTTGTGTCGTCTTTCCAATATTATGTTACTTTATAATAGTCTTGTGTGCAATAAACTGTAAATAAATAAAAATAAATAAATAAAATAAATATATTATGTATAGTATAAAAGTATTAAATATATTTCCGTTGTCTGATACCCGTAACACAAGTCCTTTAGGTACTTAGCACGGGGCCAGACTGACGTGGTGTGAGCGTACATAGATATTATATTAGATATTATATTATTTAACTAAAAATAATCATGAAGTAAATAACAATTTAGGTACTCTTCATAAGAGCGTCCATGCGCGAACCTTTTTACGTTGATTGTACTCTAAGTCTAACTACTCTACATAAACACTCATGCAAATATTGTAGTGATCTAATGCACACAAACAGACGCTCGATAGCACACACACAGGCGCAAGATTTAGCAACGAGTGACACAGCCTCCCCGTCTGAATGCTAGCGGACGACTGCCGCCCGCGCCCGCGCAGACCACCTTTGAACCAAATCGTTCGGAAATACTGTTTTTCGATATCTTTTCAAAGAAAATATTGTTTGATTTTTATAAAAAATGCTGATATTCAAGAAAAACAGATTCTAAATATATCTACGCAAAAAAAAATACCGTATATCACAGCCGTTTAGGAGGAGTCCCGATTTCAAATCGAAAATCGATGTCACGTATTATTTTTTTATTGAAGCAAGGGTAAGACATAAAGCAGAAAAAAAATGTTGATATATTAGTTGTTGAACTGATCTTTTACATATATTTTTTTCAACTTTTTCCTGCCAGAAATGAATGAGTAGTTACAAAAACAAAATGACCATTTCACGACTCTATACGCCTTAAGCAAACAGGTGTTGTTATGTAACAATACATAATTATTATTATTAGTATATTCATACCTATGCCTTGTACTACGAGTACTATCTATTCTGTGCCATGAGACATTGGTGACCAAACACGACGTGGTAATGATGATGATGACGATGATGATGACGATGATGATGATGATGATTATGATGATGAATATGAATTGCATAGTAGTTTATGCTTTCTGTTCTTAAAACAACGCCGAAACTCCCAAACGTGTATCTATAAGGAATCAGGAGTTCTCTCAGCATCATCGAAACCATGGTATACCTTAACCCAATATTTGACTTTTTGGTAGCGTATTCTTAGTACACTTCACATAAAACCAAAATCACCATATGTTTCCATATAAATTTCGAGGAGTTCCCTCGATTACTCATGGATCCCATCATCAGGTCACCACTTTTGTGAAAATGGGACCAAATTGGAGTGAAACCTAATACAACAAAACAAAAATTTCGAAAATCGGTTCACAAACGGCGGAGTAATCGTTGAACATACAAAAAAAAAATAAAAAAAAAAATATCCACAGCCGAACATATAACCTCCTCGTTTTTTGGAAGTCGGTTAAAAATTGTTGATACTTTCCACGCGAGCAAAGCCACGGATAAAATCTAGCTTATGAATGAGTTTTCGTTGTGTAAAAATGTTCATACAGGAGATTACAAAATTACCTGGCTGCTATACAAACTGGAAACTAAGCTATGAAGTTTAAAACTATGTTCTGTCCTTACCTATCAAGCAACTTCTGTAGGATTAGATAATCTATATGATTATTAGCTGACCCGGCAAACGTTGTTTTGCCATATAAATAATTTTTGGTATGAAAAATAGATGTTGGCCGATTCTCAGACCTACTGAATATGCATATAAAATTTCATAAAGATCGGTCAAGCCGTTTCGGAGGAGTACGGTAACTAACATTGTGACAGGGAAATTTTATATAATATAAGATATAAAAGAAAGTTGTGTTAGTTACGCCACTTATAACTCAAGAACGGATGAACCGATTTGGCTGAAAATTGGTGGAGAGGTAGCTTAGAACCAGGAATAGCACATAGGATACATTTTGTCCCGGAAAAATGTACGGTTACTGTACAATATACTTTTATGATTTGCGCGTAAGCTATTCAATCGATTTTGATAAATTTTGGTATGAAGATACTTTGAGTCTCGGGAAAGCACAAGGGATACTTTTGGTCCCGGAAAATGTACGGTTCCCGCACAATAAACATTTATCTCAAGCGATTATGGAACGGATAAACCGATTTGGCTGAAAATTGGTGGAGAGGTAGCTTAGAACCAGGAAAAGGACATAGGATACATTTTGTCCCGAAAAAATGTACGGTTACTGAACAATATACTTTTATGATTTGCGCGTAAACTATTCAATCGATTTTGATGAATTTTGGTATGGAGATACTTTGAGTCTCGGGAAAGGGCAAGGGATACTTTTGGTCCCGGAAAATGTACGGTTCCCGCACAATAAACTTTTATGATTTTCGCCTAAACTATTAAGTCTATTTTTATGAAATTCGGTATGGAGATACTTTGAGTCTCGGGAAAGGACAAGGGCTACTTTTTGTCCCGAAAAATGTACGGTTCCTGCACAATAAACTTATGATTTTCGCTTAAACTATTTAATCTATTTTGATGAAATTTGTCATGAAGATACTAATTTTTAATCTATTGTTTTCTTAATTATACCAATTCGAATTAAATAATCATCGTTAAGACAGGACAACGTCTGTCGGGTCAGCTAGTAAAAAAATAAAAAAAGTATTGTACAGCTATATCATTGGTTTAGAAACTTTTTAAGAGGAAAGGTTAGACTACTAAATAGACACTTTCTGTGTGCGAGATCCCCATATTGGACATCAATGGTTATTAACGTTGTTTTGTTATTCAGAACAAATAGCAGTGAATAAATAATGTTAACAAATTGGTTTTATTTGTCAAGATACTAGTAGAGCTGTAGTAGATAATATAAATTGGGTTTAGTGGGGTAGTTTTAGGACTTTTAGGTAAGCCCACATTTGTTAAGGCTCCTCTCGCGAAAAAAGCGTGCAGATGAAACCACTTTTCATCGGCATTAACAGAGAAATTATATCTGAAAAAAATAATTAGTAATCTACATGATATGATACGTAATTTGGTTTTGCCATATTTTTCCTATCGGTATCACATAATAAGGAAATAAAAAACCAAATCACCTCCAAATCGTTGAATGAAACCACTTTACTCCTTCATTATTTATCAAAAGAATATATAAAAAATATCTACTGCTTTGCAATACATAAGTTGATAATTTGGTTTTTTTACTTTTTTGAAATATGTATTATATTAAGCCTTAAAAAGGTTTTTTCTCCTATATCGCCCTATCATGGACGCGGCGAGCGTCGAGAATGTTATTTTAATGTCATTTACGTCGATATTCGCACTGACAGACAATGATCAAGGTCATTAGCGGATATAGAGGCCTTAAGCGGGCTCCATACTTGGGGCGCGAAAGCCCGCGAAGGCTGCGAACCGCGAGTGTGGAAGGTTTCGCGGCTTCGCGTTCTCGCTTCGCGGCGTTCCCCGTCCGGTGTCGGTTTCTTGGCCCGCGACAATGGGCTCGCGAAGCGCGAACGCGAATATCATCCACACTCGCTTTTATTCACAGTCGCACACAATGTCAGAGCAGCAGCAACAGTGACTTCAACGTCCATTTTACTCAAATGCGCGAGCCGCGAACGTAAAATATGTCAAAGATTGCGAGTGTAGAGGGCCGTATCTATTCGCGTCGTGTTCACGGCGCGTAGCACCCGTGAATCGCGGCCGCAATTCGCGCCGGCTTTAGCAACGTACAAGTTGTAGGCTGCGTATAACTTAGAATTGCTCTACCATTATTGCTAGGAATTGTTCATGTACATTAAAGTAAATATTGTAGAAATAGTGCAAGAAAAGTGTGTTTCATCATTGTTAAGTTTCAATTTATTCACCAACTGTATTTACTTTTTTCTAATATTTATATGTTTGTCCACAGATATGCATTTGATGAGGCGTAGTTTAGTGATATAACGACACAGACGAACACACGAACATGGCGGAGGCGGAAGGCGGAGCGAGTGAGCAGGACGATGTCTCCTTCCTCCGCACGGTGAGTATGGAACGGTGCAGAGTTTGGCGATACTACACTTAGTTCAGTATCCTGAATATAGCACATCGAAATTTGCATGCTAATTTCAGGATTCCAAATTCAGGATGCTAAATGGAGGATCCAACGGTCAGCGACACTCAGCGTACTAAATGCAGTATGCTAAATTCAGGATGCTAAATTCACCGTGCTAAATGCAGTATGCTAAAATGAAGATATGCTAAATTCAGGATCCTAAATTCAATATGCTATACAAGATGTTTGTGTAAACATCGTTGTCCTTGAAACCATCAAATGAGCCCATCAAAATGAACAACTTTTTCTATGAGAACAATGCTGGGAATTAAAAAAAATCTGTCTTCATACCCATACAAATTGTCGGTCCGGGCATCAGTATGGATATGAAGACGGCATTTTTTTTGAGTTCCCAGCATTGTTCTCATAGAAAAAGTTGTTCATTTTGACGGGCTCATTTGATGGTTTCAATGATAACGGTGTTCACACAAACACACTGTATTCAGAACCCTAAATTCAGGATGATAATTTTAGCAATGGGTACAGTTATTTTTTTTTGGCAGAAAAACAAAATTTAAAGTCTAAAAAATATACAGAAATTATTATATTTAGCCAAACAAAGTGTATCTTGTTTTTAAAAGCAATATGTTTACGATTTCTTCGAATGAAAATAGAATATGTCTAGCCAAATGTTGAAAATAATTGAAATTATTTTGGTCTGTTCGGGTTTTTGGCATCAAACGCCGAAATCCTTAATCTTATTTATAGTACTGACTTCATAGATAGAAAATTCACAATCTCTAGGAAATATTATGAGGCAATTAGAGTTCTTTTATTTAAGGGGCCGGGTACCCTCGAAATTCTTATACATACGTTAATACCAAAATCATTTTCTCATACGAAAATATATTTTAACATGTTTGAGTTATTTTTCAGCTTAAAATAGTAATTACAAGGGCGGGATGATAAGTAACTAGCCTTATAATAAAACACTTAACTTTCCGTGATAAAATTAATTTTATTTTTCGATATACTCTCTCCGTGAACCTCTATGCATTTACTCCATCGCCTTTCTAAAGCAGTAATACCTTCCATAAAATGATTTGTTTCGAGTCCTGCAAAATACTCCTCTACAGCGGCTATGACTTCATCATTTGTGGAAAATTTCTGTCCGCTCAAAAAAGTTTTGAGCTTAGGGAATAAATGGAAGTCTGATGGCGCTAGATCAGGCGAATAAGGTGGGTGGGGCAGCAAATCATACCTTAATTCATTGATTTTTGCCATAGCTTTAACACATGTGTGAACTCTAGCGTTGTCTTGGTGAAAGATGATTTTTTTTTTCGCCAATCCGGGTCTTTTTTGTTGAATACATTGATGGAGCTTATCTAGAAGATTAGCGTAGTATTCTCCATTAATAGTTTGACCTTTAGGAAGGTAATCTATAATCAAGATTCCATTTGCATCCCAAAAAACTGAAGCCAACACTCTTCCAGCCGACTTTACTGTCATGGCTTTCTTTGGAGCCGGGCATCCTGATTCAGTCCACTGTTTCGATCAAACTTTTGACTCTGGCGTATAATAATGAACCCATGTTTCCTGCACAAAAATTAACTTCAAAATATTTAAACACTAAAAAAATTTTTTTTGTTTAAAATTTTTTTAGTAAATTTACTACTAAATATTTAAACACTAAAAAATAGAGTAAAACACTAAAAAATATATTAATAAATAGTAAATTTACTACGAAATATTTAAACTAAAAAATATTTCTTTGTGTTTAAATATTTTGTAGTAAATTTAATATTTATTTATATATTTTTTAGTGTTTTACTCTATTTTTTAGTGTTTAAATATTTAGTAGTAAATTTACTAAAAAAAAATTTTTTACAAAAAAATTTATTTTTGTGTTTAACTATTTTGAAGTAAATTTTTGTGCAGGAACCTAGGTAATTACTATATTAAACAACTCAAACATGTTAAATATTTTCCTATGAGAAAATGATTTTGGTATAACGTATGTATGAGAAATTCCAAGGGTACCCGGCCTCTTAAGGGACTTAATAATAGTAATCATTTATACCTTAAGAAATAACTTATTTTTAAGAAAAGAACTTTCTTTAATCAGGTTTATGAAAGGCTAAATGACTATTATGTATTGTATCTTCATTCATAGATAAAAGAATATATATATAAAAGAAAGTTGTGTTAGTTACACTACTTATAACTCAAGAACGGATGAACCGATTTGGCTGAAAATTGGTGGAGAGGTAGCTTAGAACCAGGAATAGGACATAGGATACATTTTGTCCCGGAAAAATGTACGGTTACTGCACAATATACTTCGCGTAAACTGTTCAATCGATTTTGATAAATTTTGGTATAGAGATACTTTGAGTCTCGGGAAAGGACAAGGGATACTTTTTGTCCCGGAAAATGTACGGTTCCCGCACAATAAACTTTTATGATTTTCGCCTTTTAAACTATTCAGTCTATTTTTATGAAATTTGGTATGGAGATACTTTGAGTCTCGGGAAAGGACAAGGGATACTTTTGGTCCCGGAAAATGTACGGTTCCCGCACAATAAACTTTTATGATTTTCGCCTTTTAAACTATTCAGTCTATTTTTATGAAATTTGGTATGGAGATACTTTGAGTCTCGGGAAAGGACAAGGGATACTTTTGGTCCCGAAAAATGTACGGTTCCCGCACAATAAACTTTTATGATTTTCGCCTACACTATTCAATCGATTTTAATGAAATTGGGCATGGAGATACTAATTTTAATCTGCACGATGGCACTCAAAAATAATCACACTTTCTTTTATTAATCATGCCAATTCGAATTAAATAATCCATCGTTAAGATAGGACAACGTCTGTCGGGTCAGCTAGTCTTATATATAAAATTCTCGTGTCACAATGTTAGTCCACGAACTCCTCCGAAACGGCTTTACTGATTTTTACCAAATTTTATATGCATATTCAGTAGGTCTGAGAATCGGCTACTCGGTACTTATTATATTGATAAGTGCATTTGTTGAATAAATAATAGTAAATTATTACATCTCGAGAAAAACGACGACCATGATAGCGATGGACGTTGCCATGGTGACATACTTTATTTAGTCACTTCAATAAAATAATACGGGCGATATACTTTATAATATGGCAAAGAAACGTTTGCCGGGACAGCTAGTAATTTATAATTGTTTAATGTTTTGAGGAATGGCTTTGCCTAACAATGGGACAAACGTAGGCGTTCAAAAATCCTACGAAATTACGATAATGCCATCCAAGCTGTACAAATACAGCATACTATATAACTAAAATTCAGTATGCTGAACCTTGTAGTACAATGTCTGTACAATGACCGAACTCCGAAGTCATGATTAATTACAGGTAATGAATCATAATAAACTAAGCCAATAAAATATATTGCATCAGAAGTGTTGAGATGAGAAAAAGGTCATGAAAATAGACAGCCAAGTAGAGTTTTGTAATTGAAGACATGGCATCATTTATTTCTTGAAATATCAGTTATGCTTTTCAAACTTAATATTCTTATTTTGTCTGAAAAACATAGTATTATTAGGTATAGTCATTGCAGTAATTTTGGGCACAAATATATGAAAATTCCTTCAAATTTTCATATATTTGTGCCCAAAATTACTGCAATGACTATACCTAATAATACTATGTTTTTCAGACAAAATAAGAATATTAAGTTTGAAAAGCATAACTGATATTTCAAGAAATAAATGATGCCATGTCTTCAATTACAAAACTCTACTTGGCTGTCTATTTTCATGACCTTTTTCTCATCTCAACACTTCTGATGCAATATATTTTATTGGCTTAGTTTATTATGATTCATTACCTGTAATTAATCATGACTTCGGAGTTCGGTCATTGTACAGACATTGTACTACAAGGTTCAGCATACTGAATTTTAGTTATATAGTATGCTGTATTTGTACAGCTTGGATGGCATTATCGTAATTTCGTAGGATTTTTGAACGCCTACGTTTGTCCCATTGTTAGGCAAAGCCATTCCTCAAAACATTAAACAATTATAAATTACTAGCTGTCCCGGCAAACGTTTCTTTGCCATATTATAAAGTATATCGCCCGTATTATTTTATTGAAGTGACTAAATAAAGTATGTCACCATGGCAACGTCCATCGCTATCATGGTCGTCGTTTTTCTCGAGATGTAATAATTTACTATTATTTATTCAACAAATGCACTTATCAATATAATAAGTACCGAGTAGCCGATTCTCAGACCTACTGAATATGCATATAAAATTTGGTAAAAATCAGTAAAGCCGTTTCGGAGGAGTTCGTGGACTAACATTGTGACACGAGAATTTTATATATAAGACTAGCTGACCCGACAGACGTTGTCCTATCTTAACGATGGATTATTTAATTCGAATTGGCATGATTAATAAAAGAAAGTGTGATTATTTTTGAGTGCCATCGTGCAGATTAAAATTAGTATCTCCATGCCCAATTTCATTAAAATCGATTGAATAGTGTAGGCGAAAATCATAAAAGTTTATTGTGCGGGAACCGTACATTTTTCGGGACCAAAAGTATCCCTTGTCCTTTCCCGAGACTCAAAGTATCTCCATACCAAATTTCATAAAAATAGACTGAATAGTTTAAAAGGCGAAAATCATAAAAGTTTATTGTGCGGGAACCGTACATTTTCCGGGACCAAAAGTATCCCTTGTCCTTTCCCGAGACTCAAAGTATCTCCATACCAAATTTCATAAAAATAGACTGAATAGTTTAAAAGGCGAAAATCATAAAAGTTTATTGTGCGGGAACCGTACATTTTCCGGGACAAAAAGTATCCCTTGTCCTTTCCCGAGACTCAAAGTATCTCTATACCAAAATTTATCAAAATCGATTGAACAGTTTACGCGAAGTATATTGTGCAGTAACCGTACATTTTTCCGGGACAAAATGTATCCTATGTCCTATTCCTGGTTCTAAGCTACCTCTCCACCAATTTTCAGCCAAATCGGTTCATCCGTTCTTGAGTTATAAGTAGTGTAACTAACACAACTTTCTTTTATATATATAGATAACACAAAATAACAACTCTACTGTTAGTTTTCATCTCGGCAACGTGAAAAATGATTTTTGGAAATTGAATAACATTGCGTCGCCTGAGTGCTAGATTGTTGCACCGACCATTTTGACCAAAAATGAGTTATGAATGCAGGATGATTAACGGACAAAAATCGGTTTTATTACCCTAAAGATAATGTTAAATTATCCAAACAAAAGGGCTGTTTTTTTAGTTTAAAGTTTTTTTGTTCACAACGAAAAAATATTAATTCCCTGCTTAATTCATGAAGCCCCAAGCGGCCACATCCGGCCGCGATAACAATGAAAAAGCTATTGTGTCTCGTTTTGCCACGACTGATGGGCTAATAATCCCATCTCCACGATTATGATTTTTGCGTGCTTGTTTGGTCCACCTCCAGCTATATAGCCAATCACAGCACGCTATAGGCGTGACGTAAGCGCCCGCCATATTGTTTTGTGATTCAGTGTGGCTTCGTATAGTGCACAAAAATATCGTAAAAACATTGTTGTATAGTGTTTGATTTACAAATAAGCATCTGATTATAATCTGCTAATATGTCCCGAACATATTATAAAAGAAATACCACTCGAGAACCTGCCGAAATTGAACTATAAGTACTTTTAAGGTATCTCTAATGTAGCTCGTGTTTCTTCTGCAGGATGTTGATGTCGCAGTCATCTGGTTTAATCTGCGATTCGATTGAATGACTAGCGCATTCATTGAATGACAGCATTCAATCGAATGACTAAAGGACAACTCGTCAAGACGTTGCGCGTTGGCCACAGTAGTCACTAAAACAAATATGGCGTCAAACAGCTCGCACATCTGATAGCACTGTAATGATATTTTGTCGATTAAATTAACTTTAAAGTTCAAAGTGATTTATTTGTAATAAAATATTATGACAGCGTGGATTTACCCATAACTACCCCGTCAACGGCTACTTAAAAAATTATAGCATCCCATTTAACGACTTCACTAGGTATATGACCTTTAATCAAGACGTTAAACGTCACAGTCAACGTCTTGACGAGCTGTCCTTTAGTCATTCGATTGAATGCTGTCATTCAATGAATGCGCTAGTCATTCAATCGAGTCGCAGATTAAACCAGATGACTGCGACATTGAGATTACGTCACCTAAGCAAAAAATAAAAGAAAATGACAATCCAATCACAGAAAGCACATCTACTAAACAAATGAAGCTAAACTGAAGACGGAAAATAAAAAGGAAAATGTAACAAAGAAAAAACAGATCAAGAAATGAAAAAAAAAAACATCCAAAAATGCAAATAAATCAGTAAAAAAGAATGAAAAGAGCAAAGAGGAAGAAGTTTTTTTAATATACTACACATACTGTAACAGTGATACTCACAATAATTAGTACACTCTACTTACAACACAATCACCACACACTTACACTCGTACTCGCATTCACAAACACCCACACGAAATACATCATACTTAAAATACAAAATACAAAAATACAAAATCTTTATTCATAAACTTAAAATACATATAATAACAGTATTTGAGACCCCCTTTTAAGTAAAGTTTACCTGTGTTAGGGGAATCTCGCTCTGCCGAAAACGATAAAATTCAGAAAATATAAATGAGGCTAGTATTGTTACAAGAATAACATTTTAATTTTTTTAATTTTTTTTTAATTTAATATATTACTTATCTTAAAAGCTATTCGGGAAGCGACTTATAACATAAGACTTAGTCGTTCAAAACACTCTTTCTTGCACATTTCATGCATTTCATGCACATTTTGTGGCTAAAATAAAAATGTACGAATACTTTAATAAATTTTTAAAATTTGAAATGACATAATTATTTTTAAACATCCTGTACCTTGAACAAAGAACAAAGTGGTAGCTGGAACAAAGAAGCACTGACCGATTATTTTGCAATTTGTGCTAAGAGCAATGCATAGTTAATGGAATCAGGCGTTACTTTGCGGAAATCCATAGCTTAAAATTTAGTTTGTTATTATTTTTATTTTTAGCAATATTCCGCGGAATATTGCTAAAAATAAAAATAATAACAAACTAAATTTTAAGAGCAATGCAGTTTTGTTCTACGTGTGGATGAATGTGGATTCGTAATTTTGTTGGTGGTATTTTGTGCCACCTCCATTTTTAAACTTAAAAATAAACTAAATCTCATCATATTTTGATTTTGAAGAAGTAGTTTTTGATTCCACTTATCATTATAAACATAGTCATTTAAGTAATTGGTCACCTTACGCATGCATCACAAAAATAAACATAAAAACCTGTCTAGTGAAAAATTTGGTCAATGGTCTATAGGACAATCTAGCACTCAGGCGACGATTGGTTTAAAACATCAACACGCGCGTTGGTGTAAACTGTAAAACGTCTGTTACTCAAATCTCAAGCGACATTTTTTACAAGATGGCAGTGTTATTTCTAATTTAGCAGGCGTTACTACAGAATAATAAGCAATTTTAAATATGTACTTGTAAGATTATAAGATACAGTCAAAATCTTTCGGAATCTTGTTTTATAACAATACTGGCGCCTTAGCAGAAAATGCTGACTGCCACATCCCCTGATAAATCAAAATGATAAATTCATTATCCTTGTCCCAACTCTACGAAATAGAAAAAAATATTGCAATATACTCAACTTTTTTTTCTATTTTAACCGACTTCCAAAAAAAGAGGAGTTTTCTGTATCATCATGACATTCTTTGAGTGTTGGAACTTGGAAGCTACTGAGAAAAAGTTACTCTTAATTTTTTCTAATGTCTAACAAGAATGAGTACAATACGCTGTTGTATGATACACTTTTTAACAAAAATCTGGCAACGTTGGTTGGAGAGTAGTATTTTGTGTCGAACTCGAACTCGGTTGTCTGTAAAGTCGGTTTACTGACGATAGTGGAACGTGACAACGTCATAGCCTTAAATGGAACGCCTCAGATCAGAGCGAGGTAACGCCGCATATTGCGTCATGTTTTTTCGTGCGCGCAGCCCATATCGAATTATAAGACGTTGTCACGTCAAGAACTATCAATTCTTAATTATGTTATTTATTACCATTTATTTCATTTATTCCCACAGGAAGACATGGTCTGCCTGTCGTGCACCGCGACGGGTGAGCGAGTGTGTCTGGCCGCGGAGGGCTTCGGTAACCGCCACTGCTTCCTAGAGAATATCGCTGATAAGAACATACCGCCTGATCTCTCGCAGTGCGTCTTCGTCATCGAACAGGTAAGAAGCTTCGGCACGCACAGGTTGGCCTGTAAATTAAGTACGATATATATTTCTGGGCAATCCAACAAATGGTCACCTGTTAGAAAGCAACTACTGTCGCCCATGGACACTCGCAACATCAGTTGCAGATGTGTTGCCGGCTTTTTAAGAGGGTATACGCCACAGAGATAGATCAAGATAGATACCGCTGTCGGATGTCGCTCCATTTGTATGAAAACGAGCGTGTCACTTTTCCTACCACTGTGACGTACCGATGATAAGAAACGTGTCCATTATCAAGGCCAACGTTTCTATTTGAATTTCTACAGCTTTTAGGCATTTAGGCATTTTTAAAATTCTGATTGACGTCCGAGAAAGATGAGCATTGCTCGTCGTTTGGGAACGCGATATGGCACTCGAAGTACAATGTACATACACATGCGGTATCTATCTTGAGTCTGTGGTATACGCTCTCTTCTTGAAGGTTTGCAGGTCGTATTGGTCCGGAAATACTGCTGGTGACAGAGCAAATACTGCTGGCGATATGTATGTTACCTCTCTATTCAAGAGTTCATCGATTTTAAGGGTGTTTCCACAGAAATGTATCAAGATAGAACGGCGACGCGTGTGCATTACTAAGGAATGTCAATTTTTGCTTTGCTTTCAGTGAGAACAAATAACTTACCCGTGGAAAGAAATACCTAATTTTGACCGATTCACTTTCGTACTTCTGTTTTTAGTATTAGACACTGCGCATTGAGGCATTTTTGCACAACCGTTCCGGTGTAATCAAGTCGAGACGTGCGAGCTGACTGAATTAACGTTTAACGAATCTTGCCCACTTGAGCAAGATTGAAACACTCGTACTCCACCCGCCTAGCCGTTCTATCTTGATATTATTTCTGTGGGTGTTTCAGTCATATTCTCTGTATCGGTAGTGTCAGTTGTCACTTTCCCAATGTGCTATACAAAGACAAACAAAAGTGGTATAGTTTCGCTGTTTATTAATCAAAAATAGTAAGTAGTCTTTTTTCAATTTCAAAAAGGATCCATAGTATGTTTTAATGGTTTTGATTCGCAACTAGATTATATTATTTAATTAATTATAATGTCCAAATTGTAACAGTCTGATCCAAAAAGTTTTTATTTTTAAAATGTTATATAGGATCTTCTAGTATAGTATACTTTGTAATGTGAACAGACTGTCTAAAGAGACAAGAGTGCCTTCTCTCAAATATGCAGTGATTCTTACAAAAATTTGTTTTTTTTCCAGGCATTGTCAGTCAGAGCTCTGCAGGAATTGGTCACAGCCGCCGGCTCTGAGACCGTAAGTAAATAAAAAAAAATAAAAAGTATGTAAATGTATTAACAATCCCCTCTAAAGTGGTTAAAAATAATTTTCAATAAATGTAAAACTTAATAAATTACATGTTTAAATACTTGGAGATTTGGCTTTAAAATGTGATATTTTTTTTCATGTCCTGTTCGTTGAAAAAAAAAACTTTTAATTAAGTTTTTTTTTTAAGTTTTTTTTAAATTTACATTTTGTAGTCAACATCTTCTCCTCTCTTCCTATAAATATCCACATACAATATCTACACTCTACTGTGATAATATAAATGTTTAACATAGTTTTTACTGCATTTGTGAATAATATTATCCTATATAACACTTTATTTAATATTTAAATTTCCAGGGAAGCGAAAACGTTGTGAGTATTATGTACAGGCTATACGGTAAAGACAGTCAGGACGTTAAATAAAAAAAAAAGATATTTAACGTTATGACTGTACTTGCATGAAAAAAAAAACAAAGGTTTTATCACAAAAAAATCATCTACTTACAAAAAAATTTGACAAACAAGAAAACAGACTTTATTCTTTTTCATCTGTTTTAATCTTACTATTCCTTAAAATATGCTCCAGGCTCCTATTTCTTTTCAATAATGTTTCTTAATTATTTTAAGTTTAAATATTTTTAAAATCTTGATTTTTTTTCGAAGTCTAATTTTTCGGAGTCTTTTTCTATTAAAACTATTTACAAATAAGGATCTTGGTAATTGTCATTCTACTATCTAAACTTAAGTCTGCTTTCTTGTACAAATTCAGAAACATTCATGTAACAAATTGCACAATAAAACATTGTACAGAATACTTGCAATTTTCATGTCATTTTTTAATGGGTATGAGGGGATGACACTGTAAAAAAAATAAGATTCTCAAATAAAAAAAAAACACATTTGAAAAGTCTCAATAATAATCGAATTATTACAAACCTTTTATTATAAACCTTTTGACAAAAAACTTTTATTTAAAAATCTCTACTTTATGTTTTTGTTATTAAGATCTTCTTAATATTTTTTTCCTCTGAAAGTATTCCTTTTTGTCTAGTTTCAGCTATCAAAGCTAAAAAAACAATAAAAATGTATTTAAATATAAATCGCAAAATCATGAATAATAAAATAACAATTTTATTTTATTGAAAATTATGTTACGACGAAAATATTTAGAAGGATTACGACCCTGATGCCATTTCTTTCATGATATTTTAATGTGAATTTTTTCGAATTAGAGTGGCATGGTTTTCGCTAAAAATAACTCGACTAATAAATAAAAATAGAGATAAAAGTAAAAAAAAAAAAAAACAAAAGCTACATTTTTTATTGTGAAGTGCTTCAAAATTTTTTGTTGATTTATTTCTTTATAGATTATTCTTATTCTTCCAGGGTAAAGGTACAGGGTCTGGACATAGAACCTTGCTTTATGGTAACGCCATACTTCTGCGACACTTGAACAGTGATATGGTAAGATTTTTTTTATTATACCTATTGATTTTTTTTATTAAGAGATGGTAAGATTTTTGGTAATTTTTGAAAAAGGCCAAAAATTGACTGAGACATTTTTGTCTGATTTCCTAATCCAATTTTACCAAAGCTTTTACATTCATATTATGTTTTTTGCAGTACCTAGCCTGCCTCTCGACTTCGTCTTCCCAAGATAAGTTAGCGTTCGACGTTGGTTTACAAGAGCATTCGAAAGGTGAAGCGTGTTGGTGGACTCTACATCCGGCTAGCAAGCAGAGGTAAGATACCCTCGTTTTGGAGATTAGCTACGATAGTTGGGCTAAGTAGGCTGTATCTTAGAAGCCATAAAAATCTAATTTTAAGGTATTAGAAAAAAATAGGACTTAAAAACACCAAAGTGCTTACAGGATTTTAAAAAACATCATGTCACATGTGAGACGTTTTTCGTGACACATTTTGATTTTTTTCTTTAATTTTTAGATCTGAGGGTGAGAAGGTTCGAGTTGGTGACGACTTGATTTTGGTATCAGTAGCTACAGAAAGATACTTGGTAAGTACTAATTACTCATTATAAAATCTTGATATTTGTAATAAGGCAGTGTTTCTCAAGCCGAACCATTCATATGTTATGGATATGTATTTATATATTTATTATTTAAAAATAAAAATCAGGTTCCGATTGGTCACAAAGTGTCACAAGTAAAAAAATCTGACATTTTGTGTTTTGACACCTTGTGACCAATCATGTTATAATATTATTATGACTGCTCGATAAGACTGAATGAAAGTTATACTAATATTGGATTAAAATCGGGGTATAGGTCAGTTTTAAATTTATATATTTTAATATTTATTTATTTCCAGCACACGACGAAAGAGAACGAAGTGTCAATCGTCAACGCGTCATTCCACGTGACTCACTGGTCTGTCCAGCCGTACGGTACGGGTATATCACGTATGAAGTACGTGGGATATGTCTTTGGTGGTGACGTGCTACGGTTCTTCCACGGGGGCGACGAGTGTCTCACCATACCGAGCACGTGGACCAAAGATGGTGGGCAGAAGTGAGTAGTTTTAAAAGTACTATCTGGGGTAAAGGCGGAACAAAGATGGCGGACAGATAATATGAGTAGTTTTTTTAAAAGGTCTGACCAGTGCGAGTTTTATTCGATCATATTACGCATCGAGCACGTAAACGCGAATTTGTATGGGAATAAAGCAGCGCCATCTACTGGCTAACGTGGATACTGCTTTGATCTCATACAAATTCGCGTTTACGCGCTCGATGCGTATGATCGAATAAAACTCGCACTAAGCACACAGCCTTTGAGCAGAGATGGTGGACAGAAATTTGTATTTTTAAAAGCCTTTGCTATACAATGCTTTTTCTAAGGTCTTCTTTTACTCTAGTTCTAGCATGAGTGTAAGCTAGCCCGAAGTAATTTTAGGGGCAAAATAAGGCACATTGCAATGCCGTGGGGCGTCGCAATGCATTTTTAAATGTGCTGCATAAAATTGGAAAGGGCAGCGCAAAACAGCGGGCAACATTGAGTGGTAAATAAAATGCAGGCTTGAAATATGGGTAATTTAAAAATGCTACGCACTGCTTCATCACGTCAACTGAATCGATTCAGTGGTTTAAACATGAAGGGGTAACTGACAGGAAGTCAGAGTATGCCTGTCTGTTATCAGTTATCACTTATCACTTGTGCTTTTACAATATCGGTATTATATATTATTGTTATCTGCTCCTTCAACCACTAATCTACCAATTTTCTTTTCCAGCATCGTCGTCTACGAAGGCGGCTCCGTGATGTCGCAAGCCCGCTCGCTGTGGCGGCTGGAGCTTGCGCGCACCAAGTGGGCGGGCGGGTTCATCAACTGGTACCACCCCATGAGGATCAGGCACATCACCACCGGCAGATACCTCGGCGTCAACGACCAGAACGAGCTGTATCTTGTTAGCAGGTGAGGGCTTGTGAATTGTTATTGTTAGTATTGTTATAGTGTCTTTATTATCATCATCGTCGCCGTCGTCTTCTTCGTCGTCTTCTTCTTCTTCTTCTTCTCATTCTTTATTTTAGTCTTCTTTTTCATCTCCATCGTGGTATACGAAGGCGTGTTCTTCTTCGGATTTTTTATTTTCGTCGTCATCTTCTTCTTTTTATTCATCATCGTCGTCTACGAAGGCGGCTCCGTGATGTCGCAAGCCCGCTCGCTCTGGCGGCTTGAGCTGGCGCGCACCAAGTGGGCGGGCGGGTTCATCAACTGGTATCACCCCATGAGGATCAGGCACATCACCACCGGCAGATATCTCGGCGTCAACGACCAGAACAAACTATCTTGTCAGCAGGTGAGGGCTTGTGAATTGTTAATGTTGTATCTTGATTATCGTCGTTATCGTCATCGTCGTCATAGTCGTCGTCGTCGTCCTCTTTATCTTTTTCTTCTCTTATAGTTAGTGAGGACATAGTATCTTGATGATCATCTTTGTCGTCATCTTCATCGTCGTCATCTTTATCTTTTTCTTCTCTTATAGTTAGTGAGGACATAGTATCTTGATTATCATCTTAGTCGTCATCGTCATCGTCGTCATCTTTATCTTTTTCTTCTCTTATAGTTAGTGAGGACATAGTATCTTGATTATCATCTTTGTCGTCATCGTCATCGTCGTCATCTTTATCTTTTTCTTCTCTTATAGTTAGTGAGGACATAGTATCTTGATTATCATCTTAGTCGTCATCGTCATCGTCGTCATCTTTATCTTTTTCTTCTCTTATAGTTAGTGAGGACATAGTATCTTGATTATCATCTTTGTCGTCATCGTCATCGTCGTCATCTTTATCTTTTTCTTCTCTTATAGTTAGTGAGGACATAGTATCTTGATTATCATCTTTGTCGTCATCGTCATCGTCGTCATCTTTATCTTTTTCTTCTCTTATAGTTAGTGAGGACATAGTATCTTGATTATCATCTTTGTCGTCATCGTCATCGTCATCATCTTTATCTTTTTCTTCTCTTATAGTTAGTGAGGACATAGTATCTTGATTATCATCTTTGTCGTCATCGTCATCGTCGTCATCTTTATCTTTTTCTTCTCTTATAGTTAGTGAGGACATAGTATCTTGATTATCATCTTTGTCGTCATCGTCATCGTCGTCATCTTTATCTTTTTCTTCTCTTATAGTTAGTGAGGACATAGTATCTTGATTATCATCTTTGTCGTCATCGTCATCGTCGTCATCTTTATCTTTTTCTTCTCTTATAGTTAGTGAGGACATAGTATCTTGATTATCATCTTTGTCGTCATCGTCATCGTCGTCATCTTTATCTTTTTCTTCTTCACCTTCGTGTTCTTGTTGTTATTCTCTTTATTCTTCTTCATTTTCTTTTTCTCCTACCTCTTCATATAATTATTTATGGTGTATGAAGGTGATCCCCTCCGTCGTCGTTGACTTTCCCGGGTTCGACGGTGTTTCTTTAGCTGCGCTGGACGAAGTCGCGAGTACTGTTACTTCCGTGACCCACCAGCATGACATACAGCCTGGCGATAGGCAAAATTAATGAACAAAGTTATATATATTTCTACTAGTAAGGGTGATACCAAAAATTTTCAATTTACATCCAACCAAAAACACATCCTTTCAAGAAACGTTTTTAGAAAAAAAAGACGGGTTGCACTCCGGGAGTGCCGGCGGAAGTGAAAACTTGATTATTAACGTTGTGCATTTTTTAACACATTTTTTATGAAAATCGATTTTTAAAATTCTAATTAATCGAAACCCTTACAATTCTAGTTTTCGCGTTTTCGAGTTCGAGTTCGACACAAAACACTACTCTCCAACCGTCTTACGCTTTTTCTGTGGTTTTTCGATCAGCATGAGAATCTGACACGAGTTTCACAGTTTTTACCCATCCCACAAAAGTGCTCAACGCCGCTAAAGAAGTTTTCACTTCAAAAACTTATCTACTTTTTTCAGAGACGAAGCGACAACCGCTTCCTGCGCTTTCTGCCTCCGCCAAGAGAAAGATGACCAGAAGGTGGTATTGGAAGACAAGGATCTGGAGGTGATTGGGGCTCCCATCATCAAGTATGGTGACTCGACTGTCATTGTGCAGCACTCGGAGACGGGACTGTGGCTGTCTTATAAGGTAAGACAGGAAATAGATGAATCCTTACTATATTATAAATGTATCTGTCTGTCTGTAACATATTCATGCTTAAACAGGATTTTAGGGGAAATGACATATTAGTATTCTTTTTAACGCGGCAAAATGTGCGGAAATTCCAATGAATAAACAACAAAGTTGCGGGATCTTCAAGTTTAAAAATAAATCCTACAACAAAGAAAAAAAATTGGAAATCAATTCACAAATGACGGAGATGTGGTCTTTGATCTTTAGCCCCTTATTTTTTTCAACACATAAGGGCATCATGTTTTTGTATTTTTATATAAACTGCCAGCCCCCGTCGATTCTAGACGTCATGAGTACTGTCTAGTATACTGGGTTATGTTGCAGAACACACAGCTTATATTTCATTCAATTTACGATGTGTTTTTTCAGTCATACGAGACGAAGAAGAAGGGAGTAGGTAAAGTAGAAGAGAAACAAGCCATACTGCACGAAGAAGGAAAAATGGATGACGGACTCGACTTCTCGAGGTCACAGGAAGAAGAATCTAGGACTGCTAGAGTTATTAGGAAGTGTTCTTCGCTGTTCACTAAGTTTATAAAGTGAGTGTTATGACCACAGAAATAAATCAAGATAGAACGGCGACGCGCGTGCGTTGCTCCTTAGCAACGTCGATTCCTTAATCGATCGTGTCAATTTTTGCTTTGCTTTTAGTTAGAACAAATAACTTACACGTGGCAAGAAATACCTCCTTTTGACCGATTCACTTTCGTACTTCTGTTTTTACAATTAGACACTGCACAATGAGGCATTTTTGCACAACCACTCCGGTGTAATCGAGTCGAGACGTGCGCGCTGACTGAATGAACGTTCAACGAATCTTGCTCACTTGTGCAAGATTGAAACATGCGTACTCCACCCGCTTAGCCGTTCTATCTTGATTTATTTCTGTGGTTATGACAGTATTTTAATAGCCAAAGTCGATTAATATTTTTCACATAAAGACAAGACTGTCATAAGTCTAAAATACCAACTGCAGTCTTAATACAAAAATGTTTGTCCTCCTTATTATTTGTTTGGATAATATGGGTGATGGTTGTAAAATTTTTGCAAAAAAAACCTATACATAATAGGGTATTTTAGTGTATATGAGAAAAAATGAAAAAATGTATTATTATGATAGTTTAGAGGAAAAGCAATCGAAAAATGTTAGTTTGACTTCATAAGATAGCTTATTATATTTTTAAATGTAGTTTAAAGATTTTAGGATTTTTTATCTGTCTTTGAACGCTCCGAAATCTTTCCGCCATGCTAATGACGTCATTGGGATAGTAAACAAAAAAATGACAACTGTGTCAACTGTCAGAGTCGAATGTATTATGTCAATTGATGCCTGTTTGTTTACTACCGCAATGAATGACGTCATGAACTCACGACCATAGAGCAAACATGGCGTCCACTAGCGGAAGCGTTTTTACAAAATACGCGCGAAATTTGAAATTATGTAAAAGTAATGGTTTTTTCTTCATACTTAAAGTACGAAAAAAAATTATCTTTTATTTTTTAGCGTCATATCTATACTTATTATAAAACAAAGTCACTTTTTTCCCCTAATGTCCTTTTGTTCCCTTTAATCTTTAAAACTACGCAACGGATTTTGATGATTCTTTCAGTGTTAGATAGCCCATTTATCGAGGAAGGTTATAGGCTATATTTTATCACGCTAAGATTAATAGAAGCGAAGAAATAGAGGAAAATGTGGAAAAAACGGGGAAAATTATTTGAAAGGGCTAACTTGAACGCGCTAATCTCAGGAACTATTGGTCCGATTTGAAAAATTCTTTCAGTGTTAGATAGACCATTTATTGAGGAAGGCTATAGGTTATATTTTATCACGCTAATACTAATAGGAAAATGTGGAAAAAACGGGGGAAATTATTTGAAAGGGTTTATCTCGCGAACTACTGGAGCAATTTTTATGTTATTTGGCACAGATAAGAAGTAGACCACATGAAGGATCGTGATAGGCTATCGATTTTAAACATTTTTTCCGTGGCGATATATTTTATACCCGTGCGTCGCCGGGGCGGGTCGCTAGTTATTACTATAGAATTGTTTTTGGATACATTTCAAAAATTCGTGTAATACCCTATTATAACCAAAAGTTATCTGGTGTGGATGTTGCATATTTTGCACTATGGTTATATCGTAAATCAAATGAGTAATTAAAAAAAAACCATCTTACAGTGGCCTTTAAACCGTCCAAGAGGTATTACATATTTTACATTGTTAGTAAAATATATTATTGGTTTAAATCTAGAATACCAACCATAAACTAAAATATCCATTTAAATGACTTTTCCAACTTCCAGCGGCCTCGAAACCCTCCAAGAGAACCGTCGTCACTCCATGTTCTTCGCGTCAGTCAATCTGGGCGAGATGGTCATGTGCTTGGAGGATCTGATCAACTACTTCGCACAGCCGGACGAGGACATGGGTGAGTGTAAACAGAAGTGACGTCATACTTTTGTAGACAGAAGTGACATCATACGTTTGTAACTAGAGCCCCTAACTAATCCGCAGGGTTATCACGTAAAAATAGCGATCAACAATCCACTAGCAATAACCGCGCGAGCGCTTGCTGGGTATATAAACAATGGTGTCATGTATAGAGATCGATTGCAATCGTATTGTTTTTGCTGATACGTGATACGAAATTGCGATTTTGGAGCAATTATCGCGCAATAATTGCTGTCGCATTGCTCTCGCAAGATACGTGATACCCCGGCCGTTTTCTTTATCGCTTCTTCATAGCATTGCCGACCAAAACTGTATGGAATTGACATGACATGAGTCGAATGTCGACTTCATATTATCGAACGCTAAAGAAAAGGTGTTGGATAAGGGCTCAGAAGTGACTTCATAGTTCATACTTTCGTAGATAGAAGTTACGACGTATATTAATTATTGTGAACAGTAGTGACGTCATACGTTTGTTAATAGATGTATTTTTTTATTTATGTATCTTTTTTGTTTGTATATTTTTTGTATATTATAATGTAATTTGTTTATATTTTAATAGATTAAACGAAATTACCCTTATTTGTTATATTATGACAAATACTCCGTTTAAAAAACCCCGTCTTAAATACTGGTACAATTATTATAGCCTGACGTTTGCTTACTTTTAGATTAAAATAAAATTTGGCATGGGCGAAGGTAGTTCCTTTTCATCAGGTGACCCGCTCGTTTCTACCATAATTTTACAAGATTTAAAAACGAAGTATTTGTCTACATGTATTTTTTATTAAGAATTTCCAGGACCTACAGCTCAAGTCGTCGCAAACGCTAGTAGTACGAGCTAGCGAAGCGAGCGAATAAAATTAGACATTACTTTTGCTCGCTCGCTCCGCTCGCCCGTCTTACTCGGCTATTCATCAAAGGATTTTCATCAGATTTTCTACAGAACCATATTTATTATTGTATGTATTTAGTTGTATTGTATAATAGAAATAAAGTATAAACTACGATAACATGGCGCGCCCCCCCAAATTACTGTTTCAATGTGTGTAGTCCTTATGAAAGAGTTTGTATGTGGTAACTGGTATAGTCCGCGCGGAACTAGTTGGCCGCGCATTAAGGTATGTGAGCGGTGGGACGGAGAGGCGGGGGCGCTTGATTTTGACAGTTCTGGCTAGTTCAGACAAAGAGCACAAGAGATTGCAATAGCAAAAGATAATCTAAGGAAATAATATTTAAAGTGCATACGTTTTTAAAAAACGGAAAGCCGATGTCAATAGTTTAGAATATAAAACTGATCAATTGTCTTTTATTTATTCTTTTCAATAATTAAATAATATTATTGTTCACGATATCTTGAGATTGGTCGTCACTGTCTAATCTCATGTGCGTTGCGAACAGCAAGCAACCCTCACCCCCGTCCCTACCTAAGGCGGGGCCAACTAGTTCCGTGCGGACTATAAGTATTCAACCACTTATTACCAAGATTTGTTGGTCAACTAATCATAACTAGCCGACCGCGCAAGACAACGCACTTCAAACGTTCTGACAACGCACTTCAAACGTTTTGAATTTTGGAGGGGCGCGCCATGTTATCGTAGTTTATCTCTACTTTAGTTTTGTTTATAACTTTTTTTTTGTTATGTTAATCTTGAAAGCGCAAAAATAATGTTTGTTTAACAGATAGTTGCAAGTCAATTAACCAATAAGTGCTTCGTAGGTTTCCATCCCAGTCGTACGAGAATTGTGAATGTGGAATGTATTGTGTCAGTGGCGCCCCTTAAAAATAGCACCACCGTACGCGCCGCACGTCATTTCATACAACGAATTATAGGATGCGGCGCGTACGGTACATACAAAATATGTGAGATCACCTTTATTGGCGCACTCAAAGACTACTAATGACGATTTAACTTCAATTTGACGAAGACTGATAGAAAATGTATCGGACTTATGTCAAAATGTTTATTTAATTGTAGTTAAGTAATTAACACCCGTCTCTGAGTGCGGCAGTAAGTGATAATATTTTAGAGATAAACTACGATAACATGGCGCGCCCCCCAAATTACTGTTTCAATGTGTATAGTCACATCCTTATGAAAGAGTTTGTATGTAGTAAGTATTCAACCAATCAACCAGTACTCGTAATATTTTACATGTCACTTATTTGTTGGTCAACGAATCATAACTAGCCGACCGCGCAAGACAACGCACTTCAAACGTTTTGACAACGCACTTCAAACATTATGAGAACGCACTTCAAACGTTTTGAATTTTGGAGGGGCGCGCCATGTTATCGTAGTTTATCTCTACTTGAGTTCACTGTGAAAGTACCAGCGCTAAAAGTTGCTTTTGACGTCCATGTTTCTATGAAAATAATTGGCTCTAATGTCATGGATTTAAAAAAATCTTTTAGCGCTGCTATTTTTACAGTGAATTCTATCACACACACACACAAACATCCTATAGTATTGTCACTTACTTTGTTCCAAAGTGACACTGACCTGACTACCTGTATTATAAATCCGTGCTTACTTCCTCAACTTTAAACCACGTCATACTTTCCAGAACACGAGGAAAAACAGAACAAGTTCCGCGCTCTACGAAACCGTCAAGATCTGTTCCAAGAGGAGGGTATACTGAACTTGATTCTGGAGGCCATAGACAAGATCAACGTTATCACGTCACAGGGTTTCCTCGCTGGATTCTTGGCGGGAGACGAGAGCGGGCAAAGCTGGGACATGATCTCTGTCTACTTGTATCAGCTGTTGGGTAAGTTGTCTATGGTAGAGACAGCTTGTACTTCTATAAACTCTTCGTAATTACGTCACAGAGGTTCCTCTATAAGGGTTGGACCTCATCTGGCAGCACGGAATCGCCTTTTTCCGTCGCCCTTTCTCTTTCTGTCGCTTAGAACTGCCATTTGCTAGAGCGAGACAGAAAGCATAATGCGATAGCACGCGGCGGAATCCTCGAGGCGATCGGCATCACGGACAAAATGCAATGGTCGGCAGGGAGACTCCGGAACGCTGAAGCGCGCGATAGCATGCTAACGCATTCTTTCACCGCCGATCACTTGCTATCTTTTTGTCTGCGGAATGGGACAGCGCGCGTTCGCATGCGGCAGCACACTGCAGCACGTGGTGGCACAGGCGGAACAAATGCGATTCCGTACTGCCAGAAGAGGTCCAACCCTAAAACGATCTTAGTATGTAATTAAAACTTAGACTTTTCTGACATAATATACTATAGGATCTTTTGGCCTATGGCTAAAATCAGAACTAATTACTAATGCCGCCATCGTGAAGTATCATTTGGGAGATTACTATTAAATTTTTTCCTTCCACTTGACAACATCATGCAAGAGAACATCGAACACACGAATGACAGCTGTTTTGAGTCAACGTTGTGTCAAAAATCCTTGTATCTCTACCATTAAGTAAATATACCTAGCGGAATAGAGCAACAATCTCGAGCTGTCAAACGAAACCGAAAATGATTTACGTCTGTGTGTAAAAATTTGTTTACGTATACGTCATATACACAAGCATCTTTCTATGTGATTAAATTGTCAACGTGCCGATAAGTGCCGACTGGACGTCAAAAAAAGAGTCCTGCTGTCATGTATCACACGTCTCTTTAACACGCAGTGTAGTATCCACAGAGATAACATGCTAGTATCAGTACATAGTGACATCTTGCTTGCTCAGGCCTTTGTTTCTCTATTCCGCTTGGTATATTAACTTTATGCTCCCTACACATTTTGCAGATAAACTAACCTAACTTTATTTTCCAGCTGCCATCATCAAAGGAAACCACACCAACTGCGCCCAGTTCGCTAACTCTAATCGACTCAACTGGCTGTTCTCTCGGCTCGGTTCGCAAGCTTCGGGGGAGGGTACCGGCATGTTGGACGTGTTGCATTGCGTGCTCATCGACTCGCCTGAAGCGTTGAATATGATGCGGGTGAGCAATGGATATAGTTGGGGAGGGGAAGAGAGGATTTCGGGAGTAGCTTGAGTGTGTCAGATTAAGCTTGTATAGGCTTACGATATGCGTCTAGTTATCATGGTATAGAAGTCAGATTTCTCACGTGGTGTGTGTTTTTATATATATATATATATTGAAATGACACCGGATCTGTCAGATTAAGATAGGGGATGTTTATAGTTTGTTCGTTCTAAGATGATATGGGTGACAAATTCTCATATTCCTTGCTACGGATTTTTTTTACAAGAAAACAAAAAAAATCTGTATGTAATAAATTATATTCTATCTACAAAAATAAATGTTTCCTGTAATTGTAAATGAATAAAAATGAAAAGTTGCTAAATGCTAACTTCTTATATATAAAATTCTCGTGTCACAATGTTAGTCCACGAACTCCTCCGAAACGGCTTTACTGATTTTTACCAAATTTTATATACATATTCAGTAGGTCTGAGAATCGGCTACTGGGTACTTTATATATTGATAAGTGTATTTGTTGAATAAATAATAATAAATTATTAGAACCTGAGACTGACGGCGGCCATTGTTTGTGATCGACGTTGCCATGGCGACATATTTATTTAGTCACTTCAATAAAATAATAATATGGGCGAAATACATATTTGCTGGGACAGCGAGTATTGATATAAAATTATAAATATTAACTCTGAAATAGGAGTAAAAAATTATTGTTACGAAAATATTTGAAAAATGTCAGATGCATGTAACGGAACTTATGTCAATAGAGATTGACACAGTTGAATCGAAATCAAATCGATAAAAAAGGGCGGCCATCTTAAATCGCTGGCGTCACTTTGAAACATCAATACGAAATCGATAATTTCGATTGCAATTCCTTTACGAGGTGATTCGATATTTTAAAATTATTCGATTAATTTTTTTAGGTAACTTCCCTACTATTGTCAATTATAATGTGTCACGCATATCATCATAAAACGCACAAACTATAGTGTACCCCAAAGAAGCTTCCATACCAAGCACTGACGATTCAAAGGTTAGGTAAGACTGTAGGGACATTTTAAAATATAAAAAAATTAAGTTTCATATTTTCCTAACTAAGCTTCGCAGATATTTTATTTTGTACTAAGCTAAATGATTTAGTCCTTGTTGTCTAAAATATATTTATAATTTACCTAAATAAGCAATTTTAAAGTTTTGAGAAAGAAAATATATATATATTTTCTTTCTCAAAACTTTAAAATGGCTGCAGTTTTTGAACCCATCACTAAAATAAAAAACGCTCTTATTATTTTTTATCAGTTTTGCCTAATGTAAAAAACCTACTAGGTCTCCATGACGCTCGAGTAACTACAAAAAATAGCACCCTCCCCTTAATAGTGTGCTGTTACAGATAGACACAAAATATTATTACATCTACACAAAATGTTACAGTAAACCTTATAATATGAACGTCCAACTTTTTACAACTGCAAAGTGATTTATTACATATTAATCAGTTGTAACCATGTAGCAAAAAAATACGATGTCGCCCTTAAAGGAGAAAGGGCCAGGCCACAACAATGCGTTGCGACGCCGCAACGTAAAAATCTACGACGTCGCAGAATGCATTGTAGAAATTTACGATGCGTCAGCCAAATTTCCGATAAAATTTTAGCGTTGTGACATCGCATCGCATTACTGTGCGATGTTGTTTTTGCGATACGACGCCGCAACGCAGTGTTGTGGCCTGGCCCAAAGATATGTCACTTCATTGTTTATCGCAGTTTGTATAGAGAACGGTGTAATATGCCAAGTTTTTATCTGGGGGTCAATGACCGCCACCGCTTTGCCGTATCGACTATAGAATTTTTATTTATGTATTTTCAGGACGAGCACATAAAAGTCATCATCTCTCTACTCGAGAAGCACGGTCGGGACCCTAAGGTTTTGGACGTGTTGTGCTCCTTGTGCGTCGGTAACGGCGTCGCGGTGCGCTCTTCCCAGAACAACATCTGCGACTATCTGCTGCCGGGGAAGAATCTACTGCTGCAAACACAGCTGGTCGATCACGTGTCCAGGTGAGGTGTATACAGGGTGTAACAAAACTAAGTGATAATTCTTTAACCTTAATACATTTTTTTAAATGCAAACGAGCAAACGGGTCACCTGATGGAAAGCAACTTCCGTCGCCCATGGACACTCGCAGCATCAGAAGAGCTGCAGGTGCGTTGCCGGCCTTTTAAGGGGTAATAGGGGAGGGTAGGGAAGGAAATAGGGAAGGGTAGGGAAGGGAAAAGGGTAGGGGATTGGGCCTCCGGTAAACTCACTCACTCGGCGAAACACAGCGCAAGCGCTGTTTCACGCCGGTTTTCTGTGAGGACGTGGTATTTCTCCGGTTGAGCCGGCCCATTCGTGCCGAAGCATGGCTCTCCCACGTCGAATCGTCGTCGAATAGTATTGGAATGAAGTTCCTTATCGCGCGATCGGCGTTTTGAATGGAGGCTAATCGAAACGACACTTTATTTATTTATTTATTAAGGTTGCCAACAGCATATGCATTTAAAAAATTACAGTCAATTATAGTATACAGGAATTTTCAAAACCTGATGCACACACCTTTGTAGGCAACACAACATTCATAAGTATAGTGTTACAACATGCAAAATTACAATAAAAACAATTATAAATTATATTATGACTTATGAGCATAACATTAAAAATAAATTATATTAAAAATAAAAATAAATTAATTAAATTAAAATGGAATTATAAATTACAATTTAAAAATCTGATCGAATTTCAAAATTATTATTAATAATATTTAAGAGCAACTTGACCCCGACACTTTTGTGGAATCTGTTTCAAGAACAGGAATTGTAATAAAATTTATTTAAACGTCCGGTAGATGTCGCTGTTTTTTCTCAAAAAAACTATATCTAGTTGACGTACAGGAATACTAAGCGTAAATGTTTGACAAACCGTTCAAACTAGCTTTGTAAACGATCAAAATGGTTTGAGTCAAACCAAAATTTACGTGTTTGAATCAAACCGTTTGGCCTTTTCGGGGGCCCTTTAGTTTTTATTACTCGTAGGCTGCTTCATATATTATTATTTTTAACAAAAAATTAAAACCGACTTCCAAGGTAAAAACAATAATAACATTCTTATAATATGAACTGAAAACTAAAAAGTATTAAATAATTTTCCTCTCTAAATGTGCCTTTTTCCGAATTCGGCTAAACCTCAACTATTTCTGTACTCAACCTTCATCATTTTGAAGTCGGTACCAGATATAGCTGAATCTTTATATTTTCTTTGACAGAAAATTTGAAACTTATGGAACTGGTACCGACTTCAAAATTATGAAGGTTGAGTACAGAAATAGTTGAGGTTTAGCCGAATTCGGAAAAAGGCACATTTAGAGAGGAAAATTATTTAATACTTTTTAGTTTTTAGTTCATATTAAGGGAGAAGACCTAATGGCAGACACTATAAGGAAACATGCAACATTTGAATGTTATAAAACATATAATTTATGAAAATAAAGGATTGATAACTTGTTCCATGTCTTCAGTAACTCTTACAAAATAAAACTAATATAATTGTTCTCTGACAAATCAATTAAAAAATATATTATTGGTCTTTTTGTAAACTTAGTCATAAGCACTAATAGATGACATCACAAAAAACGAACATCACTAATAGTAGACACCAATATGAACTAATAGTTGACATAGAACAATACATTACATTTTACATATTTTTTTCTATTAAATTAGGTCTTTATTTGCCATTTTTCAAAAGATTTAATTTACTTCATCATAGTCACTACATGCATCAGAAATATTATCCACGTTGTCTTCAGATTCTATTCATTCTTCTTCCATGCTGAAACTATCTTTATATGGTCAATGAACATATATTATATAGCGTGTTTTATACTACTAACAACATCATCTCAGTTACTTTCAAAGGAATTTAAACGAAAAGTCCCATTTTTACTTCGCCGAATACATTTTTTTTAGTTGATCGACTTTTACTCAATTACTTATAAGTCTTCTTAGCCGTGATAGTTTTCCTTTTAAATTCAGCATATTTCCTACTCCCGTGAATTTTTTCACATTTCCAGAACCCACCGTTTAGCTGGTAGAAGGGGGGGGGGGGGACACTGGACTCTAACGATTTTTTCCACTTTAAAACTTAATATTTCACAAACGGATCCCTAAATCGGAAAATGATCTATAAATACTCGCAATATTTTTAAAAAAACCTATTCAACGACACCCCACACAATGGAGTGGGCGCGAAAAAAATTATCATCCCCGCTTGATGTGTAGGGGAGGTACCATAAAAAATATTTTGTTGCTATCATTAATATGTGTATTCATACCAAATGACAGCTTTGTAGGTCTCTGAGTAAAACCGCGGACAGACAGACAGACAGACAGACAGACAGACAGACAGGCAGACAGACAGACAGACAGACAGACAGACAGACAGACAGACGGACAGACGGACGGACAGACCGAAACTATAAGGGTTCCTTATTGACTACGGAAAACGATTTTCTAAAAATCGTTTTTCATATTAACTGGGTTAAAAATTTAATCCATTGTTTTGATTAATTAAAAAAAACGATTTTTAGTAATCGTTTTTCACAAAAAAAGTTCAAAATTTAATCGATTGTAAGGGTTCCGATTAATAAAAATATCGATTTTTTAAAAATCGATTTTCATTAAAATTGGGTTAAAAATTTAAGCGATTGTAAGGGTTTCGAATAATTAAAAAAAAACGATTTTTTAAAAATCGATCTTGTGAAAATCGATTTTATGAAAATCGATGTTTTAAAAATCGATTTTCATAAAAAAATGGGTTAAAATTTTAATCGATTGTAAGGGTTTCGATTTATTAAAAAAATCGATTTTTTATTAATCGATTTTCATAAAAAATGGGTTAAAAATGCACAACGTTAATAATTAAGTTTTCACTTCTGCCGGCACTCCCGGAGTGCAATCTGTCTTTTTTCCTAGCAAATTTATTTTCAGTCTTTAGTCTCCATGCTCCTTTTTCTTCTTTCTTTTCTCAGCTCTCCTTTTTCTTTTTTTTTTTACTGCTAAAAAACTAAAGCAATCGATTTTTAGATCAGTACAAGGTCTAATATTAGACACGTCCATTTTTAGGTGCAGTAGTTCTAAGTTATCAGATTGTTAATATAATTATATTTTCAGAGAATAGTGATGATTTTTGCAGTAGAAGTACAAAATAATTTGAGTATGTATTGCAAAACTCAAAGATGAGATCCATGTCATCTATTAGGTTTTTTTACATTTTCAAGAACTAATAGTAGACACCCTTTATATTGTTAGGGAAAATGGATAAAAGATCATAAATAAACATTAATTAGTGTAAACAACATGACCAATAATCCAATGAAGTCAATAGAAATTACAAAAAATCTAATAAATGTATTCAAAACTTACGTGCAAAATTTCGCCTTCCTTAACCTATTTGCTAAGAAATTGCCGGGTGCGTGTTGACGCGGTCACATCATTTACGAAAACTGATCCCATTTTAAAATTTTGTTCCCGAAGGCATCCCTAATATATTTTTTCACATCAACAGATAGCATAAGAAGCTTATAAAATTTACAGTGTTGAGAAATAATTAGAATAATTCTTATTTTTATGGCATTTTTGTCGTAAGTGTCTTCTATTAGTTCAGTGTCTACCATTAGCGCCTTTCCCTTATAAGAATGTTATTATTGTTTTTACCTTGGAAGTCAGTTTTAATTTTTTTTTAAATAATAATTTCACTCTTTTTAGTTACCTAGTAGATAAACTATAATTAGTGCCAATTTAAATTGTATAAAAATAGTTTTATATTGTCTTCACTATATGTCATTGAGGCGCTCTGTCGGCGCTATCGCTTGTCCGAACTCCGATTGTTGTTCATATAGTTTTAGTTACACGATGTATTCAATAGATTTAGCTGAGGTGCTCCTGAATCGCAGTATCGCTTGTACGTAGGAGTTTTATATAGTTGTATTGGCTGTGTGAAATCAGAAATGTGTCACCATTGGTGTGAGCAGTGAGCATTGAAATTTGAAATGTCAACATTTTGAGTGGTAATTATTGATCTCGTATTGTTATTAGAAATATTAATTAACCTTCCAAGATGACCTCCGCCATAGTCCGCGAGTTTATAAGTGGTCGTCGGTGGTAGTGAACTAGTGAGTAGTGAGTTAGTGACCATACCACCCTACGCGTCGAATTACTGCGTTTATTCTACGTAATCTTATTACAATTTTTTAAGACTGTTAAGAGTCATACCCCAAGGCCCAAATATCAGGTAGATAAATTTAAACAATACATTCAAAAAAATCTAAGTGAACACAACCCTATGCGTGCTAGGTAATTTAACAATTTAACGCTTCAACTCCAAAGCGGCCGCCAGAACAATGGATTTCCAAGAATCCGCGATCGAAGGATGAGCCGAATCACACCCAGCGGCGCGGCGAGTATATTTTCAGTGTCATAATAATATTATGATATTAATCTTCACCTTCATTATTGTAATACATGGTACTATCGCATGAGAAACTTGGAAAGCCGGCCTCGCGGCCGCCTGCGCCTTTCTCAAGCGATACTATATTGTATTACATGAATGAAGATAAAGTTTTAAATCATATTATGACACTCAAAATGCTCGCAGCGCGGCATGCCCTGACATTAGAACTTGAATAGGTACGACGCAATGCCGCGATGTTTACGCACGCGCCGCGTGGCGCGCGGCTGCGTGCGGCGACGCCGCACCGACAGCCGTGTATAAACAGCCTATATTAATAATTGGTGCTGTTATGTACATAATTATTATTATTGTATCCATACCTATGCCTTGTAAGTTGAACTATTATCTATTTTGTGCCATGAGACATTGGTGACCTTAACACGACGTGGTAATGATGATTATGACGATGATGATGATGATGAATTTTAATTGCGTGGTAGCATAATATGCTTTCTGTTCTTAAAACAACGCCGAAACTCCCAAACGTGTATAAGGAGTCAGGAGTTCTCTCAGCATCTTCGAAACCATGGTATACCTTGACCCAATATTTGACTTTTTGGTAGAATATTCTTAGTACACTTCACATAAAACCAAAATTACCATATGTTTCCATATAAATTTCGAGGAGTTCCCTCGATTACTCCTGGATCCCATCATCAGGTTACCACTTTTGTGAACATGGTACCAAATTGGAGTGAAACCTAATACAACAAAACAAAAATTTCGAAAATCGGTTCACAAACGGCGGAGTAATCGTTGAACATACAAAAAAAAATCCACAGCCGAACATATAACCTCCTCGTTTTTTGGAAGTCGGTTAAAAATGTCGTAACGTAATTAAATAAACGCCTTATATAACAAGTGTTATATCATTTATATTGTTTTGTTTTCAGTGTCCGACCCAACATCTTCGTTGGTCGAGTGGAGGGTTCCGCGGTGTATCAAAAATGGTACTTCGAGGTGACGATGGATCATATCGAGAAGACCACACATATGATGCCACATCTCAGGATAGGTTGGGCCAATACTACCGGGTAAGTGATATTACTGCTATGTATAAATACTAAATAGCCATAGTAATTGTAAGCGTAGAGCGAATATCCTGCCAAAGTCTGGTCGCCAGAGAGAAAGAGATTCGGTCATTGAGCTGCTTGTCTCTTTTTAACCGACTTCAAAAAAGGAGGTAATCAATAATTTGACCCGTATGTATCTAATATTTCCAGAACTGCCCAATTTACGTATATGTTAGTCTATATTAGCTTCCGAACAAATGTGCCAAATTTCAAAAGTATAATATGTTCTATGTTTGTGTGCGTATAGCTCTAGAAATACAACGCCGATTTAAGTAATTCTTTGTTTGTTGTACTAGGTATTGTTCAACTTAGAGAATAATGCAAGTTTCATCAAAATCGGTTCAGTAGTTTTTGAGATAGGGAGTTTTAATTTCTCAATTACGTACAATTTTGAAGTCGCTTTTATATTTTTATTTAAAATACTATTATGTATTATATTAAGATGAATCCAATAAAAGCAAAATTGCATTGCATTAAATATGGATTGGTTCTATCATAAACCATTACAAAAATAATGATTTGTTTGGCATTAGTATCAAATAACTGCTTTATCTATTAAACCCTTTAATTTTCAGCTACGTCCCCTACCCCGGTGGTGGTGAGAAGTGGGGTGGTAACGGTGTTGGCGACGACCTCTATTCCTATGGTTTCGACGGCGCTTACCTCTGGTCTGGAGGTCGAAAGACCGCGGTCAATCGGTCGCATGCTGAGGAGCCGTTTATTAGGAAAGGTTAGTAGATGCCACGTTCTTCAAGAATCAATCATTAATCTACTTTAAAAGTGGTACATTCGATCAAAATCAAAATCAAAATTGTTTTATTTCTGAATAAATTTAAAATAAATATTTTCAGAATGTCCTACATGATGCCTACCACCGGTTCGGGAACTAACCCGGCGAGAAGAACCGGCGTAAGAAACTCGCACGGGGCCCACTTTTTTACCAAAAAAAGCGAGAAAAAATTAATCTTTTAAAATAAAGTTTACAATTTTGTAACTTAATATTATATACAATATCCACATACATAATTGTAAGTCCTATTAATAATAATGTAGAAGTAGCCTTGCAAGAAGCCATCCTACTCCCAAGGTGTGCCATCGTTTATGAAATCATTGACCTTATAATAGGCTTTGGCACACAAACGTTCTTTAACTACTTTTTTAAATTTATTAATGGAAAGATTTTGAACGTTTACTGGGATTTTGTTGTAAAGGCGTATACATTGACCTTTAAAAGATTTACTGACTTTACTAAGTCTGATCACCGGCATATATAGCTTGTGCTTATTTCTAGTATTCCTACAGTGAATGTCACTTTTAACTTTAAATTTTGTTATATTTTTTCTAACATATATTACATTATCCAAAATGTATTGAGAGGCAACAGTTAGAATACTAATTTCTTTAAATTTATCTCTCAGAGATTCTAGAGCAGACATTTTATAAATAGAACGTATGGCTCGCTTCTGCAGCACAAATATTGTATTAATGTCGGCAGCGTTTCCCCATAAAAGAATTCCATATGACATCCTACTATGAAAATAACTAAAATATACTAATCGTGCCGTGTCTTCGTCAGAAATTTCCCTTATTTTTCTGACTGCATATGCTGCAGAACTGAGCCTACCTGCAAGATTAACAATATGAGGACCCCACTGTAATTTACTATCAAGTGTAATACCTAAGAATACAGTGTTGTCAACCAAATTCATCTTCTCATCATTTAATACTACATTGGTTTGGACTTGCCTAACATTAGGCAAAGTAAACTTTATACATTTTGTTTTACTAGAATTTAAAAGTAAGTTATTAACATTAAACCAATGTACTATTTTTGAGAGAGCACTGTTTACCTCGTCGTAATTCGACTGTTGTCGCTTCACTTTAAAAATAAGTGAAGTGTCATCAGCAAAAAGCACTATCTCATTATTATTATCCTTAACTAGATAAGGTAAGTCATTTATATAGATGAGAAAAAGAAATGGGCCTAGTATAGATCCCTGTGGGACACCTAATTCTATTTTGGTTCCATTGGACCTTTTACTATTAACCTCAACCCTTTGAGTCCTATTTTTAAGGTAAGAAGTCAAAAGGCTGAGAGCAGAGTCCTTAATTCCGTAGTGGCGCAATTTCCTGATCAATGTAGCATGCTCAACACAATCGAAGGCTTTGGAGAGATCGCAAAACACACCTAAGGCATCCTGCGACTCCTCCCAAGCTTCAAAAATACTGCAAAGAAGTCCTATACCAGCATCCGTTGTGGATCGACCCTTAGTAAATCCGTATTGATTATCATGTAGTAAATTGTTTGAATTAAAATGTGCTAGTAATTGTTTTAAAATAATTTTTTCAAATATTTTACTAAAGGTCGGTAGAATGGGCATTGTCCAAAAAAAATCACATGTACTTTTTATATTTTTTTTCGTTAAAATAGGGTATTTTAAGAATATAAATTAAATAATTTTGAAATCCATTGGCTAGTTTTTTCTCAATAAAATTTTAAAGTTTCGCTCTGACGTCATCATCGGCGCCCAATTGACCTCTGTAGTATGTTTTTTTCCTTTCAATCTTATTTTTAATGGCTGGTTCGTCTAATGCAAGTTATTATTATGTGAAAGCTGATACGAGAAACTTAGCAAAAGTTCGAAACGTAATGTTGATCGAATTTATTGCTAATTTAACGCCATTGAAGGTCAAACTAAGGTTAAACATATTTGTTCAAAAATATAAGTAACTAATGGGTATTTTTTTCGTTTATATACAGAAAAACGATCACTGACCTTATTCCTCGAAATGTTTTTGTAATGAGCAAAATTAAAAAAAAATGGACAATCCCCATTGATATAGGCCTGAAATTCGTGGGATCCGATTTAGTTCCGGCTTTGAATAAAGGAACAATCTTGCTATGCTTCATTAAATCAGGAAAAACACCATTTTTTATGCAGTCATTAAAAATCATTGCTAAATGAGGAGCTATGATGTCAATTACAGATTTAATAATTTTTGTAGACATGCCCCAGAGATCAGCAGTGTTTTTAATACTTAACAATTTAAAGGTATCAATAATATCTCCGGGGTTAATTTCTCTAAACTTAAAATTGACATCACATTCCTTTACATTGTCTCTGAGTAGCTTTTCGGCAGCTTCAGGCGAAGAATTTAAATTTTTTGTCGTTGAGACCGGAATGTCAGCAAAAAACTTTTCAAAGACCGTCGCAACTTCTTGATCATTAGTAATCTTTTTATTCTCAAAGTACAGTTCAAAATCAGAGCTACGACAGGTGACATTTCCAGTCTCACCAGCTATTACCTGCCATGTAGTTTTGATTTTATTTTTAGAGTTTTTAATTTTATTTTTTATATAAAGGGCTTTAGCAGCTTTACAAACTTTTCTAAAAGTTTTTGAGTAGTTTTTAACATATGCTTTAAATACTTCACTATTGTTAATACACCTTTCATCATATAAGTCATATAATCTTTTCCTACTTATTTTTATTCCTTTTGTTGCCCAATTAATAAATTTAGTTTTTTTATTACTGTTTCTAACCGTTTTAGAAGTAAATATTGAATCAAATTGAGTTCTTATCACCTTAAATAATTTATTAAAAGCTTCATCAGAGCTATGTGACCTGTCCAATAAATGGATATTTGAATTTAATTTACTTCTAAATTGCTCAATACGTTTTGTGGTCACAGGAATAAACACAAGATTTTTCTTCTCATCACTGTCACATTTGATATTAAAAGAGGCTATTTGTCCATAGTGATCAGAACTTAGCTTACTAATTATTTCTTTTTTGTCTGGAATAAGATTAGTAATTATGTTGTCAATACAAGTGGCTGTAGTCTCACAGACTCTTGTAGGTTCCTGAAACAAACTGTAAAGGTTATACGATTGAAATAAAGATGTGAATCTAACAGAAGTTGAGGTTAAATCTAATAAATTAATGTTAAAGTCGCCACATATAACAACCTTTTTGTTAGATGCACATATTTTTGACAAAATTTGTTCCATAGTTACTTCAAAAGATTCGTATAACCCTGATGGAGGCCTGTATACGCTCACAATTATTAGATGGCTCAGCTCTATGCAGGCCACTTCTATTATTCGTTCAGTAGAGAGACTCACAATATCCTTACGTTCCTTAAATTTCAAATTGTTTCGGATTAAAATTAAAGAGCCACCTCTAATGGCATTTTCTCTACTGAACGAACTTGCTATCTGGTGATCATTGAAATTGAAAATGAGTTTGTGTGATCTGAACCAATGTTCAGATATACACATAATATCAATGTTAAATTCCTTCAAAAATAACTCAATTTCAAGTTCTTTACCTACCATACCTTGTAAATTCTGATGCACCAGATTAATTAAATTACAATTATTTTCACTAACTATATTTGAATCTATTAAGTTATTGGTAGGATTTTGACTATTTAAAGTTAATTTATTTCTGCAAGAGATTTCCTCCATTGTCTTATTATCTAATTTAAAGAAATATTTGGAACATGTTCCAATTCGTTCAAAATATGACTAGAATTCTGCTCAATAGAAGCAGTAGTCGAGGAAGCCAAATACTTGGCTGGTTTTATAAACAAAAAGTTAAATAGCAACTTTGCTATACGTCTTTTATAAAAATGAGATAAGAAGTACTTATCTCTTTTCATAGTAGATAATTTCAAATCTAAATTATTAATATCTACAACCTGACATTGTGTATGCGAGTCATTTAAAATAATACAATTATTATTTACAGCTGTATACATTAGGCTATTCAGCTGATACCTAGAAATGTTTTCTTTATTATATCTTTTTGGCAACATTTGTATGTAGGGAAAAGTAAACAAAATGACTTTTGTAACATTTTTTATGTTAAATAATTTGTCCAAATATTCAGTCATCTGTTTTTTGTTTAATTTTCCTCTCCTCCCAACTAAAATTAATAATGTAGTATTCGGACAATATGTCATAGTTAAAGCCCTTTTTAAAATTTCAGTGTAAGAAGCTCCGGGCATACAAAAATTAGAAAAAGATTGTCCGATACACATTCTATTCAAATATACACCTAAATCCTTACCTAACTCGTCACTGACTAAAGTAATGTTTGTTGGGCATTCCGTATGCACCTTCTGATTGGAGCATATGTCTGCAATATTATTTAAAACTGAATGATAAGCTTTATCTGAGGAACCGTTGTTTCTCAATAAAGAATAAACCCGCTCCTCATTGTAATGAGTCATTTCGAGCAGATCATTCATTGCAGATATATGCCCCTGCATTTCCTGCTGTGACAACTCATATTTCTTTTTCAAATTGTCTAAAGAGTCTAAAAGTATTGAAATCTCTGCCTGTAGGTTGCATACATCGGCCTCATAGCTACACTTAATTTGCTCCAAGTCAATTTTACAATTTAGCAAATTATTATTCAAAATTTGGTTTTCTTTAACAACCTTTGATAAATTATTTAAACATTTTTTATTTTTCAGTGACAGTTTACAATAATTCTTGATGCACTTTCTGATTCTAATATATTTCCTTAATTTTTTCCTACTATTCATTTCACACAGTGGCAATGAATCATCACCTGTTAAATCAACAGTAGAGATGTCAATGTTACATGATTTAGAGATAGAATGTGACTTACTTTTACTATGGATAAGTTCATCATACAAGATTTGTGTTTGGGTGGCACTTTGAACTTGTATTTGTTCTTCTAGTTTTAAAATATAGTCCTCAGCATTATTCAGTTTAATTTTCAAGCTAGCCGAGTTCTTGAGAGTGTCTTCATACTCTTCCCTGCATTGGTCGAAGCCGTCGACGATGCTCTGTAGTTCAATGTTTTGCTTATGAATGTTCTCAAAGTCCAAGCTTAACTTGTTAAGTTCTAATTTTAAATCCTTGTTCTTTTGTAAAACAGATAGCATTTCTTTTTCATTATCATCTCTCTCCCTTAACAGCATTTGGCACTGGTCCTTATATTGTTTTAGTTCGGTGAGGGCCACACGAAGTTGCTCCTCATTACGGCGGGCCACGGCTGAGCGAGTCATCATTTTGCTGTCCATTCCCAAGCACTGAAATTAGTTTTATAATATGTTAGGCTAAGCTGGGCTTGATTATTAGAATTATAAGTCACCTTTTACTTTATAAGCTAAAGCCAGCCTCAATATTTCAGTGTATTTTATGTACAGTTACTATGAAAATGGAAAGGATAAGCAAAGTGATATGAAATAAATGGAATTGAGATTAAGACTACTGAAAATAAACAAGAAACAAACAAGGAGACCAAGAACAAAGTGTGGAAGACAGTATTTAAAACAGATAGAATAGTAACTTAATTTTGAGTCTTTTTGAGGATGACTCTTTGCTTGTTTAATGTATGTGAAGTATTCGAGTTTTGTGTATGTCTGGGCTTGTTGTTTTTATCTTCAACTTCGCTTCCACAACTCGTCAAGCCAAGAGAGAAGTAAACTTTGCCAAGTGTGATTTGGACGTAGCTCACCGGGGTGAGCGATGTGGAGTTGATTTTTTATTGTTCTAATTGTAAAAGATGACTTTTAAATTTGAAAATTAAAAGCAATACTCCCCGGGATTACGCAGTCTTCGGGAATAAATCCAGCTCCAATTTGAATTCGTCCAGTCGTTGACAGTTGGCACCTGGCTTGAACTTTGGTTTGTAAAAATTTATGTTTTACACAAACACTGCTAAGGGTGAAGAGTTACAACAGTTTCTAACACTTTGATTTTCGTTTGTAACAATTTTCAACGTAAAATACAGCTTATTAATTAAATAAAATAGTTGGGAGGTTACAATTTTACGTGCTGTTACAAATGTTGCCAGCACAAAAGAACCACCGATGTTAGCATAAGTTCATCATAGAAAAAAATTGGTATGAAGTAAACGATTGGGGAGTATAGTATGCAAGAAAGCGAGCAGGATTCATTTTTGGAAACTCTTTTTTTAGGGTTCCGTACCCAAAGGGTAAAAACGGGACCCTATTACTGAGACTTCGATGTCTGATCGTCTGTCCGTCTGTCCGTCTGTCTCCAGGCTGTAACTCAAGAACGGTAATAGCTAGAGAGTTGAAATTTTCACAGATTATGTATTGGAGTTTACTCCATAAGAATCGATTTTCATATATAAGGCGCCCGGTATGAGAAAAACCCGAGTGGTAAAACCTACTAAAAGTAACGAAAAATCGTGTCACGTTTTTGGCACGCACCTTTAGTGCGCAACTTTCAAATTTGTTGTAACAAGATTTGAATGCACAATCGTTTAAAGAGTGGGTATTCCCGGGTACATATTAGGTATACATATAGAATGTACACATTATTCAGATAAAAAAGTATTAGAGTAGTAGATTAGTTCAAATTCGGGGAGGGGGTAGTGACGTAACCGTACGGAACCCTTCGTGCGCGAGTCCGACTCGTACTTGCCCGATTATTTGTTAGCCAAATTATAGTCAAAATAGATTAAGCGTGACGAGAGAAAGAATGTGCAGTAAACGATTTGAACTCGTAAAATATCGGACACGAATCACGATCATACTAATATTTATTAAAACGTTTTCCGATGAATTTTAAATAGTCTGTCATGAGCACTTGCCAGTACACTGGGCTACATATCGGAACACACACTTTCGAATATAACATTGATATGTCATTTACAGGTGACGTGATCGGCTGCGCTCTCGATCTGACAGTGCCTATCATAAACTTCATGTTCAACGGAGTCAGAGTGACGGGTTCTTTCACCAACTTCAATCTAGAAGGCATGTTCTTCCCTGTCATCAGCTGTTCTAGCAAACTCAGGTAATAGACGCACAAGTTAAAGATCGTCGAGCCTATACCATTAGTTTTAGCTATGCATAAAGCTGGAGAAGTATATAGTCCTCCTTATCAATTTCGATTACGGCGACCCCAGAAATTAAGGATTGTTTCTATTATGAGCCCTAATATGACTAGCTAGACCGAACTTGGTTTTGAATGTCCTATCACATGTGCTACAGTAGAGTTGGCCGGCAGAATTGTAAGTATAGATGTAGGAAGGCTTAGGTCTCCCTTTACGCAATTGGCGCTTTGCTTCAAGCTTGCTACTGAGCGGATATCTTGGCGCTCTACGACCAATACCAAAATCAAATATTTTGAAAAAGACCGTCTACAGACGCTGGAGAAGTAATGTGTATCTAAACGTGGCTAACTTACAAAAAGAAAAAACATGTGCTATTGCATACGATTTTTTAACGTATGCAATTATAATTCGTAAACGTCTAGTCGCACGCACACAAACACCGTGCCGAAGTCTGGCAACGCCGCACCGACGTCGACGACGTCGGATTGGGGGTGTTAGGTTTTTACGGAATTTCTTGTTTCTATCGCTTCGCTCAAAGCCCGCGATAAAAGCTATTAGTAGGGGAGGTTGCGCTCAGTTAAAAAAGTAATTTCATACCGAGCGAAAATCTTAATTAATTTAAATCACTAATACATAACAGCTTTGATCGTCAGCCACTTCAAAATGGGTGGAATAAAAATTGAGAGCATCTCAAAGTTGTTGTTGGGAATCGTATTGAATTGACATTAAAAAGATCCCAATTCGCGCCAATAAAGGTTAATATCTAGATTATACACGTTTAGGTTCGGTGGGTTTAGTTTTAGTATATAACAACAGATAGCGCTTTTAAAGTAGAATGTATATAATTCTTCTTCACAAAATATATTGACTATCGAATTAATTACTTAAAATTGCTATGTGAGATAATTTTATGGTTAATTCAAACGAAAATCGCCGTCAGCTGAATGTTTGCAGGTGGAAATGTCGTCTACGCGACGCCCTAGGATACATTGAGCGCGAAGTAGGGCTATATTGGTCATAACTTATATCGCTGGCTGACGGCTTTTCCACCATCGTATTAGCGACTGACGGTTTTCTTTATTATTTACAAAGTAGAAACATTCACCTGTATAAATTTTGTACGATATAAAATGACTTTATATTCAAAAAATTTTTACATGTTCAGTAACCCGACTGACGTTGAATCCCCCGTCTGCAATACGGCTGACGATGATTTTTTGGTTAAACATGACCTCAATAATCATCCATCAAAGTTTCATTCGGTATAAAATCACTTTTCGCAACAATTTTTTTTGAAATACTTTGAAATACTCTCAGTTAACATTCCACCACGGGTGCGGCGACTGACGCTGATTATATTGATTGATAAATATTAAGCTACCGCTGGACAAAAATTTGGTCGGTATGAAATCACTTAGGAAACGCTAGCACTACCTCCCCTATTATATGCTACAGCTTAAAAAATTCATGCCTTGGATATTCTCCTCCTTAAAGCGATCGGTTATTATACTCGCGTTTCGTCCTCGAGATTAGTATAATTAGAATATGAACACATTTGTAGAAACGCCAGTGACTCCACTCCAAAAAGCACTATGTTTAGAGACTATAACTCTAAAAAATACAAATAAAAAACTTACAGTTGCTCTCTGATATATACTCTATGGTCCGCGGCTTCCGGTTCCGGTGTCTTACCTCGGCCAACCGCCATGATTCGACTTCATTGAGCGTTTAGTGCCCGTCCACTCCATATTGTAATTCCGCGTTCGTACACAAAACTATTTAAAATGCCAAAAAGGTGAAATCAAGATAAATCGGTTTTAATAATCAGAAAGTACGTAAGTTGGAAAAACATAATATAAAGCGGGTTCGCCATTACGGACAACAAGATTCTTCTAGCTTCAGTTACAGCTCTTCGCCCAGTTTTTCTAAGTCTACGATGGATGAAATGAACCACCAGAAGTATCGGATGGTATGCATTTATACACAATATTAATAAGCCTAACGCCCTTCGGGGCATAATTTGTTCCAGCATCCACGTGTTGCTTTGACAGGTGGAAATATTTTCAGCATACCTAAATTGGATATATTTTTACGAAAGAACCGTTTTCTCGCGTCACAATAGTCGCTTGGGCTGTATAGACGTGGTGATTTATAACGGATTCTTGCAAAACAGCGCTTTTCAATCGCATGAAATTTAATGGAGCACGTGGTCGGTCTTCCCGACAGCAACAGCATGCAATAGCCTATCCTATAGCCTATAACCGGTTTCTCGCGTCAAAACAGTGGTTTTTCGCTGTATAGACGTGGTGTGTCCGCTTACGGCGGTTTTCAGATAATAATAATATGGCTTTAACCGGTTCTCACGTCACAGCAGTCGCTTGGACTTGTAAAGACGTGGTGTTTTACCGTTTACGACGGTTTTCAGATAATAATATGGCTATGCGATACACACGTCACAAAAGCTCCGCCAGGAGTAAATGTGTTCTTTCACAAAAGTCGCTTGGACTTGTAAAGACGTGGTGTTTTACCGTTTACGACGGTTTTAACTTATTTCAGATAATATGGCTTATGATCTTATCCAAAACGTGCTTACGCCGTCGTCGTCTTACGCCTGCTTTAGCGCCTCAGTTAGAGGTGTAAATAAATTTCGATGCAAATTTGCTTCAGAGTAAAAATTTACCTATACAGCCCGAAAGGGCTAGATATAGAAGCTCAAATATGTAGTAGAAAATTTGCAAATGCCCAATAATAGCAAAATCATAGCAGCACAAAGCTCAAAGCTGAAGGTCATAATCAAAAGGGCAGTAAAATGTGACAAGTCAATTAAATTTAGACAATGTGAAATAGCAGCAGATATCTCATTGCTGGGGACTATTATTTCTAACAATAATGAGAGCCTATACAAAGTATATGATGGACCTGGGCTGACTATTGTGTGATAATCAACACAGCAGTCCATAATATTATGTAAAATACCTTATTTTAAATCATTTAAGAAAGGTACTTACTTATAAGACAAAATTTTTCTTCAACAAATATGGAGAATCTCTTGACTAAAAATTTGAAAAAACCATAAAAACTGCAAACGCAGTGCCTTATTTAAGCTCCGATTTGAAACCAGAAGCATGGAGGCTTCCTCAAATTTGTTTCAGCAAGTTCCTTATGAGGTAATGTTAAACTTCAAGGCGAGGCCCATTGCTAGTAAGCAGCATACTAGGAAAAATGGCACACCAACAACAGCCTGCTGCGGCCAGGGCCAGACCCGTGCCAAAGGACTGGTCAACCTTACTCGGGGACATCCAATCAGTACTGCATCCAGTCAAGGCCCATAATGCAGGTACACTCACTCAATTTTATAAGCAACGGAGTTTAATCCCCTCTATTAGTACTTTCTCCTCTTTAGTATCAGTGTTATCAACAAAAAAATATATTTTAAAACTTCAATTTATACATGCTAGATGTAAAAGTGTTAGAAGAACATGATAATTAAATAGTTAACATCAATGAGTGCTGTATAGTCATAATATTATATTATCCTTGTGCTGGTCGATTTCACAAGGATATTCACACAGTGTTAATTTCGTTGTAACAAAATGACACTTATCTAGCAATGTTACACTTGAAGGATGCATATTTAATATTTTTTAATCACTTATACATAATTGTTCACCATTCTTCTAGATATTAAACTTATCTCTATGTTGGCCAACAATGAGTTCAATGTTTTGACATTTGGTTTATTGTATATAATTTAAAATATAATATACCACATCTTATTATTTTCACAACAATAATGAAGCCTTTGGATCTAATGGTAACTGTCCTCGATTTATCTCGATATTTAGCTGATGGGGGCTAATTATGACGACGGTATTTAATTAGAAACATGGATATTACACGAAAGTTACTTGTGAACCTATTACCTACTGGGGTTTATTATAATCATGTCTATAGACAAAGAGGTAAAAGGGTTAAATATATCCATCAAAGACAGTAAAGATATTTATAATCACAAATTAAGGTATTAGGTATATGTTTATAATATGTGATTGACACACACAACTGTAATTTAAGTTTGCTTTAAATAAATAAAAATATACTTTTAATAAGTAAAACAAACAATAAGTAACTATTCCGTTATGCAGTTTACAGATGTAAAACAAGTTTGAAAACTGCAAAGAGTAATTTGTATTCGGTGCTGCAAAGTTATTAAAGGGTTAATATATAAGTACCTACCTTAATCTGTGTTGATTAATAGTTTCTTACTTTTAGCATCTCCAGCCATAGAATATGTCATAAACTAAGTAATATTATTTTAGTAGAATGATAAGACAAATACCTACATGACAAGTCTACTATGTATAACTTAATCTGTGATGACAAGTTAACTTTTGCTGAATTTGTATTGAGGTTTAATTAGGTACATAATTTATTGAAATAACAGTATCAAAGGTGACAATAACTGCGGTCCAGAAATATCTCTGACGCCTCAACTATGGGGTACTATGGGGTAAGGTTCCAGCTGTGGAGATCAAAGGGCTAGCAGCAGTTGACCTCAAGATAGAATTTGACTTTCATATAAATCATTTAAAACTTTTTGCAGCCTATTTTGCCTTCAAGATAATTTATTTGCAAAAAATTAAAATAACTGATGAATTTTATTGACAATTGATAATACAGCAGCTACTAGTTACATCAATTGTTTGGGAGATAGACATATAATACCCTCATCTTCCAAGGTAGCAAGGGACTTTTGGTAATGGTTTAAAGTATTCATAATAATTATTCTTAATGTTTTTGCTTTATTATATTAAATACTCTAATAATAATAAAATTGCAAACAGAGTCAAGAAAGACCCATCTAGAGGTCAAATAGTCCTTAAAAGGCTATAACATATTACCATTTTTTGGTACTTATCTGCAATGACTGTCATTGACTTGTGTTCATGGCTCAGTGATCCAGATTCTTTTGCAATAGATGCTTTTATATCGGATTGGTCCGAAGTTGAATTATTTATTTATATTTCTTTTTTAAATTCCCTTCAATAATAATTATTCTCTAGTATTCAATAAAATAATTATCTTATTCAAGGCACAGGGTATTGTTTGTAGTTGTACCGCTGTGGTCTACACAACCATGTAATCGGAACGTCCACAGAAACAATACCATAGTTGCAGGGATTTTATCAGGACTGCATTATTACAATGAGAAAACCCAAGTGCTTCAACAGATGTAATTTTAGCATTAATATTGAAAAGTACCTTAAATCAATATGATGTATGCTACAGAAAATGGTATGTTTTTTATATTTTTAATATGACTGTATGGACCGTCAGTTCCTATGGCTTATACTTAATTAATACCAAAACCTTTCTTTCTAAAGATAGTGCCCAATATGGGACTATCAATTCTTATAGATCTACATAACTATACCTTTTACCAGATAATGTTAGGATTTCCAGGTTTTGTAAGGGTGTGTTCTGATTAAGACCATTACCAAGCTATAATTTTACTTGAGACGCAGGTGTTACAATTAACTATTTAGTTACATTGTTTCCAAAGGAAAAGTTGACACTTGAACAGTTAAAGTTGGGAAGTGTGTCTTAGTTTTAGTCAATGCACACAATAGTAAATACAAACATTATCTAAAATTAAATAACGGGCTACTGTAATGATAAAAATCAGTAATTTAATTAAAAGCTCAAGATCAGGTACGAAACCGTTAATATTATACATAGGTACTTTATTTTTATTTTATTGGAACATTCTCAGATCTTTAATGCTCCCGCATTAGGAGCACAAATAGGTCTAAACATATTACAAGACCTGATAATTATCTTTCTCTTAGGTTTAGAAAACCATATTAAACATAGAGCCTTAGACCCTCTTTCTTGGGATTAAAATTACATTAAATGATAATGAAAGTGACGTTTTCAGGTTTAAGTCTAATAGTACAAGGCATACAGCAACTTTTATGGCCAAGAAAAAAGGCATTAATATTAATAATATCAGACAATCTGCTGGGTGAACCGGCAAGTCTTCTACCTTTGCTAAGTCTAGGATAGACCTATTGTTAACAATGTAACCTGGCTTTTACGTATACATTGAGGTTCTATTAGAATAATGACAAATTAATTAATTAATTGTTTATTGTTCATTAAAATGTATTTATTTTATTAGGTATAACAAAGTATTGATAAAAATAATGTTATAAGGTATGGACTATGGTTCATTATAATCAATAATGGATATCATTTGTGATATTTCTTACTCTAAACATCTACAAATGTGTTCATATTCTAATTATACTAATCTCGAGGACGAAACGCGAGTATAATTAACGATCAAACGAACTTACCTGTACGTGAAGTTCGATCGTAATTATACGAGTGTTTCGTCCGAAGAGATTAGTATATCCCGCCCTCCCTAACAGGTATAGGTACCCATAGTTGAAATATCACAAATATCTCTCAAGGAATGAAGTCGAATCATGGCGGTTGGCCGAGGTAAGACACCGGAACCGGAAGCCGCGGACCATAGAGTATATATCAGAGAGCAACTGTAAGTTTTTTATTTGTATTTTTTAGAGTTATAGTCTCTAAACATAGTGCTTTTTGGAGTGGAGTCACTGGCGTTTCTACAAATGTGTTCATATTCTAATTATACTAATCTCTTCGGACGAAACACTCGTATAATTACGATCGAACTTCACGTACAGGTAAGTTCGTTTGATCGTTAAATATTTTTCTTTATTTACATTTTTTTTTTCAATTTCCAGTTGTCGCTTCCTCTTGGGTGGTGAACATGGCCGCCTACGCTACGCCGCGCCGATGGGCTACTCGCCGCTAGTCGAGAGTTTATTGCCGCAACAGGTAAAATTGCATACGGTTATTACAAGTTAAGAGCAGAGTAGACAGAATTATAGAGTATGCCGACTGATGTTGAAATTTTTAAATTTGACGTATTATGACGAAAATCGTCGCTAGGGTTGTTGACTTGTTACCTACGAATTTAAAACTTTGCCATATTCGTTGAACGTGTTCCTCTTTAGTCGTATTGTTGTTTGTGTTTTGACACATGCGATTAAAATTGTCAGAATCCAATTTTGAAATCTTTATTTTAAATATTTAAAAATAAATTATATCAGCCAGCGCGAGGCACATTCCGTTCATAATCGTAGTGAAACCCGACGAATTTGACAGATATTGAAACCTGTCCGTTTCTTTGCAGTCGAACTACTGGTAGTTATGTCTAATATTGTGTTAAGAGGCCAGACACACACACTTTCGCATTTATGCAGGGTGTTATGCAAAACTAAGTGATAAGGCATACACACAAGACATGGTACACACCCGTATTAGGCTGCGTTCCACTGAAACGGAGCGGAGCGGAGCTTAGCGGTGCCCGAATTGATCAATCGTGCTATGCCAGCGGAATGACAGCGAAGCGGAGCGATTTCGAGCATGGTGATTGGTCAATTCGGCACCGCTAAGCTCCGCTCCGCTTCAGTGGAAACGCAGCCTAATACGGGTGTGTATGTGTCCCTTGTGTATAGTTTACTGTGAAAGTAGTAGCGTTGAAAGAGCAATTTTATTTTTGTGATTTGTATAATATACTAGCTGTCCCGGCAAACGTTGCTTTGCCATAATATAAAGTATTTCGCCCATCAAAGCGCACGGAGTGCGCCGCCAAGTTCCAGCAGGTCGCGCGCATGCCGTGCACTATTTACACGAACCGTTTCGACGCACTTTTGACCCCCAGCTTTTGTAGCTCAGTGTCTATTGCGAGTGCAAACATAAAATTAAACCCACGTAATTATATACTAGTACTTAAGTAGTATACCCAATTGGGTATACTACTTAAGTACTAGTATATAATTACGTGGATCTACCGAAGCTATAGCTATGAAATTTCTAGCTATAGCTTCGGTAGATCCTGAAATATGTCCATGTAAAAATAGCTAATTTTGGCACTCACTCACTCACTGACCGGTAATCAAAACCTCTAGGCCACTTTCAATTGTCCTAGCGTTATTAAATTTGGCACACAGGTCGTGTGTTATGTGTAGATTAACAAAAAATTGAGAAATTTAAGAAATCGGTCGGTTCACCTACAAACCTTAGAGGCCACTCCGATTGTCTTAGCGTTATGAAATTTGACACTGGTCATGTGTTATATGTGTACCTAGTCGGTCCCAAAGTTCTGTCATAGATTAAAATAGTGATAATTACAAAAGTACTTATCAGATTTTAATAAATTATATGCCAATTTAAAGAACATTTAATGACCAAACAGGATAACTTAGAATTATTCTAATTGTCCATCCTTATTTTGCACACAGGGCCTTAATCGCCGCGGCCAAGCATCTATCGCAGCACGCACTATGTTTCAGTCTATTTCAGCGACTGCTTTTCGTAAAAATGCCTTCAGGCTCTCCAAATTTTTATGGGGTATATTACAGACCTTCCCCTCTAAGACCTGCCAAATTTTATAGTCCAAATAATTATGGTCTTGGCTGGAGGAAGGCCAATCCTCGTGTCTAATGAAGTCGATGTTTTGACGCTCAAACCAGGATCAAGTGCTATTGGCAAAGCCAAGAGCACTTGATCCTGGTTTGAGCGCAGCAGCGAGCGGTGCAGGCACAGAGTCCTGCTGGAACATGAAGTAATGCCCGGAAAATAGCGTGGTGGGCAAATCTTTGACAAGCGTATCCAAAACCGTCTCTTGGTACACTTTTGTACTGGTTTTGACCCCCTTTTCACAAAAATTAACCTCAAATGGGCCGTAATAGGACACTCCCAACCAGACCATCACTGATGATGGATGATGACCATTTTGCACCCGCGGAACTTTTTTGCTGCTTCTTCAGAGCTCTAAGCGTACACTTTATCATTTGGTTTGTTGTATTTCTCTTCAATATTGAAAATTTCTTCCTTCGCAAAGAGGATATCACGGTGTCGGTTTTTCGCTTACCGATTTAACAACTCCCGGGATCTTTTAAGCCTTATTGCTTTTAGACGATTATGCCCACTTTATTTTTTGTATGTTCATAGACAAATATTTTAATTTGAAACCTTTATTTCTGTTTGTCTACTGACACCCATCTGCAACGCCATCAATTTCTGTTTTCGGAGTGGATTTCTTGCTATGCCCGCCTTGATGGCTTTGACCACTGCTGGTGTCCTTGCGGAGCGTGGCCGGCCAGTTCTTTTCTTGTCCTCAACACTGGAGACTTCAATGTACCTATCAATAGTACGATACACAAACCTAAGCGTAATATTAAATTTTTTGAGCAACTTGAAAATAGTACTCGGCGTGTGCCCACAGCGATGCAACGCTAAACAGCTATTCGGTTTTCTTTTAACGTCCCCTCCATCGTGAAAAAGCGCGGTAAATGATTGTTTTTTGTTTTAAAATAATAGTCAAATATTCAAAAAAAGGATGCAATTATTTTTTAATAAAATCATGTACGAATTTTAAAAATTATGTGCCAGTGACAGAACTTTGGGATCGACTAGTTAGATTAATAAAAAATTAAGAAATTTAAGAAATCGGTCAAGCGTGAGTCGGCTCCTCTACGAACTGTAGATAAAAAATCTTATACGCCAGTGATACAATGAGAATATTTCTTATTTCTTCAAAGACTTCTGGTAAACAAATGGTCGTATACCATTCAGAATTAACCGTTTTACGATTCTCTAATGGCACTGTAGCCACATGTCCATTAATTCCAAAAAAAAAAAAAAAACAGGCGACCATTGTCCATTTGCCTCAAAGTACTTTTTGCACGAGTAACTTTTGTTGGTTTCGGCTCATCTTGGAACACCCACACCGTTGACTGTTGTTTAGTTTCGGGGTCATATGCATAGATCCAAGATTCATCACCTGTGTAGATATTATAAAAGGCTTTTGACGTACCACGGTTGTATTTTTTTATCATTTTTTGCACCAATCGACACGAGCCCGTTTTTGATCGATTGTCAAGTTGTGCGGAATCCAACGCGAACATATTTTTTTTACAGCCAAATGTTCGTGTAATATCTTATGTATGCTCGTCATACTTATGCCTAAGGACGCCTCTATCTCGCGATATGTAACATGACGATCACGCATTATTAGTTCCCGCACAGCATCTATAATATTTTGTGGGACAACAGCTGTTTTTGGCGACCTTCTTTATTTTCATCCGTGAGCATAGACCGCCCACGATTAAACTCACTGTACCAGTGATAAACAGTGGTTTTTGATGGTGCTTCATCTCCAAAAGTTGCGGTGAGTTGAATAAAGCACTGTTGTTGATTTAGCCTACGCCGAAAATCGTAGTAAATCATTGCACGAAAATGTTCACGCGTTAAATCCATGGCAAATGAAGACACGCAATTTTCAAAATGACGCCACAATGGAAAAATAATTGACAGTCACATGAAACAAAATGTATTCTTCAACCAAAGAGTTCTATTTTCAAATGTTGTAATTACTTTTTAAATATTGTTCTTGTAAGTGGCCAGTTCCGGATACATAAATAGCAGCCCTCGTATTAAACAATAGTAATATGAACTAAAAAGTATTAAATAACTCTTACTTTTTAATAGTGCCAGTTTCAGAATTCGTCTAAATATCAACTAAGTATTTCTTTTCATACCACAGTCTTCATTACTTTGAAGTCGGTACCAGTCCCAAAAGTTTCAGATATTCTGACATTGACTGAACTCACGATTAAATTAGCTGGTGCCTGGTACCGACTTCAAAGTAATGAAGACTATATATGTAGTATGTAAAGAAATACTTAGTTGAGATTTAGACGAATTCTAAAAATGGCACTATTAAAGAGTAAGAGTTATTTAATACTATTAAAGAGTAAGAGTTATTTAATACTTTTAAGTTCATATTACTATTGTTTAATACCTTGGAAGTCGGTTTTAATTTTTTTGTTAAAAATAATAATGCTCAGATACTGTTATGGAAGTACGCATAGATATTTGTAGACTGTGGTTCATGTTATTAATTTTATTTATTAGCACATTTACAACTTGTACTCGTACTACGTTCATTTTAAAGTTTAATATTCTTTTTCAGGTCCTAGCCTTAGAGCCTTGTTTCTACTTCGGAAACTTAGCGAAGAGGGCGCTAGCGGGGCCCCCGCTGGTACAAGACGACACTGCATTCGTGCCCACTCCCGTCGACACCGCTGCGGTGAGTACGCCACTGAAATTCAGAAATATTTTAAAGAAAATGTTAACATTCTAAAAAAGGGAACATGGAAGGACAATAGTGAAAGACAGTACTTATATATAAATAAAAAACTTTGGATTTTTTTTAGTATCGCTAAAACTCGAGAACAACTGAACCGATTTGGTTAACTTTAGTCTTGAAATATTTGTGGAAGTCCAGGGAAAGTTTGTATGTATTCGGTGAGAAGTGATACGAAGTTCATTGGGAAATTCTATACAGAGCTGAAACACTGAGATATCATAAATAAACTGATCAATTTGTGGCGGTACATACAATTAACCTAACTGCTAACATTCCTGCATCTCGCTATCGAAGTTTTCTAAGCGCGTCGCTGAAAGCTAAAATGTGGGCTTCGGCCAGACCGAGCATACTCGTAACACCTCGCTCCGTCGGAAGATGTTCCTCCACACATTATCTCCACAAATTAAAAGATACCAATTTGGAGGAGGAAGTTATTTTTATTTTATTTTTTGCTTTTCAGATAACCCTGCCACAATACATTGAACAGATAAGGGACAAATTGGCAGAGAATATACACGAAATGTGGGCCATGAACAAGGTAAGAAGAAAATAAAAATACGTGTGGCACTCGGGGACTGCCGCGGATAAGCTATTGCATATAAAAATTTTTCAACTTATGCAATTAAATATAATTCGCGTACGTCTAGTCGCACGCGCACAAAAATCGTGCTGAAGACAGGCAACGTCGCATCAACAGACACAGCGAAGCGGCAACGCCGCACGAGTCGAAGTCTGCCGAACTGAAACGACTTTAGACGAATGTTACGTGATTTTCATTACGGAATATTTTGATTCGGTCGCCACGCTCAAGGCCTGCGATAATAGCTATACAATAGCTTAAAAATACTTAGATTATACTATAGTAAACATTTGGTCGAATCACTAATCTCAACAATCCTCGATCCATCCTTGATCTTTCTACCTGTATGTACAGATCGAAGCTGGCTGGATGTACGGCGATCAACGCGACGACCTGCACAAAGTCCACCCCTGTCTGGTGCCGTTCGAGCGACTTCCGCCGGCGGAGAAACGATACGACATACAGCTAGCTGTGCAGACGCTCAAGTATGTATATCTATACAGGGTGCAATTAAACCTTCCTGCCAAATTTTGATATATAGATCCTTGTTAAAAATAAAAATACACGTATTTTTTCTTTTATAATCACTCAGTACTAAAATGTTGAGAAATAGCTTCCGAAAGTTATCTTAAAAAACACTACAATTAATGGACACGACGCGTCGGCCGCGAGTTACCGTTCTTGAACGATTTTAAATGGGATGAAAATATGTTATTAAAAAAATAACACCCAATTTTTTTGGTTAAATGGGCTGTCCTTGATACCTAAGCCCTGGAAAAAATTTGGCAGGAAGGTTTAATTGCACTCTGTATATAAATGCGAGTGTCTGTCTGTTACCTATTGAGGCCCAAACTGCTGACACGATTTTGCTGAAATTTGGCATGGAGATTGTTTGTCATGGAGAATGGAAGATCTTCCTATTTGGTCACAACGCATATACCCAAAATTGTAACGGTACCTATTAAAAATGTTTGGTTTTAAAATTTTTCAGAACAATCCTTGCTCTCGGCTACTACATCAGCCTGGACAAGCCGCCGGCGCGCATCAGAAACGTTCGCCTGCCAAATGAACCTTTCATGCAAGTGAGTATTTAATAGTCCGTTTTGATGCATTTAAATCTAAATACAGTGCTCCCAAAGTGATAATGCGCATAGAAATTTTCGTCATTGTTCGGCAACGATCGTTTTTCCCGAGCGTCGAAAGAAAACCTTTTTTGCGCATGTCCAAATCATGTCATGCCATGACAACGCCGCAACTTGTTGGTGGCGTTGCCATGGCATGACATGATTTGGACGTGCGCAATAAATATATTATGTAATTGATTGTACTGTCGGTTCTTGATGGAAATTCATTTTATATACAAATTATACACAATATTACTTGCACTTTTTCCACTATATTCATAAATTACAATTTAAAGACTTTAAACACGACCGGTTTCGAACTACATCCATTCCAGACACCTGATGAAACTACATCCATTCCAGACACCTGATGATGATGTAGTTCGAAACCGGTCGTGTTTAAAGTCTCTAAATTGTAATTTATGAATATAGTGGAAAAAGTGGAAGTTAAATTGTGTTTCATTTGTGTATGCGCAATAAAAGATTTTGTGGCGCATGCGCCAAAAATACAGTTTACTTCTATTCCTTTCATACAAGGTGCAAAGTACAAAAGCATTATTTGGGGCTCTTACGTTTCATAGATTCGGGTGTTTCCGTGATTACGACAATTTGCGAAGATTTGCATGTGCATTATTAATTTGGGAGTACTGTTCCTTACTCCCGAAATCGTGTAAATTGTAATCAATAAATTTGACAGCGAAGTTAATAATCTAAATGTATGGGATTTGCATACATCTAAAGTCTTATCCGCTCTCACTGCCAAATCTTCTAATGCTGACTTGCTATACTAGAGAGCATTTAATTATAGCTTAGGTATAATCAAAATATCGTGGCACCAAATTTCATACAAACTTTGTAATTTAAAGTTTCGTGCCTCAGTTTTCAGCTTGAACTTTAGTTATAAATGGAACTAAGGTATATATGTAAAGTTGAAATAATTTAGTCTCATATTCAGATATGAATCTATTTACAGTCCAACGGTTACAAGCCAGCGCCTCTCGACCTGAGCGCTGTCACACTCACTCCTAAGATGGACGAGCTAGTCGACCAACTGGCTGAGAACACTCACAACCTTTGGGCGAGAGAAAGGATACAGCAGGGATGGACTTATGGTCTGAACGAGGTGAGTGAAGTTGGTCAAGCAATTAAGCTATAGTCCGTGCGGAACTAGTTGGCCGCGCCTTAGGTATGTGAGCGGTGGGACGGAGAGGCGGGGGCGCTTGATTTTGACAGTTCTGGCTAGTTGGACAAAACTCACACGAGATTGCAGTAGCAAGATAAGTCCGCCGATAAAAAGACAATCTAAGAAAATACTATTTAAAGTTCATAGATTTAAAAAAAACGGAAAGTCGATGTCAATAATTTAAAATATAAAACTGATCAATTGTCTTTAATTTATTCTTTTCAATGATTAAATAATATTATTGTTCACAATATCGCGAGATTTGTCGTCACTGTCTAATCTCATGTGCGTTGCGAGCAGCAAGCAACCCGCCCCCTCACCCCCGTCCCTACCTAAGGCGCGGCCAACTAGTTCCGCGCGGACTATAGTCACGTGAGCTATGAAGTCAGTCACGTGATCAATGAAGTCAGTCACGTGTGCACTGAAGTTGATCACGTCACGTGTGTGGACATGATAAGATGAGAACTCCGATTTCATGGTTGCAACAATTTCTGACGCCTCCAAGATCAATGTTGCGTTTTTATGTTTAGCGAATTTGTAATTTATCACCAAAAAACTGCTGCGCAGTTTGACAAATTTTAATGTTTAGTGTAAAATGAATGTTGTAAAATGCTGAGCCATCGTAGTAGTAGTAGTAGTGTAAAATGTTAATTTACTGTAAATAAATAATTAATTTAAAAAATGGCTTACCGCCGCACTCAGAGACGTCAATTAAGACTTAATGCTCATTTAACATGAAATGTCCCTCTCAGAGATGACAATTAAAAATCGCTAATTGCAGAGTTTGATGTTCAAGTTTGAGGTTATTCTTGGAATTTTTTCAGTTTTAATTTTTCAAAAGATAAAATTAAGATAAAAATAAAATTTATTTGAAGTGTTAATAATAAATAATAATAATATTAGATAATGCCACAGTAAACATAGAACTTCATAACTATGATAGTACTAAAGCATTTTCTTGCAATACATGCCTAGTTAGTAATTAATTAGTACAGCTGTTTTTACCTTTTCTTGCTAATAAATTAGAAGTATTTCACATGAAAGTACCTATAGTCACTTCCATACAAACTAGATATTATACCTACAAAGAAGTATGAACATTGTCACCAAATTTTGTAATTACGGTATTGAAATTAAAGTATGTTTACTATATAGTTACAATATTGTTATGAATAATTCCTAATAGCAAATGGTTTTCTTATATTAAAATGGTAGGTAATAGTAGACATAAGACAGGTTATTCACACAATCCAAATTGTAAAACATAGAAACTTCAAATGTTGAATTAAATACTTAAATATTATCAGAGATATAATAGATACATATTATCAGAGTAGACAGAATTATATTGTGCTATTATAAAAACAATATTAAACATGTTTTTTTTCTAACACCTTTTATGTTTGTTATATAACTGTAGTAGGTAGGTACGGTGAAAGGTAGGAAAGAATGAAATTATTTTAGTAGTATATAAGTATTTTATTATTCATTTGATCGCAGCAAAACCAGACACAATAGCCTTTCAATTGTTATCGCGGCCCACTTGGGCCAAGTACGGGAGTTGAAGCGAGCTGCATCAGATAATTTGATTTCTTGTTATTTTTTTATATATTGATTCTGCCTAGCACTGCAAACTTTGTAAATTTTTACTTCTTCTTGTCTTCTTGCATTGTTAACTAAAATAAAAGTATGACGTGATAAGAATTGAAACTGGTACAAAACATTATAAGTAAGTACTTTATAGTTTATTTATATATAGTATATACTGACCAATGAAATCCTGTTGAAATGTATTATGTTAAAATATATTATTATGTTAAATTCGCCAACCAAAAACAAAATAAAAATTACTAGATACCTACTACTACTCCTACTTTTTCCTTCTTCTTGCCGCTATCACAGATTAATAACGGCGTATGAACACGGAACAAACTACGTCATAGTACGAATGATTTATAGGGGACAGAAATTAATCAGTCAATTAATTTTGTCTCTGAGAGGTATCTGTAATGAAAGCATTAAATTTCAATTTGTTAAATGATGTTCAGCGCTTTTTTTTAATGACCGACTCTGACGGCCGCAGTCACGACTCACGCCCAATAAAAAAAAAATGAAACGAACACGGCTTGACTTTCCAAGACTAGAAAGCCGTGTTCGTTTCATTTTTCAACTACGCATGCGCGGCTTTTTTCGCAGTTTGGCAGCTGACTGTCAAGTACTGTCAACTTCATAATATATGAGTGTCATGTTCTAAAATATTAACAATTTCTGTCAGATTTTAGAACATGACACTGACACTAATTTTTAACTTTGCGCATGCGTAATGTGCATTGAAAAACGAAACGAACACGACTACAGTCTGTGAAAAAAGAGTAGACACAGAACAAAATTTTCTAAACGTAATCACGCTCAAAAGGTGGTTTTTTCTCTTTGTATTTCCATAGAGAACGCGTATATACACTTTAAATATTATTTCCCTTGCACATTTTTCACTCGATTGAACAAGGTTTTCGTATATTTTGTTACAATATGATTTAAAAATTGCGTAGAGTGTGTACGGTACTCTTTTTTGACAAGCTATAAATAAAATCATATAAAAAAGAAGAAGAAGAAGATCATGCCCCCCGTGTATTATATTTCTCTATGTCATAGAATTGGCTTTGGCCTTCACTATCATTCATTATTACATATAGAGAAAACATAGAAATGGCTGTATGGGCAACGCTCCCTTTGGCTGTCCCGACCGGGACAAATTAAAAAAAAAATCTCTACCTATGTCATACCCCTTTGACAGCAAAATCCACGATTAGCGACTCAATCGAGTTAAATGGTGCTTCTTCTGTATTTAAATTTAATCGCCATTTTGAGGTGTTAATTTATCATTAACTGACTCTGAGAGGGAATTTCATGTTTAATGAGCATTTAGTGTTGCGGTTTGTATGGGCAGCGGATAATTTTAATTTTTTAAATGATGATTTAATGAACGACTCTGAGTGCGGCCGTTAGAGCTTGATTCAGAAGTCGTGGGTTCGATTCCCGCGTTCGAAATTATTCCAAGTTTGGCTTAGAGTTTAGACAATGCAAGCAAATCAACTAATTTTCTGGCAGCATGATCCCTGCGTCAGATAGAGCCTGATCCGCCTGATCTCTTGCCACTTTTGTCAGTTTTCGGTGGCTCAAAATAATAAAGTAAATAAAGATAAAGTACGTAGGTGTGTACTGCGTACACAAAAACACAGCAGTATTCTTGTGCCAATGTGTAAGCACGTAGCTGACCTGGTAGGATTGTCCTCATCCTATGTGTAACAATATAAGCCGTATTTTTGTCACAGGATGCTGACATGCACCGCTCGCCCCATCTAGTCCCGTACCCGAAGGTAGACGACGCCATCAAAAAGGCCAACCGAGATACGGCATCGGAGACTGTCAGAACTCTGCTTGTGTATGGATACAACCTGGACCCTCCTACTGGGGAGCAGCATGAAGGTATGCTTATAATAGGCTGTGTAGATTAAGATGGTTCGACGAAACCGGAGAGGGTAATACGCACAATACCTACCAAAAGTATCTTCGTCTGATCACGGTCTACCTTTAACGACTTTTCTGATCAATAATCTACCAATAGCGCGGCGCCGCGAATATTACGCCTTCCTCTTCTAATTATTCCGAATAATTTCCACTTTTTCCATTCCACCAAAGCTAGCTAAATCGTTTTTTTTTCCGTAAAGTCTTTAAATTTAGTTTCATGGCAATGTTTGCAGCTGTTGTCGAGGAAACAAAAATATATTTACGTATTATTAATTTTATTAATTTTCTATGATGGCGGTTTTAAGGCACCCTATACATTATATTTCTTTGTTTTCAGCGTTATTGGCAGAAGCTTCTAGACAGAAGCAGGCTGACTTCCGAACATATAGAGCGGAGAAGAACTACGCCGTTAGCTCGGGGAAGTGGTACTTCGAATTTGAAATACTCACCGCGGGACCTATGAGGGTAATTAATATCAGTGACACTGTTACAAGGATTTGATGACGAAAAAATGAACAGAAAATGCATATCACCTTTCTAACATTATATTTTGGTTGAAATATAAATATACTAGTTGCAGTATTGCACCTCGTGATAGGTACCGGATAGGCCATTCACAACTTATACGATAGATAGTGCATCAAGAATCTGTCTGATAAATTGTGAATAGCCTATCCGGCACTTATTAGAAAGTGTTGAAACAGGCAAATGTAATAGTTGCAGTATGTAATAGTAGCATCCAGATATGTTTTGTTCTAGTCCAAGATGGATAGGAGATGGCGCGTGCTCTTATTAAAATGTTAAAATGAAAATCACCTTTTACTTTATAATTTACGACTTTATAACTTACGCCTGTGTCTTTAATGTAATTTTAGACCGAAGTTTCGTCACTGTTATGTTCAATGTGTTCATTTTATAACAACTTTTAGTGTGTTTTTTAATTTACTTGGTTTTTCTTTCAGGTCGGTTGGGCTCATGCAGATATGGCCCCAGGTATAATGTTGGGACAAGACGAAAATTCATGGGCATTCGACGGTTACAATGTAAGTAGACTTTAAAGGCTCTATTATATCAAGTTATCTAATAAAATTCTACGTCTGTTCAATAGTATGCAGATGTACCACAAGGTTCTGTACTCGGTAATTTTTTTACTTTGTGTTCTTAAATGATTACTTATTTTAAGTAGTTTCAAATCAAGCCAACAAGGTGTTTAATAGCGTAAAGAAGTATATCTTTTTATACTTCTTACTTTTAAACGCTTTATAATATGATTAATGTTATCGACTGCCTTACCAAAATCCAGACATTATTTTTTCTTGTACTTATCGCTGTACAGTTTACAATAGTTAATTATTCGTCCAAATGATTATTTTAGTACTCTATTTAAGTAAGGAATAGACATTTTAAACGTGTTTTCTTTAGTCGTTAAAATGGCATGGTGGAGCAAGCGACACGTTTGGACAGCAGCTGAAAGTTGGAGATATTGTTGCGTGTTTCTTAGATGTCACTGACCAAACGATTAGTGAGTTAGATGACCGACATGTCAAGTGTTTATGAGTCTAACAAGTATTGATATGCCTATTTTGATGTACATAAACTGGGAAAAATCATAGTATGCCCAGTTGCAGATTTTATGCTACCAAGAGCTAAAACTTTAAACTAAATATTGTTGAAACAATTTTTTGCGAAAGATAATATAAAAATTGATATTCTGGTTTATAAGGCATGCAAAATTATTTTACAACCAGTTGAAGTTTCTAAAACTGGTAATGAAGGATACGAACAACAAAATAGGCATACAAACGTACAAAATTATATGTTTGTATAGTCACTGATAAAGAATTGGTAGGTGTTGTTTAACCTTCCCAAAAATTGTGCCTTTAAACTTAAATATTATGTGTACATACGTAAATCCCCTGTTAAAATATCCCTGTAAAATGTTTTATGTATTTAGTGATTTAAAATTATAAATATAAAAATTTCTTGTACACTTTAGACACAAAACACAATAAACAAATGTCCAATGTTAAAAATAGAAATAACATTATAGGATTTTAGTGTAAAAATTGTAGATTTAGGTATGTAGGACTTTAACTATAATGTATCCCAAAATTTTCACTTCCTTACTATTTTATGAGTAATCCACATATAAATAGTAAAGTACAGTAACTCTCATACATTTGACCGTCCGAGTAGGTAAGGCTGCAGTTACTGTACAAAAATACATACTTAGGGCAACGGAAAGAACAATGAAACCAGCCAGCTGGAACCTCAAAAGTTAGAAAGAACGGCCAACATAGGGCCGGCCACATACAGTCAGAATTCCGTTTCGAAATTCCGAAACGGAATATCGATTCGGAAATTCCGAACGCAGCAAATTTATTGATGTGTATGTGATGTGGCCGGCCTAATGTGTGCATTTCGTGGAACTATTTTTTGACACTGTTACTCTTCCAAATTATTATTCCTAGTCTAGACGTAAGTTACCCCTTAATTCGTAATTTTTTTTAGTCTGATGGATGTATTTGCTAACTTTTAAGGAGGAAAAAGTGTTCTCTGGAAACACTGAGTCGTTTGGCAGACAGTGGGCAGTTGGAGACGTTGTAGGCGTTTTCCTAGATCTCATTGATAAGACGATAAGTAAATACTCTTGGCAATAAGCTTGCTTCTAGAGGTGTGGCAGAAGTATTTTATGCATTAAAAACGTTGCTTTCGAAAAAAGTTGGATTGCATCGATGTAGTTAATGAATCCGGCTCGAAGGACCAACATGGTCCTGCGAGCCGGATTTTTTTTCTTTCTCTGCATAATATTAGACACAAGGGGAATATTTATTTCTCAATATTGTTGTCAATAATATTGACCATGTCGTAAAAATATTAAAGTTGCAAAAATAGATATTTCTGCCACAAGAAATGCCAATCTTTTGATCGATTCGCTTCATTCAGCAGAAGAGCTTGTCACCGCATCGCTTTGCTTTTGATAATCAGAAAGAAGCACGAAAATAGCGACAAAATCTCAAGAGTATTGAGGCATGTAAAAGCATCATGGTTCGAAATAGACTTAGATGAAACGGTTTTGGAATCATTTTATCCGTTTCTACAGTTAGACAGTACATTTTGACCATTTCTACAACAGATACAGATACATAGATGACTAATCATGTACAGCCTTGCGTATTTAAATGCTGTATGTTTTGAACTGTGCATTTTGACTAACTGCCTGATTAAATTATTGATCCTGGTTCAGAAAAATTACCACGCAATTTAGTGTTTTGTTTTGAAAGTCTTTAATATTAGACCTCTAAATGTATGTTTTGACCGAAACGACGTTGACATGTTTTTTTTTTTCTGAATCAGCTTCAATTTTAACTTACTAGCTTATCTTATAGATCAGTGCAACTATTCAGATTTGAGAATACTAACGCAATTTTGTCACTAATTTACACCTTTTATGTTCTTCAAAGGATTTAAATATTTGAAGTATTACCAATTTTTAAACATTTTTTGAGCAATAGTTTAAAAATGAAGGTATTAAAGAAGTTTTTGTAAATAATCAGGGCACAATTTTGTACTAATAACAGTGGTCGTGTACAATTTTAAGATCGCTTGGTAAAATTGGAGGAGGCATATTCCTTTGGCGTGTGCGTGCAATATTTACCAATAACGTGTCCTTATCTGATCGCGATCTACCAATAATCCGTCTGATCTACCAATAGCGTTTCACCGCGTGCCCCGCTCACTTCTCGCCCCACCAAAGAGACCCAAAAATCGACTGGAACTTTCCCTACCATTTTTCTGAGCTATCTAAAAATTGTGCGCGCCCTATACTCATTATCAAACTGTCGGATTATTACTAATTATGATATTTATTAGGTTTCTCTCTCAATGGTGAACTCCTAATGGATGCGTTGGGCGGAGAAACGACCTTCGCAGATGTACAGGGAGATAATTTCGTACCTGCCTGTACTTTGGGTGTGGGACAGAAAGCTAGGTGAGTCTTTGGGTTTCATACCCTTACTAACTAATGATATTACCTAGATAACGCCCGCAATTCCGTTGTGCTAAAATTAGTTTATCATGCGGGAACCGTACATTTTACCGAGATAAAAAGTGTCCTATGTCCTTACCCGGAACTTCAAGTGTCACCATAACCAGTATAATCAGTTCAGCGGTTTGGGCGTGAAAAGGTAACAGACAAATAGACAGATTGGGTTGGAGATGATACTCTAGTGCGAATAAGTCACAATAGATCCTTATAGGTCGCAGTGACGTCAGGGCTACAGCGACCTGCCTTCTTTAATAAAAAAAAAAAAATAGACATTACGCTTTCGCATTTTTAGTATTAAGTATGGATGTGTAATTCATAATTGTGGCATAGCATATAGTTTTTGTGCCGGAAAATCATAGGTTAAAACAATAACCACTTTGAAGCTCCTGTAAAGAATCTAGTCAGTAAATATATAGTGACTTGTCAGTCTGATTTAAAATGTTTTTGTTTTTCAGACTATCATACGGCCAAGATGTAAACTCCTTGAAGTATTTTACGACGTGCGGTCTACAAGAGGGCTATGAGCCTTTCTGTGTGTAAGTACTGACAGTCCATTCAAAGATATTTACCTCGGAGTTATTGGAGTTACGCCTTACATGCCACATCGCTGCGTTGTAACAACGCACGTCTACACAACGCAAGATGATAACAGCGCAGAGCGTTACCTCCCATTTAAATAATATCATTCGTCCGTCAATACACCGACTATAACTAAGTATGACGAATATAACTAATAACTATGTATGTAAAAACATCGAAACGTTGCCACTGCTGCGATGAACCTTTAAACGCAACCGCAACGCATCAATGTGGCATTAAATTGTTTGTAAAAACGCCGCTGTGGTGACTCAACGAATCACACTAAGTACATATTGTCGCTCGATGACTATCATTGCTATTATTACAATGCATCTAGAGTTATGTCACCTCGAAGATTATTATGTGGTTAGATTTATTTATATTATTAACTAGTAAGCTCATAACAAATTATTTTTTCCACTAGCAACATGAAGCGAGACGTCACACACTGGTACACGAAGGACCAGCCGATTTTCGAGAACACAGACGAAATGGCCGACACAAGAATCGACGTCACCAGAATACCTGCTGGCTCGGGTATGTATTTCGTATATAAATTTTATTGTCATAGTGACAGTGAATTTTATGCACACGTCCTACGAAACGGACTTACAAAGACACCCCTGTTTTGCGGCACTGCTTACTCCTCGTTCCACCTAGATCTAAAAATCACACATTACACCTTTGCCGAGCGAACTTAAAGCTGTGCATGACTTGTAGCGCTAAGTAAAAATTAAGATTCTGTTAAAATTGTTTTTTTTTTTTCAGAAACCCCGCCCTGCATGAAAATATCTCACAACACTTTTGAGACGATGGAGAAAGCGAATTGGGAGTTCCTGCGATTGTCTCTACCCGTTATATGCCAGGCTGAGTTCATTGAGTGAGTCATTGTGATATTGATGATGATGATCTAGACTTATATTATAAGTCTGGAAGTTCATCGTCTTACTTGTTGATTAATTTGATATTACATACATATCTCATCTCCATTCCACATTTATTTAAAAAAATCCCGCTGAATACACTCACTTTAGAGTTTCGCACGCATTTCGGCTGATTTTATATTCGCACCTCGACTAAGCAATTTTTTTTCTAGTGAGCAAGAGAAAGCTCGACGTTGGGTGGAGATAAAAGAGAGACAGCAGATACTACAGAGAGAGGCGGTAGAGGCTCAGATGCCGGCACACATAGACCAGATCATGAGGAGTGGATTCACTATGAATGATATCAAAGGTATTGTAAATATCTCTAGCAAAATATTACGTCAAAAATTTTATTGGTCGTATTAATTGGTCCTTGCTTTTCAAAAAATACTACCCCATTTTTATTTTGTAAATTTGTATAGTGTGGCTTGTGACGTAAAATTTTGAATTGATAGAAAAAATTTTATAAGTATTAGTATTGCTAAAATAATTTGTTCAGTTAGAATTTAGATACTCCCTAATGTTGATTAATATGTACATTCCTGTTGAGCGAGGCCATATTGCTTCGTTGCGTTGTGTTGCCGCAGCGTCGATGCACCAACGTTTTACATACATTTTAAGACATGCTATAATATTATGTTGCGGTGTATGCATTGTGTCGTCGCATGCGTTGTTTTGACGGCGACGGTACAACGGATAAGAACGTCTCGGAGGGTGAATAACAACGTCTCGAATTATGTTGTCGCGCATAACGGCAACGCAGATGTGGGATGCATTGCGTTGTTACTCCGTGTTCCAACGACACAACGCACACAAGGCAACGGAGCAATGTGGCTTGGCTCTAAATACGTTTTAAAAAGCACGTAAATGTTCTATGTGACGTACCGGCTTAAGACTCCTGTGTTTTTATAAAAAATTGGTAAATTTTTATCAAAAAAATTTTTTTGCGGATATCCAGAATACAGTCAGGATCTTAGGCAAAGACACTTGCAATAACGAAGTTAAGAACAAAACGTGATTTATAGTTGGGGTTGATTTGTCGGCTGGGTTTAACGACTGCAAGATGTGGTTGCCGCACGGTGATCTGCAGTTTACATATTAAATTCATATCCGCAATACTCGGATAGACCACCCGAGCAGTTCTTGAGCTGTCGGTGCAAATTTCAACGCGACCGCTTTAGAGCAGTCGGTCCTGACTGCAGCTTTCGCGTCTATTGCCAGTCTAAGGCCGTGTTCACACCAAACCGACTGTGAGCCGCCGAATGTGAGCGAACGTTTCGTTGGTTATTGTATTTTCATACATATTCACTTTTTCGTTCACACCTAACCGACAATACGCCATTACGCTAGCTGCGCCTAGCGTTGTCGGTTAGGTGCGGACATTCTATACCGTATATTTTCACGTCCACACTGGAGCTCACAGTGAGCCTGCTCACATTCGGCGGCGTATAGTCAGTTTGGTCTGAACACGCGCTAATTGTATTATAACAAATTAAATAAAAATTTAGGAAATGTCATGTACTTACAAACCTTATTAGTTTTGAACTTCGTTATCTATTTATGTCAAATCCGAACCCTGTTTTGATCCTCTCCCCAACCCTAAGGTCTTCACTACGATGACAACCAGGAGGAGATGCCGAGCTCCAACCTCAAACGGCAGCCGACTAAACCCCCCAGAAAGGGATCCTTGACCAGAGGTCTCAGTTTTGTGTTAGCTTTGACCATGTCAATTGTCATGAACGGTTTATGGCATTTGACTGGAGTTTATCTAGCACTTTAAGCTGGTCATACACGCAAGTGTGCTTCTACTTTGCCTGACAGGCGTAACTGCACAGACAAACCCCTCTTTTGAGTTTATGGCCTGCTTTATCTAGCAAGAGTTATAGTAAAAGATAAACTCCTCTCAAAAAGTTCATAAACCGAGCATTAATTATTTGCATATCTGAGTGTTATTTATCCTGGTGTGTTCAGATTGATGTGCCTGTTTTCATATATTATGTGATATCGAAAGTTCTTTGACGCTTTTGTGAGAAGTCTCTAGCACCAGTCACATTAAATCCGAACGCCCTTATGCATCAAAATTAATACACATGATGGTAACAAACACATAACATGATATCAAACATATAAAATGCTTTTAAAATTTTACTTCCTTGTTAGTAAAAATATTTGATTTGATGTCTGTATACACAGAGTAGCGATCTTTTTATTAGTAAGGGGGATGCATACTCAACGACTATAATTTCTCTCTTTCTTTTCTGAATAATATAATATACATTTTTCTCTCTAAAACTCGAATTTTATATATCTGATATTAATTCTGCTTTATTTGTTGTAAAGATTTTAAATTTGACATCAAAATGTAACAAAACTAACATACTCGGTCCATAAGTCTTTTACATTAAAACCTATACGAATACATAAATTACAAAATACCTAAAATGCAGGTATTGAAGTCATAAAGATTCATAAATTAATCAGCGCTTAATCGAATCACAAAGAGTATTTATTGAAATATACTTATTTATGTTTTTTCTAGGTCCAGTAAATGGTATGAATCGGTCCACAAGCGAAGCAGAAATGTCGAAATATAACGAACTTGGAGTGCCAGCGGAAGACAAGAAAGATAAAAGAGGAAGGTCGCCATTTAAGTAAGTAAACTTAATAGTTAATTCCTTCTAAAGCACTTTTCAAGTTGAGAGGCTCTCAATCTGCTGACGTCTTTCTGTCACGCACAAACTGTTTCGACAAGCAAGTCATTTTAGCGCGTGGCAAAAATTTAGAACTTACCATTTTGTAAATTGTCGTTGCGATTATTGCTGCTTTGCGTTGTCTTGCCGCTCGTCGTTGCAACGCAAAAATAAAATATATTACTCCGTTGCAACGACGCAATGCACTGCAACGCAACGAAACAATTAAAAATTGTTTAATTAAATGAAACTATTTTAAATTTCTGTTCTTTCCAGATTTTTCCGTAGTAAACGTGGGGAGAGCGGCGATCGGGCTAAAACCCGTAAGTCTAAAACTCCCGACCCGTTGAGCGATGCCGAAGTATCTCCAGAGAGAAGCATGAAAAGGCCAAACCCACAGATCAGAATATCACAGGTATGTTGACAAAGTGATGTAATTTTGGGATAATTTTTTTTCAGACTCATCTAAGGTTAATAATTGTTAGGACTTAGGACGTCTGCATTTGATTTTATTTCCCCTAAGAATGAATCATTATTCTGTTACGTTGCTGTGTCGCAATGTTGGCGTTGTGTTGTAGTTGCGTTGTTTTAACGGACGATAGACAATATATAAAGTGGAAAATAACATGCTGACGTCGACACAACGCAGTATACAATCGGATATTCCGTTGCAACGACGCGCGTTGCGTTGCGTCGTTGCAACGTAATATCTAATGTGGTCTCACATTGTATTGGTTTTATATTATGCGATCCCATTTCCTATATTTAGGCCAGTCATTAAAGCCAAAACCGGAAAGAAATTAGTAACTTGATAAAATTTTAGGGGGTTGTTAAAGAAGTTAAATAACTTACCGTGTGATTTTGCAGCGTTCTGGGGTCTGGGGAACCTTTCAACCCTTTCCGTACGAAAGGGTTGAAAAGGTTCACCCCTTTTCAACCCTTTTCGTAACCCCAGAACGCTGCAAAATCACACGGTAAGTTATTTTACCTTCTTTAACAACCCCCTAAAATTTTATCAAGTTACTAATTTCTTTCAGGTTTTGGCTTTAATGACTGGCCTAATTATAATGACTTGCCTAACGAGTCCTTAAATTAAGAAACTTCTAAATCCCATGGCATTTTGTCGTCGACAAAAATATTATTATGACTTTTTTGGGACCAGTAATTTTTAATTTTTAGTATGTTTGGCGTGAAATCATTGCAAAATAGTCACATCAACATACTTTAATTATTATAGTTTCTGCATTATTTTTGTCCCCATTTTTTGTTTTTTTGAGTTTGTATGCCCTTTAATTTTATTATGCTTGTTTTTTCCCCAAGGCGAACCAAAGATACAATAACTTACAACACAGACCTAGCGCTGCGAACATGTATGGAAGTCAGGTACTAAGTGTGAGTGGTAGAAACAATTGGCTAACAAAATAAAAAAAAAAGTGATAAATGGGTGGGAGTTAAAATTTGGTACTAAAAATGTTTATTGTAATAATGATCTTTAATTTTTTTTTAATTCACTATTGTGAATAGTATCAATTGTTTAAAAAATCGTTTGGGATATTTTAACTTTTGAAATTTTCATTACTGGTAACACCACAATTGTTGTAACAAATAAATGTACTCTTCTTTCTTATTATTACTGTACATCGTATTAAGTAACACACTTTAAACATACTTACATTCTTGTCTATGTAAAATTTGCTGTAAAATGCATGCCCAAACTAAATAACACAAAATCTAGACACTAACTAAAACATGATGTATTTCACAACTAAACTGGTATGATATAGAGTAAAAGGCTTGGTGAACTCAGCCGCAGTATTACAATATTTACTCTAGATTCTAGAATATTGTAATACCGTGACTCAGCCTTGCTATTTGCGCTTAACGTATAACGTATATTTACATCAACGACCTTACCCCCGAAACTGATATCAATCTGACATCAGATTTTTGACACTTTAGCCATCTATTTCTTCATATTTTAGATGTCTAAAGTGTCAAAAATCTGATATATTGATATCAGTTTCGGGAGTAAGGCTGCTGTTCTTATCACACTGGCGGTTACGCACGCAGCGAATACGACGCGGGCGTACAATGAATTCACCGCGTGGGTATGCGTCGCCAATACGTCACGGATGAGCAACGAAATAGCAACGTTCTGTACACTCGTACACTCGTTGTAAATATGCGATGAAAGCGTTGCGTATCAGAGCTACGTGTTCGCAGCACATTTGCTGCACCGCCCTTAAGCGGCTCTCGCCAACTGCTAGTTTGATAACAACCAAACTAAAAAAGTTTGTAAACAATCTACGTGATATTAATTGCCATAAAACACCTCCCATTTTCCAGACCAACGTGACCACCACCCCCACTCAAGACCGCAAGCAGATGACCACCACCAACCTGTCCGCTGCCACCACGGAGACCGTTGGCAATGAGATATTCGACGCCGAGTGTCTCAAGCTGATCAACGAATACTTCTACGGCGTTAGGTAAAAATCCCAAATAATTCTACGACAAGTGAAAGACTATAGTCAACATAGATTAACGTGGCACCAGCTGTCATTGACCATATTAGTCTAGAATGCGGATATGCTAAGTTTTTTGACATCGGTCAATGACCGCTACCGCCTCGAATCGCCGAGTTAGATTACTTCTGCGGTGCTAGGTGAGAGACCAGAGTAATTCTACGGTGTTATATCACAGACCAGTAACAATGATATTCTACTTATACAGATCTGTTACATTCATACTATTTTCCGGTTCAAATCTCTTCCGAACAACATTGACAGATAAGAGAAACAAAAGATACGAAATGCCATTTACATAAAAGAGACAGACTAAATAAAAGACGACCCAATTGGGTCGTATTTGAAGCTTCACAACGCGCGCGGTAGTAACATATATCTGCTTTGAGTTTTTATATAATATATCATTGACCAGTAATTACTTTTACAGTGAGATGATGTGTTTACTAATAGCCGCACTCAGAGACATATTTTAATGATGATTAAATTTCAATTTAATGAAGAGTTTGACAGATAATGTATGGGGATTATGTCAAAATATTCACTTAATTGCAATTAGGCAATTAATATTCGTCTCTGAGTGCGGCGGTAGGAGTTCAGTAATATCTTTTACATAATTTGATTTCAGAATCTTCCCCGGACAAGATCCAACGCACGTGTACATAGGCTGGGTGACGACGCAATACCATCTCCACTCCAAGGACTTCAACCAGAACAAAGTCACCAAATCGTCAGTCATCATCACAGATGATTACGACAGGGTTATTGAGAGGTAAGCAACATGTTTTATCGTCCATATACTTCTTAAGAGGCGGAAAGAATTGGCGCTTGACTGTTAAAATTCAGTAATTAAATTGGCACTCCAAAAAGGAAAGGATAAAGTTTGATCAAATGACTTGCGTATAAGCGATATCATAGTGACAGGAATATTATGTTTTAAGCGGCACTTAGACGATCAATTTTTTGTGCAATATCACGTATTGTGCATTGTGCTAGTATTCACCTTCTTCTCCTTTTCCTAGGGTTAATATTGAACGCCTTTCAATGTTATTGTCAAATAAATTGTTCAATAATATTCTATTATTGAACAATGAAAATATTCTAATGATGAAAAAAAGTTGGTCTTTCAGCGTTGCTACTTTCACAGTGAACTCTCTACGAGAACCACGTACACACCCTAAAGCATTATCACTTAGTTTTGTTACACCCTGTATATTTTCTGTCAAATATATAATTATTGTATAACAGAGATCTACAAAGCTTTCGTATATTATTCAACCTGCCTGCGACTTTTTCGGATTTTGTGGCCCATACTTGTATAGACAGACTCGGTCGAGACGTGTTCGGAAACTGGGTTATAGCAGCGACCAGACATACAATATAATATAGCAGAGACTAGATATAGCTATAGATATAGCAGAGACCAGACATACATGTATAATTTCTCTATGGTTATAGCTAAATGTCAATATGTTCCAGTGTAAACCGTCAATCGTGCTACATGGTGCGAGCCGATGAGTTATACAACGAAGTCATGGCGGAGGCTACAGGAAAAGGCGCATCCCAGGGCATGTTCATAGGGTGCTCTGTGGACACGTCCACAGGCACCGTAGCTTTTACGTGCGAGGGGAAAGACACTAGTATTAAGTTTAAGGTAAGCAAAAGCTTTAAGTTTAAGGGCCTGTTTCACCATTCTGATAAAGTGCCGGATAGGATATCTGCAACTTTTTTGACAGATATTCCATACTTTTTTTGTCTAGTTAAGTGGTGTATAAACTATCAGGCACTTATCAGGAAGTGGTGTAACAGGCCCTGAATCTAATAAACTATAGTCAAAATGAAATAAGGTGTTCCCAGCGGTCATTAACCCGTAGTCTAGGAACTATATGAAAAATGCTCCCACTGTATTCAGTTAACTTAAGAAAAAATAATAAAAACCGGCCAAGTGCGAGTCGGACTCGCGCACCGAGGGTTCCGTACAAACCTGCAAGGTTTACAAAGTTCGTTTGATATGAATTTCAACTTGATAGCTCTACGCGTTCATGAGGAAAAAAGTAATAAGTTTATATTTATTAAAAAATATATATTTTGTAATGTAACTAAAAATTTAAGGTTTTCGGAATTTTTCCTTTATGTGTGCTATAAAACGTTGCTTCATGCCAAATTTCAAGATTCTAGGTCGACTGGAAGTACCCTTTAGGTTTTGATTCCCTTGCGAGTACTTGCGAGTTTCAAAATATGCAGCTTAAATTGCTGTTTCTTTTGATTGCGTTGACATAGAAGTTTGATTTTGTTACAGCTTAAAGGTATTATAGACCTGAGTATTTGGTATGAATTTCAATTTAATACCTCAACGCGTTTATGAGGAAATGGGTAGTAAGTTTAAAATTATAAAAAAAATATATATTATGTGATGTAACTAAAAATGTATGGTTTTCGTAATTTTTCCTTTATCTATGCTATAAGACGTTGCTTCGTACCAAATTTCAAGATTCTGAGTTCACGGGAAGCACCCTGTAGGTTTTGATTCCCTTGCAAGTGTCGAAAATTTGCGGCATAAACGGCTGTATCTTTTGATTGCGTTGGCTTAGAAGTTTGATTTTTTCACAGCTTCAAGGGACAGTAGACCTGAGTAATTGATATAAATTTCAGCTTCATACCTCCACGCGTTCCTGAGAAAAAGGGTCTTGACAGACGGACGGACAGACGGACAACAAAGTGATCCTATAAGGGTTCCGTTTTTTCCATTTGAGGTACGGAACCCTAAAAAGTTGAACTCTTATAAAGACACACTATTATATATTCATCAGAAAACCTCTTGGTAACTTTTAGATTCTAGATTGATTATTTCCAACTTTTTAAAAATTTTAAAGTAATACACTTCATACACAGTTAGAATATAATTATATATGCAAATGAATTCGATATCGCTCCTAGACTAGAAATATCTATAACTTCATTGTCAATCGCGGTTTGTATATAAAACGATGAAATATGACAAGTTTTTGACAGGGGGTCAATGACCGCTACGGACAGGTTACGGCATTACGAGAATAACTAAACTCTGTAGTTTGTGTCAGTCTGTTCCCTTGATGGAAAAGAAATATTGAAAATCTCTCACCAACTCTCTCAACATCTTAACATTATTCCCTCTTAAAAGGCCGGCGACTTACCTGCAGCTCTTCTGATGTTGCGTGTGTCCATGGGCGACGGTAGTTGCTTTCCATTAGTCGACCGTTTACTCGATTGCTCCCTTATTTTATTAAAAAACAAACTCCATCTCCTTCCAGATGGAACCAGAAACCAAACTCTTCCCCGCCATCTTCGTCGAAGCCACCTCGAAGGAGATCCTGCAGATCGAGCTCGGCAGATCCTCCACCAGCCTCCCGCTGAGCGCGGCGGTGCTGCCCACCAGTGACAAACACGTCAACCCCCAGTTCCCGCCGAGGCTGAAGGTGCAGTGCTTGAAGCCGCACCAGTGGGCTAGGGTGAGTGTCTCCAACATCTACAGTCTAGACTCTAGTATATTTGAGGAGGCAATTATATGTCTTCAATACTTGCTGAGACTCGAGGTCAACGCTTGAAGGTGCACCAATGGGCTAAGGTGAGAGTCTTAGTGGATTTCGGAAACAATCCAGCTAGATTTTGGTGAAGGTGACTGGTATCGTTGAAGCCATCTTAGCTACGCGCATTTTCAAGTAATGCAGACATTTTTATAGCGTTCAAATGTGTACGAAGTTCCTGCCAAAACTTAAGGTCAATGCTTGAAGTCGAATCAGTGGGCTAGGGTAAGTGTCTTTCAGTAGATTTAGGAAACTAGCTCAGCTACGTTGAATGGTGGAAGACGGTTTCTTGGACACCAAATCAGACAAACAGCTATAGTACTCAAACGTAAGAAGTTCCTGCCAGAACTCAAGGTCAGTGAGTGAAGCCGTACCAGTGGGCTAGGGTGAGTGTCACCAACATCTACAGTCTAGACTCTAGAATATTGTTATAAGGACAAGAAGAAGAGGATGATGAGATGGAAAAGAAAAAGATGGAAGAAGTAGTTACATGCCCCCACACAAACAAACACATTCCTCGCAACACGGCTCCGCTCAGCTCTGGTGGAAAGGCAGCCTATGTCGCCGGTTAGACTGTCAAATTTTCATCAATCTGATCCATCAATCTGGGTGACGGAATATTGATGGTTATAAAAAGTTCATATTAAAAATACGATTAATCCATCAATCCGTGGGTTAGACGATCAAATTTTCGTCAATCTTTACCGGATTGATGGATCAGATTGATGAAATTTGACCGTCTAACCGGCGACTAAGACGGCTACGCAGCTGTTTTGTTGATAGTGGCTGCTGTCTGTAATCATCCCCATATTGTTATTTTGCGATGCGTTATGTACATCAAATCATATACATTATTATATTAGGGTCAATTCAGACCGCAACGCGACGCCGTCATGCAAATAAATTTAGAAATCTACATTTCTAAATTTATTTGCATGACGTCTCACGCAATTGAAGGCCGTTCAAATTCATACTTTAGAAATGCATCTACGCGTCGAATAGACCGTTATGCAGCTGTCGAATCGTTAATTCGATTTTCACTAAGTTCTCTCTATCATCAGGTACCCAACCAATCTCTCCAAGTGCACGCGCTCAAACTGTCAGACATTCGGGGCTGGTCCATGCTCTGTGAAGATGCGGTGTCCATGCTGGCTCTTCATATACCCGGTAAGTTGTATACACAACTGACATTGACATGACATTGAATAGGAAGTTTAGTATTTTAAAATATGGCAATGCTAATTCTGATTTACTTAAAAACTAGTGTACTGATTTTGACGCTAACATTTTTTTCTACTGCAGTAAAGATGTAAAAAGTCCCTGGGATTTCACAACACATTATTTATTATGCAGGCACTTCATATGGCTATTTGTATTTGATGTATTCGCCAAACAATCACCATATTGTGTAGACGGTATTTTTGACAAGTCAATACTTGTCAAGGCCAATGCCTTATTTGCCTATTTGACAAATTTTTGACGCACATCAAAAGAGTCAAATAGGCAAGTACAGCCACAGACTATGAGATACTACGGATAGTACAGCTCGACAAGGCTTTAAATGAACGTGGCGAAAAAAGGAACTAACGCTGCCATCATACAAAAAAGTCATTTTTGACAGTTCTACTTTACGAGCAGCGCCACCACCCACGTAACCCACGTTCATTTATAGCCTTGTCGCACTGTAAACAAAATCAAGTAAAAGTTTGGTATTTAACGTCCATGTGTGGAAGACCGTATTTGCCTTTATTTGCTTGTTTGTGTATACGTCAATAACTTTGCCAAATGCAACAAATAGCCAATAGCAAATACAAATAGCCATATGAAGTGCCTCCATTACAAATTGAAATATGCTTTATATTTTGAAGAAGGAGAGATTGGGTTTTTCAAGCTTTAATTTTCATGTATTTGTCACAAACTCAAATATTATGCTTTATCTTCAGAGGAGGACAGGTGTATGGACATCCTGGAGTTGATCGAGATGGACAAACTACTGAGCTTCCATTCCCACACGCTCACACTGTATGCTGCTTTGTGCTATCAGAGTAACTACAGGTAAATAACATTTGAATCCGAAATAACATGCCAAATGCAACTTTATGAAATTAAAAATACGTGTGGCACTCGAGGACTGCCGCGGTAAAGCTATTGCATAGCATTTTTTATCAACTAAGGGTTGGACCTCATCTGGCAGCACGGAATCGAAAACAGAAAGCATAATGCGATAGCCTCGAGGATTCCGCCGCGTGCTATCGCATTATGCTTTCTGTCTCGGTCTAGCAAATGGCAGTTCTAAGCGACAGAAAGAAAAAGGGTGACGGAAAAAGGCGATTCCGTGCTGCCAGATGAGGTCCAACCCTTAGGCTGCGTTGCACCAGAGGCGTGGTTAAAGTTAAATATGGCGTCCAAACACCCCATATGCTCATACGACATCTGTCAATTTCTCCGGTTAAAGTTAAAGTCAAAGTTAGTCCGTGCAACCCACTCTTATACAATTATAATTCGCATACGTCTAGACGCACGCACACAAACACTGTGCTGAAGTCTGCCAAACTGAAACGACGTCAGACGATGCACGGCAACGTCGTACCGCTGTACCGTTCGGAGTGGGGAGTGTTAGGTTTATTCTTGTTACGGAATTGCTTGGATCGTTCGCCGCGTTCGAAGCCCGCGATAAAAGATATGCAACAGCTTAAAAAATTCAGCAAACATTAATAACTAACAGTACTTCCAGCAAATATTACAATATAAATGTTATTTGATTTCAATTTTACTTTTGAAATTATTAGCTACTAACTGTTGCCTGCGACTTCGTCCGCGTGGACTTCAGTTTATAGCGCGCGGTGTCAACAAAATTGGTGTCAAATTTAAAAGCTTTTTATAACCCTGGTACCCCTTAAATCAAAATATCCAAAAACAGCTGTGCAGTGTGCACATAATATTTTTTTTTTTTAATTAATTAAACTTTATTTATACCAAATTTAAAGCTTATATTTTAGCCCCCCATTACACAACTTTAGCTTTACCCATAAACTATTTATCATTGGTAGGTTACGTCACTGCATAGATAAGGTACATACTGAGTAGTGAGTTATTTAACCCTGCACAGGTCGCGCGGATTACAATAGTAATCCATTGATACAAAATCGTTGATTTCTGGGAATCCTTTCGAGCAAATCGACGATGCCTTTAGGTACTTGTAGCTACACAACCGACGCGTACACTCAGTGCAGGACGCGTGCCAGCATCGTGTGGTTTTTTATCTGGAGCGCTTCAAAGTCGACTGGATTATTATTGTAATCCGCGCGACTTATTACGTAAGCATTATTTTATTTTTTTATTAATTTTTAAGGTTTTTTTACCATTGACTGTATATTATATAACTGCGTTATATTATTAGAGTATTTTTTTATAAGTTTTGAGCTGTAATATGAACTTTCCCAAATAAACTTCTATGCTTTTCACAATAACTATGGATGAACGCCGGTTAGCTCAAGTTCAGACTTGGTTAGAAGAGAAAACCTACAAGAGTAGTAATAATTGTTATGTCTACAATGCATAATGATGCGAATATTGATTATTACACAGGCTATTTGAATAAACTAGAAATTATAACGTATTATAACACAAAAAAGAATGGCGTAGATTTGGTAGACAAAATTCCTCACTATAATATTATTATTATGATGTCTCAAGAAATTCTATGGCCCGATTCGGTGGCCTTTGACAGTATTTTTGATATTTTTCTGAATTTGAGCGCATTGAATAGGTTGTGTTCACAGTTTAATACGTCAAACAAAAATTTTGAAAAATTCCTATTTTATTTTTATTTGTTGTTAGACTTTAAGTGAGTTAATTATTTAAAAAATAATTAAAAAGAAGTTCCTTGACATGTTTAAAGCTGATTAAAGCATGTTGATTAATAATTTTGGAGTTTTATTTTGATTTGAAAATAGATTACAATTGTAATCCGCGCGACCTATAACTTGACTTTATAGAGCGCGACCGGTGCAGGGTTAATAACGTGTATAACAATCGAAAGAATCGAAAAATCTAACCAAATATGGTGCCACATCTTATAGAAAGACTTATGAGCAAGTGATAGCATAGTAGTAGCTAGATGTAGGCGACTCTTAGCGCCATCTGTTATGAATTTTTGGAACTAACTTAATTTGATTTACGCATAAACACCCCCTTACAACCCCTTTTTCCAGTTAAGTAGCCTATGTCCTTTCTCAGGCTTTATACTATCTGTGTACAAAATTTCATTACAATCGGTTCAGTAGTTTTGGCGTGAAAGCGAGACAGACAGACAGATATACATTCGCATTTATAATATTAGTATAGATAATTCTTACTCTGGGATAACCTGTGTTTGAGAGCCATTTTCTCACAAAGCATTTTCTTTTACTTGCAGAGCCGCGCACGCGTTATGTCAACACGTAGACCAGAAGCAGCTGTTGTACGCGATACAATCACAGTACATGTCGGGACCTCTACGCCAGGGCTTCTACGACCTGCTAATAGCGCTGCATCTGGAGTCGCACGCCACTACCATGTGAGTTACACACCTGCAAGGATATTAACAGGGGGGACAAGGATAGAACAGCTGTTGTATACAGTACATGTCAAGGCTTCTACGACCTGTTTATAGCTCTGCATATGGAGTCGCACGCCACTACCATGTGAGTTTCACACCTGCAAGTATGTGAACAGGGCTGCAAGGATGGAACAGCTGTTGTATACAGTACATGTCAAGGTTTCTACGACCTGTTTATAGCTCTGCATCTGGAGTCGCACGCCACTACCATGTGAGTTACACACCTGCAAGTATGTGAACAGGGTTGCAAGGATGGAACAGCTGTTGTATACAGTACATGTCAAGGTTTCTACGACCTGTTTATAGCTCTGCATCTGGAGTCGCACGCCACTACCATGTGAGTTACACACCTACAAGTATGTGAACAGGGCTGCAAGGATAGAACAGCTGTTGTATACAGTACACGCCAGGGATTCTACGACCTGCTAATAGCGCTGCATCTGGAGTCGCACGCCACTACCATGTGAGTTACACACCTGCAAGGATATTAACAGGGGGGACAAGGATAGAACAGCTGTTGTATACAGTACATGTCAAGGCTTCTACGACCTGTTTAGAGCTCTGCATCTGGAGTCGCACGCCACTATCATGTGAGTTACACACCTGCAAGTATGTGAACAGGGCTGCAAGGATGGAACAGCTGTTGTATACAGTACATGTCAAGGTTTCTACGACCTGTTTATAGCTCTGCATCTGGAGTCGCACGCCACTACCATGTGAGTTACACACCTACAAGTATCTGAACAGGGTTGCAAGGATAGAACAGCTGTTGTATACAGTACATGTCAAGGCTTCTACGACCTGATAGCTCTGCATATGGAGTCGCACGCCACTACCATGTGAGTTATACACCTGCAAGGATATTAACAGGGCTGCAAGGATGGAACAGCTGCTGTACGCAATACAGTAAATATTGAGGGCGCTAGCAATTCCGGTAATGGGATCGAGTAATTTTGAAACCAGAAAACGTATGGCTTAAATAAAGAACATAATATTCTTCATAGAATTTTTGACATAATCCTACGGCCAGACCAAGTAACATTCGATGATTATTTCACTTTCATTTCATCAAGAAATAACATAAACTCCTAACGTTTTCTGTCAAACTCTTCATAAAATTAATCACTTGAGTAAATAAATTAATAATTAAAGTAATAATTAGAGACTTGAATATATATTTTCCAGGGAAGCGTGTAAGAATGAGTTCGTTATACCGCTTGGTCCGGAACTGAAAACCCTGTATGAGGACCGCGAAATGTGCCACAGTCTTCGGTCACTGCAGACGGAAAGTGTTAGACCACAGATGAAGATGACTGATATCGCGTAAGTTTATTTAGCTACCAGATTTTTCCTGTACAGATAGACGGACAAAATACAGACACTTTTATAATATTTGTTTGGTAACCATAAGGTTGTTTTTTTTAAAGTTTAATTGCTGCTGTACAATTTTATTCTATTATTTTTAACGGGCAAAAGGCCCACCACACATTCCCACCACTGCAACTCCTGTGTCGCCAGGATCAACAGTGGTAACCAACCACGAAAACCCTTTGATATGATCTCAGGGATGCCCGATGGACAAGCTAAATCTGTCTTGGGAACCGCAACGAAATTAATCAGAAGAAATGTAGGAGGAGTAATATGTTATTCTATTAGTAACAATCGAACTTACTATATAGATCTTGTATAATCTTAAGTGTTTATGTTAAACAAGTATTAATATCCCACTGCTGCCACCACATTTTGAAATCTTTTTATTTTTAATTTTTTTCTAATTTCAAGGGAGAGTACACATAAGCAACCTCCACTCCCCCATACTTTAGTAAATCAGTAGCAATTGAACTTATTCAGGTTTTTTATCATTAACGATATTAAAGGAAAAAATATCCCACCGCTGCCACCACATTTTTAAAACTTTTTTAATTTTTATTTTTCAGTGAGAGTATAACGGACATAAGCAACCTCTATTCCCCCTACTTCCCGCTGGAGGTGGTGCGAGAGTTCGTGATGCAAGCCCTGGCCGATGCCGTCGAGACCAACCAAGTCCACAACAGAGACCCCGTGGGCGGGAGCAACGAGAATCTGTTCCTGTGAGTATCTTAATATTGTTACGTGCTAGGGTTCGAAGGAATTAGAGAGAAAGACCTGCTAACTGCTGCTGACTAGGGCGGAGCCAACCGACCATACAGCGCCTGACCAGGCCACAATCGAACATCAGACGCAGCAGGTTATCCAAATAGTGCATGCGGGCCCCGGCCGGAACCAAGGGAACGTGTATAAGTCCACTCCCGCACGCACCATGCTACCACGCCTGCGGACCAAAGCAACCTGGGAAAATTCGGGTAAAAGGGTAGTCTTCCGAGCCCCGGCCTTTTCTGTACTGGCTCGCCTCCCTGCGGCTATTTATATGGGCCCAAACGAGCCCCAGACTTTTCCAGAAAGTTCATTTTTGGAACTTACCCGACTCGTGTAAACATGATCAACCGGGTTGGATGTTTCTGGACAGTTCGCGGATGTCCACGGACATGCATACCACGGACAGACAGACAGAAAAGTCAAACTTGCAACATCCCTCTTTTCCGTCAGTTAAAATAACATCCCAATCGTTCCAGGCCGTTGATCAAGCTGACTGACCGTCTGCTGCTGGTGGGCATGATGAGAGACGAGGACGTCGAGAAGCTGCTCATCATGAGCAACCCGGAGACATGGGATCCCACCTTCGATAAAGGTATAATGCCCTTGCGTTTCGCTTGGCTCGTTTTGACGGGGGCACTACCGTGCCCTAGTTATTTAGTTGAGTTATACTGTACTTGGCGAAACATGGCGGTAGAGGTCATTGACTCGCAGTCAAAAACTTGTTATTTTCTTTATAAGCCGCGATTGACAATGAAGTGTCAGATGTTGTCAATCGCGGCTTTGTAAAGAAAATGACAAGTTTTTAAAAGGGTGTCAATGACCGCTACTGCCATGTTTCGCCGAGTACAGTATATAAGTAATATAAGAAATTAGCTTATCGTGCGAAGACCGTATAATGTTCCGGGATAAAAAGTATCCTATGTCCTTTCAAAATCTTGGCTCTAGGTATCTCAATACCAAATTTCACCAAAATCGGTTTACCATTTTGGACGAAAAGAGGTAACACAGACAGACAGACAAATATGAGGATGACCCCTTTCGCATTCATAATATTAATATGGGAGTATGGACAAGTATGGATTAAAATCCGAACATTTAAACATAAATATCAATTATATAATGAATCATTCTTTTCAGTTGTCACGTGCAACTTTCTTACACCGGTTTTTCCCGCCGGGTTAGTTCCCGAACCGGTGGTAGGCCTTATGTAGATGTTCTAAAAGTGGTAATGTTGTTCACTCATCCATACTAATATTATAAATGCGAAAGTGTGTCTGTCTGTCTGTTACCTCTTCACGCTCAAACCGCTGAACCGATTTTGCTGAAATTTGGCATGAAGATACTTTGAGTCCCGGGAAAGGACATAGGATACTTTTTGTCCCGGAAAAATGTACGGTTCCCGCGCGATAAACGAGTTTTGGCGCAACGGAGTTGCGGGCGTCATCTAGTTTAGAAATAAATATAAATTTAATTTCATATCATTACAGAGGGCAAAGATGAGCATCGAAAAGGTCTACTCCACATGAAGATGGCGGAAGGAGCTAAGCTTCAGATGTGTTATCTGTTGCAACATCTCAACGACATACAGTTGAGACATCGGGTGGAGTCCATTATTGCGTTCGCGCATGACTTCGTTGGGGATTTGCAGGCTGATCAGTTGAGGTATAACATGATTTGTAACTAGATGATACTCGCAACTCCGTTTATCGCGTAGGAACCGTACATTATTTCGGGATAATAAGTATCCTATGTCCTTTCCCGGGACTAAGTATCTCCGTACCAAACAGTATTATCGGTCCAGCGGTTTGGGCGTTAAGAGGTGACACAACATACACTTTCGCGTTTATAATATTACGAGCTTTTGCCCGCGGCTTTGCTCGCGTTAAGAATTATTATTACACACAAACTTTCATCCCCTATTTTAACCCTTTGGGGTTGGAATTTATCAAAATCCTTTCTTAGCGGATACCTACGTTATAACATCTACCTGCATGCCAAATTTCAGCCCGATCCGTCCAGTGGTTTGGGCTGTGCGTTGATAGATCAACATGTCAGTCAGTCACCTTTGAGTTTTATATATATAGAAATATGGATGCGAAGGTGTGTCTGTCTGTCTGTTACCTCTTTACGCTTTAAAAACAGTGAGCAGATTTACATAAAAGTTTATGTGGAGATACTTAGAGACGAGAAAAGTCATAGGATAGTTTTTGTGGCGAAAAATGTATACGGTTCCGGGCGTCATTAAGTGTTTAATACTAGATGATACCTGAATTCCGTTCGCACATGATTAATGCGTGGGAACCGTACATTTTACGGCATTAAAAAACATCCTAAGTTTTCGCCCAAGACACAAAGTATCTTCATTTTTTTTTTAATGCAAAACGAGCAAACGCCTGATGGAAAGCAACTTCCGTCGCCCATGGACACTCGCAGCATCAGAAGAGCTGCAGGTGCGTTGCCGGCCTTTTAAGGGGTAATAGGGGAGGATGGGGAAGGAAATAGGGAAGAGTAGAAAAGGGTAGGGGATTGGGCCTCCGGTAAACTCACTCACTCGGCGAAACACAGCGCAAGCGCTGTTTCACGCCGGTTTTCTGTGAGGACGTGGTATTTCTCCGGTCGAGCCGGCCCATTCGTGCCGAAGCATGGCTCTCCCACGTCTGATCATTCCAATTGTCATAAAATATACTTACGTGGTTTGAGCTTTAACGGGTACTAGATAACGGACAGGCTTTCCAATTTATAACATAGTCTGAACGAAGAAATTATAGTCGGTTAGTGTATAATTATTAATTATTATGAGACATGACATCTAAAATGGTGATTTTTGCTTAATATTTTGCGCTTTTAATGCGAATTAAAAGCGCAAAATATTAAAACATTTGTTTTTAATGTAAAAAGACAGTGCGTGTGGATAATTTTGATTTTTTTAGGCGATACATCGAGATCAAGCAGTCGGATCTACCGAGCGCGGTTGCTGCGAAGAAGACCAGGGAATTCAGATGTCCGCCGCGCGAGCAGATGAATGCTATACTCAGTTAGTGATGTGATATATTATTATGTTGAAATCGAATAGCGTGTCAGCCACGACATGAATTTCGCTACTTAATCTTTCCGTGATTGTCACAACGCGCCGTGCGAGTTTTCATTAGAGACATAACACGGATTTCGCGTTCCACAACGTGAAATCCGTGTTATGTCTCTAATGAACGGTTTATCGTGAACACAACGCGGAAAAATATCTCAGAACGCGTTGTGTTCACAATAAACCGTCCACAACGCGTTCTAAGATATTTTTCCGCTCACTGGGCGTTTTCGATCTTTGAGCGTAACATATTATAAAATGTCGTCTAAATTGGTTTGCGGTTTAAGCATAAAAAGGTAACAGACACATACTTTCAAATTTCATATTTGCAGCTGTACTAATGGCTGGTTTACACGTATTAAGTAAATAAGTAGTTAACTAAATTTAAACTTAATTATAAGTTATTTATTGCATGTAAACACAAAATTTAGTAGCAAGTAGTAAGTTAAAATTTAGTTAAGTACTAAACAAGGAAATTAGAATTTTGACTATTTTCTGTAAGGTTGGCAGGCGGGGCTTGTCACTTGACACATTTCGGGCAGGCACTTCAAATTAAGTTAAAATTTAGTTACTACTTATGTACTTAATACGTGTAAACCAGCCCTAACTGACGATGATAATATTTTTTGTACAGAGAAATGATACTTGGTGAATTGTGAAACAATTGAGACAGTTTCATATCTAATTTTTCTATCATACTTTACAAGATGGCCACGGATTTCAACCAAAGGCCGACCTTTTAGTAGATTTGTTTTCTAAGTATATCAATTCCATTTTTCAGGTTTCAAACACCTCGAAGACGAGGATCCGGAGAACTGTCCATGCGGGGAAGACCTGATCGGCAGAATGAACGAGTTCCATGAGGCGTTGATGGCGCATGTGTCCTTGAACGCGCTGCAGGAGCCTGATTCTAGCGTGAGTAGTGTGAAGTTGGCTGTTTATTGAGGAGAGAGTGGTGTGAAGTTGGCTACACTGAATATACTCGTGTTATATAAACGAGTTCCATGAGGCGTTGATGGCGCATGTGTCCTTGAACGCGCTGCAGGAGCCTGATTCTAGCGTGAGTAGTGTGAAGTTGGCTGTTTATTGAGGAGAGAGTGGTGTGAAGTTGGCTACAGTGAATATACTCGTGTTATATAAACGAGTTCCATGAGGCGTTGATGGCGCATGTGTCCTTGAACGCGCTGCAGGAGCCTGATTCTAGCGTGAGTAGTGTGAAGTTGGCTGTTTATTGAGGAGAGTGTGGTGTGAAGTTGGCTACACTGAATATACTCGTTTTATATGACCGAGTTCCATGAGGCGTTGATGGTGCATGTGTCCTTGAACGCGCTGCAGGAGTCTGATTCTAGCGTGAGTAGTGTGAAGTTGGCTGTTTATTGAGGAGAGAGTGGTGTGAAGTTGGCTGTTTATTGTGGAGAGAGTGGTGTGAAGTTGGCTACACTGAATATACTCGTGTTATATGACCGAGTTCCATGAGGCGTTGATGGTGCATGTGTCCTTGAACGCGCTGCAGGAGCCTGATTCTAGCGTTAGTAGTGTGAAGTTGGCTGTTTATTGAGGAGAGAGTGGTGTGAAGTTGGCTACACTGAATATACTCGTGTTATATAAACGAGTTCCATGAGGCGTTGATGGCGCATGTGTCCTTGAACGCGCTGCAGGAGCCTGATTCTAGCGTGAGTAGTGTGAAGTTGGCTGTTTATTGAGGAGAGAGTGGTGTGAATTTGGCTAAACTGAATATACTCGTTTTATATGACCGAGTTCCATGAGGCGTTGATGGTGCATGTGTCCTTAAACGCGCTGCAGGAGTCTGATTCTAGCGTGAGTAGTGTGAAGTTGGCTGTTTATTGAGGAGAGAGTGGTGTGAAGTTGGCTGTTTATTGTGGAGAGAGTGGTGTGAAGTTGGCTACACTGAATATACTCGTGTTATATGACCGAGTTCCATGAGGCGTTGATGGTGCATGTGTCCTTGAACGCGCTGCAGGAGCCTGATTCTAGCGTGAGTAGTGTGAAGTTGGCTGTTTATTGAGGAGAGAGTGGTGTGAAGTTGGCTACACTGAATATACTCGTGTTATATGACCGAGTTTCATGAGGCGTTGATGGCGCATGTGTCCTTGAACGCGCTGCAGGAGCCTGATTCTAGCGTCAGTAGTGTGAAGTTGGGTATTTATTGTGGAGAGATTGGTGTGAAGTTGGCTGTTTATTGTGGAGAGAGTGGTGTGAAGTTAGCTGCACATAGTGGGGCCTGTAGTGTGAATGTTTAGCTGAGTATAATGAAGACGAGTAGAATTAGGACTTTAAATTTATTTTCGTACTTTTCGGTCTTTCAAAAGGTATGCTGTAATTGGGTATCTAAATTTTATGTTTCAGGAGTCTTCAGAGCCTGAGGCCAAGCCGAGCGCGTTCGGAAAACTGTACAACATTATCAACACGGTGAAGGAAATGGAGGAAGAACCGAAGGTAACCCAAGATATAAAATTCTCGTGTCACAGTGTTTGTGCGCGAACTCCTCCAAAACGGCTCAACTGATTTTAATGAAATTTTGTGTGTACATTCGTTAGGCCTGAGAATAGGTTTTTATGTACCTTTCATATTGATACTAGAAAAAAATGGCAAAACAACGTTTTACCGGGTCAGCTAGTAAGAGTATAGAATTATTTTTAAATATGATTTGGAAGAGATCAAGAAAAACCGTTTCTTATATTCCAGGCAATAGAAGAACCTCCCAAGAAGACTCCAGAAGAAAAGTTCCGGAAGGTTCTGATTCAGACCATCGTGTCCTGGGCGGAGGAGTCACAGATTGAGACACCCAAATTAGTCAGGGAAATGTTCAGGTAATATACCACATTGCGATTTGCGTATAACTTGTAAATGGAACTGCGGGGCTAAAATGTTCGTTTAGGAGAATCATAATATTATGAATCATAATACGATTCATTTTTTTTTAAATCGCAAAATGGTCACTCTGCTTGCAATTCATGTCTAATTATAATTCGCTCAATTCGTACTTAATTAATTGTCATTCGTCAGTTTGACAGCTTCGACAAATTGATTTGCTGAATAGATTGAGAGGAATTGCTAAATGTGACCATTTTAGCCCCGCAGCGCTTAAAATAATATGTTTTCGTCATACCAGGACCGAAAGTTTGATTTTCTTCCCTTGTATGCGGGAAGAAAGATGCATATTTCCGACTGCTCACAATAATTAGTGTCAGTTTAAAATTTTCTTCCCGCTCCCTGTTTGAAGTAACTCATTACCATGATAACCGTGCAGTTGTTATTACAAAACCATAATATTATCACACGCGGCAATTTGATAAAAATATGTTGTTGAGTTGAGGAGGCGGCCACTGACTTAGCTATTTTACGTCAACTACACAACATGGTTGTTACATCGCCAGCAGTCAGGAATAGCGGGGGAGGGCTGATGGAATCTACTTTATTTATCTTTGAGTCGGGACTCGGGACAGCGATGGACGTTGCCATGGTGATTGGTGCCACACAGTTTGTTAAGTCACTTCAATAAATATCTTTACAAATTAACCGTTAAGCACTACATATTTACTAAATGGTATTTTAACGACACAAACACAAAATTAAATCTTTTAATTTGTTTTTTTTTTGTCTGTGGGGGGCTTCGCCCCCCCAACCCCGAACAATATCGCGCGGGTTGAAATGTCATACTTTCTTCCCTTGGGGCGTAATGTACTATTTCATGGGTTTGATTCCTGGTTGGAAATTCGGAAAGTTAATAGGCACTTTCGCCTTCTTCACAAATGAAGCTCAAGACTCTTAGCCTAAGTCCTTACTCCATACTAATGTTATATATGCGAAAGTGTGTCTGTCTGTCTGTTCTAGGATATTTTTTATCTCGAAAAATGTACTATTCCCGCGTGATAAACGAATTTAAATCTTTTTTTAAGCAGAGACCTGTATCATCATGTCACTAATTGTACTTTTTGTGAATTAAATTCCGCGCAGAATGTGTAAATGTAAAATTGATTATTAATACTACAGCTATATTAAAATTCAACCATTGTAAATGACATTAGCAATAATGCTGCTTAACACATTCTTAACATTTTCCATTACATTAATTAACTTAGTATTTGTGTCTTTACAGCCTACTAGTCCGTCAATACGACTCGATAGGGGAACTAGTGCGAGCGCTAGAGAAGACTTACGTGATCAACGCCAAGACTAAGAAGGATGTTGCTGAGATGTGGGTCGGGCTGAGTCAGATCAGAGCGCTCCTGCCTGTGCAGATGAGCCAGGAGGAAGAGGAGCTGATGAGGAAGAGATTATGGTAAGTTGGGGCGAGTGGTGTTAGCTGGACGGTAATTTAAATTGGGAAATTTTGAAATGTATACTAATATTATAAATGCGAAAGTATATCTGTCTGTCTGTCTGTCTGTCTCGCTTTCACGCCAAAACTACTGAACCGATTGTAATGAAATTTTGTACACAGATAGTCTAAAGACTGAGAAAGGACATAGGCTACTTTGTAAGTTGTTTGTAAAGAGGGGTTGTAAGGGGGTGTTTATGCGTAAATTTGTTCAAATTAAGTTAGTTCCAAAAATTCATAACAGATGTCGCTAAGAGTCGCCTACATCGCGTTATCGCTTGCTCATGCGTCTTTCTATAAGAGGTGGTACCATGTCGATTCCGGTTTTTCGATTCTTTCGATGGTTATACACGTTGCTCACTACAGAGTACTTTATCTATGCAGTGACGTAACCTTAAACCTACCAATGATAAATAGATTAAATAGTTTATGGGCAACAATGGGTAAAGCTAAAGTTGTGCATTGTGTAATGGCTAAATAAGCTTTAAAATTTGGTATAAATAGTTTAATTAAAAAAAATGAAATATTATGTGCACACTGCACAGCTGTTTTTGGGTATTTTCAATTTTGATTTAAGGGGTACCAAGGCTTTAAAAAGCTTTGAAATTTGACACCAATTTTGTTGACACCGCGCGCTATAAACTGAAGTCCACGCGGACGAAGTCGCGGGCAACAGCTAGTCTATACTATAATTATAAATGCGAAAGTAACTCTGTCTGTCTGTCTGTCTGTCTCGCTTTCACGCCAAAACTACTGAACCGATTGTAATGAAATTTTGTACACAAATAGTCTAAAGACTGAGAAAGGACATAGGCTACTTTTTAACTGAAACCTTAAAGGTGTTGAAAGGGGGTGTTTATGCGTAAATTTGTTCAAATTAAGTTAGTTCCAAAAATTCATAACAGATGGCGCGAAGAGTCGCCTACATCGCGCTATCGCTTGCTCATATGTCTTTCTATAAGAGGTGGTATCATGTTGAGTTGGAATTTTTGATTCCTTTGATTGTTATAAAATTTGTTATAAATAAAGTTTAATTAAAAAAAATGAAATATTATTAATGATGTGGCTATGTGCGCACTGCTCAGTGCACAGCTGTTTTTGGTTATTTTGATTCAAGGGGTAAGTACCAGGGTTTTAAAAAGCTTTTAAAGACACCAATTTTGTTGACACCGCGCGCTATAAACGGAAGCCCACGTGAACGAAGTCGCGGGCAACAGCTAGTAAAATGTCATAAAGCGAATTAATTTTGATCAATTCATGATTTGAATTGTTTTAATTTTGCAGGAAACTCGTCAACAATCACACGTTCTTCCAGCATCCAGATCTTATCAGGTATTTGAAATATTACCTGTGTGTTTTGAATAATTTTAACAAAACTTTATTTTCCTCACAGACAGAATAAAGCATGCTGATTTGACCTTTAAATAGCCTAATGAGTAATGACGCTTCCAATAATGTCTTTACCAGAGTACTACGCGTCCACGAAAACGTGATGGCAGTAATGATGAACACGCTCGGTCGGCGTGCGCAGGCGCAGTCCGACGCGCCGGCCGCCGCGCCGCCCACACCGGAGGATAAAGAGAAAGTTTGTATGATGTTTGTTTGGTTGTTTGTTTATAGAAGAAGGCTTAGGGAACCAATCAGCGCAGAAATATAAATAGCGCTAGAGATAAACTACGATATAATGGCGCGCCCCTCCAAATTACTGTTTCAATGTGTGTCACATCCTTATGAAAGAATTTGTATGTAGTAATTAGTATTCAACCAATCAACCAGTACTAGTAATATTTCACTTATTACCAAGACCGTTGGTTGGACCGCGCAAGACAACGCACTTCAAACGTTTTGAATTTTGAAGGGGCGCGCCATGTTATCGTAGTTTATCTCTACCGAAGTTTCAAAATTATTCCAAAAAAGCCAAGGCCACAAACACCTGAAATTATTGCTAGCTTTGGCTAAACCGAATGTAACATTTTGGTTGGACGTAAGATTTTCTTTCTTGCTACAATAATATTCTGCAGAATAAATATTATAAGGTAGAGCAGCGGTTCTCAAATTTTTTTTGGTGGCGGAACCCTTTTAAGTAATGTCATTTTTGACGGACCCTTTTTTGAGTAACATCGCTGTTTATTGTGATCTAAAGAAAAAAAATATATTAAAAGAAAAACATGATTGAAAGACCGTTCAATAACAACTTCCTGCTTCACAGGACACATCCCACGAAATGGTGGTAGCATGCTGTCGGTTCCTCTGCTACTTCTGTCGCACGGGCCGTCAGAACCAGAAGGCCATGTTCGACCACTTCGACTTTCTACTCGAGAACTCCAACATTCTTCTCAGTAGGCCATCCCTGAGAGGTTCCACGCCGCTGGATGTGGCGTATTCCAGTTTGATGGAAAATACTGAACTCGCTTTGGCGTTGAGGTAAGATAATTCAGTGTGTTTTACCCGCACTTTTACAGATATTCGGTGATTACTTAAGTGTAATTTAGTGAAGGGCTTGGTAGATTATGATAAACAAAATATTATATAAGTGGCAAAATATTAATTAAGCTTATGTCATCATTAAAATCTCTGATTGTAGTCGTAAGACTTTATGGTTGGGCCGCGTACAGTGCTCCCAAAGTGATAATGCGCATATAAATTTTCGTCATTGTTCGGCAACGATCGTTTTTCCCGAGCGTCGAAAGAAAACCCTTTATTGCGCATGTCCAAAACATGTCATGCCATGACAACGCCAACTATATAAGCAACTTGTTGGTGGCGTTGTCATGGCATGACATGAATTGGACATGCGCGATAAAAGATTTTGTGGCTCATGCGTCAAAAATACAGACAATTAATATGATATTTAATTATATTTCTTTCGCACAAGGCGCAAAATACAAGGCTCTTACGTTTCATAGATTCGGGTGTTTCCGTGATTACGACGATTTGCGAAGATTTGCATGCGCATTATTAAGGCGGTACTGTACAACTGAGATCGCTCAGTAAAATTAGAAAATGCGAGTGACATCAGCTGTCGACTGTCTATATCTGTTATCTCTTTACCCTATAACCGTTTTTAATGGTTATGGACTATGGAAATTTATCATTTCCCGGGAAAGTTCTTTCCTCGGGAAACACGGTTCACGGCATGTTGGAAAAAATCATCATCAATATGTATTCTGTTATGTATATTATAATTTATAAGATTAAATGAAATAAAATAAATAAATAATAAAAATTCTATATATTAGTAAGTTAAAGTTCCGTACCCTCCATCGTGACTCGCGAGCTTTAAACTGTCATACTATCTCTTTCACGCATCATCACCTGAAAGAGACGACATTATATCGACAAGTTTTCTTTCAGAGAACATTACCTAGAGAAGATAGCGGTGTACCTCTCGCGGTGCGGGCTACAGAGTAACTCGGAGTTGATAGAAAAGGGATATCCAGATTTGGGCTGGGATCCAGTGGAGGGGGAGAGATATCTGGACTTCTTGAGGTTCTGTGTTTGGGTGAGTAGGACATAGGTTTATTTTTAAAGTTAAAATTCTTTACGGCGCGGTCAGATGTGCGCGATTGGGAAAACATGCGAGCTGAATCCGCGCACGTCTGAACGTGCCCTTAGGCGTGTTGAGAATGAATTTTTGAAGTTGCATCAAGAAACATGCATCATCATATTTGGTATAACAGACAATGTTAGTAAATTAGTAGTATCAGAGGTAGTATCTAATATACAATTCTCGCGACTCAGTATTTGTGCGCGTACTCCTCCAAAACGGCACTACCGATTTTAATGAAATATCGGAATTACATTCGTTAGGCCAGAGAATAGGTTTTTATAAGCGACCGCAACACGGACGAGAGTCGAGACTTGTTTACAGGCAGTAGCGTGCGCACGCGTTGTATGAATGGGGAAAATTACAAGTATTTTGAATGGCAATGGAGTGTGATGAACAGGTGAATGCTTATTTAATAAAATAATTAATTAATTGTACTAAGTAGAAGATATTTTAGTGGTAGGTTACTTAATTTTCCATTGTAGCGTTACTTAAAATTTATATCCTGTGAAGCTGTGTTAGCACAAGCTCAGTATGGGCTTTTTAACACTGATATTTGTTAACTGTTTATTCATTTTTGTGTAAGTATCAAAAAATAAAATCTACTTTTTATATTGATACTAGAAATCTATCTATATATATAAAACTCAAAGGTGACTGACTGACATGTTGATCTATCAACGCACAGCTCAAACCACTGGACGGATCGAGCTGAAATTTGGCATTCAGCTAGATGTTATGACGTAGGCGTACGCTAAGAAAGGATTTTGATAAATTCCAACCCCAAAGGGTTAAAATAGAGGATGAAAGTTTGTATATAAAAAAACTTCTTAACGCGAGCGAAGCCGCGGGCAAAAGCTCGTAATCTAATATATATAAATCTCCTGTTACGATGTTTCCTAAACTACTTAACCGATTTTAATGTTTTTTTTTTTAAATGTGTGCTTTTTTCCAACTTGAGAGATAGGATAGCTTAGATCTTTAATTATAATCGCAATTTTATTTTATTGCAAATTATTTGTCTATAATTAATTGACAGTCACAATTATCTGTTAACTCCTTATGATTCCAACAGATGTCGATACTTTTAGACTGGATTGAGTAAGTAACGGCTACTGGGTACCTACTTTATATTATATTGATAGGTGCATTTGTTGAATATAAATAATAGTAAATTATTACAACCTGAGACTGACGGCGACCGTTGTTTGTGCTACGGGATAGCGATCGACGTTGCCATGGTAACATACATATTTAGTCACTTTAATAAAATAATATGGCAAATACATAATATATTATGGCAAAGCAACGTTTGCCGGGAGGAGACGGTTCCTCACCTGCTATTCGAGTGTCCAATTTTTGCTAGCAATAGATACGATATTGAACAAAAGTTGGGCACATCGATAACAGGTGAGAATCTGCCATCCATCCTGGGGGGGAAAAAGCGGGACATCTTCCTAGCTTTTTGCAGGAAGATCGTGGGTGTAGTTTATAAGAGAAATAGCAATATTATAATCTGTGATACTAATTAGGTTCTATTGATAGCTGTGATATTAGGATAGTTTTTGTATTGTGCCGCTGTTTTATTGACTTTTTTTTATACTATATATATTGTATTTAATTTTAGAAAAAAATTTTTTTTTTTGTTTTGTAATTATAAATTTAAAAATGTGAAATAACAAGCCCTGATAATGTTAGGGGGAGGATTTTGGAATTAAAAAAAAAAAAAAAAAAAAAAAAAAACGTTTGCCGGGACAGCTAGTTTATAATATAGCAAAACAATGTTTGCCGGGTCAGCTACTATTATAAAGATTTTACTAAAACGAGGGCTTTACTAAAACTTTATAATACCATTCATTCATTTTTACCAGGTGAATGGTGAAAGTGTCGAAGAGAACGCCAACCTCGTTATCCGTCTGCTCATCCGGCGGCCGGAGTGTCTCGGCCCCGCCCTTAGAGGCGAGGGGGAGGGGCTACTGAAAGCCATAGTGGACGCCAACAACATGAGTGAGAGGATCGCTGATAGAAGAAAGCTGAGAGATCTGGAGCAGGAGGGCGATGTTAATGTAAGTTGGAGTGTTCTATCTCTTTCTAATTTAGTGTATATTATAAGCGAGAGAAAGGTGAGGGGAGGAGTTAATGAAAGCTATAGTGGATGAGCGAGAGAATCGCTGATAGAAGAAAGCTGAGAGATCTGGAGCAGGAGGGCGATGTTAATGTAAGTTGGAGTGTTCTATCTCTTTCTAATTTAGTGTATATTATAAGCGAGAGAATGGTGAGGGGAGGAGTTAATGAAAGCTATAGTGGATGAGCGAGAGAATCGCTGATAGAAGAAAGCTGAGAGATCTGGAGCAGGAGGGCGATGTTAATGTAAGTGGGAGTATAATATCTCTTTCTAATTTAGTATATATAAGCGAGAGGATTGTGAGGGGGAGGGGCTACTAAAAACTAGTGGTCGCCAACAACACGAGCGAGAGAATCGCTGATGGACAGAAGCTGAGAGATCTGGAGAGGGAGGGAGATTTTAATGTAAGTGTCTTCTATCCCTTTCTAATTGAGTGAGTAAAAGCGAGAGGATAGTAAGGGCTAGTCAAGGTCATCGTGGACACCAAGACACAAGGGGGAATTAAACGTGAGTTGCAGACTTCTATAGTCTTTAATCTTCAATCTCAGTTGACAAAGTTATAAAGAGCAGGAGGAAAGCTGATAGACGGAAGCTGAAAGATCTAGAGCATTAGGGCGAAGTTAATGTGTCTAGTTTTCTATATTCTATGCGATAGTGGACTCTACTTCTATCTTCTGTCTCTGTCTGATTAGGTGAACATGAGCGAGATAATAGCTGAATGGAATTTAAGAGATCTAGAGCAGGAGACGGATGATGTAAGTTTTCTGCTTTTCAGAGTTTTCTATGTTGCATTTTGCTTGCACTTGTAATTTTTGTTCATTTACAATGGAATGCGTTTCTGGGTCTTTGAATACTTCATTGATAAGATTCGTCATCGTACATATGTATGCATCTATTATTTTCTGCGTTTTTGGGTCTTTGAATACTTCATTGATAAGATTCGTCATCGTACATACGAATGCATCCATTATTTTCTGCGTTTCTAGGTCTTTGAATAGATCATTGATAAGATTCGTCATCGTACATAGTATGAATGCATCCATTCTTTTTCCGAACATCAGTTTTGTCGAGCATTCATAAAACTGTTGGTGGTCTGTAATATTCGAATTAACCTACCACTGTAGAATAGTTGTAAAATAAAACTTGAAAACGAATTGTCTTCCACCACTACCATCAATTTTTAAACATTTCCATTGTATCAAAAATAGGTATTCGGTCATTTGTTTGTTGCTTGTCTCTTTCACTAGATACGAGTACTACTCTCGAATCAAAGGAACGAAGTTAAAATATTCATGTTCAATACTTGCGTTATATTTTATCAGTTACGGCATAAAGTACCCTGCAAACGATCAAATCGTTTGTCAAATTTTACGTGTTTGTCAAACAGTTTGATAGTGTACAGCTTTGTTTGAAGCGTTTGTCAAACAAACTAGGTGTTTCACCTATGTGAAGAAAATTTGGATTTGCGTAGCGTTTGACAAACGTGTTTGAACGTGTTCCGCTGTATTTGCCAAACAAGATCTCATGATCTCAAACCGATTCTAGCTAATTGTTTGACAAACTTGTTTGATGCACGTTTGTTCGTCTGCGCTGCTGTTTGATGAAAACGTAAATTACATCAAACATGTTTGTCAAACAAATTTGATCGTTAACAGGATACATGAGAGTCCACACATAACTGCGAATTCGCATAACATCGTAAATGTCTGACTCAAAGGTGACTGACTGACTGACTGACTGACATATGTATCTATCAACGCACGGCCCAAACCACTGGACGGATCGGGCCGACATTTTGCATGCAGGTAGATGCTATGATGTAGGAATCCGCTAAGAAAGGATTTTGATCAATTCTATCCCCAAGGGGATAAAATAAGGCATGAAAGTTTGTATGAAACCTTGTCAATTGTAAACCGATCGGGCTGAGAGATACCTGATTAATAATAATATTTCTTATCGCGACTCAGAGGCGGCGTAAGGCGTGGGCGATGTGGGCGACCGCCCACGGCCCCGCGGTCTAAGGGGCCTCGCGTCCTTTGGGCGACGAGGTTTTTTTTTAGGATTTACGAGTTTTGATGTCGTCTTGCGTCATCCATCATGGGGCCTCGCAAAATAATATATTTTAGGGGGCCTCGTAAGTTTTACCTTGCCCACGTAAAATTTTGGTCTTGCCCCGCCACTGATCACGAGCGAAGCTGCGGGCAAAAGCTAGTTCATAATAAAAATGATATTACGATGCGATGCGAATTTGCAGTTTTGTGTCCCGGCCCTAACGCCTCTAATGACTAGTAGATTGGACAGTACCAGTTATTGGAAAAAGCACAAAAACACAATATTTATTAATGTTGCTTTAAAAATTTCCTGTTTTTAAAGTAAAAGAACGCCTCTTTTTAAAGAAAAACAGTCAGTTTTTAAAGCAACATTAATAAATATGCTATTTTTGTGCTTTTTCCAATGACTGGTACTGTATACCAGTCATACCGGTACTAGTCATTTACCCTAATAATTACAGTAGTACTACTGTTATTAATACTCAAAGGTTTTGCAGTTGTTTCGCGTTTCGCAGCGTCGGTGGACTAGAGGCATAAGTGACAAAAATATAAGCTAACTTACAACGATAATTCTATTTTCAGTTCAGCCATCCGCTTCCTGAAAGTGATGATGATGAAGACTACATTGATACCGGTGCTGCTATACTCAATTTCTACTGTACGTTGGTAGATCTACTGGGAAGATGCGCACCGGATGCTGCAGTTATTGCCTTGGTAAGCTTGTCTTCTTCTTCTTCCTAGTCGTATCCTCATGGCTGAGGGACGTGACCACCAAAAGTACGAGAATGCCGCGTCCTACTCTAACAAACGAAAAATTACGTTGTTAGAGCAGGACGCGGCATTCTCATCCGATTGTTTGAGTCTCAAAACGATTTCGTGGTACGGGCCCTGCCTAAGAATCAACTTCTCTGATAGTATATTATTGTGTGCTTTCGAATAAAAAAATTGTAGGATTTAACATACAGACCTAGAAGAATCTTGCGTCACTATTCTTGTTTTTCGACCGATATTTTCGTATTTTGTACGTAAATGAAAAAATATTAAGAACGCCTAATTTTATTTGAGATATTTTAAAAACCCAGTTATAAAGATTAAAAAATATGGCGTTCCTACTGAAACAACACGTCTTTAAAATTGTATTTATTCCTCGTAAGCGAATCTAGGTTTTCTAGTTCTTTATGTCACATATCTACTCAAATTTATCCTTAATTAAATCTTATATCTTTAAACGATATTATATATATAATGTGATTTTTTTGAATACCGAGCAAAGCTCGGTCATATGCTCGGTCATATAGCTAGTAGTAACTATACTCACAATATTTCATTTTCAGGGCAAGAACGAATCTCTTCGAGCGCGGGCTATTCTCCGTTCTCTGGTGCCGCTAGAAGACTTACAGGGAGTGCTGAGTCTACGTTTCACACTGAACAACCCCGCCGCTGGAGAAGAAAGACCCAAATCAGGTATAGGCTACACATAAATTTAAGATCGCTTGGTAAAATTGAAGGGGGAGAATAGGCGCTAGGGTAAATGACTAGTAGATTGGACAGTACTAGTCATTGGAAAAAGCACAAAAACACCATATTTATTAATGTTGCTTTAAAAACTGACTGTTTTTCTTTAAAAAGAGGCATTCTTTTACTTTAAAAACAGGAATTTTTTAAAGCAACATTAATAAATATTGTGTTTTTGTGCTTTTTCCAATAACTAGTACTGTCAAATCTACTAGTCATTTACCTTATAAAATTTCTACCAATAATAATGCGTCATAGTCTGAAATTTATTAATCGGGACTTAACGCGACTTATTTAAATAGTAAAGCCGTCATTCCACCGCGGCGCACGCTGTGCACGGCCACGCGGCGCACGAATTTATTACTTTGAATACGTCAATTCGTGCGTAGCGTGTCCGTGGGTTGCAGTGGACACAGTCACATATATTTTCTTGCAAAGCGAAGCTTGACGCAAGTGCGACGCGGTGGACTGACGGATTCATGCTACTACGAGTACTGTAGTACATACTTCTACGTATTATATCTAATCGTAGTAGCATTACTATTTAAATAAGTCGCGTTAAGTCCCGATTAACGACGTCTTTACTAAATTACATGTCACATTACCCTCCAATTTTGCTAAGCAATCTTAGTTTACAACGATAGCAAAACGAAAACCTACACCAACCCTACAACAACCTACGAATAATATATAAGTGAAATATTACGAGTATTGGTTAATTGGTTGAATACTTACTACATACAAACTCTTTCATAAGGATGTGACAACACACATTGAAACAGTCATTTTCTTTTCATACTCAACCAAACTCAATATCAACCTTGTATACAACAGTTGTTACTATACAAGTTTGGTTTAGTAAATGCAGGTGGTCACCTGGTTGAAGATGATGCATGACTCCTATTGGCTGGTAAAAAGTCTTGCGCCTGATCGCTCACTAGTACTTTTGGATCATGATAGAGTATGAAAGCAAAGGGTTTCACTACCATAGAGAAAAAGTTTTTGAGTTTTGTGTACTGCGCAATGCGCATACACTTTGGCACTATCGAGTTAAATTTAAATGCCAGTGTCGCCGTCCATATTTATCTTGCTTTGGTTTTAACATATTTGACCAAAGCTAGCTCAATATTCACTCCAAAAATTTCAATTTCAAGCTATATCTTCCATCTTTCTTCACAGATATGCCCTCAGGTCTTATCCCTGGTCACAAGCAGAGCGTTGGACTGTTCCTCGAGAGAGTCTACGGTATAGAAACGCAGGAGTTGTTCTATCGACTTCTAGAAGAGGCTTTCTTGCCTGATCTCCGAGCTGCTACTATGTTGGATAGGGTAAGTAATAGTAATAGCTCCCACACCGATTTCGGTGGTCGGCTTCAATAAAACCAGGCCAGTTACGCAGGAGTAATTTTATAGTGCCCAATTGTGTGCGCATTACACAAGAGCACTCTCTATTCCTTTACTCTCATAACCCAGTGGGACGGAAGACTGATACGACTGGTGAGAGGCGCAGGACCGACTTTTTACATGCCCATCCGACACATGGATCGTTTTACTTGTCAGACAATCTGGTGATCAGCCTGCATTGTCCTAACCAAATCGTTAAATATAGGGTACAGGGTAAGTAGCTGACTGCTAAGAAGTGATTAATCAATGGACAAAGCCAGCTCTTGATTTATTTATAGGCAGTATAGGCCAAGGCCTATAGAATTTCAGTAGACAGTGGTTTGTACCGAGCTCAATTTTTATTTTTTATGAGTATATTTCAGTTTAATTTCGCCGCTCCTACGTACGCGGCGGCAGCTCGTACGGCATCCTAGGACGCTCCCCCCCTAGGATGCCGTACGAGCTGCCGCCGCGTACGTAGGAGCGGCGAAATTAAACTGAAATATACTCATAAAAAATAAAAATTGAGCTCGGTACAAAGCACTGTCTAATGAAATCAAAGCAATGTAAGCACGTGCTACTATACAAAGTTGTCATTCTCTTGCCATTCTCTGAATAATGTCGAAACCCGCAAACGAAACGAAAAAGTCAACACACTTTTTTATAAAATAAAGGGGCAAACGAGCAAACGGGTAACCTGATGGAAAGTAAATTACCGTCGTACATGGACACTCGCAATATAAGAACAGCTGCAAGTGCGTTGCTGGCCTTTTAAGAGGGAATACGCTCTCTTCTTGAAGGTTTGCAGTTCGTATTGGTCCGGAAATACTGCTGATGACAGTTCGTTCCAGACTTTTTTGGCGGTTGGCTAAAAGTTTCATAATTTTTTCAGAACGATGGCTGCGAATCGGACATGGCGTTGTCCATGAATCGATACATCGGCAACTCGATCCTGCCCCTGCTGATCAAGCACGCCAACTTCTACAACGAAGCGGAGAACTACGCTAGTTTGTTGGACGCGACCCTACATACTGTCTACAGGTAATTGATAACTCCCACACTGGTTTCGGCGACGGTGGTCGGTTTCATTGAAACCAAGCCAGTTACGCAGAAGTAATTTTTATAGTGCCCAAGTGTGTACGCAGTACACAAGAACACTCTCTATTCCTTTACTCTCATAATCCAGTGGGACGGACGACCGACACGACTGGCGAATAAAATGACCACGTATCAAAGCGCTAGTCGAGCATGACCTAAACTCTAAAGCATGACTTCGGAGTGCAAATTCAACATATTGTATACAAAAATGTAGAGACAGATAAGAAAGAGACCATAATTATTTACTGGATTTAGAAAAATACTAAACGGGAAGAATGAGATAACAATCAAGAGGGAAGACGCGCTATGAGTGAGTGAGATAGATGTTGAGAGGGAATATGTAAGATGTATTGAGTGAATGTCATCAACTCATCACAATAAGAACATAATATTCGTTTGCATGTTCTATAAGGCTCTTAGGAAATTCTGTAACTAAATCAATAACCAGTATATCCTGACCCCAGGTTGTCCAAGAACCGCATGCTGACGAAGGGTCAACGTGAGGCGGTCTCCGACTTCCTCGTCGCGCTGACAGCGGCGATGCAACCGTCTATGCTGTTGAAACTGCTGAGGAAACTAACGGTGGATGTATCGAGGCTCTCGGAGTATACTACTGTGGCACTAAGGGTAAGTTGAATAGGACAGCATACAGCAGCAATAGCAGGTCTATTTCCATGTTTTTTTTTATGTAGGGACAGAAAAACGATATAAATAATTAAATATCAGCTGATTTTGATATAAAAAACGTGAAATCAATAAGGATTTTCAATTTCATGACGTAATATGACAGAGTTTTCTCATGATTCCCACGAAAGACTACATAACTTCACCATGTGGCAGGTGGTAGGTAAAAAATGTTGGTAGACTTTCTTTTGTCAGTTTTTGATAACAATAAATATTGAAAACCCCCACTAAAATGTATCATGTCAATAGATCTTTCGAGTTATCACTTTAATGTCAAAAATAGAGTTTTAATTTTTATTTATCATGATCATTTTCTATTGCCTTCTATAATGAATTCCCATTATATTCCAGCTCCTAACTCTCCACTACGAGCGATGCGCGAAGTACTACGGCAGCTCCGGAGGGCAGGGCGCTTACGGCTCATCCTCTGACGAGGAGAAGAGACTCACCATGATGCTGTTCAGCAACATCTTCGACTCGCTCAGCAAGATGGACTACGAGCCCGAGCTGTTCGGGAAGGCGCTGCCGTGCTTGATCGCTATTGGTGAGTGTCAGTGTCAGCAGTCATTGACAGCTGACACTGTCAGCTGTTAGTGCTAGCTGTCAATGTCAGTGGCGCACGGGAACCATAAAGTTATTATACCTATCGGAATAGAGCAACAATCTCGAGCTGTCAAACGAAACCAAAATTGGTTTTCATCTGTGTGAAAAATATGTGTACGTATACACTTACATATGCATGATTGAACATGAATTCTATGAGATTAAATTGTCAACGTGCGGCACGTGCCGACTGGACGTCAAAAAAAGAATGCTGCTGTCATGTATCACACGTCTCTTTCTACCACGCAGTGTTACTGATAGTGACATCTCGCTTGCTCAGGCCTTTGTTTCTCTATTCCGCTAGGTATATTAACTTTAAGACGGGAACAGTCGAGTGCTAATCGACGTTTTGACGCAAATATATTTTTTAAATTTCTTTTATCTTTAACAACAAAAACAAATCTGCTAAGAAAATCTCAGTGTTCAGCTGTTGACTGATGTTGGCATATTTTTATTAGATAACTAAGAAATTAATTAATTTCATATTAATTTATTATGCTTGATTCATCTGACTTTCTAGAGAGAAGAGCCTAACTTTTAAAAGTATCATTCTTACCGTTAAAAAAATATTATCTTTTACAGGTTGCGCTTTGCCACCCGACTATTCTCTATCCAAGAACTATGATGATGAGTTCTACGGCAAAGAGACACCGGCTACAGGTAATATATAGCTTTTTTAGGACATAAATTACAAAATAAACTCCAACAAATAGGCAAAACGTTTAAAAGGTTATTGTGACTGTCTGTGACATCGTCGCTTCAAAATAAATAGAATTTTGACACACATACAAGGTTGTGCCTGAATTCTGAAATAAGAACTATAAAGTCGCCGTTGCGATTTTTATTAGTATTTTTAACCGGCGAAAAAACTGAAGATTCTTATCAAATTAATTAGATTAAGATTAAGTTACAATATTGTAAATTTTATTTTAAAAAGAACAATTTTTCCCAATTTCTTGATAAAAAGTCGGCCCCGTGCGAGTTTCTTACGCCGGTTCTTCTCACCGGGCTAGTTCCCGAACCGGCGCGGTGGTAGGCACCATGTAGACAACAACGTTCTGAAAGTATTTGATTCAAATCTATTCAGAAATAAAACAATTATTATTTTTAATTATTTATTGACGTGATAACGTATTATAATTCGATATGGGCTGCGCGCCCGAAAAACAGTTCAGTTCATGCGGCGTTACCTCGCTAACAGCAGCTCTGACTTCTGAGGCGTTCCATTTACACTCTCAAGTCTCTCAACAACCGTAAGTCCCACCTGGGCCGCGCTCTTTGTTTCGATTCTACGATATTACGTATTTCGATGACTTAGACTTTAGAGAATACTTTTGTATGAAGAAGTTTGGTTAGTTATGACCTATTGATACATTGACCACACTCTGAATGAAAAATAAATAAACAATCTGTGAGCTATTAGTATTATTTCGGCTATTCAAAATTGTGGTCTATTTCCTACGTGTCAAGGTATGACTTGTGCTTTGTTCGAAGATTTTACTGGATTTCACGAATGTATGTAGCGTTTTGTATTGCGAATAGTTTATTTTACTCATTATAAATATTTTATTTATAATGAGTAAGTTATTCGTTTATTTCTTCTGAACAAGTCACTAATTATAGTTTCGAAAGTTTATAATTGAGAAACTAATATCACATCGGACTAAATACTATACTATGATTTATGATGGCTTGACAGATAGAAGATTTAACATATATTATAATGTAGGTCACACAAACATAAAATATGGATTGTATGTAAGGATATTACATAAATTTTACAAAGAGGGTAGGCCGGGCGCCATTTTTTTTTGCACATTGACCTGCCAACTTTTTGCATAGATTTTTCCCGGATGACGTTGTCACGTTCAACTATCGTCAGTAAACCGACTTTACAGACAACCGATTTTTTTTTATTTAAATGGAGGCGTATAATTTTTAATTATGACTACACAATTTATTACTATGTAAGCCGATTTTTTCTCTTTTACTTTACAGACAATCCACAATACGACCCGCAGCCAATCAACACGTCGTCGGTCGCTCTCAACAACGATCTCAACACAATCGTGCAGAAGTTCTCGGAGCATTACCACGATGCTTGGGCCTCCAGGTAACATATATTTTTTTTACTTTATACAAAAGGTTTAGTAAAAAAAATTAACTGCTACATTAATTAGCTAGCAGCTACATTGATCTTATCCTATGTCCTTTCTCTTCACTTACAATCCATTTACCAAATCTCATCTAAATCGGTCAAGCTAAGCCTCTTAAGCGTGAAAAAGTAACAGACAGACAGAATAAACACTTTCTCATCATGATTATCTTCTTTTCTTATTGTCCTTCTTTCGGAAGTTTTTTTTTATCTTGTATAATTAATTAATATAATCATTATTCATTATATTAGGTTTTTGGTCTATATGTACTAAACAGTGATATATTTTCAGGAAAATCGAGAACGGCTGGGTATACGGAGAATCGTATTCTGACAGCCAGAAGTCACATCCTCGTCTCAAGCCGTACAACATGCTCAATGATTATGTAAGTTTGTTATTTGAAATATTGTAAATATTGGGTCACGCAGGGGGTGATTACAGCACGGTAGTTCGGTCAGGGTCAGGCAGGGTTATTACAGTAGGGCAAGTAGGTACAGATAGGTCAGGCAGGATGATTACAGCAGGGTAAGTCCGGACAGGGTAGACCAGCAGGGTGATTACAGCACGGTAGTTCAGTCAGGGTCAGGCAGGGTTATTACAGTAGGGCAAGTAGGTACAGATAGGTCAGGCAGGATGTTTACAGCAGGGTAAGTCCGGACAGGGTAGACCAGCAGGGTGATTACACACTTTTTTCCAATTCAATATTATATCACTTAACACTTATAGTAAAACTTATGCATATTTTTGTATAAAATGTATATTTCATGAATAATTCTATATCAATTGTACAAATTAAATAACAATTTATTTCTAATTTCAGGAAAAAGAGCGCTACAAGGAACCAGTGCGGGAGTCCCTCAAGGCTCTTCTTGCTATCGGCTGGTCGGTGGAACACTCCGAAGTGGATCTTCCCAGCAACAACCGTAGTTCCATGAGACGACAGTCGAAGAGTGGACAGGTGAGGCCATAGTGATCTCAAAGAATACTCAGTACTCAGTCTAAATACATTCGCTAAGTTTCTATAGCAAAGTTAGATATCAAAAATGTATAAGATTTGATATTATAAAGTACTAGCGACCCGCCTATATAAAATATATAGCCACTGAAAAAATGATGAAATCAATAGCCTATGATCCTTCACGTGGTCTACTTCTTATCTGTGCTAAATAACATAAAAATTGCTTCAGTAGTTCGCGAGATAAGCCATTTCAAATAATTTTCCCCGTTTTTTCCACATTCTCCTATAAGTCTTAGCGTGATAAAATATAGCTTATAGCCTTCCTCAATAAATGGGCTATCTAACACTGAAATAATTTTTCAAAACGGACCAGTAGTTCCTGAGATTTGCCGGTTCAAGTTAGCCCTTTCAAATAATTTTCCCCGTTTTTTCCACATTTTCCTCTATTTCTTCGCCCCTATTAGTCTTAGCGTGATAAAACATAGCCTATAGCCTTCCTCTAACACTGAAATGGGTTATCTAACACTGAAAGAATCATCAAAATCCGTTGCGTAGTTTTAAAGCTTAAAGGGAACAAAGGGACATGAGGGAAAAAAGCGACTTTGTTTTATAATAAGTATAGATTGAAAGCGCAGTGACACTTAGCAATGCGTTGTGTGAAAACCAATACATTTTTGACATCTACTTAATGGCCGATTCACACGGGTGACTAAAGCCGCACGATTTACGCAGCACGGCGAAAATCGACCGTGTAAATTTTTACAATTCGACTACGCCGCATGCGGCTAAAGTCGCAAGCCCCAAAGTCGTGCGGCCAACGGCCGCATGCGGCTGGTGACTAAAATCGACCGTGTAAACGCTCAGTCGCAAGCGATCGCTTGCTGCGAATACTACTGTAGCGAGCGCAGACGCGACATTTTCACGTAGAATGAACTAGTCACAGGCGATTTTTGTAAATGAGGAGGAGGCGATTCGACTGGTGACTTGCCGGGTGACTAAAATCGACCCGTTAGTCACCCGTGTAAATGGGGTAGCGATTCGACTTGGACAGGCGATTCGACTGGTGACTTGCCGGGTGACTAAAATCGACCCGTTAGTCACCACTCACCCGTGTAAATGGGGTGGCGATTCGACTTGGACAGGCGATTCGACTGGTGACTTGCCGGGTGACTAAAATCGACCCGTTAGTCACCCGTGTAAATGGGGTAGCGATTCGACTTGGACAGGCGATTCGACTGGTGACTTGCCGGGTGACTAAAATCGACCCGTTAGTCACCACTCACCCGTGTAAATGGGGTGGCGATTCGACTTGGACAGGCGATTCGACTGGTGACTTGCCGGGTGACTAAAATCGACCCGTTAGTCACCCGTGTAAATCGACCATAACGCGAACGAAACTTAGCGAGTGAATTTAGAGTTAGAGACTAATTGTAGAGTCCAAATTGGCGAATGCGTTTTGACTAAGCACTCAGATTAGCTGATGTAAAAAGTTGCGGGTAATATTTTTGTGTGAATAAAAGCAAGATGACGAAGTTTAAACGACCGCCGTTTACTCTAAACATATGAAAATAATATCTGTACTTGTATTTACAAGCTGCTTGACGAGACGCCAACGGTAATTTAATTTTACAATACAAATTTATAATATACTAGCTGTCCCGGCAAACGTTGCTTTGCCATATTATTTTATTGAAGTGACTAAATAAGTATGTCGCCATGGCAACGTCGATCGCTATATCGTCGCACAAACTATGGTCGCCGTCAGTCTCAGGTTGTAATAATTTACTATTATTTATTCAACAAATGCACTTATCAATATATAAAGTACCGAGTAACCGATTCTTAAACCTACTGAATATGCATATAAAATTTGGTAAAAATCAGTAAAGCCGTTTCGAGGAAGTTCGTGGACTAATATTGTGACACGAGAATTTTATATATAAGATTTACATACTTGTATAAAGAATATATTTAAACAACTATTGGACGTTTACAGTTGGACTCAGCGACGCCGTTCAACTACAACCCTCATCCAGTCGACATGACAAACTTGACATTGTCACGCGAGATGCAAAACATGGCGGAGCGTTTGGCTGAAAACGCGCATGACATCTGGGCGAAGAAGAAGAAGGAGGAGTTGGTTACTAATGGAGGTAGGTGGCTTGAAGCCAAAGACAGGCTCAGCTTACTCTTTTTATCTTCTTTTTAGAATTACCAATCTAAAATTGACGTGACAGGAGTCGAATGTCTATTGACTAGTTCTTTATGTCAATTATTAAGGCTGCTCTCTCGAATTAAGCGTGCAGATGAAACAACTTTTCATCGGCATTAACAGAGAAATTGTGTCTGAAAAAAATTATTAGTAATCTACATGATAATATCATGTAGATTACTAATTATATAATTTCTCTGTTAATGCCGATGGAAAGTTGTTTCATCTGCACGCTTTTTTCGAGAGAGCAGCCTTAACAATATGGCAAAACCAAATTATTATGATACGTACTTTGGTTTTGCCATATTTTTTCTATCGGTATCACATAATAAAGAAATAAAAAACCAAATCACCTCCAAATCGTTGAATGAAACCACTTTACTCCTTCATTATTAATCAAAAGAATATATAAAAAATATCTACTGCTTTGCAATACATCTATCTATACTAATATTATAATTGGGAAGAGTTTGTCTGTTTGTTTGTTTGAACGCGCTAATCTCAGGAACTACTGGTCCGATTTGAAAAATTCTTTCAGTGTTAGATAGCCCATTTATCGAGAACGGCTATAGGCTATATTTTATTACGCTAAGACTAATAGGAGCGAAGAAATAGAGAAAAATGTGGAAAAAAAAAAACGGTGGAAATTATATGAAATTGCTTATTATCTTAAGAACTACTGGAGCAATTTTTATGTTATTAGACAAACATGAATAATAGACCACGTGAAGGGACATAGGCTTTTTTTTTGCGGAAAAAAATGTGCGGTTGCGTGAAATTCCTAAATTACGCAGAAGCCGCGCGGAACATCTATATAATTATACCTAATAACATTGTAGGAAAGTCAATTCTGTATGTTAAATATTTTCTGGACGTGATCTACTATGCTAACGCAGACGAAGTCGCGGGCAACAGCTAGTACTTATTATAAAACAAAGTCGCTTTTTTCCCCTCATGTCCGTTTGTTCCCTTTAATCTTTAAAACTACGCAACAGATTTTGATGATTCTTTCAGTGTTAGATAGCCCATTTATCGAGGAAAGTTATAGGCTATATTTTATCACGTTAAGATTAATAGAAGCGAAGAAATAGAGGAAAATGTGGAAAAAACGGGGAAAATAATTTGAAAGGGCTAACTTGAGCGCGCTAATCTCAGAAACTACTGGTCCGATTTGAAAAATTATTTCAGTGTTAGAAAGCCCATTTATTGAGGAAGGCTATAGGCTATATTTTATCACGCTAAGACTAATAGGAGAATGTGGAAAAAACGGGGGAAATTATTTGAAAGGGTTTATCTCGCGAACTATTGGAGCAATTTTTATGTCATTTGGTACAGATAAGAAGTAGACCACATGAAGGATCGTGATAGGCTATCGATTTTAATCATTTTTTCAGTGGCTATATATTTTATACCCGTGCGACGCCGGGGCGGGTCGCTAGTAAGTTAATAATTTGGTTTGGTTACTTTTTTGAAATATGTATTATATTAAGCCTTAAAAAGGCTTTTTCTCCTATTTCGCCCTATCATGGACGCGGCGAGCGTCGTAACCGTCACCGTACAAGGCGCGCTGTTAGGAATGTTATTTTAATGTCATTTACGTCGATATTCGCACTGACAGACAATCGACCTGCTAATTTAGGGAGAGAGGGCCCTTAAGCTATTGCAAAGCTTTTATCGCGGACTTTGAGCGCGGCGATCATATTAAGACATTCCGTAACGAGAAAACCCTAACACCACCCACTCGGTGTGGCGTTGTCAAACTTCGGCTTTGGCGGCGTTTGCGATATTATTGCATATGTTGATTAAGAATGCTATGCAATAGCTTTACCGCGGTAGTACCCGAGTGCCACTCGTTTTTTTTAATGTAAAAAAATAACAAAGTGACAAATTGAAAATTCTTTTCAGGTGGCATCCACCCCCAACTAGTGCCATACGATCTACTCACCGACAAAGAGAAGAAGAAAGATCGAGAACGATCCCAGGAGTTCCTCAAATACCTCCAATACCAAGGCTACAAGTTACATAGGCCGAGCCGCGGGCCACAGGGTGATACGGAACAGACCACTACGGGCGTAGCAATAGAGCTCAGATTCGCTTACTCGCTCCTCGAGAAACTAATACAGTATATAGACAGAGCTACTATAAATATGAAGCTTTTGAAACCGTCTACTACTTTCAGTAGGAGGACTAGTTTTAAAACGAGTACGAGGGACATCAAGTTTGTTTCCAAGGTGAGTTTTTAAGAGGTTCTATTGTTTGTCTGTAAATACTTTTATTTTACTTACTATCACAAATGTAATTGTTACTATCACAAAATTATTTGACGTGTCATTTTAATGTCTATAACCTGTAAATTCTAAATAGTCGTATTCATCTATTTTTTATTGCGCATGTCAAAATCATGTCATGTCATGGCAACGCAACTTGGCGTGTAACCAAATATAAAATATACTTGTTTGTGGCTTTGACATAACATGACATGATTTTGTAATGCACATCTAAAGATTTGCGCGATAAATGAGACGAGCACGACTAATGTTTGATTACTTTGAAATTGACATTTGCCCTTTATTGTAACAACCCTACAAGGATATTTTGGCGCAATCGGACATAATTACGCCATCTTATAAGACGTCACCTTGATAGCCTGTAATATTGACTGATTATAAGTCAAGAATTGAGATTTCATTAAAGTATCAACAATATAAGTAACAATTGTTTAGCTTTGACAATGTCATCTGCCCATATGACAATGTCATCTAAGTATCACAAGATCCTTGCTGGCATGTATATTTTATGTGATTTATAACTTCTTGTATAGTTAGACGTATAAGATGTATTCGTTCCTAAAAATACCTATTTGATTTAAAATATTGCACTTTTTAACCCTTCTTTGACCTACTGTGTATATGACCTGTTTTTCCTATATTGCAAGCAAAGCAAAATGGAATTAAAATATTTTAAAAAGGTATAACGATATTAGCAAAGAGTTTGTATTGAATTTTATATAATCTATCAACAGTAAGAATTTAACACAGCATGTTGTTAAAAGTTATTGAAAACACAAAATTAATAAAATAAATATGCATGCTATTGTTTTTAATCGTGCATGGTTAATTTTTGTCTGCTTCCAAATTGTAAGTTCCTGAAAAACCGTTTTCTTGCAACCATCAAGAAAAAATCTTACATTTAACAAGTGTTTTGAAATTAGGTATTTTTTTGAGTTATTTTCTTTACTATTTTCTTTAATATCTGTCTTGTGTTTTGTTTCTTCCACATTTTTCTTATTAAATAAGTTTTAACCAATTTTATTAGCTTCATTCATATCTTCAAATAAACTTAGCTTTTAATATTTTGCTTATTTTAAACCTAGGGACTTTGTTCTTTAGACAATTTGCTTTCAATAATTTCTTTGTCATAGCGTGTCGCTATGTTATATTTCGCTTTCGATGTCAAATCCTTTACATTTTGCTTTCGAACTTCACTATCAAACTGACCACAAATTGACAATCGAATTCATCATGACTTGACGCTCTGAGCAACCGCGATCAACCAAAATTCAAATAAAATGCCACAGGCCAAAGGTTTCATTTTACTCTACGGACTACGCGATTAAAAAGCAGCGGTGATGTAGGTCGCTAGACCAATGTTGTTAGAAAATGAAACCTTTATAGCCTACTAGCTGTTGCCTGCGACTCCGTCCGCGTGGACTTCAGCTTATAGCGCGCGGTAGTTCCCGTTTCCCTGTAGGCTACAGAGTTGCTTCCGCGGTACGAATACTTCAAACTAATTCAAAAATCTGCTTAAATCTTCAAATAAAATCGCGAAAAATTTCAACATCCTTACCACCTCTTATAGAATGATGCAAGAGCAAGCGATAGCGTGTTGTAGGAGACGCGCGGCGCCATCTATTATGAATTTTTGGAACTAACTTAATTTGAACACATTTAGGCATTTTCACAACCTTACAACCCCTTTTCCGGTTAAAAAGTAGCCTATGTCCTTTCTCAGGCTTTAGACTATCTGTGTACGAAATTTCATTACAATCGGTTCAGTAGTTTTGGCGTGGAAGCAAGACAGACAGACAGAGATACTTTCGCATTTTTATTATATATGTTATAAAGTGGCTATTTGATTGAATTTTGTTCTGTCGCGACTCGCGGAACTCGGTCGCTTCACGCTTGTGACAAAGATCGGAAATCCACCTTGGTGCAAATTCCATACATTTTGACATGTTACTTCGCTATCGAAACTGAAATTCGATTTATCTTGACTTATCGCTATCTGACCTTCCTCTCTAGGTGGTACTACCTCTTATGGAGAAATACTTCTCGACGCATCGTAACTACTTCATAGCTGTGGCTACGGCGACCAACAACGTTGGTGCGGCTTCTCTCAAGGAAAAGGAGATGGTTGCAGCTTTATTCTGCAAGCTGGCTAGCCTACTCAGATCCAGGTGAGTAGCTTGCGCTTTACGGATGCTGAAGCTGCAAGCAGTAATTAACGAAACTAAGAGTGTGTCAGGAGTCAGGACTCAGGACATGCCTAAATAAATAGCCCCATAGATGCTTTTTATATCGGGGTAAATTCGGACACGAGGTAAAACGAATAATTTAAGATCTCGGTGAATATTTTGTTTAGATACTAAGGTGTACAATAAAATGACGATATACCTCCGGATAGTTATTTAATTTAACACCGAATCATCTAGACTCTATAGTTTGTTCGTTCTAAGATGATATGGGTGACAAATTCTTATATTCCTTGCTACGGATTTTTTTTACAAGAAAACAAAAAAAATCTGTATGTAATAAATTATATTCTATCTACAAAAATAAATGTTTCCTGTAATTGTAAATGAATAAAAATGAAAAGTTGCTAAATGCTAACTTATTGATATAAAATTATAAATATTAACTTTGAAATAGGAGTATAAAATTATTGTTACGAAAATATTTGAAAAATGTCAGATGCATGAAACGGAACTTATGTCAATAGAGATTGACACAGTTGAATCGAAATCAAATCGATAAAAAAGGGCGGCCATCTTAAATCGCCGGTGTCACTCTGAAACATCAGTACGAAATCGATAATTTCGATTGCAATTCCTATACGAGGTGATTCGATATTTTTAAATTATTCGATTAATTTTTTTAGGTAACTTCCCTACTATTGTCAATTATAATGTGTCACGCATATCATCATAAAACGAACAAACTATAGATATTATAGTCTCTAGATAATCTCTAGATTCTAGACACTAGACTTACCCTGTATCTGTACTTACCCCGAATCCGACCTTACCCTGATTAGCCTTATTATAAAAAATGCTTGTAATATTATTAAACAAGATAATTATTAATTTAATAATGTTATAAGAAGAAGCCTACTAAAGTGACCCACTGACAGAATCAAAATCACATGATTCTATAACTTTTTAAATATTTATTTACATCTTCATAGTTAGAGTGTAAGACCTGACCAATGAACTTATGTTAACCTGTAATGTATCACTTTTAAAGCAAAAAAATAATTATTGATTGATTGATTTCAGGCTAGCAGCCTTCGGTCCCGACGTCCGCATCACGGTCAGATGTCTCCAAGTGCTGGTGAAGGGTATCGACGCGAAGTCCCTCGTGAAGAACTGCCCCGAATTCATCAGAACATCCATGCTGACCTTCTTCAATAACGTCGCTGATGATTTGGGACATACTATACTTAATTTACAAGAGGTGGGTTGAACGACTTATTATTGTCAAACAAAATACAGGGGATTTCAGCCGAAGAGATATCAATAGGATATATTATTACTACAATGTTTTGACGCTAGAGTGCAGCACCAGCATAGATACAAAACAAAAAAAGACGGCACTCCGGGAGTGCCGGCAGAAGTGAAAACTTGATTATTAACGTTGTGCATTTTTTTAACCCATTTTTATGAAAATCGATGATTAAAAATCGATTTTTTTAATTAATCGAAACCCTTACAATCGATTAAATTTTTAGCCCATTTTTTATGAAAATCGATTTTTAAAAAATCGATTTTTTTGAATTACTTAATCGAAACCCTTACAATCAATTCGAGTTCGACACAAAACACTACTCTCCAACCGTCTTACGGTTTTTCGATCAGCACGAGAATCTGACGCGAGTTTCACAGTTTTTACCCATCCCACAAAAGTGCTCAACGCCGCTAAAGAAGTTTTCACTTCAAAATTTAAGATTGAAGGTAAGTTATGACGTACGTTAAGTATGACGTATCCAACATGTTGGATTATTATTTACGGTGTATGCTAGTAGCGTCCTCTTCTACGACATTCCCTATTAAAGATCGCGTACGCGTACCAAAAATTAAAGAGGAGGCACAGTCTTCTTTACGGTTCGTACCCGAAGGGTAAAAAAACGGGATATGAAATTTTTACAAAATCCTCAATTACATATATGTGTACTTTAATAATCAATATATGACGGGACTTCCATACAAAAAACACAATTGATGGTCTATTTTTGCTCTATAACGGTAAGGAAACCTTCGTGCGCGAGTCTGACTCGCACTTGGTCGATTTTATTTAGCTCTTATTGGTGGGATAAGAATTGAGCTGGGCGTGTGCGGTCACGGCATTCACTATTGGCAAATCAATTATCACACGAGTCGTTATACGTAGATCTAAATAAATGACATGATGATGACATGACATTGGTAGCTATAGTGGTTAAGGGTAGATTGTTGTACACATGCTAATTTCTCTTACCAGTTTAAGCTATATATTTAGTACGCGAGTCAGTTTATAAAATAAAATAAATTTGTTTCAGGGTAAATACGCCCACCTCCGAGGCACGCATCTCAAGACGTCGACCTCTCTGGGCTATATAGACGGTGTACTGATGCCGGTGCTCACGGCCATGTTCGACCACCTCGCCAACTGCGAGTATGGCGCTGATCTGCTGCGTGAGTATATACTAATATTATAAATGCATTTGTCTGTTACCTCATCAGACCCAAATTGGTTCGGCGGGGATAAATTTTGCTGAAATTTAAGTCCGGAGAAAGTACATAGGATACTTTTTTCCGGAAAAATGTATGTTCCTGGGCGATAAAAAAAATTGCCGTAACGGATTTGCGGGCGACACCTAGCGTACAATTCTGAATCTGGCTATCGGATTTTCTGAAAACGGTAAAACATATACAACGTCTGAAACCGAGTTTACAACTTGCTTGGTCAGAAAGTCTTCCTTTGCAGCCTCCACACACATACCCACACATACATAATATTATATTAGGAACCCTAATAGAACGTTTTAAAATGAACGCACCGTAATCCGTTTGAATGTGTGCGCGCACATTTGCCGCTCATACGCACGTGTTACGTACGTGTTGTCCTTGTCTGATAATTTAGAAATCCGAAAAATAATTGACGGACATTGTATGGCGTGTATGGCGTATCCATTGTGTAAAATTTTTATTATTAAATTAGTATTTATTTCCAACATCATCAAATCCATAGTTTCCTCAAACATCTTAAATTAAATTTTTGTTTCAGTGGACGAAATCCAAGTGGCCTCGTACAAGATGCTCGGGTCACTGTACACGCTGGGCACTGACGTCACACTCACACACGACAGGAAGTACCTTAAGACGGAGATAGAACGACACAAGCCGGCTCTGGTGAGACCCTCTCTTTTTGACGTGACAACGTCTTATAATTCGATATGGGCTGCGCGCACAAAAAAAACATGACGCAATATGCGGCGTTACCTCGCTCTGAGGCGTTCCATTTAAGGCTATGACGTTGTCACGTTCAACTATCGTCAGTAAACTGACTTTACAGACAACCGAGTTCGAGTTGAGTTCGAGTCGAGTTCGAGTCGAGTTCGAGTTCGACACAAAACACTACTCTCCAACCGTCCTTTTTACCATATATTAAAGTTTTATGTTTGGCACGTGACTTATCAAATGTAATGACAAAACGAGCGAGCGTTTTTCGTTACGTGACCTTGAAAATTCACTCGGCGCGCTAAAAGAAGTTTCGATGAAATCAAAATAATTAAAGAAGTGACAAAAACTCTCATTTATCAATCTGAAAAGTGCTTTTTATGATAGTTCTCAAATCGGTAGTGATATTTCGTTGTTAGTGTCTGCTGTTATAGCTGCAACAGAAATACACTGTGAAAATATCTGAAGTCTAGCTTAACCTCAAGAACCGCTATGGTTCTTGAGGTACAGCCTAGACAAACGGACAGAGAACGAAGTCTTAGTAAATTTGGGAACGTACGTTACTAAAAACATAAAATTCAGAAATAAAACTGATTTATTATTTCTAATTCCAGGGTTCCTGCCTCGGAGCGTTCAGTTCGACCTTCCCTGTGGCGTTTCTCGAGCCTCATCTTAACAAGCACAATCAGTTCTCGCTGTTGAATCGTATCGCCGATCATTCCTTGGAGGCTCAAGGTATTTTATTATAATTCATGTATGCCTAAACCTTTAAATGGTTATTTTTTGCTTAGTAAGTAAAATAGAGCATAAATTTGGATACGGTAAATCCGGATATTATCCATGTATGTCGACTAAATCGTTAACTAAAATCCACAATTTGTAAAAAAAGTACGTATAAATAACTTTAGGATTAGTCAGGGCAATTTCAGATATAGGGTAAGTCCGGACAGTTCAAGTTAACGCTAAATAGGCGTAAATTTCGTTCTTCGTTTGTAAAATCTGTACTGTACCGTGTTGACGAACACAATACTAAAGTTGATGATGTAGCTTTAAATTCAACTGTCCAGTCTTACTCTGAATCCGAATTTACCCTGAATACTAGACAACAACAGATACTTGGTAGGTAGACTAAAACATCTACGAATATGAATGTAGTAAATACACCCTTTCAGTGTTTTGTAAAAATTTTTACAAAACACTGAAAGGGTGTATTTACTACATTCATATTCGTACTGTCTGTCCGCTCTGTTTACACTGTCAATGTTTTTTTTATATTTTAATCTTAATATATATATTTCTTGTGTGCGTGTGTATGTGACTGAACTCCTCCTAAACGTTGATGAAATTTTTTGTGTGTGTTCAAGGGGATCTGGGAATGGTTTAGATTCACAATTTTGTCCGCTGGACAATGTTTTTTAATTAATTTTTAATTTATTAGTAGTTGTTGATTTTGGAATGTTTTACATTGGATCCGACAGTCGGCTGCCATCGCAGTGTCAAATTTTAAATAATATTCGAATTCGGATTTTAATTTTAGTCTGTGCGACAGTTAGCGCTTCGACCAAATTAAAAAAAAATACTTTATATACTTAATATGGCAAAGAAACGTTTGCCGTGACAGCTAGTATATTATAAAATAATATATTAAAATATTTAAAAAAAGAGCGGACAGCGCTTCTAAAAATTCTGTCAATATTCTGGCCTGGCGTGTGTAACATGTCGGATTTTGGTCGGATTGTTTACTGTATGTGCTGGTGGCGCCATCTGCTTCAGAATGATAACCTTTTCCAGATATCATGGCGAAGATGGAGCAATCTATGCCTACCCTGGAGACCATTCTGAACGAAGTGGACCAATTCGTGGAGTCCGATAAGACGTATAACGAAGCCCCACATATTATCGACGTCGTTATGCCGCTTCTGTGCTCCTACCTGCCGTTCTGGTGGGCGCAGGGGCCTGATAATGTGACGCCTACGGCTGGGTAAGTTGTACTTTCTGATCCATACTGATATTATAAACGTGAAAATAAACGTCTGTCCTTCTGGTGGGCACAGGGGCCTGATAATGTGAGGCCTACGGCTGGGTAAGTTAGGAATTTTGTACCATATCTTACATACTAATAAAAGTATTAACGAAGAATGCCCACAACGAATTGCATCAAAATCATCAAAATCGGCAGAGGTAACAGATAGAAAGACAGACAGACACTTTCGCATTTATACAGGGTGCAACAAAAATAAGTGATAATACTTAAGGGTGTGTACGTGTTTCTTGTAGAGAGTTCACTGTGAAAGCAGCAGCGCTGCACGACCAACATTTTTATTCACTTTTGTATGGGGAAACTCGTGATGCTCGGACCCTTGCCTATACAAAAGTGAAAAAAAAATCGTCTTTCAGAGCTGCTACTTTAACAGTGAACTATCTACAAGGAACACGAGTACACACTAAAGTATTATCACTTATTTTTGTTACACACTGTATATCTAATTGGTAAGGATTTGAAAGTTTGTCTCTCTGTCACCTCTTCACACCTAAACGCTATGATTTGGTAGACGGAAAACGATATCTACTTCTGGATAGTTTTTGTAAAAATGTACGGTTCCCGCACGATAAATTAATATCAGCGCAACGGTGTTGCAAGCATTATCTGCAATTATAAATGCGACAGTTTTTCTGTCTGTCTGTCTGTCTGTCGCCACGCTTAAACCCCTTTAACCGATGTTTATTACTTTGAGTCCTGGGATACTTTTTATCCCGGAAATGTAAATATTTCTATTAGTAAGAGATTGTTGTTTTATAAAGCATGGAATTATTTATTTTTACAGCAACCACGTTACCATGGTAACGGCGGAACATATGAACCAACTCCTCAAAAACGTCCTCAAACTGATCAAGAAGAACATCGGTAACGAATCAGCCCCTTGGATGACTCGCATCGCGACATACACGCAACAGATCATCATCAACAGTTCTGAAGAGTTGCTCAGAGATTCCTTCCTGCCGCTAGCCGAGAGAGTACGCAAGAGGACTGACAATATGTTCCATAAGGAGGAGAGTCTTAGAGGATTCATCAAGGTGAGTGATTTAAGATCGTTTGGGAAAATAGAAGGGTAGGTTTCTTTAGTAGGGCGAGAAGTAAGCGGGGCGCGCGGGGACATACCTATACAGGTTGAAAGAGCAATAATTTATTGTAAAGTCTGCTCTAATCAAGGCTAAGGGTTCTGTAATTAAATTAAAAAAAAAAATACATGTCGCACTGGGGGCTGCCGTGGTAAAGCTTATTGCATACCATACCAAGTCGTTACAATCATGTGTCTTTATGATTCAAAGAAAACTATAACTTGAAAAGGTCCTTACCACCTTTTATGAAAACGAAAATATAATGTTACAACTTGCGTGATGTAGCTGACAACTAACAGCGCCATCTATCATGAATTATTGGAACTACTACTAACTAGCCGAATTCTACCCAACTGAAACGAATGTTAGGTATTTTTCGTTACGGAATTTCTTGATTCGGTCGCTGCGCTCAAAGACCTCAAAAAAAAAACTACGCAATAGTTAAAAAAAAAATTTATATAATGTGGTTGAGTTATACTTTACATATTTTGATTTTATATCAAATATTGTGGGGATATTTCACTTTGATTGATTGAGATTGTCAATAAACTTTCATTTCCATTTAATTAGTTGTTTCCTGCTTCAGTGGAAACGCAGCCTTATTCTGAAAACATTAATTTTATCCAAAATTCACAAATATTTTTCTTCGTTCCAGTCATCAACGGACGACACTTCTCAAGTGGAATCCCAGATTCAAGAGGATTGGCAGTTGCTAGTTCGCGATATATACTCCTTCTACCCGCTACTCATCAAATACGTTGATCTACAGAGGAACCACTGGCTAAGGAATAACATACCAGGTGAGTTCATAGTAATATTATGATTATAATATCACTTATAAGTTGTATGCTACGAATAATAATAATTAAGAAAACGTAACTTCCATACTTCAACCGTTTTGAATTTGGTTCGTATTCGCACACTAAAATAATATGGCAAAAGCTACAAAACAACACTCAAATTTACGAAATAAAGCCGTTGACATTAATTGTCACTTCTATATTTACACAAATTTGTGTACCGAATACATGCATAAAGTTTGCTTGTATTCGGGTCACATTTTGTAGACTCGTTGACAAATTTTTTGACACAGTTACTCTTCAGTTTTTATTATTCGTAGGTTTTGTAATATTATAAATGTGAAAGTGTGTCTGTCTGTCTTTGTATCTGTCTGTCTGTTACATCTTCACGCCCAAATCGCGGAACCGATTTTGTGGAAATTTGGTATGGAGATACTTTGAGTCCCGGAAAAGGGCCAAGGATACTTTTTATCCCGAGCAAATGTGAAAAACGAATTTTGGCGCAACGGAATTGCGGGCGTTCATCTTAGAAACACTACGAAGAATGTAACTACTACGCAGCAAGGCTACGACGAATGTAGCAACTACGTAGCGAGGCTACGACGAATGTAGCAACTACGTAGCGAGACTACAATGAATGTAGCAACTATATTAGGTAGAAAGACTGCACCTTTGTATGACAAATTGTAACACCTATTGTAAGTTGTAACAGTACTTTCTGCAAATAAACAATTTTTATTCTTATTCTTACTACGTAGCGAGGCTACGACGAATGTAGCAACTACGTAGCGAGGCTACGACGGAAGTAGTAACTACGCAGCGAGACTACGACGAATGTAGCAACTACGTAGCGAGACTACGATGAATGTAGCAACTACGTAGCGAGGCTACGACGAATGTAGCAACTACGTAGCGAGGCTACGACGAATGTAGCAACTACGTAGCGAGGCTACGACGAATGTAGCAACTACGTAGCGAGACTACAATGAATGTAGCAACTATATTAGGTAGAAAGACTGCACCTTTGTATGACAAATTGTAACACCTATTGTAAGTTGTAACAGTACTTTCTGCAAATAAACAATTTTTATTCTTATTCTTACTACGTAGCGAGGCTACGACGAATGTAGCAACTACGTAGCGAGGCTACGACGGAAGTAGTAACTACGCAGCGAGACTACGACGAATGTAGCAACTACGTAGCGAGACTACGATGAATGTAGCAACTACGTAGCGAGGCTACGACGAATGTAGCAACTACGTAGCGAGGCTACGACGAATGTAGCAACTACGTAGCGAGGCTACGACGAATGTAGCAACTACGTAGCGAGGCTACGACGAATGTAGCAACTACGTAGCGAGACTACGATGAATGTAGCAACTACGTAGCGAGGCTACGACGAATGTAGCAACTACGTAGCGAGACTACAATGAATGTAGCAACTATATTAGGTAGAAAGACTGCACCTTTGTATGACAAATTGTAACACCTATTGTAAGTTGTAACAGTACTTTCTGCAAATAAACAATTTTTATTCTTATTCTTACTACGTAGCGAGGCTACGACGAATGTAGCAACTACGTAGCGAGGCTACGACGGAAGTAGTAACTACGCAGCGAGACTACGACGAATGTAGCAACTACGTAGCGAGACTACGATGAATGTAGCAACTACGTAGCGAGGCTACGACGAATGTAGCAACTACGTAGCGAGGCTACGACGAATGTAGCAACTACGTAGCGAGGCTACGACGAATGTAGCAACTACGTAGCGAGACTACAATGAATGTAGCAACTATATTAGGTAGAAAGACTGCACCTTTGTATGACAAATTGTAACACCTATTGTAAGTTGTAACAGTACTTTCTGCAAATAAACAATTTTTATTCTTATTCTTACTACGTAGCGAGGCTACGACGAATGTAGCAACTACGTAGCGAGGCTACGACGGAAGTAGTAACTACGCAGCGAGACTACGACGAATGTAGCAACTACGTAGCGAGACTACGATGAATGTAGCAACTACGTAGCGAGGCTACGACGAATGTAGCAACTACGTAGCGAGGCTACGACGAATGTAGCAACTACGTAGCGAGGCTACGACGAATGTAGCAACTACGTAGCGAGGCTACGACGAATGTAGCAACTACGTAGCGAGACTACGAAGAATGTAGCAACTACGTAGCGAGGCTACGACGAATGTAGCAACTACGTAGCGAGGCTACGACGAATGTAGCAACTACGTAGCGAGGCTACGACGAATGTAGCAACTACGGAGCGAGGCTACGACGAATGTAGCAACTACGTAGCGAGGCTACGACGAATGTAGCAACTACGTAGCGAGGCTACGACGAATGTAGCAACTACGTAGCGAGACTACGATGAATGTAGCAACTACGTAGCGAGGCTACGACGAATGTAGCAACTACTCAGCGAGGCTACGACGAATGTAGCAACTACGTAGCGAGGCTACGACGAATGTAGCAACTACGTAGCGAGGCTACGACGGAAGTAGTAACTACGCAGCGAGACTACGACGAATGTAGCAACTACGTAGCGAGACTACGATGAATGTAGCAACTACGTAGCGAGGCTACGACGAATGTAGCAACTACGTAGCGAGGCTACGACGAATGTAGCAACTACGTAGCGAGGCTACGACGAATGTAGCAACTACGTAGCGAGGCTACGACGAATGTAGCAACTACGTAGCGAGACTACGATGAATGTAGCAACTACGTAGCGAGGCTACGACGAATGTAGCAACTACGTAGCGAGGCTACGACGAATGTAGCAACTACGTAGCGAGGCTACGACGAATGTAGCAACTACGGAGCGAGGCTACGACGAATGTAGCAACTACGTAGCGAGGCTACGACGAATGTAGCAACTACGTAGCGAGGCTACGACGAATGTAGCAACTACGTAGCGAGACTACGATGAATGTAGCAACTACGTAGCGAGGCTACGACGAATGTAGCAACTACTCAGCGAGGCTACGACGAATGTAGCAACTACGTAGCGAGGCTACGACGAATGTAGCAACTACGAAGCGAGGCTACGACGAATGTAGCAACTACGTAGCGAGGCTACGATGAATGTAGCAACTACGTAACGAGGCTACGATGAATGTAACTTGTAAGTTGTAACACTACATTGCAACAACTAAGCAGCAAGGCTAAGATAGTAATTAATTATTTTAATGTAACGAAAAATTTCAAAAGCTTTTCTAAGGTCATTCTTTGTGTTAAGTGTTTGTCAAAATACTCAAGTCTTTTTCTCTTTTTTTCATTACGAAGAACGAATGAGATGACTTCATTTTAACGAATTGTTAAATTTAATAGGAGTTTTACAATTTTCAGAGGCGGAAGAGCTTTACAACCACGTCGCAGAAATATTCAACATTTGGTCCAAGAGTCAATACTTCTTGAAGGAAGAGCAAAACTTCATATCTGCCAACGAAATTGACAACATGGTAATTTGAACTTTATTTTGTACTCCATATGATTCATTTTCATTTGTACTGTGTTATGTGTTCATTTTATTTGTTCATGCGATTATGTGCTCTATGTTATTGTAATACGGTTCGATTTGTCAAAGGTTTTGATAATGCCAACTGCGACTAGAAGAGTTACCACAGTAGTAGATGGTACGCCACAAGGGGGAGGAAAGGTAAAAAAAGAAAAGAAAAAAAGTTTTTTTTTTTCTACTAATTCTTCTAACTTTGATAGCCATAACGAATGCTTAACCTTTTTACTAATTTTGACGCTTTTCAGGTTCAGTTTAGATCTTATTAGTGCTTTTAGATTTACTAAGTACCTTTCTAACTTCTAATGATTTAAAATTATTTTCAAATGAGCATAATATTATGTAGAAATACTAATTTTCTAGACATTTTTTTCACTTATTAATGACCTACCTAATTTCTACTACCAGAACTGGCGGTTCTACGTTATTTGGTCGGGCTTTATCAAGTTCATACAATAGTTTTTACATTTACCCGACCAAATAACGCTTGGCCACAGTTAGCTAATTTATGATATTTTAACATAAGTTTTGCTTAAAATCTCATTTTATAGAATGGTTGGATATATCTAATATATATATATATATATATATATATATATATATATATATATATATATATATATATATATATATATAAAGTTAATTAATTAAAAGGTAAAGTAATTAGTGTGTGGTGTGGTTTTTTCCAACTTGAGAGATAGGATAGCTTAGATCTTTAATTATAGTCGCAATTTTATTTTATTGCAAATTATTTGTCTATAAAGAGCGACCATTGTTTATGCGACGCGAGTCACGGGATAGCGATGGACGTTGCCATGGTGGCATACTTATTAAGTCACTAATTCAATAAAATAATACGGGCGATATACTTTATATAATATGGCAATGAAACGTTTGCCGGGACAGCTAGTTATATTATAAATATCTATATTTTCAAGGGTGTTTTCTACTAAACAGTTATTTACTTTTTGTATAGAATGAGCAAGGTACATCTTTTAGTATCATGATAAGTAGTATTTCTATTTTTTTATTTATGTATTATTATAAATATTATCTTTTTTTATCTACTACTAAGCTATGAAGTAGTAAATAAAAAACCGGCCAAGTGCGAGTCGGACTCGCGCACCGAGGGTTCCGTACAAACCTGCAAGGTTTACAAAGTTCGTTCATTACGACAATCGAGTATGAGGAAATGGGTAGTAAGTTTAAAATTATTAAAAAAAAATATATTATGTGATGTAACTAAAAATTTATGGTTTTCGTAATTTTTCCTTTATCTATGCTATAAGACGTTGCTTCGTACCAAATTTCAAGATTCTGAGTTCACGGGAAGCACCCTGTAGGTTTTGATTCCCTTGCAAGTGTCGAAAATTTGCGGCATAAACGGCTGTATCTTTTGATTGCGTTGGCTTAGAAGTTTGATTTTTTCACAGCTTCAAGGGACAGTAGACCTGAGTAATTGATATAAATTTCAGCTTCATACCTCCACGCGTTCCTGAGAAAAAGGGTCTTGACAGACGGACAGACGGACAACAAAGTGATCCTATAAGGGTTCCGTTTTTTTCCTTTTGAGGTACGGAACCCTAAAAAGTACTACATAGTAAATAGTAATGTATCTTGTTTTAACCTTATATTGCATTACTAATTTTCATGCATTTCCAGATATGCGGTCCGCTTACCCTCCTAATAGGCACGCACTATAACTAACAAATCATAATGTCTTGCTAACACCAACTCAAACATTGCAGAAGAAGAAGAAGCATCGTGACAAGAAGCGAGACAAAGACAAGGAGGTGCAGGCGTCGCTGATGGTGGCCTGTCTCAAGAGGCTGCTGCCAGTCGGCCTCAACCTCTTCGCCGGCCGAGAACAGGAGTTGGTGCAGCACTGCAAGGATAGGTTCTTGAAGGTAGGGAAGTTAATAATAATAGCTCCCACACCGGTTTCGGTGACGGTGGCCGGTTTCATTGAAACCAGGCCAGCTATGCAGGAGTATTTTATAGTGCCCAGGTGTGTGCGCAGTACACAAGAGCACTCTCTATTCCTTTACTCTCATAGCCCACTGGGACGGATACTAGATATTATGTAAGGGGTAAAGGGGTAATTAGGGGGTAGGAATCTACTTTATAGTATACATAATTTCTTACGCCGGTTTTTAGGGTTCTGGGTTCGTACCCAAAGGGTAAAAACGGGACCCTATTACTGAGACTTCGATGTCTGTCCGTCTGTCCGTCTGTCCGTCTGTCTGTCTATCCGTCTGTCCGTCTGTCTGTCTGTCCGTCTGCCTCCAGGCTGTAACTCAAGAACCGCTATAGCTAGACTTCTGAAATTTTCACAGGTTATGTATATCTGCTGCCGCTATAACAAAAAATACTAAAAACTAAATAAAATTAATATTTAAGGGGGGCTTCCATACAACAAACGTGATTTTTTTGTATCAAAAATGGCAACAGGTACGTACTTGATTTTTTCTCAATGTCCTTAGTTATATGTGTACTTTAATATTCAATAATAATATTAAAATAAAATAAATAATTAAGATACATCAATCAAAATCCCATACAAAAACACACAATTTTTGGCCTAATTTTCCTCTATAATGGTACGGAACCCTTCGTGTGCGAGTCCGACTCGCACTTGGCCGATTATTCTCATCCATGTTGACTGCTCAAAAGGATTTGCTTCTTTATTCATTCAGAAATAAAATAAATAAATTATAATAGTTAACCGAACTATGAAAAACATAATACAGCCTCGGGGCTATTACATATTATCTTGCTTCAGGAAAAAAAACAGCGCTTACGAGCAGATATTCCATAATATATTATGAGCACTGTTAAACCCAAACCCGTAGGTATAATATAACCAACAATAATATCCATGGACGCTTCACACCACGTCAGTGTGGCCCGTGCTAAGTACGTGAAGGACTTGTGTTACGGGTACCAGACACCGGAAATATATTTAATACTTTTATACTATACATATAGTTAAGATTTTTATTATATCATACACATATTTAACACACATCCAGACCCGGGAACATTGAAAAACTTTTTTGTTCCGTCGGCGGGATTCGAACCCGCGATCACCGGTTTGACACACTCATCCAATTGAGCCACAGAGGTCGTCCAAATAGTCCATTATAGTTGTAAAACCTCCATCACTTAAATTTTCAGAAAATGTCCGAACAAGACGTAGCGGAATTCGCCAAGACCCAACTCACTCTCCCAGACAAGATAGATCCAGCTGACGAGATGTCCTGGCAGCACTATCTATACTCCAAGCTTGGCAGCAAGAACAAGGTGACTACGGTGGTGGAAACAGCTGACAACAAGGCCAAAGTCATAGATGATACCGTGGAGAGGATTGTGGCTATGAGCAAAGTGCTGTTTGGACTACATATGGTGAGTTTATTTACTTTTTTTTTTTAAACGAAAACTTTTTTAGCGGCGTTGAGCACTTTTGTGGGATGGGTAAAAGCTGTGAAACTCGCGTCAGATTCTCTTGCTGATCGAAAAACCTTGGAAAAACCGTAAGACTGTTAGAGAGTAGTGTTGTAACATCGAAATTGATTTTACAACACTATGGTCTAAAACCATAAAATTCGTGTGACGTACTTTATGTATGCTTATGCATATTGTATCTCAAATGTTTGGATTACACTTTAGCTATTAAAATTAGAATATTAAAGTTGGATTGGTTTGAGGGTAGATTAAGGGTGGGTTGCACTAGAGGCGTGGTTAAAGTTAAAGTTATGGTTATAGTTAAATATGGCATCCTTTAGCTTTAGCTATTTAACCGGAGAAGAGTCCTAAAAGCGCCATCTAGTGCTCAAAAGACGAGACTTTACAGAAAGTGATTATTTAACTTGAAAAAATTGTTTTCAAGAAGCTTAATTATTTCAAATTTCAATCCTTTATCCTATAAAGAAACAAATAATATTTCTAAAACTGCAATACATAAAACTACAGTACTTTTACCGAATTTAAGAAAACAATACAGCTTTAGTTTCGAATTTTGAAAAGTTTCATATACTGAGCACTAGATGGTGCTTCTAGAACGCTGCATCAGATAATGTTTGTTTAAATTTTAAGGGTGAGGGTATTGAGGGTATAAAAAATTGAAATATCCGTAAAAATCGACAGGAAAAATATAACACTGTAAAAGATAGTAAATTTTCACGAAAAATTTAGATATATGTATGAGCGGAGGTTAACCAAAGATTTGACATTTTGCACTATAGTTATAGTTGGTGTAAAGTAAGTTGGTGCAACCCAACCTAAGGGTTTGATTTTAATTTCACTCTCTTTGTGTTTTGTCTATGTTCAGTTTTAATAAAAAAAAAACCTTTGATTAAAATTATTAATGCTAAGTTTGTATTGGCTAAGTTTACCCATAAGGAACAAATTGTTATACGTTGTTATGTTGTTATTATATTATATATTATGCCATTCATCATTTCATTGAAAATTGTATGTATCAGTCCTTTCTCATCTCACCTCATTTCATCTCATCTCATTTTCACTAATTAATTTCTTTGTCGCCATTGCGTGCTGTATTTCACCTGTCATTAGAAGTCATCTAACCTATAAGTTACCATTGTTTGTCTTTTATTTTAATGAACCAGATGATATTCTGTTGGTGAATCGTTCTAAATAAATAAATAAATAAATGATCTTTTTATTAATTTTATGTCTATTAATTTTCTTTTGTTCTGCATTTTTTTTGTTTCTTATTTTTTCTTTCGTTTTTTTTTCCTAGATTGACCACCCGCAACAGATGAGTAAGAACGTGTACAGATCGGTCGTTTCGATACAACGAAAGCGAGCAGTCATTGCTTGCTTTAGACAGACGTCTCTACATTCCTTACCAAGGTTTATAGAATGGTTTTTTACCCAGATTTTTTTTTATTTTTTATTTTATAATAAGTGATGAGTTTTATCCGAATTTATATAATGTGTGTCGTGTCTTACTAACACAAAACTAAAGCGTGGAGTGGATGCTATTAAAAGCTATTTTAAGACACAAATACTAAAATCAAGGCGTAATTCTCCAGCCTTGAATCGTCATTTAGGCTGCCTCACACGCGAGTTTCATGACATACGATAGAAATGGCATTCGACGCTTGAGAATCACGGCCCTGTAGGCCTACTATGGCTATCGGATTATAATGCCACGTTCTGCTCTAACAACGTCATTTCTCGTTTGTTAGAGTAGGACGCGGCATTCTCGTACGACTGTTTGAGTCTCAAAACGGTTTCGTGGTACGGCCCCTGGAGCTGTGGATTCCTCGGAGCTCGCATGCTCGCTCAAACAATGTGTTCAGCATTGTTTGGGCGTAGGGTATAAATAGTCAGTACTTAAGATGCGACCCGGTCTCAAGACACGGTTCGGCTCTGTGATGTGGTCTAAATTTTGTCAGCCAACCAATCACAGAGCGTCTTGAGGCCGAGATGCATCTTGAGTACTGACTATTAATATGGGCCTTAGGGCTGGGACACAAAAACACGGCACGACGTCGTACGGCGCCGTGTCATGGAAATCCACGACGCGCGTCGTAAAAAACCACGACACGGCGCCGTACGGCGTCGCACGACGTCGCGTCGTAGAAACTCATCTTGAATATCTACGTGAGTTTCTACTGCACGGCGTCGTGCCGTGTTTTTGTGTCCCGGCCCTTACACTGTGACGGTTTCAGTGACAGTGGCCAGTTTCATCGAGACGAGTCACCGTTACCGAAAACGGTGGTATTGGAGGAAATTGATTCACAGGCAGTTGACAGACCCATGTCGTTTGATTGGATTATTTCAATTCAATATAAGTCGGCCTCTAGACGAGCAATTTTTTATCATGTCACGTATTGCGTAATATTATTGACCGTCTATGGTCGATACTGAATATCGCGCGTTTAATCTAATTGTCAAATAAACAGTTCAATAAAATTGAAGCGTGATATTGACATTAAAATTGCTTGTCTAGGGGCCGGCTTAGTCGCGATTGGCTGGATTTGACATAAAGCGACCAAATTACTCAGGTCCCCCATCTGCCTCATGTTCATATTGTTGTGCATATTGTTGTTGTTTATGCATGAGTGTGATGCATGCTAGGCGACGAAGCCGGCCCAACGGCATAACAACTGGAAGAGGGTGTTGTGTGCGGCGCGAAAACGGGCAGCCATGGCGTGTCTGAGGTCCACGCATCTGTATAAGATAAGCAGGTAAGCGAACTTAAGTTGTATGGGTCCTATAAGTGTCTTATGAAGTGAACTGTGAAACATACTGATTGCAAACGCCTAAGGCTTTGTCCACATCTGTATTATTCTCGCGATCAGATCTCCGTCGCGTATCATCGAAGCGTATCATGATCGCTACTGCTAGTGTGGACGCAAAATGATCGCGATCATGATACACTTCGTATCATGATACGCCCCGATGCTACGCGACGGAGATCTGATCAAAGATCTGATCGCGAAAATAATACAGATGTGGACAAAGCCTAAGATGTCGTCACCCCTTAATTCCGCATCCTTACTAATATCGTAAAGCTGAAGAGTTTGATTGAACGCGCCAATCTCAGGAACTGATAGATTTCTTTGTTGGATAGTCCATTTAGCCTAAAGTTTAGCAATATGCCGACTAAACAGCCGAAAATGTATAGAAAACGGGGAAAATTATGTTTCTTTTTGATAATGTTGTTTTAGTCGCAATAGCAACAGTTATTATAGCTTATAATATTATTACTATACTACAGCTATACTACATACTAATATGGTCAAATATGTTTACAGACATCGCGCGTGCAACATATTCGCGCGGACTTACTATGAGTTGTGGCTGGAAGAGGAGAACATCGGTCAAGAAGTCATGATTGAGGATCTTACGGTAAGCCATCATGTTACCTACTGCAGGCCAGAATTTCAAGCTGTTGCATAGCTTCAGCAAATCAATAAATTTAACGAAAAACCTAACATATCCCACTCCGACTGGCACAGCGGTGCGGCGTTGAAAGAGTCGACGTTCGGTAGACTTCGGCACGGTGTTTGTGTGCGCGCGACTAGAGTCTAGACGTATGCGAATTGTAATTGCATAAGTTGATAAAAGATGCTATGCAATAGCTTTATCACGGCAGTTCCCGAGTGCCACAAAACGGGCTTTGGCACACCTGGGGTTGCCAGGCGACCGTGTTTTCGGTTTAGCGACCTGGCAACCCTAGGCACACCCTGTACCTCCTGTGTCGCCAGGATCGACAGCGGTATCCAACTTCGAAACCCCTTTGATATGATCTCAAGGAGCCCGAGATACATGCTGAAGCTATCTCGGGACCCGCAAAGACATTGATCAGAAGAAGCTAGGAGGAGTTTTCATGGCCCACTCTTTCGAAATTTGCCATAATGTTCAAGCACCATGACATATCGAACTGCCGTTGAAATTGTCGAATACCGTCTGTGTTGAGTCTGATGTCTGAATTTTAATACGTTTAATCGATCATTATTAATCTATTTATTCTTTCTATACTTATTATAAAACATAGTCACTTTTTTTTCCTTCATGTCCCTTTGTTTCCTTTAATCTTCAAAAATACGCAACGGATTTTGATGATTCTTTCAGTGTTAGATAGCCCATTTATCGAAGAAGGTTATAGGCTATATTTTATCACGCTAAGATTAATAGAAGCGAAGAAATAGAGGAAAATGTGGAAAAAACGGGGAAAATTATTTGAAAGGGCTAACTTGAACGCGCTAATCTCAGGAACGGTCCGATTTGAAAAAATCTTTCAGTCTTAGATAGCCCATTTATTGGAAGGAAGGCTATATCTAATGTAATATATTATATAAATCTCCTGTCACGATGTTTGTCCGCGATGGATTCCTAAACTACTTAACCGATTTCAATCTTGTTTTTTTTTAAATGTGTGCTTTTTTCCAACTTGAGAGATAGGATAGCATAGATCTTTAACTAAAGTCGCAATTTTATTTTTTATGCGACCATTGTTTATGCGACGAGGGTCACGGGATAGCGATGGACGTTGCCATGGTGACATATTAATATTTAGTCACTAATTCAATAAAATAATACAGGCGACATACTTTATATTATAATATGGCAAAAAAACGTTTGCCGGGGCAGCTAGTAAGGCTATATTTTATCACGCTAAGACTAATAGGAGAATGTGAAAAAAACGGGGGAAATTATTTGAAAGGGTTTATCTCGCGAACTACTGGAGCAATTTTTATGTTATTTGGCACAGATAAGAAGTAGACCACATGAAGGATCGTGATAGGCTATTATAGAGTTTAATCATTTTTTCAGTGGCTATATATTTTATACCCGTGCGACGCTGGGGCGGGTCGCTAGTTAATTATAAAGTACCCCGCAAACGATCAAATTTGTTTGACAAACATGTTTGGTGTAATTTACGTTTTCATCAAACAGCATTGCAGACGATCAAACGTGCATCAAACACGCTTGTCAAACAATTAGCTAGAGTCGGTTTGAGATCATGAGATTTTGTTTGACAAACACAGTGGAACACGTTCAAACACGTTTGTCAAACGCTACGTAATCCAAATTTTCTTCAAACACGTCATGCTACGTTTTGATGCCTCCACAAGCCCGAGCGTGAAAACAGGTGAAATGGCTTGGCTTGCGTGAGCTTGTGGACGCTTGTAGACGATCGGGAGTAGTGTCGGTTTTTGGACAGAGATCAAAGGGCATGTACGTAATACACTGACGCGTTCACGAGCGTGAAAACGACTTACAAATGCAAAGCGAGATTTGTGTCTGTGTCTTGTGGCTTGTGGAGGCTTGCCGTGCTCGGCAAGCATCAAAACGTAGCATTTAATACGTAGTTTGTTTGACAAACGCTTCAAACAAAGCTGTACACGAACAAACTGTTTGACAAACACGTAAAATTTGACAAACAATTTGATTGTTTGCGGGCTACTTAATATTTTGTTTCACACCTCTTTTTCATCTCTCTTTCAGCAATCATTTGAAGACGCCGAACTGAAGAAGAGTGACGTAGTAGAAGAAGAGGGCAAGCCTGATCCTCTCACACAGCTCGTGACGACATTCTGTCGCGGGGCCATGACAGAGCGGTCTGGTGCTTTACAGGTAATATACTCTTACATAGATCTGCCGATGTACAGAATTGTAAATTGATCTGCCGAAGCGCAGAGTCATAAATTGTATAAGCTGATCTGCTAGATTTATCTGTCTACGTGCAGAAACATTGATCCGCTAACGTGCAAAATCATAAATTGTTCTGCCAATGAGCAAAACCATAAATTGAGCTGCCATAATATTCGCAAAGTTATAAATTGATCTGCCAACGTGCATAACGATGAATTCATATACCACATGCGCAGGATCATACATTGATCTGTCACACACTAAAAATTATAAAATCTCTCATTATTCGAATCGTATATCCGAGTTTATTTCAAACATACGGGCAATATAATAATCGGCCAAGTGCGAGTCGGACTCGCGCACGAAGGGTTCCGTACCGTTATAGAGCAAAAACAGGCCAAAAATTGTGTTTTTTGTATGGGAGCCCCCCTTAAATATTAATATTATTTTGTTTGTTTGTTGTTATAGCGGCACCGGAAATACACAATCCGTGAAAATTTCAGAACTCTAGCTATAGCGGTTCTTGAGATACAGCCTGCCTGCCTAGCATACGCCAACGAGATATATCTCGTATCTCACTCTCGAGATAATTAAAAACTACTCGTCTTATAATGTCAAAATCTCGACAAAACACTATAAAAATGTGTTCTTGGATGATGATCTACACGAGAAAAAATGTTTTATCATGCTAGGGTCAATAGAGATGAAGATACAAACTATCAAACATCGAGAAACATGTAGAGAGAGATATCTCGTTGGCGTATACTAGGCAGGCTGGAGACAGACAGACGGACAGACAGACATCGAAGTCTCATGAATAGGGTCCCGTTTTTACCCTTTGGGTATGGAACCCTAAAAATCAGTACTTACTTAATTATATCAAAATTTGCCTTTCCAGGAGGATCCGCTATACATGTCTTACGCGCACATCATCGCCAAATCCTGCGGGGAAGAAGAGGAAGAAGGAGGGGAAGAAGAAGAAGGGGGAGGTGAGGAGGCAGCGGGAGAGGAGGAAGGTGGACCGAGTATACACGTGAGTATCACGGCCTCTATGAGTGTGGGATTAAAATAATCAAATTATTATTTTTAACAAAAAATTTAAACCGACTTCCAAGGTGAAAACAATAATAACATTAATTACTTATAACTTAACCGTATTAATCACAGCTATTTCTGTACTCAATCTTCATCATTTTGAAGTCGGTACCAGATACAGCTGAATCTTCAATTCTCTGACAGAATATTTGAAACTTTTGGAACTGGCACATTGAGTACAGAAATAGTTGAGGTTTAGCCGAATTCGGAAAAAAGACCCTTTTAGATAGTAAAATTTGTTTAATACTTTTTGATTCATATAAGGATGTTATTATTGTTTTTACCTTGGAAGTCCGTTTTAATTTTTTGTTAATTAAATATGGCGTCCTTAACCAGAGATGTGACATTTTGCACTGTAGTTAAAGTAACAGTTAGGGTCTACACAGACGGACCGCATTTCAACTGCAATCCAACGGCAAATTGCAGTTCAAGTGCAGTTTGAATGCAGTTGACACGACTGCAATGCGACTGCAATAGAACTACAAACCAAACGCGCAGTCGGATTGCAGTTCAGTTGCAGTAGGCGTGCAGTCGTGTGAACTGTTTGGTTTGGGGTCTACACAGACGGACTGCATTTCAACTGCAATCCAACTGCAAATTGCAGTTCAAACGCAGTTGACACGACTGCAATACGACTGCAATAGAACTGCAAACCAAACAGTTCACACGACTGCGCGCCGATTGCAACTGAACTGCAATCCGACTGCGCGTTTGGTTTGCAGTTCTATTGCAGTCGCATTGCAGTCGTGTTAACTGCATTCAAACTGCACTTGAACTGCAATTTGCAGTTGGATTGCAGTTGATATGCGGTCCGTCTGTGTGACCCTTATAGTTAAAGTTAGTTGGTGCAACCCACCCTAAGAGACTAACTCCCGCCGTAAGCAAGATAAAAGGGTTTGGGGGGATATTAGAGTTGGAAGAGGAAGTGTGTCTCTGGTACTCTCTGCGCGTATTCAATTTTTAGAGAAATTATGGGTTTTATGTATTTTTAAGCATAAAAATATTTGAAAAAATGTGTAAAATGGACGTGACAAGTTTTTGCTATATTTTCGGAAAATTTATTGAATTAAGAGGGAAAAAGTTACTCACATCAACAAATAGTAGTATTTATCAAACCTTCGAAATATATTTTAAACTTTCTATTAAAAAATATGGGCCCCTTAATATATCTCACCTACTTACTAAAGAGGCACGCTACAAGCTATGTTTGGAGTGTGCCACCTAAATACAAAAAAATATTAATTTTTAAATCTGATTTCTATATTTTTTCCTTCTTAGTGAATGTCAATAATGGTAAGTATAAATGTAATAAATAAATATGTTTTATTCTATTAATACCAATCTAAGAGAAATAAAATACAATGCGGCACCTAGTGCCTATTCTACAAAAAATATACTTACTAGAAAAGTTTTTGCTACATTTGCGGAGAATTTATTGAAGTGAGAGTTAAAAAGATAGAACTGCATCAACAAGATTTATAAGACTTTGTCAAGCCTATGAAATAATTTTAAATTTCCTAGAAAATAAATAGGAGCGCCACATAATATCTATACCGGAGCACACAACAAGCTGTATTTAGGATTTTAGGGTATGCTCTCCTAGATACAAAAAATATTATTTTTTAAATCTAAATTAAATATTTTTTTTCCATTTTAATTTTATTTGAGAATATAAGCAACGATATAAATAATAAAATTAATCATATTTTTCATTATTTTAATACATAACTGAGAGAAGAAATATCAGGTTTTCTTCAAAATTTGAAAGTTCAAGAGCTCTCTGTTTCTATAAAAGCAAACTCTTTGAGTAAAAATCACCGATTCTAATATTTTATATAAATTAGGTGTAATACATCCAAATAGGGTGCACAGAACTCAGAGTCAAAAATCGTGTCGACTAGTGCAATCACACAAACTATGCGATACAATTTTATTTATCCCTAAAAAGCCTTTTTACATCCCCATTTTCACAGTAGCCGCGTAAAAAATGCGGTTGGGAAATTCACCCAATAGTTAACATTCATCCGTCACACCATATCTACATAACCGAATACTTTCAATTTCACTGTGTAAGGTACTGAGAATAGGATGTAGGGCAATGTTCAAACCACGTTGTAGTCCATGCTCTATAACGAAATTTAACAGTACCGAACACGCGTGACCGTCTAATTCTGGCCTCGCATGAGATCCAACATTATCAGGAGCCTGCACTCTCTCAGTCATTGATAAACAAACACTTAGTGCTTTTTTGTTGAAGACTTCTGGTAATAATCCTAGCGCTAATGATTCGCAATCTTCTGATACTTCCTGATAATATTGAAGTTCTTCGTAGTTGACGTAAACACCACTTTGAGGCATAAGTTCTACGAGTCCTGGCATATTCTTTCGATACTTTAATGTCCATTTTGTATCGCGACGATCATATTCCGGCGGTAGAGCAAAACGCCATGAGTTCTCGTGTTTTTTATTCAGTGGAGTGTTAGCAACTTTCTTGTTATATCGATTAGTATTACTTGAATTTGCTCTTGGTGATATTTTAATGCGACTTTCTTTAGGGATCTGTGTGACTTCTTCTGCTGAGTTGAATTCTTCGACTGCACCCAATAATTTTTTGTATGTTTCGGCAGTATCGAGGATTAAACACCGTAAGGTGTTGTACATATCAGTAGTATAACGATAAGTAGACACCATTTGAGTGAAGAGGGTGTCGAAGTTGTCCAACATTTGCTGCTCCAATACAACTTTAGATTGCGTCTGATGGTTCGTAGAGTTTTGTGCAGCTATCGGTCTGTCTGCACAGCCGTTCCCAGAAGTCATTCTAGTGCCATGAAAGTTATTCGTTCTTTGAATACGTGCTTCATCTTCAGACATCTCATGATCTGAGATTACTTCATGATGGGTAACGGTATCAGAATCTGAATTTGCCCCATGATGCACTGACGGAGTTTCTTCTTCCATACACTCATCTGTTTGCAACGTATCGTCAATTGCGTTTGGATGATTTTCATTAACACGTGCACGTTGACGATGATTTTCCTGTGTTTTCTGTTCGTTCACAAGATGTTGGTTATGAGTAGTTGATAGTGTTCGTCGTATTGAATTTATACCCTTCGTAAGAATAGGTGACAGCGTTTCTTTTGGGACTTGAAGAGTAGGTGTTTGGCGGTTATTTTTTGGCTCGGTAGAAATGTCAATACGTATTTCCGGTTTCTGTGGTTGCCGTTGTGAGTCTCGCTGAGATGGCTGCGTGAAAGTGCAAAAAAGTGAAGTGCTCTGTTGTGGAAGCTCGGAGGTCGGATATAACGGAGTGGAAGGGATAATTGAATTTTGTCTGATAGATGGAGTACTCGTGCTGATTGTGTTCTGAGTTCTAGAGTTAGGTCGCTGTTCGTAATTGTTGCTCTCTGCAGATTTCCTAAGTAACTCTTGTTCAAAGTTATTTCGATTAGTCGGTATACATTGATTCTGATAAGACGACCTGACGTGTTGTTGAGTCGGCGCTGAGAGCGTCGATAAAGATCCAGTTTGGTTAATCGAATTCGATGGGTTCTGTTCGGCAATGACCAAATTTCTTGCAATATTCATGGGACTATATTGTTGAGCAGATTTTTTTTGTGAATTTAGTAAGTGATGAGAAGTAGATGCGTTATTTGAGACGTTATCCATGCGGGATCCTTGATTATTGCTAGTCATCTCTCTCGACGGGACCACTGGGATTTGGGGTTCTCGGATGGGTTCTGGCTGTTCAGTAAATTGTGAGATAACTTGATTAGAGGATCGTTGCTGTTCCTTAATACTGGTAGGCTTGACTTCTACATCGTCGTCTATAACAATTGTTGGTGTATCTACATTTATGGACGGCATACTCAGTGCTTGTTGCTCTTGTATTGGTAACGCTTCCTGTAGGTTTTCGCCTTTCCGCTGAGTGGAGCTTAATGTACAGTTAAAATCACTAGCAGTTGTTTCTGTCTGGGCAGATTCCATTGGTTGGTTGTCCTGTGTGATAATTGATTGTTCTTGTCTTGAAGATCCAGGCTCTGCATTAGCGTCGGTAATAACAGCGTTAGATGACTGAGTAGCGTCATCCAGTATAATTCGTTTTTCATTAAGTTGTTTGTTCGGTTCTGGTAGTGCTGGTCGCTTGAATGATGTTCTCGGCAGTGGTTTCCGAGGATTATCGTTTAATTTTGACGAATGGTTTCGGTTGGCACTACGCAATTTATTGTTTAACGGGAACTTTGGTTCTGTATCTGGAAATAAAAAAATTAGAAATATTTATTATAAAAATTGGTTGCTTGTAAAGTCGATTTACGGACAATAGTTTAACGTGATAACGTCATAAAGAAACATTGGTGAAAAATTGAATTATTTTATGAATTGAATTGAACTATCATCACTGAATTATAATCACCAATTAGTTATAGAACAATACTCTAGAGCTGGCGCGCACTACGACTTTATGTCGCGCGATTATTTTACCGACCTGTAAAAATTCAAATGAAACGCCATTTTATTAACCGACTTCCTAAATACGAGGAGTTTATATGTTCGGCTGTGGATATTTTTTTATTTTTTTTTTTATTTTTGTATGTTCAACGATTACTCCACCGTTTGTGAACCGATTTTCGAAATTCTTGTTTTGTTGTATTAGGTTCCACTCCAATTTGGTACCATGTTTACAAAAGTGGTGACCTGATGATGGGATCCATGAGTAATCGAGGGAACTCCTCGAAATTTATATGGAAACATATGGTGATTTTGGTTTTATGTGAAGTGTACTAAGAATATGCTACCAAAAAGTCAAATATTCGGTCAAAGTATACCATGGTTTCGAAGATGCTGAGAGAACTCCTGACTCCTTATAGATACACGTTTGGGAGTTTCGGCGTTGTTTTAAGAACAGAAAGCATATGCTACTATGCAATTAATATTCATCATCATAATCACAATCATCATCATCGTCATCATCATCATTACCACGTCGTGTTAAGGTCACCAATGTCTCATGGCACAGAATAGATAGTAGTACAAGGCATAGGTATGGATATACTAATAATAATAATTATGTATTGTTATATAACAACACCTGTTTGTTTAATACACGGCGGTCGGCGCTGCAGAGGCTTTTACTACTTTATATTATACAGATCGAATACTTTACTAACTACTGTTCACTTCACTGATAATATATTATTTTTTGAGTGTGAGTTGTGACTTTTAATGTAAAGAAAAGACGTCATACGCCTAAAACTGGTCTTATGGTTCTGTAGGGTTACCCTGGGACGTTAATCCCTCTGGCGTAATATCAATTAAGACAACCAGTGAGTGTGAGCGAGAAGAAAAAATTTATTGTAGCGAATTAGTTATATCAAATGCTGTCGAGTAAGCGATACCGCGATGCAGATGCTTAACAACGACATCTGTTGTTGATTTGCGGAACTAAATTTTCTTAGAAAATATGAAGTTTACAAATCTTAACACTTAACAAATTGTAATAAAATACGTAAAATATACGCGAAGGTTTACGTACTGTAACTAAAAAGAGTGAAATTATTATTATTTTTAACAAAAAATTAAAACCGACTTCCAAGGTAAAAACAATAATAACATTAATATGAACTAAAAAGTATTCAATAATTTTTACTATCTAATAGTGCCTTTTTCCGAATTCGGCTAAACCCCAAATATTTCTGTACTCAATCTTCATAATTTTGAAGTCGGTGCCAGTTCCAAAAGTTTCAAATACTCTGTCAGAGGACTGAAGATTCAGCTATCTGGTACCGACTTCAAAATAATGAAGATTGAGTACAGAAATAGAAATTAGAAATCATTTGTAATGTTGAAAACTTTTGGAGAAAAGTTTTGGCCATTTCATTTCCCGTCTACAATAAATGGAGATAATATATATAAAACTGACGTTTTATTTGAATTATTGAAGAAAATATATAATAGGCTTATTCTTATTATTTATGTACAAATAAACTTACATATAGCGAGCGCGATAAATAAAAGATATTAAATTTGTATGAGGATGACGTCACATCCAAATCGGAAGTACCGCAAAAGCGTTTTCGTCAGTACAATTCCTATTTTCATAAAATCATATTTTGAAATCGACTTTATTTATCAATCATAAGCTTTTATTTGATAATAAGGGTGAAATACGGTTTCCTAGGCCAAGTTCAGTAGAAATATGCATTTGTTCAATGAAATTGAATATAGGTCAAGTAGCATATTATAATATTGTACTATGAACGCTAAACGCAATGCAAAAGGTTGAAATTAGGTTGTTTTCCAGAATATCTCATCGAAGTTTCTGGCCCCACATGCCTAGTGTGGGGATTTGTCTTAATCTTAAGTTGTATATTGTATTTTTCTGGAAATAAATAATTTGTAATTAGTAAGTGAGACAGAATGTTATATTTAATCGAAGCAACTTTAACTTCTCAGAAGTAATGTCAAATGTCTGCCTTATGCTCTGGAGATAAGGTTGAATTTGGTGACATTGGTGACCCCGACGTGGTAATGAATTAATGATGATGATGATGATGAATGTAATTTGCATAGTAGCATAATATGCTTTCAGTTCTTAAAACAGCGCCTAAACTCCCAATGTTGTAGCTATAAGGAATCCGGAGTTCTCTTAGTATCTTCGGAACCATAGTATACCTCGGTGAAAAATCTTGCGTTTTGGTAGCATATGCTTAGGATGCTTCTCATGAAACCAAAATCACCATATGTTTCTATATAAATTTCGAGGAGTTCCCTCGATTACTCATGGATCCCATCATCAGGTCACAACTTTTGTGAACATGGTACCAAATTGGAGTGAAACCTAATACAACAAAACAAAAATTTTGAAAATCGGTTCACAAACGGCGGAGTAATCGTTGAACATACAAAAAAAAAAAAAAAAAAATATATCCACAGCCGAACATATAACCTCCTCGTTTTTTGGAAGTCGGTTAAAAATGGGACCAAGCTCCTATCGGCTAATTTTTGGCCTAAATAAAGAGTTGAAATCCAATCCAATGCCAATTTTAAATGCACTTTATCGATGGTAATCATTGGAATTGGATTTCTACTCTTTTTTTAGGCCAAAAATTATGCGATTAGAACTTAGCCCCATTTTAACATGTTTTTGGTGGGATTTCAATACTTTTTTTTCAAGTAATCATACTTATTTTTTTCTTTTTGCCAGTGCCACGCCCGATGTAAAAAATACTTTCGATAGATGGCGCTAGTGGTATTTGTTAAACTATCAATAGAAGCCAAATTTTTAAGTAAATAGTATTTATATAATATTTTAATAAGCAATTTTATCTTTGCATTCGCAATAGGCACTGAGCTACAGGGGGTCAAAAGTGCGTCGAAACGGATCATGTAAATAGTGCACGGCATGCGCGCGGCCTGTTGTAACTTTGCCTGCCCACTTTCGTGCGCTTTGATATAAAATGTCACAACTCACAAGCGGCAAGCCGGGCCTCTTTGGGCGTTTTCACACTGCGACAATAACGACACGACACGATACCACAGAATAGATAAGGGCCATATATTATACAATTTCAAGTTGGCCGACTATCGTACAAACTAAATTGCGTAGTGTCACAATTTAATTAAACAAAATCATTGATCATACCTTGCATTTTAAACTTCGATATTATCCAGATAAATTTTAATGAAAAAATCCAGATAAAAAGGTGATAATAATCCATATTTCCATACCAATATTTTTGATGTGATAACGTCTTATAATTCGATATGGGGTGCGCGCACGAAAAACATGACAGTTCATGCGGCGTTACCTCGCTCTGAGGCGTTCCATTTACTTTTTAGGGTTCCGTACCTCAAATGGAAAAAACGGAACCCTTATAGGATCACTTTGTTGTCCGTCTGTCCGTCCGTCTGTCAAGACCCTTTTTCTCAGGAACGCGTAGAGGTATGAAGCTGAAATTTATATCAATTACTCAGGTCTACTGTCCCTTGAAGCTGTGAAAAAATCAAACTTCTAAGCCAACGCAATCAAAAGATACAGCCGTTTATGCCGCAAATTTTCGACACTTGCAAGGGAATCAAAACCTACAGGGTGCTTCCCGTGAACTCAGAATCTTGAAATTTGGTACGAAGCAACGTCTTATAGCATAGATAAAGGAAAAATTACGAAAACCATAAATTTTTAGTTACATCACTTAATATATTTTTTTTTTATAATTTTAAACTTACTACCCATTTCCTCATAAACGCGTAGAGGTATTAAATTGAAATTCATACCAAATACTCAGGTCTATAATACCTTTAAGCTGTAAGAAAATAAAACTTCTATGTCAACGCAATCAAAAGAAACAGCAATTTAAGCTGCATATTTTGAAACTCGCAAGTACTCGCAAGGGAATCAAAACCTAAAGGGTACTTCCAGTCGACCTAGAATCTTGAAATTTGGCATGAAGCAACGTTTTATAGCACACATAAAGGAAAAATTCCGAAAACCTTAAATTTTTAGTTACATTACAAAATATATATTTTTTAATAAATATAAAATTATTACTTTTTTCCTCATGAACGCGTAGAGCTATCAAGTTGAAATTCATATCAAACGAACTTTGTAAACCTTGCAGGTTTGTACGGAACCCTCGGTGCGCGAGTCCGACTCGCACTTGGCCGGTTTTTTTATTTTTTATTCTCTCAACAACCGTAAGGCCCTCCTGGGCCGCGCTCTTTGTTTCGATTATATTACGTATTTCTATGTGCCCAAGTGTGTGCGCAATACACAAGAGCACCCTGGTTTTAATAAAACCAGGCCAGTTGAGCACAAGTAATTTCATAGTGCTCAAGTGTGTGCGCAATACAAAAGAGCACTCTGGTTTCAATGAAGCCAGGCCAATTACGCAGGAGTAATTTTATAGTGTGCGCCAAATTAATGTCTGAAAATTAGACCCTTCGCTGTCTCCTCGTCATTTGGGACAATTGGGCTGAGTTTGGGCTCGTTCTTCTGGATTTTTCGAGTACTTTTCAGATATTCGGGTCTCCCCCCCCAAATTCGTCCGATTTAGTCCAGATTTGGGGAGGGGGTAGCCGAGGTATTGCCTTTGATGTTGGAAGAAATCCCGTTCCTCTAGGCCTATTGGGAGCGGAGTTATGGCTACTTTTGTAAGACGTTTGACAGTTGCCGAGCTGTCAATGTCAAAATTTGAGTGCTTGTAACTCGGCAACTTTTTTTTCTACTACGTGTACGAGAGAGATAATTTTATATCTAAACCCCATTTTTTAAGCTTATGACGTTTAACGATTAAAAATGCACCAGGTTTTTTAAACATAGTACGCACTGAATTAAAATTGAATAATCTTCAAAGGTTGCCTGGAACAATTTTCAAATTCAAAATTATAAACATTGACAAATTTGACAGATAAGTGAAACAAAAGATACGGAAAACAATTTACATAAAAGAGACAGTTCTATTTATAAACGTCGAATCGTATCGCTGTCTTTTTCTTTGCCTGAGCTATGACGAAAATTCGATTTTTTCCAGATTGTTCGAAAAAGAAATTGAAAATGTAAATAATCGAGATATTTATTGCAATCAAGACATGTGAGTAAGTGATCATTTTCTTTTGTCATAATTGGTACATTTTCGAAACACGCACGACGTAATTTTCAATTTATTTAGATAAGACAAGACGCGGCACGTTCGTGACTGCGCTCGATGCATACTAAATAACAGACGACCCAATTGGGCCGTATTTGAATCTTCACAACGCGCGCGGTAGTAACATATTATCTGCTTTGAGTTTTTCATCATTGGGGCGAGGGGCGTGTGCATCGCGGCTAGTGCTGTCGAATTCTTTGTTTGCACAATCGTGCAAGACGTGTTTTCAGTTAAACGACTTTTACCAGGCTATTATAACCTCGTTCGCATACGATGAAAACTTACTACCAGATCGAAAATACCTGGTAACGCATGGTATTCTAGTCTCTAGATACAAAAAATCAGTCTCGCGGTTAAGGTGTTAACCGACTTCCAAAAAGGAGGAAGTTATATGTTCGGCTCTGGATATTTATTTTTATTCATGCGCGCTGTCGGTGTTCATCAATTTAAATACGACGTTATCACGTCAAAATTTGGTTATAATTCGAAAGGCTTAAAATTTGAAAAAGTGGTTGGTATATTTGAAAATAAATTTACAATGGAAATTAAATCGTTAAGACTAATAAAGTGATTTGATTCTCACCTGTTGTTTTTAATTCTTCTTCTACTGAAGGTTCATAATTATTTTTGTTCGCAATCCAATATTCTGCATCTTCGTGACTATCTAAAAAAATACTTTCAATTTCTGAGATGATCTAGATCCGAATATACATACGAATATACATACATACGAATACGAATACACATATAACAATACTTTGCATAACTGATTATTGACTAACTAATACACTGATTCAAACTCACCTGTTTCATATTTGACGGTAGCCATATAAAATCTCCACTCGTCATTGTATCTTTCCTTCCTTCTAACGCGATCTCTGGTGATGCAAGGATTTTCATCTTTAGGGTACGCAACGACAGCCTTCTCGTTTGTCGCTTTACGTACTATGATCCATGTGGACGGCACGCATACGTAATCATCAATACCTTCAAAAGGCAATTCTAGGAATTGAACGACATAATACTCTCGGCTTTCATGGTCATTAAGACATGTCATCTGAAACGATTGAAAATACTTCTATAAATACTTACCACTATATTATTATTATTATTTTTAACAAAAAATTAAAACCGACTTCCAGAGTAAAAACAATAATTATTATTATAATGAACAAAAAAGTATGAAATAATTCTTACTATTAATAGTGCCTTATGCAGAATACTCCTAAACCTCTACTATTTCTGTACAAAATCTTCATAATTTTTAAGTCGATACCAGCTAAGAATGGTGAGTTCTTAGACAAAATATTTTTAATTTTAAAGACTGGTACCGACTTCAAAATTATGAAGATTGTGTACAGAAATAGTAGAGCTTTAGGAGTATTCTGCATAAGGCACTATTAATAGTAAGAATTATTTCATACTTTTTTGTTTATTATAATAATAATTATTGTTTTTACTCTGGAAGTCGGTTTTAATTTTTTGTTAAAAATAATAATTTCACTCTTTTTAGTAATTTAAGTAATTTATAAGGTTTTCTGTTAATACTAATGTGTTCTACTAAGTGACTTTGGAGCCAGGATACACATTTATGATATAAGAACTATAAAGTTAATATTATACCTAGCGCCCTCTCAGAATAGAGAATTGCTTATGCAACTCCAAGAATATACTCGTAGAGCTTGTCTAACTTGAAATGACGCGCCCCTCCCTCGTATTCACAGTACAAAAATGTTTCATTTATATCAACTTTGAAGTGGTGGGGCGCGTCATTTCAAATTCATCATCATCATGATCAGCCTATTGCCGTCCACTGCTGAACGTAGGCCTCCCCCAATGAGCGCCAACCATCCCGATCTTGGGCAGCCCTCATACATCCGCTGCCAGCCACTTTCTTTAAATCGTCGGTCCACCTTGCTGTGGGACGTCCTACACTACGTTTGCCCATGCGTGGTCTCCACTCTAACACTTGTCTGCTCCATCTACCGTCTTCCCGTCTGCAGACATGACCAGCCCACTTCCACTTCAGCGTGCTAATTCTATGAGCGATGTCGATGACTTTAGTTCTCTGGCGAATGACTATATTAGGAATTTTGTCCACCAGAGATACTCCCAACATAGCTCTTTCCATAGCCCGCTGAGCAACCTTAAACTTGTGAACTAGTCCTCCGGTGAGTGTCCACGTTTCAGCTCTGTAAGTCATTACCGGTAGAACGCATTGATTAAAAACCCTGGACTTAAGGGATAGTGGAATCGACGATTCAAAGATATTTCGGAGCTTCCCGAATGCAGCCCAGCCCAAGCGTATTCTTCTATTCGCCTCCTTCTCAAAGTTGTGCCGCCCTAGTTGAATTGTATGGCCAAGATATACGTATTCTTGCACAACTTCGAGACTGGCGCCATTAACGACGACAGGTCTCGGGAGAACATGTTTATTAAACATGACTTTGGTTTTCTTTAGGTTCATCCCAAATTAGACAAGCTATATCACTGTATAATTAATAATACGAGTATAAGCTTGGCGTTAATCAAGCAATGATAAAATTAATGTTCATGCGCCTATCTCTAAAGGCTCTAAAGTTCTGTTCAGTGACTTTCTTTCTATCACAACACTCCTGGAAAGTCATTAGCTCACTATAATTATTGTTCATATAATATTATGCTTAAAAACTACTTAGAACTACGTTAATAAACTATTTATTTTGTCCCAAGTTTGAATCATTTACTTTGATGTAACAATATAACACTAATATAATTTTTGAAATAGTTCGACAAATTAAGAGTTATGATTTATTGATTAATGGTGTGGTGGTAGTGGTGATGATGATGATGAATGTAACTTGCATAGTAGCATATGCATTGAGTTCTTAAACCAAAGCCGAAACCTCCAAACTTGTATCTATAAGGAATCCGGAGTTCTCTTAGCACCTTCGGAACCAAGGTATATCTTAGTACAAAATTTTGCTTTTTGGTAGCATATGCTTAGGATACTTCTCATAAAATCGAAATCACCATATGTTTCCATATAAATTTTGAGGAGTTCCCTCGATCACTCATGGACCTTATCATATGAAGTATTCATCAGGTCGAAATAATAAAATAATTTTCAAAATAGCTTAACTTTCTACAGAACAATGTTTAAAGACATCCGTGATCCGTTTTGATCTAAAAATACCTACCAATTATAATAGGGTCATAATGTGAAGGTGTATGGTGGAATGGTGGTGATGATGATGATGATGATTAATGTAATTAGCTTAGTAGTATATGCTTTCAGTTCTTAAAACAACGCTGAAACCCCCAAACATGTATCTATAAGGAGTAAGGAGTTCTGTTCACCACCTTCAAACCATGGTATATCCTGGTGCAAAATCTTACTTTTTGGTAGCATATACCTGAAATACTTCATATGAAACCAAAAAAACATATCTCCCATCATCCACAATCCAACAATCCCAAGGTCACTTTTGTGAAAATGGGACCAAATTGAAGTGAAACCTAATACAACAAAACAAAAATTTTGAAAATCGGTTCACAAACGGCGGAGTAATCGTTGAACATACATAAAAAAAAATATATCCACAGCCGAACATATAACCTCCTCGTTTTTTTGGGAGTCGGTTAAAAATATACAAAGTAAATCGATATCGTCAAAACAACGCCAGTTGCGTCAGTCTATTCATATAGCTGTTATCACCCGGGTGGGCCTCATTGGGCGTTTTCACACTGCGACGATAACGACACGACACAATACCACAGAATAGATAAGGCCCACCGCACATATACAATTTCAAGTTGGCCGACTATCGTACAAACTAAATTGCGTAGTGTCACAATTTAATTGGACAACTTCATCGTGTACGCTGCCAGCCGCAGACTTTTAGATTTGGTAACGGTGTTGCTAGCCTAGCAACGTGCGTGTTAAAATGCTTAAAAAGCACGCTTTTATTGTGGCACTCATAAAACGAAGGCGAAAAGAAATGAGAATATTTTGGGTGCATTCAATACTACAAAAGTGACACTACGCAATTTAGTTTGTACGATAGTCGGCCAACTTGAAATTGTATAATATGTGCGGTGGCCCTCTATTCTGTGGTATCATGTCGTGTCGTTATCGTGCAGTGTGCAAACGGCCATTCGTTCACAGACCTGCCTAGGGTTGCCAGGTTGCTAGACCGAAAAGCCGGTCAAAGCAGTCAGCTTGGCCGGACATTACAAAAAAGCCGGAACCTTGCTATCGACTTAAAATCTACTTAAACATTAGGTTAAAATAATTCAACATCTAATAGCTCTACTGTCTACAAATTTACATCCAATAAATACGTCTAACAGACTTTTTTTACAATACTGAAATCCTTCCAAACCCTTTATCTTGGTTACGACGAGCGTTATCTAATCTCCAAAAATTTTACAAAAATCTTATAGTTTTATTTAGTTCAGCAAAGCAAACTTTCTTTTTTAAAAATTGTGTTTTTGGTTAATTTTCAATGTAAACAATCGGATAAGTATCATTAATTTCTTGACTGGTTTTATATGGTGAAATATTAATTTAAGTATAAATAAATAACTAAAAAACTAAAAGCACAAAAAAAATTTTGGTAAACTTTGCAAGTTATAGTGTAAAGAAGAAAATGACACCTCAAAAACAAAAATCCATTCTCTATTACAATTTTCGGAGGTTAAAACTTCTCGCGACTCCACTATTTGTATTGCATTGATTTCAGGCGGGGGCATCATCGAAATTCTCATACATACATACGTAAATAACGTAAATACCAAAATCATTTTCTCATACGGAAATATTTAACATGTTTGAGTTATTTTTCAGCTTAAAATAGTAACCTACTGGTTCCTACACAAAAATTTACTACAAAATTTTGAAACATAAAAAAATATTTTTTAGTCATTTTAGGGTTCCGTAGTCAACAAGGAACCCTTATAGTTTCGGTCTGTCCATCCGTCTGTCCGTCTGTCCGCGGTTTTACTCAGAGACTATAGGACCTACAAAGCTGTAATTTAGCATGAATACACATATTAATGATGGCAAAAAAAAATGGTATATGAAATCGTAAAAAAATATTTTTTTTTATGGTACCTCCCCTACACATCAAGCGGGGATGAATATTTTTTTTCGCGCCTACCCCATCGTGTGGGGTGTCGTTGAATAGGTTTTTTAAAAATATTGCGAGTATTCATAAATCATTTTCCGATTTAGGGATCCGTTTGTGAAATATTAAGTTTTAAAGTGGAAAAAATCGTTAGAGTCCAGTGTCCCCCCCTTCTACCAGCTAAACGGTTGGTTCTGGAAATATGAAAAAATTCACGGAAGTAGGAAAAATGCTGAATTTAAAAGGAAAACTATCACGGCTAAGAAGACTTCATAAGTTATTCAGTAATAGTCGATTAACTAAAAAAAATGTATTCGGCGAAGTATAAAGGAACTTTTCGGTCAAATTCCTTTGAAAGTAACTGAGATGATGTTGTTAGTAGTGTAAAACACGCTTTAAATGTACGTTCGATGACCATAAAAATTATCAAAAACTTGCGGTACTACGGAACCCTATATTGCGCGTGGCCCGATATTTTACAATTTATTTGGTTCTAGTGAGCAAATGAATAGTTATTTATTGTTAATAACGGAGATGGTTAATTTTCTCCTTTTTATGGTCCCTTACTCAAAGGGTAAAAACGGGACCCGATCACTAAGATAAAATATCAGCCTGTCCGTTTATCCATATCCAAGCTGTATCTCAAGAACCACGCTCAACACTAACGATGCGACAACATTTCCAGGTACCTGTACCCTCGGCCGGAACTTGGTGGGGCGCCGCCGAGTTCCGGCCGGCCTAAACTAAACATACTTTTTGAGTATCATTTGATTCAGCACAATAGATCCTTATTGTGCTGAATCAAATGATACTCAAAAAGTATGTTTAGTTTAGGGTACAATAACTTCACTTTCAATTTATAACTTTGTTCCTAAAACAGAAGAGAAGAGAGATATAAACTCAGCACTAACGACGCGACTACATATTTCTGGAAGGGGGGGAAAATCTAGCCGGGGGTGAAGGTATATATAATTAATTGTTGTTTCATATTGTATTGAAGTGATATCATGAATTCATGCAATAATCAGGTGATTGCAAGCAAACCCGTGGGAAATAGCTAATAAAATTTATATATTTGAAATGTGCTAACAAAGTTCTTTCATTTGATACCCTACACAACATAGTCAGGAAAAAAAATTTTTGTTCTATACTTTAAGTGCCCTAGATGGTACTATAGTCATTTTTACGTAAATTCATGTAGCCTATAACCAGCGGACAATCAAGACGCTTCCAATAACACCTCATTTGTCTAAATAGGACAAGTATTTTTAAAATTACGAGGGAACAGACAAACAAGCATACCCACATACATACATACATACAGGCCAAAATCATAACCTTCCTTTTTGCTTCGCCGTAGTCGGGTAAAAATGGATTTTCAAATGTGTTAGTCGCGCTAAAACTCGAAAACGGCTGAACGGATTGGGCTGATTTTAGTCTTAAAATATTCGTAGGAGTCCAGGGAAGGTGTTAAAGTGACACGAAGTTCACTGGGACAGCTAGTCAAAAACTAAGAACATATTTTGATGCTTCAAAATTACTTACTTTGGGAATAGAGATGGTCTTTTTGGATTGGAATGTCTTTCAGCTTCACTTTATTAGTAATATTTGTAACTAATAACCACTTATTGCACTTCGTTTTTACTTTAAAATAAGTAAAAAATGTGAACTTGTTATGTACTTGTCACTCAAAGACAACCTCTTCGTACTATATCCTGAGCGCTATTGATAATATAATAATTGAGCTGAGCGCTTCAGCCTTCATATTATTACTAATTATTACGCTTGAAAATGCGACCAAACCGACCAAACCCTTCGAAAACAATTATTCGAAAACACATATGACGTAATCTTGCTTCCGGGAATTCATTATCGACTGTTGGAATTCTTCGGGAAAAAAACAAATCTAACCGAAAAAATCCAGTTATAGGGTCTAAACACACTAGGCTGATTTACGCCGACGTAAATTCCGCCGCGTTTCAAATCCATCCAAAATATGGGCGGAACGCGACAGACGACACACTATGCCGAAATTCCGTCGTGAGCCGAATTTCGGCTCGTCAAGCCGAGTCGAGCGTAAAAGTAGGGGAGGTCGCGCTCAGTTTAAAAAGTAATTTCATACCGAGCGAAAATCGTTACATTAATAGAATTCCACTAATACATTACAGCTTTGATCGTCAGCCACTTCATAATGGGTGGAATAAAAATTGAGAGCATCTCAAAGTTGTTGTTGGGAATCGTATTGAATTGACATTAAGAAGATCCCAATTCGCACCTAATAAAGGTTCATAATATTTAGATTATACACGTTTAGGTTGGGTAGGTGTTGTTTTAGTTTTAGTATATAACAACAGATGGCGCTTTTAAAGTAAAATAATATAATTCTTCTTCACAAATATTGACTATCGAATTAATTACTTAAAATTGCTATGTGAGATAATTTTATGGTTAATTCAAACAAAAATCGCCGTCATCGGAATGTTTACACGTGGAAATGTCGTCTACGCGACGCCCTAGGATACATTGAGCGCAAAGTAGGGCTTTATTGGTCATAACTCATAAATTATTTTGCTGGCTGACGGTTTTTCCACCATCGTATTAGCGACTGACGGTTTTCTTTATTATTTACAATGTAGAAACATTCACCTGTATAAATTTTGCACGTTATAAAATGACTTTATATTAAAAAAAAATTTACATGTTCAATAACGCAACTGACGTTGAATCCCTCGTCTGCAATACGGCTGACGGTGATTTTTTGGTTAAACATGACCTCAATAATCATCCATCAAAGTTTCATTCGGTATAAAATATCTTTTCGCAACTATTTTTTTTACAACTTTGAAATACTCTCAGTTAATATTCCACCACGGGTGCGGCGACTGACGCTGATTATATTGATTGATAAATATTAAGCTACCACTGGACAAAAATTTGGTCGGTATGAAATCACTCACGATAGCACAACCTCCCCTACCATAAGGTTCGGCAGTGATTCGGCGGTAATGTTTTGTATAGCAATTAGCAAAACACTATAATAATAATAATAATAATAAAGCCTCATTTATTCCTTAACAATTTACAATATTAACACAAACTTACACTTTTAACATTTTTACATGTTTTAATATTAATTTATTATGTACGTATCACATTTTCATCATAGCATGCTAATTTAATACCTTGATTTAACTTTGAATTTTAACAATTTCATTTTTATATTAGTATTTATGTATATTATTTACCAATTTAATTTAATTTTTTTATTAACAATTATAATTTTTAAAGCAACACACTATACGCGACGGAATTATCAAAACCGAACATATCAAATCCAACCTTATCTCCAAAGTGTTAACGCACACATTACATCTGAGAATTTTAAATACTCACTTACGCGCGCGTTCAGCAACGGAAATTACGCTGCGAAATTTCGGCTCTTCGCGTAGGTATTTATAATGTGTCGCATCAGACGTAAGCGGCTAAACGTAATTTCGGCCATGCAAATTACGCCGGCGTAATTCAGCCTAGTGTGTTAAGACACAATGACCTTACAAATACCATGAACACGCGCGGTGATATTATGAAGTGTTTCGGCAGGATATTGCAGTTATGAAGTCTAAAATGGAATGGACCTATCCATATTCCACGTATATTTATTACACGTATGTTTGATGAAAATTTAGATGCAGTTCTAACGTAATATAGGGACCCCCAAATTTTAACCCTTGACCGTTTTGTACCAAGATACATCTTAATATACCAAGTTTCAACAGTCTAAGGCTGCGTTTCCATTGAAGCTGAGCGGAGCGGACCTTAGCGGTGCCCGAATTGACAAATCGTGCTATTCCGAGGAATGACAGCGAAGATTTCGAGCACGGTGATTGATCAATTCGGCACCGCTAAGCTCCGCTCTGCTTCAATGGAACGCAGCCTAACTGCCGCACTCAGAGTAGAACATTAATTACTTACTTGAATGCTACGAATAATATTCGTAGCTTAAATATAATTAATTCAATATTTTGACATAAGCCCTATACATTATCTGTCAAACTCTTCATTAAATTGAAGGTTAATCATAATTAAAATATGTCTCTGAGTACGGCGGTTATAGTTTCATAACATACGACAGACACGAAGGGTTCCATTTTTTGCCACTTGTGTACTGACTACGGTACCCTATAAATAATATTATAATAATATATTTTTATTTCATTTTGAAAACTGATAAGTTTGTGATAAGCATAATAGGTGTTAAACCATAGGATGTTAGATAACGCTGCGCTCATTTTGCGGGGGTTGGCGCTTTATCTATATCCGGTAAATAATTTTGTTAGTGTCATGTCATGTATTTTAACCTTATCAAACTCAAACGAACTTTTTTAATGTTCAAGGTCTTTTGAAATATCTAAAATTAATCAAAAACGAATGCTAAAGAGCTAAAGAGTATTTTTTTTTCAAATTATTATTTTTAACAAAAAATTAAAACCGACTTCCAGAGTAAAAAACAATAATAATTATTATATGATGAACAAAAAAGTATGAAATAATTCTTACTCTTAATAGTGCCTTATGCAGAATACTCCTAAACCTCTACTATTTCTGTACACAATCTTCATTATTTTGAAGTCGATACCAGCTAAGAATGGTGAGTTCTTAGACAAAATGTTTTTAATTTTAAAGACTGGTACCGACTTCGAAATTATGAAGATTGTGTACAGATATAGTAGAGGTTTAGGAGTAGTCTGCATAAGGCACTATTAAGAGTAAGAATTATTTCATACTTTTTTGTTCATCATATAATAATTATTATTGTTTTTTACTATGGAAGTCGATTTTAATTTTTTGTTAAAAATAATAATTTCACTCTTTTTAGTAATTTAAGTAATTTATAAGGTTTTCTGTAAATACTAATGTGTGTAAATATTAATAATACTTCTGCTGGCTCGTATCAGATAGCGGTTTTGCCTATAAATGCTACATGGGATGTGTAGTGGCTTGGGCCTGCGCTCAGGGCCCTCGTAAGGGCTACTGGCGCCTGTGTGCAAAAAAAGGATTGTGGCTCCTTTTTAACCGACTTCCAAAAAACGAGGAAGTTATATGTTCGGCTGTGGATATATTTTTTTTTGTATGTTCAACGATTACTCCGCCGTTAGTGAACCGATTTTCGAAATTTTTGTTTTGTTGTATTAGGTTTCACTCCAATTTGGTACCATGTTCACAAAAGTGGTGACCTGATGATGGGATCCAGGAGTAATCGAGGGAACTCCTCAAAATTTATATGGAAACATATCGTAATTTTGGTTTTATGTGAAGTGTACTAAGAATATGCTACCAAAAAGTCAAATATTGGGTCAAGGTATACCATGGTTTCGAAGATGCTGAGAGAACTCCTGACTCCTTATAGATACACGTTTGGGAGTTTCGGCGTTGTTTTAAGAACAGAAAGCATATTATGCTACCACGCAATTAAAATTCATCATCATCATCATCGTCATCATCATCATTACCACGTCGTGTTAAGGTCACCAATGTCTCATGGCACAAAATAGATAATAGTACAACTTACAAGGCATAGGTATGGATACAATAATGATAATTATGTACATAAGAACAACAATTATTAATACAGGCTGTTTATACACGGCGGTCGGTGCGGTGTCGCCGCACGCCGCCGCGAGCCGCGCGGCGCGTGCGTAAACATCGCGGCATTGCGTCGTACCTATTCAAGTTCTCGCTCGCACTGCGAGCATTTTGAGTGTCATAAAATAATTTAAACTTTATCTTCATTTATGTAATACAATATAGTATCGCTTGAGAAAGGCGCAGGCGGCCGCGAGGCCGGCTTTCCAAGTTTCTCATGCGATAGTACTATGTATTACAATAATGAAGGTAAAGATTAATATCATAATATTATTATTACACTGAAAATATACTCGCCGCGCCGCTGGGTATGATTCGGCTCATCCTTCGATCGCGGATTCTTGGAAACCCATTGTTCTGGCGGCCACATGTGGCCGCTTGGGAGTTGAAGCGTTAAATTGTTAAATTACCTAGCACGCATAGGGTTGTGTTCACTTAGATTTTTTTTAATGTATTGTTTAAATTTATCTACCTGATATTTGGGCCTTGGGGTATGACTCTTAACAGTCTTAACAAATTGTAATAAGATACGTAGAATAAACGCAGTAATTCGACGCATAGGGTGGTATGGTCACTAACTCACTACTCACTAGTTCACTACCACCGACGACCACTTATAAACTCGCGGACTATGACGGAGGTCATCTTGGAGGGTTAATTAATATTTCTAATAACAATACGAGATCAATAATTACCACTCAAAATGTTGACAATTCAAATTTCAATGCTCACTGCTCACACCGATGGTGACACATTTCTGATTTCACACAGCCAATACAACTATATAAAACTCCTACGTACAAGCGATACTGCGATTCAGGAGCACCTCAGCGAAATCTATTGAATACATCGTGTAACTAAAACTATATGAACAACAATCGGAGTTCGGACAAGCGATAGCGCCGACAGAGCGCCTCAATGACATATAGTGAAGACAATATAAAACTATTTTGTATACAATTTAAATAGGCACTAATTATAGTTTATCTACTAGATAACTAAAAAGAGTGAAATTATTATTATTAACAAAAAATTAAAACCGACTTCCAAGGTAAAAACAATAATAACATTCTTATAATATGAACTAAAAACTAAAAAGTATTAAATAATTTTCCTGTCTAAATGTGTCTTTTTCTGAATTCAGCTAAACCTCAACTATTTCTGTACTCAACCTACATAATTTTGAAGTCGGTGCCAGTTCCATAAGTTTCAATTTTCTGTCAAAGAAAATATAGAGATTCAGCTATATCTGGTACCGACTTCAAAATGATGAAGGTTGAGTACAGAAATAGTTGAGGTTTAGCTGAATTCGGAAAAAGGCACATTTAGAGAGGAAAATTATTTAATGCTTTTTAGTTTTTAGTTCATATTATAAAAATGTTAATATTGTTTTTACCTTGGAAGTCGGTTTTAATTTTTTGTTAATTAGGCAAATTTTTTGGGTCCTTACTCCTTGGTTTTGGCGCCCCTAAAGATAGCGATTTGGCGCCCCTAGAGGATGGCGCCCGTGTGCATTGCACACATTGCACATAATATGGTAGTGGGGGTCCTGCCTGTGCTTCAGAAATGAGCGTGTTACTAAACCTATTTCACCTAGCAGCTGACAGGTCAGGTGGGTTATTATGACATCTTATTTCCAGCCAGTTTACGCCCGAAAACGGTACATTTTCGGCGTAAACTGGCTGGAAATAAGAGGTCATAATAGCCCACCAGGACAGTTTACCTTACCGTTCGCTATTTTAAGAAGATAAGATAGGTCAGCAACACCACGTCGTTCTTGCAATGGCAAGATATTATGGAATTTTTGCAACGTGTTTCATAACGTAATTTTAAATTGTAGGAACTTGCCTTGTTGCCTTTTCTGAGTTCGGCTAAAACTCAACTATTTCTGTACTTAATCTTCATAATTTTTAAGTCGGTGCCAGTTCCAAATTAAGTTTCAAATATTCTGGCAGACTGAAGATTCAGCTAAGTATATCTGGTACCGACTTCAAAATGATGAAGATTGAGTACAGAAATAGTTGAGTTTTAGCCGAATTCAGAAAAGGCACTATTAGATAGGAAAAATTATTTATTACTTTTTAGTTCATATTATAAGGATGTTATTATTGTTTTTACCTTGGAAGTCGGTTTTAATTTTTTGTTAAAAATAATAATTTCACTCTTTTTAGTTACCTAGTAATTAAGTTTTGCATAGGTACTTATTTTGCTATTGAATTTGTGAAGCACATCTTATCATTTCAAATTCTTTATATTTTTAACCGACTTCCCAAAAGGAGGAGGTTATACGTTCGGTTGTGGATTTTTATTTTATGTATGTTCAACGATTACTCAGCCGTTTATGGTCCGATTTTCAAAATTCTTTTTGTGTAGTTAAACCCAACTCGAATTTAGTACCATGTTTACAAAAGTGGTGATCTGGTGATGGGATCCATGAGTACTCGATCTTAAAACAACGCCAAAACTTCCAAACGTGTATCTATAAGGAGTTCGAAGTTTTCTCAGTACCTTCGAAACCATGGTATACCTTGATGCAAAATCTTACTTTTTGGTAACAAATTGGCGTTTTGGTAGCATATGCTTAGTATACTTCTAATAAAACCAAAATCACCATATTATGTTTCCATATAAATTTCGAGGAGTTCCCTCGATTACTCATGGATTCCATCATCAGGTCACCACTTTTGTGAACATGATACCAAATTGGAGTGAAACCTAATACAACAAAACAAAAATTTCGAAAATCGGTTCACAAACGGCGGAGTAATCGTTGAACATACAAAAATAAAAATATCCACAGCCGAACATATAACCTCCTCGTTTTTGGAAGTCGATTAAAAATCACAAACCTTTAAATATTATGACGTAGTTTTTAACCTCACTGAGTCTATGTATCACCAAAGGGTGTTAAAAATTTCTTCAATACAATATTTTAAATAAGTGAAAAATATCTAATTTGTACAATGTTTATTGCAATCAGAAAACTATGGACATGTTTATGGTATGTATATTTTACGGTTTGTTTAAATGTTAAGATTATAGCGAATACGAATTAAAAAGAAGAAACGTCGTAGCCGTGGTTTTGTATCGAAGGATAACAATTACAGGTTGGTTATTATAACCTCTTATTTCCAGCCAGTTTACGCCCGAAAACGGTACATTTTGGGCGTAAACTGGCTGGAAATAAGAGGTCATAATACTCGTAGCCCACCAGGTCCTAATAACTTGTGAACACAAAACCATAAATTAATCTGACAACACACAAAACCATAAAATTTGACTACGCGCAAAACTATAAATTGATCTGACACTGCGCAAAGTCATAGATTAATCTGCTTTGCTGTCTGTCTGTCGGTCACTTAATACAATAATAAAGTTGAAATCGCACTACAAAATATACTAATACAATCTAATCAAAATTAATAATTCACCAGGAACAAGAGATGGAGAAGCAGAAGCTGCTGTTCCACCAGGCCCGTCTCGCAGACCGGGGGGTAGCAGAGATGGTCCTCCTCCACATATCCGCTTCCAAGGGTATACCGAGTGACATGGTGATGAAGACCCTTCAGCTCGGTATCTCCATACTGAGGGGGGGCAACATCGGTATACAAATGGTGAGTGCTTGTCGGGAAATACGAGATGTCCCGGGAAGTGCGGGATGTTCCGGGAAGTGTGGGATGTCCCGGGAAGTACGGGATGTCCCGGGAATTACAGGATGTCTTGGGAAGTGCGAGATTTCTCGGGAAGTAAGGGATGTCCCGGTAAGTACGAAAATTCCCTGACACGGGATATAAAGAATTTCCTGGAATACACAGAATGTACCAGAATTAACGAACATTCCATAACTTGTGACATCCTTGAAACTACGGGATATGCCGGGAAGTACGAGAAGTGCCGAGAAGTACGAGATATCCCGGGAAATACGGTCTTTTACCATCTTCTAGCTATATATCTGTCCCCAGGGCATGCTGAACCACCTGAAAGACAAGAAGGACGTGGGCTTCTTCACATCTATCGCTGGCCTCATGAACTCCTGTTCCGTGCTCGATCTCGACGCCTTCGAAAGGAATACTAAGGCTGAAGGTATTATGTTTACCATTTTTTTCTATGCTAGCTTCATACTAAAGCACTTAGGTGCTTAGAGATAAACTACGATAACATGGCGCGCCCCTCCAAATTACTGTTCCAATGTGTGTAGTCACATCCTTATGAAAGAGGTATGTAGTAAGTATTCAACAAATCAACCAGTACTCGTAATATTTCACTTACTGTCACTTATTACCAAGATTTGTTGGTCAACTAATCATAACTAGCCGACCGCGCAAGACAACGCACTTCAAACGTTTTGAATTTTGGAGGGGCGCGCCATGTTATCGTAGTTTATCTCTACTGCTTAGTATGACAGCTACTACTGACTGACTGACTACTACTGAACTAATCATTTTTATTTGAAATTTTTACGACATTGGACCAGACCTAAGAATTTCAGATATTATGTCATAGAACTCAAACAATTAAGCCAGCTGGTATCGACTTCAAAATAATGAAGATTGTATGTATGACAGAAATAGTTGAGGTTTAGGCAAATTCGGACACAGGCACTACTAAAGATTAAGAATTATTTAATATATTTAGTGCCTTTAGAATAAGTAACATTATTATTATTGTTTCCGCCTTGAAAGAATTTTTCAATGTTTGTTAAAAATAATTAAAGCAGTTTTAAGTTTATTTTCTATAAATATAGAAATTATTTATTAAACATTTTGCTTATTACGTTTTCCTCAGGCTTGGGCGTGGGCTTAGAAGGAGCTGCCGGCGAGAAAAACATGCACGACGCTGAGTTCACGTGCGCGCTGTTCCGCTTCATACAGCTCACTTGCGAGGGACACAATTTAGGTAAAGTATACCATAGAGACAATCCGTGTTTTCCAATCCATACTTCCATACTAATATTATAAATGCGAAAGTGTGTCCGTCTGTCTGTCTGTCTGTTACCTCTTCACGCCCAAACCGCTGAACCGATTTTGCTGGGCATGGAGATACTTTGAGTCCCGGGAAAGAACATAGGATACTTTTTGTCCCGGAAAAATGTACGGTTCCCGCGCGATAAACTAATTTTGGCGCAACGGAGTTGCGGGCATCAACTAATAGGGAATATTACGCAAAGGTCGCAGTAGAGAGCGCTAGCGCATACAATAAATAATCCGGCTAAAATCCTACATGTTGCATACGTCATATCAAAATATTGACAGAAACGTTGTCAAACATCGAACAAAACTTTTGTTACTGTCTATGCTGGTGCTGCCTCTAGCGTGAAAACATTGCATTAATTTATTTTAGTTTTATAGTGTGAGTTCCGAAATATAACCCAGTATATTGACCAGTGCTCATATTATATTATAGGACTATATGACACTGACCTCCATTATACAAGTACGCTGGACATAAGATACCCAGTTTTTTTGTGCCTGTTCGAAGCGGAATCAGCGCCACCAATGCGGGGGAGAAGAACTAAATCTGACGTAACTTGCAAGTGGCCGCTCAATCGCTATTAGTTGTAGAAACCAAAGAGAATATAATCACTACGGTGGTAGAAACTAGTATTAGTTCCAAGTACTCCCACTACTGCTATCAGCGCCAATATGGCGAATTTTAAACGTCATGTTTACGTCAGACTTCAAATAGGCACAAAAAACAGCTGTCATTTCAAAGGGTATCATAGGTCCAGCGTACTAATATAATGGAGGTTAGTGCTATAATATGAGCACCGGTCATTACACTGAGTTAAATTTCAGAACTTACGCTATATTTCGATGCTTGTAGGCCTGTAATAATATTATGTTTTTACTCTCCAGAGTGGCAGAACTACCTCCGAACGCAGGCTGGTAACACGACCACAGTGAACGTGGTCATCTGCACAGTGGACTACCTGCTGCGTCTCCAGGAGTCCATCATGGACTTCTATTGGCATTACAGCAGTAAGGTAAGTTTATATTGTCACGAAAAGTGAAGTAACACATGTAGGGACAATGCATTCATACTATTATCCTTGTCTATACTAATACTAGATAAAGTTCGCAAGTTCGTTGCGCCAAAATTCATTTATCGCACGGGAATTGTACATTTTTCCGTGATAAAAAGTATGTGTCCTTTCCCGGGACTCAAAGTATATATACCAAATTTTAGCAAATCACACAAATCAAACCGATCATGGTGCGTTCGTTCAAGAAGTTTCTATGCTGACTTTCTTCTTATGTATGTATCTGTGTCCGAATATGTATGCATATGCGTATAGTATCTCCACGCCAAATTTCAGCTAAATCGATTCGGCAGTTTAGGCGTGAAGAGGTAACAGACAGACAGACAGACACACTTTCGCATTTATAATATCAGTATAGACACGTAGTTGGAATATACTTTTGGAACGAAGTTCCTTATCGCGCAATCCGAAAGGGGGCTAGATGGACATAGTTGTAACGACACTTTTTGACCGACACTTATTTTACCTGCGTTTAGTACCTGCGAAGTAGAGGTAGAGGACGTTGATGTGGCGATGGCGATGAAATTTAAAATTCTACCATTCCTCTATGGCGGGAATTTATTTTTGCTGGGTGGGGTGGCGGCGGTACACCTTATTTTTTTTTTAACCGAATTCCAAAAAAACGAGGAGGTTATATGTTCGGCTGTGGATATATATTTTTTTATATATGTTCTACGATTACTCCGCCGTTTATGAACCGATTTTCAAAATTTTTATTTTGCTGTATGAGGTTTCACTCCAATTTGTTCCCATTTTCACAAAAGTGGTGACCTGATGATGGGATCCATGAGTAATCGAGGGAACTCCTCAAAATTCAAATGGAAACATATGGTTTTTTTGGTTTCATATGAAGTATTCCAGGCATATGTTACCAAAAAGTAAGATTTTGCACCAGGATATACCATGGTTCGAAGGTGGTGAACAGAACTCCTTACTCCTTATAGATACATGTTTGGGGGTTTCGGCGTTGTTTTAAGAACTAAAAGCATATACTACTAAGCTTATTACATTAATCATCATCATCATCATCATCACCACCATTCCACCATACACCTTCACATTATGGTATATATTATAATTGGTAAGTATTTTTCATAGTATTTTTAGATCAAAACGGATCACGGATGTCTTTAAACATTGTTCTAAAGAAAGTTAAGCTATTTTGAAAATTATTGTATTATATTATTTCGACCTGATGATAAGGTCCATGAGTGATCGAAGGAACTCCTCAAAATTTATATGGAAACAAATGGTGATTTCGATTTTATGAGAATATGCTACCAAAAAGCAAAATTTTGCACTAAGATATACCTTGGTTCCGAAGGTGCTAAGAGAACTCCGGATTCCTTATAGATACAAGTTTGGGGGTTTCGGCTTTGGTTTAAGAACTCAAAGCATATGCTACTATGCAAGTTACATTCATCATCATCATCACCACTACCACCACATCATGAGACTACGTTTCCACTGAAGCGGAGCGGAGCTTAGCGGAGTCTGAATTGACCAATCAATTGAATGACAGCGAGGCGGAGCGAATATTTCGAGCATGGTGATTGGCCAATTTGGCACCGCTAAGCTCCGCTCCGCTTCAGTGGAAACGCAGCCTTAATCATTAAATCATAACTCTTAATTTGTCGAACTATTTCAAAAATTATATCAATGGTGTTATATTGTTATATCAAAGAAATGATTCAAACTTGGTAATCAGGTTACCAAGTTAGCAATTTGATTATGAGATCTATGAATTATGAGGTATGTCCGTATGTAGGAAACTCCTTGTTATTGGGACAAAATAAATAGTTATATTAACGTAGTTCTAAGTAGTTTAATCATACTATTATATGAACAATAATTATAGTGAGCTAATGACTTTCCAGGAGTGTTGTGATAGAAAGAAAGTCACTGAACAGGAGCCTTTAGAGATAGGCGCATGAATATTAATTTTATCATTGCTTGATTAATCAAGCAATGATAACGCCAAGGCGTTAACGCCAAGCTTATATTATTAATTATACAGTGATAGATCTGGTCTAACTTAAAATGACGCGCCCCTCCCTCGTATTCACAGTACAAAAATGTTTCATTTATATAAACTTTGAAGTGGAGGGGCGCGTCATTTCAAATTAGACAAGCTCTACGAGTATATTCTTGGAGTTGCTTATGCAATTCTCTATTCCGAGAGGGCGCTAAGTATATTAACTTTATAGTTCTCATATCATAAATGGCTGCAGTCACTTAGTAGAACACATTAGTATTTACAGAAAACCTTATAAATTACTTAATTAAATTACTAAAAAGAGTAAAATTATTATTTTTAACAAAAAATTAAAACCGACTTCCAGAGTAAAAACAAAACAATAATTATTATTATAATGAACAAAAAAGTATGAAATAATTCTTACTATTAATAGTGCCTTATGCAGAATACTCTTAAACCTCTACTATTTCTGTACACAATCTGTATAATTTTGAAGTCGGTACCAGTCTTTAAAATTAAAAATATTTTGTGTAAGAACTCACCATTCTTAGCTGGTATCGACTTCAAAATAATGAAGATTGTGTGCAGAATTAGTAGAGGTTCCTATATTCTGCTTAAGGCACTATTAATAGTAAGAATTATTTTATACTTTTTTGTTCATTATAATAATAATTATTGTTTTGTTTTTACTCTGGAAGTCGGTTTTAATTTTTTGTTATTTTTATATCTTCCATCCGGGTGTCCTTTCACACTTCTCAAGTTTTTCAACCTACTCACTTGCTTTTTCAGGAGCTAATAGACCCGGCGGGCAAAGCAAACTTCTTCAAGGCCATTGGCGTCGCGTCTCAGGTGTTCAACACGCTTACAGAAGTCATACAGGGGCCGTGTACTCAGAACCAACAGGCGTTAGCTCATTCCAGGTAAATTGAGTCCAATGATAATAATTGAGTAATCGTATTATTATTAAGGTATCTACTAATATTTTAACATAATATCTTAAAATAATCGTATGAGCATTTGCCTGTATTCTAAAAAAATGTATTTATAATTACTTAATGAGAGTCAGCATTTGAAACTTTGTTTGGGATCTTCCGCGGCTAAATATTATTCCTCGTATTAAGGATTAAATCAAGGAAGAACATTTAATCGTCGTTTTCAAAAAACCCGCTCGCCAAACTATATTATTCAAATTATCCGACTCGAAGGACCAACTAAATTGCTGTATTCAATATATCCAGCTCGGAGGACAACCTTACTTAAATTTTTAGGTTAGGACTCAGTTGGCAGGAGAATCCCGCCTGATAGAAAGAATTTCTCAGTAGCTTATTGCTGTATTTAATTATCCGGCTCTAAGGACCAATAACTTTTCAGGTTATGGGACGCGGTGGGCGGTTTCCTCTTCCTGTTCTCTCACATGCAGGAGAAACTGTCCAAGCACTCCTCTCAGGTTGACCTGCTGAAGGAACTGCTCAATCTCCAGAAGGATATGATCACCATGATGCTTTCTATGCTGGAAGGGAATGTTGTTAATGGTATGTTTGTATTTTTATTAGGAAAACTTACAGCATTTTAATAAAACAGTAAGATACATGTTACGATACGCCAATTATAGGCTTCCACTAGTGAATAATGAGCTAAGGTAGTTTTTGTTACTAGCTTTTTTTAAGTTTATAGAAAACAACTATTAGATGCTTGCAACTCCGTTGCACCAAAATTCGTTGATCGCGCGGGAACCGTACATTTTCCGGGATATAAACTATTCTATGTTCTTTTCCGGGACTCAAAGTATCTCCATACGAAATTTCAGCAAAATCGGTTCAGCGGTTTGAGCGTGAAGAAGTAAGAGACAAACAGACAAGCTTTCACATTTATAATATGAGTATGGATGCGAAAGTGGGTGTCTATCTATGTCTGTCTGTATGTTATTTCTTCACTCTAAATGTTCCGGGAAAAGGGATAGGGTAGTTGGAACGGAGTTCCTCATCGCGCGTTGCGAAAGGAGGCTAGGCCGAAAAAGTTGTAACGACACTTTTTTATTAGTACCTGCATGGTAGGGGCAGAGGGCGTTGATAGTATTTCTGTGCGTCAACTAGATGGCGTTTTTGAGAATAAACAGTGACGCGTTGTTAGTATTCCAGGGCGTTAATAGATGGCGTTTTTTTAAATATGTTTTTCGTATAATTTGTATGTATTATACATATTTTTTTGAACATAAGAAATAACTTCGTTCCATTCGGGTGTCCCTTGACACCTCTCAAGTTTTTTATCCTGGAAAATGTACGGTTCCCACGTATGCTTTTTTTGGCACAGCGGAGGCGGATGTCACTATTATATTATTACTAAGTATTATTTTATCATTTCAGGTACTATCGGCAAACAGATGGTAGATACTTTAGTGGAATCTGCGTCGAACGTGGAACTCATCCTCAAATACTTTGACATGTTCCTGAAACTGAATGCGCTGACTTCAAGTGCTAATTTCAAGGAGATCGACGCGAACAACGACGGCTGGGTCCTGCCAAAGGACTTTAAGGAGAAGATGGAGCAACAGAAGAGTTATACGCCGTAAGTTTTGGGGAAGGGTTATGTTTATGTCGCGCAAGACTTTAAGGCCCGTATTTTTGGTCAGTACTCAAGATGCATCTCGGTCTCAAGACACGGTTCAGGCTCTGTGATTGGTTGGCTGTCAAAAAAAAAAGAGACTACAAAATGTTTGTATTAGGTACGTGTATGGACTGCGCAAGTTCGATCACGTCTCAGAATATCGTAAACGACTTGGTTGGCTGCCCATCAGACTCCGTCGGGATGAGCATGTCCTCGGATTATTGTACAATGTTCTGTGCGATCCTCGCTGTCCTCCCTATTTGAAAGAGTGCTTCCAATTTCGGGACGATGACCAAAGTCGTTCGCTGTGTTCTGTTTATAGTAGGAAACTACTTGTGTCCTTCACTAAAACTGACTATTTCAGGGGGTTCTTTCATTGTGAGAGCTGCACACTTGTGGAACGATTTACCATGTGTACGTGACATTCGAGAGTCAAGCTATTTTCAAAACTAAGCTGCATAACCATCTTTTGAACAGAATCGCTCACTAAATAATCTGTAGCATTTAAATATATTAGATATTAAGTTTTTCTCTAGCATCTGCTAACTGTTTTAACTGTTTGTTCGACCTGCTTATAAATATTATGTAATATCTCTATAGCCGCAGGGTTGCCTGGAAGAGATCGCTTAAAGCGATAAGGCCACCCTTGCCCACATTTTACTGTAAATATATTGTTAAGTTAGTCGAACTAGTTAAAGTACCAATTTGTGAGCAATAAAGAGTTATCTATCTATCTATCTATCTATCTATTTAGACCAATGACAGAGCCGAACCGCGTCCTAAGACCGGGTCGTAAAAATACGGGCCTAAGATCGGTGAAATTAAGATTTTTGGTATTTAATTTTTCACCAGCAGGCCTAGCATAACAACAGTAGAAATGGGAAAGAATCGACATACTGACAGATTTTATCTACAAAATGGTGGATGTCCACTGTTTAACTGTCACTTTGTCTATTCTTCCGTAGAAAGAAACCGCTTCTATGATGACCATGCAACGCCTGCAGGTGGAGCTATGTAGCCGTAGGGTGTCATATGTCATCTAGCTGTCATTATAATATGTCAGTTTGACACAAGAATTGACACGACAAATTGAAAGTTGAAATATCTTAATTCTTCATTAGAGGTAATAGGTGCGTAGTATGTGCTATGAAAGATATAAATTCATGGGTATATAGCTGACTACGTTATTTGGTGAGATTTTGTCTAGTCGATATTAGTTTTAGCCCCAATTTCACAAACGACTGTTAACGCTCGAATATATCACGTTACCTCTTTAGTTTTTCCTATGAATGAGGCATGGAGGTAGGCATGACATAGACTTCTACTAGTGAATAATAAGTTTAGGTATAGTCCGCCCGGAACTAGTTGGCCGCGCCTTAGGTATGACGTAGAGCGGTGGGACGGAGAGGCGGGGGCGCTTGATTTTGACAGTTCTGGCTAGTTAAGACAAAACACACAGGAGATTGCAATAGCAAGATGAGTCATAGGAAAAACGAAAGGGGTAACGTGATACTAATTCGAGCTTAACTTAACACTAACAGACGTTGGGGAAATAGGGGCTAAAATATCTGTTAGCTAACAGATTTAGCCCCAATTTCCCCAACGTCTGTTAGTGTTAACAGCTTAAAAAAGAAAATTAAAAAAAAACCACAGCCCAACCTCCTCCTTTTTGGAAGTCGGTTAAAAAATGTCATACCTTCTCTTTCATTGATTTCATTTCAGACCAGGTGGTCTAGACATACCCTGCCCAAATTACATTGATCTGCCATCTGTTTATGAATGAATTTTCATTATAGTAAAATAGCTGTCCAATAAAAATGTCTCTCAGGACAGCAATGTCTACTTACTAATAATTAACTTATACTTTTCAGTGAAGAAATAGAGTTCCTCCTCGCGTGCTGTGAGACCAACCACGACGGTAAACTGGACTACATCGGCTTCTGCGACCGCTTCCATGAGCCGGCTAAGGAAATCGGCTTCAACTTAGCCGTTTTACTGACTAATCTCTCTGAGCATATGCCCAATGAGCCAAGGTGAGTTAAAAGACATGATATTTCCAGTTTACTTAGAGATTGAAGCTATTGCATAGCTTTTATCGGCTTTGAGTGCGGCGACTGAATCGAGAAATTCCGTAACGCAAACACCTAACACCCCTCACTCCGACCGATCGGTGCAGCGTTGCCAGACTTCGGCAAGGTGTTTGTGTGCGAGAGACTAGACGTATGCGAATTATAATTTCACTAGACGTTCCGCGCGGCTTCGCCCGCGTAAATTAGATATTTCATATTTCACAGACAAATTAGTCCACAAAAAATAGCCTATGATCCTTGACGTGGTCTACTTCTTATCTGTGCCAAATAACAGAAAAATTGCTCCAGTAGTTCGTGAGATAAGCCCTTTCAAATAATTTCCCCCGTTTTTTCAAAATGTTCTTCTATTTCTTCGCTTCTATTAGTCGTAGCGTAATAAAATATAGCCTATAGCCTTTATCAATAAATGGGCTATCTAAGACTGAAAGAATTTTTCAAATCGGACCCGCAGTTCCTGAGATTAGCGCGTTCAAATAAGCCCTTTTCAAATAACTTAGCCCATTTTTTCAACATTTTCCTCTATTTCTTCGCTCCCTTTAGTCTTAGCGTGATAATATATAGCATATAGCCTACCTCGATAAATGGGCTGTCTAACACTGAAAGAATTTTTCAAATTGGATCAGTAGTTCTTGAGATTAGCGCGTTCAAATAAGCCCTTTAGAATAATTTCGTCCCGTTTTTTCCACAATTTCCACTATTTCTTCGCTCCTATTAGTCGTAGCGTAATATAATATAGCCTATAGATTTTCTTGATAAATGAACTATTTAACACTGAAAGAATTTTTCAAATCGGACCAGTAGTTCTTGAGATTAGCGCGTTCGAATAAGCCCTTTCAAATATATTTCCGTTCCGTTTTTTCCACATTTTCCTCTATTTCTTCGCTTCTATTAGTCTTAGCGTGATAAAATGTAGCCTATAGCCTTCCTCCATAAATGGGCTATCTAACACTGAAAGAATTTTTTAAATCGGATCAGTAGTTCTATTTTTGTTACACAGTACTGCACTGTAAGTACGTCTTGTCTGTCTGTATCTGCTATTCATGGCATCATATTCTCCAAACGTGTGGACCTATTTTGATCTAGTTGATATTGTTTGAAAGCTGACGTTATCGAGATTCGGGAGTGTTCTTGATAATAGTTAATTATATCAGCCCGGATCATTGCTGGAAAACCAGTGTTTACGTATTTAATATTTCGATCGATAAAATTTTTTTTATTCTGATTCACGACACTTAATAAATCGGAGGTTGATTTTAAATATCTAAATTTAACATTTAATTATACTAATTAGTCGTTTTAAATATTTTCAGATTGGCCCGTTTCCTTGAAACAGCCGGTTCCGTTCTCAACTATTTCGAGCCTTTCCTCGGTCGTATCGAGATCATGGGCGGCTCGAAGCGGATAGAGCGAGTTTACTTCGAGATCAAGGAGTCGAATATCGAGCAGTGGGAGAAACCACAGATTAAGGTAGGCTAGATGGAGCTAGATTCTATCCTAGGAAGTTTAATGGTGAGGCTTAGACGATATGAGACAAAATTAAGAGAGGCTAGGATGCTATCTGAAGTTAGATTAATCCTTCAAGCCCCATAAAAGCACCGGTAATCGTGACAACAATAGAATACAATAGCATTTCCAAGAATCCGCGATCGAAGGATTAAGGTAAGTTTGGATTAAGTTTTAATGAGATTATGGAAGGCTTACAGCGGATAGAGCTTGTGTACTTCGATATTATATAGTCGAAAAACTGTCATAAAACCACCATTATATTATTTTCATATAATATTTAACAGAACCAAAAAAATATACTTTTGTTTATAAATTTAATAGCATTTATTAATTAAAATGTTCAATATTTTTCAGGAATCCAAACGAGCGTTCTTCTACAGTATAGTCACAGAGGGTGGTGATAAAGAGAAGTTGGAAGCCTTCGTCAACTTCTGTGAAGACGCCATCTTTGAGATGACGCATGCTTCGGGATTAATGGCCGCTTCGGAAGAGTCAGCCGGTGGGCCGAAGAACAGAGAGGCGGCGTATATGTATATGGGAGATGATGATGATGAAAGGTACGTAAAAAAAACAGGCGCGTAGAGATAAACTACGATAACATGGCGCGCCCCTCCAAATTACTGTTTCAATGTGTGTAGTCACATCCTTATGAAAGAGTTTGTATGTAGTAAGTGTTCAACCAATCAACCAGTACTCGTAATATTTCACTTAATGCCACTTATTACCAAGATTTGTTGGTTAACTAATCATAACTAGCCGACCGCGCAAGACAACGCACTTCAAACGTTTTGACAACGCACTTCAAACGTTTTGAATTTTGGAGGGGCGCGCCATGTTATCGTAGTTTATCTATACAGCAAAACTGAAAACACTGTATCACCAGCAGTATTATCGGACCAATACGACCTGCAAACCTTCAAGAACAGAGCGTATTCCCTCTAAGGGTAAATTCAGAAAGACGTGACACGTGGTTTCATTTCTAAATTTGTATGGGTTTATTTATTTATTGAAAAGCACAATACACAGTACAATGGGCAGACTTCAATTGCGTGAGTCATTTTGCCAATCCGTCAATTCAATACAAATTTAGAAATGTATCTACGCGTCGCTTTGCGGTCTGAATTGACCCTTAGAAGGGCGACAACACACCTCTTCTTGGTCTCCATGGTCGACGGTAGTTACTTTCCATCAGGTTTCCCGTTTGCTCGTTTAACCCGTTTGACCTAAAACATTTAAAAAGATAACACCTAATGAAGGTTAATTTTCTTTTCAGAGCCGGCAAAGATCCCTTCCGTCGTGGTTTACAATCGGTCAAGGACGGCATCGCCACGGCATTCTCGTCTCTATCACCGTCCAGCATAAAGCAGAAAATCGCTGATCTTCAACAGATGCCACCAGCGGAATTGGCCGTTGGTTTCTTCAAAATGTTCTTCTATCTATTCTACTATATCGGTTACGGTGCCTTTGTTGTTATTAGGTGAGTTTAACCGACTGATAAACGAAGGATGTGGTATTTGGGTGTTTCATGATTTGACCAAAGATAAAAGATAAGACGAGAAAAGATTTTTCCACACATGTAGTGTAGATGGTAGTAACAGTGACTACAAAATACGAGTACTATTTTATAGTCACTGACTTGCCAAACTATATTATTACTAGATGTAGCACGCAAATTCTTTTGCCCTGGCTATATTTTTTCATGACCCAAAACTTGATATACCATGTCTTTTTCTAGGACTCAAAGTACCTATGTCCATATCAAATAAGAAAATCTACTCAGCGGTTTTTAAATTCCATGTAACCAATTCGTCAATCCATGGCTGTGAACTGTTATTAATTAGCTAGGATTGTAACATTATCACTATCGATTAGGTTAACGCCAATTAAAAATCTTTAAAACCCACTGACCTCTATAATACAATGGACCGGCGATCGCTATCAATAAATTAATGTTCCTATTTGAAAGTTGCCATATTGGCGCTGATTGCTATGTGAAAGCAGTGGTGAGTGTACTTGGAACTAATATTTTGCAAATGGCGGTTGCAATTTGCTATGTAATTAGTTCACAGTACGCTCACCGGTGGCGCTTCAAATCGGCACAAAAATAGCTGTCATTTTGTACGGCATAGCCAGTCCAGTGTATTATAGAGGTCAGTGTTAAAACCAGACATAACATTCTGTAAGTACCAAGTTTAAATACAACTTTGGTTAGATCGTGAAATGCTCTATAATCTATATCAACCGACTAACCACAGATCATGTTTCATTTCATGCCACTGATTACTGATGCACAGTCACTGGTAAATCCATTAATATCGTTATTTACATAAATTTAATATATAATAATAATAATAATGTTTTAGTACAGTGGTTCTTAACCTTTTAGTCATGAGGGACCATCTTAACAAATATTTGTCTTGCTGGGGACCATCATATTGGTTTACCTAAATTAAGGGTGGTTTGATAAAGAAAACGAGCACAACTATAAATAACTAGCTGTTGCCCGCGACTTCGTCCGCGTGGACTTCAGTTTATAATTTACTAGCTGTCCCGGCAAACGTTTCTTTGCCATATAAAGTAGGTATTTCGCCCGTATTATTTTATTGAAGTGACTAAATAAGTATGTCACCATGGCAACGTCGATCGCTATCCCGTCGCACAAAAAATGGTCGCCGTCATTCTCGAGTTGTAATAATTTACTATTATTTATTCAACAAATGCACTTATCAATATATAAAGTACCCAGTAGCCGATTCTCAGACCTACTGAATATGCATATAAAATTTGGTAAAAATCAGTAAAGCCGTTTCGGAGGAGTTCGGGGACTAACATTGTTCTGACATTACTGAACTCACGAATAAATTAGCTGGTACCGATTTCAAAATAATGTACAGAAATAGTTGAGATTTAAACGAATTCTGAAAAAGGCACTATTAAAGAGTTAGAGTTATTTAATACTTTTTAGTTCATATTACTATTGTTTTTACCTTGGAAGTCGGTTTTAATTTTTTGTTAAAAATAATTTAAATTAAACTTTATTTATGCCAAATTTTAAAGCATATTTAGCCACAACTTTTGCCATAAACTATTTATCATTGATAGGTTTAAGGTTACGTCACTGCATAGATAAAGTACCTACTGAGTTATTTAATAACGTAAAAGAGTACATAATAACAATCGAAAAAATCGAAAATCCGTTATAAGATGATACCACCTCTTATAGAAAGACGATTGTGTAAGCAATAGCGCGATGAAGGAGACGCACAGCGCCATCTATTATGAACTTAATTTGAACAAATTTACGCATTTTCACCCCCTTACAACCCCTTTGTCCAGTTAAAAAGTAGCCTATGTCCTTTCTCAGACTTTACACTATCTGTGTACAAAATTTCATTACAATCGGTTCAGTAGTTTTGGCGTGAAAGCGATACAGATAGACAGACAGACAGACAGACAAAGATACTTTCGCATTTATAGTATTAGTATAGATTATAAAATTAGCACTCATTTTTCATATAACAAAAATCTAAATGTTTGAGATTTTAATTTACTTAATGTGATTTTTGTGACTGCATACCTACTCTTTACTAACTTGTGGATTCTCACGTATTATTAGAATGGCTTCGCGGACCACTTGGAATGCCTTCAGGGACCACCAGTGGTCCGTGGACCACCGTGCACCGGTTAAGAACCACTGTTTTAGTACGTAGATGAAATTGTCATGGGGATGTAGATTGCTCTGAATAAGGAAACTAATCCTTATTCAGAGGTAGATAGCGAAAGATTTGTCACACAGCATAAAAATACAGTTAGTTTTCAATTCAATCAAGTGAAAACACTGACCTCCATTATACATGTACGCTCGACTAATGATACCCAGCTGTATTTTGTGCCTATTTGAAGCGGAATCAGCGCCCCCAATGTGGGGGAAGAGAACTAAATCTGATGTAACTTGCAAATAGCCGCTCAATCGCTATTGGTTGTAGAAACCACAAATAATAGTATACCTTCAAGGTAGAAACTAGTATTAGTTCCAAGTACTCCCACTACTGCTATCAGCGCCAATATGGCGACTTTGAAACGTAATTTTTACGTCAAATTTAGTTCCTATCCCTCGCATTGGGGGAGCTTATTCCGCTTCAAATAGGCACAAAAAATAGCTGTCATTTCAAAGGGTATCATAAGTTCAGCGTACTTGTAAAGTGAGTGAAAAATACTGTAAGTACATACTTAAACTGACAGGAAACACCTGTTTGTCAAAAGGCACTTTAGATAATGGAGGAACCTGATTTTGGACATAACACATCCTTGCAGGATATTTTTTGATAATTCATAAGCAATTTTATTTCATATCTTTGCACTGAGATATAATTAATTATATTTGTTGCACGCTAAGTATATTTTGTTTTAGTAGAAGCACCTATATTGATCTTCATTGTTGTTAGTTTCTTAGATACTTAGTTGAAAATGTTGTACCTCATGATGTAGTAATTATTATAGTCCTATTTTTAAACGTCCGCGCAATTTTAAAAGTACCGTCATTGTAGTGTGTTGTAAATTCCGAAACGGAATATCGATTCGGAAATTGCGAACGCAGCAAATCCATACAAATCAATGAATTTGTCACACACAATACACATACAGTAGTTTTCCGTGCGTTTTTAGGGTTCCGTACCTCAAAAGGAAAAACGGAACCCTTATAGGATCACTTTGTTGTCCGTCTGTCCGTCCGTCTGTCAAGACCCTTTTTCTCAGGAACGCGTGGAGGTATGAAGCTGAAATTTATATCAATTACTCAGGTCTACTGTCCCTTGAAGTTGTGAAAAAATCAAACTTCTAAGCCAACGCAATCAAAAGATACAGCCGTTTATGCCGCAAATTTTCGACACTTGCAAGGGAATCAAAACCTACAGGGTGCTTCCCGTGAACTCAGAATCTTGAAATTTGGTACGAAGCAACGTCTTATAGCATAGATAAAGGAAAAATTACGAAAACCATACATTTTTAGTTACATCACATAATATATTTTTTTTAAATAATTTTAAACTTACTACCCATTTCCTCATAAACGCGTAGAGGTATTAAATTGAAATTCATACCAAATATTCAGGTCTATAATACCTTTAAGCTGTAACAAAATCAAACTTCTATGTCAACGCAATCAAAAGAAACAGCAATTTAAGCTGCATATTTTGAAACTCGCAAGTACTCGCAAGGGAATCAAAACCTAAAGGGTACTTCCAGTCGACCTAGAATCTTGAAATTTGGCATGAAGCAACGTTTTATAGCACACATAAAGGAAAAATTCCGAAAACCTTAAATTTTTAGTTACATTACAAAATATATATGAACGAACTTTGTAAACCTTGCAGGTTTGTACGGAACCCTCGGTGCGCGAGTCCGACTCGCACTTGGCCGGTTTTTTGTTCCGTATGTGTATGACAAAGCCATTGATTTGTGTGGATTTGCTGCGTTCGGAATTCTGAATCGATATTCCGTTTCGGAATATCGAGACGGAATTCCGACTGTATGTGGCCGGCCTAAAATATTTCCCCAATAATAATAGGATTTTTTCGCATTACCTCTTTAGGTGCCAATAAGTTTTTCACTATATTTGCTTATGTCAGGTACGTATTCGGCGTGCTCCTTGGTCTGATGCGGGGTCCCCAAGTGGAGGAGGCGCCTCCGGAACCGGTTGAGGAGGAGAAATTCGGTCAGTTCCGACACAGACTCGCCCTCACAAGTAAGACAATTACATTATACATGCCACGCTGACCGGCTTACGCACTGAGGGGGACGAAGTATTTTGATTGCAGACGGCCATTCTGTTTGTTATACGCCATCTTCCCCAACACAAGTTCCCCAATACAAGTTACTAACTTAATGGGGAGGTCTCATGTTATGATGTAATGGCTATTTTGAGAAAATAAAGATATGTATTTTTTTTATCTTGTCGCGATTGCTTGTTAATCTTGTCGAATTAGCGGGCCCCTAGACGAGCAATTTTATTGCACAATATCAATGTCGTATTGTGTAATATTGACACGCGCCTGCAATTTAATTGTCAAATAAACAGCTCAATAAAATTGAAGCTTGATATTGACAATACGTCTAGGCCTCTAGGGGACGGCTTGGGTGCGATTTCACCAATGGAATTGACTAAATAAACGTCAGACCCGCTTTACGTATTTAAACTATGGCTACTTACAGTCATTATTCTGATATCGAATTTCTCAACTGGTTTGGGAAAAAAATCCAGTGTATGGTATATATTAATAGTAGCGCGTATACGCGCTACTATTAATATATACCATAAACCATACATCGCTATAGCGATGCTTAATATGTTTAACGCCATCTGTTGTTAGTAATGTTGAACAAATTTTTAATAGAGCCACGATATTGTTAATTGAGTTTTGCAATTTGCATACGAATACGATGAAAAATTAATTAAAATTTTTATTATAAAACAGTATAAAATACTTCGTATCCCCTCTCATTAATGAGGTTTGTAACTGTTCTCACTTCAAGTTAACACCAGCTTTTAAAACTTAATACAAAACAATGACACTTATAAATAAAACTTTATATATTCTTTTTTTTTTCTTACACTTCACTTTAAAATTAAAACAAAGAATTCTCTACCTACACATTGTTTAATACTTTACAAGTTATAACACTACTGAACGCTTAGTCAAGATTCTTTTGTTTATTTCACTGTTGATATTTGAAATAAAAAATGTCTGAGAATTTAAGAAAGGAATAAAGTAACATCTCTTAATAGAGATGCTGCCTGTGTAATCAACGAAAGAATCTAAGCTAATTGCCCTGGAATACATTACTGTAATTAAAATACACATTTAAGACTATTTGTGACTCCACAATTAATTTTATATGTATATTTTTAAAAGAACAAAACGTGCTGTTTTACCGTCATATTAAAATCAAGTATCTTCTTACGCTAGATGGCGCTTTTCTAAATTTTCTACTACTTGAAAAAGCTTTACTATTATATAAATAAACAATTGGATTTCATTAACAAAATTTGGCTTTGGCTTTATTATGTAACTCTGAACTTAACAAAATTATAATATTAACAGTGATTATTAGTATTATCGAAAAAATAAACGATTGGTTTAAAATTGACATAACTAAATATATAAAAAAGTAATATCGAGAAAATTAAAAGTCATGAGTTTTTTTTTAATCTCTTTTTTTATCGGGAGAAAAAAAAGCGGCTAAATTGAAGTAGTAGCTTTTATCATGCCATTATTGTAAATTTCAGGTCCTATACGACACTTACCAGCCTTACCAGCGGCGGAAGATACGGGACAAATGCAGGTTTCTGCTTTCGGACTGGATATCACCAAGGAGGACAATGGACAGTAAGTTCTATTATTTTTATTAGCGTACTAGATAGACGCCCGCAACTCCGTTGCGCCAAAACTCGTTTATCGCTCGAGAACCGTACATTTTTCCGGGAGCAAAAGTAGCCTATGTCCTTTCCCGGGACTCAAAGTATCTCCATGCCAAATTTCGGCAAAATCGGTTCAGTGGCTTGGGCTACTCCGATTGCAAAAAGTATGCGCTGAAATTAGTTTATCGTGCGGGAACCATACATTATTGCGGTACAAAAATGTATGGCGTTCACCTTGGGATTTAAATAATCTATAACAAACATCATCAAATTCGCTTCAGCTTTTTAAGCATGAACAATGAAAATGTAACATATACACTTTTTTGTTTACAATATAAGTAATGATAATAACTTCTTTACACTTGACAGAATTCAAGTGAAACCTCACGAGTCTCCGACCACTTCGACGCCATCTAGCGGTGAGGAAGCGGAGGTATCACCTGATGACAGCGCTGACCACAGCGAGGAGCAACAGCCGCCATCACTAATTGATCTGCTCGGGTATGTATCAAGTTTAGCCACAGCAAGAACAACAACACAACCAGGTTTTCATTAACAAACCTACAGACTTGCCAATCCGTCACTTTGTCTAGTTGTAAGTTGTAGAACAAAAAAAAGGTATGCGAAAAGAATATGACATTATTAGACTTTATCGATAAGAGACATGTTGATAAAAACAAGACAGATTTGGCAATCTAACACTTTGTCTGACAGATCTATTTTACATGTCGATAAAAATGTTTTGCACATTATATAACTATACAAAGTCTACTTCTTTATGTGGCATATTGAAAAAGTTACGTGACAGCTAAAGACTTTGAACTACACAAGATCTGCTAATGTCTTTAAACTTGATATGACTGTCAAAACTCAAATGATTTGTCTATTTAATATGTCTTCTAATTTAAAATTCTTTCGTCAGAGGTGAACAAGCGAAAAAGCAAGCCCAAGAACGGATGGAAGCGCAAGCGGTGCAGCAAGCAGCCATGTCACAAATTGAAGCCGAGAGCAAAAAGGTAATAATAATAATATCTATGGACGCTTCACACCACGTCAGTCTGGCCCCGTGCTAAGTGCCTAAGGGCTTGTGTTACAGGTACCAGACAACGGAAATATATTTAACACTTTTATACTATACATATATTTAAGATTTTTATTATATCATACACAATATATTTAACATTATATTATACACATATTTAATACACATCCAGACCCGGGAACATTGAAAACTTTTTGTTCCGTCTGCGGGATTCGAACCCGCGACCCCCGACATGAGCTACCAACGCGCTCACCACTGAGCCACAGAGGTCGATGTAAATAACTTATTATGCACAGATCTACAAGGATGTTTTGACACTTCAATGACACTATCATGAGAGCATAAATGCGATACAGCTGTCACTCCAATTGAAAACAAGTTCGGTCACCGAACACTAAGAAATTTTGTTATCGAATTAATGGTATTTGTCTGTTACCCGCGAACGAATATCAAGCGATGTCGTTTCGCGTTAGCGTTATACTCGTAGTGCGTGAAATGGGACGGAATTTTAAATATGTCAATGGCAAAATTTCTCCATAATAAATTTAAACAATATTGAATGAACATGCAACACGGATCGTTGAAGTTTTGTCGATTGAAAAAGGTAATAATCTGGAATAGCTTTGTTTTTTTTTCTCTATTTTCATTTAAATTTTACAATTTAAGGGAAAATTTGGCATTACACAATATATTATTAAGAAGTAGTTCTGTTCCAACTAACAATCCCATACCGTGTTTTATTAAACAATATGACTTTCTTTCGTCTAAATATTCCACACACACTAATGCTTAGCACAAACCTACGCGACCACGCGACTGCGAAGCGGCAGCGTCAATACAAAACACACATTTGACAAGTTGACAATTAATGTGTGTTTGTCAAATGTGTGTTTTGTATTGACGCTGCCGCGCCGCTTCGCAGTCGCGTGGTCGCGTAGGTTTGTGCTAAGCATTACTCTTATTTGATTTTATGTTTTTTCATACTCGTATTTACGTTTCTATAATTATTCACTACGTGTATTTTTATATCCTCTCTCTCTTTCTACAGAGTGTAGCTGCTCCCACTTCGTCGGCGCTCGCTGCGACAGACGTGTCGCAGTACGTGAAACGCGCTGTGTCATTCCTCGCTAGAAACTTCTATAACCTCAAATATGTTGCTCTCGTATTGGCCTTCGCTATCAACTTCGTTTTGCTCTTCTACAAGGTGAGATCATATTTTCTCTGTAAAATCATTAGAAAAGCTAATGATCTGTTAAAAATAATTCTTGTTAGTATTCTAAATGAATAAAGCTTTGTTTTAATGATGTAGGCTAGCTCAGGTACGAGTACCTCAAGGCTACGTTTTCGTTTAGGTATACATATTCTTTTCATAATATTCATTAATGACGACATTGAGATGTATTTAATGTTTAATAAATTGTTAACTACAGTGTTTATTGTAACTATGTTAGAATCACGTACAAAATTGGAGTGCATCAGAGTAACGATTTGATCCTTTCTTTTTCTCCAATTATACCATTGACGCTCTATGACCTACTCACTGATCGTGATACATTGAATACAGAATAATATAGAAAATTTTTCTAGTGTACGTGGAATAAAATCATCATATATGTGCCCAGAATTTGGAGTGCTTCAGGGTAACGCTAAGGTCCTTTCTCTTTCTCAAGCTAAATTAGTGACGTACTTATGTTACAGAATTTAATTAAGATTTTGTCGTGTAGGTTACGACCCTGGAGGTGGAAGGTGGTGACGGGTCCGGGATAGCGGACATCATCAGCGGTTCCGGTTCCGGCGCGGGATCTGGTGGGAGTGGAGATGGTATATTTTTAATAACATACTATTATATCGCTACTAGCTGACCCGGCAAACGTTGTTTTGCCATATAAATAATTTTTGGTATAAAAAATAGATGTTGGCCGATTCTCAGACCTACTCAATATGCTTACAAAATTTCATGAGAATCGGTCTAGCCGTTTCGTAGGAGTACGGGAACGAACATTGTGACACGAGAATTTTATATATAAGATAATTTGAATTTTAAGAGTCTAGAATGGTGAATTAATGATGCGATCACAGAAATCTTGTAAAATCTTCTAAAAATAATCCATTCATAATATTGTAAATACGAAAATGTGACTGTTGACTGTTATATCTTCACGCTGAAACGGTTGAACGCATTTTGACGAAATTTGGTATCGAGATCTGACAGATAGGTAAGGAATTAGGACAGTGAAATGAAATGAAATGAAAATATTTATTTCCAAGTAGGTTAACAAAGTTAACACTTTTGGAACGTCAAGTCTACATGATGCCTACCACCGGTTCGAGAACTAACCCGGCGAGAAGAACCGGCGTAAGAAACTCGCAGGGGGCCACCTTTTATCAAAAAGGTGGAAAATAACAATAATAGCTTAGGTTAAAGTTTTTGTTGTAAAAAAATGTGCTCTTGGCGCGCAATGGAGTTGCGGATTTTTTTTTTTTTTTTTTAAAGAAGGCAGGTCGCTATAGCCCTGGCGTCACTGCGACCCATGAGGATCTATTGTGACTCCTTCGCACTAAAGAATCATCCCCAACCCGATACTGCTCATAAATTGAACGATATGGTTGGGGTTGGTGCCACGAATTTCCTCTGTGGATGAGTATTCGTGGCGACCAAGGTGCCTGTTCCTGCTCTGTACTAGAGCAGGACAGTCGAGGAGAAGGTGTATAGGTGTTTCATCCTCCTCCTCACAGAATCTGCAAGTCGTTATACTACAAATACCCATTCTGTTTAGGTGTTTGTTGAGCTTGCAGTGCCCAGTTAGGCTTCTGGTAAGGATTCTTAATTGGTTCCTACCCAGTTGAGTTGAGTTACCCAGAGAGTTGCGGATATCAACTATTTTAAATTATAAATCCTGATACATAATAATTAGACAAATATCAATCAGGTTCTGGAGCAGGCAGCGGTGACGGTGACGATGATGATGCACTGGAAGTGGTACAAATAGACGAAGACTTCTTCTACATGGAACACGTGATAAACGTTGCTGCAGCCCTGCACTCGATAGTGTCCCTCGCTATACTAATTGGATACTACCATCTAAAGGTAATGTTTTATTAAGAAGACTAACATGACATTCATCCATCCATTCCATGTTGACGGTACCCACAATTAGCTCCACCATCTTGAATCGCGCTATTGAAGTTATCTAAGGGTCTACACAGACGGACCGCATTTCAACTGCAATCCAACCGCAAATTGCAGTTCAAGTGCAGTTTGAATGCAGTTGACACGACTGCAGTAGAACTGCAAACCAAACAGTTCAGACGACTGCACGCCAACTGCAACTGAACTGCAATCTGACTGCGCGTTTGGTTTGCAGTTCTATTGCAGTCGTGTCAACTGCATTCAAACTGCACTTGAACTGCAACTTGCGGTTGGATTGTAATTGAAATGCGGTCCGTCTGTGTAGACCCTAAGTGCGTCGGTATATACCCGACAGCGAGTGCTTGGGCATCGAGCAACACCTCGTTAAGTCGAAAAATATTCCTTTGCGGCCACCGCGCATATTCCTACATATCTATTATTATCTATCCACACTAATGTTCAGTTCACGCCTCTGTGGTCCAGTGTTTTAGAGCGTGGCTCTTGACCCGGAGGTCATGGGTACGATTCCCCCGGTAGAATATAATAATATCCATGGACGCTTCACACCACGTCGGTCTGGCCCCGTGCTAAGTACCTGAAGGACTTGTGTTACGGGTATCAGACAACGGAAATATAGTTAATACTTTTATACTATACAATATATTATATTTAAGATTTTTATTTTAAGATACATATATTTAATACACATCCATGACCTAGGAATTTTGAAAACTTTTTGTTCCGTCGGCGGGATCGAACCTGAGACCCCCGGCTTTTAGCTACCAACAGTCCACCAACTGACCCATAGAGGTCGTCAGGTAGAAAAATGTCCAAGTTTAGTTAGGACAATGCGGGCTGATCACTAGATTGTTTGATAAAAGATGATCCATACCATCGGATGATGTTTAACGGGCTTTGGCCCACCACACATTCCCACCACTGTATCTCCTGTGTCGCCAGGATCGACAGCGGTATCCAACCACGAAAACCCTTTGATATGATGTCAGGGAGCCCGAGGGACATGCTAAAACTGTCTTAGGACCCGCAACAAAATTAATCAGAAGAAAATAGGAGGAGTAGGAAGTATACCATCGGATAAGCATATGATACAGAGTCCCGCGCCTAGATCTCTGGTCAGTCGTGTCGGTCGTCCGTTCCACTTACCGTAAAGTAGAAAAAGTGCTCCTGCTTACTGTGTAGTGTGTACACACTTGAGCACAGCAAAACTACAACTGAGGTCAATAAAGTGGACTCTGGCCGATGCTCGATACCATGTCGCTCAATCGGAAGGTCTTCATTTGTAGCTCCCAAGCATATTCCCAAACAGTATGGCGAATTGCGGCTTGCCAACCTAGGTTCAGTAAAATATGTAAAGCGCCTTGCCAACCTAGGCTCAATAAATGAATGCTGCTTGCCAACCTAGGTTCAGTAAAAAAGCCGCTTGCCAACCTAGGAGAAGTAAGTGCCATTATTTGCGCGATAGTTTTACTCGAAATCGAGCAAAAACCACTGTGTGGACCGCAAAACTCACAGCTCGAAGGCTCGCATCGAGCCAGTTTGAAGGCTCGAGCCGGCTTGACAAATTTGACACTAGTTTTTATTATTTGTAGCTAATTTCCTTCGAATGGAGTAAAACTATCGAGCAATGCTGAATGTGTGGACGAAAGCCCGAGCCGTGGTTTTTACTCTACGTGATTGCTCGATCGAGCAAAACCGTATGTACTTACACTAAAGCGACCTGCCAACCTCCTTCCAGGTGCCGCTGGCGATATTCAAACGCGAGAAGGAGATAGCCCGCAAGCTGGAGTTCGACGGCCTCTACATCGCCGAGCAGCCCGAGGACGACGACCTCAAGAGCCACTGGGACAAGCTCGTCATATCCGCCAAGTGAGTGTCGGCCAGGTGTGCCAGGTGCTGCTGGAGATAGCCCGCAAGCTGGAGTTCGACGGCCTCTACATCGCCGAGCAGCCCGAGGACGACGACCTCAAGAGCCACTGGGACAAGCTCGTCATATCCACCAGGTGAGTGTCGGCCAGGTGTTCCAGGTGCCGCTGGAGATAGCTCGCAAGCTGGAGTTCGACGGCCTCTACATCGCCGAGCAGCCCGAGGACGACGACCTCAAGAGCCACTGGGACAAGCTCGTCATATCCACCAAGTGAGTGTCGGCCAGGTGTTCCAGGTGCCGCTGGCGATATTCAAGCGCTGGGAGATAGCCCGCAAGCTGGAGTTCTACGATTTTATTCAATCTAAAGTTTAAGGGCGCATTTTCATTAGTCGTTAACTCGTACGGTGTATACCGTACGAGTTAACGACTAATGAAAAAGCATGCGGGGAGTCTATGACAACTAATTGACAACTAATGGCGCATTGTCATTGGTCGTGGCATGCGTTTCAGAAATCTCCCGCACTCCGCATGCGGGCCCTATCGACCAGTGAAAATGCGCCATAAAGGAAAACGTCTGGAGTTTATGTGTCTAAACACACTATGCCGAAGTTACGCGGCGTAATTTCCGTGGCCGAAATTACGTTCCGCCGCATCCGTCTGATACGACACACTATAAATTACGCAAAGAGCCAAAATTACGCGAATATACGGAATATACGGAAAAGCCGAAAATACGGAATATTAGTATTAGCGGCGGAATTTAGAATGTTAGTAGGATCAAAAGTTTGTGGAAGTTGATATCAGATGGCAAAATGTAGTCATCATGAAATTTCGGCGACAATCTAACCGAAATTCCGTCGCGTATAGTGTGTTGCTATATAATTACCGCCGAATCGCTGCCGAACTTTACGCTCGACTCGGCTCGACGGAAGTTCGGCTCGCGACAGAATTTCGGCATAGTGTGTCGTCTGTCGCGTTCCGTCCGTATTTTGTATGCGTTTGGAATGTAATTTGGCCTATTGTGTTTGGACACTATAAATCAAAGTCTTCTAAAGGCATATTCACTTTGATTATTGCGAGTGCATGACGTGATTAGTGATTAGGAGAAAATAAGACACTAGCAATAATCAGTCGCTGTCCACACTTGCTTTCTCCTGATTACTAATCACCTGCACTTGTCACTAATCAAAGTGTATACAGGCCTTTAGTGATAATTCATCGGCATCAGCCTGCCTACACATCTTTACGAAAGAGTTTGTATGTAGTAAGTGTTCAACCAATCAACCAATACTCGTAATATTTCACTTAATGTCACTTATTAGTTATTACCTAGATTTGTTGGTCAGCTAATCATAACTAGCCGACCGCGCAAGACAACGCACTTCAAAAGTTTTGACAACTCACTTCAAACGTTTTGAATTTTGGAGGGGCGCGCCATGTTATCGTAGTTTTAAATCTCTAGAAAGTTTGAATTTATCTATTTCATGAAAGGTTGTCCACAATCACTTGTCAGCAACTTCAATGTTGATTTATTCGTTTGCACAAACGTAGAAAAAAAAGCGGATGGAGTCTTATACACAGAACTGTGTCTCCAGAGTCGGCCACGCACACATTCTTACGCCTGTCAAATGGTATGGACTAGCGTTACAATGTGTGCGTGCGGATCGTGTACATACAGCCAGCTGGCCGACTCTGAAGAACACAGTTTTGTGTATGGTGGGACTCCGTCCGCCTTTTTTTATACGTCCATGTTCACTTGATTTTACTTTGCATTCCTGGAACTTAAGTTTTGTACCAAAATAACCATTTTTTTAAATTTCTTAATTTAATATTATTGTTTCAAAAATTTCCAGATCCTTCCCCGTGAACTACTGGGACAAATTCGTCAAGAAGAAAGTTCGTGCGAAGTACTCGGAGACGTATGACTTCGACAGCATCTCCAACATGCTGGGCATGGAGAAGACTTCCTTCGCGGCGCAAGAGGATGAGGGGAACAAGGGATTTGTTAATTAGTCAGTATTTCAAACTATACTTTTAAAATCGCTACCTTCTTACAAAACTACAATCCACTATATTCACAACTAGCGACCCGCCCGAATATATAGCCACCGAAAAAATGATTAAAATCGATAGCCTATGATCCTTCACTTGGTCTACTTCTTATCTGTGCCAAATAACATAAAAATTGCTCCAGTAGTTCGCGAGATAAGCCCTTTCAAATAATTTCCCCCGTGTTTTCCACACTCGCTTATTGCTCTTAGCGTGATAAAATATAGCCTATAGCCTTCCTCAATAAATGGGCTATCTAACACTGAAAGAATTTTTCAAATCAGAGCAGTAGTTCCTGAGATTAGCGAGTTCAAGTTAGCCCTTTCAAATAATTTACCCGTTTTTTCCACATTTTCCTCTATTTCTTCGCTCCTATTAGTCTTAGCGTGATAAAATATAGCCTATAGCCTTCCTCGATAAATGGGCCATCTAACTCTGAAAGAATCATCAAAATCCGTTGCGTAGTTTTAAAGATTAAACGGAACAAAGGGACATGAGGGAAAAAAGCGACTTTGTTTTATAATAAGTATAGATATAGATAGATGATAGTACACGCATGTATGAATCTTGTGCGACTCTGGCCTTGTACCATGAAACTGTTTTGAGACTCAAACAATTGGACGAGAATGCTGCGTTCTACTCTAACAAACGTGAAATGACGTAGTTAGAGCAGGACGCGGCATTCTTGTCCGATTGTTTGAGTCTCGTAAGTAGTAGTCCTACAGTATAAACAGTACTTTGCCGTAGTAATTTTGAATGCGACTGACTTGTATATAAAATTGCGCAGGATTTGTTGAAGCGTGCTATGCTCTTATCGCATAATATGGAATATACTCTGTCTGAAGTAAACGATTTGAATTTGAATTATCGATTGTATCACGGGGAGTACTCTGAGGATTTGTTCGGAATCATACCTCCTGCAACTTTTCGCCATCGTCCCACGCGAAAAACATACCATCCTCATCACCTTGATGAGTGGCAGTCTTCCACCGTGCGTTTTTTGCGTAACTTTTTGCCGCGCACTGTAGAACTCTAGTCTGGGACGAACAGTCACCTGCCCCCTTAGACAAAGTATCTTTCGTTAAAAACGATGACGCAATTCGTTATCAAAAAGTATGCGGTTTGACATAAGTCATCGCTAAATGACATTTCGCTTGCGAAGCCTAATGTCAAATTCCATACATTTTGATAACGAACTTCGTCATCGTTTTTAACGAAAGGGACTTTGTCTACGGGCTCAGCAGTATTTCCACACCAATCCGACTTGCAAACCTTCAAGAGGGCGTATTCCCCTCTTAAAAGGCCGGCCACGCACCTGCAACAATGTTGCGAGTGTCTATGGGCGACGATAGTTGCTTCCCATTAGATGACCGGCAGGGCTATCACGTAAAAATAGCGATCAACAATGCACTAGCAATAATCTCGCGAGCGATTGCTGGGTGTAAAAACAATGGTGTCATGTTTAGTGATCGATTGCAATCGTATTGTTTTGGCTGATACGTGATACGAAATTGCGATTTTGGAGCAATTATCGCGCAATAATTGCTATCGCATTGCTCTCGCAAGATACGTGATACGGGGGCCGATTGCTCTTTTGCCCTAAAAGTAAATATAAATTGCTCTGAAATTTTAAATTTGACCCCTCTCCTGTGCTGTGCTTCGTATACCTAAATACTGTTGTTTTCAATTCCAGCATTTTCAACATAGACTGGCGCTACCAAGTGTGGAAGGCCGGCGTCACCATTACAGACAACTCCTTCCTCTACTCTCTCTGGTGAGTGACAACTTTGACGTGTCTGTCTGTCTGTCTGTGTGTCTGTCTGTCTGTGTCTATCCGTGGCATCGTAGCATCCAAACGGGTGGGCCAATTTTGTTGTTTGTGTTTAAGCTATTGCATAGCTGATATCGCGTCTAGTCTTTGAGCGCGAGGACGAAATCAAGAAATTCCGTAATGATGAAAACCTAACGGATGTGTTAGGTTGTTTACGTTACTACGGAATTTCTTTATTGAAAACCTAACACACCCCTGTGCCGGTCGGTGCGGCGTTGTCAGACTTCGGCACGGTGTCTGTGTGCGTGCAACTAGATGTAGTTATGTGAATTATAATTGCATAAGTTAATAAAAATTCTATGCTGCTGCTTTATCGCGGCAGTCCCCGAGTGCCACACGTATTTTTTATTCCAACAAATGTATCTTTTTATTATCTTGTAGGTATTTCTCGTTCTCTGTGATGGGTAACTTCAACAACTTCTTCTTCGCGGCCCATCTGCTGGACGTCGCCGTTGGCTTCAAGACTCTGAGGACCATCTTACAGTCCGTCACGCATAATGGGAAACAGGTATATTCACATTGTATTTATAAATTCTTTATTTGCATATACAGGGTGTAACAAAAATAAGTGATAATACTTTTTTTTTTGTGTGATAATCTAAAAGAAGGTGTAAAGGCATGTTGCACAAATTGCATGAAGGAACACCTGGATGACGTAGGACACCACGCATTTAGTGATTGACCGGTTCGAAAGAGGTGGGAAGCTATAGCGCGTGCAACAGTAGCATACGTCCCCGACGACAAATAGGCGTGTAATTTGTGTCATTAGTATGTAAGTTATTGATGTAATTTTATTGTGATGTAATTAAATTAACCAATAAATCATCTCTTGAATGAAGTGTGAAAAAAAAAACTTTGCACGTACATGGAATTATCATGATGATAAGCAGCATGTAATACCAAAAGATACTACATTGTTAATATTTATATTGTATTTCTTATGTATTTATTAAGTACCTATTTGTTATTAAAACACACCTTTCAGAGTATTATTGTAAATGACACCAACTATTTAATATGAACAACGTTTGCAGGCGCTGTAGACTCATCACTATGTTGTAACTACATAATATTATAATATTCTGTACGCAACCAATTTCCGGACACTCTGTACTGAGTGTTAAGCTCATAGCATAAGAACCGTGCAATGTGCACGTGCGCAAGGAATAAGCCGCTCTGACACTTGAAATTTGACCATTGCCAAATTATGAAATAATGTACGCAATTTATGTAATTTGAACAAAGACTGTAAAGAAATTAAAAGTTAGTAAGAAAGAATGAGTGATAATACTTTAGGGTGTGTACGTGTTCCTTGTAAAGAGTTCACTGTGAAAGCAGCAGCGCTGAAAGACCATTTTTTTCACTTTTGTATGGGCAAGCGCCCGAGCGTCAAGAGTTTTCCCATACAAAAGTGAAAAAAAAATTTGGTCTTTCAGCGCTGCTACTTTCACAGTGAACTCTCTAACAAGGAAAACGTACACACCCTAAAGTATTATCATTTATTTTTGTTACACACTGCTTAAACATTTATAAAATAACAAAAATTAAAACAACATAAGGCAAGGAATATAGCAAATAGGCGGGCTTACCGCTTTCAGCTGTTTCGTCCAGACAACCAAAATATGATACATAGCAGAAAATAATGTTAAAATACGGATACTTATAACCTTTACTTACTTTTTATCCCGTATCTATTTTTACGGTAAAGGAATTCGAAATATGTTTTATGCTTTAACAATAGGCTGTGCATTCCGTAGGCAGAAAGAAGAATCCTGTACCAATTATGTTTAATTTTACAATGGTTTGATTAATATATTCGACATAGAGTTTATTAATTTCTGTCGCGGGATAAACGAATTTTGGCGCAATGGAGTTGCGGGCGTCATTTAGGGTTGGACCTCATCTGGCAGCACCGAATCGCCTTTTTCCGTCGCCCTTTCTCTTTCTGTCGCTTAGAACTGCCATTTGCTAGACCGAGACAAAAAGCATAATGCGATAGCACGCGGCGAAATCCTCGAGGCTATCGCATTATACTTTCTGTCGTGTAAAGAGAAAGGGCGACGGAAAAAGGCGATTCCGTGCTGCCAGATGAGGTCCAACACTAAGTCTACTACCAAATACATAATATGCCACCGTCTACTATTGACGGTTAGATTTGCGCTGAGTTTCTAAGTTTTATAAGAGTTTATTTACTTAACAGCGTTGATTGGTTAATCTAGATACGTTACTTACGATCAAAGCGCTTGTGAATGAATTAATTTCGAAAACCTAAGAAGTTATAGGGTATAAGTGTTAACTTTAGTCAAACAAGTAACAAGTTATCAGAAACCGGGCATAATTAGAGCGGTTTCGAAGTTTTTTAAAGCGCTTTAGATATTTTTGAACGGTTTGAGAACGTTTTTTAAGTACCCAACCCGGGAGTTGATAGTATGTTTAAAATTTTAAAATAAATAAAATTTTATAGATTTATTGATAAAAACTCTAAAATAGTCTAAAACAATACAAATACTTAACGGAAAAATAATTGATTTACTTTGTTTTACATTCAAAAAATTGGATTTGTTAACTGTAAGTCACGTGATTGGAAACGAGAATTGGAAGGACGTCATCGTTCAGTGTCAAACAAAATTGACAGTTGTTAGGTTAAACACTCACTTTTGCTGTGTCTACGCTTGTTTTGTTTCATGAATGATGACGTCACACGTGATCACGTGACCATAATGCCGCGTTTTTGTGACATAATATTTTGAATTCAGTATTTAAAATAATTTTTAACTCATTCTAGGGCATAATCTATACTTATAAAATTACATGTCCTGACTGACTGATTCATCATTGCTGAGCAAAAACTGTTAAAGTTATAGCCACGAAATTTTGTGAGTAGGGTTGTTTTATTAAGTAGACGAAGGAATTTTGAAAATTTTATGCCGAAGGGGTGAAATAGGGGTCGAAAGTCTGAATGAAAGTCCGTCATTTCTTAAGTTAGGAACATGAAACTTTATTTTTGGGCTACTGATTAAAAATGATTGTATACGTGTTTAAGCGGTTTTGAAAGTTCTACCCCCAAGGGGGTGAAATTGGGGTTGAAAGTTTCAATGGAAGTCCGTTATTTCTTGAGTTAGAAACATGAAATTTTATGTTTGGGCTACTGATTAAAAATTATTGGATACGAGTTTAAGCGTTTTTGAAAATTCTACCCCCAAGGGGGTGAAATAGGGGTTGAAAGTTTGAATGAAAGTCTATAATATAGGTATACTATGTTAACGCGGACGAAGTCGCGGGCAACAGCTAGAAATGAATAAAATATTAATTTACAGCTATTATTGTAAACATTTTATTAAAAAGTTGTCAACTATTATGTTTACATTTCAGCTTGTTCTAACTGTGATGCTGCTGACCATCATAGTGTACATATACACGGTGATCGCGTTCAACTTCTTCCGGAAATTCTACGTGCAGGAGGAAGATGATGAAGTCAACCGGAACTGCCATGATATGCTCACGGTGAGTTTAATGAGTTAGCTTAGACGGAGGCTGGTATAAATAGTCAGTACTTAAGATGCGACCCGGTCTCAAGACGCGGTTCGGCTCTGTGATTGGTCCAAATTTTGACAGCCAACCAATCATAGGCCGGTATAAATAGTCAGTACTCAAGATGCATCTCGGTCTCAAGACACGGTTCAGGCTCTAATGGCGCATTTTGACTGGTCGATAGGGCCCACATGCGGAGTGCGGGAGATTTCTAAAATGCATGCCACGACCAATCAAAAAGCGGCAACTGAACTGCACTGCAACTGAACTGCGCGGCAAAGTTGATCAACTGACCAAAAGTGTCGCGATGTGTAGTTCCGTTGCCGCGCAGTGCGGTTTGACAAACTTCATTTTCATAGTCAGTCAGCTGGTTGGAAGCGCTCAGAGCAGAGGTTGCCTAGATGCTGAATATAGTTTTGTAGCGCCGCTGCAGTTCAAGTGCGGTATACCCTAAAATGACGCGTCGTGTCGCGCAGTTCCGCTGCAGTTCAGTTACGCCTAGTGCGGTCTTTCCTTAACGCATTGCTGAGTGGCGCTTGCGTCGCGACTATCGAATCACGAATGCAATGATGTTCGATATTCCATTTGCCACCAGATGCCGCTATGTAGCCTTAGGGTATATCGTGTCGAATTGCTGTCATGTCACGATATATTTGTCTAGTGTCACGATAATATTATGTCTATTCGAGTTCATCTCGGTGCACGGTAGGTGCCTAGACGAGCCAAGCGAAGCGCAAGGGCACTAGATCTATAAACTACGATAACATGGCGCGCCCCTCCAAATGACTGTTTCAATGTGTGTAGTCACATCTTTATTAAAGAGTTTGTATGTAGTAAGTGTTCAACCAATCAACCAGTAGGTACTCGTAATATTTCACTTAATATCACTTATTGCCAAGATTTGTTGGTCAACTAATCATAACTAGCCGACCGCGCAAGACGACGCACTTCAAACGTTTTGAATTTTGGAGGGGCGCGCCATGTTATCGTAGTTGATCTCTACCTACTTTTTCTCGAAATGTTTTATTATAATGTGTTTCATTATAACAATATATTATGCGTTACTTTCCAGTGCTTCGTGTTCAACTTATACAAGGGCGTGCGTGCCGGCGGCGGCATCGGTGATGAGTTGGAGCCGCCTGACGGTGATGACTCCGAGGTGTACCGCATCATCTTCGACATCTCCTTCTTCTTCTTCGTCATCGTCATCCTGCTCGCCATCCTTCAGGGTGAGTGATGATGATGATACTACAGTGCGACAAGGCTCTAAATGAATGTGAGCGGTGGCGCTGCTCGTAATGGAGAACTGTCAAAAATGACGTTTTTGTATGATGGCAGCGTTAGTTCCCTTTTCGCCACGTTCATGTAAATTATTGAGCTGTAATAAAGACGGGGTCTGTCTGTCTGTCATTATTCGAAGTTCGAAGTACACTACTTCATGTGATGCTCTTGTCTATGACTTGTAGCATTGACTATAGCAATCTTGGAAAACTAAGGGCCGATCTACGCCGGAATGGCAGAGGCGCGGCGAGCAGTTTCAGTGTCGCCGCTCGTGGCCGCCGGCGGCGGCGATTTCTCAAGCGATACTATGTATTACAATAATGAAGATAAAGTTCAAAATCACATGACACTGAAACTGCTCGCCTCCTCTCTGCCATTCCGGTGTGTTTTGAGCCTAAGACAGATATAAAAAAGACTTGCTGACAAACAATCTATTTCTTTCACTCTTATATGCGTTTTTTAAATGCTTTTTATAACATTCGGACCAATAGCTTTGTATAGCATTCAGACAAACAGCTATTTATAGCATACAGACGAGACGTATCTACAAAACATATTTTTTTTCATTCTTTTTTTTTTCTTTGCCACTTTCAGGTTTGATCATCGACGCGTTCGGTGAGCTCCGTGACCAACTGGAGTCGGTGAAGGAAGACATGGAGTCCAACTGCTTTATATGCGGCATCAATAAAGACTACTTTGATAAAGTAAGGCTTTCCCTTTCCATTTTAAAAGAACAGTACCCAGATTTTGCTTTTTAAATACAGCCCCACTTTAGATGAAATCCGGATAATTGGAAATTGTTTTCGCGTTTTGAGACTACCTTATATTTTATGAGTTACTTTATACTGACTAATAACGTCACAACGCACTGAATAATGATGTCAAAACACACTGATTCATGACAATCTCTTCATGCTGACTAAATATTATATTACAAAACATCGCTTAATGGCTGTCACTGTTTTCTTACTAATGGCGTCACTAACTTACTGTATTCTGACCAATGACGACACTGACTAACTGTATACTGTCAAAAGTGTAGTAGTAGTACTGCACTGACTAACACCGTGCTACTTATGACGTCACAACACACTGCCTCATGATGTCACCGCATGCTGACGTCATAGTTACGTCACAATGACATACATCACTCTATACCAGACCACTTTTAACGTTTTGCTGGATCCGGTGGACCCCACAGCTAAACCCCCCCTACCTATTTAACACAAAAATTACCACACTTTCACTTATTTCTTAATCTCCTCGCTCTGTAATATTTATGCTTTGCGCAAACCTTGTCAAATGTGTGTTTTGTATAATTGACGCTGCCGCTTCGCAGTCGCGTGGTCGCGTAGGTTTGTGCTAAGCATTAATCTGCTATTAATATAATATTGTCTACCTGTATTCATAGGACTAGGAGAAGTAGAATCGGGTCACCTAATTTTCATAGACCTCCGTTATCTACTCGTGGACCCTCATTTTTTTCCACGCAAGCGTAGACCCCTGTCGGGCTCCCGTGGACCCCATGGGGTCCACCTGGACCACTTTGGGAATCAATGGTCTATACTGACGGACTAGTGACGTCACAATGTTTATAGTACTGACTAATGACGTCACATTGCAGGTGCCGCACGGTTTCGACACTCACGTCCAGAGGGAACACAACCTCGCCAACTACATGTTCTTCCTGATGCATCTCATCAACAAACCGGATACAGAGTACACGGGTGAGTACGACGGCCTTGAGTAAACACGGCGGAGATTAACGAGTGCAGTGTGATCAGTGATTAGCTGCCTAGGTGACGCCCGCAACTCCGTTGTACCAAAATTCTTTATCGAGCGGGAACCGTGCTTTTTCCGGGATAAAAAGAATTATACAGGGTGCAATTAAACCTTCCTGCCAAATTTTGATATATTGATCCTTGTTAAAAATAAAAATACTTACACGTATTTTTTTCTTTTATAGTCACTGACTACTAAAATGTTGAGAAATAGCTTCCGAAAGTTATCCTAAAAAACACTACAATAAATGGACACGATACGTCGGCCGCGCGTGATGTGACCCCGCGTCACCCCCCCTTTCCATCCCATTCCCCCGCGCCGCGAGTGACCATTCTGCAAGGATTTTAAATGGCTTATAATTAACTGATCACCAGAAATAGTAACATTTCACAGACAAAAATAGTAAACGATCACCAAAATACAGACCACCATTTTAATGTAAAATGATAACCAAAGATTTAACATCTTAAAACCAAAAATAGTATTTATGACCACCAAAATAAGTAAATGATCACCAAAATTAGTAAATGATCACCAAAATTATACTAGCATTTTAAAGTAAAATGATCACCAAAGATTTATTATCTCGCTATCCTATTTATGCAAAATGACTCCAAATAAATCATTGTTAAACCAAAAGTTGTAAATCATCACCAACATTATACGTTAGCATTTTAATGTAAAATTATAACCAAATATATTTTTATTTAGCAATCCTATTAAAGAGAAGAAGACAGATAGACGGACAGACAGACATCGATGTCTTAGTATAAAACCGACTTCCAAGGTAAAAACAATAATAACATTAATATGAACTAAAAAGTATTAAATAATTTTTACTATCTAATAGTGCCTTTTTCCGAATTCGGCTAAACCTCAACTATTTCTGTACTCAATCTTCATTATTTTGAAGTCGGTGCCAGTTCCGAAAGTTTCAAATATTCTGTCAAAGGACTGATTCAGCTATCTGGTGCTCACAAGGATTTGGTGATCATTTACTATATTTGGTGGTCATTTACTATATTTGGTGATCATTTACTTTATTTGGTGATCATTTACTATATTTGGTGATCATTTACTATATTTGGTGTTCGATTACAATTTGAAGTGTTGTCATAACTAAAATAGCTGGTAGTATTGCAATTTTAGACTTTATTTTTTTGGTGTTACTTATCTTTTTTGGTAAACAAGTTTAGGGTATCAGTGCATTTTTTGGTGGTCATTATATTTGTTCCCATTTAAAATGGGATAAAATATGTCATTGAAAAAAAACACCCAATTTTTTTTGTTTAAATGGACTCTCCTAATGATGCCTAAGCCCTGGAAAAAAATTTGCAGGAAGGTTAAATTGCATCCTGTATATGTCCTTTCCCGGGATTGAAAATATCTCGTCCATAATTCATAAATCAGTTCAGCGGCTTGGGTGTGAAGAGGCAACAGACGTCAGACAGACAGACTGACACACTTTCGCATATAATATAAGTATGGGCAAATAACAAATCACGAACACACTGCACTGTTAAGTCTTAATGCTCCTCTAATGCTAAGTACTGACATACGGTTTTGCTCGATAGTTTTACTCCAAATCGAGTAATAATTACTGTGTGGACCGCAAAACTCACAGCTCGAAGGCTCGCATCGAGCCGCTCGAAGGATTGATGGAACCGGATCGAGCCGGACTGATGGAATGAAATATATCGATTTAGAATAAATTTATCGAGCAATGCTGAATGTGTGGACGAAAGCCCGAGCCGCGGGTTTTGCTCGACGTTATTGCTCGATCGAGCAAAACCGTATGTGAGTACTTAGCGTAACACAGACAGTCCTAGTAATTTTTACTATAATAAATTAATAAATATGTTTTGTCATAAGCTAGTGGTAAAGCTGAGTCATGAAGAAGAACTCTGAAGTCAAAAGCAGGCTACTAAGCACGGTTTTTAAGGGATTAATCATAGATCTTGTCACAAAATCGATCATAATATAATAATTATAGTGAATACACTAGCGGCCAGTGCCAAATCAATAGGCGTAGCGACTAACACTTTAGATTGGTAAATGAGTGGTTTACTTTAACTTTTTTTTACTTAACTTTAGAGTGGTCTTAAATTCAAACAAATAAATAAATAAATAAATAAAAGTAAAGCGTCTCCCAGACAGACGCGGCCTGCGGTGGCGGTTGCGGTCAGTTGGATGACTTGGCCGCGTGGCCGCGTGTGTCTGTGTCGTTATAGGACTCTCAAGTCATCCAACTGACCGCCACCACCACTGCCACCGCAGGCCGCGTCTGTCTGGGAGACGCTTTACTTGGCCGCGTGTGTCTGTGTCGCTCTAGAAGTCTCAAGTCATCCAACTGACCGCCACCGCCACCGCAGGCCGCGTCTGTCTGGGAGACGCTTTACTTGGCTGCTTGGCCGCGTGGCCGCGTGTGTCTGTGTCGCTCTAGATGTCTCAAGTCATCCAACTGACCGCCACCGCCACCGCCACCGCAGGCCGCGTCTGTCTGGGAGACGCTTTAACTGGTATTGAATAGATGTTTGTTCTGGTGATAATTTGTATCATTTATTGTGTTACAGGTCAAGAGACGTTTGTATGGAACATGTACACTCAGCGGTGTTGGGACTTCTTCCCTGTCGGTGACTGCTTTAGAAAGCAGTATGAAGATGTGATGGGAGAATAGAAGATAACGAGCCTTTAAAACTAAGCCAAAATAGTCAAAATCTGATTCAAAACAGGCCAAGATTGTCAATAAAATCAGGCCATTTTCATTAAACACCATACCAAAACATGCCAACAAAAATCAGGCCACTGTCAATAAAACCAGGCTATTGTCAATAATAAGCAGACCAATATAATTGTCAACATCAAACCAGGCCAAATTGTTAATAATAAACAAGCCAAAATTGACAACCAAAAGTAGATTATCTACGCTTGAATCGTGTATAAAAAAACCAGGCCAAAACTGTCAAGGAAACTTGGCCATTAACAATAAAATCCAGGCTAAAAATGTGTAAAAACCAGCCCAAAATGTACAAGAAAGAAAAAACTGGCTTTAGAGTTTAGATATTTGAAAATGTTACCAGAATTTAGGCCGAAATATTTTGAATAGCCACAATTATTATGATATTGTGACCAATATGTCACCAAAAATCTGGCATAAATCGCAACTAAAGTGGCTTAGCCACACGGATATGTCATTTATCTGAAAAATTGTTAATAGTAAGCTATTGAGGCCGAATTAATTCCAATTTTTAAAATGTTACAAGTTCTAAACACGTCGCGCGTCGCGGTGAAATAAGTATTTTTATAGTCTGTTTCTAAGATCATTATAAATTTTTAAGGTCATTTCTCTTAGCTTAAAATTGCCTTTAAAATATGTACCTAATGAATGGTTATTGCGCTTCCTATAGAATAAGGTGGCCTTTCCAAAGAAGTTTTCTATTTTAAATCTTCGATATAGTTTATTTAAGGTTTAAACTAATGAGTTAAATAAATATTACGTAATATGTGTTGCGTTTTATTTTTTAACCGACTTCCAAAAAACGAGGAGGTTATATGTTCAGCTGTGGATTTTTTTTCTTTTTTTTTGTATGTTCAACGATTACTCCGCCGTTTATGAACCGATTTTCGAAATTTTTGTTTTGTTGTATAAGGTTTCACTCCAATTTGGTCCCATTTTCACAAAAGTGGTGACCTGATGATGGGATCCATGAGTAATCGAGGGAACTCCTCGAAATTTATATGGAAACATATGGTGATTTTGGTTTTATGTGAAGTGTACTAAGAATACGCTACCAAAAAGTCAAATATTGGGTCAAGGTATACCATGGTTTCGATGATGCTGAGAGAACTCCTGATTCCTTATAGATACACGTTTGGGAGTTTCGGCGTTGTTTTAAGAACAGAAAGCATTAACTACTATGCAATTCATATTCATCATCATCATCATCGTCATCATCATCATTACCACGTCGTGTTAAGGCCACCAATGTCTCATGGCACAGAATAGATAATAGTACAAGGCATAGTTATGGATATACTAATAATAATAATTATGTACTGTATAACAACACCTTTGTTTTTAATACACGGCGGTCGGCGTCGCCGCCCTGCGCCGCCGCGCGGCGCATGGCGGCAGAAGACAGAATATCGAATACTTTACTAACTACTTTATATACAGATCGAATACTTTACTACTTTATAAAATTTTAACAGACAAATAGAATTAAAATAAAGTTATTTTAAAAAGAGAATTTAAACAAAACAAAGTCATTAAGTGTATTTTTAATTAGTTATACTTATTAATCGATAGATGGTGCACTAAGTACCTATCGATTTGAATTCTTGATTACAAGAACAGCTGTCAAGAATTATGATAATATTAAATACTCGTATTATGCTACGCTACATCCTATGCAAGTTTGTACAATTTTTTATCTGATAGATCCTTCGATCGTGGAAAAACGAGACACAATAGCCTTTCTATTGTTATCGCAATCGCCGGTGACCGCTTCGGGCTTGAAGTATTAAAATTGTTAAATTACTTAGCACAATATGTTCACTTCACTAATAATATTATATTATTTTGTGAGTGTGAGTTGTGACTCTTAACAAATTGTAATAAGATACGTAAAATATACGCGAAGATTTACCTACTAATGTAACTAAAAAGAGTGAAATTATTATTATTTTTAACAAAAAATTTAAACCGACTTCCAAGGTAAAAACAATAATAACATTAATATGAACTAAAAAGTATTAAATAATTTTTACTATCTAATAGTGCCTTTTTCCGAATTCGGCTAAACCTCAACTATTTCTGTACTAAATCTTCATAATTTTGAAGTCGGTGCCAGTTCCAAAAATTTTAAATATTCTGTCAGAGGACTGAAGATTCAGCTATCTGGTACCGACTTCAAAATAATGAAGATTGAGTACAGAAATAGTTGAGGTTTAGGCGAATTCGGAAAAAGGCACTATTAGATAGTAAAAATTATTTAATACTTTTTAGTTCATATTAATGTTATTATTGATTTTACCTTGGAAGTCGGTTTAAATTTTTTGTTAAAAATAATAATAATAATACTTCAAGCCCGAAGCGGTCACCGGCGATTGCGATAACAATAGAAGGCTATTGTAACTCGTTTTTCCACGATCGAAGGATCTATCAAATAAAAAATTCTAATGAAATTAAAAGACACTTAATGACTTTGTTTTGTTTAAATGCTCTTTTTAAAATAACTTTATTTTAATTCTATTTGTCTATTAAAATTTTATAAAGTAGTAAAGTATTCGATCTGTATATAAAGTAGTTAGTAAAGTATTCGATATTCTGTCTTCGACGCCGACCGCCGTGTATTAAAAACAAACAGGTGTTGTTAATTGTTATACAGTACATAATTATTATTATTAGTATATCCATACCTATGCCTTGTACTATTATCTATTCTGTGCCATGAGACATTGGTGGCCTTAACACGACGTGGTAATGATGATGATGACGATGATGATGATTATGATAATGAATATAAATTGCATAGTAGTTTATGCTTTCTGTTCTTGAAACAACGCCGAAACTCCCAAACGTGTATCTATAAGGAGTCAGGAGTTCTCTCAGCATCTTCGAAACCATGGTATACCTTGACCCAATATTTGACTTTTTGGTAGCGTATTCTTAGTACACTTCACATAAAACCAAAATCACCATATGTTTCCATATAAATTTCGAGGAGTTCCCTCGATTACTCATGGATCCCATCATCAGGTCACCACTTTTGTGAACATGGTACCAAATTGGAAAGAAACCTAATACAACAAAACAAAAATTTCGAAAATCGGTTCACAAACGGCGGAGTAATCGTTGAACATACAAAAATAAAAAAAATATCCACAGCCGAACATATAACGTCCTCGGTTTTTGGAAGTCGGTTAATAAAAAAAGGAAATTTCTAGCTATCCTATAACAGCGATAAATTTATAGTTTGCTGCCATCTAGTGGTGTTTTTATGAACTACGTACGATGGCCACAATAACTTGGAGTTGGATAATATAAATTAGGGTTGCTGAGGATTCCTCTTCCGCTTCCTCATAATGAGGAAGTTCCGCAATATTTTGGGTTCCTCAACCGTTACCGCATCCTCATAAATAAAAATTAAAAAATCCTCTTCCGCTATCGCTTCCTCAAAATTTAAGAGGAATTTATGAGGAATTTCACTGCGCACGCGCGTCGCGTACCTAATCATGGCAACGCACACGCCAAAGCGCGAGAATTGTATCATTCACTCATCTTTTTTTTTGTGTGCGTGTGTTGTGTAGTTTTTTGTTCCACATTCGATCGTGAACGCGTTTGGCGTTTACTAAGATTTTGTATGGGATTACTCACTGGGCTGGTCTCACTCCCGTGAGCATCGCTAGGTGGCGCTGTACAAATCCCATACAATATACCGAAATAGTAAACGCCAAACGCGTTCACGATCGAATGTGGAACAAAAAATTCACACTAGACACACGAACTCCTCCTTAACTGCTGGACTGATTTTGATGATTCTTTATTGTGTGTGTTTCGAGAATGGTTTAGATTCTTAGTTTGATCCACTGGAAAATACCCTTTTAATAATTTTTTGTTTATTGTTATGTACAGACAGGACAAAGGCTTATGGGTTGGGTCCGCTAGTATTTATAATTTCCTATCATCCTATTCCTCATCCTCTTCCTCATCCGCATCCTCTGAATTTGTACGTGACAATTCCTCTTCCTCCTCCTCTTCCTCATAATCACTTCCTCAACAACCCTAATATAAATTATGAATTTATGAGTTACTTAAGACAATGTCAATATGTAGTTTAAAAACAAGGAACCGAACTACGATGAATTGATGAATTGATTACTCGGACAGACCGCAGACGTTCTGATAATATGGATTGCATCACATTTTATTTGTAAATAATTTTAATTAAAATGTATAAAAGTTCTAGAACATTTTAGCTTAAAGCGTTAAAATTATACTACCTAATACTTGACACTACATGACGGCATCTTTGAAATGATAATGTATTAATATTATGTACTTACATATTACGTTTACGTATAATTTTGCCGAAGTATATATTTTAATACTATAAAAATCATACTTAAATACTGAAAACCATTATGTAACACGTCTTGGTCCTAAATACATTTTAATACCTAAAACCGTGCTTTTACAGCTTTTATTATTACTAGCTATTTGACCGAGCTTTGCTCGGTATTCGATAAAACACGAATAAAATGACATTTTCTAAAAATGATTCCTAGCTAGATCGATTTATCGCCCCAGAAATCCCCTATATACAAAATTTCATGAAAATCGTTGGAGCCGATTCCGAGATTCCAATTATTGGGCATTGTCCAAAAAAAATCACATGTACTTTTTATATTTTTTTTCGTTAAAATAGGGTATTTTAAGAATATAAATTAAATAATTTTGAAATTCATTGGCTAGTTTTTTCTCAATAAATTTTTAAAGTTTCGCTCTGACGTCATCATCGGCGGCCAATTGACCTCTGTAGTATGTTTTTTTTCCTTTCAATCTTATTTATAATGGCTGGTTCGTCTAATGCAAGTTATCATTATGTGAAAGCTGATACGAGAAGCTTACCAAAAGTTCGAAACGTAATGTTGGTCGAATTTATTGCTAATTTAACGCCATTGAAGGTCAAACTAAGGTTAAACATATTTGTTCAAAAATATAAGTAACTAATGGGTATTTTTTTCGTTTATATACAGAAAAACGATCACTGACCTTATTCCTCGAAATGTTTTTGTAATGAGCAAAATTAAAAAAAAATGGACAATCCCCCGTTTAAAGATATAAGATATTACTAATGGGCCGCCATCTGTCGTCACCTAGAATAACTTTTTTAAACGTTACAAATATCCAAGACCGTATTATTAGAATTAAATTATTTTACCAAGTAACCAGAGGAAGGGCAAAATGTTTAAAAAAATTTAGAGTCAATTTTATTTGTTTACTTACCTGAATATACATTTTTTTTAAGTTCTGAGTACGTCCCATAATATTCAAGACTTTTGACATCTAGTGTAAGATAGCTGAACTACGTAGTAACATCAACAATTGATCTAAACTAGTAGTTTTGCTTTTAGCCGATAGATAAAATATTGAAAAATTGGCGGAGCGTAACACCCCCGCACCCCGCAAACTTTCACGCGTCCATTAGGAAATTTGATTACCACACCTCTATGTTTTTAGTTTTTTACTCCGTGGATTGAGGAAAAATTAAAATATTAGTTAATTCTCGAATACTTACTTCATATAATTTAATTTGAAGAACAGTGCTTCATTTATTGATAATTTTATAATAATGGTAAGTCATTGTAATTTGTAAGTAGGTAAAATTATATTTTATAATTTCTTCTATGACTCTTTAGTTGTGTGGATGAGTTTGTAGGCATGGTTGAGCTTTTTAATATAACATGGAGGTTGTGTCACACAATTACAATGGCTTACCATTATTATAAAATTATCAATAAATGAAGCACTGTTTTTCATTATTTATCTGGATAATATCGAAGTTTAAAATGCAAGGTATGATCAATATAATGTTTTCCTAATTCTAATCTGTCACTTAATATTGAATACACCCAAAATATTTTCCTTTCTTTTCGCCTTCTTTGGGTATATTGGTGTGTATTATATTGGTGGGTGCAACCCAACCTTTAGGAGTCCTACAATTACCGTGTAGAAATCTCATCGCCGAAATATACGTTAAAAGTGGATAAAATACATTTTTATTTTTGAGGACGATATGCATAATTGTATAAGTTTACAGCAGCTTTTCAGCTTGTAAATTGTAAATTAGCTTATGTTTACAGCAAAAAAGGTAAAGAAAGGTGAAATAAGCAATCTTGGATTGTACCAACAAGTTTTATTTCATAATAATACAAAACAGTACTTACTTATTAGTTATTACATTATTCATCATCACAATAATAATTACATACTATATGTATTATGTTTTATAATGAGGTCCAGCGTTTATTAGTGCTTATTCGTGTTCTATAATCGCACGCTGGTAACCGTATGTCTGCGGTTTGGTTTCTTGCCCAGCCGAGGTACCAGACTACGCACATAACGGTGCGTCCACATTTGTATCATTTACGCGATCAGATCACCGATCAGATCTCCGTCGCGATCATCGCGCCGTATCAAGTATGCGTATCATAGTGTGGACGCCTATTAGATCATTCTGCCGATCATGCGTGTATTTGATAAGACACGGATCAGATACGCGGCTAATAGCGATCGGGGCGTATCATTTTGACACGCTTCGATGATACGCCACGGAGATCTGATCGGAGATCTGATCGCGCAAATGATACAAATGTGGTCGTCCACATATTTTGTATCATTTGCGCGATCAGATCTCCGTCGCGATCATCGCGCCGTATCAAGTATGCGTATCATAGTGTGGACGCCTATTAGATCATGCGCGTATTTGATACCACACGTATCAGATACGCGGTGAATAGCGATCGGGGCGTATCATGATACGCGTATCATTTTGATACGCTTCGATGATACGTGACGGGGATCTGATCGCGCAAATGATACAACTGTGGACGCACCTTAACGTGTGCAAAGCATCCGACCGTACGCCTTCTACTCAAACAAGAACAATAATAATGAGCTATCGCTTTCGTCCATTCCTTTGACGGTCAATGACAATATTTCAATAATAAACCATAGACCTTACGTGTCTACATTGAATTCGGACTCGTAGGAACGAAACATCTTGCTCTTCAATATACTCGCTTAGTCCCCTTATTTGTTGCTCTCGGTACACCTCTATGTTATACAATCCCTGTACAAAATGCTCAGCATGATAACTACGGGCTAGCTTGATTTAACTACCAAGAGCAAACAAAATAAGGTCTTCTTCTTTTGTCATTGTTATAACTCGGCACTGATTGGTCTAACTGGTTTTATTGTTCTGATTCATTTGGAAGCTTAGAATGATGCATTGGCATTAGGTAAACACAAATAATAAATAATTATTAAGCAATATTGTTCTATGCGATCACGTTATTTCGCATTTAATTATTTTCTAAACTAAATGGAATACAATGATACGTCCAATGCAAATGTTGTTTCTAAATATTAGTACTTTCATTTGACACTAATTACATCAGTGGCCGCCGATAGCCCAAATGTGCCCATTGGCGAATGTTGGCACCACCTTGCCACATTTTAGATTTGTAAAAAAGTTCTATGTTTCTCAGGTAAAGGAAGTTATGTTTTTAGGGTTCCGTAGTCGACAAGGAACCCTTATAGTTTCGGTCTGTCCGTCCGTCTGTCTGTCTGTCTGTCCGCAGTTTTACTCAGAGACTATAGGACCTACAAAGCTGTAATTTGGCATGAATACACATATTAATGATGGCAACAAAATGGTACGTGAAATTGTAAAAAAATATTTTTTTTATGGTACCTCCCCTACACATCAAGCGAGGATGAATATTTTTTTTCGCGCCAACCCCATCGTGTGGGCTGTCGTTGAATAGGTTTTTTAAAAATATTGCAAGTATTCATAGATCATTTTCCGATTTAGGGATCCGTTCGTGAAATATTAAGTTTTAAAGTGGAAAAAATCGTTAGAGTCCAGTGTCCCCCCCTTCTACCAGCTAAACGGTTGGTTTTGGAAATGTGAAAAAATTCACGGGAGTAGGAAATATGCTGAATTTAAAAGGAAAACTATCACGGCTAAGAAGACGTCATAAGTTATTGAGTGATAGTCGATCAACTAAAAAAAATGTGTTCGGCGAAGTATAAAGGAACTTTTCGTTTAAATTCCTTTGAAAGTAACTGAGATGATGTTGTTAGTAGTGTAAAACACGCTATAAATGTACGTTCATTGACCATAAAAAATTATCAAAAACTAGCGGTACTACGGAACCCTATATTGCGCGTGGCCCGACACGCACTTGGCCGGTTTTTTGTCTATGGCGAAGCGATTCCTCGAGGTTCAATTGTCTTTTATTCAGTTGTTTAAAAAATAAGAAAGAAATGTCGGCGGATAAAATTTAGTTTTAGTTTATAAAAAGTGTATTTTGAGTTTTCCATGAATATATGGACTTTCTCGTGCATTCAAGAATTTTATTCTGAAAATTCCTCCTCCTGTAGCCTACACTACTCCTTTGACAATTTTGTTGACACTGCGCGCTATAAACTGAAGTCCACGCGGACAAAGTCGCGGGCAACAGCTAGTGATTCTCATATTTTTACACTGCATAAAAACATAATCCTTCCTGGCAGTCGGATAAGAGTCAGGAGTTCTCTAAGCATTTTCGGAGGAACCATCGTATATCCGTGGCAAAATGGTACTTACTACCTACTTGGTAGCGTATGCTTAGAATACTTCTAACTAAATCGAAATCACTATAATATGTTTCCTTACAAATTTTGAGGAGCTCCCTATATGGATATCGTTATCAAATTCAAAATTGCCAACTTGGTAACCGTGCCGTAGTACCAGAGTGGTATAATAATTAATAATATACTATAATTAAAAGAACAAATTAATTTTCAAAATCACTCGAAAAACTCGTCTCGATCTAAAATATTATGAAAAGTACTTATAATAGAGCCATAATGTGATGCTGCACAGTGTAATGCACAGACTACTTAGGGATACTACGTATGTGTAATGGTAGTGATGATGATTATGATGAATATACATTGCACGGTAGCATATTATGCTTTTTGTTCTTAAAACAACGCCGAAACTTCTAAACGTGTCTATAAGGAGTTAGGAGTTCTCTCAGCATCTTCTAAACCATGGTATACCTTGATGCAAAATCTTACATTTTGGTAGCTTATGCTTAGAATACTTCTCATAAAACCAAAATCATCATGTTTGCATATTATAAATTTCGACGAGTTCCCTCGATTACTCATGGTTCATGGATCCCATCATCAGGTCACCACTTTTATGAACATGGTACCGAATTCGAGTCAAACCCTATACAACACAAAAAGAATTTTGAAAATCGGACCACAAACGGCTGAGTAATCGTTGAACATACATAAAAAAAATACATACAGCTTCGGCTGTATGTATTTTTTTTTATTTATAACATTTTTTTTTATTCGTATTACCTCCTCCTATTTGGAAGTCGGTTAAAAAGTTCCATTAATGTTATGTGTAGACTCATGAAAACACTGAATTTTGTAGATTATTATAACCGTTTCATTTTTGATGAACACAATATGAACCTATTGTTACACACACGTATTATTCTATATTGCATTTATTGCAATATTTAACAAGTTTTTACTTTCTGTGCTGATGGCTGTGCTACTAATTACTTTTTCAGATATTTTGTTAGTTAACATCAATTTTATTAATTGTTGTAGAATGTAGACTGTAATTATTTTTTATTGTTAATTTTGCATGCCCATAGAGGCCTATGTGCTGAATCTAATATCAAATCTATACTTATAAAACTACATGTCCTGACTGACTGACTGATTCATCATCGCTGAGCAAAAACTGTTAAAGCTACAGCCACGAATTTTGGTGAGTAGGGTTGTTTTATTGAGTAGACACCCACTAAGGAAGGAATTTTGAAAATTCTACCCCGAAGGGGGTGAAATAGGGGTTGAAAGTTTGAATGTAAGTCCTTCATTTCCACGGTCATTTCTTGAGTTAGAAACTTTATTTTTGGTTACTGATTAAAAATGAATGGATGCGTGTTTAAACGTTTTTGGAAATTCTACCCCCAAGGGGGTGAAATAGGGGTTGAAAGTTTAAATGAAAGTCCCGTCATAAGTTAGAAACATAAAAGTTTATTTTTGGTCTGCTGATTAAAAATGAATGGATAGGTATTTAAGCGTTTCTGGTAATTCTACCCCTAAGGGGGTGAAATTGGGGTTGAAAGTTTCAATGAAAGTCCGTCATTTTTGAGTTAGAAACATAAAAGTTTATGGACGTTTGCGTTTGACGTTTGCTTAAATAGGGTCCCGTTTTTACCCTTTGTATAAGGAACCACAAAAAGGGGAAAACTATCCATCTTTGTTATTACACTATGGTAACGCGCACGAAGTCGCGGGCAACAGCTAGTATTATAATATAAGACCTATTGTTGTAACACACATACGCAAAATAAATTAATTTGAATTTGAACTAGACAAGCTTTATACATTTTTATTCACGCGTTCGATCTTTGTTTACGGGTAGAAACCCATCTTTAATAATTTAAATCATTTTATAGTCTAAAATAAACAGGGCTTCCCAAACTTATTTGGACTGTGACGCCCTTCGGACTTTGCCATTTCTTTACGACGCCCCTCAACCCAGCCCCCAAAAATACTTCCTAATTTTAGAACTAGTTTACGTTTAATGCTGACGTAACTTATGAACGGCCCCTAGTTGACAGAAGGCTGTTTATGAGCTAAATACAACGTGAATATACTAGTGAGAGCGCTAACGAGGAATATCACGTCAAACCAGCGGTGATAGAAGTTGAACTGCAGGTCTCCCAGCACCTGTAAAAGACATCGGAACTAATGGGTCGGTACACACAGACAAACAGAGTAAGGGCCTGTTTCACCACTTTCTGATAAGTAACAAATAGGCTATCCACCGCTTAACTTGACAGATCAAGTATGGAGAATATGTCGAAAAAGTTGTGAATAGCCTATTCGCCACTTTATCAGAAAGTGGTGAAACAGGCCCTCACACATTTATTTTATTTTTAAGCTATTGCATAGCTTTTATCGCGGGCTGTGAGCGCGGCGACTGAATCAAAAAATTCCGTAACGGAAAAACCTAACCACACTGCGGCGTTGCCAGACTTCGGCACGAGTTTGTGTGCGTGTAGACGTATGAGAATAATAAGTGCATTAATTGATAAAAAATGCTATGCAATAGCTTTACCGCGGCATTTCCCGAGTGCCACACATATTTTACACAGTAAAATGCTATGCTGCTGCTTTACCGCGGCAGTCTCCGAGTCCCACACGTATTTTATACAGTAAAATGCTATGCTGCTGCTTTACGGCGGCAGTCCCCGAGTGCCACACGTATTTTATACAGTAAAATGCTATGCTGCTGCTTTACCGCGGTAGTCCCCGAGTGCCACACGTATTTTATACAGTAAAATGCTATGCTGCCGCTTTACCGCGGCAGTCCCCGAGTGCCACACGAATTTTATACAGTAAAATGCTATGCCGCTGCTTTACCGCGGCAGTCCCCGAGTGCCACACGTATTTTATACATAAAAATGCCATGCTGCCGCTTTACCGCGGCAGTCCCCGAGTGCCACACGTATTTTATACAGTAAAATGCTATGCTGCTGCTTTACCGCGGCAGTCCCCGAGTGCCATATGTATTTTTTAAATAAAATAGGAGGGCAAACGAGCGCCGTTACTCTTCAGATGTTGCCATGGACGACGGTTTCCATCAGGTGACCCGATTGCTTATTTGCCCCCTAATTTTATAACAAAAATCTTGATACACACCTGTGTTATAATAATTCTATATTCCTGAGGCATGTTCATTCTCATGAGAAGGACGGACGAACAGAAATACATTCCCATTATTTGAGCCAGTATTAAAACTATCACGTTGGATGATTTCGAAGATGATATCTTGTAGAAGAACTGAAAATATAAAGAATTTAAATTAGCTACAGCTGTTCTTGAGATACAGACAGACGGACAGAATAAATCAGATACTGAAGTCTTAGGCTGGTATAAATAGTCAGTACTTAAGATGCGACCCGGTCTCAAGACGCGGTTCGGCTCTGTGATTGGACCAAATTTTGACAGCCAACCAATCACAGAGCCTGAACCGTGTCTTGAGACCGAGATGCATCTTGAGTACTGACTATTTATTCCGGCCTTAGAGTACCGTTTTAACCCTTTGGGTACGGAACCCTGAAAATTAATAATATACTAGCTAAAAGCCGAGCTTTGTGAGAGCTCGCGTCGACACACCTTGACTGACTGATGATAATACATAATATTAATAATAATAATAACGTTTATTTAACAAAAATACATCATATTACACTACAATAAAACGATACACATTACAATACACAAGGGTATCATAATAATAATAAAAATGGCATAATAATAGCATGAGAATCGGTACAAGTAGTGCATTGTTATGTCTACTGTCAAAAAGCACACCATTACATTTTTACATACAAAATATTATTTTACAAATATAATTATATTATAATAATAATTATTATGGACTTTTAAGTTACAAGATATTACAGATTTCTATCTAATTAGATCCCGCATATGTATGTACTTCGCGTGCCATCGCGTTCCCAAAAGAGTATAAACTTTATTGTTTCGAAAGTCTGTTCTTTAGTCTGCGCTCCACCGTTATCGGAATCGGACGTCAATCGGAATTCTAAAATGCCTAATTGTGCCGTATTGGGCTGTGGAAATTTGAATAGAAACGTTGGTATAAATAGTGGATACGTTTCTTATCATCGGTAAGTAATTTTACTATTTAATCATGACGTGTCCTTTATTTTTAAATCAATTATTTAATGTAAATCGTGTGTGGCTGTAGTTTTTACCATGAAATCTACGTAACTGCGTGTGTACCGCATGATTCATAATACATTGCCGCTTTAGTTAGAAAATTATAGAGCCCGTTCTGTTTGTCCGCTATTGAGCGCGCAATGGAAATAAAACAATCGATACTTTCACTCATCGCTTAGTTTTGAGGTACAGTCAATATTCTCATTTTTCTGTCAAATGAAGCAAATAGTGTTCTACATATTCTCGATTATAATTAATCGATTTTCGAAACAGACATGAAATAGAGGAATGATAATGTTCGCTTTGGGATATTTTGTGACTCGGTAATTATTCACAGATAACAGATATTTTAATTTAACTTTCGTACTTTTTAAATGACTCATGAGTCATGACGTTAATTTTTTAATAATACATAATAGTAAAAAAATAAATATACACATTTAAAACGCCTCAATTTATAAAATAGCAACATGTAATCAGGTACACGCGCGAACGGGTTCACGAGAGGTCAAGATAGGCTCAGTGTTGAGGTGCCTGCCTTGCGCGTATGTGTGAGTGTGTCCGTGCACAGCCGAAAACGCACACAACCATGAATATCGAATGCGATTATGTACTGCAAGCTCTGCCGCAGACACCAGCAGTGTTGCCAACTATGGGGATATCCCACTTTTAATAGGGAAAAATTAAATATATAGTGCGTATTTTAGGGAGTAAAAATATTATATTATATTCATGGGCGTGAAATTTTTTAAGCAAAAATGTATATATATTTGGTTTTTATTACTGTTTTTATATAAACATCATGAGTGACGTTTTTGCCGCAAACACAATAACTGCGGTCGGCTGAAGTAGTATTTTCAGCGTTTTGATCTCTCAGTGGAAAGTACCCCAAGTAATAAATAATATATTTAAATAATAGTTGGGGAGTTCTGGTTGAAATTCAATGTGTTTTCAAGTTAATTTAAGGGGGAAATTTTTGAACAGTTGGCATCACTGGCATCGGAACTACTCGTGAATAGTCGTGAGCAATCGGATATAATCCGAGTAAAATGAATAGACGCAATTAATCTAACTAATTACGTATAATATTGTACATTATGCATTTTTGTTTTGTGAGGTTTATAATATTTGTTTACATTTTACATAGCTGAAATTTTTAGTGTTTTGGGAGGCCATTTGCTTTTTTCATGTGATCGAGAACTGTTACTATATTATATTATTATTTTTGGTTTTATAGTTTTCTAAGAATATTTTAGATTTTAATATTCGAAAGTTTGTATAATATTTAACAGTTTAACTTTAATAATTGCGTACATTCATAAAGTATCACTCACTTGGATAAGATAATTTGTCGTGGCCGAAATTTTGCATTTATTTACATCGTATTATGGATCGGATCTCAAGTAACCGGAACCTTGATTATGTGAAAAGACAAAAGTTAAGCTGATTAGGTGAGTACTTAAAATATACTAGATATAAAAATGAAAAAGTTGTAAAAGAAAAAGTTTTTGTTTTGTTTTGTTTCACGCCAAAACTAATGAACCGATTGTAATAAAATTTTGAACACAGTTAGTCTAGAGCCTGAGAGAGCCATAGGCTACATTTTGATGAGGCAAAGATATATTATCTAATTTCCATGGAAATATCGATGAAAATAAATTCACATTGTATTTCTAATTTGTAACAATAGATGGCGTTTTCATTTATTTTAGCTTAGCGCACAATATTATGTTGTATGGTAATTGGTATAATTCCATGGAAACATCGATGAAATAAACTCTCATTGTAGTTCCAACGCATGACAACAGATGGTGTTTTTTTATTTCTTCATGACAGAACGTAATTATACTAATTAGTTAAGAAAACAGTTTTCAATGTATGTCCACACTATTATTATTATTTTATGCGAAAGTTAGGTTTTCAATGTATATATTAATTTATGCGAAAATATCTCTTTTTGTTTGTTTGTCTGTCTGTTTTGCTTTCACACCAAAACTACTGAACCGATATCGCTGCATTACCAGTGTCAAAATCTTGTGCACGCCCCTGGTAATTATATTTCTATACATTTTCTATACATAATATAATAAAACTGTAGAAATAAAAATTCTGTACATTAAAGGTATTAAAAAAATAATAAGAGGGGGGTGTCACTACATCGCTATAGAAGCCAAAACTGTAGTTAGTTTTTTGTCTACTGTCTGTCTGTCTGTCTGTCTGTATGTTTGTTCCACTATCACACGAAAACTACTGATCCGATTTGAATGCAGTTTTCGCAGATATATTTGTCTTCTTCCAACTTAACATCTGGTGTATAAAAAAAATTCTCCCCACCCCACTAAGGGGACCAAAGAGTGGGTAAGATTTTGTATCAACTGATGAAGTACAAATACTAAAAATGGCAAAACAACGTTTGCCGGGACAGCTATAGTCCGCGCGCAACTAGTTGGCCGCTCTGCCCATATACTCACATACAGGCAGAGCGGCCAACTAGTTCCGCGCGGACTATAGTTATGTAATATGTATTTACTAGCGACCCGCCCCGGCGTCGCACGGGTATAAAATATATAGCCACTGAAATAATGATTAAAATCGATAACCTATCACGATCCTTCATGTGATCTACTTCTTATCTGTACCAAATAACATAGAAATTGTTCCAGTTTTTCGCGAGATAAACCCTTTCAAATAATTTCCCCCGATTTTTCACATTCTCCTATTAGTCGTAGCGTGATAAAATATAGCCTATAGCTTTCGACAATAAATGGGATATCTAACACTGAAAGAATTTTTCAAATCGGACCAGTAGTTCCTGAGATTAGCGCGTTCAAGTTAGCCCTTTCAAATATTTTTCCCCGTTTTTTTCACATTTTCCTCTATTTCTTCGCTTCTATTAATCTTAGCGTGATAAAATCTAGCCTATAACCTTTCTCGATAAATGGGCTATCTAACACTGAAAGAATCATCGAAACCCGTTGCGTAGTTTTAAAGATTAAAGGGAACAAAGGGACATGAGGGAAAAAAAGCGACTTTGTTTTATAATAAGTATAGATGTTCCTATTTAGTAATTCAATTTAGAATAATATAATATATTACTAGCTGTCCTGGCAAGCACGTATCTTAAGATTTATCATTCCTCTGTCTATGAACTCGAATAATAATCGATTAAAAAATCTATATACCTATTAAAATGGCAAAAGAGGCGGGGCGCGGCGATTCCTTTGAATCGATTCCGCGCGTACGTATTCCCATCACTAAAGCGCTCTTGTGACGTCACAGTAGGTATGAAAAAAGTGACACGCTCGCGTTCATACAAATGGAGCGACATAGCGCTTCTATCTAGATCTTATTTCTGTGCAAGATACGAGTACGATAAATTAATACGAAAACAGAATCTATACTTCCATCCTATAATATTATAAATGCGAAAGTGTCTGTCTGTCTGTCTGTCTGTCTGTCTGCCGTCCGTCCGTCCGTCCTTCCGTCCATCCGTCCGTCTGTCTGTCTGTCTGTCTGTCTGTTACCTCTTCACGCTCAAACCGCTGAACCGATTTTGCTGAAATTTGGTATGGAGATACTTTGAGTCCCGGGAAAGGACATAGGATACTTTTTATCCCGGAAAAATGTACGGTTCCCGCGCGATAAACGAGTTTTGGCGCAACGGAGTTGCGGGCATCATCTAGTCTAGTATAAAATAAGTACTTAGATAATATGAGTTGTGCGTGTGACTCAATGCTAAAGAATTACTATGTTAAAGCCATAAAGTTAATATACCTAGCGGAATAGAGAAACAAAGGCCTGAGCAAGCGAGATGCCACTATCAGTAACACCGCGTGGTAAAAAGAGACGTGTGATACATGACAGCAGCACTCTTTTTTTGACGTCCAGTCGGCACGTGCCGCACGTTGTCAATATAATCTCATAGAATTCATGTTCAATCATGCTTGTGTAAGTGTATACGTACACATATTTTTCACACAGATGAAAACCAATTTTGGTTACGTTTGACAGCTCGAGATTGTTGCTCTATTCCGATAGGTATATTAACTTTATGGTTAAAGCACAGAATACAGTTACAAGTTAAAGCACAAACAAATCAATAGGCGTGATAGTTTTTCCGTAAAGTGTACCACAAAATGTACAGGTTGTGGGACATACTAATTAAACTAGATATAAATAAACACTAGACATACTATTTAAACTAGATAATATATAGAAAAATAAAAGCAACAGAGTTGCGCCAAAATTCGTGTATTGCGCGGAACCGTACATTTTTTCCGTGATAAATATACAGGGTGCAAATCCTGCCAAATTTTGATATATTGATCTTTGTGATATTTTCTCGTTCTTTTATTGTCACTCAGTACTAAAATATTGAGAAATAGCTTTCGAAAGTTATCCTAAAAAACACTACAATTAATGGACACGATGCGTCAGCCGCGCGTGATGTGACCCCGCGCGCGCGCCTCATCCCGCGTCACCCCCGCTCATTCCCCCGCGCCGCGAGTGACCGTTCTGCAACGATTTTTCATGGGATAAAATATGTCATTGAAAAAATAACACCCATTTTTTTGGTTAAATGGACTCTCCTAATACCTAAGCCCTTGAAAAAATTTAACAGGAAGGTTTAAATTGCACCCTGTATACTTTCCGGGGACTTAAAGTATCTCTGATACCTTTAGGCAAAATCGCTACAGAGATTTGGGCGTGAAGCAGTAACAGACAGACAATCGCATTTGTAACAATATTAGACTAGTTTTTGCCCACGGCTTCGCTCGCGTTAAGAAGTGTTATTATTTATTTATCAAAGTCAGCCCGATCGGTTTAAAATTGACAAAGTTTCATAGAAACTTTCATCACCTATTTTATTCCCTTGGGGGTATAGTTTATCAAGATCCTTTCTTAGCAGATACATCTATCTGTATCTATCTGCATGCCAAAGAACAAAGGCCATCCGCCTAACATGCTTGGACTATAAAAATCTTATAAAACGTAACTTGATGAAACATCTGTAATTTCAATTGCCTATATAAATGTAACATAGCACGGCATTCAATATATTTTTAAAAGCTGGGAGTTTCAAGTAAATGTGTATTAAGTTTTTGAATTTTGAGGTTATAAAGATAGTTAATAATAAGCTGTACTATCATTTTGAGTTATGGTTTTAGTTTAAATTATGTGAAACACACGTCAGAGTTTTTAAAAATAAAAGTAGGAGGCAAACGAGCAAACAGGTCACCTGATAGAAAGCAACTACCGTCACTCATGGACACTCGCAAAATCGGAATACGCTCTGTTCTCGAAATCCTCAAGAAGAGAGCGTATTTAAGCAGGTTGTATGGGTCCCTTGGAATAACAGAATATGCGTTCAATATAAAAAAAACATTATCCTGCGTTAAAAACACAAATTCAATATTCATATTTTTAGAGCCGATTATCTTTGTTTTCCCAGCTTCTAAAAATCAACTGTTTTTATTTAATTATAGCATTTTACCTAAACTACATTTTAGTTATAGTTCCACCTAGGTAACAAGAACCTTGTTTTTTTAGTCCATTTTGGCCATTGTTCTTTCAGCCCGACCCGTCCAGTGGTTTGGGCTGTGCCTTGATAGATCACTTTGTCAGTCAGTCACTTTTGAGTTTTATATATTTAGCTATTGAGTACATAATATATAATATTAGTGTGGCTACATAATAAATTTACCTTCGTAAGTGTTAACAGTAATCCTCTCGTGCTGGTCAAAACTATACAACCAACCAGCGCGAAGGAAACATGCTGGGACCAAAACGCCACATCTAACTTCCACCCGAGCCAATGAACAACGATCTCTATGCCTCTTGTCACAGGGTCCTTTTTGCCAACACGGTCGAATACTATGTTGATTGTTGACTGGAAAGAATAAAGTTAGGAAGAATAATATTATGTAGTTTAAAAAACAAAAAAACACGTTTTTTTATAATTTTAAAAAATTATTGCATCGTGCCATCGTCAGTGGCTCTTAATACATATGCAAAGATTTAATTACTACTGGAGATAGGTAAAAATTGTGCTCAAAGATCCCGTTAGTCGTTACATACATGATACATACAGCCCAAGCTAATAAAAGCTGTAAAAAATATACTGCAGGGGGAGACGTGGGTCTTGCACCACAATGGGGATTGTCCATTTTTTTTTAATTTTGCTCATTACAAAAACATTTCGAGGAATAAGGTCAGTGACCGTTTTTCTGTACATAAACGAAAAAAATACCCATTAGTTACTTATTTTTGAACTTTTTGAACAAATATGTTTGACCTTAGTTTGACCTTCAATGGCGTTAAATTAGCAATAAATTCGACCAACATTACGTTGAACTTTTGGTAAGCTTCTCGTATCAGCTTTCACATAATGAGAACTTGCATTTGACGAACCAGCCATTATAAATAAGATTGAAAGGAAAAAAACATACTGCAGAGGTCAATTATTGGCCGCCGATGATGACGTCAGAGCGAAACTTTAAAAATTTATTGAGAAAAAACTAGCCAATGAATTTCAAAATTATTTAATTTATATTCTTAAAATACCCTATTTTAACGAAAAAAAATATAAAAAGTACATGTGATTTTTTTGGACAATGCCCATTCGAAAACACTCGCGTTTATACTTCAGAAACTGTGTTTATTTACGTTTCCACTTGAGTTAAATACTTAAAACTAAATAAAATAAAAAGGGAAACGCAAGTCAACCCGCCATTGCCCGCGCGCTCTCCGAACAAATCTCTTACGAAACTCTCGCGTCGCCATCTAGCGAAAAACTAAAGGTACCGCGGTGGCGAACGGACTTGCCTTCCCGAGGCAGTAGTTTGCGGCAACTGAAATATAGGTGGCGCTACAATACTTACTTATGTTATAAATTATTATAATGGGTCCTAATTGAATATAAAAATGTGAAATTGGGATTTTAGTAACACTTTCATGGGAATATAATTAAATTAAATTTCATAGACCGATTTCAATAAAATTAAAATAACTACATAGATAAATGGGAGGCAACATGATAATTTTTACATAGAATACCCCGTTCTTCTACATTTTTACTAATTACTTGCTTCTAATAGTAGCAGCCTTAAGCCTTCCCTAATAAACAGACTATCCAACACAAAATAGTACATTACGCACCTAGGGCAGGAAAATAAGAAAAGTCTCAGATCACATGTAAATCAAACATGTGATCTGAGGCTTTCTTATTTACTGCCCCATGGTGCGTATACTATTTTTCTCATCGACGGAGGCGGAAAACGGCAACATCGGTAAGCGTAGCGGGAAGAAAGTTGACGTCTTCCCCCCGGAGGCAGGCCTGTCCCACTCGCGAGAATAGGCATCGAATTATAAGTACCACCCGCGGGTTACCACCCGCGGGCGGGTCGCTTGTGAGTCCCTACTGACTTACCAGTCAGTAGGGACTCACAAGCGAGCGGTGACGCACGCGCACGAGTTGTTCGTTGCATACCTGCGTATTGCGTAACTTATTCGATCGTTATCACAGAATTGATATTAATCTCACAATGGACAATAAAGAAAAGGGCAAAGAAATATTGCGCGATGCGTACTATTCGAAACCTCATTTGTTTACAAAAATAACTAAGTTATACAAACACTTTAAGTAGGTAATTTTTTATTTATTTATTTATTTCAGGCTACATAGGCTACATATATAAGACCGGTTTCAATAATTAAGATACGGTACCTACCGAATCTAAGTACGCGTAACTAGTTACATGCGAATTTATGATAAATAAATCTACATAGTACTAAAACATAATATCTTAGATTATTTCGAGTTAAGTAAAATGTAGTTAATTAAATATAAAGATTATAATATTATTTTTAAAAAGAGATATCAGATAACCCTGATTTCTTCAGAAAAGGTACCAGTTATGCGATAGAAAGAGAGCGGAGATGTAGGCAAATATAATTGTAGGCACCTAGCACTGCGCGGTCGGAATTTAAACTTTATAGTATCGTAGCATGAGTCGTTAATTCTTTAAACGGGTTTCGTTAGTGGGAATTCTGTTGGTACAACTAATATATTATATTATATTCTGTGCCGGAGGTGAGAAAAGATTTTTTTAACTCGAACCCATAGTTCCTGATATTACCACGCACAAACAAACTCTTCAACTTTATAATATAATAGTGTCATTAAAAAAATGATTCTTAGGCATATGGTGGACTTACGTAATTTGGTCGGATTGTCTAGTTTTGACATAACATTATACGTGGGAGAGCCATGCTACGGCACGAATGGGCCGGCTCGACCGGAGAAATACCACGCTCTCACAGAAAACCGGCGTGAAACAGTGCTTGCGCTGTGTTTCGCCGAGTGTGTGAGTTTACCGGAGGCCCTATTCCCTTCCCTACCCTCCCCCATTCCCTTCCCTTCCCATCCCTACCCTCCCCTATAACCCTATTCCCTCTTAAAAGGCCGGCAACGCACCTGCAGCTCTTCTGATGCTGCGAGTGTCCATGGGCGACAGAAGTTGCTTTCCATCAGGTGATCCGTTTGCTCGTTTGACCCCTTATATCATAAAAAAAACACACACACACTACCAAATTACGTAGATCCACCACCTATGAATAAATTAGATAATAATAATACTCACAATAAAAATCTTCCATATGCAATACAGAGAGAAGAAATAACCGAGGAAGTTGAAATATTTCCCTTGGAACGTCTTGGACCATTCTATCTTCTCCCTCATGGTCCTAGCGTCATGGGCCTCTAGGAACAACTGCCTGCTTAGTTCTTCCAATGCGGCTATCTCTTGCTTTAGTTGGTTTATATCTGTAGAATAAATAAATCTATTATACTGTACTCGGCGTATGGAATGTAGATAGCGGAGAACTATCTCTGTATGTAATAATCGGCCAAGTGCGAGTCGGACTCGCGCACGAAGGGTTCCGTACCGTTATAGAGCGAAATAGGCCAAAAATTGTGTTTTTTGTATGGGAGCTCCCCCCCTATTTTTTTATTTTATTTGAATATTATTATTAATTATTAAAGTAAAATTATATTTAAGACCTTCGTGAAAGTTTCAAGTGCCTACCTCTTATCATTATTGATTACGAGCAAAAAAGGCCAAAAAAATCACGTTTGTTGTATGGGAGCCCCCCTTATATATTATTATTATTTTTATTTTAGTATTTGTTGTTATAGCGGCACCGGAAATACACAATCTGTGAAAATTTCAGAACTCTAGCTATAGCGGTTCTTGAGATACAGCCTGGAGACAGACAGACGGACAGACAGACATCGAAGTCTCATGAATAGGGTCCCGTTTTTACCCTTTGGGTACGGAACCCTAAAAAATGTCCGCGGAAATGCGTTAAATTAGGGTGAAACTAATTCACCCTAAGGTGGCGCTACAATAGCAACAAGGTAAAATTTAAATCATTTAGCAACTTTTATTTCAGCTATTTTAGGTTATATTTTTCAAAATACATACATATATTGGTATTAATCTGCGAATAATAGTAGGTATTAACCCAGTAATTCTAGTAATAATTTATATTCCAGTAATAATTTATATTTTGTCGGCTACATTAATTCCTACACTCCATAATTCATTCCATACCCTTTGCTGCAGCTAGCGCCACTCGTGGAGGATTTTTCAACTGTTATTTACTGCGTACAACTGGACACTTTCAACTGTTACTTACTGCGTACAACTGGACACTTTCAACTGTTATTTACTGCGTACAGCTGGACACTTTCAACTGTTATTTACTGCGTACAGCTGGACACTTTCAACTGTTATTTACTGCGTACAACTGGACACTTTCAACTGTTATTTACTGCGTACAGCTGGACACTTTCAACTGTTATTTACTGCGTACAACTGGACACTTTCAACTGTTATTTACTGCGTACAGCTGGACACTTTCAACTGTTATTTACTGCGTACAGCTGGACACTTTCAACAGTTATTTACTGCGTACAGCTGGACACTTTCAACAGTTATTTACTGCGTACAGCTGGACACTTTCAACTGTTATTTACTGCGTACAACTGGACACTTTCAACTGTTATTTACTGCGTACAGCTGGACACTTTCAACTGTTATTTACTGCGTACAACTGGACACTTTCAACTGTTATTTACTGCGTACAGCTGGACACTTTCAACTGTTATTTACTGCGTACAGCTGGACACTTTCAACTGTTATTTACTGCGTACAGCTGGACACTTTCAACTGTTATTTACTGCGTACAGCTGGACACTTTCAACTGTTATTTACTGCGTACAGCTGGACACTTTCAACTGTTATTTACTGCGTACAACTGGACACTTTCAACTGTTATTTACTGCGTACAGCTGGACACTTTCAACTGTTATTTACTGCGTACAACTGGACACTTTCAACTGTTATTTACTGCGTACAGCTGGACACTTTCAACTGTTATTTACTGCGTACAGCTGGACACTTTCAACAGTTATTTACTGCGTACAGCTGGACACTTTCAACAGTTATTTACTGCGTACAGCTGGACACTTTCAACTGTTATTTACTGCGTACAGCTGGACACTTTCAACTGTTATTTGCTGCGTACAGCTGGACACTTTCAACTGTTATTTACTGCGTACAACTGGACAATTTCAACTGTTATTTACTGCGTACATCTGGACACTTTCAACTGTTATTTACTGCGTACAACTGGACACTTTCAACTGTTATTTACTGCGTACAGCTGGACACTTTCAACTGTTATTTACTGCGTACAGCTGGACACTTTCAACAGTTATTTACTGCGTACAGCTGGACACTTTCAACAGTTATTTACTGCGTACAGCTGGACACTTTCAACTGTTATTTACTGCGTACAGCTGGACACTTTCAACTGTTATTTACTGCGTACAGCTGGACACTTTCAACAGTTATTTACTGCTTACAGCTGGACACTTTCAACTGTTATTTACTGCGTACAGCTGGACACTTTCAACTGTTATATACTGCGTACAGCTGACACTTTCAACTGTTATTTACTGCGTACAGCTGGACACTTTCAACAGTTATTTACTGCGTACAGCTGGACACTTTCAACAGTTATTTACTGCGTACAGCTGGACACTTTCAAGTTCTCATCTATCTACACTCCATAACCCGGCGATACGAGGCAGTACTAGCGGTCATTAGCTATGTCCACATTAGAGTGCGTCCACATTTGTATCATTTGCGCGATCAGATCCTCGATCATATCTCCGTCGCGTATCATCGAAGCGTGTCAAAATGATACGCGTATCATGATACGCCCCGATCGCTATTAACCTAGTATCTGTACGTCTGTATACGTGTCATAAAAAATACACGCATGATCGGCAGAATGATTTAATAGGCGTCCACACTATGATACTCATACTTGATACGGCGCGATGATCGCGACGGAGATATGATCGGAGATCTGATCGCGCAAATGATACAAATGTGGACGCACCGTTATGCAATTTCATCTTCAATTTTCGTCATTAACCGACTTCCAAAAAACGAGGAGGTTATATGTTCGGCTGTGGATTTTTTTTTGTATGTTCAACGATTACTCCGCCGTTTGTGAACCGATTTTCGGAATTTTTGTTTTGTTGTATTACACTTATAAACTCGCGGACTATGACGGAGGTCATCTTGGAGGGTTAATTAATATTTCTAATAACAACACGAGATCAATAATTACCACTCAAAATGTTGACAATTCAAATTTCAATGCTCACTGCTCACACCAATGGTGACACATTTCTGATTTCACACAGCCAATACAACTATATAAAACTCCTACGTACAAGCGATACTGCGATTCAGGAGCACCTCAGCGAAATCTATTGAATACATCGTGTAACTAAAACTATATGAACAACAATCGGAGTTCGGACAAGCGATAGCGCCGACAGAGCGCCTCAATGACATATAGTGAAGACAATATAAAACTATTTTTTATACAATTTAAATTGATTAAAATAATTTTGAAGTCGGTGCCAGTTCCATAAGTTTCAAATTTTCTGTCAAAGAAAATATAAAGATTCAGCTATATCTGGTACCGACTTCAAAATGATGAAGGTTGAGTACAGAAATAGTTGAGGTTTAGCCGAATTCGGAAAAAGGCACATTTAGAGAGGAAAATTATTTAATACTTTTTAGTTTTTAGTTCATATTATAAGAATGTTATTATTTTTTTTACCTTGGAAGTCGGTTTTAATTGTGTGATCGAGTCTGCGGCTTCCATACAGTCTGATGCCGCGCGCCATCATACGAGTACTGTATATGGAAGCCGCAGACTCGATCACACAATTATTATTTTTAACAAAAAATTAAAACCGACTCCCAAGGTAAAACAATATAGTAATATGAACTAAAAAGTATAAAATAACTCTTACTCTTTAATAGTGCCTTTTTCAGAATTCGTCTAAATGATTATTGACTATTTCTGTACAATACTACAGTCTTCATCATTTTGAAGTCGGTACCAGCTAATTTATTCGTGAGTTCAGTAATACCAGAACTTAGAATATCTGAAACTTTTGGGACTGGTACCGACTTCAAAGTAATGAAGACTGTAGTATGTACAGAAATAGTTTAGATTTAGACGAATTCTGAAAAAGGTACTATTAAAGAGTAAGAGTTATTTTATACTTTTTAGTTCATATTACTATATTGTTTTTACCTTGAAAGTCGGTTTTAATTTTTTGTTAAAAATAATAATTTCACTCTTTTTAGTGATCTACAAAATAATGCTCCAATACGAATGTTAACTATTCACATTATGTTACTGTAAGCGAAATTGTGGTAAATGCTTGCAGTTATCTAAGCGATGCTGCAATTTCAAAACTTTTATCTTTAAGGGTTCAGGAGTTCTGTTCAGTACCTTTGGACCAAAAGACACCTTCGTATGAAATTTCTCTTATTCGTAACATAATGTGTTTAACTTACTAAAAACAACATTTTAACCACTATGAGTGTTTTGGCAAATTTCAAGGATTTCCCTCGATTGCTCATAGATCCCATCATCATCTCACCATTTTCGTAATTGTTATACAAAATTAAGATTATATCCTATACAACAACACGAGAATTTTTAAAATAGGTCCACAAACAGCGAAATCATCATCAAAAACTGCTTCGATGCAAAATATCGCGAAAAGTACCAATAATTGGGTCATAGTGTGATGACCCATGGTATAATTATGGTTGTGATGATGATGATTAATCAAATTGATGTGTTGGCTTATGCTTTCAGTTGTTTAAACAACGCCGAAATCCCCGAACCTGTACCTATAAGCATTCAAAAGTTCTGTTCGGTACCTTCGGATCCAGGGTATAACCTGGTGCGAAGTCTTAGTTTTTGGTAGCATTTACCTCGAATGCTTCAGAAAAAATCGAAATCACTATATGTTTCCATACAAATTTCAAGAAGTCCCCTCGATTACTCATGGATCCCATCATCAGATCACCACTTTTATGAACATGGTACCAAATTCGAATCAAACCCTATACAACACAAAAAGAATTTTGAAAATCGGACCACAAACGGCTGAGTAATTGTTGAACATACATTAAAAAAAAATACATACAGCCGAACGTATTACCTCCTTTTTGGAAGTCGGTCAAAAAGTGTGACGTCTGCGGCGCGCTTGAACATCATAGAATTTCAAAAAGTTATTCTTTCAGCGCTGCAACTTTCACAGTGAACTTTATACAGAGCGTAACAAAACTAAGTGATAATTTAGGCCTTAGGGTGTGTATGTTTCCCATTAGAGTTCACTGTGAAAGTAGCAGCACTGAAAGCACATTTTTTTTGTGCAAGTGCGCCAGCGTCATGACTCATGAGTCAGTCCATACAAAAGTTTAAGAGTCCGTATACGAAATTTAGCCGATTTCGCTCATTTAACCGACGTGATTTAACAGTTAAAATACAGTATTATAATTGAAATGATCTTACACAACATGTAAGATCATTTCAATTATAATCTAATGTTGGAGCTAGATTTTTTATTTTTTTAAGTATCTTTAAATAATCCAACTCAAACCCGCGGCAGTTTTGTGATTTTTGCTGTAAAAGGTTTAGAATATCACCTGTTTATGGATTGTATTGACGTCTTAACGGTATGAAAAAAATACAATGCACTGTTGAGAAAGTCGTCTATACAATGTTGGAATTACTTTTTACCACTTTAATATAAAAAAACCCTTTAAAAAACAGAATACCTATAACTGCCCGCTAACTTGGCGATCGTCCTTTTTCACCTGGCATATGAAAGACGGGCGTGAGTGTGAAGAGAGCAGTAGAAAAGATAGTACGGGCTCTTAACTTAAAGTTACTCTATCAGCGCTGCTACTTTCACAGTGAACTCTATATAAGGGACACATACACAATATCCTAAAGTATTATCGCTTAGTTTTGATACACCCTGTATATGTACTATCAGAAAAGTTGATTTCTATGCAAATCGGGGACCTACCCAGTTTGGTTGCGTTACGTAAATTGACATATTCGACCAAATAACGTTGAACTATCAAATGCATAGGAATCCATTTCCTCGATGGTACACTAATACAGAATATGTAACAAAATGTAAAAACTTCGATAGCGCGATTCAGGAATGTGGCACTAATAGCGGGTACCGCCACATCGTACTTACTTTCAGTCCCATGACCCAAAGGATTGGCTATACTCCCAACACTGGACAGTATATTGGTCCAGAACCCCCTATTCTTCACCCCCGAGTCCAACATGTATTGGTTTCTCGCTCCCCCACTATTAGCCTCGGCTAGCGCTATCCTTTTCTTCTTCACCAATATCATATCCATAGTCTGTAGGAGTTTTTTCTCAATGGACAGCATGTCTGATTGTGTGACGGGCCTGAAAATATATGAACAAAGTTAAGATTATTTTTTCTAGACTGTGCAGAATCCACTTCTTACGCTTAAACCACTGAACCGAATTTGATGAAATTTGTTTAGGAGATACCTTGAGAAGGGAGAGGCATGGGATAGTTTTTATCCCGAATAAATGTACGGTTCCCGAGCAATAAACGAATTTTATCTTATATATAAAATTCTCGTGTCACAATGTTAGTCCACGAATTCCTCCGAAACGGCTTTACTGATTTTTACCAAAATTTATATGCATATATTCAGTAGGTCTGAGAATCGGCTACTGGGTACTTTATATATTGATAAGTACATTTCGATGGCCCCAACGAATAAACGTGCAAGAGCTCTTACCCAAAAAAATTTTTTTTATATTTTTCGTTTGCATGGACTACACTGTAATTTTTTTTTAATTTTTTTGACTTAAAATAACGATTTTATAGCAATGTAAATCTTTATTGTACGGAAAAAATAATAACATATATCACATTAATAATAAAACATGCGCTTATTGCAGATTATTTGTTTATTTGAGTTCACCAGAATAAACGTGTTAAAACAATCTGGCGCTCTTGTCTATCTTTTCCTTTGGGTTATAACTCTTGCACGATTATTCGTGTAAAAATGCAAGCGACTTCTACCACTAATGCCTCATTGCAGATGGCGAAACTTTGAATATATTAATCACAGCTATTCTATTATCTTTTACTAACTTCTCTTGTCTTTCTGCTTTTGTAAAGGTTATTCGAACAGCTATTATAAAGTTTATCACAAGAGATGGTGGTGAGTACTGAGTTCTCCGTCTTTTTAAGAGGGAATACGCTCTCTTCTTGAAGGTTTGCAGATCGTATAGGTGACAGTTTGTTCCAGAGTTTTACAGTGCGCGGCAGAAAGTTACGCAAAAAAAGCACGGTTGAAGACTGCCACTCATGAAGGTTATGAGGATGGTATATTTTTAACGTGGAACGATGGCGAAAAGTTGCAAGAGGTATGATTCCGAACAATTCCTCAGAGCACTCCCCGTGACACAGCCGATTGAGGATGCAGAGTGAAGCTATTTACATCTCGGCGTAATTCTAAGGGGCCCAGCCTGTTTGAAAAACTATGGCAGTCAACAATTCGAGCGGCCCTTCGTTGGATACGATCCAAAGGGATTTGTTGGTATTTTGGGGTCCCTGCCCAGATATGAGAACAGTATTCCATAATATGAGGCCGAACCTGCACCTTGTAGAGTTGCAGGCATTGGTCCAGACTGAAATACTGTCTCGTCCTGAATCAGAAAAGTATCGTCTACCCCATTCAGAGACTTTCTCCTGTAAATTCTCAATTTTTTAGACATAAGTTCGTTTCGACTCTCGATGACATTTAGCCGAGAAATATGGTGGAAGCCGGTAGATAGGGCATCACCTGTACTATCATCCGCATAGTAATAAATGCCGTTGGAATGTAACATGTCATTGATCTGCCAAAAAACTTATGACCTATTTGGACAAATTCTCGGCAAGCCCATATTATGATGGAAGCTTTGATAGTAGCGCTTTGAGCCAAACCCGATCAAAGGCCTTCGCAATGTCCAAACTAACAGCCAATGCCTCTCCTCTCCACCTGAGCCCATCGATGAGTTTGGTACGCCAAGAGATAACCAGTCAAGCGACCCATACTGTTTGTCGTGTTTGTCGCTTTGTAATGTCTGGCCGCCCAAGTATCGGAAGAGCTGATAATGGATTCTATTATCTTCGAGATGACGGAGGTTTTAGCAATTGGTCTGTAGTTGGAAGGATTTGAGCGGTCACCTTTTTTTGGGGATCAAGTACACTAAGGCTGTCTTCTAAGAAGCCGGGACAATGCCAGAAGAGTAGGAGAACCAAAAACGACGCGTTAAGACCGGAGCCAACTCTGGAGCACACTTTTTCAACACAATAGAAGGGATTCCGTCAGGCCCACTCGACTTTTGGATATCAAGGGCACGCAGGGCTATTCACACTGAGCGCTGATGTAACTTAATATCCGACATGATGCCCCTGCATCGTGGTATGGTCGGCGGTTTTTATCCCAAGGTCATCAAAGGTCGAGTTTGACGCAAGGAGCTTACCCAGAAGATCGTCTTTGTATTTTGCGTCGTGGATAGGGAGGTAGCATCGCTTTCAAAAATATCCTTAGGTCAGAGACCAGAATTCACGGGTTCCCAAAGAAAGGCACTCGAGTCTCTCACCGATACTATTGACGTGCTGTTTCTTTGCCCGATTGATCTCTCTCTTGAAGGATCTTTATGCAAGGTTGTACTCCATTTTATATGTATGTGTCCACGCATAGACGTGAGGTAGGTCAATATTTATCAATAACAACAATAGGTCAACAATATTTTTTACTGAACCGTCAACAAGAAAATATTAGCTAACTAGACTTTCCACGCGGCCTCGCCCACATAAATGAGAAATTTTACGGAAACCGTACATTTTCCCGCAAAAAATAGCCTATGTTTTTTCACATCATGGTCTACTCTACATCTGTGCCAAATAACTTAAATATTCATCCAGTTGATCGCGAGTTAAGTGCCTTCAAATAATTTTGCCGGTTTTTTCTACATTTCTTCGCTTCTATTCGTCTTAGAGTGATAATTTATAGTTTATAGCCTTCCTCGATAAATAAACCCTCTAACGACGAAAGAATTTTTCAAATCGGACCAGTAGTTCCTGAGATTGACGCGTTTAAACAAACAAACTCTTCTACTTTATAATATTAGTATAGATTTAGATTTTATATGGTTATTCCTCGTATATTTTTTTCCTCCTGAGCCATGCTCTGGTCATTTACACGCTTATTCTTGTATATTTTGTTACATACACTAATAAGGTCGTATTACTTAAATAATGAATCAACTTCTTAACACTAATATACGGGCTTTTATCTTTACAAACATGTAACAATAACAAAATATACAAGAATAAGCGTGTAAATGACCAGAGCATGGCTCAGGAGGAAAAAAATATACGTGGAATAACCATGCAACATTTCACTGCACTTGTTAAAACTTCATTTATGACACGAATAAACGTGCATTGATACAATAGTGTTAACAAGTCACATATTATTCACTGGAATAATAATTTAATATGGTTTTTATTAATTATGTAGTAAACCGTTAATATTTGATTTTTAATAAATATATGAGCTGAAAGATATATTTTTTACCTTTAATTTGATTGTACATTATATTTGTCTATTTATTATGTAGTCAAAGTTATGTCGTTCCAAACGTTTTTTTGTCTTCCTGAAAAGTTGTCTTTTTTCGATTGCACGTTTATTCGTTGGGGCCATCGATTTGTTGAATAAATAATAGTAAATTATTACAAGCTGAGACTGACGGCGACCATTAAGTTTGTGCGACGTGATAGCGATCGACGTTGCCATGGCGACATACTTATTTGGTCACTTCAATAAAATATTATGGGCGAAATACTAATTTATATTATGGCAAAGCAACGTTTGCCGGGACAGCTAGTATAGTATAAATTTGAGTGTGTCTGTCATCTATCAGTCGGTTACGTTTACTTAAACCACTGAACATATTTTGATGAAATTTGGCTAGGAGATACTTTGAGTATCGAGAGTAGAAAACATAGAACATAGAAAGGTTTTTATTGCAGAAAATGTACGGTTCCCATGTACCATCGAGGAAATTGATTCCTATGCAGTTGAGAGACCAACGTCATTTGGTCAATCATGTCAATTCAATGTTAATTATAATCGGTCAGCTGAGTTTGACGTAATGCGACCAAACTACTTAGGTCCCCCATCTGCGTAGGAATCAACTTCTCTGATAGTCAGCGTTGTCAGACGTCCCGATTATGGCGGGACGTCCCGATTTTTAAGTCAAAATTAAATGTCCCGCGCGGGACAGGCTCAGTCCCGTTTTTCGGGTATAACTCGAACGCACCTACATGCAGCTTGCTGAGAAAGAAAAATGTGTAATGAAGAAAGAGTGTTGGATATAGAGGGGTAGATTTTCTATGGCTACTTTTGCTATCTATTACGTGAATGCAATTTTAAGTCAAATAAAAAGATGAAAATTCGAAAATATTTGATTTTTTACGTTTTTTTACTATATCCCGCTTTTAACAGAAGAATCCCGCTATTTTCAGTCAAAAAGTTCAAAAGTCCCGACTTGGCACAAAAAAAATCTGGCAACGCTGCTGATAGTACATATTACATACCTAATAAAATACGCCATCGAAGTGTAAGGGTAGTTGACAGCACCAAAGCCAGACAGCAGTGCCATTACTGTGACACCTATCACACCTATTCTTGATACACCCTGCTCTATTGAGAATATACCCTGAAAATGAAAACAAGTGGTTAAAAAAATAAAATCAACTTCAAAATTGTACGTAAAATTCCCTATCTCACAAACTACTGAACCGATTTTGATGAAACTCGCAGTATTCCCTAAGTTGAACAATACCTAGTACAACAAAAAAAATTGGAGATATGCGAACAAAAACATGTAACATACTGTATGACATTTGAGCACATTTATTCAGACACTGATATAGACTAACATAATATATACGAAAACTGGGCAGTTCCATCAATATTACATACATACGGTTGAATTGATGACCTCCTTTTTTTGAAGTCGGTTAAAAATAGTATTTCAAGAATGAGACACATCTTTATTGGTAGATTGCGATCGGGACGGTAGGCAGGTAACACTGTTATTTATAGCTATTTTGTACATATACCCTTTTTACCCTCTCTAATTTCATAGAGCAATCTTAAAATGTTACACAGCCCTAAGTGTCTAAACTCTAAACACACTAGGCTGAATTACGCCGGCGTAATTTACGTGGCCGAAATTACGTTCAGCCGCTTACGTCTGATGCGACACACTATAAATTACACGAAGAGCCGAAATTTCGCAGCGTAATTTCCGTTGCGGAACGCGCACGTAATTTACGCGCACGTGAGTATTTAAAATTCTCAGATGTAATGTGTGCGTTTACGCTTTAGAGATAAGGTTGGATTTCCTATGTTCGGTTTTGATAATTCCGTCGCGTATAGTGTGTTGCTATACAAAACATTACCGCCGAATCGCCGCCGAACTTTACGCTCGACTTGGCTCGACGGAATTTCGGCATAGTGTATCGTCTGTCGCGTTCCGCCCATATTTTGTATGGATTTGAAACGCGGCGTAAACGCGGCGTAATTTACGTCGGCGTAATTCAGACTAGTGTGTTTAGACCCTAAGTTTTAAATACTCACTTGTTTTGGACTCAATATTGGGAAAGGATCTCCGATTTTCCAGAAGAAGTACAGATATATGAACCAAACAAATGTTGTCAGTGGCCTTATCATATTCTTTGACACTGAAAAATAATTAATAAAATTATAACTTAGCAAAGACTCAGGGCACAGATTATAAGGAAGTTCTGTATAAATTTTTATTTATAATATTAATATACATAATACTAGATGTTCCGCGCGGCTTCGCCCGCGTAATTCAGGAATGTCACGGAAACCGTACGTTTTTCCGCAAAAAAAGAAACCTATTATAATCCTTTCACTTTCACGTAGTCTATTCTTCATGTGTGCCAAATAACATAAAAATTGCTCCAGTACGTTCAAATAAGCCTTTTCACTTATTTTTTTTCCACACTTTCCTCTATTTTTTCGCTCCTATGAGTCTTAGCGTGATAAAATATAGCCTATAGCCTTCCTCGATAAATGGGCTATCTAGCACTGAAAGAATTTTTCAAATCGGACCAGTAGTTCCTGAGATTTGCGCGTTCAAATAAGCCATTTCAAATAATTTCTCCCGTTTTTTCCACACTTTCCTCTATTTCTTCGCCCCTATTAGTCTTAGCACGATAAAATATAGCCTATAGCCTTTCTCAATAAATAGGCTATTTAACACTGAAAGAATTTTTCAAATCAGACCAGTAGTTCCTGAGATTAGCGCGTTCAAATAAGCCATTTCAAATTATTTCTCCGTTTTTTCCCACATTTTCCTCTATTTCTTCGCTCCTATTAGTCTTAGCGTGATAAAATATAGCCTATAGCCTTCCTCGACAAATGGGCTATCTAACACTGAAAGAATTTTTCATATCGGACCAGTAGTTCCTGAGATTAGCGCGTTCAAACAAACAAACAAACTCGGAAGAGTTTGTTTGTTTGTTTGATAATATTAGTATAGATATAGATTTAATTTAAGTACTTTAGGTTTCAAATAAATATTTTTATTATATACATATTGGCAAGAAAAGTTACCATGGTAGTTTTTACTTTTTTACGTAAAACACCATCTAGTGACAAATAACATGAAACAGATCAATACATGATAAGTTTATCTAAGGGCCTTATCACACTTGCGATTAGCGAGCGGTTTGAAAGCGACGCGATTGCGCAGCGCGCATGCCGCGATTGCGCGACGCCATTTTGTACACTCGTCTAGGGAATTCTAGACGAGTGTACAAAATTTTGTATGTAACGTCTAGGGAGTTCCGACGAGTGCACAAAATGCCGTCCACGCCACGCCGCGACGACGTTGCGCTGTCGCGGCATGCGCGCTGCGCAATCGCGTCGCTTTCAAATCGCTCGCTGATCGCCAGTGTGATAAGGCACTAAGATATCTGTACACAAAATGCCTTTCTAATCATAGCTTGTAATTTTTTATCAGTAAAAATACCTTAACACTTACCAACTCTTATATTACTGATACAAAAGTATGCTATATAAAATGGTATCAGAGCTATAACCATAAACAATAATGAGTATAGACCTAGGTTCCAATGAAAGTATCTTGAGCTGAAAAAAGAACAATTCATCATCACAATAAACAACATCATATATCTTATATATAAAATTCTCGTGTCACAATGTTAGTCCACGAACTACTCCGAATCGGCTATACTGATTTTTACCAAATTTTATATGCATATTCAGTAGGTCTGAGAATCGGCTACTCGGTACTTATTATATTGATAAGTGCATTTGTTGAATAAATAATAGTAAATTATTACAACTCGAGAAAAACGACGACCATGATAGCGATGGACGTTGCCATGGTGACATATTTATTAAGTCACTTCAATAAAATAATACGGGCGATATTTTATAATATGGCAAAGAAACGTTTGCCAGGACAGCTAGTATACTGTATACATATGATGTATACAGTATATATTATATGATGCTAATAACTATACATTAGATGCTAATCAAAGAATTATTGTAAACCATCTACTAGAATGTGGGGCACAAACAAAATTTTAAATATTTTTAAAAAATATTTAGAATTTTCAAAGATTTTTTCACTCACACATAATAATATTATGACAATTAAATTTTGGCTTTTGAATCTCTGGTTTACAGTCAAATTTTATCTTTTAACAGAATGTTTTAATAAACTGTAGTGGCTCATCCTCATTTTAAAAACTTCCTACTAATATTATAATTAATGTGAAAGTGTGTATGTCTGTCTGTCTGCCTGTTACCTCTTCACGCCCAAACCGGTGAACCAATTTTGCTGAAATTTGGTATGGAATTACTTTGAGTCCCAGGAAAAGACATGGGATACTTTTTATTCCAGAAAAATGTATGATTCCCATTTCTCACACAATACAAGAATTTTGGGGCAACGGAGCTGCAGGAGTCCTCTAGTTCTCAACTATACTATGGTGGTTAGTGGTTACATACCTTGAATCCAAGTATCCAATAATTTCAAATATAATAAGCTCAAACATTGTACAACTTAATGCAAATGTAACAGAGAATATTAGCTGGACTAATGTATGATGTACTTCATAGTCACGAAACAGCTGCTTCACGAAGAATATCCATCCTCCGACAAAGAACACCGTCTAAAATACAAATAATACATGAAAGTTACATGTATCATAATTCATACATATCGTGACCAGACGTGTCGTTATGGACGGGACTGTCACTTTTTATAGTTATGTGTCCCGGTGTCCCTGAAATGATCTCTGGGACGCCAAATTGTCCCGTTTTCAGAAACCGCGCGAAAATTTCGATTTTGATTCGATTGATTAGGCGCTGAAGCAATGAAAGAGCAATTATTTTTCACATTTGTATGGCAAAATTCGTTACGCTGGAGCTGGCCCGGGATCTCCTCCCGGGAGATGTCCCGTTTTGAAAAAATGGTCACGTTATCATCATACATGATGTAGGTCTATGCAGTATGCATAACCTTTTATAAGATTCTTTGAATATTTTAGAAGCTCTAAGCCTTTATCAAATTCTCTTAGACAGCACAACAGCGTCTGCTGACTTATGCGGAAAATAATATTTGCTAAAAACATCATGTAAACTGCAAAGTATACCTACCTGCGAAATCAAAATAATAAGCGTATCTTCTAAAAGAGTCATTTTCTTATCTTGAACCTTTTCCTATGGATTGAACTAGGTATCGGCTAAATAATGTGCATAAAAACTGCACCTGGACACTCTTTACGGTAGCTGTAAATCACAAATTTTACAATTTTGTAGTTTAAACACAAAAGTTGTAAAACATCGGTCATCGTCCCTTTTCTAACTACTTCCACTTCTTTTTTTTTTTTTTTTCTTGTTATGGCTCTCGGCTTGTAAACCATGGCCAGTGTCAAGTAAAGTTTTGGCGGGAGAAAAAAAATTTCGTAAAAAATTTACAAAATTTTCAAGTTGTTTTTCCAGATTATCGTCAAGTCGAAAGTCTAGTCAAAGTCTAAAAAGTAGTCGGTAAAGTCAACGAGTCAAGTCAGTGTTTTAGTAAAATGGTAGACCCTTTACTAAAACTTTCGATGGAGTTTTGGAGGGAACACAAAATGGCACGTTTCTTGAAGTTGTATCACTTGCCCACACTTGTGCACGACAACGAATATTTAATGGTTAATATTCTACCAACATTACACATTAAAAACCGAAATAACACAATTTTAGGAAAATAATACAAAAACAAAACGTCACTCTTTCGTATACCCGGCAAAACTCCTTCCACTTCTTTTGTGTATGGCGACCCCCATGATCTGCCAATGTCAAAGTCAAAAAATATTGTTGGCAACTTGGCAGTTGGCACCAATGACCAAAGAACTTGGATGAAGGATCAAAATGGATTGGACAAGCAAATAATAATACCGAGATTGACAAAGACGCAGCTATACATAAACTCATAAGAGTAATAGAGTCAGTAACATTTTTTTTGTCCTTGTCATAGTTTCACTTATTGTTGTTGGTCAAGAATCGCACTTTTGACCAACAAAAGTTTTGCTCTAACCTTTTATCTCATTTAAAGGTTTTTTTGGCCAGTCCTACTACTGGTATTGTAAAAGTGCTGAAAAACAGTTATTGGACGTCAACTTGCTATTATATTATATTCGAAAGAAGAGAGTACCTATAATATTATTCAATTCTTTTTATATTTTTTATATTCAATTCTGAATACTTCAAGAACCTACTGATTATTGCCGTTAGTTGTATGGAATGAATAAGGGAACGTTACGCAATTTGGGGGCCTTGTAAAATATGCTACGGTGCGTTGCACAAGGGCTGATATTTAAACAACGCGTTAAACGCGATTTATAGATGAATTAAAATTTTCAAAATCAACTACCCTTTTTGTTTATGTTTTATTAGGAAATTCCTGGATTGTGAAGTACGCTCCAATTATTTGGCAGCAGGCAAATGAGCTGCTCTGCATTGTGCTCCATATTTAAATATTATCTGAGTATGCCGATTGGCTCGATGAGGACAATCTGAAATCTCTAAATATTTGAGTTACGTTTTACCTGAACAATGTAATATAATGCTAGGTCAATTTTATTTTAGAATTATGTAATATGTTTAATTTGAAAATTAAAAACAACATTTTTAGTAGGTAGTCATTTAGTTTTAAATATGATTCTGTTTTAATTAAATCTTTAACTTGAATTAACTAACAGGATGTAATGTAAAGTAAATGATAACAAATTAAAATAAGACGGCTAAAATCAACACATGTCATTATAAAATGATGAATAATTATGCTTTATTTATTAAGGTTGTTTTTGGATTTTTGTAAAACTGTTGATTACAAGGAAGTAATACTTTATTGCAATTTCTATTTGAGTTACGTTTTACCTGAACAATGTAATATAATGCTAGGTCAATTTTATTTTAGAATTATGTAATATGTTTAATTTGAAAATTAAATTTAGTTTTAAATATGATTCTGTTTTAATTAAATCTTTAACTTGAATTAACTAACAGGATGTAATGTAAAGTAAATGATAACAAATTAAAATAAGACGGCTAAAATCAACACATGTCATTATAAAATGATGAATAATTATGCGTTATTTATTAAGGTTGTTTTTGGATTTTTGTAAAACTGTTGATTACAAGGAAGTAATTTATTGCAATTTCCATAAATTTCTATAAATTTTATTCAAGGGTACTATGTAAAATTAGAAAGTTATTTTATTAAAATTACATATTTATTTAATATTTATTGAGAGTATGTTAAGATTTTTCTAGTGCTGTTAAAATAAAACAATGTATTAAAGAAAAGGAAGTTGCATTTGACTTCCCTCATAGAGTTCGACGTCGATAGCAGTTGGCGGGGGTTGGCGGGAATACCTGGGTATAAAATAGAGGGTTTCAGCCCTATTTGGTCGATTCTGGTATCAACGTTGATCTCGGCAGGTTCTACTGGTAAGTCACTTATACTTATTAATTTTATACTGTTTTGATGTAACGTGCTTACACTTTTGTTAAACCTATTGTTAATTACTGTTAATTGGTGATAATTTAATAATAATTAATAGATCTGTGTTCTAGAGTTTTATTACATATCAGAAGTGACACGTACAGTGTACACGCCTACAAAATTGCTTTTGTTTATTTGAAAACTCCAACCGTATTTCTTTTCTTTTATTGGTATCATATACTAAATCATTCCACTTTTTGTGTGTTTAGAGACGCAATGGAACACGAATCGCGAAAGAGATGACTCGATGTGGACCACGCGCCGAGAGTTATCTCGCCGCAGAAGCAGAACACGCCGCGAGCATGACTACCACGACTACTTGCGCCCCAGCAGCCGGGAGCGCGTCGACCGCGAGTCCTCGCGTCCGCGTCACAGCGGTCAAGAGCGCCGGGAGCGAGACGTAAACGAGTTGAACAGGTCAGTGAGCCCTCGTATATCCACGGACGATGTTTTAGGCTACTTGACCTAATTTTTTTCTTCATGCTTATCGCTTCATAATCATTCATTTTTACAAAAAAACTAATATTTTAATATTTTACACAGTGGAAACCCATAAAAATGTTTATTAAAAAATATATTGAAAAATGTTATTAAGTATTTATTTCTATTTCTTCTTGTGCAATAACTATTGTTTGTACTTTGCATTATATAGATAAGGACATAATATTATAATAATTGTGGTCATTTGAACAATAATTAAGTAAATATGTGTATAGTTAAGGTATATTTAGTTAAAATAGTCTTACTGCCATAACTTTGTAATTTTTTATTAAGTTTTATTTTAAACACCCAATATTCCAAATTGATTGTTATCTGTGGAGGCTTGTAATTGGCTTTTCTTATCTATCTCTCAAGCATATTACAAGATTGTTAGCTGTAAGCCACCCAAAGAAAATAAAATAAAATAAAATAAAAATAAAATATGCCTCTTAAATGGCGCCGAAAACACTGTTCGCCATAGTGTGACGTCATACGCTTTGTATTTTAAACTCTCTTTATTGAAATTTTTTTAATGTGCTAAATGTACGAGTCTAAAAGTGCCCCAAAATTATAAAATAATTATATAAGAAATTAGAAATCATTTGCAATGTTGAAAACTTTTTTTTTTAATCTTTATTTAATGAGCTTATTCAATAATGAACATGCCACTCAATAGCAATTTCTTAAGACTAATTACAGAATCAGAAAACACTAAACAAAGAAATAATAATTAACAATTATTATGATCTCGATCCTTCAAAATAATTTTGACAACTTTTAAGAGATCGTTAGCTACTTCTGAATTTGGCGAAGCCAGAATTGTGTTACAAAAGCCCACATCATTGAGACGCGAATTAAAATAATGTTTTCTTGTAAATTCGTTCCGAGCGCACTCTGATAGGACATGGTACACGTCCTCTACAACCCCACACGTTTGACAGTTAGGCGATGAGACCTTCTTCATCATGTATCCGAACTTGTTGAGAGGAATATGACCTGCTCTTAGTCTTAAAGTCAGGATGATATCGTTTCTACTAAGTGAGCAATCAATCCACGGAGACGGTGTCGGGTGCGGCTGTATGGTTTTGTACCAGATACCCTTGTCTAACGACCTCTTATCGAAATATTCGCGCCATAATTCGTAGCATCTTAATTTAATAGCTGAAATATGTTCTGTGTAATGAGGGTCGATAGACAAAGGCATCCCGTCTGAGCATCCCTGTTTAGCCAACGCATCTACGTACTCGTTGCCTGAAAGCCCGACGTGAGATGGAATCCACTGTATTTTAATGATCTTATTTGTACCTAACAATTGACGAACTATTCTCAGAATATCATAGGCGATCGGTAGACCTCGTGACTCCGAGGCACATCGAGCCAGATGCTATAGTGCACTTTTGGAATCTGTTAAAATAACAAAATATTTTGCATTCTCCAATGTAGCGATATACAACAAAGCTTTTGCAATAGCCAAGAGTTCGGTATGCATTATAGAGATATTCGCGCTAATTTTAAATTTATTATAATAATCAGAGTAGGTAAGTATCTAAGAACGCAGCTCCAATACCGTCTCCATGCTTCGATCAGTAAATATAAGTCTAAATTCGGTATAATTTACGTTTATGTATTTTTCACACAAAAATTTTAAACGATTCATATTATAACTACTGCTTACACTTTTGTTAAACCTATTGTTAATTACTGTTAATTGGTGATAATTTAATAATAATTAATAGATCTGTGTTCTAGAGTTTTATTACATATCAGAAGTGACACGTACAGTGTACACGCCTACAAAATTGCTTTTGTTTATTTGAAAACTCCAACCGTATTTCTTTTCTTTTATTGGTATCATATACTAAATCATTCCACTTTTTGTGTGTTTAGAGACGCAATGGAACACGAATCGCGAAAGAGATGACTCGATGTGGACTACGCGCCGAGAGTTATCTCGCCGCAGAAGCAGAACACGCCGCGAGCATGACTACCACGACTACTTGCGCCCCAGCAGCCGGGAGCGCGTCGACCGCGAGTCCTCGCGTCCGCGTCACAGCGGTCAAGAGCGCCGGGAGCGAGACGTAAACGAGTTGAACAGGTCAGTGAGCCCTCGTATATCAACGGACGATGTTTTAGGCTACTTGACCTAGTTTTTTTCTTCATGCTTATCGCTTCATAATCATTAATTTTTACAAAAAAACTAATATTTTAATATTTTACACAGTAGAAACCCATAAAAATGTTTTTTAAAAAATATGCCTCTTAAATGGCGCCGAAAACACTGTTCGCCATAAAGAATGTGCTAAATGTACGAGTCTAAAAGTGCCCCAAAATTATAAAATAATTATATAAGAAATTAGAAATCATTTGCAATGTTGAAAACTTTTGGAGAAAAGTTTTGACCATTTCATTTCCCGTCTACAATAAATGGAGATAATAAATATAAAACTGATGTTTTATTTGAATTATTGAAGAAAATATATAATAGGCTTACTCTTATTATTTATGTACAAATAAACTTACATATAGCGAGCGCGATAAATAAAGGATATTAAATTAGTATGATGACGTCATTAGATGACGTCACATCCAAATCGGAAGTACCGCAAAAGCGTTTTCGTCAGTACAATTCCTATTTTCATAAAATCATATTTTCAAATCGACTTTATTCATCAATCATAAGCTTTTATTTGATAAGGGTGAAATACGGTTTCCCAGGCCAAGTTCTACTAGAAATATGCATTTGTTCAATGAAATATAGGTCAAGTAGCCTATTCAATCGATTTCCTCACAGCCACAGACACCAGCTAATATCAATAGAAGTAATGATTACAAAAGTATTTTACCGATGGCTAAAAAAGGTCAACGAATGCGCTGCTGTCTATGGCTGGGATGAAAAGACTACTATCCATTTCGCTATGCAAAAATTGCAAGGATTGGCCAAGCGTTGGTACGAAAGCCTTAGTACTATATTATTTACTTGGGACGAATGGCAAGTCAAATTAACTAGCGCATTCCCACATAAATATAACTATGGTCAATCCTTGGAAGAAATGCTTAGACGTAAGAGTAGGTTTAATGAATCAATACAAAACTGTTTTTATGAGAAATTAGCACTTGTAAATCAATGTGATATAACGAGAAAACGTGCGGTTGACTGTATTATTCACGGAATAAGTGATAAAACAATGAAATCTAGTGCTCTGGTATTGCGTTGTTCTCATCCCGATCAGTTGCTAGTTGCTACAGTTTTTGATGAGTATTAAGGATAACTCAGTTCTCTTAGACCGGTCAATTTTGAAGCCTACAGTAGGGAATGAAAAATCATTTACACGTACGGGTACTAATCAGGTTCAAACTCTCACTTGTTTTAATTGCAAGGAACAGGGCCATAGTTACATTCGCTGCACTAAACCCTTAAGTGTTCGCGATGTTCAAGAATAGGTCATACTGCTGAAAAGTGTGTTATCAAACTTACAAATAACAAAGAAAACAATAATACCACCCCTAAAACTATGTGCATTTCATCTTCTTCCCCCAATGCAAAGTTTTATAAGACTGTAAAAATTAATAATGCATTCATAGATTTTGGCAGTGAAGTTACGGTTATTAAACAATCGTTATTAACCCTATGAAAGGATTTGGAAATTAAATAATTGTACTAGCCCTTGGTAGTGTGAAGGTAGATTTCGTGATAGATGGCGTTTCTGCCAAGGTTGACAGTAAGGTAGTTTCAGATGAACTTTTAGACACACCATTATTAATATGTAGGTCGTTTACAGAGCAGCCCCACATTTTAGTAAGTGTAGTAATAAGCTGGCATTCTTTAGTACATACTAAAATAAAAATGAAATGCCTTTTCCGGATATTTTTGACTCTGAAGCGAGACTCATAGTACAAGACCCATTTGCACAAGTCTTCAAATAACGATTTTCGTTCAACTCATCTCCGCCATACGAATTATTGGTATGTACTTATTAGGCATATTTTCCTGAACACGAAAAGTGAGGCAGTCACTTCCTAATTTAATATCTACTGAATCGGTTTACTTAAATGGGTGTAAAACGAAAGGTTATTAAATAGGCATAATTTTATTTCTTAGGACTATCAATATGAATTAAGTACCAAGGGAAATATTTCGGAAAAACATAATTTCAAAAAAATATTTTTTCTTTCTTATGTGTATAACTTGGTAACCGTTAGGGTAATGGAAATATAGGTTATTATAAAATATTTGGCTACTTTTATCAGCTTTCTAACGAACTTTAAATCATTACAATAAAGCTATAAGCAATGGAACTGCAGCCGTTTGAATGAGCCTCGGTAGCGCTGAACCCATATAGAGCGGTAGCTAAGCTATATAATAGGCTAGTTTTCTATAGAATAATAGAATTTTGAGTAAGTACCTAAAAAGCATGAACGTTTGTAATAAAAATATGTAAAAGCTGGTGCTTATTCATACGTTGTATTTACAGTTTTGACGTGATAACGTCTTATAATTCGATATGGGCTGCGCGCCCGAAAAACATGACAGTTAAACTTTTGTATGAAGAAGTTTGGTTAGTTATGACTAGACATCGGATTATATGCACGATCAAAGTGCCGAAATATGCATGCAAGTATGCACGAAAAAATGGCCGAAATATGCACAATCAAAAGTCACTTAGGACTTAATATCTCTCGATTGCGGATTCTTGGAAATCTATTGTTATTCTAGTTATCGCGGTCGAATTCGATCGCTTGGGGCTTGACGGGTTAAAATTTATTACTTTTTTTAAGTTTTCCGGTGGTGCCGTTAATAAAAGCGCCAATTTTTACAATTTGATCAAATCCAGGATTTTTAATTTATCATACAGCACTAATGAGAATTTTCCGATTGTGATCTTAATTCGTAATGCCCATGGAAGTTTATTAAATTTTAAAACTATAATGAAAAATTTGTTTCTAGAGAGATAATGTACCTATTGGATATATTACATTCTTTAAATGGGGATGGAGCCACATATTTGAAGTGATTTGATCTATCGTACCTCTGTTTTGTGGTCTCTGTGTACTAGTTTGGAGACTACAAGACATCTACAATGGCATAAAACTACCGAAATATGCACTATCAACAAAAAATTGCCAAAATATGCACTATCGCCTAAAAAGTGACATTATATGCATTTGCATATGCAAATATGCAAATAATCCGTTGTCTAGTTATGACCTTTGATACATTGACCACACTCTGAATGAAAAATAAATAATCTGTGAGCTATAACTTATTAGTATTATTTCGGCTATTCAAAATTGTGCTCTATTTCCTACCTGTCAAGGTATGACTTAATTTAAGAAGAATAAAGTATTCGTTTGTTTCTTCTGAACAAGTCACTAATTATAGTTTCGAAAGTTTATAATTGAGAAACTAATATCACATCGGACTAAATACTATTATGATGGCTTGATAGATAGAACTTTTGGTGCAAGTCCGGTCCCAGGTAGACCGGCCGGTCGTGGAGGGAGTCCCGAGTTTGTTATCCGGGATATCCCTCCGTTATACGGCTGAAGGCAACCGCAGGTGGTTTTAGTGAGTGGGCTTGATAGATAGAAAATTTAACATATATTATAATGTAGTTCACACAAACAAATATGGATTATATTATGTAAGGATATTTCATATTACATTAATTTTACAAAGAGGGTAGGCCGGGCGCCATTTTTTTGCACATTGACCTGGCAACTTTTTTGCATAGATTTTTCCCGGAACTGTCACGTTCAACTATAGTCAGTAAACCGACTTTACAGACAACCGATTTTTTTAATGTGATCAACCTTAAAATAGGTTATAGGTAGGTATGTGTTGCACTAAACTTACTGATAAAATTATTAAAAATATTTAAACATTTTTTTTATTTTATTAATGACCTTAACCTGATCTGTATCTTCTAAATAATTACACGGGTAACAAGTCTTTAGAAGGGCCATAACATTTTGTAACCCACGTAATAATATCTATGGACGCTTCACACCACGTCAGTCTGGCCCCATGCTAAGTACCTAAAGGACTTGTGTTACATGTACCAGACAACGGAAATATATTTAATACTTTGATACCTACTATACATATATTTAAGATTTTTATTATATCATACACATATTTAATACACATCCAGACCCGGAAACATTGAAAACTTTTTGTTCCGTCGGCGGGATTCGAACCCGTGACCCCCGGCTTGAGCTAACAACGTGCTCACCACTGAGCCACAGAGGTCGTCAAAACATGACATACCTAATATTCAATTATCCACAACGCAACGGGATGAACGGCAACAAGCTTTACATTGACATGATATTAGGTATAAGTTCGAGATCTTTCAATGAATTAATATATAATTATACACTTTCCTTGCACTTATTCCACTTTATTTAATAAAATATAAAGTAGAATAAGTGCAAGGAAAGTGTATAATTATATATTAGGTAATTCATTGAAAGATCTCGAACTTATAATATCAAGTCAATCAATGTAAAGCTGGTTCCTGTTCATCCGGATGTGTCATGTCGCCTGTCGGTTACTAATGTTATAACTTATAATTTGTATTATTATTCAGATCAGATTTAGGACATTAATGGCCTGTTTCACCGCTTCCTGATAAGGTGCCCGATAGGGTTATTTGACAGATTTTCCATACTCCATCTGTCAAATTAAGTGGTGGATAGCCTTATCAGGAAGCGGTGAAACAGGCCCTAAATAGATACAATTTTTTTTAATTTTTCCGACCCAAATATCGACCAATAGAATTGCACCATTCGACGTCACGTGGTACAACCTACATGGTATTATACTGATAATTTTTTGAAAATTTTCTCTGGTTACCACATGACGTCGAATGGTGCAATTCTATTGGCCGACATTTGGGACGGAAAATTAATCCCCCGAATACCACACGAGCTTCAAAATTATCTGGCATTTCCCTCAAGGTTCCCTGCAAACAAATAGTCAAGTTTTTCAGGAAAAATCACTCGCGCTTCGCGCTCGTGATTTTTTAACCTGAAAAACTTGAATCCTTCATTTGTTTGCAACGAACCTATCGGGAAATACCCGATAATTTTGAAGCTCTTGTGGTATTATAAGTGAATATTTTTCAATAATTTTATCAGTAACTTTAGTACAACACATACCTTTTTTTTTTTTTTTGCGTTGGGGGAATGCATTTACGCATCCCCGGGGTCTGGGGAGGACCACCGGGGTATGTGGGACTCCCCGGGGCGGACGCACCCGGGACTACCCACTAAAACCCCAACGGTGTTCCTGCTCCTGAAGGTGGGACTACGGGAAACGCGTGATACACGACCGCAGCCCCACCACCTCTGCCTCTTCAGGCTCACTCGTGGACCACAGTCCACATTACTCCGCGACGATGCGCCGGAACACCTAGCGCATCGTGGCCTACCCGGGACTCGTTGTCATGGGCGACGGCAGCCCCATACCGACGCCCCGAGCTCCCTGCTAAGGCGGGATGTCGTGCCTATGTCTGGCCCTTGGTCTCCGCCTCGGCCTTCTCCGAGGATCGAGCGTCACCGCCTCTCGCCTACGCTCCGCCTCCTCCTTCGACGACATTACTACTTCGGCGAATGTCTCGACTGCGCTCCAACAGTGTTGGCTGTCCAGCATCGCACGAACGATGGCCGGCAGCGAGATGTCGAGTCCAATAGTGGCCTGTAGGGCCGCTCTTTGTCTACACCAAGCGGGACAGACGAGCAACGTGTGCTGTGCCGTATCCCGGTCGTCACTGCAGTGATGGCAAGCAGTGTTTTGCTCGCGTCTGGCCATGTCGCACAGATACTGACCGAAGCAGCCATGCCCGGTCAGTAGCTGTGTGAGACGGTACGACAACGCACCGCTGCGTCAGTACAACACATACCTACCTATAACCTATTTTTATGCTGGTCACATTAAAAAAAAACTGTAAATACAACCTTTGAATAAGTACCAGCATACTTTTATATATTTTTAATACTAACTTTCATGCTTTTTATTCATTATTTTTAACAAAAAATTAAAACCGACTTCCAAGGTAAAAACAATATTAACATTAATATGAACTAAAAAGTATTAAATATTTTTTGCTATCTAATAGTGCCTTTTTCCGAATTCGTATAAACCTTAACTATTTCTGTACTCAATCTTCATTATTTTGAAGTCGGTACCAGATAGCTGAATCTTCAGTCCTCTGACAGAATATTTGAAACTTTTGGAACTGGCACCGACTTCAAAATTATGAAGATTGAGTACAGAAATAGTCAAGGTTTAGCCGAATTCGGAAAAAGGCACTATTAGATAGCAAAAATTATTTAATACTTTTTAGTTCATATTAATGTTAATATTGTTTTTACCTTGGAAGTCGGTTTTAATTTTTTGTTAAAAATAATAATAATTTCACTCTTTTCAGTTACACTAGTAGGTAAACCTTCGCGTATATTTTACGTATCTTATTACACAGTTCACACTCACAAAATAATATATTATCAGTGAAGTGAACATATTGTGCTAAGTAATTTAACAATTTTAATACTTCAAACCCCAAGCGGTCACCGGCGATTGCGATAACAATAGAAAGGCTATTGTGTCTCGTTTTTCCACGATCCAAGGATCTATCAGATAAAAAATTGTATAAACTTGCATAGGATGTGTGCTAAGTAATTTAACAATTTTAATACTTCAAATCCAAGCGGTCACCGGCGATTGCGATAACAAAAGAAAGGCTATTGTGTCTCGTTTTTCCACGATCCAAGGATCTATCAGATAAAAAATTGTATAAACTTGCATAGGATGTAGCGTAGCTACTCATCTAATATATAAAATTCTCGTGTCACAGTTTTCGTTGCCACACTCCTCGGAAACGGCTTGACCGATTCTCATGAAATTATGTGAGCATATTGTGAGGATATTGCTCTGAGAATCGGCCAACATCTATTTTTCATACCAAAAATTATTTAAATGGCAAAACAACGTTTGCCGGGACAGCTAGTAATATAATATATTATTATCATAATTATTGACAGCTGTTCTTGTAATCAAGAATTCAATTTCAAATCCATTCAAATCGATACTTAGTGCGCCATCTATCGATTAATAAGTATAACTAATTAAAAAGACACTTATTGACTTTGTTTTGTTTAAATGCTCTTTTTAAAATAACTTTATTTTAATTCTATATTTTGTCTATTAAAATTTTATAAAGTAGTTAGTATAGTATTCGATCTGTATATAAAGTAGTAAAGTATAAAGTAAAGCGATACCGTCGCCTCCGCGGTGCTGACAGCCGTGTATATTTAAACAAAGTGTTGTTATACAGTATAAAATTATTATTATTATTATTAGTATATCCACACCTATGCCTTGTACTATTATCTATTCTGTGCCATGAGACATTGGTGACCTTAACACGACGTGGTAATGATGAAGACGATGATGATGATGATGATGATTATGATGATGAATATGAGTTGCATAGTAGCATATGCTTTCTGTTCTTAAAACAACGCCGAAACTCCCAAACGTGTATCTATAAGGAGTCAGGAGTTCTCTCAGCATCTTCGAAACCATGGTATACCTTGACCCAATATTTGACTTTTTGGTAGCATATTCTTAGTACACTTCACATAAAACCAAAATCACCATATGTTTCCATATAAATTTCGAGGAGTTCCCTCGATTACTCCTGGATCCCATCATCAGGTCACCACTTTGTGAACATGGTACCAAATTGGAGTAAAACCAAATACAACAAAGCAAAAATTTCGAAAATCTGTTCACAAACGGCGGAGTAATCGTTGAACATACAAAAATAAAAAAATAAAAAAAAATATCCACAGCCGAACATATAACCTCCTCGTTTTTTGGAAGTCGGTTAAAAATTCTATTATAATTCTATAGAAAATATTATTCAACAAATTTTCAAGTTTTTTTTTATCAGAGTTCTTACTATGTAATTATAATTCCTTGTTATTGGCCTAATATAAATATGTAAATAAAATTTTTGGATCACATCTCATTTCCGAGATAAATGAAATTATTCAAACATATGATTTTCTAGTTAAATCAATGTCATCCGTAAGGTTTTTCTGATGTTTTGTTTAAAAATTGGAAGATTTCTTGGTGTAGCTGACTTCATAACGCTTCTATTAAGATCCTGGAGATTCACTGATAAGGCTCAGTAATTTGCTAGCATAACATGCCTCCATCTTGGAAAAAATTTCAGCCGTATCTTCATGAAAGCGGTTCCCATGTTCATAGCTAACTTTCTTTTTTTTTTTGATTCTATATTTTCAGGTAAAAAGTCTAAACGCGAATTAAGTAAATGACATATTAATATAATATGATATAACATTCCTTTTGGATACAGTCCAACAACAGTTTTATTTTTAACAGACTTCCAAAAAACGAGGAGGTTATATGTTCGGCTGTGGATATTTTTTTTTTTATTTTTTTTTATTTTTGTATGTTCAACGATTACTCCGCAGTTTGTGAACCGATTTTCGAAATTTTTGTTTTGTTGTATTAGGTTTCACTCCAATTTGGTACCATGTTCACAAAAGTGGTGACCTGATGATGGGATCCATGAGTAATCGAGGGAACTCCTCAAAATTTACATGGAAACATATGGTGATTTTGGTTTTATGTGAAGTGTACTAAGAATATGCTACCAAAAAGTCAAATATTGGGTCAAGGTATACCATGGTTTCGAAGATGCTGAGAGAACTCCTGACTCCTTATAGATACACGTTTGGGAGTTTCGGCGTTGTTTTAAGAACAGAAAGCATATGCTACTATGCAATTAATATTCATCATCATAATCATAATCATCATCATCGTCATCATCATCATTACCACGTCGTGTTAAGGTCACCAATGTCTCATGGCACAGAATAGATAGTAGTACTGCAAGGCATAGGTATGGATATACTAACTCGTAATAATAATTATGTATTGTTACATAACAACACCTGTTTGTTTAATACACGGCGGTCGGCGCTACAGAGGCGACGGTGTCGCGCGGGCGGCGCGTGGCGGCAAACGACAGATCGAATATTTTACTACTTTATATTATACAGATCGAATACTTTACTAACTACTGTTCACTTCACTGATAATATATTTTGTGAGTGTGAGTTGTGACTCTTAATGTAAAGAAAAGACGTCTACGTCTTACGCCTAAAACTGGTCTTATGGTTCTGTAGGGTTACCCTGGGACGTTAATCCCTCTGGCGTAACATCAATTAAGACAACCAGTGAGTGTGAGCGAGAAGAAAAAAATATTGTAGCAAATTAGTTATATCAAATGCCGTCGAGTAAGCGATACCGCGATGCAGATGCTTAACAACGACATCTGTTGTTGAATTGCGGAACTAAATTTTCTTAGAAAATATAAAGTTTACAAATCTCAACACTTAACAAATTGTAATAAAATACGTAAAATATACGCGAAGGTTTACGTACTAGTGTAACTAAAAAGAGTGAAATTATTATTATTTTTAACAAAAAATTAAAACCGACTTCCAAGGTAAAAACAATAATAACATTAATATGAACTAAAAAGTATTAAATAATTTTTACTATCTAATAGTGCCTTTTTCCGAATTCGGCTAAACCTCAACTATTTCTGTACTCAATCTTCATAATTTTGAAGTCGGTGCCAGTTCAAAAAATTTTAAATATTCTGTCAGAGGACTGAAGATTCAGCTATCTGGTACCGACTTCAAAATAATGAAGATTGAGTACAGAAATAGTTGAGGTTTAGCCGAATTCGGGAAAAGGCACTATTAGATAGTAAAAATTATTTAATACTTTTTAGTTCATATTAATGTTATTTTTGTTTTTACCTTGGAAGTCGGTTTTAATTTTTTGTTAAAAATAATTGGCGAAAGTCGACGGATTTGTTGTGACCGAGAAAATTCTTTGTCACATCAATAAAAGCTTCCCCTGCTTGTTTTTATAGTATGATTAAGAGTAAGTTAATGTAAAAGATGAATCTTCCTTCAGCTTTCTTACGCCCTACCTACGAATAAGATTCAATTTTGATTAAGAATAAGATTCGCCTAACCATAGAGAAAATGGCGTAACTAAACTTTGGAAACTTGCAAGAGAAATTGTAATGCAGGACTATCTTTGTTCAAGTGTTTTACGAAAATATGTATGAAGACTAATTTTATGTGTTACGGCAGCAAAATAATTTAATTGGACTCAACCAATGAACCAAATTTATCAATCTTATGTCCCGGTACGAGTGACTTTCGTAATGGCCAGATTTTGGCGTAAGTTCGCCAAAAATGTAACAATCAAATAAAAGTTCATCAAATAAACTAAAGTATAAAGTAAGTTTTGTTTGTAAAATAATCGTATTCTCGAAATACCAGCTACATAAACATCAAAGTTACGTCCACATTACAGAAAGTTTGAATTCATATTTCTCAGTTTCTAGATGTGATATCAAAATAAAATGCCTAAATATATTTATTAGTAGTCAACCTCGATATGAAATATGTACCAAATCAGATTTTTTTTAGTGTTGAGTAGTGAAACCAGCCCCGTAGCTTAGCTACCGTTATAGGTTCAGCGCTACCGAGGCTCATTCAAACGGCTGCAGTTCCGTTGTTTATAGCTTCATTGTAATGATTTAAGCTTCGTTAGGAAGCTGATTAAAGTAGTCAAATATTTTATAATAACCTATATTTCCATTATCCTAACGACAACCAAGTTATGTACATACGGAAATAATACAATTTTTGAAATTGTTTTTCCGAAATATTTCCCTTGGTACTTAATTCACATTAATAGTTCTGATCAGGAAAATATGCCTAATAAGTACATACCAATAATTCGTATGGCGGAGATGAGTTGAACGGAAGTTGACTTTTTTGGTATTCATAAAAGTAGTTGCAAATAAAACTGTTACACTTTTTGGAATTTCATCTGTTAAGGCTGTGGATCAAGGTGATTACGATGGTTATATTTTGTTGGATAGTAAAATAATAGGTAAACCGATTCAGCAGTATATTGTTAATGGTGGCTTGTACCGTTGTCAATAATAAATTGCATATTATTATTGCACCGGAATCATCAAGTCAAATTGTTCAGAATACAGTTATCGCTCGAGCTTTTCCAGTTGAAATGATTAACTGCATTACTTCTACTTATGTCTTCTTCCAAATTATGTGCCAACAATATTACAAATATAGACATCCACGATCTACACATAGGGGATTCTGTATGTGAGTCAGACAAACTTAAACTCTTACAGATTCTAAACGAGTACAAACATTGTTTTGCAAAGTCTCTTCAGGATTTAGGATGCACAAATGCAACTGAAATGAATACAGAACTAAATAGTAAAACACCAGTAGTGTATAGACCATATACTGTCCCATGCAGAACGCGAAAAGGTTAGAGAAATTATTGACGAAATGTTAGAGGCCGGTATCATTAGAGACTCAATATCAGAATACGCAAGCGCTATTGTTCTAGTTAAAAAGAAAAACGGGAAGCAAAGACTTTGTGTAAATTATAGAATACTAAATTCTATAACCGTTAAAGAACGTTACCCGATGCCCATAATTTCTATCCGGACATTTACCAAATACCAATATCAGAAAATTCTAAACACCTTGCATCATTCGTTACGCCTGATGGGCAATATGAATTTAACCGCATGCCTTTTGGCCTTACCTGCCCGGCTTTGTCAGTCCCGGCGCCGCTGAGGGGAACGCTTTAGTTCGCCTAAGCGTTCCCTTACTTTGGTGAAATTCCGGTCCGAGGTAGACCGGCTAGTCGTGGAGGGAGTCCCGTGTTTGTTAGATCCGGGATATCCCTCCGTTATACGGCTGAAGGCGAGCCGCAGGTGGTTTTTAACCGACTTCCAAAAAACGAGAAGGTTATATGTTCGGCTGTGGATATTTTTTTTTTTTTTTTTGTATGTTCAACGATTACTCCGCCGTTTGTGAACCGATTTTCGAAATTTTTGCTTTGTTGTATTTGGTTTTACTCCAATTTGGTACCATGTTCACAAAGTGGTGATCTGATGATGGGATCCAGGAGTAATCGAGAGAACTCCTCGAAATTTATATGGAAACATATGGTGATTTTGGTTTTATGTGAAGTGTACTAAGAATATGCTACCAAAAAGTCAAATATTGGGTCAAGGTATACCATGGTTTCGAAGATGCTGAGAGAACTCCTGACTCCTTATAGATACACGTTTGGGAGTTTCGGCGTTGTTTTAAGAACAGAAAGCACATGCTACTATGCAACTCATATTCATCATCATAATCATCATCATCATCATCATCGTCTTCATCATTACCACGTCGTGTTAAGGTCACCAATGTCTCATGGCACAGAATAGATAATAGTACAAGGCATAGGTGTGGATATACTAATAATAATAATAATTTTATACTGTATAACAACACTTTGTTTAAATATACACGGCGGTCAGCGCCGCGGAGGCGACGGTATCGCGGCGCCGCCACGCGTCGCGTGGCGGAAGACGCCAGATCGAATATACTTTACTACTTTATATACAGATCGAATACTATACTAACTACTTTATAAAATTTTAATAGACAAAATATAGAATTAAAATAAAGTTATTTTAAAAAGAGCATTTAAACAAAACAAAGTCATTAAATCTTTTTAATTAGTTATACTTATTAATCGATAGATGGCGCACTAAGTATCGATTTGAATGGATTTGAAATTGAATTCTTGATTACAAGAACAGCTGTCAATAATTATGATAATATTATATTATATTACTAGCTGTCTCGGCAAACGTTGTTTTGCCATATAAATAATTTTTGGTATGAAAAATAGATGTTGGCCGATTCTCAGACCAATATCCTCACAATATGCTCACATAATTTCATGAGAATCGGTCAAGCCGTTTCCGAGGAGTATGGCAACGAAAACTGTGACACGAGAATTTTATATATTAGATGAGTAGCTAGGCTACATCCTATGCAAGTTTATACAATTTTTTATCTGATAGATCATTGGATCGTGGAAAAACGAGACACAATAGCCTTTCTATTGTTATCGCAATCGCCGGTGACCGCTTGGGGTTTGAAGTATTAAAATTGTTAAATTACTTAGCACAATATGTTCACTTCACTGATAATATATTATTTTGTGAGTGTGAACTGTGTAATAAGATACGTAAAATATACGCGAATGTTTACCTACTAGTGTAACTAAAAAGAGTGAAATTATTATTATTTTTAACAAAAAATTAAAACCGACTTCCGAGGTAAAAACAATATTAACATTAATATGAACAAAAAAGTATTAAATAATTTTTGCTATCTAATAGTGCCTTTTTCCGAATTCGGCTAAACCTTGACTATTTCTGTACTCAATCTTCATAATTTTGAAGTCGGTGTCAGCTATCTGGTACCGACTTCAAAATAATGAAGATTGAGTACAGAAATAGTCAAGGTTTAGCCGAATTCGGAAAAAGGCACTATTAGATAGCAAAAATTATTTAATACTTTTTAGTTCATATTAATGTTAATATTGTTTTTACCTTGGAAGTCGGTTTTAATTTTTTGTTAAAAATAATAATAGTGAGTAGGAGTCTCACATACCCCCGGGGTACCCAACCCGTGGCACCCATGACGGGTTTCCCCTGCGTTAAAAAAAACAATAAGTACGCAAAAAAATTTTAAAAGGGCATTATCCAGTGGACCAAAGCAAACTATGAATCTAAATTCTAAACCATTCTCGAAACACACACAATATAGAATCATCAAAATCGGTCCAACAGTTAGGGAGTTCGTGTGCCGAGTGTGATTTTTTTGTGTTACACATTCGATCGTGAATGCGTTTGTCGTTTACTAAGATTTTGTATGGGATTTGAACAGCGCCACCTGCTCACGGGAGTGAGCCCAGCCCAGTGAGTAGTCCCATACAAAATCTTAGTAAACGCCAAACGCGTTCACGATCGAATGTGAAACAAAAAACTCACACTCGGCACACAGTAACATACACAACACACGCACACAAAAAAAAAAGATGATTGGATACGCGACGCGCATGCGCAGTGAAATTCCTCGTAAATTCCTCTTAAATTTTGAGGAAGCGATAGCGGAAGATAATTTTTTTATTTTTATTTATGAGGATGCGGTAACGGTTGAGGAACCCAAAATATTGCGGAACTTCCTCATTATGAGGAAGCGGAAGAGGAATCCTCAGCAACCCTAATTGTTATTACAAGAATATCAATGCACTGTAGAACATCGCCCTAGTACTCGTATGTCACATGTAGATGTCACGTAACCCAATGGATTTAGTAATTCCTGATGAGCTAGAACAATATCCTACTGTCATGTTAATAAATAATGAAGATTGGCTACTAAATTTACAGCTCGGTGATTCAGAGCTACAAAGAGTTAGGGATATATTAACTTCTAAAATAGATGCAGAAGCAGAACAAGTGAAACACATAAGTGATATGTAATTATGTTATTAAAGATAATAGGATTTACATAATAAGAATAATTTAAGATGGGTTGTGCTAAAGGGAGCGAGATGGCAAATATGCAAGCTAAATCATGATGATATTGGTCATTTTGGAGTAAATAAAACAATGGAACGAATAAAGGGGACATATTGGTTTCCAAAAATGACAAAATTTATAAAAAAATGCGTGGCTGCCTGTCTTCAATGTGATTGTGAGTGATTACTACACCCCATCACTAAAATTGAAGATCCATTTCATACCTTGCATATTGACCATCTCGGCCCCTTTGTAAAGTCGAAAAAACAAAACTCTTACATATTATTAATCATAGACGCTTTTACTAAATTTGCTTTTATTAAGCCAGTGAGAAATATTAAGTCTAAAACAGCTATTGCAATTTTGGATGAAATTTTAATGTTTTTAGAACTCCTGACCGCATAATAAGTGACAGGGGAACTTGTTTTACTTCGCGATTATTCAGTTTTGTACAGATAGGAAAATCAAACACGTGTTAAATGCTGTGGCAAGCCCTCAATCGAATGGCCAGGTAGAGCGCTACAATAGGACTGTTCTTAACGCTCTTACAGCTCAAAACTTAAATTGCGATGAGAAGGTGGGCAGAATTCCATGGGGCCTCAATAATAGTATCCAAAACTACTGGTAGAACCCCCGCAGAAATGTTTGGAACCCGTATGAATAGTGAGATAGAACCTATTCTTAATGAAGTCCGATCTGAAACTCGTGATAATACTGCCGTTACCGATATAAGGCATGAAGTTAAGGATAGAATAGATAATGAACAGATCAAACAAAAACAGTATTATGATAAACACAAGCGCCCAGCACGAATTTACAATGAGGGTGATTTAGTAAAAATAACAAAAACCTCTTTTAAGAACGACGGTCAAAGGTAAAAAGCTGGTTCCTCCTTATATAGGGCCATTTCGAGTGGTCTCCGTGCTAGTAAATGATCGGTATGAGATAATAGCAATTCCAGGCTTAACTAGTAGTAAAAACAAACTTAAAACAGTCGTATCCGCAAGTCGCATTAACATGGATTGCGGATACGACTGTTTACAAGGTAACCCTTGGTAGACCAAGACCAATAATTTTTAAGACAAAAAAAAAAATACAGTAGGATGAAACCCATTACAAAAGGAGAATATTATAAAAATTAAGGGAAAAAATATTTACGGGCGATCTGAGTTAGGGAAAAGTGTGGGGGGAGGTTTTAAGGGGGAAAAAAGGTTTATCTCGATTTCTGGCAAAACTGACATTCCTATGAAAAAAAGTCAAATGGCAAAGTTGTAGTTATGAAAAAGTAAAATCTTTTACAAAAAAATTTTTTTTTCACGAAATTTGGTGAAAACTTACATTTTATGTCCCAGATACGCTGTCGTCTATTTGATTAGAAATATTTTTTTTTTTCACCTTATTTTGAATTATTATAAAAAAAATACCCTAATTTTCAATCGAAAATTTGACCGTCAAAATTAAGCTTTTTTCAAAAAGTTGGTATGCTTTCTGTTCGTTGAAATCTTACAATGAAAAAAAAAACATATATATTTCACCACAGTAAATCTTCTCGGTTGTCGGATAGTCAACCGACAGTCAATTTGAAAAAGAAAATTTAATCATTATGAATAATTTTATCAAAAAAATGTGATTGCTGCTATTTGTTAGTTAAAAAGTTGATTTATTTAATTCTTATTACATTTCTGTCATAGAAAATCTTATTATATATAAATATATATGTCTATCTATGCTTATAAAATAACATGTCCTGACCGACTGAATGATTCAACATCGCTGAGAAAAATCTCTTATTAGTAAGTAGGGTTATTTTATTTTAAGTAGAAACCCACTAAGGGATTTCGGAAATTTTCAACCCCAAGGGAGTGAAATAGGGGTTGAAAGTTTAAATGAAAGTCCGTCGTTTCGATGAGACGGATCAAGTCCCGGGCAACAGCTAGTCGTACTATTAAATGTAGATACTTTATTCTGGTTAGTCTAAGATCCCACTGCAGAATTGTGTAGGTATCGAGTACACGCTTAAAACCTCATTTTACAAATATTTATGATAAGAACATATTTCTACTGGGGTACCAGTCCGAATGTGGCCGCAACTATTAAAACAAAAAAAGTAAAAAATTGAGTTTTCGGAATAAAATGTTTTCATCGGGTATTGAAAGCAAACATGGTTCATTTCACGGCAATGAGTATAGAGATTTAGAAAAATCCGGTGTGCCATTGGGCACCCGGCCGCAACTCTATTGTAACCAGGCGTACAGGTACGATTCCGATATGTTTTTGCATCCATAACGTATATTGGTCTTTTATATGGAAGCTTATTTTCCTCTTATTATTATAATATAGATGTGCCTAATTAAATCTGGCCACAAATAAGGGGTGCCGGCGCGTAACATTACGGGTCTAACGAAGATAGTGATTGTACATTATGTTAGTGTACTTAACCATCGGTTCAAACAATAGTAATAATCGGCCAAGTGCGAATCGGACTCGTATTTTTATATTAAATTTGTGTTTTTGTATGGGGGCCGCCCTAATTTTTTAATTTTAATTTAATTTTATTATTAGTAATTAAATTGCACATTTAATTGAATATTTCATGAAATTTTAAAGTGCCTTACCATTATCGACATAAAGCGAAAAAGGCCAAAAAATCACTTAGTATTTTGTTGTTATAGCGGCAACAGGTATTATACACAATGTGTGAACATTTCCGAAGTCTAGCTAAGCTATAGCGGTTTTTGAGATACAACCTGGAGAAAGACGGACAGACGGACGGACGGACGGACAGACGGACAGACAACGAAGTCTCAAAACTCAAACTCATTTTTTTTATTCAGAATAAATTTTTGCAAATATATTCTGAACGTCTACATTAGGGGTCGGCAAGTAATTTTAGTTGCGGTCCGGATACTGTGGAAAATTTTTAACGAAATCTAGAAAAAACACTTGTCCTATGTAGCTTGAAAATATTATTTTAAATTAATAAAGGTATAACGAATACCTTATCTATGTATTAATTGATACTTGGTATAAACTGCATTAAAATATTTCACGGTCCAAGATTCGACTTTTCGCGGTTTTGCAGCCCGCTTGTTGTCTACCGTTGCAGTTGGTCTATAATCTACATGATGCCTACCACTGGTTCGGGAACTAACCCAGCGAGAAGAACCGGCTCTCTCAGTAATAGGGTCCCGTTTTTAACCTTTGGGTATCCTAATAAAAATATGTTATTGTAATTAAATATATTCAATTAAAAAACTTGATGTCAAGGGACATCCAAATGGAACGAAGTTATTTCTTGTAAACCCAAAAAAAAAACTGTAAACTCTATCTATTGACGCCCAGGAATACCAACAACGCGTTGCTGTTTAATTAAAAAAACCCCATCTTATTGACGCACAGAAATACTAATAACGCCCTCTGACACTACTATACTACTAATAAAATTAAAATAAAGGGTGGCCCCCATGTTGGCCTAATTTTGCTCTATAATAGTACGGAACCCTTCGTACGCGAATCCGACTCGCACTTGGCCGATTACTATTGTTTGAACAGATGTTTAAGTACACTAACATGATGTACAATCACTATCCTCGTTAGACCCGTAATGTTACGCGCTATCTCCCTTTCCCTCAAACTTCGATAGTTTGCCATCATTGACAGCCGGCACCCCTTATATGCGGCCAGATTTAATTAGGCACACCTATATTGTAATAATAAGAGGAAAATAAGCTTCCATTTGATACATAAAAGATCAATATACGTTATGGATGCAAAAATGTATCGGAATGGTACCTGTTCACACCTGGTTTCAATAGAGTTGCGGCTGGGTGCCCAACGGCACACCGGATTTTTCTAAATCTCTATAGTCATTGCCATGAAATGAACCATGTTTGCTTTCAATACCCGATGAAAACATTTTATCCCGCAAACGCAATTTAAAAAAAAATTAAAAATACTTGCGGCCACATTTGGACTGGCACCCCAGTAGAAATATGGTCTCCTAATCTTTACTTACAAAATTACATGTCCTGACTGACTGACTGATTCACCATCGCTGAGCAAAAACTGTTAAAGCTACAGCCACGAAATTTGGTGAGTAGGGTTGTTTTATTGAGTAGACATCCACTAAGGAATTTTGAAAATTCTACCCCGAAGGGGGTGAAATAGGGGTTGAAAGTTTGAATGAAAGTCCTTCATTTCCACGGTCATTTCTTGAGTTAGAAACGTGAAACTTTATTTTTGGGTTACTGATTAAAAATGAATGGATGCGTGTTTAAGCGTTTTTGAAAATTCTACTCCCAAGGGGGTGAAATAGGGGTTGAAAGTTTGAATGAAAGTCCTTCATTTCCACGGTCATTTCTTGAGTTAGAAACATGAAACTTTATTTTTGGGTTACTGATTAAAAATGAATGGATGCGTGTTTAAGCGTTTTTGGAAATTCTACCCCCAAGGGGTGAAATAGGGGTAGAAAGTTTAAATTAGAGTCCATCATTTCTTAAGCTAGAAACATAGTTTATTTTTGTTTTGCTGATTAAAAATGAATGGTATTTAAGCGTTTCTGGTAATTCTATCCCTAAGGGGGTGAAATTGGGGTTGAAAGTTTCAATGAAAGTCCGCCATTTTTTGAGTTAGAAACATAAAAGTTTATGGACGTTTGCGTTTGACGTTTGCTTAAATAGGGTCCCGTTTTTACCCTTTGTATAAGGAACCTTATAAGGAAATTTATAAGATTTTTATAGTCCAAGCATGTTAAACGAATGGCCTTTGTTCTTTCCGAAATTCCTTCCTTAGTGGGTTTCTACTCAATAAAACAACCCTACTCATAAAATTTTTTGGCTGTAATTTTAAGAGATTTTGCTCAGCGATGATGAATCATTCAGTCGGTCAAGACATGTTATTTTATAAGCATAGACCTACATATTATATATTTATATATAATGAGATTTTCTACGACAGAAATGTAATAAGAATTAAATAAATCAACTTTTTAACTGTAACATTGCAGCAATCACATTTTTTTGATGAAATTATTCAAAATGATTAAAATTTTCGATTTTTTGCATTTTCTAAGATTTATTATGGTGAAATATGTTTTTTTTGCATCGGAAAGTAGAACTTTTTGAAAAAAGCTGATATTTTGACGGTCGAATTTTCGATTGAAAATTAGACCGTCAAAATATCAGCAAACCGCTGAACCGATTTTGCTAAAATTTGGTATGGAGATACTTTGAGTCCCGGGAAAGGACATAGGATACTTTTTATCCCGGAAAAATGTACGGTTCCCGCGATTTCTAATCAAATAGATGACAACGTATCTGGGATATAAAAATGTAAGTTTTCACCAAATTTCTTCAAAAAATTTTTTGTAAAAGATATAAATAAGTGTAAATAGAAAAGTTTTAGATCTTTTTACAACTTTACTCGAACTCGGACTCGGACTCGGACTCGGACTCGGACTCGGACTCGGACTCGGACTCGGACTCGGACTCGGACTCGGACTCGGACTCGGACTCGGACTCGGACTCGGACTCGGACTCGGACTCGGACTCGGACTCGGACTCGGACTCGGACTCGGACTCGGACTCGGACTCGGACTCGGACTCGGACTCGGACTCGGACTCGGACTCGGACTCGGACTCGGACTCGGACTCGGACTCGGACTCGGACTCGGACTCGGACTCGGACTCGGACTCGGACTCGGACTCGGACTCGGACTCGGACTCGGACTCGGACTCGGACTCGGACTCGGACTCGGACTCGGACTCGGACTCGGACTCGGACTCGGACTCGGACTCGGACTCGGACTCGGACTCGGACTCGGACTCGGACTCGGACTCGGACTCGGACTCGGACTCGGACTCGGACTCGGACTCGGACTCGGACTCGGACTCGGACTCGGACTCGGACTCGGACTCGGACTCGGACTCGGACTCGGACTCGGACTCGGACTCGGACTCGGACTCGGACTCGGACTCGGACTCGGACTCGGACTCGAACTCGAACTCGAACTCGAACTCGAACTCGAACTCGAACTCGAACTCGAACTCGAACTCGAACTCGAACTCGAACTCGAACTCGAACTCGAACCTCGAACTCGAACTCGAACTCGAACCTCGAACTCGAACTCGAACTCGAACTCGAACTCGAACTCGAACTCGAACTCGAACTCGAACTCGAACTCGAACTCGAACTCGAACTCGAACTCGAACTCGAACTCGAACTCGAACTCGAACTCGAACTCGAACTCGAACTCGAACTCGAACTCGAACTCGAACTCGAACCTCGAACTCGAACTCGAACCTCGAAACTCGAACTCGAACTCGAACTCGAACTCGAACTCGAACTCGAACTCGAAACTCGAACTCGAACTCGAACTCGAACTCGAACTCGAACTCCGAACTCGAACTCGAACTCGAACTCGAACTCGAACTCGAACTCGAACTCGAACTCGAACTCGAACTCGAACTCGAACTCGAAACTCGAACTCGAACTCGAACTCGAACTCGAACTCGAACTCGAACTCGAAACTCGAACTCGAACACTCGAACTCGAACTCGAACTCGAACTCGAACTCGAACTCGAACTCGAATCTCGAAACTCGAACTCCGAACTCGAACTCGAACTCGACTCGAACTCGAACTCGAACTCGAACTCGAACTCGAACTCGAACTCGAACTCGAAACTCGACTCGAACTCGAACTCGAACTCGAACTCGAACTCGAACTCGAACTCGAAACTCGAACTCGAACTCGAACTCGAACTCGAACTCGAACTCGAACTCGAACTCGAATCGAACTCGAACTCGAACTCGAACTCGAACTCGAACTCGAACTCGAACTCGACTCGAACTCGAAACTCGAACTCGAACTCGAACTCGAACTCGAACTCGAACTCGAACTCGAACTCGAACTCGAACTCGAACTCGAACTCGAACTCGAACTCGAACTCGAACTCGAACTCGAACTCGAACTCGAACTCGAACTCGAACTCGAACTCGAACTCGAACTCGAACTCGAACTCGAACTCGAACTCGAACTCGAACTCGAACTCGAACTCGAACTCGAACTCGAACTCGAACTCGAACTCGAACTCGAACTCGAACTCGAACTCGAACTCGAACTCGAACTCGAACTCGAACTCGAACTCGAACTCGAACTCGAACTCGAACTCGAACTCGAACTCGAACTCGAACTCGAACTCGAACTCTCGAACTCGAACTCGAACTCGAACTCGAACTCGAACTCGAACTCGAACTCGAACTCGAACTCGAACTCGAACTCGAACTCGAACTCGAACTCGAACTCGAACTCGAACTCGAACTCGAACTCGAACTCGAACTCGAACTCGAACTCGAACTCGAACTCGAACTCGAACTCGAACTCGAACTCGAACTCGAACTCGAACTCGAACTCGAACTCGAACTCGAACTCGAACTCGAACTCGAACTCGAACTCGAACTCGAACTCGAACTCGAACTCGAACTCGAACTCGAACTCGAACTCGAACTCGAACTCGAACTCGAACTCGAACTCGAACTCGAACTCGAACTCGAACTCGAACTCGAACTCGAACTCGAACTCGAACTCGAACTCGAACTCGAACTCGAACTCGAACTCGAACTCGAACTCGAACTCGAACTCGAACTCGAACTCGAACTCGAACTCGAACTCGAACTCGAACTCGAACTCGAACTCGAACTCGAACTCGAACTCGAACTCGAACTCGAACTCGAACTCGAACTCGAACTCGAACTCGAACTCGAACTCGAACTCGAACTCGAACTCGAACTCGAACTCGAACTCGAACTCGAACTCGAACTCGAACTCGAACTCGAACTCGAACTCGAACTCGAACTCGAACTCGAACTCGAACTCGAACTCGAACTCGAACTCGAACTCGAACTCGAACTCGAACTCGAACTCGAACTCGAACTCGAACTCGAACTCGAACTCGAACTCGAACTCGAACTCGAACTCGAACTCGAACTCGAACTCGAACTCGAACTCGAACTCGAACTCGAACTCGAACTCGAACTCGAACTCGAACTCGAACTCGAACTCGAACTCGAACTCGAACTCGAACTCGAACTCGAACTCGAACTCGAACTCGAACTCGAACTCGAACTCGAACTCGAACTCGAACTCGAACTCGAACTCGAACTCGAACTCGAACTCGAACTCGAACTCGAACTCGAACTCGAACTCGAACTCGAACTCGAACTCGAACTCGAACTCGAACTCGAACTCGAACTCGAACTCGAACTCGAACTCGAACTCGAACTCGAACTCGAACTCGAACTCGAACTCGAACTCGAACTCGAACTCGAACTCGAACTCGAACTCGAACTCGAACTCGAACTCGAACTCGAACTCGAACTCGAACTCGAACTCGAACTCGAACTCGAACTCGAACTCGAACTCGAACTCGAACTCGAACTCGAACTCGAACTCGAACTCGAACTCGAACTCGAACTCGAACTCGAACTCGAACTCGAACTCGAACTCGAACTCGAACTCGAACTCGAACTCGAACTCGAACTCGAACTCGAACTCGAACTCGAACTCGAACTCGAACTCGAACTCGAACTCGAACTCGAACTCGAACTCGAACTCGAACTCGAACTCGAACTCGAACTCGAACTCGAACTCGAACTCGAACTCGAACTCGAACTCGAACTCGAACTCGAACTCGAACTCGAACTCGAACTCGAACTCGAACTCGAACTCGAACTCGAACTCGAACTCGAACTCGAACTCGAACTCGAACTCGAACTCGAACTCGAACTCGAACTCGAACTCGAACTCGAACTCGAACTCGAACTCGAACTCGAACTCGAACTCGAACTCGAACTCGAACTCGAACTCGAACTCGAACTCGAACTCGAACTCGAACTCGAACTCGAACTCGAACTCGAACTCGAACTCGAACTCGAACTCGAACTCGAACTCGAACTCGAACTCGAACTCGAACTCGAACTCGAACTCGAACTCGAACTCGAACTCGAACTCGAACTCGAACTCGAACTCGAACTCGAACTCGAACTCGAACTCGAACTCGAACTCGAACTCGAACTCGAACTCGAACTCGAACTCGAACTCGAACTCGAACTCGAACTCGAACTCGAACTCGAACTCGAACTCGAACTCGAACTCGAACTCGAACTCGAACTCGAACTCGAACTCGAACTCGAACTCGAACTCGAACTCGAACTCGAACTCGAACTCGAACTCGAACTCGAACTCGAACTCGAACTCGAACTCGAACTCGAACTCGAACTCGAACTCGAACTCGAACTCGAACTCGAACTCGAACTCGAACTCGAACTCGAACTCGAACTCGAACTCGAACTCGAACTCGAACTCGAACTCGAACTCGAACTCGAACTCGAACTCGAACTCGAACTCGAACTCGAACTCGAACTCGAACTCGAACTCGAACTCGAACTCGAACTCGAACTCGAACTCGAACTCGAACTCGAACTCGAACTCGAACTCGAACTCGAACTCGAACTCGAACTCGAACTCGAACTCGAACTCGAACTCGAACTCGAACTCGAACTCGAACTCGAACTCGAACTCGAACTCGAACTCGAACTCGAACTCGAACTCGAACTCGAACTCGAACTCGAACTCGAACTCGAACTCGAACTCGAACTCGAACTCGAACTCGAACTCGAACTCGAACTCGAACTCGAACTCGAACTCGAACTCGAACTCGAACTCGAACTCGAACTCGAACTCGAACTCGAACTCGAACTCGAACTCGAACTCGAACTCGAACTCGAACTCGAACTCGAACTCGAACTCGAACTCGAACTCGAACTCGAACTCGAACTCGAACTCGAACTCGAACTCGAACTCGAACTCGAACTCGAACTCGAACTCGAACTCGAACTCGAACTCGAACTCGAACTCGAACTCGAACTCGAACTCGAACTCGAACTCGAACTCGAACTCGAACTCGAACTCGAACTCGAACTCGAACTCGAACTCGAACTCGAACTCGAACTCGAACTCGAACTCGAACTCGAACTCGAACTCGAACTCGAACTCGAACTCGAACTCGAACTCGAACTCGAACTCGAACTCGAACTCGAACTCGAACTCGAACTCGAACTCGAACTCGAACTCGAACTCGAACTCGAACTCGAACTCGAACTCGAACTCGAACTCGAACTCGAACTCGAACTCGAACTCGAACTCGAACTCGAACTCGAACTCGAACTCGAACTCGAACTCGAACTCGAACTCGAACTCGAACTCGAACTCGAACTCGAACTCGAACTCGAACTCGAACTCGAACTCGAACTCGAACTCGAACTCGAACTCGAACTCGAACTCGAACTCGAACTCGAACTCGAACTCGAACTCGAACTCGAACTCGAACTCGAACTCGAACTCGAACTCGAACTCGAACTCGAACTCGAACTCGAACTCGAACTCGAACTCGAACTCGAACTCGAACTCGAACTCGAACTCGAACTCGAACTCGAACTCGAACTCGAACTCGAACTCGAACTCGAACTCGAACTCGAACTCGAACTCGAACTCGAACTCGAACTCGAACTCGAACTCGAACTCGAACTCGAACTCGAACTCGAACTCGAACTCGAACTCGAACTCGAACTCGAACTCGAACTCGAACTCGAACTCGAACTCGAACTCGAACTCGAACTCGAACTCGAACTCGAACTCGAACTCGAACTCGAACTCGAACTCGAACTCGAACTCGAACTCGAACTCGAACTCGAACTCGAACTCGAACTCGAACTCGAACTCGAACTCGAACTCGAACTCGAACTCGAACTCGAACTCGAACTCGAACTCGAACTCGAACTCGAACTCGAACTCGAACTCGAACTCGAACTCGAACTCGAACTCGAACTCGAACTCGAACTCGAACTCGAACTCGAACTCGAACTCGAACTCGAACTCGAACTCGAACTCGAACTCGAACTCGAACTCGAACTCGAACTCGAACTCGAACTCGAACTCGAACTCGAACTCGAACTCGAACTCGAACTCGAACTCGAACTCGAACTCGAACTCGAACTCGAACTCGAACTCGAACTCGAACTCGAACTCGAACTCGAACTCGAACTCGAACTCGAACTCGAACTCGAACTCGAACTCGAACTCGAACTCGAACTCGAACTCGAACTCGAACTCGAACTCGAACTCGAACTCGAACTCGAACTCGAACTCGAACTCGAACTCGAACTCGAACTCGAACTCGAACTCGAACTCGAACTCGAACTCGAACTCGAACTCGAACTCGAACTCGAACTCGAACTCGAACTCGAACTCGAACTCGAACTCGAACTCGAACTCGAACTCGAACTCGAACTCGAACTCGAACTCGAACTCGAACTCGAACTCGAACTCGAACTCGAACTCGAACTCGAACTCGAACTCGAACTCGAACTCGAACTCGAACTCGAACTCGAACTCGAACTCGAACTCGAACTCGAACTCGAACTCGAACTCGAACTCGAACTCGAACTCGAACTCGAACTCGAACTCGAACTCGAACTCGAACTCGAACTCGAACTCGAACTCGAACTCGAACTCGAACTCGAACTCGAACTCGAACTCGAACTCGAACTCGAACTCGAACTCGAACTCGAACTCGAACTCGAACTCGAACTCGAACTCGAACTCGAACTCGAACTCGAACTCGAACTCGAACTCGAACTCGAACTCGAACTCGAACTCGAACTCGAACTCGAACTCGAACTCGAACTCGAACTCGAACTCGAACTCGAACTCGAACTCGAACTCGAACTCGAACTCGAACTCGAACTCGAACTCGAACTCGAACTCGAACTCGAACTCGAACTCGAACTCGAACTCGAACTCGAACTCGAACTCGAACTCGAACTCGAACTCGAACTCGAACTCGAACTCGAACTCGAACTCGAACTCGAACTCGAACTCGAACTCGAACTCGAACTCGAACTCGAACTCGAACTCGAACTCGAACTCGAACTCGAACTCGAACTCGAACTCGAACTCGAACTCGAACTCGAACTCGAACTCGAACTCGAACTCGAACTCGAACTCGAACTCGAACTCGAACTCGAACTCGAACTCGAACTCGAACTCGAACTCGAACTCGAACTCGAACTCGAACTCGAACTCGAACTCGAACTCGAACTCGAACTCGAACTCGAACTCGAACTCGAACTCGAACTCGAACTCGAACTCGAACTCGAACTCGAACTCGAACTCGAACTCGAACTCGAACTCGAACTCGAACTCGAACTCGAACTCGAACTCGAACTCGAACTCGAACTCGAACTCGAACTCGAACTCGAACTCGAACTCGAACTCGAACTCGAACTCGAACTCGAACTCGAACTCGAACTCGAACTCGAACTCGAACTCGAACTCGAACTCGAACTCGAACTCGAACTCGAACTCGAACTCGAACTCGAACTCGAACTCGAACTCGAACTCGAACTCGAACTCGAACTCGAACTCGAACTCGAACTCGAACTCGAACTCGAACTCGAACTCGAACTCGAACTCGAACTCGAACTCGAACTCGAACTCGAACTCGAACTCGAACTCGAACTCGAACTCGAACTCGAACTCGAACTCGAACTCGAACTCGAACTCGAACTCGAACTCGAACTCGAACTCGAACTCGAACTCGAACTCGAACTCGAACTCGAACTCGAACTCGAACTCGAACTCGAACTCGAACTCGAACTCGAACTCGAACTCGAACTCGAACTCGAACTCGAACTCGAACTCGAACTCGAACTCGAACTCGAACTCGAACTCGAACTCGAACTCGAACTCGAACTCGAACTCGAACTCGAACTCGAACTCGAACTCGAACTCGAACTCGAACTCGAACTCGAACTCGAACTCGAACTCGAACTCGAACTCGAACTCGAACTCGAACTCGAACTCGAACTCGAACTCGAACTCGAACTCGAACTCGAACTCGAACTCGAACTCGAACTCGAACTCGAACTCGAACTCGAACTCGAACTCGAACTCGAACTCGAACTCGAACTCGAACTCGAACTCGAACTCGAACTCGAACTCGAACTCGAACTCGAACTCGAACTCGAACTCGAACTCGAACTCGAACTCGAACTCGAACTCGAACTCGAACTCGAACTCGAACTCGAACTCGAACTCGAACTCGAACTCGAACTCGAACTCGAACTCGAACTCGAACTCGAACTCGAACTCGAACTCGAACTCGAACTCGAACTCGAACTCGAACTCGAACTCGAACTCGAACTCGAACTCGAACTCGAACTCGAACTCGAACTCGAACTCGAACTCGAACTCGAACTCGAACTCGAACTCGAACTCGAACTCGAACTCGAACTCGAACTCGAACTCGAACTCGAACTCGAACTCGAACTCGAACTCGAACTCGAACTCGAACTCGAACTCGAACTCGAACTCGAACTCGAACTCGAACTCGAACTCGAACTCGAACTCGAACTCGAACTCGAACTCGAACTCGAACTCGAACTCGAACTCGAACTCGAACTCGAACTCGAACTCGAACTCGAACTCGAACTCGAACTCGAACTCGAACTCGAACTCGAACTCGAACTCGAACTCGAACTCGAACTCGAACTCGAACTCGAACTCGAACTCGAACTCGAACTCGAACTCGAACTCGAACTCGAACTCGAACTCGAACTCGAACTCGAACTCGAACTCGAACTCGAACTCGAACTCGAACTCGAACTCGAACTCGAACTCGAACTCGAACTCGAACTCGAACTCGAACTCGAACTCGAACTCGAACTCGAACTCGAACTCGAACTCGAACTCGAACTCGAACTCGAACTCGAACTCGAACTCGAACTCGAACTCGAACTCGAACTCGAACTCGAACTCGAACTCGAACTCGAACTCGAACTCGAACTCGAACTCGAACTCGAACTCGAACTCGAACTCGAACTCGAACTCGAACTCGAACTCGAACTCGAACTCGAACTCGAACTCGAACTCGAACTCGAACTCGAACTCGAACTCGAACTCGAACTCGAACTCGAACTCGAACTCGAACTCGAACTCGAACTCGAACTCGAACTCGAACTCGAACTCGAACTCGAACTCGAACTCGAACTCGAACTCGAACTCGAACTCGAACTCGAACTCGAACTCGAACTCGAACTCGAACTCGAACTCGAACTCGAACTCGAACTCGAACTCGAACTCGAACTCGAACTCGAACTCGAACTCGAACTCGAACTCGAACTCGAACTCGAACTCGAACTCGAACTCGAACTCGAACTCGAACTCGAACTCGAACTCGAACTCGAACTCGAACTCGAACTCGAACTCGAACTCGAACTCGAACTCGAACTCGAACTCGAACTCGAACTCGAACTCGAACTCGAACTCGAACTCGAACTCGAACTCGAACTCGAACTCGAACTCGAACTCGAACTCGAACTCGAACTCGAACTCGAACTCGAACTCGAACTCGAACTCGAACTCGAACTCGAACTCGAACTCGAACTCGAACTCGAACTCGAACTCGAACTCGAACTCGAACTCGAACTCGAACTCGAACTCGAACTCGAACTCGAACTCGAACTCGAACTCGAACTCGAACTCGAACTCGAACTCGAACTCGAACTCGAACTCGAACTCGAACTCGAACTCGAACTCGAACTCGAACTCGAACTCGAACTCGAACTCGAACTCGAACTCGAACTCGAACTCGAACTCGAACTCGAACTCGAACTCGAACTCGAACTCGAACTCGAACTCGAACTCGAACTCGAACTCGAACTCGAACTCGAACTCGAACTCGAACTCGAACTCGAACTCGAACTCGAACTCGAACTCGAACTCGAACTCGAACTCGAACTCGAACTCGAACTCGAACTCGAACTCGAACTCGAACTCGAACTCGAACTCGAACTCGAACTCGAACTCGAACTCGAACTCGAACTCGAACTCGAACTCGAACTCGAACTCGAACTCGAACTCGAACTCGAACTCGAACTCGAACTCGAACTCGAACTCGAACTCGAACTCGAACTCGAACTCGAACTCGAACTCGAACTCGAACTCGAACTCGAACTCGAACTCGAACTCGAACTCGAACTCGAACTCGAACTCGAACTCGAACTCGAACTCGAACTCGAACTCGAACTCGAACTCGAACTCGAACTCGAACTCGAACTCGAACTCGAACTCGAACTCGAACTCGAACTCGAACTCGAACTCGAACTCGAACTCGAACTCGAACTCGAACTCGAACTCGAACTCGAACTCGAACTCGAACTCGAACTCGAACTCGAACTCGAACTCGAACTCGAACTCGAACTCGAACTCGAACTCGAACTCGAACTCGAACTCGAACTCGAACTCGAACTCGAACTCGAACTCGAACTCGAACTCGAACTCGAACTCGAACTCGAACTCGAACTCGAACTCGAACTCGAACTCGAACTCGAACTCGAACTCGAACTCGAACTCGAACTCGAACTCGAACTCGAACTCGAACTCGAACTCGAACTCGAACTCGAACTCGAACTCGAACTCGAACTCGAACTCGAACTCGAACTCGAACTCGAACTCGAACTCGAACTCGAACTCGAACTCGAACTCGAACTCGAACTCGAACTCGAACTCGAACTCGAACTCGAACTCGAACTCGAACTCGAACTCGAACTCGAACTCGAACTCGAACTCGAACTCGAACTCGAACTCGAACTCGAACTCGAACTCGAACTCGAACTCGAACTCGAACTCGAACTCGAACTCGAACTCGAACTCGAACTCGAACTCGAACTCGAACTCGAACTCGAACTCGAACTCGAACTCGAACTCGAACTCGAACTCGAACTCGAACTCGAACTCGAACTCGAACTCGAACTCGAACTCGAACTCGAACTCGAACTCGAACTCGAACTCGAACTCGAACTCGAACTCGAACTCGAACTCGAACTCGAACTCGAACTCGAACTCGAACTCGAACTCGAACTCGAACTCGAACTCGAACTCGAACTCGAACTCGAACTCGAACTCGAACTCGAACTCGAACTCGAACTCGAACTCGAACTCGAACTCGAACTCGAACTCGAACTCGAACTCGAACTCGAACTCGAACTCGAACTCGAACTCGAACTCGAACTCGAACTCGAACTCGAACTCGAACTCGAACTCGAACTCGAACTCGAACTCGAACTCGAACTCGAACTCGAACTCGAACTCGAACTCGAACTCGAACTCGAACTCGAACTCGAACTCGAACTCGAACTCGAACTCGAACTCGAACTCGAACTCGAACTCGAACTCGAACTCGAACTCGAACTCGAACTCGAACTCGAACTCGAACTCGAACTCGAACTCGAACTCGAACTCGAACTCGAACTCGAACTCGAACTCGAACTCGAACTCGAACTCGAACTCGAACTCGAACTCGAACTCGAACTCGAACTCGAACTCGAACTCGAACTCGAACTCGAACTCGAACTCGAACTCGAACTCGAACTCGAACTCGAACTCGAACTCGAACTCGAACTCGAACTCGAACTCGAACTCGAACTCGAACTCGAACTCGAACTCGAACTCGAACTCGAACTCGAACTCGAACTCGAACTCGAACTCGAACTCGAACTCGAACTCGAACTCGAACTCGAACTCGAACTCGAACTCGAACTCGAACTCGAACTCGAACTCGAACTCGAACTCGAACTCGAACTCGAACTCGAACTCGAACTCGAACTCGAACTCGAACTCGAACTCGAACTCGAACTCGAACTCGAACTCGAACTCGAACTCGAACTCGAACTCGAACTCGAACTCGAACTCGAACTCGAACTCGAACTCGAACTCGAACTCGAACTCGAACTCGAACTCGAACTCGAACTCGAACTCGAACTCGAACTCGAACTCGAACTCGAACTCGAACTCGAACTCGAACTCGAACTCGAACTCGAACTCGAACTCGAACTCGAACTCGAACTCGAACTCGAACTCGAACTCGAACTCGAACTCGAACTCGAACTCGAACTCGAACTCGAACTCGAACTCGAACTCGAACTCGAACTCGAACTCGAACTCGAACTCGAACTCGAACTCGAACTCGAACTCGAACTCGAACTCGAACTCGAACTCGAACTCGAACTCGAACTCGAACTCGAACTCGAACTCGAACTCGAACTCGAACTCGAACTCGAACTCGAACTCGAACTCGAACTCGAACTCGAACTCGAACTCGAACTCGAACTCGAACTCGAACTCGAACTCGAACTCGAACTCGAACTCGAACTCGAACTCGAACTCGAACTCGAACTCGAACTCGAACTCGAACTCGAACTCGAACTCGAACTCGAACTCGAACTCGAACTCGAACTCGAACTCGAACTCGAACTCGAACTCGAACTCGAACTCGAACTCGAACTCGAACTCGAACTCGAACTCGAACTCGAACTCGAACTCGAACTCGAACTCGAACTCGAACTCGAACTCGAACTCGAACTCGAACTCGAACTCGAACTCGAACTCGAACTCGAACTCGAACTCGAACTCGAACTCGAACTCGAACTCGAACTCGAACTCGAACTCGAACTCGAACTCGAACTCGAACTCGAACTCGAACTCGAACTCGAACTCGAACTCGAACTCGAACTCGAACTCGAACTCGAACTCGAACTCGAACTCGAACTCGAACTCGAACTCGAACTCGAACTCGAACTCGAACTCGAACTCGAACTCGAACTCGAACTCGAACTCGAACTCGAACTCGAACTCGAACTCGAACTCGAACTCGAACTCGAACTCGAACTCGAACTCGAACTCGAACTCGAACTCGAACTCGAACTCGAACTCGAACTCGAACTCGAACTCGAACTCGAACTCGAACTCGAACTCGAACTCGAACTCGAACTCGAACTCGAACTCGAACTCGAACTCGAACTCGAACTCGAACTCGAACTCGAACTCGAACTCGAACTCGAACTCGAACTCGAACTCGAACTCGAACTCGAACTCGAACTCGAACTCGAACTCGAACTCGAACTCGAACTCGAACTCGAACTCGAACTCGAACTCGAACTCGAACTCGAACTCGAACTCGAACTCGAACTCGAACTCGAACTCGAACTCGAACTCGAACTCGAACTCGAACTCGAACTCGAACTCGAACTCGAACTCGAACTCGAACTCGAACTCGAACTCGAACTCGAACTCGAACTCGAACTCGAACTCGAACTCGAACTCGAACTCGAACTCGAACTCGAACTCGAACTCGAACTCGAACTCGAACTCGAACTCGAACTCGAACTCGAACTCGAACTCGAACTCGAACTCGAACTCGAACTCGAACTCGAACTCGAACTCGAACTCGAACTCGAACTCGAACTCGAACTCGAACTCGAACTCGAACTCGAACTCGAACTCGAACTCGAACTCGAACTCGAACTCGAACTCGAACTCGAACTCGAACTCGAACTCGAACTCGAACTCGAACTCGAACTCGAACTCGAACTCGAACTCGAACTCGAACTCGAACTCGAACTCGAACTCGAACTCGAACTCGAACTCGAACTCGAACTCGAACTCGAACTCGAACTCGAACTCGAACTCGAACTCGAACTCGAACTCGAACTCGAACTCGAACTCGAACTCGAACTCGAACTCGAACTCGAACTCGAACTCGAACTCGAACTCGAACTCGAACTCGAACTCGAACTCGAACTCGAACTCGAACTCGAACTCGAACTCGAACTCGAACTCGAACTCGAACTCGAACTCGAACTCGAACTCGAACTCGAACTCGAACTCGAACTCGAACTCGAACTCGAACTCGAACTCGAACTCGAACTCGAACTCGAACTCGAACTCGAACTCGAACTCGAACTCGAACTCGAACTCGAACTCGAACTCGAACTCGAACTCGAACTCGAACTCGAACTCGAACTCGAACTCGAACTCGAACTCGAACTCGAACTCGAACTCGAACTCGAACTCGAACTCGAACTCGAACTCGAACTCGAACTCGAACTCGAACTCGAACTCGAACTCGAACTCGAACTCGAACTCGAACTCGAACTCGAACTCGAACTCGAACTCGAACTCGAACTCGAACTCGAACTCGAACTCGAACTCGAACTCGAACTCGAACTCGAACTCGAACTCGAACTCGAACTCGAACTCGAACTCGAACTCGAACTCGAACTCGAACTCGAACTCGAACTCGAACTCGAACTCGAACTCGAACTCGAACTCGAACTCGAACTCGAACTCGAACTCGAACTCGAACTCGAACTCGAACTCGAACTCGAACTCGAACTCGAACTCGAACTCGAACTCGAACTCGAACTCGAACTCGAACTCGAACTCGAACTCGAACTCGAACTCGAACTCGAACTCGAACTCGAACTCGAACTCGAACTCGAACTCGAACTCGAACTCGAACTCGAACTCGAACTCGAACTCGAACTCGAACTCGAACTCGAACTCGAACTCGAACTCGAACTCGAACTCGAACTCGAACTCGAACTCGAACTCGAACTCGAACTCGAACTCGAACTCGAACTCGAACTCGAACTCGAACTCGAACTCGAACTCGAACTCGAACTCGAACTCGAACTCGAACTCGAACTCGAACTCGAACTCGAACTCGAACTCGAACTCGAACTCGAACTCGAACTCGAACTCGAACTCGAACTCGAACTCGAACTCGAACTCGAACTCGAACTCGAACTCGAACTCGAACTCGAACTCGAACTCGAACTCGAACTCGAACTCGAACTCGAACTCGAACTCGAACTCGAACTCGAACTCGAACTCGAACTCGAACTCGAACTCGAACTCGAACTCGAACTCGAACTCGAACTCGAACTCGAACTCGAACTCGAACTCGAACTCGAACTCGAACTCGAACTCGAACTCGAACTCGAACTCGAACTCGAACTCGAACTCGAACTCGAACTCGAACTCGAACTCGAACTCGAACTCGAACTCGAACTCGAACTCGAACTCGAACTCGAACTCGAACTCGAACTCGAACTCGAACTCGAACTCGAACTCGAACTCGAACTCGAACTCGAACTCGAACTCGAACTCGAACTCGAACTCGAACTCGAACTCGAACTCGAACTCGAACTCGAACTCGAACTCGAACTCGAACTCGAACTCGAACTCGAACTCGAACTCGAACTCGAACTCGAACTCGAACTCGAACTCGAACTCGAACTCGAACTCGAACTCGAACTCGAACTCGAACTCGAACTCGAACTCGAACTCGAACTCGAACTCGAACTCGAACTCGAACTCGAACTCGAACTCGAACTCGAACTCGAACTCGAACTCGAACTCGAACTCGAACTCGAACTCGAACTCGAACTCGAACTCGAACTCGAACTCGAACTCGAACTCGAACTCGAACTCGAACTCGAACTCGAACTCGAACTCGAACTCGAACTCGAACTCGAACTCGAACTCGAACTCGAACTCGAACTCGAACTCGAACTCGAACTCGAACTCGAACTCGAACTCGAACTCGAACTCGAACTCGAACTCGAACTCGAACTCGAACTCGAACTCGAACTCGAACTCGAACTCGAACTCGAACTCGAACTCGAACTCGAACTCGAACTCGAACTCGAACTCGAACTCGAACTCGAACTCGAACTCGAACTCGAACTCGAACTCGAACTCGAACTCGAACTCGAACTCGAACTCGAACTCGAACTCGAACTCGAACTCGAACTCGAACTCGAACTCGAACTCGAACTCGAACTCGAACTCGAACTCGAACTCGAACTCGAACTCGAACTCGAACTCGAACTCGAACTCGAACTCGAACTCGAACTCGAACTCGAACTCGAACTCGAACTCGAACTCGAACTCGAACTCGAACTCGAACTCGAACTCGAACTCGAACTCGAACTCGAACTCGAACTCGAACTCGAACTCGAACTCGAACTCGAACTCGAACTCGAACTCGAACTCGAACTCGAACTCGAACTCGAACTCGAACTCGAACTCGAACTCGAACTCGAACTCGAACTCGAACTCGAACTCGAACTCGAACTCGAACTCGAACTCGAACTCGAACTCGAACTCGAACTCGAACTCGAACTCGAACTCGAACTCGAACTCGAACTCGAACTCGAACTCGAACTCGAACTCGAACTCGAACTCGAACTCGAACTCGAACTCGAACTCGAACTCGAACTCGAACTCGAACTCGAACTCGAACTCGAACTCGAACTCGAACTCGAACTCGAACTCGAACTCGAACTCGAACTCGAACTCGAACTCGAACTCGAACTCGAACTCGAACTCGAACTCGAACTCGAACTCGAACTCGAACTCGAACTCGAACTCGAACTCGAACTCGAACTCGAACTCGAACTCGAACTCGAACTCGAACTCGAACTCGAACTCGAACTCGAACTCGAACTCGAACTCGAACTCGAACTCGAACTCGAACTCGAACTCGAACTCGAACTCGAACTCGAACTCGAACTCGAACTCGAACTCGAACTCGAACTCGAACTCGAACTCGAACTCGAACTCGAACTCGAACTCGAACTCGAACTCGAACTCGAACTCGAACTCGAACTCGAACTCGAACTCGAACTCGAACTCGAACTCGAACTCGAACTCGAACTCGAACTCGAACTCGAACTCGAACTCGAACTCGAACTCGAACTCGAACTCGAACTCGAACTCGAACTCGAACTCGAACTCGAACTCGAACTCGAACTCGAACTCGAACTCGAACTCGAACTCGAACTCTTGATGCGAAAAAAGCAGCCACTCGAACGAGAAGTTTGATGCGAAAAAAGCAGCCACTCGAACGAGAAGTTTGATGCGAAAAAAGCAGCCACTCGAACTCTAATATCTTTGCAATCTGTTATCGATTCCTGTTCATAATTGTACAGAATAAATTTATTATTTTGTACGAAGTTGTTTTAGTAACAATTTCCAAGAATTTTCTTGTTTCTTGTTAGCAAGAAAAAGTGGCGACCGTGACAGGACACTTAACTGGATTGCTTTTGTTCTCGGGACATCATCGCCGCCGGTGAGAGGTCTTTGTCGCAGCAGCGCAGCCCGAGGAACCTCCAGCAGCATCATCAGCCGTCGTGAGGTCTGCAGCGATCGCAGACGACTCATCTATTCCCAGCGGCAGGTGGCACAGCTTCTGGAACCACGCCGGTCAGCTCTTCGCGCCGCAGCGTCAGCCAACCAGCTAAGTGTCCCTATTTCCTTTTCTTATTTATTCCTTTGTTCCAAAATCCCGTTCTTCTAGTAGTTTCATACCTGTGTGGATAGCGGTAGTGCAAAGAACGTGGATCATTATATATCGATATCTAAGATCATTTCACAAGGGATCGATTCACGCAACTCAAGTTTTAGCTATTTACATACAAATAACAAGATTTAAGCTAAATCTAGACGTTTATTTCTATAATTCAGGCTCAAAGTTAGCTTTAGTCTACCCACCAAACTTCGTACGTAATATACCGAAGCTATTTGGTGCCATTATTCTAGCTATTTTTCACCTTATCTATTTACAAATCAAATAATATTAAGTTTTGTGTATTCTAAGGGTTAAAACGAAGTGACTATTAGTCCGGGTACCGTACGAATAAT